>CM039676.1:258477462-261067462 GCA_022496015.1 Hordeum marinum | reverse complement strand
ATCCTGAGCCGGTCGGTTCAAGTCAATAGTTAAAGGAGGAACATCGCTCCCACCCCCTTCTTGGTTAACGCTATCACTATCACTATCACTATCAGATGATAGCATTAGATGAACGTGTGGGGCTTTGTACGTTTCCTCCCCCGAACGGGAAGGACTTTCAAGCCCCCCTGTGCCCATGGTTGCACATCGCTCCTGCCCCGGGTAGGCCCCTACCATTTCTTCAATCAGCGTGCCCACATATATAGAAACATATTGTAAATGTGACAGAATCACTTCAAGTATAGCTTGCCTAACTTGATCTGTCACGATCCCAGAGAGATCTACTACTACTGCTGCTATCACTATGCTAACTATTATCAGTCCACCCCCAAAAACCAAAAAAGAATAAGATGATAGATGACGGACCGAAATTGGATTTCCTTTTCGTGCCATATGTCGCTTAGACTTTACTTTTTCCCCTTTTCACCCTTTCAAAAGTGGTTACTCCCGATCCGAAGCACCCCTTTTCCATTTTTCTTCTTTCAGGCAGTTTTGGCTCGCAATAAAGCTAGGGTCCTGATCAAGCAAGATTACGTCCTATCTATCTACCTCTCCAAACACAATATCTTGAGTACCTATGATGGTGACTACATCTGCTGGCATGTGATGTTTGGACATAGAATCGAGTCCTTGTGAATGGGCAAAGCCAGGTGCTCTTATTTTACAACGGTAGGGACGATTACTCCCATTACTGACAAGAAGGACACCAAATTCACCTTTAGGTGCTTCAACGGCGGTATAGGTAGAAGGAGCCGGTACGGAAAAAACCTTCTGTATAAAGTTCGAAATGGTGAATTGAGGTAGAGTAGACCGATGATCCGGTAGTCATTTGGCCGGCTATGAAAAGAAAAAGCCTGCATCTCCTCCCCCTAAACTATAACGGGTCCCATCTCTCTCCAAACCTAACGTGGTAGTTTCCCATCATAAGGCTTTCCATCTATAGATTGAGCCATTACCCACCAAGGATCCCATTCGTTCAGAACTCAGTCGACTGCTTCTATAGATAAGGCGGAACGTCCTTAGTTCAGCATTATAGCACATAGTCTCCGACGCTACTACACTACAGCGCTTCGCTAACTCGAAGCGCCTCGCTATGAGAATGACGCGTCGCTAACGCTCGGCTAAGTCGACGAACCCTCAGTTAGGAGACATCGTGGTTCATCCGATGAGATCATCGTGGAGCATGTGGGAGCTAACATGGGTATCCAGATCCTGCTGTTGGTTATTGACCGGAGAGGTGTCTCGGTCATGTCTACGTGTCTCCCGAACCCGTAGGGTCTACACACTTAAGGTTCGATGATGCTAGGGTTATAGGGAAATGGTATACGTGATTACTGAAAGTTGTTTAGAGTCCCGGATGAGATCCCGGATGTCACTACGAGCTCCGGAATGGTCCGGAGGTAAAGATTGATATATAGGAAGTCCAGTTTTGGTCACCGGAAAGTTTTCGGGCTCATCGATAGTGTACCGGGAGTGCGAGGAGGGTGCCGGAGGACCCCCGGAAGGGTGTGACGACCATAGGACTTTTTGGGCCCTTAGAGGAAGTGTGTCAGTCCTTTTTGGGCTGGCCAAGACCTTCTAGAAAGGCCTATGCGGCTAGAGATAAGGTGATAGGGCAAAGGAGTTTGAAAAAGAGGAGATCCACCTCCCTTGTGGGAGGTGGACTCTTCCCCTAGGGTCGGCCGAACCTCTCCTCCTTGGAGGAGGGGCCAAGGCAACCCTCCCTCTCCCTCCTCCTTTATATACATGCAAGGGTTTGGGATGATTTGAGACACGACTTCTCTCTCTCTCTCGGTGCAGCCCTACCCTTCCTCTTCCTCGTTCTCCGTAGCGCTTGGCGAAGCCCTACCGGAGTTCATGTAGCTCCACCGTCACCACGCCGTCGTGCTGCCAGAGCTCTCCCTAAACCTCTCCTTCCTCCTTGCTGGATCAAGGTGCGGGAGACATCACCGGGTTGTACGTGTGTTGAACGCGGAGGCGTCGTTGTTCGGCGCTGAGATCGGAATCCATCGCGATCTGAATCGCTGCGAGTACGACTCCACCAACCGCGTTCTTGTAATGCTTCCGCTTAGCGATCTTCAAAGGTATGAAGATGCAATCTCTCCCCACTCGTTGTTGGTTTCTCCATGGATAGATCTTGGTGAGCGTAGGAATTTTTTTGATTTACTACTACGTCTCCTGACAGTGGTATCAGAGCTAGGTCTATGCGTAGAATCTATGCACGAGTAGAACACAAGTTGTTGTGGGCGTCAATTTTGTTAATATGCTTACCACTAATAGTCTTATCTTGATTCGGTGGTATTCTGGGATGAAGCGGCCCGGACCGACTTTACACGTACGCTTACGTGAGACTGGTTCCACCGCCTGACATGCACTTGTTGCATAAGGTGGCTAGCGGGTGTCTGTCTCTCCCACCTTAGTCGGATTGGATTCGATGAAAAGGGTCCTCATGAAGGGTAAATAGCAATTGGCATATCACGTTGTGGTTTTGGCATAGGTAAGAAACATTCTTGCTAGAGACCTATAGCAGCCACGTAAAAACTTGCAACTACAAATTAGAGGACGTCTAACTTGTTTTTGCAGCATATGCCTTGTGATGTGATATGGCCAAAGAATGTGATGTGATGCATTGTGATGTATGATATTGATCATATTCTTGTAATAGGATTCACGACTTGCATGTCGATGAGTATGACAACCGGCAGGAGCCATAGGAGTTGTCTTATTTTATTGTATGACCTGCATGTCAATCATAAACGCCATGTAATTACTTTACTTTATTGCTAAACGTTAGCCATAGTAGTAGAAGTAATAGTTGGCGAGACAACTTCATGAATACACAATGATGGAGATCATGATGGTGGAGATCATGCTGTCGTGCCGGTGACAGTGATGATCATGGTGCCCCGAAGATGGAGATCAAAGGAGCAAGATGATATTGGCCATATCATGTCACTATTTTGATTGCATGTGAGGTTTATCATGTTTACATCTTATTTGCTTAGAACGATGGTAGAAAATAAGATGATCTCTCAATAAAAATTTCAAGAGAAGTGTTCACCCTAACTGTGCACCGTTGCTAAGGATCGTCGTTCCGAAGCACCACATGATGATCGGGTGTGATAGGTTCTAACGTTCGCATACAACGGGTGTAAGCCATATTTACACACGCGATACACTTAGGTTGACTTGACGAGCCTAGCATGTACAGACATGGCCTCGGAACACGGAAGACCGAAAGTTCGAACATGAGTCGTATAGAAGATACGATCAACATGGAGATGTTCACCATGGATGATTAGTCCATCTCACGTGATGATCGGACACGGGCTAGTTGACATGGATCATGTGTCACTTGGATGACTAGAGAGATGTTTATCTAAGTGGGAGTTCATTAAATAATTTGATTATGTGAACTTAATTATCATGAACTTATTCTAAAATTATCTTTACAATCTATATTGTAGATCCAATGGCCAACGCGAATGTCACCCTCAATTTCAACGCGTTCCTAGAGAAAACCAAGCTGAAAGATGATGAAAGCAACTATGCGGACTGGGTCCGTGGTTTGAGGATCATCCTCATAGCTTCCAAAAAATTGTATGTCCTCATTGCACCGCTAGGTGACCCACCCCTTCTCCCAGCAGGGCAAGGCGTTGCGAATGCTTGGCATTCTCGCTGTGATGATTACTCCCTTGTTCAGTGCGGCATGCTTTACAGTTTACAACCGGGGCTCCAAAAGCGTTTTGAGCAACACGGAGCATATGAGATGTTCCAAGAGCTGAAACTGGTTTTCCAAGCTCATGCCCGGGTCGAGAGATATGACGTCTCCGACAAGTTCTTTAGCTGTAAGATGGAGGAGAATAGTTCTATCAGTGAGCACATCCTCATGATGTCTGGGCTACACAACCGCTTGACTCAGCTAGGAGTTAATCTGCCGGATGATTCGGTCATTGACAGAATCCTCTAGTCGCTTCCACCTAGCTACAAGAGCTTTGTGGTGAACTACAACATGCAAGGGATGGAGAAGTCCATTCCTGTGTTGTACTCGATGCTGAAATCAGCAGAGGTCGAGATCAAAAAGGAGCATCAAGTGTTGACGGTGAATAAGACCACTAGTTTCAAGAAAGGCAAGGGTAAGAAGAACTTCAAGAAGGACGACAAAGCTGTTGTCGTGCCCGGTAAGCAAGTTGTCGGGAAGAAGAAGAACAAGAATGGACCCAAGCCTGAGACTGAGTGTTTTTGTTGCAAGGGTACCGGTCACTTGAAGTGGAACTGCCCCAAGTACTTAGCGGATAAGAAGGACGACAACATTAAAGGTATATGTGATATACTTGTTATTAATGTGTACCTAACCAGCACTCGTAGTAGCTCCTGGGTATTTGATATCGGTGCAGTTGCTCACATTGTAACTCCAAGCTGGAGCTGCGGAATAAGCGGAGGCTGGCAAAGGACGAGGTGACGATGCGCGTCGGGAATGGTTCCAAGGTCGATGTGATCGCCGTCGGCATGCTACCTCTACATCTACCTTCGGGATTAGTGTTAAACCTTAATAATTGTTATTTAGTACCAGCTTTGAGCATGAACATTGTTTCTGGATCTCGCTTGATGAGAGATGGCTACTCATTTAAATCTAAGAATAATGGTTTTTCTATTTATATGAGAGAAATCTTTTATGGTCATGCCCCGCTGGTCAATGGTTTATTTCTGATGAATCTCGAGCGTGATGTTACACATGTCCATAGTGTGAGTACCAAAAAGTGTAAGGTTGATAACGATAGTCCCACTTACCTGTGGCACTGCCGCCTTGGTTATTTTGGTGTCAAACGCATGAAGAAGCTCCATACTGATGGACTTTTGGAGTCTCTTGATTTCGAATCATTTGACACGTGCGAACCATGCCTCATGGGCAAGATGACCAAGACTCCGTTCTTCGGAACAATGGAGCGAGCAACTGACTTGTTGGAAATAATACATACCAATATATGCGGTCCAATGAGTGTCGAGGCTCGTGGTGTCTACCGTTGTGTTCTCACCCTCACTGATTACTTGAGTAGATGTGGGTATGTCTACTTAATGAAACATAAGTCTGAAACTTTTGAAAGGTTCAAGGAATTTCAGAGTGAGGTAGAGAATCAACGTGATAGGAAAATAAAGTGCCTACGATCTGATCGTGGCAGAGAATATTTAAGTCACGAGTTTGGCACGCACCTAAGGAAATGTGGAATTGTTTCACAACTCACGCCGCCTGGCACACCTCAGCGAAATGGTGTCTGAACATCGTAATCGCACTCTATTAGATATGGTACGATCTATGATGTCTCTTACTGACTCACCACTATCATTTTGGAGATATGCATTAGAGACTGCCGCATTCACTTTAAATAGGGCACCGTCAAAATACGTTGAGACGACACCGTATGAATTATGGTTTGTAAAGAAACCTAAGCTATCATTTCTAAAAGTTTGGGGATGCGATGCTTATGTGAAGAAACTTCAACCTGAGAAGCTCGAACCCAAAGTGGAAAGGTGCGTCTTCATAGGATATCCCAAAGATACTATTGGGTATACCTTCTACCTACGATCCGAGGGCAAAGTCTTTGTTGCCAAGAATGGATCCTTTCTGAGAAAGAGGTTCTCTCGAAAGAAGTAAGTGGGAGGAAAATAGAACTTGATGAGGTAATTGTACCTCCACTCGAACCGGAGAGTAGCGCAGCACAGGAAGTTGTTTCTGTGGAGCCTGCACTGGCTGGAGAGGAAGTTAATGATGATGATCATGAAACTTTAGATCAAGTTACTGTTGAAAGTCGAAGGTCCACTAGGACACGTTCCGCACCAGAGTGGTACGGCAACCCTGTCCTGGAGATCACTTTGTTAGACAACGGTGAACCTTCGAACTATGAAGAAGCGATGCGGGCCCAGATTCCAACAAATGGCTTGAAGCCATGAAATCCGAGATAGGATCCATGTATGAGAACAAAGTGTGGACTTTGGTGGACTTGCCTGATGATAAGCGAGCCATTGAAAATAAATGGATCTTTAAGAAGAAGACTAATGCGGATGGTAATGTGACCGTCTATAAGGCTTGGCTTGTCGCTAAGGGTTATCGATAAGTTCAAGGAGTTGACTACGATGAGACTTTCTCAACCGTAGCGATGCTGAAGTCTGTACGAATCATGTTAGCAATTGCCGCATTTTATGATTATGTGATCTGGCAAATGGACGTCAACACAGCATTCCTTAATGGCTTCCTCAAGAAGAACTGTATATGATGCAGCCGGAAGGTTTTGTCAATCCTAAAGATGCTAACAAGGTATGCAAGCTCCGGCGCTCCATCTATGGGCTGGTGCAAGCATCTCGGAGTTGGAACATTCGCTTTAATGAAGTGATTAAAGTGTTTGGGTTTGTACAGGTTTATGGAGAACCCTGTATTTACAAGAAAGTGAGTGGGAGCTCTGTAGCATTTCTCATATTATATGTGGATGACATACTGATAACGGGAAATGATATAGAACTCTTGGAAATTATAAAGGCCTACTTGAATAAGTGTTTTTCAATGAAGGACTTTGGAGAAGCTGCTTACATATTAGGTATTAAGATCTATAGAGATAGATCGAGACGCCTCATAGGTCTTTCACAAAGCACATACCTTGAAAAGATATTGAAGAAGTTCAATATGGATTAGTCCAAGAAGGGGTTCTTGCCTGTGTCAGGCTGTGAGATTGAGTATGACTCAATGCCTGACCATGGCAAAGGATAGAGAAGAGATGAGTGTCATCCCCTATGCTTCAGCCATAGGCTCTATTATGCATGCCATGCTGTGTACCAGACCTGATGTGAACCTTGCCATAAGTTTGGTAGGGAGGTACCAAAGTGATCCCGGAGCGGAACACTCGGTCTAGAATATCCTGAAGTACCTGAAAAGGACAAAGGACATGTTTCTCATATTTGGAGGTCCCGAAGAGCTCGTCGTAAAGGGTTATGTCGATGCTAGCTTCGACACAGATCCGGACGACTCCAAGTCGCAAACCGGATACGTGTATGTTTTGAACGGAGGGGCGGTCAGCTGGTGCAGCAGCAAGCAAAGCGTCGTGGCATCATCTACATGTGAAGTGGAGTACATAGCTGCTTCGGAAGCAGCAAAGGTAGGATTCTGGATGAAGGAGTTCATCACCGACCTAGGAGTAATTCCAAGTGCGTCGGGCCCGATGAATCTATTCTATGACAACACTGGAGTTATTGCCCTTGCGAAGGAGCCCATGTTTCACAAGAAGACAAGACCCATCAAGCGCCGCTTCAACTCCATCCGTGATTACATTCAGGAGGGAGATATAGATATTTGTAAAGTGCATACGGATCTGAATGTCGTAGATCCATTGACTAAACCTCTCTCACGAGCAAAACATGATCAACACCAGAATTCTATGGGTGTTCGATTCATCACAATGTAACTAGATTATTGACTCTAGTGCAAGTGGGAGACTGTTGGAAATATGCCCTAGAGGCAATAATAAAATGGTTATTATTGTATTTCCTAGTTCATGATAATTGTCTATTGTTCATGCTATAATTGTGTTAACCGGAAACAATAATACATGTGTGAATACGTAGACCACAACATGTCCCTAGTAAGCCTCTAGTTGGCTAGCTCGTTGATCAATAGATGGTAACGGTTTCATGGCCATGGACATTGGATGTCATTGATAACGGGATCACATCATTAGGAGAATGATGTGATGGACTAGACCCAATCCTAAGCATAGCACAAGATCGTGTAGTTCGTTTGCTAAAGCTTTTCAATGTCAAATATCGTTTCCTTAGACCATGATATTGTGCAACTCCCGGATACCATAGGAATGCTTTGGGTGTGCCAAACATCACAACATAACTGGGTGGCTATAAAGGTGCACTACGGGTATCTCCGAAGGTGTCTGTTGGGTTGGCACGAATCGAGACTGGGATTTGTCACTCCGCGTGACGGAGAGGTATCTTTGGGCCCACTCAGTGAGACATCATCATCATGAGCTCAATGTGACTAAGGAGTTAGCCACGGGATGATGTGTTATGGAATGAGTAAATAGACTTGCCGGTAATGAGATTGAACAAGGTATAGAAATACCGACGATCGAATCTCGGGCAAGTATCATACCGATAGACAAAGGGAATTGTATACGGGATTGACTGAATCCCCAACATCATGGTTCATCCGATAAGATCATCGTGGAGCATGTGGGAGCCAACATGGGTATCTAGATCCCTCTGTTGGTTATTGACCGGAGAGGTGTATCGGTCCTGTCTACGTGTCTCCCGAACCCGTAGGGTCTACATACTTAAGGTTCGATGACGCTAGGGTTATAGGGAAATGGTATACGTGATTACCGAAATTTTTTCAGAGTCCCGGATAAGATCCCGGATGTCACGAGGAGCTCAGGAATGGTCCGGAGGTAAAGATTGATATACAGGAAGTCCAGTTTTGGTCACCGGAAAGTTTTCGGGCTCATCGGTAGTGTATCGGGAGTGCCGGGAGGGTGCCGGAGGACCCCCGGGAGGGGTGTGACGACCATAGGACTTTGTAGGACCTAAGAGCAAGTGTGCCAGCCCTTTTAGGGATGGCCAAGACCTTCTAGAAAGGCCCATGCGGCTGGAGATAAGGAGATAGGGCAAAGGAGTTTGAAAAAGAGGAGATCCACCTCCCTTGTGGGAGGTGGACTCTTCCCCTAGGGTCGGCCGAACCTCTCCTCCTCGGAGGAGGGGCCAAGGCAGCCCTCACTCTCCCTCCTCCTATATATATGCATGGGTTTGGGCTGATTTGAGACACGACTTCTCTCTCTCTCGGCCCAGCCCTACCCTTCCTCTTCCTCGTTCTCCGTAGCGCTTGACGAAGCCCTGCCGGAGTTCATGTAGCTCCACCATCACCACGCCGTCGTGCTGCCGGAGCTCTCCCTCAACCTCTCCTTCCTCCTTTCTAGATCAAGGTGTGGGAGACATCACCGAGCTGTACGTGTGTTGAACGTGGAGGCGTTGTTGTTCGGCGCTGAGATCGGAATCCACCGCGATCTGAATCGCTGCGAGTACGACTCCACCAACCGCGTTCTTGTAACGCTTCCTCTTAGCGATCTTCAAAGGTATGAAGATGCAATCTCTCCCCACTCGTTGTTGGTTTCTCCATGGATAGATCTTGGTGAGCATAGGAATTTTTTTGATTTACTACTACGTCTCCCAACAACCCCTTCACCACCAGCCACTCGAAAGAGAAGCACTCAGAACTATTCCATACATATCCTACTCAGTTTTCTGAGAGAGAACCACCTACCCTTGTGTTGAGGTCAAGATCTTCCACTCCAACCATAGGGATCTTGATTTATAGCCTCCCCAAGTTGCTTTCCACCAATCCCATCTCTTCTACCAAGCCAAATCTGTGTGAGAGAGATTGTGTGTTGAGGAGTCTATCATCTTGAAGCACAAGAGCAAGGAGTTCATCGTCATTGTCGAGCCTATTAACTTTTGGAGGGTGGTACCTCCTAGATTGGTTAGGCATCGCTTGGGAGCCTCCTACTTCATGTTGTGGAGTGAACCAAGAAGTTTGTAAGGGCAAGGAGATTACCTACTTCGTGAAGATCTACCCATAGTGAGGCTAGTCCTTCGTGGACGAAAGCCGCATGGAGTAGTCAAGGTTTCTTCTTCGTGGAACCATCTGTGGGTAGATCCCTCCATGGACTCTCGCGATTGTTACCCTCCGTGGGTTGAAGACTCCATGAACGTGGACGCACGATAGCACCACCTATCGGAACCACGGGAAACATCATCGTGTCATCACTTGTGTTTGCATTCTTAATCCTCTCTATACTTACATGTGCAATGTCTTTACTTTCCACTGCTACACTCTTAGACATGCATGTGTAGGGTGTTACTTGATATGCTATGAATGCTAAAACTTGCCAAGAATTAAAATTGGGAAAAAGGCAAAACTTTTTTTTGGTCAAGTAGTATAATCACCCCCCTCTAGACCTACTTTTGATCCTACAGTAGTCTATTCACAGCCCTCTAGACAGCCCTCTCTCGATCCTACAAGTGGCATCAGAGCTTTGGTCTCCATTGCTTCGGTTTAATAACCATGGATGAAGATGGGTGTGTCTAGAGTAGAGATTTTGAGTTGTAGACTGGCCATTCTTGATAGAGAGTACTATAGTCAATGGAAGAATGCCATGATTGATCTATTTAATAAATTCCATTTGACAAAATATATTGAAAATCCCTATGTGCTCCCTATTAATGAATTGCATCCCACACACGAAGAGGAAATTAACATGGTTGGTAACCTAAGAACTGTCAATCTTATTGGTAGAGGTTTACCAAGGTTCGTGCTTTCTCAATTGAAGAACTTTGCATGTGCCTATACCTTATGGACTGATTTGGAGAAACGATATCCAAATCTTTCCTTAGGAAATCTTGATGAAATTCTTCATAAAACCATTGCTTTTCACAAAATGAAGCCTAGTGATCCAAACTTTGATAAATGCCTATTTGAGCTCCGTGATCTTATGCGTGCTAAAGGATATGTCACCAGTATCTACAACATTATCTTTGAAGCCATTCGCATTCGTAAACTTGAAAATTTTCATGATCACTATTCTAATGAATCTCTTGTTCTTTATGACGAGGATTTTCCACTTGATGATGATAATGTGGAACATGGCTACTATGAAGAAGATGAGTTGTTCGACATCGAGCACGATAATATCATGAAGAATATAAGCCTCATGTCCGGAGGAAAAGAGTGGATTCTTAACAGCGGATGTACGGATCATATGACTGGTGATAAAGACATGTTCCAAGAGATCACGTCTAATCAAGGTCCTCAACGGTATGTGACCTTTGGTGACAACTCTAAGCGTAAGGTACTTGGCCTTGGTATGGTGGACATATCGCATGATAGCTCTATTCAAAATTTTATGCTTGTTGAATCCCTTGGCTACAATCTTCTTTCTGTATCTAGACTTGCCGACTTCGATTTCAATGTTTTATTCACGAAAGTAGATTGCCAAGTGTTTTGTCAAGATAATCGTAAAATGGTCTTTACCGATTTCCATAGAGGTGATCTATACATTGTTGATTTCACTAAAATATCCAAGCCTCACACTGTTTTAATTGCAAAATCTTCTAAAGGTGGGCTTTGGCATAGAAGACTTGGACATGTAGGCATGCGTAATCTAGATAAGCTAATAAAGGGTGATCACATTCTTGGTGTTAAATATGTTATATTTGACAAAGATAGACTTTGTAGTGCTTGTCAAGCTGGAAAGCAAGTAGGTGGAAGTCATCCCGTTAATAATATCATGACTACTAGGAGGCCACTCGAGTTACTTCACATGGATCATTTTGGTCCCAATGCTTACAAGAGTCTCGGTGGAAATTCCTATGGTATAGTTATAGTTGATGATTTTTCTAGATTTACATGGGTATTCTTTCTTGATGATAAGTTGTAGGTTCAAAAGATCTTAAATAACTTCGCTCGCAAAGCGCAAAATCAGTTTGAAGTGAAGATCAAGAAGGTTCGAAGCGATAATGGACCGGAGTTCAAGAACACCCATGTGGATACCTTTCTTGACGAAGAAGGTGTCTCACATGAGTTCTCGGCTACGTACACACCTCAACAAAATGGAGTTGTTGAGAGGAAGAACCAGACGCTCATTGAGATGGCAAGAACGATGTTTGACGAATACAAGATGCCAAGACACTTTTGGGCAGAAGCCGTTGAAACAGCATGTCATGCCACAAACCGACTTTACTTGCACAAGCTTCTCTGTAAAATAGCATACGATCTGCTCACCAGTAACAAACCCCAAGTCAGATACTATTGGGGATATAACCCCGCGGTATGACCCGCCCTAAAGGCTCCGGGTTATGCTTGGCAGCTCGTATACTAGCCCAAGGTGAGCTGGTGGTCCTAAAGCCCACGAAGCTTGGCGGCTCATAAGGTGGGCCAAACAGTGGACCAGAAGACCCGAGTGTGTAAGCCGCCCGGGGACAACTTGGACAAGAAGATAGAGGAAGACTCGGATAGACAATGAGAGTCGGTACCAATTGTATGACCCGTGGTCTAGACCTCCTATATAAGGGCAGACCCGAGGCGACTTAGAGATCAGGTGATCGAATACTAGGCCAAGCTTCTGCTCCCTTGTAATCGATACATCAAGCAAGACAAACACAAGCAGGACATAGGCTATTACCTCACGTTGAGGGGCCGAACCTGGATAAATCCGTGTCTCTTGTCCTGATCAACCCCTTTGAGTCCATCACTTTAGCAATTGCCTCGAACCGAAGTCCGTTTACCTGGACATCTGCCGTGATAAAACCACGACAGTTGGCACCCACCGTGGGGCTGGCGCTCGGTGGTGTTGAGTTCTCAAAGGTATCTCTCCTGGGGCTCGAGGGATAAGTGGTTGGTAGCATGAGCAAGAGTCGCTGTGGCCGGCTCTACATCGACGACGCCGGCTGGGGGCTTGATGCCGTTTCGATGGAGTATGGCTTGCGGTTTCCATTCGGTAGGATCCATGTGTTCACCGGAAAAATTGATGGAGCAACACCCGGGCCGGACGTCTGCACCAGCCTTGTCGAGCCGGCTCGGCGTGTGCAACATACTCGTAGTGTGCAACCCGCCCGTGTTAACCCGGGACGGAAGCACGTCTTCGTGGGCTTTACTCAAGGTACGAATTTGGAAGCTTCCGGATCACAGGAAACTCTCATTTATTTAGAGGACGAATCTTCAAGCGGAGAAACAGAGTCGATATACAGGCTTCACAATGGCGGGCTCGGGGGCTATGATGAGCTCCGCCCTGAGTCGGATCGCTCTGAGGCGGACGACCTTGGGCCGCCGGTTCATGGTGCCGTGTTCATGGCAGGGTCAGTCCCAGGCATGAATAGTACGCCCGTAGGGGCCGCCACATCACGCGATAACCCACCGCTGACGGCTCAAGTTATTTTGGAGCTGATGGACGAGCTCGTGGCCCTAATGGCTACTGACGTTACACCGGACAATCAAGCGGCTAGGAACTTGGAGATTGCAAGGATCAAGGACCGGATGGTGGAAGAGCAGCAGAGGATGACTGAGTCAAAGGCCCAGATGGAGCAAGAGGCTGAACACATCAGGATAGATGCTTTTTGTCTCGGGCTGGAGCAACAATCGGCAGCCGCGGTTCATCGGATGAGGCATCAATCCCGTCTGCCGGAATGTTATGAGGCAAGAAACCTCTTCAACACGCCAGGGACAGGGCGAACAGCAGATGTACCTGGGAGCCGCCCGACGGCTTGGCCGGTGACTCAACCGACCCGGCGAAATCAGGCCTCACCTGCTGCCTTTTCAACACCGGTGGGTCATTATTCTAACCCGACCAAGAATATGGTGGCAGCAGTCACTCGGCTCGAAACAATTCCTATTCTGGATGAAGCGCCCTTTGCGGAGGATGTGCGAAACGCCATCGGGTACTTGCAGACGGCGATGGTCCAGTAGGAAAATTACACCTACAGTCGGAGCCGTGTTCATTCCACCCCACTCCCTAGCCGGAGTTTTAGCCGGCGATACGAGTCGCCGGCGGTTTCCAGTAGCAACCGACACCGAGAGATTCCAACGGGTCATCGGCCGGCTATGGATACAAGAGGCCAGTAAGAGGTGACAGCCTTAGCCGAGGCAGCTCGCCAGGAGCCCGCGCCATCCGTGTCAGTAGGAGTCAGAGGAACCACCAGAGTGGGGGGTGCCATGTTTATCACTCGCTCTACGGAGAGCGGCTGCCAAAGGATTTCAAAGGGCCCCGCAAGGTTCCAAATTACACCTCAGATCTACCCCCAAAGGCTTGGGTGGAAAGTTATGAACTAGCCATGGAGATGCTGGATGTCAGTGAGGCGGTTTGTGCCAAATACTTCATCATGATGCTTGAAGGCTCAACCCGCACATGGTTAAATGGATTGCCACCCAATACCATAAACTCATGGGCACAACTGAGAGCCAGATTCATTAAAAACTTTCAAGGAACATGTAAACAACACATGACCATCGTGGATCTTGATCACTGTGTTCAGTAGGAGAATGAGTCAGCTCATCATTGGGTATGGCGGGTCTCGACCATCATCCACTCTTCGAAGTAGATCACGGCGGCTCAGGCAATACTGATCCTAGAGAAGAACTTCCACTTTGTCCTGCTAAAGCAGAAGCTTGGCCGGCTCAAGCGTACATGTCAAGATATGGGAGAGCTCGTGATGGCTCTCATGAAATACGTCGACTCTGACAACATGAAGGATCCGGGCTCCGACGAGGAGAAGGCCGATCAAGGCAAGAAGGGTAATCAGAGCAAGGGTATGACAAGCAATGGTAGCCAGAGCAAGCGTAAGAATCCTGAGGCCGGGTCAGAATTGGTGGCCAATGCAAGTACCAATCAAAATCAACCCAAGGGCAACAGGAGGTTTAGGCCACCTTTTAATAAGGACAGGCCTGCCTTTAATTTGGAGGAGGCGCTGAAGGGTCCTTGTCCGGATCATGGCTAGCCCGATAAGCCAGCGAACCACATTTGGGGGGAGTGTCATTTCATGCAGAAACTTAAGAATCATTTTGCACACCCCAACAATCAGGACGGTGGTCCACCGGGCGGCTCTGGACATGGCGGGTCAGGGGCCGGTTTTGGGTCCGGCGGCTCAGGGTCTGGTCACCCAGGTCAAGGTAATCAAGGAGGACACCAGTAGCATTCTGGTAACAACAATCAGCGACAGCAAAATCAGTCTGGCTATCAGTGTAACCCGAAGCAGCTCAGGTCCGGTCAGTATCATGTTTTCACAACCAGACTCAACAAAAGGGATCAGAAGTTGCGCAAGCGGGTGGTCAATGCGGTTGCACCAGCCCTGCCACAATATTTACGATGGTCAAAGTATGATATAACATGGAGCCAGGAGGATCACCCGCCGTGTGTCAATGACCCCAGGCGGCTGGCTTTGGTTGTGGGCCCCCAAGTAGGAGGGTATATGGTGAATAAAGTGTTAATGGATGGAGGTAGCAGTATTAATATCCTCCACTACTATACTTTTCAGAGGATGAAATTGCTAGACAAGGATTTAAAACCCTCGTCCACCGTTTTTCATGGTGTAGTGCCAGGCAAGTCGGTGTATCCGGTGGGCAGGATTTCTTTGGAAGTGGCCTTTGGTGACGAATATAACTACATGGTGGAGTCCTTGTGGTTTGAGGTGGTAAAAATCAAGAGTCCTTATCACGCATTGTTTGGACGTCCGGCTTACGCAAAATTCATGGCTAGGGCTTGTTATGTATACCTACAGCTCAAGATGTCTGGCTTAAAAGGTACCATTACTGTTCATGGTGACCGAAAGATGGCCACCGAGTGTGAGGAAGGATATGCGGCTTACGCCGAGTCCAGTTGCGCTCAGGAGGAGCTTAAATTTTACAAGGAGAATGTTGACCCAGAGGATATGACCCCACTGAAAAAGCCTACCACGGAGGTTGAGCCGCCCCTTAAGTTTTCAACGGATGATACTAAGGCGGTAGATTTCACTCCAGGCGACTCATCCAAACAGTTCATCATTGGAGCTCACATGGATCCCAAATAGGAAAGCACGCTCATCGAATTCATCCGTGAGAATCGGGATATCTTCGCATGGAAGCCTTCTGACATGCCGGGTGTACCGAGAGAGTTCGCTGAGCACAACCTTAATGTGGATCCGAAGTTTAAGCCGATTAAGCAGTTTTTACGGCGGTTTAATGAGGAGGGGCATAAGGCCATTGGGGAAGTAGTTGCCCGGCTTTTGGCAACGGGTTTCATTGTTGAGGTTTTTCACCCGGAGCGGTTGGCTAACCCGGTGTTGGTGCTCAAGAAGAACGACACATGGCGTATGTGTGTGGACTACACGGACCTTAATAAGGCTTGCCCGGCTGATCCGTTTGCCCGCCCTCGTATTGATCAAATCATTGATGCTACGGTGGGTTGTGAAAGCTTGTGTTTCTTGGATGCTTACTCAGGCTATCATCAGATCAAGATGGCGTTTAAAGACCAGGAGAAGACGACTTTTATTACACCTTTCGGGGCTTTCTGTTATGTATCTATGCCTTTTGGGCTCAAGAGTGCCCAGGCGACTTATCAGCGATGTGTGCACAACTGCCTTCACAGTCAGATTGGCCGCAACGTCCAGGCTTATGTAGATGACATCGTGATCAAATCCAGGAAGAGGGAGACCCTTTTGGGCGATTTAAAGGAAACCTTTGATAATCTCCAGGTCTATAAGATGATGCTTAATCTCACTAAATGTGTCTTTGGAGTTCCAGCTGGCAAGCTCCTGGGATTTCTGGTTTTTGAACATGGCATTGAGGCTAACCCGGATAAAATCAAGGCTATCACTTCTCTAGCAAAGCCGGCCTGTATTAACGATGTCCAGCGCTTGGCGGGGCAGATCGCTGCGTTGAGCTGTTTCATAAGCCGCCTTGGAGAGAAGGCTATTCCTTTATATCAGATGATGAAGAAGACAGACAAATTTGTCTGGAGCAAGGCGGCGGCTGAAGCACTTGAGATGCTCAAGAAACAGTTGACTGAGCCACCGGTACTGGCTGGTCCGGCTGAGAAAGAACCATTACTTTTATATGTGGCGGCTAATAATCGGGCAGTAAGCGTTGCGATTGTGGTCGAGTGCAAGGAATCTGGAAAGGAGTATCCGGTTCAAAGGCCGGTTTATTATATTAGTGAGGTCCTGACAGAGTCCAAGCAAAGGTATTCGCATTGGCAGAAGCTGGTATATGGGGTTTTTATGGCCAGCCGCAAATTAAAGCACTATTTTTTAGGGCACCAGATAACCGTGGTTAGTTCTGCTCCGTTGGGGGACATAATCCAGAACAGAGAGGCCATTGGAAGGATTGCTAAGTGGGCATTGGAGTTGGCGTCTCTTAATCTAAAATGCGTGCCTCGTACGGCCATTAAGTCCCAAGCTCTTGTTGATTTTATAAATGATTGGATGGAATGTCAAGCCCCTGAGGAAAAGCCATATGACACATACTGGACTATACACTTTGATGGATCTAAGCAGCTAGAAGGGTCAGGCATAGGAGTTGTTTTGACGTCTCCTAAAGGTGATAAGTTTTGTTATGTGCTCCGGTTGATGTTCCCATGCACTAACAATGCGGCTGAGTATGAGGCTCTGCTTCATGGGCTTAGATTAGCCAAGGAGATGAATTTAAGCCGAGTAAGGTGTTTGGGCGACTCTGATTTGGTGGCTCAGCAGGTTTTGGGCACTTGGGACTCCAAAGACCCACGGATGGCGTCTTATCGACAGACAGTTGATATTATTGCCAGCCACTTCAAGGGGTATCAGGTGGATCACATTGATCGTTGCAAGAAGGATGCAACAGATGCGCTGTCACGGCTAGGCTCCCAGTGAAAGCCGGTGCCACCCAATGTATTCCTGGACGTCTTACATCATCCAACTGTTAAGTTACCTTCGGAAGTGGATCTGGCTATTCCTGACCCGGAGGGGGAGTTAGTGGCGGCTTTGCATGCTATCCCAGATTGGACTGCCCCCTATCTGGCCTATCTGACCCTGGGCAAGTTACCTGATGATGAAGACCTGGCCAGATAGATCACTCGACGCTCAAATCGATGGCGATAGTTAATGGTGAGTTGCACAAATGCAGCGTGACTGGTGTTTTTCAACGATGTGTCTTGCCTGCGGAGGGTCAATAAATATTAAATGAAATTCATGCCGGAGATTGTGGACATCACGTCGGCTCGAGGTCGCTGGTAGCCGAGGCCTTCCGGCAAGGGTTCTTCTGGTTGACAGCCCACAAGGAGGCAGAGTACTTGGTTCGCAAATGTGATGGCTGTCAGAAGTTTGGCCAGCGTGCTCATGTTCCAACTCAAGAGTTAAGGATGATACCAATTATATGGCCGTTTGCAGTCTAGGGGCTAGACATGGTAGGACCTTTCAAAATATCCAAATATAGGAAAACGCACCTCTTGGTGGCGGTTGATAAATTCACCAAATGGGTGGAGGCAGAGCTGGTTAGCAACTGTGACGCGACTACAGCGGTTCAATTTGTTAAGAATCTGATCTACCATTTTGGTTACCCTCACAACATTATCACCGACAATGGAACAAATCTATCTAAGGGGGTTATGAAAGAGTTTTGTGACAAGGAGTACATCCGGCTAGATGTTTCAGCAGTTGCACATCCACAGTCTAATGGTCAGGCGGAGTGTGCTAATGAAGAGATTCTAAGGGACATCAAGCCACGGCTTATGGTTCCTTTACAACGGATGCCCGGGTGTTGGGTAGAAGAATTGCCTTATGTCTTATGGAGTGTCAGAACTACCCCAATAGATCTACAGGCTATACACCTTTCTTTATGGTGTACGGTGCTGAAGCAGTATTGCCGAGTGACATCCAGCATGATTCGCCATGTGTAGCGGCTTATGTTGAGACGGATAATGAGATGGCACGTCAAGACGCGTTGGATGCTCTGGAAGAAGCACGGGAGCTGGCGGCTGCCTGATCGGCGATCTATCAGCAAGACCTGCGCTGCTACCACAGCCGCAGAATCAAGACTCGGACATTCCAGGAAGGCGACTTAGTGCTCCGGCTGATTCAGGACTAGACATGCATGCATAAGTTATCTCCCCGGAATCATATTGCTGAAGGGGGCTTCTTACCGACGGGTATCGCTTCTAACACCCTATCGGCCGGCTTCATGCCAAATCTCCGGCTAACATGATTAACCGCGGTTGTAGGAAGTTTTTTACTGACGGGTATCTAACCCTAACAACCGGCGAAGGGCAGCTTCTTACCTCCGGATATAGCTTCTAACGCCTTATCAACCAAGCTTTATGCCATCTCTTGCTAACCAGATTAGCCATGGTTGTCAAGGGGGCTTCCCACCTTCGGGTGTAGCTTATCTAACCTTAAACAACCGGCGGAGGGCGGCTTCTTACCACCGGGTATAGCTTCTAACGCCCCATTGGCCAAGCTTTATTCCATCTCCGGCTAACCAGATTAGCCATGGTTGTCAAGGGGGCTTCCCACCTCCGGGTGTAGCTTATCTAACCTTAAAACAACCGGCGGAGGGCGGCTTCTTACCTTCGGGTATAGCTTCTAATGCCTTACCGGCCAGGCTTTATGCCATCCTCGGCTAACCAGATTAGCTATGATTGCCAAGGGGGCTTACCATCTCCGAGTGTAGGTTACCTAGTCTTGGCAACCGATGTCTTCTATGTTAACAAAGCAGCATAAGGTCTCAAAACAGCATACAAAGGCAATGAGAGTTGAAGAGCCAGATCATTTTATACAGCAGAATAGAACAAGATTCAGCAGAAGCAAAAGTGGCATCTAGTCTATTACATACACTCCATGAGGAGCTCAAAATTTCGGACAAGTTTTGTTTAACACCACACGGTGAGTCATGGAGAGTCATCTTGCTCCGGCTCTTCGGTGGCCCCAATCTGGAGATTGTCCAAGTCCCAGTTGCAGTTCGTTAGAGCCGCAAAAGAGCCTTCTTCAAAGTAAGGAGATGGATCAAGGTTAGGAGCGAAGAGGTCCTTACTGCAGGCAGGCGTTAAGTCCTTGCACTCGTAAAGCGGTCCGCGGATTCTCTTTTGGTCAGGGCCATAAGCCGGCTGGTAGGTCGTTAGGTTAGCTTCCTCTACTAAGACGGAAGCCAGCACTCTGGAATCCTTTACGCACCGGCTGTAGTCAGCATCGGTGAACTCAGAGCCGTCATCTTTCTTTGAAGGGAATCCATCCATCCTCTCGGCTGAGGTCAGCTCCGGAGAGAAAGCCAAGGCTCGGCTGATGCCCGCAATCGCCCCTTGGCGGGCGGCTGATTTCTTTAACTCGGCAATCTGCTTGGGCATGGTGGACAAGAGCTCCAAGACGCCCTTGAGAGTCGTAGGAATCTTGTCTTTGTACTGCACAACTTTGATGGTGCACACTGCACCGCAGTAGAGTTGCTCTGTCAGGGTGTAGACGGCTTTCAAGGGCAGCAGGCTGTCAGAGGCCAGTTGGTGGCTCCTAGGGCCTGTGTAAGTCGGAGATTTCATGGTAAGTCGCCAACACAAGTATTATATGCCAATCGAGTGAAAGTTGTCAGAAACTCACCAAAGAGGGCGGCTGTCATTTTGGTGATGTGGCGTTTCAAAGATTGGAGCTCATCTGATACGATCATCAATCGCTGGTCAGCATCATCCGCCCGCTTAGTCAATGAAGCTTTTTTAGAGCCGTCTGACTCTTTGAAAGCCGTGAAGTTGGCCTTGATTTTAACCAACTCCTCGGACAGGAGCTGGCATTTCTCATCAGTGGCGCTCCGGGCAGCTTGTTGTGTAGCCAAGTTGGCTTTTAAGTCGGCCAATTGTGACCCGGCTTCAGTTAAGGTTTCCCGTGACACATCAAAGCATAGAATAAATGGGCAAGTCTCAAACAGATTGCAAGCAATATGCGTGACACTTGGGGGCTAATGTCTATTTTCAGGAGTTCGGCATGAAAGTCTCGAATCAAGTTTGAAGAAGATTGAGCCGACCCTTGGGGGCTAGTATTGGCTCTCTTATTTATCTTCTAAGAAGTTTCGGTTCAAAATTATCAATCATTGAGCCGACCCTTGGGGTTATATACTGTTTTTTCATAACGAGGATGATCATGAAAGTCCCGGCTCAACCTTTGGAAAGATTAAGCCGGCACTTGGGGCCTACGTAAGGATATAAGGAAAAAGAAATACCTCATATTTCTTCTTCATGAGGTTAACTAGCTGGAGCTCCAGATCCCGGCTTGTGGATAGCCGGTTCATATAGCCAGCATGAAGCTCCTCGGCTGTCATCTTCTCTAAAGCAGAGGGTTCAAACTCCAATTTCCTTGAAGCTTCAGCCGGTCGTTATGCTTGGTCAGCACGTGAGCCGGGGGAGAGTGAAAGCCAGTGCCAGTAATCACAACGTCTCGAGCGCTGGTGTCCTTGGTCACCTGGCCAGGGCTCGGCGGTTTGGAAGGGTTCCTTGGCGGGCTCTCCGGAATGACGCCGTCAGCAGCCGGCTCCGTAGATGTTGCTGGGAGGTCCACATCCGGCCGTGACTCATCCGACTGGCCATGCTCCGGCTCTTGGGCAGCAGGTCCAGGGGAGGACCTATTGGTTTTTCTACGCTTGGCTTGAGCCCTGGAAAGCACGAAGATCAGAACCCAAGGGTTATAGCCGCTAAGAGAACTGAATGCAAGATTAGGGGAAACACTTACAGCGGATTAATCTTGGGAGGCGGCGGGGCGGTCGCCGTAGAGTCGCCGGAGGAAGGTGACCTCTGAGAGATAATTGAGAATAGATAAGACAATATTGAAATGACAAGGTAAACCATTCAAACAAGAGATACATACCTCTGCAGGGCGTTTCTTTGGAGCCGAGGAGTTCCGTAAACCGGACACGAGTTCTGTAGAGCCGGCGCTCCGGGTCTTACGACGATCAGCCTGCTGTTGTTTTTTAAAAAGAAATTGAGGGTCCAGATAAGCAAGAGGATGAGAGAGAGGAACTTTTATAATAACCTGCCGCGGCTTCTAGGGGACAAAATATTCTAAGCCGGAAGAAATGTGGATTACCTGAGGGCCGTTGGCGCGACTGGTCTCCACATCATCCCGAGAGTAAAACAGGTGTTAGTGAGATGAGAAGACAAGGTCTCCGAAAATAGCTAAAATTTTACCTCTGAGCCGGATGATTGTGCGGGTCAAACCATCCCTCTTGCGGGGTGTCCTTCTTGGGCTTCTTGGCCGGGGCTTTCTTCTTGGTCTTCTTCAAGGGAGGGATGTACTCCTTCTTCCAGAAGTCAAAGTCGGCGTGAAAGAATAAGCTGGTTAAGGGCAATAGATCAGCAAGGTACAAGTAAAGTCCAAGAGGCGGATGGGACGAAATCGCCTTACATCTGGGGCCGGATTAAGGGCACTAAAGGGGATCAACCTGGTAGCACTGCAGGCTCCGGATGTCTCATGAACGAGACTCCTTATAGTAGTGGTGATGTCATCTTCTGTCAAGGTTGACTGGCTGAAGCAGAGTGAGTTGTCATATTCGCCCTTGTACTCGCACATAAGGCGGCTTCTATGGCTTAACGGCATGATCCGCCAAGAGATCCAGCAGCGGATCAGGTCTAGTCTAGTTAAGCCATTAGCCACGAGGGCCTTAATCTTGGCATGAGCCGGCTCATATCTTGCGCGCTTTGAAGCGGACAACCGGCCAGGAAGCTCTGAAGTTGTCTTGAGTCGGAAAGGACGGTAACCCGGCAGGGGACGTTCACCCTCTGGAGAAGTATCTTTGCAATAGAACCACGTTTTATTCCAGTCCTTTGGGTGACTCCTCAGCTGCATAGTCGGAAAAGTGATGTCCCGGCGCCTTTGGATAGAAATTCCGCCCAGCTCGAGGCTTGGACCAGCCTTCACTTTAGTTTGACGGTTGGCATAGAAGAACTCCCGGAATAGGCCTACCGACGGCTTGGCTTGTAGATAGACTTCACACAACACTTGAAAGTTGCAGATGTTTGAGACGGAGTTGGGGGCGAGGTCTTGAGGATGGAGTTTGTAAAAATGAAGGACATCATGGAAGAATTTTGAGCCGAGAGGCACGAAGCCCCGCTCGATATGGTCCGAGAAAATGACCACCTCTCCTTCTTGGGGAACGGGCCTCAGTTCATCACTCGGGACCTGCCAGTGGATGACATCTTTGGAAGGGAGAGTGCCAGCGTGAACAAAGTCCATCAAAAACTCTTCCGTAACGAATGACCCGACCCAGTTACAGGAGTTCGAGGCACGAGACATTTTGCCGGTTCAAATATTGTGAAAATTAAAACATGGCGAGTTAAGAGGAGATTAAAATCTATGGTGTCTTACGAGTTTAAAGATTCTATGTATAAGGTGCTACACTCCGGCTGATGAGAGCCGGCGCAGAGGGGGACAAATTTGGCTAAGTCCTGGAAAACAGGTTTTACAAACTACCGCTATATTTATGGATCTACAAAAGAAGGAAAAATGTTCCTATTTTTAGAACTAGCGAAGAACAGACGAAGCAGATGAAAACTGAAACAATGAGAAGGAGCTACGATGGGCCCGTGCATTGTGCGCGGTCACCCCGTGCGCGGCGACGTGGCCGGCGTTAGCATCAAGGGTGCGGCCGACGTCGGAGGACCCCGAGCCACGGTGCCGGTAGAACCCGCGTGAAGGCGATGGGCTTCCTGCAAACCCTATCGGCGCGGTAATGGATCTAAGGAGAGGCACGGGCTTACCGGCGATGGCACAGTGAAACACGGATGAAGTTCTGATTCACACAGGTTGATGAAGCGGCCTGTCATCGACGGAGTGGAGGTGGCGCCGGAGCTGGAAGTGATGGAAGCGGCTGCGTCAAGAAGAGGAAGACGAGGAAGAGAGCGGGAGAAGTAGTAAATTGCCTGGGGCGGTCTTATTTAAAAGGAGAATGTAGAAGGAGCACGAAAATCTAGGCAACGGAAACGTTTCAGCAGAGGCGGACGCCTCGATTTTCAGGATAGTCACTTAATGCGAAGATTTGGTGGGTACGTCAGCGAATCTTTCCTACAGGGCCAAAATGACATCATGGCAGGTCATCCCGGGCGACTCGCCAAAAGGGCAAGACAAGAGGGTGTAGTGAGCAAGCTCAAATCAACCTGGGGCCTAATGTTGGGGATATAACCCCGCGGTATGACCCGCCCTAAAGACTCCGGGTTATGCTTGGCGGCTCGTATACTGGCCCAAGGTGAGCAGGTGGTCCTAAAGCCCAAGAAGCTTGGTGTCTCATAAGGTGGGCCGGACAGTGGCCCTAAATACCCGGGTGTGTAAGCCGCCCGGGGACAACTTGGACAAGAAGATAGAGGAAGACTCGGACAGACAATGAGAGTCGGTACCAATTGTATGACCCGTGGTCTAGACCTCCTATATAAGGGCAGACCCGGGGCGACTTAGAGATCAGGTGATCGAATACTCGGCCAAGCTTCTGCTCCCTTGTAATCGATACATCAAGCAATACAAACACAAGCAGGACGTAGGCTATTACCTAAAGTTGAGGGGCCGAACCTGGATAAATCCGTGTCTCTCGTCCTTATCAACCCGTTTGAGTCCATCACGTTTGCAATGGCCTCGAACCGAAGTCCGTTTACCCGGACATCTGCCATGATAAAACCACGACAGATACTTTCGGGTATTTGGCTCAAAGTGCTACATTCTTGATAAGCATCATCATACTAAATTTTCTCCTAAATCTCATGAAGGATTCCTACTTGGTTACGGTTCAAACTCTCACGCTTACCGTGTCTACAACAACTTCACTGGAAAAGTTGAAGATACGGTAGATGTGAAGTTTGATGAATCTAATGGTTCGCAAGTCGAACAATTGCCAAATGATGTAGGTGATAAGGATCCTTCGGAATCCATTCTAGATATACCCATCGGCAAGATTTGTCCCATGGAGGTGAAGGAAAGTACATCATCAATTCAAGCGGAAGCCCCCACTTCACGTCAAGGTGAACCTCAACACAACACGGAGGCATCCACGAGCGGTACACGATGAGATGCTGAAGATGAGGAAGTGCATCATGAAGATCCACCACAATCACCCTCACCACCACCTTAAGGGAACAACACCTTCAACAACAATGAAGATGAACGAGATGATGATGATGAAGAAGAAGCTCCACCATCCAACGATCAGAAGCTGACCCGAGTTTGAGCTCAAGTGACCAAGAACCATCCCCTAAACCAAATCTTTGGTGATATACAAACAGGGAGAATCACTCGCTCTAAAATTCGTCTAGCTAACTTTTGTGAGCATTATTATTTCATCTCTAGTATTGAGCCTTTAAAGGTAGAACAAGCTCTGGAAGATGTGCATTGGGTGAATGCAATGCATGAAGAGCTACACAACTTTGAGAGGAACGAAGTGTGGACACTCGTGGCGAAGCCCGAAGATGAGCACAACATCATCGGAACCAAATGGGTGTTTCGGAACAAACAAGACGAAGATGGTCAATTCGTGCACAACAAGGCTTGTCTCGTAGCCCAAGGTTATACGCAAGTCGAAGGTATGGACTACGGTGAGACTTATGTGTCACAACCCTAGCAAGTTGTCCTAGGATAGCATTTGTGTTTGCATTATCATCATCATCATTGCATTAAATGTGAAATGGGGAGAAAGAAAAGAAACCCCAAGCACTTAATGAAATAAAGAAATTCAAGTTTAGTGAAATTTCAACAAATCCAAAATGCCCATCAAAAATGTTCCCTATGTCTGATAAATTTGGACAAAGTTATAACAGGGAACATTTAGAATATTTGAGCATTAGAAGCAATTTAAAAATAATTATTTAAGTCCCTGAAATTGATAACTAAATCATTATCATGACTATTGTTTTCATAATAATCTGAAACTTTTATTACAAGTTTGAAATATTCAAACTTTATTTTAGAAAATGGTTGGGATATTTTGAAAAGTCAATTGGACCTGCAAATAAAATAAAGAAAAGTCAGAAAACAGGAAACAGAAACAAAAAAAAGCCTACCTGGGCCAGGGGAGAGAAGCCGGCCCAGCCCACAGGGGCGAACCGGTCATCTCCCACCTCTGGCCAGGAGGACGCCGGGCGTGTGGTCGCCGCACGCCAGCCACCTCCTCCCTGCCTGGCTCCTTGCTGGAGGGCTGGGAGTGCGCCAGCACGAAGCTCCTCGCCATCGTGCCCCTTCTCCTCTCTCTCTCTCTCCCACGAGCGCTCTCTCTCTCGCCCATTCCCCCCTGTCTCGCCATGGCCGCGCTGCTCCTCGCCGTCGTGCCGCCATTCTAGCCACCCCGAACCCGTCTGAGCCAGCCAATAGCTCCGCCCGGACCTCTTCTTCCTCCTAGCCAAGCTACGCATCGCCGGAAGCCCCCTGTCGACGTCGCACCATCGTCTTCCTCCTCGGGTCGCCGGAAAGGGAATCGAAGCTCGCCGCCGTTTCAGACCGTCCCCGAGCCTGCTTCCGACGCCCCTGCGACCGTTGTGAGCCCCTAAAGCTTTTCCCCCTCTTTCCCCTTCGATCTCGTGCCCTAGCCCCAGATCCCGTCGAGGCCCGAATGCCTCCGCCGCTCGAGCTCGATGCCGGCCGTGTTACGGTGACCAGCTGGTCCACCTGAGGCCTTCGTCGTGCTCGTGGGGTTGAGTAGAGACCGTAGGTGCCCAGTAGAGGTCGTGTCGTGCCCTGGTTCGACGAGCCCGTGCTCGCCCGAGCTTCGGCCCGCGCCCAGCTCATCGCCGGCGCCGATTCCGACCATCTCAGCTCCTCGGAGGGGTCGGCATGGACGCGCGCATGCATGCTGAGTAGTTTGTTGCCCTCTGCCATCCTTTTGGTCGCCGGAGGAGGAAACCCAAAGCCCTCCGCCGTCCCTGGAGTCGTCGGCGGCTCGTCGCCGGTGACCCTGGCCTGTTTGACCATGAGGGTTGACCCCTCTAGGTCACTGGCAAGTGGGCCCGGCTCTGTTAAAACTAATCTAAGTTAAAAATTAAACTAATTAAGTTAATTAACCTAATTAGACACTGACCTGTGGGCCCAGTGTCATTAAATAATTAGGAATTAATTTAATTAGTTAGTTAAAGTGTCTGAGTCACTGACATGTGGACCCCACATGTCAGGTTTGACTCTGGGCCGGGTCAGCTGACCAGCTGACGTCATCATGATGTCATGCTGATGCAATAAAACAATTTCTAGTTTAAAAATAATTCCAGAAAATGTTTAAAACTTTGAAAAATCATATAAAATAATTTGTAAGTCAAATGAAAATAATTTATATATGAAAATTGATCAGAAAAATCCAATGAATCCAATGGTGCTATTATCATGCATGTTAGAGCAATCTAAATAGGTGAACATGGACATTTTCCATTAGGTTAATATTTGGAATTTGAAAGGAGAACAACTTTGAACCTATATTCAAATCTATTTTAAATTGACATGATCACTAGTTACATTAGCTCACCCATGCATATTACTATGCCACGATCATGCATCATATTCTTGCACTTGCTTGTATTGAATGCTCTTATCTGCGTTGCGGTAGGCCCTAATCCGGAAGATACTACCCCGTATCCCGACGAAGGAGAGGACTCCTCCGCAACTCAGCAAGGCAAGCAACCCCATTGATCATTCCGATAACATCCCACTCTCTCGCTCCTGCTCTTGTTTATTGCATTAGGACCAACGGTCGCATCTCAATCATACACGATAGATGATCCTATTCCTATGCATGACCTGACTTTGTCACAGTAAATAGCTAAACCTTGCAACCTAGCATACCTGGTAGATGCTTGTGCCATGATGTGCTTAGCTTACTTTGCCTGCTATGCTTGCTATGCTTAGAGTCGAGTCAGGTCTGATTCATCTGGGTGATGAACTGAGTGAAACAGTGTTGTCCGATGTGATGAGCTCATATTGAATACGATTTGGTAAAGGTAGCGATGAGAGGCTATGTAGGAGTACATAGTGGGTTGTCTCATTGGGACCGTTCTTAGGAACTGGGTTCCGTGTTTGTGATCCAAGACTAGATACTACCACATGGTGGGCCCTGAAATATGACCCCGCTCGACTCATCAGTTGCTTAGTCCTTGGTCCAGGTATTGCAAGTAGTTTCTGGTGTTTATAGCATGCTGGAGGCCGTGCGTAGCGCTGACCCTCGGGGTGGGTTACGACGCGGTAGGTAGTGGCACGGTGTACCAAGGGTCACCCGAATGGTGGGCTTGGGAACCCTGCACACATCGTTTGGGGCCATAGCGGAAACTTCGGCCGGACTTCCGTGCGGGTTCAGTCTCAAATAGGCGGTAGCCTGGACTACTGGTCTTATGTGATTGACGGTCGTGGCCGACTCCCTCGCTGGGCATCCGCTTGAAGGTTGCCGAGGTGCATGGTTTATGGCACACAACGATAAGTGGCGAGAGCGTGTGTGAAGAGGTACACCCCTACAGGGTTATGAAACTATTCGAATAGCCGCGTCCTTGGACATGTACTACTTGGAGAACTTATGCTGTTCATAGATAATCAAATGGATACTTCTAAAAATTTCAAGACAAGTGTGAGTACCGTGGATGGCACTCTTCCGGAAGGGGAAGGTGAATCCATGGTAGTGTATTGTGTTGGAGATAGTGGACTCATGTGCGATAACTAAAATTGTAACAAAGAGTTTGAAACTGAGTAGTGTAGGTTAGCCATGAGTCAAAGCTGGCATTGCTGCATAAACTCCACCACTCCCCCTTGTTGATACATGAGCATAAATAGACTAGGTCTGTTTTAAAGACTTGCTGAGTATGTTTGTACTCATCCTTGCTTAATGTTGCAGAAGAGAGCCAGGACCCATCAGGTGGGTTCTACCTAGACGTTGACGATGCCGAATAGCTGGTGTCCCAGCTACGACCCTGTGTCGTGTGGCGTGCTGTAGATAGTCAGGCCATGTGCCCTCTTTTCATTTCACTGTCCGTACTCGGATAGTTCTAAGTTTCCACTGGCTTGTATGAACTTGTTTGTATGACTTGAGTGCCGGGTCATGTGACCCTATCTGTAAGAACATATTATGCAAGGCTCTTCTGGGCCTTTTAAATAAAAGTCATGTTGTTGTATGGTTATGTTGTGATGCCATAGTTGTATCTATGCATATCGGGCATGTCGTGCGTACGTGTGACGTGCAACGGTATGTATGGGATCCGACACCTAGTTGTGTGCCTTTAGTAGTACTCTTTACGGGAAACTGCCTCTTTGTGCTTCCACCGAGCCATGGTAGCTTGCTACTGCTCCGAACACATAGATTGACCGGCATGTATCCTTCTTTGCTGCTGTGTCTGTCCCTTCGGGGAAATGTCTCGCAGTGTAATGGAGTGCCTGTAGCCTGCTACGACTCGTCTACGTGCAGTGATGACATTCATGTCTTCGACGTAATGGAGTCCTTGTAGCTTGCTATGACTCGTCTACACACGCTTGAGGCCGACACCTGCATTGCTGGGTTATGTATGCCTGTTTCCGTACGGATGTACCACTTGGGTTCTATGACTAGTAATGTCGGCCCGAGTTCTCTGTTGTGTGATTGCCAGCGACATGTCCACATACGTGAGCCAAAAGACGCAAACGGTCCCGGCTAAGGTAAGGCTACAGTCGTGGAGCTACTGTGCGTGAGGCCGCAAAGCGATGTGATGTGTTACAGCCTGGATTCATATGACTTAGAATCGGGGTCCCGACATTATGCCCCCGTCTCTAGACTTGAAGCTATCCGTATTCTTCTTGCTTATGCTAATCACCATGATATCATGCTTTATCAAATGGACATCAAAAGTGCATTTTTAAATGGTGAAATAGAGGAACAAGTTTATGTTAAGCAACCACCTGGTTTTGTGAATCCTAAGAAACCCAATCATGTTTACAAGCTTCACAAAGCTCTTTATGGTCTTAAGCAAGCCCCTCGTGCTTGGTATAAATGCTTAACGAAGTTTCTCATCGAAAAAGGTTTTGAAATTGGTAAAATTGATGCAACCTTGTTCACTAAGAGAGTTAATGGAGAATTATTTGTGTGCAAAATCTATGTGTATGATATTATCTTTGGTTCCACTAACCCTCAATTTAGTGAAAGATTTGGAAGGTTGATGTCCGAGAAGTATGATATGTCTATGATGTGTGAGCTGAAATTCTTTCTTGGATCGCAAATCAAGCAATCAAGAGAAGGAACTTTCATCTCTCAAACTAAGTATACCAAGGACTTGATCAAGAAATTCAACATGCAAGATTTCAAAGGTATGAAAACCCCTATGCCCACTAATGGACATGTTGACCTTACCAGGGAGGATGAACCGGTTGATCAAAAGGTTTATCGATCTATGATTGGTTCATTGTTATATCTGTGTGCATCATGTCCCGATATTATGCTTAGTGTTTGCATGTGTGCTAGATATCAAGCTGCACCTAAAGAGTGTCATCTTTTGGCTGAGAAACATATTGTGAGGTACTTGATACAAAAACCAAACTTTGGCATTTGTTATCCCGAGGGATCTTCTTTTAATCTTGGTGGCTATTTCGATTCGTACTATGCCGGTGGACAAGGTTGATAGAAAATCCACCTCGGGTACTTGCCAATTTTTAGGTAGATCTCTTGTGTCTTGGTCCTACAAGAAACAAAACTCGGTATCTCTATCTACTGCCAAAGATAAGTATATTGCTGCTGGATCTTGTTGTGCGCAATTACTATGGATGACACAAACGCTTAAGGATTATGGAATTAATGTTAAAAATGTTCCATTACTTTGCGAAAATTAAAGTGGTATTAAAATTGGACATAATCATGTGCAAGATTCTCGAACCAAGCATATTCAAGTTCTACATCATTTCATTCGTGATCATGTTGCCAAAGGATATATCAATCTTAAGCATGTTCGTACTAACAAACAATTGGCCGATATCTTCACCAAGCCACTTGATGAGAAAACATTTTGTTATTTGAGGAGTGAGTTGAACATCATTGATGCTTTAAACTTGAGCTAGACTCACTCGGTTGCAAGCAAGGGCATGCGCTTTCTTATTATCTCCATGATCCTGTATCTCGTTATCATATGCCATGGAATTCTATGCTCCCTTTTATTGCATCTAACCTTTTGTAGGTACTTGGAAAAAGTTCATTCCACAAGATTGCCATCAACTCCAATCATAAGCAATCTTGTCATTACCAAGTAGCCACAACCCCTCTTGATGATGGAAGGAAGAAGATAACAAAAACTTATCCTTGACATATACTTGATCTTAGTTGCAAAATCCTAAGTGGTATCATGTCAATTGGATGTATCCATTGCTCTTCCTTGCATGACTAACCTTTGTAGGTGATGAGTGTACTAGAACGAGAAGGATTACTCCAAATTCAAGATGATCTTCATCAACCTCAAGAATCCTCAACAAGTTCACCTACGAGTAGCGTCATCAACATCATTCAAAGGTATGTACTCATATCCTTGAAAAGGCTTTACTCCAAGTAATGGGCTAAAGCAACTCAAGAGATATGAAGACATCAAAATGCTTAATCGAAAAATGGTAACCCGATTTTGAGCTTAAACGATGAGTATGACATATGATCAAGCATCCTTGCTTGGCTCCTAAGTCAATATACTCTAATATAGGTGACCTAGTCACTGCCAATCATTTAGTTAAGAATCTTGCGTGGTTTGCTCTCTATTTGCATGATCTCTCGTAACCACTCAAATCTTATCTATTTGATGTCCTTTGTAAATCTTTGGCATTTTTCTCTTTGAAACAATTTCGTTTGTCTCTCTGAAAAAAGAAACTTGGTTTATCATTCGGAGTCACCAATATAAATAACTCAGTTCTACCGAATTTGCAGATAAGATGCACTATACAATTTCGGTATCATCGATTTATTTATCTCGGAGTCACCGATTCTCTTTGCTTTCTAACTCTGTGTTTCTTTGATATTGTTTATTTGTTTCTGTTCTTGTGATATTCTTGTTCTTTTGATGACCCCTTCCTAATATATATATATATATATATATATATGTATATTTAGGGGGGAGAAGAACAAACAACACTTCGGGGGAGAAATTTTTATTCAAGGATCCCTAGCTCCAAGGAGAAGAAAACTAAAATTTGCCAAAGGGAGAGAAGTTACATTCAATGATTCTCTTAGTCTTTTAATGAACCCTACTTTCTATGACCCTTGATCTCCAGGATCCCTTCCTTGTCAATGATCCCTATCACTACTCCCACATTTAACCTTTTTGGTATTTTCTACCAAAGGGGGAGAATATCAAAGCTTCATGCTAAAGGGAGAGTTGCATGCTTATGCAAAGGGGGAGATATGATTTAGGGGGCGAGGAAAATAATCAAGGAGAGGAACAACAATGTAGGGGGGAGAAAACTACTTTTGGAGAAAAGTCTCAAGTATACAAAGGATTCCTTTTCTCACCCTCTCCAATCCAAATATCTACATGCTGAGATTCAGGGGGAGAGGATGTACTATCATTTTCATATCAAAGGGGAGAAAAGATATAATAGATTACTACCAAGATATGGAGCCTATTTATTGAGTTCTATTTCATTTGTTTAGTAGAATACTCTTGTGTTTCCTAACATTGTTTTCTCAAGTGTGTCTCTACTAATAGAATGCTCAAGAACTCAAGGTAAGTATATGCATCATATCTTTGATCAACATGACCTCTTGCTTCTTGCACATATTTTTTTCAAGAGTGAAGTCTTGATCAAGGATATACATTTCATTCACAAATATTGATGCATATAGCCAAGATACACATGAGTCTTACATCCCTTTCATCCATATGTGTGTCCATGCATTCCAAAGCAACTATCCTTTAAAGGACTACACACATTTAGGGGGAGGAAATCTAGGTCATGTGTTTCTCAAAGTATTCATTGCATCCATGCATAACTTTAATTAAAGCTTTGATTGTATGTTGTCATCAATTACCAAAAAGGGGGATATTGAAAGCACAACATGCTCCCTTGGTGGCTTTGATAATTCATGACAACATACATTGTCTCTTGGACTAACACCTCTATCTAGTATATTTCAGATAATAGTCCATGGAGAGTTGAGTTGGCAAAAGGATTGAGGAGATTGTGGAATTACCCCAAGATTCAAGTAAATAGGTTGGCCAAGCTTCAAGCAAGAGTAATCTGCATTTTACATTTGTGAGAAATCACTTTGAGTCCATAGGAAAGCCAATACTATTAAAAGGTGGTAAAGTTTTGATGTTGAACAATATGCTCAAACTTGCACAAGTGACAGTCACCAAAAAAACCACAAACTCTCCCACCAAAGTCTGTCCTAAGCCGAATATGCAAAATCGGTGCAACCAACATTCCTATCCCGGTGCCACCGATTCTAAACCCTAGAAAGACTCGCCCAAACCTTAACACTTTGGTGCAGCCGACACTGCACTCAGTGCCACCGAGTTGGGTTGCCAAGATTCTGTTACGCAAGTTCTCATTTTCGGTCCGTCCGAAAATGGTGAATCGGCATCACTGAGATTGGCAAATCTGACCGTTGGTCGCCTTGTCGGTGCAACCGAGAAATGTATATCAGTCCCTCCGAGATTCAAAAGTTGCCACTTTTGGTCACTTCGGTACCACTGAGATTTATACATCATTGTCACCGAGTTGGTCATTTTTTGTGTAACGGTTGGATTTTTGGGGATTCCTATATATACCCCTTCACTACCACCCACTTGAAAGAGAAGCAATCAAAACTATTCCATACCTATCCTACTCAGTTTTCTGAGAGAGAACCACCTACCCTTGTGTTGAGGTCAAGATCTTCCACTCCAACCATACGTATCTTGATTTCTAGCCTCCCCAAGTTGCTTTCCACCAATCCCATCTCTTCTGCCAAGCCAAATCTGTGAGAGAGTTATTGTGTGTTGAGGAGTCTATCATCTTGAAGCACAAGAGCAAGGAGTTCATTGTCACTATCGAGCCTATTACCTTTTGGAGGGTGGTGCCTCCTAGATTGGTTAGGTGTTGCTTGGGAGCCTCCTACTTCGTGTTGTGGAGTGAACCAAGAAGTTTGTAAGGGCAAGGAGATCGCCTACTTCGTGAAGATCTACCCATAGTGAGGCTAGTCCTTCATGGACGGAAGCCGCATGGAATAGTCAAGGTTGCTTCTTTGTGGAACCCTCCGTGGGTAGAGCCCTCCATGGACTATCGCAACCGTTACCCTTCGTGGGTTGAAGACTCCATGAACGTGGATGTACGATAGCACCACCTATCGGAACCATGGGAAAATCCTTGCATATCCTATTGCATTTGATCTTCCTACCCCGCCTCTTTACTTACATGTGCAATATGTTTACTTTCCGCTGCCATACTTGTAGACATGCATGTGTAGGGATGATTTACTTGCTAGACTTGCTAAAATAGTTACAATCTTCCAACCAATTGACTTGGGAAAAGGTTAGGTTTTAAATTTCTGCTAGTAGTCTATTCACCCCCCAGACACCCCTCTCTCGATCCTACAGTCTTCCCCTAGTGTGGAGCATGGGGCATCCACTGGGCATGGGCATAGTCGTTGAATGACAGTGTCGTCCGCCAGCGTGGACATGTGTCTTCCACTTGGGCAAGTTGGGAACCCCTCCGCATCCTCGGGGGACTCCGGGCGTATACAACCCACTCATTATTACGTGAGAGTGTCATGGGTAGAACTTGCCAAGATGCTGGATGTTCCAGGCATTCCGGATGGGGACCCTGTCCTGAGTCTCCAGGCGCATAGTGCTTGGCTTGGAGATGCGGGCAACCTTGAATGGGACCTCCCACATGGGTGAGAGCTCATGCAAGCCCTCGCTAGAGAGGACCCGCCTTAGGATGAGGTATCCGACTTATAGGGTCCTAGAGCGGACGCCGTGGTAATGGTATCGCTGTAGCGCCTGCTGGTACCTTGCGGCACAGAGTGAAGCCTGGCGACGGCCGTCCTCCACGAGCACAAGATAAGTTCCCCGCTCAGCATCCTGACGCTCCTCGTCGAACGTCAAGACCCGCGGGGAGTGATGCTTGACATCGTGCCGAAGGACCGCCTCAGCTCCGTAGACGAGGAAGAATGGGGTCTCACCGATGGGCTTAGTCACGGTGGTGGAGATGGACCACAACACACACTAAAGCTCACCGAGCCAACCCTTTACGTATGCCTTGAGTTTCTTCTGGAAGCTTCTCTCCTTGAGGCCCCTCGAGACCTCCACGTTGGCGTGCTCGACCTGGCCGTTGCTCCACGGATGTGCCTCCGAAGCTTAACATATTCGTGCCCCAAGATTAGCACAATATTCTCTAAAGAGATTGCTCATGAATTGTGAGCCATTGTTAGTAATGATACGGTTGCGGACCCCGAAGCGGCTCACGAGGCCCCGGATGAACTTGACTGCTGAGCCGACAGGGATGGTGCGCATGGGCTCCACTTCAGATCACTTGGTGAACTCGTCGATGGCCACGTAGGGGTAGCGATAGCCTCCTGCCGCCCGAGGGAATGGGCTCACTATGTCCATCCCCCAGACCATGAAAGGCTAGGAGAGCGGGATGGTCTAGCTGGTTGATGAATCTGCTTGGCATGGAACTGATAGACATCACAGGATCGGACCAGCTCGGCTGCGTCATTAAGCGCCATGGGACAGTAGAAACCACCGCGGAACGCCTTTCCCACGAGGGTGCAGGATGAGGAGTGGTGTCCGTAGTCGCCGCCGTGGATATCGGCCAGCAGCTCGCGCCCCTGTTCCTCGGATATGCACCAAAGCAAGAGGTCGTTCGGGCGCCTGCTGTACAGCTCGCCGTCCTTATGGCAGTATGCGGTGGCCTGATGGGTCACGCGCTCGGCGTCCTCCTCCTTCTCTGGCAAGGTGCGGCTGAGCAGATATGCCTCGAACTCCTCGGTCTAGTCGTCATCCTGAGGTTCCAGTGTCAGGAGCAAGCATGGTCCTGAGGCTGGTCCGCAGGCTGGGGCCCCTGAGGGCGGGGCTGGCGATAGCTCCTCTTGAGGTGACATCGGTTCGGCGGTCAGGGGCGTCGGCGATGGCTTGAAGATCCTCTCCTCGAAGATGCCAGGCTTGTGAGGCTCATGTCATGATGCCCTCTTGGCGTTGTCGTCCGCTTCCTTGTTCGTGCTGTGCGGGACATGCTGCAATTCCAGGCCTTGGAAGCGCTTTTCCATCTTATGTACCTCCTCCAGGTATGCCTCCATGTGCTCGTCCTTCGGCTTGTACTCTTTGTTGGATAAGTTGACGAGGAGCTGGTAATCGCCCTTGAAGGTGAGACGCTTGAACCCCAAAGCCATGGCGGCCCGGAGGCTGCGATCAAGCCCTCGTACTCCACGATGTTTTTGGAGACCTTCTCTCTATGCTGGAAGCAAAGTTGCATAGCGTAGTAGAGGTTGTCTTGTGCAGACGAGATGAGCATGACCCCAGCGCCCGCGCCCTGTCATGCGCAGCAGCCGTCTAAGTGCATGACCCAGCCTTCGGGCGATTCGTTGCCAGGCGCGAGGGACTAGCCCTCATCCAGCCCCTGGTCGGGGGCATCCATCCATTCCGCCATGAAGTCCGCAAGGGCCACGCCCTTGATGACCCTGGTTGTGCTGAACTCTAGGTGGAAAGCCTGCAACTCGATGTTCAACTCCACAACCCTTCCTGCAATGTTGGGGTTGCGCAACACCTTCTCAAGTGGGTACACAGAGACGACCTTGATGGGATGACATTGGAGGTAGTGGCACAGCTTCCTTGAGGCGACAAGGAGCGCGAGCAGGAGCTACTGCTGCATGGGGTAGCGTGCACGCGCGTCATGCAGTACGTGTTGGAAATATGCCCTAGAGGCAATAATAAAGTAGTTATTATTATGGAAAGGACTAAGGAAATGTTTGTCATTTATGGAGGTGATCAAGAGCTCGTCATAAAGGGTTACGTTGATGCAAGCTTTGACACTGATCTGGATGACTCTAAGTCTCAAACCGGATACGTATTTATTCTCAATGGGGGAGCAGTAAGCTGGTGCAGTTCCAAGCAGAGCATGGTAGCTGATTCTACATGCGAAGAGGAGTACATCGTTTCCTCGGAGGCGATGAAGGAAGGTGTGTGGATGAAGGAGTTCATGACAGATCTTGGAGTAGTGCCCAGTGCACTGAACCCAATGACTCTGTTCTATGACAACACTGGTGCCATTGCTTTGGCCAAGGAACCAAGGTTTCACAAGAGGACCAGACACATAAAGAGACGCTTCAATTCCATCCGCGATTACATCAAAGAGGAGGACATAAATATCTGCAAAGTGCACATGGATCTGAATGTCGCAGACCCGTTGACTAACCCTCTTCCAAGAGCTAAACATGATCAACACTAGAACTGTATGGGTGTTAGATTCATTACAATGTAAATCACATAGTGATGTGAACTAGATTATTGACTCTAGTGCAAGTGGGAGACTATTGGAAATATGCCCTAGAGGCAATAATAAAGTACTTATTATTATATTTCCTTGTTCATGATAATCATTTATTATCCATTCTATAATTGTATTGATTGGAAACTCAATTGCATGTGTGGATACATAGACAACAGTGTGTCCCTAGTATGCCTCTAGTAGACTAGCTTGTTGATTAAAGATGGTCAAGGTTTCCTAGCCATTGACATGAGATGTCATTTGACAATGGGATCACATCATTAGGAGAATGATGTGATGGACAAGACCCAAACTATGAACGTAGCATATGATCATGTCAGTTTATTGCTATAGTTTTCTGCATGTCAAGTATCTGTTCCTATGACCATGAGATCATGCAACTCACTGACACCGGAGGAATACCTTGTGTGTATCAAATGTCGTAACATAACTGGGTGACTATAAAGATGCTCTACACGTATCTTCGAAGGTGTCTGTTGAGTGGGCATGGATCAAGACTGGGATTTGTTACTCCGTGTGGCGGAGAGGTATCTGAGGGCCAACTCGGTAATACAACATCACAACAAGCCTTGGAAGAAAAGTGAATGAAGTGTTGGCCATGGGATCTTATATTACGGAACGAGTAAAGAGACTTACCAGTAATGAGATTGAACTAGGTATAGAGATATCGATGATCGAATCTCGGGCAAGTAATATACCGAAGAACAAAGGGAACATCATACGGGATTAATTGAATACTTGACATAGAGGTTCTACCGATAAAGATCTTCATAGAATATGTAGGAACCAGTATGGGCATCCAGGTCCTGTTATTGGTTATTGACTGTAGACATGTCTCGATCATGTCTACATAGTTCTCAAACCCACGAGGTCTGCACACTTAACGCTCGGTGACGTTTCGGTAGAATTGAGTTATGTATGGTGGTGACCTAAGGTTTTTCTGAGTCTCGGAAAAGATCTCGGCCGTCACAAGGAGCTTCGGAATGGTCCGGAGGTGAAGATTGGTATATAGGAAGTCCCGTTTTGGTTACTAGAAAAGTCTTGGGTATTTCTGGTAGTGTACCGAGAGTGCCGAAGGGCCATCGGGAGGGGACACACACGCATGGAGGTTACATGGGCCTTAGGAGTGGTGCACAAGACCTTAGTGGGCTGGGCAATCCATCCCCAAGAGGCCCAGGTGGCTAGGATGTGGGGAAAAGGAAAAACCCCAATTGAGGGAAGGGTTTCCAAGTAGAATTGGAATCCTACTTGGAGTAGGATTGGAGGTGGACTTTTCCACCTCCTCCACTTCGGTCGAAGCCCCTAGGGGGAAACCTTAGGGATGCCTCCTCCTTCCTCCCTCCTATATATACTAGAGTAATACATCCCCAAATCACAAGTACACGTGCTAGTTCTGTATTCCCTATTTCCTCAACCAAATAGTTTCCGACAGTGCTTAGGCGAAGCCCTGCCGAAATAGTTCCACCACCACCGTTGTCGCGCCATTGCGCTGTCGGAGAACTCATCGACCTCTCCACTCCCTCTTGATGGATCAAGAAGGTGGAGATATTCATCGAGTTGTACGTGTGCTGGACGCAAAGGTGCCATCCATTCGGCGCTAGATCGGGACGGATCGTGATTGGATCATGGGACGGCTAGCGATTTGGATCACGAAGATGTTCGACTACATCAATCGCGTTTCTTAACACTTGCAGCTTAGTGATGTACAAGGGTATGTAGATACACTCTCACTCTCATAGATGCTCATCACCATGGATAGATCTTGCATGTGCATAGGAATTTTTTTGTTTCCCATGCAACGTTCACCAACCGTGGCATCATGAGCTAGGACTATCCGTAGATGAGATCATGAGTAGAACACAAAGGAGTTTGTGGGAAGTGATGCTCAAATTTCTTCCATCCTTGGTCTTTTCTTGATTCAGTGGTATTGTGGGATGAAGCAGCCCGGACCAACCTTACTCGTACGCTTATGAGAGACCGGTTCCATCGACTGACATGTGACTCTATTGCATAAGGATGGCTGGCAGGTGTTTATCTCTCCTACTCTAGTTGGATTGGATTCGACAAAGGCGGTCCTTGAGAAGATTGAATAGAAATTTGTGTATCACCATTGTGGTTTTTGCGTAGGTAAGAATCGTTCTTGCTAGATACCCGTAGCAGCCACGTAAAACATGCAACAACAATTAGAGGACATCTAACTTGTTTTTGCAGGGTATGTTGTGATGTGATATGGCCAATTACATGATGAGATATATGTGATGTATGAGATGATCATGTTTTTTATAGAATATAACAAATTGCATGTCGATGAGTACGGAAATCGACAAGAGCCATAGGGTTGTCTTTAATTATTTTTTCCATTTTTTTCTTTACTTTATCGCTATGAGTGCAATAGTCGTAGAAGCAACAATTTGCGCGACAACCTCATGGCGACACATGGATGGAGAACATGGTGTCATGCCGGTGGCAATGGAGATCATGTCGGTGCTTTGGATATGGAGATCAAAAGCACAAGTTCATGGTCATATCATGTCACTTATGATTTGCATGTGATGTTAATCCTTTTATGCATCTAATTTTGCTTAGGACGATAGTAGCATTATAAGGTGATCCCTCACTAAAATTTCAAGATAAAATGGTGTTCTCCCTGAGTGTGCACCGTTGCGAAAGTTTGTCGTGTCGAGACACCAAGTGATGATCAGGTGTGATAGACTCTACGTTCACATACATCGGGTGCAAGCCAGTGTTGCACGTGCAGAACACTCGGGTTAAACTTGACGAGCCTATCATGTATAGACATGGCCTCGGAATACAAGAGATCGAAAGGTCGAACATGAGTCATATAGTAGATATGATCAACATGAATATGTTCACCATTGGAACCACCTCAACTCACGTGATGATCGGTCTTGGGTTGGTGGATTTGGATCATGTAACACTCGAATGACCTGAGGGATTGTTGGAAATATTCCCTAGAGGCAATAATAAAATGGTTATTATAATATTTCCTTGTTCATGATAATTGTCTATTGTCATGCTATAATTGTATTAACCGGAAACCGTAATACATGTGTGAATACATAGACCACACCATGTCCCTAGTGAGCCTCTAGTTGACTAGCTCGTTGATCAATAGATGGTCATGGTTTCCTGACCATGGACATTGGATGTCGTTGATAACGGGATCACATCATTAGGAGAATGATGTGTTGGAGAAGACCCAATCCTAAGCATAGCACAAGATCATGTAGTTCGTCTACTAGAGCTTTTCTAATGTCAAGTATCATTTCCTTAGAAAATGAGATTGTCCAACTCCCGGATACCATAGGAATGCTTTGGGTGTATCAAACGTCACAACGTAACTGGGTGACTATAATGGTGCACTACAGGTTTATCCTGAAGTGTTTGTTGGGTTGGCACGAATCGAGACTGGGATTTGTCACTCCATGTGATGGATGGGCATCTCTGGGCCCACTCAATAATACATCATCATAATGAGCTCAATGTGACTAAGGAGTTAGTCACGGGATCATGTGTTACAGAATGTGTAAAGAGACTTGCCGGTAACGAGATTGAACAAGGTATAGGGATATCGATGATCGAATCTTGGGCAAGTAACATACTAATGGACAAAGGGAATTGTATACGGGATTAATTGAATCCCCGACATCGTGGTTCATCCAATGAGATCATCGTGGAACATGTGGGAGCCAATATGGGTATCCAAATCCCACTATTGGTTATTGGCCGGAGAGGTGTCTCAGTAATGTCTGCATAGTTCCCGGACCCATAGGGTCTACACACTTAAGGTTTAGTGATGCTAGAGTTGTAATGGGAATTGTATGTGGTTACTGAAAGTTGTTCGGAGTCCCGAATGAGATCCCGGACGTCACGAGGAGTTCCATAATATTCCGGAGGTGAAGATTTATATATGGGAAGTCCAGTTTCAGTCACTGGAAAGGTTTCGGGGTTTATCGGTATTGTACCGGGACCACCAAAAGGGTTTCGGGGGTCCACCGGGAGGGGCCACCTGCCCCGGAGGACCACGTGGGCTGAATATGGGTGGGAACCAGCCTCCTAGTGGGCTGGTGGACCCCAAAGGGCCCAAGGCGCCTAGGGTTGGGAACCCTAAGGGGTGGGGGGCACCTCCCACCAACTTGGGGGCAAGCTCCCCCCTTGGTCGCAGCCCCCCTCTGGATGGATCTAGGGGGGCGGCCCCCTCTCCCCTTTAGCCTATAAATAGAGGGGAGGTGGGAGGGCAGCCACACCCCATTGCCCCTAGTGCAGCCCTTCCCCTTCCTACACCTCCTCCTCCTCTGAGTGCTTAGCAAAGCTCTACCGGAGAACCATGAGCTCCACCGCCACCACGCCGTCGTGCTGCCGAAGCTCTCATTCAACATTTCCTCCCCCTTGCTGGATCAAGAAGTAGAAGACGTCTCTGGGCTGTACGTGTGTTGAACACGGAGGCGCCGTTCATTCGGCGCTTGGATCAAATCTTCCGTGATTTGAATCTTCACGAGTATGACTCCATCAACCGCGTTCTTTGCAACGCTTCAGCTTAGCGATCTTCAAGGGTATAAAGATGCACTCCCTTTCTCTCATTGCTAGCATCTCCTAGATTGATCTTGGTGACACGTAGGAATTTTTTTGAATTATTACTACATTCCCCAACATGGATGCCAATTTGAGTGGGAGCTTTAGTAATTTGATTAACTAAACTCATTATCTTGAACAATAGTTTTAGGAACCTTTACATATTTATGTTTTATATCAATGGCTCGCGTAGTAGTTCCCCTGAATTTTAATGCTTTCCTAGAGAAAACCAAGTTGAAAGATGATGGAAGTAACTTTGTAGACTGGGCCTGTAATCCGAGGATTATCCTCACGGCTTCCCAAAAGTCTTATGTCCTTTATGCACCACTTGGTGATCCACCCACTCCCTTGTCGTCCGAAGATGTTGTAAATGCTTGGCAGATACGTTCTGGAGATTACTCAATAGTTCAATGTGCAATGTTGTATGGCTTAGAACCAGAAATTCAAAGACGTTTTGAACGTCATGGAGCATATGAGATGTTCTAGGAGTTGAAGCTTATCTTTGAGAAGAATGCCCGGATCGAGAGCTATGAGACCTCCGATAAGTTCTATGCTTGCAAGATGGAGGAGAACAGGTCTGTCAGTGAACATATACTCAGAATATCTGGGTGTACGAACCGTCTAGCTGAGTTAGGGATGCCCCTTCCACCGGAGGCTATCACTGACAGAGTTCTTCAATCATTGCCACCTAGCTACAACAGCTTCATGATGAACTATAACATGCAAGGGATGAACAAGTCAGTCGCTGAGCTGTTTGCGATGCTGGAAGTCGCCGAGTCTGAAATCCAGAAAGAGCATCAAGTGTTGATGGTCAATAAAACCACTAGTTTCAACAAGAATGGCAAGGGCAAGAAGGGTAACTCCAAGAAGAGTGGAAAAGCAGTTGCCCTCCCGTGAAGAAACCCAAGACTGGACCCAAGCTAGAAATTGAGCGCTTTCATTGCAAGGGAACTGGTCAATTGAAGCGGAACTACCCAAAGTATCTGGCCGACAAGAAGGAGGCCAACACCAAACAAGGTATATATGATATACATGTTATTGATGTGTACCTTACCAACTCTCATTGTAGTGCGTGGGTATTTGATACCGGTTTGGTTGCTCACATTGCAACTCAAAGCAGGAGCTACGAAATAGATGGAGGTTGGCAAAGGACGAAGTGACAATGCGTGTGGGAAATGGTTCCAAGGTTGGTCTGATCACCGTCGGCACGCTCGCTCTTCGATTACCATCGCGATTAGCGATGAACCTGAATAATTGCTATTTAGTGCCCACTTAAGCATGAACATTATATCTGGATCTTGTTTATTGCGAGACGGTTATTCACTTAAATCGTAGAATAATGATTGTTCTATTTATATGAGTAATATCTTTTATGGTCATGCACCCAATGTGGGGGGTTTATTCTTATTGAATCTCGATAGTAATGAGATAGATGTTCATAACATTGATGGAAAGAGATGTAGAATTGATAATGATAGTACCACTTTCTTGTGGCACCGCCGCTTAGTTCATATTGGTATAAAACGCATGAAGAAGCTCCATGCAGATGGACTTTTGGAGTCACTTGATTTTGAATCACTTGACACATGTGAACCATGCCTCATGGGCAAGATGACCAAGACCCCGTTTCCTGGAACAATGGAACGGGCAAGTGACTTGTTGGAATTCATAGATACTGATGTGTGCGGTCCAATGAGCATTGAGGCACGCGGTGGATATCGTTATTTTCTCACCTTCACTGATGACTTAACTAGATATGGGTATATTTACTTAATGAAACACACGTCTGAAACATTTGAAAAGTTCAAGCAATTTAAGTGTGAAGTTGAGAATCATCGTAACAAGAAGATTAAATTCCTACGATCTGATCGAGGAGGAGAATGTCTGAGTTATGAGTTTGGCAGTCACTTAAGACAATGTGGAATTGTTTCACAATTGACACTGCTTGGAACACCACAGCGTAATGGTGTGTCCGAACGTTGTAATCAAACATTATGGGATATGGTGCGTTCTATGATTTCGCTTGCCGATTTGCCACTATCATTTTGGGGTTATGCCTTAGAGACAACGACATTCACTTTAAATAGGGCACCATCAAAATCCGTTGAGACGATGCCATATGAACTGTGGTTTGGCAAGAAGCCAAAGTTGTCGTTTATTAAAGTTTGGGGATATGATGCTTATGTCAAAAATCTTCAGCCTGAAAAGCTGGAACCCAAAGCGGAGAAATGCGCCTTTATAGGATACCCAAAATAGATAGTTGGGTATACCTCCTATCTCAGATCCGAAGGCAAAGTGTTTGTCTCTAAAAACGGAACATTTCTTGAGAAAGAGTTTCTCTCGAAAGAATTGAGTGGGAGGAAGATAGAACTTGATGAGGTTGTTGAACCTTTGTTTCAACCAGAGAGTAGCGCAGCGCAGAAAGATGTGTCTATGGAGCCCATGTCAGTTGAAGAGGAAGTTAATGATGATGATCATGAAGCTTCGGATCAAGTTACTATCAAACCTCGTAGGTCAACATGGAGACGTACTGCTCCTGAGTGGTACGTCAACCCTGTCCTAGAGGTCATGTTGTTGGACAACGATGAACCTACAAGCTATGGAGAAGCGATGATGGGCCCGGATTCCAACAAATGGTTAGAGGCCATGAATGAGATGGGATCCATGGATGAAAACAAAGTATGGACTTTGGAAGTATTAGCTGAAGGGAGAAAGGCCATTAAGAACAAATGGATCTTTAAGAAGAAGACATATGCAGACAGTAATGTCACCGTCTATAAAGCTCGACTTGTGGCAAAGGGTTTTTCAGAAGTTCAAGGAGTTGACTACAATGAGACCTTCTCACCCATAGCAATGCTTAAGTCCGTCATAATCATGTTAGGAATAGCTGTATTTTTTTATTATGAAATTTGGTAGATTGACGTCAAAACAGCGTTCCTTAACGGTTTCCTTAAGGAAGAGTTGTATATGATACAACTGGAAGGTTTTGTCGATCCAGAGAATCCTAACAAAGTTTGCAAACTCCAGCGATCCATTTATGGACTGGTGCAAGCATCTCAGAGTTGGAATCTGCGCTTTGATGAGGTGATTAAAGCGTTCGGGTTTATACAAGTTTACGAAGAAGCTTGTAGTTACAACAAAGTGATTGGGAGCTCTATAGCATTTCTAATATTATATGTGGATGACACATTGCTGATAGGAAATAATATAGAAATGTTGGAAAGCATGAAGGAATATTTGAACAAGAGTTTTTCAATGAAGGACCTAGGAGAAGCTGGTTTCATATTAGGCATCAAGATCTATAGAGATAGATCGAGACTCTTAATAGGACTTTCACAGAGCACATACCTTGACAAAGTTTTGAAGAAGTTCAAAATGGATCAGTCCAAGAAGGGGTTCTTGCCTATATTGCAAGGTGCAAAGTTGAGTAAGACTCAATGCCCAGTGATTGCAGAAGATAGAGAAAAGATGAGTATCATCCCCTATGCTTCAGCCATAGGCTCTATCATGTATGCAATGTTGTGCATAAGACCCGATGTCAGCCTTGCCATAAGTATGGCCGAAAGGTTTCAAAGTGATCTAGGAGTGGAACACTGGACGGCAGTCAAGAATATCCATAAGTACTTAAAAGGACTAAGGAAATGTTTCTCGTTTATGGAGGTCATCAAGAGCTCGTCGTATAGGGTTACATTGATGCAAGCTTTGACACTGATCCGGAAGAATCTAAGTCTCAAAACATATACGTATTTATTCTCAATGGGGGAGCAGCAAGTTGTGGCAGTTCCACGCAGAGCGTGGTAGAATATTCTACATGCGAAGCGGAGTACATAGCTGCCTCGGAGGTGATGAAGGAAGGTGTGTGGATGAAGGAGTTCATGACAGATCTTGGAGTAGTGCCCAGTGCATTGAACCCAATGACTCTATTCTATGACAACACTGGTGCCATTGCTCTGGCCAAGGAACAAAGGTTTCACAAGAGGACCAGACACATAAAGATACGCTTCTATTCCATCCGCGATTACATCAAAGAGGAGGACATAAATTTGTGCAAAGTGCACATGGATCTGAATGTCGCAGACCCGTTGACTAAACCTCTTCCAAGAGATAAACATAATCAACACCAGAACTGTATGGGTGTTAGATTCATTACAATGTAAATAACATAGTGATGTGAACTAGATTATTGACTCTAGTGCAAGTGGGATACTATTGGAAATATGCCCTAGAGGCAATAATAAAGTAGTTATTATTATATTTCCTTGTTCATGATAATCGTTTATTATACATGCTATAATTGTATTGATTGGAAACTCAATTGCATGTACGGATACATAGACAACACTGTGTCCCTAGTATGCCTCTAGTAGACAAGCTCGTTGATCAAAGATGGTCAAGTATCTATTCCTATGACCATGAGATCATGCAACTCACTATAACAGAAGGAATACCTTGTGTGTATGAAACGTCGCAACGTAAATGGGTGACTATAAATATGCTCTACAGGTATCTCCGAAGGTGTCTGTTGAGTGGGCATGGATCAAGACTGGGATTTGTTACTCTGTGTCATGGAGAGGTATCTCAGGGCCCACTCGGTAATACAACATCACAACAAGACTTGCAAGCAAAGTGACTAAAGTGTTATCCACGGGATCTTGTATTTCGGAACGAGTAAAGAGACTTGCCGTTAACGAGATTGAACTAGGTATAGAGATACCGACGATCGAATCTCGGGCAAGCAACATACCGAAGAACAAATGGAACAACATACGGGATTAACTGAATCCTTGACATAGAAGCTCAACCGATAAAGATCTTCATAGAGTATGTAGGAACCAATATGGGCATCCAGATCCCGCTATTGGTTATTGACTGTAGAGGTGTCTCGGTCATGTCTACATAGTTCTCGAACCCGCAGGGTCTGCACACTTAACGTTCGGTGACCTTTCGGTAGTATTGAGTTATGTATGGTGGTGAGTGAAGGTTGTTCTGAGTCCCGGATAAGATCCTGGACATCACGAGGATCTCTGTCATGGTCTGCAGTAAAATATTGATATATAGGAAGTCCCGTTTTGGTTACCGGAAAAGTTTCGGGTATTTCTAGTAGTGTACCAGGAGTGTCGGAGGGCCATCGGGAGGGGCCACCCATGCCGGGAGGTCACAGTGGCCTTAGGAGTGGTGCACCATCCCTTAGTGGGCTGGGAAAGACAGCCCCAAGAGGTCCATGCGGCTAGGATGTGGGGAAAAGGAAAAAACCCCAAGTGGGGGAAGGGTTTCCAAGTAGGATTGGAATCCTACTTGGAGTAGGATTGGAGGTGTACTCTTCCACCTCCTCCACTTCGGCCAAAGCCCCTAGGGGGAAACCCTAGGGTTGTCCCCTCCCCATCTGTCCTATATATACTAGAGGAATAGAGCCCCAAATCACAAGTCCACGTGCTAGTTCTCTTTTCCCTAGTTCCTCCACCAAATAGTTTCCGATGGTGCTTAGGCGAAGCCCTGCCGGAATAGTTCCACCGCCGCCGTCGCCATGCCGTCGTGCTGCCAGAGAACTCATCTACCTCTCTTCTCCCTCTTGATGGATCAAGAAGGCGGAGATCGTAATCGAGTTGTACATGTGCTGAACGCGGAGGTGCCGTCCATTCTGCGCTAGATCGAGACAGATCTTGATTGGATCGGTGCCCGGCTAGAGATTTGGATCGCAAAGACGAAAGAATACATCAACCTCGTTTCTTAATGCTACACACTTAGCAATCTACAAGGGTATGTAGATCTACTCTCCTTCTCGTATATGCTCATCATCATGGATAGATCTTGCGTGTGCGTAGGAATTTTGTTGTTTCCCATGCAACGTTCACCAATAGTACTATGCTAACATAATACACAGGATGCTCAATGAGGCGTGGGGCGTCAGCGCCACCCTGCTCCTCAGGGGGCATGAAGGACTCAGGTTTCATAGGAGTCGGTGAGGTGGCGAGGTCCTCAGGAGCGCCATCCCGAGGTGGCGAGTGCTGCGTGGCTCCTCGCGAGTCACCTCCCCTTGCATTTGTGCTTACGCGCTCCTCTCTGATCACCACGAGTGCGACACTAGCCGAATGTGGGGTCACCACCAAGTAGAGCACCAAGGGCTCATGAGCACGAGGCGCCACCATGATGGGAGGGTTGGTGAGGTACTACTTGATCTCTTGGAAAGCCGCCTTTATCTCTGGAGTCCACTCTAAAGGGCCCTTCCTCTTCATGAGCTTGAAGAAGGGGAGGGCGCAGTTGCCAATCTTGGAGATGAAGTGTCACAGGGCGGTCACCCAGCCCGCCAGCTTCTGCATTTCCTTGAGGGTTTGTTGGGGGCGCATCTTCTCAATTGCCTTGACCTTCTCGGGGTTTGCCTCAATGCCTCGGTGCGACACCAAGAAGCCAAGTAGTTTACCGGAGGGGACCCAAAAAACACACTTCTCGGGGTTGAGCCTCAAGTTCACCCGACGCAGGATGACGAAAATCTCCTCTAGGTCCTCAATCACGGTCCTCGCCTCCTACGACTTGACCACAATGTCGTCGACGTAATCCTCGGCATTCCTCCCGAGCTGTGGTCCCAGGGCGATGTGCATCAACCTCTGGAAGGTCACATCAGTGTTCGGCAACCCAAATGACATGCATGTGTAGCAATATATGCCACACGGGGATAAGAATGTTGTCTTCTCGACGTCTTCCACCGCCATCTTGATTTGTTGGTAACCTAAGAAGGCATCCAAGAAACACAGTAGGTCGCACTCGGCAGTGGAGTCCACGATCTGGTCGATGTGCGGGAGTGGGAAGGGATCCTGTGGGCAGGCCTTGTTGAGACTCATGAGGTCGACGCACATACATTCCTTCCCTCCCTTCTTGGGGACAATCACGAGGTTGTCCATCCAATCGGGATACCACACCTCTTGAATAACGCCAACCTCCTACAGCTTGCAGACCTCATTGACGATGAAGGCTTGCTTTTCTTGCGCCTATTCGATTACGCTCCTAGGGACACCCACCAGATCAGACAGCTCCCACGCGAACACGTCCTTGTTCACGTGGAGAAAGTCGACCAGCGCCCTCTCTTGCTTTGGGGGAAGGCCTATGCCGGTGCCGTCGACAAACAATTGCTTCGTCTCAGCTTGGTCCTGAGAGAACAATAACTTTTTCTTCGCGGGCGCGGCCTCTAGAGCCTACACCGCTCCCTCGGCAGGAGGGCTCAATGCCTCTCAAACCTCGAGAGCAGAAGTGTCGCCCTCATTGTCGATGGCAGGAGCCGCCGCAGCTCCCAAGGCATGGGCGGCGCTCTCCACGTTGGGGGATGCGACCGCCGCCGCCTTATACGCGAGCATGAGAGCTCGAACCGCGTCCTTGGTGTCCCCGGCCACTGAGATGATGCTGCTGCTATCCGACATCTTGATGACGTTGTAGCCGGGGTGCGTTGCCGCCATGAACTTGGAGAGCGCCGGGTATCCCAAGATGGCGTTGTACGGGAGGCTAATGTGGGCCATGTCGAAGTCGATCATCTCAATTCGATAGCTGTCCTGAGTGCCGAAGGTGACCGGGAGGCGCACCTGCCCCAAAGGGGTGGTCAAGCCTTGAGACACCCCTCGAGAAGGGCCTGGTAGGTGCAAGCTGGTCATAGGGCACTTGGAGTGCATCGAAGGTCTCCATAGAGAGGACGTTGAGGCTAGCACGAGACGTTGCTGATGGTGGGGGTGCACCACATGGGGACTGCACCAGTGGTGACCGTAGTCCTGGGATGGTCCCTGGATTCGAAGGTGATGTCGGTCATTGGCCCTGCTTCACCCTGCGCGGCCTCTAGCTGCGACCGTGCTACGCCCTCCTGGCAAAGGAGTTGCTTGATGTGACAGCCTAACGCGGGTGCTTGCAACCCGCCGAGGATATAAGCAACTGCTCGGGCCTCGGGGGCCACGAGACGTGCAATGAGACGCCCGTAAGGCCTTTTGTGCACTCGTAGAAGCACGACCTGTGTGTTTTTTGTCTCGGGGCGAGTGCGGGGGGTAGATGCCACGGAAAAAGTAGGTGTCGAGGAAGCTAAGCGACCGCCGTGCTATACGGTGAGTGGTGGTGACAGGTTCTGCTGCTTTTGAGCTACTGGACTGGTAGCCGTGTTGGCCACCGGGGGAACGAAGCGGTGTCGGGCACTGCAGCCAGCGGGCGCCGCTAGGGCATCATAGGTGTGGGGACCCCAATTCATAAGTCATGATCACTGAATGCACGTGTACAGTGATCCTAGAGATTAATGCTATCTGAACACACAGAAGCTAAATAACAAGAGTCTTACATCCTTACATACCATCTTACACAAATAAAGACCATGGAGGTCGAGTCTTACATAGATAGGGCCGCAAGGGCCAAACACTTAAACATAACAAACACGGAAATCTTGGTTGAAAGCGTGAACCCATGCCATCTGCCTTAAACCTACATGCATTCTGACTGGGAAGCGTCCTAGTTCGCATGTTCGTCACCAATGAACTCTTCACCATACTCCTGTTCTTCCATGCCTGGCCAATTAAATAACCAGTGGCAAGCCAATGAGTACTTTGAATGTACTCTCAAGCAACCCATGTTGGAACAAGGCAATAACAATGCATGATAAAGCACTAAGTAGGTAGTTTGCAGAAAGCTAATTTTGTATGCAATGACATGATCATTTAACTCATGTAAGCATGCATCAACGGTTGACCGATATCCGTATGAACAAATTCTAGGTATCATCATAACCAGGGGGTTGAACATCTCATGTTCAGTCATCACGTCATGTCATCTGACTTATTTCAAGTATCCTCTCTGTGTCATCCACACACGCACAGACAACAAGTTTAGTAAACATTTGGACGTAGCACAAGAGCGGTCATCCAACTGTCCTTGACCATGGACATGGCTATTCGAATAGTTTTACACTCTGTAGAGGTTGCACACTTTACCCACAAGACTCAGGGAACTCCCGTGTCATCCACGACTCGCGGTATTTATCATGCCCAAGGTAAGCGCCCGAACATTGGCTTTCCCATGGTGATACTAAACAAAGAGTCCACTCATTGGTGCCATCCCTCATGATATACATCACACGTATCATCCATGAGGGCACGCAACGGTGTGCCCGATGCTTGTAAAGACAGTGCATGGTCTTCCACTCCGGGACGACCCCGTCTCGAGAGTGACCACTTCACTCTCGCCACTAGTAATGCGGGTCCTTGCTAGCACCAACCATAGTAATCAACAAAGCCTGTTCCCATATAGGGGTAGAGTGTTTGTGCATGTTAGGTTGGAGTAACGGTCGCAACTTACACCAATCCATTTTTGAAACCAAACACACTCACTTGCTCTGGTACACCACTTCTTTCTCAAGTGGTCACCCAACTCAACATCATCTCCCCTGGGCATTAGTGGCACTCGACGGGTTTTTCGAAAAAAAATTGAAAACACTTTTGTTTCCAACACCATGCATATTCCCAATCCCACTTGCGCAGCATCTACTAGCAACCTAACTACTCCCACCCGCACAACCCTCATAAGATGGTAGGGTCATGCACGATGCAAGTATCAACGATAGAGCATCGGAGGCATCCCACCGAAGGGGGAACACCACATCATGATCAAATCATCGAAACAACAAGTGCTATATGTCATGCATGAAAAAGTTTATTAACATGCTCAAAGGGTTGCTTGCCTAGCTCAACAAAGTCTTCGGGGTCTTCAAAGTCTTCGGACCCAACTCCCTCGTCAATAGCGCAATCTATCATCGCAATAAAATAGCGGGAATAATAAGCGTCACACAAAAACAGAGCACAAAAATCTACTAATAAAATGCTACCCTACTCTGATAAATACTACAAACTATTCTAAGAATATTTGTCTAAGGTTTTGGGGTGAAAAAGGTTTTTAAAACTATTTATAACAGAGGCTAAAAATGCCAAAAGGGGGTTTTAAAAGGAAAACAGTACATAAAACATTTTCAAAATATTTTGCAAATGGCACTATAAATTCTAGAAAATATTTCAAGATTTATGGTGGAAAAATATTTGGCATAGGATTTTTATTTAATCCTATGGGATTTTTGGAAAATCCCACAAAATTAGAAAAAGAAAACAAAGAAAAAGACCTCAGCACCTTGGGCCAAAAGCAGCCAGAAGCTGGGCCGGCCCAGTGGCCAGCCAGGCCAGGCGCAATGGTGCCCCCGCACACATCAGGTTTCAAACCTGACAAGCGGGGCCCAATGGCCAGAGAGAGAGACACGGGAGAGAGAGGGGAGAGGCCGACAGGTGGGCCCCCCTGTCGTGTCCTTCTCCCACCTCGGGACAGGAAGGAGAGGGCCTCACTAGCGGCGGTGTAGGGCACGACGACGATGGGCGAGTCTAGGAATGGGCTCGGGGTTGAGTCGCCGATCCCCTGGAGGTCGAAGGAGCGGCAGGGGTGGCCGGAGTCATCAGCGACGAGAAGGTCATGGCGGAGGGCTTCGGGAGGAGGTTGTCGTCGTCCGCTTTGCCTGCAAAACGCGGCTATGAGAGGGGGGAAGGACTCCGGGCACTGAGGGGAGTCCAATGAGACGGAAAAGAGGGCCGGGGAGGCTTTGTGCCCAGAGATCGCCGACAACCCGACGCGGGGAGGCTCTGGTCGATGCCGAGCGCTCAAGCCCTAAAGTGAAGGGGACTGGGTGTAGGATCTCTAGTGGGAGAGAGAGGAAGGTTACAGAGAGGGAGATGCGGTCGGGGAGGCCCTTTTTATAGGCGCCTGGTGGTCCACCGAGATCGGGTGCGCCGGCGAGCTCGGGACCGAGGCCAAGGGTCGGGTAAAAGGGCGAGGGCGTGTCTGTGGTGTTTCCGGGCCACGTCCACGGCTAGAGGAAGAGCAGAGAGAGGCAGGGGAGTGCGCGCGTGCGATCACCGTGGTTGTCCGAGCTAGGCGGCATCGGGCGCGCGTGCGGGAGGCAGCTGGGGAGAGAAGGAGGAGGGGGCGGCACCTTGGCGTGACACGGACATCGAGGGCATCTCGGGGGACAGCTCCCCACATCCCTAGGCTGTCGGGAGGCTCAGGATGGGTGCGGTTACAGTGCGGGAGCGCACTGTAGCGCACTCCAGAGCGTGCATATGGACGGCATTGCCGTTGCCCGCGTGCTCTAAGGTGCCCCACCTTGTCCTGTAGCTCCCGGGGGTTTCTTAGATGCCCCTAGGATGCTCTGGAGCTAGGGTGAGGGTGGAAGAAAAGAAATGGGAGGAGAGAAGCTCCTATTTAGGCTGTCCAGAAGTAAAAATGGAGGTTCTCACCCCCCAATCATGGAGCTGTGGCCAAACAAAGTTTACCGGAGGCGAAATACCATTGCAAGATGATGTGGTAAAAAATTTAAATCACGGAGAATAGGATAAGGGGGCCAAACATGGGTTTTATATTTCTGGCAAAAGGTGTTTGATGATGATTAGGCTAAGTAAGTGGAGTTTCCTTGCCAAGAATTTTAATAGGGGAAAATGGTGATTAGAATTAGGCTTGATCACCAAGTTTGAGCTTGATTTAAGAAATTTCACAATGTAGCTTTGTGAAACCCTAGAAATCAACAAAATCTGGTTTCTGTAGATCTAGTCATGCCAAGCTAATCTCCTTGATGCACCACTTAGTGTAGCATCATTATTTGGCGATTAGAACATGTCCACATAGTTTGGGTTCAAGGGAAGAAACTTCACAATGCAAAGTTGTTCAAATTTGAATTTGGACACAGAGGGTTTTGGAACATTTTGATGTACCAAGTCAATATTGTTTGCGATGAAACTTTGTAAGTTCATCACCTATGACAATGTGGACTTGCTGGAATTTCCCTAGAATTTATTGAGAATATTTCTTATAGAAATATTTCAAAAGCTCGATTTGGACAGAAAGGGTTTTGAGGGGTTTTGCCCATTATTTTGAACATGACCATGTGTTGAAACTCATATATATGGAAAATATATGTCCACTGAGTTTCCCTAAATTTTCTCAAATAGTTTCAAAGCATTAAAATAAGTTTTCCCTATGAAAAACCATTTATGGTCTTAAGAAAAAGCCTGTAAATAAAATATTAAAATAATCTTTAAAAATAATATTTGGTGGTTTTGGGAAGTCATAAATATAGTAGGTTTCAAATAAAGCCTTTGGGGGAAAAGGATCCACCCAATTTGAGGACTTGTAGTGCAAACCTCAACTCAGGGGTTTTTGAAAACCTAATTTGAATAAATCCTTTTTGAAAACCTAATTTGATTAAGTCCCTTTTGAAAACCTAATTTAAATAAATCCTTTTTGAAAACCTAATTTGATTAAGTCCTTTTTGAAAACCTCAACTTGTTGTTGTTGTTGTTGTTATTGTTGTTATTGTTGTTGTTGTCATTGTTGTTGTTGTTGTCGTTGTTGTTGTTATTGTTGTTGCTGCTGTTGTTGTTGTTGTTGTTGTTGTTGTTGTTGTTGTTGTTGTTGTTGTTGTTGTTGTTGTTGTGCAGTAGAATTGCATGATCATCTCGTCGTTCCATGCAGTAAGCTCTCTGCCAATGAACTCTTCCAGACTAATGTAGTGGAAATTATCTTGGACACTTGGAAAGTAGTACACATTCTCCTTAATGAATTTCCAATCAACATATCTCATATCGCTAACAGCTGGGCTCTTGTCAAGCAGCACTGTCTCATAAGATTCATGTTGCTCTCTGGTGTAGAACCTATAGTCAACATTAGTTTTCTTCCTCTGAGCATAAGGATCTATAGCTCTCCAGGCTCTCAATCCTGAGTGTTTCTTCTTCTTCATGTCTTCGGCAACTAAGTGGCTGGCATCATGTACTGGATGATGTGGTCTGAGCTTCATCAAAGTAGTCAAGTCATCATCATCTTCAAGTCTGGACGCAGTTCCCTTGTTCTTCTCAGAAGCTGGAATGTCTCTGGTAGTCCTCTTGGACTTCTGTGCAGCAGCCTTCTTGGATGTAGGCTTGGTGCTCTTGGAAGTGCCAGACTTTGTCATAGCATCAACTAAAAGCTTCTTGGCCTTCTTCTTGGGAGGAGCCTTAGCAGTTGGCTCATCCTCCTCTTCCTCAGCAGCAGCACCAGCAACATTCTCTGGATCCTCATACGTGGAGGTAGGCCTGCCAATCACATGAACAATCCTTTTTCTGGTCTTCTTCTCCCCGCCCTTCTTAGGCATAGGTTTCCTTGGGGGATCTATAGTAATTGTGGCCCTAGCCCCTCAGGTGCTCTCATAGCTACAGAAGGTGCATATACTTTGCTAACAACCCTTCTGGAAGAAGTAGCTTCAGTTGCTGACTTCTTAGCAGCCTTTTCTTGCTTCTTGGCAAGAATCTCCTCAGGAATGAAGTCCGAATCTTCTTCATCAGAATTTAGCTTCTTCCTGGTTCTGGTGGCAGCCTTGGGCAACCCATGAGAGCTGGGGGTGCCTAGATCTTAAAAAGAACTGGGCTCTGGGCTTGTGCCTGAACTCATATCAACTCCATGCTCTGCCAAATTTTGACTGTCTTCTGCATCTGACATACTGACCCTATGAATAGAGTAAAGGAGAGCAGAAGTAGATGAGTCATCACAAAATGAGGCTGATTTTTGAAATTTGAACAATAAAATTTCAAGATTTTTGCATTCTGTCAAATAAATATCGGTACATTCAAAACAAATTTTTTGGTGGTGCCGAGATAGACTCACTCACTTAACTGAACCTTGGCACCCTTTTCGGTCAAACCGGAAAGAGGTTCTTGGTTCCACTGAGTTAGTTCTCGGCAATACAGAAGTTCACATCGGTGAGACCGATATATTTGTTTCGGTTCCACCGAGATTTATCGTGCGGACGGGAAAACCCTAGAAAATTCACCATCCGCTAGACTACGGAGATTTCGAGTGGATAGGAATACGTGCAAGGAGTGTATTATTGATAAACTTGAATCTAATGCGCAAGAATCGGACGAGGAGAGCAAAAGAGGTCAAATCCGTACCCTAACTTGGCGCGGATCCTCTACGATGGCGACGAGGGAGAGGATTTCGTCGACGACGGCGATTCCCAGTGGTGGAGGAGCGCAAGGAGACAAGGGCGACGACCAGGGGTCTCGTAGGCGGCAGCTTAGGGTTTTGAGGCACGGCGATTGATATTGAATTTCAAAGTGTCGGGGTCCACTGGTTATATACCCACCACTGTGAGTGGCACCGATTCTAACTTTTTGGTGTGACAAAATTCCTCAACTGTCAGTTGACAGGGAAACTCGGTGTAACCGAGAAGATGGAATCGGTGGTACCAAGATTTAAAGCCAGATCAACTCTAGGCATTCGGTGACACCAGGATTTTGTGGTTGATTCCACCGAGATGCACTTGGGAGGTTTTAATGGTCAGTCCTTGTCAATAAGGAACTCCGAGTGCTCCACACACAGAGGGATCGAAAATCGCTTGTTCAAATTTTGTGATGCAGCATGAATAGAGTATGAGGTGAGAAAGCATATATAGCTAAAGAAGTGGTCCTAGGCATTCTTGTGTATCCAATTGGCAAAAGATAAATCAAAAGCCAAATAGCAACAATTGGATATCCTCGAATGAGAAAATAAATGCAGACCAATATGCTCACACAATAAGATGTCAAATGAAATCATGGAAAACATGCACAAACACTCTAGCATCTAACAAGCACTTGGGCGATGACGAAGTCATCTATGTATGAGTATTTGACTGAGGAGCAAAGTAAGAGTACTTGATCATAGGTCATACTCATCGTTTAAGCAGAAGTGGGGTTACCACTTTTACATAGAGAATTTAATGTTGTCACATACTAAGAGATGCTTTGACTCAAGTCTTAGAGTAACGCCCCCCTTTGACGTGACATCCCCCCATAAGAGGGATAATCTAACCTTGGGTTTTGTTGATGAAGACTTCATGTTGGTGTGGTAGTGGTGGATGCTCAAGGTTGATGAAGATCACTAAGAGTTGGGAGCATCCTTGTTGTTTCCTCACTCTTCTCACCTACATGGGTTAGTCCCAACACACAAGAGACAAATACAAGGATATCTATGGACATGGAGTGCAAAGCACATGTAATGATATCCATTGATTTGTTGAATACCTTGTCCCTTGCTTACCTTTGAGGGAATGTGTGACTCCTTGATCTATTGCATAGGGTTGATGTTGATTGCAAATAGATCTTGCCAATAATGAATATGAGTGAATTTAATTGGCGGAGTCACCCCTCAACAACTCTGTAGTTCTTATTCTTGGGAACCCACATCAAGTTGATGGGGATCCTTGGTGTTGAAGTAGCATTTGTAGAAGTTGAGCTTGTCGTAGCCTTGGGACCCCACTTCACCAAAGCTTGGGGTTCATCTTCATAAGAGTCAAAGTCCTCTTGAAGCTTGTTCTTGCCCTTGAGCTTGGTGTCTTGTGGTGGAAGGTCATCTTGAGTGTTTTCCCTTTGGGAAGAGTATTTTCATACTTCTCCTTTTGAGGAACAAACATGGGCTTAGGATATTGACCTTCTTCCCATTCAATTCCATTAACGTTGAAGTAGCCAACATCGCGATTCTTCCGGTATCCTCCATGCTTGCGTACAATCTCATCAAATTGTTTGTACCCTTCAAGACTCTTGTAGATACCTTTCTCTATAATTCCTTTCAATAAAGCATTTTTTGCTCAAGTATAACTTGGCTAAGCGAATCATCATTAGTGGAATCAACAGAACTACTAGGAGCAACATCATTGGATTTAGCATTTTTATTGTTGCTACTAGATGAAGAACCTTTCTTGCCTTTGTTACTAGTTTGCCTAGATTTGACTTGTGGCATGAATGTGGACAAGATTAGTTGTTTTCCAAGATAAGATGAAGTCTTGTTTCGGAGATTTTCATTGATAGCTTTAAGAAATTCATGTTCTTGCTCCAAATTGAACTTCTCTAAGCGTAGCTTATCATGAGTTCTTACAAGCTCTCTATGATCTTCAAGAGTAGATTCATGAGCTAACTTAAGAGTGTTGAGTTCTTTAGTTATTTCTTCTATTTTCATCTTATCATCATCAGTTGACTTATCTTGACTAGCATGAATATTATCAAGTTCACTATGATTAACATCACTAGTTTTATCACATAGCAAGTCATCGTCGTAAAGCAAATCATCTTCATCACTATCGAAATCAAGATATTCGGGGTGTGATACCTTGGGGCCTTTAGCATGAAGAAACTTCCACCTCCTTCATTTGGTGAATCAAATAGATCATAGGAGTTGTCACTAGTGCAATTCCGGCAACACCATCATCTTGACTATAGTTAGAGTTGGAGTGATAGCTTTTCTCGGAGTGGTTGTCAGAGTCAGAGCTGGAAACCCATTCACCATAATGAGCTTGATGCTTTATTCTTGAGTACCTCTTGGTGTGTTTGTCCTTCTTCTCCGAGTCCCTACTCCTCCTTGAGGGTCTTCGTTCATAACGATCATATCTACTCCTTCTCTCTCTTAGAGGTGATTCATCTCTTGAGCTTCATCTTCTTGGTGACTCTTCTCTTCGTTTGTAGGGAGATGAGCACTCATTGGAGTAGTGTCCGGGCTTCCCACAGTTGTAGTAGTTTCGGTCACGACTTGACGAACGCTTCTCTTCACATCTTGAGTTGGAGCTACGATCTTTGCTTCTATTCTTGTAGAACTTGTTGAATTTCTTAACCATGAGGCTTATCTATTCATTTGTGACAACGTTATCGCTTGAGGTAGCGGGAGCATCACTTGTACCTTTGTAAGCACCTCTAGACTTGTGGTGAAGCTAGTTTGTAAGCACCTCCGTTGGTTTGAGATATTTGTAGTTGGGAATCATTTGGATCAATGTGCACACGGTGCCATATCTCTCATCCAAAGCTCGAAGTATCTTCTTGATGATGAACGTGTCAGTCATTTCATCGCTTCCTAAGCCGGAAATATCATTTGTGATGAGAGCTAGCCTAGGTTTCATTTCAGTGACTCCTTCACTGACGGGGTTATTACCCTTGGGTCGGCCAAAGCAACGGGGTTCCCCCCCCCCCCCCCCGCGCGCATCAAAGAAAACCTATGCAACCGGCTGCCCATGGCCGGCTGGAGCACGGCCGGCTCGAGCTATCACCGGTTGGCGAAACGAACGGCTGGTCAAGGAGCCGACTCGAGCCCTGACAGGTTGGGCGTGGCCGGCTGCCTCTGGGCCGCCTCCTCCGTTGACCCCGAGGCGGACATGCAACGTCCGTCCCTCTGCGCACGAGTACGTCAACAAGACATGACCGCCACGATGGGCATCATTATAGCCACAGTGGCTATAGACGCACGGGTGCGCATGGCTACAGTCCGGCCATCCAGGCCACTGACCATGGCGAGCGCTACCTGGTGGGGAAACAGTGTCGGCATGCCCCTGCCCACTCGATTATTTGCCCCGGCATGGCTACAGTGCAGCCGACCATACCGGATACTTCGGCCGGCTGGCGCTAGACGACGCCTCCCGGGCGACCCGTGTCGAGGCAGGTGGGCGAGGGCCAATTGCGGAGCCGGCTAGCGGGCCCTAGTAGGCAACAGGTCCGCATAGCCGGTGGACCCCACAGGCGACGAGACGGCTCAAAGGGCGGGACCCTTGTGGGGACCCCGACTCATAAGTCATGATCACGGAATGTATGTGCACAGTGATCCCAGAGATCAATGCTCACTGAACACACAGAAACTGAATAACAAGAGTTTTGCATCCATTACATACCGGTTTACTCAAATATGGAGTTTATGGCCAAGTCTTCATATGATTGCAGCGGAAATCTTCAACAATAGCGTGAACCCATGCCATCTGCCTTAACCCTACATGCATTCTGGCTGGGAAGCGTCGTAGCTTGCGTCTCCGTCTCCAAGGTAATCATCATCATAACCTGATGTTTCATGCCTGGACAATAAAATAACCAGTGGCAAGCCAATGAGTACTTTGAATGTACTCGCAAGCAACCCATGTTTGGAACAAGGTAATAACAATGCATGAAATAGCACTAAGTAGGTATTTTGCCGAAAGCTAATTTTGAATGCAATGTTGTTGATCAAGTAACTATGGGTAAGCATGCATCAACAGTTGGCAGATATCCATATTAACAAGTTGTATGTATATCATCATAAGAAGGGATTGAACATCTCATATTCATTCATCACATCAAGTCTTCAAACTTGCCTCAAGTATCATCCTTCTGTCTTCCGAACACACACACACACCAAGTTTGCGAAAACATCTGGACGTGGCATAAGCAACACCACCCAACTGTCCTTGACCGTGGACACGGCTATTCGAATAGTTTTACACTCTGCAGAGGTTGCACACTTTACCCACAAGACTCGGGGAACTTCCATGTCATCCACGACTCGTGGTATATAACATACCTGAGGTAAGCACCTAAACAATGCCTTTCCCATGGTGATACTAAACAAAGATTCCACTCGTTGGTGCCATCCCTCATGATATACATCACACGTATCATCCATGAGGGCACGCAACAGTGTGCCTGGTGCCTGTAAAGACAGCGCATGACCTTCCACTCTGGGATGACCCCGTCTCGAGAGTGACCTCTTCACTCTTGCCACTAGTAATGTGGGATCCTTGCTAGCACCAACCATAGTAATCAACAAAGACCCTTCCCATATAGGGGTAGATTGGTTGTACAAGTAAGGTTGGGACGATCGACAAATCTTAAACCCTCCATATTCGAAAACACACAGTCACTTATTCCGGTACACCACTTCTTTCTCAAGTGGTTACCCAACTCATCATAATCTCCCTTGGGCATTAGTGGCACCCGACGGGGTTTCCGAAAAAGTCGTTGAAAGCATTTTGTTTCCATCACCATGCATATTCCCGATCCCACTTGCATAGCATCTACTAGCATCCTATCTACACCCACATGCACGACCCTCATAAGGTGGTAGGGTCATGCACGATGCAAGTGTTAACGGCAAAGTATCGGAAGCATCCCACTAAAGTGGAAACCACATCATCATGATCAATACAACAAAATGAAGTGCTATATGCCATGCAATAAAGGGTTCATAGTCATGCTCAAAGGGCTGTTTGCCTGGCTCAGCAAAGTCTTCGAGGTCTTCACACGCTTCTTATCCACTCCGAGCACTTCGTCTACTTCGTCAACTATCGCTGAAAACAACCACAATAAGCAACACAACAAGCAGAAAATAAAGTGCTCTTTAAATAGGAGTTTTATTTTTCTTGGACATCTCTGGTCATAAGGAAAATAACCAAGGATATTTTGGTGGATGTGAGTCAAGGGGGAGTTTTGAATGGTGGGAATATGGAAATGATGATCCTTTAAGATGTCAACAGAAAATATTTTTTGTAAAAAGGAGTGGTTGGTCCAAACAAATAGGGCATGATTCTAGAAACATGTGGGAAGTGGTTTTACTGGATTTGGAGTCGACAAGATTTTCCTATGGATTTTCAAAGTGGGTCAGATATGCACAATTGTCCCAATAATTTACATAACAAAATAATTATAAGGAGAAATGCTCACTACTTAGTGAATTAATTTATATACATCTAGGAACTTGAATCACCCCATTTGGAGTTACTAATAATTCCCTAGGAATTTGCAAAGTGGGGGTTCTATATGGTTCAAATTGAAATTTGAATTTGAACTATCAGAAAAGATCTATGGAAAAAATGTGCAATGCACAAATTTGGGTAGGAAATGATTTTAGGAATCTGTAGGAATTTGAATCAGCTAAATTGGAGGTCATATGAATTTATTATGAATTAATTAGTGCCAGCGGAAAAAAAAGAAAAAAAAAGAGTTTTACCAGAAGGCTAAAGTGCGCACCGGGCAAAACATAACGAATGGGCCGACCCAGTTGCTCGGCCTGGCGGCTGGGGCGATACTGAAGGCCCATTACACTAAATGCGCCTCCTACAGAGGGAGGCGGATAGCGCAGGGTGGGCGCCTCCACTTAATAGGGGCCGGGGTCCACCCGTCAATGGCCCAGCCCCGGTGGCTGGCCGATAGGCGGGACCCATCGGCAGGGTCATCTCCCTCCTCCCGCTCACGCAGAGAAGAAGCAAGGGAGGCCAAGCGCGTGCCGTAGCTTGCTCCACCGGCAGCCTCCGGCGAGGCTCTACACGCGGGCGGGATTGGGAGGCCTCGCCGCATCCGTCCCTGTGTTGCTCGCCCGCGGGGGAGGGCCGCAGCGGTGCCGACTCCGATGGCTGCGGAGGAGGCCGTCGGCCACCACCGAACTCGCGTGTATGGCTCTTCGGGGAGGAATGGCCGTGAAGGGAGGGACTTGCAGTGGATAGGAGGGGACACCGGAGTGGGCAGAGACGAGGGGGAGCTCGGCTTGGTGCGAATCTTGGCCCGAGGTCGCCGGAGTTGCTTTGGCCATGAACGGACGTGGAGGGATAGAAAGGAGGAGTGGCTTGTCCAAGAGGGTTGTAGGAGGGGACTGGACACATCTGGGGGCTCAGGGGAGAGGTCTATGCGGGGGGGGGGCAATGAAGGGAGAGCTCAAGTGTGCGTCAGATGCCCTCGGGCGCCGAGCTCGCGCGTGCCTGGTCTCCCTTGGCTGCACCGGACGTCGGGGAGAGGCGTGGGAGGACGAGAGGGAACCCCTGGTGTGCGTGGATAGCTCCCTGCAACGGGACGCGAGGCTTAGGACAAGAACTACTGGCATAGCGTCTGTTTTGCATGTCTGTTGCGTAGTCACCATGCTAAGGCATGTCTAGAGCACCTTTTGGGTCGGCCAAAGCTGTCTGGTGTGCAAGGCATGCATGATATAGGTCACTGGTAAAGTTTCAAGGGAAATGGAGCTGGTTGACATGGGTTTTCACTGCTGGGAATTTTGCAGCAACAAACTTGGAGCTCATCCAAGATGTTTTTACTGTGGGCCACTTGGGACCAATCCATGTCTAGTGGTCATGGGTATGGAGGGACTACATAACCACCCTTAGCCCAACTCGAAGAGTGCATGGGGTACTTGCAGTGCAAGGGAACTACTTCTGCCATAATGTAGGTTTAGATGAACTGCTCATATTTTCCACATGAGCCTGCCATATTTGGGTTTGGTTTGATGCATCGGTATGCAATTGAGGTTGTGGAAAAGTTTGGGGGTCATTAGCATGATCAGAAGGGAAGGAGAGGTGTTGTCATGGTAAAAAGAGAGGGAATAAGAGAGAGTTACCCCCCAAATAATTAACCAAAGGCCATGGCAAAGTTACTAGAGGTAAATTGGGGTTAGAATATACTGTGGTAAAAAGTTGGGGCAAGGGGAATCTGTTTGGGCCCAATTTGCTTATCCACAAGTTTATGGCTGAAGGTGTTTGGTGCTGTCCTAGGGCATCTAGGGGTATCCAATGGCCTTGATATTTACCAGGGGTAAATGGTAAGTGCATTTGGTCGTGATAACAAGTTTGGAGATGATTTGAAGAAAGTTTGCAATGTATACATGGTAAACCCTTGGATCCAACAGAATCAGGTTCCTCTAGATCCAATTGGGTTAAACTAATCCCCTTGATTTACAACTTGGTGTAACATCATTATTTGGGTATAGAACATGTCCACAAGGTTTGGGATCAATAAGAAAAACTTCACAATGTAAAGTCGATCAAATTTGGATCTGGACAGGAATGGTTTTTGGATATTTTGGTGAACCAAAATAATTGAGATTGAGATGAAACATGTCAAGATGAACACATATATCATATGTGACATGCTAGAAATTTCCTGGATTTAATGGAGAATATTTCTTATAGAAATATTTCAAATGCTGGGAATAGGCAGAAATGGATTTGAAGGGTTTTGTCCAATACTTTGAACATGACCATGCCTTGAAACTCTTATATATGGAAAATATATGTCCACTGAGCTTTCCTAAATTTTCCCAAATATTTTTAAAGCATTTAAATAATTTGTTCCTATAAAAGACCATTTCTGGCCTTAAGAAAAAGCCTTTAAATAAAATATGAAAATAAGCTTTTAAAATAATATTTTGTGGTTTTGGGAAGTTATATATAGTAGGTTCCAAATAAAGTATTTGGGGAAAAAGGATCCACCCAATTTGGGGACTTGTTGTGCAAATCTCAAATCAGGGGGTTTTGCAAACCTAATTTGAATATAACCTTTTTGGCCAAAAGAGTATTTAAAAAAAATTAAGTCCTATTCACATGGCATAATCATTGGACAAGAGTGGGGATCAAGGAAAAGAGTTTTGAGAGTAGGAGGGATTTTATGAATATAGAGCACTAGCAAGCAATCAGACAATCAACAATCAAGTCAAGCATAACAAGCACACAAAAGTTTTAATTGGGCCTGATTTTTGAGTCATGATAACTTAGTCACAAGGAAAATCATAGGGTGTGACAACCCCCTGGTCAGACGAAGAGGCTGCCAGCCGGGTCCCCCCACCTGTGTACCTTAGGAATATTGTAAGCCGGGGGGTTGGCCTATAACCTCCCCCCCCCCCCCGAGCCCCCCATGCTACGGGGACAGACAACTCTCATGCACACGCCCACGAGACACTTCCCACATTCTCACACTTGGTAGCGGAGGAAGGCGACTCGGTTGCTCCCTCTTCCTCCTCTAAACTCAGCTCGTGGAGCAACCCTGTAAACGGACCCGGCCGCCGCTGCCACCCGCCCGGTGCTCACTACGGCGTCGGCCGCCGGGGGAGGATTAATGATGGCGAGAGCCCGGGAGTCGGTCCCCACTGGCCCACCGCTCGGTGCCAGTACCACCTTCCCCTCTTGCCAGCCCGACACAATGACCGCGACAGATGGCGCCTTCATCTCCATGGCCGGCGCTCGAAGTCCCGGAGTGGGAGGCCCCGTCTCGCATTCCGGACTTTGAGGCTTGCAGCTCCGCGGGCCTCCTCTTCTCCTCTTGTTGGGTGGCCGCGTGCTCGTGGGCCAGCCGAATAGCAATGTCCGTCGGATCCACTACGGACTCCCACTCATGGAGCTCGATGGGGTCCCTATGGTGCATAAATGTCAGACACCCACCAGCTTGTGACTCGGAAGGAAACGCACGCAGGAAGAAGAAAAAACTCACCCGATGATGATGGGCAAAGCCCGCTTGGCGGGCATCGGCGGCTTCCATGCAGCCACCTTCACCCTCTTATGGACAGCTGACAGGGCCGCCAGCTCCTCCTGAGGCGACCTCTTCACTCAACTGGCGGCTCCGACCGCTGGAGCTTGGGTCGGCCGCTCCTCGCTCCGCCCATGACGGCCCTGCTGAGCTGAGGGGGAGGCGCGTTCAGGATCATCACATCATCATCATCATCATCATCATCATCATCATCTCTCAAGTCCCTAATCATGGGACCAATAGGGAACTCACCGGCTCCTCTAGGCTCCCCGGCTGCACCGGACCATCCGGCTTCGCCGGGCCCGCTGGATCGCGGGTTCGCCTGCTCCTCAACCCCTCACGAGGAGTCCACCCCCTGTTCAGGTGGGACTCCCCGCTTGTAATCTTCGGAGTCGGAGTGGTCGCGCTTCGCCTCAAAAATCTGGGGGTGCGGGCCGTCCGACATGTTCTGTCGCACCAGCAGCTGCGGTCAGCAAGGTGAAGTAAGGTCCGCTGTCAGCTGCCGGTTGGAAAGATTCAAATAAAAAGAAGCCATCTCGACGAAACATACCAGGGGGAACTGTTGATGCGGTCGTATGGCTCCACGCCGAATGTCCACGACGCCGGCGCCAGCTTGAACGTCGTGATGGCGTTCACCTGCGTCGCCACCTGAGCCGTCATCAGCCGGTAGGGGTCCCAGCGGCCGGACATGTCACAGATCCGGTGCGGTCTCAACTAGAGAGGCAGCACCCGGTGCAAGATGAAGTCCGCCACCAGATCGGAGGCGAACAACCCCTCTGCGCTCTTCAACTGCGCAAGCCGGCCGAGCTCCGCCAGGGCCTCTCTGCGCGGGGCGGCTCCCGGCCAGTTCACCTCGGAGGACTACGCATTGACGAACGGGGGCAGCCGGATGTAATGTAGGCTTGGGTCGGTGTTCTTCATGTAGAAGAACGTTCGATGCCACCCCTTGAGGGAATCAATGAAAGGAAGGGCGGGAAGTGCGCAGTGCCGCGGCAGCACACCGTCGTGCCCTCGCAGGCACTAATCTTTAGCGCCTTGAGGTAGAAAAGGGCATTGAAGAAATCAAGAAAGGGGAGAACCCCTAGGTACCCCTCGCACAGCGTCACGAAGCCGGCGAGGTAAAGGATTGGGTTGGGGCCGAGGTGGTGCGGCTGAAGGTTGAAGGTGTCCATGAGCAACTGGAAGAAGAGGCTCACTGGGAGCCCAAAACCACGGGAGAAGTGCTAGAGGAAGACGACGTGCTCCCCTGACTGCGGTGCTAGCACCACCTCATCGCCCGGCACGCGGGCGATCACCCGCTCTGCCGGCGGCAGCATGCGTGCGCGGCGGAGTCCGCAATGGCCTCCTCGGTGACGACAGATCCAGCCCAGCTTCCTCCATGCACGTCGGCCATTGCGGCGGAACGGCGGCGTGCGGGCACGTTTGCAAGCTCGGGAGCGATGTAGCGTGAGGGGGCGAGGAAGGCAAAGTGGAAAGAAGCAAGGAGGCAAAGGGGTGTGGGTATCTCCACCCCCTGTTCTTCCTCCCCCTTTAAATGGGGAGGCCACGACCGGGGGATGTGGGGATTAATTGCGCCCACTCCCCCGGAAACTCCATGCACGAGTGGGCGGCTCAGGCCGTAACGGTCGCTTTGGGGCGCAGAGGATCCTGGCATGTGCCCCGAGGCCTACTGGGCTACGCCCGAGGCCTCGCGGGCTAGGCCCAGGGTGACGTCCTGTCTCCCCGTGTGCGCGGGGCCCGCAACATCATTACCCGTCGCATGGCGCGCGGCAGGCTGGCTCGAGACCCGGGGCGACGCATGGGAACCCGAGGCGTTGGGTCCAACCATCGACCTGGCTAGACTTTCGGTTTCGCGCCGGTGGCGGGTACCGCTGGGGGAAAGCCGCCGGCTCCCCTCCGTCTGCCGAACGTGGGCCCCCTCCAGCTTCAGGGACTACTGACGGGGTTATTACCCCTGGGTAGGCCAAAGCAATGGGGTTTGTCCCCCCCCCTTCAAAGAAAAATTATGCAACTGGCTGCCCACAACAGGCTGGAGCGCAGCCGGCTCGAGCTGTCACCGGCTAGCGACACGGATGGCTGGTCGAGGAGCCAGCTCGACCACCGACTGGCTGGGCGTGGCCGGCTGCCTCCGGGCCGCCTCCTCCATTAACCCCAGGGCGGACATGCAACGTCATGTCCCTCTTCGCAAGAGTACGGCGACAAGATGTGACCTCCACGATGTGCATCATTGTAGCCATAGTGGTTACTAACGCACGGGTGTGCATGGCTACAGTCCGGCCGTTTGGGCCGCTGACCTCGGCGAGCACGACCGGGTGGGAAAACAGTGCCGGAACGCCCCTGCCCACTCGATTACCTTTCCCGGCGTGGCTACAGTGTAACCGGCCATACTAGAGACTTCGGCCGACTGACTCTAGATGCCGCCTCCCAGGCGGCCCGTGCTGTGGCAGGTGGGCAAGGGCCAATCGCGGAGCCCGCTGGCAAGCCCCAGCAGGCGACGGGACCGCACAACCGATGTACCCTATAGGCGACGAGGTGGCTCAAAGGGCGTGACCCCCTGGTCAGTCGGAGAGGCTACCAGCCAGGTCCCCCCACCTGTGTACCTTAGGAATATTGTAATCCGGGGGGTGGCCTATAAAACCCCCTGATCCCCTCATGCAACGGGGACAGGCAACTCTCACACACACACCCACAAGACACTTCCCACATTCTCACACCTGCTAGTGGAGGAAGGCGAGTCGGTTGCTCCCTCTTCCTCCTTAGACTCAGCTCCTGGAGCAACCCTGTAAACACACCCATCCGCCAAACTAGACCAAGCAGGACTAGGGGTATTACCTCCCACGGAGGGCCATGAACCTGGGTATATCGTGTGTCACCACCGCTTGTACCTAATCCTGCACCCGGAGCCCGTCAGCGTCCTCCGGCCCCAACCACCTACAATAAGCCTACCAATGGCATCTGTCGTGAGAAAACGACGACATTCACCATCCTTCATCTTGAACTTATCAAGTTGACCTTGAAGAACATCTAAGTTGGATTCTCTCACGGACTCAGTTCCTTCATGCATATCAACCAAAGTATCCCAAAACTCTTTTGCCTGTTCAAGAAGGCTGATTTTGTTGAATTCTTCGGGGCATAGGCAGTTGAAGATAATGTCACATGCTTGAGCATTGAGTTGCAACATCTTCTATTCTTCCATGTTCGCTTCACGATCCGGTTCTCTTCCATCACCAAAGAATTCACCTTGCAAGCCAACACGAACAACAGCCTAAATGGTAGGATTATGACCAAGCAAATGTATTTTCATTTTGTGCTTCCAACTAGCAAAATTAGTGCCATCAAAGTATGGACCTCTACGGTGATAATTTCCCTCACTAGATGCCATACTTCTCCTAGGTTGTGAAACCAATGCAATGGAGACCAAAGCTCTGATACCACTTGTAGGATCAAAAGTAGGTCTAGAGGGGGGTGATTAGACTACTTGACCAAATAAAAGTTTTCCCTTATCCCAATTTTAATTCTTGGCAAGTTTTAGCATTCATAGCATATCAAGTAACACCCTACACATGCATGTATAAGAGTGTAGCAGCGCAAAGTAAAGCCATTGCAAATGTACGTAAAGAGAGGGTTAGGAAAGCAAACACAAGTGATGACACGATGATTTTTCCCGTGGTTCCGATAGGTGGTGCTATCGTACGTCCACATTCATAGAGTCTTCAACCCACGGAGGGTAACGGCCATGAGAGTCCATGGTGGGCTCTACCCATGGAGGGTTCCACGAAGAAGCAACCTTGACTATTCCATGCGGCTTCCGTCCACGAAGGACTAGCCTCACTATATGTAGATCTTCACGAAGTAGGCGATCTCCTTGCCATTACAAACTTCTTGGTTCACTCCACAACATGATGTAGGAGGCTCCCAAGCGACACCTAACCAATCTAGGAGGCACCACCCTCCAAAAGGTAATAGGCTCGGTAGTGATGATGACCTCCTTGCTCTTGTGCTTCAAGATGATAGACTCCTCAACACACAATCACTATCTCATAGATTTAGCTTGGTAGAAGAGATGGGATTGGTGGAAAGCAACTTGGGGAGGCCAGAAATTACGACCAAGTTCTTGACCTCAACACAAGGGTAGGTGGTTCTCTCTCAGAAAACTGAGTAGGATAGGTATGGAATAGTTCTGAGTGCTTCTCTTTCGAGTGGGTGGTGGTGAAGGGGTATATATAGGCATCCCCAAAAATCCAACTGTTACACACAAAATGACCAACTCGGCGAAACCAATGTATAAATCTTGGTGGTACCAAAGTGACCAAAAGTGGCAACTTTTGAATCTCGGAGGGACCGATATACAATTCTCGGTTGCACTGACAAGGTAACCAATGGTCATATTTGACAAACTCGGTGATGCCGATTCACCATTCTTGGACGGACCGAAAATGTGAACTTGCCTAACAGAATCTTGGCAACCCAACTCGATGGTACCGAGTGCAGTGTCGGCTGCACCGAAGTGTTAGGGTTTGGCTGAGTCTGTCTAGGGTTTAGAATCGGTGGCATCGGGATAGGAATGTTGGTTGCACCAATTTTGCATTTTTGGCTAAGGACATACTTTGGTGGGAGAGTTTGTGGATGTTTTGGTGACTATCTCTTGTGCACGTTTGAGCATATTGTTCACCATCAAAACTTTACCCCCTTTTAATAGTATTGGCTTTCCTATGGACTCAAAGTGATTTCTCACAAATGTAAAATGTAGAGTCCTCTTGCTTGAAGCTTGGCCAACCTATTTCCTTGCATCTCGGGGTAGTTCCACAATCTTTTGGCCATCCCTATCATTGAACTTGTCCTGAAATATACTTAGTGGGAACATTAGTTAAATGACTTATATGTTGTTATTAATTACCAAAACCACCAAGTTCATGGCCATATCATGTCACTTATGTGATGTTAATCCTTTTATGCACCTTGTTTTGCTTAGGACGATGGTAGCATTATAAGGTGATCCCTCACTAAAATTTCAAGATAAATTGTGTTTTCCCCGAGTGTGCACTGTTCCAAAAGTTTGTCGTGTCGAGACACCACGTGATGATCAGGTGTGATAGACTCTACGTTCACATACAAAGGGTGCAAGCCAGTGTTGCACGTGTAGAACACTTGGGTTAAACTTGACGACCCTAGCATGTACAGACATGGCCTCGGAAAAAAAGAGACCGAAAGGTCGAACATGAGTCATATAGTAGATATGATCAACATGATGATGTTCACCATTGACACCACCTCCACTCATGTGATGATCAGACTTGAGTTGGTGAATTTGGATCATGTATCACTAGAATGATCGGGTGTGATAGACTCTACGTTCACATACAACGGGTGCAAGCCAGTGTTGCACGTGCAGAACACTCGGGTTAAACTTGACGAGCCTAGCATGTACAGACATGGCCTCGGAACAAAAGAGACCGAAAGGTCGAACATGAGTCATATAGTAGATATGATCAACATGATGATGTTCACCATTGAGACCACCTCAACTCACGTGATGATCAGACTTGAGTTGGTGAATTTGGATCATGTATCACTGGAATGATCGGGTGTGATAGACTCTACGTTCACATACAACGGGTGCAAACCAGTGTTGCACGTGCAGAACACTCGGGTTAAACTTGAAAAACCTAGCATGTACAGACATGGCCTCGAACACAAGAGACCGAATGGTCGAACATGAGTCATATAGTAGATATGATCAACATGATGATGTTCACCATTGAGACCACCTCAACTCACGTGATGATCAGACTTGAGTTGGTGAATTTGGATCATGTATCACTGGAATGACCGGAGGGATGTCAATTTGAGTGGGAGTTCCTAAGTAATATGATTAATTGAACTCATTATCCTGAACATAGTTAGTAGGGTTTTTGCAAATTATGTTGTAGATTACTAGATCACACTGTAGCTCCCTTGAATTTTATATGTTCCTAGAGAAATATAGTTCAAAGATGTTGGTAGCAATATTGCGGAATGGGTCTGTGATCTGAGGATTTCCTCATTGCTACATAGAAGGCTTATGTCCTTAATGCACCACTCGGTGCGCCACCCCCTCTAGCATCGTCTTTCGATGTTGTGAACATCTTACAGGAACGTTTCCGATGACTACTTGATAGTTTAGTGTGTCATGATTTACGGCTTAGAATTAAGGCTCCAAAAACATTTTGAATGTCACGGAACATATGAGATGTTCTAAGAGCTGAATTTGGGATCTCAGGCTCGTGCCCGTGTTGTGAGATATGAGATCTCCAACAAGATTCTTTACCTGCAAGATGAAGGATAATTTCTCAATCGTTGAGCATGTGCTCAGATTGTCTGGGTGCTACAATCCCTCGAATCGAGTGGGAGTTGATCTTCGAGATAAGAAAGTGATTGATATAGTTTTCCAAGTCACTGTCACTAAGATACTAGAGCTTCGTGATGAACTATAAAATGCCAAGGATGGAAATAATGATCCCTGAGTTGTTCGCGATGTTTGACACCGCGAAGGTAGAAATCAAGAAGGAGCATCTAGTGTTGATGGTTAGTAAAACCACTAGTTTCGAGAAGGGCAAGGGCAAGGAGGGAAACTTCATGGATGGCAAGTCAGTTGCTGCTCTAGTGAAGCAACCAAAAGTTGAACCCAAACCTGAAACTAAGTGTTTCTATTATGAGGAGAGCGGTCGTTGAAGCGGAACAACCCTAGATACTTGGTAGATAAGAAGGCTGGGAACGTCGACAGAAGTATATTTTATATACATGTTATTGATGTGTACCTTGTTAGTACTGCTAGTAGCACCTGTGTATTGGATACTGGTTTGGTTGCTAAATGTTAGTAACTCGAAATAAAATCTACGGAATAAATGGAGACTAGCTAAGTGTGAGGTGACGATGTGTGATGGAAATGTTTCCAAGGTTGATGTGATCAACATCGCACGCTCTCTCTACCTTCGGGATTAGTGACAAACCTAAATAAATATTATTTGGTGTTTGCATTAAGCATGAACATGATTAGACCGTGTTTATTGCAATACGGTTATTCATTTAAGTGAGAGAATAATGGTTATTTTGTTTACATGAATAATACCTTCCATGGTCATGCACCCAATGAGAATGGTTTGTTGAATCTTGATCGTAGTAATACACATGTTCATAACATTGATGCCAAAAGATGCAAAGTTAATAATGATAGTACCACATACCTGTGGCACTGCCACTAAATGTCATATTGGTATAAATCGCATGAAGAAACTCCATGCTGATGGATCTTTGGACTCATTCGGTTTCGAATCGGTTGAGACATGCGGACCATGCCTCTTAGGCAAGATCACTAAAGACCCTGTTTTCAGTATGATGGAGCGAGCTGGAAACTTATTGGAAATAATACATGTTGATGTATGCGATCCAATGAGTGTTGTAGCATGCAGTGGATATCGTTATTTTCTTACCTTCACTGAAGATTTGACTATATATATGAGTATATTTACTTAATGAAACACAAGTCTGAAACATTTGAAAAGTTCAAACAAATTCAGAGTGAAGTTTGAGATCATCGTGACGAGAAGATAAAATGTCTATGATATGATCGTGGAGGTGAATATCTGAGTTACGAGTTTGGCATACAACTTTAGACAATTTGAAAGTTGTTTCACAACTCACGCCACCTGGAACACGATAGTGTGATGGTGTGTCCGAACATCATAGTCATGCTCTATTGGATATGGTGCATACTATGATGTCTCTTATTGTTTTGCCACTATCGTTTTGGGGTTATGCATTAGACAAAACAACATTCACTTTAAATAGGGCACCATCTAAATCCATTGAGATGACACCGTATGAATTATGGTTTGATACAAACCTAAGCTATCATTTCTTAATGTTTGGGGCTGCGACGCTTATGTGAAAAAGGTTTTTCACCTACAGCATCCTTGGTGTCCTTATTAGGCAGAACTTCTCGGGGTTTGTCACATTACCTGGTGAGAGTTAGGTTCGAGAGTTAGGAATGACCTCGGAGCACTACTTGGCTGCACCAGCACCGCCGGAGGAGAGGATCGACAGTGTTTTGTGTTGGAAATATGCCCTAGAGGCAATAATATATTAGTTATTATTATATTTCCTTGTTCGTGATAATCATTTATTATCCATGCTATAATTGTATTGATTGGAAACTAAATACATGTGTGGGTATATAGACAACATTATGTCCCTAGTATGCCTCTACTAGACTAGCTCGTCGATCAAAGATGGTCAGGGTTTCCTAGCCATGGACATGACATGTCATTTGATAACAGGATCACATCATTAGGAGAATGATGTGATGGACAAGACACAATCTATAAACGTAGCATATGATCGTGTCAGTTTATTGCTACAGTTTTCTGCATGTCAAGTATCTGTTCCTATGACCATGAGATCATGCAACTTCGGAGGAGTGCCTTGTGTGTATCAAACATCGCAACGTAACTGGGTGAGTATAAAGGTGCTCTACAAGTATCTCCAAGGGTGTCTGCTGGCTTGGCATGGATCAAGACTGGGATTTGTTACTCCGTGTGATGGAGAGGTATCTTAGGGCCCACTAGGTAATACAACATCACTATAAGCCTTGCAAACAATGTGACTAAAGAATTAGCCACGGGATCTTGTATTACAGAACAAGTAAAGAGACTTTCCGGTAACGAGATTGAAATAGGTATGGGGATACCGACGACCGAATCTCGGGCAAGTAACATACCGAAGAACAAAGGTACCATCATACGGGATTAACGGAATCCTTGACATAGAGGTTTGACTGATAAAGATCTTCATAGAATATATAGGAACCAATATGGGTATCCAGGTCCCGCTATTGGTTATTAACCGTAGAGGTGTCTCGTTCATGTCTACATAGTTCTCGAACCCACAGGGTCTACACACTTAAGGTTCGGTGACGTTTCGGTAGTATAGAGTTATGTATGGTGGTGACCGAAGGTTGTTCGGAGTCTCGGATGAGATCCTGGACGTCACGAGGAGCTCCGGAATGATCTGGAGGTAAAGATTGATATATGGGATAATTGTGTTTGGTCTTCGAAGGGTTTCGGAATTCACTGGAAATAGTTTCGGATGTTTCCCGATATGTTCGGGGTACAAGGACACTTTATTTGGGCCAAGGGGTAAAGCCCATGAGGCCTTAGGAAGGTGCAAAAGGTGTTTTGTGGAGGCCAGGGTGTCTGGGGCCAAACGCCGAGGACCTTGGTGTCTGGTCCTAGAGTCTGAGGAGGACTCTTGCCTTGCGGGCAAACCGACCTTGAGGAGGATTTTTCTCCAAGTTTCGACCCCAGGGCTCAGCATATTAATAAAGGGGGGCTAGCACTTGGAATACATCAAGAAACCCTAATCCACGTGCTGCCTCTCCTCTAGTTCATAGTTTCTCCTCTAGATCGGTTTCAGTGGTGGTTAGACGAAGCCCTGCTGGAATTGTTCCACCACCATCGCTGCCATGCCGACGCGCTGCCGAAGAACTTATTTATCTCTCCGCTCCCTCTTGCTAGATCAAGAAGTCAGAGATCGTCATCGAGCTGTACGTGTGCTGAATGCGGAGGTGTCATCCGTTCGGTACTAGATCGGAAGGACCGTGATAAAGATCGCGAGACGAATCGTGATTGGATCGCGGGACGAATCGTGATGAGATCGCGGGACCGATCGTGATTGGATCGCGGGACGGATCATGATGGGATTGCGGGACGCTCGGTGATTTGGATCGCGGAGACGTTCGACTACATCAACTGCATTTCTTAATGCTTTCTGCTTAGCGATCTACAAGGGTATGTAGATCCACTCTCCCTCTCGTAGATGCTCATCACCATGGATAGATCTTGCGTGTGCATAGGAATTTTTTTGTTTCCCATAAAACGTTCCCCAACAGTGGCATCATGAGCTAGGTCTATTTGTAGATGACATCTCGAGTAGAACACAAAGAGTTTCTGGGCGTTGATGCTTAGATTGCTTGCTCCCTTAGTCGTGTTTTGGTTCAGCGGTATTGTGGGATGAAGCGCCCCGGACCAACCTTACTCGTACGCTTACGAGAGACCGGTTCCATCAACTGACGTGTAACTTCGTTGCACAAAGATGGCTGGCGGGTGTCTGTTTCTCCTACTTTAGTTGGATCGGATTCGACAAAGGCGGTCCTTGAGAAGGTTTAAAATCAACTTATGTATCACTATTGTAGTTTTGCGTAGGTGAGAATTGTTCTTGCTAGATACCCGTAGCAGCCACGTAAAACTTGTAACAACGATTAGAGGACGTCTAACTTGTTTTTTCAGGGTATGTTCTGATGTGATATGGCCAATTACATGATGAGATATATGTGATGTATGAGATGATCATGTGATGTATAGAATATCACAACTTGCATCTTGATGAGTACGGCAACCGGCAGGAGCCATAGGGTTGTCTTTAATTATTGTATGACCTACATGTCAATCATTAAGCGCTATGTAATGCTTTACTTTATTGCTAAACGGTAGTGTAAGGGCATATTTCTCCTTAAGTGGTTTTCGTGATTGATGACAATGCCTTTGCGGACTAATCGTGTGCATTAAGCATTTTAGATATCTCAGGTCTAGGCACAAGACGATTCAGTGCCCCTCAGAACCTCTCGAAGACTGTTGTTATCTATGTTTCCTTTCGGTGGATTTGAGTCATAGGAAATCCATACTATTAAGAGGGGGTCCGCTTCGAAAAGGTCTGGGTGGAATCAATACGTACACATCTATTCCCTTGCATCATCTTTCCCTCTCTTTAATGGAGCCCCAACTCGTTTTCCTTCACTGTGCAAAGTGTAAGCCTGTTGGGTGTGTGAGTTCAGTGGTCAGCGGTTGTACCGCTCAAAGGAGCGGTAGTAGTGCAGGTGCCAGCGGTAGTACCACTCGGTGGAGCAGTAGTACCGCTGTCTCTTGCCTTGGAACTTCAGCCTGCGGTTGTAGGCGCGGATGTAATTTTTTACATCCACCCTATTATGATAGTACCGTGATTCACGTCCGGTACTACCATGCCGGACTTTTTGCAGTGTTTCCTTCTACGGAGGTTGGCACAGAAGTAATTTTTTACTTCCGTGCATCTCCAGTGTCTGTCCCTGCCGACCATGTGGTAGTTCTCCACGGGCTCGCGGTAGTACCGCTCCGGTGGTTCTACCGCTTGTGGCCTAGTGCTAACGGCCAGGGCCAGTTACTCCCGTGCGAGCGGTAGTACCACAAGAGGCAGCGCTAGTACCACAAGCCCTCACGGTAGTACCATGGGTTTTGCAGTAGTACCGCGACACGCGGGGCTGAGGGTGTGGATAACGTTTGGAACTTGTCCCCCACTATAAAAGGGAGGTCTTCTTCCCTAATAAGTTTACCTCTTCCTTTCCCAAACTCCATTGTTGCTCAAAGCTTCATTTTAGCCCGATCTCCCTCCCTAGCCAATCAAACTTGTTAATTCTCTAGCGATTGGTTGAGAAGGCCCCGATCTACACTTCCACCAATAGAAATTTGATTCCCCCCACTAATCCCTTTCAGATCTTGTTACTCTTGGGTGTTTGAGCATCCTAGACGGTTGAGGTCACCTCGGAGCCACATTCCATTGTGGTGAAGCTTCGTGGTGTCATTGGGAGCCTCCAATTCAGTTGTGGAGATTGCCCCAACCTTGTTTGTAATGGTTCGGTCGCCGCCTTCAAGGGCACCAATAGTGGAATCACGGCATCTCGCATTGTGTGAGGGCGTGAGGAGAATACGGTGGCCCTAGTGGCTTCTTGGGGAGCATTGTGCCTCCACACCGCTCCAACAGAGACGTACTTCCCCACAAGGGAAGGAACTCCGGTAACACATCCTCATCTCCACTGACTCCATATTTGGTTATCTCGCACCTTTACTTCTTGCAAGCATTTATTATGTTATATCCCTTGCTTGCTTGTGTACTTGTTGTGGTTAGCATCATATAGGTTATTCATCTAGTTGCACATCTAGCCAACTTATTTGATGCTAAGCCTAAATTGTTAAGGAAAAGTTAAAAAGTGTTAGTTGCCTATTCACCCCCCCCCTCTAGTCAACCATATCGATCCTTTCAGGTAGCAATAGTAGTATAAGCATGGTGGGCATGACAACCCCGATGGCAACACAATGATGGAGATCATTATGATGGAGATCATAGTGTTATGCCGGTGACGATGGAGATCATGCTAGTGCTTTCAAGATGGAGATCAAAAGCACAAGTTCCTGGCCATATCATGTCACTTATGATTTGCATGTGATGTTAATCCTTTTACGCACCTTGTTTTGCTTAGGACGATGGTAACATTATAAGGTGACCTCACTTAATTTCAACATAAATTGTGTTCTCCCTGAGTGTGCACCGTTGCAAAAGTTCATCGTGTCGAGGAACCACGTGATGATCAGGTTTGATAGACTCTACGTTCACATACAACGGGTGCAAGCCAGTGTTGCACAAGCGGAACACTCGGGTTAAACTTGACGAGCCTAGCATGTACAGACATGGCCTCGGAACACAAAAGACCGAAAGGTCGAACATGAGTCATATAGTAGATATGATCAACATGATGATGTTCACCATTGAGACCACCTCAACTCACGTGATGATCAGACTTGAGTTGGTGAATTTGGATCATGTATCACTGGAATGACTAGAGGGATGTCAATTTGAGTGGGAGTTCTTAAGTAATATGATTAATTGAACTCATTAACATGAACATAATCAGTAGTGTCTTTATAAAATATGTTGTAGCTCATGTTGTAGCTCCCTTGAATTTTTATATGTTCCTAGAGAAATAGAGTTGAAAGACGATGGTAGCAATATTGCGGTCTGGGCCCGTGATCTGAGGATTGTCCTCATTGCTGCACAGAAGGCTTATGTCCTTAATGCACCACTCGGTACACCACCCCCTCTAGCATCGTCTATAGATGTTGTGAACATCTGACAGGCACATTCCGATGACTACTTGATAGTTTAGTGCGTCATGCATTACGGCTTAGAATTGAGGCTCCAAAACGTTTTGAATGTCATGGAACATATGACATGTTCTAAGAGCTGAAATTGCGATCTCAGGCTCGTGCCCGTGTTGTGAGATATGAGATCTCCAACAAGATTCTTTGCCTGCAAGATGAAGGAGAATAGCTCAATCATTGAGCATGTGCTCAGATTGTCTGGGTGCTACAATCGCTTGAATTGAGTGGGAGTTGATCTTCCAGATAAGATAGTGATTGATATAGTTCTCTGAGTCACTATCACTAAGCTACTAGAACTTCGTGATGAACTATGATTATGCCGGCGATGGAAATAATGATCCCTGAGCTATTCGTGATGTTTGACACTACGAAGGTAGAAATGAAGAAGGAGCATCAAGTGTTGATGGTTAGTAAAACCACTAGTTTCTAAAAGGGAAAGGGTAAGGAGGGAAACTTCATGGATGCCAAGTCAGTTGCTGCTCTAGTGAAGCAACCCAAAGTTGAACCTGAACCCGATACTAAGTGCTTCTATGGTGAGGAGAGCGGTTGCTGAGGCGAAACAACCCTACATATCTGGTGGTTAAGAAGGCTGGCAACGTCGACAAAAGTATATCTGATATACATGTTATTGATGTGTACCTTGCTTGTACTCCTAGTAGCACCTAGGTATTGGATACCGGTTCGATTGCTAAATGTTAGTAACTCAAAATAAAAGCTACGTAATAAACGGAGACTAGCTAAGTGTGAGGTGACGGTGTGTGTTGGAAATGTTTCCAAGGTTGATGTGATCAATATTGCATGCTCTCTCTACCTTCGGGATTAGTGACAAACCTAAATAAATGTTATCCTGTGTTTGCATTAACCATGAACATGATAAGATCGTGTTTATTGCAACATCTTTATTCATTTAAGTTAGAGAATAATGGTTATTCTTTTTACATGAATAATACCTTCAATGGTCATGCACCCAATGAGAATGGTTTATTGAATCTTAATCGTAGTAATACACATGTTCATAACATTGATGCCAAAAGATACAAAGTTAATGATGATAGTACCACATACTTGTGGCACTGCCACTAAATGTCATATTGGTATAAATCGCATGAAGAAACTCCATGCTGATGGATCTTTGGACTCGTTCGATTTCAAATCGGTCGAGACATGCGAACCATGCCTCTTGGGCAAGATGACTAAGGACCCCGTTTTCCGGTTTGATGGAGCGGGCAAGTGTTTTATCGGAAATGATACATGTTGATGTATACAATCAAATGAGTGTTGTAGCGTGCGGTGGATATCGTTATTTTCTTACCTTCACTAATGATTTGAGTAGATATAGTGTATATTTAATTAATGAAACACAAGTCTGAATCGTTTGAAAAGTTCAAGCAGAATCAGAGTGAAGTTTGAGATCATCGTGACGAGAAGATAAAATGTCTACGATATGATCATGGAGGTGAATATCTGAGTTACGAGTTTGGTATACAAATTAAGATGATGTGAAAGTTGTTTCACAACTCACGCCACTTGGAACACCATATTGTGATGGTGTGTCCAAACGTCGTAGTCGTGCTCTATTGGATATGGTGTGAATTATGATGTCTCTTATCGTTTTGCCACTATCATTTTGGGGTTATGCATTAGAGACAACTACATTCACTTTAAATAGGGCACCATCTAAATCCGTTGAGATGACACCATATGGTTTGCCAGAAACCTAAGCTATCATTTCTTAATGTTTGGGGTTGCGACGCTTATGTGAAAAGGGTTTTCACCTAATGAGCTTGAACCCAAAGCAGACAAATGCATCTTCATAGAATACCCTAAGAACAGTTGGGTATACCTTCTATTTCAGATCCAAGTGTAAAGTGTTTTTTGCTAAAAATGGGCCCTTTCTCAAGAAAGAGTTTCTCTCGAAAGAATTGAGTGGGAGGAAGATAGAACTTGATGAGGTTGTTGAACCTTTGTTTCAACTAGAGAGTAGCGCAACAAAGAAAATTGTTTTTGTGGAGCCTACGTAAGTTGAAGAGGAAGTTAAGGATGATGATCATGAAGCTTCGGATCAAGTTACTATCGAACCTCGTAGGTCGACAAGGACGTGTACTGCTCCTGAGTGGTACGACAACCCTGTCTTGGAGGTCATGATTGTTGGAAAATGATGAACCTACGAGCTATGGAGAAGTGATGATGGGCCCAGATTCCAACAAATGGTTAGAGGCCATGAATTCCGAGAAAGGATCCATGTATGAAAACCAAGTATAGACTTTGGTAGACTTGCTCGTTGGACGGCAGGTCGTCGAGTACGAATGGACCTTTAAGATGAAGACAGATGCTGATGGTAAATGCCACCATTTATAAAGCTCAACTTGTCGGAAAGAAGTTTCCTACAAGTTCAAGGAGTTGACTGCGATGAGACTTTCTCACTCGTAGCAATGCTAAAGTTTGTTGGAATTATTTTAGCAGTTGCTGCATTTTTCAATTATGAAATCTGGCAAATGGATGTCAAACCATCGTTTCCTTAACAGTTTACTTGAGGAAAGGTTGTATGTGATACAACCATAAGGTTTTGTCAGTCCTAAGGATGCTAAAAGGTGTGCGAGCTCCAGCAATCCTTCTATGGGCTGGAGCAAGCATCTCGGAGTTGGCATATACGCTTCGATGAGGTGATCAAAGTTTTTGAGTCAATACAAAGTTTATGAGAAACTTGTATTTACAGTAAAGTGAGTGGGAGCACTATAGAGTTTTTGATAAGCATATGTGGATGACATATTATTGATCGGAAATGATGTAGAATTTCTGGAAAGCATAAACGGTTGTTTGAAAAGAGTTTTTCAAAGGAAGACCTGGATAAAGCTACTTAATTGTTGGGCATCGAGATCTATAGAGATAGATCAAGACGCCTGATGAGATTTTCAATGAGTACATACCTTGACAAGATTTTGAAAGAGTTCAAAATGGATCAGTCAAAGAAAGAGTTCTTGCCTGATTTGTAAGGTGTGAAGTTGAGTGAGACTCAAAGCTTGACCACGGCAGAAGAAAGAGAAAGGACAAAGGTTGTCCCCTATGCTTTACCCATAGGCTCTATATTGTATGCCATGTTGTGTATTGCGCCTATGTGTGCCTTGCCATGACTCTGTCAAGGGGTACAAGAGTGATCCAGGAGTGGATCACTGGACAGTGGTCAAAATTATCCTTAGTAACTATTGTACTAAGGAAATATTTCTCGATTATGGAGGTTATAAAGAGTTCATCGTAAAGGGTTACGTCGATGCAAACTTTAACATCAATCCAGATGACTCTGAGTAGCAGTCCGGATACGTATAGTAGAGCAGCCATTTGGAATAGCTCCAAGTGGAGTGTGGTAGCAGTGTCTACAATATGACATAGAGATTTTAAAAGTACACACGGATCTGAATGTTGCAGACCCGTTGACTAAAGACCTCTTTCACATGCAAAGCATGATTGAGCCCCAGAATTTGTTGTGTGTTAGATTCATTACAATATAAATCACATGCTGATGTGAACTAGATTATTGACTCTAGTGCAAGTGGGAGTCTGTTGAAAATATGCCCTAGAGGCAATAATAAATTAGTTATTATTATATTTCCTTGTTCGTGATAATCATTTATTATCCATGCTATAATTGTATTGATTGGAAACTAAATACATGTGTGGGTATATAGACAACATTATGTCCCTAGTATGCCTCTAGTAGACTAGCTCGTTGATCAAAGATGGTCAAGGTTTCCTAGCCATGGACATGAGATGTTATTTGATAATGGGATCACATCATTAGGAGAATAATGTGATGAACAAGACCCAGTCTATAAATGTAGCATATGATCGTATCAGTTTATTGCTACAATTTTCTGCATGTCAAGTATCTGTTCCTATGACCATGAGATCATGCAACTCACTGACACCGGAGGAGTGCCTTGTGTGTATCAAACATCGCAACGTAACTGGGTGACTATAAAGGTGCTCTATAGGTATCTCCGAGGGTGTCTGTTGGGTTGGCACGGATCAAGACTGGGATTTGTTGCTCCGTGTGACGGAGAGGTATCTCAGGGCCCACTCGGTAAAACAACATCACTATAACCCTTGCATGCAATGTGACTAAAGAGTTAGCCACGGGATCTTGTATTACAGAAGGAGTAAAGAGACTTTTCGGTAATGAGATTGAACTAGGTATGGAGATACCGACGACCGAATCTCGGGCAAGTAACATACCGAAGAACAAAGGGAACATCATACGGGATTAACTGAATCCTTTACATAGAGGTTCGACTGATACGGATCTTCGTAGAATATGTAGGAACCAATATGGGCATCCAGGTCCCGCTATTGGTTATTGACCGTAGAGGTGTCTCGGTCATGTCTACATAGTTCTCGAAGCCATAGGGTCTTCACACTTAAGGTTCGGTGACGTTTCGGTAGTATAAAGTTATGTATGGTGGTGACCGAAGGTTGTTCGGAGTCCCGGATGAGATCCCGGACGTCACGAGGAGCTCCGGAATGGTCCAGAGATAAAGATTGATATATGGGACAAAAGTGTTTGTGTTGACACCTGATTTTGGCACGGTGCAAAATACAATAAAGATAGACTCAAACAAAAGGGTTTTTTCTACGAGAAAGTTCATATTGCCGAGTGAAACAACCTTGATGTTTAGGCCATCACCATTCGGCATCATTTCAAAGGCCAAATCACGCTTGGATTGTCATGTAGATGTTCTGAGTGCTTTTTGGTCCATTACGCATCCAAGACAACCTCGGATAAAGGAATGTTCTACACGTATTGTCTTCTCCTTGTCGAGCTGATTGATTTTTATATATAAATCTTCTCAGCCGGAGGTCGTATGCGACCTGGAGAGGCAAAACAAAATCAGCCTAAGGTTTCACTCAGGATTTCCGAGTGAAAGTTTTGCCGACCGAAGGAAACGCGTCGAGTGAAAAGTTTCCCGTCCGGCCGAGTGAAAATCACCGTCGAGTGATAGTTTCGGCCCAAGTGCAATTATCGTCCGAGTGGAAATCACCGTCGAGTGACAGTTTCGGTCCGGGTGCAATTATCGTCCGAGTGGAAATCACCGTCGAGTGACAGTTTCAGCCCGAGTGCAATTGTTGTCCGGCTAAAAATCACCGTCGAGTGATAGTTTCGTCCCTAGTGCAATTGCCGTCCGAGTGAAAATCACCGTCGAGTGACAGTTTCGGCCCGAGTGCAATTGCCGTCCGAGTGAAAATCACCATCGAGTGACAGTTTCGGTCGAGTGAAAATTTTCTATCGAATGAAAGTTCAAACTGGCCTCGGATGGAAAAGTGCTCAATATGAAAGTTGTTTGTAAGGTCGAAATGGTCAACTTTGCTTTTATGGTCATTATCATCTGAGATAGTATACGGCCTGTAGAGACACCACAACACTCGGACAACCCAGTCTGTTACGTGACCGAGTCCGATTCGAAGTTAAAGATGACCTCGTGGAGTATTCGAGATGAATTGATTTGGGAAAGTGGTCAACATATGGATTGTTGGCCTCGTCAAGACACACAAAATTGATGTTTGGACAATCTCCATCAAAGGTCGTATGCAGATTCCACGGCCCACTCAAAAAGTAAGAGAGAAGATTGGGCCAAATTTGGGTTGAATCCGAGTGGAATTAGAACTAGGACTCTAGGATGTGAATTGATGTAATTTTCTTGTAAGGAAAGCCTAGATGAATCCTTTGTTTGTATGGGAAGTCTAGCCGCCTCTTATATATGTTGGGGGTGATGGCCGATTGAACAACACACAATCGAACAAATCAATCTATACTACTTTTTCATCTACGTTCTTCGTTTCTTCTCTCGTTCTTCGCTGTTCTTCGTGTTTGAGAGCTGTGAATCCCAAGTCTCTAGGGGCGAGCGAATCGCCCTAGGGCAGCCCATAGCCGTCGCACTCCTTGACGGGGTCCGTCCCGGGTGTGCGGGGTTTCGGGTCTACAAAAGCGTCAGCCGACTGTCTTGCGTATCGCGTTGCCGGACGGATCTCCTTCGACGTGAGCTGCGGTGCATCACCCCCGCCATCGAGGGTACACGGTGACGTGTTCGTGTGTCAACACACTTTTGGCGACTCCGCTGGGGACACTAAAGATCAATCATCCTCATCAACCATCATGTCTGATCTTCCCAAGCCATCTGAGATAGATGTCGATAACATCATTAAGCCCAAGCTTGATGAAATATTGGCTGATCATCGCCAAGCTTCTGAGGAGTACAAGAAGGCACGTGAAGAGAAGGAGTTGCAGGAATTCCTTGGAAACTTCAAGAAAGATCGCCAAGGCAATATCACTCTGATTGGAGAAATGAACTTCCCTCCTCTTCAAGCCGAGCAGGTTAAACCTCCTGTAAGTACTACCTTTTCTCCCAAGCAGTGGGCTGAGATTGAAAGTCGTATTGCCGATGGTAATAATTTGGTCTATCAAACTTTCATAGAAAATACCAATGCGTAGAAAAATATGCCTCAATCGTCTAGTGGTAATATTGGTTTGGCTGCTAGTGTAGGAAACCCTAATTTGTCTTTACCTCTTTCATCGGCACCTCTCATGCCAATGAATTATTATCCCACCCACACCAATCAGATTGTGGCTACACCCGCTACTTCCATCATGAGCATGCCAAGTTCGGTACCTATGCCGAACCAAGATGTACCTATAGGTGCAAGCACTCGGCCACAGCTGAACTACAGTTCGGCATATGTGCCATAGTTCCTGCCGACTGCCAGTAATTCAACTCCTCCCATCCCACAACAGCAAGCTTCACCGTCTATTGCAGATGATACTTTAGCTAGTTTTAGAGAGGAGATGACTAAGATGCTTAGAGAGAATTTTGGAGTTGAGTTACCTCGGAATCGGATTTACCAAAAACCGTACCCCGAGTACTTTGACGCTATCCAGTGCCCTCCGGGATATAAAATTCCAGATTTTGTTAAGTTCAATGGAGAAGGCAGAAAAACCACATGGGAGCATATTAGTCAATACTTAGCACAACTGGGTGAAGCAGGCTCGCTGAATGAATTGAAAGTGCGCTTGTTTCCTTTATCATTAACTGGTACTGCATTTTCATGGTTTTCTTCTTTACCACATGGTTCTATTCATGTGTGGTCGTAGCTGGAACAGAAATTTCATGATAACTTTTATAGCGGCGACAACGAACTTAAATTATCACATCTTACATCCGTTAAGCAGAAAAATGATGAATCGGTCTCCGATTACGTCAAGAGGTTTAGAGATACAAAGAACCGGTGCTATAGTTTGGTGATAACCGAGAGGGACTTGGCTGACCTCGTGCTTAGTGGTTTGAAACTCACATTAGGGACAAGCTAGAAGGCTATGAGTTCTTAAGTGTCAACCAGGTCCTGCAAAAAGCTTTGGCTCAGGAGAGCCGGAGCAAAGATCTCAAAGAGGTGCATAGATATAAAACTGATCGTCCTAAGATGAATATGGTTAAGTATGGTAGTCATCACTCGGACGATGAAGGTGATATGTATGTTGCTTAATTTATTTGGCCGTCTAAGGCCAAACCGTTCACTTGCAATGATCTGAAACCGATTCATAAGAATCATGATGAAGAGATGAAGTTTACTTTTAACATTGCTAAGTGTTACAAAATATTTGATGCTTTGCTGCAAGCTAAGATCATTAGGATATCTCATGCTTTACCGTTGATTGAAGAATTGAAACGGCGTGCTTATTGCAAATACCATAATTCTTTTTCTCATGCTAGTAATGATTGCAATGTTTTCCGACGACAGATACAATCGTCCATTAATGACGGACGATTGAACTTTTCTGAGATGCAAATTGATAAGCAGCCCTTCCCAATGAACATTCTAGATTTGGAGGGGAAAAAGTTGCTCATTCGGCCAGAGGTAGCCGAATCGGCTAATAAAACTAATGTCATCATTGGTGAGCTTAGGAAAAGCAAGGAGGACAACAAAGTCTTGGGGAGGCAGGTTGTGCTTGACAAGCAACCCAATGGCCAGGAAGTGATCAAGATCACAATCAAGAATCCTGCGCTCGGGGGGCAACAACAAGTGCAACAAGACACTCATGTTAAGTTTGTTAAACCCAAGAGTCCAGAAGTTGGCAAGTGGAAGAGGAACGAAGCCAATATACATCGTAAGCGAGTCAAGCCAACTTTTGATATGCTGTTGTCCAAATATGCAAATCAGTCGACCGGTTCTAGCTCTAATCGGTCATCATACCTGAAGCTACCAAGGTCACCATCAACTAATATGTTCAGTCAGCATGCAAAACCGACTGGATCAAGGATGTTGTTCCCGCAAGAACAACGACAACCTGATTGGGATTGACTCGGATGCTCGTATGAAAACCGACTGAACATTGGTGTCCATTACTCGGGTGGTCAAAATATGCCTCCAAGTGAAAACTATCCGAGTGTAAAAATCCACCCAGGTGGAAGGTATCTGAATGAAAGAATACGCTCGAGTGGGTTTTACTTAGTCGAACGTCTGGGTGGAATTCATCCGAGTAAAAGGGTGCGCCCGAGTGAAAACTTCGTAGGTCAGAAAAGTCGACAAGAGTGGTGCGTCAAGCTACCGAGTGTTGCAGCAGTGGAGTCAAGGAAATACAAGGAAAATATCAATGTCGACTCACTCATCCTAGGTAGTGAAACGTTCACCACACAGCAGTCGACTATGCGTAGCGACCCAACTAAGCCGATACTTGTTATCGCGCCAAAGCACTCGACCAATGAGCATGAAGCAAGTACCAGCCAAGTGAAGCCAGTTGATCCTAAATACACTCGACCAAGGTGGTTTCCTATAGGTCTAACAAAGACACAAAAGAGGGAATTACAAAGGTTGAGGAATCAAGAGATGGCAGAACAAGAAGCTGAGAAGCAAAGGGACGAGTTGTTCAATGTCACCCGACCCATGATACCAGCGAAGCAGGTGTGGAAACCCAAACCATCGCAAAACATAGTGGATTCTACATCTACCACGGTAGCAATTACACCATCAAAAGAAGACAATGTACCTGTGACATCGTCTCAGTCGCCTGTTACTTCTCCTTCACTCGGAAAGCATTCAAATTCGGTGGACGCGCGCGAGCAGGAAGATGATCTGTTGGACTATGAGTCTACACCGGTTCACGAAGGTATGGATATCAATATGGTGTATTACTTACCCGCTGAATTCCGTGCTGTAGATGAAGAGGGGGAACTGGCTCAGCTGAATTTTGGCCCCAGAAATGCAATATTCGAGAAGCCAAAAGAACCAGTGACGCACTTGAAACCATTGTACCTCAGAGGTCATATCAATGGATCACCAGTCACTCGGATGCTTGTTGATGGTGGTGCTGTGGTGAATCTCATGCCCTATTCAGTCTTCAAGAAATTAGGCTTGCCCGATGATGAATTAATCAAGACCAATATGGTGCTTAACGGGTTTGAAGGCAAAGAGAAAACTGAAGCCAAAGGTGTGATGTATGTGGAGCTTACAGTCGGGAGCAAAACTTTGGCTACTACATTCTTTGTTGCTGAGGTGCAAGGTAACTACAATGTCATACTACGCCGTGATTGGGTTCATGCAAACCAGTGTGTACCATCTACCATGCACCAATTTTTGATCCAACGGGTTGATGATGAGGTAGAGGTCATTCATGCGGATAACTCGGCTTGTGTTGCTTTGGCCAATGCATCAGTGGATTGGCAACATCCTAATGCTACTTGCTTGACGGGACGCGACTTCTCAGAGTTTGATTTCCTTAGCACAACAAAGAATGGCTTTGTGCGCGTCTCTTTAAAGCCGATTAGTGGCAATCGGCTCCAAGGTATGATATGTTTAAATGGATTCTAATTCCGAGTGGTTGCAGAAATGTCTTGCAGAATATCGGTCTAGTGAGAACGATATGTATGAATTTGTAGAGGAGTTGGATGACCCTAATAAATTAGGACAAGGTTTTCAGTCGGCAGATCCATTAGAAGAAATAGATATAGTGGATGGTTCAGTTCCTAGGCCGACGTTTGTAAACAAAAATTTGAAAGATGATCATAAAGCTGAGTTGATCAGGCTATTGAAAGAATATGTTTGTTGCTTTGCATGGGAATATCATGAGATGCCAGGTTTAAGCCGAGAGCTAGTAGAGCATCGGTTACCTATAAAGGCCGGTTTTAGACCATACAAACAATCGGCCAGAAAGTTTAATCCAAAAACATATGACCGGATCAAGGAGGAGATCGGTCGGTTGCTCAAAGCTAATTTCATTCAGCCTTGCAGGTGTGTCGAGTGGATCTCTAACATTGTGTCGGTGGAGAAGAAAGGATCCGACAAGATAAGGGTGTGCATTGATTTCAGAGATTTGAATAGAGCTACACCCAAAGATGAGTATCCCATGCCAATAGCCAACATGCTTATTAATGATGCTTCTGGACATAAAGTTATTAGCTTTCTTGATGGTAATGCAGGTTATAATCAAATTTTTATGGCCGAAGAGGACATGTCCAAGACAGCCTTTTGTTGCCCTGGTTTCCTTGGTTTCTTCGAGTGGACAATGATGGCATTTGGATTAAAAATGCGGGTGCCACATATCAAAGGGCTGTGAATTTAATTTTCCATGATTTACTCGGAATTATACTTGAAGTGTATATTGATGATATTGTTGTCAAATCGGATGCTTTTAAGTCTCATTTGGCCGATTTACATTTAGCTTTTGAAAGAATGGAAAAATATGGACTAAAGATGAATCCTTTGAAGTGTGCATTCGGCGTGTCAGCTGGAAAGTTTTTGGGCTTCATTGTTCATGAGAATGGCGTACAAATTGATCCCAAAAAGATAGAAGGTATACAAAAAGTGGAGGCTCCAACATGCAAGAGGGATATGCAAAAATTCCTTGGCAAGGTCAATTATTTGAGGAGGTTCATATCTAATTTTTTAGCGAAGGTTGATGCATTCACTCCTATCCTTCAGTTGAAGAATGATGCTAATTTTACTTGGGGGGAAAAGCAGCAAGAGGCATTCGACATGATCAAGACTTATTTGAGCACTCCTCCGGTGATGAAAGCACCCAAACATAAAGAACCCTTTAGGCTTTACATTGCAGCAGAGGAAGGTGTTATTGGTGCTGTATTGACTCAAGAAACCGAAGGAAGAGAACATACTATTACATATTTAAGTCGACGCTTATTGGATGCTGAGACAAGGTATACATTTATTGAAAAGCTATGCCTTTGTTTATATTATGCTTGCACAAAACTGAGACATTACCTTGTGCCGAGTGCCTGAATAGTAGCTTGTCAAACCGATGTCATTAAATACATGTTGCATAGGCCAATTCCTAGTGGTAGGATTGGCAAGTGGGCTTATGCTTTAATTGAGTATGATTTGGCTTATGAATCTCTAAAATCCATGAAAGGCCAAATTGTTGCTAATTTTATTGTTGAGCATCGGATTAATGACAAGCATGATGTTGGTATAAACCTTGTCTCATTAGTGCCATGGAGGTTATATTTTGATGGTTCAGTTTGTAGCAATGGCCAAGGTGTTGGTATTGTTTAGATATCTCCTTATGGTGCTGTTTTTCAAGCCTCATGCCGACAGGAATATTTTTGTACAAATAATCAAGCCGAATATGAAGCATTGTTATTCGGTTTAGAGATGTTGCTCGTTATAGGTGCTACACATGTTGAGGCTTTTGGTGATTCGTTATTAGTAGTGCAGCAAGTGTCCAAAATCTTTCAATGTTTAGACGAATCACTTAATGCTTATCTTGATAAGTGTCTAGATGAGATTTCTACTTTGGATTATTTTAGCATTGCTCATATATCTAGACATGACAATTGGAGAGCAAATGAGTTAGTACAACAAGCATCCGGCTATCATATTGATCATGGCATGTTTCATATTTCTTAGAAGCCGATGTCTTGCCTTGCTAATGTGGGAGAGGCCGAATTAGAGCCTACTGATTCGGCCACTAACCATAAATCTAGTACAGGTGAAAATCATGACTGGAGGAAGCCCATTATTCATTACTTGTGCAATCCGAGTGAAAGGGTGGACAGGGCTGTTCGGCGGACGGCTTTCAAATATACGATGAGAGATGATGGTCTTTATCACCGAACGGTTGAAGATGTTCTTTTAAAGTGTTTGGACGAAGACCAAGCAAGAGTTGCCATGGGAGAGGTACATGAAGGCATTTGTGGTACTCATCAGTCGGCACCCAAAATGAAATGGCTCTTGTGGCGTGCTGGATTTTATTGGCCGACTATGATGAATGATTGCTTCAGGTATTATAAAGGGTGCGAAGCTTGTCAAAAAATTGGTGATATTTAGTTGGCTCCTGCTGCTATGTTGCATCCTATTGTCAAGTTGTGGCCTTTTAGGGGATGGGGTTTAGACTTCATTGGACATATTCATCCATCTTCTTCGAAGGGGCATTGGTTTCACTAAATGGTCTGAAGCAGTACCTCTCAAGAACATGACACATACGGAGGTAATTCGATTCATAACCGAGCACATTATTCATAGATTCGGCATTCCTCAGACATTAACTATAGATCAAGGTTCATCTTTCATGTCACATCAAGTTAGAGAATTTGCCGAATCGTACAACATAAAGTTGCTCAATTCATCTATGTATTATGCCCAAGCTAATGGACAAGCTAATTCTAGCAACAAAATATTTATTAAACTCATCAAGAAGAAGATTGAGGATAACCCAAGAAAATGGCATGAGTTTTTGTCTAAGGCTTTGTGGGCACATAGGATCTCAAGGCATGGTGCTACAAATGTAACTCCGTATGATCTAGTATACGGGCAAGAGGCTGTTTTACCTGTGGAGGTAAATTTGAGTGCTTTGAGAATAGCCAAACAAAATGATTTATCGGCAGTGGACTTTTATGATTTGATGATGGACAATATTGATGAGGTTGCTGATAAACGTTTGGCTGCATTAAAGGCCATAGAGAAGGACAAATTAAGGGTAGCAAGAGCTTACAATAAAAAGGTCAAGTTGAAGAATTTTCAGGTTGGCGATCTTGTGTGGAAAATGATTCTGCCGATTGGTTCTAGAGATATAAAATTCAGGAAGTGGTCTCCAAATTGGGAAGGTCCTTTCATTATTGCAAGAATAGTCCCTGGAAAATCATATTTAGTAGAATCCATACAAGGAGTATTATTACCTCGAGCTCTCAATGGCAGATATCTGAAGAAGTACCACCTGAGTGTGTGGCAAGAAGCCTAATTAGGCAATGGCTGATATATGATTATCGCCCTTAGCATAAACATGGCCGATACATAATTATCGCCCTGAGAAATATAAATGGCCGATGGAGTGTTGACGTCGTCCTTAGGACAAACATGGTGCAAATTATTTTTCGGCATGCTAACTTTGTCGAAAAACAGGGGGGCATGTGTTGACACCTGATTTTGGCATGGTGCAAAATACAATAAAGATAGACTCAAACGAAAGGGTTTTTTCTACGAGAAAGTTCATATTGCCGAGTGAAACAACCTTGATGTTTAGGCCATCACCATTCGTCATCATTTCAAAGGCCAAATCACGCTTGGATTGTCATGTAGATGTTCTGAGTGCTTTTTGGTCCATTACGCATCCAATACAACCTCGGATGAAGGAATGTTCTGCATGTATTGTCTTTGCCTCGTCGAGCTGGTTGATTTTGATATATAAATCTTCTTAGTCCGAGGTCGTATGCAACCTGGAGAGGCAAAACAAAATCAGCCTAAGGTTTCACTCGGGATTTCCGAGTGAAAGTTTTGCCGACCGAAGGAAACGCGTCGAGTGAAAAGTTTCCAGTCCGGCCAAGTGAAAATCACCATCGACTGATAGTTTTGGCCCAAGTGCAATTATCGTCCGAGTGGAAATCACCGTCGAGTGATAGTTTCGGCCCGGATGCAATTATCGTCCGAGTGGAAATCACCGTCGAGTGACAGTTTAGGCCCGAGTGCAATTGCCGTCCTGGTGAAAATCACCGTCGAGTGATAGTTTCGGCCCAAGTGCAATTGCCGTCCAAGTGAAAATCACCGTCGAGTGACAGTTTCGGCCCGAGTGCAATTGTCGTCCGAGTGAAAATCTCCGTCAAGTGATAGTTTCAGTCGAGTGAAAATTTTCTGTCGAGTGAAAGTTCAAAATGGCCTCGGATGGAAAAGTGTTCAACATGAAAGTTGTTCGTAAGGTCGAAGCGGTCAACTTTGATTTTATGGTAATTATCATCTGAGATAGTATACTGCCTATAGAGACACTACAACACTCGGACAACCCAGTCTGTTACGTGACCGAGTCCGATTCGAAGTTAAAGATGACCTCGTGGAGTATTGGAGATGACTTTATTTGAGAAAGTGATCCACATATGGATTGTTGGCCTCGTCGAGACACACAAAATTGATGTTTGGACCATCTCCATCAGAGGTCGTATGCAGATTCCACGGCCCACGCAAGAAGCAAGACAGAAGATTGGGCCAGATTTGGGTTGAATCCGAGTGGAATTAGAACTAGGACTCTAGGACGTGAATTGATCTAATTTTCTGGTAAGGAAAGCCTAGATGAATCCTTTGCTTCTACGGGAAGTCTAGCCGCCTCTTATATATGTTGGAGTGACGGCCGATTGAACAACACACAATCGAACAAATCAATCTATACTACTTTTTCATCTACGTTCTTTGTTTTTCTCTCGTTCTTCGCTGTTCTTCGTGTTTGAGAGCTGCGAATACCGAGGCTCTAGGGGAGAGCGAATTGACCTAGCGCAGCCCATAGCCACCGCACTCCCCAATGGGGTCCCTCCCAGGTGTGTGGGGTTTCGGGTCTACAAAAGCATCCGCCGACTGTCTTGCATATCGCGTTGCCGGACGGATCTCCTTCGACGTGAGCTACGGTGCATCACCCCTAGCGTCGAGGGTACACGGTGACGTGTTCATGTGTCAACAGTTTGGTCTCCGGAAGGGTTTCGGAATTCACCGGAAATAGTTTCAGATGTTTCCCGAAATGTTTGGGGTACAAGGACACTTTATTTGGTACAAGGGGTAAATCCCATGAGGCTTTAGGAAGGTGCAAAAGGTGTTTTGCGGAGGCTAGGGGCTAGTCGAAAGGGACCCTGGCATTTGGGGCCAGACGCCTGTAATAGCCCGAGACCGACGCTCCAGAAGATTCCCCTTTTATTTTCATTCTCGTATGTGTTTTGTTTGGTTGTTGCATTCATCATCGCATCTTTCGCATCATCTGCATAGCATCGTCACTCATTTTTGAAAACTTGCATCCGTTCATAGTCGCCAGTTCTCTCCGTTCTTGCCGTTGCCCGTTTCGACACCAACCACACACGCACGCGCCCACGGCATCATTAAAAAACCGATTTTAAAGCGCGCAAAAAATATATTCTTGGATTGGGTCGAAACATGGCGTGCGGTCTTATTATAGTGTACGTAGACCGCCTGTCAAATTTTGTCGCGTTCCGAGTTCGTTTGATACCCGAACGGGCAGTCATAGCAGTGCACCATCGGTTTATTATCGGACGTTTTTTGGTGTTTTAAACCTCATGTCATGGGCCGCAAACCTCCCTCTCATCTCCCCATAGGCCATCTGCACAGCCATCACAGCCAAGCTAACCCCCTCCGCTTCCGGACCGTCGGATCGAGATCCGAGGGTCCGAAAATGGGCAAAAAAACCTAACCTAATCCCTAACTATTTAATCAGTCCAACCCCTAGATTTTAGGTGCTTTGTCCCATCCCACCAACTCGGCCGCCACCACTCCTTCTGGTTGTCTACCACCTCGAAATCTTCCCCGATCTCCCTGCGCAAACCATGGTCGCCACCTATCCACCTCGTTTTCATCCCGGCCCAACCAGCACCTCTTCATCGCGTCGCCAAGTCCCTCAACCTGCATGGGCTGGAGCTCCTCTCCGCCGAACATCAGTAGCAACAAGGACTAGGCCGTGGCTTTCTTCCCTCCCATGTCTTTCCCTTTTTCTCCCTAGCTCTTGCTCACGCCATCTCTCTCTTCTCTCTCTATCAGGAGCTCCCAGGGATGGATGATCATAGTTGGAGTTGCAGCCTAGCCAAGCCCAGCCACGTCCGCCACCCCAGCGCTAGCCTCCGTCAACCTCTTTCTTCCTTGCAGTGAGCAAATTTTCTCCCAATCTGAAACTTTGTTCTGTTCTAGATCCATCAAGCAGTCAACTTATTTATATTTTCCATGATGTTTTGGTTATCATCAGATGCAGCAGATGAAGTGGTTAGACGCCCATACTTTTAACCAGGAGATCCTGTGTTCGACTCCCACGGTTGCACAATTTTGATGCATTGTTGTCTCTCCACCGGAATAGCCTTGGCCTATGTCATATATGGTTTAGTCTCATGTTTTTCCGCAAGTGCATACATAGCTCAGCTCGTGGACTAGCCTTAATTCCACCGAGAGGTTCTGGGTTCAAATTCCAGGTGGCCTTTTTTTGTTGTTTTGTTGCTTCGGAGTTTAGTGAGTTGTTGTTCCTATGACGCCTTGGTCCCACAGCCTTGTTGTCTGGTCCATGTTGACCTGATGACCACCCTTGTGGCCCCATTGTCATTGGCAGTGGCTAGCCCAACCTGTGTATATTGTTGCTGGTAGTTTTGTTTTAACAATAATTGCATATCCACCCAAAAATGCCATGTAAAATGAATTGTTTAATAACTTTTGATCCGTGACTCCGATGCAAATGTTTTACATATGTAACTTGACTAGAAAAAATGTGTAGAATCTCATGGTGACATTTATTTTGCTATTTAATAACTCTAAAATTGTGTTAGGACAGATCTGTACCAAATTCATAATTTGCATATGGGATTGTTTTGGAAATGCTATATATTGTTTCCGGGCTCATTTAAAATGCCTAGATGATATAGTTGTTCATGCTTCGCCTCTTGCCATGTCTAACAACATTTAATATTGATGAGTACCTAAATGGGAGTGAACTAAATAACTTGAATGTGGACTTTCGTCAATATGCAACTCGTTGCATATTGAGCTGCACTTTAATGTGTAGTAGTTGTTTGATGTGAATTGTCATGCCTTGCATAATTAAACCGGACATGCATCATATTTGTTTGCACATCGTGTCATGCATATGTTGTGGTGTATCTTGTGTTGATTGTTGTTTCTGGATTGCTTCTTCTCGATAGAGTTCCGAAAGCGTTCGGAGTGTGAGGATTCGTTCGACTATGTTGGCTCGTCTTCTTGATGGACTTGTTCTTCTTCCGAGTGGGATCTCAGGCAAGATGACACATTTCCCAGGATACCACTACTATCATTGCCATGCTAGTTGCCCCACTTTTATCGTTATGTCTCGCTACCTACCACTTGGTTGTCAAGCCTCCCAACATTGCCATGAAAAGCCTCTAACCCTCCACCTTCCCAGCAAACCGTTGTTTGGCTATGTTACCGCTTGCTCATCCCTTCTTATAGCATTTCTAGCTGTAGGTGCAATTGCTTCCATGTGACAACATGAACATTCTTTTGTTAACACAATATTATTGCTATTTAATTTAATGCACTTATACACTTGGTAAAGGGTGGAAGTCTTGGCCTTTTGCTCGGTGTTTTGTTCCACTCTTGCCGCCCCTAGTTACTTGTGAATCGGTGTTATGTTCCATAATTGAGCACTCCTAACATGCTCAGAGTTGTTATGGGGACCCCCTTGATCTTCGTTTTAGGATAAAACTTGTCTGGCAAAGCCCAACATTGGTACTATTTGCTTTATAACAACTAAAATTTGCATAGGGCATGATCACCTCGTGGATTAATTAACAACCCGGGCCAGTGCTCCTCATGAGTGTTGGTCCAAAATAGAGCCACTAGAGGGGCCACCTCGGGGCAACTCGAGGGATTTCTATCAGGTCGCTGTACGTAGTGTTCATCCGGTCGTGTCCTGAGAACGAGATACGCGGCTCTTATCGGGTTCGTCGACACGTCGGGCGGTCTTGCTGGACTTGTTTTACCTTTCTTGAATGTCTTGCGTGAGGAATTCTGATCTTCTTCGGGCTATCTCGAGGTGTCAAATTTCCTTTGAAATTGCCTAGGATGATCACGAGATCCGTGGTCGAGGTTATTCCCGCAGCGTGTGGTTAATTTGTGATGGACAAGTTGAGCACCCCTGCAAGGTTAAATCTTTTGGAAAGCCGTGGCCGCGGTTATGTGGAAAACTTGGATACTTTGTTTAACACCCGGTCATAGCAAACTTGAAGTAAAATCTAATAAAATACACCAACTATGTGCCTAACCGTGACTGTCTCTTCTCGTGAGTCCTTATCCGAGAGAGAACACGATGGGGTTATGTTTGACGTAAGTAGCTGTTCAGGATCAGTTAGTGATCATCACTAGTTCATGTCCATTATTCATAGACCACCATACTTTAATTTCTGTACTCGTAAGTTAGCCACTCAAACAAATGCTTAGTCGCTTGTTGCAGCCTCACCACTTAACCATACCTCACCTATTAAGCTTTGCTAGTCTTGATACCCTTGGAAATGAGATTGCTGAGTCCCCGTGGCTCACAAATTACTACAACAACAGTTGAAGGTACAGGTAATGCAATGTTGAACGTGAGAGCATTGCTTGCTTGTTGGAGTTCTTCTTCATCATCATCAATCTAGGATGGGTTCCAGGTGGCAGCCTGGGATAGCAAGGGTGGATGTCATTTTATCGTTTGACTTCGTCAGTAGTCGGACCCTTCTCTTCTGTATGATGTTTGAGTATGTTGTTGTATTGATGTGACTCTGATGTAGCTTGTGGCGAGTGTAAGCCAATTCCATATACTCATATCTTCTGTACATGTACTTGTAATGATATCCATTCTTGCAACACGACGAGATGCGCTTCTATCCCTGTCAAGGCCCTCGTGCTGAAATAAGGATAGGACTGTATCTTGGGCGTGACAAGTTGGTATCAGAGCCTGTACCGACCTAGGATCCCGCCTTGATTGATCGGACTTGGCCGAGTCAAGTCTAGTGAAAAACTATTTTGAGTCTAGTTATATCGGAGAGTATGATTCTTTTTACTCCTCTTCTATGCTTTGGTGAGGAATTACGACTTAGGAATTTTGTTAGTACTCCTCTTCTTGCTTAAATTTTTTTAGGTTCACGCAGGTATTTTGGAAACTACGTGATGTCGATGTGACGGAGTTCTGTCTTGGTGCCTCCTGTCTGACTTGATTTCTTCCGGGGAGTTGAGCTCCAGGGAATTCTTGGCACATCATCATCATTCAGCTTCCTTAGTATCTCAGGATGGAGGGTGTTCGGGGTTTCTTCAATACTTGTCGTGGTGAAATAAGGTTGGAGTCACCCAATACTAGGGAGGCGTCCGGGGTACCACCATGGTTAGTATCATTGTGCTTCCGAGGATCTGAGTTAGATGGACTTGAGGAAGCCTCTAGTTATGTGTTGAAGGATGGATATAGTTGGCGTGTATGTTTGTTAGTTGTGTGAGATATTTCCTCCTTGTATCCCCCACACCAGATTGCATAAACAGAAAGTTTTCAGAAGTTCTTAGGCGGGAATTCAAGTAGGTACCTAGGATTATATTTCCAACAAGTGCATAGTGGGTATGTATTTGTTCTGGCTTGTTTCGTAAGCCTCATCCTTTGTTTTGTTTTGTATATGGTAATTCGAGTTGCTTCGATGTCAAGTGGTGATTTCATATCTTTCCTAAGTGTTCTCTTATGTCTGTGGGATTGATAATTATTTTTCTCAATCAAGTTGTCATATCAATTCTTTTTATCTGGTGTGCTTCTCTTCAAGATAATTCTATCATCTCCAACATTTGCAAGATCAATCCTCATATTTTGTTCCGAAGTTGTCTCATATGTTCCAAGTTTTCTTTGTTTTTTCCACCCTCCCGTCCTTTTTCTTCAATGATTAAATTCTATTCCAAGTACCTTTCTCTTCATCAATGCTTCCGCTATCATTTCTTCATTTGTATCCAGTGATTTCTTGTGGAGATTCTCAAGAGTTTCAATTTCAAGATCTATCCTCATATCCCTTGTTCTCGTTGTTTTTCTTCTCCAGTGGATGCAATTCAAGTTCTTGGTGTTCATCATATCATTTTCATTCTCTAATTGCTCTCCCATGTTGCAATTCTTTATTAAGCATCTCTTGCTTATTCATCTCTCTCTATTCTATCAAGAGTGCTCAAGATATCTCAGAAGACTTTCGTTTCCATTCATATCTTCTTAAATTATTTCAAGGTTCTCACCTCATCAAGTTCTTAATTGTACCGGTGCAATCTCTCTTTATAAGAAATTGTCTCAATGGTGGTTTCTTTATAGTGGGCCCATAACCCACAGATTTTTCCCAGGATCCTACCTGACTCTTCTAATCTTTTCGGAGATGTCCTCATGTTCTTCTCAATATGATGTAAGAATGATTTTCATCAGTCATATTCCTCTTCCAAGATCACTTCAAATCATTTTCGTTGTTGGCTCAATTGTTCCTCATTCATTATTCCGGAGTATCTCAATAATTCATGGTGTTGTTTCTCGTCATCATTCTCAGCATTGAAGACCGAAGGAGAGTTTCTCTTAAATCGTTGTTTGTTCTTCCAAAAATTCATGGTTTCAGGCTTGTTGCCATCATCTCAAATTGTTTTGATCATGAGTTATTCCTCCCATATCTATCTGGTGCTTTGATAATTGTTTTCATTTCTCGATCCTCCGAAGGCCATCATTTCAGAAGATTCTTCATTCTAAGCTTTCAACTTTCGTTCTCAAATTCTTCTCAATTGTTGTTCCTTCATTCGTATCTCAATTATTCCGGTGCCTTGTTTAGTTTCTATTAGGCAAATCTTGATATCTTCATTCTCATGTGTCCTGTTTAGTTTCTAATTCTTTCCGGTGTATCGTTCAAGACCTCTTCAAGTCTGTCCTCTATCTATCTTTCCTATCTTTTGGAAAAGAATAAGTGGTGTGTGAAATCCGTTGTTTGTCATCAATTTAACTTGATGAAGGATAGTCATATCATAATTCTTATTCTTGTTTCATCCAAGTGATCTCAATCCTTCTTCCGGAGTGTTCATGATATCAAATTCCTCATCGCAAGTGGTCACCTTTCTTTTCCGGAGTTCCTAGTTTTTCTCAAGTATCTTGTCGCTAAGCTTCATCTAATTCATAGCAAGGCCTCAATCTTGTTCTTTTGCATCCTTCAATTCTTTCTATCATCCATTTGTTTCAGAGTTCTTCCGGAGGTTCTTCATGGTGGTTCATCAAGATTTCTTTGTTTTTCAAGTGTTCTTCAAGATTCTTGTTGGAGGTGCTTAAGTGTTCTTTATCTTGGATGTCTAAGTTCAATTCCTTATCCATTGTCTTTTGAGATGGTGTTATTAAATTTTTGATTATGAGGAGTCTCAAAGGAAAATTGTCAAGTATAAGATAAGTAAACCCATCTTGTTTTCTTGGAGTTATCTTGGGTTGGATTGCACCTAAAGCATTTCCTAAGGATTGTTGCTATCATGGTGTTAAAAATGATTCAAGTTTTATCCTCCTCCTCTGGGTGAAAGAAGTTTTGCATATCTTGTTGCTATCAAGCAATCAATTGTTTCTATTGTGGCAGGTTGTCACCTCATAATTTTGAGATGTTTTCCATAAGCCCATAACAAGCTATTCTTTTCATTGTTGATTCTCCGTCAACTCCATTCAACCATGCTTTTCAAATTCATTGGTGGTAGAAGTTGTCATTTTCTTCTCCGTTCTCCTTTCTCCAAAGATCTAGCTTCTATTCTTTTGTTCCGGAGGCATTGTGGTGTTGTTCTTTTCAACTCACATCTAGTTTGATTAACATCATGTTTTTTCTTTGCTATTCATTTTACCAGAGTGTTGTGTTCTATGTTCAAGCTGTTTTTCCTTCCTATCAAATTTTGCCTTTCCTTCCTACCAAAGTGTTGCCGAAATTTCTTGTGAATTCTTGCTTGTTCCTCATGTCATTCTTCATCTATTTCCAACCTTCATATTTCATTGGTTTCACTCGTTTGTTAGAGAAGCAACTAAGTTTTACCTCTTGCTCTTTCTCTTCCCCTTCTCATTCTAGATCTCAGGACGAGATCCTCATGTAGTGGAGGAGAGTTGTAACATCCCGGGACCGACCCTCCAAAAGATTCCCCTTTTATTTCCATTTTCGTCTGTGTTTTGTTTGGTTGTTGCATTCATCATCGCATCATCTGCATAGCATCATCACTCATTTTCAAAAACTTGCATCCGTTCGTAGTCGCCAGTTCTCTTCGTTCTTGCCGTTGCCATTTCGAGACCAACCACACACGCACGCGCCCACGACATCGTTAAAAAACTGTTTTTTAAAGTGCACAAAAAACATATTCTTGGATTGGGTCGAAACCTGGCATGCGGTCTTATTATAGTGTAGGTAGACCGCCTGTCAAATTTCGTTGCGTTCCAAGTTCGTTTGATACCCGAACGGTCAGTCATAGCAGTGCGTCATCGGTTTATTATCGGACGTTTTTCGGTGTTTTAAACCTCGTGTCATGGGCCGCAAACCTCCCTCTCATCTCCCCATAGCCCATCTGCACAGCCACCACAGCCCGACTAACCCCCTCCACTTCCGGACCGTCGGATCGAGATCCGAGGGTCCGAAAATGGGCAAAAAACCCCTAACCTAATCCCTAACTATTTAATCAGTCCAACCCCTAGATTTTAGGTGCCTTGTCCCATCCCACAAACTCGGCCGCCGCCACTCCTCCTGGTCGTCTCCCACCTCGAAATCTTCCCCGATCTCCCTACCCAAACCATGGTCGCCACCTATCCACCTCGTTTTCATCCCGGCCCAACCATCACCTCTCTGTCGCATCGCCAAGTCCCTCAACCCGCATGGGCTGGAGCTCCTCTCCGCCGAACATTAGAAGCAGCAAGGACCAGGCCGTGCCTTTCTTCCCTCCCCTGTCTTTCCCTTCTCCTCCCTAGCTCTTTCTCATGCCCTCTCTCTCTTCTCTCTCTATCCAGGAGCTCCCAGGGATGGATGAGCATAGCCGGAGCTCCAGCCTAGCCAAGCCCAACCGTGTCCGCTACCCCAGCGCTAGCCTCCGCCGACCTCTTTCTTCCTTGCGGTGAGCAAATTTTCCCCCGATCTAAAACTCTGTTCTGTTCTGGATCTGTCAGGCATTCAACTTATTTATATTTTCCATGATGTTTTGGTTATCATCAGATGCAGTAGCTGAAGTGGTTAGACGCCCATACTTTTACCCAGGAGATCATGTGTTCGACTCCCCACGGTTGCACAATTTTGCTGCATTTTTGTCTCTCCAGCGGAATAGCCTTGGCCTACTTCATATATGTTTTAGTCTCATGTTTTTCCGCAAGTGCATACATAGCTCAAGTGGACTAGTCTTAGTTCCACCGAGAGGTTCTGGGTTCAAATCCCAGGTGGCCTTTTTTTCTTGTTTTGTTATTTCGAAGTTTAGCGAGTTGTTGTTCCTATGACGCCTTGGTCCCACAGCCTTTTGTCTGGTCCACGTTGACCTGATGACCACCCTTGTGGCCCCACTGTCATTGGCAGTGGCTAGCCCAGCCTGTGTATATTGTTGCTGGTAGTTTTGTTTTAAGAATAATTGCATATCCACCCAACAATGCCATGTAAAATGAATTGTTTAATAACTTTTGATCAGTGACTCCGATGCAAATGTTTGACATATGTAACTTGACTAGAAAAATGCATAGAATCTCATGGTGACATTTATTTTGCTATTTAATAACTCTAAAATTGTGTTAGGACAGATCTGTACCAAATTCATAATTTGCATATGGGATTGTTTCGGAAATGCCACATATTGTTTCCGGGCTCATTTAAAATGCCTAAATGATATAGTTGTTCATGCTTCACCTCTTGCCATGTCTAACAACATTTAATATTGATGAGTACCTAAATGGGGGTGAACTAAATAATTTGAACGTGGAGTTTCGTCAATATGCAACTCGCTGCATATTGAGCTTCACTTTAATGTGTAGTAGTTGTTTGATGTGAGTTGTCATGCCTTGCATAATTAAACCGGACATGCATCATATTTGTTTGTGCATCGTGTCATGCATATGTTGTGGTGTATCTTGTGTTGATTGTTGTTTCTGGATTGCTTCTTCTCGATAGAGTTCTGAAAGCGTTCGGAGTGTGAGGATTCGTTCGACTACATTGGCTCGTCTTCTTCATGGACTTGTTCTTCTTCCGAGCAGGATCTCAGACAAGATGACACATTTCCCTAGATACCACTACTATCATTACCATGCTAGTTGTCCCGCTTTTATCGTTATGGCTCGCTACCTACCACTTGGTTGTCAAGCCTCCCAACATTGCCATGAAAAGCCTCTAACCCTCCACCTTCCCAGCAAACCGTTGTTTGGCTATGTTACCGCTTGCTCAACCATTCTTATAGAGTTTCTAGCTGCAAGTGCCATTGCCTCCATGTTTTGTTAACACGATATTATTTTGTTAACATGGACATTCTTTTGTTAACACAATATTATTGCTATTTAATTTAATGCACATATACACTTGGTAAAGGGTGGAAGGCTTGGCCTTTTGCTCGGTGTTTTGTTCTCCTCTTCCCGCCCCTAGTTACTTGTGAAGTGGTGTTATGTTCCATAATTGAGCCCTCCTAACATGCTCGGGGTTGTTATGGGGACCCCCTTGATCTTAGTTTTAGGATAAAACTTGTCTGGCAAAGCCCAACATTGGTACTATTTGCTTTATAACAACTAAAATTTGCATAGGACATGATCACCTCGTGGATTAATCAACAACCCGGGCCAGTGCTCCTCATGAGTGTTGGTCCAAAACATAGCCACTTGAGGGGCCACCTCGGGGCAACTCGAGGGATTTCTATCAGGTCGCCGTACATAGTGTTCATCTGGTCGTGTCCTGAGAACAAGATACGCGGCTCTTATCGGGTTCGTCGACACGTCGGGTGGTCTTGCTGGACTTGTTTTACCTTTCTTGAATGTCTTGCGTGAGGAATTCCGATCTTCTTCGGGCTATCTCGAGGTGTCGAATTTCCTTTGAAATTGCCTAGGATGATCACGAGATCCGTGTTCGAGGTTATTCCCGCAACATGTGGTTAATTTGTGACGGACGAGTTGGAGCACCCCTGCAGGGTTAAATCTTTCGGAAATCCGTGGCCGCGGTTATGTGGCAAACTTGGATACTTTGTTTAACACCCGGTCATAGCAAACTTGAAGTAAACTCTAATAAAAATACACCAACTGTGTGTGTAACCGTGACTGTCTCTTCTCGTGAGTCCTTGTCCGAGAGAGAACATGATGGGGTTATGTTTCACGTAAGTAGGTGTTCAGGATCAGTTAGTGATCATCACTAGTTCATGTCCGTTATTCGTAGACCACCATACTTTAATTTGTGTACTCATAAGTTAGCCACTCAAACAAATGCTTAGTCGCTTGCTGCAGCCTCACCACTTAACCATACCTCACCTATTAAGCTTTGCTAGTCTTGATACCCTTGGAAATGAGATTGTTGAGTCCCCGTGGCTCACAAATTACTTCAACAACAGTTGCAGGTGCATGTAATGTGATGCTGAACGTGAGAGCATTGCTTGCTTGTTGGAGTTCTTCTTCTTCATCAATCTAGGATGGGTTCCAGGCGGCAGCCTGGGATAGCAAGGGTGGATGTTATTTTATCGTTTGATTTCGTCCGTAGACGGACCCTGCTCTTCTGTATGATGTTTGAGTATGTTGTTGTATTGATGTGACTCTGATGTAGCTTGTGGCAAGTGTAAGCCAATTCCATATACTCATCTCTTCTGTACATGTACTTGTAATGATATCCATTCTTGCAACACGACGAGATGCGCTTCTATCCTTATCGAGGCCCTCATGCCAAAATAAGGATAGGACCACATCTTGGGCGTGACAATGCCTAGGACCTTGGCGTCTGGTCCAGGAGTCCAAGGAGGACTCTTGCCTTGCGGGCAAACCGCCTTGAGGAGTATTTTTCTCCAAGTTTCGACCCCAGGGATCAGCATATAAATAAAGGGGCGGGGCTAGCACTTGGATCACATCAAGAAACCCTAAGCCACGTGTTGCCTCTCCTCTAGTTCATAGTTTCTCCTCTAGATCGGTTTCAGCGGTGCTTAGGCAAAGCCCTGCTGCAATTGTTCCACCACCATCACCGCCACGCCGTCGTGCTGCCAGAGAACTCATCTCTCTCTCCGCTCCCTCTTGCTGGATCAAGAAGGCGAAGATCGTCATCGAGCTGTACGTGTGTTGAAGGCGGAGGTGCCGTCCGTTTGGTACTAGATCGGAAGGACCATGATCAAGATCACGCGATGAATCGTGATTGGATCGCGGGACAGATCATGATGAGATCACGGGATGAATCGTGATTGGATCGCGGGATGGATCGTGATGGGATCGCAGGACGCTCGGTGATTTGGATCACGAAGACGTTCAACTACATCAACCGCGTTTCTTAATGCTTCCCGCTTAGCGATCTACAAGGGTTTGTAGATCCACTCTCCCTCTCGTATCTGACAAAAAAGCACATAGTTATGATGATCACTCATGGCATAATTCATATAGAGACATTACGTCTATGATAAGTAGACCGTTAATCCAATTGCATGTACTACTATTACTCCACCCCAAGACCACTATCCAATATGCATCTCAAATTATTAAGTTCATGACAAACAAAGTAACATTTTAAGCAAGATGACATAATGTAGACAAATTAAGACCAAGCAATATGTTTGAACCCTGTCTTTGTATCCTTAGTAGCAAAAATATGATATGTGCCTTGCAACCCCTCCTGGCATAGTGTAAGGACACCGCAAGATTAAACCCATTACCAGTGGTACCGTAACTGTTGGGGAACATCGCATGGGAAACAAAAAAATTCCTACGTTCACGCAAGACCTATCCATGGTGATGAGCATCTACGAGAGGGAGAGTGGATCTACATACCCTTGTAGATCGCTAAGCAGGAAGCGTTAAGAAATGCGGTTGGTGTAGTCGAATGTCTTCGCGGTCCAAATCTCCGAGTGTCTCGTGATCCAATCATGATCCGTCCCGATCAAGCACCGAACGAACGACACCTCCGCTTTCAGCACACGTATAGCTTGATGACGATCTCCGCCTTCTTGATCCAGAAAGAGGGAGTGGATAGGTAGAAGAGTTCTCCAGCAGCGTGACGGCACTCCGGCGATGGTGGTGGAGCTATTCCGGCAGGGCTTCGCCTAAGCACTGCAGAAATCCGATCTACAGGAGAAACTATGCACTGGAGGAATGGGTAGCACGTGGTTGAAAATCTTGTGCCAAAACCCTAAAACCCTCTAGTATATATAGGAGGAGAGGAGAAGGAGGCTTGGCTCCCAAGGAGACAGCCCTTGGGTCAGACGAACTAGGAGGGAGGAGTCCTCCTCGTCCACTCCTAGTAGGATTAGGACTCCTGCCTAATTTAACCCTTTTGCCTTTTTCCACCTTTTACCTTTTGGGCTTTTTCTTCCTAGCCGCATGGGACCTTTGTGGGACTTCCTCCAGCCCACAAAGGGCTGGTATTCATCCTCCCACAGCCCATGTAGCCTCTTGGATCGAAATACCCCTCCCGATGGTCTCCAGGTACACTACCGGCACTCCCGGTACACTACCGATGAGCCCGAAACTTTTCCGCCGACCAAAATAGGACTTCTTATATATCAATCTTTACTTCCAAACCATTCTGGAGCTCCTCATGACGTCCGGAATCTCATCTGGGACTCCAAACAACCTTTGGTCACCACCATACATAACTCTATACTACCAAAACGTCACCAAACCTTAAGTGTGCAGACCCTGCGGGTTCGAGAACTATGTAGACATGACCGAGACACCTCTACGGTCAATAACCAATAGTGGGACCTAGATGTCCATATTGGTTCCTACATATTCTACGAAGATCTTTATCGGTCGAACCTCTATGTCAAGGATTCAGTTAATCCCGCATGATGTTCCCTTTGTTCTTTGGTATGTTACTTGCCCGAGATTCGATCGTCGGTATCTCCATACCTAGTTCAACCTCGTTACCGGCAAGTCTCTTTATTCGTTCCGTGATACAAGATCCCGTGACTAACACTTAGTGACATTGCTTGCAAGGCTTATTATGATGTTGTATTATCGGGTGGGCCATGAGATACCTCTCCGTCATAGGGAGTAACAAATCCCAGTCTTGATCCATGCCAACCCAACAGACACCCTCGGAGATACCTGTAGAGCACCTTTATAGTCACCCAGTTACGTTGTGACGTTTGATACACACAAGGCACTCTTCCGGTGTCCGTGAGTTGCATGATCTCATGGTCATAGAAACATATACTTGACATGCAGAAAACAGTAGCAATAAACTGACATGATCATATGCTATGTTTGTAGTTTGGGTCTTGTCCATCACATCATTCTCCTAATGATGTGATCCCGTTATCAAATGACATCACATGTCAATGGCTAGGAAACCTTGACCATCTTTGACCAACGAGCTAGTTCACAAGCATAATAGGGACAAAGTGTTGTTTATTTACCCACACATGTAATGTGTTTCCAATCAATACAATTATAGCATGGATAATAAACAATTATCATGAACAAGAAAATATAATAATAAACACTTTATTTATTGCCTCTAGGGCATATTTCCAATAGTAACATGCTATACAAATGGTTTTCAACCCATTTCCACGATCTAGTTTCAAATCGTCGCCTTGCATGTCCGGGTGATAGGGGGTCCATCCCACATGACACAAAAATCGTATGTGATGGGGAGAGCGTGCGCTGATGATTTGCACAAAGTAATCATATGTGAAGTCGTAGACTATCCCACATGTGAAACCTTGACGTTACATTTGTGATCAACCACACATCCAAGACAATGACGCGAATATAATCGATTGCGAAATATGGATATCACAAACATTTAATTCCACTACATGTTTGCGATAGGGGAATTATCACACACATTCAGAAACTAAAAATTGTGTGTGATGGCTCTACTATCGCCAACGTGTGAATTTTAACAATGGTGTACGATAGTTATTCCTATGATCCTATCACACATGCAGTTCATATGTCAACCATCTTCTTACCGTAATAGATTATACATGCACAGATCTTTGGAACCGCTTGTGGTATTGTCGCCAATCACACCCGCATATAGCATGGAAATGTGTGTGGTATTGCGCACAATACCACACGCACATAATATGCGACCATGTGTTGTGATGTTGATAATCGCACATGTTATTATACAAACAATCGTGTGCAATACCTGAGATCATCGCACACGGTTTATTCTTTCCAACTGTGGGTGCTATAATTTATTATCTAATAGTTCATTTTTATTTAATTTATTATTCGAATTGGAAGTTTCAAAATTTGAAAAGTGGAATTCAAATATTTCACATCCATTGATATGTTGGAAATATGCCCTAGAGGCAATAATAAATTGGTTGTTATCATATTTACCTATTCATGATAAACGTATATTATCCATGTTAGAATTGTATTGCTCGTAAACTCGGATACACATGTGGATACATAGACAACATTGTGTCCCTAGTGAGCCTCTACTAGACTAGCGCGTTGATCAAAGATGGTTAAAGTTTCCTAACCATAGACATGAGTTGTCATTTGATAACGAGGTCACATCATTAGGAGAATGATGTGATGGGCACGACCCAATCGTAAGCATAGCATTTGATCTTATTAGTTTATTGCTAATGCTTTCTTCATGTCAAGTATATGTTCTTAAGACCATGAGATCATGCAACTCCCTGCCACCGGAGGAATGCCTTGTGTGTATCAAACATCACTTCATAACTGGGTGATCATAAAGTTACTCTACAGGTATCTCCAAAGGTGACTGTTGGGTTGGCATGGATCGAGACTGCTATTTGTCACTCCATATGACGGAGAGGTATCTCTGGGCCCTCTCGGTAATACAACATCACAAGAAGCGTGCAAGCAATATGACTAAGGATTTAGTCATGGGATCTTGAATTATGGAACGAGTAAAGAGATTTCTTAGTAACAAGCTTGAACTAGGAATGGAGATGTCGATGATCGAATCTCGGGCAAGTAACATACCGTTGGACAAAGGGGACTACATGCGGGATTGACTGGATCCTTAACATTGTGGTTCGACCGATGAAAATCTTTATGGAATATGTAGGAAACACTATGGGCATTCAGGTCCCGTTATTGTTTATTGGCCAGAAAGGTGTCTCGGTCATGTCTACATGATTCTCGAACCCGTAGGGTCCGCACTCTTAACATTCAGTGACGCTAGAGTAGTATTGGGATATGTACGTTGGTGACAAATGTACTTTGGAGTCCCAGATGAGATATCGGATGTCATGAGGAGTTCCGGAATGGTCCGGAGGTAAAGATTTATATATGGTAAGTTCTATTTTGGTCACTGGAAAAGTTTTAGCCATTACCGGTAGTGTACTGAGGTGTCGAAAAGGGTTCCGAGGGTCCACAGGGGGGGTCCACCTGCCTCGCGGGCCCACATGGGCCATAGGGGGTGCACCCTATCCATCATGGGCCAGTTGCATTATCCCCTAGAGACGAATTAGGCTTGGGGGCAAGACTCCTAAAGGGACAAGGCACCCTGGAGGTGCCTTGGAGGAGGGGGACTCCTCCCTTCCTTGTAAAGGGAGGACTCTCCCTTGGCTGCCAGCCCCTCCCTTGGAGGAGGGGTCAATGCTACACCCCCCTCTTCCATTTGCCTCCTATATATAGTGGAGGGGATGGGAGATCTGTACACACCAATTCCTATGCCGCGGTGGCAGCCCTCCCTCTCTCGTTACTCCATTTTCTCCTCATATCGCATCTATGGTAGCGCTTGGCGAAGCACTACCAGGATTGCTCCACCACCATCTCGACCACGTTTTGATGCTGGTTGAGATCCCATCTAATTCTCCTCCCTTTCTTTCTGGATCAAGAAGGAGGAAACATCATCGAGCCGCACGTGTGCTGAACGCGGAGGTGTCGTCCATTCGGCGCTAGATCGGATCGCGATTGGATCATGAAGAGTATGGCTACATTAATTGCATTTATATGCTTTTGCTTAGCGATATAAAAGGGTATGTATATACACTCCCCTCTCATAGTTGTGCATCTCCATAGATAGATCTTGGGTGTTCATAGGAATTTTTTTGTTTCCCATGCAACGTTCCCAACACGATACATACCCTATTTATAATGGTTCAACAGCCAATGCATAAATCAAAAGCTCAGTACATGTTCGAGACTTACATAATTCGGCAGAAGATTAAATATGAAGAGCCACAATATATAGTACTAGAGGCAATAAATCTTAAGAGAGAATGGGAAATCCTTTTGTCTGTCAATGTGTTGAAGAAGCGGAATACCCATAAAGTACCTTCCTCCATGCCAAAGGCATGCACAACTTTTGTCCAACCCCTTGTGATGATTGCCCGTCCATCCTTCACCGCCTTCAAGAAGACTTCTACACCATTACCATGGTAGCATGAATTATATACTTTAACCTTCATTGCCTCCACTTCGGTCATGTAGTTTGCAAGGTAATCTTGAGTAAATTGCTTTGGAAACCACTAAAAAATGACAAATTTCATATATTCATGTCTACTAGGGTTACTTGTTGTGGGCTAGAAAAGAAGCCAACAAAATAGTTACCATCCTAAAGTTCACTTATGTCTTGGATAAAGTGTAAATAAAGAGATTGATTACAATCACCCTTCTCTTCCACCTAACAATTTTCTTAGTTTCATCACTTGATACTTGTTCATGGATATATCATTGCCCCATATGCAAAGGGGGTCAAAGCGTCGATCAGTACCGCTGACATATGTACCTACAAGCAACAAGTAAATGTTAGAAGCTAAACTGAAATTTCATAAATGATGTAAAATACTATAAGATATTGGGATCTGACTAACCTCGACAGTAAACAACTTCATCGGGCGTTGTGACCCCGCGTAAGTACATGGTAAGTCATGTTGATTACAACAATGTTAACATCCACCAAAAATAGCAAATGGTAATTAAAGGACATCATCTCCAGTGATATTTTTATTGTGAAGAGTAGCCAGTACTAAAGGGACAGCATAAAAAAAGAATATAGCTATTCAATGCAAACCGCTTAACAGCAACATAGCATATGCATTGTAAGTTTGTAACTGGTATTTGTGAAATTGGACTGGACAGTTCATACTTGAACAACACAGTTTGCATTACTGAAATAAAAAAAGGGTGTGTTAACTATAGAGTGGATACAACCTAACATGGCCATTAAAACTTGTACTGGTGAAACTGAAATTGACACGATTAAACATCGAAAGCCAGGTGCTGCTAGAGTAGAGAATGGCCCAGTTGTCTAGGAAAAGAGGAAATAGCTAAGACGGGTTAGGCGTGTTTACTACAACAGGCTTAACACATCAACCGTGCAAAACATAGCCATTGAAACTGGTATTGGTTAAATAGAACTAGACAGTTCATACATGGTAAGTTCCATGGGGTAGTTGCTAGGACACTTTATCTCGGCTAGTGCCTGCACCAAGTCGGTGATGAGGTGTTCCTCCGGGTCGACACGCAGAACGGACACCGTGCCATCGACCGCATGAGCTCGTTGACCTCCATGTGATATGTGGTTGTGCTTATGTGGGGACGATGTTATGCAGTAGGGGGTGGGGATTTGGAGGCATGAGGATGTTCGTAGGCTCCATTTAAGCAATCGGGTCGGGGCGATGATGGATATCGGTGGTTACCTCTATAGATCAAAAAGGCTAGGGAAGAATGTAGATGTGCTTGCGATGACAGCAGTTGAGCTGCTGGGGGGAGGGGTAGATGGTGGGGAGTTACAGCTGAAACGTGACGGGCGGGGATGAGATGGGAGGAATAACTTTTGAAATCGCGCGCCTACTGAAAATTTTGCTGCGAAACTCGAACCTTACATGGGGAAAACACGCAAAAAATATGAAGTGCATCAAATACTCGTGTGTGAGAAAAGAGAAAATTGCTGATACCGCGTCAGAAAATTTGTATGCATGTAATTGATTAAATCAGTCGTGGGCAGTCGTGACGATACACATGGTTGACACTTGATAAACGTACTTAAATTCACAGATCATATTTTGCTCTAAAAATAGTAGGGGTAACTACTAGTAGTACTTGATGCTCATAATAAATTAAACAAATGTTCGGGCAACACACACGCAAACTACTTCACCGATGCTGGCCACACACCGTCACTCTCGGTCGTATCGGCGGCAGCCCATCATGCTTGGACCTCCGACCATCTCTTGTCAGTGGCTTTGGTATCTCCCACCGTGATCCTGCTTGCAGGTGGAGGCATCGGGATATGGTAGCCAGAGGCCATCGTTCTCCTTCTTGGCCTTGTCGGCGGCATTCGTCGTACCTAGATCTCCACCAAAATCTCCTCAACAATGCTTGCGGCTGCTTCTTTCCTACGGAGGATGGACTCTCTTTTCTTGCAAGCTTTTTCCCTTTTCTGCTTGGCATGTGTGTGTTTCGCCTCCACTTCATTGTTAGGCCATTCGGCATAGGCAGCTTCATACTCCACCAACATTCATGTGCGACCGAGAAAAGCAAAGAACTCGGCCAGGCAAGATGCCATCGCCTCCTTAACAGTTAGTGTGTGATCGAGGGCGGCGATGAACTCAGCGTGATGGGTTGCCATTGCTTCCTTACCAGTTAGTGTGTGGAGCGGTAGCATGATGGATGTGTGAAGATAGCTCTAGGATGGAGTGGTTGGAAAGTTGTACAATCCGATAGTTTTCTAGAGCACTTGAGAGTGATATATACGATGCCATAGTTTGCGCCCTTGCTATGCTTGTGTGTTGCCATAGCGCGCACTGGTTGAGCTTGCAAGCATGCATGCATGTTGCCAGAGAATGCATGGCCATCAAGAACCTGAGCTATCGTCGTTACATGCTGCCACACACGCAGTCTCATGAACAAACTAGACGTGGACGCGTTGACGAGGCACTTGAGTGGCCACGCGGCATGCCACTACAAATAGGTGTGGGGTGGCATAGCTAGCATGCATAGCTCGGCATTTAAAGTGAGCTTGCGCGCATACACGCCTTCTCTCTCTCATGTGACATTCGTCATTGGCAAACTATTTATTGTATGAAATGTTTGGGATTAAAACTGTATTTTAGAAAGCTGGTGTCACATAGTACATGATACTTTGCATAGTGTCCAAATATTTACCACAACATATTGATGTCATGTGACAGTTATCATGTTTTGTAGAGTTGAAAAACCCATAAAATGACGCATATGTGCTTGACTCCTCCCAACACACATCCTTTAAATTCCTATTACTTTCATGCAAAATACCTGAAAAGTTATTCAATTCCCCAGTTATGATGTTTCGAACCATTTTTTGCACCTTTTCATGTACAAAATGTTGAAAATTGAATTATAAGTAGTAAATTCCAATAAATCCACATAAAATCCTTAATACAGTATACGAGCCCGGAAAAATATCAAATTCAAACACTATGCATTCTAGGGCGTATGTTAACCGTAGAAAAAAATTCAAGGACAGACGACTAAGGAAATATGGGTTCCCCTTCAAAATATGGTGATTTCCCTCTCAAAACTATGAAACTTCCTACATGATGGTTCGATATGCGAAGAGTGTGTATAACGACATTTGTCGAACCCTCTCTAATAATTACCACATCATATTTAGGTCATGTCAAGGCATGATACTCGTGATTTGTGTTGGGTTTTCCATGAAGAGGAACGGGTTATCGCAGCACAACGTGGGTAAGTATTTCCCTCAGTTATGAAACCAAGGTTTATAGAACCAATAGGAATACCAATCCTCAACCGCCTTTAGCGCCTGCACACAAAAGAACAAACAACTTGCACCCAATGCCGGCAAGAGGGTTGTCAATCCCCTTGATCTCGTTATTTGAAGAAAGTGAGTTGTGTAGATAATTATAGATAATTGTAAAGTGCAAAATAAAATAAATAACAACAAGCTAATGATAGAATTTTTGAATATATAAGTGAATATACATGGGGGTTGTAGAGTTCTCTAGTGGCATCTCTCATAACCAAAGCATGCGGTGGGTAAACAAATTACAATTGGGCAATTGATAGAAAAGTGAATGGTTGTGTGATTTTCACGGCAATGATCATGTGTATATAGGCATCACATCCATAAGAAAATAGGACGACTCCTGCCTGCACTTATTACTATTCCTCCACCCATCGACCGCTATCCAACATGCATCTAGAGTATTAAGTAAAACAGAGAAATGCTTGGAGAACATTGACATGTTGTAGACAAAGTAGACTCAATCAATATGAATAAACCCCATTGTTTTATCCTTAGTAGCAGTAACACAAAGATGCAACTTGTCCCCTTTTGTCACTCGGATATAGAAACTCGCCAGGTTGAACCTACTACAACGCACCACTCCCACCGAAGAAATATCAATCTAGTTTACCAAACTATCTCAATAGATCGGAGAGCATTACGAAGCTATGATGATCATGCAAATAAGAATCATAGTATTCAAGTTTGACTCAAATACTTTCCATGAATAATCTGAAAATAAACTCACAATTCGTCGGATCCCAACAAACACATCATACAAAGGGATTACATCAGATAGATCAAGGCAAAGATGCGATGAACATTGTACTGAAGATCAAGAGAGAGAGAGAGAGAGTTTGTCATCTAAGTACTACCTATGGACCCATAGGTCTGTGGTGAACTACTCACACATCATGGTGAGGGCAGCAAGGTTGATGAAGAATCCCTCCATGATTGATCTCCCCTTCGGCAGGGTGCTGGAACGGAGGTGTAGATGGCCTCCCGTAGGAAGAGAGACTTGCAGCGGCGAAACAAATGATTCGGGAGCACTTCTGGTGTTTTCAGGGTAGATGTGAATTTATATGCCAGAGAACGACGTCGGGAGAGTGCCAGGGGGCTACCACATATCAGGTCGTGGCCCACCTTGGTGGCGCAGCCTATTGCGTGGTGGGGCTCTGGTGCAGCTCTCGGCCTTCCTCTGAAGCTTATAGGTCTTGTATTTGTCCAGAAAAAATCGTCAAAAAGTTTCGCGGCAATTGGACTTCGCTTGGTACTATAACTCTAAAAAGGCAAAAACACGCAGAAAACAACAATTGGCACTGGGCACTGGGTCAATAGGTTATTGCTCAAAAATATTATAAATTGGTAAATAAATACCCAAAAAGTATCCTAGAATGATAATATATTAGCATGGAACAATCAAAAATTACAGATACATTGGAGACGTATCAGCATCCCCAAGCTTAATTCCTGCTCTTCCTCGAGTAGGTAAATCACTAAAACAGAATTTTTGATTTGACATGCTACCCATTATGTAATCTTTGGTATGTATGCTCATTCAGCAATGATGAATTAACAAATAGCAACATAGTAATATTTACAAGTATAGGAAATAAAATCACTGATTTTTCAAAGTATACGATCCTAAAAGAATGTTTACCCCTATTCATCTTATTATATTAGAAAGGCATGACTCCATCTTCACCACATAGATACAAATGTTAAGCACCACGGTGTCCAAGTCAGGCAATTGGATCGTACTTTTTCAATGTGCGTCATATTTTTATTCATAACGCAATACATGAGCATGAACCATTAGACATAGCATATAGGTGGAATAGAATATGGTGGTAGATATAAAAGGGGTAAAAAAGTGCAGAAGATAGTCTCACATCAACTAGGCGTACCAACAAGCTATGTAGATGCTCATCGATATATGTCAATGCAAGGAGTAGGGATTTCCATGCAAATTATGCACTTGAGTTATAAGTGTATGAAAGCTCAACTCAAGCTAAGTGGGGTGTGCATCCAACTTGCTAGCTCATGAAGACATCGGGCATTTGAGGAAGCCCGTCATCGGAATATACAAGCCAAGTTTATTATATGAAAAGGTAATTCCCACTAGCATATGGAAGTTTCAACATAGGAGACCCTCTATATGAAGAACATGGTGCCACTTTGAGGCACAAGTGTGGTAAAGGATAGTAGCAAAGTCCCTCCTCTCTTTTCTCTCATTTTTTATGGTGGGCTTTTATCTTTTATCTTTGTTTTTGCCTCCCCCATTTTACCTTTTTATATGGTGGGCTCATTTGGCCTCCCCCATTTTTATTTCATTTTTAGTCCGGAGTCTCATCCCGACTTGTGGGGGAATCATAGTCTCCATCATCCTTTCATCACTGGGACAATGCTCTAATAATGTTGAATATCACACTTTTATTTACTTACAACTCAACATGGAGAACTGATAGGAAGATATGATTCTGTAGGAATGCCTCTGGCAGCGTACCAAGATGTGCAATGATCTAGCGTGACATGTATCAAAAACATGATGAGTGGTGGCTTTGCCACAAATACTATGTCAGCTCTATATGATCATGCAAAGAATTATGATGGTGAACGAACTAGTCATGTGAAGCGGCGATGGAATTTGCATGGCAATATATCTCGGAATGGATATGGAAATGCCATAATAGGTAGGTATGGCGGCTGTTTTGAGGAAGATATAATGAGGCTTATGTGCAACAGAGCGTATCATGTCACGGGGTTTGGATGCACTAGCGAATATTTGCACCGATCCTCGAGGTGAGAATGGGCTATGCAGAGTACGGAAGAGGCTAGCAAATATGAGAAGGTGAAGATGCGTATGTCCATGGTATAACATTAGTCATAAAGAACTCACATACTCATTGCAAAGTTTATTAGTTTTATCACAAATCAAAGTACTCCTCGCATGCCCCGAGGGAGGATATTGGTAGGACTTAACCATCACGCGCCCCCGACTCGAAACGACACTAGGATTTCAACGAGGAATATAAATGCTCACACATCATCATTATGCATATTTAATTTTTAGATGAATAACAAGTTAACACCTCTTAATCTCGACACTTCTACGAATCAACAATTTTGGACTCACACCTTTTTCATATTACTACATCAATGTCATTAACCCACAACTTCTCTATATGTTCTACACGATGGTTTTGATTATCATTCATTGAATACCTAATATTCTTTGACTAGTCTTATGACCCATGCAAATTACCGTCACTATTTATTCAGCTCTCAACCAAATAGAAGTGAATAACGAGAGCATATTATTTCTATAAAATCTACACGCCATCGTGCTCAAATAGATATAAGTGAAGTACTAGAGCAACTGCCAAGCTCAAAAGATATAAGTGATACACATAGAGTATTCTAGCAAATTATCATGAAGGTGTGTCTCTCTCAAATAGGTATGTCTAGCAAATGATGATTGTGACAAACTGAAATTAAAATCAAACGAAAGAAAATGACGCTCCAAGCAAACACATATCATGTGATGAATACAAATATAGCTCCAGGTGGCATACCGATGGGTTTAGACGAAAGAGGAGATGCCTTATGGGGCATTCCCAAGCTTAGACACTTGGGTCTCCTTATAATTATAATTGGGGTTCCTTGGGAAACCCCAATCTTAGGCTCTTGCTACTCCTCATTCCGTAATCCATTGTGATCACATCCAAAACTTGAAAACTTCAATCACACAAAACTCAACAAAACTTCGTGAAATCCGTTAGTATAAGAAACATATTGCATACTTGAGGTACTCTCATAAATTTATTATCAATTCATTTTTGCATAGTTATTGTATTCTAACTTCGCCATTGCTTACACCGCCCGATATAGTCCATGGCATAATCAAAACAAGCAAACTATGCAAGCAAAACAGAATTTGTTTAAAACAGAATAGTGTGTAGCAATATGCAAAGAGACCATACTTATGTAACTCTAAAAATCCAAAAAAATAGGAAAAAATAAAGAATTTTTATAGAATATTGTGTTAAAATTTCAGATCATTATCACGCTCCAGTAAAAAATGAAAATTCCTGCACTGGAGTTAAAGTTTCTATTTTTGTTTCAGCATCGTTTCTACTCATATTAGGGGTCATCCCAAAGGCTTTACTAGGCAGAAACACTAATTAAACACAAAATAATAATCATTACAGAGGCAACAATCATGTTATCACAAAATAACAGAAAGAAAAAAAATAAAGATACATATTGGGTTGCCGCCCAACAAGCGTTATTGTTTTATGCCCCTAGCTAGGCTTAATGCATTGTTTCTAGTGTTTTCATCTTTGACATAATGGATGAATTTTCCAATTTGTCCTTGAGAATTCTTATATACTCTTTAAAGCTACTGAAAATGCTAAGCTTTTGATCCAAAATATCAAATCGCTTATTTTGCATTGATATATTGCCATTGATTTTGGTAATCATGTTGTAGAGTCCCTTAAAATCAGTTTCCATAATAGCCTTAGTTTATTTTATTAGTTCAATTTGGCGTTGATGGCTACCCAACAAGGTAGGTTCAATGGTGTCTAATTTGGGTTGCCAATATAATTTTCATCTTTTCATAAGTATGAAAAGCATTGTTCCCAAGAAAATCTTTTCCAAAGATAGAATCAAGAACACCCCTAAAGAACAAAGGCAAGCCAACGTAAAAACTTCTAAGGAGTAAATTGATATGATACTTGGGACTAGCCCTCTTTTGTACCGATAATAATCTATCCCAAGCGTCTTGTAAAGATTCATTACTCAAATACTTAAAGTTTAGGACTTTGGAACCCTCCCCCAAGTTTGGAGGGAAAGGCAAATCTGAAGGAGAAGTAGACATAGCAATACGCAAGACAAGTAAACTAGCAAGCAAAGCAAAGTAGTAACTAGCAAAGAGAAATATTTTTGTATTTTTTACTTTTACCAGACACACTAAATATAACAGAAAATAAAAAGAAGAATAGGTGGATGAAATTTTGTGCAAAGTTAGTTCATGGTATTCCCCGGCAACGGCACCAGAAATCCTTCCTCATACTCATGATCTGCGCTGGGTTTTCCATGAAAAGGAATGGGTTATCACAGCACAAAGTGGGTAAGTATTTTCCTTGGTTATGAAAACAAGGTTTATCTAACCAATAGGAATACCAATCCTCAACCATCTTGAGCAGCTGCACACAAAAGAACAAACAACTTGCACCCAATGCTGGAAGGAGGGCTGTCAATCCCCTTGATCTTGTTATTTGCAAGCAAGTGAGTTGTGTAGACAATTGTAGATAATTGTAAAGTGCAAAATAAAATAAAAGCAAATACATAACAGCAAGATAATGATAGTGTTTGTGAATATATATATATATAAGTGAATAGACTCGGGGGTGGCGTAGAGTCCTCTAGTGGCATCTCTCATAACCAAAGCATACGGTGGGTAAACAAATTATTGTTGGTAAATTGATAGAAAAGTGAATAGTTATGCGATTTTCACGGCAATGATCATGTGTATATAGCCATCACGTTCATAAGAAAATAGTCTGACTCCTTCCTGCACCTATACTATTACTCCACCCATCGACCACTATCCAGCATACATCTAGAGTATTAAGTAAAACAGGGTAAAAGAACATTGACACGATGTAGACAAATGACACTCGATCAATATGAATAAACCCCATCGTTTTATCCTTAGCAGCAGCAACACAAAGAAGCCACTTGTCCCCTTCTATCACTGGGATATAGAAACTCGCCAGGTTGAACCTACTACAACGCACCACTCCCGCCGAAGAAATATCAATCTAGTTAGTTGTCGGTGTCAAAACTGGTAGATCTCGGGTAGGGGTCCTGAACTGTGAGACTAGAGTCGATGGTAATAGGAGACGAAGGGGACACAGATTTACCCAGGTTCGGGCCCTTCTATGGAGGTAATACCGTACGTCCTTCTTGGTTGTATTGATGATGTGGGGGGGGATATAGAGTTGATCTACCTCGAGATCGAATAGCTAACCCTAGATGAGTTGTCTGTCCCTATACCCTAAAACCCTCCGGCTTATATAGATGCCGAGGATGCCTAGGGTTTACACAAGGTCGGTTACATGCCGAAGAGATAAACATGCCTATCTGCTACATCAAACATGGAGCGCGAGCTGGGATTCCTGAAGCTTCCATCTTGGAGACTGGGCCTTCAAATCTTCTAGTGTTCGGTAATTAGCCAATATAGTCTGGACCATAAGCAATAGGTTGGCTATCCGAGGACCCCCTAATCTAGGACTCCCTTAGTAGCCCCCGAACTTGCCTCCAATGCCAAGGGTCTTCATCTCAAATTGCTTCGCGAACAGAGTCTTTGGCTTGCGAGGTGAGTTCCTTCCCGCCCAACCATAGTTTGGCCTCCGATGATAAGTAGTTTCCGCATAGTGGCACGTCTGGACACTGCAAATTGGTTGGCTTTGAAGGCCAAACGTCAGGAGGTAAACAATGTTCCTCTGATGACCTCTCTGACAAAAGGCCCTGGCCCACCACGACCGCTAGGCTAGTTGCATAGACTCGATTCGTGGTTCAAGGCCATTTTAATCATCACAATCTACCAATATACCGATCGTGTCCCGTTTTATATGGGATATACTTAATCACACGCGCACAACGGCTCGCATGTCTCAGGAAGTGCAGGGATTCACAGCGAAACAAGGGGAGTCCAAATCGATAGGCCTCATAAAAAGCGGAGGAAAACCCCGAAGGCTATTCACGCTCTCCATTTGACTTCTCCGCCTCCCATTCCTTTGCGCCTCAGAAGCTCAGATCTAGGTCTTTTCGCCCCCACCTCCGAGCTCATCAATAGCAGGCTCCAACGGCTAATGGGAAGCTTCCACGGTCACTGACCGGGACATTCTCGACCTCAAGAAGGCCAGTTACCTCTCCGCCGACATCCCTCACCGCGTGGCGGAGGAGGGCCAAGTGATCCCCACCCCCAAGCTAGGGGAAAGGGTGGTGTTCATCCCCCACTTCATTAGGGGGCTGAGCTTTCCCCTCCACCCCTTTGTCAGGGAGTTGATGTTCTTCTACGGCCTCAACTTCCACGACCTCCCGCCGAACTCCATCATGCACATCTCGGCGTTCATCCTCGTTTGCGAGTCCTTCCTGCGCATCAAGCCACACTTTAGGCTCTGTCTTCAGGTGTTCAACATCAAGCCCAAGTGCGTCGGTAGCAAGCACACGGATTGCGGCGGGGCCATCATCGGCAAGCTCACCCGCGTCGGGTGGCTGTCGGGCACACTTATTGACACCATCAAGGGGTGGTAGAAGGAGTGGTTCTATGTCACCGAACCACAAGAAGAAGGTCAGTATCCTGCTGACGCATTCAGATCCGGTCCCCCCACCAAACTGGCTTCTTGGCACGAAAAGGGCCTTGTATGGGGACCGGGTAAAAATGTGAGCGACCTGCAGAAGCGCATCCGCTCTATGGTCGAGGAGGGCACCAAGTTGACCGATGTGGTCCAGGTGATGCTCCGAAGACACATCCTCCCTTGCCAGCGTCGGGACACCCCTTGTGGGTCCGTGAGCTCGACGCCGAGCCCACAGTCTAGAATCTCTTCTGCACTACGCGGGAGAAGTTATGGAAGGCGCTCTTCAAATCATAGAAGAGTTGGCCATCCGAGGAGGAGGACAAGGGTCTGCACGCCACCAAGCCCGACTCCAAGGTATGATACAACCTAGCTTGGTCGGCTTCATTACATAGGAAGATCTCATAACCCCTTATCTAATCTGTCTTTGCAGAGATGGCTGAAGAGAGCCGTCAACATTAACAGTCCGGCACCTCAGCCTAAAGACGAGAGGACCGGGCTGTTAGCAAAAATGCTCGTGGTAAAGCCTTATGAGGCTCCCACGAAGAAAGAGAAGAAGAAGAAACCAGGCCAGGCTGGCATCTGCATCAAGGACCAGCCTGACGCCGCATCCGAGGATACCCCTGGCTCCTCGAATCAAGAGGAGGCTAAGGAGGATCAAGAGGAAGAGGAGGAGGAGGAGGAGGATGCCGAGGTCGAGGGCGAGGGGGAGGCAATTCCCCCCCCCCCATTCCAGGAAGAGAACGGCGTCTTCGGACGCTCCGGAGCAGGTCCCTTCTCCTGCCCAGAAGAGGGCACGGCGGATGCGGGTGATTCTGTCCGACAATAGTTCAGACTCAGACACCACGTCCGAAGACCTTGAGGAGCTTCCATGAAGGAGCCTACGGGTCAAGCCCCCCTCCCCCAAAAAAAAGGTTAGGATCCGAAGACCCTCCTATTCATTATGAATGATTTAGAGTTTGCTAACCTGCAGGTTGTTGGCCTTACACCCCCTGCGCGTTATCCCCACCGAGGTGATATCGGACGGGGAGACCCTGCCCGCCGAACTAGCAGAGAGCGGGGATGCCTCGTATCCCGCCACTCCAGGCACCACGAGGGACGCCGTGGAGGTGTCGTCCCAGCACGCTCCTATGGAGGCGGACACTGGTTGCGAGGGAGACTATACCGTGGCCGAGGCTAATGCCTCGTACACTAAAGACCGAGGGGCAACACCCTGCCTGGATACCGAGGAGGCCGGACGAGCGGGCGCTCAGTCCCCTCCGAGAACATCTCCAGAGCGCACTATGCCTCCGGAGGGACCGGTCCAATTCCCGATGGGTGATTGGGGAATCCGATCATCACTGACACCACCGACTAATAGGTGGTCGGTCATGGAGGAGGCTCTATTGAGCGCCTCCATCCCCGAGGATCACCGCACCCTTATGGGTGCGGTACTATAGAGCATCTAGTCCGTTGACAACGGACTGAAGGAAGCCATCAAAGGTCTCCTTGCGGGTTTTCAAGTAAGTCACCCGATGTGTTTATTTGCAAATATTTTATTTATTCGCATTATATACATGGCAGCCCCAAAACCTAGGTGAGGTAAAAAAGCTCACCTAGGGGGCACCTTTGTATCCGATATAGAACTAGATGCACTTTAATTGTTCGGCATGTTAGAATAACTCAACATATGATCGGATTGTTGATAATTCGGTCATTGAGAGCCCATGTAATGTATCGTCTTTGTGTGTAATGCAGGCTTTGTCATCGGCGACGGCCATAAATGGCGCTGAGCTAGAAGAGTTAAATCAGAAGCTTAAGCGCTCCGAAGACGAAGTTGAGGCCCTAAACCGAAGGTTCGACGAGGCTCAAGGTATGTCAAAACAGAATCCGAATGCCTTTGTCTAAACTCTATCATTCGAATACTCTCAATGCAGCTTTTTCACATTGTATAATGCACAAGCAGCCTCGGCGAAGGAGATGGAGAGGCTCAAGGCCGAGCTCCAGTGCGCAAAGGACAAAACAGCCACCGAGAGGGCGGCTGCTAAGGAAACGGCTGTCGCCCTTTCCGCCATGCGGGCCACAAGTGGCAAGCATGAAGCTCGCGTGGTAGAGGTCCAGCAGGAGCTCAAGGATGCCAGCAAAAGATGCGAGGCCATGGAGCAGAAGAATAAGGCGAGCTCGGCCGAACTGTCCACTTTGAAAACCAAACTCCAAAAGGAGCGGATGGATAGACGGTTCTACGAGGAGAAAGTGCACCAGGCCCATGACATAGCAGATGGTAAGCCATACTCACTAAAGTGCGTATTCGGGGATAGCAAATTCGCATTGCTTACACGGGTGTGGCGATCCTCAGGCGCATCCTCCAATCTCCAGAAGAGTGTGGCGGATACCAATCAGTTGTTCGCCTCGCGTGGAGAAGGAGATGAAGCTCGGTTGTTCTGGGCATAGTTCGGAGCCCCCGAGAGTCCTCCTCTTCTGGTGGAGAAGCTGAAACAATTGATGGAGCTACACTAGATGGCGAATCCGGCCATGAAGGACTGCTACAACCGCTTATGACCCGGCGAGCCGCTGCCAGGTAGCTACTTTGGCCTGGTGCAAAGGTTGATTGCTGCTTTGCCCCGCCTCGACACCGTCAAGCTCTCCTCCTGCATCGAAGGAGTTCGGATGGCCCTTGCCAAGGCCAAGGTGCACTGGCTAGGGCTAAATCTAATGAAGCTAGCCATCGACCCGCCGCCACCCGGGAAGGAGCATCAACGCCCCGAGCTATACTTTGATGGAGTGATGGAGAGTGCTCGGGTGATAGCGTCACAGTGTTCCGGTGTTAACATGCTTGAATGAGTTGTAATGCGTCCAAAGACTTGCCCAAACTTTTAATGATATTAGTATTTGTTCTTATATGGTTTTGCATTCCTTTATAACTCCTATGTGGCTATTTAATACTGAAAGATGCGAGTCGTTGGCTTCAGCCCCCACGTAGATACTACATGGGGTGTCTATGCCAATGCACTGTGTCCCTTAGCCGTATTATCGGACCCGAAGGCAATACAATGCGGCAAACTAGGCAATCAGACTATAGTGCTTTATTTCTTTCACTTAGCCGTAGGGCGCGAAAAGGACTATAGGAAGCATACGATTAGCCACCAAAGTGTTGTGATGTTTAGACGAACCGTGGCTGAAGTCGGCATCACAATGTCTGCTCAAAGGGCAAGTTCCTCGTATAACATGGAATAACCTCTTACGACAATTGAAGTATAACACTTCTAGCTCGGGGTTCACAGACCGGGCCGCGCATACTATGACAGTCCGTTTTCGGCTTTCTCCCCTGAGGTGCTTGACCAGACTATCTGGAAGGACAATCGCAGGGGTGCTCCTTTTGCCCTTTTATCCGAACGAGCGGAACATAAAGGGGCAAGCACAGGAGTTGGGCAACCCAACTTATTGACCAAAGCCATAGTTCGAAACCGATGCATATAAAGTGAAATCCAAGACGCCGAACACATGATAGATAAGGCAATTTGTGTTTGAACTCGAGCCCCCGGACTATTAGCCGGTTACCTCGCATCATATCGAACAGGTTCACGAGAAGAGGGAGAGAGGAGAAAAAATATGCGCCAAAAAAGGACAGATGAGGCGAACTTGCGCCACGCAATTTTGCATTTTCTCAACAACTCTTATAGCTCGGATTGCTGAAGCAACTATTTACAAGTATGGGAAAGAAATAAAAATATATAGGAGTTGTTGTACCAGGGGTCTTCGATTGGTAACCTGACGTACTCGATATGCCCCGTTGCTAGTTGACTCCTACTCTTAGATGCACCTTGATGGGTGTTAGTGTTCGGCGGGCGGATTTCGCAAACAAAGTCTTGAGAGGCTGCCTAATTGTAGGTGAGATTTACGCCATAGGCGGGCTCTTTTAGGAGCGCCTGCATTTTGTCCAAATACGTGTTGATGGTAGAAGTTCGGGCCAGCCGAAAACCCATCTTTATTTCCCCACCACTACCCATGGAACCTTAAGTGCGAAGTTGTGCCTCCTCGGCACATACTTTGCTCGTCTTGAGGTTGTGCGGTGGGGGGGAGCGAGTCCCTATAGAGGGGAGGAGGAAGGATCTGAGTTTTCGGTCTGAAGACGAACTCGCTTCCCAGCTTTGTGTGCCGTTATGGCGGATGTCGGAACTTGTCGATCTTCTTTGTAGCTGAATTCGGCCGCTAGGGCCAGTGCATATTCCTCAGTTCTAAGGGAGCGCTCTATATTGCCGTTGATAGTAATGACCCCCTTGGGGCCCGTCATCTTGAGCTTGAGGTATGCGTAGTGTGGGACCACGTTGAAACGAGCAAACATTTTCTGACCAAGAAGCGCGTGATAGCCGCTGCGGAAGAGCACAATGTCGAAGATCAAGTCTTCGCTACGAAAGTTATCGGGAGAGCCTAACACAACTTCTAGAGTTACAGAACCCGTACATCGGGCCTCAACGCCTGGGATCACTCGTTTGAAGGTAGTGCTGCTGGGTTTGATCCTTGATGGATCTATGCCCATCTTTTTCACCGTATATGCGTAAATCAGGTTGAGGCTACTTCCTCCGTCCATTAGGACTTTTGTGAGGTGATACCCATCTATAATGGGGTCTAGAATGAGGGTCGTCAAACCCCGATGACGGATACTAGTCGGGTGATCACACTGATCAAAGGTGATCGGGTATGCCAACCGTGGGTTGTACTTCAGGGCTATGGGTTCCACAGCGTAGACCTCCCGAAGGGCGTGCTTCCTCTCCTTATTGGGTATATGGGTGGCGTATATCATGTTCACCATTTTGACTTTAGGAGGGAATTTCTTCTGTCTGCCACCAATTGGACCCCGAGGCTCATCCTCGTCCTCGCTGTGAGAGCTTTTGCCTTGGTCCTCAGGTGGTATCTTGCCAGCCTGTTTAAACACCCAACAGTTGCGTGTGTGTGGTTGGCAAGCTTTTCTGAAGTCCCATGGATTTGGCAAGGCCTTTCCATGATCTTCTCCAGCTGAGTGGGTCCGTCGCGACTACCTTTATGAGGCTTCTTCCTCTGCCTAGGTTGGGAGTTGCGGAATCCGACGTTTACAGCCGTATCATCGGCATCGCTATTATTGTGCCGATGCTTATTCTTATTGTGCTTTGGTTTTAAGTTGCCATCCCGGGCTTCAGGTGCTACGGGATCTTCGGAATTGTGGTTACGTCATGCCAGCCAATTGTCTTCGCCCGTGCAAAAGCAGGTCATGAGGGAGGTAAGGGCGGGCATGATCCGAGGTTTGTCCTGGCCTAGCTGATGGGCCAGCCATTCGTCCCAAATATTGCGCCGGAATGAGGCTATGGCCTCAGCATCCGGACAATCGGCGATTTGGTTCTTCTTAGTCAAGAATTGATTCCAGAATTGCCGAGCAGATTCGTCGGGCTTCTGGACAACGTTGCTGAGATCGGAAGAGTCCGGCGGGCAGACATAGGTTCCCTAGAAGTTTGAGCGGAATGCATCTTCGAGGTCTTCCCAACATCCAATGGAGTTTTCGGGAGGATGTTTAACCAGTGTCGAGCTGGCCCCTTAAGGTTAAGAGGGAGATATTTGATAGCATGGAGTTCATCTCCTCGCGCCATGTGGATCTGGAGGAGGAAGTCCTCAATCCATACGATTGGGTCAGTGGTCCCATCATACTGTTCTATATTCACGGGTTTAAACCCCTCCTGGAACAGATGTCGCATTACCTCGTCTGTGAAGCACAGTGGGTGAGCGGCGCCTCTGTCCCGTGTTATGCCGCGCCTATATTCGGCATCTATATGGGGCCAGTTGCGTTCCCGCGCTCTGTTGTTTTGGTTGAACCATGGTCTGTATCCGCCCCATCTATCGGGTGAGTACTCTCTAGATCCATAGATGGATCTTGTACGGCCTGCTCTGTGATCCAGGTCATCTCGCAGGTCGAACCTGTCATTGAGCTCTAATGGCTCCTTACCCCGTATTTAGGGAACAGTGGGTACATAACTAGTGTCATCGGCCGTCCTTCCCGACTACGAGGGGGGCGGTCCAACTTGTCATATGGAGTACGGTTTGGAGACGGAGTATCAGTGAGTTCATCATCAAATCGCGGCAGCAGCGTTCTCCGAGGTAGCTTTTGGGCTGGTTCGACAGACTGGTGTCGTATACTTCCTCGGCTGAGAGGACTTTCGTCCATCGATCATTGAGGTCATCATGTTCGGCTTTGAGTTGCCATTCTTTAGCTTTTAGGATGCGAGCAGTTGCTATGAGCCGTTGCCTGATTTCTTCCTGATCTTCGAGGTTATCAGGGATGTACAAGTCATCGGCTTCCGATATATCTTCCTCCTTGGCGGGGGGAAGGTAATTATCGTCTCCGGAGTCGTTGACATTATCGGGGTTGTTTTGGTCCTTAGGCCCTTCCGAACCCTCTAACGGGTGCTCAGGGATATCGGGATTGCCATGGTCAGCGGGGGGATTAGCGTCCCCGTTGCTGATAATAGCTTTCCTTCCCTTCTTGCCTTTGGACCGCTTATGCAGTTTCCGATGCCTTGACGACGCATCGTCTGATTTGTCGCCATCATTGTTAGGCGTGTTATCACCGTTAGTGGAAGGAGTATCTACCATGTAGACGTCGTATGTGGAGGTGGCGGCCCACCTCCCGGTGTTAACGGGGGTGAGAGCACAGTCTTCTTCATCCATGTATTCTGCCTCCTCAGAGGCATAGTCCAGCATGTTGGTTAAATCCTCGATAGTGGCTATCAAGTGGGTAATGGGTGGGTCGAAAAAATCATCCTAGTCCGCACCGTAACCGAACTGAGCGTAGATCGGGGCTGGATCGTCGGTGATCTTCATCGATGAGATTCGATCCAGGGCCTCGTCGACCGCTGAGGGCCCGATCGGATCCAGCTGTTCAGAACTTGTGGAGTTAACCTCCAAGACGTCCGGACATGGGAAGTGTTCGGCAAGAACACGTGTCCGGTCATCTAGGTTAATGGTCGGACCGGGATAAGAGATCGGCTCATCACTATGGGTGACCCCATCGGCATGTCCGAAGAAGGGGCTCGAGGTTAAAGCCTCGGAGTCCTTGGAGGCTACAGGTGAAGCTGCGAGCCCGATTAATGGCAAGTCACCCCGAGAGTCGATGGATAACTCTAAGTTTCCAAATCTGACCTCTCGATCACGGGCGAAGCTCTCAACATGGCCAAGATGGCCAGCGGAATCAGCATGCAGCACAACGCTGCCAAAGGCAAAGATCTGTTCGGGGACAAAAGTGTCCATGTTGTGGACCTCTTCGTTGATGACAAGGCGAGACGTTGATTCCATCTTGCTCATAGAGTAACTCTCAATGAAAGCACCAATGTCGGTGTCAAAACCGGTGGATCTCGGGTAGGGGGTCCCGAACTGTGAAACTAGAATCGACGGTAACAGGAGACGAAGGGGACACAGATTTACCCAGGTTCGGGCCCTCCTATGGAGGTAATACCCTACGTCCTGCTTGGTTGTATTGATGATGTGGGGGGTTACAGAGTTGATCTACCTCGAGATCGAATAGCTAACCCTAGATGAGTTGTTCTGTCCCTATAACCTAAAACCCTCTGACTTATATAGATGCAGAGGATGCCTAGGGTTTACACAAGGTCGGTTACATGCCGAAGAGATAAACATGCCTATCTACTACATCAAACCTGGAGCGCAAGTTGTGCTTCCTAAAGCTTCCATCTTGGAGACTAGGCCTTCAAATCTTCCAATGTTCGGTAAGTAGCCCATATAGTCTGGCCCATAAACAATAGGTCGGCCATCACGTTTATCTCTTCCAGTAAAATCTTCAAATCGTTTAGGGTTTATAGACTGGGCCTTCAAATCTTCAAATCTTCCAGTAAAATACCTGAAAAGTTATTCAATGCCCCAATTAGGATGTTTCAAACCATATTTTGCACTTTTTCATGTACAAAATGTTAAAACTTAAATTATAAGTAGTAAATGCCAGTAAATGCTCATAAAAGACTTAATATAGTAAACAAGCCCAAAAAATGTCAAATTGGAAAAAGACGCTTTCTAGGGGGTATGTTAACCGTAGAAAAAAATAGAGGAGAAATGACTAAGGAAATATGGGTTACCTTTCAAACTTTGTGATTTGATTTGGCACACGGTTACTTTCCGGAACCGTGTGCGTTCACCCTGTTGTGTGTTGCGTTTTGATTTACCAGAACTGAATCCACGCGGATCGTGCATGCACACTGTAGGATACACCGCGATCAAACATCAGACCACATATCTCCTATCGTAGTCATGTATTGTAGTTAGTATTTTACTTATAGTGGATGAAGTGAATTAACGACGAAGAAATTATGGATGTCGTTTCGCCTCTATTGTAGTAACATTAGTGACATTAATCACACAGGGTTCATGCTTACGAACCGTTTCCTACATGATAAAAAATCTAACCCCCTCGCCCCCCCCCCCGTCATCCTCACTCAAACTGTAGTACGGTTGCTCGTTCTCGACCTCGGTCTGCCCAGATAATATATAGATAGGCCAATACATATAATTTGACATATTTGGCACACATGAACTAATAAATCAAGCATTTACATGCTCAAATTGATCCAGTGCCTAGTTGGTGGAGTAATTTATAAACCATTACCTCGTAGATTTACATAAATATAATATATATTAATTGCGTGTGCATAAAAGAGCTATTGTCCCAAATACCGATCCAGCACGCGCAACTGCCATCATCCATCGTGTCGTTCATTGGATCGGGAGGACAGGAGGTCATCAAGTCAATGACCTACACCTTGATCGATCGAGGCCGGAGCTGCCTTGACAATGGTGATAGTCATTACTGCCTCAGTCATGCTCTCACCAGTGTTGCCGCATCCGTCGTGTCTTTGTACATCGTCTCGGTGTACGACAAGACCCTGGCTCTCATCAGGGCTGCAAGCATGGCCGCAAGGCCTCCCCCGGCGTCTGGAGCTGCGTCCTTCTCCATCTGGGCAATAAGCTTGCGCCTAGTGCAGCGACCACTATCGCAGTTGTCCTTGTGTCACGGTTCATGCTCCGCCGCCTGCACCATCCGGCACACTTTGCACCAAGCCCTCAATATTGCCCACTGGCGATCCCTAACTGCTTTCAGCACAACCCTAGCTAACCTGGTGGCTTGCTCATATCGCGATTCCTGCCTCCTTTGGCTATCATTGGGAGAGGCGGTGATATGGTTGCCGATCGCCAAGCCAACCATCGCGTCGGCATCCTCGATTTTGCCGTCTCCCAACTCTGTCCTATCATCAGCCAATGAGGGGTTTTCCGGTATATGTGTGGTGGCACCTTGCAAGGGGATAGTGACTCATCGTCGCCGACCATCGCTATGGTTATTTATAGCTAGCAGTTTGCTAGGTGATTGGGGATTTTATATATTTACCATTGTGTCCGGCGCTTGCAGAGGAAGCCTTGGCTGGAGTGCGGGAGTACTAAATGGAGCCCATGAGTGGCGACCAGTCACCATTGGTGAGGGTAGGCGGTGACAGGCGACGAGTCGTGGCACACAGTTGTTACTTTACACCCATGTGTGGTTGCATGACTCATCGAGGTGCTTCATATTTTACAACCGGGTGTGATATATCAATTCTACAAGGCACACGGTTTGTAGGACATGTGTATAATTGCATTATTTACTGCACCGGGGCATTGGGGCCCATTTTTGGGTAGCACGCGTCTTGTTCCATCAACCATGCACGCTTTTTATTACTATCGCAGTATCGCCCATAGTTCTTTTACTTGCATTGTGTGCCTGTTAGATCAAACAGTACCCATCATTTTCAAAGTTTTTGAATTCTTTTCCTACACACATATCGCACATGGAAACATTGTAGCAACTGCCTGCAATCCTGCATAGGGACACAAATAAATATCTTCTCTTTGCTCTCTTTCGTCTCTTTCCCCTCTCGCAAGCCCCAAATTTGGCCTTCTTCTCCCCACTGTCCTCACCTCAACAAAATCCTCAGCGTTACAAATGTCATCAGAATCTGGAACCCACCTCCCCATCGCAGAAGGTGCGGGGTTGACGTAGCTCGCACACGCGCAGGAGCCTGCGGTGGCGGCGGCGGTACGCACTGATGAGGGTGTGGAGGCCTTGGTGACAAGCGTGGAAAAGATGGAGGTTGTAACACATTTGTTGGGGGGAAGCGCGGTTTTGTATGTCGAACACGTGGTTTTGGCCTTCAAAAGGGTAGCACGCAATAATGAGGTTGATGTTGCCTTGGCGGCTCACGCGGTGTCGATGTACTAAGGATCGGGTCCATTAGTACCCCTTACTTGTGCACGGGCAGTTATAGCCACACCCGCGGCAAGGCTTGTCGGGGGACTACTGGAAGCAAGCGCGAAGACATCAAAGGAACGCTCGAGTTAAAGAACACAAGACCTAAGACCAAGGGCTAGAACCCCGACAAAATCTTGTCGGGGTTGGCCTGTGGAGCCCCGGCAAGAAGGGCACTTGGCAAGACCTCGCCACCTTGCCAGCGCGGAGACCAGGTGTCCACTCCTAGGATATGTGTCAAGGCGCTGGCGAAGGAGAGGCTAAGCGGTGCAAATGGGACGGGCCCCTGTCCCGTCCCATAGAAGGTCAGGGACGCTGATAGAGTAGTAAATGCGTTTGTCCCACTCCGTTAGGGTTAGGTATGATAGCAATGTAGCATTGTGCGCCCCATGCGCACACTATATGCCACTGTTGGGATCCCCTTAGTCATATAAAAGGAGGCCCAAGGAATTACGATAGAGGACTTTTGGCTCCCGTCTTCTAGCTCACGCGCGTAGCAGCTCCTCGTAGCGCTCCTATAGCTGGAACCTCAAGAACACCCATAATACATCGAAGAAGGAGTAGGGTTTTACGCTGAACAGCGGCCCGAACCTGGGTAACAAACTTCCCCTCGCGCCGATCGTTTGATCTGCTCTTTGTACTTGCCTTCTCCCCGCCGATCCACAAAGGGATCCTCGTGGACCCATAGGTGTCATGCACCAACATCTTTGGCGCGCCAAGTAGGGGGAGAAGGTAGTGCAAACCTGACCACGTGATCTGTGCACCAGTTCATCCGTTGCCATGGCCCCCAAGAAGAAGGGTTTCATGGTGGTCGACCCGTCCATGTCCTGCATGCCCGTAGCCACTCAGACGGGCGGCGGTGTGGATGCGGGTAGAGGCCTCGAGCCTCCACAACGATCTAGAGATCAAGGCCAAGCCATTGGTGCCGTCCGCAGCGACGGTGGCAACCCTCGTGCCGCTGGACCTCAAGATGAAGTTGTGCGGCCCGTAGGTGGCGCGGCAAACACCAAGGATGGTGAGGCACCCTCCAAGACACCTATGTCGGTGCATACGCCGCGGCCTTCTCAGGTCGCGTGCAATGAACAGCGCCACGACAATGGTGGTTTTAGGCGCACCCATGGAAAGGCCCCTGCGCATCACCCCCAAGATGCGCGGGACCAACATGCATGCCAATATACTGAAAGAGGTGGCGCGCGGTCGCGGGACCATGATGGAGCTCCTTCTAACACCGTTAGGAGTCAGAGCACCTCACGCTCGTCGTACTTTCTGGTGCCAACCTCGCCGGCAGAAGCATTGGTGCGAGTGAAACTTCTCCTAAACTTCCATATGCAACGAAGAAGCTCAACGAGTGGAGAGCTACTATCCAGAGCCTCGTCAGCTTCACCGACAGGAGTGGACAGCAGCGGGCAAATCCCTCGCAGCAACTATCCGTCGAGTCAACATGCGCTAATGGCAAGGAGGCCGGAGTTGGCACAACCATGGTGCACTCTCCCCCGCGACGACAGCGGCAGTCGCCGGCTCGGCCGATAGGCCCTGGCAGTGACGACTCCACTGTATCATCTGATCCATGGACTCACCACGATCAACGTCAAGTTCTTAGGGGGGCATGCCAAGGAGGATGCCCAAACCACCATCGAGCGGCGGCAGGAAATGTGCCATCAATCCGATAAGCACGCAGGACCCATTGTAGACAAGCTTGCGCCAGGGTATCTTGTCGACCTACCTTATGATGTGGGTTGTCCAGCGATTACCCGTGAGCTGCGGCGATTCCAGTGGCCCAATTCCCAAACGTTCAAGCCGGAGGTCCCAGAGAAATATGATGGAAGACCCACCCGTCAGAGTTCCTGAGCATCTACACCATTGTGGTGCAGGCTGCCGGAGCTCGTGACAACAAGATACTTGCCAACTACTTCTCATTGGTACTCAAGCCCAACGTCAGGTCGTGGTTGATGCACCTGCCAGAGAGTTCCAGTTCATCCTGGGCAGACCTATGCCACGAGTTTGTTGGTGCCTTTACCGGAGGCCACCAAGCTCCTGGTCAAGCAAGCGATTTGCATCTCATCCCCCAAAAGGAAGGTGAAACCTTGCGCAAGTACATTCAGAGATTCAGTCGCATACACCACAACATCCCAAACGTTCACCCTACTGCTGTTATCAGCGCATTTCATCAGAACATGCGTAACCGCAGGATGCGCGAAGAGTTGGCGATTAATAAGGTCAAGGATGTCATCGAACTCTATGCCCTAGCTGATAGGTGTGCTCGAGCTGAGGAAGGGAGGAGACTCCCCGGCGAGGATGTCAGTGTCGGCGTCGACTCTAACGAAGACGCTACTGCCCCGGCAAGAAAGGGTCGATGGTGCAACAAGAAGCGCAAGGACAAGGCCGAGATTGCGGTCGAGGAGTCCGGCAACCTTGGCGCCGCCAAGAAGACAAAGGTTGACAACCCTGGCAAGGAGGTTGCCGGGTGCGCCTCTTGTCACGCCTTGGTGGCTGCCGACAAGCCGAAGGGCTCTGACAAGCGGTATTGCAAGATCCATCGCACCAAGGACCATGACCTCCAAAACTGTCGACAAGTCGAGCAGCTTGCCGAAAGGCAGAAATATGAGTATGTAAGGCGGGACAAGGAGAAAGCCTAAGAAGGAGCGGAAGGGTCTAGCAAGAAGCATAGTGGCCGAGGAGGTCGCCGCGGCAAGGCCATGCAGCAAGAGAGGCCCGCTAGAGGCCGCGACAAGGAAGAGGGGGAGGAGGATGGCAATGAAGAGGACGATGAGTCCAGCGAACATGAGTTTCAGAGATCTACGGATGTCATGTGCATCGATAGGGGCGCCTTGTTGCATTCTTCCCGCCGCCAACTTAAACAATGGGCACGCGAGATTAATGTGACGGAACCATCTGTTGAAGCCCGGAAACCCCTAAGATGGTCCCATGCGCCTATCATTTTCGATGCTAAGGATCACCCTTATCGCACGACAGTGGTCGGGTGTTTGCCATTGTTGGTTTTGCCAACGATTCACAACCTCAAAGTGACGAAAATGCTAGTTGACGATGGGGCCAGTCTGAGTCTGATCTCGCCTGATGTGATCAAGAGATTGCAAATTCCTGAAGGAGATCTTGAGGAGACATGCACTTTTCAGGGGGATCAATCTGGGAAGGACTCAGCCGAAGGGCAAGATCACATTGCCTGTAACATTTGGCAGTGACATGAACTTCAAAACGGAGAAGATTTTTTTGACGTTGCCAAGATACCCTTGCTGTACAATGGGATACTTGGGCGCCCGGCGCTGGCCAAGTTCATGGTAGCGTTGCACTATGCTTACAACGTATTGAAGATGCCCAGGCCGATCAGCGTCATCACAATCAACTCCGACAAGAAGGACGCACTTATCTGTGTCGACTAGCTTTATCGGGAGGCAGTTGCAGCACCTACCGCCAAGGCATCTACTCCTGCCGTCAAAGCTCACGGGGGGGAAGAAGACCAGCAAGGCCTCTAGTGCACACTCCAGCAAGCGCGCCTCTTTGGAGTGCTATGCTCCTGTCGACGATGTGGCAGAGAGCTCCACCGGCAAGAACAAGAAATCTAAGGCGTCCCCGCCAGAAACCAAGAAGGTGCCCGTCAAGGAGGATGGCACAGGGGGAACTTTCACCATAAGTCCCACCCTCGATGATAAATAGGTAAGCGCATTCGTTGCCTTCCTGTGGGCGAATGTCGATGTGTTTGCATGGAAACCATCTGATGTCCCCGGTGTTCCCAGGGAGGTAATTGAGCACCACCTTGCCATCTATCCCCATGCATGGCCCGTCAAGCAGAAAGTCTGGAAGCAAGCCCTAGAGCGACAAGAATTCATCGCCGAGGAAATCAGGAAATTGGAAGCGGCGGGCTTGGTCAGGGGAGTGCTTCATCCAACATGGTTGGCGAATCCAGTTGTGGTGCGCAAGGCGAATGAGAAATGGAGGCTATGTGTTGATTATACAGATCTCAACAAAGACTGTCCAAAAGATCCTTTCCCCTTGCCGCGCATCGACCAGATTGTGGACTCCACTGCAGGTTGTGATTTGCTGTCATTCCTCGATGCTTATTCAGGATACCACCAGATCTTCATGTCCAAGTAAGATGAAGAGAAGACCGCATTTATCACCCCATGTGGTACGTATTTCTTTGTGCGTATGCCTTTCGGGTTGAGAAGTGCTGGTTCGACATTTGCAAGGGCAGTCCAGATTGGTTTTGAGCCCCAGCTACATAGAAATATGGAAGCCTATATGGATGACATAGTGGTCAAAACCAAGGACAAAGCAATGCTCGTGCAGGACCTGGAAGAGACATTTGCGAATCTATGCAAGATCGACTTGAAGCTCAATCCTGAGAAATGTGTGTTCGGCGTTTGGCAAGCTTCTCAGGTTCTTTGTATCTCAGCGCAGGATCAAGGCGAACCCCTACAAGATCAAAGCAATTGAGCAAATTGAAGCACCAAATCGCATCAAGGATGTGCGCCGTCTTGCCCGCTGCGTCGCGGATCTAAGTAGGTTCATCTCGAAGTCTGCTGAGCACGCCCTGCCCTTTTTCAAAATCTTGAAGAAGGAAGGTCCAATGAAGTGGACTCCGGAAGCGGAGGCAGCGCTGCAGGATTTGAAGGAGTACCTCTCCTCTCCGCTGATACTAGTCGCACCTAGACCACAAGAGCCGTTGCTGCTCTACTTGGCGGCAACGAATCAAGTGGCTAGTGCTACGTTGGTAGCGTAGAGAGAAGACGATGAAGAAGCAGTTACAGAAGCAGGATCGCCAAGCGACGAACTGGGGGCTTCCCTGGCAAGGTCTGGTGCCGGCAAGTCAGAACCCGCACAAATGAATGAAGCCACACAGAAGAAGAAAATGGTGCAGCGCCCAGTGTACTTCGTCAGCTCCCTTTTGCAAGGGGCTAGGTCAAGGTACTCTGGTGTGCAAAATTTACTTTTTGGCCTCCTCATGGCCTCAAGGAAGTTGCCCCAATATTTTCAAGCACATGAGATTACCATCGTCACTCTCTTTCCGCTGCAACAGATTTTGCAAAACCCAGACGCTACCGGCGGGATTATGGAGTGGGACTTGGAGTTGTCAAGCTTTGGCCTCAAGTTTGAAAGCACTTCAACCATTCCAAGCAGAGCTTTGGCAGAATTCATTACAGAATGGACTCCAATGCCAGATGAAGAGATCCAAGAGACAACCATCCCCAGCAAGGAAACAAGCCAAGAATAGGTTATGTACTTTGACGGGGCTTTCTCCCTGCAGGGAGCCAGCGCTGGCGTGCTGCTTGTCACACCAACCGTAGAGCACCTCAAGTATGTAATTCAGATGCACTTTCCCCGGGAGAAGTCGACAAACAACACCGTAGAGTATGAGGGGAGGCTTCCAGCCTCACAATCGAGGTGGACCTTGGTATCAAGAAGCTCATTGTCAAAGGAGACTCACAGCTTGTTGTCAAGCAAGTCAATAAGGACTATCAGAGCCCGTTGATGGAGGCTTACGTAGATGAAGTGAGGAAGTTGGAGGAGCACTTTGATGGTCTACAAGCAGAGCACATTCCCTGTGCTGGGAATAGTGTTCTTGATGAGCTGTCAAAGCATTCTGCCCTCAAGTTACCTATGGAACCAGGGACTTTCATGCTTCAACTGAATCATCCATCCGTATCGTCACCGGCAAAGTAGAATAAGAGGAGGAAGTTGAATTCTGGCCACTACTTCCTGGCAAAGCTTACAAAAGCCATCGGCAAGGAAGTTGCCAGGATCAATGCCAATCTTGCCGGGGGCAATAGGCTTCGGCAAGGCCACAAGCCCTTGCCGTAGAGACAACTGCCCCCATGGCAGAAGACATGCCTTTAGTCCTTGCCATTGAGCCTCAGGCTCCAACATGGGCACATCGCATAGTTCATTTCCTTCAAACAGGAGAACTTCCGAAGGAACGGGAAAAGCGGAGAAAGTAGCCCATCAGTCTACTATGTACCAATTTGTGGACGACGTCCTATACAGAAAGAGACCGAACGGTGTGAAATTGAAGTGCATTCCTTGGGAGGATGGACTAGAGCTGTTGGCAAAAATACATGGGGGCATATGTGGCTCCCACATAGGATCAAAAGCTCTTGTCGGGAAGGTCTTCCGGCAAGGTTTCTTTTGTCCCATGGCTCTCCGAGATGCAAGTGCACTACTAAATAAGTGTGAAGCGTGCCAGTTCCATTCGAAGAAGCTACATCAACCAGTTCAAGTTCTTCAGACAATCCCTCTTTCCTGGCCATTTTTGATTTGGGGGCTCGACATCTTGGGCCCTTTTCCCTGTGCCACCGGGGGCTTTGAGTACTTTGACGTCGCGATCGACAAGTTCACAAAGTGGCCGGAAGTTGAAGCGGTGAGAAAGGTGATAGCACAATCAGCCGTCAAGTTCTTCAGAGGACTAGTTTGTCATTTTGGTGTACCAAGCAGTGCCATCGCCGATAACGGCACACAGTTCACAAGCTGCACCTTCATGCAATACGTCCAAGACCTTGGAGGCAAGATCTGTTTTGCTTCTGTCGCTCATCCAAGGAGCAACGGCCAAGCAGAAAGGGCAAATGCTGAGGTGCTGCGAGGGCTGAAGACGAGAACTTTTCTACACAAGTGCGAAAGACGCTGGGTTGATGAGCTGCCGGTAGTTCTTTGGTCGATCAGAATGACGCCAAATCGAGCCACCGGCCAGATACCCTTCTCCCTGGTGTACGGGGCGGAGGCAGTTCTCCCCACAGAACTCATATACACATCACCTCGAGTGCTCGCTTATGATGAGCTTGAGCAAGAGCAGTTGCGCCAAGACGATGTAACGCTCCTTTAGGAAGATCGTCTTCGGGCTGTTGTGCGAGTTGCACGCTACCAGCAATCTTTGTGCCGCTACCATAGCCGGAAAGTTCATGCCCAGAGTCTTGAGGAAGGCGACCTTGTTCTTCGGCGCATTCAATCAGCCAAGAATTCAAACAAGTTGACGCCGAAGTGGGAAGGCCCTTATCGGGTAGCATGAGTCACCAGGCCTGGCGCAGCCTGCTTGGAGACCAAAGATGGCACCCAGTGAGCAACTCCTGGAACATCGAACATCTTCGTAAGTTCTATCCATAAGGCGCAGTTGTCGGGCCCCCAGAAACTACCTTTTGTACAAGTCTTGCTGGCAGGGCATGTCATCCTTTGTACAAAGCCAGGCACAGACCCTGTGCATAGTTAAATAAGATTAGGCGTCTTGCGACTCTTTTCGATTCCCATGTTTTCTTTACACAATGCTTATCTGAGATGTTGCATTACGCTTATTCCCGGCAAGTGCTAACGAACCACCAAGGTTCTGTACCTCTATTTTTTCTTCTTTCTTTTTCGTAAAGGATAGAAGGTTCCCTCGTGCACAAGTTTGCCGGGGGGAGGGGTGGTGTCGACACCTACGAGCGGGCGACGTTCGAAGTTGGCACCTTGTGGGAAGGAGTACAACAACAAAAAAGATAAGTTGGGAAACTCTAAGTAAACCTTTACTATGAGGTTATCTCTGTCCTCGGACGATTTCAAAATTTTCTATGGGAAACCTGCACGCGAGGGAACCTTGTCGTGATCAGTTGCGCCTTTTGTTCTGTTTCGAGTCTGCTTAATAGTTTATGTGGCTGCACCGAAAACGTTAAGGTAACTGGTCATAATTGGTCGCACCCTTACTCTGTTTCGAGCCCGCTCAACAGTTTAGGTGGCTGCGCTAAAAGTACCAACACATCTTGCCGACAGCAGCATCGCCAGCAGGCTGCTAAGGATCTGCTCCTCAAAGTGCTCGCAGTGGTGCTGCATATGCCGACAAGTTTTCCAATAAAGCATAGGGAATACACCATACATAGGAAAATCAAACAAGAGGAGTAACATGCGTTCATTTAAAGGGAATAAAATTTACACGGGACAGTGCCTTTTCCTAAGTACATCTTTATTTGACTTTCTCCCCTAGGGGCAGATTACAAGAAGAAAAAGATAGGGAGAGACCCCCGGCAGAAGCCCAGCCTGACCCCTTTTGGACCAACACTACGCGGAGGGAAGCGCATCTAGAAGGGAGGATGAAGCCCTCCACGGGGCTGCCACACGACCCAGCTGGAAGATGAGGCAGTGCCTGGGGCAAGGACCCCCGGCAAGGTCACTCCGCCAGGAGAGGGAGAGGCGTGAGATGGTGATGATGGTGTGGCCGGCGACTAGTCAGAGCTCAGGTCGTCGTATTCCGATTTGACATCCTAGAGCTCAGACTCGTCGTCATCATCATCTTCACCACTGTCCTCCTCATCACTGTCGCTCGGGGAGGAGCTTCTAGCACCGCTCGAGCTCTCTTTGCAGAAACTAAGACGGACGCCTGAGTGCCCATAAATCTTGACAGAGAGCAGATTGGCCTCTGTCATTTTGAAGCGGAGGACGTGCCCATCCTGGAGGCTATGGGCGCGGGCGAAGATTTTCAAACAGCTCCTGAGGAACATGACGCGATGTTCCGGGTACTCGACGTCCACCCGCGTGGCGCCATTATAGCAGCCATGTGCCCACAACCATAGGCAAGGTGGCTTGTCAACCTCCATCACCCTGGCGAAAGGGTGAGGGAGACGCAGATGGCTTTGAAGGGGACCGCATAGTTCAAGGACGAACTCCAGCATCGTCCCCTCAGCATGGGTCTCTTCAAGGAACGGGTCCGACATTAGAGGAAGGGGTGGAGCAGCGCTCCGCCTCCCTCGGCCTCGACCTCTGCGCTAACCACGACCCCTCGCGCCTCCTCTGCCCCACACGCTCGAGCCACCTTCCGCCTCTATGGCTGAAGCGGTGGCATGATCCTGACGGGAACTACTCGCCAAGCGGGCAGAAGACAGAGGCCGCCCTCGTCGCCCAGCCATGGCCAAGGGCGGGTAATACTCAAAATCTGGAAGGTGTAGAAGGGCAGGCTTTGGAGATCTTCGATCAATGAGGTGGAATTCTAGAGGTAAGTTAATGTTTTCAAAAATCAAAACGGAAAAGGATTTGCAAAAATATGCAGATTAGAAGCTAGTATCTCCAGTTTTATGAGAGAAAGAAGAGGAAGAATCGGCGAACATCCTAAAAAATGGGACTTTTGTCTCAATCCGATCAAAAACAAACATATTCTATTGTGTGTTAACCACCGGGAAACGAATGGATTAAGATGAAGACGGACGGTTCAATTAGCGAGCATGGGAAGGCTTGTGGAGGTTTAGCAATAAAAAGGGGATATATGCGTTCTCTCAAGCAGTTAAGAACAAGACCATACTCGAAGTCGAGCTCTTTTGCATCTGAAGCCTCACCTTTGCTCCCCCCCTATTTATAGGAGGAAGCACGAGGGCTGGCTCCCCCTCACTCCAAGAGTCACCGTCCATCTCCGCCAATAGCGCCACCCACAATCACGGGGTGAATATGTGGCCGCCCTATTCCCCCAAGCCATGGCGCTGCAATTTTTGCCATGGCCGGGACTTTAAGTCGCGGGCGTCCGTTGCTGATTCCCCGATATGCATGCGGCAGGCATGGTGGAAACGACCTGGTGCAGTAATTGAAATAATTATGGCCGCTCCGCGCACGCCTCCCACGTCGCGCACTTAACGCGCATCATGGGGTGGCGCAGTAAGAGGAATGATTGCAACTGCAGACCCCTGCCATGCGTGCTCGTGCACTGTTTGGGTCTGGCCCAATAATGCCTCGCATCGTGTATGGCCCAGGCCCGGGGGCTTCTGTCAGTGTACTAAGGATCGGGTCCATTAGTACCCATTACTTGTGCATGGGAAGTTGTAGTCACACCCACAGCAAGGCCTGTCGGGGGACTACTGGAAGCAAGGGCGAAGATGTCAAAGGAACGCTCAAGTTAACAAACACAAGACCGAGGACCAAGGGCTAGAACCCCAGCAAGATCTTGTCGGGGTGGCCTATGGAGCCCCGACAAGAAGGGCACTTGGCAAGACCTCGCCACCTTGCCAGCGTGGAGACCAAGTGTCAACTCCCAGGATACATGTCAAGGCGCTGGCGAAGGAGAGGCTAAGCGGTGCAGATGGGATGGGCCCCTGTCCCGTCCCGCAGAAGGTCAGTGACGCTGACGGAGCATTAAATGTGTTTGTCCCACTCCGTCAGGGTTAGGTATGATAGCACTATAGCAATGTGCGCCCCGTGCATGCATTGTGCGCCACTGTTGGGATCCCCTTAGTCATATAAAAGGAGGCCCAAGGTGTTACGAGAGAGGACTTTTGGCTCCCATCTTCTAGCTCACGCGCGTAGCAGCTCCTCATAGCGCTCCTATAGATGGAACCTCAAGAACACCCGTAATACATCGAAGAAGGACTAGGGTTTTACGCTGAACAGCGGCCCGGACCTGGGTAAAAAACTTCCCCTCGCGCTGATCATGTGATCTGCTCTTTGTACTTGCCTTCTCCCCACCGAACCACAAAGGGATCCTCGTGGTCCCATAGGTGTCGTGCACCAACATGCGGATTTGGCCATGGTAAGGGCAACAGCTTTGTTAGAGTCGCCTACCGCTCTAGCAGCATGCGCAACTTATGGCTTTGTTTTTATGGCCTCTTGGAAAATGTCTGTCATGGCAACATCGTATGCCTGCGTTTGGACGTGGACGGGATTTTCCATGAGACCGGAGCTACTATGATGGAGCAGGAACAGAGGAATGGCCGGGCCTATGAAGTATTCAAGAACATGGTCGTTGCCGACCCAAATCTAGATCCTTCCTCTTGAGAGAGGATGTTGCATGAGTGCAGACAATATTTCAACATCATTGAACCAACAGGCTAGCTCCGCAACAACGTCGATGATTAGCTGTTCCATTTTGTTGTTTTCTAAACCTTGTTGATATGTAATTTTGCTATTATGTTGTTTAGTTTATTATGTAGGAGTACAAATGATAATTTGTGCAATCATTTTCTGAATCAGGTGCTTATTAGCAGGAATCCTCTGTGTTATTATATGTTTGTGTTATTTTCAATGTTTCCACACAATTTAGATTACTGACATGTTTGCTTGGCTCATGCCCTTTGGGAGCCATGGTGGCCATGGAACAAAGGGGAAACCCTCCTCCCACCTAGGGAGGAGGCCAAGGAAGAAGAATAAGGAGAGGGGCTCTCTCCCCCTCTCTCCTAGTGGCGCCGGAGCGCCGCTGGGGTAACCATCGTGACAATGATCTACACCAACAACTTCGCTGCCGTCACCACCAACTCTCTCCCCCTCTATGCAGCAGTATAGAACCTCTTCTCCCTGCTAAAATCTCTACTTAAGCATGGTGTTTAATGCTATATATTATTATCCAATGATGTGTGGCTATCCTATGATGTTTGAGTAGATCTCTTTCGTCCTACGGGTTAATTTTGGTATGATGTTATTGATATGAGTTGTATGTTGATATGGTGTTGTCCTAAGGTGCCTTTCGTGAGGCGCACATGGGAAGGAATCTCGCTGGAGGGTTTGCAATATGTTCATGATTTGCTTATAGTGGGTTGGTGAGTGACTGAAACACAAACCCAAGTAAGGGGATTGTTTACGTACGGGAGTAAAGGGGACCTGATGTTTAATGCTATGACTAGGTTTTACCTTAACTATCTTTAGTAGTTGCAAATGCTTGCTAGAGGTCCAATCATAAGTGCACATGATCCAAGTAGAGAAAGTGTGTTAGATTATGCCTCTCACTCATTGCATATGATAAGTATCTATCAGCTCCACACACGAAGGGTCCACGAAGAAGAAACCTTGTCAATGCCATCATGACTTAGCCTCACTCGAGGGAGATCTTCACGAAGTAGGCGATCTCCTTGCTCTTACAAACTCCTTGGTTCAACTCCACGATATTTGGAGGCTCCCAAGTGATACCTCACCAATCTACAAGACTGTGACAGCCCAAGACCGATGTTCCAGAAGATTCCAGAAGATTCCCCTTTCTTTTCCATTTCCGTCCATGTTTCGTTTTGGCTGTTGCATTCGTCATCGCATCATTCGCATCATCTGCATAGCATCGTCACCCATTTTCGAAAACTTGCATCCGTTCGTAGTAGCCGGTTCTCTGCGTTCTTGTCGTTGCCCGTTTCGAGACCAACCACACACGCACGCGCCCGCGGCACCGTTAAATAAAACCGTTTTTAAGCGCGCGCAAAAATATTCTCGGATCGGGTTGAAACTTGTCGTGCGGTCTTGTTATAGCTTAGGTAGACCGCCTGTCGAATTTCGTCGCGATCCGAGCTCGTTACATGCCCCGTCGGTCAGTCGCAGCAGAGAGGTTATCGGTGGTTTATCGGTTATCGTCGGACATTTCTCGGTGTTTTAAATCTTCGGGTCAAGGGTCGCAGACTTCTCTCTCTTCCCCACTTAGCCCTCTGCACTGCCGCCACAGCCCGACCCTCTCCGCTTCCGAACAGTCGAACCGACACCCGGTAGTCCGAAACGCAGTGTCGTAACCCCCAGCCTCCATCCCTATATATAGACCCCTCGTTTCGCGTACAAACCCTAGCCAGCCCCCACCTTCTCCCTCCTCCAGCCTCCAGCCCGCCCGAGCCCATCTGGGCCCGTTCGAGCCCATCCGGGCCCGAGATGGCCGTTCCGGAGCTCCCCGAGCCTCCCATGGTGCTCCTCCATGGCTCCTCCCGTCCCTGTGGCCAGCCCCTCGCCGGAGTGGCCCCTGGCCAGAGCAGGTCGCTGGAGCCGCGCCAGTCGCCCGCCGGCCTCTCCTCCTCTCCTCTCCCTTCTTCCCTTCTCCTCCCCTTCCCTAACCCCGCTGCGGCGCTCTTCTCCCGCAGGTCCTCTAGCCGACCACCATGGCGCCGCCGCCGGAGCTCCCTCGCCGCCTGCTCGCCGAATCCGGCCTGCCCCGACCCTCCGCCGGCCATCCCCACACTTCCCGCCGCCGTCCGGCCCTCCCTCGCGCCTGGCCGGGCCCGCCGGTGTGCGCCGCTGCCAACCTCGCCATGGATCGGCGAGAGCGAGCGCTCCCGCTGCGCGTTGACCTCGCGGTCGCCAGCGTGGGCCGCTCCCATCGGCCCAGCTCGGCCTCGCCCAGCCTCTACCCCTCCGAGCCGAATGGGCCAGATCAGGCCCATGTGAGCAGACCACCCCCCTTGTTTTTTTTATTTGTTTTTTTGCGTGTATTTATAACTGCTAATAACTATTAAACCGTGCACATTTTGAAAATAATTTCAACATGAAAAATGGCTAGAATAATATGTGGTTTAATAATATGTCATTTTCACCCATGCCTAAAATTATTTAACATGTCATTTTGCATTTTTGCATTAATTGCATTTTCACAATTAATTAACCGTGCATCGAAATTAAGATAGCACATATTGAAAATGTTCATCTCATTTGCACCACATTTTCATGCATGATAAAAATGTTGTCATGGCAGTTGCATTTAATTTTGCATCAATGCATTGCTATAAGATGATTAGGTCTATTACCCGCATAATTAATTGTGATTAATTTTCTACATGAACCTAATCATATTATATATGTTTTCGGGGTAGAAAAATCCATTGGTTTTATCGGTGCATTTAGTTTTTCCATTTGAGCATGTTTGTGTGGATGTCATTTATGCCGTGATGCCCTTTTGTCTTTTTCGTAGGAATTAATCCGGACATTATATGAATTAATTTTCAACATGAAAGTTGCTCTTTGCCATGTGTCCTAGCCCATGGACATTTTTGCTTGTCATAGAAATGCATGTTTAGGTGTTGTTTTGTTGTTGTCAAATTGCTATGAAAATCTGTTATTTTGAGGGTCCAAAATATTTCTAAGTCTGGAATCTGTATATTTTGTTGATGTCTTGCCATGGGATTTGCTAGTGATCTAGAACTCTTTTGTGGTAGGTGCAATGGAGTTATTTGTTGTTGATATTGCCCTCTAGCATGCTGTTAAGTTTCATGCCATTTAATGACCTGTAGCATATATTTTCACTGCTGTCAATATGCCTTCATGATAAAAACTGCACTGTCTAAAACTGCTATTTTCACTAAGTCTGAAACAGTTTTCATGTAGCCTTCTTGTGAGCTTCCTACCAAGTGATCCATGCATGTGTTGCTTATGATATGTGAAGATGAAATGAAGTGGATGTTGTATGCTATTGCCCCATGCTTAGTTTGTGCATTTTGAAATCTTGTAACCTGTTGTTTTCATGTGTTCAAAATGCTATGTTGCTGTTTTGGCAGATTTCAACTAAAACTTGTTTTGATGATTGTGGTTGAACCGTAGCTCCATTTTGGGCATTCCATATATGAAACTTGCTTAGAATCTCATGTAGCTTCATAATAACTTGCTGCATTCTTGTTTTGAGATGTTTGTGATCGCATCTTCCATGCATTTGCATTCATGACATGTGCATCTTGTTTTGCTCATATCTCTTAGACCGTAGCTCCGTTTGAGATGTTCTATATATGTATATCGACTAGAATGACGTGTAGAATAACATGGTGATTTATTTTGCTGTTTAAAAAATATAAAATATGCTTAGTTCAGATCTGGACCAATTTCGAAATTAACATATGAGGTCGTTTCGGAAATGCTATAAGTTGTTTCCGGCCTCATTTAACATGCCTAGATAGTTAGTTTACTTATGCTTCACCTCTTGCCATGTTTAACAACATTTAATATTGTCAGGTACCTAACATGAGTGAACTAAATAATTCGAGTGTGGAGTTTCGTCAATATGCAACTCGTTGCATATTAAGCTTCACTTTAATGTGTAGTATTTGATTGTGGTGATTTGTCATGCATTGCATATTTAAATCGGACATGCATCATATTGTTGTGCATCGTGTCTTGCATATGTTGTGGTGTATCTTGTGTTGATTGTTTGTTTCGGATTGCTTCCTCTCGATAGAGTTCCAAAAGCGTTCGGAGTGTGAGTATTCGTTCGACTACGTTTGTTCGTCTTCTTCATGGACTCGGTCTTCTTCCGAGCGGGATCTCAGGCAAGATGACACATTTCCCTGGACACCATTACTATCATTGCCATGCTAGTTGTCTCGTCTTTTGTCGTTATGTCTCGCTACCTACCACTTGTTTGATAAGCCTCCTAACAATGCCATGATAAGCCTCTAACCCCTCCACATCCTAGCAAAACATTGTTTGGCTATGTTACCGTTTGCTCAGCCCTTCTTATAGTGTTGCTAGCTACAGGTGCAATTGCTTCCATGTGTCAACATGGACCTTCTTTTGTTATATCACAATATTGCTGCTATTTAATTTAATGCACCTATACACTTGGTAAAGGGTGGAAGGCTTGGCTTTTTGCTTGATGTTTTGTTCCACTCTTGCCACCCTTAGTTACTTGTGAACCGGTGTTATATTCTAGAAATGAGCGCTCCTAACATGCTCGGGGTTGTTATGGGAACCCCCTTGATTTTCGGGTTAGAATAAAGCTTGTCTCGCAAGGCCCAACATTCGTACTACATTTGCCTAATAACTAACGAACTTGCATAGGGCATGATCACCCCGTGGATAATTTAATCAATCCCTGGGCCAGTGCTCGTCATGAGTGTTGGTCCAAACTAGAGCACTGTGCGGGGCCAACCCAGGGCAACTTGGGAGATTTCTATCAGGCCTCCATACACTAGCTTATCCGCCGTGTCCTGAGAACGAGATACGCGGCTCCTATCGGGATTGTCGACACGTCGGGAGGCCTTGCTGGATTTGTTTTACCTTTCTCGAACGTCTTGAGTGAGGAACTCTAATTTTCTTCGTGTTATCTCGAGGTGTTGGATTTCCTTTGGAGTGGCCTTGGAAGATCACAAGATCCGTGGTTGAGGTTATTCCCGCTGATTGTGGTTAATTTGTGATGGATGAGTTGGAGCACCCCTGCAGGGTTAAATCTTTTCAAGAAGCCGTGCCCGCGGTTATGTGGGAAACTTGGATACTTTGTTTAACACCCGGTCATAGCAAACTTGAAGTAAACTCTAATAAAATACACCAACTGTGTGCGTATCTGTGACTGTCTCTTTTCGTGAGTCCTTATCCGAAAGAGAACACGGTGGGGTTATGTTTGACGTAAGCAGGTGTTTCAGGATCAGTTAGTGGTCATTACTAGTTCACGTCCGTTATGCGTAGACCACCATATTTTAAATTCTGTATTCATAAGTTAGCCACTCAAACAAATGCTTAGTCGCTTGCTGCGGCCTCACCACTTAACCATACCTTACCTATTAAGCTTTAATAGTCTTGATACCCTTGGAAATGAGATTGTTGAGTCCCTGTGGCTCACAGATTACTACAACAACAGTTGCAGGTACAGGTAATGCGATGATTTGAACGTGAGCGCATTGCTTGATTTGACTTGGAGTTCTTCTTCTTCTTCTTCTTCAATCATGGATGGGTTCCAGGCGGCAGCCTGGGATAGCAAGGGTGGATGTCATTTTATCGTTTGATTTTGTCCGTAGTCGGACCCTGCTCTTATGTATGATGTTTGAGATGTTTTTGTATTGATGTGACTCTGATGTAGCTTGTGGCGAGTGTAAGCCAATTCCTTATACTCATCTCTTCTGTACATGTACTTGTAATGATATCCATTCTTAAGAACGCATCGAGATGCGCTTCTATCCCTGTCGAGGCCCTCGTGCCTAAATAAGGATAGGACCGCATCTTGGGCGTGACAAGTTGGTATCAGAGCCGACCCTCGCGGTTACACGGATGTTTGCCGACAGGTGCGCGGTCACGTTTTCCATGAAGTTTGTGACCCGTCGTGGCACACGGAATGACACATGTATTGGACTGAAAGCACAGACGTTTGTGCCAAGAGGGAACGTTCATGTGGCCCGACGAGGACGTCGGTTCCTCTAAGTGGTGGTGTATGTGGTAGCCTGGCATATTAGGGATGATAGACTACTCATATCAATAAGGAATTCCTTCTTTTCAGGAAACCCAATCAAATAGAACTCCCAGGTTAAGCGTGCTTGGCTTGGAGTAGTTCTAGGATGGGTGACCCATCGGGAAGTTGGTCCCAGGTGCGTGTGAGTGAGGACAAAGTGCGCAAAAAAGTTATATCGGAGAGTAGGTTTATTTTTACTCCTCTTCTATGCTCTAGTGAGGTATTCGACTTAGGAATTTTGATTCTACTCCTCTTCTCGCTCAAAAAAAATTAGGATCACGCGGGTATTTTGGAAACTATATGATGTTGATGTGACGGAGTTCTGTCTTGGTGCCTCCTGTCTGACTTGATTTCTTCCGGGGAGTTGAGCTCCGAGGGATTCTTGACACATCGTTATCGTTCAGTTTTCTTAGTATCTCAGGACGGAGGATGTTTGAAATTACTTCAATACTTATCGTGGTGAGATAAGGTCGGAGTCACCCAGTACTGGGGAGGCGTCTGGGGTACCACCATGGTTTAGTATCGTTGTGAGTTCGAGGATTCGAGATTAGACGAGTTTGCGAAATTTCTTGAATTATGGTGTGGAAGGTTGCGGATGCAGTTGCAGCTGATTGCCTAGGGCAGGTTCTTGATTCCGCAACCCGAATCGCATAAACAAGAAAGCTTTCGGAAGTTCTTAGGTGGGAATTCAAGTAGTTACCTAGAATTATCTTTCCAACAAGTGCATAGTGGATATGTATTTGTTTCTGGCTTGCTTCATAAGCCTCATCCTTTGTTTTTTTTTGAATATGGTAATTCAAGTTGCTCAGATGTCAAGTGATGATTTCATATCTTGCTAAGTAGTGTTCTCATATTTCTGTGGGAATGCTAATTCTTTTGCCCAATCAAGTTATCATAACAATTCTTTTCCTACCGGTGTGCTTCTCTTCAAGATAATTCTATCCTCTTCAATATTGCAAAATCAATCCTCTTATTCTTCCCAGAGTTGTCTCATCTGTTCCAAGTTTTCTTTGTTTTTTCCCTCCCGCCCGCCCTTTTTCTTCAATGATTAATTCTCATCCAAGTGTCTTTTCTATCCATGTGATGCTTCAGCTATCATTTCGTTTGTATTGTTTCCGATGATTTCTTGTGGAGCTTCTCAAGAGTTTCATTTCAAGATCTATCCTCATATTCTTTGTTCTTATTGTTATTCTTCTCCGGTGATTCTTTATGAAGATGCTTAGTCCTCAAGTTATCATTGTTAGTATTCATCCCTGTTTTCTTTTCCGGTGGATTCAATTCTAGTGCTTGGTGTTCATCATATCATTTCATTCTCTTTTGCTCTCCCATGTTGGAAATTCCTTATCAAGCCTCTCTTGCTTATTCTTATCTCTATTCTATCCGGAGTGCTGAAGATATCTCAAAAGACATTCATTTTCATTCTTGTCCTTCTTAATTATTTCAGGGGTCTCATATCATCAAGTTCTTAATTTGTACCGGGGCAATCTCTCTTTTATCAATGGTTCCAACGGTGGTTTCTTTGAGTGGTCCCATAACCCACAAGTCTTTTCCCAGGATCATACCTGACTCTTCTAATCTTTTCGGAGATGTCCTCAAGTTTTTTCAATATGATGTAAGAATGATTTCCATAGTCATACTCCTCTTCCATGATCCCTTCTAAATCATTTTCATTGTTGGCTCAAGCTTTCTTTATTCATTATTCCAAAGTGTCTCAGTAATTCAGGGTGTTGTTTCTCGTCTTCATTCTCTGCTTGAAGACCGAAGGAGAGTTTCTCAATCATTGATCAGTTCTCCAAAGATTCTTGGTTTCAGCTTGTGCTTTCGTCTCAATTGTTTTTCATCACGAGAGATTTCTCCCATATCTATCTGGTGCTTTCAGAGTTGTTTTCATTTCTCGATCCTCCGAAGGCCATCATGTCAGAAGATTTCTTCGTTCTCAGCTTTCAGCTTCCGTTCTCAAATTCTTCTCAATTGTTGTCCCTTCATTCGTATCTCAATTATTCCGGTGCCGTGTTCAGTTTCTATTAGGCAGATCTTGATCTCTTCATTCTCGGGTGTCCTCTTTAGTTTCTAATTCTTTCCGGTGCCTCTTCAAGTTTTCTATTAGGTCGATCATGCTTTCTTCGTTCTCATGTTGTATCATTCATTTCCTTCCCTCTTTCGTTTTGAATTATTGTCGGTGTTCTTGTGCAAGACTTCTTCGAGAATGTGCTCTGTCTCTCTCTTCTTTCTTTTTCAAGAAGAATAAGTGATGTGTGAAATCCGTTGCTTGTCATCAATTTAACTTGATGAAGGATAGTCATATCATAATTCTTATTCTTATTCATTCAAGTGATCTCAATCCTTCTTTCGGAGTTGTTCATGATATCAAATTCCTTATCCCAAGTGGTCATCTTTCTTTTCTGGAGTTCAGGTTGCTCAAATATCTCTCTGCGAAGCATCATCTTATTCATAGCAAGGCCTCAATCTTATCCTTTTGCATCCTTCAATTCTTTTCTATCATCCTCTCTTTTCCGGAGGTTCTTCATGGTGGTTCATCAAGTTTCTTTCATTTTCAAGTGTTCTTCAAGATTCTTGTTGGATGTGCTCAAGTGTTCCTCATCGTGGTTTTCTAAATTCAATTCCTTCTTCATTGTCTTTTGAGGTGGTGTTATTAAATTCTTGATTATTAGGAGTCTCGAAGGAAAATTGTCAAGAATAGATAAGTACACCCATCATTCCTTCTCGGAGTTATCTTGGGTTGAATTTCACCATGATAGCAACAATCCTTTTCATGGTGTCATAAACGATCCAAGTTTTCTCCCCCTCTTCTTGGTGAAAGAAGCTTTGCATATCTTGTTGCTCTCAAGCAATCACTTGTTTCTGTTGTGGCAGGTTGTCACCTCATAATTTTGAGATGTTTTCCATAAGTCCACAATAACCTTGTTCCTTTCGTTGTTGGTGTACCAACAACTCCGTTCATCCATGCTTCTCAAATCCATTTGTGCTGGAAGTTGTCATTTTCTTTCAGTTCTCTTCTCTTCAAAGATCAAGCTTCTATTCTTTTGTTCCGGAGGCCTGGTGTTGTGGATCTCTTCAATCTATTATCTTGCTTGTCAAGATTATGTTCTTTCTTGCTTATTCATTAACCGGAGTGTTGTGAAATATTTTCATCTTCCTTCCATCTCTGAAGTTTGAATCTATTCCAACCAAAGTTTGGTACCTCTCTTGCAATTTGTTTCCTTCATCTCAATGTTTCCTCTCTTTCCTGCCAAAGTGCTGTCGAAATTTTCTGTGAATTCTTGCTTGTTCCTCATTCTTCATCTCTTTGCGTCCTTCAAGATTCTTTGGTTTCACTCGTTTGTCAAAGAAGCAACTAAGTTTTACCTTTTGCTCTTTCTCTTCCCCTTTTCCATTCTAGATCTCGGGACGAGATCCTCGTGTAGTGGAGGAGAGTTGTGACACCCCGAGACCGACGTTCCAGAAGATTCCAGAAGATTCCCCTTTCTTTTCCGTTTTTCTCCGTGTTTCATTTTGGCTGTTGCATTCGTCATCGCATCATTCGCATCATCTGCATACCATCGTCACCCGTTTTCGAAAACTTGCATCCGTTCGTAGTAGCCGGTTCTCTGCGTTCTTGCCGTTACCCGTTTCGAGACCAACCACACACGCACGCGCCCACGGCACCGTTAAATAAAACCATTTTAAGCGCGCGCAAAACTATTCTCGGATCGAGTTGAAACTTGTCGTGCGGTCTTGTTATAGCTTAGGTAGACCGCCCGTCGAATTTCGTCGCGATCCGAGCTCGTTAGATACCCCGTCGGTCAGTCGCAGCAGAGAGGTTATCGGTGGTTTATCGGTTATCGTCGGACGTTTCTCGGTGTTTTAAATCTTCGTGTCACGGGTCGTAGACTCCTCTCTCTCTTCCCCACTTAGCCCTCTGCACAGCCGCCGTAGCCCGGCCCTCTCCGCTTCCGGACAGTCGGACCGACACCCGGCAGTCCGAAACGTAGTGCTGTAACCCCCAGCCCCGATCCCTATATATAGACCCCTCATTTCGCGTGCAACCCCTAGCCAGCCCCCACCTTCTCCCTCCTCCAGCCTCCAGCCTGCCCGAGCCCATCTGGGCCCGTTCGAGCCCATCGGGGCCCAAGATGGCCGTTCCGGAGCTCCCCGAGCCTCCCATGGTGCTCCTCCATGGCTCCTCCCGTCCCTGTGGCCAGCCCCTCGCTGGAGTGGCCCCTGGACGGAGTAGGTCGCCGGAGCCGCGCCAGTCGCACGCCGGCCTCTCCTCCTCTCCTCTCCCTTCTTCCCTTCTCCTCCCCTTCCCTAACCCCGCTGCGGCGCTCTTCTCCCGCAGGTCCTCTAGCCGGCCACCATGGCGCCGCCGTCGCAGCTCTCTTGCCTCCTGCTCGCCGGATCTGGCCTGCCCCGACCCTCCGCCGGCCATCCCCACGCTCCCCGCCGACGTCCGGCCCTCCCTCGCGCCTGGCCGCGCCCGCCGGTGTGCGCCGCCGCCAGCCTCGCCATGGATCGGCGAGAGCGAGCGCTCCCGCTGCGCGTTGACCTCGCGGTCGCCAGCGTGGGCCGCTCCCACCGACCCAGCTCGGCTTCGCCCAGCCTCTGGCCCTCCGAGCCGAATGGGCCAGATCAGGCCCATGTGAGCAGACCCCCCCCCCTTTGTTTTTTTTATTTGTTATTTTTGCGTGTATTTATAACTGCTAATAACTATTAAACCGTCCACGTTTTGAAAATAATTTCAACATGAAAAATGGCTAGAATAATATGTAGTCTAACAATATGTCATTTTTACCCATGCCTAAAATTATTTAACATGTCATTTTCCATTTTTGCATTAATTGCATTTTCACAATTAATTAACCGTGCATCGAAATTAAGATAGCACATATTGAAAATGTTCATCTCATTTGCACCGCATTTTCATGCATGATAAAAATGTTGTCATAAGAGTTGCATTTAATTTTGCATCAATGCATTGCTATAAGATGATTAGGCCTATTACCCGCATAATTAATTGTGATTAATTTTCTACATAAACCTAATCATATTATATATGTTTTCGGGGTAGAAAAATCCATTGGTTTTATCGGTGCATTTAGTTTTTCCATTTGAGCATGTTTGTGTGGATGTCATTTATGCCGTGATGCCCTTTTGTCTTTTTCGTAGGAATTAATTCGGACATGATATGAATTAATTTTCAACATGAAAGTTGCTCTTTGCCATGTGTCCTAGCCCATGGACATTTTTGCTTGTCATAGAAATGCATGTTTAGGTGTTGTTTTGTTGTTGTCAACTTGCTATGAAAATCTGTTATTTTGAGGGTCCAAAATATTTCTACTTCTCGAATCTGTATATTTTATTGATGTCTTGCCATGGGATTTGCTAGTGATCTAGAACTCTTTTGTGGTAGGTGCAATGGAGTTATTTGTTGTTGATATTGCCCTCTAGCATGCTGTTAAGTTTCATGCCATTTCATGACCTGTAGCATATATTTTCACTGCTGTCAATCTGCCTTCATGATAAAAACGGCACTGTCTAAAACTGCTATCTTCACAAAGTCTGAAACAGTTTTCATGTAACCTTCTTGTGAGCTTCCTACCAAGTGATCCATGCATGTTTTGCTTATGATATGTGAAGATGAAATGAAGTGGATGTTGTATTCCATTGCCACATGCTTAGTTTGTGCATTTTGGAATCTTGTAACCTGTTGTTTTCATGTGTTCAAAATGCTATGTTGCTGTTTTGGCAGATTTCAACTAAAACTTGTTTTGATGATTGTGGTTGAACCGTAGCTCCGTTTTGGGCATTCCATATATGAAACTTGCTTAGAATCTCATGTAGCTTCATAATACCTTGCTGCATTCTTGTTTTGAGATATTTGTGATCGCATCTTCCATGCATTTGCATTCATGACATGTGCATCTTGTTTTGCTCATATCTCTTAGACCGTAGCTCCGTTTGAGATGTTCTATATATGTATATCGACTAGAATGACGTGTAGAATAACATGGTGATTTATTTTTCTGTTTAACAAATACAAAATATGATTAGTTCGGATCTGGACCAATTTCGAAATTAACATATGAGGTCGTTTCGGAAATGCTATAAGTTGTTTCCGGCCTCATTTAACATGCCTAGATAGTTAGTTTACTTATGCTTCACCTCTTGCCATGTTTAAAAACATTTAATATGGTCAGGTACCTAACGTGAGTGAACTAAATAATTCGAGTGTGGAGTTTCGTCAATATGCAACTCGTTGCATATTGAGCTTCACTTTAATGTGTAGTATTTGATTGTGGTGATTTGTCATGCATTGCATATTTAAACCGGACATGCATCATATTGTTGTGCATCGTGTCTTGCATATGTTGTGGTGTATCTTGTGTTGATTGTTTGTTTTGGATTGCTTCCTCTCGATAGAGTTCCGAAAGCATTCGGAGTGTGAGTATTCGTTCGACTATGTTGGTTCGTCTTCTTCATGGACTCGGTCTTCTTCCGAGCGGGATGTCAGACAAGATGACACATTTCCCTGGATACCATTACTATCATTGCCATGCTAGTTGTCTCGTCTTTTATCGTTATGTCTCGCTACCTACCACTTGTTTCATAAGCCTCCCAACATTGCCATGATAAGCCTCTAACCCCTCTACATCCCAGCAAAACATTGTTTGGCTATGTTACCGTTTGCTCAGCCCTTCTTATAGCGTTGCTACCTGCAGGTGCAATTGCTTCCATGTGTCAACATGGACCTTCTTTTGTTATATCACAATATTGCTGCTATTTAATTTAATGCACCTATACACTTGGTAAAGGGTGGAAGGCTTGGCCTTTTGCTTGGTGTTTTGTTCCACTCTTGCCACCCTTAGTTACTTGTGAACCGGTGTTATGTTCCAAAAACGAGCGCTCCTAACATGCTCGGGGTTGTTATGGGAACCCCCTTGATTTTCGGGTTAGAATAAAGCTTGTCTGGCAAGGCCCAACATTGGTACTACATTTGCCTAATAACTAACGAACTTGCATAGGGCATGATCACCCCGTCGATAATTTAATCAATCCCCGGGCCAGTGCTCGTCATTAGTGTTGGTCCAAACTAGAGCACTGTGCGGGGCCAACCCAGGGAAACTTGGGAGATTTCTATCAGGCCTCTGTACACTAGCTTATCTGTCGACACGTCGGGAGGCCTTGCTGGATTTGTTTTACCTTTCTCGAACGTTTTGAGTGCGGAACTCTAATTTTCTTCGAGTTATCTCGAGGTGTTGGATTTCCTTTGGAGTGGCCTAGGAAGATCACGAGATCCGTGGTTGAGGTTATTCTTGCTGAGTGTGGTTAATTTGTGATGGATGAGTTGGAGCACCCCTGCAGGGTTAAATCTTTTCGAGAAGCCGTGCCCGTGGTTATGTGGGAAACTTGGATACTTTGTTTAACACCCGGTCATAGCAAACTTGAAGTAAACTCTAATAAAATACACCAACTGTGTGTGTATCCATGACTGTCTCTTTTCATGAGTCCTTATCTGAAAGAGAACACGGTGGGGTTATGTTTGACGTAAGTTGGTGTTTCAGGATCAGTTAGTGGTCATTACTAGTTCACATCCGTTATGCGTAGACCACCATATTTTAAATTCTGTATTCGTAAGTTAGCCACTCAAACAAATGCTTAGTCGCTTGCTGTAGCCTCACCACTTAACCATACCTTACCTATTAAGCTTTAATAGTCTTGATACCCTTGGAAATGAGATTACTGAGTCCCTGTGGCTCACAGATTACTACAACAACAGTTGCAGGTACGGGTAATGCGATGATTTGAATGTGAGAGCATTGCTTGATTTGACTTGGAGTTCTTCTTCTTCTTCTTCAATCTTGGATGGGTTCCAGGCGGCAGCCTGGGATAGCAAGGGTGGATGTCATTTTATCGTTTGATTTTGTCCGTAGTCGGACCCTGCTCTTATGTATGATGTTTGAGATGTTTTTGTATTGATGTGACTCTGATGTAGCTTGTGGCGAGTGTAAGCCAATTCCCTATACTCATCTCTTCTGTACATGTACTTGTAATGATATCCATTCTTGCAAACGCATCGAGATGCGCTTCTATCCCTGTCGAGGCCCTCGTGCCCAAATAAGGATAGGACCGCATCTTGGGCGTGACAAAGACACCACTCTCCAAAAGGTAAAATATGATGTTCTTGATAATGAACTTCTTGCTCTTGTGCTTCAAAATATAGTCTCCTCAACAATCAATCACTCTCTCACAAATTTGGCATGGTGGTGAGAGATGGATTGGAGTTCAAAGCAACTTGGGGAAGCTAGAAATCAAGGACCATATGGTTGGAGTGGAATCCCTTGATATCAACACAAGTGTAGGTGGTTCTCTCTCAGAAAATGGATACAACAAGTGTTAGTTTTGTTTTGGTTGCTCTCGTGGAGCTGGTGGAGTGGATGGGAGCATAAATAGCCATCACCAAAATCTAACGGTTACACAACTTTATGCACTACTCACTAGGACTGAATGAAACCATTCAGTGCGATCGATTAGTACAGAAGTCCTGAACTCTAGGTTTTTCGATGAGACGGGATGAACAACTCTGAGGGGCCGATGGGTGATGACCTAAGCACTTTCCAAACTTTGGTGCGACCATCGATTTCACTTGGTAATTCTGAAACAAAATCAATAAGAAACAGAAAGTTGGCAAGTGCGCTTCGGTGGCACCGATCGACTAACTCAGAAATTTCGATAGGAAGACGATGGGTAACAAAAGGTTGGCATGGTTACTTTGGTGAGACCAAAGGGTCATCTCGGTACGTCTGATTTGTAAGGGTTTAGGTAGAGGATCTGTCAAGTGTATCTCGAAGGGTCCTGGTGTATGAGTTTCGATGGGACCGAGATAGACTTTAGGGTTTTTGATAGATAGGATTTGGAGGGTGTGATTGAGAGTTTTGGAGAAATACCTTCAATCTCTTGAGCAAATGACTCATGATCAAAACCTTGTCCCCTTTTAATAGTATTGGATTTCCTATGGACTCAATGTGATGTTGGATCACTTAACCAAAAATGTAGAGTCTTGAAGCTTTGACAACATGGTTCCTTAGTAGCTTGATGGGTCCACATCTCCGTCCATTCACTTGCCTAAGTTGAACTTTTCTTGAAATATACTTGAGGAAAATATTAGACAACAACATGTGTGTTGACATGAATTACCAAAACCACAAAGGGAGCAAGTATGCTTTCACCTAGTCCCAAAGATGGTGAAGTGTCATGTAGTCGACATTCACATAACACCACTAGAGGAACACAACACAAATAATAACAAAACATTGAACGGGAATCAACTTCGCATTATTAATAGTAACAAGACTTCTCAATGTCCTCAATAACTAATGGAACTAGTCACAACTCAGCATATTGATCATGATCAGTGGGTATGAATATATGATTAACAATCCGAACATAATAATCTTCCACCAATTAAACCAACAAGAATCAACTACACAATGTAATCAACATTACTAGCACCCCAGGTACGAATTTGAAGTTTGATACAAGGATTGAACACAAAGGATGAAATGGGGTTTGGAGATGAGATGGTGCTGATGATTCGCACGATGAACGAAGTGTTGGTGACAATGAAGACTTCAATTTCCCTCTTACGAAGGGAAGTTTCCCTGGCAAAATCGCTCCGCCGGATAGCAAACATGCTCCACCTAAGTTCCTGATGGGGAACGTTGCATGGGAAACAAAAACTTTCCTACACACATGCAAGATCTATCCATGGTGATGAGCATCTACGAGAGGGAGAGTGGATCTACGTACCCTTGTAGATCGCTAAGCGGGAAGCGTTAGGAAACGCAATTGATGTAGTCCAACGTCTTCGCGATCCAAATCGCCAAGCGTCCCGCGATCCAATCACAATCCATCCCGATCTAGCACCGAACGGACGGCACCTCCTGTTGGGGAACATTGCATGGGAAACAAAAAAATTCCTACGCACACGCAAGATCTATCCATGGTGATGAGTATCTACGAGAGGGAGAGTGGATCTACATACCCTTGTAGATTGCTAAGCGGGAAGCGTTAAGAAACGCGGTTAGTGTAGTCGAACGTCTTCGCGATCCAAATCGCCGAGCATCTCGTGATCTCATCATGATCCTTCCCGCGATCCAATCATGATCCATCCCGCGAACTCATAACGATCCGTCCCACGATCTCATCACGATCCATACCGCGAACTCATCATGATTTGTCCCGATCTAGCGCCGAACGGACGGCACCTCCACGTTCAGCACACGTACAGCTTGATGACAATCTCCGCCTTCTTGATCCAGCAAGAGGGAGAGGAGAGGTAGAAGAGTTCTCCGGCAGCATGACGGCGCTCCGGTGTTGGTGGTGGAGCTATTCCGGCAGGGCTTCGCCTAAGCACTGCAGAAATCCGATCTAGAGGAGAAACTATGCACTGGAGGAACGGGTAGCACGTGGCTGAAAATCTAGTGCCAAAAACCCTAAAACCTCTAGTATATATAGGAGGAAGAGAGGAGGAGGCTTGGCTCCCAAGGAGCCAGCCCCTGGGTCGGCCGAACCAAGGAGATTGGAGGATTCCTCCTCCAATCCTAGTAGGACTAGGACTCCTCCTTATTTTTGCCTTTTTTGCCTTTTTCCACCTTTTTCTCTTTGGGATTTTCTTCCCATTCGCATGGGCCTTGTGTGGGACTTCCACCAGCCCACTAAGGTCTGGTATTTACTCTCCCACCGCCCATGTAGCCTCTTGGGTCGAAATACCCCTCCCGATGGTCTCCCGATACACTATCGGCACTCCCGGTACACTACCAATGAGCCCGAAACTTTTCCGGTGACCAAAACATGACTTCCTATATATCAATCTTTACCTCCGGACTATTGCGGGGCTCCTCGTGATGTTTGGGATCTCATCCGGGACTCCGAACAACCTTTGGTCACCACCATACATAACTCTATACTACCGAAACGTCACTGAACCGTAAGTGTGCAGACCCTACGGGTTCGAGAACTATGTAGACATGACCGAGACACCTCTACGGTCAATAACCAATAGCAGGACCTGGATGCCCATATTGGTTCCTACATATTCTACGAAGATCTTTATCGGTCGAACCTTTATGTCAAGGATTCAGTTAATCTCGTATGATGTTCCCTTTGTTCTTTGGTATGTTACTTGCCCAAGATTCGATCGTCGGTATCTCCATACCTAGTTCAAACTCGTTACCGGCAAGTCTCTTTACTCGTTCCGTAACACAAGATCTCATGACTAACACTTAGTCACATTTCTTGCAAGGCTTATTGTGATGTTGTATTACCGAGTGGGCCCTGAGATACCTCTCCGTCACTCGGAGTAACAAATCCCAGTCTTCATCCATGCCAACCCAACAGACACCCTCGGAGATACTTGTAGAGCACCTTTATAGTCACCCAGTTACGTTGCGACATTTGATACACACAAGGTACTCCTCCGGTGTCAGCAAGTTGCATGATCTCATGGTCATAGGAACATATACTTGACATGCAGAAAACAGTAGCAATAAACTGACACGATCATATGCTACGTTTGTAGTTTGGGTCTTGTCCATCACATCATTCTCCTAATGATCTGATCCCGTTACCAAATGACATCTCATGTCCATGACTAGGAAACCATAGCCATCTTTGATCAACGAGCTACTCTATTAGAGGCATACTAGGGACATGGTTTTGTCTATGTATCCACACATGCATCTAAGTCTCCGATCAATACAATTATAGCATGGATAATAAATGATTATCATGAACAAGGAAATATGATAATAACTAATTTATTATTTCCTCTAGGGCATATTTCCAACACCTCTGCGTTCAGCACATGTGCGGCTTAATGACGATCTCTGCCTTCTTGATCCAGCAAGAGGGAGCGGAGAGGTAGACGAGTTCTCCGGCAGCGCGATGGCGTTGCGACGATGGTGGTGGAGTAATTCCAGTAGGGCTTCACCTAAGAAATGTTGAAACCGATTTAGAGGAGAAACTACGGACTGGAGGTTAGGGTTGCACGTGGCTGAAAGTCTATATGCAAAAACCCTAAAACCTCTAGTATATATAGGAGGAGGAGAGGAGGAGGCTTGGCGCAAGGGGCTAGCCCTTGGAGGCTTCGGCCGAAGTGGAGAGGAGGAGTCCTCCTCCTCCACTCCTAGTAGGATTAGGACTCCTTCCTTATTTCCACCTTTTTGCCTTTTTCCACCTTTTCCACTTTGGACTTTCTTCCCAGCCGCATGGGCCTTCTATGGGACTTCATCCATCCCACTAAGGGCTGGTATTCATCCTTCCACAGCCCATGTAGCCTCTTGGGTCGAAATACTCCTCCCGATGGTCCCCCGGTACCCTCCCGGCACTCCTGGTACACTACCGAAGAGCCCGGAACTTTTCCGGTGAGCAAAACAGGACTTCCTATATATCAATCTTTACCTCCGGACCATTCCGAAGCTCCTCGTGATGTTCGGGATCTCATCCAGGACTCCGAACAACATTCGGTCACCACCATACATAACTCTATACTACCGAAACGTCACCAAACCTTAAGTGTGCAGACCCTGCGGGTTCGAGAACTATGTAGACATGACCGAGACACCTCTACGGTCAATAACCAATAGCGGGACCTGGATGCCCATATTGATTCCTACATATTCTACGAAGATCTTTATCGATCGAACTACTATGTCAAGGATTCAGTTAATCCCGTATGATGTTCCCTTTGTTCTTCGGTATATTACTTGCCCGAGATTCGATCATTGGTATATCCATACCTAGTTCAACCTCATTATCGGCAAGTCTCTTTACTCATTCCATAATACAAAATCCCGTGGCTAACACTTAGTCACATTGCTTGCAAGGCTTATTGTGATGTTGTATTACCGAGTGGGCCCTGAGATACCTCTCCGTCACATGGAGTAACAAATCCCAATGTTGATCCATGCCAACTCAACAGACACCCTCGGAGATACCTATAGAGTACCTTTATAGTCACCCAGTTACGTTGCGATGTTTTATACACACAAGGCATTCCTCCGGTGTCCGTGAGTTGCATGATCTCATGGTCATAGGAACATATACTTCACATGCAAAAAACTATAGCAATAAACTGACACGATCATATGCTACGGTTATAGTTTGGGTCTTGTCCATCCCATCATTCTCCTAATGATGTGATCCCATTTATCAAATGACATCTCATGTCAATGTCTAGGAAACCTTGACCATCTTTGATCAACGAGCTAGTCTACTAGAGGCACACTAGGGACAAAGTGTTGTCTATATATACACACATGCAATGTGTTTCAAATCAATACAATTATAGCATGGATAATAAAAAATTACCATGAACAAGTAAATATAATAATAAACACTTTATTCATTACCTCTAGGGCATATTTCCAACAGTCTCCCACTTGCACTAGAGCCAATAATCTAGTTCACATCACTATGTGATTTACATTGTAATGAATCGAATACCCATGCAATTCTAGTGTTGATCATGTTTAGCCCTTGGAAGAGGTTTAGTCAACGGGCCTGCAACATTCAGATCCGTGTGCACTTTGCAAATATTTATGTCCTTCTCCTCGATGTAATCGCGGATGAAATTGAAGCGTCGCTTTATGTGTATGGTCCTCTTGTGAAACCTTGGTTCCTTGGCCAGAGCAATGGCACCAGTGTTGTCACAGAACAGAGTCATTGGATTCAGTGCACTGGGCACTACTCCAAGATCTGTCATGAACTGCTTCATCCAGACACCTTCCTTCGTTGCCTTCGAGGCTGCGATGTACTCCGCCTCGCATGTAGAATCGGCTACCACGCTTTGCTTGGAACTGCACCAGCTTACCGCTCCCCCGTTGAGAATAAATACATATCCGGTTTGCAACTTAGAGTCATCTGGATCAGTGTCAAAGCTTGCATCGACGTAACCCTTTACGACGAGCTCTTCATCACCTCCATAAACGAGAAACATTTTCTTAGTCCTTTTTAGGTACTTAAGGATATTCTTGATCGCCGTCCAGTGCTCCATTCCAGGATCACTTTGAAACCTTCCGGTCATACTTATGGCAAGGCTAACATCGGGTCTTGTGCACAGCATTGCATACATGATAGAGCCTATGGCTGAAGCATAGGGGATGACACTCATCTTCTCTCTATCTTCTGCAGTCACTGGGCATTGAGTCTTACTCAACTTCACACCTTGTAACACAGGCAAGAACCCCTTCTTGGACTGGTCCATTTTGAACTTCTTCAAAACTTTATCAAGGTATGTGCTCTGTGAAAGTGCTATTAAGCGTATCGATCTATCTCTATAGATCTTAATGCCTAATATGAAAGCAGCTTCTCCTAGGTCCTTCATTGAAAAACTCTTGCTCAAATATTCCTTCACGCTTTCCAGCATTTCTATATTGTTTCCAATCAGCAATATGTCATCCACACATAATATTAGAAACGCTATAGAGCTCCCACTCACTTTCTTGTAAATACAAGCTTCTCCATAAACTTGTATAAACCCAAACGCTCTGATCACCTCATCAAAATGCTTATTCCAACTCCGAGATGCTTGCACCAGTCCATAAATGGATCGCTGGAGTTTGCAAACTTTGTCAGTATTCTCTGGATCGACAAAACCTTCTGGTTGCAGCATATACAACTCTTCCTCAAGGAAACCGTTGAGGAATGCTGTTTTGACATCCATCTACCAAATTTCATAATCGAAATATGCAGCTATTGCTAACATGATTCTGATGGACTTAAGCATCGCTACGAGTGAGAAGGTCTCATCGTAGTCAACTCCTTGAACTTGTGAAAAACCCTTTGCCACAAGTCGAGCTTTATAGATGGTGACACTATCGTTCGCGTCCGTCTTCTTCTTAAAGATCCATTTGTTCTGAATGGCCTTTCTCCCTTCAGGTAATACTTCCAAAGTCCATACATTGTTTTCATACATGGATCCCATCTCGGATTTCATGGCCTCTAACCATTTCTCGGTATCCGGGCCCATCATCGCTCCTCCATAGATCGTAAGTTCATTGTTGTCCAACAAAATGACCTCCACGACAGGGTTGTCGTACCACTCAGGAGCAGTACGTGCCCTTGTCGACCTATGAGGTTCAATAGTAACTTGATTCGAAGCTTCATGATCATCATCATTAACTTCCTCTTCAACTGTCGTAGGCTCCACAGAAACATCTTTATGCGCTGCGCTACTCTCTGGTTGAAGTAAAGGTTCAATAACCTCATCAAACTCTATTTTCCTCCCACTCAATTCTTTCAAGAGAAACTCTTTCTCAAGAAATGTTTTGTTCTTTGCGACAAACACTTTGCCTTCGGATCTGAGATAGAAGGTATACCCAACTGTCTCTTTCAGGTATCCTATGAAGACGCATTTCTCCGCTTTGGGTTCCAGCTTTTCAGGCTGAAGCTTTTTGACATAACCATCACATCCCCAAATTTTAAGAAACGACAACTTTGGCCTCTTGCCAAACCGGAGTTCATATGGCGTCGTCTCAACGGATTTCGATGGTGCCCTATTTAAAGTGAATGCAGCTATCTCTAATGCATAACCCCAAAACGATAGTGTCAAATCGGCAAGAGACATCATAGAACGCACCATATCTAATAAGGTTCGATTACGACGTTCGGACACACCATTACGTTGTGGTGTTCCAGGCGGTGTCAACTGTGAAACAACTCCACACTGTCTTAAGTTACTGCCAAACTCATAACTCAGATATTCACCTCCTCGATCAGATCATAGGAATTTGATCTTCTTGTTACGATGATCCTCAACTTCACTCTGAAATTGCTTAAACTTTTCAAACATTTTAGACTTGTGTTTCATTGAGTAAATATACCCATATCTACTTAAGTCATCAGTGAAGGTGAGAAAATAATGATATCCACCACGCGCTGCAACATTCATTGGACCGCACACATCAGTATGTATGACCTCCAACAAGTCACTTGCCCGTTCCATTGTTCCAGAGAACGGCGTTTTAGTCATCTTGCCCATGAGGAATGGTTCACATGTGTCAAGTTATTCAAAATCAAGTGACTCCAAAAGTCCATCAGCATGGAGCTTCCTCATGCGATTTACACCAATATGACCCAAACGGCAGTGCCACGAGAAAGTGGTACTATCATTATCAACTCTACATCTTTTGGCATCAATGTTATGAACATGTGTATCATCACTATCAAGATTCAATATGAATAAACCCCTCGCATTGGGTGCATGACCATAAAATATATCACTCATATAAATAGAACAACCATTATTCGCTAATTTAAATGAGTAACCATCTTGCAATAAACAAGATCCAGATATAATGTTCATGCTTAACGCAGGCACTAAATAACAATTATTCAGGTTCATCACTAATCCCGATGGTAATTGAAGAGAGAGTGTGCCGACGGCGATCACATCAACCTTGGAACCATTTCCCACGCGCATCGTCACTTCGTCCTTCGCCAGCCTTCGTCTATTCCGTAAGGTGCCACTAATGCCCGAGGGAGATGATGAGAAGATGGGTGACCACTTGATAAAGAAGTGGTGTGTCGAGGCAAGTTGAGTATGTGTTTTCAAAAATGGATTAGATTTAAGGTCTGTTGACCGTCCCAACATTACATGCACAACCACGATACCCCTTATGGGACGGGGCTTTGTTGATTACCTTGGTGGGTACTGGCAAGGAGCCCGCATTACTAGTGGTGGGAGTGGCGGGGTCATTCTCGATACGGGGTCGTACTGGTATGTACGATCATGCGCTTTCTTCACAGGCACCGGGCACACCGTTGGTCCCCTCATGGATGGTACGATTAGAGCGACACTCGTGTGATGTACATCATGAGGGCTGGGTACCAATCGAGTGGACTCTTTGTTTAGTATCGCGGGGGAAAAGGCATTGTTCGGGTGCTTACCTCGGGTATGTTATATACCGCGAGCCGTGGATGACACGGAAATTCCCCGAGTCTTGTGGGTAAAGTGTGCAACCTCTGCAGGGTGTAAAACTATTCGAATAGCCGCGTCTATGGTCATGGATAGTTGGAGGTCCTTCTTAAACTACGTCCGGATGTTTTCTTGAAACTTGGTGTGAGTATGGGTGTGATGGTGACAAGAGGTCACATGAGCTAAGACAGATGACTTAGCGTGATGAATGAACATGAGATGTTCAACCAATACTTATTATGATAGCTGCAATTTATTCACATGGATACCTGCTAGTTGTTGTTGCATGCTCACTAGTTACTTGATCATGTCATTTGCATTTAAAAAAATAGTTTTCCGCAAACTTACCTATTAGTGCTATATCATGCATCATTGTTACCTCGTTCCACACTTGGGTTGCTTGCGAGTACATTCAAAGTACTCATTGGCTTGCCACTGGTTATTTAATTGGCCAGGCATGGAAGAATAGGAGTATGTTGAAGAGTTCGTTGGAGACGAACATGCGAACTAGGATGCTTCCTAGTTAGAATGCCTGTAGGTTAAGGCAGACGGCATGGGTTCACGCTTTCGACCAAGATTTCCACTGCTTGTTCTATTTAAGTGTTTGGCCCGTGTGGCCCTATCTATGTAAGACTAAGACCTTCGTGGTCAGTATTTGTGTAAGACGATAAGTATGGATGTAAGACTCTTGTTATTCAGCTTTTGTGTGTTCAGTGAGCATTGATCTCTGGGATCACTGTACACGTTCATTCGGTGATCACGACTCATGAGTCGGGGTCCCCACACCAATAGCGGGACCTGGATGCCCATATTGATTCCTACATATTCTACGAAGATCTTTATTGGTCGAACCACTATGTCAAGGATTCAGGCTAATCTCGTATGATGTTCCCTTTGTTCTTCGATATGTTACTTGCCCGAGATTCGATCGTCGGTATCTCCATACCTATGTTGGAGAATGTTGCATGGGAAACAAAAAATTTCCTATGCACACGCAAGATCTATCCATGGTGATGAGCATCTACGAGAGGGAGAGTGGATCTACATACCCTTGTAGATTGCTAAGCAGGAAGCGTTAAGAAACGTGGTTGGTGTAGTCGAACGTCTTCGCGATCCAAATTGCCGAGCGTCCCGCGATCTCATCACGATCCATCCCGCGATCCAATCACGATCTGTCCCACGAACTCATCATGATCCTTCCCGCGAACTCATCATTATATGTCCCACGATCTCATCACGATCCGTCTCGCAATCTTGATCACGGTCCTTCCGATCTAGCGCCGAACGGATGGCACCTCCGCGTTCAGCACACGTACAGCTTGATGATGATCTCCGCCTTCTTGATCCAGCAACAGGGAGCGGAGAAGTAGAAGATTTTTACGGCAGCGTGACGGCGCCGCAGCAATGGTGGTGGAGTAATTCTGGCAGGGCTTCGCCTAAGCACTCTAGAAAACCGATCTAGAGGAGAAACTATGCACTAGAGGAACGGGTAGCACATGGCTGAAAATCTTGTGCCAAAACCCTAAAACCCTCTAGTATATATAGGAGGAGAGGAGGACGAGGCTTGGCTCCCAAGGATCCAGCCCTTGGGTTGACCGAACCAGGAGGGAGGAGTCCTCCTCCACTCCTAGTAGGATTAGGACTCCTTCCTAATTTAGCCCTTTTGCCTTTTTCCGCCTTTTTTCCTTTTGGGCTTTTTCTTCCCAGTCGCATGGGCCCTTTATGGGACTTCCTTCAGCCCACTAAGGGCTGATATTCATCCTCCCACAGCCCATGTAGCCTCTTGGGTCGAAATACCCCTCCCGATGGTCTCCCGGTACACTACCGATGAGCCCAAAACTTTTCCGGCGACCAAAATAGGACTTCCTATATATCAATCTTTACCTCCGGACCATTTCGGAGCTCCTCGTGACGTCTAGGATCTCATCTGGGACTCCAAACAACCTTCGGTCACCACCATACATAACTCTATACTACCAAAACGTCACCGAACCTTAAGTGTGCAAACCCTGCGGGTTCAAGAACTATGTAGACATGACCGAGACAACTCTACGGTCAATAACCAATAGCGGGACCTGAATGCCCATATTGGTTCCTACATATTCTACGAAGATCTTTATCGGTCGAACCTCTATGTCAAGGATTCAGTTAATCCCGTATGATGTTCCCTTTGTTCTTCGGTATGTTACTTGCCCGAGATTCGATCGTCGGTATCCCCATACCTAGTTCAACCTCGTTACCGGCAAGTCTGTTTACTCGTTCCGTAATACAAGATCCCATGAGTAACACTTAGTCACATTGCTTGCAAGGCTTGCGGTGATGTTGTATTACCGAGTGGGCCCTGAAATACCTCTCCGTCACACGGAGTAACAAATCCCAGTCTTGATCCATGCCAACCCAACAAACACCCTCGGAGATACCTGTAGAGTACCTTTATAGTCACCCAGTTATGTTGCGATGTTTGATACACACAAGGCGCTCCTCCGGTGTCAGTGAGTTGCATGATCTCATGGTCATAGGAACAGATACTTGACATGCAGAAAACAGTAGCATTAAACTGACACGATCATATGCTACGTTTGTATTTTGGGTCTTGTCCTCACACCATTCTCCCAATGATGTGATCCTGTTATCAAATGACATCTCATGTCCATGGCTAGGAAACCTTAACCATCTTTGATCAAAAAGCTAGTCTATTAGAGGCATACTAGGGACATGGTTTTGTCTATGTATCCACACATGCATGTAAGTCTCCGATCAATACAATTATAGCATGGATAATAAACGATTATCATGAACAAGGAAATATGATAATAACTAATTTATTATTGCCTCTAGGGCATATTTCCAACAGTCTTCCACTTGCACTAGAGTCAATAATCTAGTTCACATCACCATGTGATTCACATTGTTATGAATCTAACACCCAATGAGTTCTGGGGCTCGATCATGCTTTGCATGTGAGAGAGGTCTTATAGTCAACGGGTCTGCGACATTCAGATCCGTGTGTACTTTGCAAATCTCTATGTCAAACCGTAAACACTGCTACCACACTCCACTTGGTACTATTCCAAATGGCTGCTCCACTATACTTATCTAGATTGCTACTACGAGTCATCCGGATTGGTGTTAAAGCTTGCATCAACGTAACTCTTTACGATGAACTCTTTATCACCTCAATAATTGAGAAACATCTCCTTAGTATTTTAGTTACTAAGGATAATCTTAACCGTTGTCCAGTGATCCACTCCCGGATCACTTTTGTACCCCTTGACACACTCATGGCAAGGCACACACCAAGTGCGGTACACAACATGGCATAATATGGCTAAGGCATAGGGGACGACGTTCGTCCTTTCTCTTTCTTCTGCCATTGTAGAGCTTTGAGTCTCACTCAACTTCACACCTTACAAATCAGGCGAGACCTCTTTCTCTGACTGATCCATTTTGAACTCTTTCAAAATCTTGTCAAGGTATGTACTCATTGAAAGTATCATCAAGCATCTTGATCTATCTCTATAGATCTTGATGCTCAACAGTTAGGTAGCTTTATCCAGGTCTTCCTTTGAAAAACTCTTTTCAAACAACCGTTTATACTTTCCAGAAATTTTACATCATTTCCGATCAACAATATGTCAACCACATATGCTTACAGAAACTCTATAGTGCTCCCACTCACTTGATTGTAAATACAAGTTTCTCATAAACTTTGTACAGACTCAAAAAACTTTGATCACCTCATCGAAGTGTATATTCCAACTCCGAGATGCTTGCTTCAGTTCATACAAGGATCACTGAAACTTTCACACCTTTTAGCATCCTTAGGACTGACAAAACCTTCTGGTTGTATCTCATACAACCTTTCCTTAAGGAAGGAAACGATGTTTTGGCATCCATCTGCCAGATTTCATAATTGAAAAATGCAGCAACTGCTAACATAATTCCAACAGACTTCACCATCACTACGAGTGAGAAAGTCTCATCGCAGTCAACTCCTTGAACTTGGCGGAAACTTCTTTGCGACACGTCGAGATTTATAAATGGTGACATTCACCATCAGCGTATGTCTTCATATTAAAGGTTCATTTGTACTCAACGACCTGCCGTCCAACGAGCAAGTCTACCAAAGTCTATACTTGGTTTTCATACACGGATCCTTTCTTGGATTTCATGGCCTCTAACTATTTGTCGGAATCCGGGCCCATCATCGCTTCTCCACAGCTCGTAGGTTCATCGTTGACCAACAACATGACCTCCAAGATAGGGTTGTCGTACCGCTCAGGAGCAGTACACATCCTTGTTGACCTACAAGGTTCGATATTAACTTGATCCGAAGCTTCATGATCATCATCATTTACTTCCTCTTCAACTGACGTAGGTTCCACAGAAACATCTTTCTGTGTTGTGCTACTCTCTGGTTGAAACTAAGGTTCAACAACCTCATCAAGTTCTATCTTCCTCCCACTCAATTCTTTCGAGAGAAACTTTTTCTCGGGAAAGGACACATTTTTAGCAACAAACACTTTATGCTTGGATCTGAGATAGAAGGTTCACCCAACTATTCTTAGGGTAATCTGTGAAGATGCATTTGTCCGCTTTGGGTTCGAGCTCATTAGGTGAAAACATTTTCCACACAAGCGTTGCATCCCCAAACATTAAGAAATGACAGCTTAGGTTTCTATCAAACCATAATTCACACGGTGTCATCTCAACGGATTTAGATGGTGCCCTATCTAAAGTAAATGTAGTTGTCTCTAATGCATAACCCCAAAATTATAGTAGCAAAACGATAAGAGACATCATAGCAAGCACTATATCCAATAGAGCACGACTATGACGTTTGAACACACCATCACACTATGGTGTTCCAGGTGGCGTGAGTTGTGAAACTACTTTCACATTGTCTAAAGTTGTATGCCAAACTCATAACTCGGATATTGACCTCCATGATCATATCGTAGACATTTTTATCTTCTTGTCACGATGATCTTAAAACTTCACTCTAAATTTGCTTGAACCTTTCAAACGATACAGACTTGTGTTTCATTAAGTAAATATACACTATATCTACTCAAATCATCAGTGAAGGTAAGAAAATAACGATATCCACCGCATGCTACAAGACACATTGGACTGCATACATCAACATGTATCATTTCCAATAAACCACTTGCCCGCTCCATGAATCCAGAAAACGGGGTCCTTAGTCATCTTGCCAAGAGGCACGGTTCACATCTCTCAACCGATTCGAAATCAAATGAGTCCAAAGATCCATCAGCATGGATTTTCCTCATGCGCTTTATACCAATATGACATTTAACAAGTATGTGGTACTATCATTGTTAACTTTGTATCTTTTGGCATCAATGTTATGAACATGTGTATTACTACGATCAAGATTCAACAAACCATTCTCACTGGGTGCATGACCATTGAAGGTATTATTCATGTAAACAGAGTAACCATTATTCTCTAACTTAAATGAATAACCGTGTTGCAATAAACACGATCTAATCACGTTCATGCTGAATGCAAAACACCAAATAACATTTATTTAGGTTCGTCACTAATCCCGAAGGAAGAGAGGGTGTACGATGTTGATCACATCAACCTTGGAAACATTTCCAACACACATCGTCACCTCACCCTTAGCTAGTTCTCTGTTCATTCCGTAGCTTTTATTTCGAGTTACTAACATTTAGCAACTGAACCGGTATCCAATACCCAGGTGCTACTAGGAGTACTAGCAAGGTACACATCAATAACAAGTATATCAAATATACTTCTGTTGACGTTGTCATCCTTCTTATCTATCAAGTATCTAGGGTTATTCCGCTTTAGCGACCGCTCTCCTCATAATCGAAGAACTTAGTCTTGGCTTTGGGTTCAACTTTAGGTTGCTTCACTGGAGCAGCAACTGACTTGCAATCCATGAAGTTTCCCTCCTTGCCCTTGCCCTTCTCAAAACTATTGGTTTTTACTAACCATCAACACTTGACGCTCCTTCTTGATTTCTACCTTCGCGGTGTCAAACATCAAGAATAGCTCAGGGATCATTATTTCTATCCCTGGCATTTTATAGTTCATCACCAAGTTTTAGTAGCTTAGTGATAGTGACTTGGGGAACTATATCAATCACTATCTTATCTGGAAGATTAACTCCCACTCGATTCAAGCGATTGTAGCACCCAGACAATCTGAGCACATCCTCAACGATTGAGCTATTCTCCTTCATGTTGCAGACAAAGAATCTTGTTGGAGATCTCATATCTCACAACACGGGCACGAGCCTGAGATCCCAATTTCAGCTCTAAGAACATCTAATATGTTCCGTGACATTCAAAACATTTCGGAGCCTCAATTCTAAGCCGTAATGCATGACGCACTAAACTATCAAGTAGTCATCCGAACGTGCCTGTCAGATGTTCACAACATCTACAGATGACGCTAAAGGGGGTGGCGTACCGAGCGGTGCATTAAGGACATAAGCCTTCTGCGCAGCAATGAGGACAATCCTCAGATCACGGACCCAGTCTGCAATATTGCTACCATCATCTTTCAACTCTATTTCTCTAGGAACATATAAAAATTCAAGGGAGCTACAGCGTGAGCTAGTAATCTACAACATAATTTTGCAAAGACACTACTGACTATGTTCATGATAATGAGTTCAATTAATCATATTACTTAAGAACTCCCACTCAAATTGACATCCCTTCCGGTCATTCGAGTGATACATGATCCAAATCCACCAACTCAAGTCCGATCATCACGTGAGTTGAGGTGGTTTCAATGGTGAACATCATCATGTTGATCATATCTACTATATGACTCATGTTCGACCTTTCGGTCTCTTGTGTTCCGAGGCCATGTCTGTACATGCTAGGCTCGTCAAGTTTAACCCGAGTGTTATGCATGTGCAACACTGGCTTGCACCCGTTGTATGTGAACGTAGAGTCTATAACACCCGATCATCACGTGGTGTCTCGTCACGATGAACTTTCGCAACGGTGCACACTCGGGGAGAACACAATTTATCTTGAAATTAAGTGATGGGATCACCTTATAATGCTACCGTCATCCTAAGTAAAACAAGGTACATAAAAGGATTACCATCACATGCAAATCATAAGTGACATGATATGGCCATGAACTTGTGCTTTTGATCTCCATCTTGAAAGCATCGGCATGATCTCCATTGTCACTGGCAAGACGCCATGATCTCCATCATATTGATCTCCATCAATGTGTCGACATCGGGTTTGTCACGCCCACCATGCTTCTACTACTATTGCTACCGTTTAGCGATAAAGTAAAGCATTACATAGCGCTTAATGATTGACACGCAGGTCATACAATAATTAAAGACAACCCTATGGCTCCTGCCGGTTGTCGTACTCATCGACATGCAAGTCGTGATATTCTGTACAAAACATGATCATCTCATACATCACATATATCTCATCATGTAATTGGCCATATCACATCACAACATACCCTGCAAAAACAAGTTAGACGTCCTCTAATTGTTGTTGCATGTTTTACATGGCTGCTACGGGTATCTAGCAAGAACAATTCTCACCTACGCATAAACCACAACGGTGATACATTAGTTGCTTTTCAACCTTCTCAAGGACCGCCTTTGTCGAATCCTATCCCACTAAAGTAGGAGAAACAGACACCCGCCAGCCATCTTTGTGCAACGAGGTTACACGTTAGTTGATGGAACTGGTCTCTCGTAAGCGTACGAGTAAGGTTGGTCCGGGCCACTTCATCCCACAATACCGCTGAACCAAAACACGACCAAGGGAGGAAGCAATCTAAGCATCAACGCCCACAAACTCTTCGTGTTCTACTCGAGATCTCATCTACACATAGACCTAGCTCTGATACCACTGTTGAAGAACATTGCATGGGAAACAAAAAAATCCTACGCACACGCAAGATCTATCCATGGTGATGAGCATCTACGAGAGGGAGAGTGGATCTACATACCCTTGTAGATTGCTAAGCGAGAAGTGTTAAGAAACGCGGTTGGTGTAGTCGAACGTCTTCGCGATCCAAATCGTCGAGCGTCCCGCGATCTCATCACGATCCGTCCCGCGATTCAATCACGATCCGTCCTGAGAACTCATCACGATCCATCCCGCTAACTCATCACGATCCGTCCCGCGATCTCATCACAATCCGTCTCGCAATCTTGATCACAGTCCTTCCGATCTAGCGCCGAACGGACGACACCTCCACGTTCAGCACACGTACAGCTCGATGACGATCTCTGCCATATTGATCTAGTAAGAGGGAGCAGAGAGGTAGAAGAGTTCTCCGGCAGCATGATGGCATCGTGGCGATGGTGGTGGAATAATTTCGGCAAGGCTTCACCTAAGGACTGTAGAAAACCGATCTAGAGGAGAAACTATGCACTAGAGGAACGAGTAGCACGTGGCTGAAAATCTTGTGCCAAAACCCTAAAACCCTCTAGTATATATAGGAGGAGAGGAGTAGGAGGCTTGTCTCCCAAGGAGCCAGCCCTTGGGTTGGCCGAACCAGGAGGGAGGAGTCCTCCTCCTCCACTCCTAGTAGGATTAGGACTCCTTCCTAATTTAGCCCTTTTGCCTTTTTCCACCTTTTTCCTTTTGGGCTTTTTCTTCCCAGCCGCATGGGCCCTTTGTGCGACTTCCTCCAACCCACTAAGGGCTGGTATTCATCCTCCTACAGCCCATGTAGCTTCTTGGGTCGAAATACCCCTCCCGATGGTCTCCCGGTACACTACCGGCACTCCCGGTACACTACCGATGAGCCCGGAACTTTTTCGGCGACCAAATAGGACTTCCTATATATCAATCTTTACCTCCGGACCATTCTAGAGATCCTCATGACGTACGGGATCTCATTCGGGACTCCGAACAACCTTCGGTCACCACCATACATAACTCTATACTACCAAAATGTCACCGAACCTTAAGTGTGCAGAGCCTGTGGGTTCAACAACTATGTAGGCATGACAGAGACACCTCTACGATCAATAACCAATAGCGGGACCTGGATGCCCATATAGGTTCCTACATATTCTACGAAGATCTTTATCGGTCGAACCTCTATGTCAAGGATTTAGTTAATCCCGTATGATGTTCCCTTTGTTCTTCGGTATGTTACTTGCCCGAGATTCGATCGTCGGTATCTCCATACCTAGTTCAACCTCGTTACCGGCAAGTCTCTTTACTTGTTCCATAATACAAGATCCCGTGACTAACACTTAGTCGCATTGCTTGCAAGGCTTGTTGTGATGTTGTATTACCGAGTGGGCCCTGAGATACCTCTGTGTCACATGGAGTAACAAATCCCAGTCTTGATCCATGCCAACACAACAGACACCCTCGGAGATACCTGTAGAGTACCTTTATAGTCACCTAGTTACGTTGCAATGTTTTATACACACAAGGCACTCCTCCGGTGTCAGTGAGTTGCATGATCTCATGGTCATAGGAACAGATACTTGACATGCAGAAAACAGTAGCATTAAACTGACACGATCATATGCTACGTTTGTAGTTTGGGTCTTGTCCATCACACCATTCTCCCAATGATGTGATCCCGTTATCAAATGACATCTCATGTCCATGGCTAGGAAACCTTAACTATCTTTGATCAACAAGCTAGCCTATTAGAAGCATACTAGGGACATGGTTTTGTCTATGTATCCACACATGCATCTAAGTCTTCGATCAATACAATTATAGCATGGATAATAAACGATTATCATGAACAAGTAAATATGATAATAACTAATTTATTATTGCCTCTGGGGCATATTTCCAACAACCTAGTTGAACCTCGTTACCGGAAAGTCTCTTTCTCGTTCCGTAATACAAGATCCCGTGTTTTGGGGATATAACCCCATGGTGAGACCCACCCTAGAGGCTCCGGGTCACACTAGGCGGCTCGTACACCGGCCCAAGAGTGGGTTGTGAAGACTTAAGCCCAAGACGTTTGGTGGCTTGACAAGATGGGCCGGAACGTGGCCCGGACGGAGAAGACCCAAGCAAGTGAGCCGCCCGGAGACGACTTGGTCAGGAAGGCAAGATAAGGTAGAGATAGATTCAGACAGGTAGTGAGAGTCGGTTACAACTTGTATGACCCGTGGTCTTTACCTCCTATATAAAGGAAAGACCCGGGGCGACTTAGAGATCGGACTATCGAGAACTAGGTCAAGCAATAGCTCCCTTGTAATCGATACACCAAGCAATACAAGCACAAGCAGGACATTGGCTGTTACCTCGACTTGAGGGGCCGAACCTAGGTAAACTCGTGTCCTTCACCCAACCAACCCCTTTGAGCCCATCACCTTAGCGATGGCCTCGAATCCAAGTCCGTTCACTCGTACATCTTCCGTGATAAAACCACGACAGTTGGCACCCACCGTGGGGCCCACGCTCGGTGGTGTTGAGTTCTCAAAGGGCTCTCTCCGAGGGCTCGAGGGATACGTGGTCGAAAGTATGAACAAGAGTCGCCATGACCGGCTCTACATCGACGACGCCGGCTCTACCGAATATGGATTTCGGGTTCCCTTCGGTGGGATCCATGTCTTCATTGGCAGGATCGACGGATCTACACCCGGTCCAGACATCTGCACCAGCATCCTCGAGCCGGCTCGGCGCGCGCAACCCGCCCGTGTTAACCCGGGCCGGAAGCACGTCTTCATGGGCTTCACTCAAGGTATGGATCTTGAAGCTTCGGCGTCGCAGGAGACTCTTGTCTGTTCAGAGGACGGATCTTCGAGCGGGGAAGCAGCGTTGATCTACCAGCTTCACAACGGTGGGCTCGGGGGCTACGATGAGCTTTACCCTGAGTCGGAGAATTTTGAGCCGGATGATTTCGGGCCGCCGGTTCATGCGGCCGTGTTCATGGCGGGATTGGCCCCAGATGCGAGCAGCACAGCCACTGGAGCAGCAACCTCGGGGGCTAAGCCACCACCGCCGGCTCAAGTTCTTCTGGATCTGAAGAATGAGCTCGTTGCCCTGATGGCCACTGAAGTCATGCCAGATAATCAAGCCACTCGGAACTTGGAGATTGTGAGACTCAAGGACCGGATGGCGGAGGAGCAACAGAGGATAGCTGAGCTAAAAGTTCAGATGGAGGCAGAGGAAGAACGCATTAAGACGGATGCCTTCCGCCTCGGGCTAGAACAGCAATCAGCGGTTGCGGTGCATCGAATGAGGCATCAATCCCGCTTACCAGAACATTATGAGGCTAGGAATCTCTTCAATACACCAGGAACGGGACGGTCAGCAGATGCACCTGGAAGTCGGTCGACGGCTCGATCGCACCTTAACCCGCCCCGACGAAACCAGGCCTCGCCAGTGGACTTTCCAACGCCGACGGGTCATTATTCCAACCCGGCGGAGAACATGGTGGCCGTGGCCACCCGGCTTGAAACAATCGCTATCCCAGATGAGGCGTCTTTTGCAGAAGAGGTACGGAACGCCATTGGGTACCTTCAGACGGCGATGGCCTAGCAAGAGAAGTATGCTTACAGCCGGAGCCGCGTTCATTCAACCCCCCTCCCTAGCCGCAGCTTTAGCCGGTGCTATGACTCGTCAGCGGTCTCCAGCAGCGATCGGCACAGAGGGCCTCCAGGGGATGATCAGGCGGCTCTAGATGCACAAGTGCTCATAAACCGGGCGAGAAACCAGCAAGAGGCGGCAGCTTTGGCCACGGTGGCTCACCAAGAGCCCGCACCCTCCGTATCAGTAGGAGTGGGAGTGACCACCAGGGCCATGGGAGTACCATGCTTAGCACCGGCTCTGTAGAGTGAGCGGTTGCTGAAGGATTTCAAAGGACCTTGCAAGGTCCCGAATTACACTGTTGACTTACCTCCAGAGGCCTGGATCGAAAGTTATGAGCTGGCTATGGAGATGTTGGATGTCAGTGAGGCGGTCTGTGCTAATTACTTCATCATGATGCTTGAAGGTCTGGCTCGCACGTGGTTAAAGGGTTTGCCACCCAATACCATCAATTCATGGGTTGAGTTGAGGGCAAGGTTCATCAAAAACTTTCAAGGGACATGCAAACAGCCTATGACTATTGTGGATCTCGATCATTGTGTCCAACAGTAGAATGAGTCGGCTCATCATTGGGTCCGACGGGTGTCGACCATCATCCACTCATCTGAATATATCACGGCAGCTCAAGCGGTGTTGATCCTAGAAAAGAACTGTCACTTCATCCCTCTGAAGAAGAAGCTCGGCCGGCTCAAGCGTATGTGTCAGGACATGGGAGAACTCATGGCGGCTCTCACAAAGTATGCTGACTCTGATAACACGAAGGATCCAGGCTCTAATGAGGAGAAAGACGGCCAAGTTAAGAGGAACAACCAGGGCAAGGGTGCGGCAAACAATGGTAACCAGAGCAAGCGGAAAAACCCGGATGGCGGGTCAGAACTGGTGGCCAATGCGAGCACCGTCTAGAATCATTCTAAGGGCAATGGGAAGTTCAGGCCACCTTTTAACAAGAATAGGACTCCTTTCAATTTGGAGGAAATGCTCAAAAAACCCTGTCCGGAGCACAGCCGGCCCGATAAACCTTCAGCGCACACATGAGGGGATTGCCATATCATGCAGAAGTTCAAAAATTACAGCATGCAGCAGCACAACAACCATGGTGGTGGCCCGCCCGGCGACTCAGGACCAGGAGGGTTAGGAGCCGGATTTGGATCCGGCGGCTCATGGTCCGGTCATCATGGTTAGGGCAATCAAGGACGACATCCTCAGCACTCTGGTAACAACAATCAGCAGCAGCATAATCAGTCTGGGTATCAAAGTAATCCAAAGCAGCTCAGTTCGGGCCAGTATCACATTTTCATGACCAGCCTTAACAAACGGGATCAGAAATTGCGCAAGCGAGCGGTTAACGCAGTCGTGTCGGCTCTTCCGCAATACTTGAAGTGGTCTAAGTATGACATAACATGGAGCCGCGAGGATCACCCGCCGCGTGTTGATGACCCGGGGCGGCTGGCCTTGGTAGTTGCCCCCCAAGTGGGAGGATATATGGTGAATAAGGTACTTATGGATGGTGGCAGTAGCATCAACATCCTGTATTATGATACCTTCCGGTGGATGAAGCTGCTTGATAAAGACCTTAAGCCCTCATCAACCGTGTTTCATGGTGTGGTACCGGGCAAGTCAGCTTATCCGGTGGGCAGGATTTCCTTGGAAGTCGCTTTTGGTGACGAGTACAACTACAGCGTGGAATCCTTGTGGTTTGAAGTGGTCAAGATCAAGAGCCCTTATCATGCGCTGTTTGGGCGACCGGCTTATGCTAAGTTCATGGCTAGATCCTGTTATGTCTACTTACAGCTGAAGATGGCCGGATTAAAAGGCACGATTACTGTTCATGGTGATCGGAATACGGCTATTGAGTGCGAGGAAGGAGACACGGCTTACGCAGAATCTAGTTGTGCTGAGGCGGAACTCAAGTTCTATAAGGAGAATGTTGACCCGGAGGATATGACCCCGCTCAAGAAGCCTACGACGGAGGTTGAGCCGCCCCTCAAATTTTCGGCGGATGATACCAAGGCGGTAGATTTCACTCCGGGCAACTCATCCAAACAGTTCATCATTGGGGCCAACATGGATCCCAAATAGGAAAGCGTGTTCATCGAATTCATCCGTGAGAATCGGGACATCTTTGCATGGAAACTTTCTGACATGTCGGGTGTACCGAGAGAGTTCGCTGAGCATAACCTTAATGTGGATCCTAAGTTTAAACCTGTCAAGCAGTTTCTACGGCGGTTTAATGAGGAGAGACGCAAGGCCATTGGGGAAGAGGTCGCTCGGCTCTTAGCGGCAGGTTTCATCGTCGAGGTCTTTCACCCGGAGTGGCTTGCTAACCCAGTGCTTGTGCTCAAAAAGAACGGTACGTGGCGTATGTGTGTGGACTATACGGATCTGAACGAGGCTTGTCTAGCTGATCCTTTTGCTCTCCCTCGTATTGATCAAATCATTTATGCTACGGCGGGTTGCGAAAGTTTATGCTTCCTGGATGCTTATTCGGGATATCATCAGATCAAGATGGCGGTTAAGGACCAAGAGAATACGGCTTTCATCACGCCTTTTGGAGCCTTCTGTTATGTGTCTATGCCTTTCGGGCTCAAGAGTGCCCAGGCGACTTATCAGCGCTGCGTACAGAACTGTCTTCACAATCAGATTGGATGCAACATTCATGCTTATGTGGATGATATTGTGATCAAGTCAAGGAAAAAGGAGACCCTGCTTGATGACTTAAAGGAAACCTTTGACAATCTTCGGATCTATAAGATGATGCTTAATCGGCAAAGTGTGTCTTTGGTGTTCTGGCAAGCTCTTAGGATTTCTGGTTTCTGAGCATGGTATTGAAGCCAACCCGGATAAGATCAAGGCTATCACCTCCCTGGCTGAGCCGGCTTGCATCAATGATGTCCAATGCCTGGCAGGGCGGATCACCGTGTTGAGCCGGTTCATAAGCCGCCTTGGTGAGAAAGGCATCCCTCTGTATCAAATGATGAAAAAGACAGACAATTTCGTCTGGAGTACGGTGGCGGGTGAAGCGTTTGAGGCGCTTAAGAAGCAACTCACTGAGCCGCCAGTTTTAGCTACTCCAGTTGAGAAAGAGCCTTTGCTCCTATACGTGGCGGCTAACAACCGGGCTGTCAGCGCTGCAATTGTGGTCGAGCGCAAGGAAGCAGGGAAAGAGTACCCGGTTCAGAGGCCGGTTTATTATATTAGTGAGGTCCTTACAGAGTCCAAGCAGACGTATCCACATTGGCAGAAGCTAGTGTATGGGGTGTTCATGGCCAACCACAAGTTAAAGCATTACTTCTTGGGGCACCAGATTACCGTGGTCAGCTCTGCCCCATTGGGGGACATAATTCAAAATAGAGAAGCCACGGGTAGGATTGCTAAGTGGGCATTGGAGCTGGGACCTCTCAATCTGAAATATGTACCTCGCACGGCTGTCAAGTCTCAATCCCTTGTGGTTTTCATAAATGACTGGATAGAGTGTTAGGCGCCTAAAGAAAAGCCGGATAACACATACTGGACAAAACACTTCGACGGATCCAAGCAGCTGGAAGGATCAGGGGCAGGAGTTGTCTTAACATCTCCCAAAGGTGATAAGTTTTGTTATGTGCTCCGGCTGATGTTCCCTTGCACTAATAACGCAGCTGAGTACGAAGCCCTGCTTCATGGCCTCCGGGTATCTAAGGAGATGAACTTAAGTCGGGTAAGGTGCTTCAGCGACTCAGATCTTGTGGCTCGGCAAGTTTCAGGTACTTGGGATTCCAGGGATCCGTGGATGGCAGCTTATCGTCAAGCGATGGACATCATTGCTGGTCACTTCAAGGGTTATCAGGTGGATCACATTGATCGTCGCAGGAACGAGGCGGTTGATGCTTTATCAAGGTTAGGCTCTCAACGAAAGCCAGTGCTGCCCAATATCTTTCTGGACGTCTTATATCACCCAACTATCAAGTTACCATCAGAGGAAGATTTGGCTGTCCCTGACCTGGAGGGACAATTGGTGGCAGCTCTACATGCTATTCCGGATTGGACTGTGCCTTATTTGGCATATCTAACCCGGGGCGAGTTACCTGATGATGAGAATCTGGCCAGACAGATCACCCGGCGATCTAAATCCATGACGATAATTAATGGCGAGTTGCATAAATGCAGCGTCACCGGAGTATTTCAACGTTGTGTTTCACCAGAAGAAGGCAAAGAAATTTTGAATGAAATTCATGCTGGTGATTGCGGACATCACGCCGGTTCAAAATCTCTGGTGGCCAAGGCCTTCCGGCATGGTTTTTTCTGGTTGACGGCTCACAAGGATGCAGAGGATTTGGTCCGCAAGTGTGACGGCTGTCAAAAATTTGGCCGGCGTGCTCATGTTCCGGCCCAAGAGTTGCGGATGATACCAATTACTTGGCCGTTTGCAGTCTGGGGGCTCGATATGGTCAGGCCTTTCAAGAGATCCAAGGACAAGAAAACGCACCTCTTGGTGGCGGTTGATAAATTTATCAAGTGGGTAGAAGCTGAGCCGGTCAGCAAGTGTGATGCAGCTACGGTGGTTTAGTTTGTCAAAAAGCTGATCTACCGTTTTGGTTACCCTCACAGCATTATCACGGACAATGGTATAAACTTGTCTAAAGGGGCTATGAAAAAATTCTGCGACCTAGAACACATCCGACTTGATGTTTCTACGGTTGCTCATCCACGGTCCAACGGTCAGGCGGAGCATGCTAACCAAGAAATCTTGAGAGGTACCAAGCCTCGGCTTATGGTTCCTTTACAACGGACGTCGGGTTGTTGGGTGGAAGAGTTGTCATCCGTCTTATGGAGCATCAGAACTACCCCTAATAGATCCACAGGTTATACACCTTTCTTCATGGTTTACGGTGCAGAGGTCGTGTTACCAAGTGACATCTGGCATGACTCGCCTCGAGTGGTAGCTTACGTTGAGGCGGACAATGAGACGGCGTGTCAAGATGTGTTGGATGCTCTAGAGGAGGAACGAGAACTGGCGGCTGCTCATTCGGCAATCTATCAGCAAGACCTGCGCCGCTATCATAGCCGCAGGGTCAAGACCCGGACGTTTCAAGAAGGCGACTTAGTGTTGCGGCTGATTCAAGACCAGACAAATATGCATAAGTTATCTCCCCCATGGGAAGGACCTTTCGTGGTCAGCAGAAATCTCAACAACGGGTCGTATTATCTCATTGACATCCGGAACAACTCAGATACCTCGGGGCAGGAGACCCGCCGGCCGTGGAACATAGCGCATCTGCGGCCTTATTATACCTGAGTTGTTGAGACTCGACATTGTACACTATCATTGTACATATCATATTTATATATGAATAAAGTAGCATCCCTGCAAGCTGAGGCCTCTGCCATTTCGCATATCTTCATCCATGCAAGAAAGATCCAAAACATAGCTGTCGAAGGGGGCTTCCCACCTCCGGGTGTAGCTTATCTAACCCTAACAGACGGCTCTTAAGCCAAAAAAGTTGACAAGTCAACTTGGTTGTCGAAGGGGGCTTCCCACCTACGGGGGCAGCTTATCTAACCCTAACAACCGTCTCTCAAGCCAAAAATGTTGACAAGTCAACATAGCTGTCGAAGGGGGTTTCCCACCTCCGGGTGTAGCTTATCTAACCCTAACAGTCGGCTCTTAAGCCAAAAAAGTTGACAAGTCAACTTGGTTATCGAAGGGGGCTTCCCACCTCTGGGTGTAACTTATCTAACCCTAACAGTCGGCTCTTAAGCCAAAAAAGTTGACAAGTCAACTTGGTTGTCAAAGGGGACTTCCCACCTTAGGGTGTAGCTTATCAAACCCTAACAGCCGGCTCTTATGCCAAAAAAGTTGACAAGTCAACTTGGTTGTCAAAGGGGGCTTCCCACCCTCCGGGTGTAGCTTATCTAACCCTAACAGTCGGCTCTTAAGCCAAAAATGTTGACAAGTCAACATAGCCGTCCAGGGGGCTTCCTGCCCTACGTGCGTAGCTTATCAAACCCCATCGGACGGCTCTTAAGCCAAGCAGTTGACTCCGTCAACACGTTAGGAAGATACATCATCTTTGGGTTATGCTTTTAAGCCTCCCTCCTAACGATATAAAGATACATCTATTCTTGCAGGAAATTAAGTTGCCAAAAGCCGGTAAAGCATCCAATGAGAAGCACAAGAAAGATGGCATATATATGTTAAGTCGGACTGTTTCATAAGTGCACGATGGCACAATTCAAGCAAAGGCAAAGTTACTACCAGACTATTACATAAGCTCTCTATAGAGCCCAAAAATATCTTAAGGTTTTTACACCGCACATGGCGGGTCACAAAGAGTCGGCCATCAACACGCGTTCACAGCACGATCAGCTGGCTGGCGGGTCACCCTGCTTTGGGTCTTCAACTGCCTTGATTTGAAGATTTTCCAAGTCCCAGTTGCAGTTGGTTAAAGCCACAAAGGTTCCTTCTTCAAAGAAGGGGGACGGGTCAAGTTCAGAGGCAAAAAGATTCTTACTGCGGGCAGGCGTCAGATCCTTGGACTCAAAGAGAGGGTCGCGGATTCTTTTCTGGTCAGCGTTGTAAGCCGCCTGGTATGTCTCCAGGTTGACTTCTTCTGCTAACACGGAGGCAAGGACTTTGGAAGCCTTTACACACTGTGCATAGTCAGCCTCTGTAAACTCGGAGCCATCGTCCTTTTTGGAAGGAAATCCGTCCATCATATCAGCCGGAGTTAGCTCTGGAGCAAAAGCCAATGCCCAGCTTATGGCTGCGATCGCCCCCTGACGGGCGACTGATCTCTTTAATTCTACAATCTGCTTTGGCAGCGTCGACAGAAGCTCTAAGACCCCTGTGATAGTTGAAGGGGTATTATCCTTGTACAGTATAGCCTTGATGGTACACACAGCTCCGCAATAAAGTTGCTCTGTCAAAGTATACATGGCCTTCAGGGGCAGCAAGCTATCGGAGGCAAGTTGGCGGCTCCTAGGACCTGCATAAGACGGACGCCTCATCATGAGTCGCTAGCACAAGTACAGTACACAAATTGAGTTAAGTTATCAAATACTTACCAAAGATGGCGGCTGTCATCTTAGTAATGTGGCGCTTCAAGGACTGCAGTTCATCAGACACGATCATAAGTCGCTGATCAGCATCATCTGCCCGTTTAGTCAAAGCGGCTCGTTCGGTCTTAATAGATTCCTTGAAGGTTGCAAAGTTGGCCTTAATCTTGGTCAGTTCTTCAGAAAGGAGTCGGCATTTTTCAGCAGCTTCACTTCGGGTGGCCTGCTGCGTGGCTAGATTATTTTTTAAGCCGGCCACTTCTAACCCGACTTCGTTTAAAGCTTCCTACGACATATCAAAGTATGGAATGAGCCGGCAGGAGGAGAAGTTTAAAAAACTCAGCAAGTTTCAAACAGATTGCAAGCAATATGTATGACACTTGGGGGGATAATGTCTATTTGATCTCCTAGATTAAAGGCAGTTCCGAATCATCTTTATCAAGTTAACCCGGAACTTGGGGGCTACATACTAGCTTTTCAGGATGTTCAGAATGAAAGCCCCGACTCAACTTAGACAAGATTGAGCCGACCCTTGGGGGCTATAATTGGCTCTGTTACCTATTCTCAATAAAGTCCCAACTCAACTTTGATAAGATTGAGCCGGCACTTGGGAGCTACAATTGGTTCTATTGCCTATATTTCATAAAGCTCCGGATCAATGACTATCAACCTTGAGCCGGCCCTTGGGGGCTAACAACGATGATCTGAGATTACCTCTAAGTAAGTTGAGGCCTACAGGCTAAATATTTCTACTTTTACCAAGATTGGAGAGCCGGATTATCATCAGTCAATATTAACCCGGCTCTTGAGGGCTACGTAAGGGTATAAGGAGAGTAAAGAATACCTCATATTTCTTCTTCATTAAGTTAACAAGCTTGAGCTCCAGGTCCCGGCTTGTGGACAGCCGGCTCATATAGCCAGCATGAAGTTCGTCAGCTATCATCTTCTCAAGGGCGGGGAGCTCAAACTCCAGCTTCTTGGAGGCCTCAGTCGTCTCACTATGCTTTGTCAGCACATGAGGTGGAGGAGAGTGGAAGCCAGCGCCGGTAATCAGGACGTCCAGAGTAGTGGTGTCATCAGCAGCCTTGGCAGGGCTCGATGGCTTGGAATGGTCCTTCTGCGGACTCTCTGGAATAATATCGTCAACTACCGGCTCTACAGAAGCCGCTGAGGGATTTGCATCAGGCATAGGAGCGTCCGGCTTGGCAAGCTCCGGTTCTTGAGCAGTAGGGCCAGGGAGGACTTGTTGGTCTTCCTTCGCTTGGCTTGAGCCCTGGAAAATCATAAAAGTTAGAGCCCAAGGTTTACAACCGCCAAAGACTCGGACGTAAGGCTTGAAAAACACGTACAACGGATTAATCTTTGGAGGCGGCAAAGCAGTGCCCGTAGAGTCGCCAGACAAAGGCGATGATCCCTGAAAGGCGGTTCAGATAATGTAAGGCAATGTTGGAATTACAAAGGAAGAGCTAGTAAAATCAAGCAGAGACGAAATACATACCTCCGCGGGGCTCTTCTTCTGAGCCGGGGAGTTAGGTAACCCGGACATGAGATCGGTAGAGCCGGCACTCCGGGTCTGGCGTCAGTCGGTTTGCTGTTGCTTTTTCAAAAGAAATTGGGGGTCCAAGTAAGCAAGAGGATGGTAAAGGGGATCTTTTCGAACGACCCACCGTATCTTCTGGGGTACAAAATATTCTGAGTCGGACGAAACATAAGTTACCTTAGGGGCGTTGGCACGACTGGTCTCTGCCTCGTCTTGTGAATGGTTGTTATCAATAAGGTGAATAAAGAGCTGGCAAAAAATAGTCAAATTATACCTCTGAGCCGTCTGATTCCGGTGGTTCAAACCATTCTTCTTGAGGAGTGGTCTTCTTCGTCCTCTTGGCCGCGGCCTTCTTCTTGGTTTTCTTCAAAGGAGGAACATATTTCTTCTTCCAGAAGTCGGAGTCAGCCTGAAAAGATAAGCCGGCAAGTAGTGAGGAATTGCCAAGACATAGCTAATAAAGAGAAGAGACTATGAAGAGTCGCCTTACATCTAGGGCCGGGTTAGTGACACGGAAAGGTGCCAGCCCAATGGCACTACAAGCTCCTGAAGTTTTGTGGACAAGACTCCGGATGACAGTTGTAATGTCATCTTCTGTTAACGTTGTACGGCTGAGGCAGAGGGAATCATCGTACTGGCCCGGATATTCGCACATAAGGAGATTTCTCCGGCTCAAGGGAATAATCCTCCAAGAGATCCAGCAGTAGATCAAATCCAATCCCGTCAGTCCGTTGGCCATAAGGACTTTAATCTTGGCGTGAGCCGGCTCGTGCTTCGCCCGTTCAGCAGTTGACAGCCGGCCAGGAAGCTCGGAGGTCGTCTTGAGCCGGGATGGCGGTAACCCGGCAGGGGATGCTCACCCTCTAGGGAGGTATCTTTATAGTAAAACTAAGTTCTGTTCCAATCTTTCGGATGACTCGGCATTTGAACAACCGGAAAGGTTATGTCCCGGCGCCTCTGAATTGAAATACCACCGAGTTATAAGCTTGGGCCGGCCTTCACTTTTGTCTGGCGGTTTGCATAAAAAACTCACGGGAAAGACCAACGGACGGCTCTGTTTGCAGGTAGACTTTGCTGAGCACTTGGCAGTTGCATATGTTGGAAACAGAATTGGGGGCGAGGTCTTGAGGGCGCAACTTGTAAAAGTGAAGAATATCCCGAAAGAATTTTGAGCGGGGGGTACAAACCCACGTTCGACATGATCTGAAAATAGAACTACTTCGCCCTCCTCAGGAGTGGGCTTCAGTTCATTACCCGGAACCCGCCAATGGATGACATCTTTGGCGGGAAGGGTGACCGCGTGTACAAAATCCATCAGGAATTCTTCAGTGATGCAAGAGTCGACCCAATTGCATGAGTTGGATGCACGAGACATGGTGGCGGCTCAAAACTATGCAAGGTAACAATGTGCGGCGAGTCAGGGAACGGCAGACGTCTACGGGTGGTTAAAGGCCTAAGATTTTAAGATTAAGCCGCCAGGATCCGGTTGGTGAGAGCCGGAATTACATGGCGGGTCAAGTTTCTGAGAAGACAAAGAAAAATGTGGCTAAGTGCGGAAAACAGGTTTCACAAAGTATCTCTGAAATTATGGATCTACAAAATAGAGAAGAATGGTTTTATTTCAAACCTAGAGACGAACGGTCAAAACGGTGAAAGTTTGAAAATGGCAGGCGGAGCCATTACAGGTCTGCGTTGTGCTACTATTGATTTCCTACAAAACGCCGCATTGGGGACAGGATATTATCGGGTTCGTATGGACTAAGCATGGCCGGCATTGAAAGAGGCTCGTGTTTGAAAGCAGCGGAAGAACTTCGTGAAACCCTACCGAAATGGCTGCGGATCTAGGGGAGGAAAGACTCACCGGAGACGGCACGGCGGACGCGGGGAGAGCTCTGGAACCAACAGGTTGATGCAGCGGCCTCAACGACGACAGTGTGAAGGCGGCACCAGAGTGGGGTGCACTGGAGCGGCGACGGCGGAGGAAAGAAGACGAAGAGGGAGCAGGGAGGAAAACAAATGCCACCCTCTCGCGGTCCTATTTAATAGGCAAGGATGGAAACAAGCGCGAAAATCCAGGCGGCGGATATCATTCGACCGAGGCAGACGCCTCGATTCCCGGACCGTCCATTTAATAAGGGAAAGATTTGTTGCGGACGTCAGAGGATCTTTCTGACAGATTTGACATGACGTCACGGCGGGTCATTATTTTCAGGTGACATAAGGGAGACTCGCCGATGGTTGAGAAGGAGGCTGAAGTGAGCAAGCTCAAATCAACCTGGGGCCTAATGTTGGGGATATAACCCCACGGTGAGACCCGCCCCAGAGGCTCCAGGTCACACTAGGCGGCTCGTACACCAGCCCAAGAGTGGGCTGTGAAGACTTAAGCCCAAGATGTTTGGCGGCTTGACAAGATGGGATGGAACGTGGCCCAGACGGAGAAGACCCGAGCGAGTGAGCCGCCCGAAGACGACTTGGTCAGGAAGGCAAGATAAGGTAGAGATAGATTCAGACACGTACTGAGAGTCGGTTACAACTTGTATGACCCGTGGTCTTTACCTCCTGTATAAAGGCGAGACCCGGGGCGACTTAGAGAGCAGACTATCGAGAACTAGGTCAAGCAATAGCTCCCTTGTAATCGATACACCAAGCAATACAAGCACAAGCAGGATGTAGGTTGTTACCTCGACTTGAGGGGCCGAACCTGGGTAAACTCGTGTCCTTCGTCCCAACCAACCCCTTTGAGACCATCACCTTAGCGATGGCCTCGAATCCAAGCCCGTTCACCCGGACATCTGTCGTGATAAAACCTCGACACCGTGGCTAACACTTAGTCACATTGCTTGCAAGGCTTATTGTGATGTTGTATTACCGAGTGGGCCCTGAGATACCTCTCTGTCACATGGAGTAACAAATCCTAGTGTTGATCCATGCCAACTCAACAGACACCCTCGGAGATACCTATAGAGTATCTTTATAGTCACCTAGTTACGTTGCGATGTTTGATACACACAAGGCATTCCTCTGGTGTCCGTGAGTTGCATGATCTCATGGTCATACGAACATATACTTGACATGCAGAAAACTGTAGCAATAAACTGTCACGATCATATGCTACGGTTATAGTTTGGGTCTTGTACATCCCATCATTCTCCTAATGATGTGATCCCGTTTATCAAATGACATCTCATGTTAATGGCTAGGAAACCTTGACCATCTTTGATCAACGAGCTAGTCTACTAGAGGCACACTAGGAACAAAGTGTTGTCTATATATCCACACATGCAATGTGTTTCCAATCAATACAAATATAGCATGGATAATAAACAATAATAAACACTTTATTCATTGCCTCTAGGGCATATTTCCAACAGTTCAACCTCGCAGATGGCGGAGGGAAGTCCCGAGAATAAATTTTTCTAGGGTAAATAGGATTTTATGGCCAAAGGGCATCATGAGGCGAGCCACCGGGGCCCCAAACGGGAAAGGGGTGCAACCAAGGGGTAGGTCGAGCCACCTGTCCATTTGACTGGTTGGTGGACCCCCTCTAGTATTTCTTTCATCCAGTATTCATCATATGTTCCAAAATAATGCTTCAAAAATCCATGATTAGTTTTGAGCTCCGAAGAATTGCTTTATCTTTTGTTGCTATTTTAGGTCCATAGTTCCAGTTGTCGACAATCCCCCTCTCTTTGTATATCTGACATTTTAAGAGAGAAAATGCATTAGAATTGCACCATAATGTGAAATATATCATTAAAATAAGATAAATCATAGTAAAAAATAATTATGCAAAATGGACATATCAACAAGCACTGAACGAGGTTTGATCCTTTACATGTCTTTGTAGGTAGATTAGTGTTGAATTATTTATGTTGTCCATCACCAACGAGAGCTCTATCGATTAAACGGTTGGAAGTTTGGTTGTGGGCTTAGGGCATCTCCAACGTTGTCCCCTAAAACGGACACACTATTTGTCCATGAACTAGTCCGGGCCAGTCCATGGACACACATATGTGAGAGTCGGCCATCCAATCGCATCCCTGAAACGTCCTCCTAGGTCCGAGCATTTTCATTTCAAATGCATAGCAATACAGTACATTGACGTCGATGGAATACGATATGTGCACAACGGCGGAGGCCGAAGACTGCCGACCGAGCTGCTTGGCGACGTAGAAGTAGGGAGGGTGATATTGCTACGACCAGGGCGACATGTGCATGGACGATGACGGGGACCCGCCTGGCCCGTGGGCCCCATCCCTGGCCTCACCCGCCTCCCTCGCCAACCTTCTTTTTGTTGAACACCCCGTCTGTTGCCTTCACTTTGAGGTGGTGGGCTTGTTGTGTCGCTGAGTTGATCTTCAAGGGGGGCACCTTCGCCGGATCCTTGACCTCCACCGTCTCCACCGGCTTTTCGTATGGTTCCATGCGGCGGCAGAAGTGGAAAGTGCAGGAAGGGTGGATGGCGCCGGCAATTTGGGCGGAGAGGGGAAGAGGGGTATTGGCGCCGAAATAGTGGGGCCGCTCCGAATACATGGACTCCGCTTCGGTTTTAGGTGGGCCAAGGGTGTCATAATCCTAGGCGGCGGAGGTCCGGACTCCTGCAAAGCCCCTTAATTTGCTTTAGGTTTAAGAGAAAACAAACACGCGAACTCGTTCCCGGACAAATACAAATCCGTATTGCCATATTGTCTTGCTTGCAAGCTCTATTTTTCTAGGGTCATTTTTACGTTAGTGGGTTCAGTTACTCTATTATTATGTTGTTGTGTCCGATGTTCTCTCCTCTGATATAAGCAAGGTATGATTTAATTAAATAAAATCATACTGTATAAACGAAGACATGAGAGCTTAAGAAAGGGGATATATACAGTAAACCACCGGCTCTTTCTGTTCCTTTTCTTCCGTAGAAGCTCGGAAGCCAAGGCTGCCTCCCCCAAAGCCCTCCACTCCTCCACGGCTTGACCACCGAGAAGCAGGATTCTCATGGGCTGCGTAGGATCCACCCCCAAGGGCGCCGGAGCCGCCGGAGGCGGTAAGATTCCACGATTCGAGCACCCAAACCCTCAGATTTCCCTTCCTGCTCTTCGCTTTCTGCTTGATCCGTCCGGTTAGGATCGGGCTTTTGTGACAAGATTTATGTGCGGCTCGTGGAATTGGGTTCTTGGAGTTTGAAGATTTGTTGGTCCCTTTAGAAGGCATGCGTTGTGATGGTGTAGATGGCGTCAGTTGTGCGGTGGGAATGGATTCTTGGTCCAGCCGTGCTTGGCAGGAAATGAATTATTGGTTCCAAATCGAATTAGGTTATCCAAGTTGAGTTATTGGTGTGTCGGTAGTTGCTCAAGGGCTTGGCAGGGATTTGAGTGGCGCCTTTATGGAAAGGGATTATTGGTCGAGTTGTGATTTGGGTTTGTGTTAGCCGGCTAAAGTTGCAGGTGTGAAACTTATGCCCACCGGGGAACTGAATGAGATCATTTGTTGTGCGGATTTCCTTGATGAATGATTAGTCTGCGATGGGATTCTTGGGGAAGATGGAGTTGCTTCCCCTTGTGTAACTAGAGAGTGCTGTTGCTGTATTCGATTGTGCTATTGAGTGGCGACATGACTGTAAATTGGGTTCTTTTTTTATACATTGTTTTCCCTGTGTGCATAACGTGTGGAAGATGTTATAGGACACTTCCTGACTTCGTTAATCATAGTTTGGTGAAGAGGAGGTCATGATCAGTGAGTGTGTCAACATGAAGATGTAACTGGATTTGGATCTTCCAAAGTTGTTAGCTGTGATAGACTTGTTGAACTTGTGGACAGTCCAAATTAAGCATGGATGGCCAAATTGTCTTTTCTGAGGAGAAAATTTTGTTGTTTCCAGTTTGTTGTGTGTGACAAATGTTTCTTGATCCGACAGCATGCACAACTATGCTTTGCTACATGATGCATAATTCTGATGTCTGTATGATTTGTTCTGAATGGAACTAATTAGTTAGTAGTATAGCAGTCAACAAAACATAGTTTTAACATTCATTGCATTCTTGGGGGGTGCGATTAACATCTCTGTATCTTTGAAGGTTTCTGTTTTCTTTTGTGATATGGAATAGTTGTTTATTTTGACAATGCATGAACGAATGCTCTATTTTGGGTACTGTTCTATTGTCCTGAATCCTGATACAAGAGACATGACATTTTGTGGAAGTTGAATATTGAAAGCTGGAACTATACAGGATTTGGTTTCCTTGTTCATTACAATTGAGTAGAGTTGCATTTTATGTATTCAGCTAGAAGTAATAGCTTAGCGTCTGGTAAACTCATAATAGTGTCAACATTTATTGAAGAATATGGATGGTTATTTAGTTAGCCTGTAATCTTCTTGGAGCCTGACTAGATTGTGCTAAATTGCTGAGAGTACTATTGTGTTTTGAACAATTCTGTGGGGCTTGGTATTTGATAAAGAAGAAGCAAGTGACGTTTGGAACATGATGGTAGTATTATGTAAGTCCCGGTGCATCATATTGTGTCTGTTGGAAATGGCACAAAACAATTTGTGGATTTTTTAGTTCTTGCCACTTGCCAGTATTTTAGATAGTTGATGACCTCATGTGGATCTATTAAATACATGCCTGAATACTCAATTGACAATGTCTAATCTTGAATAATTAGATGAAATAACATTATTATATACCTATGTGTGTTTTAGTCATCTCATGTACATAGCATGGATCTAATATTATGTCCACTCAATATTTGATTAATTGCAATTGTGAGTTGTTGGCACAGATTAATTTTGATTTATGTTATTTAGTCCCTATAAGTTAGTTTGTTGGTGGTAAAACAAATCTACTCACCATATGTAATGTGTATATTTGTGGTAGACACATAAGGCAATGAGAACAGGGCTAGGAAAGATGCCTTAAAATTTAAAGGTAAGCTTTTCATCGAATGGTAAGTTGTACAAGGATGTTCCTGTTACATAGAGATGAGTTTTTGAGAGCGAAAAAACTGGCGCTGTTTGTCTTTTGTCTTGCACTGAATTTACTCTAATATCTTTTAACTGTGAATACGTATTCAGGCTTCACTGGTCATCTCATACAATGTGGCTTATTTTTCAATTATGCAGAAGCTACGAAGAAAGTCAGGAAGCCTAAGCCCTGGAAGCACCCCCAGCCGATCACAATTGCCCAGCTCAGGCAGATGCGTGATGAGTTTTGGGACACAGCTCCTCACTATGGTGGTCGGAAAGGTACTTCTTACTCTTTTGCTTCTGTCGTGTGTCTTTACATAATTTTGCTTCCTATTAAATTATTAGTTGAGCTACACTTTCTTTTGGTGCTTCCGTGCCTGTATCTATAGTTCTCTTAGCTGCTCATGTACGCAACTAACCATTTAAGCCCTCTACAGAAATTTGGGATGCCCTTCGTGCTGCGTCAGAGGCTGATGTAGCCCTTGCACAGGCAATTGTGGAAAGTGCAGGCGTAATTGTTTCAAATGCAGACCTGACTCTATGCTATGATGAAAGAGGTTTGATTTTCCATCTGATTCCTTTTTTTCCCACTCTTTCAACTGTTGTTCAGGTAGTTTATCATAGCTTTAACATTTCAGGTGCTAAATATGAACTGCCCAAGTATGTTTTGAGTGAGCCAACCAACCTGGTCCAAGACAGTTGAAGGGCAGCCGCACAATGATCTATTCATGTAAAAAACTGTAAATCACTTCAGATGCTAAAAACAAGGCCTTGCTCGAATGTCCTGGTAACAGGAGCATGGTTGATTAATGATTTCAAGCATGCTTCTGGTAACTGTCAGCTTACAGGTTCCCCTCTATCTTTAGCATACAATGTTCTCTTCTATCTCGACTGTCTTCCGACGATTTAGATAAAGTTGTTCATAGCATCCCCTACATTGGTGCTACTGTAAACATGAGTCTTAGAAATCTTCGGTATGGGTTAGAAACTTCAGAATGGTGCGTTGATGTCTTGTTACAATGATATAAGTTGAAGTATTGCAATACATTTCAGAAAGGAAAAAAGAGAGTGTAACATCTATTAGTTACAATGATATATGTTGAGGTGCCTCGAATGCAACAAATTGGCATTCTTTGCCTTGTTGCAATGCCCATGCATTGCCTCCTTTGAGAAAAAAAATTCTTCGAAACGGAGGCAAAAGATTTGCCTCGTCCATTAAATAAGGGGAGAATATAGTTTTACAAATGACCCATGATCACGGCATGACAATTACTCACGTACAACAAGACCTAGTTTCTTAGCACCGGCGGCGACCCAAAGTTTGGCCTCGGTGACTATGTTATTAAGAATGATTGGTGGCGGTGCACTCTTGTGACGAAAAAAACACGGGTGTTTCTCTTTCCCGATAGACCAAGCAACGAGCATGGTTAGGGAGGCCATAGCTCATCTGTTTGGGTTTTGCATGTCAGTTCTCTTGTCCCACCATCTCTGAAGCGATTCCTCCAAGTGCCAGCTAGAGGTGCCGATGTGCACGAGCCCAAATTTCTGAATGACCAAGCGCCATAGCCGAATAGAGAAACGGCAGTTGACGAAAAGATGTATACCCGTTTTTTGCTCTCTCTTGCAAAGTTAGCAAAGACCACAATTTTTCCAACCGCGCCTCGGTCCAAATCCGGTTTTGCGTGGCTTTTCCAACCGCGCCTCGGTCCAAATCCGGTCTTGCAAAGCTAGCCATGCGAAGAACTTGACCTTTGGAGGAGCCCAAGCCTTCCACACCATGTAGTCCATCGGAGAGAACGTGAGCCCAAGGAATTGCGCCCGGTAGGCGGATGCCGCCATGCATGAACCATCCATCGCATGTTTCAAAATGATGTCATCCTCGGCCCGGTCGTCAAGCCTGAAGTCGTTCACAAGCATCTAAAGGGAGAAAAATTCCTTGATGTGTCCACCGGAGACGATGGTGTCAGGCCTGATCTTAACCATCCACACATTCCCTTGTATGGCCTCGCGAACTTTCCAATTCTTTCTCATTGAGGCCTCGTGGATCAGAGGGGCGACGTCCTTGGGCTTCCTGCCAAACAACCAAGGGGAGTCCAAAAAGGTGTTTTAGCACCATTCCCAACAGTGATGGTGGTCGATGCATAGAAGAAGTCGAGATCTTCCTCGGTGCGTGGGTTGCCTAAACCGACCCAAAGTTTGTTAGGCCCCTTCCATTCATACCAAGGCCATCGTAACCTAAGAGCCCTAGCGAATTTGTCAGCGTTGAGGACTCCAAGGCCTCCAAATGCCTTGGGCCGACAAACCACATCCCAATTGACCTTACATTTTTCTCATGTTGTCTTGTTAGTTCATGACCACAAGAAGGCCCTCTCAATCATATTAAGGTTATGCAAGGAACCTTGTGGTACAATGAGGGGCGTGATGGATAAAACAGCTTAGGAGGTGATGACTGATCTAACAAGGGTCGTACGCTCAATGGTGGTGATGTTTTGACCATCCCAAGCCAGCAGTTTTCCAGCCGCTTTGTCTTCAAGGTATTGGAAGTCTACCTTCCACAACTGCCAGACAGAGAGCGGGAGACCCAGATATTTTATTGGGAATGATGCACGGGTCGTTGGAATGCTCCGCAAGATATGCCGAAGAGGAAGTTGATTACATCTGATGGGCACAACCGAGCTCTTATGAAAGTTGGTGCAAAGCCCTGTGATTTCTCCAAATTCCTTAAGAATGATCAACAGATTGTCGATGCCCCTCTTAATTGGGGCCATGAAAATGGTTGCATCGTCCTCATAAAGTGAGGTTCGCATCATGGCACCACGCCTACGGATCTTGTGGATAATACCTTTGTAGGTTGCAAGGTCAAGGATTTGATGGAGAGGATCGATAGCGAGGACAAAAAGCAACAGGGAAATGGGGTCCCCTTGCCGGAACCCACGACCATGCTTGATGGGTGGCCCTGGGAGACCGTTCAACAAAATGCACGAGGAGGAGGAGGAGAGCAAAGCGGCAATCCAATTCCAGAACTTGCAGGGAAACCCATGCGCTGCAGTAAGTCGAGGATGTATTCCCATTTAACCGAGTCAAAGGCTTTCTTAATGTCGAGCTTGAAGAGTAGTGCGGGCGTCTCGCATTTGTGAAGGCGACGCACAAAGTTGCGGACATACATGAAATTGTCATGGATACTCCTATTCTTGATAAAAGCACTCTGTGCGTTCGAAACAAGTGCATCCATGTGAGGGGCTAGCCGCAGAGATAGTGTCTTGGCAATATTTTTTGCAATGGCATGCACGAGACTAATAGGGCGATAGTCTGAGATGCCTTCTAGACCGTCCTTCTTTGGCAAGAGCACCACGTTGACAGAGTTGGGCCATTGCAAGTGAGACGTGTGAAGAGAGTCAAAGCATTGGATCACTCGCATAAGGTCATACTTGATAATCGGCCAACACCGCTTGAAGAAGGAGCCCTTGAAGCCGTCGGGACCGGGGGCCTTGTCCCCTGGCATTTCTTTGATAGCCGCAAACACCTCGTCTTCGTTGATAGGATCCCTCCTTTGAGAATGCAAATTGAGAAATGTGATATGTAGAAAATCATGATCGAAATATCTTATGGCGGCAGTAGTTACTTTATTAGTACAAGATATCTAATAATACTGAAATATTCTGGAAGGATGTAAGCGCAACAATGCTACTACCTCTGTATACTTTTATAAGACGTTTTAGATCACTAAATTAGTGATCTAGAACGTCTTATAAAAGTTTACAGAGGGAATGCTAGTAGTACCGGAGTGTTTTCTTTTTAAAGCAGTACTGGAGTGTGTGTGTGTGTGTGTGTGTTTTTGAAAGCAGTACTGAAGTGTTACATGTTCACGACATGATGTTGGTTTTAGCCAAGTGTTTTCAGCAGCACTCGAATGTTATTGGCAATGAGTGGCGCTTTAATCTTTCGTCTGGTGATGTGGTTTGTGGGTATGATGTATGTTGAATTCTGAAGAAACGTGCTATTTTTGTTAAATGGGTAGGACATCCAGAAACATGAAATTCTGCAGGCGCTGTGCACCGAGCGTTTCAGTCGATTTCAAGTATCATGTTATGGGCTACACGCCTATCTGTAGGGACATTCACGACGAACAATTTCTGACAACAAAATGCACATCTAGGATGATATTCTGCAGAACATAAGTTCACTAAATCTATTACAAGATTGGTACAACGAGATGGGCACAGTGAATTGACTTAAAACTGAAAATTCAGAAATCAGTTCCAGAAAAAAAAGTGTGCTCCAACATTTACCCCAGTTCTAACCCCAATCCGCGACCTCCGATTTTCCGCGCGCTAGATTACCTTCTGATTACATGGCTAAAGATTTGAAACCTGAATCACCTATGAATTGAATTTTCAATTTAATTCCGGTTTCGCTTCTTGAATGACTGCACATGAACGTTAAGCCTGCTTGCATCCTATGCATCATACTTGCAGAGGTTCTCAAACCCCATGTACTCATGTTGCTCCATCTTGTGAATCATGTTCGAGATACCAACCCCACCTGAAGTTTAAAAAGAAGCAGATTATGTTAACATTCTTCAGAGTTCAAAAACAGTGGACATTTGATCTGGGCACAGTTAGATGTTGGAAAATGTACCAAGAGAAATTGCGCTGATGAAAATCATGAAAGCCAGTATGAAGATGATGAGCGATGCCCGCCCTAACCAATTGATCAACCTCCTTACGACGTGCTGCCCGATAATGGCAGCAACGAACGCCACGGCGACAAAGTAAGCAGCTGAAGAAGAGGCCAAGAAACTGATTCAGTATATGTCCAGCACTACCAAGAAAAAAATGTGAACCAGAGTGATAGTGTTACCATAAGGAACTGGAAACCGGTTCAAGAGGTAGTATTCCACGACAGACATGGAAGCAGAGAACATCATCGCGAATGTGGCAGTAGCACTTGAAACCTATCATGATTTCAGTTAAGGAGGCGTTTTTTATGGCCAAAGCATAGCTTGTTGACATGCATAAACGTGAAAACTGGGAGTAGGAGTATACCTGGGGAGGGATGCCGAGCTCCAAAAACAGTGGCCCCATGATGAAACCACCTCCCAAACCTAGCAGACCGCCGACGAGCCCAGCAGTGACACCAAAGAAGCAGTATATGCAGAGCTGATGAAATTTCAGGGTAGTTTGCTCATTTCCCTTTGATGATAGCACCCTCTTCCCGTTCATCAGACCCAGTGCTTCGTACATAGTCACTCCTACAGAGACCGGGATCTGCAGCAAATGAGTAGAAAGATTTATGACAGTGTATGGTCAATATTGTTACAATACAGCAACCCCTCTTTCATTACCTAATAAAAGAATTAGCGAAGTACACCTATAGTGAAAATCGGTCCATATAGGGTGGTGCAAAATTGTAACTTTGTAAAAATTGGTAAAGAAAATTGGGAGCTTAAATCACGTGTTAATTAACAGGAGGGAAAAAATATATACCGAGCTCACAGATCTAGTGACAAGGTAAGGCTTTGAATCTCTAAGTTTGAGTAGTTACATTTTTTGGAGTTCAATAAAGACATGTGGTAATTCATAAATCTGGTGATAAGATTGATATTTGGAACACAAATTCCAGTGGTTAAGTATTTTAGAGGATGTACATAAATTAGTATTAATTTTTCGTATAATGGGATAAAACAGGTGCAGAAATATAAATACCTGGAGAAAGTTCAAGACCCAGTACCACGTGGAGCAAGTAGGAGCGTAATTCTGCAAATATGAGAAGAATAGCATAACGTTAAGTGTTACTGTCAAAGATAGAGAGCTATAAATTTAGTTCAAATACAACAGTTTCTAAAAATAAGTGATAGCATTTGTATGTGTTTCTTTTTTAAATTAACTGAAAAGAGCAGAAGTTCCTGAAACGTCTTATAGAAAATAAACGGATCGGCTGTACATACTGATTTGATTCCTATTATTTCTGAGTGAATTGGTTATAAAGGATGCTCGTTTAATATCACAAAGATTTTGTGAGACAACACGAAAGAAACATTATCGTCCTCTTAAGACAAAAGCAAAATCAAGAAAGAAAAAATGCTTTGCTAGAAAGGCCAAAGAAAGCAACAAAAATAACAGAAATAACCACACAAATGGGGGCAGAGTTACAAGACAGCTAATAGTAACTTGGTAAGAAGCTGGAATTAGATGAGGCTGACATTTTATTGACCATTTTAATTTGTAGTTTTGCAATACAATCCTCACCTTTGTTATCTGAATAGCAAGGAACGCTAGCCACACAAACGTCAGAAGACCAAACTCCTTCCAGTAAATGTTGTTCATAAGTGATGGCTGAAATATTGGGAAATTGTAGGTTCATATTCTTGCCAAGTCTTCGACAAATGTAAGGGATCATGTATATTGTCATGAGAAGTTTACCGCTTCATCTGATTGGGGTTTTACATCAGCTACGGCACCTGGTCCTGTAGGAAGTGGTGCATACTCTGGTTCCTCGACTGAAAGGTTGAAAAATATAAGCATTAATATTTTGATTTGGTGACAGATGGACAGAACTTCATTTTTTAGCCTTCTTACTGGTTTGCTCCAATCGTTTTGCAGCTTCCTGGACGAAATGAAAATAGTTCCATTAGTATACAAGAGGGGCAAACAAAAGAAGGGGAGATAAATAAAAATCATTTTTTATAAACATGATCAGATAATTGTGAAAGATTACCCTTTTGATTATTGTCTCTTTTTTCCATGTCTCGATACCCTTTAGGAAAGCTTTGGTTGATGTGCCTACAATTTAATTTGGAGAAGCAAAGAAAGGTCATTCATGAGAACTAGATAACCAAGATACCAAATGCAGCAGTTTAGGGGTTAATCAGCACCTAGGAAAAGGATTATCAAGAGAACTGTGACCAGCCAGTCAGGGAATATAACATTGAAAATAACACCGATGCTAATCCCGAGCATTAGCATAGGCTGGATGAGCAGCGCTAGGTCATAGTCGATCACCGGCATGTCCAAAGTCGGATGTTTCAGCTTGAGATTGTAGTACACAGTTGAAACAGCTGCACCAGTGATCATACCTGTCCAAATGAATGCAAAATATTAATTAAACTTGCTGAACAAACATTGTACCGGCAATTAAATACTTATAATTACAACATTATATTTTTGCAAGACTAGCATAGCAATTCAGCAACCAAACATTTCTTTGAACTGTACTAAACTACTATAACAATGTCAACCAACAATTCTAACTAGAGAGAGGTAATTATGTGTAAACATAAATGAATTGCTAAATAACAGGGATGTACACTGACAATAAGGATGCAAACCAGATAATTAGTATACAGGTCGGAAAAAACATCTGAGAACTGAAGGTGCATTTCAACCTGCATACTAATTATCTGGTTAGGTCACAAGTTCCAAACTGAATAGCCAGACAGTGTCCTGGACTTAAAGCTAGATTTGGTAGCTGGAGACGATATTGCTGGTCGTACCGGTTAATGGGATAGAATGTATTCCATCTAAAAAACACACAGTTACACCCTAATTGAGGAGCATTGCTCACTGATCTTCCATATTTCAGATTTGTATGTTAATACTCTGCTTTATTGTATAACCTTCACATCTTTGTAGCTAGTTCTTTTTTAATGGAAAGAAGTAAACATAGACTTGGCTTATAATTAAGTAGAAGTAAGCCAGACAAAGGCAAAAAGGTGTAATCTGTTGCACATGAATATATAATTAGCAACCATGACAAGTGACCTGCCTAACACAAACAAAAAAGTTTAGCATTAATTATTCCTTTATAGGACACTTGAATAAGTATTATAAGGGCATGGTTAATAGTATAGCCAGCTGCTGGCTATAAGCCATTGGCATGTCATCTATAGCCCATCTTATAGTCAATATGTACAATAGTTGATTAGGAAGGTATACTACTTATTTATTATATGGCCCATCTTTCACTCTCACAAAGTGTCTAGGAGCACGTGCTAAAGCTGGCTCTTCACCAAGAGCTCGCTTACCTTCTCTCTCCTCTTCTCTTTCCTCCAACTAAGCAAAAATATACTAGTTTATTTCTTATAGCCTGCTGACTCATCTCTATTGTACTTGCTCTAATTCCTACTTGATTTGCCCGTCTAATTTTCCAACAGCAACAGGACAAGCAAGATACCTCAAAAGGAGGTAAACTAATGCTCACACCCCAGGCTGAAGAAAGCTTGAGAAATGAATGCTTAGGACAGCAAAAACTGTTGCTTTCACAGCAGGCACAGAAGAAGAAAATCCCGAAGGAAAGAGTTGGATCCTCACACTTGGATATGGCAGTTGAAGACTTGGGATCAAAACCGATGATCAATGTCAACATCGGCACAAAGATCCCGCCGCCACCAACACCTCCGACGCTCCCAAATGACGCGCCGAAGAATCCGATCAGAGACCCCAGCACCATTTTCCATCCAAATTCCATCGGCTACCACATCCACAAAATCCACCAAATTAGCACCACACATATAAAAAAAGAGTAAAGATATACTGAAAAAGAATCACATAGATGTAGCTTGGAGTTCGAGCTGCATAATAATTGAATTAAATCAAGAGAATTCAGTTCAGTCATGCATGGATGAAACTGAATTCCAGGATACCCACAAACCGAGCAGGTAAGAAAGTGCAGAGCTGATAAAATAGTTGAAAGCAAACTGCAGCAGAAGCTAGTAGAAAAGACGCGCTGGTTAAAGAAATGCTGAGAAAGTTGGGGTTTGTTTTGTGTGTTACCGGCCAAACGTGCTGGTACGAGTTCCCATCGGTCTGCCACATGAAATTGACAATCTTGTTGAGGAGGCTGATCTCCTCCGGCGCCACGACCACGGCGCGGTCGGCGGGCAGCGAGAGCCCACGGTCGGCGGCGGCGACGGCGAACGCGGCCGCGCACGCGACGCCCAGCGCGGCAATGGCTTGCCGCATCCTCCTCCCCATTCCTCGGGCCCAACTAAACCAAGAAAGGCAGCTTCCTGCACCGCTTTCCTACTTTTTTGCCAACAAAAAAAGAAAGAAGAAGATAATCAGAGCTGTAGGGCAGGCTCAGCCTGGGGGGAAATCACGGAATTGGAACGCCTTCTTGCGGCTTGGGATTGGGGAAACGTACGAAGGCCGCCGCAGCTGTGCTTCTCTGGATGGTTCCTGACGGTTCTCTCGGGTGCGAGAGACGGGAGAGACAGTGGAAGCTGCGGTCTGCGACGGCTCGGATTGGGAAAGGGAGCGGGGGGAATTCGCCGGAGCCGGACGCAATGCGGGGGCGACGGGAGGAGCTGGGATTCGGCGGAGGCCGGAGGGAGGGAGGGAGGGAGGGAGAAGAGACACGTGAGAAGGGGGAAGGCTACGAACGAACTCGGGCCAAATTTAGAGGGACAACGTGGCGGTTTGCAGTATGCCCACCAAAAAATGCCGAAATTACGAAGCGGTGCATCGAAATTTTACTGAGATTCACATGTCGAAATTACGATTCGGTGAGCCCCCTCAAAAAAAAAAATTCTGTGAGTTCTTTTTTACTGGCCAGTTCATTTTGATTTTTGTAGGGTGCGACTAGGACAGGATCACGGACGATTTGGCCTAAGAAACAATAAGAAGCTGCTATAAGAGAAAAAAAAAACATATACTACCATACCATGTCAGAGAGGGCTAGGATCTTGTACATGGCTAGACAGTGAAGGCGCAAGTTGGTGATACCAATGCTGGCAGGTTTATACTTTACTAGTATTATATTACTATGTCCACGATCTAGAAGAAATACTCTACACTATAGTACTCGGACGTGCAAAAGACGAGATCGCGTCCGCCTTTCTCTCTTCCTCCCTAGACCAGCCCCATGGCCGTGTTGTGGGGCCCACCCAACGGTGACACCAACGCCAACATTATTATTTGTTCTCTGCGAGGGCAACAGTGCTGATCCTCCACAGGATCACAAAGATTGGCATGCATGTCCTCATCGTACGTGCTCCGCTCCAAAACGACGTTGGATGAACAAGAACAACGCGTCGTGTGGCGCATTTGATTTTCCGTTTTCGACAAAACGAAGGCAACATGAATCTTCCGGGCGAGCCGCTGGCTTCTTTATTCTGTTCACCCGCTCTTCCCTTTTCTTTTTTTTTGCTGGAAAGCCAGGCGTTTCCACTGGGAAAATCCATGCGCTTGGCTGTTATTACTGTCACCATGCAGGCAGGCTGCACCCTAAAAAAACTGAATAACGGATGAAGAAGAAGCAAAAAACAAACAGGTAAAAGCTCCGGAAACGGAAGCGCTTTCTGGCACGCCCGTTCATAGCCACTCTATCAACTCCAGGCCGTACGTGGGGAGAGAGTGCCACGACAGCGCCAGCGCTCCATCCATTGCCCCTTGCCTGGACCCCTTAACAACAGGCTTTTTTCTCACGAGTGCACGTGGTTTTGGTCGTATCGTCTCTTTTTTCCTGCAACCGCACGTTGTTCACGCCACGTGCTGAATTTGGTGAACGTTCCTAGAGCGAGCGAGCTCGAAGAATACGCATGCGGTCGGTCACGGTGCAAGCAGTGCGTATACAATGCACTGAGAGTATATATAGTCGAATCATTCGTACCCTTTTTAAACGCCTGGCAGAACGTCTTGTTATTGATTGGTCATAAAAATATTAATCCAGACGGACTTCTTAAACGGATCTCAACGTCCGGACTGACCGGCACCCCTTATATCCAGCTTAAATATAGGGCGGATATAGAAAGCCGGGACACGCACGTCACGTCGGCCTGACGGCGGCCCCACGCGAACTCGTCCGGAAACCCGAAGGTCTGACGGACACCTCGACCGTCGCCGCGGTGTAGACGTCGCGTGGCGCCGCTCTAGCTCGCTGCCTGAGGCCATAGCCGGCTTTTTAAGGCGACTGACGTCCTCTAGCCCTTGCACATCCACCTCCTCCCTCCCTCCGCCACCACCCGAGCACATCCGCCTCCTCGCCCCCACTCTCCGGCCTCAGTTTGGTCCGCCAGAGGATCACCACCTATGCTCAACTCACATCGAAATGCCGGATGCAGATCGAGGCGGAGATCCCGGCTCGGCGCGTCGCCCGCATCGCTGCGGGTCTTCCTCCAAACTCACCGGAAACAGAGAAGGAGGAGGAGCCGAAGGGGGAGCTTCGACCCGCCTAGGGCCCAAATTTGATCCGCCCAAGCACGAGTCCCAAGTCCTGGCCATCCCGCCAGCCCGAACCCGGAAGAAGGGAGGCACCACCACCACACGCACCCTGCCATCGATCACCAAGCGTCGTGTCGCGACGACACCAATGACATGTGCAACCACCGCGAGCTCCCACCACGGCGTCAACCAACCCGAAGCCACAAACAGCCCAAACGGAACCAGCAGCTGCCACCAGAGGGGTTCCCTAGCCAGGTTCAGACACCACCGTGGGAGAAGAGCCTAGCGCCACCGAGTGAGGGAGTCCTGAATTAAGGGCTCCTTGGATAGCCGACCTGTTTCTCATGGGCCGGACTGTATGGGCCTCGGGGTGAGCATTGGATGATCAAGGGCCCCGCTGCCAGGGTGGAAGCTTCAAGGAGCCGTGGCGTGTCCTCCAAGTTGCCGACCATAGATAGGCATGTTTTTCCTTCGATGTGCAACCGGCTATGTGTAAACCCAAGGTACCCTCGGCGTTTATATAAGCCGGAGGGTTTTAGGTTGTAGGAGAGAGGACAAGTTATCTAGGGTTTAGTTATTTGATCTCGAGGTAGATCGACTATGTAACCTACATATCATCAATACAATCAAGCAGGACATAGGGTATTACCTCCATAGATCGACTATGGAACTACGACGCCGCATATCGACTCCACTCGCTTCAGCGACATGCATCCTACCATCGCCTCATTTTTAAACGAGCTATTCGATCGGATTGAGACCATGGGTATGTCTGATGACCAGGTTCCGGTCTATGACCGGCTCGGGCTTAGACCCGACGACGGGGAGATTCACGTCCCCACGGTCACCCACCTAGTCGCCACCGTCGACTCTCCGGCAAGGGACTCGTGCCCCTAGCGACCGGAATTAAATCGGTTTATACGCCGGTCTCCGTTCATCGAGACCTCGCCTGTAACCCAGACACCGGAGTTCGCTCCAGAGACGGACCGGTGTCGGTCCCAGATCTGGCACATAGTTCGGAGTCTGTGATTCCGAACTCACAACGTGGCGTAGAGACAAAAAAAAATCCCACCCACCACCCAAGCCGATCATCTAAGCATCGCACCAAAGCCCAAGTCTTCGGACTTACGGGATATTAAGAAATTACCAGGAGAGTCAGTTCAACATTTTTGGGCTAGACTCCTGCTCGCTAGAAGCAGAGAAAATGGTCTTAGTGACCAAGAAATAATGGCAACCTTCAATCGCAATTGCCATGATGAAAGGATTCTTAATGCCTTGGCTCGCCGATGCATTCGTGACTTTGCCGAGGTGTCAGACTTGGTACAAAAATATTGTGCCATGGAAAGCGCTTGGCAAGCCGAACGGTTATTTTCGGAACCAACCTTCACCGATCACCCTAGAGGAGATCAGAAAAAAGGATACCTCCAAAGCGGCCAGCCAGATTCGAACCCACCGAAAAAAGGAACAGGGCCCTTATAGGGGTCAGTATTGTCCTTGATGGGCTGTTGGACAAACCATGCCCGAACATTCTGTGTTGCTGAACACAAACCCGACTCACAACCTTAGAGCTTGTTGGGTCGTCAGACGGGTCACAAAAAGTGGTGAGGCCATTCTTGAGGCGCTACCGCCAAATAGGCGCTCCACATCGTCACCTGAATACAATGCCGAAGTCCTGACGATCTACGAAACGTTTCCCTCAAGGAACAAGAGAAAAAGAGCTCTTAAAGAACTCGAACAAATCTATCATGTGGTAGCAACAAGTGCATGGGCAGACATACCCATTACCTTCGGAGATACTGACCGACCAGCCATTCTTCCCGGTCATTCACCGGTAACACTAGTCCTGAACCCCATCATCGATGGCTATAGGTTACACAAGGTGCTAATGGACGATGACAGTGGTTCAAACCTGATCTACGAAGACACCCTATAAAAAATGCAGTTCGATCAATCTCGCATCGAGCATAGCAACACAACTTTTCAGGGAATCATTCCGGGGAAAGAGGCGCGATGTTCGAGACGTATCGTCCTAGACGTAGTCTTCGGCATGCCCTAAAACTACCAATCCGAAGAACTCCTCTTCCATATCGTGTTGGAGAACGTCGCATGGGAAACAAAAAATTTCCTACGCACATGCAAACCTATCCATGGTGATGAGCATCTACGAGAGGGAGAGTGGATCTACGTACCCTTGTAGATCGCTAAGCGGGAAGCGTTAAGAAACGCGGTTGGTGTAGTCGAACATCTTCGCGATCCAAATCGCCGAGCGTCCCGCGATCTCATCACGATCCGTCCCGTGATCCAATCACGATCCGTCCCGCGAACACATCATGATCCGTCTCACGATCTTGATCACGATCTGTCCCGCGAACTCATCATGATCCGTTCCGTGATCACATCACGAACTGTCTCGCGATCTTGATCACGGTCCTTCCGATCTAGCGCCGAACGGACGGCACCTCCGCGTTCAGCACACCTGCAGCTTGATGACAATCTCCACCATCTTGATCCAGCAAGAGGAGGTGGAGAGGAGAGAGAGTTCACCGGCAGCGTGACGGCGCTTCGGTGATGGTGGTGGAGCAATTCCGGCAGGGCTTCGCCTAAGCGCTGCAGAAAACCGATCTAGAGGAGCACCGGTGAAACGGGTAGCACGTGGCCGTAAACTATGTCCAAACAGCACCCAATCCACCAGTATATAAAGGAGGGAGAGAGAGGAGGGCTGGCGCAAGGAAAAACTCCAATAGGAGTCGGCCAAACTAGAGGGGGAGGAGTCCTACTCCTCCTCCACTCCTAGTAGGAGTAGGACTCTTCCTTTTTAGCCTTTTTTCCACCTTTTCCTTTAGGACTTTTGCCTCCTGCGCCATGGGCCTTGGTGTGGCTGTTTTTCCAGCCCACTAAGGGCTGGTTATTATTCTCCCACAGCCCATGGACCTCTTGGGGTCGAAATACTCCTCCCGGAGGTCCCCCGGTACACTACCGGCACTCCCGGTACACTACCGATGAGCCCGAAACTTTTCCGGCGACCAAACTAGGACTTCCTATATATGAATCTTTACCTTCGGACCATTCCGGAGCTCCTCGTGACGTCCGAGATCTCATCCGGGACTCCGAACAACCTTCGGTCACCACCATACATAACTCTACACTACCGAAACGTCACCAAACCTTAAGTGTGCAGACCCTGCGGGTTCGAGAACTATGTAGACATGACCTTAGGTTTCTATCAAACCATAATTCACACGGTGTCATCTCAAAGTATTGGGATGATGCCCTATTTAAAGTGAATGTAGTTGTCTCTAATGCATAACCCCAAAAATTATAGTAGTAAAACGATAAGAGACATCACAGTATGCACTATATCAATAGAGCATGACTATGATGTTCGGACACAACATCACACCATGGTGTTCCAGGTGGCGTTAGTTGTGAAACAAATTTCACATTGTCTTAAGTTGTATGCCAAACTCGTAACTCAGATATTCACCTCCACGATCATATCGCGGTCATTTTTATCTTCTTGTCACGATGATGATCTTTAAACTTCACTCTTAATTTGCTTGAACCTTTCAAACGATTCAGACTTGTGTTTCATTAAGTAAATATACACCATATCTACTCAAATCATCAGTGAAGGTAAGAAAATAACGATATCCACTGCACGCTACAAGACTCACTAGATTGCATACATCAACATGTATCATTTCCAATGAATCACTTCCCCGCTCCATCCAACGGGGTCCTTTAGTCATCTTGCCCAAGAGGCATGGTTCGCATGTCTCAACCGATGCGAAATCGAATGAGTCCAAATATCCATCAGCATGGAGTTTCTACATGTGCTTTATACCAATATGACATTTAGCGGCAGTGCCACAAGTATGTGGTACTATCATTATTAACTTTGTATCTTTTGACATCAATGTTATGAACATGTGTACTACTACGATCAAGATTTCAACAAACCATTCTCACTGGGTGCATGACCATTGAAGGTATTATTCATGTAAACAGAATAACCATTATTCTCTAACTTAAATGGATAACTGTATTGCAATAAACATGATCTAATCATGTTCATGCTCAATGCAAAACACCAAATAACATTTATTTAGGTTCGTCACTAATCCTGAAGGTAGAGAGAGCGTGCGATGTTGATCACATGAACCTTGGAAACACATCCAACACATATCGTCACCTCACCCTTAGCTAGTTCTCCGTTTATTCCGTAGCTTTTATTTCGAGTTACTAACATTTAGCAACCGAACCGGTATCCAATACCCAGGTGCTACAAAGAGTACTAGCAAGGTACACATTAATAACTCGTATATCAAATATACTTCTATCAATGTTGCCAGCCTTCTTATCTACCAAGTATCTAGGGTTGTTCCGCTTCAGCGACCGCTCACCTCATAACAGAAGCACTTAGTCTCGGGTTTGAGTTCAACTTTGGGTTGCTTCACTGGAGCAGCAACTGACTTGCTATCCATGAAGTTTCCCTCCTTGCTCTTGCCCTTCTCGAAACTAGTGGTTTGATTAACCATCAACACTTGACGCTCCTTCTTGATTTCTACCTTCGCGGTGTCAAACATCGCGAACAGCTCAGGGATCAACATTTCTTTCCCTGGCATTTTATAGTTCATCACCAAGTTCTAGTAGCTCAGTGACAGTGACTTGGAGAACTACATCAATCACTATCTTATCTGGAAGATCAACTCCCACTCGATTCAAGCGATTGTAGTACCCAGACAGTCTGAGCACATGCTCAACGATTGAGCTATTCTCTTTCATCTTGTAGGCAAAGAATCTCGTTGGAGATCTTCTATCTCGCAACTCGGGCACGAGCCTGAGATCACAATCTCAGCTCTTAGAACATCTCATATGTTCCGTGACGTTCAAAACGTTTCGGAGCCTCAATTCTAAGCCGTAATGCATGACGCACTAAACTATCAAGTAGTCATCGAAACGTGCCTGTCAGATGTTCACAACATCTACACACGACGCTAGATGGGGTGGCGCACCGAGCGGTGCATTAAGGACATAAGCCTTCTGTGCAGCAATGAGGACAATCCTCAGATCACAAACCCAGTCCGCAATTTTGCTACCAACATCTTTCAATTCTATTTCTCTAGGAACATATAAAAATACAAGGGGCGCGAGCTAGTAATCTACAACATAATTTGCAAAGACACTTTAACTATGTTCATGATAATGAGTTCAATTAATCATATTACTTAAGAACTCCCACTCAAATTGACATCCCTCCGATCATTCGAGTGATACATGATCCAAATTCACCAACTCAAGTCCGATCATCACGTGAGTTGAGGTGGCTGCAATGGTGAACATCATCATGTTGATCATATCTACTATATGACTCATGTTCGACCTTTCGGTCTCTTGTGTTCCGAGGCCATATCTGTACATGCTAGGCTCGTCAAGTTTAACCCGAGTGTTCTGCATGTGCAACACTGGCTTGCACCCGTTGTATGTGAACGTAGAGTCTATCACACCCGATCATCACGTGGTGTCTCAACACGACGAACTTTCGCAACGGTGCACACTCGGGGAGAACACAATTTATCTTGAAATTAAGTGAGGGATCACCTTATAATGCTACCGTCGTCCTAAGCAAAACAAGGTGCATAAAAGGATTAACATCACATGCAAATCATAAGTGACATGATATGGCCATGAACTTGTGCTTTTGATCTCCATCTAGAAAGCACCGGCATGATCTCCATCGTCACCGGCATGACACCATGATCTCCATCAACGTGTTGCCATCGGGGTTGTCACGCCCTGCATGCTTCTACTACTATTGCTACCGTTTAGCGATAAAGTAAAGCATTACATAGCGCTTAATGATTGACACGCAGGTCATACAATAATTAAAGACAACCCTATGGCTCCTGCCGGTTGCCGTATTCATCGACATGCAAGTCGTGATAATCTATACATCACATGATCATATCATACATCACATATATCACATCATGTAATTGGCCATATCATATCACAACATACCCTGCAAAAACAAGTTAGACGTCCTCTAATTGTTGTTGCATGTTTTACGTGGCTGCTACGGGTATCTAGCAAGAACGATTCTCACCTACGCATAAACCACAACGGTGATACACTAGTTGCTTTTCAACCTTCTCAAGGACCGCCTTTGTTGGATCCGATCCAACTAAAGTGAGAGAAACGGTCACCCGCAAGCCATCTAGGCAACAAGTTGCGTCGAGGGAACCGGTCTCTCGTAAGCGTACGAGTAATGTTGGTCCGGGCCGCTTCATCTCACAATCCCGCTGAACCAAAATACGACCAAGGGAGGAAGCAATCTAAGCATCAACGCCCACAAACCTTTTGTGTTCTACTCGAGATCTCATCGAACCATCAACCTAGCTCTGATACCACTGTTGGAGAACGTCGCATGGGAAACAAAAAAATTCCTACGCACACGCAAACCTATCCATGGTGATGAGCATCTACGAGAGGGAGAGTGGATCTACCTACCCTTGTAGATCGCTAAGCGGGAAGCGTTAAGAAACGCGGTTGGTGTAGTCGAACATCTTCGCGATCCAAATCGTCGAGCGTCCCGCGATCTCATCACGATCCGTCCCGTGATCCAATCACGATCCGTCCCGCGAACACATCATGATCCGTCCCGCGAACTCATCACGATCCGTCTCACGATCTTGATCACGATATGTCCCGCGAACTCATCACGATCCGTTCCGTGATCACATCACGAATTGTCTCGCGATCTTGATCACGGTCCTTCCGATCTAGCGCCGAACGGACGGCACCTCCGCGTTCAGTACACGTGCAGCTTGATGACGATCTCCACCATCTTGATCCAGAAAGAGGAGGTGGAGAGGAGAGAGAGTTCACCGGCAGCGTGACGGCGCTCCGGTGATGGTGGTGGAGCAATTCCGGCAGGGCTTCGCCTAAGCGCTGCAGAAAACCGATCTAGAGGAGCACCGGTGAAACGGGTAGCACGTGGCCGTAAACTGTGTCCAAACAACACCCAATCCACCAGTATATAAAGGAGGGAGAGAGAGGAGGGATAGCGCAAGGAAAAACTCCAATAGGAGTCGGCCAAACTAGAGGGGGAGGAGTCCTACTCCTCCTCCACTCCTAGTAGGAGTAGGACTCTTCCTTTTTAGCCTTTTTTCCACCTTTTCCTTTAGGACTTTTGCCTCCTGCGCCATGGGCCTTGGTGTGGATGTTTTTCCAGCCCACTAAGGGCTGGTTATTATTCTCCCACAGCCCATGGACCTCTTGGGGTCGAAATACCCCTCCCGGAGGTCCCCCGGTACACTACCGGCACTCCCGGTACACTACCGATGAGCCCGAAACTTTTCCGGCGACCAAACTGGGACTTCCTATATATGAATCTTTACCTCCGGACCATTCCGGAGCTCCTCGTGCTGTCCGAGATCTCATCCGGGACTCTGAACAACCTTTGGTCACCACCATACATAACTCTACACTACCGAAACGTCACCAAACCTTAAGTGTGCAGACCCTGCGGGTTCGAGAACTATGTAGACATGACCGAGACACCTCTACGGTCAATAACCAATGGCGGGACCTGGATGTCCACATTGGTTCCTACATATTCTACGAAGATCTTTATCGGTCGAACCTCTATGTCAAGGATTCAGTTAATCCCGTATAACGTTCCCTTTGTTCTTCGGTATGTTACTTGCCCGAGATTCGATCGTCGGTATATTAACAAAATCGACGCCCACAACTGCTTTGTGTTCTACTCGTGCATAGATTCTACGCATAGACCTAGCTCTGATACCACTGTTGGGAGACGTAGTAGTAAATCAAAATTTTCCTACGTGTCACCAAGATCTATCTATGGAGAAACCAGCAAACGAGCGGGGAGAGATTGGATCTTCGTACCTTTGAAGATCGCTAAGCGGAAGCGTTGCTAGAACGCGGTTGATGGAGTCATACTCGCAGCGATTCAGATCGCGGTAGATCCGATCAAGTACCGAACGGACGGCACCTCCGCGTTCAACACATGTGCAGCCCGGTGACGTCTCCTACGCCTTGATCCAGCAAGGAGGGAGGAGAGGTTGAGGGAGAGCTCCGGCAACACGACGGCGTGGTGGCGGTGGAGCTGCGTGGTACTCTGGCAGAGCTTCGCTAAGCACTACGGAGAACGAGGAGAGAGAGGAGTAGGGCTGCACCAGGGAGGAGATGAACTCGTGTGTTGTGCAGCCCCAAATACCTCCACTATATATAGGGGGAGGGGAGGAGAGGTGCTGCACCCTAGGGTTCCACCCTAGGGGTGAGGGCAGCCTCCAGGAACCCATCTGGCCGGCGGCCAGGGCAGGGAGAGGTGGAGGCGCCCTAGGGTGGGCCTTAAGGCCCATTTAAGCCTAGGGTTTGCCCCCTCCACTCTTGCTGCGCCTTGGGCTGGGGTGGGAGGCGCACCAGCCCACCTAGGGTCTGGCTCCCTCCCACTCTTGGCCCATGGAACCTTCCGGGGCAGGTGGGCCCACTTGGTGGACCCCCGGAACCCTTCCGGTGGTCCCGGTACACTACCGGAGACACCCGGAACACTTCCGGTAACCAAAACCTCACTTCCTATATATAAATCTTCGTCTCCGGACCATTCCGGGACTCCTCGTGACGTCCGGGATCTCATCCGGGACTCCGAACAACCTTCGGTAACCACGTACACTATTTCCCTACAACCCTAGCGTCATCGAACCTTAAGTGTGTAGACCCTACGGGTTCGGGAGACACGTAGACATGACCGAGACACCTCTCCGGTCAATAACCAACAGCGGGATCTGGATACCCATGTTGGCTCCCACGTACTCCACGATGATCTCATCGGATGAACCACGATGTCAAGGATTCAATCAATCCCGTATACAATTCCCTTTGTCTATCGGTATGGTACTTGCCCGAGATTCGATCGTCGGTATCACCATACCTTGTTCAATCTCGTTACCGGCAAGTCTCTTTACTCGTTCCGTAATACATCATCCCGTGACTAACTCCTTAGTCACATTGAGCTCATAATGATGATGTCTTACCGAGTGGGCCCAGAGATACCTCTCCGTCACACGGAGTGACAAATCCCAGTCTTGATTCGTGTCAACCCAACAGACACTTTCGGAGATACCCGTAGCGTACCTTTATAGCCACCCAATTACGTTGTGACGTTTGGCACACCCAAAGCATTCCTACGGTATCCGGGAGTTACACAATCTCGTGGTCTAAGGAAACGTCACTTGAGATTGAAAAGCTTTAGCAAACGAACTACACGATCTTGTGCTATGCTTAGGATTGGGTCTTGTCCATCACATCATTCTCCTAATGATGTGATCCCGTTATCAACGACATCCAATGTCCATGGTCATGAAACCGTGACCATCTATTGATCAACGAGCTAGCCAACTAGAGGCTCACTAGGGACACGTTGTGGTCTATGTATTCACACGTGTATTACGGTTTCCGGTTAACACAATTATAGCATGAACAACAGACAATTATCATGAACTAGGAAATACAATAATAACCATTTTATTATTGCCTCTAGGGCATATTTCCAATAGTCTTCCACTTGCACTAGAGTCAATAATCTAGTTACATTGTGATGAATCGAACACCCATAGCATTCTGGTGTTGATCATGTTTTGCTCGTGAGAGAGGTTTAGTCAACGGATCTGCGACATTCAGATCCGTATGCACTTTACAAATATCTATGTCTCCCTCCTGAATGTAATCACGGATGGAGTTGAAGCGGCGCTTGATGTGTCTTGTCTTCTTGTGAAACCTGGGCTCCTTCCCGAGGGCAATAGCTCTAGTGTTGTCACAGAGTAGAGTCATCGGGCCCGACGCATTCGGAATCACTCCTAGGTCGGTGATGAACTCCTTCATCCAGACTCCCTCCTTTGTTGCTTCCGAAGCAGCTATGTACTCCGCTTCACATGTAGATGCTGCCACGACGCTTTGCTTGCTGCTGCTCCAGCTCACTGCCCCTCCATTCAAAATATACACGTATCCGGTTTGCGACTTGGAGTCGTCCGGATCTGTGTCGAAGCTAGCATCGACGTAACCCTTTACGACGAGCTCTTCGGCACCTCCATAAACGAGAAACATGTCCTTTGTCCTTTTCAGGTACTTCAGGATATTCTTGACCGCTGTCCAGTGTTCCGCTCCGGGATCACTTTGGTACCTCCCTACCAAACTTATGGCAAGGTTCACATCTGGCCTGGTACACAGCATGGCATACATGATAGAGCCTATGGCTGAAGCATAGGGGATGACACTCATCTCTTCTCTATCCTTTGCCGTGGTCGGGCATTGAGTCGTACTCAATCTCACACCTTGCAACACAGGCAAGAACCCCTTCTTGGACTGATCCATATTGAACTTCTTCAATATCTTTTCAAGGCATGTGCTTTGTGAAAGACCAATGAGGCGTTTCGATCTATCTCTATAGATCTTAATACCTAATATGTAAGCAGCTTCTCCAAGGTCCTTCATTGAAAAACACTTATTCAAGTAGGTCTTTATACTTTCCAAGAGTTCTATATTATTTCCCATTATCAACATGTCATCCACATACAGTATAAGAAATGCTATAGAGCTCCCACTCACTTTCTTGTAAATACAGGGTTCTCCATAAACCTTTACAAACCCAAACGCTTTAATCACCTCATTAAAGCGAATGTTCCAACTCCGAGATGCTTGCACCAGCCCATAGATGGAGCGCTGGAGCTTGCATACCTTGTTAGCATCTTTAGGACCGACAAAATCTTCCGGCTGCATCATATACAGTTCTTCCTTGAGGAAGCCACTAAGGAATGCCGTTTTGACGTCCATTTGCCAGATCTCATAATCATAAAATGCGGCAACTGCTAACATGATTCGGACTGACTTTAGCATCGCTACGGGTGAGAAAGTCTCATCGTAGTCAACTCCTTGAACTTGTCGATAACCCTTAGCGACAAGCCGAGCCTTATAGGCGGTCACATTTCCGTCCGTGTCAGTCTTCTTCTTAAAGATCCATTTGTTTTCAATGGCTCGCTTATCATCAGGCAAGTCCACCAAAGTCCATACTTTGTTCTCATACATGGATCCTATCTCGGATTTCATGGCCTCAAGCCATTTGTCGGAATCCGGACCCGCCACCGCTTCTTCATAGTTTGAAGGTTCACCGTTGTCCAACAACATGATCTCTAGGACAGGATTGCCGTACCACTCTGGTGCGGAACGTGTCCTAGTGGACCTTCGAATAGCGACTTGATCTGAAGCTTCATGATCATCATCATTAACTTCCTCTCTAGCCGGTGTAGGCTCCACAGAAACAACTTCCTGTGCTGCGCTACTCTCCGGGTCGAGTGGAGGTACAATTACCTCATCAAGTTCTATTTTCCTCCCACTTACTTCTTTCGAGAGAAACTCTTTCTCGAGAAAGGATCCATTCTTGGCAACAAAGACTTTGCCTTCGGATCGTAGGTAGAAGGTATACCCAATAGTCTCTTTGGGATATCCTATGAAGACGCACTTTTCCGCTTTGGGTTCGAGCTTCTCAGGTTGAAGTTTCTTCACATAAGCATCGCATCCCCAAACTTTTAGAAACGACAGCTTAGGTTTCTTTCCAAACCATAATTCATACGGTGTCGTCTCAACGGATTTAGACGGTGCCCTATTTAAAGTGAATGCGGCAGTCTCTAATGCATATCCCCAAAATGATAGCGGTAAGTCGGTAAGAGACATCATAGATCGCACCATATCCAATAGAGTGCGATTACGACGTTCAGACACACCATTTCGCTGAGGTGTGCCGGGCGGCGTGAGCTGTGAAACAATTCCACATTTCCTAAGGTGCGTGCCAAACTCGTGACTTAAATATTCTCCGCCACGATCAGATCGTAGGCATTTTATTTTCCTGTCACGTTGATTCTCGACCTCACTCTGAAATTCCTTGAACCTTTCAAAGGTTTCAAGGCCTTGCAACCCAATATATTTGTTGGAGGGATTCTCGACCTCACTTTGAATTAACGTCTCGTATGTGTAGCATAAAGTTGCTTCCCAGTTGTCTCTTATCTCATTCGTGTTCTTCATCCCAGCAGGTGCCCAGGACCACAGAGAGCGAGTCACGAGGAGGCTAAGGGTAGAGGGACCTGATGTGTTATTTTGAACACCAGTGAAAAAATGTTTACTATGGTAACACGAATCCCATCTCTAGGGATTCAAAAGATGTAACCATTAAACACCAAATGCTTTTGTCCGAGTACTAATATTACCATGGCAACCCGTGCGCCGGATAGGGCATTCGGTTGGACAACTCACTCTTGATGCAGGACACGTGTCGGTTAAGACGTGATTTGGACACATCCCCCACTTCGATACGTAGCAAGCACATCTTGACGAATGACTTCCAGAACACAAATTAAGATCATGATGATGCCTACACAAATATATGGTTGTAAGCATAAATCCTCATACCCATGCCTATTTTTATTATAAGTGTTTCATTGTCACCTTGATTCGGATCCGGTCAAAAGCTGGAATTTAATTCTCTAGCAAAAGCTTGTTAGAAACCCTTGCTTAACAAACACCTTTCTCTCATGGGTTCGATAACTCAAGGTAACTCTAAGGAAAAAGGCGAGAATCATTTCGCTCCTTTATCGGATCACTAAAGGGACTAATCAACTTGCCCCACTGCATGTCAAGGTCTTGTCTTGGCCGGCCTTGCATGGGCCACTTTTGGATGGCTGACTGCCTCCATTGTTGTGGGCTTACTCATGACGAGTTATGCTTACTCTGTGATTAGGTCCCCGAGGACATGCACCATCTCTCGTAGGTTGCTCCTTCTCTCGGCAGGCATGGCACATAATTCTTTCATGGTGTTCATCCACGCTCACGCCCCTTGATCGGACAAAACTCTTCCCGGACTGGTGGACTTCCTCATGCTCCCATGCCCCCACCTCACATTGTCATGGGCTCATCATCGGCTCACCACCTAGTGGCTCTCGAAGCACCGAAACGACTACATCTTCGACGACCATCGCCCCACCGTCGCTCTCCTGGTGCAGACTATCTAGGATGACGTGAGGCTTTGGGCGTGCGTTGGCGCCACTAGGGTTAACAACATTTGGTTTGAGAGTTAGACTTGTGATGTATTGGAATGGGCATCCCATGTCTCATTGCTTTAGGTAGATTGTCAACGCCTCCTTGCGTACATGTCGTAGGATGTACGATATATTAATGGGACAAGTCATGCCAGCTCGACTCGTTAACATATAAGCCCGGATTCAAATTCGGCTTGACTCATGTAAATCGCGAGCTAGCTTGTTTAACTCGTTAAGCTAATTATAGACGTCAATAACAAGATATACTTATTACATATGCAATTTATTTATAAAATATAATTGTAGACACATACTTTTCTTCACAAGTCACAACAATCAACAATTAACACTAAAGAAACACTTGTTACATTCCATAAATGACAACAATCAACAATAAAAAAATTATTTATCACACACCCCTTCTGATTCACCAGCTTAGTGAGCTAAAGAGTACTCGTTAAACTTGTTTTGTGCAGGACCTCAAATTAAAATTGACTCGACTCATTAATCATCGAGTCGAGCTGAGTCACAAGCTACTCCTTTAGCTGGTGGGTTTCAGAGTTAATATTTCACCCCTACACACACCACTACTTGTAAAAGTCTTCACCTTGCGTCATGGACAGTTGGATGTACACCACCTGAAACTGTTTGTTCCTTCCCACGTGGTGCTCGCTGCTCGGCAATTTTGTCAAATTCTGTAGGCTGTTTGTTGTCCATCGCTCACTCCAGCATGGCAGCATCACCGGCTTGTGCTTGTTTCTTTCGATTTTGCAGGCAGGACCCTACTGCCACCCGACTAACACGAGGGTGCCCTTGCCATGCTATGCTAGGCTGCCAATCGCATCCACACCGAATCCGCGGTACCGCTAAGAAGGATCTGGTTGGCAAAACAGCAGATATATTTATGGAAACACCATTTACCTCCATTGCCAAAGCGCCAAGAACATGGCAGTTGTAAAATTTATAATCATTCCCATAAAGAAGAAAGCTGAAAAAAATTTCTATAATTCGAGGCTTCTCGCCCACAAACTACTACCGGCAAAGCCGGAGCGAAGCCAACTGACTGAACTGAGCGACAGGAGGATCACGAGATCTCTGCGGCCGGACCATGTGAGTTCATGTCAAATCACCCCGTACTAGTACATCACATGTGGAACCACAGAGACAAGGGAATTAAGAGGAGGTTCCCAGCAGAGTTTCATCACGCTAGCATCCGCACATCCGATCAAGGGAATTAGATGGACGGCCCAGATGGAGCGAATCTCCAACGCCAGAATCAAGATGCAGAGCTTCATTCCCCGTGGATCCAGATCGGGTCTTCTCGCGCGCGCATGCATGCAGATCTGCGACTGTGTGCGGCGTGGAGAAATATCACGTGCTGCAAGCAGGTGACGCGGCGAGGAGAAAGGCAAGTGCTACCGGCTCGAACCTGGAGCAAGTGATCATCAACACAGTTCTGACAAATAAGATATACCCCTACCTGTGTCTGTCCGTCAGTCTGCAGTGGCTCAGCCACTTCTCACGATCATCTCCATTTATTACACACCTTCTGCAGAAAATTCGGAGTTCATTGAATGCTAGATCCGATCCAGCCACAGAGAACATGAAGAGCCAATGCACGAGGACAGCAATGTCTACAGCAGTTGAACTAAAAGGATTGTCCCCAAAAAAATCCAAACGGAGGCACAAGTTAATGCATAAGGATTGTCTTACCAATGAGCCTGCCTACCCCATCGTGAGTGTTCACAGCAATGAAAAATGCAATCATTTTGTAACAACATAGTCAAAATTGACAAATATGACCTTTTTTTCCATACTCGAAGTACAAAAAGGAGAAGAAAAGAAGGCTCTGTTCAAACCGTAACCACATAGAAGTGCTCCAGAGGTCAGAGAAGATCATGCCTGCTGCTGCAGGACAAAAGAGTGAGTCAGCTCCATGCTGGCGATCTGCACCAGCCGCTAACCCAATCTATATGGCGTTCCGCAGATCAGATAACCGGTGGATGCTCACAAAGGTCTCAAACATGAGAATTTCAAGTGAAACACACAAGTTACCATCAAGGATTCTTATCACACAGTTTTATGTGTTGACCCAGAAAATCATGAATCCTTATCCCCAGAACAAGCAAGCCCCAATCAACCATCTCAGCTTTCCTGGAAAGGGACATGCACATCATGTACTGGTGCGTGGTAGTAAAAGTGAGCACAGGCCAGGGATCTGACATCTCCTTTATTAAAAGGATAGCACGGAGCATCCCAGGCAGCAACTAGGCAGCCGTATTTACGGAACACGCATGGTCTTTGGTTTTCGTCTGGAATGAACTTAGATCTCCAGCCGCTAAACCCGCCATGAATGATGCAACATGCATGACCGGAGTTGCAACTACAACTTTTTAAATTCTGAATCTTGAAGAATGAAAGATGGCTTACTTTGGGAAGCCTGGTGGTGGAGTGGATCCGATCTTGGGGGTGCTCCTTGTAGGGTTACCTTATCGCCACCATACACTGGCATAATTATCACATGCAGTGTAGCGTAGAGATCATCTTTCCAGGATGCAGAATCATTCATAAGCATGCTGCTGTCCATGGCACTCAGAATATTCCATACCCTTTGTGCTGGCCATAGTATTGCATCCTCTTTCCAGGCCTTGGGTGTCGTGGATCCCTGCTCCCTCCCTGTCACCGTCAAGAATGGAGCAGGAAAAACATGTAGCCTCAGGAGACGCGTACCAAAATTTTGCACCACAAACGGTGCAACACTTCCCTACCAGATTTTCGACATAGTATCTATCATCTTTGTTCACATGCCCTTGCAGATTGAGATGACAAGACCACCCCACATCAGACAAACCTTGGCTAGAATGATGGCTACAGCTCGCAACTGTCGCATTTCCTTCTCCGGTTCTCCACCACCCGCGGGTGCCAATGCTATCCACATTGGCCATGAACAGACCACGCTCACTCCAGTGCATGTAAGGGTCTGTTTGTTTTGAGGCCTAGCATTGCCACACTTGGCCACACATTTTTGCCAAGCTTGTCTAAGGTTAGTTTTACAAAATGAAAACCACAAGTTGGCAAGCCTAAGGAAATTTTGCCATACTTTTTGTGTGTATGAATGTGGGGCCCTAGTGTGGCTTGTCAAATGTGTGGCTTGAACCAAACACCTACCTAAGTTGGTCAAACTTGCCTAAGCTTAGGTGTGACAACCTTTGACAAAGTTAGTCTCAAACCAAACAGCCCCTAAATAAACACAGTAAAACATTCAAGAAGCGACCGATTAAAAATCTATTGATGGTGAAAATGCCTTGTGTGAATAACGGAGAGGAATCCAACAGGTACGGGAAACACAGAGGCCAGTACGTACCTTGTAGCAGGAGGAGCATCTGCCAAAACTGATTGAAGTCGAACACCTGGAACGCAAGGACAATAATGCGGCCTACACATCGGCACAACTTAAGCTGAGCTTCTTGGCCTCATTAGCAGGCAGTACCACTCGTGATCCCTGCCAATGATGCTCCACGCTGAGCCTGCGGTGGACATGGTGCACAGATTGATCAAAGCAGCTACAGTGATGCACTGATGTGGGCCTAATTTCTCAGCACAGTTGTGTTTCGAGCTCGATCGATTTATTTTGTACTACTTATCCTTATTTTCCCTATCCCATGGGCTACTATTGTTGCATGTGCTAGTTCCACTATCTTTTGATAAGCACCTGAGAGCAATGTTTTGGGCATTTCTGATGCAAGAAAGATCACCGAGCAGCTTCTTGCGTGCGCCTGTATGCCTGCCGACAAGGTAGAGATTCTGTTTGTAGTCTCAGTGGTTTCTACAGTGGCATCTAACAAAATCCAATTTAGGGGTGTCAGATCCCCCCCGTGATTGCACTGGATACTGCCCACAAGAATGGTCTGTGCAATGAGGCAAAAGCTTCACTTCACATGGTCTAATTATGTGCCGTCGATAAGCTGGAGGCTAAGAGGTGCAAAATGTTCCCAGCAGGCAGCAGCAGGCCAGCACCCCTTGCATGGTGCTCTTAAAGTTTCAGTTCATGGAACAAGGAAATCCCCAGTAACCAATTAGCTCATCTTAAGCACCTTACCCATATCCACAATGCACATATCAGCTCATGTTAAGCACCTAATGTCCATATCCACAATCCACATATCAGCACTGCTGCCATGTGGAAGGTGAGTGGCTCTGTGCGACTGTGACAGCCACATACATTCATTTCAGGTGAGAACAGATTTGATCTTGTCCAAATTTTCTTTCTTTCCTTTTGTCAGTAAGATAAGAAACAAATTATAAGCACGGTATGAAGAATATCCAGTGTTTTGTATGACCAGATGAATTAATGCTACTATACAAGGAAAGATCGGAGCCATTAGGATACCCACAATTAAACATGCTTCTGCAGGGTGCTTACTGAGGGAGGGACAGTCTGACGCACAAATACCGGTTGAACACTAGTGCGCACAAGCGTTGATGCTACAAAATCAGTAACTTAGCAGCTGTCTTAGATGGCTAGATGGCAAGAAAAGATAGGTATATTTTGTTGAGCACCTCTCCAAACATCTGCATCACAGATGCTTTAAGCACTTGAGATCACATAAATGAATCGCTCGTTCTTGTTAGAGTTATAATATAAGTCATGTATCCCTTTGTATTTCTCCCGTTGTATAAGGGGTTTCCTGCATATGTTGTGTATCTGTACATGTATATATATTGACCTATGGCCTCATTGGAATACAAGTTGCTTATTTCTAACATGGTATTAGAGCCCTAGGTTTTTTTTTCTCGCATGCGCAACTCGTGCTCTCGATCCAATCTATCTCCCCGCCGTCGCTGCTTTGCCTCTGCCGCTGGATTTCCCGATTACGGCTGGTTCTCGCTGTGCCTCCCGCACAGCTCAATCGCTCCAGGTCCTCCCGCACAGTTGTGCCCGAGTCCGGCTGGTTCTGTCAGAGTTCGTCGCCTGTCCCCCGCAGAGGCCGTTGCTCCCGCAGAGGCGGTCGCCCCCGCTCGAGGCCGTTGCCCGTCCTGCTCGCTCCTGCTGCTCCGCACCTGACCCCCGCTCGAGGACGGAGCCTGCTTGCCTAGACTCCCACCGCCCCGGACTCCCGCCGCCAGCCCCGGACTCCCGCCTGCTCGCTAGAAGGAGGGCCCGCCCTGGACTCCCGCCGCCACCAGCCCGCTCGAGGAGTCGCTCCGCACCGGACTCCGTGGCGCTAGAAGGAGGGCTCCGCATCTGACTCCCGCCGCCACCAGCTGTCGCTACCGACCGCCGCTCCTCCGGTTTCGTTCCTCTCGATCGGCAGCGGTCTCGTCGGATCTTCTTCCGCGATCTTAAAAAAAATGTCTTCTGCATCGGGCTATGTTGCTGTCCCTCGCTGTTCGGTGATCTTCGATGGTTCTAACTACACCGAGTTCACTGGCTTCATGCGTATTCACATGCGTGGCATCCGTCTCTGGGGTGTTCTTTCTAGAGAAGTCTGTTGTCCGCCACGTCCAGTTCTTCCTGTGGCTCCCATTCCGCCGATCCCTCCGGCTCTTCCTGCGGATGCTAATCAGGCTGCGAAGGATGTGGCTAAGGTTGCTGATGAGGCCGCTATGCGTACTTATGAGGAGCAGGTTGTTACTTATGAGGAGGCCCTTCAGGCGTATCATGGTGCTCTGTCTGTTTACACCCAGTGGCTTGATGATGATGCTCGTGTTGCCGCTGTTCTTACTGCCAGTGTTCTGCCTCAGTTTGCTTCTGAGTTTCTGGGTCTTCCTACTGTCTTTGAGATGTGGACCCATCTTTGTCAGCGTTATGAGCCCTCTGGTGACGCCTTATACCTCTCCGTGGTCCGTAAGGAGCATGCTCTTCAGCAGGGTGACTCTACAGTTGATGACTTTTATGCACAGAGTTCTGCTATCTGGCGCCAGCTTGATTCTCTCCGCAGTGCTGGTTGTCGTACCTGCTCCTGTTGCGAGTCTGTCCAGGCTAATTTGGAGTTTCATCGTGTCTACGAGTTCCTGTCTCGGCTCCGTAAGGAGTTTGAGCCCCGGCGTGCTCAGTTGTTTGCTCGTGCCCGTATTTCTCTCATGGAGGCGCTTTCTGAGATTCGTGCTGAGGAGACTCGCTTACGTGGTGCTGGTTTACTGGAGGTTCCTTCTATGCTTGCTACTCGGACTCCTTCTACGCCACTTGCTGCACCGACCCCTTCCCGCTCGAGTGCTCCGCCGCTTCGGCCCACTCCCTCTGGAGGCTCCGGTCACCCCCGTCCACATTGCGACTACTGTAACAATGATGGTCATGTTGAGTCCCACTGCTACACCAAGAGGAAACATCTGCGCAAGGCCCGATCATCATCTTCAGAGACTTCGTCATCTACCTCGATAGCTTCAGCCATCGCTTTGACTGAGCAGGATATTCTGAGACTTAAGCGTCTGCTCGCGGCTTCAGGTTCTTCCTCGACGAGTACTGCTGGTTCTGTGACTCATGCTTCCCGCACTACGCAACCACCCTCTACACAGTCAGGTACATCCCCATGGGTTCTGGATTCTGGAGCTTCTTTTCATATGTCTTCTCATTCTTCCACTCTGTCCTCTCTTCGATCGCTTGACTCTCCTGTTCATGTTCTTACTGCTGATGGCACTCCTCTTCCTGTCGTTAGTAGAGGCAATCTTATCACTCCTTATTCTGTTCCAGATGTTGCTCATGTTCCTCGACTTACCATGAATCTCTTTTCTGATGGTCAACTTACTGATTTTGGTTGTCGTGTCATCCTTGACATTGACTCTTGTTCTGTCCAGGACCGGCGCATGCACACTCTGGTTGGAGCTGGCCCTCGCCGCCGTGATTCTCAGGGTCTTTGGGAGTTGGACTGGCTTCATGTTCCTTCCGCTGCCACCACTATCGCCAGTTCCTCCGCTTCAGTTGCCTCCGCTACCGGTTCCTTCCAGTAGTGGCATCATCGCCTTGGTCATCTGTGTGGTTCTCGTCTGTCGTCCTTAGTTCGTCGAGGTCTTCTGGGGTCTATCTCAGGAGATGTTGCTTTAGAGTGTCAGGGTTGTCGTCTTGGCAAGCAGATTCAGTTACCATATTTCCATAGTGAGTCAGTGTCTACACGTCCTTTCGATTTAGTCCATTCTGATGTATGGGGTCCGGCTCCCTTCGATTCGAAAGGTGGTCATAAATACTATATTATTTTTATAGATGATTTCTCTCGTTACACATGGCTTTATTTCATGACTTCTCGTAGTGAGGTGTTGTCTATTTATAAGCGTTTTGCTGCCATGGTTCATACTCAGTTCTCTTCTCCCATTCGTGTGTTTCGTGCTGACTCTGCTGGCGAGTATATCTCTAAGATGTTGCGTGGTGTTCTTGCTGAGCAAGGGACTCTCTCTCAATTCTCTTGTCCTGGTGCTCATGCACAGAATGGTGTAGCTGAGCGCAAGCATCGTCATCTTCTTGAGACGGCTCGTGCTTTGATGATTGCTGCCTCTCTCCCGCGTCACTTTTGGGCTGAGGCCGTCTCCACCTCCACCTATCTCATCAATCTCCAGCCTTCCACTGCTCTACAGGGTGGTGTTCCTTTCGAGCGTCTTTTTGATCGTTCTCTCGATTATTCGATGTTACGCTTGTTTGGTTGTGTTTTCTATGCTCTTCTTGCCCCTCGCGAACGCACCAAACTGACCGCTCAGTCTGTTGAGTGTGTCTTCTTAGGTTACAGTGATGAGCATAAAGGTTATCGCTGTTGGGATCCTATTGGTCTTCGGATGCGTATCTCTCGAGATGTGATTTTGATGAGTCTCGTCCCTTCTACCCACACTCATCTTCCTCGTCCTTTTCAGTGGAGGATATCTCTTTCCTTACTTTTCCTGACTCATCTATCACCCCCGTCGAGCCTTTGTCTACTCGTTCCGCTCCCTCTGCTTCTCCACCTCTCATCGATTTACCGCCACCATCTTCCCCGGTCTCCTCGTCTAGCATGTCACCGGATTCTACACCTTCATCTACGGTGACTTCTTCGTCGCCACCCTCCGATTCTACCTTGGTGGTGTTGGGGGAACGTTGCATGGGAAACAAAAAATTTCCTACGCACATGAAGATCTATCCATGGTGATGAGCATCTATGAGGGGAGAGTGGATCTACATACCCTTGTAGATCGCTAAGCGGGAAGCGTTAAGAAACGCGGTTGGTGTAGTCAAACGTCTTCGCGATCCAAATCGCCGTGCGTCCCACAATCCAATCACGATCCGTCCCGCGATCCAATCACGATCCGTCCCACGATCCGATCACGATCCGTCCCACGAACTTGATCACGATCCGTCCCACGAACTTGATCACGATTCGTCTCACGAACTTGATCACGATCCTTCCGATCTAGCACCGAACGGACGGCACCTCCGCGTTCAGCACACATACAGCTTGATGACGATCTCCACCGTCTTGATCCAGCAAGAAGGAGTGGAGAGGAAGAAGAGATCTCCGGCAGCCTGATGGCGCTCCGACGATGGTGGTGGAGCAATTCCAGTAGGGCTTTGCCTAAGCACTGCAGAAAAACGATCTAGAGGAGAAACTATGCACTGGAGGAACGGGTAGCACGTGGCTGAAAATCTAGTGCAAAAACCCTCAATACCACCAGTATATATAGGAGGAGAGGAGGAGAGGAGGCAGCTTGGCCTCCAAGCCTTCTAGGCTTCGGCCGAACTAGGAGAGGAGGATTCCACCTCCTCCACTCCTAGTAGGATTAGGATTCATCCCCTTTTTTTCCTTTTTTCCTTTTTCCACCTTTTTCCTTTTGGGTTTTCTTCTCCAGCCACATGGGCCTTGTGTGGGAGTTTCCACCAGCCCACTAAGGGCTGATATTCACTCTCCCACAGCCCATGAAGCCTCTTGGGTCGAAATACCCCTCCCGGAGGTCTCCCGGTACACTACCGGCACTCCCGGTACACTACTGATAAGCCCGGAACTTTTCCGGCGACAAAAACAGGACTTCCAATATATGAATCTTTACCTCCGGACCATTCTGGAGCTCCTCGTGACGTCCAGGATCTCATCTGGGACTCCGAACAAACTTCGGTCACCACCATACATAACTCTATACTATCGAAACGTCACCAAACCTTAAGTGTGCAGACCCTGCGGGTTCGAGAACTATGTAGACATGACCGAGACACCTCTACGGTCAATAACCAATGGCGGGACCTGGATGTTCACATTGGTTCCTACATATTCTACGAAGATCTTTATCGGTCGAACCTCTATGTCAAAGATTCAGTTAATCCCGTATGATGTTCCCTTTGTTCTTCGGTATGTTACTTGCCCGAGATTCGATCGTCGGTATCTCCATACCTAGTTCAACCTCGTTACTGGCAAGTCTCTTTACTCGTTCTGTAATACAAGATCCCGTGACCAACACTTAGTCACATTGCTTGCAAGGCTTATTGTGATGTTGTATTACCGAGTGGGCCCTGAGATACCTCTCCGTCACATGGAGTAACAAATCCCAGTCTTGATCCATGCCAAGTCAACAAACACCCTCGGAGACACCTGTAGAGCACCTTTATAGTCACCCAGTTACGTTGCAATGTTTGATACACACAAGGTACTCCTCCGATATCTGTGAGTTGCATGATCTCATGGTCATAGAACATATACTTGACATGTAGAAAACAGTAGCAATAAACTGACACGATCATAAGATACGTTTGTAGTTTGGGTCTTGTCCATCATATCATTCTCCTAATGATGTGATCCCGTTATCAAATGACATCTCATGTCCATGGCTAGGAAACCTTAACCATCTTTCAATTAACGAGCTAGTTCAGAAGAGGCATACTAGGGACATTGTGTTTGTCTATGTATCCACACATGTATCCATGTTTCCAATTAATACAATTATAGCATGGATAATAAACAATTATCATGAACAAGGAAATACAATAATAAACACTTTATTTATTGCCTCTAGGGCATATTTCCAACAGTCTCCCACTTGCACTACAGTCAATAATCTAGTTCACATCACTATGTGATTTACATTGTAATGAATCGAACACCCATGCAGTTCTGGTGTTGATCATGTTTAGCCCTTGGAAGAGGTTTAGTCAACGGGTCTGCAACATTCAGATCCGTGTGCACTTTGCAAATATTTATGTCTTTCTCCGAGATGTAATCGCGAATGGAGTTGAAGCGTCGCTTTATGTGTCTGGTCCTCTTGTGAAACCTTGGTTCCTTGGCCAGAGCAATGGCACCAGTGTTGTCACAGAACAGGTTCATTGGATTCAGTGCACTAGGCACTACTCCAAGATCTGTCATGAACTGCTTCATCCAGACACCTTCCTTCGCCGCCTCCGAGGCTGCGATGTATTCCGCTTCGCACGTAGAATCAGCTACCACACTTTGCTTGGAACTGCACCAGCTTACCGCTCCCCTGTTAAGAATAAATACGTATCCGGTTTGCGACTTAGAGTCGTCCAGATCAGTGTCAAAGCGTGCATCGACGTAACCCTTTACGACGAGCTCTTCATCACCTCCATAAACGAGAAACATTTAATTAGTCCTTTTCAGGTACTTAAGGATATTCTTGACCGCTTGCCAGTGCTCCATTCCACGATCACTTTGAAACCTTCCGGCCATACTTATGGCAAGGCTGACATCGGGTCTTGTGCACAGCATTGCATACATGATAGAGCCTATGGCTGAAGCATAGGGGATGACACTCATCTTTTCTCTATCTTCTGCAGTTATTGGGCATTGAGTCTTACTCAACTTCACACCTTGTAATACAGGCAAGAACCCCTTCTTGGACTGTTCCATTTTGAACTTCTTCAAAACTTTATCAAGGTATGTGCTCTGTGAAAGTGCTATTAAGCGTCTCGATCTATCTCTATAGATCTTAATGCCTAATATGAAAGCAGATTCTCCTAGGTCCTTCGTTGAAAAACTCTTGTTCAAATATTCCTTCACGCTTTCCAGCATTTCTATATTGTTTCCAATCAGCAATATGTCATCCACATATAATACTAGAAACGCTATAGAGCTCCCAATTCACTTTCTTGTAAATACAAGCTTCTCCGTAAACTTGTATAAACTCAAACGCTTTGATCACCTCATCAAAGTGCTTATTCCAACTCCGAGATGCTTGCACCAGTCCATAAATGGATCGCTGGAGTTTGCAAACTTTGTCAGCATTCTCTGGATCGACAAAACCTTCGGGTTGCATCATATACAACTCTTCCTCAAGGAAACCGTTGAGGAACGCTGTTTTTACATCCATCTGCCAAATTTCATAGTCGAAATAGGCAGCTATTGCTAACATGATTCTAACAGACTTAAGCATCGCTACGGGTGAGAAAGTCTCATCGTAGTCAACTCCTTGAACTTATGAAAAACCCTTTGACACAAGTCGAGCTTTATAGATGGTGACATTACCGTCCGCGTCTGTTCTCTTCTTAAAGATCCATTTGTTTTGAATGGCCTTTCGCCCTTCAGGTAATACTTCCAAAGTCCATACTTTGTTTTCATACATGGATCCCATCTCGAATTTCATGGCTTCTAACCATTTCTCGGAATCCGGGCCCATCACTGCTCCTCCATAGCTCGTAGGTTCATTGTTGTCCAACAACATGACCTCCAAGACAGGGTTGCCGTACCACTCAGGGGTAGTACGCGGCCTTGTGGACCTACGAGGTTCAATAGCTGCTTGATCCGAAGCTTCATGATCATCATCATTAACTTCCTCTTCTACCGTCGTAGATTCCATAGAAACATCTTTCTGCGCTGTGCTACTTTCTGGTTGAAGTAAAGGTTCAATAACCTCATCAAGCTCTATTTTCCTCCCACACAATTCTTTCGAGAGAAATTCTTTCTCAAGAAATGTTCCGTTTTTAGCGACAAACACTTTGCCTTCGGATCTGAGATAGAAGGTATACCCGACTGTCTCTTTCGGGTATCCTATGAAGACGCATTTCTCCGCTTTGGGTTCCAGCTTTTCAGGCTGAAGCTTTTTGACATAAGCATCACATCCCCAAACTTTAAGAAATGACAACTTTGGCTTCTTGCCAAACCACAGTTCATATGGCGTCGTCTCAACGGATTTTGATGGTGCCCTATTTAAAGTGAATGCAACTGTCTCTAATGCATAACCCCAAAACGATAGTGGCAAATCAGCAAGAGACATCATAGAACACACCATATCTAATAAGGTTCGATTACGACGTTTGGACACACCATTACACTGTGGTGTTCCGGGCGGTGTCAAAAGTGAAACAATTCCACACTGTCTTAAGTGACTGCCAAACTCATAACTCAGATATTCACCTCCTCGATCAGATCGCAGGAACTTAATCTTCTTGTTACGATGATTCTCAACTTCACTCTGAAATTGCTTGAACTTTCAAACGTTTCAGACTTGTGTTTCATTAAGTAAATATACCCATATCTACTTAATTAATCAGTGAAGGTGAGAAAATAACAATATCCACCACGCGCTATAACATTCATTGGACTGCACACATCAGTGTGTATGATTTCCAATAAGTCACTCGCCCGTTCCATTGTTCGAGAGAACGGCGTTTTAGTCATCTTGCCCATGAGGCATGGTTCACATGTGTCAAGTGATTCAAAATCAAGTGACTCCAAAAGTCCATCAGCATGGAGCTTCCTCATGCGTTTTACACCAATATGACCTAAACGGCAGTGCCACAAGAAAGTGGTGCTATCATTATCAATTCTACATCTTTTGGCATCAATGTTATGAACATGTGTGTCATCACTATCAAGATTCAATATGAATAAACCCCTAACATTGGGTGCATGAACATAAAAGATATTACTCATATAAATAGAACAACCTTTATTCTTTGATTTAAATGAGTATCCGTCTCGCAATAAACAAGATCCAGATATAATGTTCATGCTTAACGCAGGCACTAAATAACAATTATTCATGATCATCACTAATCCCGATGGTAATCGAAGAGAGAGCGTGCCGACGGCGATCACATCAACCTTGGAACCATTTCCCACGCGCATCGTCACTTCGTCCTTTACCAGCCTTCGTTTATTTCGTAGTTCCTGCTTTGAGTTGCAAATGTGAGCAACCGAACCGGTATCAAATACCCAGGCACTACTACGAGAGCTAGTAAGGTACACATCAATAACATGTATATCATATATACCTTGTTTGTCGTTGGCTTCCTTCTTGTCAGCCAGGTACTTGGGGCAGTTCTGCTTCCAGTGACCAGTTCCTTTGCAATGAAAGCACTCAGTTTCTGGCTTGGGTCCATGCTTGGGCTTCTTTGCAGGAGTAGCAACTGCTTTGCCATCCTTCTTGGTTTTACCCTTCTTGCCTTACCCTTGACTTTGCCATTTTTCTTGAAACTAGTGGTTTTATTTACCATCAACACTTGATGTTCTTTCTGGATTTTAGACTCAACGACTTTTAGCATCGCAAACAGCTCGGCGACTGACTTGTTCATCCCGTGCATGTTATAGTTCATCACAAAGCTCTTGTAACTAAGTGGCAGTGATTGAAGAACTCTATCAGTGATCGCCTCTGGAGGAAGGGCAATTCCCAACTCTGCTAGACGAGTTGAATACCTAGACATTCTGAGTATATGTTCACAGACCCGTTCTCCTCCATCTTGCAAGCATAGAACTTATCGAAGGTTTCATACCTCTCGATCCGGGCGTTCTTCTGAAAGATAAACTTCAACTCCTGGAACATCTCATATGCTCCATGACGTTCAAAACGTCTTTGAAGTCCCGGTTCTAAGCCATACAATATTGCACACTGAACTATTGAGTAATCTCCAGTACGTGCCTCCCAAGCGTTCTTAACGTCTTCGGAGGTCATGTCTTCTGGTTGGTCACCAAGCGGTGCATCCAGGACATATGATTTCTGGGAAGCCATGAGGATAATCCTCAGATTACGGGCCCAGTCAACAAAGTTACTTCCATCATCTTTCAGTTTAGCTTTCTCTAGGAACGCATTAAAATTCAGGGGTGCTACCGCGCGAGCCATTGATCTACAACATAAATATGCAAAGTTCACTTAGACTATTGTTCAAGATAATGAGTTTAGTTAATCAAATTACTAAAGCTTCCACTCAAATTGACATCCCTCAGGTCATCTGAGTGTCACATGATCCAAATCCACCAACTCAAGTCCGATCATCACGTGAGTTGAGGTGGCTTCAATGGTGAACATCATTATGTTGATCATATCTACTATATGACTCATGTTCGACCTTTCGGTCTCTTGTGTTCCGAGGCCATGTCTGTACATGCTAGGCTCGTCAAGTTTAACCCGAGTGTTCTGCGCGTGCAACACTGGCTTGCACCCGTTGTATGTGAACATAGAGTCTATCACACCCGATCATCATGTGGTGTCTCAACACGACGAACTTTCGCGACGGTGCACACTCGGGGAGAACACAATTTTATCTTGAAATTTAAGTGAGGGATCACCTTATAATGCTACCGTCGTACTAAGCATTACAAGGTGCATAAAAGGATTAACATCACATGCAATTCACAAGTGACATGATATGGCCATGAACTTGTGCTTTAGATCTCCATCTTGAAAGCACCGGCATGATCTTCATCGTCACCGGCACGACACCATGATCTCCATCAATGTGTCGCCATCGAGGTTGTTACGCCCTGCATGCTTCTACTACTATTGCTACCGTTTAGCGATAAAGTAAAACATTACATAGCGCATAATGATTGACACGCAGGTCATACAATAATTAAAGACAACCCTATGGCTCCTGCCGGTTGCCGTACTCATCGACATGCAAGTCGTGAAATTCTATACATCACATGATCATCTCATACATCACATATATCACATCATGTAATTCGCCATATCACATCACAACATACCCTACAAAAATAAGTTAGACGTCCTCTAATTGTTGTTGCATGTTTTACGTGGCTACTACGGGTTTCTAGCAAGAACGATTCTCACCTACGCATAAACCACAACGGTGATACATAATTTGCTTTTCAACCTTTTCAAGGACAACCTTTGTCGAATCCGATCCAACTAAAGTGAGAGAAACTGCCACCCGCAAGCCATCTAGGCAACAAGTTGCATCGAGGAAACCGGTCTCTCGTAAGCGTACGAGTAATGTTGGTCCGGGCCGCTTCATCTCACAATACCGCTGAACCAAAATCTGACCAAGGGAGGAAGCAATCTAAGCATCAACGCCCACAAACCTTTTGTGTTCTACTCGAGATCTCATCTACACATAGACCTAGCTCATGATGCCACTATTGGGGAACGTTGCATGGGAAACAAAAAATTTCCTACGCACACGAAGATCTATCCATGGCGATGAGCATCTACGAGGGAAGAGTGGATCTACATACCCTTGTAGATCGCTAAGCGGGAAGCGTTAAGAAACGCGGTTGGTGTAGTCGAACGTCTTCGCGATCCAAATCGCCGTGCGTCCCGCGATCCAATCACGATCCGTCCCGCGATCCAATCACGATCCGTCCCGCGATCCAATCACGATCCGTCCCACGAACTTGATCACGATCCGTCTCACGAACTTGATCACGATCCTTCCGATCTAGCACCGAACAGACGGCACCTCCGCGTTCAGCACACGTACAGCTTGATGACGATCTCCACCATCTTGATCCAGCAAGGAGTGGAAAGAAAGAAGAGATCTCCGGCAGCCTGACGGCGCTTCGGCGATGGTGGTGGAGCAATTCCGACAGTGCTTCGCCTAAGCACTGCAGAAAACCGATCTAGAGAAGAAACTATGCACTGGAGGAACGGGTAGCACGTGGCTGAAAATCTAGTGCAAAACCCCACAATACCACCAGTATATATAGGAGGAGAGGAGGAGAGGAGGCAGCTTGGCCTCCAAGCCTTCTAGGCTTCGGCCGAATTAGGAGAGGAGGAGTCCACCTCCTCCACTCCTAGTAGGATTAGGATTCATCCCCTTTTTTTTCCTTTTTACGTTTTTCCACCTTTTTCCTTTTGGGTTTTCTTCTCCAGCCACATGGGCCTTGTGTGGGAGTTTCCACCAGCCCACTAAGGGTTGATATTCACTCTCCCACAGCCCATGAAGCCTCTTGGGTCGAAATACCCCTCCCGGAGGTCTCCCGGTACACTACCGGCACTCCCGGTACACTATCGATAAGCCCGGAACTTTTCCGGCGACCAAAACAGGACTTCCTATATATTAATCTTTACCTCCGGACCATTCCGGAGCTCCTTGTGACGTCCAGGATCTCATTCAGGACTCCAAACAAACTTCGGTCACCACCATACATAACTCTATACTACCGAAACGTCACCAAACCTTAAGTGTGTAGACCCTGCGGGTTCGAGAACTATGTAGACATGACCGAGACACCTCTACGGTCAATAACCAATGGCGGGACCTGGATGTCCACATTGGTTCCTACATATTCTACGAAGATGTTTATCGATCGAACCTCTATGTCAAGGATTCAGTTAATCCCGTATGATGTTTCCTTTGTTCTTCGGTATGTTACTTGCCCGAGATTCGATCGTCGGTATCTCCATACCTAGTTCAACCTCGTTACTGGCAAGTCTCTTTACTCATTCCGTAATACAAGATCCCTTGACCAACACTTAGTCACATTGCTTGCAAGGCTTATTGTGATGTTGTATTACCGAGTGGGCCCTGAGATACTTCTCCGTCACACGAAGTAACAAATCCCGGTCTTGATCCATGCCAACTCAACAAACACCCTCGGAGACACCTGTAGAGAACCTTTATAGTCACCCAGTTACGTTGCGACGTTTGATACACACAAGGTACTCCTCCGATATCTATGAGTTGCATGATCTCATGGTCATAGGAACATATACTTGACATGCAGAAAACAGTAGCAATAAACTGACACGATCATAAGCTACGTTTGTAGTTTGGGTCTTGTCCATCACATCATTCTCCTAATGATGTGATCCCGTTATCAAATGACATCTCATGTCCATGGCTGGGAAACCTTAACCATCTTTCAATTAACGAGCTAGTTCACTAGAGGCATACTAGGGACATTGTGTTTGTCTATGTATCCACACATGTATCCATGTTTCCAATTAATACAATTATAGCATGGATAATAAACAATTATCATGAACAAGGAAATACAATAATAAACACTTTATTTATTGCCTCTAGGGCATATTTCCAACAGGTGGTTCCTCCTGCAATTGTTCCGCCTTTTCCTCAGTGTTACACTCGTCGTTCACGTCCTGTGGATGCCTCTGGGGATGTGTCGTCCTCCTCGTCTCAGCCTACTTATGGCTTGCGATCTCGTCCTCGCCCGCGTATTGATCGTTTTGGATTTCCCACCGCTGGTGCTGCTGTTCTTGAGCCGACTTCCTATCGTCAGGCTATTGTTCATCCTGAATGGCAGTTTGCGATGGCAGAGGAGCTTGCTACTCTTGAACGCACTGGTACATGGGATCTTGTTTCCCTTCCTCCCGGAGTCCGTCCCATCACTTGTAAGTGGATATACAAGGTTAAGACTCGCTCCGATGGTTCTCTTGAGCGTCACAAAGCTCGTCTTGTGGCTCGTGATTTTTAGCAGGAGCATGGTCGTGATTATGATGGGACTTTTGCGCCTGTCGCCCATATGACCACTGTTCGTACACTTCTTGCCGTGGCCTCTGCACGCCACTGGTCTATATCTCAATTGGATGTTAAGAATGCCTTTCTTAATGGTGAGCTGCGTGAGGAGGTGTACATGCAGCCACCACCTGGATATTCTGTTCCAGATGGCATGGTATGTCGTCTTCGTCGCTCTCTCTATGGCCTTAAGCAAGCCCCCCGCGCCTGATTTGAGCGCTTTGCCTCTGTGGTGACTGCCGCTGGTTTTTCAGCAAGTGCTCATGATCCAGCGTTGTTCATTCATCTTTCTCCTCGTGGTCGAACTCTTCTTCTTCTTTATGTTGATGACATGATCATCACCGGAGATGACCCCGAGTATATTTCCTTTGTAAAGGCCCGTCTTAGTGACCAGTTTCTTATGTCTGATCTTGGACCTCTTCGTTACTTTCTTGGGATTGAAGTCTCTTCTACCTCTGATGGATTTTTTATATCCCAGGAAAAGTATATCCAGGATCTTCTTGCTCGTGCTGCTATTTCTGACGAGCGCATTGTTGAGACTCCTATGGAGCTCAATGTTCACCTCCGTTCTACTGATGGTGATCCCCTGCCTGACCCGACGCGTTATCGTCATCTTGTTGGCAGCCTTGTCTATCTAGCTGTCACTCGACCGGATATCTCTTATCCGGTTCATATTTTGGAGTCAGTTTGTCTCCACTCCCACATCGGTTCACTATAGTCATCTCCTTCGTGTTCTCCGCTATCTTCGGGGCACGATCTCTCACCGTCTCTTCTTTCCTCGCTCCAGTTCTTTACAGCTTCAGGCCTATTCGGATGCTACGTGGGCTAGTGATCCTTCAGATCGCCGTTCACTTTCTGCTTACTGTGTTTTTCTTGGTGGTTCTCGCATTGCCTGAAAGACGAAGAAACAGATTGCAGTTTCCCATTCGAGTGCAGAGGCTGAATTACGAGCGATGGCTCTTTTGACGGCAGAGGTGACTTGGTTACAATGGTTACTTCAGGATTTCGGTGTTTCCGTTACTACACCGACTCTGCTCTTATCTGACACTACATGTGCTATTAGCATTGCGCGCGATCCTGTGAAGCATGAGCTCACCAAGCATATTGGTGTTGATGCTTTCTATGTGCGCACGGGTGTGCATGATCAGGTTATTGCTCTTCAGTATGTGCCTTCCGAGTTACAGTTGGCGGATTTCCTGACGAAGGCCCAGACTAGAGCTCAACATGACTTTTATCTCTCCAAACTCAGTGTTGTTCATCCACCATGAGTTTGACGCGGGGGGGGGGGGGGTGTTAGAGTTATAATATAAGTCATGTACCCCTTTGTATTTCTCCCGTTGTATAAGGGGTTTCCTGCATATGTTGTGTACCTGTACATGTATATATATCGGCCTATGGCCTCATTGGAATACAAGTTGCTTATTCCTAACAATTCCCACTTAATGCAAGTTGATCACCTGTAATCAGGTCAAGGACTTGGAAGTTGAAACACTGAAGCAAATGGAAATGCAGAGGTGACGAACCTCATAAACAGGACTAGATGTGCAAGTGATATATGATTATATTTCAAATACATTAACAAGTGCAAATAGTGGTAGTTCTGTGAATCTCTGACCCAATCAAAATTTATCTATCGACTTTTGAGAAACAGGCTATCAAATCCATTTTGCAGTAATCCTACCAGGAAGAGTAACTGGCCAATCAAAAGTGCTAGTTGCAAGAGAGAGAAAACTCTATGTGGCGCAGATTCTAAGATGACTTAGCTGAAATCATATCATTATTACTTGAACCATTGAGTTCATCTTGTTTTAGAAAAGATAATTTAGAATGAAAGCTACCTCAGGTCAGAAAAGGTATAGGCACAACAATGAAATGAAATGACTCAATGACTATCTTCGACCATGTTATACAACGAAAAATCATTCGAGCTATTTAACTAATTGCGCTATATGTATGTACTCATACATCCTTTCAATGTTTCCACTCACTTTCTCAACAATTGTCTGTTAGGGCGGGATGTTAGCACACTAACCAATCTAACCTGCTATTTCCACACACACACAAAAAGTCTAACCTGCTAGTGACCTTAGCACATCTAATTATGTTACAGAAAAGCTTTCGCTAGATTTCCTCATGAGAGTGGCACTGTGTACTGCAATTGAGTCTGCTCTGTTCTATTTGGCTTTATGAGTGATCCTTATATTATTTCCCCACTTTATAACTTTATCAAGGAAGGTTTCTGCAACAAACATTTTCCACTAGCATGGTAAAACATGTTCCTAGAAAGATTTGATGCCATGTCAGATCCAGTGGCTTCTTCTAACATTTCTCTGCAAGCTCTACTAAGACACATTATATATCAAAGACAATCACATTTGCATCATTTCCTCTTAGGACAGCCAATAATATTGCATTTGCAGCTTGACACTAACTTCTTTGAAAAAGATCTTGTCACGAACTTGATCACAAATTGAACAGGAAAACGGCAAAAATCATCAGCAATGCTCTAAATCGAATACCATTGAGGCTAAGCAGCTTGCCACTAGAGACTAACACACATAGTAATGATCTTAACATCAAATACTGCATTAGTAATGATCTTAAAATCAAACACCACATCTGAGACAAATCCACTCTTGCCTTCCTCATAGGGAGATTCACTACATTACAGGTCAAACAAACAACAAAGTACGAGGGATATCTCATCAGGCTTAAGGAAAAAGCTCACACGAAATCTTCCACCAAGATGGCCTTCTCCACAATCTCCTCATCTTCATCCTCCTCCTTCCGCCGCTCTCCTTCTCTGGTCGCCTCGCCGCAACGCTTCTCCTGCCCCAGACCTTCTCCGACCACAACAACCATATGTTCCTCATCTCCGCGCCCAACGACTACCACATCGTCGCTGCCTCCTCCGCCACCACCGCCGACGACTATGACCGCGTCGGCGCTGCCCTCGCTGCCGCCCCCTGTGCCAACAAGGGCGTCGGGGATGGCCCCGCAGGTGGGTCCAGCGTCCTCCACGCAGCCTCCACGAGGCGCGAGGGGGTCATCTCCCGCGTCGTCGTCCTCGTCGTCGGAGAGGGAGAGGTGGGGGAGGCGGGAGGAGACGGCCAACGCCGCAAGGGAGAAAGCTTCGGCGATAGACTCCGGCGGGAGCGCGCAGTCCTCCAGGCCGGCATCCTCCAGCCGCGGCGGCCGGATGGGGTGACCGGCGGCGATGTGCCTGCCTTCCTCGGCCATTTTTGGTGCACGGCACGTGCGCTGGCTGGAGGACTCCAGAAGTGCTGGGCTAGACGGCTAGCCAGTCTGAACGTGGGCTTCCAGTATGCTCCCTGCGCAAACTGGATTCTAATGGTGGGCCGGATATTTTTAGCTCTCGCTCATGGGCCGATCCTTCTGCGCCTGGCGGAAGCTTTACCTCCTCTTAAGTCAAACTTTCGGTATGAAGTAATGTGGGAGTCTCACGACTCCTGGCAGGGATGGAGTGAGGCACCGAGTGCAAATACTGTTGAGGGCATCCGTATCAAGCTTGTTGCGTTGTTGAAAAACTTAACAACCTGGGGCAATGACACTTTTGGTAGCGTCCGAAAGGAGATCAAGCGGGCCAAGGCTGAACTCGAGTCGCTTCGAAATGCCGTGTCAAGAACGCCTCCAACTCATTTGGAGTTGAAGCTCAATGAGCGCCTACTCGAGCTATACCACAGAGAGGAGATAATGCGGAGGCAAAGATCTCGGATTGAGTGGCTATCAGCTGGAGACAGGAATACAATTTTTTCCACTTAAGAGCAAGCATGAGGAGGAAAAAGAATATGATCCGGGCATTATCCAATGTGCTAGGCGTTAGCGTAGGGGACCCAATCCAGCTTAAACATATGGTAACTGGATTCTATGGCAATTTCTATAGGCCGGAAGGGGTTCAGGGCGTGGAAGAAGTTCTTGCTCATGTCAATCGGAAGGTCACACCAGAGATGAACACTGCTCTTTGCGCCCCATATACAGGAGCGGAGGTTAAACAAGCTTTGTTTCAGATGTTTCCCACGAAAGCACCCGACCCAGATGGCTTCCCGTCACATTTTTATCAGCGTCACTGGGATGCATGTGGAGAAGAGGTGACTAATGTCGTCCTAAGAATAGTAAGAGGGGAGGAAAATGCAGAAAGCATTAATGATACTATCCTTGTATTGATTCCTAAGGTACTTAATCTGACTCTTCTATCTCAGTTTAGTCCTATTAGTCTCTGCAATGTCCTTTACAAAATTGCATCTAAAGTGGTGGCCAATAGACTGAAACTCATACTCCCGGACATTATTTCGGAGGAGCATCCTGCCTTTGTCCTCGGAAGGCTTATAACTGACAACATCATCTGTGCATATGAGTGTCTACACTTCATGAAGAGGAACAAATGAAAGCCCAACAGTTTATGTGCTCTTAAGTTGGATATGATGAAAGCTTATGACAAGTTGGAATGGCCCTATCTCCAGGCCATCATGGGGAAGCTGGGTTTCGCACAGCAATGGATTGATACGGTAATGAGTATGATCACGTCAGTCGGTTTCTCGGTTCTGTTTAATGGAGAGAAATTGGACCAATTCAAACCATCTAGAGGCATTCGGCAGGGAGATCCTATCTCCCCTTACCTATTCTTGATTGCATCAGAGGCCCTTTCATGCCTTTTAAAAAATAGTTCTTAGTCATCGGCTCTTGCTGGCATACAGGTGGCCCCGCGGCTCCCGCAATGAATCACCTATTGTTTGCGGATGACAGCCTGCTGTGTTTCAAGACTAGTGTTGAGGGGGCAAATGAGGTTTCAAACCTGCTAAGTGCATATTGTGTAGCGTCGGGATAGAGAGTTAACAACGAAAAGTCCTTGATATTTTCCAGCAAGAGGTGCCCTGATAACCTCCGAAAAGTTATAAACAACACTATGCATGTTCAAAATGAGTTGCCGAGCGAGAAGTACTTAGGTATGCCAACTGATGTGGGACAATCAAAGAATGGAACATTCAAGTATCTCAACGATCGTGTCTGGGAGAAAGTAAAAGGATGGATGGAAAAACTCATGTCTGCTGTAGGCAAGGAGGTGTTAATCAAGTCGGTGGCCCAGGCAATCCCAGTATACTCCATGGCTTGCTTCAGGCTACCCAAGGACTTATGTGAGAGCGTGACTTGAATCATTCGTCAATTTTGGTGGGGTAGTAAACATGGCAAGCGGAAGCCCTGCTGGGTTCCGTGGGATTTGATGACATGTCCGAAGAACCTAGGCGGTTTGGGATTAATGGACATGGAGATTTTTAATCTTGCACTGCTGTCGAGACATGCCTGGAGGATTTTGAACGAACCTTCTTCTTTAAGTGCATGCATCCTCAAGTATCTGTACTTCCCATCGTGTTTGATCCTGGAGGCCGAACTAGGGACTCATCCTTCTCAGATCTAGCATGCCATACTCAACCGACGGGATATCCTGGACCAGGGGGTGATTCGCAGGATTGGAGATGGCACTACAACGGGGGTTTGGGACCATAAGTGGATACCGAGGAACGGTGTGATGAAGCCAATCACTTCTCTGGTGGCTAATCCACCGCAGCTGGTGTCGAAGCACATTGATCACACCACGACATCTTGGCTTGAAGATCGGATAAGACAAGTTTTTATACCTGTTGATGCTGAAGCGATATTGCAAATACCTCTGTGCACACGTCAGGTTGACGACTTATGGGCTTGGAGCGAGGATGCAAGAGGATGATTCTCTGTGCGTGCAGCCTACAGAATAGTCATCAGAACAAAGCTCACTCGGGAAGCATGGCTGGAAGAGAGGGAGGACCCTTCTAACTGTCAGCTTTGTCACAAGGTTGGCTATCCCTATGGAAAACCCCGGTACTACCGAAGCTCAAGGTCTTTGCTTGGCGGCTGGCCCAACATTCCCTGTCGACTGGTGATGTGCTTCACCGTAGGAACATGGCAACTTCACGGGTATATCCCCTCTGTGGGTTGGAGGATAGCTGGCGTCATTCCCTGATAGAATGCAATGCATCCAGATGTGTGTGGGCTCTGTCTAATGAAGAATTGGTGGAGCATATGATTATGACCAGGGAAGACGATGCTAAACTTTGGCTGTTCACAATGAGCAAATCCCTACCACCTAACCAACTTGTACTGATGATAGTCACACTTTGGGCCATTTGGAGTTCTCGACGGAAGGCAATCCATGAGGATATATTTCAAACCCCTTTTGCCACTGATAAGTTTGTAGCTTCATACATGGAGGACATCAAGTTCATGCAGAGTAAGAAGGAAGGGCCACATGTGATATCGGCACCAAGAACTACTCATTGGGTGAAAACGCCGGAGGAGAAAGTGAAGATAAATGTTGATGCATCTCTATCAAGGCATGAGCCTTTTGGTGCAGTTGAAGCTTTATGTAGGAATTCATCGGGAGCTTTTCTTGGGGCGTCGGCCGTGGTCTTTAAGGACATTCGAGATCCTCAAACTCTGGAGGCTCTCGCTGAGGGAGTCCTAGATTTAGGGGTCCTCGAGCAGCCGACCTATTTCCTACGGGCTGGACTGTATGGGTCGCAAAGTGACCATTGGTTGATCAAGGGCCCCGTTGTGAGGGTGGAGGCTTTGAGGGGCCATGGCGTGTTCTCCAAGAATGTCAGCTGTAGATAGGCGTGTTTATCTCTTTGGCATGTAACCGACCCTGTGTAAACCCTACGTACCCCCGGTGTCTATATAAACCGGAGGGTTTTATGTTGTAGATATAGAACAACTCATCTAGGGTTAGCTATTCGATCTCGAGGTAGATCAACTCTGTAACCCCCTATATCATCAATACAATCAAGCAGGACATAGGGTATTATCTCCATAGGAGGGCCCAAACCTGGGTAAAACCTTGTCCCCTTCGTCTCCTGTTACCATTGCTTCTAGTCTCACAACTCAGGACCCCCTACCCGAGATCCACCGGTTTTGACACCGACATTGGTGCTTTCATTGAGAGTTCCATTGTGAACCACGAAGTAATCGATGGATCACCTCATCGCGAACAATGAGGTTTGTATCTAGGGAACCCTTACCCCCGATCGGACTCTCGCAGACGGAGACATCTTGTCACACGCCGACCCGATCAGCCACCTTGGCCAGATCGGAAACTTCCCCCCGATCATAGAATCGGGTTCGGAACCTTAGAGTTCGTCATCGATTCACGGGGATTACTTGTCCTTATGGAACCTCTGACCCTCGAGGAGGAGCCTGTAAGTCTCGATGCTTCGACGCCGAAGACATTGGGCTCCACCCCTAACAGAGTCATCACCCCCGGGCGATCTAGAACGCCCAACCCGGCCAATGTGATCGGATCCGCTATGGCTGGGTGGAACACGGAGCTGCCTTCGTGCAGCTCTAGAACTGTCATGTCGCGCATTGACTCCACTCGGCTCAGCGACACGAATCATACCATCGCCTCATTTTTAAACGAGTTGTTCGATCGGGTTGAAGCTATGCGTATGATGGATGACCAGATTCCAGTCTATGACCGGCTCGGGATTAGGCCCGACGACGGGGAGATTCATGTCCCCCTGGTCACCCACCTTGTTGCTACCATCGAGTGTCCTGCTGAAGACTCATCCCGATAGCCAGAGTTGAAAACGTTCTATACCCCGGTCTCTGATCACCAAGACTTCATCGGCGATCCAGATGCCGGAATTTATTCTAATTCCGGACCGTCATCGGTCCAAGATTTATCACACAATTCGGAGTCCTTGATTCCGAACACTCAATGTGGCGTGGGGCGGATTTTTTCCCACCCACCACCCAAGACAATGATTCTATTATCACACCAAATCCCGTGTCTTCGGACTTTTGGGACACTAAACAATTACCAGGAGAATCAATCCATCACTTTTGGGCCAGATTCCTACTTGCTAGAAGTAGAGAAAAGGGTCTTAGTGACCAAGAGATCATGGCAACTTTCAGTAACAATTGCCACGATGAAGGGATTCTTAACGCCCTAGCTCGCCGACACATTCGTGACTTTTCCGAGCTATCCGATTTGGTACAAAAGTATTGTGCCATGGAAAGCGCTTGGCAATCCGAGCGATTATTTTCGGAACCAACTTTCCCCGAACACCCTAGTGGAGATCAGAAAAATAGGATACCTCCAAAGCAGCCAGCCAGATTCGAACCCGCCGAAAAAAGAAACATGTCCCTTTCAAGGGTCGGTACTGTCCTTGATGGACTATTGGGTAAACGTTGCCCCATACATTCTGTCCTGCTGAACGCGAGCCCGACTCACAACCTTAGAGCTTGCTGGGTCGTCACGCAGGTCGCAAAGAGCGGCGAGGCCATCCTTGAGACACTTCCGTCAAACAGTCGCTATTCATCATCGCCTGAATACAATGTCGAAGTTCTAACGGTCTACGAAACATCCCCCTCGAAGAACAGGAGGAAAAGAGCTCTTAGAGAACTCGAACAGGTCTACCATGTGGCAGCAACTAGTGCATGGACAGACATACCGATTACCTTTGGAGATATCGACCAGCCGGCCATTCTTTCCGATCATTCACCGGCCGCACTAGTCTTGAACCCCATCATTGACGGTTACAGGCTACATAAGGTGCTAATGGATGGCCGCAGTGGTTTAAACCTCATATACGAAGGCACACTAGAAAAAATGCAGTTCGACCGATATCGCATCAAACATACCCATACAACTTTCCGGGGAATCATTCCAGGGAAAGAGGCGCGTTGTTCCGGACGTATCGTCCTGGACGTGGTGTTCGGTACGCCCAAAAACTACCGATCTGAAGAACTTCTCTTCCACATCGTGCCCTTCCCAAGCGGCTACCATGCCTTATTGGGACGTGACGCCTTCACAAAATTCCAGGCTATACCCCATTACGGGTATATGGAACTTAAAATGTCAGGACCAAATGGAGTGATCACAATCGCCAGTGATCCGAACATAGCCCTTCGGGCCGAAAACAAGACGGCATCGCTCGCCGTCGAAGCATTAGCTAAGACTTTCGTAGCCAAAGAACTGACTGCACTACGATCAAAAGTTGATAAGGACGACGTGATCCTTAGCAAAATGCCCAAGCCTACGTCCTTCAACCCCGCAAAGGAAATTGTTAAGTTTCAAGTGCACCCAATGAACCCCAATAAGACGGCTTCCATCGGAGCTCAGCTCGATCCCCTTATGGACGAGGCTCTGTGGAACTTTCTCCATGAAAATTGGGACATCTTCTCCTGGCATCCTTCCGATATGCCTGGAATCCCATGACGGCTCACCGAGCACAGTCTGAACATTATTGCAGGCTTTAAGCCCGTCAAACAGACTCTACGCTGCTTCTCCGAACCCAAACGACAAGATATGGGTGAAGAATTAGCTAAGCTACTAGAGGCCGGATTCATTCGGGAGATTAAGCACCCCCAATGGTTGGCAAACCTGGTGATGGTACCAAAGAAAGACAAGTCCTCGCGACTATGCGTCGATTTCAAAGACCTTAACAAAGCCTGCCTTAAGGACCCTTTCCCCTTACCACGAATAGACCAGATCATCGACGCCATAGCCGGACACGATACATTGTGTTTCCTCGACGCCTATTCCGGATACCATCAAATCGAAATGAAGGAATCCGATCAAGCGGCAACCACATTCATCACCCCCTACAGGCCATTCTGCTTCAACACAATGCCTTTCGGGCTAAAAACACTGGGGCCACATACCAACGCATGATCCAGACGTGTCTTGCGACACAAGTCGGTAAAACAATCGAGGCATACGTGGACGACGTGGTAATTAAAACCAAACACGCCAGCCAGTTAATTGACGACCTACGGCAAACCTTTGCCAGCCTACGGGAGTATGACATACGACTCAATTCGAAAAAATGTGTATTCGGAGTTCCCTCTGGTAAACTGCTCGGATTCATCGTCTCCCATAGAGGAATAGAAGTGAATCCGGCTAAAATCCATTCTCTATCGAAACTTGCAATTCCTACAGAGCTAAAGCATGTCCAGAGCCTAGCTGGGTGTGTAGCGGTGTTAAGCCGCTTTATCTCCTGCCTCGGGGAGAAAGCTTTACCGCTCTATAAACTGCTCAAACAGACCAACAATTTTGAGTGGTCCAATGAAGCAGTTGCTGCGTTAGAAGAAATTAAAACACTACTGGCAACCAATCCCATCCTCACAGCACCAGGCGCCGGTGAGCCCATGTTATTATACATATCAGCTACCAACCAAGTTGTCAGCGCGGTGCTCGTCGTTGAATGAGATGAGGAGGGACACAAGTTCCGGACCCAGAAGCCCGTCTATTACGTGTCAGAAGTACTAACGCAGTGCAAATCCAGATACCCGCACTACCAAAAGATAGCCTACACAGTGTTTATGGCATCAAGGAAACTCAGACATTATTTCCAAGAGTGTGCGGTAACGGTGGAATCCGAAGTACCCCTGAATGATATAATCAACAACAGGGACGCCACCGGCCGCATAGCCAAGTGGGCCATTGAGCTCTTTCCTTTCGAAATAACCTATAAGCCACGTCGTGCCATAGAATCTCAGGTATTGGCAGGCTTCCTGGCTGAATGGACGGAGGTCGAGCTCCCCAAGGAATACAATGCATACTCCCATTGGACAATGTACTTTGATGGCTCCAAAACGTTGGCCAGATTGGGGGCTGGAGTTATCCTCACATCTCCCACAGGCGACAACGTGCGATACGTGTTACGGATCATGTATGCCGACTCTAACAACACAGTCGAATACGAAGCTCTCCTACATGGTCTTCGGATGGCAGTGTTAATGGACATACGGCGGCTAGAGGTACAGGGAGACTCCAACTTGGACATCTCCCAAATTAATGGTGAATTTTACACCAAAATCCAAAGATGGCAGCGTACAGAAATGTCATGCTAAAGATATCTGCACGGTTTGGGGGTTTGGAATTTCACCACGTCGCTCGCGACAACAACCAAGCCGCCGATGTACTGGATCGTATGGGAGCCAAACGCGACCCTGTCCCTAGAAACACCTTCCTAGAGCGTCTCTTTAAGCCATCCGTCGTGTGGTAGGACGATGACAAGGGCGTCGGTCTAAATACGGCGGACGAGGTTCTTCCCCCTATAAACGAACCAGATGATCAAATCATCGACGACTCTGTAATGGACGAAACGCCTTCGGCTCATGAGGTAATGGCGGTAATTGCACCATGGATAGGGCCCTTCCTCGCCTACCTTCTTCACAAGGAACTCCCCGATGACCAGACATAGGCACGACGCATAGTTCGGCGATCCAAGGCCTACAAAGTGCACGAGGGTGAGTTATACAAGAAAATCACCACCAGAATATTACAGAGGTGCATATCTAAGGAAGAAGGACGTGAGCTTCTAGCTAAAGTCCACTCAGGCATGGACGACCACCACGTCGCGACAAGATCCTTAGTCAACAAGGCCTTCCGAGCTGGTTTCTTTTGGCCTACAGCCCGGACGGACGCCTAGTCGCTTGTTAAACATTGCATGGGGCGTCAACTCTTCGCAAATCAAAGTCACATGCCCCCAACAGCTCTTCAGACTATTCCGATGACCTGGCCTTTCATGATCTGGGGGCTGGACATGGTCGGACCCCTTAAAGGGGGGTACCAAGAAGAATAAATACCTACTGGTTATGGTCGACAAATTCACCAAATGGATAGATGCAAAGCCTGTCAAATCGGCCAAATTCGGACCAGTGATTGACTTTATCTCCGGCGTGGTACACCATTACGGTGTCCCACACAGTATAATAATGGATAATGGATCTAACTTCACGGCCCAAGAGGTCAAGGATTGGTGCACAAAAATGGGCATAAAGCTCGATTACGCATCAGTCTACCATCCGCAGACCAATGGACAAGTCGAATGAGCAAACGACCTCATTATGAGCGGCATTAAGCCATGGTTGGCCCGATCTCTTCATGAGTCCGATTGTCATTGGGTGGAGGAGCTCGACTCCATTTTATGGGGCCTACGCACCACCCCGAACAGATCAATGGGATATACACCGTTCTTCATGGTCTATGGGGCAGAGGCAGTCCTCCCCTGCGACATTATTCACGACGCACCAAGGGTGCGCATGTACGAGGAAAAGGATGCCGAGTTAGATCGGCAGGATGACCTGGACGCGTTAGAAGGAGAGCGCGACATAGCTCGGGCTCGCTCTACTTTTTACCAACAGCAAGCCCGGCGTTACCAGAGTAGGGAGGTCAGGGCAAAAGCATACAACATGGGCGAACTCGTCTTACGACTCTCGGAGAAGCAGAAGCATAGACTCAACCCCAAATGGGAGGGCCCCTTCATAATCCTCGAAGTACTCGCGAGAGGAGCCTACCGTCTTCGGAACACGTCAGACAACTGCCTTGAACCGATCCCATGGAATGTAGCTCGTCTTCGGCGCTTCTACGGATAAACCGGTGTCGTCTAAATATTTCAACATTTTTCTGTTTTTTCCTTTTTCCTTCTATTTTCCTTTCCCCTCCCACTGTGTTGTTTGGTAGGATTGAAATTTTTCCTTTTCTTCCCATGTTCGGTTCAACCGATCTTGTACTAAGGTTATCGGCTTACACCATTAAGTGTTAAGTCCGAACACAACACCTGGGGGCTTCTTCCCGAAGCCACCACTTTTATATTATAAGCATTTATCTACACTTATCATGTATACACGTTTTCTTTGTCACTTTCAAGCCATCATATGCATCAATTCGAACTAAGACTTTGCCAAGATGGGTTGCCTCGCTCCTGTGTTTGCTCTCTACGTTCCCGATTGTTCGGCTAGAGGGTAAAGGGAGCACCTCTGTGATTGTTATGACCGGGTCATCCGGATACGTACCTTAGACGGGTGAAGCCTAAAGCTAGCTATCTTACGTAGACAATTGGTCGGCTGTGACGGAAACACTTAATACGGTGATGGTAACTATCACCACTATTTGAGCTTCCTTCTTCTTAAAGGCCCTTAGCCGCATACCAGTAGTATGTGGACCCTACCTACGATCTTCGTAGAACCCGGAAGAAAGATATTGATGGGGGTACTATTTTCCTCGGAAGATGTTTCTTATGCTAAGTAGTAATATAACATACCTCTCTGTGTGCTTTCTGTCCGTTCGCACCACATGGCCGGATTGCCTGGTTCCCCAAACTCAATTTGCCCCTTTAGGGTGAAAAATTACGAGGAACATTCCCGAGCTCTTCGCACGGGAGGGAGAAGCCGATGGCCGGTTAAGACAAAGTTTACAACACAGATAGAGTAACAACTCGATTGTTCATACAAAAGTATACAAAATTACACATTCGGCTGCTGGTCGAGATTGTCGATTATCGTATCTAGGGAACAGTCTTCTTGTGACAGAGGGGCGGCAGGCATCACCTGGTCATACACTAGGTGGAGTGGCACTTCTTGCCCATCCGATCCCACCGGACCAACCCGAGCCATACGCTCAGGATTAAGTCCGGTGTAACGGGTCTTGATCATTGCCCATGCTTCCCGTGCTCCCTCCCGGCAGGTCGATGCCTTCCACATCTCGAATCTACTTTGGTCCCCCTTGCATCGATCGACTAGTTCGGTCATTCCTTCTGGAGGCTGTTCGGCAGGCCATAGCGCCTTTACCATACTTTTCATCGCTTTGCGGGCACCAAAGTTGTCAGAATCGCGACTCAAGTCTTAGAATCTTACGATCTTACGATCCAAACCGGCCCCTCAGATTCTATGATTTTCCTCATAGAATCTAAGTTTCTACGATCCTGATAGTTAAGATTCTACGATTCACGATCCTAGCAATAGAGCTCCGATCCGATTCAGAATCACGATTCTGACAACTTTGGCGGGCACGTTCGTGAAGAGCGGAATGATCTTTTAACAGATTCCCCCAGAAGGACACGATCTCTTCTTTAGGATGCCCGGGCAAGAGGCCTACATATGAGGCAAAGGCATGCTTATTTGACTTCCTTTATAGGAAGTACTTACTAAACATCGGAATCAAACTTACCGAACATGCCCCTTTGTAGCTTCTGGCTTTCTTCTAGGGCCTGGGCCTCCCAGGTGAAGCTCTTCACTTGCTCCAGCTCTGCCTTCACAGATTGTACCTGTGATTGGTTGTCCTTCGGTTCCTTGGCCAGTTGCTCGTTCCGTTGCCTCGAAGCCTGCGTTAGCAGTAAAACAACATGAGGACCCTTAATTTGTTTGTTCCGAACAAATTTAAGGCTCGGGGGCTACTGGATTCACACAAGTGTCCGGACTCTTTCAAGCCGATTACTTACCTGGAAAATGGCCGATATCATCTTCAGGGCTCCGCCGAACCCAGCTCGGGCCGTGTCGATGTGCACGTCCGCTATGTGTAGGGCGCCGAACTCTTGTTCGGAAAACACCGGGTGACGCAAGGCCTCCTAATGTCTCTGGTGATTCATGGCGCTTCCTACTTCCGATTTAGTGATAGACACACCATCACCGGAATTGGCGGGAGCCGAATTGGCAATAGGGGCTTCGGCAGCAGGGTCGGCATGAGCCATAGCTCTGGAATTTTGAGCGCTGCCGAACACCTTAGTGACCTCTTCGGTAGGGGAAGCCTGGGCTTTTTGCCTAAGTGTTTCGATGAAAACTGCCGTAAGATTCTATTAATTGTGTAAGTAAGCAGACAAACAAACAAAATACCTTTGGGTTGAGTGAGCAGGCGAATTCGTCCTCGCGGCCGGCCTATTGGTTGTTCCTCTGTTGGCTTCCGATCCGGGTGCTGTTTCAGTCGTTGGCGTATGGCGCGCGGATCGACGGCGCTTGGGAGTAGGAGCCGGCACGTTCGGGGCACTATTGGATGCTTGCCTCTTGCAGGACGAGCTCTTCTTCTTCCTATTTGTTGCAGGAACAAAGAACGATCCAGGGTAATAGGCTATGATAGCCACCTGAGATCGGTCGAGGCTCTCTTGATAGAAGACTCCGTCTTCAAATTCAATTAGAAGATCCGGGTCTTCGTGAAAACCCGGATCATCATCATGCGAATAGTTTTCGGGCTGGGGAGACGGAGAGTCGTTTGCCTCGATGAAGCTCCTCCATTCCTATTCACGTAATATTAAAAGGCTTTGGTCAAATAAAGAACGGAATGGAAACCCCGAACTATGTTCGTAGAGGAGAAAGGCTTACCCATTTGATGGGATTATGGCTTGAATACCCTTCCTTGGTTGTCCGATGAATAAAATCTTCTTGCTCTCCCTTATATAGGTCGACAAGGGCGGCGGCCAGCGTCGTTTGATTGGTGGGTCCCAATATTCGGGAGCGAGTGGTGTCGCTTGTATCGTTGTAGCGCCATAGGGGATGTATCCTCTGTTGGAGAGGCTGCACGCACCGGGTGATGGCGGCGGCCATGACATCGAGCATGATCAGGTTGTGGTGGGTAAGCATCCGCACCTGGCCCGCCAAATGTTGTACTTCAACGCTGTCCTCTTGGGACGAACTCTTCGGCCGCCAGTTGTACCTCTTCTTCAAAGGGGCGTCAGAGTATTCGGGCAGACCTCTCCGAGCTAGCTCAAACAGGGGGACGTCTTCAATATAAAACCACTCCGAAGTCCATTCTTCGGATTCCTTCGGCGTACCCACAGGATACCCCGCTCCCACTATACGACATACTTCGGCTCCGCCGACCTCCAAGATTGCCTTTCCTGAGTTCGAGGGACAAGACAGAAGTACTTCCTCCATAGCTCGAAATGCGCCTCGCAATGCAGGAACATCTTGCAGAGGGCTACAAAGCCTGAGATGTGCATGATTGACCCCGGGGTGAGGTGGTGGAGTTGGATCCCATAGAATTCCAACAAACCCCTCAGGAACGGGTGGATGGGAAACCCGAGGCCCCATAGGAGGAAGGGCACAAAGCATACGCGTTCCCCCCTTTAAGGATTGGGGAAACGCTCCGCGAAAACCTTGTTGTTGTAGGAAGTTAAACGTGCGTGGGTCACCGCCAGATCCGAAGAAGGGAGATACCCCTGGGTCTCTAGATTGCGCAGCTGGTCCAGTCCCCAGGACGTGAGCCATAGGGGCACGCGGAAGAGCTGGGTACGCTTGCCATGTTTTTGTGGATCTTCCCTAGGAGTTTTTCCGTTGGGGAGAAGGAGGAGGGTGTGGTCTAAACCGCGATCCTATTTACTTAAATGGGTGTAGCCTCTGTTACGGAAGGGCAGCACCGTAAAAAGAAATCGTTGAACTACTCGCCTCCCCACGATACGCGAGAATCGAGGAATGCTGGCGGTTATTATAATGGACCTGGAGAGCCCGCGACGCTTGGGATTTCACCGATAACTGGTCGGTTGCCAAATAAAAAGGAGTACGAGACTCGTCTTGCAAGCCGAAGATTATGAAGATCATCCGGATATATATCAGCGTTAAAGACTAGTCCGGGGGCTAGTGAGGGAGTCCTGGAATTAGGGGTCCTCGGGTAGCCGACCTGTTTCCTACGGGCCAGACTGTATGGGTCGCAAGTGACCATTGGTTGATCAAGGGCCCCGTTGCCAGGGTGGAGGCTTCGAGGGGCCGTGGCGTGTTCTCCAAGACTGCCAGCTATAGATAGGCGTGTTAATCTCTTTGGCATGTAACCGATCATGTGTAAACCCTAGGTACCCCCGATGTCTATATAAACTGGAGGGTTTTACGTTGTAGATATAGAACAACTCATCTAGGGTTAGCTATTCGATTTCGAGGTAGATCAACTCTGTAACCCCCATATCATCAATACAATCAAGCATGACGTAGGGTATTACCTTCATAGGAGGGCCCGAACCCGGGTAAAACCTTGTCCCCTTCGTCTCCTGTTACCATCGCTTCTAGTGTCACAGCTCGTGACCCCCTACCCGAGATCCGTTGGTTTTGACACCGACACTCGCCATTAGGGAGGCTCGGGCCCTTGGGGAGGACCTCTACGTGCAACAAGTGCTAATTGCATCAGACTGCAAGGTGCCCATCGAATCAATCAAGGATGGAAGTATGGTAAATTATGGAGCAATAATTAAAGAGATAGTAGCTAGGGGTAGCAGTTTTTCTTCTTGTGTTTTTAGCCATGAGTATAGAACCTCTAATGTGGAGACTCATATTCTCGCAAAGTATGCTTTATCCTTAGGGTTTGGTCGCCATGTGTGGTTAGGCCAACCTGGAGATCTTTTCTTCGTCCCTGTAAACATTGTGACGCCGTAATAAAGCTTTGTGAGATCCTCAAATAAACTAGTTAGCAAGCACTTCTTTTTCTCAAAAAAAAAAGTTAGCAAGCACTTCTTCGGAAGTCTCCTATCGATCACTTTCACGCGTCGCCACTTGGCGCGTTTTCAACCGCCGCCACGTGTCGCACTCTGTGCGTTTTCTTCAGATTTCATTTTTTTATTTTTCACACGCATTTTTGGCCTTTTAGATTGGTTTTTTTCGGGGTTTTTTGGTGTTTCGGTTTTTCACTGGTCTTTCTTAGCTTTTGGATGAAAAAATTACAAAAAAATATTTTTTGCACCAAAAACATGATTTTTTTGCGAGAGGCACACCCGTGCCTCTCGAAAAGAATAAGAAAACCATGTTTTTTGTGTTTTTACGAGAGGCGCGGTTTTGCTTTCGTGAGAGACACGGTTTTGCCTTCGCGAGCCGTGCCTCTCGGAAAGGAAAAACACGTTTTTTTCGCGATAGGCACGGTTTTGCTTCCAACAAAAGCATGGACATGCCTCTCGGAAAGGAAAAAAAGGCGTGTTTTTTTCGCGAGAGGCACGGTTTTCCTTCGTGAGAGGCACGGCTATGCCTCTCGGAAAGGGGAAAACGCGTTTTTTTCTCGCGAGAGGCATGATTTTGCTATGGTGAGAGGTACGTTTTTGCTTTCGTGAGAGTCATGGCCGTGCCTCTCGAAAAAAACGTATTTTATGTTTTTTTCTCTCGTGAGAAGCACGGTTTTTTTATCTTTTTTTAATAAAAAGTTCGTCAAAACCTATCAATATGAGATCTAATTTTAAAGATCTCGATGCGAGAAACCCAATGATAAAAACGGTTCGAGATTTGGATGCACAATTTAAAAGATAAAACATTTTAAAAATACGAATCTACGAAAAAAAACTTTCAGATTATGACAAGCGACATACATATAGTACGCCATTTGTCGCAATCTAGGAAATGTGAGTTATCTTTAAGAGATGTACTCGTTAATTAGTGATTTTGCTCGCGTAAATAGTGTATTTTACGAAATTACTAATTAACGAATACTTCTTACAAAGGGTCACTCCTACGGCAGATCCTATTTAACGTATGCTGGCGTCAAAAGGATGTGGCTTCGCTGAAGTCTTGTGACCCGACGCCCCAGTTTGAGCCAGACCACGGTTGGTCTGCCTTCTCTTCCCTTTTCTGTTTCTTTCATTGTTTTTTTTTCCTTTTTTTTCCTTTCCCCTTTTCTTTTCTTTCCCTATTTTCCCCTTTCTGTTTCTATTTCTTTCATTTTTCCTTTTTCTTCTTGTTTCTTTTTTTGCACATCATACATAATTCATTGCATGTTTATATACAAAAATGTTCATTGCATTTTAAGAAAATATTCGCCCTATATTAAGAAAATGCTCAAGATATTTTAAAAAAGGTTCATTGTTTATTTTAAAAAAATTCAACATATGTTAAAAAATAGTATGCATTTAAATATTATTCAGCGTATATAACTAAAATGTTCAATGTGTATTTAAATATTTGTTCAGCGTATACTATAAATATTCAGTGTATATACACAAATGTTCAATGTGTATTTGAAAATTGTTCAACGTATACTATAAATGCGCAATGCGTATTTGAAAATTGTTCAATGCATATATTTTATATATGTGTCAAAAACGTTCGTTGTATCTTAAGAAAATGTTCAACTGATATTAATAATTTTCAATGCTTTTTTTTGAAAGAAAAACAAAGGAAGTTCGACACTTAAAGTTTCGCGCCGTGAATTTGTCAGCCAACCCACTAGTTTGGTTGGCTAGTTCCACTAGCTAACGAGACGACTATAAAAAAGGTCGAGTTTGAGTCACCTTTTCTGATTTTTTGTGCGCCTGGAGTTCGTTAGCTCCAAATGGGTCAGCCCATTCGTGGCTGCCTTCGGCGAAGGCAGAATCAAGTTGACGCTCGCGGACGGCAAATAGGAGATCTCCATTCCCACCTCCTTAGGGTATGATAAGTTATACACTGCATGTATGTCATTTATCGCAATTCGAAAGTTTTTCATCTTTAACGCCTGAAAAGTAATAGAGCTCAAGTGCGTCCAAAGCGAGCCGCGACCAAGGTTGCTTGCTCGTTTGGTGTCACCAGCACGTAACGTACAAGTTTCTCTCTCAAGAAAGAAAGCCTAACATACAAGTTTCTCTACAAAAAACAGTAATGTACAAGTTCAGGATTTTGTTTTTGATTTTTTATAGATGAAATTTGTTGTCTTTTCCATCATTTTTATACAAGTTTCCATAGTAAACAAGAAAAAGTTTGCTAATTTGAAAAGTGTTCGTGGATTAGAAAAATATCCATGAACTAGAGAAAGGTTCATGAATTTGGAAAAAGTTAAAGAAATTGAAAAAATAATATAAATCCCCAAAAAAGCATGAATTTTTTAAAATCTCATGAATTCAAGAAAAGTTTGTAAATTCATAAATAGTTCATGAATTTGAAAATGGTCGTGATTATTTGTGAATCTGGGAAAAATTATAAATTTGTACAACTTTCTTGAATTTTAAAAAATACTCATGAATTTGAACAATGTTCACATATTTGAATATTTTACTAATCTGAATAAAGTAAAATAAAATAAAACAACGAAATCCTATTTTTAAAATTAAATGAATCGAAGACCAAGAACCACCAAAAGAAAATTCTAGAATGTTCCCAAAACCCGAAATAAACCAACCGTATAATTACATGAGCCAACCCATCTAAGTAGCGGCCATCCACAACGTGACCGCTCGCTACGAATAAAAAGAAGTATTACTGCAGAAAGAACTAAACAAAACAGCCGGTTGTAGTCGCTTCGTTTGCCCGCCTCCCCTGACGCCCTACGGTTGTTGGTGGGAGGGGAGTTGTTGGATCCCATGCGTGGCTTGTTTAGCAATAGTTTAGGGCTAGCTACCTTAGATTTCAGCCTGCCATGGCGTCTACTCCACTGGTGGTTATGGCGATAGTGAATAAATTTCCTCGAGATTCCTCTTTGACATGTTGCTCTTTGTCGTCGAGAGTGGATCTGGCAGATCTAATCGTCAATCCTAGTTGGCGTAGAGGCGACAAAAATTCAATGGAGGCCCTGTGTGCTTCGATCCCGTCGTTGTAATGATGTTTGCTCTTACGTCGTGTTGGGGATTGAAGACCTCATTTCGGATGCAGTGAGGTCATCGGTGCTATCTCCTTCTAGAAAGATAAAGGGTATCTAATCTGGAAGACAGCCGGTTCGGCACGAGTAAGGCGGGTGCAGGATGTCGGTTTTGTGTCTTCGGTCCTATATTATTGGATGAGTGATGCAGAGCAGTGGATAGAAGAGCGTGGGGATGATCCCGCCCGACTAGCCACAAGGTCTCGGGTCGTACGGTGGCCTGCTTCATCGACTCACAACACAATTTTGTCCGTTATGACGTTGCTTCTGTCTGTAGCAAGTTGGTGTCTCCACTCTGTCCGACGAAGCTTTGGCGACTACGACGTACGGTGGTGACAGTTGGTTTCTTTGCTTTTAGGATCCCAAGAGTTTCTTCGCATTTTTTCGAAGGGTTCTTCTTGTAGAATGTTGTACCGTTCATGTTTTGGATGCCTCTTGATCGTGGCTATGTCTGGGGTATGTAATTCTGCTCAAGAAAGAATGACACGTGATTTACCTAAGAAAAGGATTCTGCAAAGAGCGGGGTATGAACTCCTTATCGCCCGAGAGGTCCTAATCAGCGCCTTCAGCTAGTTGGCCAAGGGGTGCTCGCACACGAGCGGAGCTTGCCACAGCCCAACTTGCCGCTTTGCTCGGCTTGACGCACTCGCTTGCTTTGCTTACAGTTTAGTTGTTGTTTTTCATGAAAAACCACGATACTCAGTTCGTGTGTCTATTACATAAATTCACAGATACAAAAAATCACAAAAACTAAAAAAACATTGATGATTTTGAAAAATTGTTGATATAAAGTATTATGTGCGAATTTTGAAAAAGTCTGTAAAAATTATTATTTTGTGAATTTTAACAAGTTCACGAGCTTAAAAAATATAGTGTTTGAGAAAAATTGCTACAAAAGAAGTTGACATAGTCTTTGGTGTTACATTCATTATTCATATATTGTAATGGTTCTGACGTACTCCTAGTTGCTTTTGTAATGTACTTTTGCTTCCCTGCCTGACATCAACTTTAGTAAAAATGGCTCTGCATCAATCGATGTTCAGGCAGGGGCTTCAACCTCCTTTTTGAAAAAAAAAGATCATCATGGTGCTCTTAGGGGAGCAATGCCTGTAGGGTAAGAGAGTTTGAGCCGGAATGACCGCCACAGCTAGCAAGCTTTAAGCACGGTAACATCGTCCAGTTTGTCCGTATGCTGCGGGTACGCAGTGGCATAGCACTAGTGCCCACACTGCACCCATCTCTACGATCCTGAGAGACATTGAGGTGGCACAGTCACAGAGGTGGAGCGTGTTCCACGGCCATGGTGCGACGAAATTAGCCCGTAGTGCTCGACGCGCCGCGCGACGTCAGGTTAGGGAGTCTGAGTGCCCACGAAGTTGAGCAGCAGATGGCATGATTGATCATTTTGGCGTCGTGCGCAGGCGGTCTATAGCGCGATGCGGAGATGGCCAGACCAAAACTCACCGGGGATGCTTTCTTCAGATGGAGGCATGTGACATGCAGCATCCGCCACAAGTATAAATTTCAAAAAAAGGAGCGCGCACGACGACACGATTCAGTGGCAATCCAAAAAAAATCGCCGTTGCCGGGGATCGAACCCGGGTCACCCGCGTGACAGGCGGGAATACTTACCACTATACTACAACGACTTTGATGTGTGAATTTACCATTTCATTTATATAACTTTTTAGTTCTTCCATCTATCTTGGCGCGCCTGCACAATACTATATGGTGGCACACAGTCGGGAGCAGACCGATATCGATCGGCATCGCCTCAGATAACGTGTGCCCCTTAAGCATTACCGATTTGTATGTACATGTTCGGTGCTGATTGCGGTCAAATCAGCTAACAGTCATTGGTCGACCATGTGATGATATCTGCACCCCTGCACAGCTACATGCGTCGTGCTGCCTGCCTGCCCATCTAGCAGTACATGCGTGATGCGTCGTCGTGCTATCGTTTCGAACACACATATTTCTTCCCATTCTACAGCTGGTTTAAACAGTAGCCAAACATCACAACACGTGAAAGCGGTACTAATCAAATGCCCGCCCTGATTTGCACAGCGGAAAATAGTTTTTCTTTTTAATTCGAAAAGCTCGCGCCACCATTAAATTGAAGCACACGGTTCAATAGTTTTTACAGACCAGCGTACATGTGTTTACCAGGCAGCCACTATTTTTCTCTTCTTCTTTTTGCGAGGACACTATTTCTCTTTCGACCAACCGGCATGAACTCTGACCTTTCATTAAGACGAGAATTGATCATTTAATGATGAAAACTAGCTAAAAGTTGATACAACATCAACGCACATCAGCCCTAAAACTGCGAACCAAATGAGTCAACGACTCTATTATTCAAGCGACCAGAGTTGACACCCCTAACGCGATCCAAAGTCGTCACTCCTACAAAACCTAAACAACACAAGTACACAAACCGGCCCCTGGTGTCACGTATAACCCAAGATGACGACCCTGTCAACCAAGATACCAAGACCGATGATGTTCTGAAAGTGCATAGGGATAGTCAAGCACAATCCGTGAAAGTATTATAACATGTTTATATGTCGAACTAGAGGAGCCAAGATAGATGAGAGTAATATAAATAGTAACATAGATGCCACCTAAATAAAAAAGATGATGTGACCGCTAATTAATGAGGAGAGAGACAAATTGAGTAACATACTTAGTTACTCATACTATGAGGAACATCACACATATCAAGACAAGATGAATCTATAACCTAATAAATAAAAATCTCTATGTTACTACCAATTATGAAGGTAGTAACTTAGACTAGTAACATATGCATGTTATTACTTTATGTTACTTTTCATTGTGGGTAGTCTAACCCGTCACACAACTACCGTACACACATGCATGTCTCTAATGCATGGCGTAATTGAGTTTCCCCATGGGTGTGGTAAATAGTAATTGAGCCTTCATGGATCTCCCAACTAGATGATCAACGAATGGTGGTAGCTTATGCCACAATAACTACCTCATGGCCCTATAACATAGAATTGGTACAAACTCTTGAGTTTCCTGGTATACACATGAGCTACACATGAGCTCATTTGTCAACACGAAGGTCTTGCTCTAAGAATAGCCAAACACGTTTGAAAGGCATGTAGCCCCTAAGTGTGATTTTGGTGATTAATGACAATCTCTATGGACTAATGCTTTCACTCATATATATTTGAAGGAATATTACATAGTGGTGCCTCAAGGATGATTGCCGTAATGATGAAGATTTGCTCGAAGCTTTGGTATTGAATGGCAATTCCTTTCTAGCATCAACGTCATTTTATCCCATAGTTATGCATGAAGCATGTTGGATTTATTTGGGAAAGAGTTCCAAAAGCCTCTCGAAGAAGTGCTCATGGTATTCTCTCTGATTAACCCATGCACAAAGGGTCTAGGGAATCTCTCTGGACACCCCATCCACATGGGCTTCCTGACCCTTGTGCATATGGTGTCAGGTGTCAAACTCTTTGGATACCCCTGCCCACGGGGCCTATGGTTTGACTCTCGGGGCCTTTTGCCTATTGAGGATACTAGTTGGTCTTTGGATGTATCTAATAAAGCCATTAAGATTGATTTAATTTTCTAACCAAATATGTTCAAGGTGGGGTTCATTGTAGGATTTCATAGCTCGAGACATTTGGGATTATAAGGATCAAGATCTTGAGAGTATAATTAAATAGAATAATTCAAGCTACGATATCAAGAGAAGATCATGATGGGCTCATGTGTTGGGTTTTGGTTGATCATGTTTTGAAGAAAGAAACTACAGTGAAGAACTCATTGTGCCTCTCAAGAGTTTGTGATGGGACATTTAGAAGAGTAAATGACGACCAATATGATGTTCATGGTGAAACTTGATATGTTCATGAAATATTTGTTGATGATATGATCTTGAAGCAATTAAGTAAAATGAAGAGTCCATTATGGCTTTCAAGAAACCAATATGTAGCATGCAGTAAAGAAGTTGGTCGATGAAGATGATGCTTGAAGATTGTATCTAGATGGTAAACACACAAACACAAACAATGTACCGCGTGGGATCAACTGATCTAGTGGTATGCTAAGTAATTGTGAATTGTGTTTTGTGTACTAACCCATGCCATGTGTTTGCTACGTCTAGGTGGGTTATGTGTTTCTCATGGGCTTGCATAAAGAAGATTTCGAGTAGCCTATATGAGGATGACATCAAGTGGGGATGGCTATCGTGTTTGAGGCATGCAAGTGCAGGATGAAACGATGGAGGTTATATTCTTTGAAGTTTGGGGGTCGACACTGTAATTATGTACATGTGAACATGTGCTTACATGAAGGCTTCCCTCATTGCAATATGGGGAAGCAATTCGAATATCTTCACCAAGGTTTGTGGTCAATAACAGAATTCCAACTCGAGGCAAGCATTAGCGTAATCAACAAACTCAAGTGGAATGTGCAAGGAAAATGTATAACTTAGCTAGTTTTTTCTAGTTTTGTAGGTCTCATGGTGATCAGTGGGAGTCCATCTTATAGTTTTGATAGCCATGCTATCAAGAGGGACTTCCGAGAGAGTAGCTTTATCACATTGCATGTAGAGAGGTCAAAGCTTTGCATGTTTTGCAACATTTCTTTTTATTGATCCTGGGTGGTTATGTATGTAAGGACCTTGGGTTTTTCATAGCTTTAAAATGATCACAAGATCATCGAAATGGGAGTTTGTATGACAAGGTTTTGCATGTTTCATGGTCCTGCTTTGGAGTCTCTGGATACCCCGTGGTCATAGGTTTGAGGATGTGGGCATGATGCCCCCGTGTGCATGGGGATTTTACCATGGGAATGGGGTGTCCAAGAAGTGTCTGTTGGAGTCCCAATAGTTTGTTTTATGTGTTGGCTATTGAAGGGCCCTTCTCCCCCATCAGTTTGGGGGCGGGGGGGGGGGGTTGTTCATGCATGTTATTACCATCATTTTGAGCCACAAAACACCTCCCCCAAAACCTATATCTCCTATATGTGAAGGGGGGGGGTCTGGACGGATGAGCCATTTGTTGACCCCCTCCGTTGTTTCATCTCTCTTTAATCTCATACTTTCTTGAGTTGAATCTTGTGAGATTGAGAGAGTGAGTTGACCATCTGTTGCTTGACCTTGCTTTGCATTTTTTGCATTGCTTTGAGATCCCCACATTGATTAGTTTGAGTGAGAGTCCATGAGTTTATTAATGTTGCAGGACTCACCTCCTAGACAGTTTGTGTTTACTTGCTGATCTCTTTAAGAAGTTTGTGAAGAGGCCTTGGTGGTTAAGGTTTCTCCGGAAGCTTTCTTGCTTGTGGTGCACTCCGAAGACATATGTAAAGGCGTGGTGGTCACCTTCAAGTCTAACCCCGAATGAATAGAGGTTCATCCATTGGGGGTGACTCGAAAGGGAGAATACCGTGAGCCACTTGGTGGCGTTCCGGAGCTTTGGGTTCGGCACCACTCCAATGGAGGTTATCACTCTCATGAGTGTTAGCCGCCATAATTTTCTATCTCATCTCCATCACCACCACCTCATCACCATTATATCCCTTGAAACGTCTCCAACGTATATATAATTTTGATTGTTTCATGCTATTATATTATCAATCGTGTATGCTTTATATGACATTTTACATCATTTTTTGGGACTAACCTATTAACTTAGTTCCCAATGCCAGTTTCTGGTTTGCTTATTTCTTTGTTTCGTGGAAAACCCATACAAAACAAAGTTCGAACATGACGATACTTTACATTGATTTTTTTGGAACAAAAGATACCTAGAAACTTTGAGGAGACGCCATACAATGCATGGGAGAGTGACAATCTCAAGGGGAGTGCCCTAGGGGGCGCCATCATGACTTGTGGGGCCCATGTGGCTCCGTTTGATCTAAATTCTGGCCTATAAATTCCCTAATGTTCCAAAAAAACAAAGTGAGAGCTAAATTTTGTCGCCGCCGTGGGTATCTATTCTTCCGCAATCCCATCTGGAGGCCTTTTCCAGAACTCTGTCAGAGGGGGAATCCATCATGGAGGCCATCTTCATCATCTTGATACCTCCACGATGATGTGCGAGTAGTTCCCACAGGACCTACAGGACCATAGAAGTAGCTAGATCTGTCTCTATCTATCTATCTATCTATCTATCTATCTATCCCTCTCTCTCTCCCTCTCTCTTACGATCTTGAATACAATGTCTCTTCAGAGCCCTATTCGGTGTAATACTGGTGGTGCATTTGTTGGGATCCGATGAATTACATGTTTATGTCTAGATTATTTATTGAAAGCAACTACATCTTTTCAGATATATTATGTGTAATTTGATAGCTATGTATGCTTTTCGATCTATGAGTTTCCTTTGGCCAACATAATGAGTATATCATCAGAGGGAGTGGTGCATAGTAGTGGGTTGAATCTTGCGGTGTCCTTACTTTGTGACAGGAGGGGTTGCATGGCATGTATTATACTGTTACTACTAAGGATAAAATGACGCGATTGAACATATTGATTGATCTTACATTATGTCATCTTGTTTCAAGCATTACTCTGTTTGTTACGAACTTAATAGTTTGAGATGCATGTGATGACCCACAAGTATAGGGGATCACAAGAGCCTTCGAGAAAAGTATTTTACCTTAATTTATTGATTGTACACAAGGTGAGCCAAATACTATTTATAAGTCTTATAAGTTGACTTTTCAATTTAACCATACCTCACTACCGCAGGAAGGTCCAAAGACGACACATCAATTAAAGACCCTTCGCCGAAACTATGTGCGATCGAGCCATCGCAAACAGTATAGTTATAGCTCTGTCGCCAATAAAGGAAACTGTGTGTAATGACGGGTCCATCAGGCATGTTTGAGATTAGACTAGCGTGTGTGATGCAGGGCATATAGTTGGTGCTTATGAATTGTTTGCGATTAGACAAGATAACACAAACAATTTGAATAATAAATATGTTTGTGAAGTACGACATACAGTTCATTCGAACAATCTTTTTGCGTTGATCCAACCAGAACACAAATGAATTACCATAACAAGGTGTGTGTGATACCAGGCAAACAGTTCATTCATCAGAATTATGTGGGAAGACCAATAATAACCCAAACGATTCATACTGACAAGCTGTTTGTGTTGTGGGTAGACGATTGGTGTTAAGCAATTGTATGAGATGTGATTTGCTCTATTTGCACAAAATCTATGCTCTTACTATAGAACACCAACATTATAGTTCCATAACCAACTTTAACGTCCAATTACATAAGTGACTGCACAACACATGTACATTCCTTAATATAAATTTACAAGAAGTACACGATCACCAAATCATATTGTTCTTCGGACGACGGATGCCGGCACTGCTCTGCTTGTGGATATCCCTCACCGTCTGCAGGAAGGAGGCACTTCCTCATGTCAACAATCCTCATGTACATATCGTAGATTGTATACGCGTCCTTGGCCAAGTACTTGATGTGATCTTCATTGAGTTCATTCACCCAGGCCTTGTGCCAGACAGACTTGTCCTTGTCGCACTCAGCCTTCATGTCTTTGTAGTAGGGGTCGATGATGGCCGCAGCAAGGTCAACCAGGGAGTCCTTCTGCTTCTTCTTCTCACCGCCCCAGACCATGTACTGACCTTGTATGTTGACATGCTTCTGGTAGGACAAACCCAAAGTCTTGAGCACCTTGAGATCGTTGGTGGTGTCCGCTGTTGTGAACCTGTAGTCGGGGTTGTTGACAAACCTGGCGAAACACTCGCAAGGCCTTGTGGCGAAGCAGTAGTGGTAAACGAGCACGTGATGGGGCACGCACAACTAGGCGACAACAACCATCTGATCATGCCCGACATGACCGCCGGTGTACTCGAGGTCAAAGCTGACCACTTTATACTTGTCATCCTCAGCAAGCAGCTGCTCCAACATGTTGATGGAGTTCTCCACAATGACTGGGTCGTTGGTTTACACCACCTAAAGGCCCATCTTCCTAATGTGGGTGTCCACTTTGACAATAATGGTGAACTGCCGCTCGGCCCAGCCAGCCACCATTGGATCCGCGCGGCAAGGTTGAAGTGATAAAGAGATGTGCATTCTCTCTCTATTATTTGTTGTCCTGGGTGTGCTTCTTGTGTTGTGTGGGCGATCGAAAGGTGGAAGAGATGAAGGTAATGGCCGCGGGAATAAATGGGTGGGCACCGGACGACCTGTAATTTTGGCACGTCAGCATGCAGTTTTTGCAGCGTTTAACTGCATGGTGGCGCACATATAACTACATGGTGACGCCGGGTGTGACACAACTGCATGCATATGGCACCCCAAACATGGAGGGATGCCAGCAGAGCGCGCGTGCACGAACGAGAGTAGATCGCGCCATGACCGCCTCAACCGCCCGCCTCATGCATAGAGAAGTTCACGACGGTGCGTACAGAACGACCGTTTGCTATGTAATAAAATGCAAATTTTTTTATTATTATTAACCGTTTATGTACTTGTCATCTCTCCCTCCTTCGCCCCATCTTTTCTCCACGTTGCCACCCGAGGATTCCAATGCATGCTTTGGGATCGTGCAGGTGTTTATTTTCGCCTTCCTGTTCTCGCGCAATCGTGCAGGTTCCCGTACAAGCTTCCCCACGGCTTGCCAAAATCCCACAATCCCCTAATGCTTGGCCGCCTGCTTTATAAACCCTTACGTCCAGTGTCTGCACACCACATTCATCCCCTCTCTCCTCGTATCTTCTCTAGTTTGCTTCTCCCCTAATCGCGAGTGGCACCCATTCGTCGTCGTCGCTCTGCCACTCTACCAGAGGACAACTCCAGCTGGGAGGCTGCACCGCATCAGTGGTGGAGTCCCCGGAAGCATATAGTGAGCGTGGTGTCCTTTTTAGGTCTGCTCACACCACCCGCCACACGCTCCGCCACCGTTGTCCAAAGGCAATTGCTGGCGGCGACCACTGTGGCCGCCACCCCATCGCTGACCGATGTTGTCTCCACCCACCAGCGCCCGCCTTGGCTGCCACCACTCCATCGTCCGCCTTGTCCGCCAACACAACATCGTCCGACTTGGCTGCCAACCCATCGTGTGCCGTCGGGGCCATTGTTGGAAATATGCCCTAGAGGCAATAAATAAAGTGTTTATTATTATATTTCCTTGTTCATGATACTCGTTTATTGTCCATGCTATAATTGTATTGATTGGAAACACATTACATGTGTGGATAAATAGACGACACTATGTCCCTAGTATGCCTCTAGTGAACTAGCTCGTTGATCAAAGATGGTCAAGGTTTCGTAGCCATTGACATGTGATTTCATTTGATAACGGGATCACATCATTAGGAGAATGATGTGATGGACAAGACCCAAACTACAAACGTAGCATATGATCGTGTCAGTTTATTGCTACTGTTTTCTGCATGTCAAGTATATGTTCCTATGACCATGAGATCATGCAACTCACGGATACCGGAGGAGTGCCTTGTGTGTATCAAACGTAGCAACGTAACTGGGTGACTATAAAGGTGCTCTACAGGTATCTCCGAGGGTGTCTGTTGAGTTGGCATGGATCAAGACTGGGATCTGTTACTCCGTGTGACGGAGAGGTATCTCAGGGCCCACTCGGTAATACAACATCACAATAAGCCTTGCAAGCAATGTGACTAAGTGTTAGTCACGGGATCTTGTATTACGGAACGAGTAAAGAGACTTGCCGGTAACGAGGTTGAAAGGTATGGAGATACCGACGATCGAATCTCGGGCAAGTAACATACCAAAGAACAAAGGGAACATCATACGGGATTAACTGAATCCTTGACATAGAGGTTTGACTGATAAAGATCTTCGTAGAATATGTAGGAACCAATATGGGCATATAGGTCCCGCTATTCGTTATTGACCGTAGAGGTGTCTCGGTCATGTCTACATAGTTCTCGGACCCGCAGGGTCTGCACACTTAAGGTTCGGTGATGTTTTAGTAGTATAGAGTTATGTATGGTGGTGATGAAAGGTTGTTAGAAGTCCCGGATGAGATCCAGGATGTCACGAGGAGCTCCGGAATGGTCCGGAGGTAAAGATTCATATATAGGAAGTCCTGTTTTGGTCACCGGAAAAGTTTCAGGCTAATCGGTAGTGTACCGAGAGTGCCGGTAGTGTATCAGGAGACCATCGGGAGGGGTATTTCGACCCAAGAGGCTTCATGGGTTGTGGGAGAATAATTACCAGCCTTTTGTGGGCTGGTGGAAGTCCCACACAAGGCCCATGTGGCTAGGGAAAAAAAGCCCAAAGGGAAAAGGTGGAAAAAAGGCCAAAAAGGAGGAATCCTAGTCCTACTAGGATTGGAGGAGGAGTCCTCCTCTCCTCCCCACTTTGGCTGAACCAAAGGAGGCTTGGCCCTTGCACCAAGCCTTTCCTCCCTTCCTCCTATATATACTGGTGGGTTTTAGGTTTTTTGCACAGAATTTTAGCCACGTGCTGCCCGTTCCTCTAGTGCATAGTTTCTCCTCTAGATCGGATTTTTTGCAGTGCTTAGGCGAAGCCCTGCTGGAATAGATCCACCACCATCGCCGAAGCACCGTCATGCTGCCGGAGAACTCTTATACCTCTCCGCTCCCTCTTGCTAGATCAAGAAGGCGGAGATCGTCATCGAGCTGTACGTGTGCTGAACGCGGAGGTGCCGTCCGTTCGGCGCTAGATCGGAAGGATCGTGATCAAGTTCGCGGGACGGATCGTGATTGGATCGTGGGACGGATCGTGATTGGATCACGGGACGCTCAGCGATTTGGATCGCAAAGACGTTCAACTACACCAACCGCGTTTCTTAACGCTTCCCGCTTAGCGATCTACAAGGGTACGTAGATCCACTCTCCCTTTCGTAGATGCTCATCACCATGGATAGATCTGCGTGTGCGTAGGAATTTTTTTGTTTCCCATGCAACGTTCCCGATAGTGGTATCAGAGCTATGTCTATGTGTAGATGAGATCTTGAGTAGAACACAAAGAGTTTGTGGGCGTTGATGCTTAGATTGCTTCCTCCCCTGGTCGTCTTTTGGTTCAGCGGTATTGTGAGATGAAGCGGCCCGGACCAACATGACTTGTACGCTTATGAGAGACCGGTTCCGTCAACTCCAACTTGTTGCATAGATGGCTTGCGGGTGCCAGTTTTTTCTCTCACTTTAGTTGGATCAGATTCGACAAAGGCGGTCCTTGAGAAGGTTGAAAATTAACTAGTATATCACCGTTGTGGTTTTTGCGTAGATGAGAATTGTTCTTGATAGATACCCGTAGCAGCCACGTAAAATATGCAACAACAATTAGAGGACGTCTAAATTGTTTTTGCAGGGTATGTTGTGATGTGATATGGCCAATTACATGATGTGATATATGTGATGTAGGAGATGATCATGTGATGTATAGATTATCACGACTTGCATGTCGATGAGTACGGCAACCGACAGGAGCCATAGGGTTGTCTTCAATTATTGTATGGTCTGCGTGTCAATCATTAAGCGCTATGTAATGCTTTAATTTATCGCTAAACGGTAGCAATAGTAGTAGAAGCATGTTGGGCACGACAACCCCGATGGTGACATGTTGATGGATATCAAGATGATGGAGATCATGGTGTCTTGCCGGTGATGATGGAGATCATGCCGGTGCTTTCTAGATGGAGATCAAAAGCACAAGTTCATGGCCATATCATGTAACTTATGAGTTCTATGTGATGTTAATCCTTTCATGCACCTTGTTTTGCTTAGGACGACAGTAGCATTATAAGGTGATCCCTCACTTAAATTTCAAGATGAATTGTGTTCTCCCCGAGTGTGCACCGTTGCGAAAGTTCGTCGTGTCGAGACACCACGTAATGATCGGGTGTGATAGACTCTACGTTCACATACAACGGGTGCAAGCCAGTGTTGCACGTGTAGAACACTCGGGTTAAACTTGACGAGCTTAGCATGTACAGACATGGCCTCGGAACACAAGAGACCGAAAGGTCGAACACGAGTCATATACTAGATGCGATCAACATGATGATGTTCACCATTGAAGCCACCTCAACTCACGTGATGATCGGACTTGAGTTGGTGAATTTGGATCATGTGACACTCAGATGACCTGAGGGATGTCAATTTGAGTGGGAGCTTTAGTAATTTGATTAACTAAACTCATTATATTGAACAATAGTCTAAGCAACCTTTGCATATTTATGCTGTAGATCAATGGCTCGCGCAGTAGGACTCCTGAATTTTGATGCGTTCCTAGAGAAAGCTAAGTTGAAAGATGATGGAAGTAACTTTGTTGACTGGGCCCGTAATCTAAGGATTATCCTCATGACTTCCCAAAAATAATATGTCCTTGATGCACCGCTTGGTGACCAACTAGAAGACATGACCTCCGAAGACGTTAAGAACGCTTGGGAGGCATGTGCTCGGGATTACTCAATAGTTTAGTGTGCAATATTGTATGGCTTAGAACCGGGACTTCAAAGACGTTTTGATCGTCATGGAGCACATGAGATGTTCCAGGAGTTGAAGTTTATATTTCAAAAGAATGCCCGGATCGAGAGGTATGAGACCTCCGATAAGTTCTATGCTTACAAGATGGAGGAGAACGGGTCTATCAGTGAACATATACTCAGAATGTCTAGGTATTCATCTCGTCTAGCGGAGTTGGGAATTGCCCTTCCGCCAGAGGCGATCACTGACAGAGTTCTTCAATCACTGCCACCTAGTTACAAGAGCTTTGTGATGAACTATAACATGCACGGGATGAACAAGTCAGTCGCCGAGCTGTTTGCGATGCTAAAAGTTGTTGATTCTGAAATCCAGAAAGAACATCAAGTGTTGATGGTCAATAAAACTACTAGTTTCAAGAAGAATGGCAAGGGAAAGGGCAAGGGCAAGAAGGGTAAAACCAAGAAGGATGGCAAAGAAGTTGCTACTCCTGTAAAGAAGCCCAAGCATGGACCTAAGCCAGAAACTGAGTGCTTTCATTGCAAAGGAACTGGTCACTGGAAGCGGAACTGCCCCAAGTACCTGGCTGACAAGAAGGCGGCCAATGACAAACAAGGTATATGTGATATACATGTTATTGATGTGTACCTTACTAGCTCTCGTTGTAGTGCCTGGGTATTTGATACCGGTTTAGTTGCTCACATTTGCAACTCAAAACAGGAACAACGGAATAGACGAAGGCTGGCTGAGGATGAAGTGACGATGCGCGTGGGAAATGGTTCCAAGATTGATGTGATCGCTGTCGGCACGCTCTCTCTTCAATTACCATCGGGATTAGTGATGAACCTGAATAATTGTTATTTAGTGTCTACGTTAAGCATGAACATTATATCTGGATCTTGTTTATTGCAAGATGGTTACTCATTTAAATCAAAGAATAAAGGTTGTTCTATTTATATGAGTAATATCTTTTATGGTCATGCACCCAATGTGAGGGGTTTATTCATATTGAATCTTGATAGTGATGACACACATGTTCATAACATTGATGCCAAAAGATGTAGAGTTGATAATGATAGTACCACTTTCTTGTGGCACTGCCGTTTAGGTCATATTGGTGTAAAACGCATGAGGAAGCTCCATGCTGATGGACTTTTGGAGTCACTTGATTTTGAATCACTTGACACATGTGAACCATGCCTCACGGGCAAGATGACTAAAACGCCGTTCTCTAGAGTAATGGAACGGGCGAGTGACTTATTGGAAATCATACATACTGATGTGTGCGGTCCAATAATGTTACAGCGCGTGGTGGATATCGTTATTTTCTCACCTTCATTGATGACATAAGTAGATATGGGTATATTTACTTAATGAAACACAAGTCTGAATCGTTTGAAAAGTTTAAGCAATTTCAGAGTGGAGTTGAGAATCATCGTAACAAGAAGATTAAATTCCTGCGATCTGATCAAGGAGGTGAATATCTGAGTTATGAGTTTGGCAGTCACTTAAGACAATGTGGAATTGTTTCACAATTGACACCGCCTGGAACACCACAGCGTAATGGTGTGTCCGAACATCGTAATCGGACCTTATTAGATATGGTGCGTTCTATGATGTCTCTTGCTGATTTACCACTATCCTTTTGGGGTTATGCATTAGAGACAGCTGCATTCACTTTAAATAGGGAACCATCAAAATCCATTGAGACGACGCCATATGAGCTATGGTTTTGCAAGAGGCCAAAATTGTCGTTTCTTAAAGTTTGGGGATGTGATGCTTATGTCAAAAAGCTTTAGCCTGAAAAACTCGAACCCAAAGTGGAGAAATGCGTCTTCATAGGATAACCGAAAGAGACAGTCGGGTATACCTTCTATCTCAGATCCGAAGGCAAAGTGTTTGTCGCTAAGAACGAAACATTTCTTGAGAAAGAGTTTCTCTCGAAAGAATTGAGTGGGAGGAAAATAGAGCTTGATGAGGTTATTGAACCTTTACTTCGACCAGAAAGTAGCACAACGCAAAAAGATGTTTCTGTGGAACCTACGACGGTAAAGGGGAAGTTAATGATGATGATCATGAAGCTTCGTATCAAGCTACTATTGAACCTCGTAGGTCGACAAGGGCACGTACTACTCCTGAGTGGTATGGCGACCCTGTCTTGGAAGTCATGTTGTTGGACAACAATGAACCTACAAGTTATGAAGGAGCAGTGATGGGCCCGGATTCTGAGAAATGGTTAGAGGCCATGAAATCCGAGATGGGATCCATGTATGAAAACAAAGTATGGACTTTGGAAGTATTACCTCAAGGGCGAAAGGCCATTCAGAACAAATGGATCTTTAAGAAGAGGACATACGCGGACGGTAATGTCACCGTCTATAAAGCTCGACTTGTGGCAAAGGGTTTTTCCAAGTTCAAGGAGTTGACTACTGTTAGGGAACGTAGTAGTAAATCAAAAATTTTCCTACGCGTTCACCAAGATCCATCTATGGAGAAACCAGCAACGAGCAAGGGGAGAGTGGATCTTCATACCTTTGAAGATCGCTAAGCGGAAGCGTTACAAGAACGCGGTTGATGGAGTCGTACTCGCAGCGATTCAGATCGCGGTAGATCCGATCAAGTGCCGAACGGGCGGCACCTCCGCGTTCAACACACGTGCAGCCCGGTGACGTCTCCAACACCTTGATCCAGCAAGGAGGAAGGAGAGGTTGGGAAGGGCTCCAACAGCAGCACGACGGTGTGGTGGTGGTGGAGTAGCAAGGTATTCCGACAGGGCTTCGCCTAAGCGCTGCGGAGGAGGAAGAAGAGAGGTAGGGCTTTGCCGTGAGAGAGAGAGATCAAATCTTATCTCAAAACATCCAAAACCTCAAGTATATATAGGAGGAGGGACGTGGAGGGCTGGCTTGGCCTCTACTCCAAAGAGGAGATGGCCGGCCGAATTAAAGGGAGAGTCCACCTCCCACAAGGGAGGTGGATCTCCTCCTTTTAAATCCTTTTTGCCTTATCTCCTTATCTCCAGCCGCATGGGCCTTTAGCAAAAGTCTTGCCCAGCCCAATAAGGGCTGGCACACTTTATCTAACAGCCCATGTGGTCCTTTGGTCGTCACACCCCTCCCGGGGGTCCTCCGGCACCCTCCCGGCACTCCCGGTACACTACCGATGAGCCCGAAAACTTTCCGGTGACCAAAACTAGACTTCCTATATATCAATCTTTACCTCCGGACCATTCCGGAGCTCCTCGTGACGTCCGGGATCTCATCCGGGACTCCAAACAACCTTCGGTAATCACGTATACCATTTCCCTATAACCCTAGCGTCATCGAACCTTAAGTGTGTAGACCCTACGGGTTCGGGAGACACGTAGACATGACCGAGACACTTCTCCGGCCAATAACCAACAGCGGGATCTGGATACCCATGTTGGCTCCCACGTACTCCACGATGATCTCATCGGATGAACCACGATGTCGGGGATTCAATCAATCCCGTATTCAATTCCCTTTGTCTATCGGTATGATACTTGCCCGAGATTCGATCGTCGGTATCCCCATACCTTGTTCAATCTCGTTACTGGCAAGTCTCTTTACTCGTTCCGTAATACATCATCCCGTGGCTAACTCCTTAGTCACATTGAGCTCATTATGATGATGTCTTACCGAGTGGGCCCAGAGATACCTCTCCGTCACACGGAGTGACAAATCCCAGTCTCGATTCATGCCAACCCAACAGATACTTTCGGAGATACCCGTAGTGCACCTTTATAGCCACCCAGTTACGTTGTGACGTTTGGCACACCCAAAGCATTCCTACGGTATCCGGGAGTTGCACAATCTCATGGTCTAAGGAAACGATACTTGACATTGAAAAGCTTTAGCAAACGAACTACACGATCTTGTGCTATGCTTAGGATTGGGTCTTGTCCATCACATCATTCTCCTAATGATGTGATCCCGTTATCAATGACATCCAATGTCCATGGCCATGAAACCGTGACCATCTATTGATCAACGAGCTAGTCAACTAGAGGCTCACTAGGGACATGTTGTGGTCTATGTATTCACACATGTATTATGGTTTCCGGTTAACACAATTATAGCATGAACAATAGACAATTATCATGAACAAGGAAATACAATAATAACCATTTTATTATTGCCTCTAGGGCATATTTCCAACAGTCTCCCACTTGCACTAGAGTCAATAATCTAGTTCACATCACCATGTGATTAACACTTACATCACCATGTGATCATATCATCATGTGATTAACACCCAATAAGTTCTGGGGTTTGTTCATGTTCTGCTCGTGAAAGAGTTTTTTTAGTCAGCGGGTCTGCGACATTCAGATCCGTGTGTACCTTGCAAACTTTCCATGTCATATTTGTAGATACTACTCCCATGCTCCACTTGGAGCTATTCCAAATGGCTGCTCCACTATACGTAGCTGGATTTCTACTAAGAGTCATCCGGATTGGTTTTAAAGCTTGCATCATCGTAACACTTTACGATGAACTCTTTATCACCTCCATAATCGAGAAATATTTCCTTAGTTCTCAAGTTACTAAGGCTAACTTTGACCGCTGTCTAGTGATCCACTCTTGGATTACTCTTGTACCCCTTGACAGACTCATGGCAAGGCACACACAGGTGCGGTACACAGCATGGCATACTATATAGAGCCTATGGCTAAAGCATAGGAGATGACACTCATCTCTTCTTTATCTTCTGCCGTGGTCGGGTATTGAGTCTTACTCAATTTCACACCTTACAATACAGTCAAGAACTCCTTCTTTGACCCATCTATTTTGAACTCCTTCAAAAACTTGTCAAGGTATGTCTTCGTCGAAAAAACTTATCAAGCGAATAGATCTATCCCTATAGATCTTGATGCTCAATAAAATAGTAGCTTTATCTGGGTCTTCCTTTGAAAAAAAAATAACTTTTCAAACAACCCTTCATGCTCTTCCAGAAATTCTACATCATTTCCGATCAATAATATGTCAACTACATATTCTTATAAGAAATTCTATAGTGCTCCCACTCACTTTCTTGCAAATACAAGTTTCTCATAAACTTTGTATAAACTTAAACACTTTGATCACCTCATCAAAGCATATATTCCAACTCCGACATGCTTGCTCCAGTCCATAGAAGGATCGCTGGAGTTTGCATATTATTAGCATCCTTAGGATTGACAAAACCTTCTGGTTGTATCACATACAACTCTTCCTCACAAAAACCATTACGGAAACCTTGTTTTGTCATCCATCTGCCAGATTTCATAATCGAAAAATGCAGCAACTGCTAACAAAATTTTAATAGACTTTTAGCATCGCTACAGATGAGACAATCTCATCACAGTCAACTCCTTGAACTTGGCGGAAACTTCTTTGCGACAAGTCGAGCTTTATAAACGGTGACATTTCACCATTAGCGTCTATGTTTATCTCAAAGGTCCATTTGTACTCAATGACCCGCCATTCAATAGGCAAGTCTACCAAAGTCCATACTTGGTTTTCATACATGGATCCTTTCTCGGATTTCATGGCTCCTAGCCATTTGTTGGAATTCGGGCCCACCATCGCTTCTCCATAGTTCGTAGGTTCATCGTTGTCCAACAACATGATTTCCAAGACAGGGTTGTCGTACTACTCAGGAGCAGTACGCGTCCTTGTTGACCTACGAGGTTCGATAGTGACTTGATCCGAAGCTTCATGATCATCATCATTAACTTCCTTTTCAACTGAGTAGGCTCTACAGAAACATCTTTCTGTGTTGCGCTATTCTCTGGTTGAAACAAAGGTTCAACAACCTTATCAAGTTCTATCTTCCTCCCACTCAATTCTTTCGAGAGAAGCTCTTTCTCAAGAAAGGACCCGTTCTTAGCAACAAACACCTTTTGCGCTTGGATCTGAGATAGAAGGTATACCCAATGTCTCATTAGGGCATTCTATGAAGATGCATTTGTCTGCTTTGAGTTCGAGCTCGCTAGGTGAAAAACCCATTTTCACATAAGCGTCGCAGCCCCAAACATTAAGAAATGACAGCTTAGGCTTCTGTCAAACCATAATTCTCACGGTGTCATCTCAACAGACTTAGATGGTGCCCTGTTAAAGTGAATGAATTTGTCTTTAATGCATAACCCCATAACGATAGTGGTAAAACGATAAGAGACATCATAGTACTCACTATATCCAATAGAGCACGACTACGACGTTCGAACACACCATCACACTATGGTGTTCCAGGAGGCGTGAGCTGTGAAACAATTTCCACATTGTCTAAAATTGCATACCAAACTCGTAACTTAGATATTCACCTCCATGATCATATCATAGACATTTATCTTCTTGTCACGATGATCTTTAAATTCACTCTGAAACTCCTTGAACCTTTCAAACATTTCAGATTCATGTTTCATTAAGTAAATATCCCCATATTTACTCAAATCATCAGTGAAGGTAAAGAAAAACAACGATATCCACTGTGTGTTTCAACACTCATTGGACCACATACATCAACATGTATTAATTCCAATAAGCCACTTGCCCGCTCCATCATATTGGATGACGGGGTCTCAGTCATCTTGCCCAAGAGGCATGGCTCGCATGTCTCAACCGATTCGAAATGAGTGAGTCAAAAAAAATCCATCATCATGGAGTTTCTTCATGCGATTTATACCAATATGACATTACGTGGCAGTGCCACAAGCATGTGGTACTATCATTATTAACTTTGTATCTTTTGGTACCAATGTTATGAATATGTGTACTACTACGATCATGATTCGATAAACCATTTCGAGTGGGTGCATGACCATTGAAGGCATTATCCATGTAAACAGAATAACCATTATTCTCTAACTTATATGAATAACCGTATCGCACTAATCATGATCTAATCACGTTCATGCTCAACGCAAACACCAAATAACATTTATTTAGGTTTTTCACAAATCCTGAAGGTAGAGAGAGCGTGCGATGGTGATCACATCAATCTTGGAAATACTTCCAACACACATCGTCACCTTTCACCTAGCTAGTCTCCATTTACTCCGTAGCTTTTATTTCGAGTTGCTAACACTTAGCAACCGAACCGGTATCCAATACCCAGGTGCTACTAGGAGTACCAGCAAGGTACACATCACTAACACGTATATCAAATATACTTCCATTGACATTACCAGCCTTCTTATCTACCAAGCATCTAGGGGTTTTCCGCTTCAGCGAACATTCTCCTCATAACAGAAGCACTTAGTCTCGGGTTCGGGCTCAACCTTAGGTTTCTTCACTAGAGCAACAACTGGCTTGCCATTCCTGAAGTTTTCCGTTCTTGCCCTTGCCCCTTTTGAAACTAGTGGTTTCACTTAACCATCAACACTTGATGCTCCTTCTTGATTTCTACCTTCGTGGTGTCAAACATCACGAACAACTCAGGGATCATCTTATCCATCCCTGGCATGTTATAGTTCATCACGAAGCTCTAGTAGCTTGGTGGCAGTGACTTGGAGAACTGCATTAATCACTATCTCATCTGGAAGATTAACTCCCACTTGATTCAAGTGATTGTAGCACCCAGACAATCTGAGCACACGCTCAGCGATTGAGCTATTCTCCTTTATCTTGAAGACAAAGAATCTTGTTGGAGGTCTCATACCTCTTCAACATAGGCACGAGCCTGAGATCACAATCTCAGCTCCTAGAACATCTCATATGTTCCGTGACGTTCAAAACATTTTGGAGCCTCAATTCTAAGCCGTAATGCATGACGCATTGAACTATCACGTAGTCACCAAAAAGTGCCTGTCATATGTTCACAACATCTACAGACAACGCTTGAGGGAGTGATGCAGTTAGCGGTACATAAAAAACATAAGCTTTCTGTGCAACAATGAGGACAATCCTCAGATCACGAACCCAGTCCGCATTATTGCTACCATCAACTTTCAACTTACTTTTCTCTAGGATTGTATCAATAAAACTGGGGAGCTACAGCGTGAGCTATCTACGACATAATTTGCAAGGACATTTTTAGACTAAGTTCATGATAATTAAGTTCATTTAATCAAATTATTAATGAACTCCCACTTAGATAGACATCTCTCTAGTCTTCCAAGTGATACATGATCCATGTCAACTAGCCCGTGTCCGATCATCACGTGAGACGGACTAGTCATCCATGGTGAACATCTCTATGTTGATCGTATCTTCTATACGACTCATGTTCGACCTTTCGGTCTTCCGTGTTCCGAGGCCATGTCTGTACATGCTAGGCTCGTCAAGTCAACCTAAGTGTTTCGCATGTGTAAATCTGGCTTACACCCGTTGTATGCGAACGTTAGAACCTATCACACCCGATCATCACGTGGTGCTTCGGAACGACGATCCTTAGCAACGGTGCACAGTTAGGGTGAACACCTTTCTTGAAATTTTATTGAGAGATCATCTTATTTACTACCGTCGTTCTATGCAAATAAGATGTAAACATGATAAACATCACATGCAATCAATATAGTGACATGATATGGCCAATATCATCTTGCTCCTTTGATCTCCATCTTCGGGGCACCATGATCATCACTGTCACCGGCACGACACCATGATCTCCATCATCATGATCTCCATCATTGTGTCTTCATGAAGTTGTCTCGCCAACTATTACTTCTACTACTACAGCTAACGTTTAGCAATAAAGTAAAGTAATTACATTGCATTTATGATTGACACGCAGGTCATACAATAATATAAGACAACTCCTATGGCTCCTGCCGGTTGTCATAGTCATCGACATGCAAGTCGTGAACCCTATTACAAGAACATGATCAATCTCATACATCACAATGCATCACATCACATCCTTTTGGCCATATCACATCACACGGCATATGCTGCAAAAACAAGTTAGATGTCCTCTAATTTGTAGTTGCAAGTTTTTACGTGGTTGCTATAGGTTTCTAGCAAGAACGTTTCTTACCTACGTCAAAACCACAACGTGATATGCCAATTGCTATTTACCCTTCATAAGGACCCTTTTCATCGAATCCAATCCGACTAAGGTGGGAGAGACAGACACCCGCTAGCCACCTTATGCAACTAGTGCATGTCAGGCGGTGGAACCGGTCTCACGTAAGCGTACGTGTAAGGTTGGTCCGGGCCGCTTCATCCCACAATACCGTCGAATCAAGATAAGACTAGTAACGGCAAGCATATTAACAAAATCGACGCCCACAACTGCTTTGTGTTCTACTCGTGCATAGATTCTACGCATAGACCTAGCTCTGATACCACTGTTGGGGAACGTAGTAGTAAATCAAAAAATTTCCTACGCGTTCACCAAGATCCATCTATGGAGAAACCAGCAACGAGCAAGGGGAGAGTGGATCTTCATACCTTTGAAGATCGCTAAGCGGAAGCGTTACAAGAACGCGGTTGATGGAGTCGTACTCGCAGCGATTCAGATCGCGGTAGATCCGATCAAGTGCCGAACGGACGACACCTCCGCGTTCAACACACGTGCAGCCCGGTGACGTCTCCAACACCTTGATCCAGCAAGGAGGAAGGAGAGGTTGGGAAGGGATCCAACAGCAGCACGACGGTGTGGTGGTGGTGGAGTAGCAAGGTATTCCGACAGGGCTTCGCCTAAGCGCTGCGGAGGAGGAAGAAGAGAGGTAGGGCTTTGCCGTGAGAGAGAGAGATCAAATCTTATCTCAAAACATCCAAAACCTCAAGTATATATAGGAGGAGGGACGTGGAGGGCTGGCTTGGCCTCTACTCCAAAGAGGAGATGGCCGGCCGAATTAAAGGGAGAGTCCACCTCCCACAAGGGAGGTGGATCTCCTCCTTTTAAATCCTTTTTGCCTTATCTCCTTATCTCCAGCCGCATGGGCCTTTAGCAAAAGTCTTGCCCAGCCCAATAAGGGCTGGCACACTTTATCTAACAGCCCATGTGGTCCTTTGGTCGTCACACCCCTCCCGGGGGTCCTCCGGCACCCTCCCGGCACTCCCGGTACACTACCGATGAGCCCGAAAACTTTCCGGTGACCAAAACTAGACTTCCTATATATCAATCTTTACCTCCGGACCATTCCGGAGCTCCTCGTGACGTCCGGGATCTCATCCGGGACTCCAAACAACCTTCGGTAATCACGTATACCATTTCCCTATAACCCTAGCGTCATCGAACCTTAAGTGTGTAGACCCTACGGGTTCGGGAGACACGTAGACATGACCGAGACACTTCTCCGGCCAATAACCAACAGCGGGATCTGGATACCCATGTTGGCTCCCACGTACTCCACGATGATCTCATCGGATGAACCACGATGTCGGGGATTCAATCAATCCCGTATTCAATTCCCTTTGTCTATCGGTATGATACTTGCCCGAGATTCGATCGTCGGTATCCCCATACCTTGTTCAATCTCGTTACTGGCAAGTCTCTTTACTCGTTCCGTAATACATCATCCCGTGGCTAACTCCTTAGTCACATTGAGCTCATTATGATGATGTCTTACCGAGTGGGCCCAGAGATACCTCTCCGTCACACGGAGTGACAAATCCCAGTCTCGATTCATGCCAACCCAACAGATACTTTCGGAGATACCCGTAGTGCACCTTTATAGCCACCCAGTTACGTTGTGACGTTTGGCACACCCAAAGCATTCCTACGGTATCCGGGAGTTGCACAATCTCATGGTCTAAGGAAACGATACTTGACATTGAAAAGCTTTAGCAAACGAACTACACGATCTTGTGCTATGCTTAGGATTGGGTCTTGTCCATCACATCATTCTCCTAATGATGTGATCCCGTTATCAATGACATCCAATGTCCATGGCCATGAAACCGTGACCATCTATTGATCAACGAGCTAGTCAACTAGAGGCTCACTAGGGACATGTTGTGGTCTATGTATTCACACATGTATTATGGTTTCCGGTTAACACAATTATAGCATGAACAATAGAGAATTATCATGAACAAGGAAATACAATAATAACCATTTTATTATTGCCTCTAGGGCATATTTCCAACAACTACGATGAGACATTCTCACCCGTAGCGATGCTTAAGTCTGTTAGAATCATGTTAGCAATAGCTGCTTATTTCGATTATGAAATTTGGCAAATGCATGTCAAAATGGCGTTCCTCAACGGTTTCCTTGAGGAAGAGTTGTATATGATGCAACCAGAAGGTTTTTTCGATCCAAAGAATGCTGACAAAGTTTGCAAACTCCAGCAATCCATTTATGGGCTGGTGCAAGCATCTCGGAGTTGGATAAGCGCTTTGATGAGGTGATCAAAGCGTTTGAGTTTATAGAAGTTTATTGAGAAGCTTGTATTTACAAGAAAGTGAGTGGGAGCTCTAGAACGTTTCTAATATTATATGTGGATGACATATTGCTGATTGGAAGCAATATAGAAATGCTGGAAAGCGTGAAGGAATATTTGAACAAAAGTTTTTCAATGAAGGACCTAGGAGAAGCTGCTTTCATATTAGGCATTAAGATCTATAGAGATAGATCGAGACGCTTAATAGCACTTTCACAGAGCACATACCTTGATAAAGTTTTGAAGAAGTTCAAAATGGATCAGTCCAAGAAGGGGTTCTTGCCTGTGTTACAAGGTGTGAAGTTGAGTAAGACTCAATGCCCAGTGACTGCAGAAGATAGAGAAAAGATGAGTGTCATCCCCTATGCTTCAGCCATAGGCTCTATCATGTATGCAATGCTATGCACAAGACCGGATGTCAGCCTTGCCATAAGTATGGCCGGAAGGTTTCAAAGTGATCCTGGAATGGAACACTGGGCAGCGGTTAAGAATATCCTTAAGTCCCTAAAAAGGGCTTAGGAGATGTTTCTTGTTTATGGAGGTGATGAAGAGCTCGTTGTAAAGGGTTACGTCGATGCACGCTTTGACACTGATCCGGATGACTCTAAGTCGCAAACCGGATACATATTTATTCTCAACGGGGGAGCGGTAAGCTGGTGCAGTTCCAAGCAAAGCGTGGTAGCTAATTCTACATGTGAAGCGGAGTACATCGCAGCCTCGGAGGCGGCAACGGAAGGTGTCTGGATGAAGCAGTTCATGACAGATCTTGGAGTAGTGCCCAGTGCACTGAATCCAATGAACCTGTTCTGTGACAACACTGGTGCCATTGCTCTGGCCAAGGAACCAAGGTTTCACAAGAGGACCAGACACATAAAGCGACGCTTCAACTCCATCCGCGATTACATCAAGGAGAAGAACATAAATATTTGCAAAGTGCACACAGATCTGAATGTTGCAGACCCGTTGACTAAACCTCTTCCAAGGTCTAAACATGATCAACACCAGAACTGCATGGGTGTTCGATTCATTACAATGTAAATTACATAGTGATGTGAACTAGATTATTGAATGTAGTGCAAGTGGGAGACTGTTGGAAATATGCCCTAGAGGCAATAAATAAAGTGTTTATTATTATATTTCCTTGTTCATGATAATCATTTATTGTCCATGCTATAATTGTACTGATTGGAAACACGTTACATGTGTGGGTAAATAGACAACACTATGTCCCTAGTATGCCTCTAGTGAACTAGCTCTTTGATCAAAGATGGTCAAGGTTTCCTAGCCATTGACATGTGATGTCATTTGATAATGGGATGACATCATTAGGAGAATGTTGTGATGGACAATACGCAAACTACAAACGTAGCATATGATCATGTCAGTTTATTGCTACTGTTTTCTGCATGTCAAGTATATGTTCCTATGACCATGAGATCATGCAACTCACGGATACCGGAGGAGTGCCTTGTGTGTATCAAATGTTGCATCGTAACTGGGTGACTATAAAGGTGCTCTACAGGTATCTCCGAGGGTGTTTGTTGAGTTGGCATGGATCAAGACTGGGATTTGTTACTCCGTGTGACGGAGAGGTATCTCAGGGCCCACTCGGTAATACAACATCACAATAAGCCTTGCAAGCAATGTGACTAAGTGTTAGTCACGGGATCTTTTATTATGGAACGAGTAAAGAGACTTGCTGGTAATGAGGTTGAACTAGGTATGGAGATACCGACGATCGAATCTCTGGCAAGTAACATACCGAAGAACAAAGGGAACATCATACGGGATTAACTGAATCCTTGACATAGAGGTTCGACCGATAAAGATCTTCTTAGAATATGTAGGAACCAATATGGTCATCCAGGTCCCGCTATTGGTTATTGATCGTAGAGGTGTCTCGGTCATGTCTACGTAGTTCTCGAACCCGCAGGGTCTGCACACTTAAGGTTCGGTGGCGTTTCGGTAGTATAGAGTTATGTATAGTGGTGATCGAAGGTTGTTTTGAGTCCCGGATGAGATCCCGGATGTCATGAGGAGCTCCGGAATGGTCCGTACGTAAAGATTCATATATAAGAAGTCCTGTTTTGGTCGCCGGAAAAGTTTCGGGCTAATCGGTAGTGTACCGGGAGTGCCGGTAGTGTACCGGGAGACCATCGGGAGGGGTATTTCGACCCAAGAGGCTTCATGGGTTGTGGGAGAATAATTACCAGACTTTTGTGGGCTTGTGGAAGTCCCACACAAGGCCCATGCGGCTAGGGAAAAAAAGCCCAAAGTGAAAAGGTGGAAAAAGGCCAAAAAGGAGGAATCCTAGTCCTACTAGGATTGGAGGAGGAGTCCTCTCCTCCCCACTTCGGCCGAACCAAAGGAGGCTTGGCCCTTGCACCAAGCCTCTCCTCCCTTCCTCCTATATATACTGGTGGGTTTTAGGGTTTTTGCACAGAATTTTAGCCATGTGCTGCCCGTTCCTCCAGTGCATAGTTTCTCCTCTAGATCGGATTTCTGCAGTGCTTAGGCGAAGCCCTGCCAGAATAGATTCACCACCATCGCCGGAGCGCCGTCATGCTGCCAGAGAACTCTTCTACCTCTCCGCTCCCTCTTGCTGGATCAAGAAGGCGGAGATCGTCATCGAGCTGTACGTGTGCTGAACGTGGAGGTGCCGTCCGTTCGGCGCTAGATCGAAAGGATCATGATCAAGTTCGCGGGACGGATCGTGATTGGATCGCAGGACGGATCATGATTGGATCGCAGGACGCTCAGCGATTTGGATCGCGAAGACATTCGACTACACCAACCGCGTTTCTTAACGCTTCCCGCTTAGCGATCTACAAGGGTACGTGGATCCACTCTCCCTCTCGTAGATGCTCATCACCATGGATAGATCTGCGTGTGCGTAGGAATTTTTTTGTTTTCCATGCAATGTTCCCAGCAGCCATCACCCTCTCTGCCACCATGGCCTGAAGGGGGGCAGGAGGAGGCCGCTGACAATGCCCATTTATTCGGCTTTTGCATCAGTGGCCTTGCATGCTACATTATCTTCCTACACGAGGAGGAGGAGCGTCAGGTCAAGCACACAATGAGGCCCACCGCCGCCGTGGCCACAGTAGACGCCGCAATAGTGACTCAGAACGAGGAGATCTATGCCAAGTCCCACTGCTTTGAGGAGGTGTGTCGGGAGCGGCGGAGGGTAGCAGTGGCAGGCGAGGGATTCGGCTCCTCCAGCTCGTCGGTAGGCTCTTCCTCCTTCGCCTCTTACTGAACGCGCTTGGCAAAGGATAGGCTGCTGGAAGTAGTACAAAGCCCCTCATAGTACTAGTATTATGGGCTATTTTGTTCAGTTCATCTCACTATAGATATTGTTGAACTGTACCATGTATTTTAAATTAGCTAGTATATATAGTTGAACTAGCTATTTCAGTACGTGGTTGGCTGCAATTGGGGAAAAGTTTGTTCGGTTCAGGTGCCGAGTTGAACCGTTTTGTAAAAGACCACTGCTTAACCTATGAATGAAATATATGTATACTGAATTTCAGTTGCAAAATTGCACCGTAATAGTGATTTTCTTCCTGCAAAATTTGACAAATGTCAGTGTTAATGATGTTAAATGTCAAGTTTACTAGATCGATAAATGCCAATGTTTCCAATTTGACAAATGGCAATTTACCCAACATGACAGATGCAAATTTAAACTCATTATATGTAGTAAGCACATGGGTCATCATACATAACCATTTGCAATGATGCAATGAAAAAAAATCCTTCACGCCAAATTTTGCCTTGACTTAGTAGCAAAGGAACCATTGCCCTCGGTCTGCATACACGTATTCAATCTAAAACGTTTGTGCTGATGGTGAAAGGACACGTCGCCCCCCTGAGCATGCATCGGACTGCTCGCATGCCTCCTGTGTACTCAAACACCTGTCTGCATGATACCTCCTAGCCAATACAGAGTGCGACGCGTGGCAGCACATAAATGGTCAGTAGAAGGTCCATGATTTATAAATAACGCACCCGTTTGCGATGGTAATGTGATAAGTTTTGTTCCAAAATGCCTTTGTTGGATATTAATAATGTTTGCACCTTCTTTCAAAGTGGACACAAAATACCACAACATATTTGTGCTATATGACGAGGCCCTGTCCAATATAGACTTGTGATTGTAGTTCAAATTTAAAGTATGTACATTAAATGCACATAAAACTCTGTTAGTGTATAAAAAGTAGACGAACCCTTAATAATTTCATATTTTCGCAGTACACACCTATTGGTCTATATTGTTTCTAGAAAAAAAATCAAGGAGAGAAGAGATCAGATGTGACATGCATGTTCCCTATTGGAACCACATAGCTTATTGTGAGAAGCTCCGGTTTGTAAGAGGCTTGTGCCAAAGCATGTCCAGGTTGGTATTTACCACGTGATATATGTGCCTTGTCATGACACCATGCCAAGTTTCATGAATTTCTGACGAGGTTTAGATTTAGGGGAATTTAAAAAACAAGTTTCTCGATGTTTACGGTCGAGGTAAGACACTAAGATGTTTGAAATTCATTCCAATTTCTTGCATGGGACCTAACACATGCATCCAGGGACACATATATGATTTTTGAACCCATTTTGGTGCACTGGACCTTATGATTGTAGATAAATTTTGAATTATGCACATTACATGCATAGAAAACTCAATTAATGTATTAAAAAGTGAGATGATTCCTTAATTTATTCTTATTTTTGCACTTCACACCTATTTGTCTATGTTGTTTCTACAAAGTCGAGGAGAGAAGAGGCATCAGATGTCGTTTCCCCCGCAAATGTGATATGCATAATGTTCCCTCTAGAAATAACAAAGCTTATGAAATCAGCTCTGGTTTGTAAGATGCTTTGTGCGAGAACATGTCCAACTTGGATTTTTTACCACATCATATGTGTGCCCTTGTCATGACACTAGGCCAAGCACCATGAATTTCTAACGAGTTTTGGATTTACATGAATCGGAAAACCAGGTTTCTCAATGTTTGCAGCCGAGTCAAGTCACTAAGATGTTTGAAATTCATCTCCATTTCTTGCATGGGGCCTACACATGCATCTAGGGACTCATATATGAGTTTTCAACCAATTTTCGTGCAATGGACCTTGTGATTATAGTCAAAATTGAATTATGCACATTAAATGCCTAGAAAACCCAATTAATGTATTAAGTAGGCCAAACGAACCCTGGAAAATTCCATTGTTTAGCACGACAGTCATGCTGCTCTATGGTGACTCTAGAAATAAATTAAAGGCGAGAAGAGATAGCGGTTGTTGTTTCACACATAAAAGGTGAACGTTCCCTATCGGAACCACATGGGTTTCTTATGAGAATCTCCGGTTTGTAAGAGGCTTGTGCCAAAACTTGTTCAAAATTGGGCAATTTTTTCACCACACCACACAACAGGGGAAGGTCCTGACCCCATGCCCAAGTTTCATGAATTTCTGACAAAGTTTGGATTTGCACAAATTTAAAAACCAACTTTCGCAATGTTTGAGGCTTTTCCAAGACGCTGAGATGTTTGAAATTCATTCCCATTTCTTGCGTGGGACCTAAACATGCATCCAGGGAAACATATATGGTTTTTCAACCTATTTTCATGCCCCGGGCCTTGTGATGTAGTTTAAATTTGAATTATGCACATTAAATGCCTAGAAAACTCAAATAATGTATTAAAAAGGCCAAACGAACCCTCGAAAGTTTCATAGTTTTTAGCACGATAGTCATGTTGCTCTATGGTGACTCTAGAAATAAATTCTAGAGGAGAAGAGACAACAAATGTTGGTTCACACATAAAAGGTGAACGTTCCCTATCAGAACCACATGGCTTCTTGTGAGAAAGTTCATTTTGTAAGAGGTTTGTGCCAAAACTTGTCCCCAATTGTTATTTTTTACCACAACGCACATGAGCCATGACATGTCACCTTGCAAAATTTCATGAATTTCTTATGATATTTAGATTTATTAGAATTTGAAACACACGGATTCTCAATGTCTATGGCCGAGCCAAAATACCGAGAGGTTTGAAATTCATTTACATCTCTTGCACGAGACCAAAACATGTATGTAATGGCACATATATGATTTTAAACCCATCAAGGTGCCTCTAGCTAGCATGTGCCTAACTACAATTCATATATGAATAGTGCACATGAAATGTCTAAAAAACTCTTTAAAAGTTTAAAAAGGCCTAAACAACCCCGAATAATTCCATATTTAACAAACACTCCTATAGTTGCACGTCCACTGCACATAAATGTTATTGCAATCCAAACACCTTAAATTGCCAATCTAACTTTATTTTTTGTTTCAAAACAATATGAAAATCAAGTACATCGCAAACAGTTCTTGATCTTGAAATGTGTGTGATGTGGTATAAAATATCTTGGGACAATCCTCTCACACACAAACACACACACACACACACTTGACTTGAAACTGTGAAGCAACAATCTTCATATATATGGCTTACGTCATTAGCTTCATTGGCCACAGTCCATCGCCAGCCGTCAACCACACAGTAACACTTGCTCCCCAAGACCATTGTACTATTCAAACGACACCGGTGAAAGATGGTGACGTGGATCCGTGTCGTGAAGGCAACTTGGGTAACCCACTTCGTCCCAAGCGCGACTGCATCAGCCATGAGAGCGCTCACAACATCCCCGAGTGTAGCCGCAATCTTCAATAGGGCGGCTGAAGCCACCAAAAGGGCAACTTCTACAACTGAGATGGTGGCAGCAACATCTGTGACCGGGATAGCAAATGGCGAGAACGGCACATAAGATGTCCGTTCATCGGCGTCCGCCTTAGCCCTAATGGCGGTTACCCGCGCCTATGACGAGGCCACCCACACGCAGTCCGTGTCGGTCACCGCACAAATAGCAGTAGCCTTCTCCAACATCGGTCGGGAACCTACATTCGAGGAGTTTGCAATCACCGAGAGCGCTCGGGCAGCCGTCCATTCCTCGGCAACCTCCCTAGCTGAGATGGAGGCGGTCAACGCCTGGACCGCGACCGCTCATACCCAGCTCGTGACGGCCTTTGCCAAAGAGATGGCGAATGCGAAATGCGAGATGCTTGTGGAGTACGTTGTGATAGATGCCATGGAACCCCTTCCCCTAGAGGTCATCGAGTGTGAGCTGGTCATGGAGGATGCGGCGAGATCCACGAGCGTCAGGCGGAAAATTAGTTTTGTTTAGAGTGATGTTCTTTTGTTAGAGTAATGTTAAGGTCAACCAGTTCTGTTTAATTGCTCGATTAAGTAAGTGCGGGCTGTGGTGTAGGCTCTTTTGTGTACTACCCAAATCAGCAATTGATGTTAAATTATGCGACGACGTGGATGACCATTGTAACCAGGGAAATTCAGACCAAAATTTACCGCCATATCCCCACATAGTTCTGAATAATGGACCGTGTCCTATGATACTTCCCTCGTTAGTTTTCCACTGCAGTGAACAAAATTTTTGGGCTACCGCAGAAATATCTACCTCCCTCACCCCCCGGTCTCAATAAAAAATTTGCACGTTCAAGCTTATCACACACTGTGTATAGCGCAAGCTTCGTTTGTGATGTGTAGATATCGCAAACTATTCTGAATAATTTGCACCTTAAAGCTCATCACACATGGGGTACTATGTAGGCTTCGTCTGGGATGTATAGATATCGCAAACTGTTCTGAATAATTTGCACGTTCAAGCTCATCACACATGGGGCTGCACCGAACGAAAATTTTGGGCTACCGCAGAAATATCTACCTCCTTCACTCCCTGGTACCAATCAAGAGCCACTTTCTCCCCTTTTCCTTAGTTGTTTCCTATAGTTCTAACATTCACTGCTTGCTTGCGGTCCCGCCTCCTCACCGGCGATGCTCCTTCCTGCTGCTCGGTCTACTCCATCTAGTCAGGTAATCCACACCTCCCCAATACCACCTCTCTCGCACCCTTTCCTCCTCCATCCCACATGGCCCGACCGCCTGCGTGAAACCTTCCACCCAAATCACCGCTTCATCCTCCAATTAGTCGTTGCCGAATACCATGGTGCACGCAGCATAGCCAGAATCTCAAGGAGCATTTGACAATGGAGAAGCAAATCGCGGCTGCACACGCGGATGAGGCAGCGATGGCTGCCATGCGTGCCGACCCCCAGATCTTGGACGAGCACCTCACCGTCGAGGCCGCCGTTGATGCCTCGCGCGCATACGACGCCACTCTGTTGGTAGCTATAAACGATAGCTCGTGGTCTTTTCTCGAGGGCACCGCTGCTGTGTTCGACGAAGACTACAATGTGTTTTGTTAGCATGCCCATGCTTACCTCAGCTCTAGAGCCGACATGATTGTGGCGGGGCATGATAAGGCCACTCGCCACTATGAGGGGTGCACCCATGGTGTGGAAGCCTCACCCTCTTCCAAGTTGAAGGAGCACATTATCATCGATATCTCCAACGATGAGGAATAGCTTGTTTTTCTTAGCTTTATCACTAAGGAACTATGTTCTATTATTTGTTCTATTGTGCAATGTGGTAGTTAGTTAACTGTTTCGTTCATTTGTTGTGATGATCATTTAACTATTTAGTTCAATTCTGTAATGTGATGTTCGATTGTTGTTGGTACAATTTTGTATTGTTATGCACGTGAGAAATAAATCGAATTTAGATGTACTAAATACATGTGAAACATATACAATTGGTATATTTCCTAGTTCTCAGCACACTTGGTTTAGATAACTAGCTTTTCCATGTGGCTCTAATTAATCTGTTGGATCCGCAATGTGTTTATTTTTCATTAACATATTTCGCTGATAGTGTGCCAAATATCACTTATAACCTGATCAATACCTATCTTAAATATATTGCAGGGAGAAACAATGGTAGACACTGAAGTTTACCATTGAGGTTTGCACATCCATTTTCCTTTGGCTAATAGCACATTATTGTGCAATTGCAGGAACCATTCTAATATTAAGTTTTTCAATAATTTGTTCTTACACATGTTGGTCCTGCTGTAAGAGGTTTAGACCCACCGCTTGACCCTTTTTGCATGTGGGGAAATGAGGTGTCCTTGAATATCACTCAAATGAAGAAACTCATAAATATTGTTAAGATAAAGAAACTAGGTACAAAGAACAACAAGATGTTTATCTGCACAATGAACAAGACATCAGTCAACTATAGGATGGTACCATCTCTTTCACCTTTTCCTTTTCCCTTTGCGCCATTTAATATTTTGGAAAATATATTTATGCTAATGTTTGTTTTCAGTCCTTTTGAAGGCAGTTCATCGATGATTACGTCTCGAACCACCTATATGGTCAAGAGCCGAGGAAGGCATACAACACCTCTTGAAGTCTTCCTCAAGAGGACGAAGGATGGGCGGGTAATCATCCACATACACTAGCCTAAAGTTGCAAGGACCTTCAACAATACTGAAGGCTCAATATACGCCTTCCGTCTCAACAGTTTTCTAGATGAGACTCATGTGTCTATTTACCATATATGATGATACATGACTTACAAAAGTTTTAGATGTTTGTATTTGAAACTTTATCCTGTTGTGCAATTGGGTAGCTAGGTAGTATATGATGTTGTACCCTGGTGTAATTCAATTATGAAATCCTGGTTACCGTAATATGAATAAAAAATATACTGTGTGCTTGATACGAATAAGAAGTATACTGTTAATTTGATTACTAAATGGACTATAAATAATAGAAAAATTAGGCTGATAATTGTGGTTTCTATTGCAAATGGTTTCTAAGACAACACCGTGGGCGATGACCTCAACAAACCCACATGGTTTATAGAAAGTTAGCGTGTTGGATTAGTGAACAATCACACACGACTTTCGCTCGACATCTGTATGTGTTATGCCACCCTATCACAAACGTTTTCGCATAAAAAGTGTATGTGTGATAGAGAGCCCAATGCCAAACAGTTTCTTCTAGGAAGCATGAATAACACACACGACTAGCCCTATCACAAACGATGTGATGCAAAAAAATTGTGTATGATATGCAATACGAATAGAGACATATCTTTGGGATTCCCTATGTGGGATGTGAAGCACATCTCACACGACTTCTTGAATATGTTTGTTTGTGATGGTCCTCCCAATCGCACACGCCCTATTTTTGCTTGGCGTGTGATTGGACGGAGGCATCACCGGTGATTTATCTGTGTCGTGTGGATAGCCCCATGTATCACCCACACATGCAAGGTGACAATTGCGAACTATGTCACGGAAAGGGGTTAAAAATCGTTTGTATAGCACGTGACTGCATTAGTGCCTGGAATATTATTTCTCTATAGAAAATTATTAGTAGCATAGTAGTTTGATAGTTTTGATATTAGCAGTAACGACAACATCATCAGAAGTAGTTGTAACAGTAGCAACAACAATAGTAACTTAGGAAACACAATATGAGAAAAGGGTAGACATGGAGTATTGATGGATATTTGGATGACATCAACCATGTAACAGTCACAACCTAGAGCGACACAGAACTAGCTCCAGTTCATCAATCATATGTAGGCATGTGTTCCGTAAATAGTTATGCATGCTTATAATAAGAACTCGCATAACATACTTTGTCCAACCCTCCCGTGGGAGTGGGGTCCTAATGGAAATCTATGGGTAATTAAGGCCTCCTTCTAATAGAGATCAGGAACAAAGAATTAACATATAGTGAATACATGAACTTCTCATACTACAGTCATCACCAGAACGAACCCCAGTTATTGCCATCTTGGTGTGTGCATATCATAACACGCAGTAGGTGTATACAACATGCAAGATAGGACCTAAAACACACTTATATTCATGAAAACATAATAGGTTCAGATCTGAAATCATGCCAGTCGGGCTCTAGTGACAAGCATTAAGCATATCGAAGTCATACCAATATCAATCTCATAACATAGTGGATACTAGGGATCAAGCCCTAAAAAATCGACTCGATTACATGATTAATCTCATCCATCTCCATCTACCTTCATGAAAGGACATGGATGTTGCCTAGATGGAGGGGTGAATAGGCACTTTAAAATAATTATGATTTAGGCTTGAACAAGCATAATGAAACAACTAGGCTCACCTATGTGCACCAATAGTTGGGAACATTGCATGAAAAAAATCCTATGAATTACCCAAGGTCTAATATAGTATATGCATAATAATTATAGGTAGAGATGTCTACATACCCTTGTAGACCGAAAGCGTTAACGATCTATAGATCATGGTTGGCGTAGTCGTACTCGCGACGTGATCCAAACTGATCCAAGCACAACACGTGCGACACCTTCGAGTTTAGCACACGCCCGACTCGGTGATGTATCCTCCTTCTTGTTCCAGCAAGAGAGGGATAATATGTAAATGAGATCAAACCAACACGACGGTATGGTGGTGGTAATGGCAACGGAAAACCGATAGACCTTCGCCAAGCTCTGACAAATAGAGGTGGAGGCTTATCGGGAGAGATAGGATTGCATTTGTTGTGTCCTGCCTTTGACCCCCCTCCTCAATATATATACAGGTGTGGGAGGGATGGGGGATTAGCCCTATCCCTTACTCCAAGGAGGGGACGCAACCAAGGGAGGAAACTTGCATCCCAAGGCAAGTGGACTCCCTCCCACTTAGGGTTTCTCCTTCCCAGGTGCATGGGCCTTGTGGGGGCTGGTGCGTCTGGACCAATAAGGCCAGAGCCCCTACATCCCATGCACTACCTAAGGGCTGGTGAAATCTACTTGTTGACTTCCATACCCCTCCGGAATCCTCCGGAACCTTTTGGAAGCTTCCATGTACAATACCGAAGAACACTCAACTTTTTCCGAAACCGTGATAATACCTTTCCATATATAAATCTTTATCCCTAGACCATTCCGGAGATTCTTGTGACGTCTGGGATATCATCCGGGACTCCAAACAACATTAGGTCTATTGCCATTAATATCTCAATACTACCCTAGCGCTACCGAACATTAAGTGTGTGACCCTACGGGTTCCAGAATCATGTAGTCATGACCGATACACCTCTCCGGTCCATAACCAATAGCGGGACCTGGATGCCCATATTAGTTCCTACATATTCCATGAAGATCTTTAACGGTTGAACCTCGATGTCGAGGATTTAGTTAATCCCGTATGCAATTCCCTTTGTCCAACGATATGTTACTTGCCCAAGATTCGATCGTCGCTATCTCCATACTTAGTTCAATCTCATTACTGACAAGTCTCTTTACTTGTTCCATAACACAAGATCCCATGACTAACTCATTAGCCACATTTCTTGCAAGCTCTTTACGATGTTGTATTACGAGAGGGACCAAAGATATCACTCCGTCATATGGAGTGAAAAATCCTAGTTTTGATCCATGCCAACCCAACAAACACCTTCAGAGATACCTCTAGAGCACCTTTATTATCATCTGGTTACAAGTGATGTTTGATAGCACACAAGGTATTCCTTTTAGATCCGGGAGTTGCATGACCTCATGGTCTTAGGAATAGATACTTGACATGAAGAAAGCCGTAGCAATAAAGTTAAGTGATACGATCGAATGCTAAGCTTACGGTTGGGTCTTTTCCATCACATAATTCTCCTAATGATGTGATCTCGTTATCAAATTACAACTCATGTCTATGGTTAGGAAATCTTAACCATCTTTAATCAACGACGTAGTCTAGTATAGGCTCACTAGGGACACGATGTTGTTTATGTATTCACACATGTATTAAAGTTTCCGGTCAATACAATTCTAGCATGAATAATAAAAACTTATCATGAACAAGGAAGTATGATAATAACCAATTTATTATTGCTTCTAGGGCATATTTCAAATAGTCTCCCACTTGCACTAGAGTCAATAATCTATCTTACATAGTAATGAATCTAACACCCATAGAGTTCTGGTGTTGATCATGTTTTGCTTGTGAGAGAGATTTAGTTAATGGGTCTGCAACATTGAGATCCGTATGTACTTTGGAAATCTCTATGTCTCTCTCTTTGATCCAATCTCGGATGCAGTTGAAACGACGCTTGGTATGCTTGGTCTTCTTGTGAAACCGTAGCTCTTTGACAATGTCAATGGATCCAGTGTTGTCATAAAGGATAGTCATCGGATCCGATGCACTAGGCACAACTCCTAGATCGATGATGAATGGCTTCATCAAAATGCCTTCCTATACTGCTTCTGAAGTAGTTATATATTTCGCTTCACATGTATATCCCGCCACGACACTCTGTTTGGAACTACACCAACCGACAACTCCACCAATTAGAATAATTATGTAAGAGGGTTGAGACTTAGAGTCATACGGATCAGTGTCAAAGCTAGCATCGACGTAACCCCTTACGGCAAGCTCTTTATCACCTCCATAAACGAGAAACATTTTGTTAGTCCTCTTTAGGTACTTAAGGATATTTTTTAGCGTTGTCCAATGAGCAACTCCTGGATCACTTTGGTACCTCCTTGCCAGACTTATGGCAAAGCAAACATCAGGTCTGGTACACAACATGGCATACATTATAGATCATATGGCCGAGGCATAGGGACCGACCTTCATCCTTTATCTTTCTTCTGTCGTGGTCGGGCTATGAGTCTTACTCAACTTCACACCTTGCAACACTAGAAATAAATCCTTCTTGGACTGGTCAATTTTGAACTTCTTCAAAATCCTGTCAATGTATGTGCTCTATGGAAGTCCTATCAGACGTCTTGATCTATCTCTATAGATCTGGATGCCTAATATGTAAGCAGATTCTCCGAGGCCTTTCATTGAAAAACTCCTGTTCAAGTACCACTTCACGCTTTATAGAAGTTCTATAGTATTTTGAATCAACAATATGGCATACAGATATAATATTAGAAATGATATAGAGCTCCCACTCACTTTCTTGTAAATACAAGCTTCTCCATAAACTTGTATGAACCCATAAGCTTTCACCGCCTCATAAAAGCAAAGATTCTAACTCCTAGATGCTTGCACCAATCCATAGATGGATTGCCGGAGCTTGTTGTGACGCCATGGAATTGTGCTAGAGTAATCTCCGTAATTAAGCTACAGTAATCCCACGCTAATGATGCCACATCACCATTATTACTGTTGATAATCTCGTGATAATCCAAATCCCAATCCACTTCAAATTCAAATTTAAAATCAACATTCAATTTTGTCCAACATGAAAAGAAAAAATGTTCGAAGTATGGCAAATATTCTCTGGGTCCTTGTCATGTTGAAACCACATTTTTATAAAGTGTTTAAATGCACTAAAATAATTAAAACAACAGCAAAACATTTAATTAAATACTTTTTTCAACTTAATAAAATATTAAACTTTGTTATTTAGCTGTCCGAATTAATGTGTCAGTGGTATAATACTAACTACTAATTTAGGTGTTGAAATTATATTTTACAAAACTAAAAATAATTAATAATTAAAGGAAAACATAAAGGAAAAATTAAAACAAAAGGTAAAAAATATATGGAAAACCTCGTGTTGGGCCTTGGTCGAGCTGACCACCGGGCCGCCAGGCCGGCCCACATACTAGCCTATATGGCCTCCCTCCCCACCCACCGAAACCCTACCCCCCCACTCGCTCCCCCACTCCCCGATCTCTCTTTCCCTCCCCCAATCCAAGCTGGATCAGGATCAGGAGCTCTAGCCGCTGCCGCCCTTTGACCCCGTGGCACGCCCCCGTCGACCGACCGCCGCCGGACCGTCGTCGGTGCCCTCCAGCGCCTCCCCGTTGCCCTGAACCCTCCTCACCCCCTCCCCACCGGTCGCCCACAAGCCTCGCTGCCCCAACCCCCCCGACAACGCCGATGAGGCACCTAGTTGCCGCACGCCTCCCCCTCTCCCTCTCTGGACCGTCACGGTCCCGCTTGCCCCCTCCATCGCACGTGCACCACCGGCCGGACACGCTCGCTGCAGCCTCATCTCGGCCGCCGCGCCCTCGTGCCGCGTCGGCCCCGTCCCCCTGCCGTCGCCGCACCCTGCGCCACCCCGATGCCGCTCATTGCTCATGCCACCGCGCCGCTTGGTTGCCGCGCATCGCCGGCGCCACCCTAGCCATGACCCCGCCCGCGCTGCGCGTGCACCACTCACCACGCTCGCCGCACCCCTCCCACCGCATTAGCTATCGGGGGCCTCGCACCCGCTGCCGCCCCTAGCCACCGGCAAGCCGCTGGTGAGCCCCTGGCCCTCCCTGGCCGATCTGGTTAGTGGGGACTAACCCCCACTAATCCCACCCCCTGAGACAATGACAGAAGGGCCCCACCGCCCCCTAAACGAATTAAAATAATAATAATAAAATAATAATAATAAATAATATTAATAAAAATGATAATTAATTACTAAATTAATTAATTAGCTAATTAAGCTTAATTAGATTAACTAAATACTCTGTTAAGTCTAATCAGAATGATATGTGGGCCGAGCCACATTAACACTAATTAATATTGATTAAATTAATTCTGTAAATAAATTATTAGGATCAGTCAATGACAGGTAGGTCCCACCCCATAATTAATTTGTTTAATTAATTATTAAATTTAATTAGACTTGTGTCACTGACAATAGGGCCCACTGGTCAATTTGACCAGCAACTGAGACTATTGACTACTGATGTCAGCATGACATCATGCTGATGTCATAATTGATTATTGAATTAAATTTAATCTGTTTTATTCCAGAATATTGATAAAAATTTAAAAATTAATATAAAATAATCCGTAATTCGGATGAAAATATTTTATACATGAAAGTTGATAAGAAAAATCCCACGAATCCGAATACGGTGTCTGTTAGTTTGTCACATGCACCTAGCATCGCAAACATGGAACTTTTTCATCATTTTCATTTGTCCGGTAGTAGCCCGAGACCCTGAAAATATCATTAGATATTCTTCCGACCCGTCCGCGACATATAATACTGTGTTAGTGCAAGCCTAGCCCTGCATATTGCCATGTCATGCATTGTGATTGTATCTGTGCTTTATATTTATTGTTTCTCCCCCTCTTCTCTACGGTAGACCCCAAGACTGACGCTGCTGCCGGGTACGACTACGCGCCTGACGATGAGCCTTTTTCCATAGAGAAGCAAGGCAAGCAACCCCCCTTGAGCATTCCGATATCGCCTATTCTTTCCCTCTTATTCTTGCATTAGATTTTTGCTATTGTATTAGTTAGCTCCTATTTGATGCATATCCATTTTTTGATGAACTGCTACTATACCTGCAATCATACCAACTGCTTAGTATAGGTTGGTTAGTGTATCCCCAGTGACCCCCTTAGTCCCAGTTGCCCCTGCTTCTTCATCGACGACCTGACAATTCGACGACTTGAAGACTCGGTCAACCGACCGACAAGCCAGTCCACTTACATCACCACACTCCCCCTTAGTTGTATGACTCTGTAGTGCTACTATCGAGTACCGAGGGTGACACCTCGTGAAGTACTAATGATGCTAGCCCTGTAGTGCAGCTAGTCGGTTGTGGTTATCGAGGGTGATTCCTCCTTCACCATTCCCGATGATGTCTCTGTCGTGCAAGCCCTTAAGTGTGGGACCCTCGAGGGTGATTCCTCTAGGTTCACCTTGACGGTTACCTCGAGCGGGGACCATTGAGGGTGATGCCTCAGTTCCCGTCTTGATGTTTCATACACACATTCACTATGACCTGGTTACAGAAACATGTTGGTGATGGGTCAGCCCTGAGGGGTACCCACGGTTTGATTATGATGAGGCATGGACTGGCGAGAGAGGCCTTTGCCGCACATCCTCGAGATGGGGGGACGAAACCGCACTTTATGGGCCGTGCTTGCCCTGCATTAATAAAATGCTAATGTGTTGGGTATTTGATCTGAGTTGGTCGTTTGACCTTTTTCGCACCAAACCTTCATGTGGGAGAAGTTATGGGTACTCAGCATCATTGTATCAACCGAAGCTCTTCGGAAGTCAGCAATGGAGTGGCGCGCGCCGGATTAGGCTGGAAGGTACAATTGCCGGACTGAGTGTACTAGGTCTGCTTCCGGCCGCGTTCGCATCATGCAGGAATGCAAGGGCAAGTGGGCCCACGAACCTGCGCGCTTAGGATTTAGACTGACGGGCTGGCCTCTTCATTGAGCCTAGGTGGGGCGATGACGTTTTGGATCCCAAGGCCAGGCATTACCCAGGAAAGTGTGTCCGACCGGAGGTGATCAAGCGTGTTGGAAATGCGGTGCACCCCTGCAGGGATGAATTCATCTATTCGAATAGTCGTGTCCATGGTAACATGACGACTTGGAGTTGTACCTTGAGCTTATACAACTATAATTGTGATTTACCTTGAAGAAATGTTGGCTCCAAGATTACTTCCTCGCAGGGAGTCGAGGAAGAATCTTTGGGCGTGGTTACTTAATAATATTGCTACAATAATATGATTATATGTGAGTTACTTGTCTTCTCTCTTCTAATGCTGCAAGATGCTGAAGATGCTAGTCCTCTATAGGACTAGGCCTTCCCCTCATTCTTGCTTTCTACAGTCAGTCCAGATATAACCCCACCCCTTGATAATGATGCATACTTAGCATAGTTCTGATGTTAGTCTTGTGAGTACTTTGGATGAGTACTCACCGCTGCTTTGCTTTCCCTTTCCCCCTCGATACGATTCTGCGTTCAGACGATGGAGCCATGGAGCCCAGGAGATGGAGTATGCCGGAGACGACTACTGCACCACCGCCGGAGCCTACTACTACGTGGAGGCGGCCCCCGACTAACAGTAGGATAGGAGGTTCCCAGGCAGGAGGCCTCGCCTCTTTCGATCTGTGTTATGTTTGTGCTAGCCTTCTTAAGGAAAAACTTGTTTAACTTATGTCTATACTCAGATATTATTTGCTTTCGCTGACTCGTGCTTGTCAAGCCTTGTATTCGATCCCTCGAGGCCCCTGGCTTGTAATATGAAGCTGTATGACTTTAGTTTGTGTCTAGAGTTGTGTTGTGATATTGATTAGTGAGTTCCTAATCTTGGTCGTACGCATTGCGTGTATGCTTAGCGTACGGTCGAAATTGGGGGCGTCAGAAGTTGGTATCAGAGCCAACTGCTTGTAGGTAGCCCCCTTTCCAACTCCTTGGCCGAAGTTGAGTCTAGTACCTGAACAACTTTTACTAACATTGTTGTGTGGCTTACGGGCCCACATCTCAATCGGGTGGTATTAGGATCTTTTATTCCTCGTCTATACTCTAGGTTCTGATCTCTCTTCTCTTTCGGGTTAAAGATTTTATTAACTCTAACTCTAGGTTCTCGTAACTACTTCCCCGAAGAGCCCCTCATTTCATACGATGGCACGATTCATCACAAGACTCTGAAGATAATCTCTGATGTTCTCCTGAGAACTTGTGCTCGTCGATTTTGCGATTTCCTTCCATCGCCAACCCCTGCGGATAACTCCTCATCATTATCAGGGATCTGTTCGTCCCTAGTTGTTCTTGTCTTTCACAAAATTCTTCGAAGCGCTATCCGGTCTTCCGAAATCCTGAGCAGCCTATTGCTCTTGACTTTCTCACCTGCTTACATGATGGTTAATTCCATATGGCAAGCAGTATCCATTTTAAATCGTCTGTGATTTTCATTTGAATTTATTGATTCAACTTGTGTGTGGATGCACGTAGTCCTCAGTTATTTATCATAAATTATCCGTCCGGCTCAGACGTCTTTCTAAACATGAGCTGGTTCCCGACAAGTCAACCTCGATTAATTGCCCATATAAGTCCTTTCATCTTACTTGTATTTCATCGGAACATCTGTTTCTGATACACCAATTTTGAAATCTTAATTCCCTTGGTTATTTAAGCATCGAAATTGTTGGATGTTCTGTAATCTGACGCCTTGCCTTCTTGCTCCCTCTGATTTGGTACCAATACTCACATCAGGTCCTTTGACCGCCAAACCCATTGTTGGGTTATTATCCGATAGCATCCTTCACTTTCAAATTATTGTGGTGTTATTCCCTTGATAAGTGATGCCATTTGTAAATTGTGTCTTCTCCCTCTGATAAGTTGTATGCTATGCTTTGTCAGCCATGCTTTGTTGTCAAGCATGTGTTAAATACTCTTGAAGCTTGTGGTATATGTTCCTAATATGCCCCGATGGGTTGGACCTATACCTTCCTTAATTAGTGTGAACCCGACAGTTTTCATGTGTCATACTTTTCTGGTGTTTTGTCAGATAATCTTTCAAAACTACAACTTCATCAAAGGCGAGGTGTAAATGGAAGGTAATGCATTGATGAAGTGGGAGTCGACCTTGAACCTTGTGTTCATTCCCATGGAAACAACGTTGATCTTATCATAGAAGCTTCTCCTTTCATATATGCATTCATTGTATGATTTGATCTTGTACCTTTGATCTTGTCCTTTGCAATCATGGTTCCGACCAGGTTCTTCTACTTTGATATCATTCTCAGACAGGTTAAAGTGTTTGTCTTCCAGATCAATACGCTAGTCTAATCTCTATTCTGATCTACCTCCAGGTATTATTCCTAGTATCTTGATAAATATCATGGGGCTTTTAACTTCTTATGAGCTCCTAATCAACTATGACGTTTCACTGATTCCAGTTCCCTCGTGTTTTGAGTTGTTGGACAATCTAGGACACTGATATATGAATCAAGTAGGATTTGTGATTCAACAACTCTTAGTAATCTTCTTTGATTGTGAGTTGTACTCGATCATGTCATTCCAAGATGTTAGATGCTGAAGCCCAACTATATGCCATGAATGAATTAAATGAGTCACCTCTTAAGGGGATTGAAAACATTCTAGCTGTCCAGGATTTCTTGGATGTTTTTTCGGAAGAATTTCCAGGGATTCCCCCTGCTAGATCTATCGAGTTTTTCATCGACTTAGTGCCAGGCACCACCCCTATTGCTAAGCGGGCATATAAGATGCCTCCACCTAAACTCCTTGAACTAAAACAAGAAATCGACAATTCGCTTCGTCAAGGGTTCATTTGACCAAGTTCCTCTGCTTGGGGAGCACCTTATCTCTTTGTCAAGAAGAAAGATGGTACAAATCGATTGGTCCAAGATTACCGTCCCATCAACCAAGCCACGATTCAAAACAAATATCTGCTTCCTCGGATCAATGATCTGTATGATCAACCTGCTCGTTCATCAGTGTTTCCTAAACTCGACTTGAGGTTGGGTTACCATTAGATCCGGGCTCGTGAAGAGGATATTCCCAAGACTGCATTTGTTACTCGCTATGGCTCATACGAGTAGACCGTCATGTCCTTCGGCTTAATCAATGCTCCTGCAACTTTCTCTCGCCTGATGAATTATATATTCATGGATTACCTCGATAAATTTGTCATGGTTTATCTGGATGATATCCTGGTTTACTCCAAGAATAAACAAGAGCCTACCGAATATCTTCGTCTTATACTGGAGAGACTTCGAGAACATTAGCTGTATGCCAAGTATTCCAAGTGTGAGTTCTGGATGGACGAAGTAACCTACATTGGTCATGTGATCTCCAAGGATGGTATTGCGGTCAACCCTGAACAAGTTCATGCTATTCTTGACTGGACTCCCCCGAAGAATGTCAAGCAAGTTAGAAGTTTTCTCGGACTCGCCAGCTATTGCCATCGATTTTTCGAGAACTTCTCCAAGATTGCCATTCTTCCATGGGGAAATTATAAGACTTATTTTATAAATTTTTCCTACTGGATCATTTGTGTATCCAAACTCCATCCTTTACTCGAAACACCATATCATTGCTATCCCGAAGCACGATGTGGTATATCGATCATCACATGGAATAATGTAAGCTCAATGCTAATTGTTTCTTGAGCAATCATTCAAACCTCGTTGTATGGGCATGTCATGGATTTTCCTCGCCCCTTTTACCTAAATGGTTATCTACTTGCTATTCTGTCATGTATATCGTGCTCTGTTTGTCTTTGGGAAAGGTATACTTAAATACTTGGGTATAAACACATTTCCTTTTCCATTGGTCTGTTTACCCCGTTCTTGTAATCTAACTTATCTGAACAGTGGTAATCCCCTGATTTGGTAAACACCACGGTGATCAACTATGTCAGTAAGACCCTATTACTATTGTTGATAACATTTCGGTAACCGCCGGTGGACGAGAACTTTGCCTATTGGTCTGCCTCGTTTCAATGAGCAGGAAAATGGTTCTATTCGTCCCCCGCCCTTGGTACCGACGTTGTTGCCAACTGAACTGACATGCTCTCCTCTGGCAGATCTTGCTACCATGACCATGCAAGATGTCACCGCTCTTCCTACTATTAACCCGCATGGCGGGCCCATAACCAGAAGTTCCACATGATCGAAACCTGACTCTCCTGTACATCTTTAAATCCAAAGTTTTTGCTGCACTTGGCTTCGTATGTAAATCCCAAGCCACCGTCCAAGGTAATGATGCTATTCTTGTCGTCATTGACTGACTGACCAAGGTTGCACACTTTCTAGCCATCACGGAAACTATTACTGCTAGTTAGCTAGCAGATCTTTACATGTCCAGAGTTGTTTCACTCCACGACATTCCACTGGTGATTATATTCGGACCGTGGTAGCTTATTCACTTCAAGATTCTGAGAAAGTTTCCCGGAAGCTATGGGAACTCATTTGTCATTCAACACCGCTTTTCACCCTCAATCCCAGGGACAAGTTGAAAGAGTCAACCAAATTCCCGAAGACATGCTTCAAGCTTGTGTCATTTCTTTCGACAAGAAATGGGAGGAATCTCTCCCGTATGCTGAGTTCTCCTACAATAGTAGCTATCAAGCTAGTCTTGAGAAGGCTCCCTTCAAAGTATTGTATGGACATAAGTGTCATACTCCTTTGAATTGGTCAGAAACTGGGGAACGTACACCTATCGGTCTGGATATTATCCAACATGCGGAAGATCAAGTCCGCATTATTCATGCAAATTTGAAGGCTGCTCAGTCTCGTCAGAAGAGTCAGTATGACCGTCATCACAAAGATATGGTCTATCAACCTGGCGAAAAGGCTTGTTTTCGAGTCACGCCAATGAGAGGTACACACCATTTTGGGATCAAGGGTAAGCTGGCTCCTCGATATATTGGTCCTTTCACTGTTCTCGAAAGGCGAGGTAAAGTGGCATATCAACTGGAAGTACCGCCAAACCTTTCTCAGGTTCACGATGTGTTCCACGTGTCACAACTTCGTCGCTGTTTCAAGGATCCTATCTGAGCAGTGGATCATGATATGCTTGAGCTGCAACAAGACCTTTTTTACAAAGACCAACCAGTCCGCATTCTCGATGAAACGGATCGTCGGACTCGTCAGAAGGTTACCAAGTTCTTCAAAGTCCAGTGGGCAAATCCTTCTTAAGATGAAGCCACTTGGGAACGCGAAGATCATCTTCATGCAGAATACCCCGGGCTCTTTCCTTCTACTTCTTAATTCTCGCGACAAGAATTCTTTTTAGTAGGGGAGAATTGTGACGCCCTGGAATTGTGCTACAATAATCTTTGTAATTATGCTACAGTAATCCCACACTAATGATGCCACGTCACCATTATTACTTTTGATAATCTCGCGATAATCCAAATCCCAATCCAATTCAAATTAAAATTTAAAATCAAAATTCAATTTTGTCAAACATGAAAACAAAAAAATGTTCGAAGTGTGGCAAATATTCTCTGGATATTTGTCATGTTGAAACCACATTTTTATAAAGTGTTTAAATGCACTAAAATAATTAAAACAACAGCAAAACATTTAATTAAATACTTCTTTTTCAACTTAATAAAATATTTAACTTTGTTATTTAGGTGTCCGAATTAATGTGGTAGTGGTATAATACTAACTACTAATTTAGGTGTTGAAATTATATTTTACAAAACTAAAAATAATTAATAATTAAAGGAAAACATAAAAGAAAAATTAAAACAAAAGGTAAAAAATAAAAAAAATAAAAACAAAAAGGGAAAACCCCCTGCTAGGCCTCGGCCCAGCTGACCACCGGCCCGCGAGGCCGGCCCACCTACTGGCCTATATGGCCTCCCTCCCCACCCACCGAAACCCTAACCCCCCACTCGCTCCCCCACTCCCTGATCTCTCTCTCCCTCCCCCGATACAAACTGGATCGGGATCGGGAGCTCCAACCACCGCCGCCCTTCGACCCCCTGGCGCGTCCCCGCCGATCGGCCGACGCCTGACCATCGTTGGCGCCCTCCCGCGCCTCCCCATCGTCCGGACCCTCCTCATCCCCCTCCTGCCGGTCGCCCACAAGCCTCGCCACCCCAGCCCCCCCGACAACACTGGTGAGGCACCCGATCGCTGCACGCCTCCCTCTCTCCCTCTCTAGACCGCTGCGGCCCCGCTGGCCCTTCCCTCCGTCGCACATGCACTACCGGCTGGACGCGCTCGCCATGACCCTTGCTCGGCCGCCACACCCCCCGTCCCGTGTCGGCCTCGTCCCCCTGCTGTCGCCATGCCCCGTGCCGCCCTGACGCTGCTAGTCGCTCGTGCCACCGTGCTGCTCGGTTGTCGCACGTCGCCGGCGCCGCCCTGGCCGCGACCCCGCCCGCGCTACGTGTGCACCACTCACCGCGCTCGCCGCACCCCCTCCCGCCGCGTTAGCCACCGGGGGCCTCGCCCCCTCGCACCCACCACCGCCCCTGGTCGCCGGCAAGCCGCCAGCGAGCCTGTGTCCCCCCAGACCGATCTGGTTAGTGGGGACTAACCCCCACTAATCCCGCCTCTGAGACAATGACAGAGGGGGCCCACCGCCCCCTAAACGAATTAAAAATAAAAACAATAAAATAATAATAAATAATATTAATAAAATGATAATTAATTAATAAAATAATTAATTAGCTAATTAAGGTTAATTAGATTAATTAAATACTCTGTTAAGTCAAATGAGAATGACATGTGGGCCTAGCCACATTAACACTAATTAATATTGATTAAATTAATTTTGTTAATAAATTATTTAGATCAGTCAATGACAGGTGGGTCCCTCCCCATAATTAATTTGTTTAATTAATTAGTAAACTTAATTAAACTTGTGTCACTCACAATAAGGGCCCACTCGTCAATTTGACCACTCAACTCAGACTGTTGACTGCTGATGTCAGCATGACATCATGCTGATGTCACAATTGATTATTGAATTATATTTAATCTGTTTTATTCTAGAATATTAATAAAACTTAAAAAATTAATATAAAATAATCCGTAACTCGGATGAAAATATTTTATACATGAAAGTTGATCAGAAAAATTCCACGAATCCGAATACGTCGTCCGTTAGTTTGTCACGTGCTCCTAGCATAGCAAACATGGAACTTTTCCATCATTTTCATCTGTCCGGTAGTAGCCCGAGACCCGGAAAATATCGTCAGATATTCTTCTGACCCGTCTGCGACGTATAATACTGCGTTAGTGCATGCCTAGCCTTGCATATTGCCATGTCATGCATTGTGATCGCATCTGTGCTTTATATTTATTGTTTCTTCCCCCCTCTTCTCTCTAGTAGACCCCGAGACTGACGCTGGTGCCGGGTACGACTATGTGCCTGACGATCAGCCTTTTTTCATAGAGCAGCAATGCAAGCAACCCCCTTGAGCATTCTGGTATTACCTATTCTTTCCCTCTTATTCTTGCTTTAGATTTTTGCTACTGTATTAGTTAGCTCCTATTCTGATGCATAGCCTGTTTTTGATGAACTGCTACTATACGTGCAATCATACCAATTGCTTAGTATAGGTTGGTTAGTGTATCCCCAATGACCCCCTTAGTCCCAGTTGCCCCTGCTTCTTCATCGACGACCCAACGATTCAACGACTCGAAGACTCGAGGACTCGGTCAACCGACCGACAAGCCAGGCTACTCACATCACCACACTCCCCCTTAGTTGTACTACTCTGCAATTTTACTATTGAGTACCGAGGGTGACACCTCATGAAGTACTCATGATGCTAGCCCTGTAGTGCAGCTAGTCGGTCATGGTTATCGAGGGTGATTCCTCCTTCACCATTCCCAATGATGTCTCTGTCGTGCAACCCCTCAAGTGTGGGACCCTCGAGGGTGTTTCCTGTAGGTCCACCTTGATGGTTACATCAAGCAGGGACCATTGAAAATGATGCCTCAGTTCCCGTCTTGATGTTTCATACACACAGTCATTATGACCTGGTTACAAAAACATATTGGTGGTGGATCGGCCCTGAGGGGTACCCACGGTTTGATGATGATGAGGCATGGACTGGCGAGAGAGGCCTTTGCCACACATCCTAGAGATGAGCCGACGAAACTGCACTTTATGGGTCGCACTTGCCCCGCATTAAGAAAATGCTAATGGGTTGGGTATTTGATTCGAGTTGGCCGTTTGACCTTTTTTGCACCAAACCTTCACGTGGAAGAAGTTATGGGTACTCAGCGTCGTTGTATCAGCCGAAGCTCTTCGGACATCAGCAATGGAGTGGCGCGCGCCGGATTGGGCTCGAAGGTACAACTCCTAGACTGAGTGTACTAGGTCTACTTCCAGCGCGGTTTGGATCATGCAAGAGTGCAAGGGAAAGTGGACCCACGAACCTACGCGCTTAGGATTTAGACCAGCGGGTTGGCCTCTTCATTGAGCCTAGGTGGGTCGACAACATTTTGGATCCCGAGGCTGGGCATAACCCAGGAAAGTGTGTCCGACCGGAGGTGATCAAGCATGTTGTAAATGTGGTACCCCCCTGCAGGGATGAATTCATCTATTTGAATAGCCATGTCCACGGTAATAGGACGACTTGGAGTTGTACCTTGACCTTATACAACTATAATTGTGATTTACTTTAAAGAAATGTTGGCTGTGGGATTACTTCCTCGCAGGGAGTCGAGGAAGAATCTCTAGGCGTGGTTACTTAATAATATTGCTACAATAATATGATTATATGTGAGTTACTTGTCTTCTCTCTTCTAATGCTGCAAGATGCTGAAGATGCTAGTCTTCGATAGGACTAGGCCTTCCCCTCATTATTGCTTTCTGCAGTCAGTTCAGATATAACCCCGCCCCTTGATAATGATGCATACTTAGCATAGTTCTGATGTCAGTCTTGCGAGTACTTTGGATGAGTACTCACCGCAACTTTGCTTTCTCTTTCCCTCTTGATACGATTTTGCGTTCAGACGATGGAGCCCAGGAGATGGAGTACGCCGGAGACGACTACTACACCACCACAGGAGCCTACTACTACGTGGAGGCGGCCCCCGACCAGCCGTAGGATAGGAGGTTCTAGGTAGGAGGCCTCACCTCTTTCGATCCGTGTTATGTTTGTGCTAGCGTTCTTAAGGCAAAACTTGTTTAACTTATGTCTGTACTCAGATATTATTTGCTTCCACTGACTCGTGCTTGTCAAGCTTTGTATTCGAGCCCTCGAGGCCCCTGGCTTGTAATCTGAAGCTGTATGACTTTAATTTGTGTCTAGAGTTGTGTTGTTATATTGATTAGTGAGTCCCTGATCTCGGTCGTATGCATGGCGTGTATGTTTAGTGTATGGTCAAAATTGGGGGCGTCACACTTGCATACCTTATTAGCATCCTTAGGATCGACAAAACCCTTTGGCTGAATCATATACAACTCTTGCTTAAGAAAATCGTTAAGGAACGCACTTTTGACATCCATATGCCACATTTCATAATTGAAAAATGCAACAATTGCTAACATAACCCTAACAGACTTTACCATCACCACAGGTGAGAAAGTCTCATCATAGTCAACTCCTTGAACTTGTCGGAAACATTTTGCGACAAGTCAAGCTTTATAGACAGTGACATTACAATCAACGGATGTCTTCTTCTTAAAGATCCATTTGTTTTCAATTGCCTAGCAGTCATCGGGCAAGTTTTCCAAATTCGATACTTTGTTTTCATACATGGATTCTACCTCGGATTTCATGGCCTTTAGACATTTATCAGAATTCAGGCCTATCATTGCTTCCTCATAGTTAGTAGGCTCACCGTTTTCCACCAACATGACTTCCAAGACAGGATCACCATACCACTCAGGGGTAGTACATTTCCTTGTTGGCCTATGAAGTCCAGTAGTAAGTTGATCCAAAGTTTTATGATCATCTCATTAGCTTCCTCTTCAACTGGTGTAGGCATCACACGAACTTTCTATGTTGCGGTACTCTCGAATTGAAGTGAATGTTCGATAACCTCATCAAGTTCTACATGCCTCTCACTCAATTCTTTCGAGAGAAACTCCTTCTCTAGAAAGGATCCATTCTTAGCAACAAAGACTTTGCCTTCGGATCTAAGATAGAAGGTATACCTAATAGTTTCCTTAGGGTATCCTATGATGAAGCACTTCTTTGCTTTGGGTTCAAGCTTATCAGGCGGGAGCGTCTTGACATATGTGTCACAACTAAAAACTTTAAGAAGCAAAAACATAGGTTTCTTGCCACACCATAATTCATACGATGTCATCTCAATGAATTTATATGGTGTCCTATTTAAAGTGAATGCATCTATCTCTAATGCATAACCCCCAAACAATAGTGTTAAATCGGTAAGACACATCATAGAACACACCATATCCAATAAAGTACGATTACGACGTTCGGACACACCATTACACTATGGTGTTCTAGGTAGCATGACTTGTGAAACAATTCCACATTGTCTTAAATGCATACCAAACTCGTTACTCAGATATTCACCATCACGATCATATCGTAAAACTTTATCTTCTTGTTACGACCATTCTCAACTTCACTTTGAAATTGCTTCAACTTTTCAAACATGTCGGACTTGTGTTTCATTAATTAAATATACCATATCTACTCAAACCATCAGTGAAGGTAAGAAAACAACGATATCCACCGCACGCTTCAGTACTCATTGGACCGCATACACCCGTATGTATTATTTCCAATAAGTCACTTGCCCATTCCATGGTTACGGAAAAGGGGTTTTCGTCATCTTGCCCATGAGCCATGGTTCACATGTATCAAATGATTTATAAACAAGTGATTCCAAAAGTCCATCAACATGGAGTTTCTTCATATGCTGTGTACAAATATGACCTAAGCGGTAGTGCCACAAGTATGTGGTACAATCATCATTAACTTTGCATCTTTTGGCATTAATATTATGAACATGTGTATCACTACGATCAAGATTTAATAAGAATAAACCATTAGATTGGGTGCATGACCATAAAATATATTATTCAAAGAAATAGGACAACCATTATTCTCTGATTTAAATGAATAACCGTCTTGCAATAAATGAGATCCAGATCTGATGTTCATGCTCAACGTAGGCACCCATTAACAGTTATTTAGGTTTAAAACTAATCATGAATGTAGACGTAGAGGGAGCATGCCGACGATGATCACATAAACCTTGGAGCCATTTCCAACGTGCATCGTCACCTTGAACTTGGCTAGTCTTTGTTTATTCCGTAGCTTCTGTTTCGAGTTACAAATGTTAGCAACTAAACTAGTATCAAATACACAGGCACTACTATGAGCACTGGTAAGGTACACAAAAATAACATGTATATCAAATATTCCTTTTTTGATGTTGCTAGCCATCTTATTCGCCATGTACTTGGGGCAGTTCCGCTTGTAGTGACTAGTTCCCTTGCAATAGAAGCACCCGGTCTCAGGTTTGGGTCCAGCCTTGGGTTTCTTCATGGGAGTGGCAATCAGCTTGCTATTCTTCTTGAAGTTTTCCTTCTTTCTCTTGCCTTTCTTGAAACTAGTGATTTTCTTAACCATCAACACTTGATGCTCCTTTTTGATTTCTACTTTCGCGGCCTTAAGCATCACGAATAGCTTAGGGATCGTCTTATCCATCCCTTGCATGTTATAGTTTGTCAAGAAGCTCTTATAGCTAGGTGACAGTGATCGGAGAACTCTATCAACAACCTCTCATCTGGAGGGTTAACTCCCAAGTGATTCAAGCGATTGTAGTGCCAACACACTTGAGTATGTGCTCACGGACTGAGCTATTCTCCTCTATCTTACGACCAAAGAACTTATCGGAGGTTGATAACCCACAAGTGTAGGAGATCGCAACAGTCTTCACGGGTAGTATTTCACCCAAATTTATTGATTCGACACAAGGGGAGTCAAAGAATATTTATTGGCCTTGACAGTTGAGTTGTCAATTCAACCGCACCGAGGATATCTCTCTGCAGCAAAGATCTAGTAGCACGACAAATAATAGTAGCAAAAGTAACAATAGTAGTGACAGTAGCGGTTTTGTAGCAGGTGTGACAGTATCAATAGCAATAGTAACTTGGCAAGATTCAGTATATGTAACGCGTAGGCACGTGGATTGGTGATGGATAATGATTTAGATGACATTGATCATATAACAATTACACACTAGGGCGTCACAAAACTAGCTCCAATTCATCATGTAATGTAGGCATGTATCCGTATATAGTCATATGTGCTTACGATAAGAACTTGCATGGCATCTTTTGTCCTACCCTCCCGTGGTAGCTGGGTCCGATTGGAAACTAAGGGATATTAAGGCCTCCTTTTAATAGAGAAGCAAAACAAGGCATTAACATATGGTGAATACGTGAACTCCTCAAACTACGACAATCATCGAAAAGAATCCCAATTATTGTCACCTTGGGCATGCGGATCATGACACGTAATAAGTGCACACAACTTGCAAGATAGGATCCAAATCACACTTATAGTAAACATAATAGGATTATATATGAAATCATGGCACTCGGTCCCTAGGGATAAACATTATGCATGGCAAAGTCATACCAACATCAATCTTAGAGCATAATGGATACTAGGGATCAAGCCCTATCAAACTTAACTTGTTTACATGATCAATCTAATCCAATCCCACCACCACCTAGCAAGCCTACAAAGGAATTACTCACTCCCGGTGGTGAGCATCATGTCAGTGTTGATGGAGAAGGGTTGAGGATGATCACGACGATGATTTCTCCTCTCCGGAGCCCAAAACAGGCTCCAGATCAGCCCTCCGTAGGAAGAACAGGAGGTGGTAGCGGCTCCATCTCGTGAAATGCGATGAAATCTTTTCTCTAATTTTTTTGTCCGTGGATGTGAATTTATTGGACATGAGTTAGGGTCAGAGGGGCCACGAGGACCCCACGAGCCATCAGGGCACGCCACTAGGGGGGGCTTATATGTGGTGCCCCCTGGCAAACCCCCTCCCACAGGTCTTCGCTCCATAATTATTCATATATTCCAGAAATAATTCACAAAAAGTTTTGTACAATTCCGAGAACTTTTATCTCTACACAAAAATAACACCAAGGTAGTTCTGCTGAAAACATCGTGAGTCCGGGTTAGATTAATTCAAATCATGCAAATTAGAGGTGAAAACCAGACCAAAAGTGTTTGGAAAAGTAGATACGTTTGAGATGTATCAGAGGCCTCATACCTCTCAATACGGTCGTGAGCCTGAAGTACCAATTTTAGTTCCTGGAACATCTCATATGTTGTGTGGCATTCAAAGCATCTTTGGAGCCTTGGTTCTAAGCCATAAAACATGGTGCACTGAACTATCGAGTAGTCATCGGTCGTGCCTGCCATACGTTCACAACATCCACAGATGACGTTGGAGGGGTTGGCGCACCGAATAATGCATGAAAGACATAAGCCTTCTATGCAGAATCGAGGGTAATTGTCAGATTACGGACCCAATCTGCATAGTTCCTTCCATAATCTTTCAACTTAGCTTTCTCTAGGCATGCATTAAAATTCAGCGGAACTACAACGCGAGCCATTGATCTACAACACAATTTTGCAAAGAAAATTTAGATTATGTTCATGATAATTAGTTTAGTTAATCAAATTACAAATGAACTCCCACTTAAATCAACATCCCTCAAGTTGTCTAAGTGATACATGATCCAAATTCACCAACCCAATTCCGATCAGCATGTGAGATGAGGCGATCGATTTCAATGGTGAAAATCTCCATGTTGATCATATATACTATATGACTAATGTTCGAACTTTTGGTCCTTCATGTTCCGAGGCCATGTCTGTACATGCTAGGCTCGTAAAGTTTAACCCAAATATTCTGTATGTGTACAACTGGAGTACACTCATTGTATGCGAACGAAGAGTCTATCACACCGGATCATCAAGAGGTGCTCCAAGACGACAAACTTTCAGAATGGTGCATACTTAGGGAGAACACATTTTCTTGAAACCAAGTGAAGGGATCATCTTGTAATGCCACCGTCATCCTAAGCGAAATAATATGCATAAAAGATAAACATCACATGCAATCAATATATGTGACATGATATGGCCATCATCATCTTGTGCTTTTGATCCCCATCTGCAAAGCACCGTCATGATCGCCATCGTCACCGACATGACACCAAGATCTCCATCACTATGTCATCATGTAGTCGTCTCCACCAACTATTGCTTCTAGAACTATTGCTAATGCATAGTGATAAAGTAAAGCAAATACATGGTGTTTAATGATTCACACGCATGTCATACAATAAATCAAAGACAACCCTATGGCTCCTTCTGGTTGCCGTACTCATTGGCATGCAAGTCATGAAAACTATTACAAAACATGATCATCTCATGCATCAACCAAGTATAAAATCATGTCCTGGCCATATTGTATCACAACATGCCCTCCAAAAACAAGTTAGACGTCTTCTACTTTGCTGTTACAAATTTTACATGGCTTCTATGGGCAACTAGCAAGAACCGTTCTTACCTACACAAAGCCACAATGGTGATATTCAAGTTGCGTTTTAACCTTCTACAAGGACCTCTAATATCAAATCAAATCCAACTAAGGTGGGAGAGACACACAACCACCAACCACCTTATGCAGTACAAGTTGCATGTCAGCCGGTAGAACCAGTCTCTTGTCGAGGACAAGTAAAGTTGGTCCGACCGCTTCATGCCACAATACCACCAAATCCAAATAAGACAAAGAGGGGTAAGAAAAATGAACATCAACGCCCACAACTTCTTTGTGTTCTACTCATGCATATCATCTATGCATAGACCTAGCTCATGGTGCCACTGTTGGGAACATAGCATGAAACTTAAAAATCCTACGAAACACCTAAGATCTAATCTAGGAGATGCATAACAACAAGAAGGAGAGGTGTCTACATTCCCTTGTAGACCAATATCATCAACGATCTAGAGAAAGTGGTTGGCATAGTCATACTCACATCACGATCCAATCCGATGCAAGCACCGAATGTGGGGCACCTCCAAGCTTAGCACACGATCGACTCGATTACATATCCTACTTCTTGATACATCAAGAGAGGGATAATAGGTAGATGATATTTGAACCAACACGATAGCGTGGTGGTGGTAATGGCAGCGGAAAACCGATAGGGCTTCACACGTTGATAGATCGAAGTGGAGGATTCGAGAGACAAGAGGAGGCTTGGATTTGATGTGTCCAGCCCTTGAGCCCACTCCCCACTATATATAGGGGCATGGGAGGGCTGGGGGTGCAGCAATATCCCTTCCTCCAAGGAGGGGGGGGGGGGCGATAAATAGAGGAAATTTGCCTCCCAAGGCAAGTGGACTCCGTCCCACTTAGGGTTTCTCCTTCCGAGGCGCATGTGCCTTGTGGGGCTGGTGCGCCTGGCCTAATAAGGCCAGGGCGCCCCTTACATCCCATGCATGCCCTAGGGGCTGGTGGAATCCACCTGTGGGATTCCGGACCCCTCCGGAATCCAGTGAAATCTTCTGGAAGCTTCCCGGTACAATACCGAAGAAAACTAAACCTTTTCCGGAAACCCCATAACAACTTTCCATATAGAAATATTTACCTCCGATCCATTTTAGACCTCCTCGTGACGTATGGTATCTCATCTGGGACTCTGAACAACATAAGGTCAATTTCCATTAATATTTCAATACTACCCTAGCTTAAGTGTGACCCGATGGGCTCGAGAGTCATGCAGACATGACCGAGACACCTCTCTAGTCAATAACCAATAGCGGGACCTAGATGCCCATATTGGTACCTGCATATTCCATGAAATCTTTATCAGTTGAACCACGATGTCGATGATTCAGTTAATCCCGTATGGAATTCTCTTTGTCTAGCGATATGTTACTTGCCCATGATTCGATCGCTAATATCTCCATACCTAGTTCACTCTCGTTACCGACAGGTCTCTTTACTTGTTCCTTGATAGAAGATCATGTGACTAACTCATTAGCCACATTGCTTGCAAGCTCTTTATGATGTTGTATTACGAGAGGGCCCAGAGATATCACTCCATCATACGGAGTGAGAAATCCTAGTCTTGATCCATGCCAACCCAACAGACACCTTCAAAGATACCTATAGAGCACCTTTATGATCATCTGGTTACGAGTGGTGTTTGATAGCACACAAGGTATTCCTCCGGGATCCGGGAGTTGCGTGACCTCATGGTCTTAGGAATAGATACTTGACATGAAGAAAGCTGTAGCAATAAACTTAAGTGATATGATCGAATGCTAAGCTTACGATTGGATCTTTTCCATCAAAGAATTCTCTTAATGATGTGATCCTGTTATCAAATTACAATTCATGTCCATGGTTAGGAAATCTTAACCATATTTGATCAACGAGCTAGTCTAGTAGAGGCTCACTAGGGACACGCCATTGTTTATGTATTCACACATGTATTAAAGTTTCTGGCCAATACAATTCTAGCATGAATAATAAACACTTATCATGAACAAGGAAATTTGATAAAAATCCGATACAATTCTCTTTTTCCAGCGATATGTTACTTGCCCGAGATACGATCGTTTGTATCTCCATACTTAGTTCAATCTCCTTACCATCAAGTCTCTTTACTCTTTCCGTAATACAATATCCCGTGACTAAATCATTAGCCACATTGCTTGCAAGCTCTTTACGATGTTGTATTATCAAGAGAGCCTAGAGATATCTCTCCGTCATACGGAATGATAAATCCTTGTCTCGATCCATGCCAACATAAGAGACACCTTTGGAGATACCTCTAGAGCATCTTTATGATCACCAATTACGAAGTACATTTGATAGCACACAAGGTATTCCTTTGGTATTCGGGGGTTGCATGGTCTCATGGTCTTAGGAATAGATACTTGACATGAAGAAAGCTGTAGTAATAAACTTAAGTCATACGATCAAATACTAAGGTTATGGTTGGGTCTTGTCCGTCGTATCATTCTCCTAATGATGTTATCCTGTTATCAAATTAAAATTCATGTCTATAATTAGGAAACCTAACGATCTTTGATCAACGAGCTAGTCTAGTAGAGGCTCACTAGGGACATGGTATTGCTTATGTCTTCACACATGTATTTAAGTTTCTGGACAATACAATTCTAGCATGAATAATAATCACTTATCATGAGCAAGGAAATATGATAAAAACCAATTTGTTATTTCCTCTAGGGCATATTTGCATCACCACCAACTTATGCTAGGCAAGATAAACAAGTAAATGATAGCAATATATATACATGAAACACTATGTCTATCACAAAGTAAAGTGCATAAGTAAAGGGCTCGGGTAAGAAATGACCAAGGCACGTGAGGGCGATGATGTATCCCGAAGTTCACACCCTTGCAGATGCTAATCGCTGTTTGTAGCAGTGTTAAGGCACAATGATCCCCAAAATGCCACTAGGGCCATCGTAATCTCTTCACGCCCTCGCACAATGCAAGATGCCACTGATGACCCACAAGTATAGGGGGTCAATAGTAGTCCTTTCGATAAGTAAGAGTGTCAAACCCAACGAGTACCAGAAGCAAATAAGAAGTGGTTTTCAGCAAGGTAATTTCTGCAAGCATTAAAATTGTAGGTAACAGGTAGTTTGATACCAAGATAATTGGTAACGAGCAAGTAACAATAACGTTAAATAAAGTGCAACAAGGTATCCCAATCCTTTTGTGGCAATGGACACACCAAAACAGTCGCTTATTATAAGCAAAGTGTTCTTGAGGGTACACGGGAATTTCATCCAATCACTTTCATCATGTTGGTTTGATTAGCGTTCGCTACTTTGATAATTTGATATGTGGGTGGACCGGTGCTTGGGAAGCACAATCTCTTATTATAAGCAAAGTGTTCTTGAGGGTACACGGGAATTTCATTTAGTCACTTTCATCATGTTTGTTTGATTAGCGTTCGCTACTTTGATAATTTCACATGTGGGTGGACCGGTGCTTGGGTGCTGTTCTTACTGGAACAAACCTCCCACTTATGATTAATCCCCTCGCAAGCATCCGCAACTATGAGAAAAGTATTAAGATAAAATCTATCCATAGCATTAAAATGTGGATCCAAATCAGCCCCTTAGGAAATAGCGCATACACTAGGGTTTGAGCTTCTGTCACTCTAGCAACCCATCATCTAATAACTACTCCACAATGCATTCCCTTAGGACCAAAGATGGCGAAGTGTCATGTAGTCGACGTTCACATGACACTACTAAGGTAATCACAACATACATATCATCAAAATATTGAACACATATCAAATTCCCATGATTACTTGCAACATGACTTCTCCCGTGACCTCAAGAACAAAGGTAACTACTCACAAATGATATTCATGCTCAAGATTAGAGGGGTATTAAATAGCATAATTCTTCCACCAAATAAACCATATAGTAATCAACTACATAATGTAATCAACACTACAAGTCACCCACAGGTACCGATCTGAGGTTTCGATACAAAGATTGAACACAAGAGATGGACTAGGGTTTGAGAGGAGAAGGTCCTACTGAAGATGTTGATGAATAATCGGATCCCAAAGATCAGAGGGATGTTGGTGATGACGATGGCTTTGATTTCCCCCTCTGGGAGGGAAGTTTGCCTGGCGGAATCGCTCCATTGGAGGGCAAAAGTGCTCCTGCCCAAGTTCCGCCTCGAGACGGTGGTGTTCCATCCCGAACGTCCCCTCTTGAATTTTCTAGGTCCAAACACCTTAAATACCAGAAGATTGGCACCAAAGGTGGGCTCGGCTGAGCACAACCCACTAGGGCGCGCCTTGGGGGGGGGGGGGGGGGAGGGGGGCTGGCGCACCCTCGTGTCTTGTGGTCACCAGGTGCCCTCCCTCCGGTAGTTATTTGCTCCAGTACTTTTTATATATTCCTAATTAATTCTACATGAAGTTTTAGCTTATTTGAAGATGTGCAGAATAGGTATCTATGATATGCCTTTTCAGGTCCAAAATTGCAGCTGCGGGCATTCACCCTCTTTGTGTAAACGTTGCATATTATGAGAAAAAAGTCATTATAATTACTCCATCAAGCATTATTATGCATAAAGTTTTTATAAATAATAGTAGGAAATCATGATGCAAAATGGACGTATCAACTCCCCCAAGCTTAGACCTTGCTTGTCCTCAAGCAAAAGCTCATATCGAAGAACATGTCCACATGGTTTGAGAGAGAGAGGTGCCGATAAAAACAAAATACGGACATAGTAGCATCATGCTTATTATCATAGCAGCAACAAACTCTGTCATAGGACTTTTTCATATAACTTTTATTGTATTACTTCATCATATAACTTCTCATGAACAAGTAACAATTCATCACAACATAGAAGTATAAGGCATAAACCTTATTGGAAACCGACAAACTATGTTCTCAATCAACTTTGCAACTACAATTCTTCATATTTTAAGGAAGGGTCTTGTGTGGAGCCTTTTGGCAAGTCCACATACTCAACCATCATTTAATCTTCTATGTTTGCTAACACTCACAACATACCCATGAGCAGAAAGTTTCAATCGGACACATAGAAATATATGGGCTTATAGTTTCGCCTCCCAACGTATTCACCTCAAGGGTGATGTCAACAATAATAACCCATGCTCACTCATATCCAACTGGATATATGTGCCTAGATCTTTCCTCACCACATGATGCTTGCAAAAAGGAAAAAGAAAAAGGAATAGGGAAGAATACTTTGACTCTTGCTTGAAAGTAAGTACATAAAAGTAAAAGATAGGCCCTTCGTAGAGGGAAGTAGAGGTTGTCATGTGATTTTTAGTTTGTATGCCAAATCCCTTAATGCAAAAGAACGTCATGTTATATTGCCCCTTGTGATAGCAACCTTTATTATGCAGTCCGTCACTTTTATTACTTTGCCATCACAAGTTCGTACAATGCTCAATTTTTTCTTACACTAATTGATCAACACATTTAGAAGTAATTTTTATTGCCTTAGTGCATCGATGAAAACTTACTTGAAGGATCTTATTCAATTCATAGGTAGGTATGGTGGACTCTCAAAATATGAGTTTGAGTTTAGGGTTTTGGATACACAAGTAGTATCTCTACTCAGTGCGGGAATTTTGGCTAGCAAAGATATTGAGGAAGAACCACATGTTGAAGGATCTATGACAATATAACTTCTATGTGAATATGAACAAACATAAATCGTTATGTTTTGTTCCCTTTCCAACGCCAACAAGTTTGGCATATAATATTTAATGGGGGCTCACAATCATAAAAGATGTCCAAGATAGTGTATTTGCATGTGAATCTTCTCTTCCCTAATTAATGCTTTCATGAATAACATGATTGACCAATGCTATGTTTGTCAATCTCTAATAAATTTTACTACTTACACTTTTCCTTATGTAATGTCATTACTTACCATAAGATTACCATATGATCCTTTTCATTTATTTTCTTTTCATTATGATTGCAACCAAAAAGTAAAGAAGCAAGATCTCAAACTAAACTTTATTATATAACTCTCGCTCGATTACATAGATAGATCACGAAGCTAGCACTCAAAAATAGAAGATACTAAACTTTTATTCGAATAAATCACGAAATAGCTAAGGATCAAAATAAAATAAGTAAAGGTAAAAGGTGATGGTGATATGATACCGGGGCATCTCCCCCAAGCTTTGCTCAAGCCAAGGGAGTGCCCATACCCATGTACTCAAGTCTTCTTTGGTGGTGAAAATGATGAAGGTGGTGGTGATGAAGTGTCACACTTCAGCCTCAATAGGTACTCCAATTTACGGATGATGCTCCGAAGGGTGATGATGTGCTCCTCTAGCAAAATATCTTCATGCATGAGAAATTTATTCTAAACACGAACAACTTCGAAATCCCTAAAAGCTTCAATTTCAGTGGGGATGAGATGATTGTAATAAGGTCGAAGGATATCTTCTTCTTCCTCCTCTTGTGTGGGAATTGATTGCCCTCCTTCTTGATCTTGATTCCTCATAGCTTCCTTGCCCTTGTCTTCATTGTTGGCTTCTTTTAGCTCCTCTCTCTTCAGCTCCATCTTCATCAACCAAGCATCTTCTTCTACGTTATTGGAGGTGGAAGAAGACATGATGCATGTTTGGATAGATCTGCTAGGAAAACAACATGAAACAAGACCAGGGGATTTTCCTATGATGCGGTGGTCAAAACAATCAGGGATATATATAGAGATTTTTTATTCTTGGGAGACAAGCACATGGAAGGAAAACAACGTCGGGAAGGTGCCCGAGGAGGGCACAACCCACTAGGGCGCGCTAGGAAGGGCAAGCGCACCTTGGTGTCTCGTGCTCACCTCGGTTGATTTCCTGTTTATTCTTATTTTCCTAATTTTTGTAATATTCCAAAACTAACAGAAAATATTTTTATGGATTTTTTGGAGTCCATTTACTTACCGTATCACGTACCTCCTCTTTTTCAGGATTCTGGAATGTTCTAGAAGGTTTCTTTTATGTGTTCCTCCTGTGTGGTTTGGATAATATTGCTTTCAAAATTAATAGGCGTACCCGAGATATAGTGTTTAATTCCTTGTCCATTGAATACCTTTGAGTTAGTACCTTTGGCATTATTAATCTTGATAGCTCTGGAGCGATAAACCTGTTCGATAACATATGGTCCTTCCTATTTGCAAAGAAGTTTTCCTGCAAAAAATCTAAAACAAGAGTTGTACAAAAGAACATATTCTCCAACTTTGAATTCTTGCTTGTGGATTCTTTTGTCATGCCATCTTTTAACTTTTTATTTGAATAGTTTGGCATTTTCATAAGCTTGGGTTCTCCATTCATCTAGTGAGCTCATATCAAATAACCTCTTTTCACCGACAAGTTTGAAGTCATTGTTGAGTTCTTTAATTGCCCAAAATGCTTTGTGTTCTAACTCTAGAGGCAAATGACAAGCTTTTCCACATACAATTTTGTATGGAAACATACCCATATGATTTTTATAAGCTATTCTATAGGCCCAAAGTGCATCATCTAGTTTCTTAGACGAATTCTTCCGGGACCTATTGACAATTTTTTGTAATATTAATTTTATTTCTCAATTGCTAAGTTCAACTTGACCACTGGATTGAGGATGATAGGGTGATGTAATTCTATGGTTAACATCATATTTAGCAAGCATTTTATGGAAAGCACCATGAATAAAGTGTGAACCACCATAAGTCATTAAATATCTAGGGACTCCAAACCTCATGAAAATAACTTATTTAAGCATAATCAACAACAACCAAAATATGAGTATACCCATTAGAGGAAGGAAACAGTCCCATATAGTCAAACCCCCAAACATGAAATGGTTCAACAAGTGAATAATTCATAGGCATTTCCTGACGCTTACCAATATTACCAATTCTTTGACATTTGTCGCAAGACAAGACAAACTTACAGGCATCCTTGAAGAGAGTAGGCCAATAAAAACCTGAATGTTATACCTTATGAGCAGTTCTATCTCCCACATGATGTCATCCACAGGCTTCAGAATGACATTTTCGTAGGATTTGTTCCTGCTCATGCTCAGGTACACACCGTCTAATAATACCATCTACTCCTTCTTTATAAACATGTGGATCATCCCAAAAGTAATTTATTAAATCATCGAAGAATTATTTTCTTTTATTGATATGTGAAACTAGGTGGTATATATTTAGCAACAATGTAGTTAGCATAATCAGTATACCAAGGAGTGTTTTGAGATACATTTATTGCAGCTAATTGTTCATCAGAAAAACTATCATCAATAGGTAGTGGGTCATCAAGAATATTTTCTAACCTAGACAAGTTATTAGCTATGGGGTTCTTCGCTCCTTTCCTATCAGTAATATGTAAATCAAATTCTTGAAGTAAGAGAACCCACCTAATGAGTCTAGTTTTAGCATCTTTCTTTTCCATAAGATATTTTATAGTAGCATGGTCAGTGTGAACAATATCTTTGGAATCAACAATGTAAGATCTAAATTTATCACAAGCAAACACAACTGCTAAAAATTGTTTTTCAGTCGTAGTATAATTTCTTTGGGCACTGTCTAGAGTTTTGCTAGCATACTGGATAACATTTAATTTCTTATCAACTCTTTGTCCTAGAACATCACCAACAACATAATCACTATCATCACACATAATTTCAAAATGCAAGTTCCAATCAGGTGGTTGCACAATAGGTGTAGAAGTTAACACTTTCTTAAGTGTTTCAAAGGCTTCTACACAATCATCATAAAAAACAAATGGAATATCCTTTTGTAAAAGATTAGTAAGAGGCCTAGAAATTTTGGAGAAGTCTTTAATAAACCTCCTATAGAAACCAGTATGACCAAGGAAACTCCGAATACCTTTAATATCTTTAGGACATGGCATTTTCTCAATTGCATCAACTTTAGCTTGATCCACCTCAATACCTCGTTCAAATATTTTATGCCCCAAGACAATGCCTTCATTAACCATAAAGTAGCACTTCTCCCAATTCAAGACGAGATTAGTTTGTTCACATCTCTGCAAAACTTGATCAAGGTTTCTTAAGAAATCATCAAAAGAAGTTCCGTAAACAAAAAAATCATCCATGAAAACTTCCACAATCTTTTCATAAAAATCAGAGAATATAGCAGTCATACATCTTTGAAAGGTAACAGGTGCATTGCATAAACCAAAAGGCATACGTCTATAGGCTTAGGTTCCAAAAGGACAAGTAAATGTGGTTTTCTCTTGATCAGATTGTGACATAGGTATTTGAGAGAAACCAGAATATCCATCCAGGAAACAAAAGTGTGTGTGCTTAGATAATCCTTCTAGCATTTGATCAATGAAGGGCAGAGGGTAATGATCTTTTTTAGTGACAATTCTATAGCCAGTGACAATTCTATGTGGAACCTCCCTTCTTAGGGGCATAGTGAAAGGGACTTACCCATCTACTAGCACCGATGGGATAGATTATACCTACTTCGAGAAGCTTTAGTATTTCAGTTCTCACCACTTCTTTCATCTTAGGATTCAATCATCGTTGGTGATCAATAACAGGTTTAACATCAGGTTCCATATTGTTCTTGTGCTGACATAGAGTGGGACTAATGCCCTTAAGATCATCAAGAGTATATGCAATAGCAGCCCGATGCTTCCTTAGAATTTTTGATAATCTTTCTTCTTCGTGTTCTGAAAGGTTAGTGGCGCAGCTTGAGACTGTGTCGGTATTCCCCCAAAGAAGAAGGGATGATGCAGCACAACGACGGTAAGTATTTACCTCAATTATGAAACCAAGGTATCAATCCGTAGAGGAAGATCACGCACCCATGCAAAAAACACCAGCACACAAACAAAAAATACTTGCAACCCGTCGCGAAAGACAGGTTGTCAAGATCTCTATGGTAATAAGATATATTAGGTAATGATAGTTTTGGCAAATAGATCTTGCAAGAACACAAAATAAAATAAATAAACAAAAAGTGCAGCAAGGTATTTTTGTTTTTTAGATTAATAGATCGGAAAACAAAAGATGCAAATAGTAGACCGGAAAGGAATATGTTGGAAAGGTAGACCCGGGGGCCGTAGGTTTCACTAGTGGCTTGTAACATCCCAAATTTTGGAATGTTATAATAAATATATGATTGATTGTTTGTTTGATTGAGTGGTTGAATTTGAGTGAAATTTGAACCTTTTAAAAACTTTTGAATGAGTGGGAATGACATGACTTTCCCATGTGATTTGAATTCAAATTCAATTCCATGTCAAATCAGTGAGAGAAGATAACATGACTTCTTCATAACCAAGGAATTTGAAAAGTTGATTTGAAAATCTCTGAATTATTCTTTTTGGAATCCATTTCATATTTGGTTCCATTTTAAATCTTGAAAGAATTCAAATATCCTTGACAAGATTTTGAGAGGAGTAATATGACACTCCAAAGCACGGGCCATTTGAATCTTATTTGAATTTATAAAAATCAGAAAACTGTTTCTGAAAATATTTCATATTAGGTTTCAAAGCCATTTTTGAAATTGGTTTTAAACATTTATTTTTCTCCAAAAATAAAATATATGGAAAATAGGGTAAAATGATTCCCTTGAGTATAAAAATGGGGAGAAATGAATTTGAAGCAATTTTGGTATTTTTAAAATGTTTCATTTTACTTTTATTTAAAACAGTAGCATTGTTTGATTTTTCTGATTTTGTAAGAATGTTATTTGACAGTGCAAATATGTTCATCTTTTAGATTTTATTTTTCCAGTCATTTTGATATATAATATGTCTATATGAAAGTATTTTTGTTTTCCTTTTCTGCAACTTCATTTTCTGTTTTTGTTTTATAAAAGGAAAAAATCCTTTAATAGGAAACCCCCGAGGCCCAATTGGAAAGACCCGGCTCGTATCTCCCTCTCGCCAGATCTGAATCTTTTCAGATCGGCCAACCGATCCCTCGCTCCCTCTCTCTACCCCTGACGTGTGGGACCCACCGTTTGACCCGACCTTCGCTTTCCTTTTCGTCTTCCTCCTTCCATACCTTACCGGAGCCGTACCGGAGCCAATCCCCTCGGCGATTCCCTACCATGTGAGAACCCGAGACCCCTGGCTATATAAGCCCGAGGCCCCTCGACCCGTTCCCCCAAAGCCCCCTGCCCGACGCCTCTCCTCGCCCGCAATCCCTCGCCAGATTAGAGCCCCACCGCCGCGCCATTTCCGCCCCACCGAGCTACTCCAACTCCTCCGCCACCTCCCGAGCCCACCATCTACTCCACCACACTCGCCCGCACCTCCCATTGCACTCGCCCGTGCTCTAGAGCCACCGGAGCGACCTCCCCGACGACCACCAAACACCACCTCCGCCGCCCTGAGCTCGTGCTGCTCACCATCGTTGTCCCTGGCCATCTCCATCACCAGCATCGTCTTCGCCACGCTCATACGCATCGCCTGGTGCCATCGCCGTTGCCGGAGAATCACCGGAGACGTCTCCCCATCGACCTCGCCGTCCCTGCCTCGCCGTCGACATCGTCGAAGACCTCCTCCACCGCGGTGAGTCACCAAAGCTCCTCCCCTCCATCTGATCTGTTTGAACGGCTCAGATTAGAAGCCCCGTATCGATTTGGTTTAATTCAATGAACCGGCCAGTTTTCCTTTTAGTTATTTTAGACAAAACGATTTCATCTATTTAGCGGCCATTCTCTCGTTTAGCAATTTCAACGCACACTCGTAGCCTATAGGATCTTGCCACGTGTACACCTGTTCGTCAGATTAGTTTTTTTCTTTTCTGTTTACTATTTTAAAAATAGAATATTTTCTATTTTATAAATTTAATAACTCTTAGAATTTTTAGAGGTTTTAATTTATTCTTTTTTGCATTGTGTCACAAATTTGTTCTAGTTTCTGTAGATATCAGGTTTGACCATATTTGAATAGCTTAAATTTGAATTCAAACAGATTTGCTTCAAACACTAGTTTGCTTATAACTTTAGTTTAAAAATAGGTTTTGAGTTGATTCTTTTTGCTACTTGTCACTAGTGAAATAGTTCAATGGTAGGTAGAATTTGGGTATTTGTAGAATATTCTAAATTAGTTTTTAGCAAAACAGTTTCTGTTTTAGTTCTTTTAGGTTTATTTCTATTTCTTTTGTTTTAAATTGTTTTATTTTATATTATTTGACAAATTTTACTTTGTTTTTTGTTAGTTAGAAGTAGTACTTCAACAAACTTATTTTTTGTTATTTATTATTTTTGATAGCATGAAATCAATTCTAGTTTCATAATAACTTGCAAATTGATTTCATTGCTATTTGGATTTGCTATTTGAAATTATTTTCATAAATGGTTTTATAAGTTTTACTTCCTGTTAACTTAGTTGTTATATATTTTGGTTTTCTATTTTTTTAGTATTTTATTGTTTTTCTTGTTGTTAAGTTTGTTAGGCAAAAACTTACGTTGTTTAGAGTATTGTTCTCTTAGTTCTTAGTTGTTCTTCAAAATTAATCCTTTTTGCTAGTAAAATATTTACTAAAATACTTTTGTTATATTTTCCTTTGTTTTTGTTTTGTTACTATTGTAAATAGTTGTTTGTAGGGAAAACTATTCTTGGTTGTTTCGATGAAGTTTTGTTGTTTTAACTTTTGTCTTAAGTATTTCCTTCATCAAAAACTTGTTGTTTTTGGTTTTGTGTTTCTTATTGATTGTTAGTATTGATTGCTAGAAGTGTTTTCTTATGAATGTAATAATTGGCTATATAGATTTCTATTGGAGAGTGACGAATAGTTTAATCAAGTAAATTTCTGAGAGCGATTCTATCTTCATCAACCTTACCAGGCAAGTTCACATTGACCATGTTATTACCTATGTTTTCAATTTGCATTAGTTAAACCTTTCCACCCATTGCATGCAAAGTAGGTACTTGGAAACTTGGTTACTTGAGTAGTATCATGTGGTAGGCCACCCTATTACCCTTGTTACTTTGGTCGGGACGTATTTTATTTTGCTATGCTTTTAGTAGACGGGGTTTTGGTTGAGTGTCTACCATGTGAGTTGTGAGACTTAATTGATGATGAAGACCTCAAGACTCCAAGAATTATTTTTCAAGACCTCATGATGCAATAAACCTCTGGGTGGATGATGGTTGAACGGCGCCCTAGAGAAACCAGTGGTTAGCCTAGGTGATGCTGGAGAAGTGCCAGTATTCACACGGAAAGGTCCACCCAGGCACAAAGAGATGGATGGATACTTCAAGACCCGAGGATTACCTGCACATCCACAAGCTATTATGGGCTCTTGCTTGGTTGGACATTATGGTGACTCTGGATAGCTGGTGCTACGAGATGTAGAAGAACGGTAGGAATGGATGGGCACCGACAGAGTCTTAGAGGAACCCTTCGAAAGACCATGTTTTGGTCATCCGTTTCTCAAACACCATGAAGTGCGAGGAATTCAACGGAGGCGATCAAATCTTGTGGGGAACGTGTGCAAAACTCTACAGAGTACTCAAACCTAATTGATTAGCCGTGTCCACGGTCATGGACAACTTGAGCCAAAGGAACTGAAACTATGTAGAACTCTCAACACAAATAATTATATTGATGAGGGTATTATTGTAACTTGGGTATGAGAATTGGTTGGTGGAACCATCTCATTAATCAGCCAACTTTGTAGTAATAATTTCTGCTTTACCTCTCTCTTGTTGTAGGAAAAAATTCCTTTACGCAAAACTTACACATATAGCCCCACCTACCATATATGCATATAGTATAGATGATTATTTTCACCCCCTCTCTTGTGACTTGCCGGCATATTCAAAATGCTGACCTACATGGCTGCAACGTCTCATGTTGCAGATACTCTTCTACGACGAGTAAGAGTACGATTCAGGGTTACGGTCTACACTCAACCAGCCTCTGGTGTTTATTGGGACTCCACTCCCATTGACTGTTTCCGCTGAGATTTTAAGATTTATATCAGTTTTACGTTAATTACATGTGATTGCACTTTGATATATACATTGATGTATGTGTGTGCCAGCATACTGATCTAGGGATGGCATAGAACACACAGAGGCTTGACCTTCCAGGTTGGGTCGCTACAGAAATGGTATCAGAGCACATGTTGACTGTAGGACGTGACCCTAGACAACTGGAAACCCCATAGGACAGGATATCTCCCAAATATTATTCTCAAAAAAAACCCTTTACTTCTCATCCCTTCTGAGTTTTATCAAATAGTTACATAACACCCTTGTCCCTTTGACCACTCGAAGAAATCAACTAATTGTCACTTCAACCAGGACAAGATATCGGACAACTGATGACCAACTTAGACAAAGATGTATTTCACTATGGAAAGATCTACAAAAGATTGAAGACTATAAGGACGTGAAGAAATTGAAGACCATGAAGAATTTCAAAGATTTTATGCCCCCTAGAAGACCAAACCCCTGTTGCATACTCACGTTAGATACGATGATGTGTGAGCTGTCATTTGTGTGCATTTTTTTGACAGCCACAAATAAAACATATTTTTAAAACTATTGTTTGTATTGTGTGTATCTCCTTCTATTTCCCTAGCATCTCATCCTAAAACCCTTGGACCCAATAGATGGCATATGAAGCGGGACTTGAATTCTCTGGACCAATGACCCATCTAGAGGCTGAGATATGGATTCAGAACATGGAGGACCACTTCGGGAGGTACTTGATTACAAAGAAGTATGAGGTTGCAAACGCTCTTCAGTACCTTACCCAAAGTGACGCGATTTGGTGGAGAATGCATCATGCCATACAAGGATTTAATGGAGCAGAGATTTGGGAAGAATTCAAGAAGACTCTGTTAAGATCCCGTCTCATTCAAAAGCATTTTGTTAACCCGACGAAGAAGGCTCGTGCATGCAATACCTGTGGAGAGATAGGACACATCCAAGAAGAACACATGGATGGATGCCACCACTGTGAAGAAAATCACCCAGCTGAGGAGTGCCCAACTAGTCAGGTTACTTGTTTCTTGTGTGAAGGAACCACCCACTACCCAGCTGAATGCCACGTATATCCTAAGGTACGACAAGTTGTCAAGCAGAAGAAAGATGCCCTCAGGGAAAGCTTTGAGGAACCTCTAAGGAGTATGCCCGTGCCAATGACGACAAAAGATGTACCATTTGGAGATACCTCCATAGAGAACTGCACCAAGTCATGTTATTCATATGGAGCAGAAGGACATATCTCACAGGATTGTCCAAAGGAATATCTGGAAGAATTCCTGACAGAAATGTTTGGGTATGATCCTCAGGAAATAGAAACTATGATCTATACGCAAGGGTCTAGGAAGAAGAGAAAGCGCATCAGGAAGAGAAAAGCCCCTGAACAGAAGGACCTAAGTCATATCAGATTTTTCAAGTGTAAGGATATGGGTCACTACGCCAATATGTGCCCAGGAAAGGAACCAAGAACCCAAGGAGCAAACACCAACATCAAGAAGCCCCGAGAATTGTCGGATGTCATCTGTTTTCATTGCAAGGAAGCAGGACATTATGCTAAAAAATGTCCAAAGGAGAAGAAACTAAGAATGTAGTAGTTAAGTTTTGATAATGGCAATAAGTGTTTCTTGAAGCGCTCGTGTTTTCCTGAGATTATTTTGTAATGGAACTCTCTGAGATTGTAATAACTTCATAAATCAATGAAATTATGTCATGATTTCCTATGAGTTGTTACCCCATGAACAAAGATCTCCGACCATTTTCGAGGATATGAGAAAATACGGTCTATGCATGCATATGTACATTTCATTTTAAGTATGGTAGTAACCAGTAAAACCACATGATCCATGGAATAATAAAGTGCCATATTGCCAAGGAGTCTGGATCAAAGGTAAACAATTAAAGGTAATGTTGTACCATATCAAACTATGTGGATGACAACATTTGTGACAAAGTACTTTTGAAGTTGGAATATTGGGAAAAGGAATGATTGTGATGAAAAATACCCAAGGTTAAACAGACCAATGGAAAGGAAAATGAATTCCATGGAGTAAAATCTAGACAAGAATAAGTCTACGATTTATTACCTCAAGGGTATGATGGAGTAAATCAAAGGTACTATTGGATTATGAAACACTAGTGACCCCAAGGGTGAGTTAAAGCTGTTCAAGTATTCAAGTGAGCCCACAACTCACAGACCCCTGGATTGTTAAGGATCAACTACTACCTTTATGAAGGAAGAAACTTGGAAGAAGCTGCGGCTGGTCAGCAAACGTTTTTCTTAGGGTCATACGAAAACCTAAGAGTTATGAAGAAACGATAGATGTTTGCGTTTAGCTTGCAAAATCAATGGATTTATCTGAACTTCGTTCGTTGACAAGAGAAATTTCTGCAACGCTTGTGAGGAAGCCCAAGTGTTAGAACACGAGATTCACTAAACCTTATACAAGGTAATGATTTCTGTGCGACATGGATTGATCACCATGATGACTTACTCTTATCATTTCTCTTGCTATTCGGAATGGTAAATTTGAGTGACTTACCCATAGTAAAGGGATGACGTCCTTTGAAGCTTTTGTTTAATCCTTAGAATAGTATGATGAAAACCTTGTATATGATAGTTGTTGTCAAACGTAGGAATTTTACGGTGAGGAATGAAGCCAAGACCCTTTTCACTGCAGGAACCACTAATGGTAGGCCACCATGAGATCTTCAATAAGTTATTTAGAGTGATCATGAGACTTGTCAGTTAAGAAGATCTAGTAACAGGAGAACTTTGTATGACCAAAGAAACACTGGATTCTGAAGAAAACATTCAGTTTATAACGGAAGATCATCACCAAGGAAGTTACTGTGAAGAATGTGAACAGATAGATGCACCCACAAGATTGCCATGATTTTGAGGGACCAGTAACTCTCATTTTAAGTGTGGTAGACCCCACATCTTCTTGGTCAATGGTTTTGTTAGAAGACCCCCAAACCCTAACCTTTTCTTTCTAGCCTTTTCGAATCTCAAGGACGTGATTCATTTTAAGTGTGGTAGGTTTGTAACATCCCAAATTTTGGAATGTTATAATAAATATATGATTCATTGTTTGTTTGATTGAGTGATTGAATTTGAGTGAAATTTGAAACTTTTAAAAACTTTTGAATGAGTGGGAATGACATGACTTTCCCATGCGATTTGAATTCAAATTCAATTCCATTTCAAATCAGTGAGAGAAGATAACATGACTCCTTCATAAACAAGGAATTTGAAAATCTCTGAATTATTCTTTTTGGAATCCATTTCATATTTGGTACCATTTTAAATCTTGAAAGAATTCAAATATTCTTGACAAGATTTTGAGAGGAGTAATATGACACTCCAAACTAGGGGCCATTTGAATCTTATTTGGATTTATAAAACTAAGAAAACTATTTCTGAAAATATTCCAGATTAGGTTTCGAAGCCATTTTTGAAATTGGTTTTGAAAATTTATTTTTCTCCAAAAATAAAATACATGGAAAATAGGGTAAAATGATTCCCTTGAGTATAAAAATGGAGATAAATGAATTTGAAGCAATTTTGGTATTTTTAAAATGTTTCATTTCCGTTTTATTTAAAATAGTTGCACTGTTTGATTTTTCTGATTTTGTAAGAATTTTATTTGAAAGTGCAAATATGTTCATCTTTTAGATTTTATTTTTCCGGTCATTTTGATAATAATATGTCTATATAAAAAGTATTTTTGTTTTCCTTTTATACAACTTCCTTTTCTATTTTTGTTTTATAAAAGGAAAAAAATCTTTTAATATGAAACCCTCGAGGCCCAATTGGAAAGACCCGGCCCGTATCTCCCTCTCGCCAGATCCGAATCTTTTCAGATCAGCCAACCGATCCCTCGCTCCCTCTCTCTTTGCCGCTGACGTGTGGGACCCACCGTTCGACCCGATCTTCGCTTTCCTTTTCTTCTTCCTCCTTCCATACCTTGCCAGAGCCGCACCGGAGCCAATCCCCTCGGCGATTCCCTACCATCTGAGAACCCAAGACCCCTGGCTATGTAAGCCCGAGGCCCCTCGACCCGTCCCCCCCTAAGCCCCCTGCCCGATGCCTCTCCTCGCCCGCAATCCCTTGCCGGAGCAGAGCCCCGCCGCCGCGCAATTTCCGCCCCACCGAGCTACTCCAACACCTCCGTCACCTCCCGAGCCCACCATCTACTCCAGCTCGCTCGCCCGCACCTCCCATTGCACTCGCCCATGCTCTAGAGCCACCAGAGCGAGCTCGCCGATGACCACCCGAACACCACCTTCGCCGCCCTGAGCTCGTGCTTCTCACCATCGTCGTCCCCGGCCATCTCCATCACCACCATCGTCTTCGCCGCGCTCATACGCATCGCCTGGTGCTATCGTCGTCGCCGGAGAATCACCGGAGACGTCCCCCCATCGACCTCGCCGTCCCTGCCTCGCCGTCGACATCGTCGGAGACCTCCTCCACTGTGGTGAGTCACCGAAGCTCCTCCCCTCCGTCCGATCTATTTGAACGGCTCAGATTAGAAGCCCCGTACCGATTCAGTTTATTTCAATGAACCGTCCGGTTTTCCTTTTAGTTATTTTAGCCGAAACGATTTCATCTATTTAGCGGCCATTCGCTCGTTTAGCAATTTCAACGCACACCCGTAGCCTATAGGATCTTGCCACGTGTACACCTCTTCGTCAGATTTTTTTCTTTTCTGTTTACTATTTTAAAAACAGAATAGTTTCTGTTTTATAAATTGAATAACTCTTAGAATTTTTAGAGTTTTTAATTGATTCTTTTTGCATTGTGTCACAAATTTGTTCTAGTTTCTGTAGATATCAGGTTTGACCATATTTGATTATTTTAAATTTGAATTCAAACAGATTTTCTTCAAAGACTAATTTGCTTATAACTTGAGTTTAAAAATAGGTTTTGAGTTGATTCTTTTTGCTACTTGTCACTAGCGACATAGTTCAACAGTAGGTAGAATTTAGGAATTTGTATAATATTATAAATTAGATTTTTTGGAAAAATAGATTCTATTTTAGTTCTTTTAGGTTTATTTCTATTTGTTTTGTTTTAAATTGTTTTATTTTATATTAGTTGACAAATTTTACTTTGTTTTCTGTTAGTTAGAAGTAGTACTTCAACCAAATTTATTTTTTGTTATTTATTATTTTTGATAGCATGAAATCAATTCTAGTTTCATAATAACTTGCAAATTGATTTCATTGCTAGGTTGAATTCCTATTTAAAATTATTTTCATAAATGGTTTTATAAGTTTTACTTCCTGTTAACTTAGTTATTATATTTTTTTGTTTTCTCTTATTTTAGTATTTTATTGTTTTTCTTGTTGTTAAGTTTGTTAGGCAAAAACTTATGTTGTTTAGAGTATTGTTTTCTTAGTTCTTAGTTGTTCTTCAAAAGTAATCCTTTTTGCTAGTAAAATATTTACTAAAATACTTTTTTTATATTTTACTTTGTTTGTGTTTTGTTACAATTGAAAATAGTTGTTTGTAGGGAAAACTATTCTTGGTTGTTTTGATGAAGTTTTGTTGTTTTAACTTTTGTCTTAAGTATTTCCTTCATCACAAACTTGTTGTTTTTGGTTTTGTGTTTCTTATTGATTGTTAGTATTGATTGCTAGAAGTGTTTGATTATGAATATAATGATTGGCTATATAGATTTCCATCGAAGAGTGACGAATTGTTCTATCAAGTAAATTTCTGAGAGCGATTCTATCTTCATCAACCTTACCAGGCAAGTTCACATTGACCATGTTATTACCTATGTTTTAAATTTGCATTAGTTCAACCTTTCCACCCATTGCATGCAAAGTAGGTACTTGGAAACTTGGTTACTTGAGTAGTATCATGTGGTAGGCCCAAAAAAATTGCTTTACGCAAAACTTAAAGTTATATCCCCACCTGCCATATATGCATATAGTATCGATGATTATTTTCACCCCCTCTCTTGTGACTTGTCGGCATATTCAAAATGCTGACCTACATGGCTGCAACATCTCATGTTGCAGATACTCTTCTACGACGAGTAAGAGTACGATTCAGGGTTATGGTGTACACTCAATCTGCCATTGGTGTTTATTGGGACTCCACTCCCGTTGACTGTTTCCGTTGAGATTTTAAGGTATATATCAGTTTTACATTAATTACATGTGATTGCACTTTGATATATACATTGATGTACTGTGTGTGCCAGCATACTGATCCAGGGATGGCACTGAACACACAGAGGCTTGACCTTCCAGGTCAGGTCGCTACATGTCTTCTCTCATGAGTATAACACGCGGTGGGTCAACAAATTACTATTGGGCAATTGATAGAATATCAAATAATAATGATGATATCCAAGCAATGATCATTACATAGGCATCACGTCCAAGATAGGTAGACCGGAACAATTCTACGTCTACTTCTATTACTCCACACATCGACCGCTATCCAACGTGCATATAGTGTATTAAGTTCATGGGAAAACAGAGTAATGCAATAAGAATGGTGACATGATGTACACAAGATCTATTCATGTAGTAATAGACCCCATCCTGTTATCCTCAATGGAAACGATAGATGTGTGTCTTGCTGCCCCTTCTGTCATTGGGAAAGAACACCGCAAGATCGAACCCATCACAAAGCACCTCTTCCCATGGCAAGAAAAATCGATCTAGTTGGCCTAACTAAATCAAAGATTCAAAGAAGAAATACGAGGCTATAAGTAATCATGAAAATAAGAGATCAAAGAAGACCCAAATCATATTCATGGATAGAAACTAATTATGAACTCAAAATTTATCGGATTCCAACAAACACACTGCAAAAGTCATTACCTCAAATAGATCTCCAAGAGACCATTGTATTGATAAACATAGAGAGAGAGGAAGCCATCTAGCTACTGCCTACGGACCCATAGGTCTATGGTGGACTACTCACGCATCATCAAAGAGGCACCTATGAAGAAGATGAACCCCTTTGTGATGGTGTTAGATTGGATCTTGAGTATCTAGAACTTGCGGCGGCTGGAATTGTGTTTCGTCAACTCCCCTAGGGTTTTCTGATTTTCTAGGAATTCATGGGCTCAATAGTCGGTTGAGGGGGTTCCCGAGATGCCCACCCTCTACCAGGCCGTGCCAGGGGCCTCTGGTGCGCCCTGGTGGAGGGTGGCCACCTTGGGCACCCTCTGTTGGGGAACGTTGCATGGGAAACAAAAAATTTCCTACGCACACGCAGATCTATCCATGGTCATCAGCATCTACGAGAGGGAGAGTGGATCTACGTACCCTTGTAGATCGCTAAGCGGGAAGCGTTAAGAAACACGGTTGGTGTAGTCGAACATCTTCACGATCCAAATCGTCGTGTGTCCCGCGATCCAATCACGATCCGTCCCGCGATCCAATCACGATCCGTCTAGAAAACTTGTTCACGATCCGTCCCACGAACTTGATCATGATCCTTCTGATCTAGCGGCGAACGGACGGCACCTCCGCGTTCAGCACACGTACAACTTGATGACGAAATCCGCCATCTTGATCCAGCAAGAAGGAGCAGAGAGGACGAAGAGTTCTCCGGCAGCGTGACAGCGCTCCGGCGATGGTGGTGGAGCTATTCTGGTAGGGCTTTGCCTAAGCACTGCAGAAATCCGATCTAGAGGAGAAACTATGGACTAGAGGGTAGGGTTGCACGTGGCTGAAAATCTTGTCCAAAAACCCCAAAGCCCTCTAGTATATATAGGAGGACAGGAGGAGAGTAGGCAGCCTTGGCTTCCAAGCCAAGGCTGGTTCGGCCGAACCAGGAGGGAGGAATCCTCCTCCTGCACTCCTAGTAGGATTAGGACTCCTTCCTAATTTAGCCTTTTTTGCCTTTTCCACCTTTTTCCATTTGGGTTTTTCTTTCCATCCGCATGGGCCTTGTGTGGGACTTCCACTAGCACACTAAGGGCTGGTATTCACTCTCCCACAGCCCATGAAGCCTCTTGGGTCGAAATACCCCTCCCGGTGGTCTCCCGGTACACTACCGACACTCCCGGTACACTACCGATTAGCCCGAAACTTTTCCGGTGACCAAAACAGGACTTCCTATATATCAATCTTTACCTCCGAACCATTTTGGAGCTCCTCGTGACGTCCGGGATCTCATCCGAGACTCCGAATAACCTTCGGTCACCACCATACATAACTCTATACTACCTAAACGTCACCAAACCTTAAGTGTGCAGACCCTGTGGGTTCGAGAACTATGTTTGTGGTTTGGGTCTTGTACATCACACCATTCTCCTAATGATGTGATCCCATTATCAAATGGCATCACATGTCAATGGCCAGGAAACCTTGACCATTTTTGATGAACGAGCTAGTTCACTAGAGGCATATGAGGGACAAAGTGTTGTCTATTTACCCACACATGTAATGTGTTTCCAATTAATACAATTATAACATGGATAATAAACGATTATCATGAACAAGGAAAGACAATAATAAACACTTTATTTATTGCCTCTAGGGCATATTTCCAACAGTCTCCCACTTGCACTAGAGTCAATAATCTAGCTCACATCACTATGTGATTTACATTGTAATGAATCGAACACCCATGCAGTTCTGGTGTTGATCATGTTTAGCCCTTGGAAGAGGTTTAGTCAACGGGTCTGCAACATTCAGATCCGTGTGCACTTTGCAAATATTTATGTCCTTCTCCTTGATGTAATCGCGGATGGAGTTGACGCGTCGCTTTATGTGTCTGGTCCTCTTGTGAAACCTTGGTTCCTTGGCCAGAGCAATGGCACCAGTGTTGTCACAGAACAGGTTCATTGGATTCAGTGCACTAGGCACTACTCCAAAATCTGTCATGAACTGCTTCATCCAGACACCTTCCTTCGCCGCCTCTGAGGCTGCGATGTACTCCGCTTCACATGTAGAATCAGCTACCACGCTTTGCTTGGAACTGCACCAGCTTACCGCTCCCCCGTTGAGAATAAATACGTATCCGGTTAGTGACCTAGAGTTACCCGGATCAGTGTCAAAGCTTGCATCGATGTAACCCTTTACGACGAGCTCTTCATCACCTCCATAAACAAGAAACATTTCCTTAGTCCTTTTCAAGTACTTAAGGAAATTCTTGACCGCTGCCCAGTGTTCCATTCCAGGATCACTTTGAAACCTTCCAGCCATACTTATGGCAAGGCTGACATCGGGTCTTGTGCAAAACATTGCATACATGATAGAGCCTATGGCTGAAGCATAGGGGATGACACTCATCTTTTCTCTATCCTTTGCAGTCACTAGGCACCGAGTCTTACTCAACTTCACACCTTGTAACACAGGCAAGAACCCCTTCGTGGACTGATCCATTTTGAACTTCTTCAAAACTTTATCAAGGTATGTGCTCTGTGAAAGTGCTATCAAGCGTTTCGATCTATCTCTATAGATCTTAATGCCTAATATGAAAGCAGCTTCTCCTAGGTCCTTCATTGAAAAACTCTTGTTCAAATATTCCTTCACGCTTTCCAACATTTCTATATTGTTTCCAATCAGCAATATGTCATCCACATATAATATTAGAAATGCTATAGAGCTCCCACTCACTTTCTTGTAAATACAAGCTTCTCCATAAACTTGCATAAACTCAAACGCTTTGATCACCTCATCAAAACGCTTATTTCAACTCTGAGATGCTTGCACCAGCCCATAAATGGATTGCTGGAGTTTGCAAACTTTGTCAGCATTCTTTGGATCGAAAAAACCTTCTGGTTGCATCATATACAACTCTTCCTCAAGGAAACCGTTGAGGAATGCTGTTTCGACATCCATCTGCCAAATTTCATAGTCAAAATAAGCAGCTATTGCCAACATGATTCTGACAGACTTAAGCATCGCTACGGGTGAGAAGGTCTCATCGTAGTCAACTCCTTGAACTTGTGAAAAACCCTTTGCGACAAGTCGAGGTTTATAGACGGTGACATAACCGACCGCGTGTGTCTTCTTCTTGAAGATCCATTTGTTCTGAATGGCCTTTCGCTCTTCAGGTAATACTTCCAAAGTCCATACTTTGTTTTCATACATGGATCCCATCTCAGATTTCATGGCCTCTAACCATATCTCAGAATCCGGGCCCATCACTGCTCCTCCATAGCTCATAGGTTCATTGTCGTCCAACAACATGACCTCCAAGACAGGGTTGCCGTACCACTCAGGAGTAGTACATGGCCTTGTCGACCTACGAGGTTCAACAGTAGCTTGATCTGAAGCTTCATGATCATCATCATTAACTTCCTCTTCTACCATCGTAGGTTCCACAGAAACATCTTTCTGTGCTGCGCTACTTTTTGGTTGAAGTAAAGGTTCAATAACCTCATCAAGATCTATTTTCCTCCCACTCAATTCTTTCGAGAGAAACTCTTTGTCAAGAAATGTTCCATTCTTAGCGACAAACACTTTGCCTTCAGATCTGAGATACAAGGTATACCCGACTGTCTCTTTCGGGTATCCTATGAAGACGCATTTTTCTGCTTTGTGTTCCAGCATTTCAGGCTGAAGCTTTTTGACATAAGCATCACATCCCCAAACTTTAAGAAACGACAACTTTGGCCTCTTGCCAAACCATAGTTCATATGGCGTCGTCTCAACGGATTTCGATGGTGCCCTATTTAAAGTGCATGCAGCTGTCTCTAATGCATAACCCCAAAACGATAGTGGCAAATCAACAAGAGACATCATAGAACGCACCATATGTAATAAGGTTCGATTACGACGTTCGGACACCATATCTACTTAAGTCAGCTGTCCCACGAACTCGATCACGATCCATCCCACGAACTTGATCACGATCCTTCCGATCTGGCGCCAAACGGACGGCACCTCCTTGTTCAGCACACGTAAAGCTTGATGACGATCTCCGCCGTCTTGATCCAGCAAGAAGGAGCGGAGAGTAAGAAGAGTTCTCCGACAGCGTGACGGCGCTCCGTCGATGCTGGTGGAGCTATTTCGGCAGGGCTTCGCCTAAGCACTACAGAAATCCGATCTAGAGGAGAAACTATGGACTAGAGGGTAGGGTTGCACGTGGCTGAAAATCTTGTCCAAAAACCCTAAAACCCTCTAGTATATATAGGAGGAGAGGAGGAGAGGAGGCAGCCTTGGCTTCCAAGCCAAGGCTGGTTCGGCCGAACCAGGAGGGAGGAATCCTCCTCCTCCACTCCTAGTAGGATTAGGACTCCTTCCTAATTTAGCCTTTTTTTTGCCTTTTCCACCTTTTTCCTTTTGTTTTTTTCTTCCCAGCCGCATGGGCCTCGTGTGGTACTTCCACCAGCCCACTAAGGGCTGGTATTCACTCTCCCACAGCCCATGAAGCCTCTTGGGTCGAAATACCCCTCCCGGTGGTCTCCCGGTACACTACCGGCACTCCGGTACACTACGGATTAGCCCGAAACTTTTCCAGCGACCAAAACAGGACTTACTATATATCAATATTTACCTCCGGACCATTCCGGAGCTCCTCGTGACGTTTGGGATCTCATCTGGACTTCGAACAACCTTCGGTCACCACCATACATAACTCTATACTACTGAAACATCACCAAACCTTAAGTGTGCAGACCCTGCGGGTTCGAGAACTATGTAGACATGAACGAGACACTTCTACGGTCAATAACCAATAGCGGGACCTGGATGCCCATATTGGTTCCTACATATTCTATGAAGATCTTTATCGGTCAAATCTCTATGTCAAGGATTCAGTTAATCCCGTATGATGTTCCCTTTTTCTTCGGTATGTTACTTGCCCGAGATTCGATCGTTAGTATCTCCATACCTAGTTCAACCTCGTTATCATCAAGTCTCTTTACTCGTTCCGTAATACAAGATCCCGCAACTAACACTTAGTCACATTGCTTGCAAGGCTTATTGTGATGTTGTATTACCGAGTGGGCCCTGAGATACCTCTCCGTTCACACGGATTAACAAATCCCAGTCTTGATCCATGCCAATTCAACAGACACCCTCGGAGATACCTGTAGAGCACCTTTATAGTCACCCAGTTACGTTTCGACATTTGATACACACAAGGCACTCCTCCGATGTTCGTGAGTTGCATGATCTCATGGTCATAGGAACACATACTTGACATGTAGAAAACAGTAGCAATAAACTGACACGATCATATGCTACGTTTGTAGTTTGGGTCTTGTCCATCACATCATTCTCCTAGTGATGTGATCCCATTATCAAATGACATCACATGTCAATGGCCAGGAAACCTTGACCATCTTTGATGAACGAGCTACTTCACTAGAGGCATACTAGGGACAAAGTGTTGTCTATTTACCCACACATGTAATGTGTTTCCAATTAATACAATTATAGCATGGATAATAAATGATTATCATGAACAAGGAAATATAATAATAAACACTTTATGTATTGCCTCTAGGGCATATTTCCAACACCCTCTTCTGGTGATCTTTGGCCCATCTTCCTTCTTGTGCTCCATAAAAATTCCACAAAAATCCCCGCATCGTTTGTGCTCTGTTTGGTACTGATTTTCTGTGAAGTAAAAACAAGCAAAAATAACAACTGACACTTTGACACTATGTCAATAGTTTTGTCCCAAAAAATGATATAAAGTTGCTATAAAATGATTGTAAAACATCCAAGAATGATAATATAATAGCATGGAACAAGCAAAAATTATAGATGCGTTGGAGACATATCAGCATCCCCAAGATTAATTCCTACTCGTCATCGAGTTGGTAAATGGTAAAAACAGAATTTGTGATGTGGAATGCTGCCTATCAAGTTCATCACATATTCTTTTCTTTATAGCATGGATATTTGGACTTTTCATATGGTTAAAAGCAATAGTCTAGTATTGACACGAAAACTTTAATACTCAAGCATAGCAACAAGCAACCATGTCTTTCAAAATATCAATGCTAAAGCAAGTTATCCCTAGCACATCATGCTCAATCAGTGATCCATTAACAATACAAACTCAAATATTAGCTACACCTAATGCTCAAGTATGATCATAGTGCCTACTAGTAGGTGCTTTATAAGGGAAGATGTAGATGCAAATTGAAAAATAAAAATTGCATAAAGTAAATAGATAGGCCTTTCATAGAGGGAAGTAGGGATTTGTAGAGGTGCCAGAGCTCAAATATTTAAATTGATGGAGAAAAATACTTTGAGTGGCATGCCTTTCCTGTCAACAAAAATAACTGAGAGATTTCAATATCTTTCCACACTAGATGCATCATAGGCGGTTCCCAAACAGAAAATAAAGTTTATTCCTTTTTCCACCATACTTTCACTTCCCATGGAGAGCCGAGTCCATGGTTGCCTTCCTTACCAACACTTTCCAAGGAATTTATTATTTGACAACATAAAGTAATTTTTTCTTTTTCATTTTGGGACTGGGCATCCCTATTACTACCATAGTCTCGTGCAATGACAAGTGAATAAACCCTACCGTTTGATAAGAGATATGAGTACACAAAAAGGAAAATTTATTTTGAAAGTTTAGAGATGGCACATACAAATTTGCTTGGAACGGTATGCGTATATAGGTAGGTATAGTGGACTCATATGGCAAAACTTGGTTTAAGGATTCTGGATGCACAAGTAGTATTTCTACTTAGTACAAGTGAAGGCTAGCAATAAATTGAGAAGCATCCAACCAGGAAATGAAAAATCACATAAGCGAGCATTAAGCATAACTAACACTGAATAATACACCATAAGCAGGATATAATTTTGTAGCACAACTATTGACTTTCATGCTTGCATAGGGAAGCACAAACCTTAACACCAGTATTCTTACTAAGCATAATTACTCATCAAGTAACTCACATATGACTATTGTCATGTCTCAATACTATTACAAGGAATAAAGTTTAATTTCTCCAATGATCTTCATGAATGTTTTTATTATAACCCTCCTGAATATCTATCACTTCGGCACTAGTTTCAAATGTTGCAATTGGTTTTGACAAGCTCACATGGATACAAGTGAAGAACATGAGCATACAAGTTTAATCTCTCAAAATAGTATAAGTGAGGAATGAGAGGATTTCTTAAAAATTACTAACTCTCAAATTAATATAACTGAAGCATGAGAGAATTTCTGCAAACATGTAAAAGCACGCCGTGCTCAAAAAGATATAAGTGAAGCACTAGAGCAATTCCTTTGCTCAAATAGATTTAAGTGAAGCATAAAGAGCAATTATAAGAAATCATAGTATATTTTTGGATCTCTCAAATAGGTGTGTTCAGCAATGATAAAAGCAAATAAAGCAAACATACAAGACTCTCCAAGCAAAACTCATGATATGTGACGAATAAAAATATAGTTCCAAGTAGTATATCGATGGTTGTTAGGAAAAAAAGAGGGGATGCCACTCGGGGCATCCCCAAGCTTAGTTGATTTTTACTCTTTGTATATTACCTTGGGGTACTGTAGCATCCCCAAGATTTGTCTCTTGTAACTTCTTATTGCTTCATCCATCGTGATCTCACCCAAAACTTGAAAACTTCAATCACAGAAAACTAGACAAAATCCTCGTGAGATCCATTACTATAATAAAGCAAATTACCACTTTAGGTACTGTTGTAAACCCATTCATATTTTTTATTGCATTATAACTACTGTATTCTAACTTTACCATGACTTATACCCCCTGATACAAGCCATAGATTCATCAAAACTAGCACATAATGCAACAAAAACAGAATCTATTTTAGACAGAACAATCTTTACCAATCTATACTCTACCCATACTTTTTGAACTCTAAATATTCTGAAACATTAGAAAAACATAAATAATTTGTATAGAAATAATGTGTTAAAAGTTAAGCTCAATATCACGTTCCAGTAAAAAATTAAAAGTCGTGCACTGGGAACAAAGTTTCTGTTTCAGATTCAGCATTGTTTCTAGTCATCTTATGGATCATCCTAAATGCATTACTTGGCACAAACACTAAATAAAACATAAAAACACAATCATAACAGAATCATAATTGTGTAAGACACTCAAAAACAGAAACCAAAAGATAAAAATAATTTATCCATTGGGTTGCCTCCCAACAAGCGCTATCGTTTTACAGCCCTAGCTAGGCATAAGATAGAGATTCAAGCATTGTCATCCTTTGTTTGCACTCCATAGAAGGAATTCATGATTTATTCATATTGTGGCTTAATTCTTGTTCTAGCGAAGTGTTACATACCCTTTCGTAGGGTAAACTGAAACTTAATATTGCCTTCTTTCATATCAATCATGACACCTATAGTGCATAAAAACGGTCTACCAAGTATGATTGAACAAGACGGATTGCAATCAATATCAAGAACAATAAAATCAATGGGAACCTAATTACTATATGAAATAATAAGAACATCATTAATTCTTCCCAAAGGTTTTTTAATAGTAGAATCTGCCAAGTGTAAATTAAGAGAACATTCCTCGATATTGGTAAGACCAAGCACATCACATAGAGATTTCGGAATTGTGGAAACACTAGCACCCAAATCACACAAATAAAAGCATTCATAATTTTTAATATTGACTTTAATGGTAGTTTCCCACTCATCATGTAATTTCCTAGGAATTGAAACCTCTAATTCCAACTTCTCTTCTAAGGATTTCATTATGGCATCAACGATACGTTTAGTAAAAGCTTTATTTTGTTCATAAGAATGGGGTGGATTTATCATAGATTGCAGAAAATAAATACAATAAACCAAGGAGAAGCTCTCATAATTAAAGTCTTTTTAATCAAAGATAGTGGGCACATCACTTGTTAAAGTTTTGACCTCTTCAAACCCACTTTTATCAAAACTTTCGTCAAGATTTTCACCCTCCAATTCATTGGGACGCCCTCTAGATAAAGTTGAATCTTATTCATTCCCTTTATCATAAATTTTAACATTGATAAACAAGGAATGAAAAGAGCAAACACTAATCACTTTAAGATCTTCATCATTGTTGTGAAACTAATCGCTAGAAAACGCTTTTTCTATAAATTCTCTTTTAGCTCTAAGCATAGTGGTTCTTTTCTTACTTTCATCCATAGAAACATATAAATACTTAATTGATTCATTGATATTAGGAGGAAAAACATGCAACTTCATATTTTCTACATCATTGGAAATTCTATCAATGCTTCTAGACATATCATCAATCTTATTCAACTTTTCTTCTATCATAGTATTTATAGACTTTTGAGCATTGATAAATTCTTTAAAATTATTCTCAAGATCAGAGGTTTTCCTATTATTATTATTATTATTATTATTATTATTATTATTATTATTACTATTACTATTATTATTATAAGAATTACCATAGGAATTACCATAATTAATAGAGGAATTTCCAAGAAAAGGCCTAGGATTAAAATTACCTCTGTAAGCATTGTTATTGAAATTGTTTCGTGAGATGAAATTAACATCTACGAAATCATTGTTTTGCTCAATCTAAGTAGACAAAGGCACATAATCAAGATCAATAGGAGCATTTTTACTAGCAACCAAGTTCATAAGAGCATCGACTTTTTGACTCAAAGTACTAATTTCTTCTACCGAATTGACCTTTTTACCAGTAGGTGCTCTTTCGGTATGCCATTGTGAATAATTTGCCATAATATTATCTAACAATTTGGTAGGTTAACCCAAATTAATTTGCATAAAAGTACACCTGCTGTGGAATCTAAAAGATTTCTAGAGACAAAATTCAATCCCGCATAAAAAGTTTGTATGATCATCCAAAGATTTAAACCACGAGTAGAACAATTTCTTAGCATCAACTTCATTCTTTCCCAAGATTGTGCAACGTGTTCATGCTCAAGTTGCTTAAAATTCATGATTTGAGTTCTAAGGGAAACAATTTTTGCAGGAAGAATAAAAGCATCCTTGCACTTATCCCAAGAATCGATACTATTGTGAGGCAAAGAAGAAAACCAGATTTTTGCACGATCCCGCAAAGAGAAAGGAAAAAATTTCAACTTAACAATATCATTTCCACATCTTTTTTATTTTTCATATCGCATAATTCCATGAAGGTGTTTAGATGGAAACGACATCCTCATTAGGAGTACCGAAAAATTGATCTTTCATGACAAGATTCAACAAAGCGACATTAATATCACAAGACTCCGCACTAGTGGCGGGAGGAGCAATAGGAGTGCTAATAAAATAATAATTATTGGCAATGGAAAAATCACACAACTTGGTGTTTTCTTGAGTCATCATGACTACGCAAACAATATTGCAAGAAAACAAGAGATGTCACGAGAAAAGGGCAAACAAAAAAGAGAGGGCGAATAAAACGACAAATTTGTGAAGTGGGGGAGAGCAAAACGAGAGGCAAATGGTAAATAATGTAAATTGCAAGGAGATGAGATTTGTGATTAGGAACCTGGTAGATGAGATTGCTTCCTCCCCGGCAACGGCACCATAAGTTCTTTTGACGTGGCTTGAGACTGCGTCGATATTTCCGCAAAGAGGAAGGGATGATGCAACACAATGACGGTAAGTATTTCCCCCAGTTATGAAACCAAGATATAAATCCATAGAGGAAGATGAAGCACCCACGTAAACAACACCTACATAGAAACAACAAATACTTGGAACCCGACGCGAAAGAGAGGTTGTCAAGCTCTCTACGGTAATAAGATTGATTAGGTCATGATAGTTTTGGCAAACAGATCTCGCAAGAACAAAAAATAAAATAAGTAAACAAAAAGTGCAGCAAGGTATTTTTGGATTATTTGGATTAATAGATCTGAAAACAAAACATGCAAATAGTGGATCATAAAGAAATATGTTGGAAAAGTAGACCTGGGGGGTAGGTTTCACTAGTGGCTTCTCTCATGAGTATAGCACGCGGTGGGTGAACAAATTACTGCTTGGCAATTGATAGAAGTTCAAATAATCATGAAGATATCCAGGCAATGATCATTACATAGGCATCATCTCCAAGATAAGTAGACCCAGACGATTCTGCATCTACTTCTATTACTCCACACATCCACCACTATCCAACATGCATCTAGTGTATTAAGTTCATGGGAAAACGGAGTAATGCAATAAGAACGGTGACATGATGTAGAAAAGATCTATTCATGTAGGAATAGACCCCATCTTGTTATCCTTATTGGCAATGATACATGCGTGTCTTGCTGCCCCTTCTGTCACTGGGAAAGAACACTTCAAGATTGAACCCATCACAAAGCACCACTTCCCATGACAAGAAAAATCGATCTAGTTGACATAAATAAGCCAAATATTCGAAGAAGAAATAAGAGGCCATAAGTAATCGTGCAAATAAGAGATCAAAGAAGAATCAAATCATATTCATGGATCAAAACTAATCATGAACTCAAAATTCCTCGGATCCCAACAAACACACTTCAAAAGTCATTACATCAAATAGATCTCTAAGAGACCATTGTATTGAGAAACATAGAGAGAGAGGAAGCCATCTATCTACTGCCTATAGACCCATAGGTCTATGGTGGACTACCCAAGCATCATTAGAGAGGCACCTATGAAGAACATGAACCCCTTTGCGATGGTGTCAGATTGGATCGCGAGGTTCTGGAACTGTGTTTCGTCGACTCCCCTAGGGTTTTCCAATTTTGTGGGAATTTATAGGCTCGATACTCGGTTGAGGGGGTGCCCGAGGTGCCCACCCTCTACCAGGCCGTGCCAGTGGCCTCTAGTGCGCCCTAGTGGAGGGTGGCCACCCTGGGCCCCCTCTTTTGGTGATCTTTGGCCCATCTTCCTTCTTCTGGTCCATAAAAAATCCACAAAAATCCCTGTAGTGTTTTGGCTCCGTTTGGTACTGATTTTCTACGAAGTAAAAAACAAGCAAAAATAACAATTGACACTGTGGCACTACGTCAATAGGTTAGTCACAAAAAATGATATAAAGTTGCTATAAAATGATTGTAAAACATCCAAGATTGGTAATATAACAACATGGAACAAGCAAAAATTATAGATACATTGGAGACGTATCAGTCATCAAGATAAGCATACTTCAAAGTGTCGGGCAGTTGCTTTAATCCAAACACATGATCACCTGTAGGGGGATGAGGACCCCCTAGAGTTTCAATAGGTAAATTGTGTTTTAGTAGAGGTTGTTATTCAAAGAACATTTTATCTATTTATTTTCTTTCACGCAAGTGCATATCACTTTCATGGTCTAGCAAATATTGTTCTAGTGGATCAGTAGGAGGAACGACAATAGAAGCAAGACCAATTATTTCATCTTTACTAGATAATTCTTTATTTTGGCGTTGTCTACTAAACTTGGAGAAACTAAACTCATGAGACACATCACCAAACTCAACACCGACGTTTTTTTGGCAATATATAGCATTTACAGTGTTCAAGAAGGGTCTACCAAGGATAATGGGACAAAAGTCATCTTGTGGGGAACCAAGAACTAGAAAATCAGTAGGATATTTTATGTTCACACACAAGACTTCAACATCTCTAACAATCCCAGGTGGTGTGATGGTGTATCTATTAGCAAGTTTAATAGTAACACAATGTCTTCTATTTCAACATGTGCTATATAATTCATAATTTCTAGGTATAAAGTAAAAGCAATAGCACTCACACTAGCACCTTATAACATAAAACATGATAGCAATGATCTCCTATTTTAACTGAGAAAGTAGGTGTTGTGGAAATGAACCTTTTTTTAAAGCGAGGCAAAAGATTTGCCTCATTCATTAATTAAGGAAGAGAGATAGTTTAATACATCAATCTGGCATTACATCATAGCCCATCACAAAAAGGGCCGAGCATCAGCAATAAAATAGCTAGCAAAAGGAAGAAAGTAGTTACTCTCGCGTCATGATGTTGTTCAGGTGCCTAGCTCCAGTCGTGCTCGAAAGTCTTGCATCTTCTTGGATTAGCTTGAAGATGTAGAATGGGGGGGGGGGGGGTGTGTGTGGCCTTATTCTGGAACACTCGGGCGTTCCTCTCATTCCAAATGATCCAGGTCACAAGCATCATTAGGGAAGCCATGGCCTTCCAATTCGGCATATTGGGCTTGGACATGTTAGTCCACCAAGACTGCATGCTCCGCTCCGTTGTCCAAGAGCTTGTCTCAAGTGAATCTAGTCTCAACCACTCCTTGAACATTTGCCAGACTGTCATCGTGAACCGACACTTGTAAAAGAGGTGGTCGTCAGTTTCATTGGCCCGCCTACAAAGAGTGCAGAGGCCACAATTTTCCCATCTCCTTTTTTGCAACCTGTCTGTCATCCAAATTCTGTTTTGCACCCCTAGCCAGGAGAAAAACTTGACCTTAGGGGGTACCCACACCTTCCAGATAGTCTGGTTCATGGTAGTTGAAGTGGATCCCAATAATTGGTTCAGTGTAGTCTCAGCCATGCGAAGGAGGTCGTGTATTCTCGATGAGCCTCAAATCTCTAGGTAATGTCATCGTCTACATCAACTTGGAGAGTGACATGTTGCAGTCTAATCTAGAGGTCCAAGAATTGAATGATGTGGTTGATTGAAAGGCTAGTGGATGGGTTGATCATCCGCACCCAGGCAAGGTCTCGGAGGGCATCCTGTACAGTCCAAGACTTCCTCCTAGAGGCAACAAAAACTAGCGGGGCGATATCCTTTGGTTTCTTGCCTTGCAGCAATGGAGCATCCTAGAAAGGTGTCTTGCCTCCATTCCCAAGTGGGAATGAACTTGACAATAGTACTAAGGGTATGAAAGGAGGGGTGAAGTGTAGCTATGGCGCAAGTATGCACTCTGATGTGTACGAGTTCAGGCCTCACTTGGGAGTGATAAAAGCCTTACATCTCAAGCCCGGAGGCTTGGTGTTTGCTTATGGGGAGTATGGATTACACGGGGTTGGAACCCTTGCTATGGTGCCTGGAGGTGGCTTATATAGAGTGCGCCACCACTAGTTGAGTGCTACCATTAATGCTGATTAATGCTATGTTACAAAAACTGCGTATTTAAGTGGAGCATTCGTGGTAACGCATAATTAACTACACCATGAGTGTTGCTTCAAATCCCTCGGATGTTGTGTCTCCTGAGCTGTCAATCTTCTATCACTCGAGGGAAGCTATGACCGTCCGAGTGACTTGAATGGCCCGAGTGAATCTTCATATGCATCCAAATGCACTTTTACTCCAAGGGTTTTAATGATATTATGGACCACATGTGGTCCCTGGATGTCAGTCTTGTGACCCTACATATGGTAGACAACCTCATCAGTAGCCCCCGAATCCGTGAGGTTTTAGTGGTCGAGTGATCGACACTCGGAGGCATCGATGACACCTCGGAGGTGTCCAAGAAACTGTCCGGGTCGTTTCTCACTCGGTTTCAAACCATGACGGATTCAAGATTATCGTTCATTTATCGAATGACTCAACTGGGATATGTGATACTGCCATCTGAAAATGAAATGTTTCTCCTAAGAAATGGTATGAATATTTGGTTATTCTGTCCGAGTGCTTCACTAGAAACAGTATGACCATTCGGCTTGTGAAATGAACCGTCGGGCACCCCAGAGCACCGAACTCGTTTAGTTTTAATGCACGGGGAGATTCCCACACGTTCAAAATCGCGAAGGGCACGCACAGACGCACGACACAATGACCACGTCACGGGAATTAGTGGTAGTGGGCACAACACCTCGATTTCTGCATCTAGATTTTTGCCACATCTCCCCAAGGCTCTGAACAGTGGATCTATGGATCTCGCTCCATTCGCAGATAGACGGCCAGAGATTTCGCCTGATCTTTGTTATAAAAAGGCGAGGGCACTATAGAGGGTAAAACAGATCTCATTTCTAGCCCTTTCCTCCTCTTCTCCGACGCCCGTGCACAAACTTCTCGTTGAGTTCCTACCATAGCCCAAACCCAACTGTGTCGGAGATGAATCAAGGGGTGACCGCGAAGGCCGAGTGGGCGAAGAACGGTTTGCGCAGCTCCTCCTTGAGAGCCGGCGTACCGACGGGGTGGACCCAATGCGACTGGATGCAGTCGCCTGCCACCAAGGCTCGGATGCTTGAGCTGGAGGGAGAGAGGATCGTACCGGTGGGGAGTTGGCGGCTGCCGGAGGCCAGTGAGGATGAGCCTTCCCCGTGGGGGAACAAGCGCGTCCTCCTGGTAACTCACCTCGAGCGAGGTTTCTCTCTTTCGCCTCATCCATTCTTCCGTAGATTTTTGGATTTCTTCGGTGCTCAACTCCATCACATTCCTCCCAATGCTGTCGTTTACTTGGTTGCATTCATTTTCTCTCTACGAAAACTTCCTGGGTTGTCAGTCATATTGGGGCTTGTTCAAAAATCTCTTTACCTGCCGTGTGATTACCATGAACCAACCCACTCGGTCAGAGGACAAGACAAACACAACCCAGCTGTGTGGAGGTTTGGGGATCCAGGTGCGAGGCAAGGCCTGTTTCCCAGCGATAACTTTCCCAGACTCTATGAAGAGCTAGCAGGAAAACTGGTTTTACTGCCCGGATGTTCCAACCGGTGAGGGTTAGTCGGGACTCCCACCGTCTACATCGGAATGCATTCGGTCTGTCCCCAGGCTAACTATGACCAAGGATGAGAACACAGACGTAGATACCTTGGTGATAGCTCTAGTGGCCTTGCTGCAGAAAGGTGTCAACAACCTAGACCCGCTCGAGGTTTTCTTCCAGAGGAGGATCGAACCTCTGCAAGCTAGGGCACTCCCCATGTGGGAATTCTCCGGACCGAATGACACCACCCGAACGCACCCGGATGAACTCGAAGCTGAAGAGGTGGAAGCGAAAATCAAGGCGATCACCCAAGCACGTGACAACTCCAGAGGGAACATGTGCCTCCACTTTCATCAAAAAATCCAATGAACGAGGTAACTTTCGAGGATCCATTACCGAGTGATATTCATTAACTTGTTGTATTTGACTCGATTGACTTGTGCATCATTCAGCAGGCCTTCACGGAGATGAATAGTCAAGTTCCAATCATGGACCGAGGTCCAGTTGATGTGGCCAGTGACACCGATCACGCTTAGGACTCGGCTGAAGTGGGAGAAAGAGAAGAAGATGACGATGACGAGAGCGGTGATGAGGAGGATGACTCGGACGACAACTACGAAGCGGAATCTTCACGCTCGGACGACCGAGTGCGTGAGTCCTACTTGAAGGCGTGCCAAGACCCGGGAATCTGTGGTGGCAGCCCCAAGGGATTGAACATCACCAAGCCGACTGTGACCCCCCTCCCGACTCATAGCTGGAAGCGTGGACGTGGGGAAGTTGCTTCGTCGCTTTAGAAGGTATCGAAACAGGCCAAAGTCACCACCCACAAACCTCAGACGGTCGTACCCGTCCTAAAGATCAAGATGACTATTCCCATGGCTCCAGCGTTAGTATTTTCACTTCGGGTGTTATGGTTCTGAATTCGAATGAGTGATATGATATTCCGAGTGCTTCCTTTGAATTGTCGACACTTCTACTACTTCACCCGAACCCCAAACTGTGGAGAAGGAGTGGGCTAAAGTCGACACCGCGTCTTCGAAAGGTAAAATTTGGATTCTATCTAGCGCACGCCGTTGTTTTCTTTTTTGTTCATTCCCAAGTGTTTTTGAATACTTGAAGCCCCACATGAGGTGATAGACATTGATGTGGATGACAAGGTTGACCCGCAGAATCCTTTTGCAAACACAGAAGGTGATGCAGGAACCATCGCTTGTTGGTGCCTTGGTGTCATCACGGGGAACCAGCCTGGGTGCCAGAGTCACACTCGGAACCGGTACGTCGTCCTCCTTGCCGAGTCCTCCCACGACCAACATCTTCGTGCTACACCACATCCCGAAGGATTAGGTGGGAGCGAGCAAAGAGGCATTGATCCAGCTGGAGGTGATGAGCGAGCGGCTAAAGACGGCGTACGATGCGAGTGCATAATTGCAGAAGAATGTCCAAGTAAGTACTCTCGTAAGTGCCTTCCACAATTGGAATTTTGTCCCTGTGTCTTTTGTTTTTGGTTTTAGTCCCGAGTGGGTTTGCATCTGGGCACACCCACTGGGTTTTTCTAGTGGGGGCGTGTTGAGCGCACCCACTGGGTGTAGTCCTCGAGACTGTTGTCAAGCAAAGCAGTCGGCGAGAGTCTAAGAGTGCAGATGTATTCGATCTTCCAGTAAGGGCGCGTTGAGTGCACCCACTGGGTTTAGTCCTCGAGACTACCATTGGCTGAAGCAGTCGACGACATTCTTTAGAACTTTGAAACTTAACTGAATGAACTGTCATCTTGTATCCGGTTTACGAATTGTATGTCTTTTATTGACTAATATTTTACTTTTGTTTCTTGTTTGCAGGATGTTTGTGAGCTCGAAAGCCACTATAATGCTCTAGGAAAGGAGGTGCTGGCCCTGCCCCTCGACCTTGAAGCTGAGAAGTGCAAGAATGCCAGATTGGAGCAGGAAAATAAGACAATCGAAGGTATACTCATCATGTGTGACTATCATCGAAACTGTTCTTCCTCTCTGTCCAACTGAGTCTGCTTCATCAGATCTTCGTGGCGAAAATCATAAACTTGTCGAGGGGCTGAAGAATTCTATTTGTTTAGAAACTATGAAGACGACTCTCAAGAAGAAAGACATGGATTTGGCGGCTGCCCAAAAGGAGTCTAGTCGGAAAACCAAGGAGACCGAGGAGAAACTGAAGACAGTCAAGAAGCTGGAGGAAGAGAAGAAAACTCTGGAAGCTGCTGCAAAGAAGTCTAGGGAGGAACTTGGAGAGTGACACGTCCATTTTGCATCATGCTTTTATATTGATATTTATTGAATTATGGGCTGTTATTACACGTTATGGTACAACACTTATGCCTTTTCTCTCTTATTTTACAAGGTTTACATGAAGAGGGAGAATGCCGACAGCTGGAATCTTTGACTGGAAAAGGAGCAAATATGAGATACCTATTCTGCACAACTCCAAAAGTCCTAAAAATTTACGAAGAATTATTTTGGAATATATAAAAAATATTGGGCGAAACAGATACCAGAGGGGGGCCACCAGGAGGTGGCAAGCCTGCCACGCGCGACCACCCCCTGGTCGTGCCTAGCAGGCTGGTGACCCATCTGGCAGGCCCTCGACGCCCATCTTCTGCTATATGGAGGGTTTTGACCTGGGAAAAATAATAAGGGAGCTTTTGGGACGAAGCGTTGCCGTCTCGATGCGGAACTTGGACAAAACTAATCTAGATCTCCGATAGGGCTGTTCTGCCGCGGAAACTTCCCTCCTGGAGGGGGAAATCGAAGCCATCGCCATCACCAACGACCCTCTCATCGAGAGGGGGTCAATCTCCATCAGCATGTTCACCAGCACCATCTCCTCTCCAAACTCTAGTTCATCTCTTGTATCCGATCTTTGTCTCAAACCTCATAATGGTATCCATGGGTTGCTAGTAGCGTTGATTACTCCTTGTAGTTGATGCTAGTTGGTTTACTTGGTGGAAGATCATATGTTTAGATCCTTTATGCTAATTAATACTCCTATGATTATGAACATGAACATGTTTTGTGAGTAGTTACGTTTGTTCCTGAGGACATGGGATAAGTCTTGTTATAAGTAATCATGTGAAGTTGGTATTTGTTCGATATTTTGATGAGATGTATGTTGTCTCTCCTCTAGTGGTGTTATGTGAACATGGACTACATAACACTTCACCATTATTTGGGTCTAGGGGAAGGCATTGGGAAGTAATAAGTAGATGATGGGTTGCTAGAGTGACAAAAGCTTAAACCTTAGTTTATGCATTGCTTCGTAAGGGGCTGATTTTGATCCATATGTTTCATGCTATGGTTAGATTTATCTTAATTCTTGTTTCGTAGTTGCGGAAGCTTGCGAGAGGGGTTAATCATAAGTTGGATGTTTGTCCAAGTAAGGGCATCAGCCAAGCAATGGTCCAGCCACATATCAAATTATCAAAGTAACGACGTGAATCAAATGAGGATGATGAAAACTAGCTTGACAGAAATTCCTATGTGTCCTCGGGAGTGCTTTGCTTTATGTAAGAATTTTTCCAAGCCTGTCCTTTGCTACAAAAAGTATTGGTCTACCTTTCTGAAACTTTGTTACACTTGTTACTTGTTACTCGTTAAGAATTATCTTATCACAAAACTATCTGTTACCGATAATTTCAGTGCTTGCAGAGAATACCTTACTGGAAACCGCTTGTCATTTCCTTCTGCTCCTCGTTGGATTCGACACTCTTACTTATCGAAAGGACTACGATAGATCACCTATACTTGTGGGTCATCACAGAACTGAAGAAATCACACGCTTGGTCGGAGGACAAGCGAAAGCACATCACTGTCAAGAAAACCAATCTAGAGTAGTTCGTCGAAGAGTTCGGTGATACTGCCAATGAAAAACTCAAAGGTAAGCCTATCCGAGTGATTCTTGTGCATCTTCATTTGCCGAATGAAATTTGTCTATTCCTTCACTCTTTTCTTCATTCGTCTGAACCAAGAGTTCTACATCCACGTTACCGAGGAGACCGAGAAGATCGAGAAGGAGCGGGATCCACCCCGAGAGCTGCTGAAGGACAGTGCTGCCATGACCTTACTTCCTTTGGATGAACATGTCGAAGAAGTGGTTTCATACATTAGGAGGATCTGTACTGCCGTTTTGGGTATTGAGAAGGAGATCTTCTCTGACGAGGAACCTTCAAAGGATCTGGAATCCGCTCTCACCCGAATGAGAGATGTCCCAAGTCGAGTGAAACTCTGGAACAAATCAGTAGATCGAGCTGGAGCTGACATTGCTCTCTCACTCATCTGAATCCACTGCAAGGGGGTGGATGAGAAGAAGCTAAAGTCCTTGGAGGTTGCTAACAGGAAGCATGTCAAAATTGAAGACTTCATGGAGATGTTCATGGAGGTCGCCACTCATATTGCGGACTACGTCGACTTGGACACCTTTGTTGAAGCGGTGGTTCCGCCTCGCCCTAAGTGACCATCGGGCCAAAAAACTCTTTAGGATTTTTCCTTGAAATGTTGAGTGGTAGTTGTAACGATAAGACTTTGAATGAGCCCGAGGCTCCTTTCACCAGAACCTTTATCCGTACTCTCGTTTCAAGCGACGGAGTTTTTATTTGCCTTGATTTCATTCGATCTTTGATTTCTAGATGTTTATACTTAGGTGACACGGGGCCGCAACTAAGTGTCAAGTGTGGACGAGTTCCGCACTCGGAATTGTTCGTGAGAACAATGATTGTCCTGTCCATCTTGTTGTTCGAGTTTGGAGGATGTCCCGCTCGAAGCGTCTTTAACTTCGGCGACGCGGGGTTGCGGCTAAGCCTTCACGTGTGGGTGAAGACCCAAACTCGGAGTAGTTCGTCTTTAGAAAAATAATGGTGGTCATGTCCATCTTGTCATTCGAGTGTGGAGGATGTCCCACACAAAGCGTTTTTAACTTAGGCGACGCGGGGTAGCGGCTAAGTCCCCGAGTGTGGGTGAAGACCCGCACTCAGAGTAGTTCGTACTTAGATGAATAATGATGGTCATGTCCATCTTGTCATTGGAGTGTGGAGGATGTCCAACTCGAAGCATTTTTAACTTAGGCGACACGGGGTCACGGCTGATTCCCCGAGTGTGGGTGAAGACCCGCACTCGGAGTAGTTCGTACTTAGGCGAACAATGATGGTCCTGTCGATCTCGTCGTTTGAGTGTGGAGGATGTCCCGCTCGAAGCGTTTTTAACTTAGGCGATGCGGGGTCACAGCTAAGCCCCTGAGTGTGGGAGAAGACCCGTACTCAGAGTAGTTCATACTTAGACGAACAATGATGGTCCTGTCCATCTTGTCATTCGAGTGTGGAGGACGTCCCACTCGAAGTGTTTTTAACTTAGGCGACGCGAGGTCGCGGCTAAGCCCCCGAGTGTGGGTAAAGACCCGTACCTGGAGTAGTTCATACTTAGACGAATTATGATGGTCATGTCCATCTTGTTGTTTGAGTCTGGAGGATGTTCCACTCGAAGCATTTTTAACTTAGGCGATGCGGGGTCGCGACTAAGTCTCCGAGTGTGGGTGAAGACCCACACTCGGGGTAGTTCGTAATTAGACGAATGATGATGGTCCTGTCCATCTTGTTGTTCGAGTGTGGAGGATGTCCCACTCGAAGCATTTTAAAGTTAGGTGACGCGGGGTCGCGGCTAAGCCCCCCGAGTGTGGGTGAAGACCCGCACTCGGAGTAGTTCATACTTAGACGAATAATGATGGTCATGTCCATCTTTTCGTTCGAGTGTCAAGGATGTCCCACTCGAAGCGTTTTTAACTTAGGCGACGCGGGGTCACGGCTAAGCCCCCGAGTGTGGGTGAAGACCCGCACTCGGAGTAGTTCGTAGTTAGACAAACAATGATGGGCCTTTCCATCTCGTCGTTCGAGCGTGGAGGATGTCTCACTCCAAGCGTTTTTAACTTAGGCGACGTGGGGTCGCGGCTAAACTTTCGAGTAGTTCATACTTAGGCAAAATCAGGTTTGCAACTAAGTATTTTGTACCCACTGGGGGTGATAGGGGAAATTAATTCACCTGAGCAAAAAAGAAGTTACATTTCGAAAGGGTATAACAAAACAAAACTTTATTCATCAAGATCACTTGGATTTACTGACAAACTACACTCGTCATGTCTTATGTGTAGAACTTGTGAAGTAGGTCCGTGTTACAAGTTAGAGGCCCTTCTACGCCATCTTTGATGTTGTATAATCGATAAGATCCATTGTGCAGGACTTTGGAGATTGCGAATGGTCCTTGTCATGGAGGCGCCAGCTTATGGGGTCTCTGCTAGTCCAGTCAGAGAACCAGATCTACTTCTTGAAAAGCTCGTCCCCTGACCTGTCTGTCATGATAACACCTCAAATCCTGATGATAGACCGTTGATCTAATGAGGGCTAACTCCCTCTCTTCCTCTAGGAGGTCCAAACCGTCTTGACGTGCTGCTTCAGCCTCAGCTTCATCATATTGTCCCACTCGGGGGGAATTGTGCTGGAGATCACACAACAGCATGACTTCCGATCCGTACACCATGAAGAAGGGAGTGCATTGCGTAGAGCGGTTAGGAGTTGTTCGTATGCCCCATAGAACAGATGGAAGCTCTTCGACCCAAGCTCCAACATCATATTTTAGATCCCTCATCAATCGGGGTTTCAGTCCTTGGAGGATCATCCCGTTTGCATGTTCTTCCTACCCATCTGATTGTGGGTGAGACACGGAGGCATAGTTAACCCGAGTGCACTGGGAGTAGCAGAAATCGCGGAACTCGTCCGAATCAAAATTCTTCCCATTGTCCGTGATGATGTCGTGCAGGACACCGAATCTGAACATGATCCGCCAAATGAAACTGACGGCCATGCTTGCATCCAGACTCTTGATGGGTTTCGCCTCAACCCACTTGCTGAACTTATCGACTGCTACAAGCAGGTGGGTGCATCCGCTCATTCCTGTCCGTAGGGGTCGGACAATGTCAAGGCCCCACACAGCGAATGGCCAAGTGAGCGGGATCGTCTTTAACGCACACGTGGGCTTGTGGGACTTATTCTTGTAGAATTGACACCCAACACATAGATCAACCAGTTCTTTAGCAGCTTCATTGGCTCGGGCCAATAGAAGCCCGCTCGGAAAGCCTTGGCGACCAATGTCCGAGAGGACGCGTGATGGAGACAAGTCCCTGCATGAATATCATGTAAGATCTGCAGCCCTTCCTCCGGGGAAATGTTGGAAATACGCCCTAGAGGCAATAATAAAATGCTTATTATTGTATTTCCTAGTTCATGATAATTGTTTATTGTTCATGCTATAATTGTGTTAACCGGAAACCGTAATACATGTGTGAATGCATAGACCACAACATGTCCCTAGTGAGCCTCTAGTTGACTAGCTCGTTGATCAATAGATGGTCACGGTTTCATGATATGGACATTGGATGTCATTGATAACGAGATCACATCATTAGGAGAATGATGTGATGGACAAGACCCAATCCTAGGCATAGCACAAGATCTGTAGTTCGTCTGCTAAAGCTTTTCAATGTCAAGTATCATTTCCTTAGACCATGAGATTGTGCAACTCCCGGATACCGTAGGAATGCTTTGGGTGTGCCAAATGTCACAACGTAACTGGGTGGCTATAAAGGTACACTACGGGTATCTCCGAAAGTGTCTGTTGGGTTGGCACGAATCGAGACTGGGATTTGTCACTCCGTGTGACGGAGAGGTATCTCTGGGCCCACTCGGTAAGACATCATCATAATGAGCTCAGTGTGACTAAGGAGTTAGCCACGGGATGATGTATTACGGAACGAGTAAAGAGACTTGCCGGTAACGAGATTGAACAAGGTATAGAGATACCGACGATCGAATCTCGTTCAAGTATCATACCGATAGACAAAGGGAATTGTATATGGGATTGATTGAATCCCCGACATCGTGGTTCATCCGATGAGATCATCATGGAGCATGTGGGAGCCAATATGGGGATCTAGATCCCGCTGTTGGTTATTGACCAGAGAGGTGTCTCGGTCATGTCTACGTGTCTCCCGAACCCGTAGGGTCTACACACTTAAGGTTCGATGACGCTAGGGTTATAGGGAAATGGTATACGTGATTACCGAAGGTTGTTCGGAGTCCCGGATGTGATCCCGGACGTCACGAGGAGCTCCAGAATGGTCCGGAGGTAAAGACTGATATATAGGAAGCCCAGTTTTGGTCACCGGAAAGTTTTCGTTCTCATCGGTAGTGTACCGGGAGTGCCGGGAGGGTGCCGGAGGACCCCCGGGAGGGGTGTGACGACCATATGACTTCGTGCGCCCTTAGAGGAGGTGTAACAGCCCTTATTGGGCTGGCCAAGACCTTCTAGAAAGGCCCATGCGGCTGGAGATCAAGAGATAGGGCTGAAAAGATTTAAAAGGAGGAGATCCACCTCCCTTGTGGGAGGTGGACTCTTCCCCTAGTTCGGCCGAACCTCTCCTCCTTGGAGGAGGGTCCAAGGCAGCCCTCACTCTCCCTCCTCCTATATATATGCAATGGTTTGGGCTGATTTGAGACATGACTTCTCTCTCTCTCTCGGCGCAGCCCTACCCTTCCTCTTCATCGTTCTCCGTAGCGCTTGGCGAAGCCCTGCCGGAGTTCACGTAGATCCACCATCACCATGCCGTCGTTCTGCCGGAGCTCTCCCTCAACCTCTCCTTCCTCCTTGCTGGATCAAGGCGTAGGAGACGTCATCGGGCTGCACGTGTGTTGAACGCGGAGGCTCCATTGTTCGGCGCTGAGATCGGAATCCACCGCGATCTAAATCGCTGCGAGTACGACTCCACCAACCGCGTTCTTGTAACGCTTCCGCTTAGCGTTCTTCAAAGGTATGAAGATGCAATCTCTCCCCACTCGTTGTTGGTTTCTCCATGGATAGATCTTGGTGATCGTAGGAATTTTTTTGATTTACTACTACGTCTCCCAACAGGAGATGCATTTCCGAGGGACTCTTGTAGCACTTTTCTTGTTCAATTGATCACCTAAAACTTCGAATGACTTGGAACGACAACGATTGAGCCTCTTCTTCGTCTTATGGGAGTTCTTGCTGGAGCAAGTATGCCAAATAAGGTTGAGTCTACTCGGGAGTGATTACCATCACTTCATGGACTAGGTCGACCACAGCTGTGACGTCAATCTCAGTCAGATTCGATGGACGGACTGCTTGAGGGAGCTCCTCTGTGAAAGGATCTTCTGCAATAGTTGGGGCACGCAGATGATCGAGGAATGTGTCCTTAGGGACCGCTCGTTGAGTGGACCCAATCTTTGCCAGGTCATTTGCTGCCCGATTCTTTGCGTGAGGAATGTGATGCAGTTCCAAACCTTCAAAATTCTTGTCCAGCTTTGTGACCGTGTTACCGTAACCGGTCATAGCTAGGCTTCAAATGTCCCACTCTTTCATTACTTGGTTTACAATGAGGTCTGAATCACCGTAGACCATCAAACGATGGATGCCGAGTGAGATGGCCATGCAGAGCCCATATAGGAAGGCTTCATAGTCAGCCTCATTGTTTGACGAATCGAAATGGATTTGGAGGACATAGTTCAGCCGATCTCCTTTGGGAGAAACAAGAATCACGCCAGCCCCCGAGCCATTGAGCATCTTGGATCCGTCAAAGAACATAGTCCGGTGCTTGGGAACACTCAGAATTGGTTGCTCTTTCTCAATCCACTCGGACATGAAGTCAACCAGTGCCTTGGACTTGATTGCTTTCTTGGCTTCAAACTTGATCTCTAATGGGAGGGGGTCAATTTCCCATTTTGCCACTTGGCCAGCAGCGTCTCTATTATGCAAGATCTCCAACAGGGGAGCGTTGCTAATGACCATGACCCAGTGCTCTTGGAAGTAGTGAACCATCTTTTTTGCAGTCAGGTAAATACCATAGACCAACTTTTGATAGTGCGCCCTTTGCTTGGAAGGGGTCAACACTTCTGAAATGTAATATATGGGTCTTCGGACTTTGAATGCTTTTCCTGGCTCTTCACGCTCTACTGCAAGGACGGTGCTCACCACTTGGTTAGTAGCTGCAATGTATAGTAGTAAAGGTTCCTGACTGCCCGGAGCAGCTAACACCAGCTAGGTGGAAACAATACCTTGAGTTCTTCGAACGCGGCTTGTGCTTCATTAGTCCACTCGAACTTGTCACACTTTTTCATTAGTCGGTAAAGAGGCAGATCCTTTTCATTGAGTCTTAAGATGAATTGGCTTAGGGCCGCAAGATAACCTGTCAACCTCTGTACATCATGTAGGCGTTCTGGTTGCTTCATTCGGACTATGGCACCAATCTTGTCTAGATTGGCGTCAATCCCATGTTTGGAAACAAGGAAACTGAGTAACTTTCCCACAGGCACTCCGAATGTGCACTTGGCTGGATTCAACTTTATTCCAAAGCGCCGTAAATTGCGAAGCTTTCAGCAAGGTCAACTAGGAGGTCAGAACCTTTCCTAGACTTCAACACGATATCATCCATATAAGCTTCTACATTCGGACTGATCTGCCTTTGTAAGCATTTTTGGATCAGACGTTGGAAAGTAGCTCTAGCATTTTTCAGACCAAAAGGCATAGTGACATAGCAAAAACACCCGAATGGGGTGATGAAGGCCGTCTTTATTTCATCAAGACCATACATTCGGATCTGGTGGTACCCAGAGTATGCATCCAGGAACGATAGTCGTTCACATCCAGTAGTAGAGTCAACTATTTGATCTATCAGTGGTAAAGGAAAATGATCTTTTGGGCATGCCCGATTGAGGTGTTTGAAGTCTATACACATACATAGTGATTTATCCTTCTTAGGCACCAGAATGACATTCGCGAGCCACTCAGAGTGGTATACCTCACGAATGAATTTGGTAGCCAAGAGCCGAGCTATTTCTTCACCAATCGCCTTGCACTTTTTGGCGGAAGATCGACGCAAGTAATCTTTGACTAGCTTGACTTTGGGATATGTTTGGAGTCGATGCTCAGCCAGCTCCATGGGAACACCAGGCATGTGAGACGGTTGCCATGCGAAGATGTCCCAATTCTCACGGAGGAAATGGATGAGCTTGGCTTCCTATTTCTCTCTAAGTGATGTGGGGATGTTTGTCAGGGCAGCGCTTGGATCGGTTGGATGGACGCCGATATGCTTGGTCTCACCAGCCGACTGGAAAGCCGAGCACCTGTTCATTGGCAATCTTGGAACCCTGCTGAAGGCATTCCTCTGCTATCTTCCGGTTGCCTCTTATGGTGATCACACGAGTCAGTCCTGGCATCTTAAACTTGACATACACTAAGCATGGTCTATCCATGAAGCGTGCGTAAGATGGCCTGCCTAGGATGGCATGGTAAGCACTACGGAAATCCACCACGGCGAAGGTGAACTGCTCGTTCGTGAAATTCTTTTCGCTTTTTCCGAACACTATGTCCAGAGCGATCTGACCGAGTGATTCCGCTTTCTTTCCAAGGACTATCCCATTGAAATGCATGTTGCTCTTGCTCATTCGGGACATCGGGATGCCCATCGCCTTGAGCGTATCAGTGTATATTATGTTGATCCCACTCCCTCCGTCCATCAGGACCTTACACGGTCGAACGCTGTTCACAAGTGGATTGAGGACCATCGCCTACCTCCCGGGGTGGCTATGTATGGTGGAAGGTCGGACTGATCGAAACTAATCGGAGTCTTCACCCAGTTGAGTTGTTTGGTGCTAGTCGGATCTGCCATGTTGACTTCCCGATTGGCCACCTTCAATCATCTCGTACTCTTGATGTTAGCGAAGATCACCAGGACCATGTCGACTGTTGGGTACCTGGGAGAACCCTCTTCTTCATCAGCATCATCTATATCCTCTGAGGACTCTTTTCTCATTGTCTGTTTGAGCAGGCGACATTCCTGAGTTGTATGCTTTGAGAGCACAATGTTGCCTTCTTCATCCGTCTTGGTATGAACCTGACAAGGCTGATCAAGAATGTCGGGGTTAGAGTCGGAACTCTTCTTGGGAGTCCACTCCTTATTCTTTTTATTCGGCTTGGGCTTGCCTTGACCTTGCCCTGAGACGGCCGCAACCTCTACCTTGACGGAAGCATCGATCTTTTGCTTCTGCTGCTTTTCCCAGCATTGCCCCCCGACCGAGGAGCATTGCCGGTTCGTCCTTTGCAGCTATGGAGGCAGTCTTCTTCTTCGCCGTTGGCGTATTTATTTGTGATCTCCATGGCCCAACTGAGGGATAGATCCCCAGCTCGACCAAACTTAAGAATCTATTCTCGATACCGAGTGCCTGCCCTGAAGGCGCACACGGCCTGATGCTCTGTCACATTCTCCATTTTGTTGTGTAGTGTGGTCCAACATTGTATGTATTCATGGAGAGTCTCATTGCTCTTCCGGACGCAATGCTATAGTTCCGTCAGTCCACCCGAGTGCTTGTACGTGCCCACAAAGTTTTTGGAAAACACTCAGGCTAGGTCTTCCCAGGAATAGATGCAACTAGCGGGAAACTAGTTCAGCCATGCTCGTGCTGATCCCTCCAACATGAGTGGAAGGTGCTTCATGGCAACGAAATTGTTGCCGCCACCGATCTGGATGGCCACTCGGTAGTATTGAGCCAAGTTTCCGGCTTCGACTCGTCGTTGATTTTACCAATTCTTGTCGCTAAATTATAATTAGGGGGAATCTTGGCCTCCCGGATGTATCTGCTAAAGCATCCGAGTCTGGACTCACCCAACCAATAACTCGGTATCTGTTATCTCTCTTCCGATCAACCACTCACCGAGTGATGTCGGATCAAGGTTCCACTCATGGTCCTGCCCAAAACGATAGCCCCCGTCAAATGGATGTTGGCCTCGCACGCTGCCCCTCGGAGGGGGAGTGAAGGAGTCCTGGTTTCAGGGGTCCTCGGGTGGCCGACCTGTGGGCCGGACAATATGGGTCGATTATATAACATTGGATTGAGCGGAGGCCCTATCTCCAGGAAGGAACCTTCGGGCATTGTGGCGTATCCTCCACGTTTGGAGTAGTGAATAGGCATGTTTATCCCTTCGATGTGTAACCGACCATGTGTAAACCCTAGGTACCCTCGGTGACTATATAAGCCAGAGGGTTTTAGGTTGTAGAGAGGACAACTCATCTAGCATTTAGCTATTCGATCTCAAGGTAGATCAACTCTGGAACCTACATATCATCAATACAATCAAGCATGACGTAGGGTACTACCTCCATAGGAGGGCCCAAACCTGGGTAAACATCGTCTCCTTCGTCTCCTGTTACCATCGATTCTAGTCTCACAGCTTGGCACCCCCTACCTGAGATCCGCCGGTTTTGACATCGACATTGGTGCTTTCATTGAGAGTTCCATTGTGATCACTAGAGGAATCAATGGCTCGCGTCATCATCAAGGAAGAGGTCTACAACATGAACACTTTTGTCCCCGGACAAATCATCACTTTCGGCAGCATTGTGCTGCACGCTCACCCGACTGGCCATTTAGGCCGGGTCAGGAGCTTGGCCCTTGGTCAAGAGGTCGGATTCGGGAACCTAGAGTTCTTCGTATACTCTCGGGGTGATCTTTCGCTAATTGGGCTTGCAGTCTCTCCTGCCATACCCGAACACTCCGAGGCTTTAACCTCGGATCCCACTTTCGATCACGTCCACGGGGTTTACCTCGGCGATCTCCTAACTCTTAGTCCGGATCCGTCCATAGTGCTAGATGTCCAGACATCCGTTTTTGCCGGACACTCCCTTTGGGGATACATAATAGAGATCATCTCTAAAACCTCCAAGCATGTTGACCCGATCGAGCTCTCAATACTCAATGAGGCTCTAGATCGGATCTCGTCGATGAAGATTACCGACGACCCAACCCCGATCCATGCTCATATCGGTCTTAGGGTGGAACATGACGATTTTTTCATCTCACCCACCACCCAATTGATAGCCACAGTCGAAGATTTAACCGACATGTTAGACTGTGCCTCCGAGGAGGCACAATACATGGATGAGGAGGATTGCGCTCCCACCCCCGTTAGCACCAGGAGATGGGCCGGCACGTCCACATATGACGTCTACATGGTGGACACTCCAACCGCTAACGGCAATGACACACCTAAAAACAATGGCAACAAGTCGGGTGAAGTGCCGTCAAGGCGGCGGCAGCCGCATAAACGGTCAAAAGGCAAAAAGGAAAGGAAAGCTATCATCGACACCGGGGCTGGAGATACCCCGAAAGACCTCGGCGATCCCGATATCCCCGAACACCCGCTAGAGGGTCAGGAGAGGCCTGAAGACCAGCGCAACCCCAATTTTCTAACTGATTCTGAGGATGAAAATTACCTCCCCCTGTCGAGGAGGAAAACATCCCGGAAGCCGATGACTTTGCCATCCCCAAAAATCTTGAAGATCGGGAACTGTTCAGGCAACAACTTATAGCCACGGCCCACAGCCTGAAAGCAAAAGAACAGCAGCTTAAGGCTGAATAGGACAACCTCAACGATTGATGGACGAGAGTCCTCTCAGCTGAAGACGGATATGGTACCGGTCTATCGGACCAACCTAAGAACTATCCACGTAGAAGGCTGCTACCACAATTCGACGACGAGCTCATTGATACGCCATCTCCCAAACATACCCCATATGACAAGCCAAACCGCCCTCTTCGAGGACGAGACTAGACGGCTAATGACATGGGTAATAGGCCGACGATACCATGAAGACGGGAAAAGAGCCAATAGAGCCCAATGATAGGTTCGACCTGCGGCATGACCTGGACTACAGAACAGGTCGTACTAGATCCATCTATGGATCCGCAGGGTACTCACCGATAGACGGGAAGGGTACATGCCTTGGCTCGACCGTAACAATAGAGGCCGAGAATGAAACCGGGCTAGAACAAATGCTGATTACCGGCGTGACATAGCTCGGGTCAGAGGCACCTCCCACCCAATGTTCTTCACGGACAAGGTGATGCAACATCAGTTCCCAAAGGGGTTTAAACCCGTAAACATAGAGAAGTACGATGGGACAACTGATCCAACCGTATGGATTGAGGATTTCCTCCTCCACATCCACATGGAGCGAGGAGATGATTTCCACGCCATCAAGTATCTACCCTAAAGATTAAGGGGCCAGCTTGGCACTGGTTAAACAGCCTCCCCGAAAACTCCATCAGATGCTGGAAAGATTTAGAGGACACATTCCGATCTAACTTCCAGGGCACCTATGTTCGGCCGCCAGAGTCCTCCGACCTAAGCAACGTCATCTAGAATCCAGGAGAGTCCACATGGCAATTCTGGAATCGGTTCTTGATCAAGAAAAACCAGATCATTGACTGCCCGGACGCCGAGGCAAGAACCTCCTTCAGGCATAATATTCGAGATGAAATGCTGGCCCGCCAGCTTGGCCAGGATAAACCTCGGACAATGTCCGCCCTTACATCACTCATGACCTGCTTTTGCGCAGGCAAGGATAACTGGCTCGCAAGACGGAGTCACAACCCCAAAGACCCCGGAACCTCCAAAGTTCGGGACGGGAATGGGAAACCAAAGCGCAACAAGAATAAGCACATGCACAACAATAGTGATGCCGATGACACGACCGTTAACCTTGGATTCTGCAACTCCCGACCAGGGCAGCAGAAGAAGCCTCCTAAAGGTAATCGCGACAGACCCACCCCGCTGGACAAGATAATGGAAAGGCCTTGCCAGATCCATGGCACTCAAGAGAAGCCCGCCAATCACACCAACCACAACTATTGGGTATTCAAACAGGCCGGCAAGCTCGCATCCGAGGATCAAGGCAACAACCCACGTAGCGAGGGCGAGGATGCGCCTCGTGGTCCAATCGGTGGCAGACAAAAGAAGTTCCCTCCAGAGGTAAAAGGAGTAAATATGATATACGTCACTCATATACCCACAAAGGAGAGGAAGCGTGCCCTTTGAGAGGTCTACGCCGTAGAGCCTTTAGCCCTGAAGTATAACCCATGGTCGGCGTACCCGATCACTTTTAATCGACGTGACCACCAGACCAATATCCATCATGGGGGTTCGTCCGCACTCGTCCTAGACCCCATCATAGACAGGTCTCACCTCACTAAAGTCCTCATGGACGGAGGAAGTACACTAAATCTGATTTAGTCAGATACGGTGAAAAAGATGGCTATAGATCCGTTAAGGGTCAAACCCAGCAACACTACCTTTAAAGGGGTGATTCCAGGCGTCGAAGCTCGGTGCACAGGCTCTGTAAGCCTGGAAGTAATGTTCGGTTCGCCCGATAACTTTCGAAGCGAAGACTTGATCTTCGACATCGTACTTTTCTGCAGCGGCTATCATGCCCTGCTAGGCCAAAGAGCGTTCGCTCGCTTTAACATCGTCCCACACTACCCATTTCTCAAGCTCAAGATGCCCGGCCCCAAGGGGGTCATTACTGTCAACGGCAATACAGAGCGCTCCCTCCGAACTGAGGAACATGTGTTGGCCCTGGCGTCCAAATTCCACTATAGTGATGATTGGCAAACTCCGACACCTACCATAGAGGCACGTAAGGTTGGGAAAAGAGCTCGGTTTCAGCCCAAACTATTAGAACATTCTATTCCACGTAAATAGGGACTCTCCCCCCATCGCATAGCCCTAGGACCAGCAAAGCACGTGCCAAGGAGGCACAACTTTGCTCTCAAGATTCCATGGGCGGCGGTGGGGAAAAAGGGGTAGGTGTTCGGCTGGACCAAACTATTGCCATCAAATGTCTTCAGACACACTGCAGGTACCATCAAGGGCCTGCGAAAGGCGTAAAGCAAATCCACACTTCGGTGACTTCTCAAGACTTTGTTTACAAGATTCGTTCGCCAAACAGTACCACCCGTTGAGGTGCACCACTCACTAGGAGGAGCAAGAGCAGACAAACGACAAGGCACATCGAGGACGTCAGGTCACCAATCGAAGACCCCTGTTACAACCACTCCTATAAAATTTATATCTCAAATACCTGTAAACATTTGCTTCGGCAATTCAAGAAATAAGAGTTGTTGAGAAAAATATAAAATAGTTATATATGGTTATCTCATTGTCATTTTTGGCACATATTCTATTTTCTCCCTCTTCTTGAGAAACTATTCGGTACATTACGATGCAACCGGCTAATAGACTGGCGGCTCAAGTTTAAAAAAATCGCCTTATGCACAATTGATTTTGCGTTCGGCGTCTTGGAATTCGCTTTATATGCATTGGTTCCGAACTATGTCTTGGGTCAATAGTTGGGTTGCCCGGCTCTTGTGCTTGACCCTTTATGTTCCACTCGTTCGGCTGAAAGGCCAAATGGAGAACCTCTATGATTGTGTTTCCGTATAGTCTGGTCAAGCACCTCAAAGGAGAAAGCCGAAAACTGACAGTCATAGTATGCGAGAACCGGTTTGCGAATCAGAGCTTAAGTGTTATACTCAAGACCTCGTTAGAGGTTATTCTATGTCATACGATTGCTTTGGTGTTCGTACAAACCATGTGATATCGGCTTTAGCCACGGTTCATCCAAACATCACAAGTTACCGGGGGCTAGTCATTAGCCTCCCATGGTCCTTTTTCGCGGCCCTACGGCTAAGTGAAAGCAATAAAGCATTATGGTCTGATTGGCTGGTCTGCTACACACTACCACCTTCGGGTACTGATAGCTCGGCTAAGGTTTATAGTGCATAAGTAGAGACACCCCGCGTAGCATCTACATGGGGGCTAAAGCTGACGACTCGCAGCTTTCAGTTTCAATGGCCAGACAGAAGTTATAAGGAATGAGAAACATTAAAAACATGATAAACCATGCATAATAAATATACAAGCGTTCAAAGGTCTTCAGACATATTACAAAGCATTTAATCATAAATGTCCTCTTTTGAACACTGCGACTCTATCGCCCGAGCACCCTCCATTACTCCGAAGAAGTATACCTCAGGGCACCTATGCTCCTTTCCAGGAGGTGGAAGGGCGGTGGCTATCTTTATCGGATCAAGCCCCGGCCAGTGCACCTTGGCCTTCACAAAGGCCATCTGAGCTCCCTCGATACAGGAGGAAAGCCTTAGTGCGTCGATCCGGGGCAAGGCGTCGCTCATCTTCTGCACCAGGCCAAAGTAGTTGCCCGACAGTGGCTCGTTGAGCCATATCTAGATACAGAGATCCTTCATGGGCGGCTCCGCCATCTGGTGCATCTCCATCAGCTACTTAAGCTGGTCAATAAGGAGAGGAGAGCGCTCGGGGACTTCAAAGTATGCCTAGAATAGACGAGCTTCATCTCATTCTCCCCGCGAAGCATATAATTGGTTTGCATCCGCTATGCTCTTATGGAGGTCCGAGCAGGCCACTGAGGAACGCCACACCTGGGTAAGCAATGCGAACTTGCTATCCTCTAAGACACACTGCAGTAAATACGGCTTACCATCCGTGATAATCTTCACTTAGCGGACTTGCTCCTCAAAGAACCGCCTATCCACCCACTCATTTCGGAGATCAGATTTTAGGGTGGATAGTTATGCGGCCTGCACCTTGCCTTTTTGCTCGAGGTCCTCGCACTTCTGGCCGACGTCTTTGAGCTCCTACTGGATTTCCTCCACCCGAGCTTCATGCTTAGCACTTGTGGCTTTTAGAGCGGAAAGTGCAGCAGCCGCTTGTTCGGCTGCCGCCCTCTCGCCGCGGCCTCCTACTTCACTTTTTGTAGCTCGGCCTTGAGCTTCTCAATTTCTTTCGCCGAGGCTGCATAAGAATCAAACATATAAATACTAAGTGGTCAGCACAGTGATGAAAAATTTGGATATTATAATCCAGCTTACCCTGTGCCTCGTTGAATCTCTTATTCAGAGCGTGAAGCTCATCTTCGGAGCTCTTGAGCTTCTGATTTAGCTCGCCCACCTCGGCGACATTAGCAGTCGCCGCCGATGATGAAGCCTACAAAAAACGAATCCTTATCTGGTTGCATGGGTTCAAACCTCTGAACTGTCATAAATATGATCTTATGTCTGGTCCTCTTAAGGGTTGTTAGAATATTCCGAACACATATCGTCTCGTACATTGTCCGGATAATGGTCTATGATTGCTCCCCACGGTTTTTTTTCCAAACTCACCTAGGGCTCGGGGGCTGCCATGTATATAATGATAAAACAAAGAAATTAATATTTTGCAAATAGAGGGTTGCGTGGCTTGCCTGAAAGTCCACCCTTCAAGGCCTCCTTCAGTCCGCTGTCAACGGACTGCATGCTTTGCAATACCGCACCCATAAGGGTGTGGTGCTCCTCGGAGATGGAGGCGCTCGATAGAGCCTCCCCCATAACCGGCCACCCATTGGTCGGTGGCGCCAGTGGTGATCGGTTAACCCGATATCCAACCGGAGATTGAACCGGTCCCTTCAGAGGCGTGGTGCGCTCCGAAGATGGCCTTGGAGGGGATTGAACATCCTCTCGTCCGGTCTCCTCAGTATCCGGGCAGGGCTCTTCCCTCAGGTCTTCAATGGATGAGGCGTTAGCCCCGACCATGACGTCATCACCCCCAACACAGGTTTTTGGCTCCAAAGGAACCAGTTGGGATGCCACCTCTGTGGCCTCCTTCGTGCCGCCCAGAGAAGTGGGGTGAGACGTGGTCCCGCTCGGCGCTATCTCGGCGGGCGGGGTCTCCCCGTCCGAAACTTGGTCGGTGGGGAGGACGCGTGGTGGGTTGCAAATTAATGGGTGCTCACATGATTTTAACATTTAAAAACTTAGCATTAACAGGTCAGGAAGTCTTAGAATCCTTACATTCGACCTGGGGGCTTGACCCTTAGGTTCCTTGTTGGAACCTTCTCTAAGTCCTCGGACTCTGTATCCGAGTCCGAACTATTGTCGAATAGAATCAACTACGTCCGACGCGCTTTCTTCGGGGCAGGAGTATGTGCCTCCTCTGAGGTGTCCGATGATGTTGCCCTCTTTCTTCCAAGGGGGGAATTGCCTTACCCCTCGTCATTACGCTCCTCCTCCTGATTGGCGGAGGCATGTGTTTCCCCTACACAGTGTCCAGCTGGTCTTTTATGCGGAGACCTCCTCGGCATGTTCTCTTCTTCTCCTCCTTCTTTTATGGCACCTTGTAAGGTGGCACGACGAGCATCTCCGACAATAGCTTGGACCTTGGTTCTTCGGGTTGTGGTTCTAGGCAGTTGATGCCTGTGGCTTTGCTCAGCCACTTCTGCAAAGGTGATCAGAAAGGAGCTTAAATTTTCTTCCGAAGAAACAGAGCCGATCAATTAAAACTGTGTTATCCTAGGGAAGGAGGGCTATCGGCAGATATACCCCGGTCCTCTCCTTGGCTAGCCAATTCTCCTACGCCTTGAACATCGCCTTCCACAGCTTCTCCCGAGTGGTGCGGAAGAGATGACGATTTGTAGGCTCATTGGCAAGCCGATAGGCCCACATCGGAGAGTCCTAGCGCTAGCAGGGGAGGATGCGTCGCCGAAGCATAATCTAGACCACGTTGGCCAATTCGATATTGCCCTTGATCATGGAGGCGATGCACCTTTGTAGGTGGTCCACCTTAGTATCCGACCCCCCAGTCGAGGCCCTTTTGGAGCCATTTGGTGGGGGAACCGGATCTGAATTCGGCCAGAGCAGCTCGGCCATCCTCCCTTCGCTCGGTCATATAACACCACTATTTTCGCCAAGTTTTGATGGTGTCGATCAATGTGCCAGATGGCCATCCGACGCGAGGGAGCTTCGATAACTTCCCCGCCGCAGTCCGCGTGTTCGCCCGCAACACACTTCGGCTTGATATTAAAGACCTTGAGCCATAGTCCGAAGTGTGGCTCGACCCACAAGAAGGCCTCACAGACGATGATGAAAGCCAATATGTGCATGAAGGAGTTCAGCGGGAGGTCGCGGAAGTCGAGCCCGTAGAAGAACATAAGCCCCCTCATGAAGGGGTGGAGCAGGAAGCTCAATCCCCGGATGAAATGAGGGATGAACACCACCCTCTCGCGCGGTGGTAGATGTTGGCGGGGAGCTAGCTGGCGTCCTTGAGGTCCCGGATGTCCTGGTCAGTGACCGTGGAAGCCTCCCACTTGTCGTTGGTACCAGAACCAGCCATGGCCGGGCTTGAAGGGGGAGTTGCGGAAAATCTAGATCTGCGCTTTGGAGATTCTAGAGATTGGGAAGCAGGGGATGAGAATGGGAAGCGTGGTTGTGCCTCGGGTTTTTCCCCTTCTTATGTGGCTAGTCGCTGGTAAACCTCCCTTTGCTATAATGCATATCCCTTCGCTTCCCAAGATGTTCGTGCCGTTATACGCACATGATTAAACATACCCCGTGTGAAACGGAGCACGATCTGTGCATTGATGGATCGTGCTGATGTAAACGGCCTCGAACCACGGTTCGAGTTTTTGCAACTGGTCCAACGGTCATTGTAGGCCGCGACCTTTCGTCAGAAAGGTTGTCAGGGAATTATGTTTGCTCCTTGACGCTTGGCCTTCTGGGCTAAGCTATTCATGGTGTTCGGGCGATTCACAGATTGGGAAAAACTACATGTCATTGGAGGCCGAACTAAACCCTGTCGGTCACTAATGGAGGAGATGAACTCACCTCGTAATCTGAAGACTCTGATCAAGCAAAGCTGGATCTAAGACCCTTGGCATTGGAGGCTAGTTCGAGGGCTGCTGAGGAAGTCCTGGTTTTAGGGGTCCTCGGGTTGCCGACCTGTTTCTCGTGGACCAGACTTTATGGGCCGATTATCGAACATTAGATTGAGCAAAGGCCCTGTCTCCAGGAAGGAAGCTTCGGTAATCGTGGCATATCCTCCACGTTTGGAGTAGTGAATAGGCATGTTTATCCCTTCGACGTGTAACCGGCCATGTGTAAATCCTAGGTACCCTCGGTAACTATATAAGCCGAAGGGTTTTAGGTTGTAGAGAGAACAACTCATCTAGGGTTTAACTATTAGATCTCCAGGTAGATCAACTCTGTAACCTACATATCATTAATACAATCAAGCAGGACATAGGGTATTTGCTCCATAGGAGGGCCCAAACCTGGGTAAACATCGTCTCCTTTTACCATCAAATTCTAGTCTCACAGCTTGGGACCCCCTACCCGAGATCGACCAGTTTTGACACCGACGGGGAGTCCGACTAAAATCATGATGATCGCGCCCGCGTCCTCCATACTGGCCTCTCGGAAGAAGGGGAGTTCACGGGTCTTTCCTTGGTACGAGGGGACTGTGAGTAGACTAGATGCTGTCTGCCCAAGCTGACGCGCTGTGAATGCGCTGGTGTGACTGTGACACCCCTGAATTTTGTTGCAATGCAGTTATTAGCTAGGCCTCGATTTACCAAAAGGCCTCACCGGCTGCCGAGTGACAAGCTTGGATGGAAACCTGAATCCAAGTGGCCGCGGCCAGATTCAGCAAGGGGGCGCGCATCACTGGGATGGTTTATGGTCGCTACTGGGTGAATAGCTAGCGGCGACTCCAACTAGAACTGGGAATCTCCCTTGCTGCGCGCTATTCGAGTGATCGTTGGAGCTGCTCGAGTTGCTCGCACTCCGCCAATCTAGACTGGCGCGTAGTCTCCAAGGCCACCTCGTCTACGGAAGTTCCCACGATGGGAGTGAGAAGAGCCTGATCATTCCTGTGCCTAATTTCTTTCCGCTACTCCCGAGCGAGGGATCGGGGAGTGTGACCGTTGGAATTGTTGTTGTTGCGGTTGTCGTCTCGGTCGCGGGCACCTCCTACGAAATATCTTGGAGGTGGTGCATCTCGGACCGGGTCGGCTATCAGGACCTCCGCAATGTCCCCGTTGCTCTCGAGATCAGCCGCACCAGAAGAATCGCCATCTGACGACGATAAAAGGCAATGGAAAGACTTGTTGGTGTTGTGCACGGGTATCTGCTCGGTCGCAGCATGAACCGCCATAGCGTGCTTGACCCAGCGCTGCAGCCGTGAACGCCTGGGGCGCCTATGACAAGCTGCAACACGAGTCGGATAAGTTGTTCGGTATGGTGTGGATGGTTGTCGAAGGAGGACCCCTTACATCTTTGCGCTGAAGTGCACCGCGCCTCGGGCAGGCAGTGCCTCAGCATCCAGTGGCGCTTCCTGCGGCCACGCTGAATCGTCGACAGTGAAGCCGAGGGAACCGAAGAGGATATCGCCGCCAATTGTCATCATGATGATCAGGAAAAGTGGAAGTTCCATCTGCACCGGAATTCGCTAGATGCGTAGCCCCACGGTGGGCGCCAACTGTCGTGGGAATGAACCTGGCAAAAGTACTAAGGGTGCGAAAGGAGGGGCGAAGTCTAGCTGTGGCGCAAGTGTTCACTCGGATGTGTACGAGTTCATGCCTCACTCGGGAGTGATGAAAGCCCTACGTCTCGAGCCCGGAGGCTTGGTGTTTGCTTATGGGGAGTATGGATTACAAGGGGACGGAACCCTTTCTATGGTGCCCAATGGTGGCTTATATAGAGTGCGCCACCACCTGTTAAGTGCTACCATTAATGTCGATTAATGCTACGTTACAGAAACTACGTATTTGAGTGGAGCGTTACTGGTAACGCATAATTAACTACACTATTAGTGTTGCTTCAAATCCCTCGGACATTGCTTCTCCTGAGCCGCTGATCTTCTATCACTCAAGGGAAGCTATGACCGTCTGAGTGACTTGAATGGTCCGAGTGAATCTTCGTATGCATCCGAATGCACTTTTACTCCAAGGGTTTTAATGATAATATGGACCGCTTGTGGGTACTAGATGTTAGTCTTGTGACCCTACCAATGGTAGACGACCTCATCAACAAGCATGCCAACTATGGGTCTATGTTTATCATTTTCATCAGGTTTGGCAATTCTACTACCTTCATCACAGAAGTAAATAACATGCCCATCAATATTTTCTACCAAGATATCTTTTACAATAGAAATACTAGGTTCCACTTTAATTTGTTCATAGGGCTTAGGTGCTTTAATATTACTTTTGCAAACCACAATTGATACCTTAGCATGTTCCTTTATGCTAACAGGGAAAGGTGGTTTTTCAATATAAGAAGTAGGCACAACTGCATCAATATTGTAAATGGTAGTTTCTTCTTTAGCAATGACCGGTTCTTTGATTTCCTTTTTAATAGGGGGGTGATATTTAAAGAATTTCTCCTTAAGGAGATCAACATGAGTAGCAAATGATTCACAAAAGAGGCTACTATCTCAGAGTCAAGTCCATATTTAGTGCTAAACTTGTGAAACGCATCGATATTCATACAAGATTTAACACAATCAAACTCAAGTTAATACCTGACTCATTACCTTCACCGAGTTCCCAATCTTTAGAGTTGTGTTTAATACTTTCTAATAGATCCCACATGAATTCAATAGTATTGTTCATAAAATAACCAGTACAAGAAGTATCGAGCATGTATCGATACTTATGAGAAAGCCAAGCATAATTTTTTTTAATAATAATTTCTCTTGAAAGGTCATGATTGGGGCATGAATATAAAATTGACTTAAGCCTCCCCCAAGCTAGAGCAATGCTTTTTCATTCACACGGCCAAAAATTATATATATAATTTCGATCGCGATCAACTAGATGCATAGGATAAAACTTTTGGTGGAATTCCAATTTTAATTTATTCCAGTTCCATGATACAATATCATCACATAGCCTATACCATGTCAATGCTTTTACCTTCAACGGTAAAGGGAAAACCTTATTATTAATTTCACCTCCGGATAAACATGCAAGCTTAAGTAATCCACAAATTTCATCCACGTGTATTAAGTGCATACCAGGATGTTCAGTTTCGTCTCCTGCATAAGGATTACCTAGCAGTTCTTCTATCATACACGAAGGAATTTCATAACGAATATTTTTAGTAGGTGCAGTAGGTTGAGGGGCAACTTATTGTGGTTCCGATCAAGGTGAAGATACCCTGAACAAACCCCTCAAAGGATTGTTCTCTGTAGTAGCAAGTGACAATAAATGGCAGCATGTAGTATTAATTTTTCCTTACCGAATTCCACTTACCAAGAGCGCTTCACTCCCTGGAAACGACACCAGAAAAGAGTCTTGATGAGCTAAAAGTGTAGGGGGTCAATCGTAGTCCTCTCAATAAGTAAGAGTGTTGGACCCAACGAGGAGCATAAGGAAATGACAGTCAGTTTTTCAGCAAGGTAGTTTCTTCAAGCATTGAAACTGTAGGTAACAGGTAGTTTCATAGCAAGATAATTGGTAACGAGCAAGTAACGGGAATGGTAAATAAAGTGCAACAAGTTATCCCAATCCTTTCTTGGGAAAGGACATGCCAAAACTGTCTCTTATAATAAGCAAAGCGTTCTTGAGGGTACACGGGAATTTTATGTAGTCACTTTCATCATGTTGGTTTTATTCATGTTCGCTACTTTGATAATTTGATATGTGGGTGGACTGGTGCTTGCATGTTGTTCTTACTTGAACAACCTCCCACTAATGATTAACCCCCTCGCAAGCATCCGCAACTACGAGAAAAGTATTAAGGTAAAACCTAACCATAGCATTAAACATGTGGATCCAAGTCAGCCCCTTACGAAGTAGCGCATAAACTAGGGTTTAAGCTTCTGTCACTCTAGCAACCCTTCATCTAATAGCTACTCCACAATGCATTCCCTTAGGCCCAGGGATGGTGAAGTGTCATGTAGTCGACGTTCACATGAGACCACTAAGGGAATCACAACATACATATCATCAAAATATTGAACACATATCAAATTCACATGATTTCTTGCAACATGACTTCTCTTGTGACCTCAAGAACAAAGGTAACTACTCACAAATAATATTCATGCTCAAGATCATAGGGTTATTAAATATCATAATGGATGCGAACATATAATATTCCAACCAACTAAACCATATAGTAATCAACAACGTAATGTAATCAACACTACTAGTTACCCACACGTACCAATCTGAGGTTTCGGTACAAAGATTGAACACAAGAGATGAACTAGGGTTTGAGAGGACATGGTGCTGTCGAAGATGATGATGAAGAATGGCCTCCCAAATATTAGAGGGTTTTTGGTGATAACGATGGCTTCGATTGCCCCCTTCGGGAGGGAAGTTCCCCCGGTGGAATCGCTCGGTTAGAGGGCAAAAGTGCTCCTGCCCAAGTCCCGCTTCGAGACGGCGACGTTACGTCCCAAAAGTCCTCTCCTTATTTTTTCTAGGTCAAAACGCCTTAAATATCAAAAGATGGGTTCCGTAGGTGGGCCGTGTTGAGGATAACCCACCAAGGCATGCCTGGGGGGCCGGGCGTGCCCAGGTATCTTGTGCTCACCAGGTAGGCCCCCTCCGGTAGTTATTTCCTGCAGTATTTTGTATATATTCCAAAATAATTCTTAGTAAAGTTTCAACTCAATTGAAGATGTGCAGAATAGATATCTTTGATATGCTTTTTCAGGTCGAGAATTCCAACTGTCGGCATTCTCCCTCGTTGTGCAAACTTTGCATATTATGTGAGAAAAGGCATTAGAATTACTCCATAAAGCATGATTATGCATAAAAACATTATAAATAAAAGTATCAAAACGTGATGCAAAATGGACATATCGGTGTCTCTACTAGCAAGTTAATAGTAACATCAATGTCTTCTGTTTCAGCAGGTGCTATGTCATTCATAATTTCTTGGTACAAAGTAGAAGGAATAGCACTCACACTAGCACCCATGTCACATAAACCATGATAGCAATGATTTCCTGTTTTAACTCAGACAAAAGGCATGCTAACTACGGGTCTATGTTTATCTCTTTTATCGGTTTTGGCAATTCTAGCAGCTTGATCACAGAAGTAAATAACATGCCCATCAATATTTTCTACCAAGAGATCTTTAACCATAGAAACACTCAGTTCTACATTAATTTGTTCAAAGGGCTTAGGTGCTTTAAAATTACTTTTGCGAACTACAATTTATACCTTATCATTTCTTTTTCCTAACAGGGAAGGGTGGTTTTTCAATATAAGTAGTAGGCCCACCTGGATCACATTGTAAATGATAGTTTCATCTTAAGCTTTTACCGGTTCTTTAATTTCTTATTTAATAGGGCGATGGTATTTGAACCACTTCTCCTTAGGGATATCAACATGAGTAGCAAATGATTCACAAAAAGAGGCTACTATCTCAGAGTCAAGTCCATATTTAGTGCTATACTTGTGAAAAGTATCGGTATTCATAAACGATTTAACACAATCAAACTCAATCTTAATACATGACTGATTAGCTTCGCCGAGTTCCCAATCTTCAGAGTTGCTTTGAATTCTTTCTAAGGGATCCCACTTGAATTCAATAGTTTTATTCATAAAAGAACCTACACATGAAGTATCGAGCATGGATCGATCATTATGAGAAAGTCAAGCATAATTTTTCTGAATAATAATTTCTCTTGTGAGATCATCATTGGGGCATGAATATAACATAGAATTAAGCCTCCCCCAAGCTAGGGCGATGCTTTGTCCTTCACGAGGCCAAAAATTATATATATAATTCTGATCACGATGAACTAGATGCATACGATAAAACTTTTCGTGGAATTCCAATTTCAATCGATTCTAGTTCCATGATCCAGTACATCACATAGCCTATACCATGTCAATTCTTTTCCATTCAAAGATAAAGGTAAAACCTTCTTCTTAACTTCATCTCCGGATAAACTTGCAAGCTTAAATAATCCACAAATTTCATCCACATGTATTAGATGCATATGAGGATGTTCAATTCCGTGTCCTGCATAAGGATTAGCTAGGAGTTATTATATCATAACCAAAGGAATTTCATAACCAATATTTTCATTAGGTGCAGTAGGTTGAGGGGAAACTAATTGTGGTTCTTCTCAAGGTGAAGATACCCCGAACGAACCCTTCAAAGGATTCTTTTTCATAGTAGCAAGTGACAATAAATTTCAGCACGTAGTATAAGTTTTTCCTTACCGATTTCCACTTACCAAGAGCGCTTGTTTCCTCGGGAACGGTGCCAGAAAGGAGTCTTGATGACCCACAAGTATAGGCAATCAATCATAGTCCTTTTGATAAATCAGAGTGTCGAACCCAACGAGGAGCAGAAGGAAATGACAAGCGGTTTTCAGCAAGGTAATTTCGGCAAGCACTGAAATTGTAGGTAACAAGTAGTTTGATAGCAAGATAATTGGTAACAAGCAAGTAACGGTAACGGTAAATAAAGTTCAGCAAGGTAGCCCAATCCTTTTGTGGCAAAGTACAAGCCAAAATGGTGTCGGGGGATTACCCCCGGGTAGGCTCATGGAGGTGACTCTACATTTTAAAACAACGAGGCGGGGAACTCCCCTTTGTCCGGCTGCTCCGGCCGGCTGCACAGTCTGGCCGGCTCCCTGCCCAGCCGGCTGCTCCGAGCGGCCCCCGTCCGGCTGCTCCAGCTGGCCTACTGCGAGATGTCAACCACGACGTCCCGTCGGATATGACGCGAAGACACTATAGCATGCGTCATGCGTCACTTCACTACGCTCCAATAGTGGCACACTGTAGACTACATCATACGTCACCTCGCATGTCATCTCCAATAGTGGTGTACTACTGCCTACATCACTTGTCATCTCCAATAGTGTTTAGTTGGCCATGCGGGCCACCCCTTGTCCCCTGGGCCTCGCTTTATAAGAGGCACCAGGGGAGCTCCCTCATGGATTCAGGCAGACACATGAGTGCTCCCTGGAGCTCACACTCATGGGAGGACCTTGAGCTCTCCCTCACAGTCCCTCACAATTTCATCTCTCTGATGCTCACATGCACACATATGAGGCAATAAGCCTGGTGGCTCTCCTCTTCCGTACAGCTCTAGGAGCAACTCTGTACTGCAATACACCTCATATACAGACATGTAAGAGTAGGGGTACTATCTCTCCGGAGAGCCCCGAACCTGGGTAAACCAACATATGTTGTTGCCCTATCCCGTCCTGGCATCTGTTGTCTCGGTGCACCCCCCATGAGAAAACGATGAAAAACGTTCTCTTATAATAAGAAAAGCGTTCTTGAGGGTACATGGGAATTTCATTTAGTCACTTTCATCATGTTGGTTTTATTCGCGTTAGCTACTTTGATAATTTGATATGTCGTGGACCGATGCTTGGATGTTGTTATTACTTGAGCAAACCTCCCACTTATGATTAACCCCCTCGCAAGCAACCGCAACTATGATAGAATTATTAAGATAAAATCTAGCCATAGGATTAAACATATGGAGCCAAATCAGCCCCTTACGAAATAGCACATAAGCTAGGGTTCATGCTTCTGTCATTCTAGCAACCCGTCATCTAATAACTACTCCACAATGCTTTTTATTAGGCCCAAAGATGGTGAAGTGTCATGTAGTAAACGTTCACATAACACCACTAAGGGAATCACAACATACATATCATGAAAATATCAAACACATATCAAATTCATGTGATTACTTGAAATATGACTTCTCCCGTAACCTCAAGAACAAAGGTAACTACTCACAAATAATACTCATGCTGAAGATCAAAGGGGTCTTATATAGCATGATGGATATGTACATATAATCTTCCACCAAATAAACCATATAGTAATCAACTACGCAATGTAATCAACACTACTAGTCACCCACAGGTACCAACCTAAGGTTCCAGTACAAATATTGAACACAAGAGATGAACCAGGGTTTGAGAGGAGTTGGTGATGTTGAAGATGTTGGTGAAGATTGGCCTGCCAAATATCAGAGGGTAGTTGGTGATGACAATGGCTTCGATTTCCCCCTCCGGGAGGGAAGTTCCCCTGGCGAAATTGCTCCACTAGAGGGGAAAAGTGTTCCTGCCCAAGTTCCGCCTCGAGACAACAACGTTCCATCCCGAAGTTCCCCTCTTGATTTTTTCTAGGTCAAAACACCTTAAATACCAACAGATGGGCACTGGAGGTGGGCCGGGCTGAGCACAACCCACTAGGGTGCGCCTGGGGGGGGGGGGCTTGCGCGCCCTAGTGTCTTGTGGTCACCAAGTGGCCCCCCTCCGACAGTTATTTGGTCCAGTGTTTTTTATATATTCCAAAATGATTCTCCGTGAAGTTTCAACTTATTTGAAGATGTGCAAAATAGGTCTCTCTGATATGGTTTTTCAGGTCCAGAATTCCAGCTGTCAGCATTCTCCCTCTTTATGTAAACCTTGAATATTATGAGAGAAAAGGCATTAGAACTACTCCATAAAGCATTATTATGCATTAAAACATTACAAATAACAGTAGCAAATCATGAGGCAAAATGGACGTATCAGCCATGATTCCACTAAGGGACACTTGAGGGCGCTCACCGAACCCATACAATGGTGACCCTTGGGGGCGGTCACCGAATATGTACAATTGCCAACCCTTGGGGCGGTCACTAGAACCCATACAAATTGCTTAAGGCAATCACCACAACCTAATTGGAGACCCCGACGCTTTCCCGGAGCTTTAAACCACAATGATTAGGCTCCATAGCACCACCAACTGTCTAGGGCACCCAAGCACCCAAGAATAACAAGATCTAGGGTACCAAGCACCCAAGAGTAATAAGCTTCTCCACTTTTCACTTCCATGTACCACCATGGAGAACTCAAACCGATGCAACTAATGCAATAATAAGAACACAAGAAGTGGCCAAGTCCCTCACTCCCAAATCCTACCAAAGCAAAGAAAGCTATGGAGGAATATTAGAAGAGAACAAGGATAACACAAATAACTCCAAGATCTTGATCCAAGGGTTTCCTCTCACATAGAGGCTAAATTGCTTGCTGGAAACGTAGATCTAGATATCCTCTCCCTTTTCCTCAAGAACTAGAAAGAAACATTGGATGGATTGAGAGATAGCTAGCACGAAGAAGGTAAACAATGGGAGGGGGGAACACAAGCTAAAGGGACAAGGTCCATCGAGGAAGAAGACCCCTTTTATAGGTGGAAAAAATCCAACTGTTATGCCACAGCCCGCAGTAAAGTGGTACTACCGCTGCTAGGGGCGGTAGTACCGCATAAGCGGCAATTTGATACGTATCCAATGTGTCGATAATTTATGAAGAATTCATGCCATATTTACCTATGTTTACAGTGCTTTCATATGGTTTTGATGCATTTTATATGATTTAATTAGAATTAACAAGGACTGATGTTGTTTTCACCAGAATTACCGTGGTGTTGTTTTTATGCAGAAAATAAAAGTTCTCGGAGTTGCTTAAAACTTTTTGACGATTTTTCCGGACAATATGATAAATACTGGACCGAAAAACCACTTGAGTGGGCCACCTACTATCCACAAGACACTAGGGCGCGCCCTGATAGCTTGTGGGCCCCTCGTGGCTCCGGTTGACGTGATTCCAACGCTGAAAAATCCTATAAATCCGGAAACCTCCAAAATTTAACCTAGAACTTCCGCTCTGCTACTGCAAGCCTCTGTACAGAAGAAAACTCATCCAAGGCCCAGTTCCGACACCCTACAAGAGGGGGTAATCATCACAGGAGGCCATTTTAATCATCCCAGCGGTGTCTATGACAAGGAGGGAATTGTTCACCCTCGGGGATGAGGTTATGTACCAGTAGTTATGTGTTTGATCTCTCACTCTCTCATGTTCTTGAGATGTCACGATCTTGATTTATCATGGGCTTTGTTAATATAAGTGGATCATATGTTGTTACTCCCTTGCTACCTTATTGTGATGAATTGAATCTTTCCATTTGAGATCTTGTTATGTCAGATTGAATATTGGATCTGAGATCACTTGATGTATGTCTTGCATGTGGTTACCCGTGGTGACAATGGGGTGGTCTATTGATTCACTTGATATATGTTTTGGTACTCAACTGACGGATTCCCGTGGTGACAATCAGGTAATCTATGCATAGGGGTTGATACTCGTTCTTGACCTACTTTCTCCGATAGAAATCTTGGGGCACCCTTTCAAGTTCTTTGTGTTGGATTGAATATGATGAATCTGAAAGATTCCTTTTACAGTGCATCTCGTCGATATCGACTGTCCGTCGGAGAGGATTCGACGGTCCAGATGCACTGCAATACCATGACATCATGTGTATTATAACGGAGCCCGACAGGCATTTTCGAAAAAAAATATCAGGTTTCCCTCCAAAAAATTTCGAGGGTATTTTTGGTACGATTTTTTTAACCGTTCCAGTGCATCGTCGCTAGGGTAAGGATCCTCTCCAGCTGTAGGGTTTCATCCTGCCGCCGATAGGGTTTCATCCCGCCGGCAGAATCGAGCCGCGCATCATGCCCTCTCCCTCCATCCACACCAACTCCCTCACGCTCACCCCGCGGCGGCTGCCGTCAAACATTTGTTCACAACAATGAACATCCAGTCTCGTCGCCCAGTCCTAAACCGCTGCATGATCCGTCGAATCATAAACCGCCGCCGTCTCCTGGTTTCCTAATGTAGCGACCCGACTCAAAACGAGTCAAGCCTCTGTGTTTTCTGTGCCATCCCTGGATCAGTATGCTGGCACACACAGTACATCAATGTATATATCAAAGTGCAATCACATGTAAATAGCGTAAAACTGATATATACCTTAAAATAGCAGAGGATACAGTCAACAGGAGTGGAGTCCCAATAACACCAACGGCAAGTTGAGTGCGGACTGTAACCCTGAATCGTACTCTTACCCGTCATAGAAGAGTATCTGCAACATAAGACGTTGCAGCCGTGTAGGTCAGTATATTGAATGTACTGGCAAGATCACCATAGTAGAACAGAAAAATAAAGACTATTCTATATGCAAAGGCTTTGTGGCTCTGTGTCTGAGTTTTTGCGTAAAAGCTGATTTTATTTTCCTACAACAAAGGAATATCAGGAATTTCACTATAGAGTTACCTATCATGACATGGTTCCGCCAACCAATGTCTCAATGCCCATAAGTATCATAAGTTGCCCACAATTAGTTATCAGTCCAGTGTTGAGAGTTCAGAGATAGATCCAAGTCTAGAAGCTCAAATTGTCCGTAACCGGGGACACGGCTAATCGATTAGGTTTAACTCTGCAGAGTGTTGTGTACTTTACCCACAAGATTCTTTCCCTCCTGGTAAGTCCTCGCACTGCCTGGTGTTTGAGAACAGGATGAAAGAAACATGGTCTTTCAGAGTGCTTCCCTGACTGTCCGACAGTGCCCATCCCAATCCTAACGTCGACTACATCTCGTAGCACTGCCCAGCAGAGTCACAACAAAGATCAACCAAGCCAGAGCCCATAATGACTTGTGGCTACACAGGTAAGCTTCCGGGCATGAAGTATTCATCCTTCTCTTTGAGTCTGGGTGAAGCTTTCCGCAAGATGTCATGGAGCTTCTCCATGCATCCCGGCCATCCACTGGTTTCTCCAGGGATGCCCAATCAACCATCCTTCACCCAGTAGTGTGTATTGAAAACTTGTCTTCTCGAGTCTTGAAGTCTTGAGGACTTGAAGATGCAGGACTTGAAAATGTCTTCATGAAGTTGTCGTCTTGACGTAGAGTCCTTCTTCACACCACTCACGAACACTCATACCAAACCCCGTCTACTTTAGCATAGCATAAAAGTAACTAACGTTCCCGGGGCTTTAGTAACCAGTGGTGGGTTCCTACCTCATGCATTCTACTCAACTACAAGAATTTCAATAACACTACGGGAGGGATGTGCTGAATGATGTCACTACATGCAATAAAAACATAGGTATGAAATAGATGGTCAAGGTGAACTTGCCTGTACTGTTGATGAAGATAAGATATCGCTCTCAGAAATAACTTGATAGAACTATTCGTCACTCTCCGATGAAAATCTATCGTAAGCAAATAACATTCAATAAACATTCATGCCAAAACAAAGAACTGAAAAACGCAAGAACAAAACATGTCTTGGTGCGAAAATAACAACATACTAAGGTTAAATAAGAAAAGATAGGTTCTAACTGTGTTGTAATGTGAAAGTGGAGGAATCAACTTCAAAAGAGTTAATGGATGATGAACTATTGCTATATAAGCTTAGGTTGGAGAGACTACGAAAGACGATCCAAAGTATGGGAGAACAACATGAACGTTGTTTGACACATAGTATAAGGCATAAGAATTTATTTGTAGAAAGAATTTAATTGAAAAGGTCAAAAGAAGTTGAACTGTAAATTCAAGTATGAATTGAATCTGAATTCACAAAGGTCAAAAGAAGTTGAACCGACGTAAGATGGTTATGAATAAAAATATATGACACGGGTATTTAGGGACAAAAGGAATCAATTAAAAAGGTGTTACAGTTTGCAAGATATGATCAAATGAAGGTTCGGATTCAAATTGAATCGCTCCAATTTGAAAGGTTCAAAGATTGAAACTAATGATGTTACTATATATGGGAAGTCAATATGAACGTGTAGAAAAAGAATTACTAGATTCAAAATGACGGATCAAAAGTTATAAGCAATTCAATATGGCATTGAGTTAGCTTAGTACAGTGTGTGAACACATTTTGGGAACTAATAGAGAAGTATGAGCAAGATCAAAATTATATGTTGAAACGATAACACTAATGATGTGAACGGAAAGATTACTTTGATACGAATCCGACGCAATTGGATTCATCGGAAACGGAGCGACGGATAAAAAGATATGATCAAAAGAAGTTTGAATATAAATCTAAATAAATTTCGAAATTTGAAATTTGGAAAAAGTTGACGTGATAGGTTGATTGGATAGGTGAGGTCAAGACGAAAATCTACACGTTGGTTTCATCTAATTCTGATAAACGAGTAAAAAGTTATGGCTATTTGAAAAATCTGGGCCAAGCTGTTTTACGGAGGAAAAATGCTATGTCTAAAATAATTCTAGGACTAATGAGTAAATACGGAGACTAATTAATAATCTAATTACTCTACCGTATACTACTATAGAAATACTGGTCTAGGGATATTAAATTACAGGAGTATAAAAGAAAATACGAAGAGAATACCTTTATATGCAGAGAAGATATAAATCCAAAGAGGAGACGACTTCCAGAAATCCCGCCGAATAGAAGAATTTTTTATTTTTTTATAAAGCTAGTCAAACCGAAAGGATTCGATTCAACCCGAAGTGAATGATTTTTTTGGGTGCACCTATGGGTCTATATTTATAGGTGGGAGAGAGGTGCAAAAGTCTATAGCTAAGCAAGGTGGGACTAAAATCATACACAAAGAGGAAAAGAGAGAAGAAAAGGGCCACATGGCCTGATTGAGCCAGCCGGGGCGCAGCCCAGTTTTTTTTTTTTTAATTCTCGGATGAACAGTGTCCGCAATGAACAGTGTTTTCAGTTTTTTTGAAAAAAAAACAGCAAAGAAATACAAATAAACAAGAATAGAAAAACAATTTATATAGGCATATTATATATCATAATTTTCAGAAAAATATTTCCTAAAACATGAACATTTTTTTAAGGCCGAATAAAATACTTTGGAAAATAGTATTTTTTTTTTGCAATAACTCCAAAATGAAAAGAAACTAGAATTTCAAATAAATGGCAAATAGTTTTTATTTTTAAAATTTGAGTCAAAACATTGTATCTGATTTTTGAGTGTCATTTACCTCCTCTCATTTGATTTTATAAGAGGGTTTTGAAAATATTTGAACTCAAAATTGAATAGGGAGTCGAAATAGAAAATTTTGGGAAAGTCATTTTATTCCCTCTCATTAAAATTTCAAAAGTTTAAAAATTCCACTCAATTTCACACAATCAATCACACAACATTCAAGCAAACAATCCTACTTATTTATTTAATATAACATTCCAAAATTTAGTATTTTGGGATGTTACAAACTACCACACTTAAAATGAATCTCGTCCTCGAGATTCGAAGAGGCTAGAAAGAATAGGTTAGGGTTGGGGTCTTCTAGCAAATCCACAGACCAAGAAGGTGTGGGGTCTTCCAACAAGACTCCATTGACCTGGAAATGTGGGTCTACCACACTTAAAATGAGAGTTACTGGTCCCTCAAATCATGACACACCTTTGGGTGCATCTGTGTGTTCACATTCTTCACGGTAGCTTCTTCGGTGATGCTCCTCGATTATATCAAAATCTTGTGTCCTCACAACAAGGTGTACTTCCTCCGAAACTGGGTCTTCTTAACTGACAGGTCTCGCGATCATTCTAAATAACTTATCGAAGATCTCATGGTGGTCTACCATTAGTGGTTATCCTGCAGTGAAATGGGTCTTGGCTTTATTCCTCACCGTAAAATTCCTACGTGTGATAGCAACTGTCAATGTACAAGGGATTTCCATCATACCATTCTAAGGCTTTAAGGAAAAGGTTCAAAGAACGTCGTCTCTTTACTATGGGTAAGTCACTCAGATTTACCATTCCGAATAGCAAGAGAATGATAAGAGTAAGTCGTCATGGTGGCCAAGCCATGTCGCACTGAAATCATTACCTTGTATAAGGTTTAGTAATCTCGTATTCTAGCACTTGGGCTTCCTCACAAGCGTTGCAGAAATTTCTCTTGTCAACGAACAAAGTTCGGATAAATCCTTTGATTTCTACAAGCTGAACAAAAGATCTAGCGTTCCTTCACAACTCTCAGGTTTTCGTAAACTCCCAAGAAAACGATTGCTGATCAGTCGTAGCTTCTTCCAAGTTTCTTCCTTCGCCAAGGTGGGGCTTGATCCTTATCAATCCTGAGGTCAGTGACTTGTGGATTCACTTGAATACTTGAAAAACTTCATCTCACCCGTGGGGTGACTATCGATGCATCTTCCAGCATTACCTTCAGTTCACTACACCATACCCTTGAGGTAACAATTTACAGACCTATTATTGTCTGGATTCCACTCCATGGAATTCATTTTCCTTTCCATTGGTTTGTTTAACCCTCAAAAGTACTTTGTCACAAGGTTACCCTTCTCATAGTTTTGAGGAGGTTCCACATTCTCTTCAACTGCATTCACTTATCCAAACTCCTTAATTCGGGGAAGGTACCTGTGGTTTCTACCACACTTAAAATGAAATGCAATCATGTTTGCATAAACCATATTTTCTCATAACCTCGAAAATGGTAGGAGACCTTGGGTCATAGAGTAACAACTCATGAAATGCAACATAAGGTAAATCATGACACCATAAATTCCATTGACTCATGAATTTATTACAAACTCTCAGACTTCCGTTACAAGATAAGCTCATGAAATCAAAAGTGCTTCATGATACAGGTATTTCCATCTTCGAAACTATCCCATTCTTCTCATATTCAATCCTTGGTTACATTCTCAATCACTTCTTAAAACTCCTAGAAAATACTTTATTACAAATGCTGCCATCCACATAGTTTGGTATGGTCTAGCATCCACTCTCAACTTTATTCATTCATCTCCCCCTGGATATATTTTAGTACCACTGAAAATTTCCGATGTGCTCCTTGAAATCCTCCATCTTTTCCTTGATTAGGGTGGACATGAGCTTCATCTCCATCATCTCCGTATGTACCTCCTGCAGGTATTCCTGAGTATGACGGAGTCTTGCTTCAAGTATTTCTCCAATATGGCGTATGGCTTCCATGGCAGCTTCACGAACAGCGTCAAAGAAAATAGCTTGTGGTACACGAGATATGTAAAAGTATCGTCCAGTAGTCTTTGGGCAAACTCCCTTTGCACGGTGAAGGTGTACCTCCACATACCAAAGTTTCACTCCATTATCCATGAATGGGTAGCCTTTATAGACTGCATCTCCTTCAAGATGGATGTGCTTCATCATATCCTTTAGGATCCTTGGGTAGTCATGATCACTGGTCAGGGTCATGATTGTTTCCGGGCCTTTGAGGAAAGACTCATAAAGGGTGGTCATCTGCGTGTTCAGAAAAGGTACTCAGAATTGACATATGTCTCGACTTGGGTAAACATCCATGTTATTCAAAATCAAACTTCAAATTCACTTTCCAACATCTTTAGAGAGTATTGTCATCCTTAAAACAAATGGATTATCCATTACATAACCTCAAAGGATAAGAGTGCTACCTATTACATTTATTACTTCCGAACTCAAACTACTCATGCTTAGCATTCTTCTCTGGGCAGGTATAGGAGTAGGGTCATGTCTTCTTGCACCGAAAACAGATGATTTCTGACAAATGTCGGGGCTTCTTGATGTTGGTGCTTGCTCCTTGGGTTCTTGATTTCTTTCTTGGGCACTTATCGGCATAGTGGCCCATATCCTTACACTTGTAACATCTAATATGACTCAGGTCCTTCTGTTCAGGGGCTCGTCTCTTCCTAAGGTTCTTTGTTCCGATCAAAGCTTCAATTTCCTGTGGATCAAACTCCACTTCTTCTATCGGGAAGTTTCCCAGATACTCTTTTCTTTCCTTCGTACAGTCCTGTGAGAAATGTCCTTCTTCTCCACATGTATAGCAGACATTTGAGTAAAATCTGGTTAATCCTTCTCCATCAGGGTCTTCAATATCTTTCTTCATCACAAATTCTCCAAATTCTCCTCTGAAGGCTTCCTTCATGGCTTCCTTCTGCTGCTTGATGACTTCCTGTACCTTGGGGTATATTTGGCATTGAGCCGGGTAGTGGTTGGTTCCTTCACACAAGAAACATGTCACTTGCTCAGTTGGGCAGTCCTCAGCAGGGTGATTCTTTTCACAGTAAGGGCATCCATTCTTGTGTTCTGCCTGGGTGTGTCCTATTTCTCCACAGATTTTACATGCTCGGGTCTTCTTCATCGGGATAACACAATGCTTCTGAATGAGACGGGATCTTAACAGAGTCTTCTTGAGTTCTTCCCAATTCTTTGCTCCATTAAATCCTTGTATGGCATGATGCATTTTCCACCAAGTTACGGCACTTTGAGTAAAGTAATGGAGAGCATATTGAACCTCATACTTCTGTGCTATCGAGTTGCTCCTGAAGTGATTCTCCATGTTGTGAATCCATACTTCTGCCTCTGGCTGGGTCATTGGTCCAGAAAGTACAAGTCCAGCTTCATATGCCATCTATTGGGTTCAAGGTTTTGGGATGAGATGGTAGAGAGAAAGGAGGAGAAAACACACAATACAAACAATGGTTTTGAAAATGGATTTTTTTTGTTGTTGTGGCTATCGAAAATAAAACTTACACACAAATGACAGCTCACAAATCATCGTATCTAACGTAAGTATACAGCAAGGGTTTGGTCTTCTAGGGGCATAATATCTTGGAAATTCCTCATGGTCTTCAATTTCTTTGGGTCTGTATAGTCTTCAATCCTTTTGTAGCTCTTCCATAATGGAATACATCTTTGTCTGAGTTGGTCACCAGTTGTCTGATATCTTGTCCTTCTTGGAGGGCTTCAGTTGATCCTTCGTGTGGTCAAAAGGGAAGGGGTATTTTCTAACTCTTGATAAAACTTAGAAGGGATGAGAAGTAGGGGGTCTTTTGAAAACAAAGTTTTCAAGAAATCATTTCCTAAGGGCTTTCCAGTTTCTAGGGTCACGTCCTACAGTCAACATGTGCTCTGATACCATTTCTGTAGCGACCCGACTCAAAACGAGTCAAGCCTCTGTGTTTTCTGTGCCATCCCTGGATCAGTATGCTGGCACGCACAGTACATCAATGTATATATCAAAGTGCAATCACATGTAAATAGCGTAAAACTGATATATACCTTAAAATAGCAGAGGATACAGTCAACAGGAGTGGAGTCCCAATAACACCAACGGCAAGTTGAGTGCGGACTGTAACCCTGAATCGTACTCTTACCCGTCGTAGAAGAGTATCTGCAACATAAGACGTTGCAGCCGTGTAGGTCAGTATATTGAATGTACTGGCAAGATCACCATAGTAGAACAGAAAAATAAAGACTATTCTATATGCAAAGGCTTTGTGGCTCTGTGTCTGAGTTTTTGCGTAAAAGCTGATTTTATTTTCCTACAACAAAGGAATATCAGGAATTTCACTATAGAGTTACCTATCATGACATGGTTCCGCCAACCAATGTCTCAATGCCCATAAGTATCATAAGTTGCCCACAATTAGTTATCAGTCTAGTGTTGAGAGTTCAGAGATAGATCCAAGTCTAGAAGCTCAAATTGTCCGTAACCGGGGACACGGCTAATCGATTAGGTTTAACTCTGCAGAGTGTTGTGTACTTTACCCACAAGATTCTTTCCCTCCTGGTAAGTCCTCGCACTGCCTGGTGTTTGAGAACAGGATGAAAGAAACATGGTCTTTCAGAGTGCTTCCCTGACTGTCCGACAGTGCCCATCCCAATCCTAACGTCGACTACATCTCGTAGCACTGCCCAGCAGAGTCACAACAAAGATCAACCAAGCCAGAGCCCATAATGACTTGTGGCTACACAGGTAAGCTTCCGGGCATGAAGTATTCATCCTTCTCTTTGAGTCTGGGTGAAGCTTTCCGCAAGATGTCATGGCGCTTCTCCATGCATCCCGGCCATCCACTGGTTTCTCCAGGGATGCCCAATCAACCATCCTTCACCCAGTAGTGTGTATTGAAAACTTGTCTTCTCGAGTCTTGAAGTCTTGAGGACTTGAAGATGCAGGACTTGAAAATGTCTTCATGAAGTTGTCGTCTTGACGTAGAGTCCTTCTTCACACCACTCACGAACGCTCATACCAAACCCCGTCTACTTTAGCATAGCATAAAAGTAACTAACGTTCCCGGGGCTTTAGTAACCAGTGGTGGGTTCCTACCTCATGCATTCTACTCAACTACAAGAATTTCAATAACACTACGGGAGGGATGTGTTGAATGATGTCACTACATGCAATAAAAACATAGGTATGAAATAGATGGTCAAGGTGAACTTGCCTGTACTGTTGATGAAGATAAGATATCGCTCTCAGAAATAACTTGATAGAACTATTCGTCACTCTCCGATGAAAATCTATCGTAAGCAAATAACATTCAATAAACATTCATGCCAAAACAAAGAACTGAAAAACGCAAGAACAAAACATGTCTTGGTGCGAAAATAACAACATACTAAGGTTAAATAAGAAAAGATAGGTTCTAACTGTGTTGTAAAGTGAAAGTGGAGGAATCAACTTCAAAAGAGTTAATGGATGATGAACTATTGCTATATAAGCTTAGGTTGGAGAGACTACGAAAGACGATCCAAAGTATGGGAGAACAACATGAACGTTGTTTGACACATAGTATAAGGCATAAGAATTTATTTGTAGAAAGAATTTAATTGAAAAGGTCAAAAGAAGTTGAACTGTAAATTCAAGTATGAATTGAATCTGAATTCACAAAGGTCAAAAGAAGTTGAACCGACGTAAGATGGTTATGAATAAAAATATATGACACGGGTATTTAGGGACAAAAGGAATCAATTAAAAAGGTGTTACAGTTTGCAAAAAATGATCAAATGAAGGTTCGGATTCAAATTGAATTGCTCCAATTTGAAAGGTTCAAAGATTGAAACTAATGATGTTACTATATATGGGAAGTCAATATGAACGTGTAGAAAAAGAATTACTAGATTCAAAATGACGGATCAAAAGTTATAAGCAATTCAATATGGCATTGAGTTAGCTTAGTACAGTGTGTGAACACATTTTGGGAACTAATAGAGAAGTATGATCAAGATCAAAATTATATGTTGAAACGATAACACTAATGATGTGAACGAAAAGATTACTTTGATACGAATCCGACGCAATTGGATTCATCGGAAATGGAGCTACGGATAAAAAGATATGATCAAAAGAAGTTTGAATATAAATCTAAATAAATTTCGAAATTTGAAATTTGGAAAAAGTTGACGTGATAGGTTGATTGGATAGGTGAGGTCAAGACGAAAATCTAGACGTTGGTTTCATCTAATTCTGATAAACGAGTAAAAAGTTATGGCTATTTGAAAAATCTGGGCCAAGCTGTTTTACGGAGGAAAAATGCTATGTCTAAAATAATTCTAGGACTAATGAGTAAATACGGAGACTAATTAATAATCTAATTACTCTACCGTATACTACTATAGAAATACTGGTCTAGGGATATTAAATTACAGGAGTATAAAAGAAAAATACGAAGAGAATACCTTTATATGCAGAGAAGATATAAATCCAAAGAGGAGACGACTTCCAGAAATCCCGCCAAATAGAAGAATTTTTTTTTTTTATAAAGCTAGTCAAACCGAAAGGATTCGATTCAACCCGAAGTGAATGATTTTTTTGGGTGCACCTATGGGTCTATATTTATAGGTGGGACAGAGGTGCAAAAGTCTATAGCTAAGCAAGGTGGGACTAAAATCATACACAAAGAGGAAAAGAGAGAAGAAAAGGGCCACATGGGCTGATTGAGCCAGCCGGGGCGCAGCCCAGTTTTTTTTTTTTAATTCTCGGATGAACAGTGTCCGCAATGAACAGTGTTTTCAGTTTTTTTTTAAAAAAAACAGCAAAGAAATACAAATAAACAAGAATAGAAAAACAAGTTATATAGGCATATTATATATCAAAATTTTCAGAAAAATATTTCCTAAAACATGAACATTTTTTTAAAGCCGAATAAAATACTTTGGAAAATAGTATTTTTTTTTTGCAATAACTCCAAAATGAAAAGAAACTAGAATTTCAAATAAATGGCAAATAGTTTTTATTTTTAAAATTTGAGTCAAAACATTGTATCTGATTTTTGAGTGTCATTTACCTCCTCTCATTTGATTTTATAAGAGGGTTTTGAAAATATTTGAACTCAAAATTGAATAGGGAGTCGAAATAGAAAATTTTGGGAAAGTCATTTTATTCCCTCTCATTAAAATTTCAAAAGTTTAAAAATTCCACTCAATTTCACACAATCAATCACACAACATTCAAGCAAACAATCCTACTTATTTATTTAATATAACATTCCAAAATTTAGAATTTTGGGATGTTACAAACTACCACACTTAAAATGAATCTCGTCCTCGAGATTCGAAGAGGCTAGAAAGAATAGGTTAGGGTTGGGGTCTTCTAGCAAATCCACAGACCAAGAAGGTGTGGGGTCTTCCAACAAGACTCCATTGACCTGGAAATGTGGGTCTACCACACTTAAAATGAGAGTTACTGGTCCCTCAAATCATGACACACCTTTGGGTGCATCTGTCTGTTCACATTCTTCACGGTAGCTTCTTCGGTGATGCTCCTCGGTTATATCAAAATCTTGTGTCCTCACAACAAGGTGTACTTCCTCCGAAACTGGGTCTTCTTAACTGACAGGTCTCATGATCATTCTAAATAACTTATCGAAGATCTCATGGTGGTCTACCATTAGTGGTTATCCTGCAGTGAAATGGGTCTTGGCTTTATTCCTCACCGTAAAATTCCTACGTGTGATAGCAACCGTCAATGTACAAGGGATTTCCATCATACCATTCTAAGGCTTTAAGCAAAAGCTTCAAAGAACATCGTCTCTTTACTATGGGTAAGTCACTCAGATTTACCATTCCGAATAGCAAGAGAATGATAAGAGTAAGTCGTCATGGTGGCCAAGCCATGTCGCACTGAAATCATTACCTTGTATAAGGTTTAGTAATCTCGTATTCTAGCACTTGGGCTTCCTCACAAGCGTTGCAGAAATTTCTCTTGTCAACGAACAAAGTTCGGATAAATCCTTTGATTTCTACAAGCTGAACAAAATATCTAGCGTTCCTTCACAACTCTCAGGTTTTCGTAAACTCCCAAGAAAACGATTGCTGATCAGTCGTAGCTTCTTCCAAGTTTCTTCCTTCGCCAAGGTGGGGCTTGATCCTTATCAATCCTGAGGTCAGTGACTTGTGGATTCACTTGAATACTTGAAAAACTTCATCTCACCCGTGGGGTGACTATCGATGCATCTTCCAGCATTACCTTCAGTTCACTACACCATACCCTTGAGGTAACAATTTACAGACCTATTATTGTCTGGATTCCACTCCATGGAATTCATTTTCCTTTCCATTGGTTTGTTTAACCCTCAAAAGTACTTTGTCACAAGGTTACCCTTCTCATAGTTTTGAGGAGGTTCCACATTCTCTTCAACTGCATTCACTTATCCAAACTCCTTAATTCGGGGAAGGTACCTGTGGTTTCTACCACACTTAAAATGAAATGCAATCATGTTTGCATAAACCATATTTTCTCATAACCTCGAAAATGGTAGGAGACCTTGGGTCATAGAGTAACAACTCATGAAATGCAACATAAGGTAAATCATGACACCATAAATTCCATTGACTCATGAATTTATTACAAACTCTCAGACTTCCGTTACAAGATAAGCTCATGAAATCAAAAGTGCTTCATGATACAGGTATTTCCATCTTCGAAACTATCCCATTCTTCTCATATTCAATCCTTGGTTACATTCTCAATCACTTCTTAAAACTCCTAGAAAATACTTTATTACAAATGCTGCCATCCACATAGTTTGGTATGGTCTAGCATCCACTCTCAACTTTATTCATTCATCTCCCCCTGGATATATTTTAGTACCACTGGAAATTTCCGATGTGCTCCTTGAAATCCTCCATCTTTTCCTTGATTAGGGTGGACATGAGCTTCATCTCCATCATCTCCATATGTACCTCCTGCAGGTATTCCTGAGTATGACGGAGTCTTGCTTCAAGTATTTCTCCAATATGGCGTATGGCTTCCATGGCAGCTTCACGAACAGCATCAAAGAAAATAGCTTGTGGTACACGAGATATGTAAAAGTATCGTCCAGTAGTCTTTGGGCAAACTCCCTTTGCACGGTGAAGGTGTACCTCCACATACCAAAGTTTCACTCCATTATCCATGAATGGGTAGCCTTTATAGACTGCATCTCCTTCAAGATGGATGTGCTTCATCATATCCTTTAGGATCCTTGGGTAGTCATGATCACTGGTCAGGGTCATGATTGTTTCCGGGCCTTTGAGGAAAGACTCATAAAGGGTGGTCATCTGCGTGTTCAGAAAAGGTACTCAGAATTGACATATGTCTCGACTTGGGTAAACATCCATGTTATTCAAAATCAAACTTCAAATTCACTTTCCAACATCTTTAGAGAGTATTTTCATCCTTAAAACAAATGGATTATCCATTACATAACCTCAAAGGATAAGAGTGCTACCTATTACATTTATTACTTCCGAACTCAAACTACTCATGCTTAGCATTCTTCTCTGGGCAGGTATAGGAGTAGGGTCATGTCTTCTTGCACCGAAAACAGATGATTTCTGACAAATGTCGGGGCTTCTTGATGTTGGTGCTTGCTCCTTGGGTTCTTGATTTCTTTCTTGGGCACTTATCGGCATAGTGGCCCATATCCTTACACTTGTAACATCTAATATGACTCAGGTCCTTCTGTTCAGGGGCTCGTCTCTTCCTAAGGTTCTTTGTTCCGATCAAAGCTTCAATTTCCTGTGGATCAAACTCCACTTCTTCTATCGGGAAGTTTCCCAGATACTCTTTTCTTTCCTTCGTACAGTCCTGTGAGAAATGTCCTTCTTCTCCACATGTATAGCAGACATTTGAGTAAAATCTGGTTAATCCTTCTCCATCAGGGTCTTCAATATCTTTCTTCATCACAAATTCTCCAAATTCTCCTCTGAAGGCTTCCTTCATGGCTTCCTTCTGCTGCTTGATGACTTCCTGTACCTTGGGGTATATTTGGCATTGAGCCGGGTAGTGGTTGGTTCCTTCACACAAGAAACATGTCACTTGCTCAGTTGGGCAGTCCTCAGCAGGGTGATTCTTTTCACAGTAAGGGCATCCATTCTTGTGTTCTGCCTGGGTGTGTCCTATTTCTCCACAGATTTTACATGCTCGGGTCTTCTTCATCGGGATAACACAATGCTTCTGAATGAGACGGGATCTTAATAGAGTCTTCTTGAGTTCTTCCCAATTCTTTGCTCCATTAAATCCTTGTATGGCATGATGCATTTTCCACCAAGTTGCGGCACTTTGAGTAAAGTGCTGGAGAGCATATTGAACCTCATACTTCTGTGCTATCGAGTTGCTCCTGAAGTGATTCTCCATGTTGTGAATCCATACTTCTGCCTCTGGCTGGGTCATTGGTCCAGAAAGTACAAGTCCAGCTTCATATGCCATCTATTGGGTTCAAGGTTTTGGGATGAGATGGTAGAGAGAAAGGAGGAGAAAACACACAATACAAACAATGGTTTTGAAAATGGATTTTTTTTGTTGTTGTGGCTATCGAAAATAAAACTTACACACAAATGACAGCTCACAAATCATCGTATCTAACGTAAGTATACAGCAAGGGTTTGGTCTTCTAGGGGCATAATATCTTGGAAATTCTTCATGGTCTTCAATTTCTTTGGGTCTGTATAGTCTTCAATCCTTTTGTAGCTCTTCCATAATGGAATACATCTTTGTCTGAGTTGGTCACCAGTTGTCTGATATCTTGTCCTTCTTGGAGGGCTTCAGTTGATCCTTCGTGTGGTCAAAAGGGAAGGGGTATTTTCTAACTCTTGATAAAACTCAGAAGGGATGAGAAGTAGAGGGTCTTTTGAAAACAAAGTTTTCAAGAAATCATTTCCTAAGGGCTTTCTAGTTTCTAGGGTCACGTCCTACAGTCAACATGTGCTCTGATACCATTTCTGTAGCGACCCGACTCAAAATGAGTCAAGCCTCTGTGTTTTCTGTGCCATCCCTGGATCAGTATGCTGACACACACAGTACATCAATGTATATATCAAAGTGCAATCACATGTAAATAGCGTAAAACTGATATATACCTTAAAATAGCAGAGGATACAGTCAACAGGAGTGGAGTCCCAATAACACCAACGGCAAGTTGAGTGTGGACTGTAACCCTGAATCGTACTCTTACCCGTCGTAGAAGAGTATCTGCAACATAAGACGTTGCAGCCGTGTAGGTCAGTATATTGAATGTACTGGCAAGATCACCATAGTAGAACAGAAAAATAAAGACTATTCTATATGCAAAGGCTTTGTGGCTCTGTGTCTGAGTTTTTGCCTAAAAGCTGATTTTATTTTCCTACAACAAAGGAATATCAGGAATTTCACTATAGAGTTACCTATCATGACATGGTTCCGCCAACCAATGTCTCAATGCCCATAAGTATCATAAGTTGCCCACAATTAGTTCTCAGTCCAGTGTTGAGAGTTCAGAGATAGATCCAAGTCTAGAAGCTCAAATTGTCCGTAACCGGGGACACGGCTAATCGATTAGGTTTAACTCTGCAGAGTGTTGTGTACTTTACCCACAAGATTCTTTCCCTCCTGGTAAGTCCTCGCACTGCCTGGTGTTTGAGAACAGGATGAAAGAAACATGGTCTTTCAGAGTGCTTCCCTGACTGTCCGACAGTGCCCATCCCAATCCTAACGTCGACTACATCTCGTAGCACTGCCCAGCAGAGTCACAACAAAGATCAACCAAGCCAGAGCCCATAATGACTTGTGGCTACACAGGTAAGCTTCCGGGCATGAAGTATTCATCCTTCTCTTTGAGTCTGGGTGAAGCTTTCCGCAAGATGTCATGGCGCTTCTCCATGCATCCCGGCCATCCACTGGTTTCTCCAGGGATGCCCAATCAACCATCCTTCACCCAGTAGTGTGTATTGAAAACTTGTCTTCTCGAGTCTTGAAGTCTTGAGGACTTGAAGATGCAGGACTTGAAAATGTCTTCATGAAGTTGTCGTCTTGACGTAGAGTCCTTCTTCACACCACTCACGAACGCTCATACCAAACCCCGTCTACTTTAGCATAGCATAAAAGTAACTAACGTTCCCGGGGCTTTAGTAACCAGTGGTGGGTTCCTACCTCATGCATTCTACTCAACTACAAGAATTTCAATAACACTACGGGAGGGATGTGCTGAATGATGTCACTACATGCAATAAAAACATAGGTATGAAATAGATGGTCAAGGTGAACTTGCCTGTACTGTTGATGAAGATAAGATATCGCTCTCAGAAATAACTTGATAGTACTATTCGTCACTCTCCGATGAAAATCTATCGTAAGCAAATAACATTCAATAAACATTCATGCCAAAACAAAGAACTGAAAAACGCAAGAACAAAACATGTCTTGGTGCGAAAATAACAACATACTAAGGTTAAATAAGAAAAGATAGGTTCTAACTGTGTTGTAAAGTGAAAGTGGAGGAATCAACTTCAAAAGAGTTAATGGATGATGAACTATTGCTATATAAGCTTAGGTTGGAGAGACTACGAAAGACGATCCAAAGTATGGGAGAACAACATGAACGTTGTTTGACACATAGTATAAGGCATAAGAATTTATTTGTAGAAAGAATTTAATTGAAAAGGTCAAAAGAAGTTGAACTGTAAATTCAAGTATGAATTGAATCTGAATTCACAAAGGTCAAAAGAAGTTGAACCGACGTAAGATGGTTATGAATAAAAATATATGACACGGGTATTTAGGGACAAAAGGAATCAATTAAAAAGGTGTTACAGTTTGCAAGATATGATCAAATGAAGGTTCGGATTCAAATTGAATCGCTCCAATTTGAAAGGTTCAAAGATTGAAACTAATGATGTTACTATATATGGGAAGTCAATATGAACGTGTAGAAAAAGAATTACTAGATTCAAAATGACGGATCAAAAGTTATAAGCAATTCAATATGGCATTGAGTTAGCTTAGTACAGTGTGTGAACACATTTTGGGAACTAATAGAGAAGTATGATCAAGATCAAAATTATATGTTGAAACGATAACACTAATGATGTGAACGGAAAGATTACTTTGATACGAATCCGACGCAATTGGATTCATCGGAAACGGAGCTACGGATAAAAAGATATGATCAAAAGAAGTTTGAATATAAATCTAAATAAATTTCGAAATTTGAAATTTGGAAAAAGTTGACGTGATAGGTTGATTGGATAGGTGAGGTCAAGACGAAAATCTAGACGTTGGTTTCATCTAATTCTGATAAACGAGTAAAAAGTTATGGCTATTTGAAAAATCTGGGCCAAGCTGTTTTACGGAGGAAAAATGCTATGTCTAAAATAATTCTAGGACTAATGAGTAAATACGGAGACTAATTAATAATCTAATTACTCTACCGTATACTACTATAGAAATACTGGTCTAGGGATATTAAATTACAGGAGTATAAAAGAAAAATACGAAGAGAATACCTTTATATGCAGAGAAGATATAAATCCAAAGAGGAGACGACTTCCAGAAATCCCGCCGAATAGAAGAATTTTTTATTTATAAAGCTAGTCAAACCGAAAGGATTCGATTCAACCCGAAGTGAATGATTTTTTTGGGTGCACCTATGGGTCTATATTTATAGGTGGGACAGAGGTGCAAAAGTCTATAGCTAAGCAAGGTGGGACTAAAATCATACACAAAGAGGAAAAGAGAGAAGAAAAGGGCCACATGGGCTGATTGAGCCAGCCGGGGCGCAGCCCAGTTTTTTTTTTTAATTCTCGAATGAACAGTGTCCGCAATGAACAGTGTTTCCAGTTTTTTTTTAAAAAAAAACAGCAAAGAAATACAAATAAACAAGAATAGAAAAACAATTTATATAGGCATATTATATATCAAAATTTTCAGAAAAATATTTCCTAAAACATGAACATTTGTTTAAGGCCGAATAAAATTCTTTGGAAAATAGTATTTTTTTTTTGCAATAACTCCAAAATGAAAAGAAACTAGAATTTCAAATAAATGGCAAATAGTTTTTATTTTTAAAATTTGAGTCAAAACATTGTATCTGAATTTTGAGTGTCATTTACCTCCTCTCATTTGATTTTATAAGAGGGTTTTGAAAATATTTGAACTCAAAATTGAATAGGGAGTCGAAATAGAAAATTTTGGGAAAGTCATTTTATTCCCTCTCATTAAAATTTCAAAAGTTTAAAAATTCCACTCAATTTCACACAATCAATCACACAACATTCAAGCAAACAATCCTACTTATTTATTTAATATAAAATTCCAAAATTTAGAATTTTGGGATGTTACAAACTACCACACTTAAAATGAATCTCGTCCTCGAGATTCGAAGAGGCTAGAAAGAATAGGTTAGGGTTGGGGTCTTCTAGCAAATCCACAGACCAAGAAGGTGTGGGGTCTTCCAACAAGACTCCATTGACCTGGAAATGTGGGTCTACCACACTTAAAATGAGAGTTACTGGTCCCTCAAATCATGACACACCTTTGGGTGCATCTGTCTGTTCACATTCTTCACGGTAGCTTCTTCGGTGATGCTCCTCGGTTATATCAAAATCTTGTGTCCTCACAACAAGGTGTACTTCCTCCGAAACTGGGTCTTCTTAACTGACAGGTCTCACGATCATTCTAAATAACTTATCGAAGATCTCATGGTGGTCTACCATTAGTGGTTATCCTGCAGTGAAATGGGTCTTGGCTTTATTCCTCACCGTAAAATTCCTACGTGTGATAGCAACTGTCAATGTACAAGGGATTTCCATCATACCATTCTAAGGCTTTAAGCAAAAGCTTCAAAGAACATCGTCTCTTTACTATGGGTAAGTCACTCAGATTTACCATTCCGAATAGCAAGAGAATGATAAGAGTAAGTCGTCATGGTGGCCAAGCCATGTCGCACTGAAATCATTACCTTGTATAAGGTTTAGTAATCTCGTATTCTAGCACTTGGGCTTCCTCACAAGCGTTGCAGAAATTTCTCTTGTCAACGAACAAAGTTCGGATAAATCCTTTGATTTCTACAAGCTGAACAAAATATCTAGCGTTCCTTCACAACTCTCAGGTTTTCGTAAACTCCCAAGAAAACGATTGCTGATCAGTCGTAGCTTCTTCCAAGTTTCTTCCTTCGCCAAGGTGGGGCTTGATCCTTATCAATCCTGAGGTCAGTGACTTGTGGATTCACTTGAATACTTGAAAAACTTCATCTCACCCGTGGGGTGACTATCGATGCATATTCCAGCATTACCTTGAGTTCACTACACCATACCCTTGAGGTAACAATTTACAGACCTATTATTGTCTGGATTCCACTCCATGGAATTCATTTTCCTTTCCATTGGTTTGTTTAACCCTCAAAAGTACTTTGTCACAAGGTTACCCTTCTCATAGTTTTGAGGAGGTTCCACATTCTCTTCAACTGCATTCACTTATCCAAACTCCTTAATTCGGGGAAGGTACCTGTGGTTTCTACCACACTTAAAATGAAATGCAATCATGTTTGCATAAACCATATTTTCTCATAACCTCGAAAATGGTAGGAGACCTTGGGTCATAGAGTAACAACTCATGAAATGCAACATAAGGTAAATCATGACACCATAAATTCCATTGACTCATGAATTTATTACAAACTCTCAGACTTCCGTTACAAGATAAGCTCATGAAATCAAAAGTGCTTCATGATACAGGTATTTCCATCTTCGAAACTATCCCATTCTTCTCATATTCAATCCTTGGTTACATTCTCAATCACTTCTTAAAACTCCTAGAAAATACTTTATTACAAATGCTGCCATCCACATAGTTTGGTATGGTCTAGCATCCACTCTCAACTTTATTCATTCATCTCCCCCTGGATATATTTTAGTACCACTGAAAATTTCCGATGTGCTCCTTGAAATCCTCCATCTTTTCCTTGATTAGGGTGGACATGAGCTTCATCTCCATCATCTCCGTATGTACCTCCTGCAGGTATTCCTGAGTATGACGGAGTCTTGCTTCAAGTATTTCTCCAATATGGCGTATGGCTTCCATGGCAGCTTCACGAACAGCGTCAAAGAAAATAGCTTGTGGTACACGAGATATGTAAAAGTATCGTCCAGTAGTCTTTGGGCAAACTCCCTTTGCACGGTGAAGGTGTACCTCCACATACCAAAGTTTCACTCCATTATCCATGAATGGGTAGCCTTTATAGACTGCATCTCCTTCAAGATGGATGTGCTTCATCATATCCTTTAGGATCCTTGGGTAGTCATGATCACTGGTCAGGGTCATGATTGTTTCCGGGCCTTTGAGGAAAGACTCATAAAGGGTGGTCATCTGCGTGTGTCAGAAAAGGTACTCAGAATTGACATATGTCTCGACTTGGGTAAACATCCATGTTATTCAAAATCAAACTTCAAATTCACTTTCCAACATCTTTACAGAGTATTGTCATCCTTAAAACAAATGGATTATCCATTACATAACCTCAAAGATTAAGAGTGCTACCTATTACATTTATTACTTCCGAACTCAAACTACTCATGCTTAGCATTCTTCTCTGGGCAGGTATAGGAGTAGGGTCATGTCTTCTTGCACCGAAAACAGATGATTTCTGACAAATGTCGGGGCTTCTTGATGTTGGTGCTTGCTCCTTGGGTTCTTGATTTCTTTCTTGGGCACTTATCGGCATAGTGGCCCATATCCTTACACTTGTAACATCTAATATGACTCAGGTCCTTCTGTTCAGGGGCTCGTCTCTTCCTAAGGTTCTTTGTTCCGATCAAAGCTTCAATTTCCTGTGGATCAAACTCCACTTCTTCTATCGGGAAGTTTCCCAGATACTCTTTTCTTTCCTTTGTACAGTCCTGTGAGAAATGTCCTTCTTCTCCACATGTATAGCAGACATTTGAGTAAAATCTGGTTAATCCTTCTCCATCAGGGTCTTCAATATCTTTCTTCATCACAAAGCGGGTTCCCAAAGCGCCACCCAAAGGTTTCCCTTCCAGTGCAAAAAGACCATGACCACGAGCCCCACATGACGGATGTCATCGCCGAGCCCACCACTGCATCACCAACAACTACTTTGCAAGCGAAGACCACCTTTGGACTGGGCGCGGATGTACTCCCGTCCCCCTTCAAAATTGGCCATTGTGGGATCCCTTCCCGCCATTGTGGTAAGGAAAGAGGACCCGGGCTACCGCTATATATAGAAGCTAGGTCACACCATAGAGGGGAGACCCCAGGATCCGATCCAACACTTAGCCACTCAACTCACCACCGCAGGGTAGCGAGCCAAGAACACACCTTGAGCGCCCTCGTGAGGCTCAAGCTCATTGTACTAGTTCATCCACTAAAACCTTCATGAGAGGCAATCCACCAAAGCAAGAGTAGGGTATTATGCTTCATAGCGACCCGAAACTGGGTATACTGTCGTGTTCATCTTCTTCCTCATCATCAAACAAGTTCGCCATTGTGTCCATCGAGTAGCGAGCTATGTTGGGTGAGGCTGTAGGAAAACCTTTGCGCACGCCCCTGTGTTCAAAACTTAAGGGTTTCGCGGAGCCCAAAATCCGACATTTGGCACGCCAGGTAGGGGGCGTGTTGAAGTCTTCCTCAAGCCAAGCTCTTCTTCCACCTCGCCGCTTCGATTGCTGACACCCGCAAGCTCGCACCGAGCACCGAGCAGCCCGTGTCGCCCAGGGAACACCCGTGGGATGCACCGGTGCCCGTCGGTCCCCTTCGCTTGTGGCCAACGCCGCGACGGGCCCGGACGCCCACGAGCAGCAAGACTCCTCCCAGCCTCTCATCGCACAGCACGACGGTCGCACCACCACTCGTCGATCATCACAGCTACCGGGTCGTCCTCCCACGTCCGACCTGGGCCGATGCGTGGTTCGGGCGCGCTCGCAATGGCGAAACAGCTGCTCCGCTACCGTCCTGCCCCCGACCGCTATGACGACTGGCTTCGGTGCATCACGCAGCACATCAGCGCTATCGGCGATGCTTCGACCCTCTCCTAGTCGCTCTGGCCCTAGCCCTCACAGGCGCACGACGGAGCCCATGATGTGTCGCCACCTCCTCCGCGCCGTGACGTCGACCCCGGGCCCAGGCGTGAGGCATGCCAACATGACCAGCCCCGCGGGCTACAAGCAAGGGCAAGGGACAAAGTGAGCTGCGAGGTGGTGGGTGCGCTACCCGTGCTGTTGAACGAGCGCCGCGACCCGGCACAGCTCGAGGTGGCCCCTCAAGAGCACTAAGACCAGGTCCCACCCGCATGTGCAATGGCATCCGTAGAACCGGTTGGATTCCTCGCCATTGCGCCGGAGCTCCATCCAACTACATGGCCCTGCGAGTTCAAGCCCGATCTTCTGCCTCGCTATGACGGCACCACGGACCCTGCCGAGTTCCTAAAACTCTACTCGCTAAGCGTCCAAGCTACCGGTGGAGACAACAAGGTCATGGCGTGCTAGTTCCCCATGGTGCTCAAGGGCGGCGCGCTCTCCTGGTTCCTCAACCTATCGATGGGATCCATCGCCTCCTGGGAAGACCTGCACAAACGCTTCATCGCCACCTTCCATGGCACCCGTGACCGCGCGCTAACCGTGAACGACCTGCGGCATGTAAAGCAACGGGATGGGGAGACCCTGCACAAGTATATACAACGCTTCACCACCACACGTCTCAAGATCCCGAAGGCATTGGATGAGGCCATCATCTCCATCTTCACCGATGGCCTCACGGACACCAAGATGAAAGAAGAGCTCGCCATGAATGACGAGTTGTGCTCTGCCTTGGAGATGTTCAACCTGGTGATCAGGTGCGCCAAGGCTGAAGAAGGCCGCCTGTCCCTATGTGAGCTTCCGGCGGTAGAGCCCGAGCAGAAGAAGACCAAGGCCAAGGAGGCAAAGCGCAAGGCCCCGGTGGTACTTGCGGCCAAGCCTAAGCCGAAGCATAGCTGGGGCGAGGAGCACCCTGTAGGGGGGAGACTGACCTATGTCTTCCACGGCACCAATAACCACGACACCGCCGACTGCCAGGAGCTCAGGCTGGTTCGAGCTGAGCACTTCGACCGACACCCCGAACATGCTGATCGTGACTTTGGACATGGCAGAGGCCGCTGGGACAATAGGGACCAGTGCTAGGGGTGGCACGACCAACCTCAAGAAGTCCGCTGGTGCAACCCGCCTTGGGAGGACCACTGTGCGACGACCCTCCGGAGGGGTTAAGACGCGGCCAGCCTCGTGAGGTTCGCCATCGTGAGGCCAGTCTACCACCACTACCGCCTCCACCCACAAGGAAGGAAGGAAGAGAACAGGCAGGACGACGTGGCTGGGGGCTTCCAGGAGATCAGGGTCGTGGCCTGCATCCTGGGCGGCGCTCAGGCCCCGGCCTCCAACCGCGTCTTCAAGCAGTTCGCGTAGGAGGTGAACGCGGTGCTCCCAAAGCCCAAGGCCATGTGCCCCCTCAAGTGCTCCCAGACTGGCATCAACTTCGACACGAGGTATCAACTCAGGTGCTCAGCCATGGCTAGCAAGCTCCCCATGTTGTGCACCTTGACCATCAGCAATGTCCCCATCACAAAGACCCTCATCGATAGTGGGGCCAGGCTCAACATCCTCTCTGTCAAGACCTTCAAGACACTCCAAGTACTATACGACCAACTTATGTTGACCAAGCCCTTCTCAAGAGTCACTGATGGAACCACAGTGCCCACTGGGCCAGTACGCCTTCCCTCACCTTCGGTGGGCGCAAGAACTACCGCACCGAGACCATCGTCTTCGACGTCGCCCATATCCACCTCCCATACAATGCCATCCTCCGATACCCGACCCTTGCTAAATTCATGGCAGCGAACCATCACGACTACAACGTCCTCAAGATGTCAGGGAGTGGCATCGTCATCACCGTCGCCTGTGATGAGAAGGATGTTGTCTGCTCACTCGACTGTGCTTACCATGCAGCTGAGGCCGAACGCTCGGACGACGAAGAAGACTCCCCGCCAGGCGAAGATGAGTGCGGGGCGAAGAGGCATCTCACTCTCACCCTCGCGAAGCGCGAAGGGGTTGGAACCTCCAAAGAGGAGTTTCACGCTCTACATCCAGGGGCGGGGCCACCCCTCCCCTCTCATAGGAAGGTGCGCCCGACGCCCCCCTTGGGTCAGTCTTGGGGCTTCCGTCTGGAAGACACCTGGCCTGGCTGGTCAGACAAGGGAGGTGTCCAGGCACAACCACAAGGCACGTCCTAATGCGTGATTGCCAGAACCAGGGGCACCACATGAGGCGCCAAGCTCACGAGATTTAGTCATCGAGGCGATCAAGGAACTTCAGGAGGCACAAACCGAGCAAGGAAGGGGATGCCCTACACCGCCAATCGCAGTCCCCATTGTTGGCCCGATCAACCGGCCGCATGGTTGCGTCAACGCGCTCGCCTGTTGGGTTCTACCGTAGTGCATCACATGCAAATTAAAATTTTCCTATGCGCAAAACATCCAAGAACATGCTACGGAGATGGATCACAGATTGTTACCACTAGACGCGCAGTGCCGTGCAGCGAAAGTAGAGTTGGGGCAGCGCGTTCGTGTGATCTTTCTCCTCCTATAGGTTCACGCAGCGCAAGTGCATCGCCTCTAACGGTATCCGCGCGTGTAGGAGGAACACCCGTGCGGCGGACTGCTAGGTCCGATCACATGGTCGGAAGCGGCGACTAGAGGTGTCTATTCGCAACACATGCAAACCCTAATGACGGCGCCGAAGAGATCAATCGGATGGGTGTGCCGTACCTCCAGTATATATAGGCATCCGACGCGGGGTCAACTCTATTGGAAATATGCCCTAGAGGCAATACTAAATTAGTTATTATCATATTTCCTTGTTCATGATAATCATTTATTATCCATGCTATAATTGTGTTGATTGGAAACTCAGATACATGTGTGGATACATAGACAACACCATGTCCCTAGTATGCCTCTAATAGACAAGCTCGTTGATCAAAGATGGTAATGGTTTCCTAGTCATGGACATGAGATGTCATTTGGTAACGGGATCACATAATTAGGAGAATGATGTAATGGACACGACCCATACTACAAACATAGCATATGATCATGTTAGTTTATTGCTACTGTTTTCTGCATGTCAAGTATATGTTCGTATGACCATGAGATCATGCAACTCACTGACACTGAAAGAGTACCTTGTGTGTATCAAACGTCGCAATGTAACTAGGTGACTATAAAGGTACTCTACAAGTATCTCTGAGGGTGTCTGTTGGGTTGGCATGGATAAAGATTGGGATTTGTTACTCCGTGTGACGGAGAGGTATCTTAGGGCCGACTCGGTAATATAACATCACAACAAGCCTTGAAAGCAATGTGACTAAGTGTTATTCACGGGATCTTGTATTACGGAATGAGTAAAGAGACTTGCCGGTAACAAGGTTGAACTAGGTATGGATATACTGACGATCGAATCTCGGGCAAATAACATACCGAAGAACAAAGGGAACATCATACGGGATTAACTGAATCCTTGACATAGAGGTTCGACCGATAAAGATCTTCATAGAATATGTGGGAACCAATATGGGCATCCAGGTCCCGCTATTTTTTATTGACGATAGAGGTGTCTCGGTCATGTCTACATAGTTCTCGAACCCACAGGGTCGGCACACTTAAGGTTCGATGATGTTTCAGTAGTATAGAGTTATGTATGGTGGTGACCGAAGGTTGTTCGGAGTCCCGGATGAGATCCTGGACATCACGAGGAGCTCCAGAATGGTCCGGAGGTAAAGATTGATATATAGGAAGTCCTATTTTTGTCACCGGAAAAGTTTCGGGCTCATCGGTAGTGTACTGGGAGTGCCGGTATTGTACCGGGAGACCATCGAGAGGGGTATTTCGACCCAAGAGGCTACGTGGGCTGTGGGAGAGTGAATACCATCCCTTAGCGGGCTGGTGGAAGTCCCACACAAGGCCCATGCGGCTGGGAAAAAAGCCCAAAGAGAAAAAGGTGGGAAAAGGCAAAAAAGGCAAAATAAGGAGGAGTCCTTGTCCTACTAGGATTGGAGGAGGAATCCTCCTCTCCTCTTGGTTCGGCCGACGCCTAGATGGCTTGGCCCTTAGACCAATCCTCCTCCTCTATTCCTGTTATATATATTAGAGGTTTTAGGGTTTTTGCACTAGATTTTCTGCCTTGTGCTACCCTTTCCTCTAGTGCATAGTTTCTCCTCTAGATCGGTTTTCTGTAGTGCTTAGGCGAAGCCCTGCCGGAATAACTCCACCACCATCGCCGAAGCGCCATCGCGCTGCCGGAGAACTCTTCTACCTCTATGCTCCCTCTTGCTGGATCAAGAAGGCAGAGATTGTCATCGAGCTGTACGTGTGCTGAACACGGAGGTGCCGTCCGTTCGGCGCTAGATCGGAAGGACCGTGATCAAGATCGCGAGACGGATCATGATGAGATCGCGAGACTGATCGTGATAAGTTCTCGAGACGGATCATGATTGCATCGCGGGACGGATCATGATGAGATGACGGGATGGTCGGCGATTTGGATCGCGAAGACGTTCGACTACACCAACCGCATTTCTTAATGCTTCCCGCCTAGCGATCTACAAGGGTATGTAGATCCACTCTCCCTCTTGTAGATGCTAATCACCATGGATAGATTTTGCATGTGCGTAGGAAATTTTTTGTTTCCCATGCAACGTTCCCCATCAATGGCAGCATGAGCTAGGTCTATGTGTAGATGAGATCTCGAGTAGAACACAGAGAGTTTGTGGGCGTTGATGCTTAGATTGCTTCCTCTCTTGGTCGTGTTTTGGTTCAGTGGAATTGCGACCCGGACCAACATTTCTCGTACTCTTATGTCAAACTGGTTCCCTCAACTGCAACTTGTTGCAAAAGATGGCTGGCGGGTGGCAGTTTCTCCAACTTTAGTTGGATCGGATTCGACAAAGGCGGTCCTTGAGAAGGTTGAAAAGCAACTTATGTATCACCGTTGTGGTTTATGCGTAGGTGAGAATTGTTCTTGCTAGATACCCATAGCAGCCACATAAAACATGCACCAACAATTAGAGAATGTCTAACTTGTTTTTGCAGGGTATGTTGTGATGTGATATGGCCAATCACATGATGTGATATATGTGATGTATGAGATGATCATGTGTTGTATACAATATCACGACTTTCATGTCGATGAGTACGGCAACCGGGAGGAGCCATAGGCTATCTTTAATTATTGTATGACCTGCATGTCAATCATTAAGCGCTATGTAATGCTTTACTTTATCGCTAAATGATAGCAATAGTAGTACAAGCATGATGGGCACGACAACCCCGATGGCGACACGTTGATGGAGATCAAGATGATGGAGATCATGGTGTCTTTCCGGTGCTGATGGAGATCATACCGGTGCTTTCAAGATGGAGATCAAAAGCACAAGTTCATTGCCATATCATGTCACTTGTGATTTGCATGTGATGTTAATCCTTTTATGCACCTTGTTTTGCATAGGACGAAGGTAGCATTATAAGGTGATCCCTCACTTAATTTCAAGATAAATTGTGTTCTCCTCAAGTGTGCACCGTTCCGAAAGTTCGTCGTGTCGAGACACCACGTGATGATCGGGTGTGATAGACTCTACGTTCACATACAACGGGTGCAAGACAGTGTTGCACATGCAGAACACTCGGGTTAAACTTGACGAGCCTAGCATGTACAGACATGGCCTCGGAACACAAGAGACCAAAAGGTCGAACATGAGTCATATAGTAGATATGATCAACATGATGATGTTCACCATTGAAACCACCTCAACTCACGTGATGATCGGACTTGAGTTGGTGAATTTGGATCATGTATCACTCGAATGACCAGAGGGATGTCAATTTGAGTGGGAGTTCTTCAGTAATATGATTAATTGAACTCATTATCATGTACATAGTCAGTAGTGTCTTTGCAAATTATGTTGTAGATTACTTGCTCACGCTGTAGCTCCCTTGAATTTCGTATATTCCTAGAGAAATAGAGTTGAAAGATGATGGTAGCAATATTGCGGACTGGGTCCGTGATCTGAGGATTGTCCTCATTGCTGCACAGAAGGCTTATGTCCTTAATGCACCGCTCGGTGCGCCACCCCCTCTAGCATCGTCTATAGATGTTGTGAACATCTAACAGGCACGTTCCAATAACTACTTGATAGTTTAGTGTGTCATGCATTACGGCTTAGAATTGAGGCTCCGAAACGTTTTGAACGTCACGGAACATATGAGATGTTCTAAGAGCTGAAATTGGGATCTCAAGCTCGTGCCCGTGTTGTGAGATATGAGATCTTCAACGAGATTCTTTGTCTACAAGATGAAGGAGAATAGTTCAAACGTTGAGCATGTGCTCAGATTGTCTGGGTGCCACAATCGCTTGAATCGAGTGGGAGTTAATCTTCCAGATAAGATAATGATTGATATAGTTCTCAAGGTCACTGTCACTAAGCTACTATAACTTGGTGATGAATTATAAAATGCTAGGGATAGAAATAATGATCCCTGAGATATTCGCTATGTTTGACACCGTGAAGGTAGAAATTAAGAAGGAGACTCAAGTGTTGATGGTTAGTAAAAACCACTAGTTTTGAGAAGGGCAAGGGCAAGGAGGGAAACTTCATGGATGTCAAGTCAGTTGCTGCTCTAGGGAAGCAACCCAAAGTTGAACCCAAACCCGAGACTAAGTGCTTCTTTTATGAGGTGAGCGGTCGCTGAAGCGGAACAACCCTAGATACTTGGTAGATAAGAAGGCTGGCAACGTCGACACAAGTGTATTTGATATACATGTTATTGATGTGTACCTTGCTAGTATTCCTAATAGCACCTGGGTATTGGATACCGGTTCGGTTGCTAAATGTTAGTAACTCAAAGTAAAAGCTACAGAATAAACGGAGACTAGCTTAGGGTGAGGTGACGATGTGTGTTGGAAATGTTTCCGAGGTTGATGTGATCAACATCGCATGCTCTCTCTACCTTCGGGATTAGTGACGAACCTAAATAAATGTTATTTGGTGTTTTGCGTTGAGCATGAACGTGATTAGATCATGTTTATTGCAACATGGTTATTCATTTAAGTTAGAGAATAATGGTTATTCTGTTTACATGAATAATACCTTCAATGGTCATGCATCCAGTGAGAATGGTTTGTTGAATCTTGATCATAGTAATACACATGTTCATAACATTGATGCCAAAAGATACAAAGTTAATAATGATAGTACTTGTGGCACTGCCGCTAAATATCATATTGGTACAAAGCGCATGAAGAAACTCCATGATGATGGATCTTTGGACTCATTCAATTTCGAATCAACCATGCTTCTTGGGCAAGATGACTAAGGACCCCGTTTTATGGATTGATGGAGCGGGGAAGTGATTTATTGGAAATGATAAATGTTGATGTATGCAATCCAATGAGTCTTGTAGCCTGCGGTGGCTATCATTATTTTCTTAACTTCACTGATGATTTGAGTAGATATAGTGTATATTTACTTAACGAAACACAAGTCTGAATCGTTTGAGAGGCTGCAAATTCAGAGTGAAGTTTAAGATCATCATGACAAGAAGATAAAAATTTCAGCGATATGATCGTGGAGGTGAATATCTGAGTTACAAGTTTGGCATACAACTTTAGACAATGTGAAAGTTGTTTCACAACTCACGCCACCTGGAACACCATAGTGTGATGGTGTGTCCGAACATCATAGTCGTGCTCTCTTGGATATGGTGCATGCTATGATGTCTCTTATCATTTTGCTACTATAATTTTGGGGTTATGCATTAGAGACAACTACATTCACTTTAAATAGGGCACCATATAAATCCGTTGGGATGACACCATGTGAATTAAGGTTTGATGGAAACCTAAGCTGTCATTTCTTAGTGTTTGGGGCTGCGACGATTGTGTGGAAAATATTTCACCTAATGAGCTCGAACCCAAAGCGGACAAATGCATCTTCGTAGAATACTGACGCTGATGGTAAATGTCACCATTTATAAAGCTCGACTTGTCGCAAAGAAGTGTCCGACGAGTTCAAGGAGTTGACTGCGATGAGACTTTCTCACTCGTAGCGATGCTAAAGTCTGTTGGAATTATGTTAGCAGTTGCTGCATTTTTCAATTATGAAATCTGGCAGATGGATGTCAAAACACCATTTCCTTCCTTAAGGAAAGGTTGTATGAGATACAACCAGAAGGTTTTGTCAGTCCTAAGGATGCTAAAAGGTGTGCAAGCTTCAGTGATCCTTCTATGGACTGAAGCAAGCATCTCGGAGTTGGAATATACACTTTGATGAGGTGATCAAAGTTTTTGAGTCTATACAAAGTTTATGAGAAACTTGTATTTACAATAAAGTGAGTGGGAGCACTATAGAGTTTCTGATAAGCATATGTGGTTGACATATTGTTTATTGGAAATGATGTAGAATTTCTGGAAAGCATAAAGGGTTGTTTGAAAGGAGTTTTTCAAAGCAAGACCTGGATAAAGCTACATAATGGTTGAGCATCAAGATCTATACAAATAGATCAAGATGCTTGATGAGACTTTGAATGAGTACATACCTTGACAAATTTTGAAAGAGTTCAAAATGGATTAGTCAGAGAGAAGTGTTCTTGCCTGCTTTGTAAGGTGTGAAGTTGAGTAAGACTCAAAGCTCGACCACGACAGAAGAAAGAGAAAGGACGAAGGTCGTCCCCTATGCCTTAGCCATAGGCTCTGTATAGTATGCCATGCTGTGTACCGCACCTGTGTGTGCCTTGCGATGAGTCCGTCAAGGGGTACAAGAGTGATCCAGGAGTGGATCACTGGACAGCGGTCAATATTATCCTTAGTGACTAAAAGACCAACAAAATTTTTCTCGATTATGGAGGTGATAAAGGGTTCGTCATAAAGAGTTATGTCGATGCAAGCTTTAACACTAATCCGGATGACTCTTAGTAGCAATCCGGATATGTATAGTAGAGCAGCCATTTGGAATAGCTCCAAGTGGAGTGTGGTAGCAGTGTTTACGGTTTGACATAGAGATTTGCAAAGTATAGACGTATCTGAATGTCGCAGACCCGATGACTATAAGACCTCTCTCACATGTGAAGCATGATCGAACCACAGAACTCATTGGGTGTTAGATTCATAACAATGCGAATCACATGGTGATGTGAACTAGATTATTGACTCTAGTGCAAGTGGGAGACTGTTGGAAATATGCCCTAGGGGCAATAATACATTATTTATTATCATATTTCCTTGTTCATGATAATCGTTTATTATCCATGCTATAATTGTGTTGATCGAAAACTCAGATACATGTGTGGATACATAGACAACACCATGTCCCTAGTATGCCTCTAATAGACTAGCTTGTTGATCAAAGATGGCTATGGTTTCCTAGTCATGGACATGAGATGTCATTTGGTAATGGGATCACATCATTAGGAGAATGATGTGATGGACGAGACCCAAACTACAAACGTAGCATATGATCGTGTTAGTTTATTGCTACTGTTTTCTGCATGTCAAGTATATGTTCCTATGACCATGAGATCATGCAACTCACTGACATCGGAGGAGTACCTTGTGTGTATCAAACGTCGCAATGTAACTGGGTGACTATAAAGGTACTCTACAGGTATCTCCAAGGGTGTCTGTTGGGTTGGCATGGATCAAGACTGGGATTTGTTACTCGATGTGATGGAGACGTATCTCAGGGCCCACTCGGTAAAACAACATCACAACAAGCCTTGCAAGCAATGTGACTAAGTGTTAGTCACGGGATCTTGTATTACAGAACGAGTAAAGAGACTTGCCAGTAACAATGTTGAACTAGGTATGGAGATACCGACGATCGAATCTCGGGCAAGTAACATACCAAAGAACAAAGGGAACATCATACGGGATTAACTGAATCCTTGACATAGAGGTTCAACCGATAAAGATATTCGTAGAATATGTGGAACCAATATGGGCATCCAGGTCCCGCTATTGGTTATTGACCGTAGAGGTGTCTCGGTCATGTCTACATAGTTCTCGAACCCGCATGGTCTGCACACTTAAGGTTTGGTGAAGTTTCAGTAGTACAGAGTTATGAGATCCCGAATGTCACGAGGAGCTCCGGAATGGTCCGGAGGTAAAGATTGATATATAGGAAGTCCTATTTTGGTCACCGAAAAAGTTTCGGGTTCATCGGTAGTGTACCGGGAGTGTCGATAGTGTACCGGGAGACCATCGGGAAGGGTATTTCGACCCAAGAGGCTACATGGGCTGTGGGACAGTGAATACCAGCCCTTAGTGGGCTGGTGTAAGTCCTACACAAGGCCCATGCAGCTGGGGAAAAAAGCCCAAAGAGAAAAAGGTGGAAAAAGGCAAAAAAAGCCAAAATAAGGAGGAGTCCTAGTCCTACTAGGATTGGAGGAGGAATCCTCCTCTCCTCTTGGTTCGGCCGACGCCTAGATGGCTTGGCCCTTGGGACAAGCCTCCTCCTCTCTTCCTCTTATATATACTAGAGTTTTTAGGGTATTTGCACTAGATTTTCTGCCACGTGCTATCCTTTCCTCGGTTGTACGTGTGCTGAACGCGGAGGTGTCGTCTATTCGGCGCTGGATCGGAAGGACCGTGATCAAGATCACGAGACGGATCGTGATGAGATCATGGGACTAATCGTGATGAGTTCATGGTATAGATCATGATTGGATCGCGGGACGGATCATGATGATATCGCGGGATGCTCAGTGATTTGGATTGCGAAGATGTTCGACAACACCAACCGTGTTTCTTAACCCTTCCCGCTTAGCGATCTACAAGGGTATGTACATCCACTCTCCCTCTCATAGATGCTCATCACCATGGATAGATCATGCATGTGCGTAGGAAATTTTTTGTTCCCCATGCAACATTCCCCAACAAACTCTTGGGCCTCGCACGGATCCTAAAGCCCACGTGTTCCTTCCCTTAAGCGCACGACCCTTTAGGTTCTCATCCACTTGGTCGCGAGTCAGATGACATCCGACTCGACCGGTCGGTAGCGGCCTCTAGCAAGACGTGGCGACTCCAAGTGTTCGATGAAGCTGGTTAGGCGAACCTGTACTTCACACTTCTGTTCCCTTTGCCACACGATATATGTTGTCGTGCACAAGGCAACATGGTCATCCTTGTTGCAGCACGACCTCTTTCTCGTTCCAGTGAATACAACCAACATTCGGATTATCTCATCATCCTCATCGCATGGCCATGCTTATCCAGGTCGGATCACCCGAGGGGCCCAAAGTATATCTCTCCTAGTAGGAGGGGCAAATCCCATCTTGCTCGACGATGTCTCACAGCATGGGTCTGGACAAGCCCGAAACCTACCTTTGTAGCAACCCAGTCACGGAGTAGCGTTTGGTCGGCCCAAAGCAACTTTGTCACCATCTCGAGTACATGTACCAGCTCAGGTCTGAGGACATAGAACATATGTTGTACTAGAGACTCATAGATGACCTATCGCTGCGTCTCATAGTTGGGTCTGTCCAACTCAGACCTTAACTCGACTCGGATCTGACTATGTCGAATATGACCAGACCTTTCTGAGTCCATATTATCCGGCTAGCATCCAGTGCTACATTTTCAATGAGACCGGACCATCCACCATGTCATATGCTAGTCTAACTGGATGCGCGTCCACACAACCCTTTCAACTAGGGACCATTTAGGGAAGTCATCATACAATGCATAGTCTCACAATCAAGTCACATACTTGTTAATTCACATCAATGATAATGTCCAAGGACTATCTTTATTCATAAACACATAGGAAATATCATCATACATGATTGCCTCTAGGGCATATCTCCAACAGTCTCCCACTTGCACTAGAGTCAATCAAATAGACATCGATTTCCCGTATCTCTAACGTGCCCCTCGTGCTTGGGTTGTGGAAGTGGCTTAGTCAATGGATCTGCAACATTTGCATCCGTATGAATCTTGCACAAACTAGTATCACCTTTCTCTACTAGCTTTCGTATCAAATGATATTTTAGGTCTATGTGCCTGGTCTTGTGGTGTTGTCTCAGCTCCTTGGCATGTGTGATGGCACCAGAATTATCGCAATAAAGGTCCAACGGTCTTGACCAGCCCGGGAACACACCAACATCTTCCAGGAATTTCTGAATCCAAACACCTTCCTTTGCGGCTTCACAAGCCGTGATTTATTCGGCCTCTGTTGTGGAGTCGGCCACTGTATCTTTCTTGGAACTCGTCCAACTCACTGCTCCCGCATTCATGACATACACAAATCCAGTTTGCGATCGACAATCATCCCTATCGGTTTGGAAACTAGCATCAGCGTAACCCTTTACATAGAGCTCCTCCTCACCTCCATAAACTAGGAACATCTCTTTAGTCCTTTTCGGGTACTTCAAGATAGTTTTCACCGCTGCCCAGTGACTCTCACCTGGGTCGGCCTAGTATCTGCTTGTTAAGCTTATTGCACAGGAATCATCAGGCCGTGTACATAGCATGGCATACATTATGGATCCAATTGCCGAGGCATATGGAATCCTACTCATCCGGTTTCGCTCATCAGAAGTCGTAGGACTCTGAGTCTTGCTTAGCCTTATACCATGTGAGACAGGCAAGAACCCTTTCTTGGCCTCACTCATGTTGAACCTCTTCAACACTTTGTCTATGTACATGCTCTGGCTTAAGCCGAGCAGCCTCATCAATCTATCTCTATAGATCTTGATGCCTAAAATGTACATTGCCTCTCCAAGGTCTTTCATCGAAAACTTGCCATTCAATGATTCCTTAACTAAGTTCAGCATCGATAAAACATTTCCGATCAGTATTATGTCATCCATATACAAGATCAAAAATACTAACGATCTCCCACTAGACTGCTTGTATAAACAATAGTCCTCTTCGTTCTTGATGAAACCAAGGTCAACGATTACTTCATCAAAACGAATGTTCCAACTCTGAGCTGCTTTCCTCAATCCATAAATGGATCTCTTGAGCTTGCATATTTTACCATCGTTAGTTGGATCGATAAAACCTTTGGGTTGTATCATGTATACATCCTCTTTTAAATTTCCATGAAGGAAAGTCGTTTTGACATCCATCTGCCATATCTCATAATCGAAATATGCAGCTATAGCTAGTATGATCCTCACCAACTTTAGCATCGCTACCGACGAGTAGGTCTCGTTGTAGTCAATTCCTTGAACTTGTCCATAACCTTTAGCGACAAGCCAAGATTTGTGGATCTGAACATTTCCATCCACATCGGTTTTCTTCTTAAAGACCCATTTGCAACCAATGGCAACTACGCCAGGTGGCGGATCAACCAAGCCCTAGACTTGATTCTCGTCCATGGACTTTAACTCGGATCTCATGGCCTCAAGACATGCCTCGGAATCTGGGCTCACCATCGCTTCCGCATACGTGGCCGGCTCGTAGCTTTCTAGCAACAAAACGTTGCGCACTCTGCGCAATCTTTCCGACCTCCATGGCTCCGGTGCCGTCTCCACTACGGGTTCTCTGACCGACTCCGGTGTGATCTCATCACCAACTGAGTTGTCCCTAAGTGGCTCTCGAATTTCTTCGAGTCGCACCATTTTCCCACTGGCCTCCTGACTGAAAAACTCTTTCTCTAGGGAAACCCCGTTCCGAGCAACAAACTCTTTGTTCTCTTCTCGATTGTAGAAGATGTATCCCAAGGTTTCCCTCGGATATCCCACGAATATGCATTTATCTGACTTGGGTGTAAGCTTGTTTGACATGAGTCGCTTGACATATGCTCCACAACCCCAAATCTTTAGAAAAGACAAACTAGGACTCTTCCCAGTCCACATCTCATGTGGTGTCTTGTGTACTGATTTTGATGGTACCCTATTAAGTGTGAAAGCTGCAGTTTCTAGAGCGTATCCCCGGAATGACAAGGTTCGATTTCTCTGTCCTGACACACCATTTCTCTATGGTGTACTCAAAGTTGTGAACTGAGGTACTATACCTCGGCCTTTCAGATGATTATCAAACTCTTGGCTCATGTACTCACCTCCACGATCTGATCGTAGAAGTTTTATCGTATTGCTGAGCTGATTTTCAACCTCGTTCTGAAACTCTTTGAACTTTTCAAAAGTTTCGGACTTGTGCCTCATCAAATAGATATATCCATATCTACTCAAGTCGTCGATAACAGTCACGAAGTACTCACAGCCACCTCTGGCCGTTGTGCTCATTGGACCACACACATCACTGTGTATAAGCTCCAACAGCTGGACGCCCTCTCGCAACTCTTTGCAAAAGGAGACTTAGTCATCTTGCCTAGCAAGCATGATTCGCATGTCTCGAACATCCCGAAGTCGAACGAAGTTAGGAGTCCATCATCATGGATCTTCTTCATGCGTTTCAGACTAATGTGTCCAAGCCGCCAATGCTAGAAGTATGTCGGATTTATCTCATTAGGCTTATGCCTCTTGACATTCACGTTATAGACTGGTTCCGTTTCTAGATTTAAAATAAACAACCCATCTACTATGGGTGCATAGCCATGGAAGATTCCATTCAAATAAAATGAAAAACCATTGAACTTTATATTGAATTCATAACCTTGACTCATCAAGCATGAGGCAGAAATAATGTTCCGACTAAGTGTGGGAATGTAATAAAAATTATTCAATTCCAAAATAAATCCAGAAGGAAGCTTGAGCTGCATCGTGCCGACCTCCAACGCAACAACTCTTGCTTTGTTGTCTACCCTGATGTCAATCTCCCCTTGTGCCACACGCCTAGTTCTTACCATCCCCTACATCGAGTTGCAAATATGGACAACCGATCCGGTATCAAATACCCAAGAGTTACTAGGTATGTCAGCAAGGTAAATTTCTATAACATATGTATCATGTGTACCTTTGCCCGAAGAACCATCTCTGGCCTTCTTGTCGTGCTCACCAAGCCACTTGCTATAGTTCCTCTTCGAGTGACCAGCTTCCTTGCAGTGAAAGCAAATGGTCTTTGAGTTCGTTCTGGACTTTGGCTCAGCGGCGGAGACAGCCTTCTCCGTGCCCTTTGCCTAACCCTTTTTCTTGGACCAACTCTTCTTGAACTTAGCAAAGTCCTGCACCATCAACACTTCATGCGTGCCTTTCTTAATATCTTGCTCTGCCACCTTGAGCATCCCCTGCAATTCGGTGAGCTTCTTATCCATGTCGTGCATATGATAGTTCGAGACGATTGTCCCATAGCTAGGTGGAAGAGAACCCAATATTTCATCCGTGGACAGCTCGTCCCCAAGTGGGAAGCCTAACCGATCCAAAGCTTGCACATACTCGATCATATTGATCACATGCGGGCTCAGTGGATCACCCTCCTTCAGCTTACAATCCGTCAAGGACTGCCAGACGTTGAACCTTTTTGTCCTAGCCTCGACCTGAAACTTGCTCTTCAAACTCTCGATCATATCGAAAGCCTGAATGTTCTCGAAATGCTGTTGCAAATTGGGCTCCATACAAGCTAGCATGAGGCAGCTGATCTCGTTTGATTCATCAACAACTTTATGGTGGGCATTCTTGGTTGTGGCGTTAGCATTCTCAGCAGGTTCCTCTAGAAGTGGATCCTCTAGAACATGTTCGTTTTTATCGTGCTTGAGAACAATTCTCAGATTTCTATACCAGGTGGTAAAGTTTGTTCCATTCAGTTTATCCTTTTCCATAATTGATTTCAGTGCAAAGTTGGGTTGAGCGGGTGGTGCCATTGATCTCCAACAGAAAATATGCAATCACTAAGCAATGTGTTTATGTAGAGTAATTCAAGCCTTAAACAGAACTACTCCCACTGAAGTCAGCATCCCTCCGCAAACTCTGAGGGATTAAGGACCCGTCTAGCGTGAGCGACTAGTGAGCTTTAGCATCACTGCTAGCCAACTTGCCTATTCGGTAAGCAACTCCTTGCTAATCGTATCTCTATACGACTCCTATCGGTTGGGTAGGTATCTCATACCCCGGCTTCCAACCTTCTCTGCCACAAGGCCCAAAACCATTTTGATAGCCTTGTCAAGTTAACCCGATGCAATGTATGTTCATGTCCGACACGAACCCTCCAGTTCAACGACACCTAGTAGCACCTCAATTTTAAGATCCCACTACTAGACGTACTTGACGTGCGAAGGTGCAACATCCGGAATGGCAATATACTTGATATTTATGAGGGATCTTTCTACCATTATAACGTGCATAGAAACAAGAAGCAATATCAATCACACATAAACAGAAATATGTGAAATAGTATGGTTCCTTCATGGGTGTCCTTCCATGGCCAGCTGCTACTCCGATGACCAAGGCGGAACTCCATCTTGTCCATCATGTCAGGATGCCAAAACCTCGAACTTGATCTCTGTCCTCCAACTAATAAAACTAGTAATGAATTTACAGAGAATCGCAAGTCGACACGCAGGTCGTTATACAATATAATGACAACACTTTGGCTCCTGTCGGCTGAAAATCATGACACACAGGTCATGTAAAATTACACACATGCATCACATACATATGAGCCATACTATTCACATCAAACCTGCAAAACAAACTCAAGCACATAATCGCATTCTACCGGTTTGTGTGATTGTGTACGAAATACAAGGCGCTACGCACACGGCGCTCCCATCACAAATCGCATCTGCACTCTGATCATGCCGAATTTTCTGATCTGACCGATCACATCGATCATCGCGAATCCGATTTGGATTTACGTTTCACGGTTAACCGCGATGGCGGATACCGACCGGTAGGGCTAGGTTGTGTCACGACCTCATCGATTCCGATTGATAGAAAATATAGCCTCAACGATCCCGATATGTAGTTGATCTTATCAAAAGTGCACATAGCCAATCTCATGACCGACGACAGATCACATCCGCCGCCGCCACATACCACATATGCTACCGATCTAAATCCAAAACCTATAGCAGAGGCTATGATACCACTGTTTGGTTCTACCATAGGTGCATCGCATGCAAATTAAAATTTTCCTACGGGCAGAACATCCAATAACATGCTATGGAGATGGATCAAAAATTGTTACCACTAGACGCGTAGTGCCGTGCAGCGGAACTAGAGTTGGGGCAGCGCGTTCATGTGGTCCGTCTCCTCCTCGTCCGATCTCCCTCGAACAGCCGTTCCGTTCTCCCTCGAACAGCCAGTCGCCGGATCCCACGTACAGGTTCGTCGGAGCGGCGCAAGTGCACCGCCTCTAACGTATCCGCGCATGTAGGAGGAACACCCGTGCGGCGGACTGCTAGGTCTGATTCACACGGTCGGCGGCGGCGAGTGGAGGTGTCTATTCACAACATTTGCAAACTCTAATGACGGTGTCGAAGTGATCAACTGGATGGGTGTGCCACACCTCCACTATATATAGGCATCCGACACGGGCTCAACGCTTGGGCCTCGCATGGATCCTAAAGCCCATGTGTTCCTTCCCTTAAGCGCGCAACCCTTTAGGTTCTTGTCCACTTGGTCGCGAGTCAGATGACATCCGACTCGACCGGTCGGTAGCGGCCTCTAGCAAGACATGTCGACTCCAAGTGTCCGATGAAGCTCGTTAGGCGAACCTGTACTTCACACTTTTGTTCCCTTTGCCACACGATATATGTTGTCGTGCACAAGGCGACATGGTCATCCTTTTTGCAGCACAACCTCTTTCTCGTCCGGTGAATCCAACCAACATTCGGATTATCTCATAATCCTCATCGCATGGCCATGCTTATCCAGGTCGGATCACCCGAGGAGGGCAGAGTATATCTCTCCTGGTAGGAGGGGCAAATTGCATCTTGCTCGACCATGTCTCGCAGCATGGGTCTGGACAAGCCCGAAACCTATCTTTGTAACTACCCAGTCACGGAGTAGCGTTTGGTCGGCCCAAAGCAAGTATGTCACCATCCCGAGTACATGCGCCAGCTCAGGTCTTAGGACATAGAACGTATGTTGTACTAGAGACTCATAGATGACCTATCGCCGCGTCTCATAGTTGGGTCTGTCCAACTCAGACCTTAACTCGACTCGGATCCGACTATGTCGAATATGACCAGACCTTTCTGAGTCCATATTATCCGGCTAGCATCCAGTGCTACATATTCAATGAGACCGGACCATCCACCATGTCATATGCTAGTCTAACTGGCTGCGCGTCCACACAACCCTTTCAACTAGGGACCATTTAGGACAGTCATCATACAATGCATAATCTCACAAACAAGAAACATACTTGTTAATAAACATCAATGATAATGTCCAAGGACTATCTTTATTCATAAACACATAGGAAATATCATCATACATGATTGCCCCTAGGGCATATTTCCAACATCGCCATCAACAATGCATCCCGCAGGAGCCTCTTCTGGCCGACTCGCGCCGACCATGGATGGGCCTACCCAAACAACTAAGTCCACATGCCCTTTGGCCTGGCAAATGCCAGAATCACATTCCAGCATCTTGCCCGGGACATGCTCGCGCCCTGCCTACCGAGACGTGATGAGGAGCTAGAGGAGATGCTTGGGTCAAGCATGGGTCCCGGGCCCAGAGAGATGACGGGCCCATGAGGGTCGTGCTCGTGGAGGCACAAGATCAGGCTACAACGGTAGCTTCGTCCCTTCAGCGGCATGGCCACTAGGTGACTATTTGTTGATCTGTGCCAGGTAAATTTTTGGCTTGTTTCATTTAAGGGCGCGTGCCGGGCCGCGTCGTCCTCAGGCAGCCAGGACATACCCCTTCAGCCGCCATGTTTACTCATATTTTGGTAGTTTTTCCATGCATGCAACCGGCTTCCTAATGTTTTCCCTTGTCATCACGGCATTTTGCCGGCATGAATGACGTCACTCTCGAGTGGGCCTACCTTCATCCGCCTGATGAGAGGGCTGGCATGGAGACAGTGCTCAGGTGCGTCCCAGCAGCGTCGAAAAATCCAGTGACTGAGCTCTGTTTGGACGGGCCGGTCCCGTGCACTTCATCTACTAGGGACACTAGTGCTTGACCCTCCCATGGGCTTAGGGAGGATGCTTAGTGTAGGCTGCGGTGAAGACCCCAAGACCCTAGATCAAGCTGTCAACAAGAAGACTCGGGCGCAACCCGCCTTGAGGTAGGGACCTCATGAGGCCAAAGCACCCTCGTGAGCTCCTAGATACACCTCCCAGTTCTACCGTGCCAGGCACGCATACGAACTAGATGGGTTGTACACGCCCAGAGACCCTTGAGGACGCAGAGGGGTTCCATCCCATGCAATGTGGCAGCCACAACTTCGTGCTGGCGAAGAAGTGTAGGATCACTAGAAGTGTATGTCTAGAGGGGGGTGAATAGACTACAAGCAGAAATTTAAAACTACCTCAAGTATAAGACAAGATGTTGGCAGTTTTAGCTTACATAATTAGTCTATGATACCCAACACAGACAAGTCATCAAGTGTAGCAGTGGAAAGTAAAGACATTATACATGTAAGTAAGGAGTGGAGATAGAGAGATCAAACGCATGACGAACACAAGATTTTTCCCGTGGTTCCGATAGGTGGCGCTATCGTACATCCCCGTTTATGGAGTCTTCAGCCCATAGAGGGTAACGGTCGTGAGAGTCCACGGAGGGATCTACCCATGGAGGGTTCCACGAAGAAGCAACCTTGACTATACCATGACGGCCTACGTCCACGGAGGACTAGCCTTACTCAGGGTAGATCTTCACGAATTATGCGATCTCCTTGCCCTTACAAACTTCTTGGTTCAACTCCACTACACGAAGTAGGAGGCTCCCAAGCGACACCTAACCAATCTAGGAGGCACCACCCTCCAAAAGGTAATGGGCTCGATAATGCGATGAACTCCTTGCTCTTGTGCTTCAAGATGATAGACTCCTCAACACACAATCACTCTCTCATAGATTTGCCTTGGAAGAAGATATTGATTGGGTGGAAAGCAACTTGGGGAGGCTAGAAATCAAAATGCATATGGTTTGAGTGGAAGATCTTGACCTGTAGCGACCCGACTCAAAACGAGTCAAGCCTCTGTGTGTTCTGTGACATCCCTGGATCAGTATGCTAGCACACACAGTACATCAATGTATATATCAAAGTGCAATCACATGTAATTAACGTAAAGTTGATATATACCTTAAAATCTCAGCGGAAACAGTCAACAGGAGTGGAGTCCCAATAACACCAACGGGAGGTTGAGTGCAGACCGTAACCCTGAATCGTACTCTTACCCGTCGTAGAGCTTATCTGCAACATAAGACGTTGCAGCAGTGTAGGTCAATACATTGAATGTACCGGCAAGATCACCATAGTAGAGCAGAAGGTAAAAACTATTCTATATGCAGTAAGGCTTTGTGGCTCTGTGTCTGAGTTTTTGCATAAAAGCTGATTTATTTCTTTTTCCTACAACAAAGGAATATCAGAAGTTTTCACTACAGAGTTACCTAACATGACATGGTTCCTCCAACCGATGTCTTAATGCCCACAAGTATCATAAGTTGCCCACAATAAATTATCAGTCCAGTGTTGAGAGTTCAGAGATAGATCCAAGTCTAGAGGCTCAAATTGTCCGTAACCGGGGACACGGCTAATCGATTAGATTTAACTCTCTAGAGTGTTGTGTACTTCACCCACAAGATTCGTTACCTCCTTGTAAATCCTCGCACTGCCGGGTGTTTGAGAACCGGATGAACGAAACATGGTCTTTCAGAGTGTTTCCCTGACTAAAATGAATCTCGTCCTCGAGATTCGAAAGGGCTAGGAAGAATAGGTTAGGGTTTGGGGTCTTCTAGCAAAACCATTGACCAAGAAGGTGTGGGGTTTACCACACTTAAACTGAGAGTTACTGGTCCCTCAAAATCATGACAGTCCTCTGGGTGCATCTATCTCTTCACATGCTTCACGATAGCTCCTTCAGTGATGCTCTTCCATTTGAATCAAAATCTTGTGTTCTCATAACAAAAGGTATTTCCTCCGATACTGGGTCTTCTTAACTAATAGGTCTCGTGATCATTCTAAATAACTTATCGAAGATCTCATGCTGGTCTACCATTAGTTTTTATCCTACAGTGAAAATGAATCTTGGCTTAATTCCTCACCGTAAAATTCCTATGTGTGACAACAACTGTCCTATACAAGGGGTTTTCTTCATACCATTCTAGGGCTTAAACAAAAGCTTCAAAGAACGTCGTCATCTTTACTATGGGTAAGTCACTCAGATTTACCATTCTGAATAGCAAGAGAATGATAAGAGTAAGTCGTCATGGTGGCCAAGCCATGTCGCACTAAAATTATTACCTTGTATAAGGTTTAGTGAATCTCGTATTCTAACACTTGGGCTTCCTCACAAGTGTTGCAGAAAATTCTTTTGTCAACGAACGAAGTTCGGATAAATCCATTGATTCTGCAAACTGAGCAAAACATCTATCGTTTCTTCACATCTCTCAGGCTGTCGAATACTCCTAAGAAAATGTTTTGCTAAACAGTGATAGCTTATCCCAAGTTTCTTCCTTCACAAAGGTAGGGCTTGATCCTTATCAATCCTGAGATCGGTGAGTTGTGGGTTCACTCGAATACTTGAACAGTTTTAACTCACTCTTGGGGTTACTATCGTTTCATATTCCAGTATTACCTTCGGTTCACTCCACCATACCGTTGAGGTAACAATTCACAGACCTATTCTTGTCTAGATTCCACTCTGCGAAATTCATTTTCCTTTCCATTGGTCTGTTTAACCTTGGGTATGGTTTCATCACAATCATTCCTTTTCCAATCTTCCAATCTTCCTAAACACTTGGTCACAAAGGTTATCATCCACATAGTTTGATGTGGTTCCACATTCTCTTCACCTGTATTCCCTTATCCAAACTCCTTAACAAGAAGGGTACTTTCTTCATTCATTGGTCCATGTGGTTACACTTAAAATGAAATGCACGTATGTCTTCATAAACCATATTTTCTCATATCCTCGAAAATGGTGAGTGATCTTTGTTCATAGAGTGACAACTCATATAATTCAACATGACATCATAAATTCCATTGACTCGTGAATTTATTACAAACTCTGAGACTTCCGTTACAAAATAATCTCATGAAAACAAGAGTGCTTCATGATACAGTTATTGCCGTCTTAACTAGTCCATTCTAGCTTTCTTCTCGTATTCAATCTGTTGTTACATAATCAATCACCTCTTAAAACTCCTAAAAGTACTTTATTACAAATGCTGCCATCAACATATTTTGGCATGGTCCAGCATCACTCCCAACTTTATTCATTTATTCTTCCTTGGAGATATTTTAGTACCACTGGAACTTTGTGATGTGCTCCTTGAAATCATCCATATTTTGCTTGATCAGGGTGGACATGAGCTTCATCTCCATCATCTCCGTATGCACCTCATGCAGGTATTGCCGGGTATGAAGGAGTCTTGCTTCAAGTATTTCTCCAATGTTATGTATGGCTTCCATGGCAGCATCGCAAACAGCGTCAAAGAAAGTTGCTCGTGGTACACGAGATATGTAAAAGTATTGTCCCATAGTCTTTGGGCAAACCCCTTTTTCATGGTGGAGGTGTACCTCCACATACGAGAGTTCCACTCCATTTTCCATGAATGGGTAGCCTTTGTATACTGCATCTCCTTCAAGATGGATGTGCTTGATCATATCCTTCAGGATCCTTGGGTAATCATGATCACTAGTTAGGGTCATGATCGTCTCTGGCCCCTTGAGGAAAGACTCATAAAGGGTGGTCATCTGCAGGTGTCAGAAAAGGGTACTCAAAATTAACATATGTTCCTTCTTGGGTGAGCATCCAGATCATCCAAACCAAGCTTCTAATTCACTTCCCAACATCACAGAGAGTATTTCCATCCATAAAATAGATTGAGTTATCCATTTACCATATTCTGTTAAATTCCTTGTACTTTAGCAAAATCCCAGTTTATGCATCCACAACTCATTTTCATCCATGTTTTGAATCCATACTTCTACCTCCAGATGGGTCATAGGTCTAGAGAATTCAAATCCAGCTTCATTCACCATCGATTGGGTTCAAGGCTTTTGGGGATGGGATGGGTAAGAGAGAGAGACAGAGAGAAGGGATACAAACAACTCAAACTCAAGTCCACACATTCATAAAGTTCAATCAAACTATGGTATCGCCACCCACATAAGGTTGGTGTGGTCGATCACTCAAATCGTAAAAACGTTTATCCTTATTCTCTCATGGTGGGGCTACTATTAAGATAGTCTATATCATGTCTTCGTCTTCAGTGGGCTTCTTCTGGTCATGGTTGAAATTGTCAAGTTCTTCCACCAGATTTTCCCTGTTGATGCGGAGTTTCTGGTGTTGTCCCTGTAGTTCCAGGAGTTGGTTCTTGAGATTTTGAATTTCAATGTCTCTAGCATGAGCCATGGCCTGACTATTCTTCAAGTTTTGCCGAAGCTTCTGAATCTTGGGATCATGTTTCTTCAGATTGACTACCTTCAGCTTCTCAGCCTTGAGGCTCTCATGAAGTGCTTCATTCTCAAATAACTCCGAGAGAAGGTCCATTTGAAGTTTCTTGATGTAGCGCTCCAGTTCTTGATTGTACACAAGTATGGGTGAATATTTCATCTTTTGTTCGTCCGTCAGGTCGATGAGTGCCCCATCAGGCTTCTGCCATCCAAGCCTTCCAAAGTAGTGGTTGCACAACTCAGCATGATGACGATAGCTCAAACGTGCAATGGCATCATGGACAACAGTGTTCATGCCCATCTCACATTCATGGCTCAATGTGCCATAGTTTATGTCTCCAGTCTTGGGGTCTTCTTCATGTTAAAAAACCTTAGTTTTGATGCCCCAGAATCCAGACTTCCTCTTAGTCGCCTGGATCTCAGGTATTGGCAGCTTCACCATCTGCACTAGCTCCATGAGGAATGAGCCTCTGAGAACATCTTCATAGTCCTCTCTTTTGTTCAGGGTGTAGTTCTCCATCTATAGGTTTTAAATAGGGAGGGTTCAGTAAAAGAATTTAGAAGTTACGAGAGTAGTGAAAACAAAAGTTGTTCCTATCAAGGTCTTCCTATTTCTAATCCATTTCATAGGGTCACGTCCTACAGTCAACATGTGCTCTGATACCATTTCTGTAGCGACCCGACTAAAAACGAGTCAAGCCTCTGTGTGTTCTATGCCATCCCTGGATCAGTATGCTAGCACACACAATACATCAATGTATATATCAAAGTGCAATCACATGTAATTAACGTAAAGTTGATATATACCTTAAATTTCAGAGTGTTTGAGAACAGGATGCATGAAACAGCACTGCCCAGCCAGAGTCACAACAAAGATCAACCAAGCCAGAGCCCATAATGACTTGTGGCTACACAGGTAAGCTTCCGGGCATGAAGTATTCATCCGTCTCTTTGAGGCTGGGTGAAGCTTTCCGCAAGATGTCATGGCGCTTCTCCATGCATCCCGGCAATCCACTGGTTATTCCAGGGATGCCCAATCAACCATCCTTCACCCAGTAGTGTGTATTGAAAACTTGTTTCTCGAGTCTCGATGTCTTGAGGTCTTGAAGATGTCTTCATGAAGGTGTCGTCTTGACGTAGAGTCCTCCTTCTCACACCACTCACGAACACTCATACCAAACCCTGTCTACTTTAGCATAGCATAAAAATAACTAACGTTCCTGAGGCTTTAGTAACAAGTGGTGGGTTCCTATCTCATGTGTTCTACCCAACTACAAGAATTTTCAATAACACTACGGAAGGGATTTGTTGAATGATGTCACTACATGCAATAAAACATAGGTATGAACAAAATGGTCGAAGTGAACTTGCCTGTACTATGGATGAAGAAATAATACTGCTCTCAGAAATAACTTGATAGACTATTCGTCACTCTCCGATAAAAATCTATACAATCAAACATTGCATTCATATAAGAAATCATACTAGCAATCAATTCTAACAATCAAAATTTACACAAAAACCAAAAGCAACAAGGTTGTGATGAAGGAAATACTTAAGACAAAACGCAAAACAACAAAACTTCATCAACACAACCAAGGGTTTAGCTACATCCACCACAACATCCCAGATGTTCACCCCGCCGTTGTTATCAGCGTGTTCCATTAGAAAGTGCGGAACTATAGGATGTGGGAAGAATTGGCAATGAATAGAGTTAGGGACATCACCGAGCTTTATGCTTTGGCAGACAAGTGCGCTCGGGCTGAAGAAGGAAGAAGACTCCCTGGCGAAGATGCCAGTGCGGAGGTCGACTGTGAAGATGAGGATACTGCTGTCCCGGCAAAGAAGGGCCGGCGACGTAAAAAGAAGCGCAAGGGTAAGACTGTGCTCACCGTTGAGACATCTGGCAACCTCGGCGGCGCCAAGAAAGGCAAGGTCGATGACCCCGGTAACAATGTTGTCGGGTGCGCCTCCTGCCACGACCTGGCGGCTACCGGCAAGCCAAATGACTCCGGCAAGCAATATTGCAAGATCCATCACACCAAAGGCCACGTCCTCCAAGACTGGCAGCTCCTAGCCAGGAGAGCGATCTGCATATCATCTCCTAGAAGGAGGGCAAAACTCTGCGCAAGTACATCCAGAGGTTCAGCTACATCCACCACAACATCCCAGACGTTCACCCCGCCATTGTTATCAGCGTGTTCCATTAGATAGTGCGGAACTGCACGATGTGGGAAGAGTTGGCGATGAACACAGTCAGGGACATCGGCGAGCTTTATGCTTTGGCAGACAAGTGCGCTCGGGCTGAAGAAGGAAGAAGACTCCCCGGCGAAGATGCCAGTGCGGAGGTCGACTCTGAAGATGAGGATACTGCTGTCCCGGCAAAGAAGGGTCGGCGACGTAACAAGAAGCGCAAGGGCAAAGCCGTGCTCGCCGTTGAGACATCTAGCAACCTTGGCGGTGCCAAGAAAGGCAAGGTCGATGACCTCGGCAACGATGTTGTCGGGTGCGCCTCCTGCCACGACCTGGCGGCCATCGGCAAGCCAAAAGACTCCGACAAGCAGTATTGCAAGATCCATCGCACCAAAGGCTGCGACCTCCAAGACTGCCAGCAAATTGAACAACTTGCTGAGAAGTAGAGAGCCGAATATGAGAGGCGAGACAAGGAGAAGGATCAGGATGGTGCTGAGGGGTCCAGTAAAAAGCGTGTTGGCCGAGGAGGTCGACGCGGCAAGCCCAAGCAATAGAAGGACCGGCCCGCCTATGGTCGCGACAAGCAAGAAGAGGATGAGGACACCGAAGACAACGGTGAGTCCAGTGGGAATGAGTTTCAGAAGGCTACATACATGATGTGCATAGAGGGAGGCGCCTCGTCACACTCCTCTCACCGCCAACTCAAACAGTGGGTGCGCGAGGTTAATGCGGCAGAGCCCTCTATCGGTGCCCAGAAACCTTTGAAATGGTCCAACACTCCTATCATCTTCGACGCTAAGGACCATCCGGATCGCATAACTATGGTGGGAAGCTTGCCGTTGTTGGTTTCACCATCGATCTGCAACCTCAAGGTGACAAAGATGTTAGTCGATAGTGGGGCCAGCATGAACCTGATCTAGCCCAGTGTCATCCAAAGGCTGCAAATTCCTGATGAAGATATCGAGCCAACAGGTGCCTTCCAAGGGGTCAACTCGGCAAGAACTCAGCCAAAGGGCAAGATCACACTACAGGTGACGTTCGGCAGCCATATCAACTTCAGAATGGAGAAGATCGTTTTTGGCGTTGTTGAGATCCCGTTGCCATACAATGGCATTCTCGGCCGTCCGACACTGGCCAAGTTCATGGCGTCCATCCACTTCGCTTACAACGTGCTGAAGATGCCTGGACCAATGAGTGTCATCACCATCAACTCCGATAAGAAAAGCGCGCTACCTGCGCTAACCAACTCTACCGGGGCGCAGTAGCAGCACCTGCCACCAAGGCACTTGCTGCTGCAGCTGAAGATACCGGGGGGAAGAAGATCGGCAAGGCCTCTGGCGCACATTCCAGCGAGCGCACCTCTTCAGGGTGTTGCGCTACTGTTGATGATGTGCCTGAGAGCTCCACCGGCAAGAGTAAAAAGTCTAAGGCTGCCCCACCAGAGACCAAGAAGGTGCCCGTCAAGGAGGATGGCACGGGGGGAACTATCACCATAAGCTCCACCCTTGATGACAAATAGGAAAGCGCGCTTGTCGCCTTCCTGCGGGCGAATGTTGATGTGTTTGCATGGCAACCATATGATATCCCCGGTGTTCCCAGGAAGGTGACTCAGCACCACCTTGCCATCTGCCCACACGCGCGGCCCGTTAAGCAGAAGGTTCATAAGCAAGCTTTGGAGCGGCAATAGTTTATTGCCGAGGAGATTAAGAAACCAGAGGCACCTAGCTTGATTAGAGGAGTACTCCATCCAACATGGTTGGCCAATCCAGTCATAGTGCGCAAGGCGAATGGGAAGTGGAGGCTATGCATTGATTTCACAGACATCAACAAAGCCTGCCCCAAGGATCCTTTTCCTTTGTTGTGCATCCACCAGATTGTGGACTCCACTGCCAATTGCGACCTGTTGTCTTTCCTTAAAGCCTATTCCGGTTATCATCAGATTTTTATGGCCAAGGAAGACGAAGATAAGACTACGTTTATCAACCCATGTGGTACGTACTGCTTTTTGCGTATGCCTTTCGGGTTGAAAAGCGCTTGTTCTACTTTTGCGAGAGCAATCCAGATTGGTTTTGAGCCCCAGCTACATAGAAATGTGGAGGCTTATATGGATGACATAGTGTTCAAAACCAAGGATAAGGCTACGCTCATATCAGACCTAGAAGAAACATCTGCAAATCTGCACAAGATCAACATGAACCTCAACCCCGAGAAATGTGTGTTCGGCGTTCCATCCGACAAGCTTCTTGGGTTCTTTGTGTCTCAGCAAGGAATCGAAGCAAATCTCGACAAGATCAAGGCGATTGAGCAAATTGAGGCACCAAGATGAGTCAAGGACGTGCGACGCCTTGTCGGCTATGTTGCTGCTTTGAGTAGGTTCATCTCAAAGTCTGTTGAGCGTGCCCTGCCCTTTTTCAAAATCTTGAAAAAGGCAGGTCCAATGAAACAGACTCTGGAAGTGGAGGCAACGCTGCAGGATTTGAAGAAGTACCTCTCCTCTCCACCAGTCCTGGTCGCGCCAAAACCACAAGAGCCGTTGTTGCTATATCTAGTGGCAATGAATCAAGTGGTGAGTGCTGCGCTGGTGGCTGAAAGAGAGGTTGGCGAAGAAGCGGCAACAACGGCAGGACTGTCGTGCGAAGAACCAGGATAGTCTCCAGCAGTGTCTGGTGCCAGCAAAGAAGGATCTGCGCAGTTGAAAGAGATAGTCGAGAAGAAGAAAGTGGTGTAGCGACCAGTCTATTTTGTCAGCTCCTTGTTGCAGGAGGCTAGATCAAGGTATTTTGGCATGCAAAAAGTGTTCTTCGGCCTTCTTATGGCCTCGAGGAAGCCGCGCCATTAGTTCCAAGCACATGAGATCACCGTTGTCACCCGCTTCCCGCTACAGCGGACATTGCAAAACCCATAAGCTACTGGCGGGGTTGTGGAGTGGGCCCTGGAACTATCAAGCTTTGGTATTAAGTTTGAAAGCACTTCAACCATTCAGACCAAGGCCTTGGCGGAATTCATTACAGAATGGACCCCAACACCCGATGAAGAGATTCCAGAGTCAACTCTCCCCAGCAAAGAGACTGATTGAGAATGGATCATGTATTTTCATGGAGATTTATTGCTGCAAGGTGCCGGTGACGAAGTGCTGCTTGTCGCACTCACTGGAGAGCAACTCAGATATGTGGTCCAGGTGCACTTTCCCCAGGAGAGATCAACAAACAACACTGCTGAGTACAAAGGGTTGCTCGCCAGTCTTAGGATCGCGGCAGACCTTGGGATCAAGAAACTTATTGTCAGGGGTGATTCTCAACTTGTCGTCAGGCAAGTGAACAAAGATTACCAGAGCTCGTTGATGGAAGCCTATGTAGATGAAATAGGAAGTTGGAAGAACGCTTTGACGTCATACAAATGGAGCATGTTCCACCTGCGGAGAACAGCGTTGCCGATGGCCTGTCAAAGTGTGCTGCCCTTAAGTTACCTGTGGAACCAGGAACTTTCGTGCTCCAACTAACTCAACCCTCTGTGACACCATCAACTGGACAAGATAAGAGAAGAAAGTCAAGTTCCGACAAGTATTTCCCGGCAGAGCTCCCCAAAGCCGCTGGTGAGAAAGTTGTCGAAGGAAATGACAGGTTTGCCGGTGAGTACTATGCTCCGGCACGGACCCCGGCTCTTGTCGTAGAAGCATACGCTCCCGCTAGGCTTGTCGGGGCACAGTAGACTCCGAAAGGCCCTCAGGCCCTTGCCGTCGAGGCAAATGCTACCCCGGCAGAGGATACACCTTTAGTCCTTATTGTCGAGCCTCAGGCTCCAACATGGGCACAACACATTGTCCAATTCCTTCAAATAGGAGAGCTCCCCGAGGAACAAGAGGAAGCAGAGAAAGTAGCCCACCGGTCCAATATGTACCAGTTCGTAGACAATGCCCTGTGTAGAAAAAGACCGAATGGCGTGAAACTCAAGTGCATTTCTCAGGAGGATGGACTGGAGTTGTTGGCAGAGATACACAGAGGCATATGTGGCTTCCACATAGGATCAAGAGCACTTACCGGAAAAGCATTCTGGCAAGGTTTCTTTCGGCCCACTGCCCTCCAGGATGCAAATGCGTTAGTAACCAAGTGTGAAGCATGCCAGTTTCCTTCAAAGAAACTACATCAACTAGCTCAAGCCCTTTAAACAATCCCTCTCTCCTGGCCATTTTCGGTCTGGGGGCTCGACATCTTGGGCCCCTTCCACTGCGCTGCTAGGGGCTTTGAGTACTTGTACGTGGCAATCGACAAGTTCACACAGTGGTCAGAAGTGGAAGCGTTGAGAAAGGTGACAGTATAGTCAGCCGTCAAGTTCGTCAAAGGACTAGTCTGCCGCTTCGGTGTTCCCAACAGGGTCGTCACTGACAATGGCACATAGTTCATGAGTCGCGCCTTCATGCAATATGTCCAAGACCTTGGCAACAGAATCTGTTTTGCTTCCATTACCCACCCAAGAAGCAATGGCCAAGCGGAAAGGGCTAATGCTGAAGTGTTGTGAGGCCTCAAGACGAGAACTTTTGACAGGCTGCACAAGTGCGGAAAGAACTGGGTTGATGACTTGCTGGTGGTTATTTGGTTAATCAGGATGACACCAACTCTTGCTACGGTCAGACACCCTTCTCCCTTGTCTATGGGGCAAAGGCAGTTCTCCCCATGGAACTGATATACGGGTCTCCTCGAGTGCTCGCTTATGATGAGCTGGAGCAAGAGCAGTTGTGGCAAGACGATGCGACACTCCTTGAGGAAGACCGTCTTCAGGATGTTGTGAGAGCTATGCACTACCAGCAAGCTTTGTGCCGTTACCATAGCCGCAAAGTTAATGCCAGAAATCTTGAGGAAGACGACCTTGTTCTTCGGCGAGTTCAGTCCTTCATGAATCTAAACAAGTTGACGCCAAAATGGGAAGGCCCTTATCGGGTAGTACGAGTCACTAGGCCCGGCGCAGTCCACCTAGAGACAGAGGATGGCGTTCTGGTGAGCAACTACTAGAATATCAAACATCTTTGAAATTTCTACCCATGAGGAGTGGTTGTTGGGCCGGCCCCGGCAACCACCTTTTGTACAAGTCTTGCCGCTGAAGCATGTAATCCTTTGTACAAAGCCGGGCTCAGGCCCTGTGCGTAGTTAAATAAAGATAAGTATTTCGCAACCTTGGCCGATTCTCATGTTTGTTTACATACATGTCTATCTGAAGTGTTGCACTATACTTGATCCCGCCAAGAACTGATGGATCGCCGAGGTTCCATACCCATATCTTCTCTTCTTTCTTGTTGTAAAGGACGGATGGACACCTCGTGTGCAGCTTTGCCAGGGGGATGGGAGTACGGATACCTATGGACGACATCCCAAAAAAACTTGCCGGAAGGAGAAAGGCAACAAGAAGATAAGTTGCAAAAACCCCATATGAATCCTTGCCGTAAAGTTATTTTCCTTGAGCGATTTCGACTTCTGTATGGAAAACATGCACGCGTGGGAACCTTGCCACGATTGGATGTGCCCTCACTGCGTTCGGGACCGCTCAACGGCTTAAGCAGCTTCGCCCGTGCTCCTTGTTTTGTTTTGAGTCCGCTCAATGATCCAAGTGACAACGCTCGTGCCCTTATCCCGTTTTCGAGTAAGGCCGACGCCTTAAACGGCCACGCCATGGACGCCAAGGTATCTTGCCGGCAATGGCACCGCCAGCAGGCTGCTAAGGACCCGTTCCTAAAAGCGCTTGCGGTAGGACTACACACGCCGGCAAGATTCTTCCAACAAAGGCATAGGGAAAATTCCATACACAGAAACAGTTTAACTAGGAAGATAACATAGCAATCGTCCAAGGCATAAGAAGATAGCATTACATCGGCCTTGACGAGACCCTAACATGAAATAAATTGTTCTTGGCATGTGTAGCGACGAAGAATGGGCGGGGGCGCTAACGGATGCAAGAGGCTCTGCCTTGGGCTCGAGGAGGAAGACAACAACGGTTCTCAGATTGGGAAAGGAAAGAGGCGCACTGTTGTAATGGCCGCGTCGTGCACATATCCCACTACCCACATTCAATGGGCATCATGGAAAGCTCAACGAGCGCAATGATCACAACTGCAAGGCCCTGTCACGCGCGCTAGTGCATTGGTTGGGCCTAGCCCAACAACGCCTCACGACGTGTATGGCCCAGGCCCGGGGGCTCCTGTCGGTGCACTAGAGGTTTTGGGCCATCTAGTGCTGCTTTACGCGTGCACGGGCAGTAGTAGCCGCCCCAGAGACAAGTCCCAACAAAGACTTGTCAAGCACCAGCACAGAAGATTCAAGGATACCGGGAAAACCTTGTCGGAAATCTGTAGAGCCTCCAGGCGAAGCAAGGCCCCCCGCAGGGCAAGGTCCCGACAAGGCAAGGCTCATCCAAGCACCGCCAGCACACAGGCCAGGTGTCGATGCTGGAGGGTGCTAAGAGATGCCAATGGGACGGCCCCCCGTCCCGTCCCACTAACGGACTGAGGGGCCTAACGGTGCATTGAATTCTCTTGTCCTACTCCGTCAGAGTTAGGTACGATAACACTGTAGCACTGTGCATTCCATGTGCACACTGTACGCTGCTGTTGGGGTCCCCTTAGGTATAAAAGGAGGCCCAGGGCTTTATAGAAAAGGGCTTTTTGGCTTTCAAAAGATCAGACAGTTGGGCAGTTAGAGAACCAGACAGCCCGACAGTTAGACAACTGGAGGTTACCATGCTCATGTAGCAGCCGCTCATGGCCATCCTGTAGCTAGAACCCTAGAACACGGTTAATATAACCAAGCAGGATTAGGGTTTTATGCATCCGTGCGGCCCGAACCTGTGTAAAAATTCCCCGTGCGATGCTTACCAGACTGGCTCTTTGTGCGAGTCCGCCCCCTGCCGAACCGAAAGGAGTCCCCAAGATCCAATAGGTGCTCGTTCCCCACGACAAGTTGTCCTCTGTCTATAACCTAAAACCCTCCGGCTTATATAGACGCCGAGGGTACCTAGGGTTTACACATGGTCGGTTACACGCCGAAGAGATAAACATGCCTATTCGCTACATCAAACGTGGAGTACAAGCCGTGCTTCCCGAAGCTTCCATCTAGGAGATAGGGCCTTCAGTTGATCCTGTGTTCGGTAAGTGGCCCATATAGTCCGGCCCATAGAAATAGGCCGGTCTCCTGAGGACCCCTTAATCCAGGACTCCCTCAGTAGCCCCCGAACTTGCCTCCAACGCCAAGGGTCTTTTGCTTCAATTGCTCTACTGGATCAGAGTCTTCGTCTTGCGAGGTGAGTTCTTCTGTATGAATTAAGTTCGGCCTCCGATGACAAGTAGCTTTCTGAATAGTGGTGCATCCGAGCACTGTGAATAGGTCCGTCCTGAAGGCCAAACATCAAGGGGTAAAATAACATCCACTGACGACCTTTCTGACAAAAGGTCATGGCCCACCATGACCGCTAGACCTGTGGCAAAAACTTGATTGGCGGTTCGAGGCTGTTTCAATCAACACGATCTATCAATGCACAGATCGTGCCCCGTTTTACACAAGATATGTTTAATCATGCATGCGCAATGGCACGCATGTCTCAGGAAGCGGAGGGATCCACGGTGCAACAGTGGGAGGCAAAATAACTATAAGCCTCATAAAAGGGAAAGAAAACCCCAGGGCCTAACCACACCTCTCATTCGCCTCCTCTGCGTCCTCATTCCTCCGAGTCTCCAAAGCACAGATCTAGGTTTTCCACTCCTCCCCCTTCGAGCTCATCCATGGTGGGCTCTAATGGCAAGTGGGAGGCTTGCACGGTCACCAACCGGGACATCCTAGACCTCAAGAAGGCCGGCTACCTTCCCCAAACATCCCTCACCGCGCGCCGGAGGTGGGCCAAGTGATCCCCACTCCCAAGCCAAGTGAAAGGGTGGTCCCCATCCCCCACTTCATCCGAGGACTGAGCTTCCCGCACCATCCCTTTGTCAGGGGGCTTATGTTCTTCTATGACCTTGGCTTGCACGACCTCCCGCCAAACTCCTTCAATTATATATCGACTTTCATCCTTGTCTGCGAGCCATTCCTGCGGGTCGAGCCTCACTTTGGGATCTGGCTCAAAATGTTCAATGTCAAGCCACAAACACGCCGGCTGCGGCGGAGTTGTCATCAGCAAGCTCACCCGCGTTTTATGGCCATCCGGCGCCTTCATCGACACCATCAAGGTATGGCAGAAGGAGTGGTTTTACATCACCGAGCCACGGGAGGAAGGCCAGATTGCCCCTGCCGAATTCAGATCTGATTGTCCCACCAGATTAACTTCATGGCTCCGTAAGGGCCTCAACTAGGGACTGAACAAGGAAGTGAGCGACCTGCAGAAGCGCATCGGATCTATGATCGACAAGAACATTGCGCTGACCAACGTGGTCCAGGTTATGCTCTGGCGGCGCATCCTCCCCTGCCAGCGCCAGGATACTCCCTATGGGCTCGTCAGCTTGACGACGCGCCTACAGTTTTGCACCACTTCCGCACTACACGGGAGAAGCTATGGAAAGCGCTTTTCAAGTCACAAGAGGATTGGCCATTCAATGAGGAAGATCGGGGCCAGCATGTCGTCAAGCCCGCTTCCAAGGTACGATATAATTTTATTTGATCGGCTTTGTAATTCATAGAGATGATCTATAACATCTTTTCCGATCACTTTGTAGAAATGGCTGAGCAAAGCCATGGGCATCGACTGGCCGACGCCTCAGCCCGAAGACCCCAGGTCCGGGCTGTTAGCGGAGATGCTCGTAGAGGCGCCTTACGAGGGACCCACGAAGAAAGAGAAGAAGAAGAAACCAGACTGAGAAGGCCTGCACATTAGGGACCAGCCGAAGGCTGCGTCCGAAGAAACCCATGCCTCCTCGAATCAAGAGGAGCATGAGGATGAGGATGAAGATGGGGGGAGAGAGATTCCCCCCTTGCAAGAAAGAGAGGGGTGTCATCGCACGCTGTGGATGTGGCACCCTCTCCTGCCCCGTAGAGGGCACGTTGGTCACAGGTAATCCTGTCTGATGATAGTTTGGACTCGAACACCGAGTCCAATGACTTTGAGAGGTCTCCACGGAGGATCTTAAGGGTTAAGCCCCCTGCTCGAAGGTGAGAACCCAAAGACTCCTTTAGTTACCATTAATAAGTTTATAGTTTAATAGCATGCGAGCATTTATCAGCTTTGTAGCCGTCACGTGTGCTCCCCACCGACCAAGTATCGGATAGGGAGACCCTGCCTACCGAACTAGCGGAGAGCCAGAATGCATCGCATCCTGCCACTCCGGGCGCCGTGAAGAAAATCACGGAGGTGTCATCCCATCATGCTCTGGTGCCGGGCACTGGCGGCGGGGGAGATGACATCATGGTCAAGGCTAACACCTCGGTCACCAAAGACCGGGGGGAGGTACCCCACCCGGATACTGAGTAGGCCGAACGAGCGGCCACTCAATCCCCTCTAAGGGCATCCCCGGAGCACACCACGCCCCTGGAGGCAACGGTTCAAACCCCGGTTGGTGATCGGGTTATCCGATCACCACCGGTGCCACCGACCAATGGGTGGCCGGTCATGGAGGAGGCTTTATCAAGCGTCTCCATCGCCAAAGAGCACCACACCCTTATGGGTGCGGTACTGCAGAGCATTTAGTCCGTCGACAATGGACTGAAGGATGCCTTCAAGGGTCATCTGACGGGCTTGCAAGTAAGTCACGCGACACTCTTATCTGCAAAAATGTTTATTTATTTTTATGATTATATACATGGCAGCCCTTGAGCCCTAGGTGAGTTTGATAAAAACTTACCGAGGGGTCAATCATGGATCCAATTCCGAACTATATACAAGTGATATATTCGGAACGTGAGAGTAGGCCCTGAGAGGGCCGAGCATATGATCGGATTGATGGTAGTTCGGGAATATTGCAACCATGTAATCTCACAAGTGTTTGTGTATTACAGGCTTCATCAGTAGCAGCGACCGTAAATGCTGCCGAGTTGGATGAGCTGAATCGGAAGCTAAAATTCTCCGAGATGAAGTTGATGCCCTCAACAAAAGATTCGACGAGGCACAAGGTAAGTCTATACAAAATCCGAACACCTTTGCTAGAATATTGTCAATGCATAGTGTTAATGATCACATAGCCTCGGTGAAAGAGGTGGAGAGGCTCAAGGCTGAGATTCAACAGGCAAAGGATGAAAGGCCGTTGAGAGGGCCGTGACCAACGAAGCGGATACCGCCCTCTCCGCCCTACAAGCCACCAGTGACAAACATGAGGCTCGTGTGGCGGAGATCCATCAGGAGCTCAAGGACGCTAGCCAGAAGTGCGAGGTCCTTGAGCAAAAGGGACAGGAGAGCATGTCCGAACTATCCACCTTGAACACTAATCTCCAGAAGGAGCGGGTGGACAGGCGGTTCATTGAGGAGTAGGTCCGCCAAGCGAAAGATATAACGGATGGTAAGCCATACTTACTAAAGTGTGTCTTCGGGGATAGCAAGTTCAAATTGCTTACCCAGGTGTGGCGTTCCTTAGGAGCTCCTCCGATCTCTAGAAGAGCGTAGCAGACGCCAATCAGATGTTCGTGTCGAGGGAAGACAGAGACGAAGCTCATTTGTTCTGGGCGTAGTTCAGAGCCCCCGAGTGCTCTCCTCTTCTTGTGGAGCAACTGAAGCAGCTGATGAAGCTGCACCAGATGGCGGAGCCAGCCATGAAGGACCTCTGCATCCTCCTATGGCCCAACAAGCCACTGCCAGGCAACTACTTTGGCTTGGTGCGGAAGTTAATTGCTGCTTTGCCCCACCTCAACACTCTGAAGCACTCCTCCTGCATCGAGGGAGCCCGGATGGCCCTAGCCAATGCCAAGGTGCACTGGCCGGGGCTAGATCCAATGAAGATAGACACCGCCCCACCGCCTCCCAAGAAGGAACATAGACGCCCCAAGTTGTACTTCTCCGGGGTAATGGAAGGTGCTCGGTTGATAACGCCACAGTGTTCGGGCGATAATATGTTTGAATAAGGTTTAATGCGTGCAAAGACATTTTGAAGTTTTAATGTTATCAGTTATTATGCGTTTAATGTTTTTGCATTCCGTTATAACTCTTGTGTGTCCGTTTGAAATTGAAAGATGCGAGTCATCGACTTCAGCCCCCATGTAGATACTACATGGGGTGTCTCTTCCAATGCACTTTGTCCCTTAGCCGAGTGATCGAAACCCGAAGGCGGTAGAGTGCGGCGGACTAGGCAATCAGACTATAGTGCTTTATTTCTTTCACTTAGCCGTAGGGGCACGAACAGGACTGCGGGGGGCTAAAGACTAGCCCCCGGAGTGTTGTGATGTTCAGATGAACCGCGGCTAAAGCCATCATCACATGGTTTGCATGGACAGCAAACCCCTCTCACAACGCGGAATATCCTCTGACGAGGATTTAAGTATAACACTTTAATATCCGACTCACAAACCGGCTCTCGCATACTATGACAGTCAGTTTTCGGGTTTCTCCCCTAAGGTGCTTGACCAGACTATCCAGAAACACAATCGCAGGGGTTCTCCCTTTGCCCCTTTAGCCGAACGAGCGGAACGTAAAGGGGCAAGCACAGGAGTCGGGCAACCCAACTTTTGACCCCAAGACATAGTTTGGAACCAATGCATATAAAGTGAACTCCAAGACGCCGAACACATAATAAGCTGTACATAAGGCGATTTGTTTGTAAGCTCGAGCCCCTAGTGTATTACCTGGTTGCGTTGTAACATACCGAACTGTTTTGCGAGAAGAGGGAGAAAAGGAAAATGTGTGACAAAAAGGACAACAAGACAAACATGTAAAACGATGCTATATTTTTTCTCGACAACTCTTATTACTCAGAGTGCCGAAGCAACTGTTTACAGGTATGTGAAGACAGAAATTACATAGGAGTGGTTGTACCAGGGGTCTTCGATTGGTGGCCTTACGTCCTCGATGTGCCCTGTAGCTAGCTTTCTCCTGCTCTTTGGTGCACCTCGATGGGTGGTACTGTTCGGCAAACAGATCTTGCAAACAAGGTCTTGAGAAGTATCTGAATTATGGATGAGATTTACGCCATTGGCGGTCCTTTGAATGGTCCCTGCATTGTGTCCGAAGACACGTTAATGGTAGTGGTTCGGTCTAGCCGTACATCCACCTTTGTTTCCCCACCACTACCCATGGAATTTTAAGTGCAAAGTTGTGCCTCCTTGGCACGTACTTTGTTGGTCCTAGGGTTGTGTGGTGGGTGGTGAGTCACTATTTAAGGGGAGAGGAAGGCTCCAAGAGTTCAGACTAAAGCCGACCTTGCTTCCGAGTCTTGCGTTCCTTTACGACAGATGCCGAGGCTTGCCGATCATCTTTGTAGTTAAATTCGGCCACCAAGGCCAGCGCATGTTCCTCGGTTCGTAAAGAGCGCTCCATGTTGCCATTAACAGTGATGACCCCCTTGGGGCCGGGCATCTTGAGCTTGAGGTATGCATAATGCGGGACGGCGTTGAAGCGAGGGAAAGTTGTCCGGCCAAGTAGGGCATGATAACCACTACGGAAGGGTACAATGTCGAAGATCAAGTCTTCGTTGTGGAAGTTATCGGGTGAGCCGAACACAACTTCGAGGGTTACGGAGGCCGTGCATCGGGCCTCGACACTTGGGATCACTCCTTTAAAGGTAGTGTTACTGGGTTTGATCCTTTACAGATCTATGCCCATCTTTTTCATCGTGTCTGAGTAAATCAAGTTAAGGCTACTTCCTCCGTCCATTAGGACCTTTGTGAGGTGATACCCATCTATAATGGGGTCGAGGACGAGTGCGATCGAAGCCCCATGACGGATACTTCTCGGGTGATCACGCTAATCGAAAGTGATCGGATATGCCGACCATGGGTTGTACTTCAGGTCTACTTGCTCTACAGCGTAAACCTCTCGAAAGGCGCGCTTCCTCTCCTTCTTAGATATATGGGTGGCGTATATCATGTTTACCGTTTTCACTTTTGGAGGAAATTTCTTTTGGCTGCCACCAATCGGGGCCCGAGGCTCATCCTCATCATCGCTGCGGGGGCTCTTGCCTTGATCCTAGGGTGGCAGCTTACCGACCTGTTTAAACACTCAACAATTGAGGTGTGTGTGTGATTCCCGGGCTTCTCTTGAGTCTCGTGGATTTCGCAAGCCTTTCCATGATATTTTCCAGCGGGGTGGGTCTGTCGCGATTTCCTTTAGGAGGCTTCTTCCGCTGCCCAGGACAGGAATTTCGGAAGCCGGCATTAACAGCCGTATCATCGGCATCACAGTTATTGTGCCAGTGCTTGTTCTTATTGCGCTTGGGTTTCCTGTTGCCATCCCCAACTTCATAGGATCCGGGATCTTCTGAGTTGTGGCTGCGTCTTGCTAGACAAGTGTCTTCACCCGTGCAAAAGCGGGTCATTAGGGATGTAAGGGCGGACATGGTCCGAGGTTTAACCTGGCCGAGCTGGCGGGCCAGCCATTCATCCCAAATATTGTGCCGGAAGGAGGCTATTGCCTTAGCGTCCGGACAGTGGACAATCTGGTTCTTTTTGGTCAAAAACCTATTCCAGAATTGCCAAGCAGACTCTCCGGGCTTCTGAACGACGTTGCTTAGGTCAGCGGAATCCAGGCCGAACATATGTTCCCTAGAAGTTAGAGCGGATTGCATCCTCCAGATCTTCCCAGCATCCGATGGAGTTTTGGGGGAGGCTGTTTAGCCAGTGCCGAGCTAGCCCCTTAAGTTTGAGGGGGAGATATTTGATGGCGTGGAGATCATCTCCTCGTGCCATGTGTATGTGGAGGAGGAAATCCTCAATCCATACAGTTGGGTCAGGTATCCCATCGTACTGTTTGATATTCACGAGTTTAAACACTTCTAGGAACTGATACCACATTACCTCATCTGTGAAGCATAGAGGGTGAGCGGCTCCTCAAACTCGAGCTATATCGTAACTGTATTCGGCGTGTGTTCTAGCCCAGTTGTGTTCTCGGTCTCTGTTATTGCTTCGGTCGAGCCATGGTCTATACCCATCTCGTCTATCGGGTGACTAGCCTCTTGATCCATAGATTGATCTTGTGCAACCTGCTCTGTGGTCTAAGTTGTCTCGCGGGTTGAACATGTCATTGGGATTTAGCTGCTCCTTTCCCCATCTTCGGGGCATAGCCGGTCTGTAACCGGTATCGTCAGCCGTCCTGTCACTCCCGCAAGGACGGTGGTCCGGCTTGTCATATGGGGTATGTTTGGGATACGAAGTATTAGTTAGCTCGTCGTCAAATTGTGGCAGCAGCCTTCTGCATGGATAACTCTTGGGTTGGTCCAATAGACCGGTACCATATGCCTCCTCAGCTAAGAGGTCTCTAGTCCATCGATCGTTGAGGTTGTCTGGTTCGGCTTTAAGTTGCCGTTCTTTCACTCTCAGGCTACGGGCCGTTGCTATGAGCTGTTGTCGGAACAATCCCTGATCTTCAGAGTTATCGGGAATGTCTAGGTCATCGGTTTCCGGGATGTCCTCTTCCTCTATGGGAGGTAGGTAATTGTCATCCTTAGAGTCGCTGAAGTCATCGAGGTTTCTCTGGTCCTTAGGCTCTTCCTGACGCTATAAAGTGTGTTTGGGGATATCGGGATCGCCACAGTCCTCGGGGATATCTCCGTCCCCGGTGACGATAATAGCTTTCCTTCCTTTTTTGCCTTTGGACCGCTTATGCGGTTTCCGCGCCGTGATGGTGCGTCACTTGACTTGTTGCCATCATTATTATGCGTTATCTCACCATTAGTGGTAACAGTGTCCACCATGTAGACATCATATGTAGAAGTGGTGGCCCATCGCCCGGTGTTACCAAGGGTGGGAACACATTCCTCTTCATCCATGTATTCTACCTCATCGGACGATAGATCGGGGTTGAATCTTTGGGTTGAATCGGGGAACACATAGATCGGGGTTGAATCTTTGGAAATTTTCATCGATGATATCCGATCTAGGGCTTCGTCGAACGCCGATGCTCGATCGAATCACACTGCTCGGAACTTTCGAAATCGACCTCCGATGTGCTCGAACGAGAAGTATGTTTGGTAAGAACGAGTGTCCGGCCTTCCTACATTGTGGCCGGATCCGGACTAGGAATTGGAACACCACCATGGTTAACCCCGCTGGCGTGAACGAAGGAGGAACTTGAGGTTAAAGCTTCAAAGTCTTCGGGCGTGGCAAGTGAAGCCACGAGCCTAGTTAGTGACAAGTCGCCCCGAGAATCCACGAAGAACTCTAGGTTCCCAAATCTAACCTCTCGATCAGGGGGGAAGCTCTCGAGACGGCCTAGATGGCCAGTCGGGTCGGCATGCAGCACAACGCTGCCGAAGGCAAAGATCTGTCCGGCGACAAAAGTGTCCATGTTGCAGACCTCTTCGTTGATGACAAGGCGAGACATCGATTCCTTGGGGGCTCACAGCTGAACTCTCAATGAAAGCACCAATGTCGGTGTTAAAAGTGGTGGATCTTGGGTAGCAGGTCCTGAGCTGTGAGACTAGAAGCGATGGTAACAAGAGACGAAGGGGACAAGGTTTTACCCAGGTTCGGGACATCCTATGGAGGTAATACCGTACGTCATGCTTGATTGTATTGATGATATTCGGGTTACAGAGTTGATCTACCTCGAGATCGAATAGCTAACCCTAGATGAGTTGTCCTTAGTCTATAACCTAAAACCCTCCGGCTTATATAGATGCCGAGGGTACCTCGAGTTTACACATGGTCGGTTACATGCCGAAGAGATAAACATGCCTATTCGCTACTTGAAACGTGGAGTACAAGCCGTGTTTCCCGAAGCTTCCATCTTGGAGATAGGGCCTTCAGTTGATCCTATGTTCGGTAAGTAGCCCATATAGTCCAGCCCATAGAAATAGGTCGGGGCCCCTAGGACCCCTTAATCTAGGACTCCCTCAGCCCTCGCACCACGGCGCCATCGACTTTCGCCTGGGACAGCTCAGAGTCCCGGTTGGAGAGCCGAGCCTTGAAAGACTCGAGGGCCTCCCGTTGCCCGCGCACTTCTTTCTCGAGCGCGGACTTCTCCTCCTGAAGGGCCCTTAGGCGGGACTCCACCTCATTGTGGTGCCCTTCGGTAGACGCCGCATTGGCTAGTGCCGCCTCGAGGGCCGCTTTGGCCGATGCAGCCTCCTCCTCGCTCCTCGCCACGGCGGCCTTAGCTTGGCCGGATGACGCCGCTATAGAGGTGTGGCCCGCAGCCACCTGGAGAGGATCCCTAGAAGATCGCTCACGAGGCGATCGTCAACACCTGCGAGGGCAACCTGAACCTTGTCTAGGACGTCAAGACCACACGGAGGAGTACCAAGACCCCCTCCTAAGGAGTCACCTGCACGACCGCCGGCGGCGCCTCATAAGAGATGGCAGCGCGAGGAGCAGGAGACTCCGGAGGCTGCTCAGCAACCACCGGCAAGACTGACGCAGACGAGTCCATGGGCTGTCGGCCCTCGGGGGCTGGCCCTCCGGACTGTGGCACCAGCACACCCTCAAGAACAGAAGCTACTACACCAGTAGGCCTCAGGGGCTCTAGGGGCTTTGCGGCGGCGGCCAGGAGGGTCGCCTCGCGAGCCTTTGCCCTCTCGCCCGCAGGAACCACGCCAGGCGACGTCGGCACGACAGGAGTAGGTGGGGTATTGGTGGATGCCTTCGGCTTGACGCCCGCCTTCTTCTTCCTCATCTTCAGCGCGAGGACGCCCCCACAGTCCACACTTGACGCGCGCCAGCCCTGGCCCACAGGCGTTGGGGGCTCGTGGTGCTTCGGGCCGCCCTCAAGGCTTTGCCCTGAAGCCAGCTCGAGCGTGCCTTGGGCCCAAGGGCTATTGTCGGTGTTCTGGGAATAGCGGTACCTAGTCCTGCCTGCCTGCGGCCTAGGACATGGCACACTTCGTCAGCCAGGCGAGGCCTGGTGCGGCATTACTCAAGATAAGGCCCTCGCGAGGACCCTGGGCTCGCGAGGTAGAATGACAGCAAGACCAACAAAGATGGCCCTCCTTAGGCCCACTCCTGAGGGGCAGAACTCTCTATGCAAGGCCCGGCCTCAAGAGTCAAGGGTGACGCAAGGAAGGACAAGCGAGTGCCAGCGCTAGGCGTCGCAGTTTCCTCTTTAGTGCAAAGGGAGAAAGGATGTACACGGGTTCCCAAAGCGCCACCCGAAGGTTTCCCTTCCGGTGCAACAAGACAACGACCACGAGCCCCGTAGGACGGATGTCATTGTCGAGCCCACCACTACATCACCAATAGCTACATCACCAATAGCTACTCCTGTCCCCCTTCAAAATTGGCTGTTGTGGGATCCCTTCCCGCCATTGTGATAAGGGAAGAGGACCCGGGCCACCTCTATATATAGAAGCTAGGTCACACCATAGAGGGCAGACCCCCGGATCCAATCCAACACTTAGCCACCCAACTCATCACCCCAGGGCAGGGGGCAAGAACACACCTTGAGCGCCCTCGCGAGCCTCAAGCTCATTGTACTAGTTCATCCACCAAAACCTCCACGATAGGCAATCCACCAAAGCAGGAGTAGGGTATTACGCTTCACAGTGGCCCGAACCTAGGTAAACTGTCGTGTTCATCTTCTTCCTCGTCATTGAACGAGTTCGCCGTTGTGTCCATCGAGTGCCGATCTTGGTTGGGTGAGGCCGCAGGGAAACCTTCGCACACGCCCCTGTGTTCGAACCTTAAGGGTTCTACGGAGCCCGAAATCTGACAGTAGTTTTGGGTTTTTCTATTAATAGATCTAAAAACAAACACGGCAAAAAGATAGATTGGGAAGCAATATGTTGGAAAAGTAGACCCGGGGGCCATAGGTTTCACTAGTGGCTTCTCTCATGAGTATAGCACACGGTGGGTGAACAAATTACTATTGGGAAATTGCTAGAAGATCAAATAATCATGACAATATCCAAGGTAATGATCATTATATAGGCATCAAGTCCAAGATAAGTAGACCGAAACGTTTCTGCATCTACCACTATTACTCCACACATCGACCGCTATCCAGCATACATCTAGTGTATTAAGTTCATGGAGAAATGGAGTAATGCAATAAGAACGGTGACATGATGTACACAAGATCTATTCATGTAGGAACAGACTCCATCTTGTTATCCTTAATGGCAATGATACATGCATGCGTTGATGTACTTCTATCACTGGGAAAGGACACCACAAGATAGAACCCATCAGAAAGCACTCTTCCCATAGCAAGAAAAATCGATCTAGTTGGCCTAACTAAACAAAATATTAGAAGACGAAATGTGAGGCTATAAGTAATCATGCAAATAAGAGAGCAAAGAAGACTCAAATAATATTCATGGATAGAAACGGATCATGAACTCAAAATTCATCGGATCACAACAAATAGCAAAAAGTCATTACATATAACAGATCTCCAAGAGACCATTGTATTGAGAATCAAAAGAGAGAGTGGAAGCCATCTAACTACTGCCTACAGACACATAGGTCTATGGTGGACTACTCAAGCATCATCGGAGAGGCACCCATGAAGACGATGCACAACTTCGTGATGTTGTTAGATTGGATCTTGCGGTTCTCGAACTTGCGGTGGATGGAATTGTGTTTCATTAGCTCCCCTAGGGTTTTCTGAATATTTGGGTATTTATAGAGCTGATATGTGGCGGAGAGGCATACCGAGGTGGGCATAGCCCACTAATGCGTGCATGCGGCCTCTGGCGGGCTCTGATGTCTTCTGGCCCAAAAAAATCTCCAAAACATTTCACGGTGTTCGGGCTTCGTTTGGTACTGATTTTCTACAAAGTAGAAAACAAGCAAAAAATAGCAACTGGCACTTGGCACTATGGCAATAGGTTAGTCCCAAAAAATAATATAAAGTTTCTATAAAATGATTGTAAAACATCCAAGATTGATAATATAACATCATGGAACAAGCAAAAATTACTAAATACGTTGGAGACATATCAACATCCCCAAGATTAATTCCTACTCGTCCTCGAGTAGGTAATTGATAAAAACAGAATTTTTGATGTGGAATGCTGCAAGGACATTTGAACTTTTCATATGGTTCAAAGCAATAGTCTAGTATTGACATGAAAACTTTAATACTCAAGCATATCAACAAGCAACCATGTCTTTCAAAATCTCAATGCTAAAGCAAGTTATCCCTAGCCCATCAAGCTCAATCATTGATCCATTCACAATACACAATCAAATATTAGCTTCACCTAATGCTCAAGTACGATCATAGTGCCCCCTAGTTGGTGCTTTATAAGAGAAGATGGAGACTCAAATTGAAAATTCAAAATTGCGTAAAATAAATAGATAGGCCCTTCGTAGAGGGAAGTAGGTATTTATAGAAGGGCCGGAGCTCAAATGTTAAATTGATAGATAAAAATATTTTGAGTGGCATGCTTTTCCTGTCAACGAAAACGACTAAGAAATTTCAATATCTTTCCACACTAGATGCATCATAGGCGGTTCCCAAACAGAAAATAAAGTTTATTCCTTTTTCCACCATACTTTCACTTTCCGTGGCTAGCTGAATCCACGGTTGCCTTCCATACCAACACTTTCCAAGGAATTTATTATTTGACAACATAAAGTATTTTTTCCATTTTTGTCATTTCGGGATTGGGCATCCCTATTACCACCATACTCTCGTGCAATGACCAGTGAATAAACACTCATCTTGAGAATAATATATCTCGCATGGACAAATATCGGTCACCCCCTTCCACTTCATGAGCGGTAGGAGCACACAAAGAGGAAAATTCATTTTGAAAATTAGAGATGGCACATATGAATTTGATTGGAACGACATGGAAATACCGCATATAGGTAGGTATCGTGTACTCATATGGAAAAACTGAGTTTAAGGATTTTAGATGCACAAGTAGTATTTCTACTTACTACAAGCGAAGGCTAGCAAATATATTGAGAAGCAACCAACCAAGAAACGAAAATTCACATAAGTGAGCATTAAGCATAACTAACACCAAATAATGCGCCATAAGTAGGATGTAATTTTATAGCACAACTATTGACTTTCGTGCTTGCAGAGGGAATTACAAACCCTAACATAAATATTCTTACTAAGCATAATTACTCAACAACATAACTCACATACTACTATCATCATGTCTCAAAACTATTACAAAGAATCAAGTTTAATTTGTCCAATGATCTTCATGAAAGTTTTTATTATATCCCTCTTGAATATCTATCAATTTGGGACTAGTTTGATATGTTTCCATTTCTTTTTAACAAGCTCACATGGATATAAGTGAAGATCACACACCCACATAAACAGCACCTGTACACAAACAACGAATAATTGCAACCCAGCGCGATAGAGAGGTTGTCACGCTCTCTACGGTAACAACATAGGTTAGGTAATGATAGTTTTGGCAAATAGATCTTGCAAGAATACAAAATAAAATATGTAAACAAAAAGTGCAGCAACGTATTTTTGGTTTTTTGGATTAATAGATCTGAAAACAGAAGATGTAAATAGTCGATCGGAAAGCAATATGATGGAAAGGTAGACCCGAGGGCAGTAGGTTTCACTTATGGCTTCTCTCATGAGTATAGCGTACGGTGCATGAACAAATTATTGCTGGGCAATTGATAGAAGATCAAATAATCATGAAGATGTCCAGGCAATGATAATTATATAGGCATCACATCACGTCCAATATAAGTAGACCAAAACAATTCTGCGTCTACTTCTATTACTCGCACATCGACCGCTATCCAGCATGCATCTAGTGTATTAAGTTCATGGGAAAACGGAGTAATGCAATAAGAACGGTCAAATGATGTAGACAAGATCTATTCAGGTAGGAATAGACCCTATTTTGTTATCCTTAATGGCAACTATACATGCGAGTCTTTCTGCCCCTTCTTTCACTCGGAAAGAACACCGCAAGATCGAACCCATCATAAAGCACCTCTTCCCATGGCAAGAAAAATCGATCTAGTTGGCCTAACTTAACCAAAGATTCGAAGAAGAAATATGAGGCTATAAGTAATCATGCAAATAAGAGATCAAAGAAGACTCAAATCATATTCATGGATAGAAACTGATCATGAACTCAAAATTCATCGGATCCCAACAAACACACCGCAAAAGTCATTACATCAACTATATATCCAAGATACCATTGCGTTGAGAAACATAGAGAGAGAGGAAGACATCTAGCTGCTGCCTACGGACCCGTAGGTCTATGGTGGACTACTCACGCATCATCGGAGAGGCACCTATGAAGAAAATGAACACCTCCGTGATGGTGTTAGATTGGATCTCGAGGTTCTGGAACTTCCGGCGGCTGGAATTGTGTTTCATCGACTCCCCTAGGGTTTTCTGAATATTTGGGAATTCATAGGCTCAATAGTCGGTTCTGGGGGTGCCCGAGGTGCCCACCTTCTACCAAGGAGTGCCTGGGGCCTCTGTCGTGCCCTAGTGGAGAGTGGCCACCCTGGGGCCCCTCTTTTGGTGATCTTCGGCCCATCTTCTTTCTTCTGGTCCATAAAAATTCCACAAAAATCCCCACAACATTTGGGCTCCATTTGGTATCGATTTTCTGCGAAGTAAAAAAACAATCAAAAACAACAACTCGCACTTTGGCACTATGTCAATAGGTTAGTCCCAAAAAATGATATAAAGTTGGTATTAAATGATTGTAAAACATCCCACATATATAATATAGCAGCATGGAATAAGCAAAAATTATAGATATGTTGGAGACGTATCAGCATCCCCAAGCTTAATTCCTCGAGTAGGTAAATGATAAAAACAGAATTTTTGATGTGGAATGCTGCCTAACACGTTCATCATATATTGTTTTCTTTATAGCATGGACATTTGGACTTTTTATATGGTTCAAAGCAATAGTCTAGTTTTGACATGAAAACTTTAATACTCAAGCATATCACCAAGCAACCATTCTCCCAAAATATCAACACTAAAGCAAGTTAGCCCTAGCCCATCATGCTCAATCATTGATCCATTCACAATACACACTCAAATATTAGCTACACCTAATGCTCAAGTATGATCATAGTGCCACCTAGTTGGTGCTTTATAAGAGAAGATGGAGACTCAAATTGAAAAATGAAAATTGCATTAAGTAAATAGATAGTCCCTTCGTAGAGGGAAGTGGGGATTTGTAGAGGTGCCAGAGCTCAAGTGTTTAAATTGATAGCGAAAAATATTTTGGGTGGCATGCCTTTCCTGTCAACGAAAACAACCGAGAGATTTGAATATCTTTCCACACTAGATGCATCATAGGCAGTTCCGAAACAGAAAATAAAGTTTATTCCTTTTCCACCATACATTGACTTTCCATGGCTAGTCGAATCCACGGTTGCCGTCCATACCAACACTTTCCAAGGAATTTTTTATTTGACAACGTAAAGTAAATTTCTTTCCTTTTCATTTTGGAACTGGGCATCCCTACTACCATCATATTGTCGTACAATGACAATGAATAAACACTCATCTTGAGAATAACACATCTAGCATGGAAAAATATCAGTCACCCCCTACCATTTGATGAGCGGTACGAGCAAACCAAACGGAAAATTTATTTTTAAAATTAGAGATGGCACATACAAATTTGCTTGGAATGGCATGGAAATACCGTATATAGGTAGGTATAGTGGACTCATATGGCGAAACTTGGTTAAGGATTTTGGATGCACAAGTAGTATTTCTACTTATTACAAGTGAAGGCTAGCAAGAGATTGAGAAGCATCCAACCAAGAAACGAAAAATCACATAAGGGAGCATTAAGCATAACTAACACTTAATAATGTACCGTAAGTAGGATGTAATTTCGTAGCACAACTATTGACTTTCATGCTTGCATAGAGAATCACAAACCTTAACACCAATATTATTACTAAGCATAATTACTCATCAACATAACTCACATATCACTATTTTCATGTCTCAACACTATTACAAAGGATCAAGTTTAATTTGTCCAATGATCTTCATGATTTTTTTTATTATAGCCCTCTTGAATATCTATCACTTTGGGAGTAGTTTCATATATTGCAATTGCTTTTGACAAGCTCACATGGATATAAGTGAAGAACATGAGCATAAAAGTTTCATCTCTCATAGTTATATAAGTGAAGCATGAGAGGATTTCTTCAAAATTAATAAATCTCTAATTAATATAAGGGAAGCATGAGACCAATTCTTCAAACATTTAAAAGCACACCGTGCTCAAAAAGATATAAGTGAAGCACTAGAGTAATTTCTTTGCTCGATAGTTTTAAGTGAAGCATAAAGAGCGATTCTAACAAATCATAGCATATTTTGGATCCTCAAATAGGTGTGTTTAGAAAGGATGAAAATCAAAAAATAAAAACAACCAAAGATACAAGACGCTCCAAGCAAAACTCATGATCTGTGACGAATAAAAATATAGTTCCAAGTAGTATACTGATGGTTGTTAGAAGAAAGAGGGGATGCCACTCGAGGCATCCCCAAGCTTAGTTGCTTGTTACTTTTTAGATATTACCTTGGGGTGCTTTGGCATCCCCAAGCTTTGGCTCGTCTAACTCCTTATTCCTTCATCCATCATGATCTCACCCAAAACTTGAAAACTTCAATCACACAAAACTTGGCCAAATTCTCGTGAGACCCGTTAGTATAATAAAGCAAATTACCACTTTAGGTACTATTGTAAACCCATTCACATTTTATTATTACATTATATCTACTATATTCTATCTTTACCATAACTTATACCCCCCAATACAAGCCATAGATTCATCAAAACAAGCACACAATGCAATGAAAACAGAATCTGTTTCAGACAGAACAGTCCTTAGTAATCTGTACTCTACCCATACTTCTGGAACTCTAATAATTATGAACAATTAGGACAACGTGAAGAATTTGTATAGCAATACTGTGTTAAAATTTAAGCTTAATATCATGTCTGAATAAAAACCGATAATTTGTGTACTTGGAACAAAGTTTCTGTTTCAGATTCAACATTATTTCTACTTATCTTATGGATCATCCTAAAGGCATTACTTGGCACAAACACTGAATAAAACATAAAAACAATCATAAAGGAATAATAATTGTGCAAAATAACTCATAAACAGAAATAAAAAGATAAAAATAATTTATTCATTGGGTTGCCTCCCAACAAGCGCTATCGTTTTACGCTCGTTTAGCTAGGCATGATGATTTCAATGATGCTAACATAAAAGTGGTAATTGAAACATGCAAGAGAGCATCGTGAATCTCATGAAAAACACATTTAAGTCTAACCCACCTCCTACTCATAGGGATTTTGTGAGCAAACAATTCATGGTATCAATCCGTAGAGGAAGATCACGCACCCACGTAAAAATCACCTACACACAAACAACAAATACTTGCAACCCACACGAAAGAGAGAATGTCACGCTCTCTACGGTAATAAGATAGATTAGGTAATGATAGTTTGGGAAATAGATCTCACAAGAACACAAAATATAATAAGTAAAGAAAAAGTGCAGCAAGGTATTTTTGGTTTTTTGGATTAATAGTTCTGAAAACAAAAGATGCAAATAGTAGATCGGAAAGTAATATGATGGAAAAGTAGACCCGGGGGCCGTAGGTTTCACTAGTGGCTTCTCTCATGAGTATAGCGCATGGTGGGTGAACAAATTACTGTTGGGCAATTGATAGAAGATCAAATAATCATGACAATATCCAGGCAATGATCATTATATAGGCATGACGTCCAAGATCTATTCATGTAGGAATAGACCCCATCTTGTTATCCTTAATGGCAACGATACATGTGTGTCTTGCTACCCCTTCTGTCATTGGGAAAGAACACTGCAAGATCGAACCTATCACAAAGCACCTCTTCCCATGGCTAGAAAAATTGATCTAGTTGGCCTAACTAAACCAAAGATTCAAAGAAGAAATATGAGGCTATAAGTAATCATGCAAATGAGAGATTAAAGAAGATTCAAATCATATTCATGGATAGAAACTGGTCACGAACTCAAAATTCATCAGATCCCAACAAACACACCACAAAAGTCATTACATCAAATAGATCTCCAAGAGACCATTGTATTGAGACACATGGAGAGAGAGGAGGCCATCTAGATACTTCTTACGGACCTGTAGGCCTATGGTGGACTACTCCAGCATCACCGGGGAGGGACCTGAAGAAGATGAACCCCTTTGTGATGGTGTTAGATTGAGTCTTGAGGTTCTGGAACTTGCGGCGGCTGGAATTGTGTTTCGTCGACTCCCCTAGGGGTTTCTGAATATTTGAGAATTTATAGGCTCGATAGTCAGTTGAGGGGGTGCCCAAGGTGCCCAACCTCTACCAGGCCCCGCCAAGGGCCTCTAGCGCGCCCTGGTGGACGGTGGCCACCCTGGGCCCCCTCTTCTGGTGATCTTTGGCCCATCCTCTTTCTTTTGGTCCACAAAAATTCCACAAAAATCCCCGTAGCATTTGGACTCCGTTTGGTACTGATTTTCTGCGAAGTAAAAAAACAGGAAAAAACAACAACTCGCACTTTGGCACTATATCAATAGGTTAGTCCCAAAAAAATGATATAAAGTTGATATAAAATGATTGAAAACATCCAAGATTGATAATATAACAGCATGGAACAAGCCAAAATTATAGATATGTTGGATATGTATCATATACTAGGGATCAAGCCCTATCAAAATTCCTCGATTACATGATAAATCTCATCCAATCTCATCACCATCCAACAAGCCTACAAAGAATTACTCACTCCCTGTGGTGAGCATAATGGAATTGGTGATGGAGAAGGGTTGGTGGCGATGATTGCGACGAATCCCCCTCTCGAGAGCCCCACACGGAGTCCAGATCAGCCCTCCTGAGGAAGAACATGAGGTGGTGGCGGCTCCATCTCGTATAACGCGATGAAAACTTCTCTCTTATTTTTTCCTCCAGAAATAGGAATTTATAGGCTTTAGATTAGGGTCATTGAGCCAAGTAGGCCCCACAAGGCATCTGGGTTTGCCTTGTGAGCAACTAGTGGCCCCCCTTCGATGGATCTTTGCTCTAGTATTTTTTGTATATTCCATAAAAAATCTCCAGAAAATTTTTTCCAATTCCGAGAACTTTTATTTCTACACAAAAACAACACCATGGTAGTTCTGCTGAAAACAGCGTGAGTCTAGATTAGTTCCATTCAAAGAATGCAAGTTAGAGTCCAAAACAGGAGTAAAAGTGCTTAGAAAAGTAGGTATGTTTCGGATGTATCAATACATAACTCGTCGTTCTCCCATTACATCCACTAGTACTTCTAATATCATAATACTAGGGTACTTACATGGTAGTTCTATTTCCTAGTAAGGTCTTGCTGGTACTTCAGGTTCTTTGTCCATAGGAGTTCTGACTATCTGTGTCTGTGTCTAATTGGGTACGCGGGTCTGGGTGGCTCTTGATCCTATTCCAAATCTTTCCTGTGGGTGCATGTGGGCATTGGTCTCCTGGTGCCTCCTCGGAAAAATATTTCCTCCGATATGTCCACTAGGTGTCGTTCCTCCGCTTCTCAAAGCACTCCTTCGCAAAGTGTCTTCGCTCCTTTCAACTGAAAAACTCAATAAGGTTGGTGTATATCCATGGTCTAATCTTCTTATTCCTGTTGTTCTCCCATTTCTTGAGCATTTCTCTCATTTCCTCTCAGTAAAGTTATGGTATCACAATCTTATAGGTCTCTTTACTTCCTCTTGCACCTCTTGAATAGGGACGTCTCTCCTCCACATACGGCATAGTCGCAATGTGGTTCGTCCTCTTTGACAATCTGCATTGGTTTTTTCCCTTTATTCCGGGCTAGATCCTCATGGGTTTGGGATATTTCTCCTTCCTCGAGTTATCCTTTAGTTGCTTCTCTCGCACTTTTTTCTCCAATTAAGACTCCTCCGGATTTTTCCTAGCCATCAAGGCTTCCTCCATGTTCTTCTCGTGACATTGTACTGCCAGTAGCATGTCTAGATACATCTCGCATTTAAGTGGAACGTGGTCCGTTCCTTCTTACAGAAAACATGTGATTTCCATCATCAAGCATTCTCCTTCCGGATGGTCCTCTTCACACCAAGTGCATCCTCTTTGATGTTCCTTCTAGGTGTGTCTGGTTTCTCCAAAAATAACACGTACATCAAATTCCGTTCTTTTTCTGGTGGCATCCATGGCGTCGGGATGACAAGATGGGATCTTAGTAAAACTGCTGCACATTCCTCCCAGGTTGTGTCTTTTTGGTTTTCGTCGATCTTCTGGTGCATCTGCCACCAAATTTTGGCTTCCTTAGCTAGGTGCATCATGGCATTTCGTACCATGTCCTTCTCTTCGATGGCACTGCTACTCATGTGTTGTCCCATCTTCTGGATCTAGCATTCTACTTCTGTTTCGTTGATATCTCCAACAAATATAAGACTCTCAAGGTCTTCCTTTCCATCCCTATTGTCTGACTTCCTTGATGATTCCTCTTCGGGCTTGGGTTTCCCTTCCAACTTCACAAGTATGATGGCTCTCTTGATTTCCTTCTTCAGTTATCCCCCAAGTAAATGGCACTCTTGTTTTGAATGTCATTTCACGCTCTCTATACCTATTGAGTGCATTTCCAGCCAGGTAAGACAGGACATAAAGAACCTTGATTCTATGAACAAGTATGTCTTTCCTCATTTCCTTCTCAAGGCTGTGAATCCAATCTCTGCTCTGTTCGCTGGTCTGAACGGAATCAGTCGCTCGGGGGTCCATGGTTCTGGGGTTTTGGGGGTGGTCTAGGTTAGTATCGAGAGAATAGGCAAGAGAGATAGATACCCTTATGCCAATCCCTTTGCTATTATATATATGTTTGTCGCCTCATATCTCTGTTAGTATACATAAGATCGTCGTTCACACCTAGGGTCCGTTCGCATGGCCTAGTCCTATATTCTCACTTCTTCTAAAGTTTTCTAGGTTTTCATTGTTCTCACTTGAACTTCTAAGTGGCGTTCTCATATGTCTCCAATATATCTATAATTTTTTCTTGTTCCATGCTATTATATTCTCATTCTAGGATAATTTTTAGGCATTTACTTGTTGTTTTATATTATTTTTAGAGCTAACCTATTAACCTATTGCCAAGTGCCAGTTGATATTTCTGCATGTTTTTGGCTTTTCAGGAATATTGTACCAAACGAAGTCCAAATACCCCGAAACTTCTTGAAGATTTTTTCTGTACAAAATAAGGACGTGGAAACTTCGAAAGGAGACCGGAGGCCCCATGGGGTGGCACCAAGCCAATAGGGCATGCCCAGGGGGAGGTCACGCCCTGATGGCTTGGGGCCACCTCCCTTGGCCTACTGGGTCCCTCTCTGTCTTATAAATTCTTGTTAGTCCCAAAAATCATAAAGAGCCTCGTGAAATAACTTTTCTGAGAGATCTGTTCCGGTGCCCTACCGGAGGGGGCATCGATCACGAAGGGCCTCTACATCAACCTTGCTACTCCCATGGTGATGTGTGAGTAGTTCACCATAGATCTACGGGTCCATAGTTAGTACCTAGACGGTATCTCTATCTCTATGTTCTTCATTGCCAAGATCACCATGATTCCCACGGTGATCTATATTATGTAATCACTTTGTGCGGTGCATTTGTTGGGATCCGATGAATTGTATGTTTATGTTCATATTATTTATGAGATTATATTGAGTTCCTTGCTGGTATTTCATATATATGCATGATTATGATAGCTTCATAAGTCACTCCGATCTATCGATGTAGTTTGGATAACTAGATTGATTTATCTTCAGCGGGAGAAGTGCGTTGTAGTGGGTTCAATCTTGCAGTGCTCTATATCCCAGTGACAAAGTAGGGGACAAGACACGTATTTGTTATGCTGCCACTAAGAATAAAACAAAGGGGTTGATTCATATTAATTTTATTTTTTCTCTACATCATCTCATTGTTCTCCAAGCATTATTCTATTTTATTTAATACTCTAGATGCATACTGGATAGCGGTCGATGGGTGGATTAATTGTAGTAGATGCACGCAGGAGTCGGTCTCCTTGCTTAAGTACGTCATGCCTATATGTAATGATCATTGCCATGAGTAAATATTGCATAACTATGCGCTTTTTTATAAACTGCCCAATAGTAATTTGTTACCCACCGTATGTTTCTACAGGAAAGAAGCCTCGAGCGAAAACTATGGCCCACAGGTCTACTCACAAATATATTTATGAACACACTTAATACCTTGCTGCCATTTATTTGTTTTATTTTTATTTTAAAATTTACAATTATCAACTATCATCTACACTACTCGTTTGCTTGCAAGTAATGAGTTCAAGGGGATTGACAACCCTCTTGCCCGTGTTGGGCACAAGTCTGTGCTCTTTCGTGTGTACGCACTGAAGATGGGAAATTGTGTGGTCCTCTTATTAGTTTGATAACCTTGGTTCTCACTGAGGGAAATACTTATCTATATTGTGCTGCATCATCCCCACCTCTTCGGGGAAAAGTCCAACGTAGATCACAAGTAGCATGTTCCTCTAGCTTATGTCACAATGGGGTGGGTCTTCTAATTCCATAATGAAAGTTCACATTACACGCAATCAAAGATAATACACTCATCAAACATAACAATCAGTACGCAGAAACAACCTAAGTAAGGTCATATTGTATCCAATACGATCTTGTCCACTACGGTACAATACCACGTCAGATTGACGTAATAGTGGCTGAATGCAAGTCGCTCTACTTCGAATTGACTTAGTAGTAGTGGTCACTCTAAGCTTTGTAGCGGATTCCACCTTCTATTTCCTTCATCGGGCGGTTGATCCTTCACCTTCAACTTGATTTCCTTTGGGTTTACTGTTAGAGCATATTTCTCCCTGTGTGGTTTTGGTACTTGATGACAATCCCTATGGACTAATGGTTGCCTTGATCTATATTCGAATGATTTGTCCATAGGCACTTGTTGAAGTCCATCCATTGGTTTCAAGGAGTTCATATGGTACCAAGGTGGTATTCAAGGTTTTATCCAAAGATTGGTCATGTGAGAGTTGAGCTTATTGCAAACATGTCTTGAAGAAGAAGATTATGTGAGCATTAATGTTTACCTTCTAGACATCATATTTATAAAGAGAGAAGATAAGATACAAGGTTGATCAAGACTACCTCAAATAGTGGATTAAGTTCATGAACACACAAAGCATACAAGATGTACCGAGAGGGACCAAGTGATCCCATGGTATGGTAAGCATTGTCCATTACACTTTGTGTACTAACCCATGGTCTACGTGAGAATTCTATGTGTGGTTAGGTATGTTTCCACGGGCTTGCATCAAGAGGAAGATCTCATACAACACATGGAGGATGACATCAAGTGGTGATTGTCATCAAGATTGCGGTGTGCAATATCAAGTGGAGCATCACGAAGAGATCATGATTGAAGCTTGTCGTCCATTGTGGTGATAATGGACTTGTGAAGATATGTCGAAGAGTGGCTCACCCATAGTGGAGTATGGGGAGCAATCAACTAGTCTTCATCGAGCCAATGCAATCAACAAAGGTGGTCCATCTTGAGGAAGTCAAGATCGTCATAATCTAGCTCAAGTGGACCATGTGCAAGGTATAGGTTGCCCCTGGCAGGTTTCTATTTTACCGTTTTCATGGTGGTAGTTAGGATACTGGGTCATAGGATCGATTGTCATACTACCAAGGGGGGCTCTCAAGTGAGTAGCTTGATCGTATCGTTCGTCGAGACTCAAACCATTTGCATCCTTGGATCATGTTTCTTGGTTCTTGTTTGGTGTTGCTCCTTGTGAGTTTTAGAGCTTATGGTTATCTTCATGACAAGCTCGAGGTCATCGAAAATGGAGTCCATATGCATCTTCTATGATGTTTTGATGGTGGAGTTTTTGCCGGTTCTTTAGTCATAGAGGTTTCACATCTCTGTATCATTGGCATTTTTATACGACCTCTTCTTAACATTACCTCTATCCAACAAACTTGAGTTTGCTCAATTCAGAGCTTGCATGCGAAAGTTATGGCAGTTTAGGTTTTATTGTATCCATCTATTTGCTTGGGGTTCTTTGTTGCTCTGCTGCGGTAGTACTGCACTGGACAAGTGGTAGTACGGCCCATTAGAGGTAGTATCGCTCTAAGCAAGCGGTAGTACCTGTGTCCAGTTCTGCTAGTACTACCGCTGCTGTGCGCGGTCTCGACTTTTCGTGTTGGACTGGGCGGTAATGGTATGGTAGTACGATGTGGTAGTACCGCCTTCCAGTGGTAGTACCGCCGGTCACTACCGCTCCACTTCCGCTTATAAGCGGTAGTATGGCTGGGGTGAACGATACATCGTTGTCTTCGCATGCCTCGGTTATCTCTTACCCGAGCTCTTTACTTATGCACTTTACTTTGTGATAGCCATTTTGATTTGTGTTAAATATCTTGCTATCACTTAGTTGCTCATATTTCTTAGTATAAGTTGTTGGTGCACATAGGTGATCCTAGTTGTTTTAGGTTTTGTGCTTGTCTAATTAATCGCTACTTTTATTCCGCATTTGTTCAAGCCTAAACCATAATTATTTTAAAGCGGCTATTCACCCCCCCCCAGTAGGTGACATCCATGTCCTTTCAGTTAATCATGTTCTTCTCCTGAGTAAGTTTTGTTCTGACTGCCTTCGATTCTTCCTCCAGCTTGTGGACAACCTCTTGGGTGTAGTACAGTCTGACTCAAAGTCTCATTCCTATCTTCTTGATTGCTTCCGATGTATCTTATCTTGCAACACCGAAGAATGTAGCTTGAAGCATCGGGTTGGTGATCACATGAAGTCCTCTGGCCTTAGGGCTATCCTCTAGATGGGCATACATGTGTAGTTGCACTAACCAACAATTCCTTCCTTCATGCCAAATGGGAAATCCCTTATACAAAGCTTCTCCGTACATTACCATACTTAGCATGATGTCTTTTAGTGCTCTTGGAAATTGTACGTCTCCCTTCAGGCCATGCTCAGCATCGGTCTCTACACTTCTGGCTCCAGGAAGGTGGTCATCTATGTTTAGAAAAGACAAGGATTAGAAATGAATAGAATGGAGTGTACATGGATTCTTTAAAACGGGGCTTGTCCTATGTACTTCCATCTCCTAGGGTCACGTCCTATAGACAACACGTGTTGTCATACCATATATCGAGACCCGGTCCCATAGTAGGGCCCCGAATCTCTGAGCTTACAGTGTCAGTCCTTGGATCAATAGATGGCACGCACAATCGATGATGAAATACCAAAAATACATCACATGTCATAGTATTTACATTGAAGATCCAATATAGTTACAATGCACACCTGCTTAGCTCATGGCTAGAATAAAAACAATCATGCAGCAGAACAGAAATCTAATCGTGGGGCAACCATCGACTCACGGGCAGTAGTTGAGTATAGTATCGTAACCCTACTTCGTAACCTTCCCTTCGACAAGTAACCCACAACATGATGTGTTACAATCACAAGAATGAATACATAGAATGTATTGGCAAGCTTCACCGGGATTTGGATGGTGGAACGTAAATATGCAAGTGGTGTGGTTGATTTTTCTTTACGCGAATGGTATTTCCTACCTCAATAAGATGGCCTAATCTAGTAGCAGCAAGACACTTCCGGTATGCCCCGGTCATAGTCTAAGATACTCCGGTAAACCGCGGCCACAACCCAAGCAGTTTGAACACGTGGACTCCCCGATACACCCCGAGTCATCCCAAGCCTCTCCATAGACCCTCGTAAACCCCAAACCTCTAAGATTAGATCCTATACTCCCCATTCGTTCAACCCATTATTTTATATGGAAGAGGTGAATGATATCAATCTGATAATTCTTGGATGACTTGCTCAAAGTTGTCCGTAACCAGGGACATGGCTAATCATGATCAGTTTTTACACTCTGCACATGTTATTTGTGTACTTTACCTGTGATTCCCAAAAACACCTTTCTGACGCTTAACTTCAAATGTGAAGTAGCTAGGTACATCAAGAAAATTTTGGGAATTAGTCTCCCTCTCCAAAAATAAAAACCTAGTCCACCCTACTTGTAAGAGGTGTGTGTGCTGGTCTGCCGCGGGAGGGTTCCCACAACTTACTCAATATTGACATAGCCCATATTTCTTCACGGTCACACATGGAAGCTACTCAACTTTTGAACTCGTGCAATCTCTGGTGACTGGGTGGCATTCCCCACCAATGACCACACTCCGATGACCTAATCAAAGCCAGTCCACCCATATCGTTTCCTTGATTAGGTTGTAATAGTTAAGTAGTCAACCCTGTGGTTATATGGTGGAATTAATAATGGTGTTTCCCAATCCACGTTATAACAACTAAGCACCTACTCGTGGGTTACAAGGTCAGGGTATAATGGTCCTATACATACTACCGGGCTTGCCAAGCATAAAGTAGAAAATCATATAGGGATTCCTAGTTGAAAATCAACTACTATGCATAAAACATATGTTATGATGAAAGGTTGCACTTTCCTGTATAGACGATTCTTCAACTTCATGGTCCTCGAGCAACACACTTTGCCCTTCGTAACAATCTAACGTAAATAAAGAGCATTCATGAACAACCATTCAAACAATCAAACAATGGTCGGTGATGTGCATGGTGTCAGTATAATTGTGTTATGTGACCGAGTGTTGAGCCTTACTCATAAGAGTTTGGATAACAACATGGTGGTTGTCTTTGGAATACATGTGACATAAGGTTTCACATGCAAGTTTCAATTGTGGTTCAACACATAAGGGGTACGTGAGGACAATGGTGGTTCTCTGCTCAAGACAATCGATCATGGGAAGAGATCCAGGGTCTATGAATGTTGGGTAGTCAACTTCATGTTCAAGTTTGAATAACAATTCAAACTTGTTGAGCGTTAATGAGTATGAACACACAAAGGTCTGAAAATATTAACTTGGCCTACCTTACATCCTTAATTTGTTTTGATCTAGGTTTCAACCTACTTGGTTTCATTTTGGGAAGGTTTACAGTTCAATTTGAATTTGAGTTAGGGTTCATCCTTTTTGAATACAAATTGAATTGGTTTCACCATTTGAATTGTTTCACAAGTTCAATTTGAACTATGAACTTTCATGAAGTATTCAAGTTGGTTGCTTCTAGATCGTTATCATCTGCCATCCTAAAGTCATTCATAAACCAACAACTAATGGGTACTTCAAACTGAGTTGGTTGTATCCTATTATATTAGTTCCATTTGATTTGGTTCAACTAGAGTCAAGTATAAGTCCAAAACAATACTATGGTTCAATAGTTTATAAACTAGTTTGAGTTAGAGACCGGTTTAACTTGAGCTCATCTTTCCCTAAAGTCAAATATTAAATCCAACATAACTAGTAATTTTAATTTGATTTATCAATCCAATGCAACACAAACTTTTGGTTTCAATTTAAATTTCGAACTAAGTTTGAATTGATATTCAAATGGCATTTGAATTACCTAAAGTCAAATAGTAATCATATTTACTAAAGTTCATTTATGTTTCTCAAACATTTGTTTATTATTTGTTTTATTAAACAATTCTTAATTGAAATTAAACCGAATTAGGTTTTACTTCTATTTGGATTCTGTCCTAATTTGTATTCATCTTAATATATTATTTAAAGTACTTGAAATTTGAACTAAAGTGTTTTGAGGTGAAAGTATATTTAATTGTATTCAATTTGCAATAATTTATAAATTGCAAGTTATGGCCTATTTAAATTTTATTTCAATGTTTTTGAATTTGAATTTTAAATTATTCAAACATGAAATATTTTTGTAAGGGATGAAAGTACATGTCACAAGGTTCATATTGCAAAAACAATCACCCAATTTGGACTTGTAGATAATTATTTATCAGAAATAATTTGCTACCCATAGTGGTAGATACACATGATCCCAATTTTATCTCTAATTATTTTCGTAAATTATTTTGATTATGAAATATAACTCTACAAAAAAATACCGCGACTTTGGACCAATAAGGCAAGGAAATAGGCTATTATGCCAAAAAGGCAAGCAAAAAAGATTGAGAGAAGTGAGAAAAGGCCCATTCAACACAGCGAAAACACACTTGTCTCAAAAAAGTAATAAAAGACAAAGAAAAGTGAGAAAAAATTCATTTCTATACAACAAAAATGCACTTGTGCCAATGCGATAAGAAATCCAACACCTCATGTATATATAAGCACTTATGCCAAAGGGTGTATAGCTGCCACCATACATAGGAAATCACCTCACAATTATTTATAATCATTTAAAATCTAGGGTCTTTTCTATACAATTACAATTAAACAGATTTTCTATGAATTAAATAGATCAGACAAGGGGACACGTAGCGTCTTCCTACTAGCTTGAAGGGCGTGCGCTATGAGTGCTATGGTCGGTCGGTTGAAGCTTAAAAAGAAAATTGTTCGTGCTAGGGTCTTTGTGAGCCGCTGGATCAAGTGAGATCTAATATTGTGGCTTAGTGTTAGGGTCTCACTGGACTTCCATCGGAGGGTCATCGGAGGAGTCGGGGACAGCGGTGCCGGTGTTGGCCTCGGATGTTGTTGTTGCGGTCGCTCCCATGTTCCTCTGGTGGCGCACACGGCTCGCACGGATGTGAGGCTCCATAGAGAAGGCGATGGTGTCGTCGGTTGGCCTCGGGGATGGTTGTGGCGATGTCTGGGGCTCACTAGAGTTAGTGTGTGCGACAGTTGTTTCTGGATGTGGTCACTGCACTCAAAACAAAGTGCGTTTGGGAACTCACACGGGTCAGTGAGGTGCGGCTTTGCACGACGATTGCAATTGGCGAGGCGGCACTGTATGGAGCTGACCGTGGTTGCCAGAGCTTCGATGTCGGCAGGGATGAGCTTCGGTTCATGACGGTCCTGGTGCTCCAAGGGGTTCTAGGCGTGGCGAAGGTGTCCACGGGGCACGTCGGGGTGCACCGGGTCGGCTGGTGGCGGTGGCTTGATGGGTGGGGGTCGGTGGTGGCCAGAGTTATCGCCGACATGTTCTAGGTTACCACGGTGCAGATGAGATCGTGGTGGAGCAGCCTGCCAGCGATGTGAGGGGTTAGCAGAGGGGTTTTGTAGAGGAGCCCGTGACAGGGGTTGTCGTGGTCGGAGAGCGCGAGGTATGCGGATTGTGGGCGCGTGAGAGGTGGGCGATGACATAATGGGTGGGGGCTGTCAGTCAGCGGGAAAGAGAAAGGAGTGCATGGGTGGGCTGGCCTGGCTGGCTGGGCTAGCTCAGCGCTAGCTGGGTTACCCTGGCTGGTTGGGCCTTTTCTTTTTCTTTTGTTTTATTTTTTGTTTTTTGTTTTTCTATTTCTATATTATTGCAATTTTAAATGTAGCCTGAATTTTAATTTTCTTTCAAAATTCAACTGTTCCTAAATTTCCTTATGAATTTTTCTGATTGCGTGGACATTTTATTTGGGCAAAATGGGCAACTAAAATATGCACTTACAATTTCATTTTGGGTTTGAATTTGGTTTCAAAACCAAATATGTTTGAAATCAAATTTTGAAACTGTGCAAAAGGTCTAGGTCATCATTTGGTCTTGTGGACTTTCATTTCGGTGCCAAATGGTTTGCAAAACCAAATTTGGCAATTTTCCCTTTGATTTGATTTGTTTTTCAAACAAATCATTATTATTCTTTTTACGGAAATTCTGTATTTGGCTTGGTTACTCTTGGGACTTATTGAATGGTCTTTCCCAACAATGTTCCGAAGGGTGGGGGTTCCACCTAATGCCTAGCTAGGTTTCCACTAATCTCATTGGGTTTTTAACCCTCCTAATCAAACAATCAAGCACTTATAACTAACAATCAATCAAACAAGGGTCTTCTTTTGAAAAAAAATCCCTGTGAGTTTTTCAACATACCAGATTAGGAAAAAAATCTTGATGTGACATTTACTTGGAATATCATGGTAATATCGTATATAGGCATATGTGGTGGACTCTTCATAACAACTTTGGTTTAAGGGGTTTCGATGCACAATCAATATTCACTCTTAATACCGGCGAAGGCTAGCAAATATGTTGAGAACTGACCAACTAGATTGCGACAACGGTCATAATCATGCATTGAGAATGATTAACATTGAACACGAGCATGAGTAGGATATAAACACCCTGAACATAAAATAGCATAGATGCCATAATGGATTTGAATCTATTACATGCCTTGAACATGCGTCAAGTCAGGCCACTTGAATTCTTCACAGGACGATACCATCCTAACATACTACATCATAACCATTTTAATGTATGTTGACACACAAGATAACATATTATCCACTTCTAGATACTTAAGCATGGCATGAGAAACTATAATCTCTAATTGTCATCATAAATATGTTTACTTAGAATATGTTGAATCAAGAATTACGAGCAAAACATATTTCCAACAACAAAAACAAGAAGAGTTCATACCAGCTTTTGTTTACCACAATCACTTTATCAAATTATCGTGATTATTGCCTTCACTTGCACAACCGAATGATATGAAAATTATAATAGTGCAAGAGTGTCGTGGAGTAACCTAGAATTTGCAAACATTTTATTCAAAGGTGAAGGCAAGGAATAATTGGTTCTTCATTAGATTAATAATAAGGGGTATATGAGCCACTTGACAGTTCTTACAAAGTCTTCTCCTTACGACTACTCGGAGAAAGAAAATAAATTTAGAGAAACACACTAAAATATTTTTGGACTTTTTGTTTTTGTGAAGAAAGCAAAAGAAAGAAGAAAAAAACGAGAAAAACTATTTACATGAGAGAACTTCCAACAAACAAAAGAAGAACGAGAAATCTTTTTGGGTTCTCATTTATTACTATGAGCTAATAAAACAATACAGATAAAGAAAAAAGAAGCTAGGAATATTTTTTGGGTTTTGAAGTGTTTCAAGCACATAAAGAAAACACAATAAAAACAAAGTGAAGAAAACGATGAACACTTACAAGTGCAATCAATGTGTGAACATGGAAATGAAATGTTAATGAGAATACATACTCCCCCAAGGTTAGGCTTTTAGCCTAACTTGGTCCATGGCCACTTGAAGAATCCATTAGGTCCAGGGTAGTGTTGGTTTGGCTGTGGCACCTGAGCTTCCCATGGCTGCTCCTCAGCCTTCGTGGCTTCCAAGTCCACCTTGTACTCAATGATATCATATGGCAATATGAAATACCTTCCACTGGCATGAAAATCAAAAAAAGGCAAGAGCAGGTAACGAAATAATCTCACATGTATCCTCACTAAATACCAAGTTGTAACGATAGTGTTGTGGAGGAGCAAGTTTCTCAATATAATGGTGTTTTATCATGGAAGCATGGTAAAGGTAACTCTTAGGAAGCATGTGATAATCACTACGAATAGCAATATTAAAGCACTGAGCAATATAGGTAGTGTAAATACCACCATAAATAGCATCCTTTGACCTATTTGTATGCAATCGACGCACGACATTAGCTCCCATACTATAAGTCCTATCACCAAAGAGTGCACAGTGCAACAAAGAAAGTTCGGGACAACTAAGTGTACCTCCCTCCTATCTAGCTGTTAGACATCTTCTTATAAATAGAGCAAAGTAGTGCACAGAATGAAAATGCAAATCTGTAGCCCTAGCTTTAGAAACACCTCTAAATTTTACCATAGTCAAGGTGGGAACAAAATCTTCAAATTCGTTAGGACTAGGTTCATTTAACGCACCCTCAGACAGAATGTTGCATATTTCACAAAAAGTTTCAAATGCTATCTCCGAAATGTGCTCATATAAACTAAATGATACCATAGGCACATCATGTCAAGACATCACATGAAAATATTGCACAAAGGTATACTAGAGGAGTTGATAGCGGGCACACTTATCTGTGACGAAGTTGGTAAGGTCAATGTTTGCCAAGAATTGCTCGAACTCATGGCAAAAACCGGCTCCATTCATGAACGCTTTGCATGGCCACTCACACGACCACACCTCCACCCTTCGAGGGAGGTTGAGCCCCGATGCTCGCTCAAAGTTCTCTCGGAACCTCTGCTTGAGGAGCCCCACGTGAATATATTCCACAATACTTTATTTTATTAAAAATTTCTAAATCTTTTGGCCACAAAGAAGAGGTGAATAAAACTTAACAAAATTGATAGCAACAACTCATATAGATGCCTATAGGCTATATCAAACATTCAAACTACTGAGAAAAAATGAATTCAACATGCAAACTCATTTTCTTGGTCACCAAAAATAGCAAAATATGCAAAATATAAACCACTAAAATAAAAACTAATTGGAAACATGTAGGAATCACATAGCAAGGATCAATTTCCCCGAACAATTTTGGAAATAGAGCTTTGAGCAAAGAGATCAAAAATTCATATCTAGAAGCAAAAACTCGGGCTAGGAAGAAAACACGAATGTTTCTGGAGTTGGAATAAGCTAGTGGCCATGCGAGGTAAGTGAGTGGATCCATGTGGGCTCCACAAGGGCAGGGGCAACCACGGGGTAGGCGCGCCTTACACCCTTGTGGGCAACAGGTGCACCCCCCTTGAGGTGTGTCCAGTGCCAAAAAACATTTATTCAATAAAAAATCATGTTAATATTTCACGCAATTCTGAGCACTTTTATTTCTGGGTCATTTTTCTTGCATAGAAACTCAGAAAATGGGGTAAACATGGCATTTTGATTTACTAAACCAATAAAAACATAAAAACTCTAAACTTACACGGTTGTGCTTACGAAATTCATTGACCATATGCCTCTTAAAAGGTATCCATTAACAAGGTTGATCAACTCTTATTAATGAAATACTTTTGATTGGCGTACAGCCAAAGATTTGTTTTTATAGCACTAAGTTACCTTAACCGGACTATGCTGCATGTTTCCAATAGTAATAAATTAATACTTCCTTTCGGTAACCGAAGAGGGAAATAAATGTCTCCAATAGTACTTGTCATAATTTTTTCAATGGAGTTGATACTATTCATTTTGCTTTGCTTCTTTGGGAAGTATACTATTTGCTCTTAGTTGTTGACAAGAAAAGGTGACTTTGCTTTTATTACAATCAATAACAACCCATGCAGTGTTAAGAAAAGGTCTGCCAAGAATAACCGACATATTATTGTCCTCAAACATCTCAAAAATAACAAAGTTCGTTAAGATAGTAACATTAGCAACAACAACGAGAACGTCCTCAAAAATTCCAATAGGTATAGTAGTGGATTTGTTAGACATTTGCAAGGAAATTTCTGTAGAAATATTTCTATTCAAATCAAGTCTCTTATATAAATAAAAGGCATGACACTAACACCGGCTCATAAATCACATAATGCAGTTCTAACATAATTATTCTTAATGGAGCACGGTATAGTAGGTATTCCTCGATCTCCTAACTTTTTAGATATTTTTCCTTTGAACGTATAATTTGCAAGCATGGTAGAAATTTCAGCCTCTCATATTTTCCTTTTATTAGTAACAATATCTTTCATATATTTAGCATACAGAGGTATTTTCATAGCATTAGTCAAAGGTACTTACAAAAGTAAAGGTCTAAGTGATTGAAAGCATCTTCATCTTTGGTTTTGGCAGCTTTCCTAGGAAAAGGCAAGGGTCTCTGAACCCATGGTTCTCTTTCTTAACCATGTTTCCTAGCAACAAAATGTATTTTATCATATCTTTTATTTTTAGGAGGTGGTTCATAAATCTTAGTCTTCAATTCTATTTCCACATCATTATACGGTTCATTATTATCCTTAGGTGGAGAATTTACATGATCATTATTGGCATTAACATTATCAGTATCACTAGATGAATGCTCATCAATAGATTGTGTCTCCGCATCGGAAATAGAAACATTATTGGGATTCTAAGGAGGTATATTCCTTTCCTTTTTCTTTGTCTTCTTACGTGAACTAGGTGCACTATTGTTAACTCTATGAGAATCTTGTTCAATTCTTTTATGATGACCCTCAAGAAACCAAGGTTCTTGAGTCATTTTACCACCTCCAGTCATTACTCTAACAACAATACCACATGATCATTATTTTCATCAATCATCTCCTTAATCAAATCAATTTGTGATTTAGAAAGTTGCTCAAGCTAGGTTTGAACCATAGAGTGATGTTTACATAAGACTTCAATATTATTTGAGATTCTAACATGTACATCACTTATCCGTTCAGTCATAATAGAATCATGTTTCAATTGATCACATATTTGTTTATTGAAATTTTCTTGTTTAACGATGAAGTTATCAAACCCATCTAAACACTGGCTAGGAAATTTATTATAGGCAATGTCGCCCTCATCAAATCTATAAAGTGAATTTACCTCTACTACATGTGTCGGGATATCGAGTCCATGTATTTCTTCGATAGGTGGTAGATTCTTGGCATCTTGAAATTTAATACCTTTCACTTTCATAGATTTCTTAGCTTCTTGCATATGTTCTAGAATAAGGAATATAATACCTATTTTCTTTGGAGTTGGCATCGGTGGTGACTCGGGGAGTGTCCAATCATCGACATTTTTCAGTAAGTTGTTCAATGATTCCTAAGCTTGTTCAACGGTTCTTTCCCTAAAAATACAACCAACACAACTTTCTAGGTAGTCCCTAGAAGCATCGATTAGTCCATTATAAAACATATCAAGTATTTTATTTTCTCAAGAAGATGATCAGGAAAAGCATTTAATAGTTGGAGAAGCCTTCGCCAAGCCCAAGAGAGATGATCTTCCTCAAATTTCACAAAGTTATATATTTCCGACAAAATAGCTTGTTTCTTATGGGCGGGAAAATATTTTTCAGAGAAGTAGTAAATCATATCCTGAGGACTACACACAGAACCAGGAGCAAGACTATTAAACCAATCTTTAGCTTCAGCCTTTACTGAGAGGGGAAACAATATAAGGATATAGTAATAGCGAATCCTTTCCTCTTGAGTGAATAGGGTGGCTATTTTATTCAGCTTATTAAGGTTTTCCACAACATTTATCAAATTCATGGCCACAAAAAGGATTGTATTCTACTAATGTAATTAGTTCAGGATCAACCGAGATTACGCAATCCTTATCGTCAACAAAGATGGGAGAGGTAGAAAATTTAGAACCATATTTCATCATTTTGTTCATAGATTTTTTTAAGCTTGGTCATTAAAAATTTAAGATCCTCCCTATCCTTACAAGCAAGAAATTCCTTAGCGATCTCCCCATGTATCAAGCATCTTAGTTCTAGTAGGAGGGCTAGGTGTAACACACGATTCGACACTTTCATCAATTTCAAGCTCTCTAGATTTAGCAATTTGAACCTCAAGAAATTCACCTAGTGGCACATTTTTCATCAAGCCTAGTAGTAGCATCATCATGAATATCATCTATAGCAGAAGCAGTGTCTATTACATGTGACATATCAGATTGTATAGCAGGTGGTGGTGTCGCAAGCTGACTCAAAATAGAAGGTGAATCAAGTATAGAGCTAGTTGACAATTCCTTACCTCCACTCGTCTTAGAGGTTGGTCTTCGAGTCTCTCAGATTCTTCATAGTAACCAGTAGATAGATAATTCACAAGTGAAGTTAATAAATAGAGTTATGATCCCCATCAACGGTACAAAAAAATGTCTTGATGACCCACAAGTGTAGGGGATCACATCAGTCTTCATGGGAAGTATTTTACCCAATTTTATATATTCGACACAAGGGGAGCCAAAGAATATTTATAAGCCTAACGAGTTGAGTTGTCAATTTAGCCACACCTATTATGTTATTTCTTTGTAGAAAAGTATTAGTAACACACTAGTCTGGTAGTAGCGGTAACGGTAACAATAGTAGTTGTTGTAATAGTAGAAACAATAGTAGTAACTTAGCAAAACACAATATGGGAAAAGCATATGCATGGAGTATCGATGGATATCAATCATGTAAAAGCCACAACCTAGAGCAACACTGGACTAGCTCCAATTCTTCAATCATATGTTGGCATCTATTCCGTAAATAATTATATGTGCTTATAATAAGAACTTGCATAACATGTTTGGTCCAACCCTCCCGTGGAAGATGTGTCTTAATGGAAATCTAAGGGTAATGAAGGCCTCCTTTTAATAAAGAACCAAAACAAAGCATTAACACGTAGTGAATACATGAACTCCGCATACTATGGTCATCACCGGAACGAATCTTAATTATTGTCACCTTGTGGTATGCGGATCATAACACGTAGTAGGTGCAGACAACTTGCAAGATAGGATCTAAAATACACTTATATTTCATGAAAACATAATAGGTTCAGATCTGAAATCATGGCACTCAGTCCCAAGTGACAAGCATCAAGCATAGCAAAGTCATAGCAACATCAACCTCAGAACACAGTGGATACTACGGATCAAGCCCTAGGAAATTGACTCAATTAAATGATCAATCTCATCCATCTCCATCTACCTTCAGTATGCCCACAATGGAATAACCCACAACCGATGGTGACCATCATGAGGTTGTCGATGAAAAGGGGATGGTGCTAACAACATCAATGATTTGCCCTCTCCCGATCCTTAAACAGGCTCCAAATCTGGCCTCCCAGAGAAGAACATGAGGTGGTGGCGGCTCCATATCGTAAAAAGCGATGAAACTTTTTATGGAGTTGGAAGTAGATCAAACAGAGATGTGAGGGGCCCACAAGGGCAAGGGCGTGCCCTGGGAAGTTAGGCGTGCCTTGCAGCCTTGTGGACAGCTTGTTGGCCCCCTCTAGCGGGTCTTTGTTCCAGTATATTTTATTTATTCGACAAAAAATCCCCGCCAAATTTCGTCCAATTCCGAGAACTTTTTTTGGAACAAAAACAACACCATGGCAATTTTTCTGAAAAAAATGTTAGTCTGGGTTCGCTCCATCCATATTTTGGAAATTAGAGTCGAAAACCAGAGCAAAACTATTTGAAAAGGTAGATATGTTCGGGACGTATCAGCATGCTGGATAGTGGCCATGGGGTGGAGTCATAGCAGTAGGTGTCAGTAAGTTTAATGGTTTACTTATCACGGGCGTAATAATTATATATGAATTATGCCATGAAGAATCATAATCATAACTATCTGTCGTTCTATCAATTGCCTAAGACTAATTTGTTTACTCACCGTTACCAGGCTCATGAGTGAGATGTCTCTAGTGAACGTTGTGGCCCTGGGTCCACTTTTCCTATTAAATACTAAAAATACAAATTGCTTGTTATCATTATTTTATTTTTATTTAATTGTATTGTTTACCAATCACTATTAAATTTAATCCTTGCAATCAGTGGGAACAAGGGGATTCACAACCCTCTTGCCTTCGTTGGGTGTGAGCATGTGTTTTGTGTATGTGCAAATAATGGTGATGTTATCTGTTGGGGATATAACCTGATACATCTCCAACGTATCCATAATTTATGAAGTATTCATGACATGTTTACAATAATTCCACATGATTTTGGTATGACTTTATTAGAACTAACCCGGACTGACGTTGTTTTCAGCAGAACTACCATGGTGTCGTTTTTTGTGCAGAAATAAAAGTTATTGGAATGGGTTGAAAATTTAGTATGATTTTTTCTAGACCAAAAGAGACCCCCGAAGCATTGGAGTTGTGCCGGAAGAGCAACGAGGAGGTCACAATCCTGCTAGGCGCGGCCAGGGGGTGGTAGGCTTGTCACCGCCTCATGGCCCCCCTTGACGTGAGATCGATGCCAAAAATTCCTATAAATATAGAAACCTCCGAAAAGAATCCTATATCGGGAGTTCCGCCGCCTCAAGCCTCCAGATCCATGAAAAAACAATTGGGAGATCGTTCTGGCACCCTATCGGAGGGGGAAATCATCACCGAGGCCATCTTCATCATCCCGGTGGTCTCCATGATGAGGGAGTAGTTCAGCTTCGGGGCTGAGGGTATGTACCAGTAGCTATGTGTTTGATCCCTCTCTCTCCTGTTCTTGAGATGACACGATCTTGATGTACCATGATCTTTATTGATATAGATTGAATCATATGGAGTTTTCCCCTCTCTATCTTGTTGTGATGAATTGAGTTTTACCTTTCAAGTTTAGTTATCGAATTGAGTCTTCAAGGATTTGAGAACACTTAATGTATGTCTTGCGATGGGATATCCATGGTGACAATGGTATGTTCTATTGATCCACTTGATGTATGTTTTGCTGATCAACTTGCGGGTTCCGTGACCTTGGGAATCTATGCATAGGGGTTGGCACATGTTTTTGTCTTGACTTTCTGGTAGAAACTTTGGGGCACTCTTTGAAGTTCTTTGTGTTGGATTGAACATGATGAATCTGAAATTATGTGATGCATATCGTTAATAAAGCCCATGGGTACTTGTGGTGACATTGGAGTATCTAGGTGACATTAGGGTTTTGGTTGATGTGTATCTTAAGGTGTTATTTTAGTACGAACTCTAGGGCTGTCCGTGACACTTATAGGGATAGCTCATAAGATTGATCGGAAAAGATAACTTTGAGGTGGTTTCGCACCCTACAATAATTTCCTTGTTACTTCTCCGCTATTTGTGACTTTGGAGTGAACTCTTTGTCACACAAGAGGTACTTACATATGATTCAACTATGTCAATATTGTTGAGAGAAATTGCACTAGTGAAAGTATGGACCCTAGGCCTTGTTTCCAAGCATTTATACAACGTTTTGCTTGCTATTTAGTATTTGTTACCTTGCTGTTCTTATATTTTAAGATTACAAAAACCTATATCTACTATCCATATTACACTTGTATCACCATCTCTTTGCCGAACTATTGCACCTATACAATTTGCCATTATATTGGGTGTGTTGGGGACACAAGAGACTCTTTGTTATTTGGTTGCAGGGTTGTTCGTGATACCATCTTCAATCTACGCCTCCCACGGATTGATAAACCTTAGGTCATCCACTTGAGGAAAAATTTCCGTTGTCCTACAAAACTCTACGCTTGGAGGCCCAACACGAGTCTACAAGAAGAAGGTTGTGTATTAGACATCAAGCTCTTTTCTGGCACCGTTGCCAAGGAGGTGAGTGCTTGAAGGTATATATTTAGATCTTGGAATCAAATATTTAAGTTTCTTGTTTTACACTAGTTTGGTTTTATAAAATAAAACTACAATAAATTGGAATTGAGGATGCCTCATATGCTTCATCTTTTTAATGTATTTCGGGGAAAATTATGGAAAGGAAAATTGTGCTCAAATGTTAGAAGAAGAAGTTATTAAAATGGTTGGTACTAAATCTTTGAGTGATGAGCATGATTGCAATATTTTTATTATGAATTCTCTGAATATTCATGATGCTAATGATATGCAAAGCCACAAGCTTGGGGATGCTATGTTTGATGAATATAATATTTTTAGTCCCCCAAGTTTTGATGAGCAAAACTATTATGATGATGGCATGCCTCCTATCTATGATGATTATTGTGATGACACGTATGTTATAAAGAGTAATCACAACCATGAAACTTGTCATCTTGATTTTAATATTGAATGTGGTTATGCCAATCAAGTGTCACATGATAGTTATTTTGTTGAGTTTGCTCCCACTATTATGAATGAGAAGAAGTTTGCTTGTGTGGAGAGTAGTAAAATTTGTATGCTTCTAGATCATGAAAAGAATGCTTTATGTGCTGGTTATATTGTGGAATTACTTCATGATGCTATTGAAAATTATTATGAGGGAGGAACATATGCTTGTAGGAATTGCAATAATATCAACTTTCCTCTCTATGTGTTGAAGGTTTTGAAGTTATGCTTGTTTTGCCTTCCTATGCTAGTTGATTCTTGCTCCCATAAATTGTTTGATCACAAAATCCCTATGCATAGTAAGTGGGTTAGACTTAAATGTGTTTGTCATGAGATTCATGATGCTCTTTTGCATGTTTCAAATATAATTCCTATATGAGCATCATTGAAATCATCATGCCTAGCTAGAAGGCCTTAAAGAAAAGCGCTTGTTGGGAGACAACCCAACACTTTTACTTTATGTTTTGATGTGTTCACATGATTAAGATACTGTAGTAATCATGTTTTGTGTATTTTATTTCAATAAAGTGCCAAGTAAAGCCTTTGGGATAGTGTGGATGCTTGCTTGTTTGATTGTGTGGAAAAACAGAAAGTTTTGTGTCCAGTATATGAATTATATGATTTCACTAGAGCGTCAAAAAATTCTGAAATTTTAACAACAAGATTATATGAAAATTCCTTGAGTTTGTAATTGTTTAGAATTTTTAGAGTCAGGGAAGTATGGTGATCATTCAGATCTTTACAGACTGTTCTGTTTTTGACAGATTTTGTTTTGCATGCATAGTTTGCTTGTTTCAAGTGTTCCTATAACTTATATTGAGTAATATAAATTGTGCGAATGATGTAATACATTATTTATAATATGGAAACAATTATGAATCTCTTCTTAATAGTACCTAAGTGAATGATGTATCTTTACTACACTAACCCTTCTCACAAAGTTCCGTTAAGTTTTGTGTGGTTGAAGTTTTTAAGTTTTGGATGAGACATCGATATAAGGAGAATAAGGAGTGACAAGAACCTAAGCTTGGGGATGACCAAGACACCCCCAAGGTGATATTCAAGGAATACTCAAGCGTCTAAGCTTGGGGATGCCCCGGAAGGCATCCCCTCTTTCGTCTTCAACACTATCGATATATCTTACTTGGAGCTATATTTTTATTCGTCACATATGAATTTTCCTTGGAGCCTCATTTTATTTTTTTTCTATGTTAGGTGTTATTTATAATCTAGTTTTTAAATAAAAATTTCCAAATTTCCTTAGGATGCTTGCTTGCATGTTTTGATATGTGCTGGGAAAAACAGAAACTTTTGCTGTAGTGTTTGAATTTTCATATTTTACTGGAATGTGTAAAGTTACTGAAATTTTTACACATTGTTTTCATATAAATTACTTAGAATTATCTAAATTTTCATAATTGTTTTAGTTACAGAAGTACATTGTTTTCATAAATTTCTACAGACTGTTCTGATTGGACAAATTGATGTCATAGTTTTGTTATCTACTTATCCTATAGTTTCCATAGGCTATATTTGTAGATATAAATTGTGTAAATGATAGTATACAGTACCTAATGTTTAAAATTTATTGTGCAACTTGTATTGGCAGTACATAAAGAGTTGATTTATTATTATGTGTACTAACATATCTCACGAGTTCTTTTTTGAGTTTTGTGTGGATGAAGATTTCGAGAATATGTGAAACCATGATATGAGAGGATTGAAAGAGATACAAAAGCTAAATATTGGGGATGCCCAAGGCACCCCAAGTAATTATTTCAAGAAGTCTCAAGCACTAAGCTTGGGGATGCTACGCATCCCATCTCTCTTCATCAACAATTATCGGTTAGCCTATGTTGAGCCTAAATTTTAATTCGTTCACATGATGCATGCTATTCTTGGAGTGCTATTTTTATTGTGCTTGTTGTTCAAATAAAAAACTCAGATCTGAAAATCTTTATTGATAGATAGAGAGAGAGAGAGAGAGAAAGTCCTCACATAGCTACTTAATTGTTTGACTACTCATTGATCTTCACTTATATGTTTTGGAGTAGTTTTGTCATTTACTCTCGTGCTTCACTTATATCCTATGAGTAAATGGTTGAATGAATTGAATATCATAAATCTTAAATTATATATGTTTTATATGCTTATCCCTTGGGGAGTAATGACTTCACATATAACAAGCATAGGTGGTAAAATTTATTGAAAGTTAGCAAACACCGCATTGGTCACTTGAACAATTCATGAAAAATATTGAAGGAAGAGAGATTTCACATATAAATATACTATCTTGGACACCTTCTATGATTGTGATTGCCCATTAGTTATTTTCATACTTGAGCAAATTAGTTGAAGTTGTACAAGGAAGACAACGTAATGAGTTATGGTTGTGTATATTTGTATAGAGGTTATATTGTTATGGATCCTCCAACATGTGCTGCTTTATTCCACCTCATACTAGCCAAAACTTCTGCACCAAGTAGAAATACTACTTGTGCATCCAAACACCCTTAAACCAAAAGTTGTTCCATATGAGTCCACCATACCTACCTATATGCGGTATTTACCCGCCGGTCCAAGTAAATTTGCATGTGCCAAACACTAAACCTTCAAATAATATTATGTTTTGTATGCCCGGATCTCTCATATAATGACTAGGGGCTGTCGGTATCTTCCATGCTAGGTGGGTTATTCTCATGATATGTGTTGATTCACTATCATTCACGAGAAAGTTGTTGGTAATAGGGATTCCCAGTCCTAGAATCAAAGAAAAAATCAAATAATTAAACAAAACTCCCCTAGGAATGTTTTTGGTATGGACGGCACCCGTGGATTTGGCTCGCCGTGGAGTGTGATTGATTGGTGGATGAGGAGTAAAAACTTTACCATTATGTTTGGGAACCGCCTATAATGTATCTTGCATGGAAGATACCGACATCTCTCAGTTGTTATGGTGACAATGAAAGCATACCGCCCAAAATTATTGTTCATATCTGTTTTAAAAGCTCGAGCTCTGGAACCCCTGTAAATCAATGCTTCCCTCTGCGAAGGGCCTTTCTTTTACTTTCTAGTACTTACCTTTATGCAAGAGTCATGGTGATCTTCACCATTTCCTATATTTTGCCTTTTTATCTTGGCAAGGGTCATGTGTTGGAGAAATATCCAAGCATATATGGCCATTCAAATATATTTGATCATGAATTATTATTGTTTACAATTATCCATATGATAAATAAGTTGGGAGCCGAAACTTTAAGCCCCTATCTTTCTTTGTGTTCGACGGATGCCATTTTCTCTAAAAATATGCTTTGAGTATTAGCAATCATGGAAGACTATATGATATTTGAGTATGTGGAATTTGATCAATCAAAGCTCTTACATACACCCTTCCTAAAAATAAGATGAATTGCAATTGTTTGGTGACTGAAAGCATAGTTTATTTGTCTATATTTTAACATGTGGATAGCTTGTTACTTTATCATGAGAAGTTTTATGAGATGAGCTACTGTTTATGATATATAATGATGCTATAAAAAGAGTTTGGCACTATCATTGATCAAATTTATGCACTATGCTAGCATTCAGACTTCATAAATTATTTCTTTTATCATTTACCTACTCGAGGACGAGCAGGAATTAAGCTTGGGGATGCTGGTACGTCTCCAACGTATTTATAATTTATGAAGTATTCATGCCAAGTTTACAATAATTCCACATGATTTTGGTATGATTTTATTAGAACTAACCCGAATTGACATTGTTTTCAGCAGAACTACCATGGTGTCGTTTTTTGTGCAGAAATAAAAGTTCTCGGAATGGGATGAAAAATTAGTATGATTTTTTCTGGACCAAAAGAGACCCTCAAAGCATTGGAGTTGGGCCAGAACATCCACGAGGAGGTCACGAGCCTGCCAGGCTGCGGCCATCCCCCCTGGTCGCGCCTAGCAAGCTTGTTACCACCTCATGGCCCCCTTGACGTGAGATCGATGCCAAAAATTCCTGCAAATATAGAAACCTCCGAAAAGAAACCTAGATCGGGAGTTCTGCAGCCGCAAGCCTCCAAAGCCATGAAAAACCAATCAGGAGCCCGTTCCGGCACCCTACCAGAGGGGGAAATCATCACCGAGGCCATCTTCATCATCCCAGCGGTCTCCATGACGAGGAGGGAGTAGTTCACCCTCGGGGATGAGGGTATGTACTAGTAGCTATGTGTTTGATCTCTCTCTCTCTCGTGTTCTTGAGATGACACAATATTGATGTACCTCGAGATTTATTGATATAGATTGAATCATACGGAGTTTTCCCCTCTCTATCTTGTTGTGATGAATTGAGTTTTACCTTTGAAGTTTACTTATCGGATTGAGTCTTTAAGGATTTGAGAACACTTGATGTATGTCTTGCGATGGGATATCCATGGTGACAATGGGATGTTCTATTGATCCACTTGATGTATGTTTTGGTGATCAACTTGCAGGTTTCGTTACCTTGGGAATCTATGCATAGGGGTTGGCACACGTTTTTGTCTTGACTTTCCGGTAGAAACTTTGGGGAACTCTTTGAAGTTCTTTGTCTTGGATTGAACGTGATGAATCTGAAATTATGTGATGCATATCATATAAACAAGCCCGTGGGTACTTGTGGTGACATTGGAGTATCTAGGTGACATTAGGGCTTTGGTTGATGTGTATCTTAAGGTGTTATTTTAGTATGAACTCTAGGGTTGTCCGTGACACTTATAGGGATAGCTCATAAGATTGATCAGAAAAGATAACTTTGAGGTGGTTTCGTACCCTACAATAATTTCTTTGTTAGTTCCCTGCTATTTGTGACTTTGGAGTGAACTCTTTGTCGCACGAGAGGTACTTACATATGATTCAACTATGTCAATATTACTGAGAGAAATTGCACGAGTGAAAGTATGGACCCTAGGCCTTGTTTCCATGCAGTTATACAACGTTTTGCTCGCTATTTACTATTTGTTACCTTGCTGTTTTTATATTTTCAGATTACAAAAACCTATATCTACCATCCATATTACACTTGTATCACCATCTCTTCGCCGAACTAGTGCACCTGTACAATTTACCATTGTATTGGGTGTGTTGGGGACACAAGAGACTATTTTGTTGCAGGGTTGTTCGAGAGAGACCATCTTGAACCTACGCCTCCCATGGATTGATAAACCATAGGTCATCCACTTGAGGGAAAATTGCTATCGTCCTACAAAACTTAGTGCTTGGAGGCCCAACACGAGTCTACAAGAAGAAGGAGGTTGTGTAGTAGACATCATAACCCCATGGCAAGACCCGCCAAGGAGGGGCCTGGTCATGCCTGGCTGCTCATACTCAAGACCCTTAAGATGGGCCTAAAGATTGAAGGCAAGGCCACATGGCAACTTATTAGATGGGACAAGATGAAGGCCCGGAGACGGAAGATGGCGCGAGACCCGGGCGTGTAAGACGCTCGGAGACGGCTTGCCCAAGAAGGCAAGGCGACTTAAAGACTATGTCAGATACCTTGTATGAGTCGGTTTGGACTCTTGTAGCCCCAGGGCCTTGACCTCCTATATAAAGGTGAGTACTTGGGGCGGCTTAGGACAGAAACCAATTGATCGATAGCTAGGTCAAGCGAATCCGCTCCCTTGTAATCGATACTCCATTAATACAACACAAAGTAGGACGTAGGCTTTTACCTCTTCCTGAGGGGCTGAACCTGCACTACTAGGGAAAACGCTAGTAGTAGCACTCGAAATATGCATAGTAGTAGCGCTGGGTCCAGCGCTACTGCTATCGCTCTACAGCTAAGTTTTAATAGTAGCACTGGCGTGGCAAGCGCTACCACTATGTGATGTTAACAGTAGCGCTTGCCAGGCCAGTGCTACTACTAACTATCTATAGTGCTTGGACAAACGGAGCGCTGCTGCTAAACAAGCACTGCTATTAGATGATTCCAATGCTACTGCTAGTATTCCTGCTTTCGCAGATTTACACCCTCTACGTATTTGTGATGTATTTATATAGGATCTACACGGTAGTTTCATCAGATCATAATAAACATACACTATTATCATCATATCATAGGCATACAACACTCTCATCATACCATCATCATCATTCAACACAAATATCATCACATCTCGAAAAAAGCGATACACAATAGTGATCATGTCATGTATCGAATAAGTGCAAATGCATTGTCATGGCACAAACAGAAGTTTTCATCATCTCAACCTAAACCATGATGTAGAGGAGAAGAGCGATCAGCATGACCAAGAGCGCGACTATGTAGTACTTGAGGCACCGGCGGTCCCGCACCCGCTCATGCTAGAGTGTCCACCTCAAGTAACTACTTTCCACTTTGGCTCTGCTGTCAAACCCTCTGTGGCTAGCACCCGGGTACCTGTACACCTGGGCGTGTGGACAGTGGTCGTAGACTCCTGGAACCCTCCCAACGAACACGACATGTCAGTCCTTCTCCATCTCTGATCTATGTACCTGCATTGACAGTTGATCAATTGAACGATAATATGCAACATAATGTACTTAAGAAAACAAAGAGGCATAATTAGCAAAATATAGGCAACTTATAGTAAACATAAGTGACGAAGTTCCTCATATATACCCAAACTAATTAACTAGCAAGAGTGATCAGTCCTCCATGTCGGTGGTCCAATCTTCATAGTCAGGGATGAAGCACCCGAGCTTCGTGAAAGGCTTAAGGTCTCGACGCTGAGCGAGTAGCAGTGCTCAGACATCATCCCACGTCATTGTTGGCCCATGGTAGAGCATCCCTGTTGGTTCGAGGACCTGCTTCTCACTTGGGCAAGTTCACACTGTACGTGATAAAACTCAACTTGGAGTCGATGATCCGGTGTCTGTCCTATGCTTGTGGCCCAGCTGACAATCTCGACATCTTCGATACTAGGTGACATGCGAAGGCATTGATTATCCCTTCTGTACTCGAGCAGGTGATGCATGAGGTAGAATCCATCAGCCTGACTGGTGTGCGGTTGCTGGATGTAGCAGAAGTCGGTATTATGGCGGAAAACCAGCCCGTCCTTCCTATTCCTTTTCACCTTTATATATCCATCAGACATGCTGAAGGTAAATAGGGCACTATTGAGAACTCTCTTTACATGTGTGTAATCCTTTTTCTTGATGTTCTTCGATGAGTCCAAGTATATATCATGGGAGTATTCCGGGTACAAAACGATGAGCACGGTGCCGCCCCCGCTGCGCAAATGAAGTACACACCTCTAATTAGCCTCCATGCTTGCAAAGGAATGATTAACGACACTTAAGAAAGGATATGCACGGATGACTTATGTGGGATGATAAGGCAGGAGAATCGCTTCCTTGTCCTTATTAGTGATCATGAATCTGCCGAGGTACTTGCTCGCATAGTCACGCTGCTCTTTGCAAACTGCCAAGTAGCTCTCGTGCATATAGAACGGGTCCGTGACGCAGATATATCGTATGTTCTCGATCCTAATGAAGTAGTTGAGATACATCGCATACATGCGGATGAACTAGAAATCCAGCTTGGTCATGTGGAACATGTTGTAGATGTAGTCGAATCGCAGGATGAACTGATTCGCGGGCCATGTGTCGACGTACAACTTCCCACCCGGCACCTGAGCCGCGTAAAGCGGGTATCCTGGTTTTCCGTGATCAGAAGGCTTTTTTATCTAGCCAGCACATCTTCATGGAGACTCCTTAGATCATTGTTCAGTATGTTATCTAGTGCTTTGGGGGTAGGATCGGCTCGCCGGCGACATGGAAACGATACTTACCTTCGATAGGTATTCTGTCTACCACCCGGGGCTTTAGAGGCGTCTGGCTGCTTGAAGCAGCTCTGGCGCCTTTAGGGCCTTTCTTTTTCGGTCTCCTCCTTGGCTTCTTGGTGGGTGGCAGCGGTAGTGAGCCCAACATACCTTCCCTAACCACCCCCCAAGTGTCGTCGGGCTAAACATTGGACGGGCCTCGAGGGGTTGCTGGGTAGAGGCGGCATCTGGAGGCATCTCCTGCGAGGATTGCTTTAAGAGAGACTTTTTGCATTCCGCCTTAGGATGTTCCGGCTCCGGCAAATCAGGTAGCATCAAGTCATCATCTCCACTCTCATAGCCTGAGTCTTTGTCGTCCTGAGACATCAACCTTCCATCATCATAGGCGGTATTGAAATACTTGTCTGGGTCATCATCATCCTCTTCCATGTCATCAACATTTGCTTCTTCAACAGCAAGGGCGACATGATCTAGCACTAATGGAGGCTCTCCCTTGCGTCGTCCGCTACTACCCACCATGACAGGTGCTGGTAATGTGGTAGGTGGGGTGGTGTTCATACCTTCTTGAGAAGGTGGCGTTGGCGTGATGCTAGGCGCCTCGAGACGAAGAAGAGACTTTGGCCAAGGCAAGAACCAGCTCTTGCATGCGCCAATCCTCGGGGGGGTCTCATCATCATCGACTGGTACTGGAGGAGGCAAATCCTTGAAGCCTGCTAAGACACTATCCACGTTAACCTTGAAGACGCGATCGAGCATCTCTCGGTTGTGGAACATGCGGTCCTTTGGCTTCACGATCGTTGCCTTTCCCACGGCCACCTTCTCGCCCTTGATGTCGTACAGTAGGGTGCACGGGGTATCGTCGGCCTACGAAGAAGACATGTCTATGACATCAAACATCCAAAAGGCAACTGAAACAGAAGACTATAGACATGTTGGTGAAAAGGGTATGACGCGTAATTACCGTGATGGCGTCGAGCTCAGCCAGCAATGAAGGCCCGCCGATCATGCAAGAGACGGAGGTCGGGCTGCTATGAACAAGAGCGGGACCTTTTGCGGTTGCTTGAGTAGGTGCCAGTGATGTGGTGTTCGCCGAATTGCTCCCGACAAAGCTGGGAAGGGGAAATTCCTCCGGTCGTGCATTTGGATAGTTCTTTGTGAAATGGAAAAGTGCTGGAATCAAGCTGACCACCGCGTCAGTGACCGCTGCATTGACGGCCCCGCATAACTCTTCTTTGGTCTCAGCTTTGGTCTTATAGACCGCAATCGCGATCTTCTCGTTGATGTTCTGCTGAGTGATGACCGACCGTATCTTCCTTCTTTCCTCTGGATCCTTGCTGTAGCACGTCTTCCACGAGGCGCCATCTCTGACACCGTGCACGCGTCCATAGGACGGCGGCTTGTCCACCGGGACCTTTTTCAGTATGTTCAAGGGCCAGTTGAATGGGGTGTCCCACTTGGGCCTCGCCGACGACTGTGACGACTCGTCGCTTTCGGCTGCCTTTTGTTGTTGCTCTTTCTGCAAAAGGGACATGGATGGTTTACTAATGTGACAAAACTTGTAGTCGAACTGATTGGAAGCTGATATGAAAATGTGTTAATATAACAATTACTAGAAGTCTCATGAACTCCCTCATGTTCGGGTCCGTGTAAAACATCTTGTTGACTTTGTCCCACTTGTACCGGGCCCTGATCCAGTCATGCTCCAGCGGGTCGGTGAACTCCGCCAAGCGGTTTGGGATTCCGTGACTTTCACGTTCGGTGTCCTCCTTGGACCATAGATGCCTCTTCCCCTCGTAACCATGGCTTCTGAGGCGGTGGGGAGGCGTGTTCCTGGCCTGGAGCGCCTTCATTTTCTCTGACCTTGCCTTGACTTCTTCTTTACCGCAATTCTCCTTGAATTTTTCAAAGTCCTCTTCCGTTATTGACAGATTATCAGCATGAATCTTGGACCACGGTTCATTCTTCGCAATCGCTTTTTTCACCCGAACTTTCTAGGAGGACAAGTCGTTGGTGAACGTCACCATCGCCTTGGCGTTTATCTTTCTCATGGCGACATTGTCCCACGGGTCTTTAAATGTGCTTTCATCCCGACTGGGGAACACGAACCTATTGTGCAACTTCTTTAGGAGCATGTGCTCCATATGTGGTATCTTCTTCAACAGAACGTCATTGATGTTCGCGGTTTCCCTAAGGATGCATCCTAGTTGATTTCCCTAGCACAAGCGCGCTTCCTCCGGCGTCGTTGGCTCTAACTTCTTGGGGTGCATCTCTGTGACCACAATTTGTCCAATGCCGAGCTCCTTTGGTTTTCGTGACCTCTTCTTCTTCGGTGCTTTACCGACTATGAAAGCATCATTGCCAGTCTTGGGGGTGGTGTCGGTGCTGGTGCCAGTGTCGGTGTTGGTGTCAGGGTTGGTGCCACTGCCGCCACCATGCAACTCCATCTGGTGTTCGTCCAGGTAAACGAAATAGTGATATGCTGCCTCGTGGGGGTCTGCTACGAGGCGAGCAGAACCCCCGGCTTCGGTGTTGGTAGACATGTTTCCTATTCGATAATTGTAAATAAAAGATATAATGAAGAGAAAAAGGGGCCTATATATATATTTGGTCAGAATGTTGATTCATTCCCTTTCCGGCAAATCCCGGGTACTCCATATGTCCTAGTTTCAAGCACAAGTTGCGCCTGAAATTTTCGGCATGACCTTTGCTAAAAAGTGGACATATGGAGCGCCTGAAATTTGCCGGAACAGAAATGAATCAGCATTCCGGCAAAACATAGGCCACTCGGATATTTTTCCAAAACATGGCTGCCTCATTAGTACAGTGATTTACATGCTTGAACTTACAAGATAAAAACAAGATACCGTGGCTTCATTGATAGTGAGTTTCTGTTCACTCCATTTTTTATGGGAAAAATCCTAAAAGGAGCAATACACATCTAGGAGAAAAGCCTAATCTATAGCAACAAGTTTGATTCCAAGAAAAAATATCATAAAAAGGTGAAAGCACATAAGAGCATCCACATGCTTGTTATCGTAAGCCCGTTGTTGCACCTGTCTTCATGTGTTTGTTTATGAATGGAAAACTAGAGAATGCAAATAGCAAAAATTGCTTTAACTAAAATAAATAAATACCTAGAATTCTGTTAACTACACCGAAAACACCTAAATTACCAACAACCAACATTCAAATACCTAGAACCAACATTCAAATAATTAGGGTTTTTTAACTAGGATTCATACCACCTAATTAACTACGGTTCATAACCTACATTCAAATAACTACTCTAAGAACCTACATTCTTCTAAGAACCAACATTTTTTAACTAGGGTTCATACTACTCTAATTAACTAGGGTTCATAACCTACATCACAACTACTCATCACAATCAATCCATCCATCAATCTACATTCAGATAATTTACATTCTAAATAATAGACACGGAAGGGAAATAGGGAGGGAGGGAGGGAGGTAGAAGGGAGGGAGGAGGAGTGAGGAGGAGGGAGTAGGCTACATCGCTCTATGGCGACCGATGGTGGCGGTGGACGGTGGCGGTGGTGCGGGCAGCAGTTGGCGACGGCATCGGTGGTGCTGGCGGCAGCGGTTGGCGACAGTGCCGGTGGTGCTGGCGGCGGCGGTTGGCGACGGCACTGGTGGAGGAGGGACGAGGAGGCTGGAGGAGGCCGGCATCGAGGCCGACAGCGGCGCGGGCGACGACAGCGCAGGGAAAGGAGAGGTGGGAGTGGGGAGATAATGGGAACTGGCGAAGTTTTGAACCTGCGTGGCCGGGGGTTAACCCCAAATAGCAGTAGCGTTGGTTTAGGAACAAGCGTTATAGCTAGCGCTCGTTCCTAAACCAGCGCTACTGCTAAGTATTCCAATTTTATTTTATTTTAATTATTTTTCCTTTTCTACTTTTTTGTTTTCTTTTCTTTTATTATTTTCCTTTTATTTTCTGTTTACTTTTCTTTTCTTTTGTATTGCTTTCTCCCTTTTGTTTTTGTTTTTTTGTTTTTTTGTTTTTCTCCTGACGACGGCGTCACCCTCTCGCACACTGTGCGAATATTAAGACTGGAACCATGCATGTGGTGGTAACATATCAGTTGACCGATCACGGTTACTTAAGTGGGTACACAAAGTAGATACATATATATAAATGATGGTTTCTGATCAGCTGCGTCGATGATGTTTCACATTGAGCTTCTTCCCTTTCTTGTTCGTTGCCGAGTAACTGAGCCCCTCCTTGTCACTTTTCCGGAGCCATGGAGTATGATATTTCTTAGGTAATGTAGTATTTATTCTTCTTTTCACGTATGCTTCATCGCCATCATCATCTTCCCTCATTGGGTTGCCGTATTGGTCGTAGTCTTCCTCGTTGGCGACTCCATCCATTCTGATGATGCTCCTTTTGGATCTCCTCACGACAACATGGCTGGGATTGGCCGGGTCGGTTATGAAGAAGCATTGTGTCACGTGCTTAGCGTGTACCCATGGCTCGTTTTTGGCAATGACGTTAACGTTCACGGGGGTGCTCTTCGCGTCGGGTATAGACATGGTGGTGAAATACTTGTTTTCTCTTACGACGTCCTTGGCCCATCTGACATGGAAAATTGTCACATCGTGCATTCCAACATCGTCAAGCTCCCAGATCTCTTCAACCCTTCCGTAGAATCTGTCAGTTCTGCCATTGGCGTCGGTCACGCATTGAATTGTGACCCCGGAGTTCTGGTAATCACTGTCCATGTCTTTGGCCTCCATGTAGAACATGTACCCATTGATATTGTAAGACTGATAGGTTGCAAGCTTGGGCGCGGGGCCATGTGCTAAGGCGTGTATTAGCAATCCTTTCGAACTGCCCTCTTCTGGGGGATTTTCAAGAACTTGCTCTTTGAACCAACACAAGAAAGTGGCGTTGTGCTCTACGGTAACTTCATCGTCCGTCTTGAGCATCCCCTTATCATGGTACTTCTTTGTGATGCTTTCTTTGTGCCATGCCACATAATCATCTACCACATCTAGGTGTTGTAGCACTACTAAGTTAGCCATGTCAAAGTCGTTCTGTCGATCCGAGTAGTCCACGTGCAATTCCCTCCAGCTGTTGTTATGACCATCTCCTTCGAGCTTCCCATCGTGCTTATTGATGGGCAAACCAACAACAGGGTCTCCGACGCCCATATAATTCTCGCAAAAGGAGACACAATCATGCGTTTGATACCCCTGGACGATGCTCCCTTCGGGACGCGACATGTTACGAACGAATCCTTTGATGACCCCATTCATCCTCTTGAACGGCATCATGCTGTGAAGGAATGTCGGCCCGAGGTCGATGATGTCGTCCACAATGTGGACACACAGATGCACCATGACGTCAAAGAACATGGGCGGGAAGTACATCTCAAGCTCACATTGTATGACAATGATCTCTTCCTATAGCCTTCGGAGCTGCTTCACACTTATGGACTTTCGGGAGATAACATCGAAGAAGTTGCAGAGACCAGTAAGCGTGTCACAGACGTGCTTCTCCATTATCCCTCTAATGGCAACCGGGAGTATCTGCGTCATCATCACGTGACAGTCATGAGACTTCATCCTACTGAACCTTTTCTTCTTGGGGTCTAGAAATCTGCTTATCTTCCCACAGTAACCGGAACTGACTTTGATTCCCATAAGGCACTTGATGAATTGATCGATCTCCTTCGCACTTAAGGTGAAGCAAGAAGGGGGGCAATAATTATCCTCCTTCTTGTTAACTTTTATACCCCTTTCCCCCTCCTCCGTCTCTGTCTCCGTCTCCTCCGTTGACTTTTTACGGTGGAGATCTTTCTTGATCTTCAAATCTTCCAAGTCTTTCCTTGCCTTCGGCCCATCCTTGGTCTTCTCCGGCATGTTCATCAGTGTGCCAAGAAAGTTGTCGAGGACATTCTTCGTGATATGCATTTGATCAAGGCAATGAGGTGTGTCGTGATTGAGCCAATATTCCAAGTCCCAGAAAACAGACTTTATTTTCCATACCTTCAGCAGCGGCTCCGGTGCCTTTTTGATCTTTCCCGGTGCGAGGCATTGTTCCTAGTTTCTCAATAGCCTGTCGACTTCTGCGCCTCTCCTCTTACGTGGAGGTACTCGAAGCTCATCCAACCCATTGAATAGATCTCCATGCTTTCTCCATGGGTCATCCTTCTCGAGCCATCTAGGATGGCCCATGTACACGATTTTCCCGTACCCGCCATCTTTCGTTGACGTAAGCTCCTGAGACGTTGCATCATCCATGCACCTCGTGCATCCATAGTATCCGTGGCACACCTGGCCTGAGGTGTAGCCTTAACCGAGATAGTCATGCACCGTCATCATCAGCATGGCTCTCATATGGAAATACTCTCCTTTTTTGGCGTCCCATGTCCATGCCGGTGTTTTCCATAACGTGTCTAGCTCCTCTTGCAGAAGCCCCATATACAGGTTAATACTATTTCCCGGTTGTTTCGGCCCTTGAATCAGCATGCTCATGTGTTCGTACTTTGTCTTCATGCTTTTCCATGGGGGGAGGTTGTACTTACATACAAACACGGGCCATGTGTTCTGGTTGGTGTTCTGGTTTCCAAACGGATTCATGCCATCGGTACTCGCACCAAGCATGATGTTCCTTGGATCTTCTACAGCAAATCCATATACGGCGTTGAATGCTCTCCACTGGCTACCATCTACGAGGTGTCTCAGCTTTGGATCATCTTCATCGTCGGGCTTCTTCCTCTCCGCGTGCTAGCGCATGAGCTTTTCTTCCTTAGGGTCTACGAAATACCACTATAGTCGGGAAGTGATCGGAAAGTACCATACAACTTTCTGAGGAGCTTTCTTTCCTGCCTTCTTGTATCAAGAAGCATTGCACACTGGACAGATGGTTTTTCCTATGTGCTCCCCCCGATAAATGATGCAATCGTTGATGCATGCATGGTACCTAATGTGCGGCAAATCAAAAGGGCAAACGATTTTCTTGGCCTCCTCGACACTAGTAGGACACAGGTTCCCCGCAGGAAGAACTTTATTATGTAGATACTTCAAATGCTCATCGAGGCTTTTTTCTGTCCATTTGTTTTTGGCCTTTGTCTTTAGAAGTTCGAGCATGAAACTCAAGAGGGTCACCTCGGGATCGCAACCGTCATATAATGGAGTCTTCGAGTCTAATTCAAGTTGCGCCAGCTTGGCCTCCTCTCTAGAAGCAGCTCTCTCGCTAATCGTACTCTTGCGAAGGAGGTCTCGAACATGAGGGTCATGCACGACTGCACTTAGTAGCGTCGAAGACTGCAGCGTGACCTATTCTCTGCCATGTCCAAACTCTTCTTTGCCGTGTCCGGAATCTTCTCCGATGCTGCCATTTCCAAACTCTTCCTCGGCGCCATCGTCGTGTCGATCGGTCATCTCTTCGTCGAGCCCCATGTCGTTATTCCCTGCCATGTGGACGTCCTCATCAGCATCAGCTTCTTCACTTATCCACTGAGTATAGCCATCCATGAAACCATTCTTCAGCAGGTGCGCCTTCAAAGTGCCACGATCAAAAGGGTCCGAAAGGACTCCTTCCTTGCATCTTGCACACGGACATCTAATCCTAGTCCAATTATTTGCGTACATGTCCATCACCACAGATTGCATGTACCGCTCCACCTTCCATCCACTCACCTTCATGACCGACTGCACGGTATAACAAGCAAAAGGGTTATAAAATAAATAATGCATGCATGCTTCAAAGTCATATAAAATTTTGGCATGACCTTGCCTAAAAATAGGACATATTGAGTTTGCTTGAAATTCACCGAAACGGAAATAAATCGACATCTCGGCGAAACATAAGCAACTCAAGGGCATGTCACTCATACAAATCTCTCCATATATCCCAAGCACACATATTTGCATTCACACACATATTCCCATTCTTGAAATGAACAACTTTTTACTCACCTATATATCTCTCGAGAGCGATACCGATCGAGAGAGCACGTCGTTAATTAGATGATGAGAGAGACTGATCGAGACGTGTGGATGGCTAAATAGCTAGCTAGATCTAGTTCTTAGGGAGGACAGGTGAATCTTGCTATATAACTAATGGAGAGGGAGTTATGTTGGAGGGTGACATTAATGGGGGGAGAGGAAGAGAGGTAGGAGAAAGAAAGATAATGTGAGAGAGGCCATTTATGAAGGAGAGTTATGGTGGAGGGGGACATTAATGAGGAGAGAATTAGAGAGGTAGGAGGAAGAGAGAAGAAGAGCAATAATGGTGGAGAGTGGAGAGGGGAAAGGAGCGGAGAGAGGGCAAAGTGGGGGAGAGAGGGAGGGGGTGAAAAGGTGGCAGCAGCCGCAACTAGCAGTAGCGCTACTTACAAAAAAGCACTGCTACTATGTGTGGCACATTAGCAGTAGCGCTTGCATGTCAGAAAGCGCTATTGGCAGTGGCTTTAGCAGTAGCGCTTCCTTCCACCCAGCGTTGTTACTATAAATAGTGTCGGTGGGGTCGTTGGGGCCACCTTATCAATAGCGCTTTCTTAGCGCCCAGCGCTACTGCTAAGCCCTTAGTTGTAGCGCTGCAGGAATACAACGCTACTGGTAATTAGCAGCGGCGGTTTTATTTTTCCAGCGCTACTAGTAGGCTCCTGTCTATAAGGTTTTTCCCTAGTAGTGCTGGGTAAACTCGTGCCTCTCATCCCGATCAACCCCTCTGAGTCCACTGATTTAGCGATGGCCTCGAACCTAAGTCTTCGTACATCTGTCGTGAGAAAAACACGATAGTTGGCGCCCACCGTGGGGCTAGCGCACGGTGGTGTGTAGTTCTCAAGGGGCTCTCTTCCTGGGATCGAGGGATACGCCGTCGGCATGATGACTAAGAGTCGTCGCGGCAAGCTCTACATCGACGATGTTGGATAGGGACCGGAAGCCGACTCAGTAGAGTACAGGCATCGGGTTCCCTTTGGCAAGATTCACATATTGATCAGTAAGATCGGTGGATCTATACCCAGGATGGACATCTGCACCGACCTCGTCGAGCCGGCTCGGCGTGTGCAACCCGCCCGTGTTCAACCCGGGTGGAGGAGCGTCTTCGTCGGCTTCACGCAAGGTAGGGAAGACTCTGTGTTAGGGGCCGGACTTTTGTCCTTTTAGACGAAGGATCCTCCAGCGGAGATGCAAAGTCAATCTATCAGCCTCATGATGGCGGGCTTGGGTGCTAAACCGATGGTGACAGTATTCTGGAGCCCTATGACCCGCCGAGCCGAGTTGTCGTCTTCATGGCAGGCCTAGCGCCGGATTTCAATAGCAAGACGTCCGGAGCAGCGGCAAGAGCCGCCCCGCCGGATGCCAGGCCTCCTAAGACACCATCTCAGGTCTTACTGGAACTAATGGATGAGTTAACAGCCCTGATGGCCACTGAAGTAACAGCCGAAAATCAGGTTGAGCGCAATGCAAAGATTACCAAGATCAAGGGACTGAAGACTTAGGCCCAGGAGGATATCAACGCATTGCAAACACAGATGAACGCTGAGTCGAAACGTCTCAGGATGGAGGCTCTCTGTTTTATCTTAGACCAGCATGCTTCAGAGGCGATTCTTCGGAGGAGGACCCAAGTCGGCCTCCCTTTGCAGCTTCAGCCCCGAAACCTCTTTAACACTCCTGGAGCGGAGCCAATCATGCCGCCGGTTGTAACCCGTCCTGCTGAGGCGCTGCGGCAACAAGACCCACCCCGGAGGGATCGGACCCCGCCGCGGCACCTTGTGACACCACCTGGCCATTATTCTAACCTGGTGGAGAACATGATAGCGGAGGCTTCCAGGTTCAATGGACTCCCCTTCGCTGAAGGAATGCCGTTTTCTGAGGAGGCGCGGAACGCCATTAATTTGCTACAGATGGCGGTGGCTCAGCAAGAAAATTACAGATACAGCTGAAGTCGTGTACACTCCACGCCCATCCCAAGCCCTAGCTACAGCCGACACATAGAGTCGCCGACGGTGTCCAGCAGCGAACGAAGACGCAACCCTCCCAATGATAACTCGCCATGAATTAATGCTCAAGAGATCATAGATAGGGGCCGAGCTCATTGGGGGTCATCACCGGTGATGGATTACCCGGTAATCCGTGAGCCAGCTCCAATAACCCCTTTCGCCTCAGTGAGGGTTGGCGCCTCATCCAGGGGGGTTTGTGTGCCTTGCCTGACGACAGCCCTACGGAACGAGCGTTTGCCCAAAGAATTTAAGGGACCACGTAAAGTGCCTAATTATACGGCCGATTTACCCCCTGAGGCTTGGATTGAAAATTATGAGCTTGCCATGGAGATTTTGGACATTAGTGAGGCGCTTTGTGCAAAGTACTTGATCATGATGTTAGAAGCGCCGGCTCACACGTGGTTGAAGGGTTTGCCTCCTAATACCATCACATCTTGGGCCGAGTTGAAGGCACGCTTTATCAAGAATTTTCAAGTAACATGCAAGCAGCCTATGACGATTATAGATCTTAATCGCTGTGTACAGCATGAGGATGAGTTTACCCATCATTAGGTCGGCGGGTTTTGACGGTTATCCACTTTTCTGAGAACATCTCGGCATCTCAGGCGGTCCTGATTTTAGAGAAAAACTGTCACTTCTTACCCCTTAAGCAGAAACTCGGGCGGTTGAAGCATTCTTGTCAAGACATGGGTGAGCTCATGATGGCTCTCATGAAGTATGCAGATTCAGATACTACTAAGGATCCGAGATCCGATGATGAGAGATCGGCTAAGGCTAATAAGAATAGCAATGGCAAGAACCAACAGCAAAACGAAGCTGGAAATAGCAACCTGGGCAAGAGAAAGAACCCGGACGGCGGGTCAGAACTGGTGGCAAACTCCAAGGCTGGGAATAATCGGGCCAAGGGTAATGGTAAGGCGCCCTTTAACAAAGGTAAAAGTCCCTATAACTTGGAGAAAATGCTCAATAAGCCTTGCCCAGAGCATAGCTGACCCGATAAGCTGACAGGACATGCATGGAGGGATTGCAGTATTATGCTGCAGTTCTGAGACTACAGCCTTAACCAACATCATAATAACAGTAATGGGCCATCAGGCAGCTCAGGTCCAGGCGGTTCAGGGATAGGTTTCGATGGAGGCGGCTCGGGTTTAGGTTATCAGGGTCATGGCAATCAAGATGGTCACCATCAACAGTCCGGCAACATTGGTCAGCAGCAAAACAACCAGTCAGGGTACCAAAGTGTCCCGAAGCAACTCAGTGGAGGCCAGTATCATGTTTTCACTACAAGTCAGGATAAACGAGATCAAAAGCTACACAAGAGGGCAGTTGATACGTATCCAACGTATCTATAATTTTTTATTGTTCCATGCTATTATATTATCTGTTTTGGATGTTTAATATGCATTAATATGTTATTTTATATTATTTTAGGGACTAACCTATTAGTGTAGAGCCTAGTGTCAGTTTCTGTTTTTTCCTTGTTTTTGAGTATTGCAGATAAGGAATATTAAACAGAGTCCAAACGGAATAAAATCTTCGGAAACAAATTTCTTGGACCAGAAGCAACCCAGAAGACTTGGATATGAAGTCGGGAGAGTCGCCGTGTGGCCACAAGCCACACGAGCGCGCCCAGGGAGGTAGGGCGCGCCCCTGGCTTGTGGGCCGGCGGAAGCTCCCTTAATCCTATTTCTCGGCATATAAATTCACAAATATTCCCTGTATACCAGAGGGATCAACAAAAACACTTTTTCGCCGCCAGGAGCCTTGGTTCCCGTGAGATCCAATCTTGGAGCCTTTTCCGGTAATCTGCCGGAGGGGAATTCGATCACGGAGGGCATCTACATCAACTCCATTGCCCCTCTGATGATGTGTGAGTAGTTCACCATAGACCTTTGAGTCCATAGCTAGTAGCTAGATGGCTTTTTCTCTCTCTTTGCTCTTCAATACCATGTTCTTCATGATCTTCATGGAGATCTATCATTCTATCTGATGTAATACTCTTTTGTGATGTGTTTGTCGAGATCCGATGAATTGTGGGTTTATGTTCAGATTATCTATGAATATTATTTGAGTCTTTTCTGAATTCTTATATGCATGATTTCATATCTTTGCAAGTCTCTTCGAGTTATTGGTTTGGTTTGGCCAACTAGATTGGTAATTCTTGCAATGGGAGAAGTGCTTAGTTTTGGGTTCAATCTTGCGGTGTCCTCACCCAGTGACATAGTAGGGGTAGCGAGGCACGTATTGTATTTTTGCCATCAAGGATAAAAAGATGGGGTTTTCATCATATTGCTTGAGTTTATCCCTCGACATCATGTCATCTTACCTAATGTGTTACTCTGTTCTTCATGAACTTAATACTCTAGATGCAGGCACGAGTCGGTCGATGTGTGGAGTAATAGTAGTAGATGCAGAATCATTTCAGTCTACTTGACATGGACATGATGTCTATATGCATAATCATTGCCTTGGATATCTCCATAATTATTAGCTTTTATATCAATTGCTCGAAAGTAATTTGTTCACCCACCATAATACTTGCCATCATGAGAGAAGCCTCTAGTGAAACCTATGGCCCCCGGGTCTACTTTCCATAATATATTTTCAGATCTATAAACCAAAAATACTTTGTTGCAATTTATTTACCTTTTACTTTTCGTTCTTGTTTACATCTATATCTATCAGGTCTAATCCTTGCAAATAACCGTGAAGGGATTGACAACCCCTTTATAGCGTTGGGTGCAAGAGTTTGATTGTTTGTGTAGTTGCATCCATTGGTAACTTGCTTGTTCCTCCTACTGGATTGATACATTGGTTCTCAACAACTGAGGGAAATACTTATCTACTTTGCTTCATCACCCTTTCCTCTTCAAGGGAAAACCAACGCAAGCTCAAGAGGTAGCAGCAATCAACACGGCAACACTGGCTCTCCCATAGTATTTGAAGTGGTCTGAATATCCTATCTCATGGAGTAGGGAGGATCACCCATCGTGGATCGATAACCCGGGGCACTTAGCAGTTGTGGTAGCATCATCGGGTTGGAGGTTATAAGTTTACAAAGGTACTGATGGACGGTGGCAGCAGCATCAACATCTTGTACTATGACATATTTCGCCGGATGGAGCCAACTGATAAGGCTCTTAAGCCGTCATCAACGGTTTTTTCACAGGGTTGTGTCGGGAAAATCGGCTTACCCGGTAGGCAAGTTTGCCCTAGAGGTGGCGTTCGGAGATGACTATAACTACAGGGTGGAGACCTTGTGGTTTGAGGTGGTGAAAATTAAGAGCCCATACCATGCCTTGTTTGGTCGTCCGGCTTTCGCAAAGTTTATGGCCAGGCCCTGTTATGTTTACTTTCAGCTCAACATTCCGGCTCTCAAAGGAACGATTACAGAGCACGGTGATCGAAAGGTGGCCCTTGAGTGTGAGGATGGTGACACTGCTTATGCATAATCAAGTTGTGCTGAGGCGGAGCTCAAGTTTTACAAAGATAATGTTGACCCGATGGATATGACTCCATTGAAGAAGCCCAGCACAGAGTCTGAGACGCCCTTGAAATTTGCGGCAGATGAAACTAAGTTGGTGGATTTTGCTCCGGGCGACTCATCGAAGCAGTTCACTATTGGGGCTAACATGGATCTCGCATAGGAAAGCACGCCCATTGAATTCATTTGTGAGAATCAAGACATCTTTGCATGGAAGTCGTTTCACATGCTAGGTGTATCGACAGAGTTCGCTGAGTACCACCTTAATGTGGATCCCAAGTTTAAGCCGATTAAATAGTTCCTCTGCCATTTCAACGAACAGCGTCGTAAAGCAATTGGAGAGGAGGTGGCCTAGCTCTTGGCCGTAGGGTTCATCGTTGAAGTTTTTCACCGGGAGTGGTTAGCAAACCCCGTGCTTGTGCTAAAAAAGAACGACATATGGCATATGTGCGTAGACTACACGGATCTTAACAAGGCTTGTCTGGTTGACCCGTTTGCTCTCCCCCGTATCGACCAATTGTTGATGCAACGGCGGGTTGTGAGAGTTTATGCTTCCTGGACACTTATTCGGGTTATCATCAGATCAAGATGGCAGTTAAGGACCAAGAGAATACATCATTTATAACACCTTTCGGGGCATTCTGCTATGTGTCTATGCCTTTCGGGCTTAAGAGCGCACATGCGACTTATCAATGTTGTGCGCAAAATTGCCTTCACAGTCAGATTGGGCACAATATTCACGCTTATGTGGACGATATTGTTAAGTCAAGGAAGGAGGAGACTCTGCTTGACAACCTGAAGGAAACGTTTGACAACTTACGAGTCTACAAAATGATGCTTAACCCGGCCAAATGCGTCTTTGGGGTTCTTGCAGGCAAGCTCTTGGGTTTCTTAGTCTCAAAGCGGGGCATTGAGGCTAACCCGAGTAAGATAAAGGCCATCACGTCATTGTCTAAGCCGGTGAGCGTTAATGATGTGCAACGCTTGGCGGGTCATATCGCCTCTTTAAGCTGCTTCATCAGTCCCTTGGGTGTGAAGGCTATTCCTTTGTATCAGATGATGAAAAAGACGGATGACTTTGTGTGGAGCAAGGCTGTGGATGAGGCGCTCAAGAAACAGTTGGTTGACCGCCGATCTTGGCTGTTTCGGCTGAGAAGGAACATTTGCTCTTATACGTGGCGGCTAATAACAGGGAAGTCAGTGCCGCGATTGTTGTGGAGCGTAAGGAGGCAGGGAAAGAGTATCCAGTCCAGAGGCCGGTTTACTATGTGAGCGAGGTCTTGATAGAATCCAAGCAAAGATACCCGCATTGGCAAAAATTGATCTATGGGGTGTTCATGGCAAACCGCAAGTTGAAGAACTATTTCCTTGGACACCAGATTACAATAGTGAGCTTGGCCCCGTTGGGAGATATCATCCAAAATACAGAGGCTACTGGTAGGATTGCTAAGTGAGCACTGGAGCTTGGGCCCCTTAATTTGAAGTGTGTACCTTGCACGGCTGTCAAATCTCAGGCTTTGGTGGATTTCATAAACGATTGGATAGAGTCTCAGTCGTCGGAGGAGAAGTCGGACAACACATATTGGACAATTCAGTTTGATGGATCCAGACAATTGGAAGGACCGGGGGCTGGAGTTGTCTTGACTTCCACTAGAGGTGACAAGTTTTGTTATGTGTTAAGGTTAATGTTTCCTTGTACTAACAATGCAGCTGAATATGAAGCCTTGCTTCATGGGCTTCGTGTGGCTAAGGAGATGAATTTGAGCCGGGTTAGATGCCTTGGCGACTCAGACCTCGTGGCTCAGCAAGTCTCACTCACGTGGTATTCCAAAGACCCACGGATGGCGGCTTACCGTCAGGCGGCGGACATCATTGTTGGCCACTTCAAGGGGTATCAGGTGGATCATATTGATCGTCGCAAGAATGAGACGGCTGATGAATTATCAAGGCTAGGCTCTCAACGTAAGTCGGTGCCGCCTAATGTCTTCTTGGACGTGTTGCATCATCCCTCTGTAAGTTACCTTGTGAGGAGGATCTTGCTATACCTGACCCGGAGGGGTAGCTAGTGGCGTCTCTACATGCTATCCCTGACTGGGCGTTGCCTTATCTGGTGTATCTAACTCGTGGTGAGTTTCCCAAGGATGAGACCTTGGTGAGGCAAATCATGAGGCAATCTAAGTCTATGACTATCATCAACGGCGAGTTGCATAAGCGCAGTGTAACTGTTGTCTTTCAGCATTGCGTTTCCCATGAAGAGGGTAAAAAGATTCTAAATGAAATACATGCTGATGACTGCGGTCATCACTCCGGCTCAAAGTCTTTGGTGGCCAAAGCTTTCCGGCACGGCTTCTTCTAGTTAACGGCTCATAAGGACGCTAAGGACTTGGTCACCAAGTGTGATGGATGTTAGAAATTTGGACGACGTGCTCAGGTGCCGGCTCAAGAGCTGCGGATGATTCCCGCAACTTGACTGTTTGAGGTGTGGGGGCTTGATATGGTTGGACCTTTCAAGAGATCTAAAGACAAGAAGACCCACAATTTGGTGGCGGTTGATAAGTTTACCAAGTGGGTCGAGGCAGAGCCGGTTAGCAAGTGTGATGCTGCCACGACAGTTCAATTTGTCAAGAAGTTGCTCTATCATTTTTGTTACCCTCACAATTTCATCACGGACAACGGAACAAATCTGTCCAAGGGGCCTATGAAAGCATTTTGTGAAAGTGAGCACATCCGGCTTGATGTTTCTGTTGTCGCTCATCCGCAATCCAATGGTTAGGTGGAACATCCAAATCAGGAGATCTTGAGAGGAATAAAACCCCGGCTTATGGTTCCTCTGCAAAGAACGCCGGGTTGTTGGGTTGAGGAGTTACCATTAGTTCTTTGGAGTCTCGGAACCACCCCCAATAGGTCAATAGGCTATATGCCTTTCTTCATGGTTTATGGTGCAGAAGCCGTTTTACCAAGTGATATTCGTCATGACTCGCCTAGGGTGGCAGCTTATGTTGAAGCTGACAACGAGACAACGTGTCAGAACGCGTTAGATGCTTTGGATGAAGAGCAGGATCTTGCAGCAGCATGATCGGCGATTTATCAGCAAGACCTACGTCGCTATCATAGCCGCAGAGTCAAGACCCGGAAGTTTCAAGAAGGCGACTTGGTGTTACATTTGATTCAAGATCATAAAGATATGCAAAAGTTATCTCCCCCTGGGAAGGACCTTTCATGGTAAGCAGAAATCTCAATAACGGGTCATATTACCTCATTGACGTACGGGAGGTGACAAGTCACGTACCTCTAGGCAAGAGACCAACAGGCCATGGAATATTTCTCATCTCCGGCCTTACTACACTTGAGTCATCGACTCTCATCAATGTACAAACATCCAACATTTTATATACCTTTTTCATATAATAAAGTTGGCATCCCTACAAGACGGGGCTTCTATCGTTTCTTCGTACAAGATAGTGCAAATGGTGATACTTCAATAAGTTCATTTGGGGGCTGCCAACCCACTGGGTTTAGCTTTCACGCCCTCTTGATCGGCTCTTCAGCCACGGACTGTGTAAGTGTTGATACTTCAACAAGGTCATTTGGGGGCTTCCAACCCACCGGGTTTAGCTTTCACACCCTCTTGACCGGCTCTTCAGCCACCGTAAGGTCGAGTTAAACCTGCCTATGTGCTGCTGCTACTCCTCTACGTGATCCCCTGAACTCTTACCAGTTAATCTCGACCAGAGACCCTGAGCTAATCAACATACTTGACAGTCACTCTCAACATGAGACCATGTACTGGTTAAGGTTAAAACAGCAGCTTATGTCACGTGAGGTCCGGCTTACGAAAAGTGAGGATAAACTCACCTATCTACTACGCCTCTCCGCCTTGTGGCCTGTTCGTACTCTTATTCAGTTACTCTTTTTTAAAGACCCTAAACTATTTAAGATTCAAACGACGGATTTATCTCATGTGAGAGTTGTCTTATGGGTCTGGCGGTACTCATGCCCTACTGTGCCTCTTCATTATATGGCTCGGTGTACTCTTAACAGTTACTCTTTTTAAAGATCCTGCACTGTTAAGGTTCAAATGACGAATATGTGCCATGGGAGAAATGGCATATGAGTTTTGGGCTCCATGCCTAAGTTTTTGAAAAAAGAAAAAGCAAGGTCATAAAGAGATTTAACATCTTTGTGTTGTGCCTCTAAAGCCGCCTTAAAAATGATACAAAATGTATTTTGTCTTGTTTGTTTTTGCAGGTCTTCTCTTCTATGATAAGCTACCATTAAGTGTGAATAAAGATAGTTATAGCCAGAAGGAAAGACGGATAAGCACATAAAGCTATTCAAATTCTGAACGGGCACGATGGCATGACAAAGGCAATCAAGTTTTTGCTACAACTATTACAAAGCTCTTCGAGAGCCAAAAATCTACGAACTTAAAAGTTTTTGGAATCACTTATAACCCGACGGCTCAACCTGGTCGGGTTACCTTCATCCAGGGGCAATTTGTTCAACTCGCCACCGGGTCATCCTGCGTCGGGTCTTCGATCTCTTTGATCTGAAGGTTGTCCACATCCTAGTTGCAGTTTGTTAAAGCCTCAAACTGAGCTTCATCATCAAATATGGGATACGGGTCAATGTTAGGAGCAAAAAGTTGCTTACGACGTGCAGGAATCAAGCCTTTGGCTTCAAAAGTTGGGCAATGCACTCTCTTGCTATCCTTGCCATAAGCCGCCTGATATGAGGTCAAGTCAATCTCGGTGATGAGTGTCGATGCGAGCACTCGGGAGGCCTTCATATAGTGGGCGTAATCTGCTTGTGTAAACTCTGAGCCGTCATCCTTCTTCGACGGGAAGCCATCCATCATCTCCTCAGTGGTAAGTTCAACAGCAAAGGCCAGCAACCGGCTTAACGTGGCCATTGCTCCCTCACGGGCGGCTGATCATTTTATCTCTTTGATTTGTTTTGGGAGGGTAGACAAGACTTCTATTACTCATTTCATGAACTTGGGGACACCTTTCTCAGTCAGAATCGACTTGATGGTGCAAAGGGTCCCGTAGTACAACTGTTCCGTTAGAGTATATACTGCTTTTAGCTTCAACAAGTATACTCCAACATAAGCTTATCCCGCCGACAGAGGGTCATCCACTGCACCCGTATACTCGCACATAAGCTTATCCCGCTGGCTCAATGGCAAAATCTTCCAGGTGACCCAACAGCGGGTGAGATCAACACCGGTTAAGCCGTTGGCCATTAACGCCCTGATTTTTGTAAAGGTCGGAGCATATTTTACTCGCTCTGCGGCAGACATCCGATCTGGGAGCTCGGTGGATGTGCAAAGTCGGGTAGGGCGATAACCCAACAGTGGTCTCTCTCCTTCCGGAGAAGTATCCTTGCAGTAGAACCAAGTTTTGTTTCGGTCCTTGGGGTGACTCGGGAAGGTGGCCGCTAGAAAGGTCATATCTCTCCGCCTCTCGATAGAGACGCCTCCAAGTTCCAAACTCGGTCCAGCCGCCACTTCAGTTTGGCGGATGATGTAAAAAAGTTGCGGAAGAGGTCAACAGACAGCTCTTCTTATAGATACGCCTCACAAAAAATTTGGAACTGGCACATGTTGGTGACAAAATTGGGGCCTATATCTTGTGGATGGTGTTTGAATAGTGAAGGACATCCCAAAAAAAACTTTGACTTGGGTGGGCTAAAACCTTGGAGGAGGTGATCAGCAAATATGACCACTTCCCCTTCCTGAGGGGTGGGTCTGATCTCTGGCCCTAGAACCCGCCAGTGAACGATGTTCTAAGCCGGCAAAACACCCATCTCCATGAGGTCATGAAGAAACGACTCGGTGATTCCGAAGCCAACCCAATCACAAGATGCAGGGGCTTTCGACATGATGGAGGGTTAAAATTGTGGAAAGACACAAGGTGTAGCAGGTTAAAAACGCTACGTGTTTAAGACGGCTATGGCTAAAGCGACGATGATGCCTAGGCGGATCATGGCTAAATTCTAAGTCGCCATCATATTTTGTCAGAGAGAGACGGCAGCATGATGGCGGGTTAAACGGACAAGGCAATATTGAAAATGTTGCTAAGTGTGGGCAAACAGGTTTCGTCTATTACAGCTACAATTGCAAGATCTACGTATGAAGATAAAAGACATATTTCTAAACCTAAAAGGCGGTGGAAGGACAGATTGCCATTATGCAGATTAAAATGGGTTGCGGATCTACAATGAGTATGACATGATTATTGAGTGGACGGCCGCGTGAATTTGGGCAGCGTTATAAGATTCAAAGAGTTGTTCATCATCTAAAATTATGAAGAATGTTCGGACAAACAACGACGAACACTGAAGAGACCCGATGAACTCGAGAGAAATCTAAAAAGCTAAGTGCAGATCTTTCAAGGAGTGTAAATAGAACCTTGAGGATGCGGAAGAATACAGGAAACTCTGGACCAGATCAGGTTGATGCAGCGGCTAGTGTTGGAGAAGACGGCGAGGTCCGGTCGGCATAGTGAGCTTCGGTGGTGCGAGCGTCTGGAAGAACAATATGGACTGTAGCGGCGGAGAGGAGAAAAGAAATGAGACCCATCACTTGCCTATTTATGGGTAGGGACAGCAACAGTCCACGCGAGAAACAAGGAGGTGCAATGATGATTGACTGAAGGAGACGCCTCGATTTTCAGGCCGACCGTTTAATAAGACGATCTGTTGCAAACATCACAGAATCTTTTTGACATATCCAAAATGACGTCACCCGTGGCGGGTTATGAGATTTTCTCTTTCAGGTAACGAAGACGTAAGACTTGCTGCCGAATGAGTTTGAAGTTTGACATGAAAAGATTCAAATCAATCTGGGGGCCTAATGTCGGGGATATAACCACATGGCGAGACCCGCCCAGGAGGGGTCGGGTCACGCCTGGCGGCTCATAGTCAAGACCCTTAAGATGGGCCTCAACAATGAAACCAAGGCCACATGGCGACTTACCAGATGGGCCAAGATAAAGGCCCAGAGACGGAAGATGGCACGAGACCCGGGCGTGTAAGCCGCCCAGAGACTGCTTGCCAAAGAAGGTAAGGCGTCTTAGAGACAGGGTGAGATACCTTGTATGAGTCGGTTTGGACTCTTGTAACCCCAGGGCCTCGACCTCCTATATAAAGGTGAGTCCTTGTGCCGGCTTAGGACAGAAACCAATTGATCGATAGCTAGTTCAAGCGAATCCGCTCCCTCATAATTGATACTCCATCAATACAACACAAAGCCGGATGTAGGAATTTACCTATTCCCGAGGGGCCGAACCTCGGTAAACCCATGTCTCTCATCCCGATCAACCCCTTTGTGTCCACTGCCTTATTGATGGCCTCGAACCTAAGTCTTCAGACATCTGCCGTGACAAAACCATGACATTATTGTTGGGGAACATTGCATTTGAAACAAAAAAATTCCTACGCACACGCAAGATCTATGCATGGTGATGAGCATCTACGAGAGGTGGAGTGGATCTACATACCCTTGTAGATCACTAAGCGGGAAGTGTTAAGAAACGCGGTTGGTGTAGTCGAATGTCTTCGTGATCCAACTCGTCAAGCATCCTGCGATCTCATCACGATCTGTCCCGCGATCCAATCACGATCCATCCCACGAACTAATCACGATCCGTCCCGCAATCTCATCACGATCCGTCTCGCGATCTTGATCACGGTCCTTCCGATCTAGTGCTGAACGGACGGCACCTCCGTGTTCAGCACACGTACAGCTCGATGACGATCTCCGCCTTCTTGATCTAGCAAGAGGGAGCGGAGAAGTAGATGAGTTCTCCGGCAGTGCGACGGTGTTGCGGCGATGGTGGTGGAGCTATTCCAGTAGGGCTTCGCCTAAGCACCGCTAAAAACCGATCTAAAGGAGAAACTGCAATCTAGAGGAGAGGTACCACGTGGCTATTAGGGTTAGCTTTTTCCTCTAAATCCTCTAGTATATATAGGAGGGAGGGAGGGGAGGAGGCAGCCGCAAACCCTCAAAATTGGAGGTGGAGGAGTCCTACTCCAATCCTATTAGGAGTAGGACTCCTCCTTTCCACTTGGAAACTCTTTCCACCTCTCCACCTTTGGATTTTTTTCCTTGTCAAAGCACTCCATCCACATGGTGTTGGAAATATGCCCTAGAGGCAATAAATAAAGTGTTTATTATTGCATTTCCTTGTTCATGATAATCGTTTATTATCCATGCTATAATTGTATTAATTGGAAACATGGATACATGTGTGGATACATAGACAAACACAATGTCCCTAGTATGCCTCTAGTGAACTAGCTCATTGATTGAAAGATGGTTAAGGTTTCCTAGCCATGGACATGAGATGTCATTCGATGGCGGGGTCACATCATTAGGAGAATGATGTGATGGACAAGACCCAAACTACAAACGTAGCTTATGATCGTGTCAGTTTATTGCTACTGTTTTTCTGCATGTCAAGTATATGTTCCTATGACCATGAGATCATGCAACTCACAGATATCGGAGGAGTACCTTGTGTGTATCAAACGTCGCAACGTAACTGGGTGACTATAAAGGTGCTCTACACGTGTCTCCGAGGGTGTCTGTTGAGTTGGCATGGATCAAGACTGGGATTTGTTACTCCGTGTGACGGAGATGTATCTCAGGGCCCACTCGGTAATGCAACATCACAACAAGCCTTGCAAGCAATGTGACTAATATGTTAGCCACGGGATCTTGCATTATGGAACGAGTAAAGAGACTTGCCGGTAACGAGGTTGAACTAGGTATTGGGATACCGACGATCGAATCTCGGGCAAGTAACATACCGAACAACAAAGGGAATGTTATACGGGATTAACTGAATCCTTGACATAGAGGTTCGACCGATAAAGATATTCGTAGAATATGTAGGAACCAATGTGGACGTCCAGGTCCTGCCTTTGGTTATTGACCGTAGAGGTGTCTCGGTCATGTCTACATAGTTCTCGAACCCGCAGGGTCTGCACACTTAAGGTTTGGTGACGTTTTGGTAGTATAGAGTTATGTACGATGGTGACCGAAGTTTTTTCGGAGTCCCGGATGAGATCCCGGACATCACGAGGAGCTCCGGAATGGTCCGGAGGTAAAGATTCATATATAGGAAGTCCCAGTTTGGTCGCCAGAAAAGTTTCGGGCTCATCGGTAGTGTACCCGGAGGGCCCGTAGTGTACCGAGAGACCTCCGGGAGGGGTATTTCGACCCAAGAGGCTTCATGGGCTGTGGGAGAGTATTAACCAGCCCTTTGTGGGCTAGTGTAATAGCCACACAAGGCCCATGCACCAGGAGAGAAAAGTCCAAAGAGAAAAGTGGAGAAAAAGGCAAAAAAAAGGAAGAGTCCTACTCCTACTAGGACTGGAGGAGGAGTAGGACTCCTCCACCTTGGCCGGCTGACTCCTAGAGGGCCTTGCCCTTGCGCCAAGGCTGCCTCTCCTCTCCTCCTATATATACTGGTGGAGTAGAGGGTTTTCGCACAGAATTTACGGCCACGTGCTACCCGTTCCACCGGTGCTCCTCTAGATCGGTTTTCCGCAGTGCTTAGGCGAAGCCCTGCCAGAATCACTCCACCACCATCGCCGGAGCACCATCACGCTGCCGGTGAACTCTTCCTCCTCTCCGCCTCCTCTTGCTGGATCAAGACGGTGGAGATCGTCATCAAGTTGCAAGTGTGCTGAACGCGGAGGTGCCGTCCGTTCGGTACTAGATCGGAAGGATCGTGATCAAGGCCATGGGACGTTCGTGATTAGATCGCGGGACGGATCGTGATGAGATCGCGGGACGGTTCGTGATTGGTTCGCGGGACGGTTCGTGATTAGATCGCGGGATGCTCGGCGATTTGAATCGCGAAGAAGTTCGATTACACCAACCGCGTTTCTTAATGCTTCCCGCTTAGCGATCTACAAGGGTACGTAGATCCACTCTCCCTCTCGTAGATGCTCATCACCATGGATAGGATTGCGTGTGCGTAGGAAATTTTTTGTTTCCCATGCAACGTTCCCCAACAGTGGTATCAGAGTTGGGTTGATGGTTTGATGAGATCTCGAGTAGAACACAAAAGGTTTGTGGGCATTGATGCTTAGTTGCTTCCTTCCTTGGTCGGATTTTGGTTTAGCGGTATTGTGAGATGAAGCGACCCAGACCAACATTACTCGTACGCTTACGAGAAACCAGTTCCCTCGACGCAACTTGTTGCCTAGATGGCTTGCGGGTGGCAGTTTCTCTCACTTTACTTGGATCGGATTCGACAAAGGCGGTCCTTGAGAAGGTTGAAAAGCAAATTATGTATCACCGTTGTGGTTTATGCGTAGGTGAGAATCGTTCTTGCTAGAAACCCGTAGCAGCCACGTAAAACATGCAACAACAATTAGAGGACGTCTAACTTGTTTTTGCAGGGTATGTTGTGATGTGATATGGACAATTACATGATGTGATATATGTGATGTATGAGATGATCATGTGATGTATAGAATTTCACGACATGCATGTCGATGAGTATGGCAACCGGCAGGAGCCATAGGGTTGTCTTTAATTATTGTATGACCTGCGTGTCAATCATTAAGCGCTATGTAAGGCTTTACTTTATCGCTAAACGGTAGCAATAGTAGTAGAAGCATGCAGGGCGTGAGAACCTCGATGGCGACACATTGATGGAGATCAAGATGATGGAGATCATGGTGTCGTGCCAGTGACGATGAAGATCATGCCGGTGCTTTCAAGATGGAGATCTAAAGCACGAGTTCATGGCCATATCATGTCACTTATGAATTGCATGTGATGTTAATCCTTTTATGCACCTTGTTATGCTTAGTACGACGGTAGCATTATAAGCTGATCCCTCACTTAAATTTCAAGATAAAATTGTGTTCTCCTCGAGTGTGCACCATTGCGAAAGTTCGTCGTGTTGAGACACCACGTGATGATCGGGTGTGATAGACTCTACGTTCACATACAACGGGTGCAAGCCAGTGTTGCACATGCAGAACACTTGGGTTAAACTTGATGAGCCTAGCATGTACAGACATGGCCTCGGAACACAAGAGACCGAAAGGTAGAACATGAGTCATATAGTAGATATGATCAACATAATGATGTTCACCATTGAAGCCACCTCAACTCACGTGATGATCGGACTTGAGTTGGTGGATTTGGATCATGTGACACTCAGATGACCTGAGGGATGTCAATTTGAGTGGGAGCTTTAGTAATTTGATTAACTAAACTCATTATCTTGAACAATAGTCTAAGTGAACTTTGCATATTTATGTTGTAGATCAATGGCTCGCGCAGTAGCACCCCTGAATTTTAATGCGTTCCTAGAGAAAGCTAAACTGAAAGATGATGGAAGTAACTTTGTTGACTGGGGCCATAATCTGAGGATTATCCTCACGGCTTCCCAGAAATCATATGTCCTTGATGCACCGCTTGGTGACCAACCAGAAGACATGACCTCCGAAGACGTTAAGAACGCTTGGGAGGCACATACTGGAGATTACTCAATAGTTCAGTGTGCAATATTGTATGGCTTAGAACCGGGACTTCAAAGACGTTTTGAACGTCATGGAGCATATGAGATGTTCCAGGAGTTGAAGTTTATCTTTCAGAAGAATGCCCGGATCGAGAGGTATGAAACCTCCGATAAGTTCTATGCTTGCAAGATGGAGGAGAACGGGTCTATCAGTGAACATATACTCAGAATGTCTGGGTATTCAACTCATCTAGCGGAGTTGGGAATTGCCCTTCCGCCAGAGGCGATCACTGACAGGGTTCTTCAATCACTGCCACCTAGTTACAAGAGCTTTGTGATGAACTATAACATGCACGGGATGAACAAGTCAGTCGCCGAGCTGTTTGCGATGCTAAAAGTCGTTGAGTTTGAAATACAGAAAGAACATCAAGTGTTGATGGTCAATAAAACCACTAGTTTCAAGAAAAATGGCAAAGTCAAAGGCAAGGGCAAGAAGGGTAAAACCAAGAAGGATGGCAAAGCAGTTGCTACTCCTGCAAAGAAGCCCAAGCATGGACCCAAGCCAGAAACTGAGTGCTTTCATTGCAAAGGAACTGGTCACTAGAAACGGAACTGCCCCAAGTTAATGGCTGACAAGAAGGCGGCCAACGACAAACAAGGTATATATGCTATACATGTTATTGATGTGTACCTTACTAGCTCTCGTAGTAGTGCCTGGGTATTTGATACCGTTTTGGTTGCTCACATTTGCAACTCAAAGCAGGAACTACGGAATAAACGAAGGCTGGCAAAGGACGAAGTGACGATGCGCGTGGGAAATGGTTCCAAGGTTGATGTGATCGCCGTCGGCACGCTCTTTCTTCGATTACCATCGGGATTAGTGATGAACCTGAATAATTGTTATGTAGTGCCTGCGTTAAGCATGAACATTATATCTGGATCTTGTTTATTGCGAGACAGTTACTCATTTAAATCGGAGAATAAACGTTGTTCTATTTATATGAGTAATATATTTTATGGTCATGCACCCAATGTTAGGGGTTTATTCATATTGAATCTTGATAGTGATGACACACATGTTCATAACATTGATGCCAAAAGATGTTGAATTGATAATGATAATACCACTTTCTTGTGGCACTGCCGTTTAGGTCATATTGGTGTAAAACACATGAGGAAGCTCCATGCTGATGGACTTTTGGAGTCACTTGATTTTGAATCACTTGACACATGTGAACCATGCCTCATGGGCAAGATGGCTAAAACGCCGTTCTCTGGAACAATGGAACGGGCGAGTGACTTATTGGAAATCATACACACTGATGTGCATGGTCCAATGAATGTTATAGCGCGTGGTGGATATCGTTATTTTCTCACCTTCACTGATGACTTAAGTAGGTATGGGTATATTTACTTAATGAAACACAAGTCTGAAACGTTTGAAAAGTTCAAGCAATTTCAGAGTGAAGTTCAGAATCATCGTAACAAGAAGATTAAGTTCCTGCGATCTGATCGAGGAGGTGAATATCTGAGTTATGAGTGTGGCAGTCACTTAAGACAGTGTGGAATTGTTTCAGAGTTGACACCACCCGAAACACCACGGCGTAATGGTGTGTCCGAACGTCGTAATCGAACCTTATTAGATATGGTGCATTCTATGATGTCTCTTGCTGATTTGCCACTATCGTTTTGGGGTTATGCATTAGAGACAACTGCATTCACTTTAAATAGGGCACCATCAAAATCCGTTGAGACGACGCCATATGAACTGTGGTTTGGCAAGAAGCCAAAGTTGTCGTTTCTTAAAGTTTGGGGATGTGATGCTTATGTCAAAAAGCTTCAGCCTGAAAAGCTGGAACCCAAAGCAGAGAAATGCGTCTTCATAGGATACCCGAAAGAGATAGTCGGGTATACCTTCTATCTCAGATCCGAAGGCAAAGTGTTTGTCGCTAAAAACGGAACATTTCTTGAGAAAGGGTTTCTCTCGAAAGAATTGAGTGGGAGGAAAATAGAGCTTGATGAGGTTACTGAACCTTTACTTCAACCAGAAAGTAGCGCAGCACAGAAAGATGTTTCTGTGGAACCTACGACGGTAGAAGAGGAAGTTAATGATGATGATCATGAAGCTTAGGATCAAGCAGCTATTGAACCTCGTAGGTCGACAAGGCCGCGTACTACCCCTGAGTGGAACGACAACCCTGTCTTGGAGGTCATGTTCTTGGACAACAATGAACCTACGAGCTATGGAGGAGCAGTGATGGGCCCGGATTCCGAGAAATGGTTAGAGGCCATGAAATCCGAGATGGGATCCATGTATGAAAACAAAGTATGGACTTTGGAAGTATTACCTGAAGGGCGAAAGGCCATTCAGAACAAATGGATCTTTAAGAAGAAAACAGACGCGGACGGTAATGTCACCGTCTATAAAGCTCGACTTGTGGCAAAGGGTTTTTCACAAGTTCAAGGAGTTGACTACGATGAGACTTTCTCACCCGTAGCGATGCTTAAGTCTGTCAGAATCATGTTAGCAATAGCTGCCTATTTCGACTATGAAATTTGGCAGATGGATGTAAAAACAGCGTTCCTCAACGAGTTCCTTGAGGAAGAGTTTTATATGATGCAACCCGAAGGTTTTGTCGATCCAGAGAATGCTGACAAAGTTTGCAAACTCCAGCGATCCATTTATGGACTGGTGCAAGCATCTCGGAGTTGGAATAAGCGCTTTGATGAGGTGATCAAAGCGTTTGAGTTTATACAAGTTTACGGAGAAGCTTGTATTTACAAGAAAGTGAGTGGGAGCTCTATAGCGTTTCTAGTATTATATGTGGATGACATATTGCTTATTGGAAACAATATAGAAATGCTGGAAAGCGTGAAGGAATATTTGAACAAGAGTTTTTCAATGAAGGACCTAGGAGAAGCTGCTTTCATATTAGGCATTAAGATCTATAGAGATAGATCGAGACGCTTAATAGCACTTTCACAGAGCACATACCTTGATAAAGTTTTGAAGAAGTTCAAAATGGAACAGTCCTAGAAGGGGTTCTTGCCTGTATTACAAGGTGTGAAGTTGAGTAAGACTCAATGCCCAGTAACTGCAGAAGATAGAGAAAAGATGAGTGTCATCCCCTATGCTTCAGCCATAGGCTCTATCATGTATGCAATGCTGTGCACAAGACCCGATGTCAGCCTTGCCATAAGTATGGCCGGAAGGTTTCAAAGTGATCCTGGAATGGAGCACTGGCAAGAGGTCAAGAATATCCTTAAGTACCTGAAAAGGACTAAGGAAATGTTTCTCGTTTATGGAGGTGATGAAGAGCTCGTCATAAAGGGTTTTGTCGATGCAAGCTTTGACACTGATCCAGACGACTCTAAGTCGCAAAGCGGATACGTATTTATTCTTAACGGGGGAACGGTAAGCTGGTGCAGTTCCAAGCAAAGCGTGGTAGCTGATTCTACGTGCGAAGCGGAATACATCGCAGCCTCGGAGGCGACGAAGGAAGGTGTCTGGATGAAGCAGTTCATGACAGATCTTGGAGTAGTGCCCAGTGCACTGAATCGAATGAACCTATTCTGTGACAACACTGGTGCCATTGCTCTGGCCAAGGAACCAAGGTTTCACAAGAGGACCAGACACACAAAGCGACGCTTCAACTCCATCCGCGATTACATCTTGGAGAAAGACATAAATATTTGCAAAGTGCACATAGATCTGAATGTTGCAGACCGTTTGACTAAACCTCTTCCAAGGGCTAAACATGATCAACACCAAAACTGCATGGGTGTTCGATTCATTACAATGTAAATCACATAGTGATGTGAACTAGATTATTGACTCTAGTGCAAGTGGGAGACTGTTGGAAATATGCCCTAGAGGCAATAAATAAAGTGTATATTATTGCATTTCCTTGTTCATGATAATCGTTTATTATCCATGCTATAATTGTATTAATTGGAAACATGGATACATGTGTGGATACATAGAGAAACACAATGTGCCTAGTATGCCTCTAGTCAAATAGCTCGTTGATTGAAAGATGGTTAAGGTTTCCTAGCCATGGACATGATATGTCATTCGATGACGGGGTCACATCATTAGGAGAATGATGTGATGGACAAGACCCAAACTACAAACGTAGCTTATGATCGTGTCAGTTTATTGCTACTGTTTTTCTGCATGTCAAGTATATGTTCCTATGACCATGAGATCATCCAACTCACAGATATCGGAGGAGTACCTTGTGTGTATCGAACGTCGCAACGTAACTGGGTGACTATAAAGGTGCTCTACAGGTGTCTCCGAGGGTGTCTGTTGAGTTGGCATGGATCAAGACTGGGATTTGTTACTCCGTGTGACGGAGAGGTATCTCAGGGCCCACTCGGTAATGCAACATCACAACAAGCCTTGCAAGCAATGTGACTAATATGTTAGCCACGGGATCTTGCATTACAGAACGAGTAAAGAGACTTGCCGGTAACGAGGTTGAACTAGGTATTGGGATACCGACGATCGAATCTCGGGCAAGTAACATACCGAACAACAAAGGGAACGTTATACGGGATTAACTAAATCCTTGACATAGAGGTTCGACCGATAAAGATCTTCGTAGAATATATAGGAACCAATGTGGACGTACAGGTCCCGCCATTGGTTATTTACCGTAGAGGTGTCTCAGTCATGTCTACATAGTTCTCGAACCCGCAGGGTCTGCACACTTAAGGTTTGGTGACGTTTTGGTAGTATAGAGTTATGTACGATGGTGACCGAAGTTTTTTCGGAGTCTCGGATGAGATCCCGGACATCACGAGGAGCTCCGGAATGGTCCGGAGGTAAAGATTCATATATAGGAAGTCCCAGTTTGGTCGCCAGAAAAGTTTCGGGCTCATCGGTAGTGTACCGGGAGTGCCGGTAGTGTACCGGGAGACCTCCGGGAGGGGTATTTCGACCCAAGAGGCTTCATGGGCTGTGGGAGATTATTAACCAGCCCTTAGTGGGCTGGTGGAATAGCCACACAAGGCCCATGCGCCAAGAGAGAAAAGCCCAAAGAGAAAAGTGGAGAAAAAGGCAAAAAAAAGGAAGAGTCCTACTCCTACTAGGAGTGGAGGAGGAGTAGGACTCCTCCACCTTGGCCGGCCAACTCCTAGAGGGCCTTGCCCTTGCGCCAAGGCTTCCTCTCCTCTCCTCCTATATATACTGGTGGAGTAGAGGGTTTTTGCACAGAATTTACGGCCACGTGCTACCCGTTCTACCGGTGTTCCTCTAGATCGGTTTTCCGCAGTGCTTAGGCGAAGCCCTGCCACAATCACTCCACCACCATCGTCGGAGCACCGTCATGCTGCCGGTGAACTCTTCCTCCTCTCCGCCTCCTCTTGATGGATCAAGATGGTGGAGATCGTCATCAAGTTGCACGTGTGCTGAACGCGGAGGTGCCGTCCGTTCGGTACTAGATCGGAAGGATCGTGATCAAGGCCACGGGACGTTCGTGATTAGATCGCGGGACGGATCGTGACGAGATCGCGGGACGGTTCGTGATTGGTTCGCGGGACGGTTCGTGATTAGATCGCGGGATGCTCGGCGATTTGGATCGCGAAGAAGTTCAACTACACCAACCGCGTTTCTTAACGCTTCCCGCTTAGCGATCTACAAGGGTACGTAGATCCACTCTCCCTCTCGTAGATGCTCATCACCATGGATAGGTTTGCGTGTGCGTAGGAAATTTTTTATTTCCCATGCAACGTTCCCCAACACATGGGCCCTTAGAGGAGGCTTCGGACAGCCCACCAGGATCTGGTTTACCTCCTCCCGCAGCCCATGTAGCCTCTTGGGCCGAAATACCCCTCCCGATGGTCCCCCAATACACTATCGGCACTCTCGGTACACTACCGATGAGCCCGAAACTTTTCCGGCGACCAAAACAAGACTTCCTACATATCAATCTTTACCTCCGGACCATTCCGAATCTCCTCATGATGTCCGGGATCTCATTCGGGACTCCGAACAACCTTCGGTCACCACCATACATAACTCTCTACTGCCGAAACGTCACTGAACCTTAAGTGCGCAGACCCTGCGGGTTCGAGAACTATGTAGACATGACCGAGACACCTCTATGGTAAATAACCAATACCGGTACCTGGATGTCCATATTGGTTCCTACATATTCTACAAAGATCTTTATCGGTCGAACCTCTGTGTCAAGGATTCAGTTAATCCCGTATGATGTTCCCTTTGTTCTTTGGCATGTTACTTGAATTCGATCGTCGGTATCTCCATACCTAGTTCAACCACGTTACCGGCAAGTCTCTTTACTCGTTCCATAATACAAGATCTCGTGACTAACACTTAGTCACATTGCTTGCAAGGCTTATTGTGATGTTTTATTACCGAGTGGGCCCTGAGATACCTCTCCATCACACGGAGTAACAAATCCCGGTCTTGATCCATGCCAACCCAATAGACACCCTTGGAGATACTTGTAGAGCACCTTTATAGTCACCCAGTTATGTTGCGACATTTGATACACACAAGGTACTCCTATGGTGTCAGTGAGTTGCATGATCTCATGGTCATAGGAACAAATACTTGACATGTAGAAAATAGTAGCAATAAACTGACACGATCATATGCGACGTTTGTAGTTTGGGTCTTGTCCATCACATCATTCTCCTAATGACATGATCCCGTTATCAAATGACATCTCATGTCCATGACTAGGAAACCATAGCCATCTTTGATCAACGAGCTAGTCTATTAGAGGCATAATAGGGACATGGTGTTGTCTATGTATCCACACATGTATCTGAGTTTCTGATCAACACAATTATAGCATGGATAATAAACGATTATCATGAACAAGGAAATATGATAATAACCAATTTATTATTGCCTCTAGGGCATATTTCCAATAGTCTCCCACTTGCACTAGAGTCAATAATCTAGTTCACATCACCATGTGATTCGCATTGTTATAAATCTAACACCCAATGATTTCTGGGGCTCGATCATGCTTTGCATGTGAGAGAGGTCTTATAGTCAACGGGTCTGCGATATTTAGATCCGTGTGTATTTTGCAAATCTCTATGTTGAACTGTAAACTTTGCTACCACACTCCACTTGGAGCTATTCCAAATGGCTGCTCTACTATAAGCATCCGGATTGCTACTAAGAGTCATCTGGATTGGTGTCAAAGCTTGCATCGACGTAACTCTTTACGACAAACTCTTTCTTAACTCCATAATCGAGAAACATTTCCTTAGTCTTTTAGTTACTAAGGATGATCTTGACCGTTGTCCAGTGATCCACTCCTGGATCACTCTTGTACCCCTTGACGGACTCATGGCAAGGCACACACAGGTGCAGTACACAGCATGTCATACTATACAGAGCCTATGGCTAAGGCATAGGGGACAACATTCGTCCTTTCTCTTTCTTCTGCCGTGGTCGAGCTTTGAGTCTCACTCAACTTCACACCTTACAAAGCAGGCGAGAACACTTCTCTATGACTAATCCATTTTGAACTCTTTCAAAATCTTGTCAAGGTATGTGCTCATTCAAAGTCGCATCAAGCATCTTGATCCATCTCTAGAGATCTTGATGCTCAACAATTAGGTAGCTTTATCCAGGTCTTCCTTTGAAAAACTCCTTTCAAACAACCCTTTATGCTTTCCAGAAATTCTACATCATTTCCGATCAACAATATGTCAACCACATATGCTTATCAGAAACTCTATAGTGCTCCCACTCACTTTATTGTAAATACAAGTTTCTCATAAACTTTGTATAGACTCAAAAACTTTGATCACCTCATCAAAGTGTATATTCCAACTCCGAGATGCTTGCTTCAGTCCATAGAAGGATCACTGAAGCTTGCTCACCTTTTAGCATCCTTAGGACTGACAAAAACTTTTGGTTGTATCACATACAACTTTCCCTCAAGTAAACTGTTAAGGAAACGATGTTTTGTCATCCATCTGCCAGATTTCACAATTGAAAAATGCAGCAACTGCTAACATAATTCCAACAGACTTTAGCATCGCTACGAGTGAGAAATTCTCATCATAGTCAACTCTTTGAACTTGTCAGAAACTTCTTTGTGACAAGTCGAACTTTATAAATGGTGACATTTACCATCAGCGTCTGTCTTCATCTCAAAGGTCCATTTGTACTCGATGACCTACCGTCCAACGAGCAAGTCTACCAAAGTCTATACTTGGTTTTCATAAATGGATACTTTCTCGGATTTCATGGCCTCTAACCATTTGTTGGAATCCAGGCCCATCATCGCTTCTCCATATCTCGTAGGTTCATCATTGTCCAACAACATGACCTCCAAGGCAGGGTTGTCGTACCACTCAGGAGCAGTACGCATCCTTGTCAACCTACGAGGTTCGATAGTAACTTGATCCGATGCTTCATGATTATCATCATTTACTTCCTCTTCAACTGACGTACGTTCCATAGAAACATCTTTCTGCGATGCGCTACTCTCTGGTTGAAACAAAGATTCAACAACCTCATCAAGTTCTATCTTCCTCCTACTCAATTCTTTCGAGAGAAACTTTTTCTCGGGAAAGGACCCATTTTAGCAACAAACAATTTATGCTTTGATCTGAGATAGAAGGTTCACCCAACTGTTCTTAGGGTAATCTATGAAGATGCATTTGTCCGCTTTGGGTTCCAGCTCATTAAGTGAAAACATTTTTCCACACAAGCGTCGCCGCCCCAAACATTAAGAAATGACAGCTTAGGTTTCTATCAAACCATAATTCACACCGTGTCATCTCAACAGATTTAGATGGTGCCCTATTTAAAATGAATGTAGTTGTCTCTAATGAATAACCCCAAAACTATAGTAGCAAAACGATAAGAGACATCATAGCCCGCACCATATCCAATAGAGCACGACTATGATGTTCGGACACACCATCACACTATGGTGTTCCAGGTGGCGTGAGTTGTCAAACGACTTTCACATTGTCTAAAGTTGTATGCCAAACTCATAACTCACATATTCACCTCCACGATCATATCGCAGACATTTTTATCTTCTTGTCACGATGATCTTAAACTTCACTCTGAATTTGCTTGAACTTTTAAAACGATTCAGACTTGTGTTTCATTAAGTAAACATACACTATATCTACTCAAATCATCAGTGAAGATAAGAAAATAACGATATCCACCGCACACTACAAGACTCATTGGATTGCATACATCAACATGTATCATTTCCAATAAATCACTTGCCCGCTCCATCAATCCGGAAAACGGGGTCCTTAGTCATCTTGCCCAAGAGGCATGGTTCGCATGTCTCAACCGATTCGAAATCAAATGAGTCCAAATATCCATCAACATGGAGTTTCTTCATGCGCTTTATACCAATATGACATTTAGCGGCGGTGCCACAAGTATGTGGTACTATCATTATTAACTTTGTATCTTTTGGCATCAATGTTATGAACATGTGTATTACTATGATCAAGATTGAACAAACCATTCTCACTGGGTGCATGACCATTGAAGGTATTATTCATGTAAACAGAATAACAATTATTCTCTAACTTAAATGAATAACCGTGTTGCAATAAACACGATCTAATCACGTTCATGCTCAACGCAAAACACCAAATAACATTTATTTACGTTCGTCACTAATCCCGAAGGTAGAGAGAGTGTGCAATGTCCATCACATCAATCTTGGAAACATTTCCAACACACATCATCACCTCACCCTTAGCTAGTCTCCGTTTATTCCATAGCTTTTACTTCGAGTTACTAACATTTAGCAACTGAACCGGTATCCAATACCTAGGTGCTATTAGGAGTACTAGCAAGGTACACATCAATAACACGTATATCAAATACACTTGTGTCGACGTTGCCAGCCTTCTTATCTACCAAGTATCTAGGGATGTTCCGCTTTAGCGACCGCTCACCTCATAATAGAAGCACTTAGTCTCGGGTTTGGGTTCAATTTTGGGTTGCTTCACTGGAGCAGCAACTGACTTGCCATCCATGAAGTTTCCCTTCTTGCCCTTGCCCTTCTCGAAACTAGTGGTTTTACTAACCATCAACACTTGATGCTCCTTCTTGATTTCTACCTTCGTGGTGTCAAACATCACGAATAGCTCAGGGATCATTATTTCTATCCCTAGCATTTTATAGTTCATCACCAAGTTCTAGTAGCTTAGTGACAGTGACTTGGAGAACTATATCAATCACTATCTTATCTGGAAGATCAACTCCCACTCGATTCAAGCAATTGTAGCACCCAGACAATCTGGGCACATGCTTAACAATTGAGCTATTCTTCTTCATCTTGCAGGCAAAGAATCTTGTTGGAGATATCATATCTCACAACATGGGCACGAGCCTGAGATCCCGATTTCAGCTCTTAGAACATCTCATATGTTTCGTGACGTTCAAAACATTTTGGATCCTTAATTCTAAGCCGTAATGCATGACGCACTAAACTATCAAGTAGTCATCAGAACGTGCCTGTCAGATGTTCACAACATCTACAGAGGATGCTAGAGGGGGTGGAGCACCGAGCGGTGCATTAAGGACATAATCCTTATGTGCAGCAATGAGGACAATCCTCAGATCACGGACCCAGTCCGCAATATTGCTACCATCATCTTTCAACTCTATTTCTCTAGGAACATATAGAAATTCAAGGGAGCTATAGCGTGAGCTAGTAATCTACAACATAATTTTGCAAAGACACTACTGACTATGTTCATGATAATGAGTTCAATTAATCATATTTCTTAAGAACTCCCACTCAAATTGACATCCCTCCAGTCACTCGAGTGATACATGATCCAAATTCACCAACTCAAGTCCGATCATCACGTGAGTTGAGGTGGTTTCAATGGTGAACGTCATCATGTTGATCATATATACTATATGACTCATGTTCGACCTTTCGGTCTCTTGTGTTCCAAGGCCATGTCTGTACATGCTAGGCTCGTCAAGTTTAACCCGAGTGTTCTGCATATGCAACACTGGCTTGCACCCGTTGTATGTGAACATAGAGTCTATCACACCCGATCATCACGTGGTGTCTCGACACGACGAACTTTCGCAATGGTGCACACTCGGGGAGAACACAATTTATCTTGAAATTAAGTGAGGGGTCACCTTATAATGCTACCGTCATCCTAAGCAAAACAAGGTGCATAAAAGAAATAACATCACATGCAAATCATAAGTGACATGATATGGCCATGAACTTGTGCTTTTGATCTCCATCTTCAAAGCACCGGCATGATATCCATCGTCACCGGCATGACACCATGATCTCCATAAACATGTCGCCATCGGGGTTGTCGCGCCCACCATGCTTCTACTACTATTGCTACCATTTAGCGATAAAGTGAAGCATTACATAGCGCTTAATGATTGACATGTAGGTCATACAATAATTAAAGACAACCCTTATGGCTCCTGTCGGTTGCCGTACTCATCGACATGCAAGTCGTGGTATTCTATACAACACATGATCATCTCATACATCACATATATCTCATCATGTAATTGGCCATATCACATCACAACATACCCTGCAAAAACAAGTTAGACGTCCTCTAATTGTTGTTGCATGTTTTGCGTGGCTGCTACGGGTATCTAGCAAGAACAATTCTCACCTATGCATAAACCACAACAATGATACATAAGTTGCTTTTCAACCTTCTCAAGGACCGCCTTAGTCAAATCCGATCCATCTAAAGTAGGAGAAACAGACACCCGCCAGCCATCTTTGTGACACAAAGTTACACGTTAGTCAATGGAACTGGTCTCACGTGAGCGTATGAGTAAGGTTGGTCCGGGCCACTTCAGCTCACAATATCGCTGAACCAAAACACGACCAAGGGAGGAAGCAATCTAAGCAGCAACGCCCACGAACTCTTTGTGTTCTACTCGAGATCTCATCTACACATAGACCTAGCTCTGATACCACTGTTGGGGAACATTGCATGGGAAACAAAAAAATTCCTATGCACACGCAAAATCTATCCATGATGATGAGCATCTACGAGAGGGAGAGTGGATCTACATACCCTTGTAGATCGCTAAGCGGGAAGCGTTAAGAAACGCGGTTGGTGTAGTCGAACGTCTTCGTGATCCAAATGGCCGAGCATCCCGCGATCTCATCACGATCTGTCCCACGATCCAATCATGATCCGTCCCGCTAACTCATCACGATCCGTCCTGCGATCTCATCATGATCCCTCTCGCGATCTTGATCACGGTCCTTCCGATCTAGCGCCGAACGGACGGCACCTCCGCGTTCAGCACACGTACAGCTCGATGACGATCTCTGCCTTCTTGATCCATCAAGAGGGAGCGGAGAGGTAGATGAGTTCTCCGGCAGCGCGACGGCGTTGCTGCGATGGTGGTGGAGCTATTCCAGCGGGGCTTCACCTAAGCACCGCTGAAAACCGATCTAGAGGAGAATCTGCGATCTAGAGGAGAGGTAGCATGTGGCTATTAGGGTTAGCTTTTTCCTCTAAATCCTCTAGTATATATAGGAGGGAGGGAGGGGAGGAGGCAGCCTCAAACCCTCAAGGTTTGGTCGAAATTGGAGGTGGAGGAGTCCTAGTCCAATCCTATTAGGAGTAGGATTCCTCCTTTCCACTTGGAAACTCTTTCCACCTCTCCACCTTTGGATTTTTTTTCCTTCTCAAACCACTCCAGCTGCATGGGCCCTTAGAGGAGGCTTCGGACAGCCCACCAGGGGCTGGTTTACCTCCTCCCATAGCCCATGTATCCTCTTGGGTCGAAATACCTCTCCCGATGGTCCCTCGGTACACTACCGGCACTCCCGGTACACTACCGATGAGCCCGAAACTTTTTCGGCGACCAAAACAGGACTTCCTATATATCAATCTTTACCTCCAGACCATTCCGGAGCTCCTCGTGATGTCCAGGATATCATCCGGGACTTCGAACAACCTTCATTCACCACCATACATAACTCTATACTATCGAAATGTCACCGAACCTTAAGTGTGCAGACCCTGCGGGTTCAAGAACTATGTAGACATGACTGAGACACCTCTATGGTCAATAACCAATAGCGGGACCTGGATGCCCATATTGGTTCCTACATATTCTATGAAGATCTTTATTGGTCGAACCTCTATGTCAAGGATTCAGTTAATCCCGTATGATGTTCCCTTTGTTCTTTGATATGTTACTTGCCCAAGATTCGATCATCGATATCTCCATACCTAGTTCAACCTCATTACCGGCAAGTCTCTTTACTAGTTCCGTAATACAAGATCCCGTGACTAACACTTAGTCACATTGCTTGCAAGGCTTATTGTGATGTTGTATTACCGAGTGGGCCCTGAGATACCTCTCCGTCACACGGAGTAACAAATCCCAGTCTTGATCCATGCCAACCCAACAGACACCCTCGGAGATACCTGTAGAGCACCTTTATAGTCGCCCAGTTACGTTGCGACGTTTGATACACACAAGGTACTCCTCCGTGTCAGTGAGTTGCATGATCTCATGGTCAAAGGAACAAATGCTTGACATGCAGAAAACAGTAGCAATAAATTGACATGATCATATGCGACGTTTGTAGTTTGGGTCTTGTCCATCACATCATTCTCCTAATGACGTGATCCCGTTATCAAATGACATCTCATGTCCATGACTAGGAAACCATAGCCATCTTTGATCAACGAGCTAGTCTATTAGAGGCATAATAGGGACATGGTGTTGTCTATGTATCCACACATGTATCTGAGTTTCCAATCAACACAATTATAGCATGGATAATAAACGATTATCATGAACAAGGAAATATGATAATAACCAATTTATTATTGCCGCTAGGGCATATTTCCAACAATTATCTGTGTGGTGTCTGCGATTGGTTAGATATCCTTGGTTAACTAAAGGAAATACTATCTACTACTATATATATTGCTTCATTATTTCATCTTCAGGGAAAACCCAACACCTACACCGAGTAGCAACCATTCTCTCCCGAGTTTGTCATAATTGTAATTAGTAGATAGCAATATGCACTATTGTAAGACCATTTATCAGCCAATCATTCATCTATATGTCTTCTACAATGTTTTCTCCTTGCAATCCGATCATGATGTGTGAGTAATTCCTTAAGGTAATGGGCGTTGACAACACATTGTAACACTATGTATTTGTGCATGTAGTCGTTGGATGACTTTGCTTAATTAACTATATTTGTATGCGTGATTTGGAATAGATTTTTCTTTTTGTCTTCTTCTCGTTCTAAGGCCCCACGAGTACCTGGTATCCCGAAGATCCATCAAGGAGGAGGTAAGAAGCGACGATGTGTGGAACACTATTCAGAAAATTGGTGAAAAAAAGATTAAACGTATGGAGAAATAAACAACCAAGCGAACCCCGTGTGACGGTAAGGGTCAGTGGTTAGTGATACGTATCAAACGTATCTAGTTTTTTTATTGTTTCATGCTATTAAATTATCATTTTCATATACTTTTTATAGCAACTTATATTATTTTTATGGACTAACGTATTAATTTACTACACGGTGCCAGTTCATGTTTTCTTCTTATTTTGGGTTTCGCGGGAAATTAGTATCTATGGAGGTCAAAAATATGGTGTTGATTTAACATCATTTCTTTGGACAACAAGAAAGCTATGATGCTTAGAGAGAGACCGAGACTAGCACCGAGGGGCTTACACGGACAGGTGGCACGACAAGGGGGTGGTCGCACCCCTTGCCCATGTGAGGCCCACAAATACTGCCTTGACCTGATTCCACTACCATAAATTCCTATAAATACCAAAACCATCCATTTTACCACCAGAATAGTTTAATCGCCACCACAAGTCTCTCTATAGAGCCTTGTTCTGGAGCTGAGACAGAGGGGAAAGCCATTTCTAGAGCCATGTTCATCAACCTTGTTTCCTCCATGATCATGTGTGAGTAGTTCCCTTGGAACCTATAGGTCCATAGTAGTAGCTAGATGGTTTGCTCTCTCTAGTGGATCTTCAATGCCATGTTCTCATTCTTGATCGAGATCAATTCGATGTAAGGAGTGGTGTGTTTGTTGGGACTTTACGAATTGTCACTTTATGATCAGATTGTTCATTGAAATCAACTGAATCAATTTGGGTTTTGTTGTTGCATATTAAATAGCTTTGTAAGTGCTTTGATCTATCTGTCTTCTTTGGCCACGTTCGATGGGTTTTTCTTTAGAGGGAGTTGTGCTTCATAGTGGGTTCAATCTTGCGGTGCTCTTAAACCGGATTAGAAAGGGTCATCACCGACAACCTTAGTTGAGGCACCTAGATTCCCCTTCACATCACCGGTTACCAAAGAGGCAGACAGAGGAGAAGCTAATCCATGGGCTCACCAACAGAGATCAAGGGGAGCATTTTTCTGGTCACCTTCCGAGAGGGAAAAGAAAGAGTTGTTGTTCCAAAATAAAAGTAAAAAATAGTAATCTCTATTTCTTTTTTAACACTGTACAGACTCATACCCTCACTCTACGAACGCACACACGAATAGCCTACCTCTATGAGCACCTCAAAGAGACTGAGCCGACACATTATTTTGAGATTAATGAAGTTGTCACAAACGTCTTTGTAGTCCACAGAAATGTATCCTCACATTGAACATCCATCACGGGAAAGTCTAAAATAAATATGAGTTCCTATGCATGTGGAGCTCCTGGGCCTGATGGACTATCCTTTCTTTTCTATCAGAAATTTTGGGACACCATCAAAAATGATTTTATGTGGATGGTGAAAGACTTTGAGGCTGGGACGTTAGATGTCCATAGATTGAATTTTGCTATCATCACTCTTATTCCTAAGACTCCTCAAGCTAGAGAGATGAAAAAAATTAGACCAATTAGCCTCACTAACTGTGATGTGAAAATTCTATCTAAAGCTATGAATACCAGAGCTTCTCCTCTTTGTGATAAGCTTATTTCTATGAATCTGACTGCTTTCATCAAAGGGAGATTTATACTGGAAAGTGTGGTTATGGCCCATGAAGTTATTCATGACGTGCATAGATCTGGATCTGGGGGTTTGATCTTAAAATTAGATTATGAGAAAGCTAATGACAAGGTTAGTTGGGACTTTCTCAGAGAGATGCTCCTTTTTAGGGGCTTTGTAGATAAGTGGCTCAATTGGGTTTTTAGCACCCTTTTTTAGGGGACCTTTTAGGTCAGGATTAATGACTATAATAGGCCCCATTTTATTGGGGAGAAAGGCCTTAAACAGGGGGATCCCCACTCACCTCTCCTTTTCAACCTAGTGGCTGATGTTTTCACTAAAATGTTAGACAAGGCTGTCACACATAACTTGATTGCTGGGCTACTTCCTCAAGTTATCCCGGGGGTGTGGTCAGCTTGCAATATACTGATGACACTATTCTATTCTTGGAAGACTCTGTGGAATATGCTAGAAATCTTAAGTGGATTTTCACTTGCTTTGAGAAACTTTCTGGTCTTAAAATCAATTTTCATAAAAGTGATTTGCACACTTTACATGTGAGTGAGGAGATGTCCAAAGAGTTTGCTCAAATCTTTTGATGTCAGTTTGGGGATTTCCCCTTTTAAGTATTTAGGTGTGCCTCTTCATTATAAGAAATTGAGAAGGGAGGACTTGCAACCTATTATTCATAGGATCATCAAGTGCATTGCTGGGTGGTTGGGGAGATATCTCTCTTATAGAGGCAAACTCATTCTCTTAGTTACCTGCTTTGCCAGCATTCCCACCTATTTGATGTCCATCATGAAATTTCCCAAATGGGCAATTGATGCTATCAGTTCACAGATGTCTCACTTTTTTGGGGAATAAGGGGGATATCCATAAATACCATCTAGCTAATTGGGGGCTAGTTACTAGGAAGAAAGAGTTTGGTGGACTTGGAGTTCCCAACCTGAAAGAATTCAATATGGCCCTGCTGGCCTTATGGGGCAAGAGATTCTATGATGGGGTAGATGAAGGTTGGAAGAAAGTCATTTGTTACAAATATGGTATAGATAAACCCAAATTTTTCTGGTCTAAACCTCTGATGGGCTCTCCTTTCTGGAAAAGTGTTACTTGGGCTTTCAATGCTGTCGGGAATTTCATTAAATGGGTCCCTCGTAATGGTAAGAACATTGCCTTCTGGCATGATATATGGATTGGTGATTGCTCTCTGAAAACTCTCTTCTGGGGATTGTTTGACATCTGTCAACAACAAGAGGCCATTGTTGCCCACGTATGGGATGGGTCTCAACTTCATCTCACTTTCATGAGGTGTGTTGATGATACTCTGATGGATTGCTGGTTTAAATTGTATGAATTAGTGAGAGGTTTTCTCCCTTCCAATGAACCTGACACTCCCATCTGGTCCCTGAAACCTTCTGGTAAATCTTTTTACAAGTTAATCAATTTTGGTGGGTTTTCTTCTGATATTAAAGATTGTATGTGGAAAATTAAAGTTCCACCTAATATACATGTTTTTCTTTGGCTGGCTTACTATAACAAATGCTTAACTAGAGATAACCTGGCAAAACGGAGGCATGTTGATGATATGTCCTGTGCTTTTTGTAGTGATAATGAATCTGTTCAACACCTGTTTTTCGATTGCATTGTTGCTAAAGAATGTTGGCTAACTATCTCTGATATATGTGGTAATTCTATACCTAGCTCTTTTAATGATCTTGTTGCCTTTTGGAAGCAAAAGAAATCCAAAGAGGCTATTAATATTATTTCATCTGCTACCATATGGGGCTTATGGATATTTCGTAATGAATTTGTGTTTCAGGGGAGGAAATGGGAAAGTATACAATGTATCTTAAGTCTTTAATGTTCCTTGATCAGGCAATGGAAGGTGTTGGCTTCGGACGCGCAAGGTGCTCTTCTTCTCCGGTGCTTAAGACTTTTGGACCATCGAAGAGGGAGTTGCTTAGGATTGCCTGGTAGCGATTTCTCTGGGCAGTGGAGAGCTATTTTGGTGCCTGATCATTGTATCTTTCAATTTTTCCTATGTGCATGACTGTTTGAAAAATGTAATAGGGCTTAAACTTACTGCACTTGGCCCTGGTTTTGTGCCGTGGCTACTTAATAGCCGTCCACCGCATCCCTAGAAGAGTTGGAACTGTTTTGCCTTGGCGTTAAGAAAGTTGGGGCTGGAAGGGAGACCCCTCTCTTTTCAAAAATAATATAGAAAAATATGAGCATCAGTGTCAAGTCTAGTAGTTGAATCCCGATGGGCCGTGATACCACTATGCTTCTAATCATCTAACCTCATATTAGTTCGTAATCTCTATCTCTTTTTCTTGCGAAATAAAATAGTTATCTTTATAGACAACGCTAAAACGGCAAACTTGGTTGACATAGAAACGCCCTATTAAGGCAAAAACCCAGTTGTTTGTTTAACCAAAGATCGTGCCGACGACGAAACAAAATACAAGTAGAAAAGATAGCTTCGTACGGAAAACGACGCCATGACGCGTCCTGAGAGAAAAAAAAGAGGCACCATGACAGTAGTACGCACGTAAAGCGGTTCAGATCACACGACTCTAAACCGAAACAGGAAAGTGCAGCGTCACGAGCTGAGTCACCTCGGAACGCGCAATCCTGCTCATTCGTTGCCCCCTTCCCATTGGACGCCCCTCTGCCCCCAAGTACACGTGAAGAAGTACTCTACTCCAGGCTCCAGCACAGCCACACAAGTGGGCCGCGATTCTCTCCTTTCGCCCAAGATTGACGTCGAAGTTCGCTCGAGATCACCTCTTGCCCCGGAGATATTTTTGCCGACCGGCCGCAAATAAACTTTACTTAACGCGGGCACAAAGGAATATCAGTATCAGGCCGAGGGATGCTCCGACGAGCACGTTATCAAATGGACGACGACTTGGGACTAGCGCTGCAGGCACGTTGCGTCCGTCGAGATATTCCTTGGCCCTTGCCCAAGAGGCAACGACTCTTCCGGATTCGCGTTAAACTAGATCCTTTTTTTTTGGAAGTAGTAGTAGTAGTAGTTTTGTTTAACATTTGAATTTTGAAACGATCATTTGATCTATGTCCTGTCACCGTTGCAACTGTCAGGAGTAGATGAGGAGGGTGACCGGAAAGCTGCACCCTACAACAAGATGTGTACGTTCGAACTTCCAAGTACGGAGCTGCACAACGCGCTTAAGTAAAGATGAGGTTAAGTAAAGATGTTTCTCAAAAAGAAAACATGCCTTCCTTATTTCTTTTGCTGCACGTTGCAATGTTGATTGAAATCGACTTCTTCCCCCTCGGCCCCCATCGCTTCCGCGGGCGACAGCTGACCGAAACCCTAGCGGCCGCCTCCTTCCTCTACCCACCCTCCTCCTCCCTCACCGTCGTCGGAGGGCACCGCCAGGCAAAGCCCGGGCGGCGTCGGTGGCGGCGAGGCCCCCCTTCCTCCTCGCCTGATGTGTGCAGCGCGGGCTGTGGCGTCATGCCGGGGACGCGATGCTGGCGTGAGGCACGGGATGCTCGTGCACGGAGGTGGCGACGACCTAGGGCTTGTGCTCAGACGGACCTTCTCACAGTCCGAGGCGGGTCGGAGTTGTTGCTCAGGGTAGGTGGGGTAGACTCGGTCCGGGGTTTGCTCCTGGGGTGCTTCTCGCGGGTACGGTGGTTGTTGGTGGTGGTCGAGTCATCACGTGTACGTCGTGCGGATCGATGGCGTAGACCATGGATATGGCGTCGTGTGAGCGTGCTCGACGACGGTTGTCGGTAGTCACGGAGTTGTGTCTCCCTCGGCCCACCGGTACTGGCTGGAGACACTGGTGTCGACGCTTCCTACTGTGGAGGTGTAGATCCAGACTTCGTGGCTAATGCCGGGCTAGGAGTGAAAGGAGGCACCTTTTACTCCTACCGTGGTGGGTTCACTGTGACGTGGGCGGAGGTTGGTGGCTTGGACATGGATGTCGGGGCGGCGGCCCCGGGTGGCGGTCTGCATGTTTATCTCTCCGACGGGCAACATCGCGGCGGTGGTGACTCTCATCTTGGTCGTGTGAGTGACAAGACGGGTAGTTGCGTGTGGCTCGGGTGCTTTCTCTGTCTTGGCAGTGGCGGTGCTTCCATCCGGATTTGGGGATCTGTCCTCACCAAGCTTGCCCTGGCGACTTCGTAGTGGCATGGGTGAGTTGCCGAGCGAAAGCTCGGCACTGGCGACGATGACACTTGCGGGTGCCGCTATCTTCCTGAAGACGTCGTCATGGTTCTTCTCTGTGTCAGGGCTCCGGATGAAGAGCTTTGTTCATGGTGGACTCAGCAGCAGCGACGCTTTGCGTCGTTCTTCCTCATGAGGACATTGTCGTGAAGCTTAAGTGTGATAGGGCATGGTTTGGTGTTGTGTGCACGTCTTCCTTTCTTTTTCTTTTTAAGTTGCGTAGAGTTTTGCGTTTGTCGGTTATCTCGGAATTAGCTTTGTAAGAGGACCATCTCTTCACCTTGTATGTTTGGCCGTGTATCTTGTTCGGTTGTGGCTTTATATATAAAACGAGATGAAAGACTGTTTCGTGGAAAAAGAAAACATGTCAGAAAACCCGTACGCTGCCAAAGCACAGGCCACTGGCTGCTTCCAAACACCACAATTTTCTGCTAAACTGTGACAAATCACAAGAACTGTTGGCCAACAAGATTGTTCATGCCAATTAGCAAAATGGCACGGTCATGGTAAAACGAGTCCGGCAAGAGCCTAGTATGCCAAGTTCAAGTGAGCCTAGTATGCCAAGTTCAAGCGAATATTCTAGAGAGATCAAGCAGGGCTATGCATTCTGACAAGCAACCACACAAATAGGCAGGGACCCCTGCGTGCATGTCAGACAACAAGTACTACTATTTCTGTTATGCAAACAGACGGGGTGCCGTGGGTAAGTGAGGGCATCTCACTCACATGCGCTGCACGCTAGCTATACTAACCACCAGTGACGAATCCAGATGGTCCAAGAATATCTTTAAAGCAATCGGACAAAGACACCAAAGAAATGGCTGTATTTTGTACAGCAACGCGTGCTGATCACGACTCGGCGATAATTGGCCAGGAAACACGATGCCCGTTCTTTGGCCATGGTGGATCTGTAGATCACATCCAGGAATTGTCTAGGACTTGGCAAATTAGCCCTAGTTTCATACTACATCAGTTATGCAAGAACAGTACTAGCATGGAGTTGTACTCTCAAGTTTTGCGCTGAGACAAATTATACTATGGATTGTGATATTATGATATGCAGATGCATACACACGATCAATGGATATTATATTATTGAATTGTTAGGCGAACCCAGCTAGACAGTCTCTAGGCAGCATATAATACACAGTTCCTAAATCTGAAAACTTGATCACAGCGAAAACTATTTGACAACTCTTCAGAAATAGCAGAATCAAGAATAGTGTGTGTATGCCCTGTCAGCTATTCTAACCAGACATTTTACAGATGCCCATAAACAAATACAAAGAAATTGACCCTTCAGTGAATGAAAAATATGTATCAAACCATGAAGGGCATACACATGCAGTAGAAAAAATGGCTAAGCGTTTATTATTGGAATCTTCGAGTTCCCAAAATGCAGTTCAAGTTGCCGTAGCAGCAGGATATACATGCCACCAACCATCAATTGAGTTTACAGTTTCATGAACTTGCAAGCAAAATGAAATGGGTGCAAAGATAAGCCACTGATTTATGATATAAATCAAGTACTATTGATAATAGTTACCGTGATAGGGAGAACCCAATAATCTAAATATGGTGTACAAGTACACAACTGAAGCATGAACCCACGATTGAACCGCAAAGATAAGTCACTTGGCAACACGAAAAATCCAACACGACTCCAACAGCTAAATAGATCGATCTCTCTATGCAATCGAGAAGCAATCAGATAATTGCATGCACGCAAGGCTCGATGCTAGCAAATGCCTCATACTCCAGTCCTGATCCCAGTCATCCATGGGTGTTCAAAGCTTCCCATACCAGATTCTTCGGAGCAGCTCCAGTAGTGGCGTCCCTGGCCTGCAATGCTGCAGCCCTTAGCGTCTTCCATGTCATTACATTTGCCTCCCAGAATGTGGCAGCACCATAAGACAGCCCATGCTTCTTGCAAAGGTCACGCACAATCGGCGCGACCATCCTATAGTGGCACCGAGGCAGGCGAGGAAACAAATGGTGTTCAACCTGGAACTGCAGGCCACCATGGAACCAATCCATCCACGGGGAGCACTTGATATCAAGTGTGCCAGCGGTTTGCCTCTCAAACCAGTCGTTCCCCTTTGGTGGGCCGACGTACACGGCCGATGAGAAGTGGTTCAGGCAGAACTGCACATGCTGAATCCCCGTGATCACAAAGCTTGCAAGAACAAAAGCCACCCTCTCCCACCAATTCGGCAGGCAAGACACCAGCAAGGGGTACCAAACCCAGAAGGCAGCAACACCCGCGATCTCCAGCCAACGCTGTCGCACCTTCTTTTGTGTGATGAGGAACACGATTGACTGCACTAGAAGATTTATCCTTGCAAATCCCATCACCGGGTAAAATGTCCAGTGCTGGTAGCTGACGAAGAACTTGGATATGGCATCAAACGCCAAGGTGCGCTCGTAGCAGACTGACCAAAGGTTGTTGAAGAGCTTGGTGGAAACCGCGAAGAGCGGCAGGTGCTGGAGGTCCGGATCATGGTCGAGGCTGTTGCAGGAGATGTGGTGTGTGTTGTGGTTGAACTTCCACCAGGCGATGCCGAGGCCGGTGAGGCAGTTCCCGGAGACCACCTGCAGGAGGCGGTTGAGCGCAGCGTGCCTGGTGATTTGGTGATGGCCGGAGTCATGGCCAATCCAGCCGGACTGGATCCATATGAAGCCAATGAGGCCGCCGGCGAACATGTGGGCCCCGGTGCTGGAGCAGGCGAGGACGCAGTAGAGGGCGATGCAGAAGAGCACCGACATTGCGACGAGCAGGAACTTGGGGGTGTGGCCGACGCGCTCGAAGAGGCCCGCGGAGGAGAGCTGCGCGAGGAGGCGGCGGAAGTCGGCGGAGGCGGGAGGGACGGTGTAGTCGGAGAGGCGGCCGACGAAGAAGCGGCGGAGGAGCGGGCGCACGGAGGGCGGGTGGTAGGCCATGAAGGCGTCGGTGGCGTCCTGGCCGGCGAGGGTGATTAGCGGGACCTCGCCGCCCGGGTGGTGGCGCAGCCAGGGGGTGACGTCGTAGACGTCCCCGGAGATGGAGATCCAGAGGTCGTCCGGGGCGGCGTGCGCCTGCAGCTCCTTGGTGGAGATCATGCGGACGTCGGCGGCGTCCTTGGTGGCGGCCGGCATTGCGTCGGCGTCCGGCGCCGTTGCGTCCGCGAGGCCCGTGCGGGCCATCGGTGGCGTGGATTTAGCTGGAGCGCGAGGAGGGGTGGTCAGGAGGGAGGGAGGGGGAGGGGGAAGGGGAGATCGGATCTTAAAACAGGAGCGGAGGTTTGTTAGGGAGGATGGGGGTGGGGAAGCTCCTTTCTTTTAGTAGACGCGCTTCTCCCCACGCCCTGGATGTGCTGTCACGTTTTCTGTTTCCTAATCCTCTTCACTCCACGGTAAAGATCCATATCATCTCCAACGCCGGCTAGCAAACCAAACATCACGTTCGTCTATGGATCGAGGGAGACCAGTCTACGAACACTCATGCGGGAGCTAACCATTCAAAGCCAGTCATATATGTCTAGTTGTATTTCAATCAAAATTTAATGAAATTGAACAAATTTGATGCATATTTGACTGTCGGCGCCCGTCCTCATGTTCAGCCTCTTATGAGCCCCGGAAAATGAAGCTCCATCTTTACGGCATGCTTGCAGCTAATTGGTCGACGATGATTAGCCTATCAAACTTGGCTTCAACGAGAGGGGTGGAGTGATGGCCTTCCTCGGACCCGAGTGCTGGCGACCTCTCATGCTCTACTCTTTTGTGATGGTGGTGGTGCCCGTGGACATGCCCGCTTCACCATCATGCTCGCGGGGCGCAGAGGAGCTGGCGACATCGTCCTCGTCCTTACCGTAGACTTCATCCGCCGCCTTGTTGATCTCCTTGAAGGCGGCTTCTAACTCCGCCTGACAGACGCATTACCGTGAGCAGTCGCGACGGATTTCATGGGTGGTGTGGAAGGATTGGAGAGTAACATAACCAAAATCAATTTAAACCAATCATATCAGTTCACCAATTAACCGGTAGGACAAAAGTGATCTACTCAAATATAATAGCGATGACACAAATCATTGTATAATAATTCATAGCAGCAAAAACCATGTTCAGGTATAAAGAGGGGGTGATGGAGATGTTGATGAAGATGACAAAGTTGATGGAGATAGTCGTTGTGATGTTGGTGTTGGAGATATGCCCTAGAGGCAATCATGTATGATGATATTTCCTATGTCTTTATGAATAAAGATGTCCTTGGAAATTATCATTGATGTGTATTAACAAGTATGTGACTTGTTTATGAGACTATGCATTGTATGATGACTGTCCTAAATGGTCCCTAGTTGAAAGGGTTGTGTGGACGCGCAGCCAGTTAGACTAGCATATGACACGGTGGATGGTCCGGTCTCACTGACCATGTAGCATTGGATGCTAGCCGGATAATATGGACTCAGAAAGGTCTGGTCGGATTCGACATAATCGGATCCGAGTCGAGATAAGGTCTGAGTTGGATAGACCCAACTATGAGACACGGCGATAGGTCATCTGTGAGTCTCTAGTACAACATACGTTCTATGTCCTAAGACCTGAGCTGGCGCATGTACCCGGGATGGTGACAGGCTTGCTTTGGGCTGACCAAACGCTACTCCGTGACTGGGTAGTTACAAAGATAGGTTTCGGGCTTGTCCAAACCCATGCTGCAAGACATGATCGAGCAAGATGGGATTCGCCCCTCCTACCAGGAGAGATATACTCTGGGCCCCTCGGGTGATCCGACCTGGATAAGCATGGTCATGCGATGAGGATTATGAGATAATCCGAATGTTGGTCGGATTCACCGGAACGAGAAAGAGGTCGTGTTGCAACAAGGATGACCATGTCGCCTTGTGCATGATAACATATATCGTGTGGCAAAGGGAACAGAAGTGTGAAGTACAGGTTCGCCTAACCAGCTTCATCGGACACTTGGAGTCGGCACGTCTTGCTAGATGCCGCTACCGACCGTTCGAGTCGGATGTCATCTGACTCGCGACCAAGTGGACGAGAACCTAAAGGGTCGCGTGCTTAAGGGAAGGAACACGTGGGCTTTAGGATTTGTACGAGGCCCAAGAGTTGAGCCCGCACCGGATGCCTATATATAGTGGAGGTGCGGCACACCCATCAGGTTGATCACTTCAGCGCCGTCATTAGGGTTTGCATGTGTTGCGAATAGACACCTCCACTCGCCGCCGCTGACCGTGTGATCGGACCTAGCAGTCCGCCGCACGGGTGTTCCTCCTGCACGCGTGGATACCGTTAAAGGCGGTGCACTTGCGCCGCTCCAGCAAACCTGTACATGGGGATCCGACGACCGGCTGTTCGAGGGAGATCGGACGAGGAGGAGACGGACCACACAAACGCGCTGCCCCAACTCTACTTCCGCTGCACGGCATTGCGCATCTAGTGGTAACAATTTGTGATCCATCTCCGTAGCATGTTCTTGGATGTTCTACGCGTAGGAAAAATTTAATTTGCATGCGATGCACCTACGGTCGAACCCAACAGTGGTATCAGAGCCTCTGTTATAGGATTTGGATTCAGATCGGATGCATATTTGATATGTGGAGATGGCGGATGAGATCCGTCGTCGTTCATGAGATCGGCTATGTGCACGGTTGATGAGATCAACTGCACATCCAAGTAGATTGAGGTTATGTTTTTTGTCAATCGATGAGGTCGTGACACAACCTACCCCTACCGGTCGATATCCGCCATCGGGGTTAACCGTGAAACGTAAATCCGATTCGGGTTCACGATGATCGATGAGATCAGTCAGATCAGAAAAATCAGCGTGATCGGAGTGCAGATGTGATCTGTGATTTCCGAAAATGTTGGGCGATGCCCGCACCCGCGAGGGGCGCTGTCCCTTCGAACCCCGCCCGCTAACCGGCTAGCGGGACCGCCGTGTGCGTAGCACCTTGTATTTCGTACACGATCACACAAACCGATAGAATGCGATTCTATGCATAAGTTTGTTTTGCAGGTTTGATGTGAATAGTATGGCTCATATGTATGTGATGCATGTGTGTAATTTAACATGACCTGCATGTCATGATTGTCAGCCGACAGGAGCCAAAGTGTTGTCATTATATTGTATAACGACCTGCGTGTCGACTTGTGATTCTCTGTAAATTCATTACTAGATGTAGTAGTTGGAGGATAGAGATCAAGTTCGAGGGTTTGGTGTCCTGGCATGACGGATAAGATGGAGTTTTGCCTTGGTCATCGGAGTAAGAGCCGGCCATTGAAGGACACCCATGAAGGAGCCATACTATTTCACATATTTATGTTTATATGTGATTGATATTGCTTCTTGTTTCTATGCATGTTAGTATGGTAGAAAGATCCCTCATTAATATCAAGCACATTGCCATTCCAAATGTTGCACCTTCGCACGTCAAGTACGTCTAGTGGTGGGCTCATAAAATTGAGGTGCTACTGGGTGTCCTTGAACTGGAGGGTTCTTGTCGGACATGGATATGCACTGCATCGGGTTAACTTGACAAGGCTATCAAAACGGTTTTGGGCCTTGTGGCAGAGAAGGTTGGGAGCTGGGGTATGAGATACCTACCCAACCAATAGGAGTCGTATATAGATACGATTAGCAAGGAGTTGCTTACCGAATAGGCAAGTTGACTAGCAGTGATGCTAAAGCTTACTAGTCGCTCGCGCTAGACAGGTCCTGAATCACTGAGAGTTTGCGGAGGGATGCTGACTTCAGTGGGAGTAGTTCTTTTTAAGTCTTGAATTACTCTACATAAACACGTTGCTTAGTGATTGCATATTTTCTGTTGTAGATCAATGGCACCACCTGCTCAACCCAACTTTGCATTGAAATCAATTCTGGAAAAGGATAAATTGAATGGAACAAACTTTACCACCTGGTATAGAAATCTGAGAATTGTTCTCAAGCACGATAAAAAGGAACATGTTCTAGAGGATCCACTTCTAGAGGAACCTGCCGAGAATGCTAACGCCACAACCAAGAATGCCCACCATAAAGTTGTTGATGAATCAAACGAGATCAGCTGCCTCATGCTAGCTTGTATGGAGCCCAATTTGTAACAGCATTTCGAGAACATTCAGGCTTTCGATATGATCGAGAGTTTGAAGAGCAAGTTTCAGGTCGAGGCTAGGACCAAAAGATTCAACGTCTGGCAGTCCTTGACGGATTGTAAGCTGAAGGAGGGTGATCCATTGAGCCCGCATGTGATCAAGATGATCGGGTACGTGCAAGCTTTGGATCGGTTAGTCTTCCCACTTGGGGACGAGCTGTCCGTTTTGGGTTCTCTTCCACCTAGCTATGGGACGTTCGTCTCGAACTATCATATGCACGACATGGATAAGAAGCTCACTGAATTACATGGGATGCTCAAGGTGGCAGAGCAAGATATTAAGAAAGGCACGCATCAAGTGTTGATGGTGCAGAACTCGGCTAAATTCAAGAAGAGTTGGTCCAAGAAAAGGGTAAGGCAAAGGGCATGGAGAAGGCCGTCTTCGCCACTGAGCCAAAGTCCAGACCGAACTCAAAGACCATTTGCTTTCACTGCAAGGAAGCTGGTCACTGGAAGAGGAACTGTAGCAAGTGGCTTGCTGAGCACGGCAAGAAGGCCGAAGATGCTTCTTCAGGCAAAGGTACACTTGTTACATATGTTATAGACATTTACCTTGATGACATACCTAGTAGCTCTTGGGTATTTGATACCGGATCGGTTGTTCATATTTGCAACTCGATGCAGGGGCTGCTAAGAACTAGGCGTGTGGCACAAGGGGAGATTGACATCAGGGTCGGTAACAAAGCAAGAGTTGCTGCGTTGGAGGTCGACACGATGCAGCTCAAGCTTCATAATTGTTATTACATTCCCGTACTTAGTCGGAACATTATTTCTGCCTCATGGTTGATGAGTCAAGGTTATGAATTCAATATAAAGGACAATGGTTGTTCATTTTATTTGAATGGAATGTTCCATGGCTATGCACCCATAGTAGATGGGATATTTATTTTAAATCTAGAAACGGAACAAGTCTATAACGTGAATGTCAAGAGGCATAAGCCTAATGAGATAAATCCGACATACTTCTGGCATTGCCGGCTTGGACACATTAGTCTGAAAGAAGAAGCTCCATGATGATGGACTACTAACTTCGTCCGACTTCGGGTCGTTCGAGACATGCGAATCATGCTTGCTAGGCAAGATGACTAAGTCTCCTTTTGCAAAGAGTTGCGAGAGGGCGTCCGAGATGTTGGAGCTTATACACAGTGATGTGTGTGGTCCAATGAGCACAACGGCTAGAGGAGGCTATCAGTACTTCGTGACTTTTACCGACGACTTGAGTAGATATAGATATATCTATTTGATGAGGCACAAGTCGGAAAATTTTGAAAAGTTCAAAGAGTTTCAGAACGAGGTTGAAAATCAGCTCGGCAAGACGATAAAACTTCTACGATCAGATCGTGGAGGTGAGTACATAAGCCAGGAGTTTGATAATCATCTGAAAAGCCGAGGTATAGTACCTCAGCTCACACCTCAGGGTAGCCGTAGAGAAACGGTGTGTCAGAACGGAGAAATCGAACCTTGTTGGACATGGTCCAGTCGATGATGAGCAAATTGGATTTACCCTTGTCATTCTAGGGATACGCTCTAGAAACTGTAGCTTTCACACTTAATAGGGTACCATCAAAATCCGTTGACAAGACACCACATGAGATGTGGACTGGGAAGACTCCTAGTTTGTCTTTTCTAAAGATTTGGGGTTGTGAAGCATTTGTCAAGCGACTCATGTCGGACAAGCTTACACCCAAGTCGGATAAATGCATATTCGTGGGATATCCGAGGGAAACCTTGGGATACAACTTCTACAACAGAGAAGAGAACAAAGTGTTTGTTGCTCGGAACGGGGTTTTCCTAGAGAAAGAGTTTCTCAATCGGGAGGGCAGTGGGAGAACGGTGCAACTCGAAGAAATTCGAGAGCCACTCGGGGACGACTCGGCTGGTGATGAGATCATACCGGAGTTGATCAGGGAACCCGTAGTGGAGTCGGCACCGGAGCCACGGAGGTCGAAAAGATTGCGCAGAGTGCGCGATGTTTTGTTGCTATAAAGCGACGAGCCGGCCACGTATGCGGAAACGATGGTGAGCCCAGATTCCGAGGCATGGCTAGAGGCCATGAGATCCGAGTTAAAGTCCATGGATGAGAATCAAGTCTGGGACTTGGTTGATCCGCCACCTGGCGTAGTTGCCATTGGTTGCAAATGGGTCTTTAAGAAGAAAACCGATGTGGATGGAAATGTTCAGATCCACAAAGCTCGGCTTGTCGCTAAAGGTTATGGACAAGTTCAAGGAATTGACTACGACGAGACCTACTCTCCGGTAGCGATGCTAAAGTCGGTGAGGATCATACTAGCTATAGCTGCATATTTTGATTATGAGATATGGCACATGGATGTCAAAACGGCTTTCCTTCATGGAAATTTAAAAAGAGGATGTATACATGATATAACCCGAAGGTTTTGTCGATCCAACTAATGTTGGTAAAATATGCAAGCTCAAGAGATCCATTTATGGATTAAGGCAAGCAGCTCGGAGTTGGAACATTCATTTTGATGAAGTCATCGTTGACCTTGGTTTCATTAAGAATGAACAGGACTATTATTTATACAAGAAGTCTAGTGGGAGCTCGGTAGTATTTTTGATCTTGTATGTGGATGGCATACTGCTGATCAGAAATTATGTTTCGATGCTGAACTTAGTCAAGCAATCATTGAATGGCAAGTTTTCGATGAAAGACCTTGGAGAGGCAGTGTACATTTTAGGCATCAAGATCTATAGAGATAGATCAAGGAGGCTGCTCAGCTTGAGCCAGAGCACGCACATAGACAAAGTGTTGAAGAGGTTCAACATGAGTGAGGACAAGAAAGGGTTCTTGCCCGTCTCACATGGTGTAAGGCTAAGCAAGACTCAGAGTCCTAGGACTTCTGATGAGCGAAACCGGATGAGTAGGATTCCATATGCCTCGGCAATTGGATCCATCATGTATGCCATGCTATGTACACGACCTGATGTTGCATATGCGATAAGCTTAACAAGCAGATACCAGGCCGACCCAGGTGAGAATCACTGGGCAGTGGTGAAAACTATCTTTAAGTACCTGAAAAGGACTAAAGAGATGTTCCTAGTTTATGAAGGTGAGGAGGAGCTCCGCGTAAAGGGTTATGCTGATGCTAGTTTCCAAACCGATAGGGATGATTGCCGATCGCAAACTGGATTCGTGTATGTCATGAATAGAGGAGGAGTGAGCTGGACGAGTTCCAAGCAAGATACGGTGGTCGACTCCACAATAGAGGCCGAATACATTACGGCTTGTGAAGCCGCAAAGGAAGGTGTTTGGATTCGGAAGTTCCTGGAAGATGTTGGTGTGTTCCCGGGCTGGTCAAAACCATTGGACCTTTATTGCGATAATTCAGGTGCCATCGCACATGCCAAGGAGCCAAGACAACACCACAAGACCAGACACATAGACCGAATATATCACTTGATACGAAAGGTCGTAGAGAAAGGTGATACCAATTTGTGCAAGATTCATACAGATGCAAATGTTGCAGATCCGTTGACTAAGCCGCTTTCACAACCCAAGCATGAGGGGCACGTTAGAGCTATGGGCATTCGATTTATATAATTGACTCTAGTGCAAGTGGGAGACTGTTGGAGATATGCCCTAGAGGCAATCATGTATGATGATATTTCCTATGTGTTTATGAATAAAGATAGTCCGTGGAAATTATCATTGATGTGTATTAACAAGTATGTGACTTGTTTGTGAGACTATGCATTGTATGATGACTGTCCTAAATGGTCCCTAGTTGAAAGGGTTGTGTGGACGCGCAGCCAGTTAGACTAGCATATGACACGGTGGATAGTCTGGTCTCACTGACCATGTAGCATTGGATGCTAGACAGATAATATGGACTCAAAAAGGTCTGGTCGGATTCGACATAGTCAGATCCGAGTTGAGATAAGGTCTGAGTTGGATAGACCCAACTATGAGACGCAGCGATAGGTCATCTATGAGTCTCTAGTACAACATACATTCTATGTCCTAAGACATGAGCTGGCGCATGTACTCGGGATGGTGATAGACTTTCTTTGGTCCGACCAAACGCTACTCCGTGACTGGGTAGTTACAAAGGTAGGTTTCGGGCTTGTCCAGACCCATGCTGCGAGACATGGTCGAGCAAGATGGGATTTGCCCCTCCTACCAGGAGAGATATACTCTGGGCCCCTCGAGTGATCTGACCTGGATAAGCATGGCCATGGGATGATGATTATGAGATAATCCAAATGCTAGTCGGATTCATCGGAACGAGAAAGAGGTCGTGCTGCAACAAGGATGACCATGTCGCCTTGTGCACGGCAACATATATCGTGTGGAAAAGGGAACAGAAGTGTGAAGTACAGGTTCTCCTAACCAGCTTCATCGGACACTTGGAGTCGGCACGTCTTGCTAGAGGCCGCTACCGACCGGTTGAGTCAGATGTCATCTGACTCACTACCAAGTGGATGAGAACCTAAATGGTCACGCACTTAAGGGAAGGAACGCGTGGGCTTTAGGATCCGTGCAAGGCCCAAGAGTTGAGCTCGCTTCGGATGCCTATATATAGTGGAGGTGCGGCACACCCATCCGCTTGATCGCTTCGACACCGTCATTCGGATTTGCATGTGTTGCGAATAGCCACCTCCACTCGCCACCGCCGACTGTGTGATCGGACCTAGCAGTCTGCCGCACAGGTGTTCCTCCTACACGCGCGGATACTGTTAGAGGCGATGCACTTGCGCCGCTCTGGCGAACCTGTACATGGGGATCCGACGATCGCCTGTTTGAGGGAGATCGGAACGGCTGTTCGAGGGAGATTGGACAAGGAGGAGACAGACCCACACGAACGTGCTGCCCTAACTCTACTTCCACTGCACGGCACTACGCATCTAGTGGTAACAATCTGTGATCCATCTGTGTAGCATGTTCTTGGATGTTCTGCGCGTAGGAAAATTTAATTTGCATGCGATGCACCTATGGTTGAACCCAACAGTTGGTTCCCCAAACGATGCTCTAACGTCGTCGAGGCAGAGGGGAGAAAGGACCCCCTTCTTCTTGCTCTTGCTTGGCCTTCCCTTAAATGGGGGAATAGTCCCCTTTCTGGTCCTTGTCCTCCATGGCCCCTGGAGGGCGGCCCCTCTGAGGTTGGATCTCTTCTCTTTTTCTCTAGGTTTTCCTCTTTGTTTTGGTACTGGTTTTTGGTCGCAACCATTTTTTAAATAGCCAGAGATGTGTAACTCCGATCAGGCTCAAATTTGTACACATTTTTTCATAGATTAGCTTCCTTGCACCCGAAGGAGAGGTTCAACTAACCTACGAATTGGCCACAAGCCCTCATGACGTGGCCAGGGGGTACCCGTGCGGCCTGCCCTTGTGGGGCCCATGGGCCTCGTCTCTTGTTGATTCTTGCGCCAAAAATATAATGAGTCCAGTTAAAATACACAAAATATGTTCGGTCATTCTTGCTCCATGGATTTTTCACCTAAAACTAAAAAACAATATAAAAGACAGGAACTTGACTTTGGCACTTGGTTAATATGCTAGTAGATATAATAATAAGATAAATTGTTGCCAAACATATGTAAACGTGGTATGATAATAGCATAAAACAATAAAAAATTATACATATGTCGGAGAAGTATCAGTATCCCCAAGCTTAATTCATGCTTGTCCTCGAGTAGGTAAATGATAAATCAAAGATAATTTTTTATGTGGCATGCTACATAGCACAATCTTGATCAAATAATCACAATATGAACTTAGGATAAAAGTGATTCACAATAGTAGTCTATTAATTTGACATTAAATAATAATACATGAGCATGCAAATAAACAATCATTATATTTTCAAAAAAATGCTAAATAATGTAAAATTATACACACTTAATCATTATAAGTATGGCACACTCTTTCTTCCTCGCATAGAGAGATCAAATCATGAACTAACCTAGGTGCCAAACCAAGCAATTAAGTCACACTTTTCTCGCTTTAGCTATTCAACTCCCATGCACTATTTGAGTGTGAGCCGTGGTCTTGGAACTTAGAATGTCACAGAGGTTTATAAGAAAACGCAAAGTGAAGAAAATACCACATCAACGCGGATGAACATTAGGCAACGGAGAGGCCATACAATCGATATGGATGCGAGGAGTACTGATTGTCATGCAAGTGATGCACTGGAGCTATAAGTGTATGAAACCTTTCCTAGTGCAGTTAAGTGGGTGTGCATCCAACTTGCTTGCTCATAAAGACCTCGAGCATTTGAGAAAGCTCATCATTGGAATATACAAGCCAAGTTCTATGATGTAAAATATCCCACTAGCATAATCATGAAGTATACGGAAACTCTTTATATGGAATACATGGTGCTACTTCGAATCACAAGTGTGGTAAATGATAGTAGTGCCCCCTCTTTCTTTTTCTCTCTTTTTTATTTTCTCTTTTTTTCATGTGCTCTTTTTGGTCTATTGTTTTAATATCTTCACAAGTAGGGGCACACTCTAGAATGCATCACATTTTTATTTTGCTTACAACTCATAATATGAAAGAATATGATGACTACATATGAATGCCTCTTGCAGTGTACCAAGATGTGTAATTATATAGCATGGCATTTATTAATAATAATGAACAGTGACTTTGCCACAAATATTATGTCAACTATATATGATCACGCAAAGAAAAATGACAATGAATGCTCAAGTCATGTAATGAATAGTAATAGTGGAAGATGCATGGAAATATATATTGAAATGTTTATGGAAATACAAGACAAGTTCAGATAAAGACATAGAAATATTTTTGAAGTTCTAGTTTTTTATTAAGAATGCAAATAAAGGAATGTTCAAAGAATAATTAAAAACAGAGAAAAATATTTACATTGAAGAACTTCAAACAAACAACAAAAGAAGAATTGAGAAATCTTTTTGAATTTTCTTTTAATAAAAACAAATTGGATACTAAAAGAGAGAAAATTGAAACAAAGCGAAAGAATAAAAAAAAAACAAAAGGAAACAAGGAGAGAGGAGAGCTTTTTTTTGGAATTTTCAGTTTTAATAAACAGACAAAAGAAACAAACGAACAAAAGTGAAACATGGATATACAAAGATAATAAAGTGCTCTGACAAGTGTAGACTGTAGTGAATGTGTATGATAACATGAATGAAATGTCGATGAGTAAATGTAATCCCCCATGCTTAGGTATTTTTTCTAGCTTGGTTTATTCCCATGGATGGTGGGGATAATGAGATGGCCATGTCAGTGTCAAAACTGGCGGATCTCGGGTAGGGGGTCCCTAGCTGTGAGACTAGAATCAATGGTAACAGGAGACAAGGAAGAAGATGTTTACCCAGGTTAGGGCCCTCCTATGGAGGTAATACCCTACGTCTTGCTTGATTTTATTGTTGATGTATCGGTTACAGAGTAGATCTACCTCGAGATCAAATAGCTAAAACCCTAGATGAGTTGTTCTCTGTCTACAAGCTAGAACCCTCCGGCTTAAATAGACGCCGAGGGTTCCTAGGGTTTACACATTATCGGTTACACGCTGAAGGGATAAACATGCCTATTCGCTACATCAAACATGGAGGACAAGCCACAATTCCTGAAGCTTCCTTCCTGGAGACATGGCCTTCGATCGATCCAATGTTGGACAAACGACCCATATAGTCCGGCCCATAAGGCATAGGTCGGCCTCCCGTGGACCCCTTAATCTAGGACTCGCTTAGTAGCCCCCGAACTTGCCTCCAACGCCAAGGGTCTTAGCTTCAGCTGCTTCGTATAATCAGAGTCCTCAGCTTGCGAGGTGAGTTCTTCTAGCCGAGTTTAGTTCGGCCTCCGATGACATGTAGTTTTCCGATTAGAGGCGCGTCCGAACACCATGAATAGGTCGGCCTTGAAGGCCATACGTCAAGGAGTAAACAGTGTCCCTTGATGACCTTTCTAATGAAAGGTCATGGCCCACCACAACCGCTAAACCAGCCGCAAAAACTTGATTCGTGGTTCGAGGCCATTATCAGCACGATCCATCAATGCACAGATCGTGCCCCATTTTATACGGGATATGTTTAGTCATGCGTGTGCAATGACACACACGTCTCAGGAAGTGAAGGGATTCACAACGCAACAAGGGGAGGCCAAACAGAGATAAGCCTCATAAAAGGGAAATAAAACCCCAAGGATTAACCACTCTCCCCATTCGCACCCTCTGCCACCCCATCCTTCTGAGCTTCCACAATACAGATCTAGGTCTTCCACCACACCTCCTCCGAGCTAATCCATGGCGGGTTCCAGCTCCAACGACAAGTGGGAGACTTCCATGGTTACCGCCCGGGACATCCGGGACCTTAAGGACGCCGGCTACCTCCCCGCCAACATCTTCCACCGCGCACTGGAGAAGGGCCAGGTGATCCCCACAACCAAGCCAGGCAAAAGGGTGGTCTTTATTCCCCACTTCATCTGGGGACTGTGCTTCCCACTCCACCCCTTCGTTAGGGGGCTCATGTTCTTATACAACCTTGACTTCCACGACCTCCCGTCGAACTCCTTCATGCACATATTGGCCTTCATCATCATCTGCGAGGCCTTCTTGCGAGTCGAGCCATACTTCGGACTTTGGCTCAAGATATTTAATATCAAGCTGAAGTGTGTCGCAGGCGAACATGCATACTGTGGCAGGGCTGTCATCGGCAAACTGTCCCATGTCGGATGGCCATCCGACACCTTCATTGACACCCTCAAACTATGGTAGAAAGAGTGGTTCTATATTACCGAGCCAAGGGAGGAAGGCCGAGCTGCACCGGCCGAATTCAGATCTGGTCTCCCTACGAGATTGACCTAGTGGCTCCGAAAGGGCCTCGACTGGGGGTCAGACAAGGAAGTGGACAACCTGCAGAAGCTCAGCATCTCCATGGCCAGGAACGATATCGCTCTGACCAACGTGATCCAGGTTATTCTCCGACGGCGCATCCTCCCCTATCAACGTCGGGATACTCCCATATGGGCTCGTTGGCTCGACGATGAGCCCATGATTCGTCACCTCTTCCGCACTACTCAGGAGAAGCTGTGGAAGGCGCTTTTCAAGGCGTAGAAGGATTGGCCAGCCAAGGAGGAGGATCGGGGTCTACATGCCAATAAGCCTCCTACCCAGGTACAACGTAGCTTTGTTTGTTCGACTCTATCTTCCCTTAAGAAAATCTAAAAATTTATCCCGACCAGTTTTGCAGAAATGGTTGAGCAAAGCCACGGGCATCGACTGCCCGATGCCTCAACCCGAAGACATCAGGTCCAGGCTGTTGGCAAAGATGCTCGTTGAGGCGCCTTACGAGGCGCCCGCAAAGAAGGAGAGAAGAAGAAACCAGGCCAAGAAGGCCTTCACATCAGGGACCAGCCAGAGGCTGTGTCCAAGGAAACCCATGCCTCCTCGAATCAAGAGGAGCATGAGGATGGGGATGAGGGGGAGGGCGATTCCTCCCTCGCAAGAAAGACGGCGGCGTCATCGGATGCCACGGAGGATGTACCTCCTCCTTCCCAGAAGAAAGCGCGTCGGACACAGGTAATTCTGTCCGACAATAGTTCAGACTCGGATACCAAGTCTGATGACTTCGAGAGGGTTCCACGAAGGAACCTAAGGGTCAAGCCCCTAGCTCGAAGGTAAGGATCTGAATACTTCCTCGGTTATCATCAATAGGTTTTAAAGGTTACTAACATGCGAGCACTTTACTAATTTTGCAGCCCGCCACGCGACCTCCCCACCGACCAAATTTCGGACGAGGAGACCCCGCCCGCCAAACTAGCGGAGAGCAGGAATGCGTCTCATCCCACTCCTCCGGGCATAGCGAAGGACACCACGGAGGTGTCGTCCCAGCATGCTCCTATGGAACCGGGCACCAGCAGTGGGGGAGACGACATTATGGTCGAGGCTAACGCCTCAGCCACCAAAGACCAGGGGCGGGACCCCACCCGGATACTAAGGAGACCGGACGAGTAGATGTTCAGTCTCCTTCGAGGACCTCTCCGGAGTGCACCATGCCTCCGGAGGCACCGGTTCAATTCCCGGTCGGTGATCGGGTTGCCCGATCACCACCAACACCATCGACTAGTGGATGTTCGGTCATGGGGGAGGCTTTATCGAGCGCCTCCATCTCCGAGGAGCACCACACCCTTTTGGGTGCGGTATTGCAGAGCATTCAGTCCGTCAACAACGGACCGAAGGAGGCCTTCAAGGGTCTCCCGACGAGCTTTCAGGTGAGCCACGTGACGCTCTATTTGTAAAATATCAATTTCTTTGTGTTATCATTCTATACATGGGAGTCAATCATAGATCATTGTCCAAACTATATACTAAATTATATGTTCAAAACGTTCTAACTAGCCCTTAAGAAGACCAGACATAGGATGCGATTGACGCCGGTTCTATAATTTTGAGCCCATGTAACCTGATAAGGATTTGCATTTTACAGTCTTTGTCATTGGCGGCGGCTGTGAATGCCGCCAAGCTAGACGAGCTGAATCGGAAGCTCAAAAGATCCAAAGACGAGTTTGATGCTCTTAACAAAAAGATTCAACGAGGCGCAAGGTAAGCCTTACTCAGTATCCAAAAAAAATTGGTCATCCTACTGTCGATGGAGTATTCTTATTATGGATGCTTACACAATCTCAACGAAGGAAATGGAGAAGCTCAAGGCCGAGCTACAAAATGCGAAGCAGGAGGCTGCGTCAAGAGGGCGGTGGCCGAACAAGCGGCTATTGCGCTTTCAGACTTAAGAGCCACCAACGACAAGCACGAGGCTCGGGTGGAGGAGATCCAACAGGAGCTAAAGCATGACGGCCACAAGTGCGAGGTTCTTAAGCAGAAAGGCAAGGAGCAGGCCGCTGAACTATCCACCCTGAAACCGAACTCCAAAAGGAGCGGGTGGATAGGAGGTTCTTCGAAGAGCAAGTTCGCTAGGCGAAGGTAATAACGGATGGTAAGCCGTAATTATTGCAGTGTGTCTTCAGGGATAGCAAGTTCGAGTTGCTTACCCAGGTGTGGCGTTCCTCAAGCGCCTGCTCCGACCTCTAGAAGAGTGGAGCGGACACGAATCAGCTCTATGCTTCGCGGGGAGAAGGAGATGAAGCTCGTCTATTCTGGGCACAGTTTGAAGCTCCCAAGCGCTCTCCTCTTCTTACCGAGTAGCTGAAGCAGCTGGTGGAGCTGCACCGGATGACAAAGCCGTCCAGGAAGGATCTCTGTATTTGGCTATGGCCCAATGAGCCACTGCCGGGCAGCTACTTCGGACTGGTGCAGAAGCTAGTCGACGCCTTGCCCTAGATCGACGCACTAAAGCGCTCCTCCTGCATTGAAGGAGCTCGGATGACCTTTGTAAAGGCCAAGGTGCACTGGTCGGGTCTTGATCCGATGAAGATAGCCACCGCTCCTCCACCTCCTGGAAAGGAACATAGGCACCCCGAGCTATACTTCTCCAGAGTAATGGAGGGTGCTCGGGCGATAGAGTCGCAGTGTTCTAAAGAGAATATGTATGAGTAGATTGTAATGTGTCCAAAGACAGATTAACGTTTTAAGGTTATAATTTATCACGCTTTCAATGTTTTGCGTTCCTTATAACTCCTGTGTGGCCGTTAAAACTAAAAGCTGCGAGTCGTCAGCTTCAACCCCCATGTAGATACTACATGAGGTGTCACTACCAATTCACTATGTCCCTTAGCCGAGCTATCGGAACCCGAAGGCGGTGGAGTGCGGCGGACCAGGCAATCAAACCATAATGATTTATTGCTTTCACTTATCCATAGGGGCGCAAAAAGGACTGCGGGGGGCTGATGACTAGCCCTCGGTGTTTTGTGATATTCGGATGAACCGCGGCTAAAGCCAATATCAAATGGTTTGTATGAAGAACAAACCCCTCATATGACACGGAATATCCTCTGACGAGGATTTGAGTATAATACATGATGAATTCTCCTCATGCTTATAGTCAAAATAAGGCTTTTACTAAACATATAGTTGATGCTATGATGAAATCGTTTGAAGAAAAACTTGAGTTAGAAGTTTGTATTCCTAGAAAGCTTCATGATGAGTGGTAACCTACTATCAAGATTAAAATCAAAGATTATGAGTGCCATGCTTTATGTGATTTGGGTGCTAGTGTTTCCACAATTCTGAAAACTTTACGTGATGTGCTAGGTTACCATGATCTTGATGATTGCTCTCTAAATTTGCATCTTGCGGATTCCACTATTAAGAAACCTATGGGAAGGATTAATGACTTTCTTAATGTTGCAAATAGGAATTATGTGCCCGTAGATTTCATTGTTCTTGATATAGATTGCAATCCTACATGTCCTATTATTCTTGGTAGACCTTTTCTTAGAACGATTGGTGCAATTATTGACATGAAGGAAGGAAACATTAGATTCCAATTTCCATTAAGGAAAGGCATGGAACACTTTCCTAGAAAGAAAATAATATTTCCTTATGAGTCTATTATCAGAGCTACTTTTGGATTGAATACCAAATATGACAATACCTAGATCTATTGCGTTTTGCCTAGCTAGGGGCGTTAAACAATAGCGCTTGTTGGGAGGCAACCCAATTTTATTTTTGTGTTCTGTTTTTGATTCTGTTTTTGAGTGTTTCCCACATTATTACTTCTGTAGTAATTGTGTTTTTGTGTTTTAATTAGTGTTTGAGCCAAGTAAAACCTTTGGGGTGATCTATGGTAGTTGTTGATTTGATCTTGCTGAAAAATAGAAACTTTTGCGCTCAGTCCATGAATTTTCTAAAAAAATTAGAGTGTTGACTGAGTCTGAAATTTTTACACAAGATTGATATTTAAATTTCCCAAGTTTTCCTAATTTTCAGAATTTTTTGAGTTACATAAGTATACGAAGTTTTCAGATTGCTACAGACTGTTCTATTTTTGACAGATTCTGTTTTCTTTGAGTTGTTTGCCTATTTTGATGGATCTTTGGGTTGTATCATGGGGGTATGAACCATCTAGAAGTTAGAATATAGTAGGTATAACACCAATATAAATGAATAATGAGTTCACAACAATACCTAAAGTGGTTATTTATTTTCTTATATTAATGGATCTCACGAGTTTTCTATTGAGTTTTGTGTTGTGTAGTTTTCAAGTTTTGGGTAAAGATTGGATGGATTATGGAATAAGGAGTGGCAAGAGCCTAAGATTGGGGATGCCCAAGGAACCCCAAGTCATATTCAAGGATGCCAAAGAGCCTAAGCTTGGGGATGCCTCGGAAGGCATCCCCTCTTTTGTCTTCAATCCATCGGTAAATTTACTTGAGGCTATATTTTTATTCACCATATGATATGTGTTTTGCTTGGAACGTCTTGTGTGATATGAGTCTTTGCTTGTTAGTTTGCCACAATCATCCTTGCTGCACACATTTTTTTGAGAAGGACACACTGAATCGTGAACTTTTTAGAATGCTCTATGTGCTTCACTTATATCTTTTGAGTTAGGCAATTTTGCTCTATGTGCTTCACTTATATCTTTTAGAGCACGGTGGTGTTTGCGTTTTATAGAAATAATTGAACTCTCGTATCTCACTTATATTATTTTTAGAGTCTCTAAAAACAGCATGGTAATTGGTCTAGGTTATGAATTTAGTACAAATATGATAGGCATCCAAGAGGGATATAATAAAAACTTCCATATTAAGTGCATTGAGTATTTTTGAGAAGTTGATTCCTTGCATAAAGTTTTGAGATATAAAGATGGTAATGTTGAGGGTCATGTTAGGAAGTAATTGTGATTTGGTAAAGATACTTGTGTAAAGGTTTTTTATTCCCGTAGCATGCACGTATGGTGAACCGTTATGTAAGGAAGTCAGAGCATGACTTGTTTATAGATTGTCGACCTTTGTGTGAGGGTCGGGAGCACGCAATGGTTAACTCTTACCGACCTCTCCCCTAGGAGCATGCATTTAATACTTTGCTTCAATGACTAATAGACTTTCGCAATAAGTATGTGAGTTCTTTATGACTAATGTTGAGTCCATGGATTATACGCACTCTCACCCTTCCACCTTTGCTAGCCTCTCTAGTACCGCGCAACTTTCGCCGGTACAACAAACACCTTCCTCAAAACAGCCACCATATACCTTCCTCGAAATAGCCACCATATATCTTTCCTCAAAACAACCACCATACCTACCTATTATGGCATTTCCATAGCCATTCCGAGATATATTGTCATGCAACTTCCACCGTTTCCTTTTTATGACATGCACCATCACTTCCATATTGCATATAGAGTCATATTTTGTCATAGGTATCTAGTTCTAATTTTCTTTTGAGTTATAAGTAAATAAAAGTGTGATGTTTATCATTATTAGAGCGTGTCCCATGTGAGGAAAGGATGATGGAAGCTATTATTCCCTCGCAAGTGGGGATGAGATTCCGGACTTTATGAAAAAAAGAGGCCAGCGAAGCCCAAATAAAAAATATATAAAAGAGGCCTTAGATGCCCACCAAAAAAAGAGAGAGAAGGGACATTGCTACTACGTTTTTCCACACTTGTGCTTCAAAGTAACACCCTGATCTTCATGATAGAGTCTCCTATTTTGTCACTTTCATATACTTAGTGGAATTTTTCTTCATGTTGCACGTCCACTTAGTTCCTTTTTGATCTTTCATACACTTATAGCTCTAGTGCATCCGTTTACATGGCAATACCTACTCACTCACATTGATATCTATTAATGGGCATCTCCATAGCCCGTTGATACGCCTAGTTGATGTGAGACTATCTTCTCCCTTTCCTTGACAACCTCCACCATATTCTATTCCACCTATAATGCTATATCCATGGCTCATGCTCATGTATTGCGTGAGAGTTGAAAAAGCTTGAGAAAATAAAGGTGCGAAAACAATTGCTTGACTTTTCATCGGGGTTGTGCATGATATAAATACTTTGTGTGGGGAAGATGGAGCATAGCGAGACCATATGATATTGTAGGGATACAATTGCTTTGCTAGTATGCTTGAAACGTTATTGTTTTTTATATCAATATTAAGCTTTTGTTTTGAGTCTTATGGATCTGAATATTCATGCCACAATAAAGAATATTACATGGATAAATATGTTAAGTATCACTCCACATCAAAATTTCTGTTTTTATCATTTACCTACTCGAGGACGAGCAGGAATTAAGCTTGGGGATGCTGATACATTTCCAACGTATCTATAATTTTTGATGATGGCATGCTATTATATTATCTCCTTTGGATGTTTTATATGCATTAATATGCTATTTATATTATTTTTGGGACTAACCTATTAATCTAGAGCCTAGTGCGAGTTTATGATTTTTTCCTTATTTTTGAGTTTTGCAGATATGGAATATTAAATGGAGTCCAAACGGAAGAAAACCTTCGGCATGAATTTTTCTAGAAGGAAACAAATCAACCAGGCTTGGAGTGCACACCAAGACTTGTGCCAGGAGGTCACAAGCGTGCAAGGCGCGGCCCCCCTGGCCGTGCCTAGTAGGCTTCTCGCCTCCCGACAGGTCTCCTAACCCTAATCTTTGGCCTATAAATTCCAAAATATTCCCCCAACATCAAAAAGATCCACACAAATACTTTTCCGCCGCCAGAAGCCTCCGTTCTCGAGAGATCCAATCTTGGAGCCTTTTCCGGTAATCTGCCTGAGGGGGTTTAGATCATGGAGGGCATCTACATCAACTCCATCGCCCCTCCGATGATGCGTGAGTAGTCCACCACAGACCTACGGGTCCATAGCTAGTAGCTAGATGTCTTCTTCTCTCTTTGATCTTCAATACCATGTTCTTCATGATCTTCATGGAGATCTATCCGATGTAACCCTCTTTTGTGGTGTGTTTGTCAAGATACGATGAATTGTGAGTTTATGTTCAGATTATCCATGAATCATATTTGAATCTCCTCTGAATTCTTATTTGCATGATTTCATATCCTTGCAACTCGATTTATTGGTTTGGTTTGACCAACTAGATTGGTAACTCTTGCAATGGGAGAAGTGCTTGGTTTTTGGTTCAATCTTGCATTGTCCTCACCCAGTGACATAGTAGGGGTAGCGAGGCACGTATAGTATTGTTGCCATCAAGGGTAACAAGATGGGGTTTTCATTATATTGCTTGAGTTTATCCCTCTACATCATGTCATATTTCTTAATGTGCTACTATGTTCTTCTTGAACTTAATACTCTAGATGCAGGCAGGAGTCGGTCGATGTGTGGAGTAATAGTAGTTGATGTAGAATCATTTCGGTCTACTTGATACGGACGTGATGCCTATATGCATGATCATTGCCTTGGATAACTACATGATTATTCGCTTCTCTATCAATTGCTTGACAGTAATTTGTTTACCATGATATTTTCTTTCGAGAGAGAAACCTCTAGCGAAACCTATGCCCCCCAGGTCTACTTTCCATAATATACTTTCAGATCTAGAAACCAAAAATACCAAAAATACTTTGCTGCAATTTATTTACCTTTTACTTTCCATTCTCGTTTACATCTATATCTATCGGATCTAATCCTGGCAAATAATCATGAAGGGATTGACAACCCATTTATATCGTTGGGTGCAAGAGTTTGATTGTTTGTGTAGGTGAATCCATTGGTGACTTGCTTGTTCCTCCTACTGGATTGATACCTTGGTTCTCAACCACCGAGGGTAATACTTATCTACTTCGCTGCATCACCCTTTCCTCTTCAATGGAAAACCAACACATGCTCAAGAGGTAGCAATACGCTATTTTATATTATTTTTGGGACTAACCTATTAACCTAGAGCCTAGTGCTAGTTTATGTTCTTTCCTTGTTTTTGCGTTTGGTAGATAAGGAATATTAAACGGAGTCCAAACAAAATAAAATCTTTGCGATGATTTTTCTTGGACCAGAAGACATCTACCAGTATTGGAGAGATGGGAAGGAGACCTGCCAGGAGGTCACAAGCCACCCTGGCGTGGCCAGGGGGCGCCCCTGGCTTGTGGCCCCCTAGCAGGTCATCTAACCCTAATCTTCAACCTACAAATTTCCAAATATCCTCCCAATACCAAAAAGATCAATGATAATACTTTTCCGTAGCCGGAAGGCTCCGTTCTCGAGAGATCCAATCTTGGAGCCTTTTCCGGTAATCTGCCTGAGGGGGTTTCGATCACGAATGACATCTACATTGACTCCATTGCCCCTTCGATGATGCGTGAGTAGTCCACCACACTCCTATGGGTCCATAGCTAGTATCTAGATGGCTTATTCTCTCTCTTTGTGCTTCAATACCATGTTCTCTATGATCTTCATGGGGATCTATCCGATGTAATACTCTTTTGCGATGTGTTTGTCAAGATCCGATGAATTGTGGGTTTATGATCAACTTATCTATAAATATTATTTGGTTCTTCTCTGAACTCTTATATGCATGATTTCATATCTTTGCAAGTCTCTTCGAGTTATTAGTTTGGTTTGGCCAACTAGATTGGTAATTCTTGAAATGGAAGAAGTGCTTAGTTTTGGGTTCAATCATGCGATGTCCTCACCCAGTGACAAAGTAGGGGTAGCGAGGCATGTATTGTATTGTTGCCATCAAGGGTAAAAGATGGGGGTTTCATCATATTGCTTGAGTTTATCCCTCTACATCATGTCATCTTACTTAATGGGTTACTCTGTTCTTCATGAACTTAATACTCTAGATGCAGGCATGAGCCGGTCGATGTGTGGAGTAATAGTAGTAGATGCAGAATCGTTTCGGTCTACTTGACACGGATGTGATGCCTATATGCATAATCATTGCCTTGGATATCGTCATAACTATGCACTTTTCTATCAATTGCTTGACAGTAATTTGTTCACCCATCGTGTTATTTTCCTTTAAGAGAGAAGCCTCTAGTGAAAACGATGGCGCCCGGGTCTATTTTCCATATTATATTTTCAGATCTATATACCAAAAATACCAAAAATACCTTGCTGCACTTTTATTTACCTTTTTACTTTCCGCAATCTTTTACATCTATCTCTATCAGATCTAATTCTTGCAAGTAATCGTGAAGGGATTGACAACCCCTTTACATCGTTGGGTGCAAGTGTTTGATTGTTTGTGTAGGTGCATCTATTGGTGACTTGCTTGTTCCTCCTACTGGATTGATACCTTGGTTCTCAACAACTGCGGGAAATACTTATCTACTTTGCTGCATCACCCTTTCCTCTTCAAGGGAAAACCAACGCAAGCTCAAGAAGTAGCAAGATGGATTTCTGGTGCCAGTTGCCGGGGAGGATACACATCAAGCCTACCAAGTACCCATCACAAACTCATCTCTTGCATTTACATCATTTTTCATTTTCCTCTCGTTTTCCTCTCCCCCACTTATAAAACGATTTTCAGAGAAAACCAAAAATATTTGACTTTTTATTCGCCCTACTTTCGCTCGCCTTTTCTTTTGCTTTTTGTTTGCTTGTCTGCTAGATTGCTTGCTTTGTCACGATGTCTAAGAATACCAAATTGTGTGACTTATCCAATACTAATAATAATGATTTTTAGTGCTCCGATTGCTCCCGCCACTAGTGCAGAATCTTATGAAATTAATGCCGCTTGCTCAATCTTGTTATGAAAGAACAATTTTCTAGCCTTCCTAGTGAAGATGTCGCATCCCATATAAATACTTCCATTGAGTTGTGTGACATGCAAAATAATAAAGATGTGGGCAATGATATTGTTAAATTATAGCTATTTCCGTTCTCACTGTGAGATCGTGCTAAAACTTGGTTTTCATCTTTGCCTAAAAATAGTATTGATTCATGGAATAAGTGTAAAGATGCTTTTATTTCCAAGTACTTTCTGCCCGCTAAGATCATCTCCCTTAGGAACGATATAATGAATTTTAAGCAACTTGATCATGAGCATGTTGCACAATCTTGGGAGAGGACGAAATTAATGATTAGAAATTTCCCCGCGCATGGTTTGAGTTTATGGATGATTATACATTTTTTTATGTAGGATTGAATTTTGCATCTAGGAATCTTCTAGATTCTGCCGCGGGTGGTACTTTTATGGAAATCACATTAGGAGAATCTACTAAACTCCTAGATAACATTATGGCAAATTATTCTCAATGGCATACCGAGAGATCTCCTACTAGTAAAAAAGTGCATGCTATTGAAGAAATAAATACTTTGAGTGAAGAGATGGATGAATTAAGGAAATTGTTTACCAGTAAGGGTGATCCTATTGACCCTAATGATATTCCTTTGTCTTATTTGATTGGGAATAATAATGAATCTATGGATGTGAATTTTGTTGGTAGGAACAATTTTGGTAATAACGCGTATAGAGGTAATTTCAACCCTAGGCCATTTCCTAGTAATTCCTCTAATGTTTATGGTAATTCCTACAACAATTCTTATGGAAATTATAATAATATGCCCTATGATCTTTAGAACAATATTAAAGAATTTATTAGTTCGCAAAAGGTTTCCAATGCTTTTATTGAAGAAAAGTTGCTTAAGATTGATGATTTGTCTAGGAAAGTTGACAGAATTTCGCTTGAGATTGATTCTTTGAAACTTAGATCTACTACACCCAAGAATTATATTAATTAGTCTTTAAAAGCTATGAGAATTTCTATTGATGAGTGTAAGCAAAGAATTGCTAGAATACGTGCTAAGCGTGAATGGCTTGTAAAGGTGTGTTCTCGTGATAATAATGATGAAGATCTTAAAGTGATTGATGTGACTCCTATTGAATATTTGTTTTCTAATTCAAATATGGATAAATATGGGACTGGATATAAGTCAACTTTAGTTAAAAGTCATCCCAATGATTTGTAATTTATAGATCTCAATGCATAAATTGATAAAACTGGGATTGAAGAGATCAAAACTTTAAATGGCAATGAATCCACTCTTTTGGATTTAAAGGACTTCAATTATGATAGATGTTCTTTGATTGATTGTACTTACTTTTTGCAATCCATGTTGAATTCTCCGCATGATTATAATCAAAATAAGGCTTTTACTAAACATATCGTTGATGATATGATGAAATCTTTTGAAGAAAAACTTAAGTTAGAATTTTCTATCCCTATAAAGCTTCATGATGAGTGGGAACCTACTATTGATATTAAAATTAAGGATTATTAGTGCCATGCTTTGTGTGATTTGGGTGCTAGTGTTTTCGCGGTTCCAAAAACTTTATGTGATGTGCTAAGTTTCCATGAACTTGATGATTGCTCTTTGAATTTGCATCTAGCGGATTGCACTACTAAGAAACGTATGGGAAGGATTAATGATGTTATCATTGTTGCAAATATGAATTATGTGCCCATATATTTCATTGTTCTTGATATATATTGCAATCCTACATGTCCTATTATTCTTGGTAGACCTTTCCTTAGAACGATTAGTGTAATTATTGACATGAAAGAAGGAAACATTAGATTCCTATTTCCGTTAAGGAAAGGCATGGAACACTTTACTAGACATAAAATTATATTGCCTTATTAATCTATTATGAGATCTACTTTTGGATTGCATACCAAAGATGAGAATACCCAGATCTATTGCGTTATGCCTAGCTATGGGTGCTAAACAATAGCGCTTGTTGGGAGGCAACCCAATTTTATTTTTAGCTTCTGTTTTTGAGTGTTTCCCACATTATTACCTCTGTAGTAACTGTGTTTTGGTGTTTCAATTAGTTTTTGAGTCAAGTAAGACCTTTGGGATGGTCTATGGTGATTGTTGATTTGATCTTGCTGAAAAATAGAAACTTCTACGCCAAGTCCAGGAATTCTATAAATTTATCGGAGCATTGAATGAGTCTGAAAATTTTACACAAGATTTATGTACAAATTTCCCAGGATTTCCTAATTTTTCAGAATTTTTGGAGTTACAAAAGTATACGAAGTTTCCAGATTGCGACATAATGTTCTGTTTTTGACAAATTCTGTTTTCTTTGTGTTGTTTACCTATTTTGATGTATCTATGGGTCGTATCGGGGGGTATGAACTATGGAGAAGTTGGAATACAATATATATTTCACCAATATAAATATATAATGATTTCACAACAGTACCTAAAATGGTTATTTATTTTCTTATACTAACGGATCTCACGAGTTCTCTGTTGAGTTTTGTGTTGTGAAGTTTTCATGTTTTGGGTAAAGATTTGATGGACTATGGAATAAGGAGTGACAATATCCTAAGCTTGGGGATGCCCAAGAAACCCCAAGGAATCAAGGGTGCCAAAAATCCTAAGCTTGGGGATGCCCCGGAAGGCATCCCCTCTTTCGCCTTCAATCCATCGGTAAATTTACTTGAGGCTATATTTTTATTCACCACATGATATGTGTTTTGCTTGGATCGTCTTGTATGATAAAAGTCTTTGCTTTTTAGTTTGAAAAAATCATCCTTTCTAAACACATATTTTGAGAGAGACACACATCAATCATGAATTTATTAGAATACTCTACGTGCTTCACTTCTATCTTTTGAGCTAGGCAATTTTGCTCTAGTGCTTCACTTATATCTTTTTAGAGCACGATGGTGTTTTGTTTTATAGAAATAATTGAACTCTCGTACCTCAATTATATTATTTTGAGAGTCTTTAAATAGCATGGTAATTGGTTTAGGTTATGAATTTAGTCCTAATATAATAGTCATCCAAGAGGGATATAATAAAAACTTTCATATAAAGTGCATTGAATATTATGAGAAGTTTAATTCCTTGCATAAAGTTTTGAGATATAAAGATGGTGATATTAGATTGATGTTAGGAAGTAATTGTGGATTGGTAGAAATACTTGTGTAAAGGTTTGTGATTCCCATAGCGTGCACGTATGGTGAACCGTTATGTAAGGAAGTCGGAGCATGATTTGTTTATTGATTATCAACCTTTGTGTGAGGGTCGGGAGCGCGCGATGGTTTACTCCTACCAACCTCTCCCCTAGGAGCATGAATCTAATACTTTGCTTCAATTACTAATAGAATTTTGCAATAAGTATGTGAGTTCTTTATGACTAATGTGAGTCCATGGATTATACGCACTCTCACCCTTCCACTTTTGCTAGCCTCTCTAGTACTGCGCAATTTTCATCGGTGCATTAAACCCACCATATATCCTTCCTCAAAACAGCCACCATACCTACCTATTATGTCATTTCCATAGCCATTCCTAGATATATTGCCATGCAACTTCCATTGTTCCGTTTATTATGAAATGCACCATCATTTTTATATTGCTTTGCATGATCATAAGATAGCTAGCATCATGTTTTCATGGCTTGTCCGTTTTTTGATGTCATTTTCTATGCTAGATCATTGCACATCCCGGTACACCACCGGAGGCATTCATAGAGAGTCATATTTTGTTCTAGATATCAAGTTGTAATTCTTGAGTTGTAAGTAAATAAAAGTGTGATGACCATCATTACTAGAGCATTGTCCCATGTGAGGAAAGGATGATGGAAGCTATGATTCCCTCACAAGTTGGGATGATACTCCAGACTTTATTAAAAATAAAAGAGGCCAGTGAAGCCCAAATAAAAAAGAGAGGCCATTGATGCCCATCAAAAAAATGAGAGAAAAGAGAGAAGGGATAATGCTACTATTTTTTCCACACTTATGCTTCAAAGTAGCACCATGATCTTCATGATAGAGAGTCTCCTATTTTGTCATTTTCATATACTAGTGGGAATTTTTCATTATATAACTTCGCTTGTATATTCCAATGATGGGCTTCCTCAAATTGCCCTAGGTCTTCATAAGCAATCAAGTTGGATGCACACCCACTTAGTTTCTTTTTGAGCTTTCATACACTTACAACTCTAGTGCATCTGTTGCATGGCAATCCCTACTCACTCACATTGATATCTATTAATGGGCATCTCCATAGCCCGTTGATACGCCTAGTTGACGTGAGACTATCTTCTCCTTTTTCTTCACAACCTCCACCATATTCTATTCCTCCTATAGTGTTGTATCCATGGCTCACGCTCAGGTATTGCGTGAGAGTTGAAAAGGTTTGAGAACATAAAAGGTGTGAAAAAATTGCTTGACTTGTCATCGAGGTTGTGCATGATATAAATACTTTGTGTGGGGAAGATGGAGCATAGACAGACTATAGGATTTTGCAGGGATAACATTCTTTTGCCATTATATTTTGAAGAGACACAACTGCTTTGTTAGTATGCTTAAAATATTATTGTTTTTATGTCAACATTAAGCTTTTGTTTTGAATATTATGTATTTGAACATCCATGCCACAATAAAGGATATTACATGGATATATATGTTAGGTAGCATTGCACATCAAAAATTCTGTTTTTATCATTTACCTACTCGAGGACGAGTAGGAATTAAGCTTGGGGATGCTGATACGTCTCCAACTTATCTATAATTTTTTATTGTTCCATGCTATTATATTATCAGTTTTGGATGTTTTATATACATTAATATGCTATTTTATATTATTTTTGGGACTAACCTATTAACCTAGAGCCTAATGCCAGTTTCTGTTTTCCTTGTTTTTGTGTATTGTAGATAAGGAATATTAAACGGAGTCCAAATAGAATAAATCGCCGCGATGATTTTTCTTGGACCACAAGACATCTACTGGACTTGGAGAGGAAGGCAGGAGACCTGGCAGGAGGTCACAAGTCACCCTGGCATGGCCAGGGGGGCGCCCCTGGCTTTGGCCCTCCAGCAGGTCCTCTAACCCTAATCTTCGGCCTATAAATTCCCAAATATTCCCCCAATACCAAAAAGAGCAATGATAATTTTCCGTCGCTGGAAGCCTCCGTTCCCGAGAGATCCAATCTTGGAGCCTTTTCCAGTAATCTGCCGAAGGGGGATTCGATCACGGAGGGCATCTACATCAACTCCATTGTCCCTCCGATGATGCGTGAGTGATCCAACATAGACCTACGGGTCCATAGCTAGTGGCTAGATGGCTTCTTCTCTCTCTTTGTTCTTCAATACCTTGTTCTCCATGATCTTCATGGGCATCTGTCCGATGTAATAATCTTTTGTAGTGTGTTTGTTGAGATCCGATGAATTGTGGGTTTATGATCAACATATCTATGAATATTATTTGGTTCTTCTCTGAATTCGTATATGCATGATTACATATCTTTGCAAGTCTCTTAGAGTTATTAGTTTGGTTTGGCCAACTAGATTGGTAATTCTTGCAATGGGATAAATGCTTAGTTTTGGGTTCAATCTTGTGGTGTCCTCACCCAGTGACAAAGTAGGGGTAGCGAGGCACGTATTGTATTGTTGCCATCAAGGGTAAAAAGATGGGGTTTTCATCATATTGCTTGAGTTTATCCCTCTACATCATGTCATCTTACCTAATGCATTACTCTATTCTTCATGAACTTAATACTCAGATGCAGGCAAGAGTGATAACCCACAAGTATAGGGGATCGCAACAGTTTTCGAGGGTAGAGTATTCAACCCAAATTTATAGATTCGACAAAAGGGGAGACAACGAATATTTGAAGGTATTAGCAGCTGAGTTGTCAATTCAACCACACCTGGAGATTAATTATCTGCAGTAAGTGATCAGTGGCAAAGTAATATGATAGTTTTGATAGTAGGGACAACCGTAACAATAATGGTAACAGTGATAACAGTAACTTTGTAGCAAGTGTAACAGCGATGATAGCAGTAGTAACTTAGCAGAAACAATATAAGATAAATTCGTAAGCATTGGATCAATGACTTGTTGGATGATATTCATCATGAGACAGTTATAACCTAGGGCGATACGGCACTAGCTCCAGTTCATGGATATAATGTAGGCATGTATTCCGTAAATAGTCATACATGCTTTATTAAAAGAACTTGCATGACACCTTTTGTCCTATCCTCCCGTGGCAACGGGGTCCATACTGGAAACTTAGGAATATTAAGGCCTCCTTTTAATAGAGAACCGGAACAAAGCATTAACACATAGTGAATACATGGACTCCTCAAACTACGGTAATCACCGGAAGAAGTCCCGGTTATTGTCACTCTAGGGTTACCGGATCATAACGCGTAGTAGGTGACTATAACTTGGAAGATTGGATCTAAAACTTACATATAATGATGATAACATAAACGGTTCAGATCTGAGTTCATGGCACCCGGGCCCAAAGTGACAAGCATTAAGCACGGCAAAGTCATAGAAACATCAATCTAAGGTGGGTTGGACTCTAATTCTTTGTCCTTGATTTTTTCTGGAATAATGTGATTTTATAGCGTCGGGATCAGGGTCTGCAGGGCCACCAAGTGTGTACAACCCACCTGGGCATGCCAGGAGAGGGGGGCGCGCCCTGGTGGGTTGTGCCCACCCAGGTGCCCCTCTCTGGCAGGTCTTGGCTCCAGAAATTCTTATTATTGGTATAAAAAATCCTCGCAAAGTTTCTTTCCATTCCGAGAACTTTTATTTCTGCACAAAAACAACACCATGGTAGTTTTGCTGAAAACAACGTCAGTCCGGGGTTAGTTTAATTCAAATCATGCAAATTAGAGTCCAAAACAAGAGGAAAAGCTTTAGGAAAAGTAGATACGTTGGAGATGTATCAACTCCCCCAAGATTAAACCTTTGCTTGTCCTCAAGCAATTCGGTTGATAAACTGAAAGTGAAAAAGAAAAACTTTTATGAACTCTTTTGCTCTTGTTTGCATAAATAAGCTTAAACAACACCTAGGATTTCAGCCAACATTATAAATAACCATGTCGACAATAACTCTTAAAGGTTATAATGACTCATATCAATGACATAACCAGCTAGCGAGCAACAATAAGATATCTCAAACAGCAACACGTTGTCAAAACAACCATGATATAATATGACAATAGTGGTATCTCACTAGCCCTTTCTGAGACCGCAACACATAAATGCAGAGCACCTCCAAAGTTCAAGCAGCGACTAAACATTGTAATTCATGGTAGAAAAGATCCAGTCATGATGCACCCAACATTAGCTACACACAATGCATAAATCATGACAACTGTGCTCTTCTCAGTTTTTGGCGCTTGTTTTAGAAGTTGATGACACAACATAAAAGTAAATAGATAGTCCCTTCGCAGAGCGAAGCAGTGATTTGCACAGGTGCCAGAGCTCAAATTTTAAAACAGAGATAAATGATATTTTGAGGCATGCACCCTTCTCATCTACTTCACGACCATCAGTTATCAACATCTTCCATGCTAAGCACGCTAGTGGCGGTTCCCAAGCGATAAAATTAAAGGGTTTTGACGCCATGCACCCAACATTAGCTACACACAATGCATAAATCATGAAAAGTGTGCTCTTCTCAGTTTCTGGCGCTTGTTTTAGAAGGTGATGACACAACATAGAAGTAAATAGATAGTCCCTTCGCAGAGGGAAGCAGTGATTTGCAGAGGTGCAAGAGCTCAATTTTTCAAACAGAGATAAATGATATTTTGAGGTAGGCACCCTTCTATTCAACCCAAATTTATAGATTCGACACAAGGGGAGCCAAAGAATATCCGAAGGTATTAGCAGCTGAGTTGCCAATTCAACCACACCTGGAGATTAATTATCTGCAGCAAGTGATCAGTGGCAAAGTAATATGATAGTTTTGATAGTAGTGACAACAGTAACAATAACGGTAACAGTGATACCAGTAATTTTGTAGCAAGTGTAACCGCGATGATAGTAGTAGTAACTTAGCAGAAACAATATAAGATAAATTCATAGGCATTGGATCGGTGACTTGTTGGATGATATTCATCATGAGACAATTATAACATAGGGCGATACATCACTAGCTCCAGTTCATCGATATAATGTAGGCATGTATTCCGTAAATAGTCATACGTGCTTTATTAAAAGAACTTGCATGACATCTTTTGTCCTACCCTCCCGTGGCAGCGGGGTCCATACTGGAAACTAAGGGATATTAAGGCCTCCTTTTAATAGAGAACCGGAACAAAGCATTAACACATAGTGAATACATGACCTCCTCAAACTACGGTAATCACCGGAAGAAGTCCTGGTTATTGTCACTCCGGGGTTACCGGATCATAACACGTAGTAGGTGACTATAACTTGCAAGATCAGATCTAAAACATGGATATAATGATCATAACATAAACGGTTCAGATCTGATTTCATGGCACCTGAGCCCAAAGTGACAAGCATTAAGCATGGCAAAGTCATAGACACATCAATCTAAGAACATAGTGGATACTAGGGATCAAGCCCTAACAAAACAAACTCGATTACATGATGAATCTCATCCAACTCCTCACCGACGAGTGAGACTACGAAAGATTTACTCACTCCCGGTGGGGAGCATCATGCAATTGGTGATGGAGGAGGGTTGGTGATGACGAAGAACGAAGATCCCCCTCTCCGGAGCCCCAAATGGACTCCAGATCTGGCCTCCCGATGAAGAACAGGAGGTGGCAGTCGCTCCATCTCATGGATTGCGATAATTCTTTCTCCCTGTTTTTTTCTGGAATAATGTGATTTTATAGCGTCGGGATCAGGGTCTGTGGGGCCACGAGGTGGGTACAACCCACCTGGGCGCGCCAGGAGAGGGGGGCGCACCTTGGTGGGTTGTGCCCACCCAGGTGCCCCTCTCTAGCAGGTCTTGGCTCCAGAAATTCTTGTTATTGATATAAAAAATCCTCGCAAAGTTTCGTTCCATTCCGAGAACTTTTATTTTTGTACAAAAACAACACCATGATAGTTCTGCTGAAAACAACGTCAGTCAGGGGTTAGTTTAATTCAAATCATGCAAATTAGAGTCCAAAACAAGAGGAAAGCATTAGGAAAAGTAGATACGTTGGGGATGTATCAACTCCCCCAAGCTTAAACCTTTGTTTTGTTGTCAAGCAATTCAGTTGATAAACTGAAAGTGAAAAAAGAAAAACTTTTATGAACTCTTTTGCTCTTGTTTGCATAAATAAGCCTAAACAACACCCAGGATTTTAGCCAACATTATAACTAACCATGTCAACAATAATTCTTAAAGGTTATAATGACTCATATCATTGACATAATCAGCTAGCAAGCAATAATAAGATATCTCAAACAGCAACACGTTATCAAAACAACCATGATATAATATGACAATAGTGGTATCTCGCTAGCCCTTTCTGAGACCGCAAAACATAAATGCAGAGCACCTGCAAAGTTCAAGTAGCGACTAAACATTGTAATTCATGGTAGAAAAGATCCAGTCATGATGCACCCAACATTAGCTACACACAATGCATAAATCATGACAACTGTGCTCTTCTCAGTTTCTGGTGCTTGTTTTAGAAGGTGATGACACAACATAAAAGTAAATAGATAGTCCCTTCGCAGAGGGAAGCAGTGATTTGCAGAGGTACCAGAGTTCAATTTTTAAAATAGAGATAAATGATATTTTGAGGCATGCACCCTTCTCATCTACTTCACGACCATCAGTTATCAACATCTTCCATGCTAAGCACGCTAGTGGCGGTTCCCAAGCGATCAACTTAAAGGGTTTTGACTCCATTGGGAGTTTTTGTTTGATTATTTGAGCGATTAACTCTTTTTGTATTTTGCAGTTTGGGAATGGGCATCCCTATTACCGCCCTTTTCTCGTGCGATGGCGAGTGAATAAACACTCAAGATAATAACCCGCTTAGCATGGAAGATACTGACCACCTCCTGTCGTTCCATGAACGATCTAGGCACACAAAATAGATAATTTTTAGAAGTTTTTATAGGTGGCACATGCAAATTTACTTAGGACGGCAGGGTAATACCGTATATAGGTAGGTATGGTGGACTCATCTGGAATAACTTTTGGGTTCAAGGTTTTTGATGTACAAGCAGAGTTCCCACTTAGTACAGGCGAAGGCTAGCAATTAGATTGAGAAGCGTCTAGCTAGAGAGCAACAATTGTGATAACCATGCATTATGCATAAGTAACATTGGACACTAGCATGAGTAGGATATGAACACCATGAACTTAAATATAATGGAGGCTATGTTGGTTTTGGTTCAACTACATGCATGAACATGTGCCAAGTCAAGCCACTCGAACATTCAGAGGAGGATACCATATCATCATACTACATCACAATCATTTTAACGCTATGTTGATATCCAAGATAAATCATTATCAACTCCCAGCTACTTATGCATGGCATGAGAAACTATAATCTCTAATTATCATTGCAAACATGTTTAATCATAATGGGCTGAATCATGGATACTAGGTTAAACATATTTACACAAACAAAACAAGTCGAGTTCATACCAGTTTCTCTTGCCGCGGCCAGTTCATCGAATGTCGTCATTATTGACTTTCACTTGCATGACCGAACGATATGAAAATAATAGTAGTGCAAGAGTGCCATGGACTAAGCTGGAATCTGCAAACAATTTATTCAATAGGAGAAGACAAGGTAAAATGTGCTCTTTATTAGTTCAACAATTATTCATATGAGAGCCACTCAACAGTTTTATCGTGGTCTTCTCCTAGGTAAGACTCGAACAAAAGAAAATAAATTCAGAGAGACACACTAAAATATTTTTGGAGTTTTTGGTTTTCTTGAACAAGCAAATAAAAAGCAAAAACGAGAGAAATTATTTACACGGGAAAGCACCCAACAAGCAAAAGAAGAACAAGGAAATCTTTTTGGGTTTTCTATTTAATATTACTGCTAAGCATACATAGAAAGTAAATTGACTACAACAATTTTTTTTTCTAAAGTTTTTCAAACACACAAGAAGAAAGCAAGAAAATAAATCTAGGCATGGATGATACAATGAAAAAGTGTGGACATTGACAAATATAATAAGTGGACATGAATGTAAAGTTGGTGAGAAACACGTGCTCCCCCAAGCTTAGGCTTTTGGCCTAACTTGGTAATCGATTAGTAGCCTGAATAGTAGTTGGAGTGGTAGCTCACAAAGGCTCTCGGTGCGGATGCCTCGGCCTGCCGTGCTGCCTCCACTGCTGCGTTGTGAGCTCGGGCCTCGCTCTGAAGAACAAAATATCTTCCTTTGCTATTACAGTCAAAAAGAGGAGGCGCATGCAAATATGTGTGCTCAACAAAGTTTTGGTTAAACAATAGATTATAAGTGAAGTTATCAACCTTTCCCTTGAGAATTTTATGATCTTTTAAGGTGTCAAAATCTAAATACTGCATGGGTAGGACAGGATCAAAGGGCAAAGGTGAAACACCCAGCCCTCGTGCTAAATGCGTGGCATATATTCCACCATAGAAATAGCCACTGTTAGCGTTATGCTGAAGTCTACGTGCAACAATCGCTCCAAGGTTATAATTCCTTTCACTGGTGAGAGCAGTGCAAATGAGGCTCAAGTCTGGAGCACAGAGTGTACTACAGTCTTGCTTGCCTACTATACATTTCCCATTAAATAATGCAAAGTACTGAATTGCGGGAAAATGAATGCTCTTTATTCTACCTTGTGTCACTCCCCTCGTCTCACTGTAGCAAATACTAGTTAAGAATAATTGGTACTCAGCCCTTTGCGGTTCGTCAAGCGAACCCCAGAATGGGAGTTTGCAGTGATAGGCAAAATTCTCTAATGACGTGCTATATGGATTATCATAAAGCATAAACGACACCCTAGACTCACGGGGATGGAATTAAAATCCTTTGACAAACGATTTAGTGAGAATGTGGTGTTGTTTGCACTTATCTGAGATGTAGGGACCGAGACCGGCATTGTGAACATATTGCTCAAATTATGTCTTAATGCCCACACGCATCATATACTCATCGCAAGGCCATAAGCATGTTTTGGTGGCGGCATCTTGTGTGGAACTTTCACTTGGTTCAACATAAGACCGGCGAGCAGAATTGTCACTAGAAGATGCCCCCGAGGATCGTCTCCTCGAAGAACTCCTTCCACATAGGTTCATCATGTCCGCGTACAATTTTCAAGCAACAATCCCCCCAAACAGTTTCGGAAATGGAGCTTCGAGCAAAGAGATCGAAATCCGTGGGTTTGAGCTCAAGAACATGGGAGAAAGAGAAATGGAGATTTTTTTCTGGAAGTAAGGGATGATGTGGGATGAAGAGGTAAGTGAGGGGGCCCACGTGGGGACCACAACCCACTAGGGCGCGCCTGGGGTTCCTGGCACGCCCAGGTGGGTTGTGCCCATCTAGTGCACCTCCCTCCGATATTATTTGCACCAGAAATTCAGAAATATTCAGAAAAAAAATCGTGTAAAATTTTCAGGGCATTCTGAGAACTTTTATTTTTGGGTCATTTTTTTATTGTACGGGAAATTCAGAAAACAAACAACACACGACATTCTATTTTATTCAACTAATAAAAACAGAAAACAAAAGGTACGGACAAAAGGTAGTGCTTACTAAATTTATCAACTTCATACCGCTCAAAAATGATTCATTAATAAGGTTGACCAGGTCTTATTAACAACCACTTTCGATTAGCATGAAACCGAAGAACTTTCGTAAATCACTAAGTTACCTCAATGGGGATATGCATTTCACCAATAATAATCATGTCATTTTTCTTTTTGACAGTAGGTAGAGGTATTTGAAAACTTCCAACAATGATTGTAGGAGATTTTTCAATAACATTAATGCCATTCACTTGGAATTGTTTCATCGGAAAGTGCACCGTATGCTCATTACCATTGATATGAAAATTCACCTAGCTTTTATTGCAATCAATAACATCCACTGCAGTATTCAAGAAGGGTCTACCAAGAATAATCGACATGTTGTAGTCCTCCGGCATCTCAAGTATAACAAAGTCAGTCAAAATAGTAACATTAGCAACAACAACGGGCACATCCTCACAGATACCGATAGGTATGACAGTTGATTTGTCAGCCATTTGCAAAGATATTTCAGTAGGTGTGAGTTTATTCAAATCAAGTCTTTTATATAAAGAGAAAGGCATGACACTAACACCAGCTCCTAAATCACACAAAGCAGTTTTAACATAATTCTTTTTGGTAGAGCAAGGTATAGTTGGTATTCCCGGATCTCCAAGTTTTTAGGTACTCCATCTTTGAAAGTGTAATTAGCAAGCATAGTGGAGATTTCAGCTTCCAGTATTTTTCTCTTATTTGTGATGATGTCTTTCATATACATTGCATAAGGAGGCATTTTCAAGATGTTAGTCAAGCGAGTACGCAGAAAGACTGGCCTCAGCATTTCAGCAAAATGTTCAAATTCTTCATCATCTTTCTTTTTAGTTGACTTGTGTGGAAAAGGCATAGATTTTTGAATCCACGGTTCTCTTTCTTGACCGTGTTTTCTAGCCACAAAGTCTCTTTTGTCATATCTTTTATTCTTAGGTTGTGGGTTATCAAGATCAACATGTGGTTCTATCTCAACATCATTATCTGTTTTTTATCATTTGTTTGAGTATCTTCATGAAACTCATCATTATCCTTTTCATTATCACTAGGTGAGTGTTCATTACCAGATTGAGTTTGAGCATCTTAGATGAAGTTTCATTATCATTATCAGGAGGTTTCTCTATTTCAGGTTCACTAGAAGTATGCAAAGTCCTATCATTTTTATTTTTCCTTTTCTTTTTAGAAGGACTTGGTGCACTAGTGTTAGCTCTTTGTGATTCTTGTTCAATTCTTTTTTGGTGTCCCTCAGGATAAAGTGGTTCCTTAGTCATTTTACCTCCTCTAGTTGCAACTCTAACAGCAAAGTCATGCATATTATGATTCATTTCATCAAGCAATTCTATTTGAGTTTTAGAAACTTGTTCTAACTAAGTTTGAACCATAGAAGCATGTTTCCCAACACCTATAACATCATTTGAGATTCTAAATAACAAGTCACCCAAGCGAGCAATCATATCAGAATTATATTTCAATTGTTTCATAACATTTGCATTAAAGTGATCTTGTTTTCTAATATAGTTTTCAAACTCACAAAGGCATTGACTAGGATGCATATTGTGAGGATTATCATTATCATTGAACTTCATTAGAGAATTTACCTCTACCACCTTAGGCAGTGGTGGTGTATTAAGCCCATGTATTTCTTCAACACGAGGTAAAATTTTAACATCCTCAGCTTTGATACCTTTTTCCATCATCGATTTCTTTGCCTCTTGCATATCTTCGGGACTGAGATATAATATACCCCTCTTCTTCGGAGTGGGTTTAGGCAGTGGTTTCAGAGTAGTCCAATCATCATATTTTTTCAATATGTTATTCAATAATTCTTCAGCTTGTCCAATAGTTCATTCCCTGAAAACACAACCAGCACAACTATCTAGAAAATCCCTAGAAGCATCAGTTAGTCCATTATAGAAGATATCAAGTATTTCATTTTTCTTAAGAGGATGATCAGGCAAAGCATTAAGTAACTGGCAAAGCCTCCCCAAGCTTGTGGGAGACTCTCTTCTTTAATTTGCACAAAGTTCAATATTTCCTGTAAGGTAGCTTGTTTCTTATGAGCATGAAAATATTTTTCAGAGAAGTAATAAATCATATCCTGGGGACTACACACACAACCATGAGCAAGAGTATTGTACCAAGCTTTAGCATCACCCTTCAATGAGAAAGGAAATAATTTGATAATAAAGTAATAGCGAGTTTTATCATCATGAGTAAAAAGGGTGGCTATATCATTCAACTTAGTAAGATGTGCCACAACAGTTTCAGTTTCACAACCATGGAAAGGATCAGATTCAACCGAAGTAAGTAACTTTGGGTCGACAGAGAATTCATAATCCTTATCATCAATAAAGATAGATGAAGTAGCAAACTTAGGATCACACTTCATTCTAGCATTCAGAGATTTTTTCTTTATACTTGTGTAATAATTTCTCTAGATCATCTCTATCATTGCAAGCAAGAATATCTCTAGTTGTTTCTTCACACATAACATAACCTTCTGGTACCTTAGGCAATTCATATCTAGGAACGCTAGTTCTAGCAGGTGTTTCAGGAGATTCAGTTTCAAGCTCATCATCAGATTCAACAACATCATGTTGTATAACTCTAGCAATTTGTTTATCAAGAAATTCACCAAGTGGCACATCATCATTATCAAGCAAGGTACTAGCATCATCATAAGCATTATCCATAACAGAAGTAGCATCATCAATAACTTGCGACGTACCATAATTAATAGCATGTGGTGATGTTGCAAGTTTACTCATAACAGAAGGTGAATCAAAAGCGGAACTGGATGGCAGTTCCTTACCTCCCCTCGTCCTTGAGGGAAATATCTTAGTCTTAGGATCCTTCAGATCTTCATAGTGATAATATGATAATAATCCCAAGTGACTCAACAAATATAGCTAGTCTCCCCATCAATGGCGCAAAAAAAGGTCTTGATAACCCACAAGTATAGGGGATCACAACAATTTTCGAGGGTAGAGTATTCAACCCAAATTTATAGATTCGACACAAGGGGAGCCAAAGAATATTTGAAGGTATTAGCAGCTGAGTTGTCAATTCAACCACACCTAGAGATTAATTATCTGCAGCAAGTGATCAGTGGCAAAGTAATATGATAGTTTTGATAGTAGTGACAATAGTAACAGTAACAGTAACAACGATAGCAGTAATTTTGTAGCAAGTGTAACAACGATGATAGCAGTAGTAACTTAGCAGAAACAATATAAGATAAATTCGTAGGCATTGGATCGGTGACTTGTTGGATGATCTTCATCATGAGACAGTTATAACCTAGGGCGATACGGCACTAGCTCCAGTTCAACGATATAATGTAGGCATGTATTCCGTAAATAGTCATACGTGCTTTATTAAAAGAACTCGCATGACATCTTTTCTCCTACCCTCCCGTGGCAGTGGGGTCCATACTAGAAACTAAGGGATATTAAGGCCTCCTTTTAATAGAGAACCAGAACAAAGCATCAACACATAGTGAATACATGAACTCCTCAAACTACGGTAATCACCAAAAGATGTGCCGGTTATTGTCACTCTGGGGTTACCGGATCATAACACATAGTAGGTGACTATAACTTGCAAGATCGGATCTAAAACATGGATATAATGATGATAACATAAATGGTTCAGATCTAAGTTCATGGCACCTGGGCCCAAAGTGACAAGCATTAAGCATGGCAAAATCATAGCAACATCAATCTAAGAACATAGTGGATACTAGGGATCAAGCCCTAACAAAACTAACTCAATTACATGATGAATCATCCAACTCCTCACCGACCAGCGAGCCTACGAAGGAATTACTCACTCCCGGTGGGGAGCATTATGGAATTGGCGATGGAGGAGGGTTGGTGATGACGAAGAACGAAGATCCCGCTCTTCGGAGCCCCAAACGGACTCCAAATCTGGCCTCCCGATGAAGAACAGGAGGTGGCGGCGGCTCCATCTCGTGGTTTATGTTAATTATTTCTCCCTGATTTCTCTCTCGAATAATGTGATTTTATAGCATCGAGATCAGGGTCTGTGGGGCCAGCAGGTGGGTACAATCCACCTGGGCATGCCAGGAGAGGGGGGCATGCCCTTGTGGGTTGTGCCCACCCAGGTGCCCCTCTCTGGCAGGTCTTGGTTCCAGAAATTCTTATTATTCATATAAAAAATCCTCGCAAAGTTTCGTTCCATTCCAAGAACTTTCATTTCTGCCCAAAAACAACACCATGGTAGTTTTGCTGAAAACAACATCAGTCCGGGGTTAGTTTAGTTCAAATCATGCAAATTAGAGTCCAAAACAAGAGGAAAAGCGTTAGGCAAAGTAGATACGTTGGAGACATATCAAGGAGTCGGTCGATGTGTGGAGTAATAGTCGTAGATGCAGAATTGTTCCGGTCTACTTGACACGGACGTGATGCCTATATGCATAATCATTGCCTTGGATATCGTCATAACTATGCACTTTTCTATCAATTGCTCAATAGTAATTTGTTCACCCACCGTGTTATTTTCCTTGAGGAGAGAAGCCTCTAGTGAAACATATGGCCCCCGGGTCTATTTTCCATATTATATTTTCAGATCTATATACCAAACATACCAAAAGTACCTTGCTACAATTTTATTTACCTTTTTACTTTCCGCAATCTTTTACATCTATCTCTATCGGATCTAATCCTGGCAAGTAATCATGAAGGGATTGACAATCCCTTTATAGTGTTGGGTGTAAGTGTTTGATTGTTTGTGTAGGTGCATCTATTGGTGACTTGCTTGTTCCTCCTACTAGATTGAAACCTTGGTTATCAACAACTGAGGGGAATACTTATCTACTTTGCTTCATTACCCTTTCCTCTTCAAGGGAAAACCAACACAAGCTCAAGAAGTAGTAGGGCCACAAGCCATCAAGGGTCCCCTCCCCCCTAGGCCACGTTGTGTTGCCTTGTGGGGCCCACGTGGCTCCATTGCGCGTGATTCGAACGCTGAAAAATCTTATAAATCCTAGAAACACCGGAAATAAAGAGAGACTCTCCGCTCTCCTCCCAACTCTGTATACCGACGAAAAACCCATCTAGAGCATTTCTAGTAACCTGCTGAAGGGGGTATATCATCTTCGATGGCCATCTTCATCATCCCGGCGAAGGCCATGACGAGGAGGGGTAGTTCACCCTCGGGGCTAAGGGTATGTACCAGTAGTTATGTGTTCAATCTCTCTCTTTCTCATGTTCTTGAGATTTCACAATCTTGATGTATCACGGGCTTTGTTAACACAGTCAGATCATATGGTGTTATTCCATTGTCATCTTGTTGTGATGCATTGAATATTTCCCTTTGAGATTTAGTTATGTTGGATTGAATATTTTGGTTTGAGAACACTTGATGTATGTATTGCATGTAGATACGTGTAGTGACAAATGGGTATTCAAGTGATTCACTAGATATATGTTATGGCTTCAACTTGTGGATTCCGGTGACCTTGGGGATCTATGCATAGGGGTTGATTGCACGTTTTCATACTAAGCTCTCCGATGGAAATCTTGGGGTGCTCCTTGAAGTTCTTTGTGTTGGATTGAATATGATAGATCTGAGATTGTTTGATGCATGTGGCATAATTTACCCACGGATACTTGAGGTGATATTGGAGTATCTAGGTGACATTAGGGTGGATTGATATGTATCATTGGTGTTATTTTAGTATGAACTCTAGGGCTATTCGTGACACTTATAGGAATAGCTCAACAGATTGATCGGAAAGAATAACTTTGAGGTGGTTCTACTACCTACACCAATTTCATCTTATTATTCTTCGCTAGATAGGAACTTTGGAGTTATTCTTTGTTGCACATTGAGGGATGATCATATGATTCAACTATGTTAGCTTTGTTGAGAGATTGCACTAGTGAAAGTATGAACCCTAGGCCTTATTTCCAAGCATTTATACAATGTTTTGCTTGCTGCTTATCACTTGTTACCTTGTTGTTTTTATATTTTCATATTACCACAACCTATATCTACCATCCATATTGCACTTTTATCACCATCTTGTCATGGGAACGAACACCTATGGGACCGCGGGGGCCCCTTTCGGTTCAGCGGGGGGGGGGGTGCGAGCTGGCACAAAGAGCCGGTCTGGTGAGCTGCACACGAGGAGTTTTTACCCAGGTTCGGGCCACACGTATGCGTTAAACCCTACTCCTGCTTGGCTGTATTGATCCTGTTCTAGGGTTCGAGCTACAGGAGCGCCATGAACGGCTGCTACGTGAGCTTGGGAACCTTCCCTCTCTCTAACCGTCGGGCTGTCCGGTTGTTTAACCGCATATCTGTCCGAAAGCCCAAAAGCCAAAGAGTCCAAAGAGTCCTCCTGTGTAACACCATGGGCCTCCTTTTATACTTAAGGGAATCCCAACAGTGGCGTACAGTGCACACACGGGGTGCACAATGCTGCTACAGTGCTATCATACCTAACCCTGAAGGAGTAGGACAAGAGCATTAAATGCATCATCAGGGCCTTAGTCCGTCAGTGGGACGGGACATGTGCCGTCCCATCGGCGCCGCTTAGCTCCCTACAACATCGACACCGTGACACACGTCCAGGTGGATCGACACCTGTCCCGTGTGCTGGCGGTGCTTGCCGGGACCTTGCCTTGCCGGGGGCCTGGAGGCTCTATGGCCCTCCCGACAAGGTCTTGCCGGTAGTCTTGAGTCTTCTGTGCTGGTGCTTGGTAAGTCTTCGCTGGGCCTTGCCACTAGGGTGGCTACTACTGCCCATGCACGAGTAAAGGGGCACTAGATGGCCCAAAACCTCTAGTGCACCAACAGGAGCCCCCGGGCCTGGGCCATACACGTCGTGGGGCGTTATTGGGCTAGGCCCAAGTAGTGCACGAGCACGCGTGGCAGGGCCTTGCAGTTGTGATCATTGCGCTCACTGCGCTTCCCCGCAATGCCCATTGAATGCGGGTAGTGCGATACGTGCGTGGCGCGGCCATTGAGTTTTTAATTACCAGGTCAGGTCTTTTTTGCCACGCGTGCCGCATGCATTGTGGGGAGCTAGCAATGGGCGCCCGTGACTTAAAGTCCCTAAGAAAAGGCAGTAAATGCGGCACCATGGATTGGGGTGACGGAGCGGTTGTTGTTCGCCCTGTGATCGAGGGTGCCGCTATTGGAGGAGGTGGGCGGCGTCCTCTGGAGTGGGGGAGAGTCAGCTCCTGCGCTCCCCCCTATAAATTGGGGACGGTGGGGGGCGGAGCTCATCCATCCTTCTCTCGCCCTTCGAGTGTAAAGCTTCGAAGTCTGCCTCCTCCCTTGTCTTCTTGATCTTCATGCAGCGCCCACCCTTCGCCATGACCAGGGGGCGAGGGCGACCACCTTCCTTGGCTGCGAGGAGGAGCTCTCGTCTTGATCATGCCGCCGCTTCAGTCGCGGAGGCGACGGGAGGCTTGAGTTCGCATGGTGGAGGAGGCACGAGGGGCCATGGCCACCGCGGAGGTCGAGGTCAAGGGAGGCGGAGCGCTGCTCCACCCCCTTCTCCTATGCCAAGCATCTCCACCGAAGAGGTCCACGCCAAGGGGACGGCGTTGGACTTCGTCCTCGAGCTGGGTGTTCCCCTCCGGAGCCACTTGCGCCTCCCACGCCCCTTCGCTAGGGTGGTGGAGAACGATCGACCGCCCTTCCTGTGGCTGTGGGTGGCAGGGTGCTGCAATGTTGTGACCTGGTAGATGTTGATTACCCAGCGCGTCGCATCATGTTCCTCAGGCGCGGTTGGAAGACCTTCACTCATGCCCACAACGTCCAGGTGGGGCACGTTCTTCGTTTTAAAATAAAGGAGACCGATACGCTCTCCATCAAGATTTATGGGAGCTTCGGCATCCTCCTCAGCTGCTGTGAAGAGAGCACGAGCAGTGTCGAAAGCTTGTCCTCCGGCGAGAGTGACAGGGAGGACAACAGTGAAGACAGTGGCGATGAGTCCAGTCCTCGGGCGGTCAAGTCGGAGCTCGAAGATTCGAGCTTAGACTGACCACCGGCCGCACCATCGTCGCCAGCCTCATGCCTCTCCCCCTCCCGGCAAGATGTCCTTGCCGGGTGCTTCAGTCCCGGGCGCTGCCTCATATTTCATCTCTAGCATGCCCGCGGACTTCGGCTTCAGGGGTCCATCATCCTTTCCGCCCGCTTCGGCCTTCTCCTCCGCGCAATGCTGGTCCAGGAGGGACCAGCTCTTGCCTGCCCATCTGGTAGCTCTACTCGTCCACGTAGTGCTGGTCCAGAGGGGTCCGACCGGGCTTCTGACGGGGGCCTCTCGCCATCTTTTTGTTCTTGTACCCCGCCTCTCCTTTCCATTCTTTTCTTCTTGTAATCTCTCATAGGGGAGAAAGTCAAATAAAGATGTACTTAGAAAAAAGCAGTATCTGATGTCTACTACACAACTTTATTCTTGTAGACACGTGTTGGGCCTCCAAGCACAGAGTTTTGTAGGACAGTAGCAATTTTCCCTCAAGTGGATGACCTAAGGTTTATCAATCCGTGAGAGGTGTAGGATGAAGATGGTCTCTCTCAAACGACCCTACAACCAAATACAAGAAATCTCTTGTGTCCCCAACACACCCAATACAATGGCAAATTGTATAGGTGCACTAGTTCGGCGAAGAGATGGTGATAAAAGTGTAATATGGATGGTAGAAATATATTTTTATAATCTGAATATATAGAAACAGCAAGGTAGAAAATAGTAAATGGGCACAAAAATGGTATTGCAATGCTTGAAAACAAGGCCTAGGGTCTGTACTTTCGCTAGTGCAATTTCTCAACAGTGCTAACATAGTTGGATCATATGATTATCCCTCAAAGTGCAATAAAGAATCACTCCTGAGTTCCTATTAGCGGAGAACATATGATAGATATTGTTTGTAGGGTACAAAACCACCTCAAAGCTATTCTTTCCGTTCGATCTATCCTAGAGTTCGTACTAAAATAACGCAAGCAATTCTTTCTGATCGATCTACTCAAGAGTTCGTACTAGAATAACACCAAAGCAAATTCATATTCATAATACTCAATCCACACAAAGAACTACAAGGGGTCCCCAAAGTTTCTATCGAAGAAAAGATAATAAAAACGTGCATAAACCCCTATGCATAGATTACCCCAATATCACCGCGGGAATCCACAAGTTGAGTGCCATAACGTATATCAAGTGAACCAATAAGATACCCCAATGTCACCTCAAGTATTCATACTACAAGACATATATCATGTGTTCCCAAATCTAAACATTCAATAAGACATAACAAAACTTCAAAGGGTAAAGATTCAATTCATCACAATACGAGTATAGAGGGGAGAAACATCATATGATCCATCTATATTAAGAAAGCCCATGATATAGATCACGAGAGAGAGAGAGATTAAACACATAGCTATTGGTACAAACCCTTAGCCCCGAGGGTGGACTACTCCCTCCTCATCGTGGTGGCCACTTGGATGATGAAGATGATTCCCCCCTCTGGCAGGGTGCCAAAACGTGGTCTAGATTGGTTTTAGGTGGCTACAGAGCCTTACGGCGGTAGAACTTCTGATCTAGGGCTACCCCAAAGGGTTTCGGAATATTTGGGAATTTATAGTGCAAAGATGGGGTGTGGGAGGCCACCGAGGTGGGCACAACCCACCTGGGCATGCCAGGGGGCCCTGGTGGGTTGTGCCCCCCTTGGGGCACCCCCAGGTGCAGCTCTGGCCTACTGGGTTCCTTCTGGTCCAAAAAAAATCTCCAAAAAGTTTCGTGGTGTTTGGACTCCGTTTGATATTGATTTCCTGCGATGTAAAAAACAAGCAAAAAATAGCAACTAGCACTGGGTACTGGGTCAATAGGTTAGTCCCAAAAATGATATAAAGTTGTTATAAAATGATTGTAAAACATCCAAGAATGATAAAATAGCAGCATGAATACTTCATAAATTATAGATACGTTGGAGACGTATCAGCATCCCCAAGCTTAATTCCTACTCGTCCTCGAGTAGGTAAATGATAAAAATAATAATTTTATGAAGTGTGAATGCTAGAAAAGTGCATAAGTTTGATCAATGATAATTTCAATCACTTTTCCTATCATCATTACAACAATTTTTTTCTCATAAAGTTTTCCAATGTTAAAGTAGCAACCAATTCACATGTTAAGGTTCAAACAATGAATTCTCTTGAAACCCAACAACCTATGTTCTGAGTCACCAAGCAATTGCAATTCAACTTATTCAACAGAGTTTAAGTAATAGCTCCACATACTCAACCATCATATAGTCTTCTATGATTGCTAACACTCACCGCATACACAGGGGCAAAACGTTTCAACCGGACACATAGAAAGATAGGGGCTTATTGCTTTGCCTCCCAACGTATTCACCTCAAGGGTGATGTCAACAATAATAACTCATGCTACCCATATTCAAACATATGTGCCTAGATATTTCCTCACCACATGATGCTTGCCAAAGGAGAAAAATAAAAAGGAATAGAGAGAAAAACTTTGACTCTTGCATAAAAGTAAATACTGAAAAGTAAAAGATAGGCCCTTTGCAGAGGGAAGCAGAGGTTGCCATGCGCTTATTTGTTTGTATGCTCAACCCCTTAGTGCAAAAGAAAATCACAATATATTGCCCCCTATGATAGCAACCTTTATTATGCAGTCAGTCGCTTTTATTACTTTGCCATCACAAGTTCGTACAACGCTCAATTTTCTCTTACACTAAATGATCTAACACTTTTAGAAGCAGTTTTTATTGCCTTATTGCACCGATGACAACTTACTTGAAGGATCTATATCAATCCTTAGGTAGGTATGGTGGACTCTTGAAAATAAGATTTGGGTTTAAGGGTTTTTGGATGCACAAGTAGTATCTCTACTTGGTGTGGAATTTTTGGCTAGCAAAGATGGGGGCAGGCACCACATGTTGAAGGATCTATGACAATATAACTTCTATGTGAATATGAACAAACATAAATCATTACATTGTCTTCCTTGTCCAACGTCAACAATGTTGGCATATAATATTTTGATGGGGGCTCACAATCACAAAAGATTTCCAGGATAGTGTATTTGCATGTGAAAGTTCTCTTCCTTATACTAATTATCCGTGAATTGCTTGTATGACCAATATTGTGATTGTCAAGCCTCAAAAGATTTCACTTTCTAAACCCAATGTGAAGCTACCACTAAGCATGATATGATTTCAACTTCATGACATTCAATTTATTCAAAAATTTACTCATAGGATATAAGTGAAACACAAGAGCAATTCCAAAAACAAAAGAGCTTCGTTGACGGGATGTGAATGCCGCTTACTTAGCCTCCTTGGTGACTATTTGAGGACTCTATTTTATTTAAAACTTTTCAGATCTAAGTATTTTATTAAAACAAAAAGTAAAACAAAAATAAAATGACATTATAAAAATAGCACAACTCATGTGAAGAAGCAAAAACTTAGGCTCAACCGATACTAACAGATAATTGTTGAAGAAGAAAGGTGGGATGCCTACCGGGGCATCCCCAAGCTTAGACGCTTGAGACTTCTTGAATATTATCTTAAGATATCTTGGTCATACCCAAGCTTGATCTTTTGTGTCTCCTTAATTCTTCTCATATCACGGTTTTCCTAAATCTCAAAAGCTTCATCCACACAAAACTCAACAAGAACCCGTGAGATAAGTTAGTATAAACTAATGCAAAAACCTTATCATACTGTAGAAAATCACTAAAATTATTATTCAGCATTTCATACTAATGGATCTGAATATTTAATACTCCTATCCTCAAATAGAATCATTAAACAAGCAAACATAGGCAAACAATACAAACATAACAACAATCTCCCAAAAAGTACAATCCGTAAAGAATGCAAGAGTATCCATACTTATTCAACTTTAAAAATTCTGAAAATTTAACACACTGTAGAAAATTTATCATAGATTATTTTTCAAAAAAGTTTCAACAATTTATCACATTCTGACTTTTCTAGGGAATTTTTGCAACAACGATAAACTTTTTGTTTTCAAACAGCAACATGTAGACTTGCAAAATAAGCATGGTGAGGGCTATCCTTGACATTTTTATTGAAATAAAAGATGCAAAAAATTATTATAAATAACATAAAAAAATACTACCAAAATAAATTGACTCTCCAAGTAAAACACATATCATGTGACGAATGGAAACATAGCTCCAAGTAAGGTTACCGATAATGCTGGAGACGATAGAGGGGATGCCTTCCGGGGCATCCCCAAGCTTAGTTGCTTGGATATTCCTTTAATGTTACCTTTGGGTTGCCTTGGGCATCCCCAAGCTTAGGGCCTTGTCACTCCTAATTCTCCTCATATCGACATCTCACCCAAAACTTGAAAACTTCAATCACACAAAACATAACGGAACTTCGTGAGATGGGTTAGTATGATAAAGAGCAAACCATTTCACTTTGGTACTGTCAAGACAAGATCCATAATTTTTATAACACAATTCCTAATGTATCATATCATTTGAACAATTTATATTGAGCAATATAAGCCATAGAAACTAGAAAACAAGCAAACTATGCATTGAAAAACAGAATTTGTCAAAAACAGAACAGTCTGTAGTAATCTGTACTCCAACCATACTTATGATACTCTACAAATTCTGAAACATTAGGACCACGTGAGAAATTTGTATATTAATATTATGCAAAAATAATTAACTCAAAATCACTCTTCTGTTAAAAATTAGAATTATTTTTGTGAGCGCAAAAGTTTCTGTTTTTCAGCAAGATCAAATCAATTATCACCCCACATAATCCCAAAGGCTTTACTTGGTACTTTATTGAAACAAAAGCAATAAAATATTATTACTACAGTATATTAATCATGTTAACACACAAAAACAGCAGGTAAAAGTGTTGGGTTGTCTCCCAACAAGCGCCTTTCTTTAATGCCTTTTAGCTAGGCATGATGATTTCAATGATGCTCGCATAAAAGAAAAGTATTGAAACATGAAGAGAGCATCATGAAACACATGTCAGGAACATTTAAGTTTAACACACTTCCTATGCATAGGGATTTTGTGAGCAAGCAACCCATGAAAACAAGAACCAACTATCATAGGAAGGCAAAACAAGTACAACTTCAAAACAATCAACACATAAAGAAGAAACTTGATATTATTGAGATATGTAAGAGCATAAGTTCCTCTCTCATAATAATTTTCAGAGGTATCATGAATGGATTAAAAAATATAAGTATCACATACATCACTCTTTTCATGATGAACAAGCATAGAAAATTTATTACTCTTTATGGCATACATGTCATCATAATAATCATCATAGATAGCAACTTTATTGTCATAGTCAATTGAAACCTCTTCCAAAATAGTGGATGTATCACTAAATAAAGTCATGAACTCTCCAAATCCACTTTCATCAATGTAATCATCATAAATAGGAGGCATTCTATCATCATAATAAATTTTCTTATCGAAAGTAGAAGGAACCAAAGGATCATATTCATTAAGCAAATCATCCCCAAGCTTGTGGTTTTGCATATCATCACAATCATTCTTATCAATAGCATGAATGGCACCAATAGTATAGCAAACATTATTATCATATTCTTCCAAGCAAGTGCTAAAAAGATTCTCAAGATTATAAGGGACATCATTGCCTTCCCAATCATAATCATTACAACAAGTACTAGGTATCACAAAATCATACTTAATATCATCATCCTCCATCAACATATTTGATTGACTTTCATGAGGCACAATGGTGATAGGAGCAACATTATTTGGGAGAGATACCTTTTTACCTCTATTCTTTCTTATTTTCTTCTTCACCACATCATGTGTGGGTTTAATTAATTTTTTCAAGCTTCTTGTTGAAGAGATTGATTGGATAGGAAGCTCCTCCTCGTTACCCGATTCATCATGATAAACACTAGGAGGGTATTGGGAAATATTTTCCCTTTCATTAGTACTCTCTTCATATTCTATTTGTTTTCTTGTATTTAGATAGTTGGCAATATAAGGATTCTCAATGCAATTTACCTCACAAAACATATAAATTTCCTCTAGATCAAAATTAAGAAATCTCTCGGGATTTGGAAAACCCTTAGTTATACGTTTGATTTCTTCATACGCCAAAAGAAGACTAAGTTCTTTATGATGCTCAAGGGTAATCAAGTTGTCACAATTTTTGGACACGATTTGATCATGAAATAATTTGAATTGGAGATTTAAATGACCATGTTCATTGCAAAGTTCACAAGGATGGCGAAAGAAATTACATCTTTCAGCACAATCATCTAGCCTCTCTTGCAACTTTTTAGTTTCTAAATATTTATGCTTCTTACAAAATCTATCTTCCCTTTTTGGTGTGCATTTGCACTCCCAATTCACTCCGCAAAAATTGATATGCTTATAAGAAACATTTTTGTCATGACTTGTGCAATCATCATTAACATTTTGGATAATCAAAGAATTCATACTAACAACATTGCAATCATGCTCATCATTCAAATATTTTGTGCCAAACATTTTATTGACTTCTTCTTCTAACAATTGAGCACAATTTTCCGATCCATCATTTTCAAGAAAGATATTATAAAGATGATCAATAATATGATGCAACCTCAATTCCATTTTTTGTAGTTTTATTTAATAAACCAAACTAGTGATAAAACAAGAAACTAAAAGATTCGATTGCAAGATATAAAGATATACCTTCATGCACTCACCTCCCCGGTAACGACGCCAGAAAAGAGCTTGATGTCTACTACACAACTTTATTCTTGTAGACACGTGATGGGCCTCCAAGCGCAGATTTTTGTAGGACAGTAGCAATTTTCCCTCAAGTGGATGACCTAAGGTTTATCAATACGCGAGAGGTGTAGGATGAAGATTGTCTCTCTCAAATGATCATGCAACCAAATACAAGAAATATCTTGGGTCGCCAACACACCCAATACAACGGAAAATTGTATAGGTGCACTAGTTCGGCGAAGAGATGGTGATAAAAGTGTAATATGGATGGTAGAAATATATTTTTATAATCTGAATAAATAAAAACAGCAAGGTAGCAAATAGAAAACGGGCATAAAAACGGTATTGCAATGCTTGAAAACAGGGCCTAGGGTCTGTACTTTCGCTAGTGCAATTTCTCAACAGTGCTAACATAGTTGGATCATATGATTATCCCTCAAAGTGCAATAAAGAATCACTCCCGAGTTCCTATTAGCGTAGAACATAAGATAGAAATTTCTTGTAGGGTACGAAACCACCTCAAAGCTATTCTTTCCGTTCGATCTATCCTAGAGTTCGTAATAAAACAACGCAAGCTAGTCTTCCCGATCGATCTACTCAAGAGTTCATACTAGAATAACACCAAAGCAAATTCATATTCATAATACTCAATCCACACAAAGAACTACAAGGGGTCCCCAAAGTTTCTATCAGAGAAAAGATAATAAAAACGTACATCAACCCCTATGCACAAATTACCCCAATATCACCGCGGGAATCCGCAAGTTGGGTGCCATAACGTATATCAAGTGAACCAATAAGATACTCCAATGTCACCTCAAGTACTCATACCGCAACACATAGATCATGTGTTCCCAAATCTGAACATTCAATCCGGCATAACAAAGCTTCAAAGGGTAAAGATTCAATTCATCACAATAAGAGTATAGAGGGGAGAAACATCATATGATCCATCTATATTAACAAAGCCCATGATATAGACCACGAGACAGAGAGATTAAACACATAGGTACTGGTACAAACCCTCAGCCCCGAGGGTGGATTACTCCCTCCTCATCGTGGTGGCCGCCGGGATGATCAAGATGACCACCGGAGATCATTCCCCCTCCGACAGGGTGCCGGAATGGGGTCTAGATTGGTTTTAGGTGGCTAGAGAGCCTTGCGGCTGCGGAACTTCTGATCTAGGGCTACCCCGAAGGGTTTAGGAATATTTGGGAATTTATAGTGCAAAGAGGGGGTGCGAGAGTCCACCGAGGTGGGCACGCACCACCTGGGCATGCTAGGGGGCCCTAGCGCGCCCTGGTGGGTTGTGCCCCCCTCGGGGCACCCCTAGGTGCAGCTCTAGCCCATTGGGTTCCTTCTGGTTCAAAAAAAATCTCCAAAAAGTGTCATGGTGTCTGGACTCCATTTAATATTGATTTCCTGCGATGTAAAAAACAAGCAAAAAATAGCAAGTGGCACTGGGCAGTGGGTCAATACGTTAGTCCCAAAAAATGATATAAAGTTGCTATAAAATGATTGTAAAACATCCAAGAATGATAAAATAACAGCATGAATACTTCATAAATTATAGATACATTGGAGATGTATAAGTATCTTATGTAAATTTACCCCATTTTGAATGAACATGCATTATCTTCCTTTGTAGACTGTTTCTATGTATGGAATTTTCCCTACGCCCTTTCTGGAAGAATCTTGCCAGCATGTGTAGCCCTACCGCGAGCGCTTTGATGAATGGGTCCTTAGCAGCTTGCTGGCGGTGCCACTACCGGCAAGACGCCTTGGCGTCCTTGGTGCGGCTATTCAAGGCGTCGGCCTTACTCGAAAATGGGATAAGGGTGCAAGCGCCATCACTTGGATCATTTAGCGGACTCGAAACAAAACAAGGAGCGCGGGCGAAGCCACTTAAACCATCGACCGGTCCCAAACGCAGTGAGGGCACATCCAATTGCAACAAGGTTCCCATGCATGCAGGTTTTCCATACAGAAGTCGAAATCGCTCCAGGAAAATAAATTTACGGCAAGGTTTCACATGGGGTTTTCGCAACTTATATTTTTGTTGCCTTTATCCTTTCGGCAAGTTTTTTTGGAACGTTGCTCATAGTTATCCGTACCATCATCCCCCCGGCAAAGTTTCATGCGAGGGATCCTTCTGCCCTTTGGACAAAGAAAGAAGAGAAAATATGGATATGGAACCTTGGCGGTTTGTTAGTTCTTGCCAGAATTAAGCGTAATGCAACACTCCACATAAACATGCACATAAGTAAACATGAGAATCGAACAGGATTGCAGAACACTTATCTTTATTTATCTATGCATTGGGTCTGAGCCTGGCTTTGTACTAAGGATTACATGCTTCAGCGGCAAGACTTCTACAAAAGGTGGTTGCCGGGGCTGGCCCGGCAAACGCGCCTCATGGGTAGAACTTTCGAAGATGTTCGAGGTTCTAGGATTTGCTCACCGGAATGCCATCCTAGGTCTCCAGGCAGACTACGCCGGGCCTAGTGACCCGTACTACCCGATAAGGGCCTTCCCACTTTGGCATCAACTTGTTTGGATTCTTGGCAGACTGAACTCGCCGAAGAATAAGGTCACCTTCCTCAAGACTTCTGGCATTGACCTTGCGGCTATGGTAGCGGTGCAAAGCTTGCTGTTAGCGTGCAGCTCTCACAGTAGCCTGAAGACGGTCTTCCTCAAGGATCTTCACATTGTCTTGCCGCAACTGCTCTTGCTCGGGCTCATCATAAGCGAGTACTCGAGGTGACCCGTATATGAGTTCCGTGGGGAGCACTGGCTCCGCCCCATAGACAAGGGAGAAGGGTGTATGGCTAGTAGCTCGATTTGGTGTCGTACTGATTGACCAAAGAACCACCGACAACTCATCAATCTAATTTCTTCCGCACTTGTGCAGCCTATCAAAAGTTCTTTTCTTGAGACCTCGCAGTACTTCAGCATTAGCCCTCTCTGCTTGGTTGTTCCTCCTCGGGTGGGCAATGGAAGCAAAACAGATTTTGCTACCAAGGTCTTGGACATACTGCATGAAGGTGTGGCTCGTGAGCTGTGTGCCATTGTCAGTGATGATCCTGTTGGGAACACCAAAGTGGAAAACTAGTCCCTTAAAGAATCTGACGGCTGACTGTGCTGTCACCTTTCTCACTACGTCCACTTCCGGCCACTTTGTGAACTTGTCGATTGCCACGTACAAGTACTCAAAGCCCCCGACAGCATGGGGAAAGGGACCCAAGATGTCGAGCCCCTAGACCGAAAATGGCCAGGAGAGAGGGATTGTTTGAAGGGCTTGAGCTGGTTGATGTAGTTTCTTCAAATGAAACTCACATGCTTCACATTTCGTTACTAACGCAGTTGCATCCTGGAGGCCAGTGGGCCAAAATAAACCTTGCCAGAATGCCTTTTTGGCAAGTGCTCTTGATCCTATGTGGGAGCCACATATACCTCTGTGTATCACTGCCAATAGCTCCAGTCCATCCTCCCGAGAAACGCACTTGAATTTCCCGTAGTTCGGTCTCTTCCTGTACAGGGCATTGTCTACGAACTGGTACATATGAGACCGGCGGGCTACTTTCTCTGCTTCCTCTTGTTCCTCGGGGAGTTCTCCTGTCTGAAGGAATCGGACAAGATGTTGTGCCCATCTTGGAGCCTGGGGCTCGACAACAAGGATGAAAGGCGTATCCTCTATCGGGGGAGCATTTGCCTCGACGGCAAGGGCCTGAGGGCCTTCCAGAGTTTGTTGTGCCCCGGCAAGCCTGGCGAGAGTGTACACTTCTACGACAAGAGCCGATGGCCCTGCCGGAGCATAGTACTCACCGGCAAGTCTGCCGTTCTCTTGGGCAACTTTCTCGTTGGCGGCTTCAGGGAGCTTTGCCGGGAAATACTTGTCGGAACTTAAATTCCTTCTCTTCTCTTGTCAAGTTGATGGTGTCACAGAGGGTTGAGTTAGTTGGAGCACGAATGTTCCTGGTTCCATAGGTAACTTAAGGGCAACACATTTTGACAGGCCATCAGCAACGTTGTTCTCTGCACGTGGAACATGCTCCATTTGCAGGCCGTCAAAATGCTCTTCCAACTTCCTCACTTCATCTACATAAGCTTCCATTAACGGACTCTGGTAATATTTGTTCACTTGCATGACGACAAGTTGAGAATCACCCCTGACAATAAGTTTCTTGATCCCAAGGTCCGCCACGATCCTGAGACCGGCAAGCAGCCCTTCGTACTCAGTAGTGTGGTTTGTTGATCTCTCCTGGGGAAAGTGCATATGGATCACATATCTGAGGTACTCTCCGGTGGGTGTGACAAGCAGCACTCCGGCACTAGCGCCTTGCAGCGAGAAAGCTCCATCAAAATACATGATCCACTCTCGATCAGTCTCCCTGTCGGGGAGAGTTGACTCTGGAATTTTTTCATAGGGCGTTGGGGTCCATTCTACAATGAACTCCACCAAGGCCCTGCTCTGAATGGTCTAAGTGCTTTCAAACTGAAGACCGAAGCTTGATAGTTCCAGAGCCCACTCTACAATCCTACCGGTAGCTTCTAGGTTCCGCAATATCTGCTGTAGCGGGAAGCAGGTGATAACGGTGATCTCATGTGCTTGGAAGTAATGGCGCAGCTTCCTCGAGGCCATAAGAAGGCCGAAGTGAAAATTTTGCCCGCCAGAATACCTTGATCTAGCCCCCTGCAACAAGGAGCTGACAAAATAGACTGGTCGCTGCACCACTTTCTTCTTCTAAATTATCTCTTTCAACTGCGCAGATCCTTCCTTGCCGGCACCAAACCCTGCCAAAGGCTGTCTTGGCTCATTGTTTGGTGCCTCTGCCGTTGCCGTTGCTTCTTTGTCAACCTCTCTTTTGTTGGGGAATGTTGCATGGGAAACAAAAATTTTCCTACGCACACGCAGATCTATCCATGGTGATAAGCATCTACGAGAAGGAGAGTGGATCTACGTACCCTTGTAGATCGCTAAGCGGAAAGCATTAAGAAACGCGGTTGGTGTAGTCGAACGTCTTCGCGATCCAAATCGCCGACCGTCCCGCGATCCAATCACGATCTGTCCCGCGATCCAATCACGACCCGTCTCGCGAACTTGATCACGGTCCTTCCGATCTAGCACCGAACAGACAACACCTCCGCGTTTAGCGCACGTACAACTCGATGACGATCTCCGCCTTCTTGATCCAGGAAGAGGGAGCAGAGAGGTAGAAGAGTTCTCCGGCAGCGTGATGGCGCTCCAGCGATGGTGGTGGAGCTATTCCGGCAGGGCTTTGTCTAAGCACTGCAGAAATCCGATCTAGAGGAGAAACTATGCACTGGAGGAATGGGCAGCATGTGGCTAAAATTGTATGCAAAAAACCCTAAAACCCACCAGTATATATAGGAGGAAGGGAGGAGAGGCTTGGCACAAGGGCCAAGCCTCCTTTGGTTCGGCCGAAGTGGGGAGGAGAGGAGGACTCCTCCTCCAATCCTAGTAGGACTAGGATTCCTCCTTTTTGGCCTTTTTTCCACCTTTTCCCTTTGGGCTTTTCCCCCCTAGCCGCATGGGCCTTGTGTGGGACTTACACCATCTCACAAAAGGCTGGTAATTATTCTCCCACATCCCATGAAGCCTCTTGGGTCGAAATACCCCTCCCGATGGTCTCCCAGTACACTACCGGCACTCCCGGTACACTACCGATTAGCTCGAAACTTTTCCGGCGACCAAAACAGGACTTCCTATATATGAATCTTTACATATGGACCATTCCGGAGCTCCTCATGACATCCAGGATCTCATCCGGGACTCCAAACAACCTTCGGTCACCACCATACATAACTCTATACTACTGAAACGTCACCGAACCTTAAGTGTGCAGACCCTGCGGGTTCGAGAACTATGTAGACATGACCGAGACACCTCTATGGTCAATAACCAATAGTGGGACCTGGATGCCCATATTGGTTCCTACATATTCTACAAAGATCTTTATCGGTCAAACCTCTATGTCAAGGATTCAGTTAATCCCGTATGATGTTCCCTTTGTTCTTCGATATGTTACTTGCCCAAGATTCGATCGTCGATATCTCCATACCTAGTTCAACCTCGTTACCGACAAGTCTCTTTACTTGTTCCGTAATACAAGATTCTGTGACTAACACTTAGTCACATTGCTTGCAAGGCTTATTGTGATGTTGTATTATCGAGTGGGCCCTGAGATACCTCTCCGTCACACGGAGTACCAAATCCTAGTCTTGATCCATGCCAACTCAATAGACACCCTCGGAGATACCTGTAGAGCACCTTTATAGTCACCCAGTTACGTTGCGACGTTTGATACACACAAGGCACTCCTCCGGTATCCGTGAGTTGCATGATCTCATGGTCATAGGAACATATACTTGACATGCAAAAAACTGTAGCAATAAACTGACACGATCAAATGCTACGTTTGTAGTTTTGGGTCTTGTCCATCACATCATTCTCCTAACGATGTGATCCCGTTATCAAATGACATCACATGTCAATGGCTAGGAAATCTTGACCATCTTTGATCAACAAACTAGATCACTAGAGGCATACTAGGGACATAGTGTTGTCTATTTACCCACACATGTAATGTTTTTCCAAACAATACAATTATTGCGTGGATAATAAACGATTATCATGAACAAGGAAATATAATAATAAACACTTTATTTATTGCCTCTAGGGCATATTTCCAACATCTTTCAGCCACTAGTGCAGCAGTCACCACTTGATTCGTTACCGCCAAGTACAGTAGCAACGCCTCTTGTGGTTTTGGCACGACTAGGACTGGCGGAGAGGAAAGGTATTTCTTCAAATCCTACAGCGCTGCCTCCGCTTTTGGAGTCCATTTCATTGGACCTGCCTTCTTAAAAGATTTTGAAAAAGGGCAAGGCACGCTCACCAGACTTTGAGATGAACCTACTAAGAGCAGCAACACAGCCGGCAAGGTGTCGCATGTCCTTGACTCATCTTGGTGCCTCAATCTGCTCAATTGGTTTGATCTTGTCGGGATTCACTTCGATTCCGCATTAAGACACAAAGAACCCGAGAAGCTTGTCGGATGGGACGCCGAACACACATTTCTCGGGGTTGAGCTTCATGTTGATCTTGCGCAGATTGACGAACGTCTCTTCTAGGTCTTCTATGTGTGTGGCCTTGTCCTTGGTTTTGACCACTATGTGATCCATATAAGCCTCTATATTTCTATGCATCTGGGGCTCAAAACCAATCTAGACCACTCTTGCAAAGGTAGAACTAGTGCTTTTCAACCCGAATGGCATTCGCAAAAAGATGTACGTACCACATAGGGTGATAAACACGGTCTTCTCTTCGTCTTCCTTGGCCATAAAGATCCGATGATAACCGGAATAGGCATCAAGGAAAGACAACAAATCGCAGCCGGTGGTGGAGTCCACAATCTAGTCAATGTGCGGCAAGGGAAAAGGATCTTTGGGGCAGGCCTTGTTGATGTCTGTGAAATCAATGCATAGCCTCAACTTCCCATTCGCCTTGCGAACTACGACTGGATTGGCCAACCACGTAGGGTGTAGTACTCCTCTCATCAGACCAGCTGCCTCTAACTTCTTGATCTCTTCGGCAATAAACTGCTGCCGCTCCAAAGCTTGCTTCCGAACCTTCTCCTTGACGGGTCGTGCATGCGGACAGACGAAAGGTGGTGCTCAATCACCTTCCTAGGAACGCCAGGGATATCAGATGGTTGCCATGCAAACATATCGACATTCTCCCGCAGGAAGGCGACGAGCGCGCTTTCCTATTTGTCGTAAAGGGTGGAACTTATGCTAAAAGTTCCCCCCGTGCCATCCTCCTTGGTGGGCACCTTATTGTTTCTCGAGGAGCTGCCTTGGACTTCTTGCACTTGCCGGTGGAGCTCACTGGCGCATCATCAAAAGTAGCGCAACACTCCGAAGAGGCACGCTTGCCGGAATGTGCGCCAGAGGCCTTGCCGGTCTTCTTCCCCCCGAGAGCTTCGGCAGCAGGAGCAAGTGTCTTGGCGACAAGTGCTGCGGCTATGCCCCGGTAGAGTTGGTCAGCATAGATAAGCATGCTCTTCTTGTCGGAGTTGATGGTAATGACGCTCATTGGTCCGGGCATGTTAACCACGTTGTAAGCAAAGTGAGTGCCCGCCATGAACTTGGCCAGTGCCGGATGCCCGAGAATGCCATTGTATAGCAATGAGATCTTGGCAACGTCAAAGATGATCTTCTCTGTTCTGAAGTTGATATTGCTGCGGAACGTCACCGGTAGCGTGACCTTGCCTTTCGGATGAGTCCTTCCCGAATGGACCCCTTGGAAAGCGCCTGTCGGCTCGAGATCTTCGTTGGGAATCTACAGCCTCTGAATGACATCAGGCGAGATCAGGTTCAGGCTGGTCCCGTTGTCGACTAACATCTTCGTCACCTTGAGGTTGCGGATTGTTGGCGAGACCAACAACGACAGGCACCCGACCGCATTTATGCGATAAGGGTGAGCCTCGGCTTCGAAGATGATAGGAGTGTTGGACCATTTCAGAGGTTTCTGTGCGTCGACAAAGGGCTCTGCGGCATTAACCTTGTGCGCCCACTGTTTTAGTTGGCGGTGAGAGGAATGCGATGAGGCTCCTCCTTCTATGCACAAAGCCTCCATAGCCTTTTGAAACTCATGCTCACTGGACTCGTCGTCCTCTGCGACATCATCATCATCTCCCTCTTGCTTGTCGCGACCGCGGGAGGGTCGATACTTATGTTGCTTGGGCTTGCCACGGCGGCCTCCTTGGCCAACACGCTTCTTGCCGACCCCCTCAGCACCATCTTAGCTCTTCTCCTTGTCGCGTCTTTCATATTCAGCCCTCTGCTTCTCGGCAAGTTGCTCAACTTGCCGGCAGTCTTGGAGGTCATGGACTTTGGTGCGATGGATCTTGCAATACTACTTGCTAGAGTCTTCTGGCTTGCCGGCAGCCGCCAGGGCATGGGAGGAGGTGCACCCGACAACATTGTTGCCAGGGTCGTCAACCTTGGCTTTCTTGGTGGCGCTGGGGTTGCCGGATCCTTCAACGGCTAGCACGGTCTTGCCCTTGCGCTTCTTGTTCCGTCGCCGACCCTTCTTTGCCAGGGCAGCGGTGTCTTCATCTTCGGAGTCGACCTCTGCACCGGCATCCTCGCCGGGGAGTCTTCTCCCTTCTTCAGCTCGAGCACATTTGTCTACCAAAGAATAAAGCTCAGCGACATCCCTGACACTATTCATTGCCAGCTCTTCCCGCATCCTACGGTTGCGCACGTTCTGATGGAACGCGCTATAACAGTGGTAGGGTGAACGTCTGGGATGTTGTGGTGCACGCGGCTGAACCTCTAGATGTACTTGCGCAGAGTTTCGCCTTCCTTCTGGGGGATGACGTGTAGATCGCTCTCCTCACCAGGAGCTTGATGACCCCCGGTGAAGGCGCCAACGAACTCGTGACACAAGTCCGCCCAGGAGGCGATGGATCTCTCCGGCAAGTGCATTAGCTATGACCTGATGTTGGGCTTAAGCACCAACGGGAAGTAGTTGGCCAATATCTTGTCGTCGCGGCCCCCGGCAGCTTGCACCGCGATGGTGTAGACACTCAGGAACTCTGACGGATGGGTCTTGCCGTCATACTTCTCCTGGACTTCTGGTTTGAACGTGTAGGTGCTGGCCCACTGGACTTGCCACAGCTCGGGGGTAAATGCTGGACAACCCACCTCGTAAGGTAGGCTGACAGGGTACCCCGGCGCGGACTTGTCTATAGTGGGTCCCGCGCGCCTGTCTGACTAGAGGCACGCTTCCCGTCGTCGCTCGGTCGCGGTTCGAGCGTCCTCCTTGCCACGTTCCCGAAGAACATGACTCTAATCACGGCGCGTTCATGGGTCAGACGACGTCGTTAAGTAACCATCGTGGGCGTCAGTCCATCGGGTCAACGACCAATGATGCTGTCACGGAGGATAGTGCGCTGAGGTCGTGCCGACCCCGGGCACTTCACCGCTGGTCTGAGGCGGCCCTATGGGCTGAAGCTTGTCTACGAGGCTGGGAAGGCTCTGAATGGTAGCTCTCCATTCGTCGACCTTCTCCGCAGCTACATAGCAACTTTCAGAGCCAATAACTAGAGCTACAGGAAGTCTCCAACCACAAATAAGGAATTGACAGAAACTACACACCATGCTTATCAAATTATCCAACTACACAAGCCGGAATGGAGGCACACATCAATAAGCATGAAGCTCACAAGTTGGCATCATGAAACAAATTTTAAGGACTTAGTGAAAATAATAGTTTTCTGGAATCTGAGTTAATCTAATAGCTAGTTGACAGCAGAAACTAATGGTGACAGAGACCACCTTGTGGCATGAAAATAACAGGATGATAGAGGACAACATCTTCTTCAAAACACTAGCACTGAGCTTGAGCTAATTCTCAACATATCACTTGGTAGCATCCACTCTTCATGGCATAAAAATATTAATAGGTTCTTAGACTTAGAAATATTTAGCATGTTTGAAAACAACAACATTTTAGTGGCTACTTTAGAGCATGGTTCCCACTCATATGCAAGTTTAACATGACAAAGATAAATACCATGGCATTCTACACATCAAAGGCTACCATATTCATGTTGGCACAAATATCATAGCATACATGGATTAAATATAACAAAAATGACAAATGGCACATTGAGACAAAATGACATTTTGTCAAACTTTCTCAAATGACCAAACAAGTCACACCAATGGATTCCTTGGGTGATTCTACCCCAAAATCATATTTCATACTCATATGATTATATGGAGCATCATGACAAAACACTAGGTAGTAAAAATCCCAACATTCCTATAAGTAAAAACTTACTAGATATATCCAAGATAAAAAATGCACATATCCAGATTTAGCAATTATACTAGAAATGGAAATATCTATTATAATAATTAAAACAACAAAACAATAAGTAACGATAAGAACGAGACATCTAGCAAAGCAAAAATAGTGTCAGGATCCGGGTACGATCATCTTGCCTGTTGGTTCTTTAGAGGGACAAAGAGCGGGGTCCTCGTAGTGGTACTCTCCTGGATCCTCGTACTCAGTTTCAGCACTCGCTTCTACCCAAGAGACACAGCAACAATAAACATCCAACCAAGTTGCAATGCACAAACAACATGATGCATGATTCATTTGAAGTATTTAACATGGCAATCCTAAACTAGTCATGTTTCACCTGCAATAGTTTAGTTGTTTACAATTCTGGACAAAGCCTCATGTTAGGTTACTTAAACATGCATGAACATGGAAAATATGAACGCTTCATGTAAAATCGATAAAAATGCATATGTAGAACATAAGAAACGCAGGTACGGTTCTCACGCTACGCTCACGTCAAGTTACGAAGGCAAAACACAAGACAAAGAAGGACATGGTCTACTCCTTGGCATTCCAAGGTATCCACTGGATAGGCCATGAAAAACCAACCACAATGGAGTCAAATATCAAGCAATTACAAGGAGTATAGCTCCCACAAGTCACAAAACACTAAATCAAACAATCTGCCACAAAACAGCAACATAGCAACTTTCACAACCAATAACTAGAGCTACAGGAAGTCTCCAACCACAAAAAAGGCATTGACAGAAACTACACAGCATGCTTATCAAATTATCCAGCTACGCAATCTGGAATGGAGGCACACATCAATAAGCATGAAGCTCACAAGTTGGCATGATGAAACATATTTTAAGGACTTGGTGAAAATAACAGTTTTCTGGAATCCGAGTTAATCTAATAGCAAGTTGACAGCAGAAAGTAATGGTGATAGAGGCCACCTCATGGCATGAAAATTAAAAGTATGATAGAGGACAACATCTTCTTCAAAACACTATCACTGAGCTTGAGCTAATTCTCAACATATCACTTGGTAGCATCCACTCTTCATGGCATAAAAATATTAACAGATTCTCAGACTTAGAAATATTTAGCATGTTTTAAAACAACAACATTTTAGTAGCTACTTTAGAGCATGGTTCCCACTCATATGCAAGTTTAACATGACAAAGATAAATACCATGTCATTCTACACATCAAAGGCTACCATATTCATGTTGGCACAAATATCATAGCATGCATGGATTAAATATAAAAAAAATGACAAAATGGCACTTTGAGACAAAATGACATTTTGTCTAACTGGCTCAAATTACCAAACAAGTCACACCAATGGATTCCTTGGGTGATTCTACCCCAAAATCATATATCATACTCATATGATTATATGGAGCATCATGGCAAAACACTAGGTAGTAAAAATCCCAACATTCCTATAAGTGAAAACTTACTAGATATGTCCATGATAAAAAATGCACATATCTAGATTTAGCAATTATACTAGAAATGGAAATATCTATTATAACAATTAAACAACAAAACAATAAAAGAAAAACCACAATTGATAGGGGGGCCCACCTGGCATAGACACCAGGGCCCCCTAGTGCATGACAAGTGGGGCCTAGGCCCACTTGTCATACACACACACTCAGCTACACACACACACACAACATAGCACACACACACACACACACTACACTGGTTCTGGCAGCCACACCAGATCCATCACATGCACACCACACACTGACACAGCCACACCAAGTACACAGCCACACGAGATGTGGGCTGGCCAAACCAGATCCACACACACACACTCACTGCGCACGGGATCCGGCACCACACTGGATCTGAACACACAACACACACCTGATGCAATCAAAAAAAGAGGAAAAGAGGTGGGGGGGAAGCAGGATCGAACCCGCGATCTCGCGGTCTCGCCCCAGGTTCCCTACCACTTCACCACTCGATGGTACTCGACAGAAGGAGGGGTACTAGCGCTCTTATTCTAACTGGCCGCACACTTCTCTGACAAAACTGAATTTGGGCCCTCCGGCGACAGCAAACATGCGCCGAACTCCGGCGGCTACGACGCATCTCCGGCGAGGGAAAACCGATGCGGGGGCTTCGGACTCTATGGGGATCCATCCCCTGCTCGAATCACGACGAGGGGACGGAGGCAACGGCCCTCAAGGCCCTGCTTTGACAAAACGGCGACGACGCACAGGGTACGACGACCGGTCCTGGCAAGCTATGGAGCGAGGTCGTGGCGCTCACTGAGGGGAGGATCATGATGGTCTGAATGCGGTGAAGAGGAGGAAGAAGCGGCGAAGACGCGGCGGCGATGAAGAGGAAGAAGATCGCCGACAACGACCCGCTCCCTTGCGGACGACGGTGACGAAGAAGCACACTGCCGAGAGGTGATCCTCACTCCCTAGCTGCGGGAATGGAATGCGGACAATGGCCCCGTGCTGCACGCCATCTCCACGGGCGACAAGGGCCACCGGAGGCGCGAAGGCGACAGCGAGACGACCGGCAGCGGCTCTCTGTGTACTCTGAAACTACAAAGCTTACCTGACAGAGGAGGAAGAGAAGGGGAAACGGAGGAGGGAGGAGGAGAAGGAGGCGGCGGCGGAGAGAAAGGGGAAGGGGCAACCCTAGGCTTTCGTGCCCTTATAAAGGGGGGGGGAAACGCCGGCCTCGGCGTCCGTGAACCCTGGCGGCGACGTGACGCGCACACACTCTGACGAGCTCACTAATCTCATGGAGAACGATGGGAGCAGGTGACCGTTTCGCTGCGGCTGGGCCGGCTTCGCGCACTAGCTGGGCCGCGAGGGGAAGAAAGCCCAGTCTCACTCCCTCTCACACACAGAGAAAACTCAGCAGGGTTTTCTCATTAAAATAAAACAGCAAGACAAGAAAAACCATCAGAGGAAAATAAAAAGGATTTTTGATATAAAAAAAATAGTTTTGTCTAAAATAAAATGTGACCTATTTAATAAAATTAACAAGAGGATTTTCAAAGCAAGTATTTTTAATACTTTATAAAACAATAGCCCCCTGTTATTTTAAAACCCCAATACCATAAAGCTCAAACACCAAAAGAACAACACACATAGGCTCAAATTAATATTGGCTACCTCATGAACATTTTTAACAAATTTTATTAGCAAGTTAATTTTGTTGAAGAATGATAATAGGACTAAAAGGTTTTTAGGTTTTGGGTTTGAATAACAAGAGAGAGGGAAGGAGTTTGATGCCGACTCCTGCACACACATCCAGAAGACCACCGCACATCACAACAAGGTCAAAAGAAGCATACCACATTTATGTAATGCAAGACATGATGATGAAATGATGCGATGCATGATGCATGAAACAATGGCATGGTAAGGATCAAGCTCAAATGCATACATGACATGACACATGGGTCCACCTAGGTTACATGCCATAAAAGGTAGGGGCAGCACTTGGGCTGTTACAACTCTCCCACACTACAAGAGGATCTCGACCTGAGATCTAGGAACGGAAGAACTTTATATATTCGGAACAGAGAAGATCCTCATGTTCCCAAGTAGATTCTTTGTCATAATGATGAGACCACTTCACCTTGAGAAACTTGATTAACTTGTTGTGAGTCTTACGCTCAGTTTCTTCGAGAATAGCCACTGGATGCTCACGATAAGAGAGGTCTTCTTGGAGATCAATGTCTTGGAGGTCAATGGTACGCTCGGGAGTCTTGAAGCACCTCCGGAGCTGAGAGACATGGAAGACATCATGCACATTTGTGAAGTTTGGAGGAAGCTCTAGCTGATATGCAAGTTCACCTTTCTTGCCAACAACTCTGAAAGGACCAACAAAGCGAGGAGCTAGCTTCCCTTTAATTCCAAACCACTAAGTGACCTTCACGGGAGAGACTCTAAGATAGACTACATCATCAACTTGAAAGGAAACATCCCAATGTTTGTTATCGTAATAACTCTTTTGTCGGGATTGAGCTGCTTTGAGGTTCTCACGAATGACACGACACATCTCTTCTGCTTCGGTGCTCATGTCATTGCCCAAAATTTGACGCTCACCAGTTTCAGACCAGTTAAGCGGGGTACAACACTTCCTGACGTAGAGAATCTCGAAAGGGGCCTTGCCTGAGCTAGCTTGAAAGCTATTGTTGTATGAGAATTCAGCATATGGAAGGCAGTCTTCCTATTTCATGCTGAACGAAATCACACAGACTCTGAGCATATCTTCAAGGATCTGATTTACTCTCTCAACTTGACCACTTGTCTGCGGATGGAATGCAGTGCCGAAACGGATCTTGGTACCCATAGCAGTCTGGAAGGACTCCCAAAACTTGGAAGTAAAGAGGCTTCCACGGTCATATGAGATGAGCTGAGGAATACCATGCAAAGAAACTTCCTTGGCGTGTATAACTCTGCTAGCTGAGCTGCCGAGATAGATTCTTTGACTGGAAGGAAATGAGCAACTTTGGTCAGCTTGTCGATAACCACAAAGATGGCATCGTTGCCTATCTTGGACTTGGGAAACCCAGTGACGAAATCCATCTCCACATGATCGAATTTCCACTCTGGGATAGGCAAAGGCTGAAGAAGACCTGCTGGACGTTGATGTTCCGCCTTCACTCTGTGACAAACATCCCTCTCGTTCATGAACTGAGCAATTTCATGTTTCATGCGAGTCCACCAGAAGGTTTGCTTTAGATCCTGATACATCTTGGAACTGCCTGGATGAATGGAAAGAAGAGAATTGTGTGCTTCGTCCATGATAACCTTCCCGAGATCACCTTTTGGAACCACCAGACGGTCCTCAAAGAACAAGGTATCTTTGTCATCAATGCGAAAGCACTTATACTTCGGAATGCCCTTGGCCACACCTTTCTTCACTTTCTTCACCATAGCGTCAAGAAGTTGAGCTTGGTGAACCTGATCTTCCAGAGTCGGAGAGACTTGAAGATTGGCAAGAAATCCTTGCGGAATCATTTGAAGGTTGAGCTTGCGGAAGGCTTCACAAAGCTCGGGTTGAAGAGGCTTCAGGATGAGACTGTTGAAGTACGCCTTTCGGCTGAGTGCATCTGCAATGACATTTGCTTTCCCAGGAGTATACTCAATGCTTGCATTGAAGTCCTCAAGCATTTCCACCCAATGAGACTGCCGAAGATTAAGATTGGATTGAGTGAAAATATACTTCAAGCTCTTGTGATCAGTGTACACCTCAACTAGTCTACCCAACAACAAATGCCTCCAAGTCATTAGAGCATGAACAACTGCCGCCAACTCGAGATCATGAGTGGGGTAGTTCTTCTCCGCAGGCTTCAACTTACATGAGGTATAAGCAACTATCTTCTTATCTTGCATGAGAACACCACCAAGACCATGGAGAGAAGCATCACAGAAAACTTGGAAAGGCTTTGACTGCTCGGGAGGAACAAGAACTGGAACTGAATTCAGTCTCTGCTTGAGCGTATTGAATGCCACATCACACTCAGGAGACCAAACATACTTGACACTCTTCTGGAGGAGATTAGACAGAGGCTTAGCAATTTGAGGGAAGTTCTCCACGAATCTTCTGCAATAACTAGCAAGCCCGACGAAGCTACGAAGCTGCTTCACATTATGAGGAGGCTCCCACTTCAAGATTGCCTCAACTTTCTCAGGGTGCACTTTAATGCCCTCGACAGAGATCACATGCCCAAGGTACACCACTTCATTGAGCCAAAACTCACACTTGGAAATCTTGGCATAGAATTGATGTTCTCTTAGCTTGTCCAACACAAGCCTGAGATGCTCTGCATGCTCTTCTTCTGTCTCCGAGAACACAAAGATATCATCCAAATAGACCAAGATGAACTCATTCTTGAAAGGAGAGAAAATGAAGTTCATCATTCTTGAGAAGGTTGGAGGAGCATTTGCAAGACCAAACGACATGACAGTGTACTCATAAGAGCCAAAACTCGTCCTGAAAGCGGTCTTTGGAATATCTTCTTCGCGAATGCGAATCTGATGATAACCCATGCGAAGATCAAGCTTTGAGAAAACCTTGGCACCTTTCAGCTGCTCAAACAACTCATTGATGTTGGGAAGTGGGTACTTGTGTCTGATTGTCTTCTTGTTCAATGGACGGTAATCGACACAAAGCCGGTCCATGCCATCCTTATTTTTGACAAACAAAACACCACAACCCCATGGAGAAGAACTTGGTCAGATCAGACCCAGACGTTCTTGTTCATCTAGCTGCTTCTTCAACTCTTTCAGCTCTTCGGGGCCAAGTTTATAAGGGCGCTTGCAAACCAGTTCAGTTCCGGGCTCGAGGTCAATCACAAACTCGAATGGCCGGTGCGGGGGCATTCCTAGCAATTCTTTTGAGAAGACATCTTCATACTCACAAACCACCGGAATTTGAGAAATAGCCGAGATTTCACCCTTCTCATTAAGAGCAAAGAGACAGATTGTGTCATCACGAGCTGCGAAAATAATCACATCTTCTGAAGGAAGAGTCAGCTTGACTTCTTTTGCTTGACAATCAACATAAGCCTTATTCATAGCCAGGAAGTCCATGCCCAGAATGAGATCAATGTCGGAATTTCTGAGAACAATTGGAGAAGCCAGAAAAGAATAATTCCCAACTTCATGGAGGCATCCTGAACCACCATTTTTGAGCTGAGACGCTTCCTGGGGGACACAACTTGCAATGCATCAGGCAAAAACTCCATGGTAAAACCATGTTCTTCCGCATAAGCATATGACATGAAATAATGCGATGCACCAGTATCAAAGAAAACTTTAGCAGGAAAATAATGAACTAAGAGATTACCCATAATCACATCATGAGACTGCTCTGCTTCAGCTTCATACACCATGTTCACCCTTGCTGACTTGGGATTATGCTTCACCATTGCATTGCCTGGAGGCCTGACTAGAGGAGGCGAAAGACGTCGCTGGTTGCACTTGTTTGAATAGTGACCCTTCTGACCATACTTGTGACAAGTAACCTCAGATAGTGGACGAAAGTTGCGCTGAGGAGGAACAACAGCTGACTTTGGTGCCTGGGGTCTCTGCTGATATCCTGGGTTGGGTGGGTGGGAAGAACCATGGCCGCCGAACTACTTTTGCTGCTGAGGAGGACAAAACGGAGGAGGATTAGGCACCCAATATTTCTGCTGCTTGGAACCATCTGAGAGCTGGAAGAAGAATATGAATCCCTTGAATGCTTCCTTGAGTTCTCCAACTTGAGCTGAGTTGCCTCGACCTACAAAGCCATATTGTAGAACTGATCAAACTCACGAGGCTCTTGAAGGACTAGACCTGACAGAAGCTCATCCTTGAGACCACCTCTGAACTGATAGATCATGGCCTTGTCATCTAGAACATCTTGCTTATCATAGCGGGCTAGATTCTGGAACTCGATGTTGTACTGATAGACAGACTTGCTCCCCTGCTTCAGGTGCCTGAACTTCACACGCATCTCCTCGACAAAGCTTGTCGGAATGTAATGGGTCCTGAAGTCACGACAGAAATCATCCCAAGTAACAACACGATTGCCCCTGGAATCCTTGTACTGCTGCCACCAATCAGCTACCTGACACTTGAGCTGGAACGACGCAAAATTGACAAAGTGCTCTGGTCTGACATTGCTGCACTCAAAATGCTTACTCATGTCACGAAGCCATTCATCAGCATCAAAAGGCTGCTCACAACAGGTGAAAGACTTGGGCTGGTTAACAAGGAACTGGTCGAGCGTCGCAAACTGAGGTTGATTCTGAAAATTCCCTTGAAAGCCTTGTTGACCCTGATCTCTTTCTTGCAACAGCCTGAGCAACATCTGAGTGTTTGCATTGGTTGCGGCCATCACATCTTGCCAAGCTTCAGGAGGAGGAGGCGGTGGCGGGGGTGGTGGAACATCAGATTGCTCCTCACCACAGTCCGCAGTCATGCGAGTTGTTGGAGCCATCCTGAAAATGGAAAAAAACATCAGCACCTCATTGACAAAGATGAATTCAAAGCTGAATCAAATGCTTGTAAGAAATTGAATGAATAACACAAACATCCTTCCTACTGAAAAATTAGTAAGAATGCTCTCTTCGGTTTTGCGATAACATCATCAGATATTAGAAGCCACTTGCAATAACACAATTATTGAGCTAATGTTGCTCAGAACAAATGTATATGCCCTCATACATCTGAAGAAGATGATCCTAGATAACTACATGAGTTCCCACCTAAGAACTTCCGGAAATTTTTTGGTTATGCAATCCGATGTGGGGGATACAAGGAGGAAATATCTCACACAACTAGCAAACCTACACCCTAACTGTATCCATCCTTCAACACATAACCAGAGGCTTTCGCAAATCCATCTAACTCGAATCCTCGAAAGCACAATGATACTAAACCATGGTGGTACCCCGGACGCCTCCCTAGTACTGGGTGACTCCGACCTTATCTCACCACGACAAGTATTGAAGTAATTCCGAACACTCTCCGTCCTGAGATACTAAGGAAGCTGAATGATAATGATGTACCAAAATTCCCTGGATATCGACTCCCCGAAAGAAATGAAGTCAGACAGGAGGCACCAAGATAGAACTCCATCACATCGGTATCATATAGACTCCAAAATACCCGTGTGATCCTAATTTTTTTTGAGCGAGAAGAGGAGTAGAATCACAATTCCTAAGTCGAATACCTCACCAGAGCATAGAAGAGGAGTAAAAAGAAACCTACTCTCCGATATAACTAGACTCAAAATAGTTTTTACTAGACTTGACTCGGCCAAGTTCGATCAAGCAAAGGGCTCCTATGGTTGTATGGCTCTGAATACCAACGTATCACGCCCAAGATGCATGCCTATCCATATTAAGACACGAGGGCCTCGACAGGGATAGAGGCGCATCTTGTCGTTAGCAAGTACATCATCATTACATACATTTAGGAAGAGAAGAGTATATGAGTTGGCTTACACTCGCCACATACTAAATTACAAATCCACACAATTATTCCAAACATCAATACAAAGGCAGGGTCCGGCTACATACGAAAACAAACGATAAAATGTTACAATGACACTGGATTGCTAGCCCAAAGATCTCGACCACGGCCACTCTACTCGTCTGGATAAGTGACGTACATCCTACCACACTCCTCGTCATACTCCCACTGGAGCTGCGTCACATCATCTGGCATGATCTCATCTATACCTTCACCTGGATTGTTGTAGTAATCTGTGAGCCACGGGGACTCAACAATCTTGTGCCTGGGTACCGAGACTATTCAAGCTTATAGGTTGGGAAGGGGTATGTGTTTAGTTTGCAACAACACTAAGCATTTATGGTGGATAAGCTTACGTAACATGAAAGTAAATATGTGGTCTACAATAAACGATCGAAACTAGAATGACCTCTATGAGATCCTGAACACCTACTTACATCAATCATAATCCCACCGTGTTCTCTCTCGGACCATGTTCATGAGTAGAGACGATCATGGTTACTCACACAGTTGTTGTATTTTATTAGAGTTTACTTCAAGTAAACTATAACCGGGTGTTAAACAAATATCCAAGTTGCCACATAACAGCGGGCACGGCTTTCCGAAAGTTTTAACCCTGCAGGGGTGATCCAACTAGTCCATCATAAATTAACCACACTCCACGGGAATAGCCTCGACCATTGATCTCGTGACCATCCTAGGCAACTCCAAAGGAATTCGAACACCTCGAGATAGCCCGAAGAAAGTCAGAGCCTCACACGCAAGCCACTCGATAAAGGTAAAACAAGTTCAGCAAGACCACTCGGTAGGCTAGATCCCAATAGGAGCCGCGCGTATCTCTGTCTCAGGGAACTACCAGATGGGACTAGCTAGAGGGAAAACCAATCCTCAAGTTGCCTCGAGGCGGCCCCGCAGGAAGCCCTTTTTGGACCAACACTCATGAGGAGCACTGGCCCGAGTTGTTGATTAATTATCCACGGGATAGATAATCCCTATGCATTTTTATTAAGTTGTTTAAGCAAATAGTACCAATGTTGGGTCTTGCCAGACAAGTTTTAATCTCAACCGAATAATCAAGGGGTCCCCATAACAACCCCGATTATGTTAGGAGCACAAAATATGGAAACATAACACCGGTAACAAGAAACTATGGCGGTAAAAGCGGAACAAAACAACTAGCAAAAGGCCAAGCCTTCCACCATACCAAGATATATATATATATGTGTGTGTGTGTGCATTAAATTAAATAGGATAAAATATTGTGATATGCCAAATCCATGTTATCACATGGATACAACCTGCAACTGCAACTAAGAACACTATAAGAGGGGCTGAGCAGCGGTAACTTAGCCAATCAAACGTTTGCTAGGATGTGGACGGTTAGAGGCTATCATGTTAATGTAGGAGGCTTGACATTCAAGTGGTAGGTAAAACATAAGTAACGATAAGAACGAGACATCTAGCAAAGCAAAAATAGTGTCGGGATCCGGGTACGATCATCTTGCCTGTTGGTTCTTCAGAGGGACAAGGAGCGGGGTCCTCGTAGTGGTACTCTCCTAGATCCTCATACTCAGTTTCAACACTCGCGTCTACCCAATAGAAATAGCAACAATAAACATCCAACCAAGGTGCAATGCACAAACAAGATGATGCATGATTCATTTGAAGTATTTAACATGGCAATCCTAAACTAGTCATGTTTCACATGCAATAGTTTAGTTGTTTACAATTCTAGACAGAGCCTCATGTTAGGTTACTTAAACTTGCATGAACATGGCAAATATGAATTCTTAATGCAAAATCAATACAAATGCATATGTAGAAATAAGAAACAGAGTTACGGTTCTCATGCTACGCTCACGTCAAGTTATGAAGGCAAAACACAAGACAAAGAAGTGCATGGGCTACTCCTAGGCATTCTAAGGTAGCCACTGGATAAGCAATGAAAAACCAACCACAATGGAGTCAAAGATCAAGCAATTCCATGGAGTATAGCTCCCACAAGTCACAAAACACTAAAACAAACAATCTGCCACAAAACAACAACATAGCAACTTTCACAGCAAATAACTAGAGCTATAGGAAGTCTCCAACCACAAACAAGGCATTGACAGAAACTACACAACATGCTTATCAAAATATCCAACTACACAATCTGGAATGGAGGCACACATCAATAAGCATGAAGCTCACAAGTTGGCATGATGAAAGAGATTTTAAGGACTTTGTGAAAATAACAGTTTTCTGGAATCTGAGTTCATTTGATAGCAAGTTGACAGCAGAAACTAATGGTGTCAAAGACCACCTTATGGCATGAAAATTAACAGGATGATAGAGGACACCATCTTCTTCAAAACACTAGCACTGAGCTTGAGCTAATTCTCAACATATCACTTGGTAGCATCCACTCTTCATGACATAAAAATATTAATAGATTCTCAGACTTAGAAATATTTAGCATGTTTGAAAACAACAACATTTTAGTAGCTACTTTAGAGCAAGGTTCCCACTCATATGCAAGTTTAACATGACAAAGATAAATGCCATGACATTCTACACATCAAAGGCTACCATATTCATGTTGGCACAAATATGATAGCATGCATGGATTAAATATAAGGAAAATGATAAAATGGCACTTTGAGACAAAATGACATTTTGTCAAACTTGCTGAAATGACCAAACAAGTCACACCAATGGATTCCTTGGGTGATTCTACCCCAAAATAATATATCATACTCATATGATTGTATGGAGAATCATGGCAAAACACAAGGTAGTAAAAATCCCAACATTCCTATAAGTGAAAACTTACTAGATATGTCCATGATAAAAAATGCACATATCCAGATTTAGCAATTATACTAGAAATCGAAATATCTACTGTAACAATTAAAACAACAAAACAATAAAAGAAAAACCACAATTTACAAGGGGGCCCACCTGGCATAGACACCAGGACCCCCTAGTGCGTGACAAGTGGGGCCTGGGCCTACTTGTCACACACACACTTAGCTACACACACACACACACTGCACTGGATCTGGCAGCCACACCAGATCCATCACATACACACCACACACTGACACACACACACCAAGTATACAGCCACACGGGATCCGGGCTGGCTACACCAGATCCACACACACACACACACACACACTCACTGCGCACGGGATCTGACACCACACCGGATCCGAACACACAACACACACGAGATCCATTCGAAAAAAGAGGAAAAGAGGAGGGGAAGCAGGATCGAACCCGTGACCTCGCGGTCTCGCCCAGGTTCCCTACCACCGCGCCACTCGACGGTACTCGACATAAGGAGGGGCACTAGCGCTCTTATTCTAATTGACCATGCACTTCTCTGACGAAACTGAATTTGGGCCCTCCGGAGACAGCAAACGCGTGACAAACTCCAGCGGCTACAAGGCATCTCCAGTGAGGGATAACCGATGCAGGGGCTTTGGACTCTACAGGGATCCATCCCCTGCTCGTCTCGCGACGAGGGGACGGAGGCAATGGCCCTCAAGGCCTTGCTTTGACAGAACGGCGGCGATGCACAGGCTACGGCGACCTGTCCTAGCAAGGTACAGAGCAGGGACACGACACTCACCGAGGGGAGGACGACGATGGTCTGAGTGCGGCGAAGAGGAGGAATAAGCGGCGAAGACGCGGCAGCGACGAAGAGGAAGAAGATCGTTGGTGACGACCCGCTCCCTTGCGGACGACAACGATCAAGAAGCGCACTGCCGAGATGTGCTCCTCACCCCCTAGCAACGGGAATGGAACGCGGACAACGGCCCCATGCTCTACGCCATCTCCACCGGCAATGAGGGCCACTGGAGGCACGAAGGCGACGGCGAGACGACCGACGGCGGCTCTATATGAACTCTGAAACTACAGAGCTTACCTGACAGAGGAGGAAGAGAAGGGGAAAAGGAGGAGGGAGGAGGAGAAGGAGGCGGCGGAGGCGAGAAAAGGGAAGGGGGAAACCTAGGTTTCCGTGCCCTTATAAAGGGGGGGGGGGGGTGAAACGGCACCGGCCTTGGCGTCCGTGAGCCCTGACGGCGACCCGACGCGCACACACTTTGCTGCGGCTGGGCTGGCTTCACGCGCTAGCTGGGCCACGAGGGGAAGAAAGCCCAGTCTCACTCCCTCTCACACACAGAGAAAACTGAGCAGGGTTTTCTCATTAAAATAAAACAGCAAGACAAGAAAAACCATCAGAGGAATATAAAAAGGATTTTTGATAAAACAAAAATACTTTTGTCTAAAAGAAAATGTGACCTATTTAATAAAATTAACAAGATGATTTTTAAAGCAAGTATTTTTAATACTTTATAAAACAACAACCCCTGCTATTTTAAAACCCCAATACCATAAAGCTCAAACACCAAAAGAACAACACACATAGGCTCAAATTAATATTGGCTACCTCATGAACATTTTTGGCAAATTTTATTAGCAAGTTAATTCTATTGAAGAATGATAATAGGACTAAAAGGTTTTTAGGTTTTGGGTTTGAATAACAAGAGAGAGGGAAGGAGTTTGATGTCCACTCCTGCACACACATCCACAAGACCACTCCACGTCACAACATGGTCACAAGAAGCACACCACATTTATATAATGCAAGACATGATGATGAAACGATATGATGCATGATGCATGAAACAATGGCATGGTAAGGATCAAGCTCAAATACATACATCACATGACACATGGGTCCGCCTAGATTACATGCCATAAAAGGTAGGGGCGGCACTTGGGTTGTCACACTCATCTATCTAGTTTCTTCCGCACTTGTGCATCCTATCAAAAGTTCTTGTCCTGAGACCTTGCAGTACTTCAGCATTAGCCCTCTTTGCTTGGCTGTTGCATCTCGGGTGGGCAACGGAAGCAAAATAGATTTTGCTACCAAGGTCTTGGACATACTGCATGAAGGTGCGGCTCATGAACTGTGTGCCATTGTTAGTGATGATCCTGTTGGGAACACCAAAGTGGAAAACTAGTCCCTTAAAGAATCTGACGACTGACTACGCTGTCACCTTTCTGACTGGTTCCACTTCCGGCCACTTCGTGAACTTGTTGATTGCCACGTACAAGTACTCAAAGCCCCCGGCAGTATGGGGAAAGGGACCCAAGACGTCGAGCCCCCAGATTGAAAATGGCCAGGAGAGAGGGATTGTTTGAAGGGCTTGAGCTAGTTGATGTAGTTTCTTTGAATGAAACTGGCATGCTTCACACTTGGTTACTAATGCAGTTGGATCCTAGAGGGTAGTGGGCCAAAATAAAACTTGCCAGAATGCCTTTCCGGTAAGTGCTCTTGATCCTATGTGGGAGCCACATATACCTCCGTGTATCACTACCAACAGCTCCAGTCCATCCTCCCGAGAAATGCACTCGAGTTTCATGTCGTTCGATCTCTTCCTATATAGGGCATTGACTATGAACTGGTACATATGAGACCGACGGGCTACTTTCTCTGCTTCCTCTTGTTCCTCGGGGAGTTCTTCTGTTTGAAGGAATCAGACAAGATGATGTGACCATGCTGGAGCCTGGGGCTCGACAACAAGGATTAAAGGCGTATCCTCTGCCGGGGGAGCATTTGCCTCGACGGCAAGGGCTTGAGGCCTTCCAGAGTCTGCTGCGCCCCGGCAAGCCTGGCGGGAGTGTACGCTTCTATGGCAAGAGCTGATGGCCCTGCCGGAGCATAGTACTCACCGGCAAGTCTGCCGTTCTCTTGGGCAACTTTCTTGTCGATGGCTTCAGGGAGCTCTGCCGAGAAATACTTGTCGGAACTTAACTTCCTTCTCTTCTCTTGTCCAGTTGATGGTGCCACGAAGGGTTGAGTTAATTGGAGCACGAAAGTTCCTGGTTCCACAGGTAACTTAAGGGCAACACATTTTGATAGGCCATCGGCAACGTTGTTCTCTGCACGTGGAACGTGCTCCATTTGCAGGCCGTCAAAATGCTCTTCCAAGTTCCTCACTTCATCTATATAAGCTTCATTCAACGGACTCTGGTAATGTTTGTTCACTTTCCTGACGACAAGTTGAGAATCACCCCTGACAATAAGTTTCTTGATCCCAAGGTCCGCCGCGATCCTGAGACCGGCAAGCAGCCCTTTGTACTCAGTAGTGTGGTTTGTTGATCTCTCCTGGGGAAAGTGCATATGGATCACATATATGAGGTGCTCCCCGGTGGGTGCGACAAGCAGCACTCCGGCACTAGCGACTTGCAGCGAGAAAGCTCCATCAAAATACATGATCCACTCTCGACCAGTCTCCTTGTCGGGGAGAGTTGACTCTGGAAGTTTTTCATAGGGCGTTGGGGTCCATTGTACAATAAACTCCACCAAGGCCCTGCTCTGAATGGTCTAAGTGCTTTCAAACTTAAGACCGAAGCTTGATAGTTCCAGAGCCCACTCTACAATCCTACCGGTAGCTTCTGGGTTCCGTAATATCTGCTGTAGCGGGAAGCGGGTGACAACGGTGATCTCATGTGCTTGGAAGTAATGGCGCAGCTTCCTCGAGGCCATAAGAAGGCTGAAGAGAAATTTTTGCATGCCAAAATACATTGATCTAGCCCCCTGCAACAAGGAGTTGGCAAAATAGACTGGTCGTTGTACCACTTTCTTCTTTTGAATTATCTCTTTCAACTGCGCAGATCCTTCCTTGCCGGCACCAGACCCTGCCAAAGGCTGTCTTGGCTCATTGTTTGGCGCCTCTGTCGTTGTGGCTACTTCTTCGTCAACCTCTCTTTCAGCCACTAGTGTAGCACTCACCACTTGATTCGTTGCCGCCAAGTACAGTAGCAACGACTCTTGTGGTTTTGGCGCGACTAGGACCGGCGGAAAGGAAAGGTATTTCTTCAAATCCTGCAGTGCTGCCTCCGCTTCCAGAGTCCATTTCATTGGACCTGCCTTGTTCAAGATTTTGAAAAAGGGCAGGACATGCTCAGCAGACTTTGAGATGAACCTACTCAGAATAGCATCACAACCGGCAAGGCGTCACACGTCCTTGACTCATCTTGGTGCCTCAATCAGCTCAATTGCTTTGATCTTGTCGGGATTCACTTCGACTCCATGTTGAGACACAAAGAACCCGAGGAGCTTGTCGGATGGGACGCCGAACACACATTTCTCGGGGTTGAGCTTCATGTTGATCTTGCGCAGATTGGCGAACGTCTCTTCTAGGTCCGCTCTGTGTGTGGCCTTGTCCTTGGTTTTGACCACTATGTCATCCATATAAGCCTCCATGTTTCGATGCAGCTGGGGCTCAAAACCAATCTAGACTGCTCTCGCAAAGGTAGAACCAGCGCTTTTCAACCCGAAAGGCATACGCAAAAAGCTGTACATACCACATAGGGTGATAAACGCGGTCTTCTGTTCATCTTCCTTGGCCATAAAGATCTGATGATAACCGGAATAGGCGTCAAGGAAAGACAACAAGTCACAACCGGCGGTGGAGTCCACAATCTGGTCGATGCACGGCAAGGGAAAAGGATCTTTGGGGCAGGCCTTGTTGATGTCTGTGAAATCAATGCATAGCCTCCACTTCCCATTCGTCTTGCGAACTACGACTGGATTGGCCAACCACGTAGGGTGGAGTACTCCTCTCATCAGACCAGCTGCCTCTAACTTCTTGATCTCTTCGGCAATAAACTGCTGCCACTCCAAAGCTTGCTTCCGAACCTTCTGCTTGACGGGCCGCGCGTGCGGACAGACGACAAGGTGGTGCTCAATCACCTTCCTAGGAACATCGGGGATATCAGATGGTTGCCATGCAAACACATCGACATTCTCCCGCAGGAAGGCGATGAGCGCGCTTTCCTATTTGTCATCAAGGGTGGAACTTATGCTGAAAGTTCCCCCGTGCCATCCTCCTTGGCGGGCACCTTCTTGGTTTCTGGTGGAGCTGCCTTGGACTTCTTGCTCTTGCCGGTGGAGATCACTAGCACATCGTCAAAAGTAGCGCAATAGTTCAAAGAGGTGCGCTCGCCGGAATGTGCGCCAGAGGCCTTGCCGGTCTTCTTCCCCCCGGGAGCTTCGGCGGCAGGAGCACGTGCCTTGGCAACACATGCTATGGCTGTGCCCGGTAGAGTTGGTCAGCACAGATAAGCGCGCTCTTCTTGCCGGAGTTGATGGTAATGATGCTCATCGGTCCGGGCATCTTCAGCATGTTGTAAGCGAAGTGAGTGGCCGCCATGAACTTGGCCAGTGCCGGATGCTTGAGAATGCCGTTGTATAGCAATGAGATCTCGACAACGTCAAAGACGATCTTCTCCGTTCTGAAGTTCATATCGCTGCCGAATGTCACCGGTAGCGTGACCTTGCCTTTCGGCTGAGTCCTTCCCGAATGGACCCCTTGGAAAGTGCTTGTCGGCTCGAGATCTTCGTTGGGAATTTGCGACCTTCGAAAGACATCGGGCGAGATCAAGTTCAGGCTGGCCCCATTGACGACTAACATCTTCGTCACCTTGAGGTTGTGGATTGTTGGCGAGAGCAAGAACGGCAGGCACCCGACCGCAGTTATGCGATCAGGGTGAGCCTCGGCGTCGAAGATGATAGAAGTGTTGGACCATTTCAGTGGTTTATGTGCACCGATAGAGGGCTTTGTCGCATTAACCTTGCGCGTCCACTGTTTTAGTTGGCGGTGAGAGGAATGCGATGAGGCTCCTCCTTTTATGCACATCGCCTCCGTGGCCTTTTGAAACTCATGCTCACTGGACTCGTTGTCCTCTTCAACGTCGTCATCATCTCCCTCTTGCTTGTCGCGACCACGGGCGGGTCAATCCTTATGTTGCTTGGGCTTGCCATGGCAGCCTCCTCGGCCAACACGCTTCTTGCCAGACCCCTCAGCACCATTTTGACCCTTCTCCTTGTCGCATCTTTCATATTCAGCCCTCTGCTTCTTGGAAAGTTGCTCAACTTGCTGTTAGTCGTGGAGGTCGTGGTCTTTGGTGCGATGGATCTTGCAATACTGCTTGCCGGAGTCTTCTGGCTTGCCGGCAGCCACCAGGCATGGTAGGAGGTGCACCCGGCAACATCGTTGCCGGGGTCGTCAACCTTGGCTTTCTTGGCAGAGTCGGGGTTGCCGGATCCTTCAGCGGCTAGAACGGTCTTGCCCTTGCACTTCTTGTTCCGTTGCCTGTCCTTTATTGCTGGGGCAGCGGTGGCATAGTCTTTGGAGTCGACCTCTACGCCGGCGTCCTCGCCGGGGAGTGTTCTCTCTTCTTCAGCCCGAGCACATTTGTCTGCCAATGAATAAAGCTCGGCGATGTCCCTGACTCTGTTCATCGCCAGCTCTTCTTGCATCCTGCGGTTGCGCAATTTCTGATGGGACGTGCTAACAACAACAATAGGGTGAACGTCTGGGATGTTGTGGTGCATGGAGCTAAACCTCTGGATGTAGTGGCGCAAAGTTTCGCCTTCCTTTTGGGGGATGACGTGCAAGTCGCTCTCCTGGCCAGGAGCTTGATGACCCTCGATGAAGGCGCCAACGAACTCGTGACACAGGTCCGCCCAGGAGGCTATGGATCTCTTCAGCAAGTGCATCAGCCATGACCTGACGTTGGGCTTAAGCACCAACGGGAAGTATTTGGCCAATATCTTGTCGTCGCGGCCCCCGGCAGCCTACATCGCGATGGTGTAGACGCTCAGGAACTCTGACGGATGGGTCTTGCCATCGTACTTCTTCAGGACTTCTAGTTTGAACGTGCGGGTGCTGGGCCACTAGACTTGCCGTAGCTCGGGGGGTAAACACTAGACAACCCACCTCGTAAGGTAGGTTAACAGGGTACCCCAGCACAGACTTGTCTAAAGTGGGTCCTGCACGCCTATCTAAGTGGAGGCGCGCTTCCCGTCGTCGCTCGATCGCGGTTCAAGTGACCTCCTTGCCACGTTACCGAAGAACATGACTCTAATTACGGCGTGTCCGTGGGTCAGACGATGCCGTTTAGTAACCATCGTGGGCGTCGTTCCGTCAGGTCAGCAACCGACGATGCTGTCGCAGAGGAGAGTGCTCCAAGGTCGCGCCGACCCCGGGCACTTCACCGCTGGTCTGAGGTGGCCCTATGGGCTAAAGCTTGTCTGCGAGGATGAGGAGGCTCTGAATGGTAGCTCTCCATTCATCGAGCTTCCCCACAGCAGCAGGGAAGTTCCGGAGTAGCTATGCTCGCACCATCGCTTCCTCCGCTGTGGACGGCATTGAGCGACGTGAGGAACGCGAGGTGCTCTGACTCCTAACCGTGTTATAAGGAGCACCTACGCGGTCCCGCGTTGGCATGCCACTCCTGCTTGCATGCTGGTCCCGTGCATCTTGGGAATGATGCGCAAGAGCTTTTCCGTGGGGACGCTAAGAACTACGAGCGCCATGGCACGACTCTCCGCGCGCGTCCTGAGAAGGTCACGGCATAGGCGCCGGCGTGGGTGCCCTAGAAGACACTCTTCCACCCCTGGAGTTTGCCGTACCACCTGTAGGCGGTACTGCTCCGTCCTGAGACCCAGGGGCACGGGGGTTCTGACCGCCGCAATGAGCGTCTCGGCGGCGAGCATCGCCAACTGCATGGTCTTGGTCACTGGAGCGCTACGGAGTTTAGAACCTCCGCCTCCTCCTCCTCCACCCGCGTGTACGCCATCTCCCATCCGCAGAGAGACAGGAACGACGGACACGGATGGGCCAACTGCTGTCAGGCCCTTCTTCTTGGTGGCCATGGCGACGATGAAGCTGGGGCACAGATCACAAGAACGGGTTCGCAGAACCTCTCACGCTCCCCTACCTGGCGCGCCAAAGATATCGTGGGAACGAACACCTATGGGACTGCGGGGGCCCCTTTCGGTTCGGCGGGGGGCGAGTTGGCACAAAGAGGCGGTCTGGTGAGCTGAACAGGGAATTTTTACCCAGGTTGATGCCACACGGATGCGTAAAACCCTACTCTTGCTTGGATGTATTGTTCCTGTTCTAGGGTTCGAGCTACAACAGCACCATGAACGACTGCTATGTGAGCTTGCGAACCTTCCCCCTCTCTAACCGTCGGGCTGTCCGATGGTTTAACTGCCTATCTATCCGAAAGCCCCAAAGCCAAAGAGTCCAAAAAGTCCTCCTTTCTAACACCCTGGGCCTCCTTTTATACTTAAGGAAATCCCAATAGTGGCGTATAGTGTGCACACCGGGTGCACAATGCTTCTACAGTGCTATCATACCTAACCCCGACGGAGTAGGACAAGAGCATTAAATGCATTGTAAGGGGCCTCCGTCCGTCAGTGGGATGGGACGGGGGCCATCCCATCGGTGCCTTAGCTCCCTCCAACGTCGATGCTGAGACACGTGTCCAGGTGGATCGACACCTATCCCTAGTGCTGGCGATGCTTGCCCGGGCCTCCCCTTGCCGGGACCTTGCCTTGCCCGGGGGCCTGGAGGCTCTATGGTTCTCCCGGTAAGGTCTTTCTGGTAGTCTTGAGTGTTCTGTGCTGGTTCTTGGTAAGTCTTTTCTAGGCCTTGCCGCTGGGGGCGGCTACTACTACCCGTGCACAAGTAAAGGGGCACTAGATGGCCCAAAAGCTCTAGTTCACCGACACATCTCTTCACCGAACTAGTGCACCTATACAATTTGCCATTGTATTGGGTGCGTTGGGGACACAAGAGATTTATTGTATTTGATTACAGGGTTGTTTGAGAGAGACCATCTTCATCCTAGACCTCCCACAGATTGATAAACCTTAGGTCAGCAACATGAGGGAAAATTGCTACTGTCCTACAAAACTCTGCGCTTGGAGGCCCGCCATAGTCTACAAGAATAAAGTTGCGTATTAGACATCAAGCTATTTTCTGGTGCCGTTGTCGGGGAGGTGAGTGCTTGAAGATATATATTTAGATCTTGAAATTAAATCTTTTAGGTCCTTGTTTTTCACTAGTTTGGTTTTATAAAACAAAACTACAAAAAATGGAGTTTAGGTTGCCTCATTTGCTTCGACTTTATAATGTCTTTTGTGAAAATGATGGTTCGAAAAATTGTGCTTAATTGTTAGAGGAAGAATTTATGATAAAGCCGAATGTGAATTCCTTGAATGATGAGCATGATAGTAATATTTTTAGTATTAGTTCTCTGAATATCCATGATGCTAATGATATGAAAATCCAAAAGCTTGGTGAAACTATGTTTAATGAAGATGAAATTTTTAGTTCCCCTAGTTTTGATGAGCAAATTTATTATGATGATGGTATGCCTCCTATCTATGATGATTATGTGATGACATGTATTCTATAACGAGTGATAGTAACCGTGAAACTTGTCATCATGATTTTAATATTCAAAGTGGTTATGTCAATCAAGTACCTCATGATAGTTATTTTGTTGAGTTTTCTCCCACTATTATGAATGAGAAGAAGTATGCTTATGTGGAGAGTGATAAATTTTCTATGCTTGTAGATCATGAAAAGAATGTTTTATGTGATATTTATATTGCTGAATTCCTTCCTGATGCTACTGAAAATTATTATGAGGGATTAACATATGCTTGTAGGAATTGTAATAATATCAAGTTTCCTCCCTATGTGTTGAAAATCTTTAAGATATGCTTGTTTTCACTTCCTATGCTAGTTGATTCTTACTCCCATAAATTATTTGATCACAAAATCCTATGCATAGGAATGGGGTTAGACTTAAATGTGCTTGTCATATGCTCCATGATGCTCTTTTGCATGTCTCAAATACTATTTCTTTGTGAGCATCATTGAAATCATCATGCCTAGCTAAAATGCTTTAAAGAAAAGCGCTTGTTGGGAGACAACCCAATACTTTTAATTTATGTTTTTATATTTTCACATGATTAACCTACTGTATTAATCATGTTTTATGTCTTTTATTTCAATGAAGTGCCAAGTAAAGCCTTTCTGATAGTGCGGATACTTGTTAGTTTGATTATGTGCAAAAATAGAAACTTTTACTCCCAGTGTAGAATTTCTATGATTTTACTAGAGAGTCAAAAATTTATAAAATTTCTACACACAACTTACATGCGAATTATCTGTGTTTTCCTATTTTTTTCATAATTTTTAGTGTCAGGGAAGTATGTTGTTCATTGAGATCTTCACAGACTGTTTTGTTTTTGACAGATTCTGTTTGGCGTGCATAGTTTGCTTGTTTTAGTGTTTCCATAGCTTATATTGAGTGATATAAATTATGGGAATGATATAATACAGTAGTTATTATGTGAGAAAAATTACGAATCCATTATTGATAGTACCTAAGTGAATGATATATCTTTAATATACTAACCCATCTCACGAAGTTCTGTTAAGTTTTGTGTGATTGAAGTTTTCAAGTTTTGGGTGAGATACCGATATGAGGTGAATAAGGAGAAGAAAGGAACAAAGGTTGGGGATTCCCAAGGTATCCCAAGGTAATATCCAAGGAGGACTCAAGCGTCTAAGCTTGGGGATGCCCCGGAAGTCATCCCCTCTTTCGTCTTCAACACTACCGGTATATCTTACTTAGAGCTATATTTTTATTCATCACATAATATGAGTTTTTCTTGGAGCATCATTTTATTTTGTTAAAGTTTATTGCTGTTATTTATAATCATGTTTTCAATAAAAGGTTCCAACAATTGCCTTTTAGGATGCTTGAATTACATGTTTGATGTGTGTTGTGTAAAACACATAAACTTTTGTTCTAGTGTTTGATCTATCATATTTTACTGGAATGTGGGAAGTTTCTAAAATGTTTACGCAGTATTCCCATATAAATTATTTATCATATCCTAAATTGTTAGAATTTTTAGAATTACGGAAGTGCGCTTTGTAAATTAATTGCTAGATACTATCCTGTTTAGACAGATTGATGCCATAGTTTTGTTATCTACTTCTCCTATAGTTTCCATGACTTATATTGGTAGATATAATTTGTGCAAATGATATTACACAGTATATAATGTTTGAAAATTATTATGCAACTTGTCTTGGCAGTACATAAAGAGTTGATTTATTTTTATGTGCACTAACCTGTCTCACGAGTTAATTTCAAGTTTTTGTGGATGAAGTTTTTGAAACTTAGGTGAAACTGGGATATGAGAGAATTGAAAGAGATACGAAAGATCATTTTTGGAGATTCCCAAGGCACATGCAGTAAACATTACAAGAAGTCTCGAGAATCTACGCTTGGGGATGCTACGTATCCCACGTCTCTTCGTCAACAAATATCGGTTGGCCTATGTTGATCCTAAGTTTTTTTCGTTCACATGATATGTGATATTCTTGGAGTGCCATTTGTCTTTGGTTTGTTGTTTAAATAAAATACTCAGATCAAAAAATATTTATTGATAGAGATTCCTCACATAGCTACTTGATTGTTTAACTACGCATTGATCTTCACTTATATCTTTTGAGAGTAGTTTGAAGTTTACTCATGTGCTTCACTTATATCCTGAGAGTAAACATTTAATGAGTTGTATGTCATAAATATGAAATCATATATGCTTCATATTCTTGTCCCATGGGGATTAGTGACTTCACATACTAGGAGTATAAGCGGTAAAATTTCATGGAAGTTAGCAAACATAGCATTAGTCATTTTATCGATTCATGAAAGAATATTGAAGGAAGGGAGGTTTCACATATAAATATACTATCTTGGACATCTTATATGATTATGAGCTCCATTTAATTATTTTTGAACTTTATCAAGTAGTTGACGCTGGACAAGGAAGACAACATAATGGTTACATTTGTTTATATTCAAATAGCAGTTATATTGTCATGGATCCTTGATATGTCTCCAACACATCTATAATTTTTGATGATGGTATCCTATTATATTATATGTTTTGGATGTTTTATATGCATTAATATGCTATTTATATTATTTTTGGGAGTAACCTATTAATCTAGAGCCAAGTGCCGGTTTTTGTTTTTTCCTTGTTTTTGAGTTTTGCAGATATGGAATATTAAACAGAGTCCAAATGGAATAAAACCTGCGGAAGGAATTTTTCGGGAAGGAAACAAGTCATCCAAGCTTGGAGTGCACCTCAGGGGAGGAGCCAAGGCGCCACAAGCCTGCTAGGCGCAGCCCCCTGGTCGTGCCTAGCAGGCTTGTTGCCTCCTGGCAGGTCTCCTAACCCTAATTCTTGACATATGAATTCCCAAATATTCCCCCAACATCAGAATGATCCACGCAAATACTTTTCTACCGCCGGAAGCCTTTGTTCCCAAGAGATCCAATCTTGGAGCCTTTTCCGGTAATCTACCGGAGGGGGTTTCGATCACGGAGGGCATCTACAACAACTCCATTGCCCCTCCGATGATGCGTGAGTAGTTCACCATAGACCTATGGGTCCATAGCTAGTAGCTAGATGTCTTGTTCTCTCTCTCTTTGATCTTCAATACCATGTTCTTCATGATCTTCATGGAGATCTATCTAATGTAATCCTATTTTGTGGTGTGTCTGTCAAGATCCGATGAATTGTGAGTTTATGTTCAGATTATCCATGAATCTTATTTGAATCTCCTCTGATTTCTTATATGCATGATTGATAACCCACAACTATAGGGGATCGCAACAGTTTTTGAGGGTAGAGTATTCAACCTAAATTTATTGATTCAACACAAGGGGAGCCAAAGAATATTCTTGAGTATGTGTAGCTGAGTTTTCAATTTAACCACACCTGAAAGACTTAATATTTGCAGCAAAGTATTCAGTAGCAAAGTAGTATGAAAGTAATGGTAACGGTAGCAAAAGTAACAGTAGCAGTTTCATAGTGATTGTAACAGTAGCAGCGGAAAAGTAACTTTGCAAAGATAAATATGTGGAAAGCTCCTAGGAAATGGATCGGTGATGGATAATTATGTCGGATGTCATTCATCATGCAACAGTTATAGCATAGGGTGACATAGAACTAGCTCCAATTAATCAATGTAATGTAGGCATGTATTCCATATATAGTCATACATGCTTTTGGAAAAGAACTTGCATGCCATCTTTTGTTCTACCCTCCCGTGGTAGCGGGGTCCTAATGGAAACTAAGGGATATTAATGCCTCCTTTTAATAGAGAACCAGACCAAAGCATTAGCACTTGGTGCATACATGAACTCCTCAAACTACGGTAATCACCGGAAAGAATCCTAGTCATTGTCACCCTGGGGGATGCGGATCATAACTCGTAATAGGTGTCTACAACTTGCAAGATAGGATCAAGAACACATATATATTCATGAAAACATAATAAGTTCAGATCTGAAATCATGGCACTCGGGCCCTAGTGACAAGCATTAAGCATAGCAAAGTCATAGCGACATCAATCTCAGAACATTGTGGATACTAGGGATCAAACCCTAACGAAAGTAACTCGATTACATGATAAATCTCATCCAACCCATCACCGTCCAGCAAACCTATGATGGGATTACTCATGAACGGCGGAGAACATCATGGAATTGGTGATGAAGTATGATTGGTGATGACGGTGGCATTGATTTCCCCTCTCCGGAGCCCAAAACGGACTCCATATCTGGTCTCCCGAGGAAGAATAGGAGGTGGCAGCGGCTCCATATCGTGAAACTCGATGAACTCTTCTCTCTGATTTTATTCTCCGCGAATAGGGTTACATGGAGCTGAAGAGGAGGTCGGAGGAGCCACGAGGGCCCCACAAGCCTGCTAGGCATGGCCAGGGGTTGACCGCGCCTAGCAGGCTTGTGCCCTATAGGTGGATCCCTCTAGTGAATTCTTGCGCTAGTATTTTTTATTAAATCCACAAACATTCTCTGTAAATTTTCAGGACGATCCAAGAACTTTTATTTCTGCACAAAAATAACACCAAGGCAATTCTGCTGAAAACAACGTCAGTCCGGGTTAGTTCCATTCAAATCATGCAAATTAGAGTCCAAAACAAGGGTAAAAGAGTTTGGAAAAGTGGATACGATGGAGATGTATGAACTCCCCCAAGCTTAACCCATTGCTTGTCCTCAAGCAATTCAGTTGATAAACTGACAGTGATATAGAAAAACTTTTACGAACTCTGTTTGATCTTGTTGTTGTAAATACGCCCAACTGATGTTCAGATTTTCAGCAAAGGTCATGGACTAACCATGTTCACAATGACATTTAAGTCTCACTTTTACTCATATCAATGACATAATCAACTAGCAAGCAATAATAATAACTCTTGGATGACAACACTTTTTCAAAAAAATCATGATACAATATGACAAAATGGTATCTCGCTAGCCCTTTCCGAGACCGCAAAACATAAATGCAGAGCACCTCTAAAGAACAAGGACTGACTAGACATTGTAATTCATGGTGAAAGATATCCAGCCATGCTCATACTTAATACCAGTTAACAACAAAGCATACAAATGATGGAGGTGCTCTCTAACTGGTGCCTTTTATAAGAGGATGATGACTCAACAATAAAGTAAATGGAAATGCCCTTTGTAGAGGGAAGCATTGATTTGCAGAGGTGCCAGCACCCGAGTTTTTAAAACAGAGATAAGTAATGATGTTTGAGCGGCATGCTTTCATTTCTCACATACCGACCAAGAGGTTTTCAACATCTTCCATGCTAGATACATTATAGGTGGTTCCCAAATAGAATGATAAAGTTTTTACTCCCCCTCCACAAATCAGTCACACTCCATGCAAGCCGAATCCATGAGTACCGTCCATACCAACAAAGTTCTGGGGGAGTTTTGTTTAATTATACCTTGCTTTTATTTCGAGCATGGAACTAGGCATCCTGATTACCAGCCACTTTCTCATGAATGATAGTGAATCAACACATATCGTGATAATAACCCACCTAGCATGGAAGATACTAACAGCCCCCGGTTGCCACATGAGCGATTTGGGTATACAAAATAGAATGGTTATTTGAAGGTTTAGAGTTTGGCACATGCAAATTTACTTGGAACGATAGGTAAATACTGCAAATATGTAGGTATGGTGGACTCATATGAAACAACTTTGGGTTTGAGGGATTGGATGCACAAGCAGTATTCTGGCTTAGTACAAGTGAAGGCTAAATGAAAGACTGGGTAGCGACCAACTATAGAGCGACACAGTCATCAACATGCTTTGAGATTGACAACATTGAATGCAAGGATGAGTAGGATATAAATCACTATGAACATAAATATTGTGGAGGCTATGTTGATTTTGTTTCAACTACATGCATGAACATGTGCCAAGTCGATCCACTTGAATCATTCAGAGGAGGATACCATCCCATCATACTACATCACAACCATTTTAATATGCATTTTGGCACCCAAAAAAAACCATTATCCACTCTTAGCTAATTAAGCATGGCATGAGTAACTATAATCTCTAATTGTCATTGCAATTATGTTTCACCCATGATGAACTGAATTCGCAATGATGATGTCATAGCCCTATAAATTGCTTGTATTAGTTGCATCATGGCATCATGTTTATTTTCAAATGAACTTGAAATGGGGATGACAAACCCTAGCACCTCCTCAAATAACAAAAATTTCAACAATTGAATTTACAATGATTCCAAAATGCTCTTGAAAAATGTTCACTGTTTCCGGTAAATGTTGGCAACAACATATTAGGGGACATCTTAATTTTCAAACAAATATAGCATTTTAAAATACTCATTAATGCTACTGAAATCAATTAATACAACATTATAAATATGATAGTTGTCTAAAAATGCCCAAATCTTTTTGTGGAAATTTGAAATAATCCGACTATATTTCATAAAATATTGGGCATTCTTGTGCTAGGTATTTTGGCCTCACAAAAATTAAAAGAAGATTGTCAGAATAAAAGAAAACAGGAATTAAAAAAATAAAGAAGGAAAGAGGCCCACCTGGACTTACCTGTGCAGCCACTAGACCAGCCCAGCCCACCAGGGGCAGGGGCATCTTCCTCCTCGCGCCAGGTGGCAGAGGGGAAGGAAGCCACGGCGCCATGCGCGCTCGCCACGCCGGGAGCAGCCTGTCTGCTTCCCAGGCCAGCGAGGCGATGGGGATGAGTCCCACGCCGTCTGGATCCCTCCCTCCCTTCCATTTCTTTCTTCCCCTCGCTCCTCTCTGCCGCCCCCTCCCCATGACCGAGCCGCCATGGCCGTGCCCCGTTGCCGCCGCACCGGTAGCTGTGTCGTTTCCCCGAGCCGTTCTCGAGCTCCACCAAGACCTCCTCGCCTCTCTAAGGAGCTAGCTGTCGCCGGGAGACCCACGAAGCCGAGGCTGCCACCATCTTCTCCGCCTCCGGTCGCCGGATGCCGTCGTCGATTCGCGCCACTCCGGTCGTCCCCGAGCCCGCTGGCCAGCCGTTTGACTCCCTGTGAGCCTCCCCGTTCTTTCCCCTCTCTCCTCGTGGTCCTCCCCGTCCTCTAGCCGCTAACCTCGCCGTTGCTGAACTCCGGTCGCCATCGTAGACGACGCCATGTTCGAACCTGACCTCCCCGCGTCCTCCCGTTGCCCCTGATGGATGCGGCCCTTCCCCAGCTACCTGTAGGTGGCCTTCGCCGCCCAAATGGTCGCCGGAGGAGGATTTCCGGCGATCCCCGTCGTCTCGGCTCGCCGCCAGCGGCCTCCCTCCGTTGAAGCCGACGTGGCTGGGATAGTTAGCCACTAACCACCCCACATAGCCACTGACACTGGGGCCCACCCACTAAATAATCCTGGTTAACTAATTAACTTAAATAATTAGCCTAATGGGTCACTGACTGGTGGGCCCTGCTGTGTTAATTAGTATTAAGTAATAAAATTAAACCCTATTATTGATTGTGTCACTGACCAGTGGGCTCCACTGGTCAGGTTTGACCTGGACCTGGTCCAGTTAACCTGCTGACTCAGGCATGACCTCAGCATGATGTAATAATTATTTTCTGTAATAAAATAATTCCAGGAAATGCTTTAAACTTCTAAAAATCATAGAAAATAATCTATAACTCAGATGAAAATAATTTATATATGAAAAATGATCAGAAAAATTCAATGAATCTGTTTATGCCATGATCATGCATGTTTGAACAAGTTAACCTCACCAAATAGGACATTTTATGATGAGGATAATATATGAAATATCATTTGGAGTAATAATTCAAACTTGTTTGAATTCCACTTCAATTAACCTGGACAATTATTCCTCTAGATCAATTCAGTACCTTAATATTCCATGTCATACATCATGATTGTTGCATTGCATTGAATATGTTCTTTCTTTCTGTTTTCCGGTGTTTGTTCCCCCTCGGTAGACGATGATTCCGACGATGTGAACATTGACACTAATGAAGAGAAGTGATATCTTCAGAACTGTTAGGCAAGCAAAACCCCTTGAGCGTACTAATATCAACCCACTCCCTCGCTCCTGCTCCATTTTACTGCATTAGGACAACAACGATTCAACTGTTACATGTCATCGGTAGTTGAACCCATTCCTTTGCGTGACCTGTTTTTGCCACAGTAAATAGTTGAAACCACTTAGCATGAGTAGCAACTATTTGAGCCTTGTTGTGCTTACTCATACATGCTTGCTTACTTACTGTGCCTGCTATGCTTAGAGTCGTGTCGTATCGGGTCTGATACATCTGGGTGATGAATCGGAATGGCAGTATTCATGTGCTTCTGTGTGGAAGTTATGTGTGTGAACACGATTTGGTAAAGGTAGTGATGAGAAGTCATGTAGGAGTACATGGCGGATTGTCTCATCGGGACCGTCTTTAAGAACTGAGTTCTGTGTTTGTGATCCAAGACACTTACTACCACACATTGGGCCCTGAAATATGACCCCGCTCGACTTATTAATCGCCTAGACCTCTGTCTATGAGTTGCAACTAGTTTCTGGTGTTTGTAGGGAAAGTGTCGGCAGCCGTGCATAGTGCTGCCCGACGGGTTGGACTATGATGCGGTACAGGCACAGTGGCACGGTTTACCAAGTGGCACCCGAACGGTGGGCTTGGGAACCCTGCGCACATCGTTTGAGGCCGTAGCGGAAACTTTGGCCAGACTTCCATGCGGGTTCAACCTTGAATAGGCGATAAACCTGGACTAGGGTCTTGTGTGATTGACGGTCGTGGCCGACGCACACGTCAGTGCTTCCGCTTGAAGGTTGCCGAGATGCATGACGTGCATATGGTGCTAAGTGGTGAGAGCATGTGTGAAGAAGTATACCCCTGCAGGGTGATATAATCTGTTCGAATAGCCGCGTCCTCGGATATGGACTACGTGGAGAACTTATGTGGTTCATAGACAACTTGAAGTGGATACCCTAAAATGCGCAAGATAAGAGTGAGAGCTATGGATGGCCTTCTCGTAGGGAGACGGAAGTGGATCCATAGTGGTGTATTGTTTGGAGAATATGTGGACTCGTGTACACTATTCCACCTCAAAGAAAGAACTTGTAGTCGTAGTATAGGTTAGCCAAGAGTCTAAGCTGGCTTGCTGCAATAAACTCCACAACCCCCTTCATTGCTACTGATGCATATGTAGTTAGTTCTGATGTAAGTCTTGCTGAGTACTCTTGTACTCACGTTTTCTTAATTTATGTTTTGCAGAGGAGACGTTGGTCTCATTAGTGATTGTTTCAACGTGAAGTTCGATATTGACCGGATTAGCTTGGGAACCCCAGACAAAGGTCCTTTGGTAGGGTCGTTGTAGCTTTTCAAGCTCCTCTAGCCACTTTTCTAGATGTCTGTTCCCAGACATGTTTAACTTCCGCTTGCTTGTTTGAATGCTCTGAATGTTGGGTCTTGTGACCTCTATTTGTAACATCTATTGTATTGGATCTTCTGAGCCTTCTAAATAATTGTTGTAATGTTGTATGGTTATGTTGTGATGCCATAGTTGTATCTATGCATATCGGGCATGTCGTGTGTACGTGTGACGTGCAACGGTATGTATGGGATCCGACACCTAGTTGTGTGCCTTTAGTAGTACTCTTTACGGGGAACTGCCTCTTTGTGCTTCCACCGAGCCTTGGTAGCTTGCTACTGCTCCGGACACATTGATTGACCGGCATGTATCCTTCTTTGCTGTTGTCTCTTTCCCTTCGGGGAAATGTCTCGCAGTGTAATGGAGTCCCTGTAGCCTGCTACAACTCGTCTACGTGCAGTGATGGCATTTATGTCCCACGGCGTAATGGAGTCCTTGTAGCTTGCTATGACTCGTCTACACACGCTAGAGATCGACACCTGCATTGCTGGGTTACGTATGCCTGTCCCTGTACGGATGTGCCACTTGGGTTCTACGACTAGTCATGTCGGCCCGGGTTCTTTGACATTTGAATGCTAGCGACACTTTCACATACGTGAGTCAAAAGACGCAAACGGTCCCGGCCCAGGTAAGGTGGAAGCCGTGGAGATAACCGTGCATGAGATCGCAAAGTGATGTGATGTGTTACAGGCTGGATTCTTATGGCTTAAGATCGGGGTCCCAACAGATGAGCTAATCATATTTATAAAAGCAAGATAGTTCGAGTTCATACCAGCTTTTCTCCATCCTAATCTTTTCATCAAATATCGTCATGATTGCCTTTCACTTGCACGACCGAACGGTGTGGATAATAATAGCAGTGCACGTGCATTGGACTAAGCTAGAATCTACAAACAATAACTCAAAGGAGAAGACAAGGTATTATGGGATCCCTAATAGGTAAACAATAATGCATATGAGAGCCACTCGACTTTTCATTGTGGTCTTCTCCTTACGACCCAAAGAAATAAAAATCAAAACAAGATCGAGAAAACTATTTACACGAGAAAGCTCCCGACAAGTACAAGAAGAACGAAAAATCTTATTGGGTTTTCTTTTTAATGCTACAAGTAAGCAACTGGAAATAAAACTAGAACTATTTTTTTGTATTTTTCTTAAAGTTAAATAAACACACAAGAAGAAAGCGAAACAAGAGAGTAAACTACCATGGATGGTAAAATGAAAGAGTATGAACACTGACTAGTAAGATGAGTGTGTGAACATGAATGTAAAGTTGGTGAGAAATACATACTCCCCCAAGCTTAGGCTTTTGGCCTAAGTTGGTCTATAGCAATGGCTGGCCTTGATAATATTTGAAGTCATAGTTGGGGTTGTACTGGGCTGCGGCGGCTACTGCCAGAACGACTGCAACATGAAGGCAAGCTGATTCCGCGCTCCTCTCATACTCGTCTGCCTCCTCTTTGGTTATAATATGTCTCTGTTTTCCTGAAAGTTAAAGAAGCAGGAGTAGGAAGGGTAACATGGACATCACGTTGTTTGTCAAAAAATAGTTGGTACTGGAGAGATTGTTTGTTAGCAGGTGGTAACTCAATATCATTTCCCCGTATGCGTACCCCAAGATAATTACCTAAACGAGTGGCATAAATCCCACCAAAGAAATCTCCATCCTTAGTATTATTATGCAACCTTCTAGCAATAATGGCTCCTAAGTTACATCGCCTTTCATCGATTACTGCACTCTTAAGAATACTAAGATCGGTTGCACAAAGGTGGCTATGCTCAGTTTTACCGTTAATACATCTACCTATGAACACTACATGAATCAGGTAATTTGTCGTCTGCCATGGCTGACGGCAAAGGGCATGACACGGGACGACAAAGGCCTTTGCCGTCCATCAGCAGAAGGCAAAAATTCCGTCAAAGAAAAACCCGGTAAAGTGATCCTTTGCTGTCAGCCTCAGGACCATGGACGACAAAGAATCTTTGTCGTGGGGGAGCGGACGACAAAGAGTTGGACGGCAGACTCAGGGGCTATGGCCGTCAAGTGTTAACGGCAGTTCTTTGTTGTCCGCCCCCTTTGCCGTCGGCCTTATGCCCCCCTTTGCCGTCGGTGGGCGGGTGGCAAAGGGTAAGGCCCTTTGCCCCTGGGGTCCCCCTTTCACTACTAGAAACAACAAATTTGTCGTCTGCCATTTCTTTGCCATTAGCTGGCGGACAGCAAAGCAGCTATTTGCCATCAGTTTCCAGGAAACAGACGACAAAGAACTAGCTGATGGCAAAGAAGCTCTTTGCCATCAGCTAGTTCTTTGTTGTCTGCTAGCGGACGAAAAACTAGCTTTGCCGTCAGCTAGCAGACGGCAAAGAGGAAGGGTGGCCCACTAACGGGTATCAGCTAACGGACATTTTCTTTGTCGGCTGCTAGCAGATGACAAAGAAGTAACGTAAGTCCCCCGGGCCCCACCCCACTAGCTAGTCTCTTTGCCGTCTGCTAGCAGACGGCAAAGAGATTAACCTGTCTAACCCCCGCGCCCCACCCCTCTCTCTCTCTTCCTCACCTCACCCGCGCCGTCCCCCGTTGCCCGGGCCGCCGCCGCCCCCACGCTACCCGCCGAAGCAGCCACCACCGCCGGCCAGCCCCGCCCCACGCCGCCCGCCCCATCACCCCACCCCTCTCTCTCTCCCCTCCCCTCACCAGCCCCGCCCCTTGCCGCCCGCCCCGTCGCCCCACCCCGAGCCACCGCCCCCGCATCACCCCCCGGAGCCCCCGTCGCCACCGGCCAGCCCCGTCCACCGGTGCCCGCCCCGTCGCCGGCCGTCCGGCCGCCCTGCCCCGACCGCCCCTCCCAGCGGACACAAGCCGTGGTCACCGCGCTGCCCTGCCCCACCGTCGGAGCTGCGCCGCGCCGCGCCGCCCCGCCCCGCCACCGGCGCCGCGCTACCTATCCCCACCTTGCCGCCGGAGCCGCACCGTCAATCCAGGTGATTTATTTATGTTTTTTTTTCTGTTTATTTAGATTTAGTTTAGCTAGGTTTAGATTTAGTTTAGATTAAGTTTAGCTAGGTCGAGGATCGAGGGGAAAAGGAGTCGAGGGTCAACCCCGACATGACACCACCGACACCCCGACCCGTGACACGACATCCCAACACCCCGACACGGCACCCCCGACCCTAACACGACACCCCTGACACCCCGACCCCGACAGGACACCCCCGACACGCCGACCCCGACACGACACCCCGACCCCCGACACGACACCCCGACACCCCGACACGGCACCCCCGACCATGACACAATACCCCTACCCCGACACGACACCCTCGACAGTCCGACCCCGACACGACACCCTCGAAACTGCCGACACCCCCGAGACCCCGACACCCCTAGATTTAGTGTAGGTTTATTTAGATTGTCGGGGATCGAGGATCGAGAGGAAAAGGAGTCGAGGATCGATCCCGACACGACACCACCGACACCCCGATGCCCGACACGACACCCCGACACCCCGACCCCGACACGACACCCCGAATACCCCGATCCCGACACCCCTACCCCGACACGACACCCCGACACCCTGACACGGCACCCCCGACCACGACACAGCACCCCTACCCTGACACGAGACCCCCGACACCCTGACCCCTACACGACACCCTCGACACCCCGACCCCGACACGACACCCCCGACACCCCGACCCCGAAACGACACCCCCGACATCTCGACCCCGACACGACACCCCCGACACCCCGACCCCGACACGATACGGGTCATATATTTATGAATTATGAGTTAGGTCATATATTTTTCGATTTTCTTATACAGAACATCATATTTATGTTGATCAGGTGGATTTAAATGGGCAGTTGTTTCGTCACTACGAGGGTCTGGCGTTCGATGACCTCCCCATGTGTTCGACGAGCTCCGCCCCTGCGTTCGTGGGTGAGCACAAATGACATCTCCTCTTTCCCCCTTCATTTCCTCTATTCCGGTCTTCGTGCCGATGAAACTTGCTAGATATAGGTGTCTTCAATCATCAGTATGCGTGACTACTATGCGTCTCCCGTTCGAAAGGGCTGCATCTATAAATATGCATTCATTAGCATATTTATAATCGTGATTCTTTTGAATTGTCCAACGTTATCCATGGACAGCCCGAGTATGTGTAGATTGGGTTCGTTTTCCCATATGCTCTGCTCCGGATCCGATTCAGAATTTTGTCACTGCCTCCCTGTTGTTCTCTAGGTACACATCCTCTCTGCTTATTGCAAAGACGTGTATCAGGAGAATAGCGGGGAGGTGCTGCCAAAATTGTGCGTCGAAGCTGGAGAAGAGCATGGGAAAACGAACCCAATCTACACATACTCGGGTGGGATTAGGACCTATCTTTACGTACTAGCGTCTAGGTTGCATCGACGTAATAAAACTAACAAACTCTATTAACTGATGAATATGGTTTGCTAAATTATGTATATATTTTTGTGTGTCCAGTAGCTAAGCAAGATGAGTGATCGTGGGTGGATGTACACTGGTCACACTATTCAGAAAGACATGACCCATGAATGGATCACAAAAACCAAGGAGTTTGTGAGAGTCGCATTTGCAAATGGACAGAAAACAACCTGGTGCCCTTGTGTCAATTGCGACAACTGTAAGAAGAAGTCGGAGTTTTAAATGATCAAACACCTGCAGAAGTGGGGTTTTACGCCTAATTATATGGTCTGGACATTTCATCGTGAGTCTGCCCAACGTGCCAGAGCTGAGGTGGTCCGTCGTCGCACCGACGAGCATGGTACCGGGATCGAAGACATGGTACAAGACTTTGATGATGCTTGGGATTTGGACGATGAGATGGAGGAATCTGTAAAGGCCTTTTATGAAATGTTGGTGACGAGGATATGGACCTAGGGTAGGGTCCTAGGCAAGGCCCACATACCCTACCTAAGGACACCACATGGGAGGACTTGAAGTTCAAGCGTGAACTTCCGAGTGGATCCCTGGAGACATTCAAAGTCACTCGACAGTAATCCACTCGGAGACTCCCGCTCTCACTCGACAGTCGCGTGTCACTCGAAAGACCTCACTTTCAGTCGACACCAGAACACTAGGAGCCATCATCAAGAACCTAACAGGCAGACGCTGGTTCAATGGTCATTAGTAGCTTTTATTACGTACGTTACCTGTAACGGCATACTTTAAACCCCACGATCAGGCCCTCAGATGCGGGATAATTATGAGGGTCAGCGAAGTCTATATAAGCCGCCCCTCCCCTCCTGCACAAGGGTTCGCAACCACGGTAATCTCAACATTCCACACGACATAAAGCTCCCAAGCACTAAGACGTAGGGCTGTTACCTCCATGAGAGGGGCCTAAACTCATACATCTGTGTGTACACCCTCGTCGTAGCTAGGAATCTGCCCTCTCCCTTCATACCCCTACCATCTACTGCCAGGCTCGCTCCAAAGATAGTTGGCGCCCACCGTGGGGCAGGCATCTAAGCGACTTCCGGCGAGGTTGTGATTTCCATCCTTCGACATGTCTTCCGGCGATGTTTTTGCTCTGGGCCACAAGATCCGTTTCAAAGCGCTCACCTTCATTGCCGACGATTCAGCATGGCTCCAGGAAGCACCTCTTGATGTCGAGGCGCTCCCGGTCCGCGGGGCCGCGCACTTCCGCGCGAGTCCCTGTGGCATGTTGCTACGACAGCCATCGACCCCCTACGCGTCGGCTCTTCTCGCCGTTCGCGGTCGCAAGCAGTCTAGCCGCTCATGACTCCAGCGGTGGGTCGAACACGCAGCGGCGCGTCAAACTTCTCCGCAGGTAGTAGCGCTCGAGCCTGCCGAGTCCCTTCATGGTGTGTTCGAGTCGGATTCCGATCCGTCCGACGTGCCTTCCGAGTGCGAAAGCTTTGGAGGCCGCGCGCATTCGTCCGGAAGAGCTCCAGGCAGAGATTGATGAGCGCACTCGCCAGCGCCCATCGCGCCCCAGCCGACATCATCGACAACTGTTTCCGACTGGATCTCACAATGGCGTTGAGGTATACCGAACTCCTGTGCTAAATGTTGTTGTTGCTGCTAGGATAGCGGATTCCATTCAGCCGTCCTGGTCGGAGGCTGGTAGAGGGCTGTTGTAGATCAGAGCGCTGTTGGATGCAACACAACGTCAGAATTCAGCAGTTTCTTAGTCCCGTAACAGGATATACAGCGATTCATCCAAGGCAGAGACCGTTCAGTCGGCACACAGCCCTGGATCGCCCTTGCGTCGTCGAGGCGGCCGTTTTCGTGAAGGGCAAGATAGAGATCAGCATCACCGCAAAGACCACTGTCGAGTGCCCACTCCTCCGCGGAGTGGTCCGTATGCGCCCCGGCGCCAGGACGACAGACGCTCCTTCGGTAATGAGCGAGACGCGGACTTTGACGCCCGCGCCTTGTTGGGAGACGTAGTAGTAAATCAAAATTTTCCTACGTGTCACCAAGATTTATCTATGGAGAAACCAGCAAACGAGCGGGGAGAGATTGGATCTTCATACCTTTGAAGATCGCTAAGCGGAAGCGTTGCTAGAACGCGGTTGATGGCGTCATACTCGCAACGATTCAGATCGCGGTAGATCCGATCAAGTGCCGAACAGACGGCACCTCCGCGTTCAACACACGTGCAGCCCGGTGATATCTCCTATGCCTTGATCCAGCAAGGAGGGAGGAGAGGTTGAGGGAGAGCTCCGGCAGCACGACGGCGTGGTGGCGGTGGAGCTGCGTGGTACTCCGACAGAGCTTCGCTAAGCACTACGGAGAAACGAGGAGAGGGAGGAGTAGGGCTGCACCAGGGAGGAGATGAACTCGTGTGTTGTGCAGCCCCAAATACCTCCACTATATATAGGAGGAGGGGAGGAGAGGTGCTGCGCCCTAGGGTTCCACCCTAGGGGCTGGCGGTAGCCACCAGATGGCATCTGGACGGCGGCCAGGTCAGGGAAAGGTGGAGGCTCCGTAGGGTGGGCCTTAAGGCCCATCTAAGCCTAGGGTTTGCCCCATCCACCCTTGCTGCACCTTGGGCTGGGGTGGGAGGCGCACCAGCCCACCTAGGGGCTGACTCCCTCCCACTCTTGGCCCATGGAACCTTCCGGGGCAGGTGGGCCCACTTGGTGGACCCCCGGAACCCTTCCGGTGGTCCCGGTACACTATCGGAGACACCCGGAACACTTCCGGTAACCAAAACCTCACTTCCTATATATCAATCTTTGTCTCCGGACCATTCCGGGACTCCTCGTGACGTCCGGGATCTCATTCGAGACTCCGAACAACCTTCGGTAACCACGTACACTATTTCCCTATAACCCTAGCGTCATCGAACCTTAAGTGTGTAGACCCTACGGGTTCGGGAGACACATAGACATGACCGAGACACCTCTCCGGTCAATAACCAACAGCGGGATCTGGATACCCATGTTGGCTCCCACGTACTCCACGATGATCTCATCGGATGAACCACGATGTCAAGGATTCAATCAATCCCGTATACAATTCCCTTTGTCTATCGGTATGGTACTTGCCCGAGATTCGATCGTCGGTATCCCCATACCTTGTTCAATCTCGTTACCGGCAAGTCTCTTTACTCGTTCCGTAATACATCATCCCGTGACTAACTCCTTAGTCACATTGAGCTCATAATGATGATGTCTTACCGAGTGGGCCCAGAGATACCTCTCCGTCACACGGAGTGACAAATCCCAGTCTCGATTCGTGTCAACCCAACAGACACTTTCGGAGATACCCGTAGCGTACCTTTATAGCCACCCAGTTACGTTGTGACGTTTGGCACACCCAAAGCATTCAAAATATACACGTATCCGGTTTGCGACTTGGAGTCGTCCGGATCTGTGTCGAAGCTAGCATCGACGTAACCCTTTACGACGAGCTCTTTGGCACCTCCATAAACGAGAAACATGTCCTTTGTCCTTTTCAGGTACTTTAGGATATTCTTGACCGCTGTCCAGTGTTCCGCTCCGGGATCACTTTGGTACCTCCCTACCAAACTTATGGCAAGGTTCACATCAGGCCTGGTACACAGCATGGCATACATGATAGAGCCTATGGCTGAAGCATAGGGGATGACTCTTCTCTATCCTTTGCCGTGGTCGGGCATTGAGTCGTACTCAATGTCACACCTTGCAACACAGGCAAGAACCCCTTCTTGGACTGATCCATATTGAACTTCTTCAATATCTTTTCAAGGTATGTGCTTTGTGAAAGACCAATGAGGCGTTTCGATCTATCTCTATAGATCTTAATACCTAATATGTAAGCAGCTTCTCCAAGGTCCTTCATTGAAAAACACTTATTCAAGTAGGCCTTTATACTTTCCAAGAGTTCTATATTATTTCCCATTATCAGCATGTCATCCACATACAGTATAAGAAATGCTATAGAGCTCCCACTCACTTTCTTGTAAATACAGGGTTCTCCATAAACCTGTACAAACCCAAACGCTTTAATCACCTCATTAAAGCGAATGTTCCAACTCCGAGATGCTTGCACCAGCCCATAGATGGAGCGCTGGAGCTTGCATACCTTGTTAGCATCTTTAGGACTGACAAAACCTTCCGGCTGCATCATATACAGTTCTTCCTTGAGGAAGCCATTAAGGAATGCCGTTTTGACGTCCATTTGCCAGATCTCATAATCATAAAATGCGGCAACTGCTAACATGATTCGAACTGACTTTAGCATCGCTACGGGTGAGAAAGTCTCATCATAGTCAACTCCTTGAACTTGTCGATAACCTTTAGCGACAAGCCAAGCTTCATAGGCGGTCACATTACCGTCTGCGTCAGTCTTCTTCTTAAAGATCCATTTGTTTTTAATGGCTCGCTTATCATCAGGCAAGTCCACCAAAGTCCATACTTTGTTCTCATACATGGATCCTATCTCGGATTTCATGGCCTCAAGCCATTTGTTGGAATCCAGGCCCGCCATTGCTTCTTCATAGTTCGAAGGTTCACCGTTGTGCAACAACATGATCTCTAGGACAGGATTGCCGTACCACTCTGGTGTGGAACGTGTCCTTGTGGACCTTCGAGTAGCAACTTGATCTAAAGCTTCATGATCATCATCATTAACTTCCTCTCTAGCCGGTGTAGGCTCCACAGAAACAACTTCTTGTGCTGCGCTACTCTCCGAGTCGAGTGGAGGTACAATTACCTCATCAAGTTCTATTTTCCTGCCACTTACTTCTTTCGAGAGAAACTCGTTCTCGAGAAAGGATCCATTCTTGGCAACAAAGACTTTGCCCTCGGATCGTAGGTAGAAGGTATACCCAATAGTCTCTTTGGGATATCCTATGAAGACGCACTTTTCCGCTTTGGGTTCGAGCTTCTCAGGTTGAAGTTTCTTCACATAAGCATCGCATCCCCAAACTTTTAGAAACGACGGCTTAGGTTTCTTTCCAAACCATAATTCATACGGTGTCGTCTCAACGGATTTAGACGGTGCCCTATTTAAAGTGAATGCGGCAGTCTCTAATGCATATCCCCAAAATGATAGCGGTAAGTCGGTAAGAGACATCATAGATCGCACCATATCCAATAGAGTGCGATTACGACGTTCAGACACACCATTTTGCTGAGGTGTGCCGGGCGGCGTGAGTTGTGAAACAATTCCACATTTCCTAAGGTGTGTGCCAAACTCGTGACTTAAATATTCTCCGCCACGATCAGATCGTAGGCATTTTATTTTCCTGTCACGTTGATTCTCTACCTCACTCTGAAATTCCTTGAACCTTTCAAAGGTTTCAGACTTGTGTTTCGTTAAGCAGACATACCCATATCTTCTCAAGTCATCAGTGAGGGTGAGAACATACGGTAGCCACCGCGAGGCTCGACACTCATTGGACCGCATACATCGGTATGTATTATCTCCAACAAGTCAGTTGCTCGCTCCATTGTTCCGGAGAATGGAGTCTTGGTCATCTTGCCCATGAGGCATGGTTCGCATGTGTCAAATGATTCGAAATCAAGTGACTCCAAAAGTCCATCAGCATGGAGCTTCTTCATGCGTTTGACACCAATATGGCCAAGACGGCAGTGCCACATGTAAGTGGGACTATCATTATCAACTTTACACTTTTTTGGTACTCACACTATGGATATGTGTAACATCACGTTCGAGATTCATCAAAAATAAACCATTGACCAGCGGGGCATGAGCATAAAACATTTCTCTCATATAAACAGAACAACCATGATTCTCGGATTTAAATGAGTAGCCATCTCGCATCAAGCGAGATCCAGATACAATGTTCATGCTCAAAGCTGGTACTAAATAACAATTATTAAGGTTTAAAACTAATCCCGAAGGTAGATGTAGAGGTAGCGTGCCGACGGCGATCACATCGACCTTGGAACCATTCCCGACGCGCATCGTCACCTCGTCCTTGGCCAGCCTCCGCTTATTCCGCAGCTCCTCCTTGGAGTTACAAATGTGTGCAACTACACCGGTATCAAATACCCAGGAGCTACTCCGAGCGCTGGTCAAGTACACATCAATAACAAGTATATCACATATACCTTTAATGCTGCCGTCCTTCTTATCCGCTAAGTACTTGGGGCAGTTCTGCTTCCAGTGACCGGTACCCTTACAATAGAAACACTCAGTCTCAGGCTTGGGTCCATTCTTGTTCTTCTTCTTCCCGGCAACTTGCTTACCAGGCGCGGCAACAGCTTTGCCATCCTTCTTGAAGTTCTTCTTACCCTTGCCTTTCTTGAAACTAGTGGTCTTGTTTACCATCAACACTTGATGCTCCTTTCTGATCTCGACCTCTGCTGATTTCAGCATCGAGTACAACTCAGGAATGGACTTCTCCATCCCCTGCATGTTGTAGTTCATCACAAAGCTCCTGTAGCTAGGTGGAAGCGACTGGAGGATTCTGCCAATGACCGAGTCATCCGGGATGTTAACTCCCAGCTGAGTCAAGCGGTTGTGAAGCCCAGACATCTTGAGGATGTGCTCACTCACAGAACTGTTCTCCTCCATCTTACAGCTGAAGAACTTGTCGGAGATGTCATATCTCTCAACTCAGGCATGAGCTTGGAAAACCAGTTTCAGCTCTTGGAACATCTCATATGCTCCGTGTTGCTCAAAACGCTTTTGGAGCCCCGATTCTAAACTGTAAAGCATGCCGCACTGAACAAGGGAGTAATCATCGCAGCGTGACTGCCAAGCGTTCGTAACGTCTTGGTCCCCTGGGAGAATGGGTGGGTCACCTAGCGGTGCATCAAGGACATACAATCTCTTGGAAGCTATGAGGATGATCCTCAAGCCACGGACCCAGTCCGCATAGTTGCTTCCATCATCTTTCAGCTTGGTTTTCTCTAGGAACGCGTTGAAATTGAGGTTGACATTTGCGTTGGCCATTGGATCTACAATATAGATATTAAAGGCAATTTTTTGGACTAAGTTCATGATAATCGAGTTCACATAATCAAATTATTCAATGAACTCCCACTCAGATAGACATCTCTCTAGTCATCTAAGTGACACATGATCCATGTCAACTAGCCCGTGTCCGATCATCACGTGAGACGGACTAGTCATCCATGGTGAACATCTCCATGTTGATCATATCTTCTATACGACTCATGTTCGACCTTTCGGTCTTCCGTGTTCCGAGGCCATGTCTGTACATGCTAGGCTCGTCAAGTCAACCTAAGTGTTTCGCGTGTGCAAATCTGGCTTACACCCGTTGTATGCGAACGTTAGAACCTATCACACCCGATCATCACGTGGTGCTTCGGAACAACGATCCTTAGCAAGGGTGCATAGTTAGGGTGAACACTTCTCTTGAAATTTTATTGAGAGATCATCTTATTTACTACCGTCGTTCTAAGCAAATAAGATGTAAACATGATAAACATCACACGCAATCAATATAGTGACATGATATGGCCAATATCATCTTGCTCCTATGATCTCCATCTTCGGGGCACGATGATCATCATTGTCACAGGCACAACACCATGATCTCCATCATCATGATCTCCATCATTGTGTCTTCATGAAGTTGTCTCGCCAACTATTACTTCTACTACTATGGCTAATGCTTAGCAATAAAGTAAAGTAATTACATGGCGTTTATGATTGACACGCAGGTCATACAATAATATAAGACAACTCCTATGGCTCCTGCCGGTTGTCATAGTCATCGACATGCAAGTCGTGAACCCTATTACAAGAACATGATCAATCTCATACATCACAATGCATCACATCACATCCTTCTGGCCATATCACATCACAAGGCATATGCTGCAAAAACAAGTTAGACGTCCTCTAATTTGTAGTTGCAAGTTTTTACGTGGTTGCTATAGGATTCTAGCAAGAACGTTTCTTACCTACGCCAAAACCACAATGTGATATGCCAATTGCTATTTACCCTTCATAAGGACCCTTTTCATCGAATCCAATCCGTCTAAGGTGGGAGAGACAGACACCCACTAGCCACCTTATGCAACTAGTGCATGTCAGGCGGTGGAACCGGTCTCACGTAAGCGTACGTGTAAGGTTGGTCCGGGCCGCTTCATCCCACAATACCGTCGAATCAAGATAAGACTAGTAACGACAAGCATATTAACAAAATCGACGCCCACAACTGCTTTGTGTTCTACTCGTGCATAGATTCTACGCATAGACCTAGCTCATGATGCCACTATTGGGAGACGTAGTAGTAAATCAAAATTTTCCTACGTGTCACCAAGATCTATCTATGGAGAAACCAGCAAACGAGTGGGGAGAGATTGGATCTTCATACCTTTGAAGATCGCTAAGCGGAAGCGTTGCTAGAACGCGGTTGATGGAGTCGTACTCGCAGCGATTCAGATCGCGGTAGATCCGATCAAGTGCCGAACGGACGGCACCTCCGCGTTCAACACACGTGTAGCCCGGTGACGTCTCCTACGCCTTGATCCAGCAAAGAGGGAGGAGAGGTTGATGGAGAGCTCCGGCAGCACGATGGCGTGGTGGCGGTGGAGCTGCGTGGTACTCCGACAGAGCTTCGCTAAGCACTACGGAGAAACGAGGAGAGGGAGGAGTAGGGCTGCACCAGGGAGGAGATGAACTCGTGTGTTGTGCAGCCCCAAATACCTCCACTATATATAGGAGGAGGGGAGGAGAGGTGCTGCGCCCTAGGGTTCCACCCTAGGGGCTGGCGGCAGCCACCAGATGGCATCTGGCTGGCGGCCAGGTCAGGGAAAGGTGCAGGCGCCCTAGGGTGGGCCTTAAGGCCCATCTAAGCCTAGGGTTTGCCCCCTCCACCCTTGCTGCGCCTTGGGCTGGGGTGGGAGGCGCACCAGCCCACCTAGGGGCTGGCTCCCTCCCACTCTTGGCCCATGGAACCTTCCGGGGCAGGTGGGCCCACTTGGTGGACCCCCGGAACCCTTCCGGTGGTCCCGGTACACTACCGGAGACACCCGGAACACTTCCAGTAACCAAAACCTCACTTCCTATATATCAATCTTCATCTCCGGACGATTCCGGGACTCCTCGTGACGTCCGGGATCTCATCCGGGACTCTGAACAACCTTCGGTAACCTCGTACACTATTTCCCTATAACCTAGCGTCATCGAACCTTAAGTGTGTAGACCCTACGGGTTCGGGAGACACGTAGACATGACCGAGACACCTCTCCGGTCAATAACCAACAGTGGGATCTGGATACCCATGTTGGCTCCCACATACTCCACGATGATCTCATCGGATGAACCACGATGTCAAGGATTCAATCAATCCCGTATACAATTCCCTTTGTCTATCGGTATGGTACTTGCCCGAGATTCGATCGTCGGTATCCCCATACCTTGTTCAATCTTGTTACCGGCAAGTCTCTTTACTCGTTCCGTAATACATCATCCCATGACTAACTCCTTAGTCACATTGAGCTCATAATGATGATGTCTTACCGAGTGGGCCCAGAGATACCTCTCCGTCACACGGAGTGACAAATCCCAGTCTCGATTCGTGTCAACCCAACAGACACTTTCGGAGATACCCGTAGCGTACCTTTATAGCCACCTAGTTACGTTGTGACGTTTGGCACACCCAAAGCATTCCTACGGTATCCGGGAGTTACACAATCTCATGGTCTAAGGAAACGACACTTGACATTGAAAAGCTTTAGCAAACGAACTACACGATCTTGTGCTATGCTTAGGATTGGGTCTTGTCCATCACATCATTTTCCTAATGATGTGATCCAGTTATCAACGACATCCAATGTCCATGGTCATGAAACCGTGACCATCTATTGATCAACGAGCTAGCCAACTAGAGGCTCACTAGGGACACGTTGTGGTCTATGTATTCACACATGTATTACGATTTCCGGTTAACACAATTATAGCATGAATAACAGACAATTATCATGAACTAGGAAATACAATAATAACCATTTTATTATTGCCTCTAGGGCATATTTCCAACACGCCTACCTTGTTCAGAAGCGAATCGACAAGAGCAGAGCCTATAGAGAAGGACACGACAGAGATGTTCCGAGTGGAAGCTCAGCTGTGGTGTCTGGTCCTGAGTGTTTTAGCAGGGCTATACGTTCTACAAAGATCCCCCAAACTTTAGGATGGCGGCGGGAATCGGAAAGTTTTTTGGTGAAACAAAGCCAGAGACTTGGTTAGATGATTATCGAGTGGCTGTGCAGATTGGCGGCGAAAATGACAATGTCGCGATGAAGCACCTGCCCCTCATGTTGGATGGTTTAGCTTGAGCTTGGTTGAATCATTTGGCTCCTTCCAGCATACATTGTTGGGAAGATCTTGCCCGAGTGTTTGTCCGGACCATTGAGGGCACTTGCAAGCGCCCGACAGGTCTGGTCGACTTACAACACTGTGTCCAGAAGCCCAATGAAACCTTAAGGGATTATATTCAGCGATGGTCCACCCTGTATCATACGGTGGAGAATGTGTCGGAATACTAGGCTGTTTGTGCCTTCAAGGTTGGTGTGAGATACAGGGAGTTGTACCTAAAGTTCGGGCGCATTGGTGACATTTCACTCAACAAGATGATGGAAATTGCCACTCGCTATGCTAATGGCGAGGAAGAAGACCACCTCCATAGCGGCAAAGGAAAAACAGTCGCCAACGAGTCTGGCGGCGGCAACAGTCAGAAACAGAAGCGAAAAGATGAAGACCCGGCTCTGGCAGAGGCAGCAGTACTGGCAACTCAGTAGAAGAACAAGGGCAAAGCCAAGGCTCAGTATGCCCTCAAGAAGGGGAAGGGTCCGTCAGGAACTGATATCTTGGACCAGCCGTGTGTAATTCACACGAGGAAAGATGCAGAAGGCAACCAGATTTTGCCCAAGCACACCACTCGACAGTGTCGAACCCTTATCCAGCAATTCAAGGGAGACCAGTCGAGTGCGAAATCTCTTGAAAAAGAAGATGAAGATGAGGAAATGGAAATGTTCCCGGATGTCACTGCTACACTAGTGATTTTTACTGATGTCAAGAGCAAGAGTCATCTGAAAGTCATCAATAGGGAAATCAACATGGCTGTGCTAGACACCCCCACCTACCTCAAATGGTCTCAATATGCTATCACTTTTGACCAGACAGACCATCCTGCTCGTGTGGCCACTCCCAGTCGACAGGCTCTGGTAGTTGATCCGGTGGTGCAGGGGACTCGACTCAGAAAGGTCCTTGTGGACGGCGGCATCGGCCTGAACATTCTGTATGCGGATACCCTAAAAGGGATGGACATTCCGATGTCTCGTCTGAGCGAGCGCAGCATGCAGTTTGATGGGGTCATCCTAGAAAAGAAGGCCAAGTCACTCAGCCAGATAGCATTGGATGTGGCATTCGCAGATAGCAAAAAATTCTGAAAAGAAAAGTTGACATTTGAAGTCGTGGATTTCAAGAGTGCTTACCACGCCATCTTCGGTCGACCCGCTTATACACGTTTCATGGCCCGACCATGTTACGTGTATCCCAAGTTGAAAATGCCAGGCCCTAAGGGTGTGATCATGGTCATTGGCAATCGACAGCGGGCCGAAGAGTGTCTCCAGCAAGGATCCAACATCTCCGATACACAGATGGCCATTGTCGAGCTGGAGGAGTACAAGAAAACCGCTGATCCTGCTGATTTGCTCTGTGCAAAAAAGCCGACTTCTGAGTCGGCATTTCAGTTGACAGGGGAAGTGAAGAAGGTGCACATCCACCCGGCGGATCCAACTGCTGCCCCGACGAATATCTCAACAACACTCGACAGTAAATAGGAAGCCGAGCTCATCCAGTTCCTCCATGAGAACTCGGATATCTTTGCATGGAAGCCTGCTGACATGCTGGGGATTCCTAGGGAGATGGCTGAGCACCGTCTGCGAGTGGATCCGAAAGCCAAGCCCATCAGGGAGCATTTGCTTCTATCAGCGGCGGAGAAGCGCAAGGCAATCGGTGAAGAAGTGGCTCGTCTCTTGGAAGCCAAGTTCATTTGGAAGATTTACCACTCCGAGTGGCTCTCTAATGTTGTGATGGTGCCAAAGAAAGATAAGTCGTTGTGCATGTGCATTGACTTCAGACATCTCAATAAGGTGTGCCCGAAAGACCATTTTCCGCTCCCACGCATAGATCAAATTGTTGACTCGACAACGAGGTGTGAGCGTTTATCGTTTTTGGATGCTTATTCTAGGTACCATCAGATCCGTCTGTATGGCCCGGACGAAATAAAGACAGCCTTCATCACCCCTGTCGGGTGTTTTTGCTACATCACCATGCCTTTTGGTCTTAAGAATGCCGACGCTACTTTTATGCGCATGATTCAGAAATGCTTACTCGACCAGATCCCTCAAAATGTCGAGGCATACATGGACGATATAGTAGTCAAGTCCCGCAAAGGTTCCGACCTACTGGCTGACTTGGTCGAGACAATCGCCAATCTGAGGCGATTCAACATAAAGTTGAATCCGGCCAAATGTACCTTTGGTGTTCCTGGCGGCAAGTTGCTCAGTTTTCTCGTTTCTGAGCGAGGAACTGATGTTAATCCTGAGAAGATCAGCGCCATTACCCGTATGAAGACTCCCGTGCGAGTGCACGATGTTCAGAAGCTCACAGGTTGCTTGGCAGCATTGAGTCGATTCATTTCTTGTCTTGGTGAGAAGGCTCTACCCATATATCAGTTGATGAAGAAGTCCAACACATTTGACTGGACTCCCGAAGCCAAAGTAGCGTTTGTCGAGCTCAAAGCCCTGCTCTCCACCTAGCCGGTGCTTGCCGCTCCTGCTAGCAATGAGCCCTTGCTCTTGTACATCATGGCCACAAATCAAGTCATCGGTACAGTGTTGACTGTCGAGCGAGAAGAGGAGGGTAAAGCCTATAAGGTCCAGCGGCCAGTTTATTATGTCTCGGAAGTATTGTCCCCTCAAAGCAAAGATATCCACACTATCAGAATCTGGTGTATGGTATTTACCTATCAGCGAAGAAGGTGGCACATTATTTCCAAGACCATTTGATCTCAGTCGTCAGTGATGCTCCTTTATCCGAGATTTTCAATAATCGCGATGCATCAGGTCGAGTGGCTAAATGGGCAATTGAGCTTGGACACTTTGACATCAGATTCGAGGCCAAGAAGGCAATCAAGTCCCAAGCATTGGCAAATTTCATGGCCGAGTGGACTGAACAGCAATAGCCCATCCAAGTTCACTTGGCGCATTGGGCAACGTTTTTCGACGGCTCCAAAATGTTGAATGGGTCTGGTGCTGGTGTTGTTTTGATATCCCCTAGAGGCGACAAGCTCAGCTATGTCTTGCAAATTTACTTTGATTCCTCCAACAATGAGGCAGAGTATGAAGCACTTTTGTATGGGTTGAGCATGGCTATCTCACTCGTCGTCAAGCGCCTGATGGTTTATGGCGACTCAGATTTGGTGGTGAATCAAGTGATGAAAGAATGGGATGTTAGAAACCCCGCTATGACCGGATACTACAATGCAGTCCGGAAGTTGGAGAAGAAATTTGAAGGCCTGGAGCTTGACCATGTTCCCCGACTGAAAATCAAGCGGCCGATGAGCTGTCCAAGATTGGCTCCACTCAACGGCCTCTCCCCAGCGGGGTGTTCCTGGAGCATTTGCACACTCCTTCGATTCAAGAGGATCCCTTCACTGAAGAGCCCCCACATGCTTTGAATTCCTCTGACTCGACTGAAGTCAATGTTCCTACTGTGATTGACCTGGTCATGGAGATGCTAGTTATCATTCCCGAATGGGCTGTGCCATACATTGCCTATATCCTCAAACAAGAGCTCCCTAAAGATGAAGCAAAGGCTCGACAGATTGTGCGCAGGTCCAAGGCTTTCACTATGATGGGAGATCAGCTATTCAGAGAGAGTGTGACTGGTGTGACCCAGCGCTGCATTTCCCCCGAGGGGGGTCGGATGATTCTAGACGAAATCCACTCGGGAACTTGCGGCCACCACGCGTATTCAAGGGCGATCGTCGCTAAAGCATACCGAGCTGGTTTTTACTGGCCACGTGCTAATGAGTGTAGGGGAACGTCGCATGGGAAACAAAAATTTCCCTATGCACACGCAAACCTATCCATGGTGATGAGCATCTACGAGAGGGAGAGTGGATCTAGGTACCCTTGTAGATTGCTAAGCGAGAAGCGTTAAGAAACGCGGTTGGTGTAGTCGAACGTATTCACGATCGAAATCGCTGAGCATCCCGCGATCTAATCACGAACAGTCCTGCGATCTCGTCACGATCCATCCCGCGATCCAATCACGAACGTCCCGTGGTCTTGATCACCATCCTTCCGATCTAGTACCGAACGGACGACACCTCCGCGTTCATCACACGTGCAGCTTGTTGACGATCTCCACCGTCTTGATCTAGAAAGAGGAGGTGGAGAGGAGGAAGAGTTCACCAGCAGTGTGACGGCGCTCCGGCGATGGTGGTGGAGTGATTCCGGCAGGGCTTCGCCTAAGCACTGCGAAACACCGATCTAGAGGAGCACCGGTGGAACGGGTAGCACGAGGCCGTAAATTCTGTGCAAAACCCTTCTATTCCACTAGTATATATAGGAGGAGAGGAGGAGGAGGGCTGGCGCAGGGCTGAGCCCCTCTTGGAGTCGGCCGAAGCCAAGGGGGAGGAGTCCTACTCCTCCTCCACTCCTAGTAGGAGTAGGACTCTCCGTTTTTGCCTTTTTTCCACTCTTCTTCCTTTGGGACTCTTCCCCCAGACGCATGGGCCTGTTGTGGCTATTCCACCAGCTCACTAAGGGCTGGTTAATACTCTCCCACAGCCCATGAAGCCTCTTGGGTCGAAATACCCCTCCCGGAGGTCTCCCGATACACTACCAATGAGCCCGAAACTTTTCCAGCGACCAAACTGGGACTTCCTATATATGAATCTTTACCTCCGGACCATTCCGGAGCTCCTCATGACATCCGGGATCTCATCCAGGACACCGAAAAAACTTCGGTCACCACCATACATAAATCTACACTACCGAAACGTCACCAAACCTTAAGTGTGTAGACCCTGCGGGTTCGAGAACTATGTAGACATGACCGAGACACCTCTACGGTCAATAACCAATGGCGGGACCTGGATGTCCACATTGGTTCCTAGATATTCTACGAAGAACTTTATCGGTCGAACCTCTATGTCAAGGATTCACTTAATCCCGTATGATGTTCCCTTTGTTCTTCGGTATGTTACTTGCCCGAGATTCGATCGTTGGTATCTCCATACCTAGTTCAATCTCGTTACTAGCAAGTCTCTTTACTCGTTCCGTAATACAAGATCCCACAACTAACAATTAGTCACATTGCTTGCAAGGCTCATTGTGATGTTGTATTACCGAGTGGGCCCTGAGATACCTCTCCGTCACACAGAGTAACAAATCCCAGTCTTGATCCATGCCAACTCAACAGACACCCTCGGAGACACCTATAGAGCACCTTTATAGTCACCCAGTTATGTTGCGACATTTGATACACACAAGGTACTCCTCCAATATCTGTGAGTTGCATGATCTCATGGTCTTAGGAACATATACTTGACATGCAGAAAACAGTAGCAATAAACTGACACGATCATAAGCTACGTTTGTAGTTTGGGTCTTGTCCATCACATCATTCTCCTAATGATGTGATCCCGTTATCAAATGACATCTCATGTCCATGGCTAGGAAACCTTAACCATCTTTGAATCAACGAGCTAGTTCACTAGAGGCATACTAGGGACATTGTGTTTGTCTATGTATCCATGTTTCCAATTAATACAATTATAGCATGGATAATAAAAGATTATCATGAACAAGGAAATACAATAATAAACACTTTATTTATTGCCTCTAGGGCATATTTCCAACAGTCTCCCACTTGCACTAGAGTCAATAGTCTAGTTCACATCACTATGTGATTTACATTGTAATGAATCGAACACCCATGTAGTTCTGGTGTTGATCATGTTTAGCCCTTGGAAGAGGTTTAGTCAACGGGTCTGCAACATTCAGATCCGCGTGCACTTTGCAAATATTTATGTCTTTCTCCAAGATGTAATCGCGGATGGAGTTGAAGCATCGCTTTGTGTGTCTGGTCCTCTTGTGAAACCTTGGTTCCTTGGCCAGAGCAATGGCACCAGTGTTATCACAGAACAGGTTCATTGGATTCAGTGCACTGGGCACTACTCCAAGATCTGTCATCAACTGCTTCATCCAGACACCTTCCTTCGCCGCCTCCGAGGCTGCGATGTATTCTGCTTCGCACGTAGAATCAGCTACCACGCTTTGCTTGGAACTGCACCAGCTTACCGCTCCCCCGTTAAGAATAAATACGTATCCGGTTTGTGACTTAGAGTCGTCCGGATCAGTGTCAAAGCTTGCATCGACGTAACCCTTTACGACGAGCTCTTCATCACCTCCATAAACGAGAAACATTTCCTTAGTCCTTTTCAGGTACTTAAGGATATTTTTGACCGCTTGCCAATGCTCCATTCCAGGATCACTTTGAAACCTTCCGGCCATACTTATGGCAAGGCTGACATCGGGTCTTGTGCACAGCATCGCATACATGATAGAGCCTATGGCTGAAGCATAGGGGATGACATTCATCTTTTCTCTATCTTCTGCAGTTACTTGGCATTGACTCTTACTCAACTTCACACCTTGTAATACAGGCAAGAACCCCTTCTTCGACTGTTCCATTTTGAACTTCTTCAAAACTTTATCAAGGTATGTGCTCTGTGAAAGTGCTATTAAGCGTCTCGATCTATCTCTATAGATCTTAATGCCTAATATGAAAGCAGCTTCTCCTAGGTCCTTCATTGAAAAACTCTTGTTCAAATATTCCTTCACGCTTTCCAGCATTTCTATATTGTTTCCAATCAGCAATATGTCATCCACATATAATACTAGAAATGCTATAGAGCTCCCACTCACTTTCTTGTAAACACAAGATTGTCCGTAAACTTGTATAAACTCAAACGCTTTGATCACCTCATCAAAGCTCTTATTCCAACTCCGAGATGCTTGCACCAGTCCATAAATGGATCGCTAGAGTTTGCAAACTTTTTCAGCATTCTCTGGATCAAAAAACCTTCGGGTTGCATCATATACAACTCTTCCTCAAGGAAACCGTTGAGGAACGCTGTTTTTACATCCATCTGCCAAATTTCATAGTCGAAATAGGCAGCTATTGCTAACATGATTCTGACAGACTTAAAGCATCGCTACGGGTGAGAAAGTCTCATCGTAGTCAACTCCTTGAACTTGTGAAAAACCCTTTTGCCACAAGTCAAGCTTTATAGACGGTGACATTACCGTCCGCGTTTGTTTTCTTCTGAAAGATCCATTTGTTCTGAATGGCCTTTCGCCCTTCAGGTAATACTTCCAAAGTCCATACTTTGTTTTCATACATGGATCCCATCTCGGATTTCATGGCCTCTAACCATTTCTCGGAATCCGGGCCCATCACTGCTCCTCCATAGCTCGTAGGTTCATTGTTGTCCAACAACATGACCTCCAAGACAGGGTTGCCATACCACTCAGGGGTAGTACGCGGCCTTGTCGACCTATGAGGTTCAATAGCTGCTTGATCCGAAGCTTCATGATCATCATCATTAACTTCCTCTTCTACCATCGTAGGTTCCACAGAAAAATCTTTCTGTGCTGCGCTACTTTCTGGTTGAAGTAAAGGTTCAATAACCTCATCAAGCTCTATTTTCCTCCCACTCAATTCTTTCGAGAGAAACTCTTTCTCAAGAAATGTTCCGATTTTAGCGACAAACACTTTGCCTTCGGATCTGAGATAGAAGGTATATCCGACTGTCTTTTTTGGGTATCCTATGTGGACGGATTTCTTCGCTTTGGGTTCCAGCTTTTCAGGCTAAAGCTTTTTTGACATAAGCATCACATCCCCAAACTTTAAGAAACAACAACTTTGGCTTCTTGCCAAACCACAGTTCATATGGCGTCATCTCAACGGATTTTGATGGTGCCCTATCTAAAGTGAATGCAGCTGTCTCTAATGCATAACCCCAAAACGATAGTGGCAAATCAGAAAGAGACATCATAGAACGCACCATATCTAATAAGGTTCAATCACGACGTTCGGAAACACCATTACGATGTGGTGTTCCGGGCAGTGTCAACTATGAAACAATTCCACACTGTCTTAAGTGACTGCCAAACTCATAACTCAGATATTCACCTCCTCGATCAGATCGCAGGAACTTGATCTTCTTGTTACGATGATTCTCAACTTCACTCTGAAATTGCTTGAACTTTTCAAACATTTCAGACTTGTGTTTCATTAAGTAAACATACCCATATCTACTTAAGTCATCAGTGAAGGTGAGAAAATAACGATATCCACCACGCGCTGTAACATTCATTGGACCGCACACATCAGTGTGTATGATTTCCAATAAGTCACTCGCCCGTTCCATTGTTCCAGAGAATAGCGTTTTAGTCATCTTGCCCATGAGGCATGGTTCACATGTGTCAAGTGATTAAAAATAAAGTGACTCCAAAAGTCCATCCGCATGGAGCTTCCTCATGCGTTTTACACCAATATGACCTAAACGGTAGTGCCACAAGAAAGTGGTACTATAATTATCAATTCTACATCTTTTGGCATCAATGTTATGAACATGTGTGTCATCACTATCAAGATTCAATATGAATAAACCCCTAACATTGGGTGCATGACCATAAAAGATATTACTCATATAAATAGAACAACATTTATTCTCTGATTTAAATGAGTAACCGTCTCGCAATAAACAGGATCCAGATATAATGTTCATGCTTAACGCAGGCACTAAATAACAATTATTCAGGTTCATCACTAATCCCGATGGTAATCGAAGAGAGAGCGTGCCGACGGCGATCACATCAACCTTGGAACCATTTCCCACACGCATTGTCACTTCGTCCTTTGCCAGCCTTCGTTTTTTCCGTAGTTCCTGCTTTGAGTGGCAAATGTGAGCAACCGAACCGGTATCAAATACCCAGGCACTACTACGAGAGCTAGTAAGGTACACATCAGTAACATGTATATCATATATACCTTGTTTGTGGCTGGCCGCCTTCTTGTCAGCCAGGTACTTGGGGCAGTTCCGCTTCCAGTGACCAGTTCCTTTGCAATGAAAGCACTCAGTTTCTGGCTTGGGTCCAGGCTTGGGCTTCTTTGCTGGAGTAGCAACTGCTTTGCCATCCTTCTTGGTTTTACCCTTCTTGCCCTTGCCCTTGACTTTGCCATTTTTCTTGAAACTAGTGGTTTTATTGACCATCAACACTTGATGTTCCTTCTGGATTTCAGACTCAGTGACTTTTAGCATCGCAAACAGCTCGGTGACTGACTTGTTCATCCCGTGCATGTTATAGTTCATCATAAAGCTCTTGTAACTAGGTGGCAGCGATTGAAGAACTCTGTCTGTGATCGCCTCTGGAGGAAGGGCAATTCCCAACTCTGCTAGATGAGTTGACTACCCAGACATTCTGAGTATATGTTCACTGATAGAGCCGTTCTCCTCCACCTTGCAAGCATAGAACTTATCGGAGGTTTCATACCTCTCGATCCGGGCGTTCTTCTGAAAGATAAACTTCAACTCCTGGAACATCTCATATGCTCCAAGACGTTCAAAACGTCTTTGAAGTCCCAGTTCTAAGCCATACAATATTGCACACTGAACTATTGAGTAATCTCCAGTACGTGCCTCCCAAGCGTTCTTAACGTCTTCGCAGGTCATGTCTTCTGGTTGGTCACCAAGTGGTGCATCAAGGACATATGATTTATGGGAAGCCATGAGGATAATCCTCAGATTATGGGCCCAGTAAACAAAGTTACTCCATCATCTTTCAGTTTAGCTTTCTCTAGGAACGCATTAAAATTCAGGGGTGCTACTGCGCGAGCCATTGATCTACAACATAAATATGAAAAGTTCACTTAGACTATTGTTCAAGATAATGAGTTTAGTTAATAAAATTACTAAAGCTCCCACTCAAATTGACATCCCTCAGGTCATCTAAGTGTCACATGATCCAAGTCCACCAACTCAAGTCCGATCATCACGTGAGTTGAGGTGGCTTCAATGGTGAACATCATTATGTTGATCATATCTACTATATGACTCATGTTCGACCTTTCGGTCTCTTGTGTTCCGAGGCCATGTCTGTACATGCTAGTCTCGTCAAGTTTAACCCGAGTGTTCTGCGTGTGCAACACTGGCTTGCACCCGTTGTATGTGAACGTAGAGTCTATCACACCCGATCATCATGTGGTGTCTCAACATGACGAACTTTCGCAATGGTGCACACTCGGGGAGAACACAATTTTATCTTGAAATTTAAGTGAGGGATCACCTTATAATGGTACCGTCGTACTAAGCATAACAAGGTGCACAAAAGGATTAGCATCACATGCAATTCATAAGTGACATGATATGGCCATGAACTCGTGCTTTAGATCTCCATCTTGAAAGCACCGGCATGATCTTCATCGTCACCGGCACGACACCATGATCTCCATCATCTTGATCTCCATCAACGTGTCGCCATCGAGGTTCTCACGCCCTGCATGCTTCTACTACTATTGCTACCATTTAGCGATAAAGTAAAGCATTACATAGCGCTTAATGATTGACACGCAGGTCATACAATAATTAAAGACAACCCTATGGCTCCTACTGGTTGCCGTACTGATCGACATGCAAGTCGTGAAATTCTATACATCACATGATCATCTCATACATCACATATATCACATCATGTAATTGGCCATATCACATCACAACATACCCTGCAAAAACAAGTTAGACGTCCTCTAATTGTTGTTGCATGTTTTATGTGGCTGCTATGGGTTTCTAGCAAAAACGATTCTCACCTACGCAAAAACCACAACGGTGATACATAATTTTCTTTTCAACCTTCTCAAGGACCGCCTTTGTCGAATCCGATCCAAATAAAGTGAGAGAAACTGCCACCCGCAAGCCATCTAGGCAACAAGTTGCGTCGAGGGAACCGGTCTCTCGTAAGCGTACGAGTAATGTTGGTCCGGGCCGCTTCATCTCACAATACCGCTGAACCAAAATCCGACCAAGGAAGGAAGCAATCTAAGCATCAACGCCCACAAACCTTTTGTGTTTTACTCGAGATCTCATCGAACCATCAACCTAGCTCATGATGCCACAGTAGGGGAGCATCGCATGGGAAACAAATTTTTTCCTACACACACGCAAACCTATCCATGGTGATGAGCATCTACGAGAGGGAGAGTGGATCTACGTACCCTTGTAGATCGCTAAGCGGGAAGCGTTAAGAAATGCGGTTGGTGTAGTCGAACGTCTTCGCGATCCAAATCGCCGAGCGTCCTGCGATCTACTCACGAACAGTCCCGCGATATTGTCATGATCCGTCCCGCGATCCAATCACGAACGTCCCGTGGCCTTGATCACGATCCTTCCGATCTAGTACCAAACGGACGACACCTCCGCGTTCAGCACACATGCAGCTTGATGAAGATCTCCACTGTCTTGATCTAGAAAGAGGAGGTGGAGAGGAGGAAGAGTTCACTGGCAGCTTGACGGCGCTCCGGCGATGGTGGTGGAGTGATTCCGGCAGGGCTTCGCCTAAGCACTGCGGAAAACCGATCTAGAGGAGCACCGGTGGAACGGGTAGCACGAGGCCATAAATTCTGTGCAAAACCCTTCTATTCCACTAGTATATATAGGAGGAGAGGAGGAGGAGGGCTGGCGCAGTTCTGAGCCCCTCTTGGAGTCGGCCGAACCCAAGGGGGAGGAGTCCTACTCCTCCTCCACTCCTAGTAGGAGTAGGACTCTCCCTTTTTGCCTTTTTTCCACTCTTTTTCCTTTGGGACTCTTCCCCCAGCCACATGGGCCTGTTGTGGCTATTCCACCAGCCCACTAAGGGCTGGTTAATACTCTCCCACAGCCCATGAAGCCTCTTGGGTCGAAATACCCCTCCTGGAGGTCTCCTGGTACACTACCGATGAGCCCGAAACTTTTCCGGCGACCAAACTGGGACTTCCTATATATGAATCTTTACCTTCGGACCATTCCGGAGCTCCTCATGACGTCCGGGATCTCATCCGGGACACCAAGAAAACTTCGGTCACCACCATACATAACTCTACACTACCGAAACGTCACCAAACCTTAAGTGTGCAGACCCTGCGGGTTCGAGAACTATGTAGACATGACCGAGACACCTCTGTGGTCAATAACCAATGGTGGGACCTGGATGTCCACATTGGTTCCTACATATTCTATGAAGATCTTTATTGGTCGAACCTCTATGTCAAGGATTCACTTAATCTCGTATGATGTTCCCTTTGTTCTTCGGTATGTTACTTGCCCGAGATTCGATCGTCAGTATCTCCATTCCTAGTTCAATCTCGTTACCGGCAAGTCTCTTTACTCGTTCCATAATACAAGATCCTGCAACTAACAATTAGTCACATTGCTTGCAAGGCTCATTGTGATGTTGTATTACCAAGTGGGCCCTGAGATACCTCTCCGTCACACGGAGTAACAAATCCCAGTCTCGATCCATGCCAACTCAACAGACACCCTCGGAGACACTTGTAGAGCACCTTTATAGTCACCCAGTTACGTTGCGATGTTTGATACACACAAGGTACTCCTCCGCTATCTGTGAGTTGCATGATCTCATGGTCATAGGAACATATACTTGACATGCAGAAAATAGTAGCAATAAACTGACATGATCATAAGCTACGTTTATAGTTTGGGTCTTGTCCATCACATCATTCTCCTAATGATGTGATCCCGTTATCAAATGACATCTCATGTCCATGGCTAGGAAACCTTAACCATCTTTCAATCAACGAGCTAGTTCACTAGAGGCATACTAGGGACATTATGTTTGTCTATGTATCCACACATGTATCCATGTTTCCAATTAATACATTTATAGCATGGATAATAAACGATTATCATGAACAAGGAAATACAATAATAAACACTTTATTTATTGCCTCTAGGGCATATTTCCAACAATGAGATGGCTAAGGACATCGTTGATCACTGCGAGGGCTGCCAGTTCTATGCAAATCTGTCACACAAGCCGGCGTTTTCTCGAAAGACAATTCCTCTCGCCTAGCCGTTTGCGGTTTGGGGACTAGACATGGTTGGTCCCTTCCGACCCGGAAAAGGAGGATTCACCCATATGTTGGTCGCAGTCGACATATTCACCAAGTGGATTGAAGCCAAACCCATCAAGAAGCTGAGTTCCCGCACGACGGTCACGTTCATGAGGGAGATCATTATCCGATACGGCATTCCGCATAGCATCATCACGGACAACGACACTAATTCTGACTCAGAAGAATTTAGGAGATTCTGTAACTCCCAAGGCACCCGAGTGGATTATGCTTCCGTTGCACATCCTCAAACCAATGGGCAAGTTGAGCGGGCTAATGGTCTCATTCTGCAAGGTCTGAAGCCTCGTCTCATGCACGATTTGGATCATGCTGCCGGCGCATGGGTAATTGAGCTGCCGTCTATTTTGTGGGGATTGAGGACAACGCCTAATTGGTCGACTTGACGAACTCCTTTCTTCCTTGTCTATGGCGCTGAAGCCATGTTACCGAGTGACTTGGCCCACAATTCTCTTCGAGTGGAGCTATATTCTGAGGCTGAAGCTGAACAAGCCAGACAGGATGGGGTAGATCTTCTGGAGGAGGAGCGTGAGATGGCTCTGATCCGGACCACTGCCTATCAGGAAATCCTACGGCGCTTCCATGCAAGGAATGTCAAAAGCCGAGCGTTCCATGAGGGAGATTTGGTGCTCCGAGTGAATCAACACCAACCTCACAAGCTTGCTCCTGCATGGGAAGGCCCTTTTGTCGTCACTAAGGTGTTAAACAATGGAGCCTATCATCTGTATAATCTCGTGAAACAGATAGATGAGCCACGAGCCTGGAATGCAGACCTACTCCGGCGCTTTTACACTTGAGACAAGAGTTTTCTGATGTAATAAGAGTACTTCATCAATGCAATTCATGTTTCTGCGATATATACTTCGTCGAGTCCAACCGTGTAGTTACATTCTTAGGGATACTCCGAGTGATGGGCAATCCTCACACTCGGGGGCTTAGCTGTGAAACATGTTTCGCCTAAGTTAAAAACCTTGTCGGGTGGATAGCAGTCCATTCCCTCGACGACCTATTTGCGAATCTGTCTTCACTTGGGTTCAAAAATACTCTGAGTGATGAGCAATCCTCACACTCGGGGGCTTAGCTACGAAACACGTTTCGCTTAAGTTAAAAACCTCATCGAGTGGATAGTAATCCATTCACTCGACAACTTAGCTACAAATCGACATTCGCCTAAGATTGAAAATACTCCGAGCGACGAGCAATCCTCACACTTGGAGGCTTAGCTGCGAAACATGTTTCGCCTAAGTTAAAAACCCTCTCGGGTGGATCACTCGACGGCCTATTTGCGAAGCCATCTTCGCTTGGGTTCAAAAAATAATACTCCGAATGACGAGCAATCCTCACGCTCAGAGGCTTAGCTGCGAAACATGTTTTGCCTAAGTTAAAAACCTTGTCAAGTGGGTAGTAATCCATTCACTCGGCAACTTAGCTATGAATCGACATTTGCCTAAGTTCAAAAAATACTCTGAGTGATGAGCGATCCTCACACTCGGGGGCTTGGCTACGAAACACGTTTCGCCTATGTTAAAAACCTCATCGAGTGGATGGTAATCCATACACTCGACAACTTAGATGCCAATCGACATTCGCCTAAGTTCAAAAATATTCCGAGTGATGAGAAATCCTCACACTAAGGGGCTTAGCTGTGAAACACGTTTTTCCTAAGTTAAAAACCTCGTCGAGTGGATGGTAATCCATACACTCGACAACTTAGATGCGAATCGACATTCGCCTAAGTTCAAAAATATTCCGAGTGATGAGAAATCCTCACACTCTGGGGCTTAGCTGCGAAACATGTTTCGCCTAAGTTAAAAACCTCGTCAGGTGGATGGTAACCCATTCACTCGACAACTTAGCTACGAATCGACATTCGCCTAAGTTCAAAAATACTTCGAGTGCTGAGCAATCCTCACACTCGAAAGCTTAGCCGTGAACACAGATGATTGAAAGCCAAATACGAACAAAATCCAAATGGTAAACCACGGATAAATGTTTCGTACGAAAGCAAATGTGCTCAGGCCCAAGTCCTGAATGAAGTTTTAAACGATACAAATCCACTCGGCATACCGAGGCAAATTTAACTGTTTCTTCCAAAGATAAGTTTTTCAAACGGGAGACGGACTGGCGGGCTCGATAGAAGTGTCTAGGTCGATGTCGTCGGCGATTCTGGTGGCCGCTTCGATGAAGGTCTCCATGAAGTCCTCGAATTGGAGTTTCTTCGTGTTGACCACCTGGAGCTCCTTCAGCCTGTCCTCCCTCACGTCCCTATAATGGACCCTAACGAGTGACAACGCCACGTCGGCCCCGTAGCGAGAAGCAGATTTCTTCCAAGTCTGCACTCGACTGGGAAGTTCATTCAGGCAAACCATTATAGAGTTGAGGTCGAGCTAAAGAGTGTCCTCAGGCCATAGTTCCTTGTCTATTCTCTCCATGGAAGATTTCAGTCGGGCGATATAGGCCTGGACGCCCTAGAGTCAGAAGTTGACTCGCAACATGTTCATTGCCACTGCATCAGCAACTGGAGACTTGGTGGGATCCAGATTTGGCTCAACCTCCTTTGTCTCCTTCTTGAAGTCTTGGCAGAATTCTGTTGAAGAATGGGGAATGGGAGGAGAATCGGTGAACTGCGACCCTCAAAGATTTTACAGAGCTCAGTTGACAAGAAACACGCACGATCGAGCGGAATATACATCTTCCTCAAGAATTCGCCTAGATGCTTCTCCTGACCATTACCCCTCTTGGTTAATTGTTCAGTCTTCTTGACAAGATTTGCATGCTCGTGCTTCAGTTTGGCGTTCTCATCCTCTAGTTTCTTGGCAACCGCCAGCTTCTGATCCGCAGCTTCAGTCTTCTCCGTGGCCACTCGTTGAGCGTCAGCAAGCGCCTTGTCCTTCTCCTCCAGCGCCCTTCGTGGAATCTAAAGAAACAACATTGTTGGGTCGTGCTCGGAGTCGACGGTTTTCATTGCGTATGTCTGTTCGAGTGAGAGCACTCGGTTCAAAACATGAAGAGTGAAGGGGAGAATGCAGAAAGTCAGCAGTAATTACCTCCCAAGGTCTTCATCTCAGCACGCACTTGCTCCATGGAGTTGTTGGTGACCGCCGGATCCACCTGCAACCGGTTCCTCTCATCCTCCACATCCTTGTATTGCGTCCCAGGTTTGCAAGCCGTCTGGAACCAACAAAAGACAGGAATTCAATCGGCAAGTGGTTCTAGGACAGTCGACCAAGTTATGAACGTCGGCGAATGACTATCTTGCAACCTTGGAACAACCTAAGAAGAATTCAAGGAAAAAGTCCACTTGACATGTCGAGTGGCCTTGGCGCTCCGCACGCCGTAAGCAAATTTAAAGCTGTCTCTATTAAGACCCCTGCCGATGCAAGCATTCGACAGCGGTCTCGGGGACTACACCCAGTGGGTGCACTAAGAGTGCCCCCACTGAGACGGTTAACTCTCGATCTGTCGTGTAACTCGTTAGAAAAAAACACTCGACATGTCGAGTGACCCCAGTACCACACGTACGACAAGTTTTCAAGCCTACTGTTTATCGTCTGCGTTGAACAGTAGCCTCGGGACTACACCCAGTGGGTGCACTTAGCATGCCCCCACTAGTTATTCAAACATTCGACAAGGTCAGCCCTGTCACGACACTCGACCCGTCGAGTGATGCACCCCCCTACTCTATGAGGTGCAGTCTATCTTTATGCAGCGTCATATCATGGTTTGCCAATAATATCCATGAAACCTGCAAGGTAGCTACGAAGTGGTGTAATTCGAGGCGAAGTGTATCCTGTATACAACAGACTCTAAGACCCATGCCGATGCAAGCACTCGACAGCGGTCTCGGTGACTATACCTAGTGGGTGCGCTAAGAGCGCCCCCGCTAAGACGGTTAATTCTCGATCCATCAAGTAACTCGTTAGAAAAAATATATATACGCTCGACATGTCGAGCGGACCTAGTACCACGCGTACTATCAATCCCAATCCTACTCGACTACGATCCGATCTATTCGAGTGGAGAAAGTTCAAACATTCTACAGCAATCACCCAGTGGGTGTACAACAACCAAGAGAAGACAGGAGTTCAATCGACAATGGACTTACGATCGAACTTACTCGGACATTGGTGTGGAGGGCTGCGTTGACGTCAAAAACTAGATTGCTTCGCCTGAATCATGGCTTCCTTCGCAGCTCTGGTCTGATCTTCCGGGGTGCGATGCAGAGAGAAGGCCATCATAGGTGGGGTCGGCATGGTCACAGGAGCAGCTGAGACAGTCTGAGGGGGCCCAGTTGGAGTCGACACCACAACGATCGAGATGGCCGAAGGAGCATGTGACAGAGGTGCAGCAGATTCAGCCTTGGGTTGTATCAAGCCACCTCCCCCCTGGGAAGACTCCGCAGTCAAATGCTGAAGTGCTTGTGCCGATGGCGCTCCTCGGATGCGAGGGCGCGAAGTGTCCAGTCGCTCCTCGTCGTCCTCCACCTGAAGGACCTCTGCATCGACAATCGACGGTGTTAACATTTGCATGTGTCGAGTCCCATTCGGATGAACCAACAACTATCTAACCTTTATGAGAAGTGCCCGCATCAGCAGTGTCGACATCCATTGCTTCCCCTCCATCTTGATGAGGCGAAGACACAAATGTATCAGCTCTGACGGATTGAATGACATTCGGTCAGATACAACTCCAGATGGCGTCGTGTTCTCACAGGGGGTCTCGTGAGACGACAGATGCCATAGCTAGGCTTATCGAGGTGAGAGCAAGGTTGTCGTGGATGATCCGGGACGGGTATGCGAATAGCACGCAATGGTTTACCCAGGTTCGGGGCTCTCCGGAGAGATAACACCCCTACTTCTGTATGTCTGTATATATATGGTATATCTGGTACAGGCTTGCTCCTGGAGCTGTATCTGAGGAGGGAGAGGGAGCTGGCTGCTCCCTTCCATGGCCTCACGTGTGAGAGTAACTAGGGAAAAGAGAGGAATGGGGGAGAGCTTGGACAGCTTGCTTGCCCTCTATCGGTGAGCTCCCCTGGTGCCTCTTATATAGGGAGGCCCAGGGGACAAGGGGTGGCCCACTTGGCCTGATTACACTGTTGGCGGTGACATGTGATATGACTCGTGATGCGGGCTACAGTGCGCCACTATTGGGGCAGGGTGACATGATGCATCAGGGTGCACAGTGGGGCACTATTGGTCAATAGTGCCCGTCTATAGCAGGGTGGCAGGCTCTATGGTCCGTCAGCCACAGTGTAGTCAGCTCGTGTCCGCCGGGACGCCTGGAGCTGACTTCATCGGGCCGTAGCCAGCAGCTTGACAGGAGCAGCCAGACTAGAGGAGCCGGACAGGAGCAGCCAGACGAGAGTAGCCGGATAGGATCAGCCGACCGAGTGGAGCAGTCAGCCCGGGCGGGCGGGCACCCCGTCCGACTTGCCGTCTTTGGGGTATCCGGGGTCATCCCCACGACAGTAGCCTCCGAGCCTCCGGGCGACTCGAAGAGTCGGGCGGAGGTTTTTCGTCGCCATTGTTGTTGTTACAGAAGTCGACGATGAGGGCCGGCTACGGGTTGAGGACGATGCGGCTTGCGTCCAGCGGGGGCGCGCCAGCGCACCTGCTGGGCGTAGCCTCTGAGCCTCCGGGCGACTCGAGGAGTCGGATGGAGGGTCTTTGCTATTGTTGGAGTAGATGGCGGCATGGAGGATCCCAATGGCAGCCAGCGGTGGGCCTGGAACCGGCATGGCGTTTTTCCAGTGGGGGCGTGCAAGCGCACCCACTGGGTGTAGCCTCCGAGCCTCCGCGCAACTAGAAGAGTCGGGTGGAGGGTCTTTGCCATTGCTGAAGTAGACGGCGGCGTCGAGGATGTCGGGCATGGACACGGAGTCAGCCGGCTGTCGAGCGCGAAGCATTGCCGGGCGTGGACGAAGGGTCTTCCGGCTCATGGGCATGGAGCCCTATCGCAGGCGGACGCTGGGTCCGCCGGCTGTCGAGCGCGAGGCGCTTCTGGGCGTGGACGGAGGGTCCGCCGACTGATGGGCATGAAGCCCTGCCTTAGGTGGACACGGGGTCCGCCGGCTGTCAACCGTGAGGCGCTGCCGGGCGCGGACGAACGGTCTGCCGGCTGATGGGCGTGGAGCCCTGCCAAAGGCGGACACGGGGTCCCCCGGCTATCGACCGCGAGGCGCTGCCGGGCGCGGACGGAGGGTCCGCCGGCTAATGGGCATGGAGCCCTGCCGAAGGCGGACATGGGGTCCGTCGGCGATCGAGCGCGAGGCGCTGCCGGACGCGGATGGAGGGTCCGCCGGCTGATGGGCGTGGAGCCCTGCCGAAGGCGGACGCGGGGTCCGCCGACTTTCGAGCGCGAGGCGTTGCCGGGCGGGGACGGAGGGTCCGCCGGCTGATGGGCGTGGAGCCCTACCGAAGGCGGACGTAGGGTCCACCGGCTGTTGAGCGCGAGGCGTTGCCGGGCGCGGACGGAGGGTCCGCCGGCTGATGGGCATGGAGCCCTGCCGAAGGAGGACACGGGGTCCGCCGCCTGTCGAGCGCGAGGCATGTCCGGGATTGGACGGAGGGTCCGCCGGCTGATGGGCGTGGAGCCCTGCCGAAGGTGGACGCAGGGTCCGCTGGCTGTCAAGCGCGAGGTGTTGCCGGGGTCGGACAGAGAGTCCGCCAGCTGATGGGCACGGAGCCCTTTCGAAGGTGGCCGCGGGGTCCGTCGGATGTCGAGCGCGAGGCGTTGCCGGGCAAGGACGGAGGGTCTGCTAGCTAATGGGCGTGGAGCCCTGCCGAAGGCGGACGCAGGGTCCACCGGCTGTTGAGCGCGAGGCGTTGCCGGGCGCAGACGGAGGGTCCGTCGGCTAATGGGCGTGGAACCCTGCCGAAGGCGGACGCAGGGTCCACCGGCTGTTCAGCGGAAGGCGTTGCCGGGCGCGGACGGAGGGTCCACCGGCTGATGGGCATGGAGCCCTGCCGAAGGCGGACGCGGGGTCTGCCAGCTGTCGAGCGCGAGGCGTGTCCGGGCACGGACGGAGGGTCCGCCGGCTGATGGGCGTGGAGCCCTACCAAAGGGGGACGCAGGGTCCGCCGGCTGTCAAGCGCGAGGTGTTGCCGGGGTCGGACGGAGAGTCCACCGGCTGATGGGCGCGGAGCCCTTTCAAAGTTGGCCGCGGGGTCCGTCGGCTGTCGAGCGCGAGGCGTTGCCGGGCGCGGACGGAGGGTCCGCCGGCTGATGGGCGTGGAGCCCTACCGAAGGCGGACGTAGGGTCCGCCGGCTGTCGAGCGCGAGGCTTTGCCGGGCGCGGACAGAGGGTCCGCCGGCTGATTGGCGTGGAGCCCTGCCGAAGGCGGACGTGGGGTCCGCCGGCTATCGAGCGCGAGGCGCTGCCAGGCGTGCACGAAGGGTCCGCCGGCTGATGGGTGCGGAGCCCTCTCGAAGGGTAGCCTCCGAGCCTCTGGGTGAGGAGGTTACTCATGGACGATCGTGGAAAAGACAAGGTTAAGTCGGCACAGGTATAACAAATATTTGATTTTGGTAGTGCATGAGCTTTATGCAAAGGGTGCCGACTCGGTTTCGCCCGAGCGCCCTTAAGTCTTTTTCATGTTCTCTCCGCTCTTTGGCTTTTGCTCTTGCTAGCCAGACAGCCGGGAGCCGGTCTGTAGCTGAGACGAAGAGTGGGCCGCGGAATGGAGCGTACAATACTCGGACTCTGGGAGCAAACTCAACCGAGCAGATACTAATAGATGAAACGACTAGGTCGCCCAAGCCGTTTTCTCCCCGGATGCTTTTAGCGTGTGGTGACCACCAGCTTTTGCTCTTGCTAGCCGGACAGCCACGGTGCGGTCTGTAGCTGAGATGAAGAGTGGGCCTTTGGTCCCATGCACGCTACTAAGCCGTCCCGTGGGAACGAACGTATCGGGCCAAGTGGCTAGCCTCGGGACGAGACTAGCCAGCGCTGGGGTGAACAGTAAAGTGTAGAATAAATGCCGAGATGGCCCCTGAGGGCCGCTCGGGGTTATTTGTTTTGCGTGTATGGTGCAAGGTATGCGCGTGGAGATCTCACATTGCTTTTGGGTGCCGCCGAGGCGGTTTTGTCATCGACATGGTCCTGCTGATGTGTACGAAGCGTTGTCGGGCACGGACGCGGGGTCTGTCGGCTGGTGAGCACAAGGTGCTTCCGAGGGCAAACGCGGGGTCCGTCGGCTGGTTTGCACGAGACACTGCTGAGGGAGGACGCGGGGACCGCTGGATGGAGTGCGCGAGGCGCTGCCGAGGGCGGACGCGGGGTCTGCCGACTGGAGTGTGCGAGGCACTGCCGAGGCCGGACGCAGGGTCTGCCGGCTGGAGTGCGCAAGGCGCTGCCGAGGGCGGACGCGGGGTCTGCCGGCTGGTGTGCGTGAGGCTTCCGAGGGCGGACGCGGGGTCCGCTGACTGAAGTGCAAGGCGCTACCGAGGGCGGACGCGGGGTCCACCGGCTGGTGTGCGTGAGGTGCTACCGAGGGCGGACGCAGGGTGAGTGTGCGAAGCACGGCCGAAGGCGGACGCGGGGTCCGCCGGCTGGTGTGCGCGAGGCGCTGTCGAGGGCGGACGTGGGGTCCGCCGGCTGGAGTGTGCGAGGCGCTGCTGAGGGCGGACGCGGGGTCCACCGGCTGGTGTGTGTGAGGCGCTACCGAGGGCGGACGCGGGGTCCGCCGGCTGGTGTGCACGAGGCGCTGCCGAGGGCGGACGCGGGGTCCGCCGGCTAGAGTGCATGAGGCGCTACGAGAGCAGACGCGGGGTCCGCCGGCTGGTGTGCATGAGGCGGCTAGGGCGGACGCGGGGTCTGCCGGCTGGTGTGCGCGAGGCGCTGCCGAGGGCGAACGTGGGGTCCGCCGGCTGGAGTGCGCAAGGCGCTACCGAGGGACAGCCTTCGAGCCTCCGAGCAAGGAGGTGCACTGCTTTTTTGACGTTGTTGAGATGGTTGTTGGCGAAGACAGCCGACGTGGTTTGGCGCTTGCGGAGCGTGCCGGCACACCCGCTGGGTGTTGCCTTCGAGCCTCCGGGTGCTCGAAGGGGGGTTCTGGCAGGTCGGGTCCGATCGAACGGACGGCGCAACGGGACACGGCCGAGCCGGCCTGGAAAAGCCGACCCGGCGTTGAGGAAGGCATGACCGTTGGTGGAGCAGCGTCGCGGGCGGACGGAGGCCTCGGGCGGCCTTTTTCTTTTCTTCTTTTTTCAGCTCTACCGGCTGTGGGCAGCTGGACGCAACTCTTTTTTTTGCCGGCTCCCACTTTTCCTTTTTCTGCACGAGTAGGCAGCCGGCCCACACTTTTTTGCTCCAGGAGGCCGCCGCACATGAGCGATCGGAGCGGCAAGGGAGCCGGCCAGGCCGCGAGCCGGCAAGAAGCCTCGTGGCCACGCCGGGCCCTGGAGTGGCAGCCGGCCGGAGGCATTGCCGGCAGCAGTCTACCAAGGCACACGAGCCGGCCAGGCCTCGGGTGGAGCAGGGGGCCGAGGCGGCGCGGGCCGCGGCCGACCGAACGAAGCGGGCGCGGGGGCGCCGGCAGGTTAGAGGCGGTGCTGGCCGGAGGCGTCCGTCTGGGTCGGAGGTGGAGCCGATGGAGTAGCGCGCGGGGCGACCCGGCCGTAGCGGAGCGGGGCCTGGCGCGAGGCAGGGTGCAGGCAGAGGCTAGGTAGGTCGCCGGTCGGGAGGAGACGGAGGCGCGTGGGTGCAGTCGGACGGAGGCTAGGCAGGCGCGGGCGGAATCGTGCACGAGAGGCCGAAGGGCGGCTGAGGCTCGGGCGCGGCTACCGGGCGCAGCAACCAAGCACGCGGGACGGCCGGCCCGGAGCAGCATTTGGACGGAGGTGACGACGCGGGGCGGGAGCCGGCACGGGCGCATGGCAGGGCCGACGTGCACGGGTCCCTCGTTGCGGAGTGGAGTAGGCGACGAGGCGGGACCGCCGAGGCACTTGCGGGAGTGGGTCGGAGGCGCGGCAGGCCCAGCCGACGGGCGGCCTGGTCTCGGGCGAAGAGGTGGTGGACGCATCCGGCACACGCATCGCGATGAGGTGAAGAGGGGAGGTGCGGTAGTCCGACCCGGAAGCGGGCGTGGACGCGCGAGGTGGAGCCGGACCGGGCACGGCCGGGGGGCATGGGGGGCCCGCCGGTGGGGCCGGACGTGCGGAGCCGGCCTGGAACGACAGGCTCTTTGCACACCATGGGGCGGAGCCGGAAGCGCTGGTGCGACGGGCTGCCGGCACACCACGGGGGGGACGGAGCAGGGTCTGCGGCCACATGGTGCCGGAGCGGGATGGGACGGAACACCAACGCACGAAGGTGCGGCAGTAGCCGGCCGCAGTGGCGAGTAGCCGGCCGCAGCGGCGGCCCGGTAGCGTGGCGTAGCAGCCGTGGAGGCAGGGCGCACATGGCTTGGGCGGCGCGCGGCGGAGGCCCAAAGTGCGCGGGACAGGAGCCGGACTGGGCCGGTGGGCGCGCGGGCGGGCGAGGTGGAGCCACCGGCGTGGGGCGGCCAGCCGACCGGGTGCGGGCGCCGGCACGGGCGGCGGAGGAGCCCGTGTTGGAGGAGCGCGGGCAGATGGTCACGCGCATCCGGGCGCTGGGTTGCTGCACGACGGGGCTCGGGTGGCGTTGCGTTCATGCATGAAGGTGGACCGTGGAGCCGCCGTGGGCGCTGTGCGCTGGCTCGCGCGGGCACGACCATGGGGCAATGAGGAGCGACTGGGGTGGAGCAGCGCGTGCGAAGACAAGCACAAGTGGAGCAAAGGTGGAGCTACGACGGGTGAGACAGCACGGACGCGTCGTCCCATAAGGTCGGCGGTGCATCGGAGCAAACTCGTCGTGGGTGAGACCGACGGCGGGGCCGCACGGTCCCGTGCGGCCGCCATGGGGGCGTGTTGGCATCGAGCCCCCAGGTGCCGCCGGGGAGACGGCAGTAGCGCCGCGGTGGTGATGACGAGACCAGGGCGAGGACACGCTGTCTCGCGCGGCAGTCCCGTGAGCGTGTTGGTGTCGACCTCCTGGGCACCACCGGTGAGATGGCAGTAGCACCGCGGAGGTGACGACGAGGAGGATCCCGCCTAGACCGCGGTTCCAACAGTAGCTTGCCCCACGGTGGGCGCCAACTGTCGTCGTGTTCTCACGGGGGGTCTCGCGAGACGACAGATGCCATAGGTAGGCTTATCGAGGTGAGAGTAAGGCTGTCGTGGATAATCCGGGACGGGTATGCGAATAGCACGCAATGGTTTACCCAGGTTCGGGGCACTCCGGAGAGATAAGACCCCTACTCCTGTATGTTTGTATATATATGGTATATCTGGTACAGGCTTGCTCCTGGATCTGTATCTGAGGAGGGAGAGGGAGCTGGCGGCTCCCTTCCATGGCCTCACGTGTGAGAGTAAGTGGGGAAAAGAGAGGAATGGGGGAGAGCTTGGACAACTTGCTTGCCCTCTGTCAGTGAGCTCCTCTGGTGCCTCTTATATAGGGAGGCCCAGGGGACAAGGGGTGGCCCACTTGGCCTGATTACACTGTTGGAGGTGACATGTGATATGACTCATGATGCGGGCTACAGTGCGCCACTATTGGGGCAGGGTGACATGATGCATCAGGGTGCACAGTGGGCCACTATTGGTCAATAGTGCCCGTCTGTAGTAGGGTGGCAGGCTCTGCGTTCCATCAGCCACAGTGTTGTCAGCTCGTGTCCGACGGGACTCCTGGAGCTGACTTCATCGGGCCGCAACCGATAGCCGGATAGGAGCAGCCGGACGGGAGCAGCCGGATAGGAGTAGCTAGACAGGAGCAGCCGGACGGGAGCAGCCGGATCGGAGCAGCCGTCCGAGTGGAGCAGTCAGCCCGGGCGGCCAGGCACCCCATCTAACTCGCCGTCTTTGGGGTATCCGGGGGTCATCCCCCCGACACCAGACTTCAGTCGACAGAGCGAATATGGAAATAAACACTTACGTGGAGATGACAAGCACTGCCACCCTCATGCAAGGCAGAGTCTTGCGAGGCTTGGTGACGGCTTGCTTGGGCTGCTTGGCCAGTTTTTTGCTCAGCTCTGTCATCGAAGGGCGGCTTCATTTCAAGTTCTTCTCACTAGGGCCTGAAGCTCTGTCCTCAACAGTTGACGAAACTTGGCGGGACTTGGTGCAGCTTTCATGTCGGGGACGTGACTCGACTTCTTCCTCCTCGCTGGAGTCCTCGTATTCTTCCTCGGTGTCCGATGAACCGTCACCGTCCACACTGCCGCCCTCGCTCACCACGCCATCTTCAACATGGTTCCTGTTAGGAACGGGCGAGTGTGTGTGCGTCCATTCCTGCATGATTCAAGCAAAGAAATCAGTTCAATATATCACTCAACAGTACAATATATCAGTCGACATCACACAACTCACCAGATTCTTGGGCGGGTTTTCGGTCAAGTATGGTCGGATCCTCTTGGCTCCCAAAGGATTGTCGCAGGATCCGGTGATGCTACGGAGCCACTGCTCGACAGTTTTCTAAGGAACTTCCTCGGGATGCATCCTTGTCGAGTCCTCAGGGCCCGCGTACTGCCACATGGTGTGGTCTTTGGCTTAGAGCGGCTGAATACGTCGACCGATAAACGTCTCCCACAGGTCCATGCCAGTCACTCCACCCCGGATCAGCTGCACCACCGCTTCAACCAAGATGCCTACTTGGACGTGCTCCTCTTCAGTCACCTTCAGAGACATGGGGACAGCTGGACGGTCGGGTGTATATGGGGGAAGGTCAGTCGACATATTGGGCGATGTTGCATCCTTGCAATAGAACCAAGTCGACTGCCAACCTCTGACAGACTCAGGAAAGGTCATGGCAGGGAAGGAGCTACGAGCTCTTTTCTGAACTCCTAAACCTTCGCATAGCTGGAGCACGTGAGTCTTCCCATCAGCAGGGAGGGCTTTCTTCACGGCCTGGGATCTGACTGTGAAGAGATGTTTGAACAATCCCCAACGGGAAGAGCAGCCCAGGAAACATTCGCACAAAGTGACGAATGCAGACAGATAGGCGATGGTATTTGGTGAGAGGTGGAGCAGTTGGGCACCGAAATTTTTTAGAAAGCCCCTAAAGAACGTGTGGGGTACAGAGAAAAACCTCGCTTGACATGGGAGAGAAGGAGAACCCGATCCCCGTCGCTCGGCTCCGGCTCGCACTCCTCCCCCGACAGCCTCCAGGCGCCGTCCGCTACGAGCCTGTCGGAGACGAGGCCCTCCATGTCCTCGCGGGTCACGACATAGGGGAGAAAATCCCCCTGCATCCAACCCGCTGGCACGGTGAATCGGACGGTCGAGGGCTTCTTGCCCTTGAGATTCACCGCCCCCTTCTTCGCTCGCTCCAGGTTCTTCGTCGTGTTCTTCATCTTCGTCGTGGCGGCTCTCGTCGAGGGAGATCGGAGTGGGCCGCTGGGAGCAGCAGAGGAGGCGGAGGAAAAGAGAGGAGGAACTGGCGGAGGTACTATGCAAACCGCAGCGCAGAAAGCTTTATACGTTGCCGGGTGTCTCACTGACCAATGGACCCGCGAGGTTACCGCGCACGCCAACCGCTGACGGCGCTCGGTATGTGGTGATACGACCGGCACGAAGATCGAGGTGTCACGCCTCCACTTTCCCCGATCGTGGCGTAATCATCGCGCAAGCGCGCGCGCTTCCCAAATTTTTGTATCCCGGAAAATCTGGGTCTGTCAGACAGACCCGTCGCCTCCCAAAATACTATCAGCTCACTCGGACCAAAACAAAGGCTGAACATCCACTCGGACACCTTTAAGGCTGAATGGATCTGGGCGAGCAGAGAAGAATTCAATCGACGCAAGTTTTGTTGAAGCCCCGAATATCATTCGGAATATTTCGCGCGTCGATCCTGAATGAACACTAATGATCAGAGTTCAATCGACGCAAGTTCCATAGAAATCCCAAGTATCATTCAGAGGATCTGATGCACTAACTCAAGGTCTACATTGATACCTCCTTCCACCACTCAAACCTCGATCCATTCGGGGGCTAATGACGAGGATATGTACCTAGGGTAGGGTCCTAGGCAAGGCCCACATACCCTACCTAAGGACACCACATGGGAGGACTTGAAGATCAAGCATGAACTTCCGAGTGGATCCCTGGAGACGTTCAAAGTCACTCAACAGTAATCCACTTGGAGACTCCTGCTCTCACTCGGCAGTCGCGTGTCACTCGGAATACCTCGCTTTCACTCGACACCAGAAGACCAGGAGCCATCATCAAGAGCCCAATGGGCAGACGCCGGTTCAATGGTCATTAGTAGCTTTTATTACGTACGTTACCTGTAATGATAGACTTTAAACCCCACGACCAGGCCCTCAGATGCGGGATAATTATGAGGGGCAGCAAAGTCTATATAAGCCGTCCCTCCCCTCCTGCACAAGGTTTCGCAACCATGGTAATCTCAACATTCTACACGACATAAAGCTCCCGAGCACTAAGACGTAGGGTTGTTACCTCCACGAGAGGGGCCTGAACTCATACATCTATGTCTACACCCTCTCCGTAGCTAGGACCCTGAACTCTCCCTTTGTACCCCTACCATCTACTGTCAGGCTCGTTCCCACGACAGTTGGAGTATTCAAAACGTCCTCTCTGCAAGCACACTAAGCTTTGTCAGCTGGATGCCATCGCGCAAGTAATGGCTCTAAAGGCTCACTTCAACCTGGGCAGAGAATGCTACAACACGATGATGACGATATTTGGACGCTTTCTACCCAAAGGCCATGTATTGCCACCAAACCTGTACCTGTCGGACAAAATCCTACGTGCGCTTAAGATGCCCTATGAGAAGATAGATGCCTGTGAGAACGGATGTGCCTTATTTAGGCTTGAGTATGCGGGCTTGAACTATTGCCCCATTTGCAATGCTTCCAGGTATGTTCTGGTAGACAACAGTATGGGTTGAAGAGTCAGACCAAAATCCCCATTAATGTTCTTCGGTATCTGCCATTCATACCAAGACTTCAACATCTTTTCATGGTCGAAGAGACGGCCAGACAGATGAAGTGGCATAAATTGGGCAAAAGAACAGAACTAGATGCAGATGGGAATCCGATGTTGGGACACACTTCAGACGGTTTCGCGTGGAAGCACTTCGATGCATTACATATGGATAAAGCAGCAGATCCAAGGAATCCTCGAGTTGCCATCAACACGGATGGGTTCAATGTGTATGGTATGACGGCAGCACAATACAGTTGTTGGCCTGTATTTGTCATTCCACTCAATCTCCCCCGGAGAGATTATGAAAAGAAAGAACATTTTCCTGACGTTGATAATTCTAGGGCCCAAATATCCGGGGAAGAATATGAATGTGTAGATGCAACCGCTTAAGGATGAATTGCAAGAAGCCAGGTATAATGGGATCAAGACATACGACGCTGCTACAAAAAAGAACTTCAAAATGCATGTCTGGTACATGTACTCGATGCATGACTTGCCGGCGTATGCGCTATTTGCTGGTGTGTGCATGGAAGGTTTCCGTGCTCCACATGCAAGGCAGCTCTTAAATTCCGTTGGCTGGAGGCGGGTCGGAAGTTTTCTTGCTTCGACATGCATAGACAGTTCCTCGATCCTGACCATAAGTTCAGAAAAGACAAGAAGAATTTCATCAAAGGTAGAGTTGTCAAAAACACTGCACCACCTGAGATAAGGCCTCGTCCACGGCCAATGGAGCTCGCCATTGAGGCTATAGCCCAGGAACTTCTGGCGGAGGCAAACAGGCAGGTGGCGTACAGGGAGAGGGACATGGAGGAGAGGACGGCTAGGCTCTTGGAGGAGGAGAGGAACCGGAATGACGCGTCTCACCAGGCCCTATACGAGCTCCTCGTGGTAAGTTTCTCCTGCATATTAGCCAAATCATGCATGTAATGTTCAATTCATCACTAACTAATACGAATGACTCGTGAAAACAAAATGTGTAGACCGTGTGCCAGAAAAATGGTCAGCCCCCTCCGTCGATGCCCCATATTGCTATAGCAACAACGGTGAGCTTCTTTTGAATGGTCATTAGTTACTAGTATTCACAGTTGAGTTGCATCATGCTAAGGAGACATTGCCTGAAAATGATATTTGGTGCAGTGTGCCTCTCGACAAGCATCGACCGATCCTTTTGCGTCTGCCGCAACCCCGACCGGTCCTTCTACGTCTCACCCTGGCGCAAACCCGACCGGTCCTTCACCTCCATGATGATGGTAAGTTTTCCCAAGTGTTTTGTTTAACAAATGCATACTTAGCTTAAGAAATGACCTAATTAGCTCCAAAATGACCTATACTTAGCTTATTTTCCTCAAAATGACATAATAACCTCACTTAGCTCCAAAATGATATATTCTACCTAGGATAGCTATAAAATGACCTATACTTAGCATTATTTCCTCCAAAATGACTTGATATGCTTAGTTAGCTAGAAAATGGCATTAATACCTTGGAGAAGAGGAGAGGAGAGGAGAAAAATAGAGAGAAGATAAATTCTTCTTCTTCTTTTTCTTCTTTTTCTTCTAGCTAGTCTTCTTCTTCTAACTTTCATCTTTTCTAATTTGCAGATTTGCTATAGATGAGGAAGCTTGCATTGATGGAGTGTACTCTTCTACTTCTTCTTCCTTTTTGTTTATGGAAACTTGTTTTGGATATGTATGTATGGATATGTTGTTGGAAACCATTGTATGTTGGATATGTTGTTGGAAACCATTGTATGTTGGATATGTTGTTGGAAACTTGTATGTTGGATATGTTGTTGGAACTTATTGCTGGTATGCTTGTTGAAACTTATTGTTGGTATGCTTGTTGGAAACTTGTATTGTTGATATGTTGGATATATATGTGAAATTCTGTCAAATTGAATGATTTTAAGAAAAAACAGGAAAAACAGGGGCTATATAGCCACTTTGCTATCTGCTGGCAGACGACAAAGGTCTTTGCCGTCAGCTAGGAGACGGCAAAGCTGCCATGTGGCACCTACCTGTGCAATCTGGGTAGCTCTAGGCTAGCCTAGGTGAGTTCTTTGCCATCCACTGGAAGACGGCAAAGACCTAAGGTTCTTTGCCGTTTGTCAGCGGACGACAAAGAACCCACCTAGGCCGGCAAAGAAACAGGTGCTCCTAGACCTAAGATTCTCTGTCGTCTACCAGCGGACGGCAAAGCACGCCGTTAAGCCCTTAACGGACCTAAGTTGCCACATGTGCCGTCCATGCCCTTTGTCGTCCGCTGGTAGATGGCGAAGATGCAAAGGTCTTTGCCGTTTGCCAACAGACGGCAAAGCGCCCTTTACCGTGGCTTAGTCAGCTGGACAGTTGGCCGTCTACTGGCGGATGGCAAAGCCTTTGCCGTTCGGGATGGCTGACGGCAAAGTGCCTGATTCCTGTAGTGTTTGCCATCGGCCTTGGGACCCCACCTTTGCCATCGGCCTTGGCCCCCCTTTGCCATGGGCCTTCCACCCCTTTTGCCGTCGGTGGGCCGACGGCAAAGAGTAAGGTATTTGCCCCTTGTGATCCCCCCTTTGTTGTCTGCCGAAGGCCCCTCTTTGCCGACATCCCGCCGACGACAAAGAGTAAGGCCATTTTCCTTTTTTTATTTGTTATTAAAACAATTTTCACAACAATTTTCACAGCAATTTGACATATATATATATATATATTTCACAGAAATAAATATGTTGCCATACTGATAACCATATTCAAATAAGTTTCATCCATACATATTATGAAAGTTCCATCCATACCCAACCATATTACAATAGTTTCATCCATACATACATAGTTTCATATACATATGTAGCAAGTGTCACATTGTTCATCGATACAAAATAAAAAATACAAGTAACCCAAGCACTCCATCAATGCAAACTTCCGTGAAGTGAATGTAATATGCAAAATGGGAAGCTCCAAAATTAGAAGAAGACTAGATGAAGAAGAGAAGGTAAAAATAGGTCATTTAGGAGCTAACTATGGTTAATACGCCATTTTGAAGCTAATTAAGCTAATTATAGGTCATTTAATAGCTAACTTTGGTAAAATAGGTAATTTTGGAGCTAGCTAAGCTTATTATGCCATTTTGGAGCTAACTAAGAGAAGTATATGTCATTTTTTATAAAATAGGCCATTTTGGAGGTAATTTAGCTTATTACGTCATTTAGGACGAAACTAAGCTAACTATATGTCATTTTAGAGCTAACTTAGGTAAAATAGGTCACTTAGGAGCTAACTATTCTTATTATGCTATTTTGGAGCTAAGTAAGCTAAGTATAGGTCATTTAATAGCTAAGCTAGGTAAAATAGGCCATTTTGGAGCTAGGTAAGCTTATTATGTCATTTAGGAGAGAACTAAGCTAAACATAGTACATTTTTGACAAAATAGGCCATTTAGGAGCTAATTCAGCTTACTATGTCATTTAGGAGGAAACTAAGCTAAATATATGTCGTTTTAGAGCTAACTTAGGTAAAAATAGGTCACTTAGGAGCTACATATGCTTATTATGCCATTTTCGAGCTAAGTAAGCTAAGTATAGGTCATTTAATAGCTAAGCTAGGTAAAATAGGCCATTTTGGAGCTAGGTAAGCTTATTATGTCATTTAGGAGAGAACTAAGCTAAACATAGGACATTTTTGACAAAATAGGCCATTTAGGAGCTAATTCAGCTTACTATGTCATTTAGGAGGAAACTAAGCTAAATATATGTCGTTTTAGAGCTAACTTAGGTAAAAATAGGCCACTTAGGAGCTACATATGCTTATTATGCCATTTTCGAGCTAAGTAAGCTAAGTATAGGTCATTTAATAGCTAAGCTAGGTAAAACAGGCCATTTTGGAGCTAGGTAAGCTTATTATGACATTTAGGAGAGAACTATGCTAAGTATTGGACATATTTGATAAAATAGGCCATTTAGGAGCTAATTCAGATTACTATGCCATTTAGGAGGAAACTAAGCTAAATATATGTCATTTTAGAGCTAACTTAGGTGAAAATAGGTCATGTAGGAGCTATCTATGCTTATTATGCCATTTTGAAGCTAACTAAGCTAATTATAGATCATTTTATAGCTAACTTGGGTAAGATAGGTCATTTTGGAGCTAACTAAGCTTATTATGTAAGTTTGGAGCTACCTAAGCTTATTACGTCATTTAGGAGGACACTAAGCTAAGTATAGGTCATTCTAGAGCTAACTTGGGTAAAATATGTCATTTTGGAGCTAAGGTAAGGTAAGTAACCATCATTATGCAGTTGTTAAGCAAAACACTAAAAAACATACCATTCTCGTCAACACGGAGGTGAAGCACGGTGGTTCTAGCTTGTTTCACCTAGAGAAGGCTCCTCTGTAGAATGGTCGTGCGATGCGTTTCAGGAGATATTCTCCACAAAACATCATTTGTAATGTGTCGTTAGCATGATGACACTCAAAAGATCACTGCATTGAAATGAAACTCACCATCCCCGCCATGTTAATGACTGGCATCGCCGGAGGGACGTGGCCAGTCTTCTCACCCATAGACGATACATTTTGTTTCGACAAGTCAAACTTTTGATTTATTAATGAAACGAACATTAAAATGCAAGATTTGACAAATATGAAGAAGAAACTTACCACGAAGAGCTCGTACATGGCCCTGTTAGACGCATCGTTCCATGCCCTCTCCGCCTCCATCAACGCAGCCGTCCTCTCCTCCAACTCCTTCATCTCCTTATCCTTCGCTGCCAAAACCGTGTGTGTTGCCTCTCTCTGTTTTTTAATAGCAGCCTGTAAGACAACTCGTTGTTAGCATTGTAATCAAATTGGTTCACACACACAACATAATCCGGAAAGATAGTTGTGTCCATTAAACTCATCTCGATGGCAAGCTCGACTAGCCGTGGATGAGGTGTTATCTCAGGACATGAGCTCGTTTGGCGTGCCTTTATCTCCCCGAGAGTTCTAGGACAATCTATAAGGCCGTCTCCAATGGTGATCGAGCCATGGGGCCTCCTATAGCCAGCTATCATCACCAACTCTGGATCAATAGGCCCCTGGCTCGGGTTAAAGTCCTCCCCTTTCCTCGCCTTCCCATGATCTCTATACTTCACGAGCTTGTGGTGGGAGGAGACGTCGGGATGATCGAGGTCAGACTCAGAGAATGCCTTGACCTTCTTGTACGAGGTAGTATGGGCCATCACATAGAGGTCGTACATCTCTGGCACCTCCATCTTGTTGTGACGCGCCTAAAAGAGAGAGAGAGAGAGGAAAAGTATTAGTACGGGGCTAAAGGTAGCATTAAGAATGAATTGCATGAGTCATGAAGCAAACCACAAACCCAGTTCTCACCAAACTCATTTAAGTTGACGCTCCCTTGATGGTGTGGCACACCAACCATTTTGCCATGCCTATCCTTGGCAGTGCTGTGGCTGGCCTCCCACTTTTCGGAGCACCACTGATTCACCAAGGCCTCCCAACAATCCATCTTATCCACACACCGTCTCGGGGGCACCTAAGTTAATAAAGAGAACTTTGAGCACTACGCGTAAGAATCAAATCAAGGAAACTAACTACAAGGCCTTAATAATATGTAATTACCTTCATGTTGTGATCCTTCTCCATCTTAGAATAGTGGAACTTCCCCTTTCCCTTCCTAATACGCCGCGAGGCGTAGTAGTCTCGAATGGCCTGCACCTGAGCCTCGTGCCGCCAGTTTTGAAGTAGGCGGCGGCATTCGGTTTTGATAACCTTTGTCGTGGCCTCCTCGTATCCCTCCTCACACCTATAGAAGGTATGCAAACGAGACAACACTAATTAGTACAATAACTAGCTATTGTTGATTTTTAATTGTGTAAAGGAGAAATTACCCAGAACTGTCTGATCACCATGTCAGCCCTCATGTGGCACAAAACACCGTCAATCTCCACCTCCGGCAGGACCGGGGCACCCAAGTAGTGCTCCCAGGACATTCCTACCTCTCCACCCCAACCGGGCAACATAACAGACCCCAGGAAGTTTTGCCGGCAAAGCACACCAAGGACGCTGTTGGGCTTGTGGACACCCTTGGCAACAATCCAACCCCTGCAGTATGACAAATTAAAGCCAACACATTAGATATTTGAGAAAACGTGAAGGCAAAGGGTTAAATAAGAGTAAATGAACTTACTTGTCCCCACTTGGCTGAATCGACCACATCTGCTCGCGGGTTGCCGGCACGAGCGGGAGTCCCATACTACCACGCTATTAGACGGTGGCCCCCTCACCCAGCTCCTCGTCGCTATCAGCATGGCCACTTGGATCCGGCTGACCTAGATCAGGCCAAGTATCCCACTGGGTCTCTTGGGACGTACCCTCATCCCTGCTTTGCTCCGGAGTCTCCTGGAACGAAGCCTCTGGGACACGAGTCTCGTCAACCTGAGGCTCATCGACCCGAGGCTCGTGAACCGGAGTCCGTGTAGCCTCCACCTAAGATGGGTCCACCCTAGAAGTCATGTGCTGAGGTGAATCAGCTGGGGGTGGTGGCGAGGAAGGCATAGCAGCCACCCTGCCTCTCCCACGGCCACGTGTACCTTTAGTAGCTCTCTTCTTCGCGGGCGGGGGGGGGGGGGTCGACCTCCTCTCACGGGGGCCGCGGTCGTCGAAGAAGCGGCCACTCCCTGCAGAGTAGTGAGCAACGCTCTCCAGAGAGACTGATCAGAAATGGGACTAACCATCCCACCACCCGCTGACGAAGAAGGAGCCTCGGAGTGCTCTCAACCCTTTCCCACCATCTTTCAACACTTGCCATGACAAAGAGTAAATGAAATTAGTACAACATAAATACCAACATGAGTAATAAAATGTATATAATTTAAGTGTATCATCATCATAAATACTAACATGAGTAAAAAAATTATATATGTATATAATAATAGTTGAATACCTGACATGAACTGAAGAGCTGCCTTACATGTGGGGCATGGGAACCTTCCATGGACACACCAACCAACGAATAGCGCTTACGCCGGATAGTCATGCATCGAGTACATGTACCACACATGCATTTTGAAGTTCTTTTTGGTAGCGGCATCGTATGTCTTGATCCCATTATCCCAGGCTTCTTGTAATTCATCCTTAAGCGGCTGCATGTACACATTCATATTCTTCCCCAGGTATTTGGGCCCTGGAATTATCAACATCAGGAAAATGTTCTTTCTTTTCATAATCTCTCCAGGGGGAGGTTGAGTGGAATGACAAATACAGGCCAACAATTGTATTGTGCTGCCGTCATATCATACACATTGAACCCATCCGTGCTGATGGAAACTCGAGGATGCCTTGGATCTGCCGATTTATTATTATGTAATGCATCGAAGTGCTTCCACGCAAAAGCATCTGAAGTGTGTACCAACATCTTGTTCCCATCCGCATCTAGTTCGGTTCTTTTGCCCAATTTGTGCCATGTCATCTGTCTGGCCGTCTCTTCGACCATGAAAAGACGTTGAAGTCTTGGTACGATTGGCAGATACCGAAGAACATTAATGGGGATTTTGGTCTGAATCTTCTCACCCATACCGTTATCTACCACAATATACCTGGAAGAATTGCAAATAGGGCAATAGTTGAAGGCCGCATACTCAAGCCTAAATAAGGCACATCCATTCTCACAGGCATGTATCTTCTCATAGGGCATCTTAAGTACACTGAGGATTTTGTCTGACTGGTACAGGTTTGCAGGCAGTACATGGCCTTTGGGTAGAAAGCGTCCAAATATCGTCATCATCGCATCGTAGCATTCTTTGCCTAGGTTGAATTGAGCCTGCAGAGCCATTACTTGCACAATGGCATCCAGCTGGCAAAGCTTAGTGTGCTCGTGGAGAGGACGTTTTGAAGACTCCAACATTTCATAGAAGGCCTTTGCAGACTCCTCCATCTCATTGTCCGAATCTTGAGCATCATCAAAGTCTTGCACCATGTCTTCGATCCCGGTACCATGCTCGTCGGTGCGACGACGAACCACCTCAGATCTGGCACGTTGGTCAGACTCACCATGAAAAGTCCACACCGTATAATTAGGCATAAAACTCACTTCTGCAGGTGTTTACCCATTTCAAACTCTGTCTATATTTTAATATTGTCGCATTTGGGACAGGGGCACCATGTTTTTTTCTCGCCATTTGCAGATACGACTCTCAAAAAAACCCTGGTTTTTGTTAACCATTCATTGGTCATGTCTTTCTGACTAGTTTGACCAGTGTACATCCAAGCACGATCACCCATCTTGCCTACCTACTAAAGACATAAGAAAATTTATATAAGTCATCATCTATAGTCATTTGGTAACCAAGTTTGTCAGTTTTGTTACGTCCATGCAACCTACACGCTAATAGGTAGAGATAGGTCCTAATCCCACCCGAGTATGTGTAGATTGGGTTTGTTTTCCCTTGCTCTGCTCCGGATCTGACACGGAATTTCGGCAGCACCTCCCCACTGTTCTCCTGATACATGTCTCAGCAATAACCAGAGAGGTTGTGTACCCGGAGAACAATAAGGAGGCACTGAAGAAATTTCGCAACGGATCCAGAGAAGAGCATACGGGAAAACGAACCCAATCTACACATACTCGGGATGTCCACGGATAACGTTGGACAATTCGAAAGGATGGCAGTTATAAATATGCAAATACATGCATATTTATAGATGTCGCACTTTCGAATGGGAGACGCATACTGGTTACGCATACTGATGATTGAAGACACATATAGCTAGCAAGTTTCATCGGCACGAAGACCGGAACAGAGCAAATTAAGGGGGGAGGAGACTTCATTTGTGCTCACCCACGAATGCAGGGGAGCTCGTCAAACACATGGGGCAGTCGTCGTACAACAGACCCTAGTAGCGACAAAGCAAATTGCACATTGAAATCCACCCGATCAACACAAAAATTATGTTTTTCATAACAAAATCCAAAAATATATGACCTAACTCATAATTTACAAAACTAAGACCCCGTCGGCATCTGGAAGGCCGGAGGGGCGTCGCCTGGGGGTCATGCTGGGGTGTCATGCCGGGGGTGTCATGTAGGGGGCTCACCGGAGGTGCGTCCCTAGGGTGTCGTGTCGGGGTGTCGGGCTGGGGTGCCAGGGTGTCGGGGTGTCGGGGAGGGATTTCTTCTTACTCTTCTTCTTCTTCTTCTTTTCTCCTAATTTTTCCTTTTCTTCTTTTCTTCTAAGTTTTTACTTTTCCATCTATGTTTTTTATAATTAACCTAACTAAAAAATAAACTAACTATCTAATTTAATAGAAACTAAACTAAATATCTAATTTAATTCTAAGCTTTTTCTAACCTAGTAAACTAACTAGCTGAATAACTAAAAACAGGAAAAAAACAAAAAAAATGAGGGGGCGACCGGGCACTCACCGGAGTTGGGTGGGGACGGTCGGGGCGGCGGGGGGAGGGGAGCCACGGAGATGAGGGAGCTGCGGGGAGGGGGCGGCGCCAAGAGCTGGCGAGGGGAGCGGGGGGGGAGCCGCCGACGGGAGGGGCGGCATAGGGAGGGGCACGACGGTGCGGTGGTGGCGGTTGTGTAGGGAGGGCGGCGACGCGGTGGTGGAGGTGGCGCAGGGAGGGGGCCAGCGAGGGGGGGAGGAGGGAGGGAGCCGCCGAGGGGAGGGGCGGGACATGGAGGGGCACGACGGTGCAGGGAGGGCGGCGGCGCGGTGGTGGGGGCAGCGTAGGGAGGGGGGCGGCGTTGGGATGGGCCGGCGATGGTTGGGGGATGTCGGCGGCGGTCGCAGGGGGAGGGAGAGGGTGGAGTGGGGGCAGGGAGAGAGTGAGAGAGAGAGGAGTGGGGGCGGGGACGGCCATTATAGGCACGTCCCCTTTGCCGTCTACCCCCAGACGGCAAAGACATCCACGGCCGACGGCAAAGGTCTGGCGGACTTCAAAGAGCCCTTCCATTAGACCTGGCCAGGCCAAAGGTCCAGTGGCACCCACCTTGCCTCTTTGTCGTCTGCCCTTGGTCTCCTTGCCGTCTGGGTGCAGACGGCAAAGGACTAGCACATGACATACATGGCCTTTGCCATGCGCCAATTCTTTGTCGTCGGCTTTGCGGCAGCTGACGGCAAAGAGCATCTTTGCCATGTGCTAGCAGACGGCAAAGGCCTGGCACATGGCAAATGACTGGATTCCAGTAGTGGAATGGAGCAAAATAATGTATGGCCGGAAAGTGAATGCTCCCCATGGTAGCGTGTGTAATATTTCTAATTTCTCTGACGGTAATGCTAGCGAACAAAATCATTATATTCAGTTTTGTGCGGATCACTATAGCTACCCCATTGTGAAATTTTGCATGCATGATTAAAATCCTCTATATCCAAAGTATATGATTTGTGATAAAGATCAAATAGGATGGAAGGTTTATTACGATTGAGAGAAAATTCAAACCTCCGCACGAAAGAATATGTGAGTTGATAATATTGCTTGCACTTGTCCAACACGAATTCCTCAAGGCCAGCATTTCTTATGTACACGTAGAATTCCTCCTTGAAACCAGCATCACTCATGAATCGATTAATGGCCATTCACAAGGTCATACTTGAGCTTCCCTCGGTAGTTCAAGGTTGGGCTCATGTATTGCGAGTCTCGGGGCCTTCTTGCTCGATGATCCCCCTTATAGCACCTTCCTCAATTTTTTTTCTTTTTCTGAAAAATTCTGAAATTTTTAGTGACCCAAAATAAAGGTGAAAAAAACTCAACAAAACTCATAGCAATTACTCCCTCAAGTGCCTAGAGGCTATGTCATGCATCAAAACTACTTGGGACCATACAAATTTGACATGCAACCTCAAGAACAAGGTCACCACAGTAGCAAAAATTTGCAATATATAAAGCACTAGAACTAAAACTAATTGGACCATTGGACGAGTCACATACCGAGGAACAATCTCCCAAAACAGTTTTGTGAATGAAGCTTTGAACAAGGAGATCGAAAATGACAGCAAAATGAGCTAGAACACGGGTTTGAGCAATGGTGGGATTATTTCTGGAGGAAGATGAAGTGAATGGGTGCTGGAATAAGTGAAGCAGGGCCATGTGGGACCCACAAGCCTGCTAGGCACGGCTAGGGGGGTGGCCGCGCCTTGTGTGCTTGTGGCCCACTGGTGCAGCCCCCTGGAATGTGCTCAGTGCCAGAAATTTTTAAATATTCCAGAAAAATTCATACTCCATTTTCAGGACATTTGAAGAGCTTTTATTTTTAGGTCACTTTTTCATTGCACGGGAAACTCAGAAACAAAGAAATAGTAGCATTCTTACTTAATTTCATCTAATTAATAGAAAATAAAAGTTGGGTACCCGCAGTTGTGCTTTCTGAATTCATCCATCTCATGCTCATCAAAAGGAATCCATAGATAAGGTTGATCAGTTCTTATTAATAAACTTCTTTCGAATAACATGAAACCAAAGAATTTTCAAATAGCAGTAAGTTACCTCAATGGGGATATGCATATCCCCAACAATAAGTATATCATATTTCTTCTTGACAGTAGGAAGAGGGAATTCAAAGTCTCCAATAATGATCGTTGGAATTTTTTCAATGGAGTTGATACTATGAACTTGAGGTTGTTTCTTCGGAAAGTGTACCATATGTTTATTACTATTAATATGAAAAGTGGTGCTTCCCTTGTTGCAATCAATAACATCCCGTGTAGTATTCAAAAAGGGTCTACCAAGGATGATGGGCATACTATCGTCCTCGGGAATATGAAGAATAACAAAGTACGTTAAGATAGTAGCATTTGCAACTACGACAGGTACATCCTCGCAAATACCGATAGGTGGAGCCATTGATTTATCAGCCATTTGCAAAGAGATTTCAATAGGTGTCAACTTATTCAAATCAAGTCTACGATATAACGAGAAAGGCATAACACTAACACCAGCTCCCAAATCACATAAAGCAATTTTAACATAATTCCCTTTAATAGAGCAGGGTATAGTCTCCTAATTTATTTGGTAATCCACCCTTAAAAGTATGATTATCAAGCATGGTGGAAATTTCAGCATCCGGTATCTTGCTTTTATTAGTCACAATATCTTTCATATACTTAGCATAATGAGACATTATCCGAATATCAGTCAAGCGCATACGCAAAAACACAGGTCTAAGCATTTCAACAAAGCGCTCAAGATCCTCATCATCCTTTTTCTTGGATGGTTTAGGAGGAAAGGGCATGGGTTTATGAACCCATGGTTCTCTTTCTTTACCATATTTCCTAGCAATAAAGTCCATTTTATAATATCTTTTCTTCTTAGGATGTGGGTTATCAAGATCAATAGCAGGTTCAATCTCCACACCATTATCATTACTAGGTTGAGCATCAACATGAACATCATCATTAATATTATCACTACGCTCGTGTTCATCCCCAGATTGTGTCTTAGCAACAGAAATAGAAATATCATTTGGGTTCTCAGGTGTATCTATAACAGGTTCACTAGCAGCATGCAAAGTTTTATCATCATCCTTGTTCATCTTATTACTGGAGCGACTAGGTACATCAATATTACCCCTTTGAGAATCTTGTTCGTTTCTTTTAGGGTGGCCCACAGGATACAAAGGTTCCTGAGTCATTCTTCCACCTCTAGTCACAACTTTAACAAAATGATCATTGTTCTTACTATTCATCTCATTAAGCAGGTCATTCTGAGCTTTAAGTACTTGTTCTATTTGAGTAGTTACCATGGAAGCATGTTTACTAATCAATTTAAGATCATTGATAGTTCTACTGATATAGTCACCTAAGCGATCAAGCATGAAAGCATTATGTTTCAATTGTCTACTAACATAGGCATTAAAAGTTTCTTGCTTAAAAACGAAATTATCAAATTCATCCAAGCATTGGCTAGCGGACTTATTATAAGGAATATCGCTTTCATCAAATCTACAAAGAGAATTTACCTCTACTACCTGTGTCGGGTAATCAAGACCATGTATTTCTTCAATAGGTGGTAGATTCTTAACATCTTCAGCTTTAATACCCTTCTCTTTCATAGATTTCTTTGCCTCTTGCATATCTTCAGGACTGAGAAATAAAATACCTCTTTTCTTTGGAGTTGGCTTCGAAGGTGGTTCGGGAATAGTACAATCATTACCATTGCTCAGTGTATTATTCAATAGTATTTCAGCTTGTTCAACAGTTCGTTCCCTGAAAACACAACTAGCACAATTATCTAGGTGGTCCCTAGAAGCATCGGTTAGTGCATTATAAAAGATATCAAGTATTTCATTTTCTTGAGAGGATGATCAGACAAAGCATTAAGTAACTGGAGAAGCCTCCCCCAAGCTTGTGGGAGACTCTCTTCTTCAATTTGCACAAAATTAAATATTTCCTGCAAGGCAACTTGTTTCTTATGGGCAGGAAAACATTTTTCAAAGAAGTGATAAATCATATCCCGGGGGCTACGCACACAACCAGGAGCAAGAGAGTTAAACCATATCTTAGCATCACCCTTTAACGAGAAAGGAAACAACTTAAGAATATAGTAATAACGAATTTTTCCCTCATGAGTAAATAGGGTGGCTATATCATTCAGTTTAGTAAGATGCGGCACAACAGTTTCAGATTCATAACCATGGAAAGGATCAGATTCAATGAAAGTAATTGACTCAGGATCAACAAAGGATTCATAAACCTTATCAGTAACAAAGATATGTGAAGTAGCAAACTTAGGATCATATTTCATTCTAGCATTCAAAGATTTTTCTTTCCACTTGCATAGTAATTTCTTAAGATCATCTCTATCATTACAAGCAAGAAACTCCCTAGCTACCTCTCCTTCCATAACATAATCCTCAGCAATATCAGGCAATTCATATCTAGGAGAGCTAGGTCTAGCAGGTGTCTCAAAGTGTTCAGTTTCAGAAGTATCATAATTGTCAACATTGACTCTAGCAATTTGTTCATCAAGAAATTTGCCCAGTGGAACAATATTACCAAGCAAAGTATCATCATAAGAATCATGCATAGAAGAAGTGGCACCATAAATTACTTGCGACATATCAGAATTACTAGGAGGTGGTGGTGTCGCAAACTTACTCATAAGAGAAGGTGAATCAAGTGTAGAGCTAGATGGCAGTTCCTTACCTCCCCTCGTAGTAGAGGGATAGATCTTGGTTTTTGGATCTTTCAGATTCTTCATAGTGATCAACAGATATAAATCCCAAGTGACTCAGAGAATAGAGCTATGTTCCCCGGCAATGGCGCCAGAAAAAGGTCTTGATAACCCACAAGTATAGGGGATCGAACAGTTTTCAAGGGTAGAGTATTCAACCCAAATTTATTGGTTCGACACAAGGGGAGCCAAAGAATATTCTCGAGTATTCGTAGCTGAGTTGTCAATTCAACCACACCTGAAAGACTTAATATCTGCAACAAAGTATTCAGTAGAAAAGTAGTATGGAAGTAATGGTAACGGTAGCAAAAGTAACACGAGCAGTTTTATGGTGATTGTAACAGCAGCAGCAGAAAAGTAACTTAGCAAAGATCAACATGTGGAAAGCTCGTAGGCAACGGATCGGTGATGGATAATTATGTAGGATGTCATTCATCATGCAACAGTTATAACATAGGGTGATAGAGAACTATCTCCAATTCATCAATGTAATGTAGGCATGTATTCCATATATAGTCATACGTGCTTACGAAAAAGAACTTGCATGACATCTTTTGTCCTACCCTCCCATGGCAGCGGGGTCCCAATGGAACTAAGGGATACTAAGGCCTCCTTTTAATATAGAATCGGACCAAAGCATTAGCACTTAGTGAATACATAAACTCCTCAAACTACGGTAATCACCGAAAAGAATCCCAGTTATTGTCACCCTGGGGATGTGGATCATAACTCGTAATAGGTGCCTACAACTTGCAAGATAGGATCAAGAACACATGTATATTCATGAAAACATAATAGGTTCAGATCTGAAATCACGGCACTCAGGCCCTAGTGAAAAGGATTAAGCATAGCAAAGTCATAGCAACATCAATCTCAGAACATAGTGGATACTAGGGATCAAACCCTAACCAAACTAACTCGATTAGATGATAAATCTCATCCAACCCATCACCGTCTAGCAAACCTAAGCTGGGATTACTCACGAACGCTGGAGAGCATCATGGAATTGGTGATGAAGGATGATTGGTGATGACGATGGCATAGATTTCCCCTCTCCGGAGCCCTAAACAGACTCCAGATCTGGTCTCCCGAGGAAGAACAGGAGGTGGCGGCGGCTCCGTATCGTGAAACATGATGAACTCTTCCCTCTAATTTTTTCTCCACTAATAGGGTTAGATGGAGCTGAGGAGGAGGCCAGAGGAGCCACGAGGGCCCCACAAACCTGCTAGGCGTGGCCAGGGAGGTGGCCGTGCCTAGCAGGCTTGTGGCTTGCAGGTGGCCTGAGTTTTCAGGACGATTCGAGAACTTTTAATTCTGCACAAAAATAACACCAAGGCAATTCTGCTGAAAACAGCGTCAGTCCGGGTTAGTTCCATTCAAATCATGCAACTTAGAGTCGAGAACAAGGGCAAAAGAGTTTGGAAAAGTGGATATGATGGACACGTATCAATGATTTCATATCCTTGCAAGTCTCTTCGAGTTATTGGTTTGGTTTGGCCAAGTAGATTGGTAATTCTTGCAATGGGAGAAGTGCTTGGTTTTGGGTTCAATCTTGCGGTGTCCTCACCCAGTGACATAGTAGGGGTAGCGAGGCACGTATCGTATTGTTGCCATCAAGGGTAGCAAGATGGGGTTTTCATTATATCGCTTGAGTTTATCCCTCTACATCATGTCATCTTTCTTAATGCGTTACTTTGTTCTTCATGAACTTAATACTCTAGATGCAGGAAGGAGTCATGTCACCTTCCATATTTGAATTCCCTATTTGAATTTGTAAGCATTCACACCCCTTGACAAAAATTTTGAGAGGAGTAATATGACACTTCAAACTAGGGGTATTTTTGTGAAGTTCTTGAACCATAAAACCCAAGGGGTTATTTGAAAAATATTTGCAAAAAAATAAATAAAGCCATTTAGGCATTTTCTGAAGAAGAAAAATTAAAAGTATTTAATTTGGCTTTGGAAAAATGTTCATTAAATGGCATTTATTTCCCTGATAATTTTGGTATATAAAACTTTATTTTTTTGGACAGGTTTTGAATGCCTTAATGTTATTTTAATGCTTTGTAAAATTAATAAAGGAAAACAATTAACGCAAGTTATTAAGCCCACCGGCCCACCACCCCTAATCCCTCCCCAAAACTCCTCCGCATCGGCCACCGCTGACCGCGCCCCCTTCCTCTCTCCCTCTGACACCTCGGCCCCATCGACCGACAGTGTCATCATCGCGGTCAACCCTCTCCTCCCGCTCCCCTCTTCACGTCGGCGAGATCACCGCGCCGGACCTCCCTCCCCTTCCATTCCCCGACGACCCCAACGCCCTATAAAAGCCCCCGGTCCTCACCTCGACCCGTTCCGCCCATTTCCCCCTCTGCCCGTGCCCTCTCCTCGCCGCTATCGCTCGCCGGAATCCACCGGCCGCCGCCGCGCCATTGCCGCTCCCGTGCTCGACCTAGCCACTCCTCTCGCTACCCGAGCACGCCATCCTCACCACCACCCTCGCCCGCACCTCCCCGTGCATTCACCGTGCCCCAAAACCACCGGAGCTCCTTTTGCCGTCGACGCCCGAGCACCACCGCCGCTCCCGAGCTCGCCCCGCTCAACCCGGTCGCCCTCGAGCCTCGCTAACGCCACCACCCGACTCGCCATCCTTGTCTACATCGCCTGGTGCCTTCGCTGTGGCCAAAAGACCACCGAAGATGCCTCCCCGTCGACCTCGCCGCCTCGGCCTCGCCGGAATCTCGCCGGAGACCTCCTCCACCACGATAAGTCGCCGGAGCTTCTATCCTCCGTTCGATCTCATTCCAACGGCTAGGATTAGATCACTTAAACCCGAACCGTTTTCTTTTAGTTATCGGCCGTCCACTCGTTTCAGTCTAGCATGCACCCCTCCGTAGCCTATCAGAGCATGCCACGTCACCCTGTCCATTAGTTGAATTTTTTTTCTTTTCTATTTTTGTTTTAGAAAACAGAATAGGTTCTGTTTTTATTTTTGTTATATCTTTTATGTTTTTAGGTGTTTTAATTTTATTCTTTTTTCATTGTGTCACAAATTTTATGTAGTTTCTGTTGATATCAAGTTTGACCGTATTTCAATATCTTAAAATTGGATTCAAACAGATTTGATTCAAAACTTGTTTTCTGAATATCTTGAGTTTAAAAATGTATTTTGAGTTGATTCTTTTTGCTACTTGTCAGTAGTGACCTTAAATATCAGTAGGTAGAGTTTGGAAATTTTTAGAATATTTTATAGTAGTCTTTTCAAGCAAAACAGATTCTGTTTAGTTCTATTAGGTTTATTTATATTCCCTTTTGTTTTAAATTATTTTAAATTATTTTCTTGTATATTAGTGATAGACTTTTATAAAGTTTTCTGTTAGATAATAGTAGCCCTTCAAAACAAATAATATTTTATTAGTTGATTGCATGAAAATCAATTCTAGTTCAATTATAACTTGCAATTGGATTTTCATTGCTAGTTTTGATCCACTTTTTGAAAATAGATTCCACAAATTGTTTTAGAAGTTTGATTTTCTGTTAATCTAAGTTTGGACCAGAAACAATTTGTATTGTAGTTGAGAATGTTTGTGGTTTAAGCCAAGGATGACCTTATCAAAAGAAGAACCTTTATAAAAGCTTTTCAATTAGTTCTTTTTGCAGAATAAAGATTTATGAGAAAATACTTTCTATTCATTATTTGTTTCAAAAATTTTGTTTTTCATTTGTTAACTTAGTATTTTCTACTGATATGTTCTAGTAGTTAAAAACTTATGTTGTTAGAGTATTGTTTTCTAAATTATTAGTTGTTCTTCAAAAGTAATTCTTTTTGCTAAGTAAAATGTTTACTAAACTACTTTTATTATATTTTACTTTGTTTTTGTTTGCTACTTTTGAAAATTAGGATGTACTTGTAGAGAAAACCAACTTTGGTTGTGTTGATGAAGTTTTGTTGATTTTAACTTTTGTCTTAAGTATTTCCTTCATCACCACCTTAGTTGTGTTGATGTAGTTTTGTCATTTGCGTTTTGTCTTAAGTATTTACTTTCATCACCACCATGTTGCTTTTGGTTTTGTGTTGCCTTTTTGATTGTTAGTATTGACTGTTAGGATGATTGCTTATAGGAATGCAATGTTTGATTATATAGATTTTCATCGGAGAGTGATGAATAGTCTATCAGTTATCTCTGAGAGCGATATTATTCTTCATAAACAGTACAGGCAAGTCACTTTGATCATGTATACCTATGTTTTTATTGCATTAGTTCTACCATCTCCCCAATTGCATGCAAAGTAGGTAATTTGGAAACTTGGTTACTTGATGTAGTATCATGTGGTAGGTCCCCATCAACCCTTGACACAATGGCCCAGGGAAACGTTGATTTAATTTTGCTATGCTATTAGTAGACGGGGTGGGTTGTGTGATTCATGAGAGTTGTGAGTTAATAATTTTCAAGACCTGCATTATGATCAAGACTTCAAGACTCTAAGTTTTCAACTTACCTCTGGGTGGATGATGGTTGAACGGCGACCTGGAGAAACCAGTGGTTAGCCTAGGTGTTGCTAGGGAAGTGCAAGTATTCACGGGGAAAGGTCCACCCAGGCACAAAGAGATGGATGGATGCTTCAAGACCCAAGGCTTACCTGCACGGCCACAAGCCATTATGGGCTCTGGCTTGGTTGTATATCGTGGTGACCCTGGACAGGCGGTGCTACGAGATATAGAAGAACGGTACGAAAGGATGGGCACCGACACAGTCTGAAGGAAACCCTTTAGAAGACCATGTTTTGGTCATCCGTTTCTCAAACACCCTGAAGTGCGAGAAATCAAACGGAGGCGTTCAAATCTTGTGGGGAACGTGTGCAAAACTCTGCAGAGTACTAAAACCTAATCGATTAGCCGTGTCCACGGTCAGGGACAACTTGAGCCAAAGGAACTGAAACTATCAGGAAGTCTCAACACAAAAATTATATTGATGAGGGTATTATTATTAACCTGGGTATGAGAATTGGTTGGTGGAACCATCTCATTAATCAACCAACTTTGTATTAATAATTTATGCATTACCCCTCTCTTGTTGTAGGAAAAAATTGCTTTGCGCAAAACCTTAAACTTATAGCCCCACCTGCCATATAAGCATATAGTATAGAAGATGATTTTCACCCCCTCTTTTGTGACTTGCCGGCATATTCAAAATGCTGACCTACACGGCTGCAACGTCTTATGTTGCAGATAAGCTCTACGACGGGTAAGAGTACGATTCAGGGTTACGGTCTACACTCAACCTGCCGTTGGTGTTATTGGGACTCCATTCCCGTTGATTGTTTCCGCTGAGATTTTAAGGTACATATCAGTTTTACGATAATTACATGTGATTGCACTTTGATATATACATTGATGTACTGTGTGTGGCAGGATACCGATCTAGGGATGGCACAGAACACACAGAGGCTTGACTCGTTTTGAGTCGGGTCGCTACAGAGAATCTCCACTCCGCCACTACAACTCTTTGTATCGACAAAAAACCCATGTGGTGCCTTTCCAGTACCCTACCATAGGGGTTAATCATCTCTGGTGGCCATCTTCATCATCCCAGCGGAGGCCATGACGAGGAGGGAGTAGTTCATCCTCGGGGCTGAGGGTATGTACCTGTAGCTATGTGTTTAATCTCCCTCTCTCTCTCTCTCGTGTTCTGGAGATGTGATGATCATGATGTACCATGGGCTTTGTTAATATAATCGGATCATATGGTGTTCTTCCCTTGTCATCTTCTTGTGATTAATTGAATCTTTTCCTTTGAGATCCCATTATGTTGGATTGAATATTTTGGTTTGAGAACACTTGATGTATGTCTTGCATGTGGATACCCATAGTGACAACGGGGTATTCAATTGATTCACTAGATATATGTTATGGCTTCAACTTGTGGATTCTTGTGACCTTGGGGATCTATTCATAGGGGTTGATTGCACGTTTTCATACTAAGCTCCCCGATAGAAATCTTGGGGTGCTCCTTGAAGTTCTTCGTGTTGGATTTTATATGATAGATGTGAGATTGTTTGATGCATGTGGCATAATTTACCCACGGATACTTGAGGTGACATTGGAGTACCTAGGTGACATTAGGGTGGATTGATATGTATCATTGGTGTTATTTTAGTACGAACTCCAGGGCTGTTTTTGACACTTATAGGAATATCTCAAAACATTGATCGGAAAGAATAACTTTGAGGTGGTTCTACTACCTACACCAATTTCATATTATTGTTCTATGCTAGATAGGAACTTTGGAGTGATTCTTTGTTGCACGTTGAGGGATGATCATATGATTCAACTATGTTAGCTTTGTTGAGAGATTGAACTAGTGAAAGTATGAACCCTAGGCCTTATTTACAAGCATTTATACAACGTTTTGCTAGCTATTTACCACTTGTTACCTTGTTGTTTTATATTATCAGATTACAATAACCTATATCTATCACCCATATTGCACTTGTATCACCATCTCTTCGCCGAACTAATGCACCTATACAATTTGCCATTGTATTGGGTGTGTTGGGGACACAAGATATTTCTCACTACTGGAATTAGGGAATTTGCTGCATGCCAGTTCTTTGCTACCAGCCAGCGGACGACAAAGAAGGCCATTGTCGTGTACTGGCAAAGAAAGGCCATATGGCAAAGAATGAATTTGCCGTAGGCCAGTTCTTTGCCGTCTGGCGGCGGACGACAAAGAAAGTATGTTGTCTGCTGGCAGACGACAAAGGAGCCAGCTGAGCCCTGGAAATGCTTTAGGTTAGATGGGTTATTTCTTTGCCGTTTGCCAGCACACGACAAAGAAAGTTGCCGTCTGGTGTTAGACGGCAGAGGGAACGGACTAGTAAAGGTCGTGCCCCACCCCCACTCGACTCTATCTCTCACTCCCTCTTCTTGCAACGCGCCCTCTCGCAGCCGCCACCACATGTGCCCGTTGAGCTGCCGCCAGCTCCCTCTCCACCCTTGCTACTGGCATCCCCTGTCATCCCTCCCCGCGGCGCTCCTCCACCACCGCACCCCATAGTCGTTGCCACCCCCTGGTCCTGCCGCCACCACCATGGCACCCCCTCCCCGCGGCGAGCTCCCTCCCCGTGGTCCTCTCACCATCGCCACCCCTGCTCCTGCCGTTGCCACCACCGCGCCCCTTCCCCGTGGTCCTCTCATTATCGCCACCCCTGCTCCCGTCGCCGCCACCACCACACCCTGTTGCCCGTGCCCCATCGCCACCGCCACCCTGCTCCTGTTGCCACCGCCACCCCTGCTCCTGTCGCCACCACCACTGCGACCCCCTCCCTGCAGTAGCCCACCCTGATGGCGGTGAGCACCCCCTCCCCGTGGCCAGGGTCCACCACTGGGGTGTTATCCCCACGCCGTCCCTCCTCCTTGCACCGGCGCTCCTCCATCGGCCCTCCTCGATGAGTTCTTGCATCTTCATTTTTGTCTTTTTTTCATTTCATTGCATATGTTAGTTTAGGTTAATTACTGTTAGTTTAGGTTACTGTTATAGTTAATTGGGTTAGTGCAAAAAAATAAGAAAAGAAGAAGAAGTACAAGAAGAGGATAAAGTAAAAAAGGAAGAAGAGGAAGAAGAAGAAGAGGATGATGATGAGGAGGAGGAGGAGGAGAAGAAGAAGAAGAAAAAGCAGAGAAGAGGAGAAGAATAGGGAAACTGAAAAGAAGGAAGAAGAACAAGAACAAGAATATGAGAAGAAGAAGAAGAAGAAGAAGACCCCTGATCCCCGATGCCCGACGCCACTAACCCCCACTGACCCCTGACGCCACTGACCCCTGACCCTCGAGGCCACTGACCCCCGATACCCGACGCCATTGGTCCCCGACCCCACTAACCCCTTAATTTGCTCTCATCCGGTCTTCGTGCCGATGAAAGTTGCTAGCTATAGGTTTCTTCAATCATGAGTATGAGTGACCAGTATGCGTCTCCCATTCAAAAGGGCGACATCTATAAATATGCATGTCTTTGCATATTTATAACCGCCATCCTTTCGAATTGTCCAATGTTAGCCATGGACAACCCGAATATGTGTAGATTGGGTTTGTTTTCCCTTATGCTCTACTCTGGATCTGATGCAGAATTTTGTTAGTGCCTCCTTGTTGTTCTCCGGGTACACATCCTATATGCTTATTGCTGAGACGTGTATCAAGAGAACAGCGGGGAGGTGCTGCCAGAAGTCTGCATCGGATCCGGAGCAGAGCATGGGAAAACGAACCCAATCTACACATACTTGGGTGGTATTAGGACCTATATTTACCTATTAGCTTGTATGTTGCATGGACGTAATAAAACTGACAAACTTGATTAACTGATGAATATAGATGACGAATTATATATATGTATCTTGTGTGTTTAGTAGGTAGGCAATATGAGTGATCGTGCGAGGATGTACACCGGTCACCCTAGTCAGAAAGACATGACCATTGGTTAACAAAAACCAAGGGGTTTCTGAGAGCTGCATTTGCAAATGGCTAGGAAATAATCCGGTGCCCCTGTGTCTGATGCGACAACCATAAAAAGTGGACACGATATTACGTGGGTGAACACTTGCAAAACGAATCCGGGGAACGCCTGATTATACGATGTGGAGATTTCATGGTGAGTCTGCCCAACGTGCCAGAGCTGAGGTGGTTCGTCATCGCACCGACGAGCATGGTACCGGGATCGATGACATGGTGCAATACTTTGATGATGCTCAGGATTCAGACAATGAGATGGAGGAATCTGCAAAGGCCTTCTACGAAATGTTGGAGTCTTCAAAACGTCCTCTCCATGAGTACACTGAGCTTTGTCAGTTGGATGCCATCGCACAAGTAATGTCTCTGAAGGCTCAGTTCAACCTGGGCAGAGAATGCTATGATGCGATGGTGACGATATTTGGATGCTTCCTACCCAAAGGCCATGTATTGCCTGCAAACCTGTACCAATCAGACAAAATCCTACGTGCGCTTAAGATGCCCTATGAGAAGATAGATGCCTATGAGAATGGATCTGCCTTATTTAGGCTTGAGTATGCGGGCTTGAACTATTGTCCCATTTGCCAGTCTTCCAGGTATGTTGCGGTAGATAATAGTATGGGTGAGAAGATTCAAACTAAAATCCCAATTAAAGTTCTTCGGTATATGCCAATCATACCAAGACTTCAACGTCTTTTCATGGTCGAAGAGACAGCCAGACAGATGACGTGGCACAAATTGGGCAAAAGAACCGAACTAGATACAGATGGGAATCCGATGTTGGACACACGTCAGACGCTTTTGCGTGGAAGCACTTTGATGCATTACATAAGGATAGAGCAGCAGATCCAAGGCATCCTCGAGTCACCAGCAGCAAAGATAGGTTCAATGTGTTTGGTATGATGGCAACCCAATATAGTTATTGGCTTGTATTTGTCATTCCACTCAATCTCCCCCAGAGAGATTGTGAAAAGAAAGAAAACATTCTTGACGTTGGTAATTCCAGGGCCCAAGTATCCGGGGAAGAATATGAATGTCTACATGCAGCCACTTAAGGATGAATTGCAAGAAGCTTGGGATAATGGGATCAAGACATATGATGCCTCTACAAAACAAAACGTCAAAATGCATGTGTGGTACATGTACTCGACGCATGACTTGCCGGCGTATGCGCTATTCATATGCTGATGTGAGGATGGAAGGTTCCCGTGCCCCGCATCCAAGCACCTCTTGAGTCCCGTTGGCTACAAGCGGGTCGCACGTATTCTTGCTTCGACTTGCATCGACAGTTCTTGGATCCTTGCCATAAGTTCAGAAAAGACAAGAAGAATTTCATCAAAGGTAGAGTTGTTAATAACTCTGCACCACCTGCATTGATAGGCCAACAGACCCTTGATCAGTTAAACGCTCTCGAGCCTGATCCAGTGCGTCTAGGGTATTTCAAAGGGTATAATTATGAACACGCATGGACTCACAAGATATGCTTGTGGGATCTGCCTTACTTTAAAGACCTCCTTTGTCCACACAACATCGATGTGATGCACATTGAAAATAATATCGCCGAGGCCCTTTTTGGTACATTGTTCGGCATAGAGGGGAAGTCAAAGGATAATCCTAAGGCTAGAGTCAAATAGGAGCCTCTATGTGATAGACCATTACAAAACATGCGACAACCAAAAGGAAAGAAGAACTCGAGGAAGCCAAAGGCATGGTTCAATCTTGGATGGCTAGCTATCAGGGAAATGATCTTGTGGGTGCAAATGCAGTTGATGTTCCCCGATGGGTATGCAGTGAATCTAAATAAGGGGGCGAGTCCTGACAAATTGAAAATATTTCATCTCAAGAATCATGATTGGCACATATGGCTTGAGCGGGTAATGCCGGTGATGTTGCGTGGCTTTATCCCTGAGGATGAATGGCTAGTACTGGCAGAGCTGAGCTATTTCTTCCGTCCTCTTTGTGCAAAAGAATTATCGCCTGACGTGCTAGATGAACTGGAAGAGTTGGCACCGGAGTTGATCTGCAAGTTAGAAAAGATCTTTCCAGCGGGCTTTTTTAACCCAATGCAACATTTGATTTGGCATCTCCCGATCAAGGCAAGATTGGGGGGGCATGCAAAATCGTTGGTTCTTCACAACTGAGAGGATGCAGAAGACGCTTCGAGCAAAATGTAAAAATAAACATAGAATTGAAGCATCAATGGCCGAGGCATTCATTACTGAGGAGGCGGCAAACTTCGTGACAACACATTACGAAGCCAAGAATCATCATTTGCATAATACGAAGCCTCAGTACAATGAAAGCGACCCTGAAAAAGTTCAATCCAACCTCAACCTATTCTAAGGGAAGCTCGCACCAGCCAGTGCTTCTAAAGCAATAACGTTGGAAGTCAATGAATGATAGACCATTTCGTTGCATATCTTCAACAACCTAACAGAAGTGCGGCCGTACATCGAGTAAGTTCTCGGTACATTGTTTCACAACTTCTAATTTCTTTGAACTGCTCTTATTCCCGGATATGTGATACACTGGATACGTCACCAAATTCTCAGATGGAGCGGTGATCCAAAAGGATTCCATCGAAGAGTATGAGCTTCTGGCAAAGCATGGAGGCGGCTATCCCGGTTTCATCTCTTGGTTCAAACAAACGGTAATTTCCATTACACCATTTCATTTCTTCGTCTAGTTTGCGGCTAATGCAACAATCCTTTTGTATTAAACTTGTAGGCTAATTCAGAGTCTATGGATGCAAAATTGAGACAAGTCACTAATTGTTTTGACTATAAGGTCCGTTCATTTGACAAATACAACATCAACGGGCATCGCTTTCATACTTTTGGCAAAGAGCTATCTATGGCCGACCAAAAGTCTACAAATTGTTGTGTCTCTGGCGAAGGAGGTGTCGAGTATTATGGAAGAGTTGAAGCAATTTATGAACTTATATTCTTTGGTGAAAACTCACCAAACGTCCTAGTCTTCAAATGTTATTGGTTCCAGCCGAAGGAGACTAGAAGGACTCATGACCATATAGGGCTAGTCGAAATCAAACAAAGCACCCATTTAGATGTTCCCGATGTCTATATTACGGCTCAATAGGCGACCCAAGTTTTCTATCTACCGTCGGCCTGCCAAACTGATCCAAATCTGAATGGTTGGGATGTAGTTTATGATGTGCCGACATGTTTCAGACCACCTCCCCTTAATCAAGATGATTATGGACCTCACATTAACCCACACATATGAAGGAGAAATCTTCCAAGAAGCACGTCTTTCCAAAAGACGTTTTAAGAACTGCTCTACCTCACCCCAGAACATTGAAGTAGATAGCGATAGTGAATCCAACTTCACCCCTGAGCCAGAACAAGAAGAGACGGTAGAAGAAGAGGTTACTGCTACGGATGACCTCTCAATCCTTGATCGATTACATAAAGGAGGCCTTCCACATGTTGTTCCCGATATGATGATGATGCATTTATTGATGATAGTGATGATGATGATGCATTTTTTGATATCGGAGCATATATAGACGATGAAGATTATTAATAGTTCATGTCAGGTATACATGATGATGGTAAACTCAAATTATATATATATACATATTATTCTTAATGTCGGTATTCAATTTTTTTTACGTTGTACTAATTTCGTTTACTCTTTGTCATGGCAGGTGTTGAAAGATGGTGGGCATGTGTCGAGAGCGATGCGAGGCTCCTTCGTCGGTGCGTGGTGGGAGGGGTACTTCCATTCCACCCCAAACTTTCCGGAGAGCATTGTACGACAGTATTGGGACACCCGAGGGCGCTTCTTTATCGGCGAAGTTGCCCACCGGGAGAGGAGGTTGGGGGAAGAAGAGACCTCCTAAAGGTACACGTGATGGCCGTGGGAGAGGTACGAAGGCTGCTATGCCTTCCTTGCCGCCACCCCCAGCTGATTCACCCGAGCACAGGACTGCTACGGTGGACCCGTCTGAGGTGGAGGCTACAAGGACTCCTGTCCATGACCCTCGGGTCGACGATCCTTCTGTCCCACACGATTCGACCCATGAGACTCCTGTGCCAGACGCTTTGCCCTACAAGACTCCACACACTTCCAATGGATGGGATACCTGGTCGGATCTGCATCAGCCGGAGCCGAGTGGCCATGCTAATGGTGGCGGGGATCATCTTTTTGATAGCGGGGACGAGGTGGTTGTGGGGGCCACCATCTACTAGCATGGGTGTATGCTACCTCTTGAGATTGCGTTGGTTTTCCCTCGAAGAGGAAAAGGTGATGCAGCAAGGAGATAAGTATTTCCCTTAGTTTTTTAGAACCAAGGTATCAATCTAGTAGGAGGAACAAGAAAGTTACCAATCGATAAACCTACACAAACAATCAAACTCTTTCACCCAACACTATAAAGGGGTTGTCAATCCCTTCACGATTATTTGTAAGGATTAGATCGAATAGAGATAGATGTAAACGAGAACGGAAAGTAAAAGGTAAATAAATTGCAGCAAAGTATTTTTGGTTTATAGATCTGAAAATATATTATGGAAAGTATACCCGGGGGCCATAGGTTTCACTAGAGGCTTCTCTCATGATGGCAAGTATTATGGTGGGTGAACAAATTACTGTCGAGCAATTGATAGAAAAGCGAATACTGATTTAGATATCCAAGGCAATGATTATGCATATAGGCATCACGTCCGTGTCAAGTAGACCGAAATGATTCTGCATCTACTACTATTACTCCACACATCGACCGACTCCTACCTGCATCTAGAGTATTAAGTTCATGAAGAACAGAGTAACACATTAGGTAAGATGACATGATGCAGAGGGATAAACTCAAGAAATATGATGAAAACCCCATATTTTTATGCTTGATGGCAACAATACAATACGTGCCTCGCTACCCCTACTATGTCACTGGGTGAGGACACCGCAAGATTGCACCCAAAATTAAGCACTTCTCCCATTGCAAGAATTACCAATCTAGTTGGTCAAACCAAACCAATAACTCGAAGAGGCTTGCAAACATATGAACTCATGCATATAAGAATTCAGAAAAGACTCAAATAATATTCATAGGTAATTTGAACATAAACCCACAATTCATCGGTTCTCGACAAACATACCGCAAAAGAGTATTACATCGGATAGATCTCCATGAAGATCATCAAGAACACGGTATTGAAGAGCAAAGAGAGAGAAGAGGCCATCTAGCTACTAGCTATGAACCCAAAGGTCTGTCGGGAACTACTCACACATCATTGGAGGGGCAATGGAGTTGATGTGGATGCCCTCTATGATCGAATCCCCCTCTGGCAGATTACCGGAAAAGGCTCTAAGATTGGATCTCACGGGAACCGAGGCTCCTAGCGGCGGAAAACTATTTTTGTGGATCTCCCCGGTATATAGGGAATATTTGTGAATATATAGGCCGAGAAATAGGGTTAGGGGAGCTTCCATGGGTCCACAAGCTAGGGGGCGCGCCCTACCCCCCTGGGCGCACCGTTGCGGCTTGTGGCCACACGGAGGCTCCCCCGACTTCATCCCCAAGTCTTCTGGGTTGCTTCTGGTCCAAGAAAAAAATATTCCAAAGATTTTATTCTGTTTTGACTCCATTTAATATTCCTTATCTGCAATACTCAAAAACAAGGAAAAAACCAAAACTGGCACTAGGCTCTAGATTAATAGGTTAGTCCCCAAAATAATATAAAATAGCATATTAATGCATATAAAACATCCAAAACAGATAATATAATAGCATGGAACAATCAAAAATTATAGATACATTGGATACGTATCAAGCATCCCCAAGCTTAATTTCTTCTCGTCCTTTAGTAGGTAAATCGTAAAAACAAATTTTTTGATGTGGAATGCTACCAAACATATTTATCCATATAATATTCTTTATTGTGGCATGAATATTCAGAACCATGAGATTCAAAACAATAGTCTAATATTAACATAAAAACGGTAATACTTCAAGCACACCTACAAGGCAATCGTGTCCTTTCGAAATAACATGGCCTTAGAAAGCTATCCCTACAAAATCATATGGTCTGGCTATGCTCCATCTTCCCCACACAAAGTATCTAAATCATGCACAACCGTGATTAACAAGTCAAGAAATTGTTTCACACTTTTGGTGTTGTAAAACCTTTTCAACTCTTACACAATACATGAGCGCGAGCCATGGATATAGCAGTATAGGTGGAATAGAATATGGTGGAGGATGCAAGGAAAAAGGGAGAAGATACTCTCACATCAACTAGGCATATCAACGGGCTATGGAGATGCCCATCGATAGATATTAATGTGAGTGAGTAGGGATTTCCATGTAACAAATGCACTCAGAGCTATAAGTGTATGAAAGCTCGAAAAGAAAACTAAGTGGTCATCCAAGAAGAAATTCCACTAGTTATATGAAAGTGACAAAATAGGAGACTCTCTATCATGAAGATCATGGTACTACTTTGAAGCACAAGTGTGGAAAATATAGTAGCAATTGTCCCTTCTCTATTTCTCTCATTTTTTTTACTTTTTGGTCGGCATCTTTGGCCTCTTTATTTATTTATTTGGGCTTCGTTGGCCTCTTATTTTCTTGTAAAGTCCGGATACTCATCCCAACTTGTGAGGGAGTCATGGATTCCATCATCCTTTTCTCACATGGGACAATGATCTAATAATGAAAATCATCACACTTTTATTTACTTACAACTCAAAAAGAAAATTACAACTCCAAACCTAGAACAAATTATGACTCTATATGCACAATGAAAGTGATGGAGCATGTCATGAAAAACGGATTAGTGGAAGTTGCATGGCAGTATATCTTGGAATGGCTATGGAAATGCCATAATAGGTAGGTATGGTGTCTGTTTTTAGGAAAATATATGGTGGCTGTTTTGAGGAAGGTGGGTTTGATGTACCGGCGAAAGTTGCGCGGTACTAGAGAAGCTAGCAAAGGTGGAAGGGTGACAGTGTGTATAATCCATGGACCCAACATTAGTCATAAAGAACTCACATACTTATTGCAAAAGTATATTAGTTATCAAACAAAGCATTAGACGCATGCTCCTAGGGAGAGATTGGTAGGAGTTAACCATTGCGCGCTCCCGACCCTCACACAAAGGTTGACAATGATTAAATAAATCATGCTCTGACTTTGTTACATAACGGTTCATCATACGTGCATGCTACGTGAATCACAAACTTCAAAAAAAGTATCTCTTACAATTTACAACTACTCACTAGCATGACTCTCATATTATCATCTCTATTATCTCAAAACTATATGCAAGGAATCAAACATCTCATAGTATTCCATGCACTTAATATGAAAGTTTCTATTATATCCCTCTTGGATGCCCATTATATTAGGACTAAAATCATAATCTAAAAAAATTACCATGTTGTTTTAAAGAAACTCTCAAAATAATATAAGTGAGGTACGAGAGTTCAACAATTTCTATAAAATATAACACCACCATGCTCTAAAAAGATATAAGTGAAGCACTAGAGCAACATTGCCTAGCTCAAAAGATATAAGTGAAGCACATAGAGTATTCTAATAAATTCACAATTAAGCGTGTCCCTTCCAAAAATATGTGTGTAGAAAGTATGATTGTGGAAAAATAAAAAGCTAAGACTCATATCATACAAGACGCTCCAAGCAAAACACATATCATGTGGTGAATATAGCCTCAAGTAAATTTACCGATGGATTGAAGATGAAAGAGGGGATGTCTTCCGGGGTATCCCCAAGCTTAGGATTTTTGGTATCCTTGAATATGGCTTGGGGTTCCATGGGAATCCCCAAGCTTAGGCTCTTGCCACTCTTTATTCCATAGCCCATCAAATCTTCACCCAAAACTTGAAAACTTCACAACACAAAACTCAACAGAAAACTCACGAGATCCGTTAGTATAAGAAAAATAAATCACCATTTAGTTACTGTTGTGAACTCATTATTTATTTATATTTGTGTAATACCTACTGTATTCTAACTTCTCCATGGTTCATACCCCCCGATACAACCCATAGATACATCAAAATAAGAAAACAACACAAAGAAAACAGAATCTGTCGAAAATAGAACAGCCTCTAGGAATCTATAGACTTAGAATACTTCTCAAACTCTAAAAATTCTGAAAAATAGGAAAATCAGGAAAATTTGTATATAAATATTGTGTAAAAATTTCAGATCAAAAGCACATTCCAGTGAATTTACCAATTCCTGGACTAAGAGCAAAAATTTCTGTTTTTCAGCAAAATCAAATTGCAAACACCGTAGACCATCCCAGATCTTACTTGGCTCAAACACTAAATTAAACAAGAAAACACAATTATTACATAAGGTGCAAAACACACCAAAACAGAAACAAAAAACAGAAAGCAAAATAAAATTGGGTTGCCTCCCAACAAGCGCTATTATTTAACGCCCCTAGCTAGGCAAAACGCAATAGATCTAGGTATTGTCATCTTTGGTATGCAATCCAAAAGAAGATCTCATAACAGATTCATAAGGTAATCTTATTTTCTTTCTAGTGAAGTGTTCCATGCCTTTCCTTAATGGAAATTGGAATCTAATGTTTTCTTCTTTCATGTCAATAATTGCACGAATCGTTTTAAGGAAAGGTCTACCAAGAATAATAAGACATGTAGGAATGCAATCTATATAAGGAACAATGAAATCTATGGGCACATAATTCCTATTTGCAAAAAATAGGAACATCATGAATCACATGGCAAGTATATTTAAGTCTAACCCACTTCCTATGCATAGGGATTTTGTGAGCAAACAAATTATGGGAACAAAAATCAACTATCATAGGAAGGCAAAACAAGCATAACTTAAAAACTTTGAACACATAGAGAGGAAACTTGATATTATTGCAATATGTAAAAGAATCATTAAGGAATCTCATAATATAACTATCACACAAAGCATTCTTTTCATGATCAGTTATAGCATACGTGTCATCACCAAAACATAGGGAACAAAAAATATCATCTTCATCAAGCATAGCATCCCCAAGCTTGTGGTTTGCATATCATTAGCATCATGGATATTCAGAGAATTCATACTAAAAACATGGAAATCACGCTTTTTATTAAAGGAACTATCATGAATCTCCTTATAAATTTGTTCTTTCAATACTTCATCAAAATTTTCAGATTCATGATTTTAACAAAGCTTCATGGAGATAATCAAGTGCACTCAACTCACTAGTAGTTGGCTCATCATAATTGGGTCTTTTGAAAAGATTGGAAAGTGGTTGAGGATCCATATGAATAGATTTTTAGAAAGCGAAGATGCAAGCAAATAGAAGGCACATGGCAACACAAGCAAACATAGCAAACAAGAGATCCGGCAAGAAAAAGGCAATTTTTTGGTATTTTCTGAAAATCGTTTTAGAAGTGGGGGAGAGGAAAACGAGAGGCAAATGGAAAATAGTGTAAATGTAAGAGATGAGTTTGTGATGGGTACTTGGTAGGCTTGATGTGTATCCTCCCCAGCAATGGCGCCAGAAATCCTTCTTGCTACCTCTTGAGCTTGCGTTGGTTTTCCCTTGAAGAGGAAAGTGTGATGCAGCGAAGTAGATAAGTATTTCCCTTAGTTATTGAGAACCAAGGCATCAATCCAGTAGGAGGAACAAGCAAGTTAACAATGGATGCACCTACACAAAAATCAAACTCTTGCACCCAACGCTATAAAGGGGTTGTCAATCCCTTCACGGTTATTTGCAAGGCTTAGATCTAATAGAGATAGATGTAAAGGAGAATGGAAATTAAAAGGTAAATAAATTGCAGCAAAGTATTTTTGGTATTTTTGGTTTAGATATCTGAAAATATATTATGGAAAGTAGACCCGGGGGCCATAGGTTTCACTAGAGGCTTCTCTCATGGTCGAAAGTATTACGATGGGTGAACAAATTACTGTCGAGCAATTGATAGAAAAGCGAATAATTATGGAGATATCCAAGGCAATGATTATGCATATAGGCATCATGTCCGTCTCAAGTAGACCGAAACGATTCCGCATCTACAACTATTACTCCACACATCGACCGACTCCTGCCTGTATCTAGAGTATTAAGTTCATGAAGAATGGAGTAACTCATTAGGTAAGATAACATGATGTAGAGGGATAAAATCAAGCAATATGATGAAAACCCATCTTTTAACCTTGATGGCAACAATACAATACGTGCCTCGCTACCCCTACTATGTCACTAGGTGAGGACAACGCAAGATTGAACCCAAAACTAAGCACTTCTCCCATTGCAAGAATTACCAATCTAGTTGGCCAAACCAATCCAATAACTCGAAGAGACTTGCAAAGATATGATCATGCATATAAGAATTCAGAAAATACTCAAATAATATTCATAGATAATCTGAACGAAAACCCACAATTTATGGGATCTCGACAAACACACCGCAAAAGAGTATTACATCGGATAGATCTCCATGAAGATCATGAAGAACATGGTATTAAAGAGCAAAGAGAGAGAACAAGCCATATAGCTACTAGCTATGGACCCGAAGGTCTATGGTGAACTACTAACGCATCATTGGAGGGGCAATGGAGTTGATGTAGATGCCCTCCATGATCAAATCCCCCTCCCACAGATTACCGAAAAACGCTCCAAGATTGGATCTCATAGGAACCGAGGCTCCTGGCGGCGGAAAAGTGTTTTCATGGATCTCCCCGATATATAAGGAATATTTGTGAATTTATAGGCCAAGAAATAGGGTTAGGGGAGCTGCCGTGGGCCCAAAAGCCAGGGGGCGCGCCCTACCCCCCGGGGCGTGCCCCTATGGCTTGTGGCCACAGAACGGCTCTTCCGACTTCATCTCCAAGTCTTCTAGGTTGCTTTTGGTCCAAGAAAAATTATTCCAAAGATTTTATTCCGTTTGGACTCCATTTAATATTCCTTATTTGAAATACTGAAAAACAAGGAAAAACAGAAACTGGCACTAGGCTCTAGAGTAATAGGTTAGCCCCAAAAATAATATAAAATAGCATATTAATGCATATAAAACATCCAAATCGGATAATATAATAGCATGGAACAATAAAAAATTATAGATACGTTGGAGACGTATCAGTGTACATGGCTCTCACCCGTGCCGGCGACCCGCGAGCAGAGGTGGGTGATTAGGACTAAGTCGGAGAAGTAAGTGCATTTACTCTTTTTAAACCTTTTCCCTTCATGTTTCTTCACATATCTAATGCGTTGGCTTTGTCATACTATAGGAGTTGGATTCACACCAAGGATGTCCGCAGGCCCAACTCCATCCTTGCTGTGATTTTACGGCACAACTTCCGGGGTTTGTCATGTTGCCCGACGAGGGTCAGCTTCCAGAGTTAGGATTGAAATGGGAGCACTACTTGTTGGAAATATGCCCTAGAGGCAATAAATAAAGTGTTTATTATTACATTTCCTTATTGATGATAATCGTTTATTATCCATGCTATAATTGTATTAATTGGAAACACATTACATGTGTGGGTAAATAGACAACACACAGTCCCTAGTATGCCTCTAGTGAATTAGCTCGTTGATCAAAGATGGTCAAGGTTTCCTAGCCATTGACATGAGATGTCACTTGATAATGGGATCACATCATTAGGAGAATTATGTGATGGACAAGACCCAAACCACAAACATAGCATATGATCGTGTCATTTTATTGCTACTGCTTTCTGCATGTCAAGTATATGTTCCTATGAACATGAGATCATGCAACTCACGGATACCGGAGGAGTGCCTTGTGTGTATCAAACATCGCAACGTAACTGAGCGACTATAAAGGTGCTCTATAGGTATCTTCGAGGGTGTCTGTTGAGTTGGCATGGATCAAGACTGGATTTGTTACTCCGTGTGACGGAGAGGTATCTTAGGGCCCACTTGGTAATACAACATCACAATGAGCCTTGCAAGCAATGTGTCTAAGTGTTAGTCACGGGATCTTGTATTACGGAACGAGTAAAGAGACTTGCCGATAACGAGGTTGAACTATGTATGGATATACCGACGATCGAATCTCGGGCAAGTAACATACCGAAGAACAAAGGGAACATCATACGGGATTAACTGAATCATTGATATAGAGGTTCGACCGATAAAGATCTTCGTAGAATATGTAGGAACCAATATGGGCATCCAGGTCCCACTATTGGTTATTGACCGTAGAGGTGTCTCGTTCATGTCTACATAGTTCTCGAACCCGGAGGGTCTGCACACTTAAGGTTTGGTGATGTTTCGGTAGTATAGAGTTATGTATGGTGGTGACCGAAGGTTTTTTGGAGTCCTAGATGAGATCCCAGAAGTCACGAGGAGCTCCGGAATGGTCCGGAGGTAAAGATTCATATATAGGAAGTCCTGTTTTGGTCGCCGGAAAAGTTTTGGGCTCATCGGTAGTGTACAGGGAGTGCGGGTAGTGTACCGGGAGACCTCCGGGAGGGGTATTTCGACCCAAGAGGCTTCATGGGCTGTGGGAGAGTAAATACCAGCCCTTAGTGGGCTGGTGGAAACCCCCCACAAGGCCCATGCGGCTAGAGAAGAAAATCCAAAGAGAAAAGGTGGAAAAAGACAAAAATTTGGTGAATCCTAGTCCTACTAGGATTGGAGGTGGATTCCACCTCCACAACCTGGTTCGGCCGACTCCTTGTGGCTTGGCCCTTGGGCCAAGCCTCCTCCTCTCTTCCTCCTATATATACTGGTGGTTTTAGGGTTTTTGCACAGAATTTTTAGCCACGTGCTGCCCGTTCCTCCAGTGCATAGTGTCTCCTCTAGATCGGATATCTACAGTGCTTAGGCGAAGCCCTGCCGGAATAGCTCCACCACCATCGCCGGAGCACCGTCATGCTGCATAAGAACTCTTCTTCCTCTCCGCTCTCTCTTGCTGGATCAAGACGGTGGAGATTGCCATCAAGCCGTATGTGTGCTGAACACGGAGGTGCCGTCCGTTCGGCGCTAGATCGAAAGGACCGTGATCGAAAGGTTCGTGATTGGATCACGGGATGGATCGTGATTGGATTGCGGGATGCTCGGCGATTTGGATCATGAAGACGTTTGACTACACCAACCGCATTTATTAATGCTTCCCGCTTAGCGATCTACAAGGGTATGTAGATCCACTCTCCCTCTCGTAGATGCACATCACCATGGATAGATCTGCGTGTGCGTAGGAAATTTTTTGTTTCCCATGCAACGTTCCCCAATACTACTTGGCTGCCCCGACCCCATCGGAGGAGATGATCAACGGTGTGTTGTTCCACATGAGGGCCGACATGGTGATCAGAAAGTTCTCGGTAATTTCTCCTTTAAACAATTTAAATGCAATAGTACCTAGTTATTGTCCTAATCAGTGTTGTCTCCTTTGATTGCAGACCTTCTGAAGTTGCGAGGAGGGATACGAGGAGGCCACGGGAAAGTTTACCGATTACGAGTGCAGGCGCCTACTACAAAACTTACGGCACGAGGGTCGGGTACAGGCTATTCAAGACTACTGCGCCTTGTGGCATATTAAGAAGGACAAGTCGTCATCCCGCTGAAAGTTTTTTGACAAGGAGCAGTACATGAAGGTAATGACCTATTCTTAAGGCCTTGTACTTAGTTTCCTTGCTTTGATTCGTAGGCGTAGCTCTCAAATTTTTCTTTACTAACTTAGATGCCCCTGAGATGGTGTGTGGATAAGATGGATCGTTGGGAGGCATTGGTGAATGAGTGGTGCTCTGACAAATGGCGAGTTGTCCACGACGATGCCAAGGAATAGCATGGCCAAATGGAAGGTGTGTTGCACCATCAAGGAAGCGCCAACTTATTTCAGTTCGGGCGGAACTGGTTATGTGGTTTGATTCATGAATCCTGCAATTCATTTATTGATGCCAGCTTGACCCCTTTATTAATACTTTGTTCCTCTCTTGTAGGTGCATTACAATAAGACGAAGGTGCCACAGGTGTACGACCTCTATGCTAGGGCCCATACTACCTCTTACAAGAAGGACAAGGCATTCTCTGAGTCTGACCTCGATAATCCCTAGAACTTCACCAACATCTCCTCACACAACAAGCTCATGAGGTACAGAGATGTGGGGAAGGCGGTGAATGGGGAGGACTTCAACCCGAGCCATCATCCTATTGATCCAGACCTGGTGATGATAGCTGGCGATGGGAGGCCCCATGGCTCGATAGCCATTGGAGATGGACTTATATGGTCTTCGCGCACTCTCTGGCAGATCAAGACGCGCCAAATGAGCTGCTGTCCTGAGATGACGCCTCGTCCATGGCTAGTCCAGCTCACCATCGAGGTTAGTCATATGGACTAAGATAGCTTTCCTTCATTACATTGTGCGTGCGAACAAAGATGATTACAATGCTAAGGACGAGTTGTGTTGCAGGGTGCTTTGCAGAAAGAGAGACATGCAACCCAGGCGCTTCTGGCTGAACAGGCCTGGCAGTCGGCGGAGGTGAAGAGGGATTTGGAGGAGAGGACGGCTAGGTTGTTGGAGGAGGAGACGGCACGGAACAGTGCATCTAAGCGGACCATGTATGAGCTCATCGTGGTAAGTTTCTTCTTCATATTCTCCAAATCATGCACTACATGTTCGTTTCATTAATAACCAATATGATTGACTTGTCAAAACCAAATGTCCTGACTTTGTGCGAGAAGACCAGCCAGACCCCTCCGCCGATGCCAGTCATTACCACGGCTGGAATGGTGAATTTCATTTCAATGTTCATTAGTTACTAGTCTTAACATTTCAGCGTCATCATGCTAACGCAAATGATCTTTGGTGCAGCATAACTCTCGAGCCGCATCGCACGATCCTTCTCTAGGGCCAAGTAGTGCTCCAGCTAACACCAGCCCTAGCAACCCCGGTGCTTCACCTCCATGATGACGAGGACGGTAAGCCCTAATATGCCGCTTACTTGGATCATTTTCTCAAACAAAGACAAACTTAGCACTTAAACAAACTTAGCACAAAGACAAACTTAGCACTTAGATAAATGTCACGTTTTACCTAAGTTAGCTTTGTTTCCCCTAAAATGACATAGTAAGCTTACTTACCTTGAAAATGACATATTGTACATAAGTTAGCTCTAAAATGACCTATACTTAGCATTGTTTCCTCCACACTGATATAATAAGCTTACTTAACTCAAAAATGGCATAATAGACTTGGTAACCTCATAGATGCCATAGACTTAGCTTATATTCTTGCAAAATGACACAATAAGCTTAGTTAGGTTAAAAATGTGATAATTACCTAGGTTAGCTCTAAAATGACACAAATAAGCAATAAGAAGAAGGAAAACAAGAGGATAAAGAGAGAGAGAGAGAAGAAAAACGTTTGTTCTTCTTCTTCTTCTAGATCTTTTTCTACTTCTAGATCTTCTTACTTCTTCTAGTATTCTTTTTCTAACTTTCTAAGTTCCAATTTTGCAGATTTGATTGAGTTCATGATAGCTTGCTTTGATGTAGTGCTAGTGTTTACTTTCTATTTTCATTTTGTATCGATGAACTTACGTGAAACTTTCTACCTATGTATGAGACTATGTATGTATGGATGAAACTATTGTAATATGGTGAACAATGTGACATTTGATACTTTTAATTTGGTATAATTGTTGGTTGATCATATCCATATGACAGGGATATTGTTTCAATGAAATATATATACATATCATATATTTGCATGTGAAAATTGTTGAATATGACAAAAACAGATAAAAAAGAGGCAATACAGCCTCTTTGCCGTCTGCCCTGGGCAGCAAAGACCCCTTTGCCGACGGCCATGGACGGCAAAGCAGGGACGTGGCAGCCACCTGTTAAACCTGGGAGCGGCCTGGGGCCTTTTGGACTCTTTGTCGTCCGGGGCAGATGGCAAAGGGCTAGGGGGGCATCAGGGGCAGACGGCAAAGGGCTGGGGGGCTTGAGGGGCAGAAGGTAAAGGGATAGGGGTATCAGAGGCAAACGACAAAGGGCTGGGCAAGGGGAATGGTCTAGGTGGGGGCCATTAGGGGCAGACTGCAAAGGACTGAGTGGGGTCGTCCGGGGCAGACGACAAAGGGTTGGGGGCGTTAGCCACCTAACGGTGCTAACGTCAGTACTACGCCATCCAGCCGCTTTGCCGTCTGCAGGCTTACGGCAAAAAAACGTTGCCGTCCATTGTGCCAAGGTAGACGGCAAAGAACCCCTTTGCAGGAGTTTATTCGGCCCAAAATTTTGTCATCCGCTGGCTGATAGCAAAGGCCTTTGCCGTTAGTGGTTGTGCCCTTTGCCATCTGCCATGGCAGACGGCAAAGAGCCTGATTCCAGTAGTGATCTTGTATTTGATTGTAGAGTTGTTTGAGAGAGACCATCTTCATCCTATACCTCCCACGGATTGATAAAATTTAGCTCATCCACTTGAGGGAAAATTGCTACTGTCCTACAAAACTCTGTGCTTGGATGCCCAACATAGTCTACAAGAATAAAGTTGCATAGTAGACATCACGCCCCTCGGGTTTATTTTCCATCAATCAAAAAGCTTTTACAACTATAACTTGTTTACTTTTTACTATTTTATTACTTTGCCTTCCACTTTGAGCTTTTATCTTGTAACTAGGAAGAACATAAGGAGTCATGACCCCTTACCTTTGTTGGTGCAATCATTTGTTGTGTTTGTGTATATGTACTGCTAACCTTGCTAGTGTAGTGCCTCGTACTGGTTCCATAACCCTTGGTTCTTAACTAAAAGAAATACTTTCCACTATTGTGCTACATCACCATTACTCTTCGAGGAAATCCAACAACTCCTAAGGGAGTAGCAATGACCAGGTATGTATTTAAATTTTGGCATGAAACCATTAGTAAGGAGATGATACTAAGGGCACTTATCTCCAAGGAAAGAGCTCAAACCTGCCATTTCCACAAATTGATTAAACTCTAGTTTTAGTACCTGCCTAGTCCATGAATGTATCACATGTTCACTTACATGGTCACCCATCAACCAGTTGAGGAACGTTGTAACCTGGTTCATGGTAAGAGGTTCTTGCGGTACCATGACATGAGCAGGCCCTAGAGAAGAGTTCCTTCATCGTCTCCATTTTCTAAATAATAACAACCCATAAAAGGTGACAAAACTAAATATAAATGATACCAACTACTCCCACAAGCTTCTAGTGCCTAAACCATGCATCAAAACTACTTACAACCAAATAAATTTGACATGCAAGCTCATTTTAAGGTCACGTATCAAAACAAAATAAGCAAAGAATAGAAAACTAGATAATGAACTAATTGGACGAATGGACGAGTCACATACCAAGGAGCAATCCCACCAAAAAAATCGAAGCGGAGCTCCAAGAAAGGAGATAAAAAATCTTTCACAAAACAACAAGAACACGAGTTGCGAGCGAGTATAATAAAATTTTGTAGAAGGAAGAAGACCAGCGGCAGATGCACTAAGTGGGTGGGTGCCCATCGAGCCCACATGGCCACATGGCGCGTCCATGGGGGTGGCCATGTGATACGTCCCAAACCTATCTACTTTTCCAAACACTTGTGCTCTTGTTTTCTACTCTAATTTGAATGAAACTAACCCATGCTAACTTTGTTTTCAACAGAACTACCATGGTGATGTTTTGTGTAGAAATAAAAGTTCTTGGAGTTGGAGGAAATTTGGCAGGGATATTTTCTTGAGTAAATAAACAATATTATAACAAAGAACTGTCGGAGGGGGCCTATGGATCATCCACAAGGTGGCAAGGAGTGCCCCTGCCCTTGTGGGCCCCTTGAAGCTCCGTCTGACCTATATCGAACTCTATAGTATCGTCTCCCCGATGAAAGCACATTTCCAACCTTTGTGGTTTTGGTAATTAATAACAACATATATGGCACTGAACTAATGTTTCCACGAAGCATGTTTCAGGGAAAGTTAAATGATGGGTTGGCAAAAGGATTGTGGAATACCCCAAGATGCAAGGAAATAGATTGGCGAAGCTTCAAGCAAGAGGACCCTACATTTTACTTTGTGAGAAATCACTTTGAGTCCATAGGAAAGCAAATACTATTAAAAGGGGGTAAGGTAGTGTTGGTGAACAAAATGCTCATACGTGCACAAGTGATAGTCACCACTTTAACCCACAAGCTCTTCGACAAAAGTCTGTCCAAAGCCAAATATCCAAAATTGGTGCAACCAACACTTTCCACTGGGTGCCACCGATTCTCAGCCTCAGACAGACTCAGCCAAACCCTAGCCACTTCGGTGCAACCGATTCCATTTTGGTGCCACCGAGTTTGGGTTTCCAACTTCCTGTTACGCAAATTCACAAAATCGGTTCGACCGAGTTTGTTGAATCGGTGTCACCGAGTTTGGCAATCTGACCATTGGTCACCTTATTGGTGCAACCGAGTTTTACTGATCGGTCTCGCCGAGATTCAAAAGTTGCTACCTTTGAGGCAACTCGGTACAACCGAGATTAACACATCGGTTCCACCGAGTCTGACTTATTAGGTGTAATGGTTGGATTTTTAGATATGCCTATATATACCCCTCCACCACCACCTACTCGTAAGAGAAGCACTCAGAACAGTTCCCCACTAATAACTACTGATTTTCTGATATGTTGAGATCATGCCATTCCATTCCAACCATATGAATCTTGATCTCTAGCCTCCCCAAGTTGCTTTCCACCCAATCAATCTCTTCCACCATATCCAAATCAGTGAGAGACTGGTTGTGTGTTGAGGATTCTATCATCTTGAAGCATAAGAGCAAGGAGTTCATCGACACTATCGAGCCTATTACCTTTTGGAGGGTGGTCCTCCTAGATTGGTTAGGTGTCGCTTGGGAGCCTCCTTCCTCGTGTTGCAGAGTGAACCAAGAAGTTTGTAAGGGCAAGGAGATCACCTACTTTGTGATTATCTACCCTGAGTTAGGCCAATCCTCCGTGGATGTAGGGCATCATGGTATAATTAAGGTTCTACTTCGTGGAACCCTCCGTCGGTAGAGCCCTCCATGGACTCTCGCGACCGTTACCCTCCGTGGGTTGAAGACTCCATAAACGTGGACGTACGATAGCACCACCTATCGAAACCACGGATAAATCATCATGTCTCCAATTGCGTTTGACCCTCTTACCCTTTCTTTACATTCATGCTTGTCTTTACTTTCCACTGCTATACTCGTAGACATGCATGTGTAAGGTGTACTTGACTTGCTATGCATGCTAAAATCTGCCAACACTTAAAACTGGGAAAAAGTAGATTTTTAATTGGTCAAGTAGTCTAATCACCCCCCCTCTAGACGTATCGATCCTACAGGTGGTATCAGAGCATTGGTCTCCATTGCATTGGTTTCACAAACTAGGAGAGTATGGCATCTAGTGAGGGAAATTATCATCGTAGAGGTCCGTACTTTGATGGCACTAATTTTCCTAGTTGGAAGCACAAAATGAAAATGCATCTTCTTGGTCATAACCCCGTCATTTGGGCTATTATTCGTGTTGGATTGCAAGGTGAATACTTTGCGGATGGAAGGGAACCGAATCGCGAAGCGACTACGAAAGAATTGAAGATGTTGCAACTCAATGCTCAAGCATGTGAAATTATATTCAACTGCCTATGCCCCGAAGAATTCAAAAAAATCAATCGTCTTGAGAATGCAAAAGAGATTTGGGATACTTTGGTTGATATGCATGATGGTACCGAATCTGTGACAGAATCCAAGTTGGATGTTCTTCAAAGTCAGCTTGACAAGTTCAAGATGAAGGATGGTGAAGGAGTCGCTGAGATGTACTCTAGGCTAGATCTCATCACAAATGAGATTGCCGACTTAGGAAGCGAATAAATGACCGACAAATTCATCATCAAGAAGATACTTCGAGCGTTGGATGATCGATATGACACCGTATGCACATTGATGCAAATGATGCCAAACTACAAAGATCTCAAGCCAACGGAAGTGATTGGAAGGATTGTTGCTCATGAGATGACACTCAAGGACAAGGAAGAACTTCTTCACAAGTCTAGCGGTGCTTACAAAGCCACAAGTGATGATCCCGCTACCTCAAGTGACAACTTTGTCACAAATGAAGAGATAAGCCTCATGGTCAAGAAATTCAACAAGTTCTACAAGAACAGAAGCAAAGATCAAAGCTCCAACTGAAGATATGAAGAGAAGCGTTCGTCAAGTCGTGACCGAAACTGCTAGAATTGTGGGAATCCCAGACACTAATCCAATGAGTGCACGGCTCCTTACAAAAGGAAAGAAGAGTCAGCAATAAGACGAAGCTCAAGATATGAGTCACCTCGAAGAGAGAGAAGGAGTAGAGACGATTGTTATGAACGAAGACCCTCAAGGAGAAGTAGGGACTCAGAGAAGAAGGACAAGTACACCAAGATATACTCAAGAAAAAAAGATCAACCTCATGTTGGTGAATGGATTTCTGGCTCCGAATACAACAACCACTCTGAGAGAAGCTACCACTCCAACTCCGACTATAGTCAAGATGAAGGTGTTGCTGGACTTGCACCAGTGACATCCGACTCCTACGATCTATTTTATTGACCAAATGAAGGGAGTGGATGTTGCTTCATGGCTAAAGGCCCCAACATATCACACCCCGAGTATCTTGATTTCAATAGTGATGAGGATGACTTGTTAATTGAAGATGAATTGCTATTTGAAAAATCTAGTAATGTTAGTAAAGATGAACTTGCTAGTAATCATTCTAGTCTAGATAAGTCTTGTGATGATGATAAGTTGGGAATAGAATGACTAACTCAAGAACTAAAAACTCTTAAATTAGCTCACGAGTCTACTCTACAAGATCATAGAGAGCTTGTAAGGACACACGAGAAGCTCAATTTAGAGCAAGAGCATGATTTCCTTAAAGCTATCAATGATGATCTTCGAAAGAAGACTTCCTCTTATCTAGCCAAGCGACTTCTCTTATCTACGTTCATGCCACAAGTTAAGACTAAGCAAGCTAGTAACAAAGGCAAGAAAGCTTCTTTAACTAGTAGCAATAAAAATGACAAATCTAATTATATTGCTTCTAGTAGTTCTATTGATCCCACAAATCTTCTCTTAGCCAAGTTACACTTGAGCAAGAAAATGAACTTTTGAAAGGGATTATAAAAAAAGGTATTTACAAGAGTCTTGTCGGGTGCAAACAATTTGAGGAGATTGTACGCAGGCACGGAGGATACTAGAAGAAGCGTGGTGTTGGCTACTTCAACTCTAATGGAGTTGAACGGGAAGAAGGTCAATACCCCATCCCAAGGTTTTTCCTCAAAAGGAGAAGTATGAAAATACTCTCCCCAAGGGAACAAAAGCTCAAGATGACCTTCCACCGCAAAACCCCAAGCTCGAGGGAAAGAACAAGCTTCAAGAGGACATTGACTCATATGAAGATGAATCCCAAGCTTTGGTGAAGTGGGTTCCCAAGGCTACTACAAGCTCCACTTCTACAAGTGCTACTTCAACACCAAGGATCCCCATAACCTTGCTGTGGGTCGCTAGGAAGAATAACTAGAGAAGTTTTTGTGGGGTGAATCTGCAAATGAAATCCACTTATATTCATTATTGGCAAGACCTAGTTGCAATCAACATCAACATCATGCAATAGTTCAAGGAGTCACCCATTCCCTCAAAGGTAAGCAAGGGACAAGTTAATAGACAAATAAATGGACACCATCATATATGCTTTGCACTCCATGTCCACAGATATCCTTGTATTTGTTGCTTGTGTGTTGGGACTAACCTGTGTAGGTGAGAAGATGAATGAAACAACAAGGATGCTCCCAACTCATGGTGATCTTCATCAATTTTGAGAATCCAACAGTACTTCACCTACATGAAGTCTTCATCGACAAAACCCAAGGTTAGTTTATCCCTCCTATGGGGGGATGTCACATCAAGGGGGAGCTTTACTCTAAGACTTGTGTCAAAGCATCTTATAGTATGTGACAACATTAAATGTGTTACGTAAAAGAGGTAGCCTCACTTATGCTTAAACGATGAGTATGACCTATGATCAAGTATTCTTACTTGGATCCTAAGTCAATATACTCATATATAGATGACTCCGTCATCACCAAAGTACTTGTTAGATGCTATTGTGTGTGTGCATGTTTGCCATGTTTTCATTTCATATCTTATTGTGTGAGCATGTTGGTCTGCATTTATTTACTCATACGAGGATATCCAATGGTTGCTATTTGGCTCTTGGTTTTTCATTTGCCAATTGGATATACAAGAATGCCTAGGACCACCCCTCTAGCTATCTATGCTTTCTCACCTCATATTCTACTCATGCTGCATCACAAAATTTGAACAAGTACTTTTCGATCTCTCTGTGTGAGGAGCACTCGGAGTTCTGTATAGACACAGGACTGACCATTAAAACCTCCCAAGTGCATATCGATAGAACCAACTCAAAACTCGGTCTCATCGAATGCCTAGGTTGGTTTTCAATCTCGGTACTACCGATTCCATATTCTCGGTTACACCAAGTTTCCCTATCATCTAACAGTTGAGAAACTCGGTGACACCGAAAATTTAGAATCGGCGTCACCGACAGTAAAGGGCATATATGTTGTGGACCCCAACGCTTTGAAATTCAATCTTCAAACGCCACGCCCCAAAACCCTAAGATGTCGTTTCGAAGACACCTAGTCATCGCCTTGCCTCCCCGAGCGTCTTCAGCGTTGGGAATCACCGTCGTCGATGAAATCTTCTCCATCGTTGCCGCCGTAGCGGATCCATCACCAAGTTAGGGTATGGATTCGCCCCCCTCTTGCGCTCCACCTTCTGATTCTTGTGCATTAGGGTCTCTTTATCGTCTATCCACTGATTGAGATTGTTCCATCCACGAGAAACTTCCACTAGATAGCAAACAATTGATTTTCTAGGGTTTGTTGTCCGCCCGATGGAATTCGGTGGAACCGAGGCGAACAAATCGGTGTCACCGATTTGCCCTTTGTGCTATTGAGAACTATCTTGGTGAAACCGAGTACTCCTTTTCGGTCTCACCGAAAGGAGTGCTGAGTTTCTGTTAATGAGAAAGTCAGTCTCGGTAGCACCGAATTTTTTTGCTTTGGCTGTACCGATTTTCATGTGACAGAATGCAAACCTTGAGAATATTTTGTTCAAACATTCAAAAACTCTGCATTTTGTGATGACTTATCCTATTCCTCTCTTCTATACTCTATTCATAGGGTCAGTATGTCAGGTTCAGAGGATAGCCAGAACTTGCAGGAGCAGAACATTGACATGAGTTCAGGCACTAGCCCTGAGTCCAGTTCCTTTTCAGATCCAGGCACCCCTAGCTCTCATGGGTTACCTAAAGCTTCTACAAGGACCAGGAAAAGACTGAATTCAGATGAGGAGGATTCAGATTTTGTGCCAAAGGAGGTTCTTGCTAAAAAGCAAGAGAAAGCTACCAATAAGTCAGCCAATGAGGCGACCTCATCCAAGAGGGTGGTGAGCAAGACATATGCACCTCTAGAGACTATGAGAGCACCTGAGAGTGCTAGGGATACCATGACAATTTTGCCCCCAAGGAAGTCTATACCTAAGAAGGCAGGAGAGAAGAAGGCGAGGAAGAGGATCATTCGCGTTGTTGGCAGGCCTACCTCAATGTACGAGGATCCAGAGGAGGCTGTTGGTGCTGCTACTAAGGAGGAGGAGGAGGAGGAAGAAGAAGAACATGTTGTCAAGGCCCCTCCCAAGAAAAAGTAGAAGAAGGTTTTGGAAGATGTTATGCCAAAACCAGGTCCCTCTAAGAGCACCAAGTCTGCACCTAAGAAAGTTGTTGCACAGAAGCCCATCAGGACTACCAGAGGAATTCTAGCTGCTGAGAAGAACACAGGATCTACTTTTACAAAAGTTGATGATGATGTTGTGACTGCTTTGATGAAGCTTAGACCTCATGTTCCTGAACACAATGCCAGCCAGCCCCTTGCTGAAGACATGAAGAAAAGGTAGGATTCTGGCTTGAGGGCATGGAGAGCTATTGATCCATATGCCCAGAGGAGAAAAGCAGCTATGGACTATAGGTTCTAAACCAAGGAACAACAAGATTTCTAGAAAATCTTGCTTGACAAGAGTCCAACTGTCAATTATATGAGATACGTTGACTAGAAGTATATCAAGGCTAATGAAGATTACTTTTCTAATGTTCAAGACAACTTTCACTGCATTGGCCTAGATGAGTTGGTTGGCAAAGAGTTCACTGCTTGGAATGACGAGATGATTATGCAATTCTACTCCACTGCTCACTTCTATGGAGATGGTAGGATAGTGTGGATGACAGAAGGAGCTAGATATGAGTCTTCAGTTGATGAATGGGCTACCATCTTAGGAGTCCCAGAGGTGCAAGATGGTGACTTGGATGTCTACTCTGAATCCAAGGAGAGCCATGATGCTATGAAGGATATGTACAATGATATCCCTGCTGCTAACTTGAAATCACACAAGTTAGGATCTATTTACTTCCTCCAGGCTGGCCTCCGTAGCATGAACACCATCTTGACGCATACGTTGAGCCTAAGTCTGGAGATGACAAGATGATTTGAGGCCATTCAATCAACATGTTGATCCACCTTGATAGACATACCAGGATACGAGTGATGGACTTGATAGTAGAGACTGTGAAGAGGGTTGGTGCTGATCAGAAGCGCTCATGCTGCTATGCACCCTATATTTAGATGCTCATCAACTCCAAACTTGAGAAGCACATCTTTGCTCTGGACAGACCCCACTTGCCCCTATAGCCAGACTTCGAGGACGACGTTGCGGTGATGGACCTAGACCATCCCACATCAGCTGCAGCTCAGGCACAGGCACAGGCAGACGTAGCTAGAGCCACTAGTGCTCAGGTCCCTAGATCTAGGAACGAGAAGATGGATCTCTTGATCTCTATAGTCATGGACATGAAGAAGGACATCAAAAGCATATTGGATAGACAGGAAAGCCTTGTGAATATCTTTGAGGACAGAGTGAATACTCTCAATGACAACGTGGATGGGCTGACCAATACCATTAACAAGCTCAAGAAGGAAGTAGATGAAGCTCCCATCCGTCGCACCTCTTCAGAATCTGATTCTTCTGATGATGTGGAGGATAGTGCACCTATCAGGACAACTGCCCAGTTCAGGACACAGGCCAAGACACCTATGGTGCCAGCTCCGGAGAATAGACCTTCATCTTTTGCTCCAGGTACTATGACTTCAGCTCCATTAGCTCCTCCAGTACCTCTAGTTGCTACTCTGACTCCGTCTAGGACATCAGCAGAGGTCTTCGTCGATGCAATTCTCTCGACTCCGACATCAGCCACCGAAGGAGAGCAGCCTCAGTAGGATGATTAGCTATATCTCTTTGAACTTTTTGGTAACTTGTTGCCAAAGGGGGAGAAGTTGTATATACATCTTTAGGCTTCGAGTGAGAGAGCGTTTGGTTTTCATTGCTGTTTTAAAAACATTTGGTCTCTTTGTTTGGATGTGTTATACGTTTGTTTGTGTTTGATCATATGCTTTAATGTGTGTTGCTACAATTTCCTATCCTTTTGATGATTATGATATGATCATTCACTTTGCATGATGTGTTGTGCTATGATATTAACTCTTATTTACTCTCACACAACACCAATATGTATGTGACATGGAAAAAGTTCCCCATGCACCTAATCGATTGTGCATTTGCATTCAAACACAAATTTGAAAATAATGCACAAATTTAGGGGGAGCTCTTGCTTATCACATACTTATCAAAGTGATGATTATATTCATTGATTATATCATATTTCGAAGCTTTGATCTATATGTTGTCATCAATTACCAAAAAGAGAGATTGAAAGCACATTTGCTCCCTTGGTGGTTTTGGTAATTAATAACAAGATATATGTCATTAAACTAATGTTTCCACTAAGCATGTTTCAGGAATAGTCCAATGATTAGTTGGCAAAAGGATTGTGGAATACCCCAAGATTCAAGGAAATAGATTGGCAAAGCTTCAAGCAAGAGGACTCTACATTTTACTTTGTGAGAAATCACTTTGAGTCCATAGGAAAGCCAATACTACTAAAAGTGGGTAAGGTATTGTTGGTAGAAAAAATGCTCATACGTGCACAAGTGATAGTCACCACTTTCACCCACAAGCTCTTCCACAAAAGTTTGTCCAAAGCCAAATATCCAAAATCGGTGCAACCAACACTTTCCACTCAGTGCCACCGATTCTCAGCCTCAGACGGACTTACCCAAACCCTAGCCACTTCGGTGTAACCGATTCCATTTCGGTGCCACCGAGTTTGGGTTGCCAACTTACTGTTACACAAATTCACAAAGTCGGTCTTTGTTGAATCGGCGTCACCGAGTTTAGCAATCTGACCATTGGTCACCTAGTCGGTGCAATCGAGTTTTATGTATCGATGTCACTGAGATTCAAAAGTTGCTACCTTTGAGGAAACTCGGTACAACTGAGATTAAGACGTCGGTTCCACCGAGTCTGTCTTATTAGGTGTAACTGTTGGATTTTTGGAGATGCCTATATGTACCCCTTCACCACCACCTACTCGTAAGAGAAGCACTTAGAATAGTTCCCCACTCAGACCTACTGATTTTCTGAGAGAGATCCACCTACTCATGTGTTGAGAACATGCCATTCCATTCCAACCACATGAATCTTGATCTCTAGCCTCCCCATGTTGCTTTCCACCCAATCAATCTCTTCCACCATATCCAAATCTGTGAGAGAGTGGTTGTGTGTTGAGGAGTCTATCATCTTGAAGCACAAGAGCAAGGAGTTCATCGACACTATCGGTCCTATTACTTTTTTAAGGGTGGTTCCTCCTAGATTGGTTAGGTATCGCTTGGGAGCCTCCTACTTCATGTTGTGGAGTGAACCAACAAGTTTGTAAGGGAAAGGAGATTGCCTACTTCGTGAAGATCTACCCCGAGTTAGGCTAGTCCTTCGTGGACGTAGGCCATCATGGTATAGTCAAGGTTGCTCCTTCTTGGAACCCTCTATGGGTAGAGCCCTCCGTGGACTCTCGCGATCGTTACCCTCCGTGGGTTGAAGACTCCATAAACGTGGACGTATGATAGCACCACCTATCAGAACCACGGGATAAATCATCATGTCTCCAATTGCGTTTGACCCTCCTACCCTTCCTTTACTTACATGCTTGTCTTTACTTTCCGCTGATATACTCGTAGACATGCATGTGTAGTGTGTACTAGACTTGCTATGAATGCTAAAATCTGCCAACACTTAAAATTGGTGAAAATTAGATTTTTAATTGGTCAAGTAGTCTAATCACCCCCCCCCCCCCTCTAGACTTGCTTTCGATCCTACACCCGAGAAAAAAAATAAGAGAGAATTTTATCATGTTTTACAATGTGGAGCTGCCGCCACCTCGTGTTCTTATGCGGAGGCCAGATCTAGAGCCTATTTTGGGCTCCGGAGAGGGAAAATCATCGTTGTCGTCATCAACGACCTCTCTTCATCAACAACCTGATGATGCTCACCATCGGCTGTGAGTAATTCCATTGTAGGCATATTGGAGATTGATAGAAACGGATGAAATTTATCATGTAATTGAGTCAATTTATTAGGGCTTGAACTCTAGTATCCACTATGTTCTGAGATTGATGTTGCTATGACTTTTCTACTCTTAATGCTTCTCACTAGAGCCCGAGTGGCATGATTTCAGATCTAAACCTATTATGTTTTCATGAATATAAGTGTGTTTTAGATCATATCTTGCAAGTTGTATGCACCTATTACGTGTTATGATCCGTAGGCCCCAAGGTGACAAAAAATAGGATTCACTCCGGTGATGATCGTAGTATGAGGGGTTCATGTATTCACTATGTGTTAATGCTTTGTTCCGATTTTCTATTAAAAGGAAGTACTAATTGCCCTTATATTTCCATTAGGATGTCGCTTCCATACGAGGGTTGGAAAAAAGATGTTATGCAAGTTCTTTATTATAAGCATGTATAACTATATACGAAATACATGCCTATATATGATTGATGAATGGGAGCTAGTTTTGTGTCGCTCTAGATTGTGAATGTTACATGGTTTATGTCATCCAAATATCCATCGTTGCTCCATGCCTACTTTTTTCTCGTATTGTATTCGCTATGTTACTACTATTGATGTCACTGTTACTATTGCTACCACTAATATTACCATGGTTATTGTTATCACTGCTATCAAAACTATCAAACTACTATGCTTCTAATACTTTGCTTAAGAGAATTAATTCTCTAGGTTTTGTTGAATTAACAACTCAACTGCTAAGACTCATAAATATTCTTTGGCTCCCCTAGTGTCGAATCCATAAATTTGGGAAAAATAATTCCCTCGAAGACTGTTGTGATCCCCTATACTTGTGGGTCATCACCATGTCACCAGCCCATCAGGCTGCCTGGTGTACCCCTTGAGTTATTTTTGGTGCCAATTTTTTAAATATTGATAAAAATCATAAATTTTAGTGCATTCAAAGGAGTTTATTTTGTTTCACCTTTAATTGTGTAAAGAACTTAGAAACCAGGCAAAACAGGCTATTCTAAAACCAATTCAAACAACGGACAAAATAAAGTTAGAGAAAGTTGTGCTTACATAATTTATCGATCATATGATTTTTTTAAAGAATACATTAACATGGTTGATCAAGTCTTATCAATGAACCATTTTCGAGCAACATAAAACTAAAGATTAGTTGTAAAACACTATGTTATGTCAACTTGAATAGGCATGGTTCCAATCATAAGAGTTTGATATTTCTTTTGTGTAACAGGAATGGGAAATTCAAAGTGTCCAATAGTGGTAGTCATAATTTTTCAATTGAATTGAGACTATCTCCTTTGTTTGGTTTTCTCCAGAAATAAATCTATGCTCATTATCATTAACATGAAAAGTGATCTTGCTTTTATTACAATCAGTAACATCCCTTGAAGTGTTAAGAAAAGGCCTATCGAGAATAACATACATATTACCATCCTCACCCATACCAAGTGTAACAAAGTTAGTTAAGATCATGACATTAGCAACAACAACAGGGACATCCTCACAAACACCAACATGAATAGTAGTAGTTTTATCAATAATTTGCAAAGATATTTCAGAGGATATCAACTTATTCAAGTCAAGTCTTTTATAAAGAGATAAGGGCATAACACTAACACGTGCTCCCAAATCACACAAAGCAGTTTTAACATAATTATTTTTAACTAAGCAAGGTATAGTAGGTATCCCTGGATCTCCTAAGTTTTCAGGAATTTCTCCTTGAAAGAACAGTTAGCAATCATAGTAGGTATCTCAATTTTAGGTAATTTTCTTTTATTAGTAACAATATCCTTATATACTTAGCATAAGGAGGCATCAAACACCATCGGTCAAAGGAACTATAAGAAATAAAGGTCTAAGTAATTAGACTAACCCGTTATAAGCTTCTTCATCTCTAGATTTAGGAAAAGGCATGGATTTTTGTACCTAAGGTTCTGTATCTCTCCACCAATGCTTCCTAGCAACAAATTCTCTTTTATCATATCTGCTCTAGGAGGTCACTCATCTATATCAACTTCATGTTCTACTTCTACCTCCTTTTCCGGTTCATTATTACCATTAGGTGGAGCATCATTATCAACATTATCATCACCATTAACATCATCATCATCACTAGGTTCATGTTATTCACTATCTTGGGTTTCATCATAAGAAATAGAAACATTATTAGGACTCTCAACAGGTTCGTTTATAATAGGTTCACTAGAAGCATGCAAAGTTTTAGTTTTACTCTTCCTTTTCTCCTTCTTAGGTGAACTAGGTGCAATATCATTATATCTGAGAATCCTTTTCAATTATTTTAAGATGACCTTCAAGATGCACAGGATGCTGAGTAAATGTACCACCTTTAGTACCTAGTCCATAAGCATGTTTATTATGTGATTATACATGTTCCTAAAAAAATATTGTTGTGATCTAGAAACTTGTTCAATCTAAGTATGAACCATAGAAAAGTGCTCACATAAACCTTTAACATCATTAGAAGTTCTCATGAGCACACCATAAAAACGTTCAATGATAATAGCTTTATGTTTGTATGATCACTTATCTGCATATTAAAATTATGTTGCTTAACAACAAAATTATCAAAGGTTTCTAAGAATTGACTAGGAGATTTATTATAAGGAATATCACCTTCATCAAACTTATGGAGAGAATTGAAAGCATATTTGCCCCCTTGGTGGTTTTGGTAATTAATAACAACATATATGTCATTGAACTAATGTTTCCACCAAGCATGTTTCAGGAAAAGTTCAATGATGGGTTGGCAAAAGGATTGTGGAATAGCCCAAGATACAAGGAAATAAATTGGCAAAGCTTCAAGCAAAGGACTCTACATTTTGCCTTTTGTGAGAAATCACATTGACTCCATAGGAAAGCCAATACTATCAAAAGGTGGTAAGCTTTTGTTGGTGAACAAAATGATCATACGTGAACAAGTGATAGTCACCACATACACCCACAATCACTTACACAAAAGTTTGTCCAAAGCCAAATATTCAATATCGGTGCAACCAACACTTTCCACTCGATGCCACCGATTCCCAGCCTCAGACAGACTCAGCCAAACCATAGCATTTCGGTGTAACCGATTACTTTTCGATGACACCGAATTTGGGTTGCCAACTTCCTGTTACGCAAGTTCACAAATCGGTCCCACCGAGTTTTGTGAATCAGCATCACCGATTTTGGCAATCTGACCGTTGGTCACCTTATCGGTGAAACCGAGTTTTATGTATGGGTCTCACCGAGATTCAAAACTTGCTACCTTTGAGGCAACTCGGTACCACTGAGATTTACACATTGGTGTCACCGAGTCTGACTTATTAGGTGTAACAGTTGGATTTTTGGACATGCCTATATATACCCGTCCACCACCACTCACACGTAAAAGAAGCACTCAGAATAGTTCCCCACTCATACCTACTAATTTTCTAAGAGAGAGCCACCTACTCACGTGTTGAGATCATGACATTCCATTCCTACCATATGAATCTTGATCTCTAGCCTCCCCAAGTTGCTTTCCACCCAATAAACCTCTACCACCATAGCCAAATATGTGAAAGAGTTATTTTGTGTTAAGGAGTTTATCATCTTGAAGCACAAGAGCAAGGAGTTCATCAACATTATCGAGCATATTACCTTTTGGAGGGTGGTGCCTCCTAGATTGGTTAGATAAGTCGTGCGAGGATGATAAGTTGGAAATAGAATGACTAACTCAAGAACTAAAAACTCTTAAGTTAGCTCACGAGTCAACTCTATAAGATCATAGAGAGCTTGTAAGGGCACATGAGAATCTCCCCTTCGAAAAGCTGAATTTAGAGCAAGATCATGAGTTTCTTACATCTATCAATGACGATCTTCGAAAGAAGACTTCCTATTATCTAGCCAAGCGACTTCTCTTGTCTACATTCATGCCACAAGTTAAGTCTAAGCAAGCTAGTAACAAAGGAAAGAAGGTACTTCAACTAGTAGAAATAAAAATGATAAATCCGATGATATTGCTTCTAGTAGTTCTCTCGATCCCACTAACTCTTCTCTTAGCCAATTTACACTTGAGAAAGAAAATGAACTTTTGAAAGGGATTATAGAGAAAGGTATCTACAAGAGTCTTGAAGGTTGCAAACAATTTGAGGAGACTATACTCAAGCATGGAGGATACCAGAAGAATCGTGGTGTTGGCTACTTCAACGCTAATGGAGTTGAATGCGAAGAAGGTCAATACCCCAATCCCAATTTTGTTCCTCAAAAGGAGAAGTATGAAATACTCTCCCCAAGGGAACAAAACCTCAAGATGACCTTATACCATAAGACCCCAAGCTCAAGGGCAAGAACAAGCTTCAAGAGGGCATTGACTCATATGAAGATGAATCTCGAGCTTTGGTGAAGTGGACTCCCAAGGTCAATACAAGCTCAAGTTCTACAGGTGCTACTTCAACACCAAGGATCCCCATCAAATTGATGTGGGTCCCCAAGAAGAAGAACTAGATAAGTTCTTGAGGGGTGACTCTGCCAATGAAATCCACTCACATTCATTATTAACGAGAACTAGTTGCAATCAACATCTACATCTTGCAATAGTTCAAGGAGTCACACAATCCCTCAAAGGTAAACAAGGGACAAGGTAATAAATAAATCAATGGACATCATCATATATGATTTGCACTCCATGTCCATATATATCCTTGTATTTGTCTCTTGTGTGTTGGGACTAACACATGTAGGTGAGAAGAGTAATGAAACAACAAGGATGCTCCCAACTCTTGGTGATCTTCATCAACTTTGAGCATCCACCACTACTTCACCTACATGAAGTCCTTATCGACAAAACCAAAGGTTAGTTTATCCCTCCTATGGGGGATGTCACATCAAGGGGGAGCTTTACGCTAAGACTTTAGTCAAAGCATCTCATAGTATGTGAAAACATTAAATGCTTTATGTAAAAGTGGTAACCCCACTTGTGCTTAAATGATGAGTATGACCTATGATCAAGTATTCTTACTTGGGTCCTAAGTCAATATACTCATATATAGATGACTCCGTCATCGCCAAAGTGCTTGTTATATGCTAATTTGTTTGTGCATGTTTGCCATGTTTTCATTCGATATCATATTGTGTGAGCATGTTGGTCTGCATTGATTCACTCATTCGAGGATATCCAATTGTTTCTATTTGGCTTTTGATATTTCATTTGCAAATTGGATATACAAGAATGCCTAGGAACACTCCTTTAGCTATCTATGATTTCTCACCTCATATTCTATTCATGCTACATCACAAAATTTGAACAAGTACTTTTCGATCTCTATGTGTGAGGAGCGCTCGGAGTTCCGTATCGACAAGTGCATCTCGGTGGAACCAACTCCAAAATCTCGGTCTCATCGAATGCCTAGGGTTGATCTGGATTTTCAATATCGGTACTGCTGACTCCATATTCTCGGTTACACCGAGTTTCCCTCTCACCTGACAATTGAGAAACTCAGTGAAACCGAAAATGTAGAATCAGTGTCACCGACAGTGATGGGTATATATGTTGTGGACCCCTGATGCTTTGAAAATCAATCTTCAAACGTCGTGCCTCGGAACCCTGACTGCCAAAGAAGGACCCCCTAGTCATCAACCTTGTCTCCCTGCGCTCCTCCTCCCCTGGGATCTTCGCCGTCGACGGGAATCTTCACCGCTGTCCATGGCGTAGCGGATCCATCACTAAGCTAGGGTATGGATTCGACTCTTCTTGCGATCCCCGTCCAAATCTTGCGTAATGAAGCTTTTTCCATCAACAAGACACCGTTTTCAAACTGTTCCATCCACATAAAAAGCCCATTAGATAGCGAACAATTGATTTTCTAGGGTTTTCCGTCCGCCCGATGAAACTTGGTGGAACCGAAGTGAACAAATCGGTGTCACCGATTTGCCCTCTGTGCTGCTGAGAACTCTCTCGGTGAAATCGAGTACTCCTTTTCGGTCTCACTGAAAGGAGTGCCAAGTTTTGGTCAGTGAGAGAGTCAGTCTCGGTAGCACCGATAATTTTGCTTCGGCTGTACCGATTTTGATATGAAAGAATGTAAACCTTGAGAATATTTTGTTCAATCTTTCAAAAACTCTGCATTTTGTGATGACTTATTCTATTCCACTCTTCTCAACTCTAATTCATAGGGTCACACATGTCAGGTTCAGAGGATAGCCACAATCTATAGGAGCAGAATGTTGATATGAGTTCTGGCACTAGTCATGAGTCCAATTCTTCCTCGGATCCAGGCACTCCCAGTTCTCATGGGTTGCCTATATATGTAACAAGGACCAGGAAGAGACTCAATTCTGATGAAGAAGATTCTGATTTTGTGCCTAAGAAGGTTCTTGCTAAAAAGCAAGAGTAGGCTGCAAGGAAGTCTGCTAATGAAGCTACCTCATCTAGGAGGGTAGTAAACAAGGTATATGCACCTCTAGAGACTTTTAGAGCACATGAGAGTGCTAGAGCTACTATGTCTGTTGATCTCCCAAAGAAATCTTTGCCTAAGATGGAAGGAGAGAAGAAGATAGACATGAACAGGATCATTCATGTTATTGGCGGGCCTACCTTTATGTTTGAGGATCCAGAGGAGGCTGCTGGTGCTGCTGAGGAGGAGGAGGAGGAGGAGTAGAAACCTGTTGTCAAGGCTCCTCCCAAGAAGAAGCAAAAGAAGCTTATGGCAGATGCTATGCCTAAGCCTGGTCTCTCTAAGAGCACCAAGGCTGCATCCAAGAAGTTTGCTGCAGGGAAGTCCAAGAGGACTACCAGAGATATTCCTGTTGCTGAGAAGAACAAGACATCAACTTTCAGAGAAGCACATGATGATGATGCTATGTCAATTTTGATGAAGCTTAGACCTCATCTTCCTAAACACAATGCTAGCCACCCAGTTGCTGAGGATATGAATAAGAGGAAGGATTCAGGTTTGAGGGCATGGAGAGCTATTGATCCATATGCCCAGAGGAGAAAAACTGTTGTGGACTATAGATTCTACACCATGGAGCAGCAAGACTTCTATGAGACAATCTGGCTTGACAAGAGTCCTGCAGTCAATGATATGAGATACGTTGACTGGAAGTATATCAAGGCAAATGAGAACTATTTCCCATGTGTGCAAGATAACTTCCACTACATTGGACTTGATCAGTTTGTTGGTAGAGAGTTCACTGCTTGGAATGATGAGATGATCATGCAGTTCTACTCCACTGCTCATTTCTATGGAGATGCCAGGATAGTATGGATGATTGAAGGAGCTATATACGAATCTACAATTGATGAGTGGGCTACCATCTTAGGACTCCCAAAGGTACATGATGGTGACTTGGATGTCTACTATGAATCCAAGGAGAGCCACAATGCTATGAAGGATATGTACACTACTATCCCAGCTGCTAACTCGCAATCACACAAGTTAGGATCCATTTACTTCCTCCAGGCAGGCCTCTATACCATGAACACCATCTTGAGGCATACCTTGATGCCTAAGTCTGGAGATGAGAAGATGATTCGTGGCTACTCCATCAACATGCTTATCCATCTAGATAATCACACCAGGATTCGAGTGATGGACTTGATTGTTGAAACAATGAAGAGGGTTGCTACTGACCAGAAGCTCTCATGCTACTATGCACCCTACATTCAGATGCTAATCAACTCCAAACTTGAGAAGCACATCTTTGCTCTAGATAGACCCCACTTGCCACTTCATCCAGATTATGAGGACAACATTGTGGTGATGGACCCAGACCATCACACATCAGCTGCAGCTCAGGCTCAGGTCCCCAGATCCAGGAATGAGCAGATGGATCGCTTGATATCCACTATCATGGACATGAGAATGACATCAAAACCATTATGGATAGTCAAGAGAGACTTGTGAACATCTTTGAAGATAGAGTGAAAACTCTAAATGACAAGGTAGATGGGCTGACTAAGACAGTCAACGAGCTTAAGAAGGAAGTTGATGAAGATCCTATCCCCCATACCTCTTCAGAGTCTGAGTCTTCTGATGATGAGGATAGTGCACCTGTTAGGATGACTGCCCAATTCACGAATAAGGCTAGGACACCTACAATACCAGCTCTGGAGACGAGACCTTCATATTCTGCTCTAGCTACTATGACTTCTTCTCCATCAGCACCTTCAGTGCCTCTAGTGTGTACACCAACTCCGTCCAGGACATCAGCAGAAGTCTTCGCCACACAATTCTCTCGACTCCGACATCAACTACCAGAGGCAATCAGCCGCAGAAGAATGATTAGCTATATCTCTTCAAGCTTTTTGGTAACTTGTTGCCAAAGGGGGAGAAGTTGTATATAGATCTATGCTTTGAGTGAGAGAGCGTCTGCTTTTTATTGCTGTTTTACAAAACATTTGATCTTTCTGTTTGGATGTGAGATACTTTTGTGTGTGTTTGATCATACGCTTTAATGTGTGTTGCTACTATTTCCTACCTTTTCATGGTTATGTGATGATCATTCACTTTGCTTGTTGTGTTGTGCTATGATGTTAACTCTTATTACTCTCGCACAGCACCAGGTTGTATGTGACATGGAAGAAGTGCCCCATGTACCTAATTGATTGTGCATTTGCATTCAAATGCAAATCTAAAAATAATGCACAAATTAGGGGGAGCACTGCTTATCCCATACTACTCAAAGTGATGATTATATTCATTGATTATATCATATGTCGAAGCTTTGATCCATATGTTGTCATCAAATACCAAAAAGGGGGAGATTGAAAGCACATTTGCTCCCTTGGTGGTTTTGGTAATTAATAATAACATATATGTCATTGAACTAATGTTTCCACCAAGCATGTTTCAGGAAAAGTTCAATGATGGGTTGCCAAAAGGATTGTGGAATACCCCAAGATACAAGGAAATAGATTGGCAAAGCTTGAAGCAAAGGACTCCACATTTTAACTTTTGTGAGAAATCACTTTGAGTCCATAGGAAAGCCAATACTATCAAAAGGGGGTAAGGTTTTGTTGGTGAACAAAATGCTCATACGTGCACAAGTAATAGTCATCACATACACCCACAAGTTCTTCCACAAAAGTCTTTCCAAAGCCAAATATTCAATATCGGTGCAACCAACACTTTCCACTCAGTGCCACCGATACCCAGCCTCAGACTGACTCAGCCAAACCCTAGCATTTCGGTGCATCCATTTCCTTTTTAATGCCACTGAGTTTGGGTTGCCAACTTCATGTTATGCAAGTTCACAAAATTGGTCCCATCGAGTTTTGTGAATCGGTGTCACCAAGTTTGGCAATCTAACCGTTGGTCACCTTATCGGTGCAACCGAGTTTAATGTGTCGGTCTCACCGAGATTCAAAAGTTGCTACCTTTGAGGCAACTTGGTACCAACGAGATTTACACATTGGTGTCACCGAGTCTGACTTATTAGGTGTAACGGTTGGATTTTTGGAGATGCCTATATATACCCCTCCACCACCACTCACTCGTAAAAGAAGCACTCGGAACAGTTCCCCACTCATAACTACTAATTTTCTAAGAGAGAGCCAGCTACTCATGTGTTGAGATCATGTCATTCCTTTCCTACCATATGAATCTTGATCTCCAGCCTCCCCAAGTTGATTTCCACCCAATGAACCTCTACCACCATAGCCAAATCTATGAGAGAGTGATTGTGTGTTGAGGAGTCTATTCTCTTGAAGCACAAGAGCAAGGAGTTCATCGATATTATCGAGCCTATTACCTTTTGGAGGGTGGTGCCTCCTAGATTGGTTAGGTGTCACTTGGGAGCCTCCTACTTTGTGTTGTGGAGTGAACCAAGAAGTTTGTAAGGGCAAGGAGATCGCCTACTTCGTGAAGATCTACCCCGATCTAGGCTAGTCCTCCGTGGACATAGACAATCAGGTATATTCAAGGTTGCTTCTTCATGGAACCCTGCATGGGTAGAGTCCTCCGTGGACTCTTGCGATCGTTACCCTTCGTGGGTTGAAGACTCCATAAACGTGGATGTATGATAGCACCACCTATCAGAACCACGGGAAAAATCATCGTGTCACCAATTGCGTTTGATATTCCTACCCTTCCTTTACTTACATGCTTGTCTTTACTTTCCGCTGCTATACTCGTAGACATACATGAGTAGGGTGTACTTGACTTTCTATGAATATAAAAATCTTCCTACACTTAAAATTGGGAAAAAAGTAGATTTTTATTTGGGCAAGTAGTCTAATCAACCCCCCCCTCTAGCACTACTTTCGATCCTACACGAATGTACAACTACTACCTAACTTAGAGTGTCAAGTTCATATAATTCTTCTGTAGGAGGCAAATTCTTCACATTTTAAGCTTTATTACCCTTTTCTATCATAGATTTCTTAGCTTCTTGCATATCTTCAGGACTTAGAAATAGGATGCCCTCTTCTTCGGAGTTGGCTTAGGTGGTGGTTCAAAAAGTGTCCAATCATTGACATTTTCCAATGAGTTACTCAATAATTCGTGAGCTTGCTCAACTGTCCTTTCCCAGAAAACACAACCAACACAACAAGCTAGGTATTCCCTAGATTTTGTGGTTAGTTCATTATAAAATATATAAAGAATTTGAATATTTTTTAAGAGGATGATCTAGTGAAGGCTAGAGTAAGCGGCAATGTTTCCCCAAGCTTGAGGGAGACACTCTTCCTCAAGTTGTTTAAAATTATATATATCCTGCAAGGTAGCTTGTTTCATATGGACAAGAAAATATTTTTCAGTAAAGTAATAGATAATATCTTATGGACTACACACACAATCAAGAGCAAGATTATTAAACTAGACTTTACTTCACACTTTAAATAAAAAAGGAAACAACTTAAGTATATAATAGTATCGAATATTTTCCTCTGGATTAAAGAAGGTTGCAATATCATTTAATTTAGTCAAGCAACAACAACCTTTTCACATTCATAACCATGGAAGGGATCAGATTCTACTAAAGTAATAAGAGAAGGATCAGCAGAGAATTCATATGTCACATCCCAGATTTTTCCCAGTGTAGTATGTCGAAAAATTCGCAGGGAATTAAATTTTTTCTACACATAGCCCATGAATGCCTATTGCTTATGACCAACCATGAATTTCTTGATTGTTGCTTGGTTGTTTGCCTAGAAGGGTCAAAAGCCAAATACCACCGGTTGAACCCTAGCTAGATTTTGGTAGAAACCAAATCAATTTGAAATAGGGATAATTAATGGGATTCCCCTAGTTGGGTCCCACTCGGTAGTTTTACCCTTTTTTCCAAAAACCCTCAGTTCTGCCAACCCACTTTGCTTATCTTATGTTTTTGCCCTTTGACCATTTGAATGCCACTTTGAAAACTTCATAACTAATTCGTACTAACTCAGAAAAATACAAACAAGATATCAAAACATTCAAAAAACACCTACATGTGCATGTCATTTGATTTCATGACAAAAGTGTTGCAAAGTCCTCATATCAGTTTGAGCTCATATGATCTCAACATGAATAATAAAATCTAAAAATTTAAAAAAATAAAAATATCTAACAAAAATGGTGGAAAACACTCACGAATGGTTAGAGTGCTTGCCAAGTTTCATCAGAGAATGACATTTGTGCAAGTCGTGGCAAAAAATACAATATAATTGCTCCAAAAAAAGCATTTTGGAGCGTTGATATTTTTTGCCACAACTTTCATGAATGTCATTCTCGGATGTAACTTGGCAAGTACTCAAAACATTGGTCAAGATTTGCCACACAAAAATAGAAATTTTTGAACTTCTCTTCATTTTTTTTCGGATTTTACTGCTCATGTTGAGATGATATGAGCTAAAACTGAGATGCAGACTTTACAAAACTTTTTTTCAAGAATGCAAATGACATGAACATATAGGTGACATTTTTCTAGACATTTTGATATCTTATTTGTATTTGTCTAAGTTAGTATGTATTAGTTATTATATTTTCAAAGTGGCGGTTAAAGGGAAAAGGCATAAGAGGAGTGAAGTGGCTTGGGCACAACCAAGGTTTTTGGAAACTAGGGGTAAAACTGTCGAGTGGGATTCAACTAGGGGCATACAATTCATTATCCCTTTGAAATATTATTTGGGAAAAAGTACTCTCAATAAGTCCCTAGTAATATTGAAAGCAAAATAAAATTGAATTGGATCTGTCTTGGAATTAGTTCAAAAATCAAAGGGGAATTATTAAAAATGGCTTTGCAATTATTTGGCAAGGAAGTGAATTACTTAATGAAAAATTAAAATGATATGTTTCACCTTCTGCCAGTATTTCAAATTGGATTTGAAACACTTTTGGTTTTGCAACCAAATTAAAATTCAAATGGAAAATATATGTGTAGAAAATATAAGTCCAAAATACCCGAACAAAAGTTGGAAGAGTAAAAAATATTCAAATTTGAATTTAGAGCCAGTCCACCATTGAAACAAAATTTAAATTAAAAATAGAGTTGAATTTACACGGGAAAAACAGAAACAAAAATTAAAGGAAAAGAAAAAGGCCCAACCAGCCAGGTCGACCCAGCAGCGAGCGAGCCGAGTGCTTTCTCTCTCTCTCTCTCACACACACACGTGACATGCAGAATCAACATGTTAGCTCCTTCTCCAACAGCCCACGACGGACGCATGTGCACCCGACCGCTACGTCGCCCACGAACCCATGCCCTTGCGACCATCGTGCACCCCAACCCTCATGACCCTGTCCCATAAATTGACCTCTCCTTGCTCTCTCGTTCGCCCCACATCGTGGCACCACTCGCCCCCATGCTGCTCCACTGTGAGCTAGCCTTTGTTGTTCTGACCTAGATGCCACAAGCTCGATTCCGGTGAGCCCAACCATCCCCAAGCCCTGCCGAGGCCACCACAACACTACCCATCGTCCTGCACACCTCCAGGACATCCTCAGTGAGACCAGAGCCCCAGGAACCTCTACACCAATGGGACATGAGCCCTATCACTGTCGCAAGATGCACTCCGACAATGTGAACATGTGCCTGCCTCGCTCACCTTGTCCATCATATTCGCCACGATCTCGCGCATTGCCCTGACCCGTTCGCTTGTCTTGGAGAACATTGCAGCGAGTGGCACATCCTTGCCTGAGGTCTCTGCCGATCCCATGCATCTTCGGCGACTTGCCTCGCTCTCTGTCATTGTCTTCAGGACCGGCCAACACCACCATTGTCTTCCCCATGGAGCCTAGCATTTAGTCATACCCTCCAAGACATCCTCGGCGAGACCAGAGCCTCCAAAAACCTCTAGGTTGACGAGAGTTGAGCCCTACCGCCGTGCAAGCTTCACTCCACTGAGGTGAACATGTGTCTAACCCACACACCTTGTCCAACGTATTTGCCACGATCTCGCACATCTCCATGACCCGTTCGCTTCTCTAGCAAAACATGCAGCGAGTGGTGCATCCTCACCCAAGAGCTTCGTCGAGCCTGTGCATCTCTGGTGACTCGCCTCACTCCTTTCTTGTTATCCCCATGCCCGTCCAGTGCCACCATCATCTTCCCAGTGGAGCCCAGCGTCTAGGCATTCCCTCCATCATCAACGGCGACCACTAGTACGATGAATCCGTCGAGTCCCGAGCCGCAATACTGTGACATGTGTTATTTGTTGGTATTTCATCGTCAGTTGTGCATTCCTACAATCGATCTAGGGGCTGGCATATAAAACACAAAGATTTGGGGAACCTCTTGGGACCGAGTCGTGACATCATAATCCTTATCATCAACAAAGATAGGAGAATCATCAAATATGGAATCAAGTTTCATCATTTTATTCATGCCATTTTCTTTAATTATAGCAATGAAACCTTCTAACCATTACCACCATCATAAGCCGCAAACTCTCTAGTAAACTCCCCATCAAACACATATCATGGATCAGGCACATCAATTTTTTTACTTCTAACATGTTGACTAGGTGTAGTAGGTGATTCATAATTTTCAGTAATTGCGATTTATTTAGATTTAGCAATATGAGCATCCAATAATTTACCAAGGGGAACAATATTATCAAGAAAACTAGAAGCATCATCACAAGTATCATCAATAGCAGATACAAAGTCTATTGTGTGTGACACATAAGTATGTAAAGTAGGTGGTGGTAGTTTCACAAGTTGACTTACAACAGAAGACGGATAAAGAATAGAGCTAGTTGGAAGTTCCTTACCCCCTCTCGTCTTAGAGGGCATGATCATAGTTTTGGAATCCCTAAAATTATTCATACTAAAGATAAATTAGAATAGATAATTGAGTCCCAGGTGAACTTAATAAATAGAACCATGCTCCCCGGCAACAGCGTTAGAAAATAGTCTTGATGACCCACAAGTATAGGTGATTGCAACAATCTTTGAGGGTCGTATTTCAAGCCAAATATGTTTATTCAACACACCGGGAACCAATAAATATTTATAAGATTTATTAGTTGAGTTGTCAATTCACCACACTCGAGAGATAATTTTCTTCCAACAATTTATTTATAGCAAAATTATTTGATAGTAGTAGTGATAAAGTAGCAATCGCAATCAAAGAAATAGTAATAGGTTTGTAGCAAAGCAGAACAATAGTAAATTAATGGCAAGAGTAGCATAAAAGAGTAGGCATGGGGTAGCAATGGGGGTGTTCAGATGAGATTCAATATGCAATAGTCATAGCCTAGAGTGATAACAAACTAGCTCTAATTCCTCAATCATATGTAAGCATCTATGTCGTATATAGTCATACATTTTTGCGATAAAAACTTGCATAACATATTTTATCCTACGCTCCCATGGCAGCGAAGTCCTAATGGAAAATAAGGATTATTAAGGCGCTCCTTTTAATAGAGAACCCGGACAAATCACTAACACTTAGTGAAAACATATAATCCTCAAATTAAAGTCATCCACGTAACATATCCCAATTGTTGTCACTGTGGGGTCTAGGGTTCAGAATAATAACAAGTGCATAAAACTTGTAGATATTATCAAGAACAAAAATATATCATGGAAACATAATAGGTTCAAATCTGAAATCATGACACTCGATCCCTAGTGACATGCATTAATCATAGCAAACTCATAGCAACATCAACCTCGGAACATAGTGGATACTAGGGATCAAGCCCTACCAAATTTAACAATGATTACATAAAAAATCTTATCCAAATCCCATCTACCTCCATATGCCTATAGAACATTACTCACACATGGATGTGAAAATCATGATTATTTTATGGACACGGGTTGGTGCTGACGACGAAGAAGAATCCCTCTCTCCGGAGCCAGAAACGGACTCCAAATTAGGGCTCTCAACAAAGAACAAGACGTGATGAAGGCTCCGTATCGTATCATAAAATGCAATTAAACTTTTCTGTGATTTTATTTGGAGGATATGTGAATTTATAACATTGGAATTAGGTCAATATGGTGGCCAGGGCAGCCACATGAGCACGTGGCGTGCCCTGGGTGGTGGTCATGTCACCTGGCCATGTGGCGGTCCGGTGGCCCTCCGATGATACTTCTTTGCTTGAATTTTTTTTATTAATTCCAACATAAATCTCCAAAAAATCATCTAATACCGAGCACTTTTATTTCTACACCAAAACAACACCATGGTAATTATGATGAAAACAGCATCAATCTGGGTTAATTTCATTCATATCATGCAAATTAGAGGCCAAAAGAATAGCAAAACTGTTTGGAAAAGTAGATACATTGGAGGCGTATCATCGGGCACCATCGCACCTCCTCCGTACATCACACCTCTCTCACGATCATCCGTCCCCCTAGAAACCCTCCTCTATTACGCATTTCTCTTCCCTCCACGGCTATGAGGGTGTCCACACTATGAACGTTGATGGAGTGAGGATACATGTACTAGAAGGTGGTCAGCGGAAGTGGTGGGCTACATATATGCATGAAGGATGCGCACATGCTTGGACAAGGAGCAGAAGTGCAGTGAGGTCAGGTGATAACCAACAAGTATAGGGGATCATTTGTAGCTTTTTCGATAAGTAAAGTGTCGAACTCAATCAGGAGCTAAAGGGCAAATTAATATTCTCTCAAGTTCTATCAACCACCCATACAACTCTATGCATAACACTGTTCACTTTATCTAGTATAAGAAATAAACTATTTTACGAGAATAAAACTAGAAGTACTTTGTGAGAATGAAACTAGGAGTACTTTATGAGAATGAAACTAGGAGTACTTTGTGATATAATAAAAGTTAATAGTTTAGTAGAGATATTTTTGTGGAACGATGAGAAAGATTGTCCATAGGCATTTGAATATAACACGATAGATACTTATCAAATGTAATGAGGGAGAGGCATACGCTAAAATACTTTCCATACTTGGACCATATGCACTGATGATTGGAACTCTATCAAGTATCCGCAACTACTAAAGATCATTGAGGTAAAACCCAACCATAGAATTAAGTAACAAGTCCTATTTACTCCCATACGCAACAACCCCCTTACTCGGGTGTAAACTTCTGTCACTCTAGCCACCCACTGTAAGTGAATCATGAAGGTATCGCAAAACCCCTAGATGGGAGGAGAGTTTTCCTTCTGTTCTGTGGCCTCCATGGATCCCAGAGGGCAGGAGCCCCTCCGAGATTCGATCTCTCTCTGTTCTCTTCTATTTTGTGTTCCTATTTTCTGGCCCCTCACTGTTTCTTATATTCATGGAGATCCGTAACTCCGATTGGCCTGAAATATTGAGGGGATTTTTATATGTAAATTATCTTTGTTGCGACGAAAGACGGGACCCAACTGACCTTTGAGGGAGTCATAAGGAAACCCGACATGCCCAGCCCCTTGGTCGTGCCCTATTGCCTTTTGACCACCTCGGGAACCGTATTGTGTTGGTTCTCCTTCCTAAAAATCACATATATTCTAAAATAATTCTCCAATTTTTTTATCGCATTTGGACTTTGTTTGATATGGATTTTCTACAAAACAACAAACATGCAAAACCAGGAACTGGAACCGGACACTAGATCAATATGTTAGTCCTAAAAATAATATAAAATATTTCCAAAAGTATATGAAAGTTGTAGAATATTGGCATGTAACAATCAATAATTATAGATATGACAGAGACATAGTAGCATCCCCAAGCTTAATTTCCACTCATCCTTGAGTAGGTAAATGATAAAAAAGATAATGTTGATGTGAAATGCTACCAATCATAATCTTGAACATGATATGAATATTAAGATACAAGTGATTCAAGGCAATAGTCTATAATTTGACATAAAGACCTCCATACTCAGGTTTACTAACAAACAGTCATGTCTTTCCAAATAAACAATGCTAAAGAACGTTATCCCTACACATTTAATCATGTAAGCATGGCATGGCTCCATCTTCCTAACACAAGTCCAAATCATGATCACCCTGGTGTCAAGTCAGGCATTTGGTTCATATTTTTTCACACGCTTCAGTAATTTCAACTACACTCAATACATGCACATGAACCATGGATACATCACTAGAGGTGAAATAGAATATGGTGGTAGAGATCAATAGGAAGTCGAAAAGGAAGAAAGACTCACATCAACTAGGCGGATCAACGGGCTATGAAGAAGCCCATCAATCGATATCGATGTGAGGAGTAGGGATTGCCATGCAATGGATGCACTAGAGCTATAAGTGTATGAAAGCTCAAACGAAACTAAGTGGGTGTGCATCTAACTTTCTTGTTCATGAAGGCATCGGGAATTTGAGGAAGCCGTTCATCAAAATATACAATACAAGTTCTATAATGAAAAAGTCACCAGTCACATGAAAGTGATGAATCATGAGACTCTCTATATGAATAACATGGTGCCACTTTGTGGCACAAGTGTGGTAAAGGGATAGTAGGATTTCCCTTCTCTCTTTTTGTCTCATTATTATTAGGTGGACACTTTTTTCCTCCCCTTTTTCTATTTTTTATGGTGCGCTCATTTGCCCCCCCCCATTTTTTGTCCAGAGTCTCATCCTGACTTGTGGGGTAATCATAGTCTCCATCATCCTTTCCTCAGTGGGACAATGCTCTAATAATGATGATCATCACACTTTTATTTACTTACAACTTGATATTACAACTTGATAACGACTATACAAGAGGACTCTATATGAATGCCTCTGGCAGTGTACCAGGATATGCAATGATCTAGCATAGCAAAGACATCAAACAATGGACAAACCATGCATCATGCTAGCTACCTTACGGTCATGCAAACCGATATGACAATTAATGCTCAAGTTATGTATATGAAGATGGAAGTTGCATGAAAATATATCTCGGGTTGGCTATGGAAATGCCATTTAGGTAGGTATGGTGGATGTTTTTAGGAAGATATAAGGAGGCTTATGTGTCATAGAGCATATCATATCATGGTGTTTGGATGCACCGATGAAGTTTGTGCCAACTCTCGAGGTGATAAAACTGCAATGCATAGTACCGAAGAGGCTACGAAATTGCAGAAAGGTGGGAGTGCGTATAATCCATGGACTCACATTATTCATAAAGAACACATATACTTATTGTGAAAGTTTTATTAGCTCCCTCGAAGCAAAGTACTACGAGTGCACCCCCTAGGAGGAGGTTGGGAGGATTTAACCATCGCACGTGCCCGACTCAAACAATACAAGGATTTTAATGAGGAATAAAAGTGCTCCAACATCTAGATCATGCCATAACCAACATTTTAATGAACATGAGATCAAAAATCTTAACATCGATATTCCTACTAAACCATGACCATCCACTGTGCACCCACATATTACTACCTTAACGTTGCAAAACTATTGCAAGGAATCAAACATATCATATTCAGTGATCTACAAGTTTTATGTAGGATTTTATGACTAACCATGTGAATGACCAATTCATGTTAACTCTCTAAATAGGTATAAGTATAGCCTAAGATTTTAATTCTTTCTATAAAAGACCTAGACACGCTCTAATAAATGTAAGTGAAGCAAAAGTGCATTCTACAAATAACATTTCCCAACGTAGAGAAGTGAGCATCCAAACTTCAAACAATATAAGTGAAGCACACGAAGCATTCTATAAATCCATACTCAAGTGAAGTGCAAAGTGTGTTCTATATATTAACCAAGGACTATCCCATACCGTCATGGTGCATTGCTAAAATAAAAATAAAAGGCGCACGATGCCCTAAGAATTTATGCATACCATGTGAACAAAACAAAAACCGAGACATAGCGATAATTGTCGAGGAAGAAAGATGGGATGCCTTCCGGGGAATCCCCAAGCTTATATGCTTGAGTCTCCTCGAGTATTTACTTAGGGTTCCTTGGATATCCCCAAGCTTGAACTCTTGCCTCTCCTTATTCTTCCCATATCAATACCTCCTTGATCTTCGAACACTTCATACACATAAAACTTAACAAAACTTTTATTAGAAGGGTTAGTACATATAACATCAAATCCCATCATATCTTGCTATGGCTCCCAAGTCAATGGGGCTCAACAAGATTTCAAACATAAGCAGATAAAGAAACTATAACAACAATCTGTGAAAAAAGGATAGTATGTAGAGATGCAGATTAAACATATACTTCTGTAACTCGAAAAATTCTGAAAATTAGGACATAATAAAAAAATTGCATAGATGTATTGTGTAAAAATTCAGAATTTTTTCATGTGCCAATAAAATATGGAAATTCAAATACTATCTTTTTTGCATAACACATATCAAACATCCTAAAGGTAAATCTTGGCACATTATTTTTATAATACAATGTATTTTTACAAGGGGGCAATTATTTTTGTCGAAAATTTTCTGCAATCAAGATTCATAAAGTTTCCATGGGCATGACCAAAGTTCAAGGCTAGTTCCCACTTCGATGGTGCTCATCTTTTTCACTTTCACTTTTATTTTTGAAAAAGTTTTAGGTTCCCCACTTTATATTTTTGTTTAATTGTTTTAAAAGTACAAAACAAAATAAAATGACTCTCTAAAACTTCTGGGTTGTCTCCCTAGCAGCGCTTTCTTTAAAGTCATTAAGCTAGGCACATAGTGCTCAAGTAATTGATCCACCCGGATCCCAAGGTATATCAAAGCCAATTTTAATTAAAATGATTTGTAATTTAGTAGTGGGCACAAAGCAACATATATCATGTGACAGTGAAGTCTAACTCTCTTCCTATGCATTGTCATGTCATAAAAGAACAATTCATGCACACAAAGTAAAGGCCAATGCATCTTATAAATAGTTTCTTGAAACTTTATCATATTGGAAACATAGAGAGGTGAAGATTCCTATATCATAACAATTGGAAGTAGGAGCAGAAAGCACATTCATATTTTATCAATCAAAATCATCATGTGTAATAGTAAAACGCAACCCATCAATATAATCCTTAATAAGTGCAAACTTATCCGGTATAGTGTAGTTGGGAGAATTCAAAAATATAATAGGACTATCATGCATGGGTGCAATAGCAACAATTTCATTCTTAACATCTTGAAATATAGCAAGGTCATCTCCATAAGCATAATTCAAATTGCCATCATGGCCACAAGCATAGCAAGCATCAAGTTCATCAAAAGGGATATTTCAAACGAATCCAAGGGATCATAGCAATCATGCTTTGGTAAGGACAAAGGGAAATTAAAAAAGTATGAGTTAAAGAGTTACTATCATCACAAGGTGGACACAAGTGATCAATCCACTCTTCCTCCTTTTGTTCTTCGCTCTCCTGCTCATGTTTTTTCATCTAATGAGCTCATAGTTTCACCAATTTCTTCTTCCATAGATTCCTGCAAAATATTGTTCTTTTCTTGGCCAATGGAGACCTTCTAAATAAATTTATCAATATGGGCATTGCATTGATAATTCTCATAGCAATATTGAAGTATAGCATAATTTTCAGGTTTGTAAACAACATCATCAAAGTTATCACATTTTTCAAACAAAGATGCAATTTCATAAGCACCCTTAGAAGCAAAAAATTCTTCTATTTGCTCCACATCATAGTAATCATATAACCCAGTAGCATAAGAAGCCAAGGTTTCATTATCATTAAATTCAAATTGAAAGGGAAGGTGTGGAGCCTTCATCTTAGAGCAACAAGCATAATCACATCTGAATAAAAAATTCCAAGCATACCAGCGCAACATTTTAATTTGATCCCATAAGTGTTTCTCTTTTTTAGTCAAGCGATAATCCTTAAAGTACTCATGTTGATCCAACATGTATCCCATTAAAGATTTGAATGAAGATTTCTCAGGATTCTCAAAGTAGTATTTTATGTTTTTCACATAACCAGCATCGAGGGTTTTAGGAGGTTCACCATCTCCATGAGTAGCAAGTACAACTATTTGTTTTTGGTATTTTGTGTCCCATATCCATAAATAAAGATATAAAACAACTTAGAACAGAAAATAAAAACTACTTAGAGGTAGAGAAAACAAGCACACACGAGAATATCCACCCTACGCTATTGCTCCACGGCAACGACGCTAGAAGTAGGTCTTGATAACCAACGAGAATAGGGGATCATTTGTAGACTTTCTCGATAAGTAAGAGTGTCGAACCCAGTGAGGAGATAAAGGTAGAATTAATATCCTCTAAAGTTCTATGGACGAGTGATACAACTCTACACGCAACAATATTCACTTTACCAAGTACAAGAAATAAACTATTTTGCGGGAATAAAACTAGAACTACATTGTGAGAGTGAAACTAGGAGTACTTTACGAGAATGAAACTAGGAGTAATTTGTGAGATAATAAAATATAATAGTCCAGTAGAGAGTTTTTGGTAGAACGATGAGAAAGATTGTCCATAGGCAATTGAATATAACACGATAGATAGTTATCATATGCTATGAGGGAGAGGCATATGCTAACATACTTTTCGTGCTTGGATCATATGCATTTATGATTGGAACTCTAGCAACCATCCACAACTACTAAAGATTGTTAAGGTGAAACCCAACCATAGCATTAAGTAACAAGTCCTCTTTACTACCATACGCAGCAATCCCCTTACTCGGCTTACTCGGGTGTAAGCTTCTATCACTCTAGCCACCCACTATAAGGGAATCATGAACGTATTGCAAAACCCTACAATGGTAATCACACATGCTTGCGCGACACAGAGGGCACCATAGGACAACACCATGTTAACAGACAACTCATATCAATCACACCATACCACAATTAACCCATAGGCCAAAAAGGATCTACTCAAACACCATAGGATAGCCACACATAATTGGGTAATAATATATAGCATTAAGCACCATTTTCAAGTAGAGATTACAATGGGGGAGATAGGATACAACGCTGCATAGAGGGGGAGGGAGTTGTTGATGACTACAGCGAAGTTGTTGGTGTAGATCGTCATCACGATGGTTGCCCCGACGGTGTTCCGGCACCACCGGAAGAGAGGGCAGAGAGCCCTCGTCCTTGGTCTCCCCCTAGATGGGAGGAGAGTTTGGCTCCCGGAGGGAAGGAGCCCCTCCAATTTTGGATATCTCTTTGTTCTCTTCTGTTTCCCGTTCCTGTTTTCTGCCCTTCACCGTTTCTTATATACCCGGCGATCCGTAACTTCGATTGTGCTTAAATTTTGAGGGGATTTTTATTCGTAAATTATCTTTCTTGCTACAGAACAAGGGCCCCAACCTATGTTCAAGGGAGTCACAAGGAGACCCGATGCACCCAACCCCCAGGTCGCGCCTTGTTGCCTTGTGACCACCTCAGACATCGTATTGCGTTGATTCTTCTTCCTAAAAATCACTTATATTCCAAAATAGTTCTTTGTAAAAAAGTATTGTTTTTGGACTTCATTTGATATGGATTTTCTACGAAACAAAAAACTTGCAAAAAACAGGAACTGACACTGGGCACTTGATCAATATGTTAGTCCCGAAAATAATATAAAAGTTTACGCAAAGTATATGAAATTTGTAGAATATTGGCATGGAACAATAAAAAATTATAGATACAATGGAGACGCATCATCGGGCTACAGTTGTGTGACCATGAGACCTAGAATTTCCCTCTCCCCGAAAACTATATGTTTACATTGGTCTATATATAGATTCTAGGTAGGTGCCTTTAGATGGCTCACAAAGAATTTTACGAATAGAGGAGTGGGTTTGTATCTATTTTAGCAGCTTTTAGAGGGTATGGTAAAGTTTTTTGCCGGGGGGTGATTTTTTGTGAAAAGGATCTAGATATATTTTTAAAGGTTCACAACAAATAGAAAGACCCCGAACATAATAAATATTACATCAAGATCTTTGAACCATTAAATCATCATTGGCGCCACCTGAACAAGGTGCCGATGCACCAATGCTGTCACTACCATACCGGAGCTAGAGTTACCTTGTCAATGACAACCGAGAAGTCCGGGTGCAATTGTCCCTAAGGACCAGCGCTCCAGAGCCACATTTGTCGCCGCTGAACCCTTGAACCGATTTGAAGAACCTGACATCGAATCTCGTTGTCGAATACGCACGAAGAGAAACCCCTGACTTCATTTCTCTAAGGAGCCAACATGAATCAATGCTAATGATTGTCAAATCTTTCCTAACAGATGAACTCGAGGAAGATCAAAACTCAGAAGACCGACTCTTAGATCAAACACCACCATCCACTCAAGCGCCATCGCCGCGAAGATTGAAACCCTAACATATCTACTAGCCTAAGCGACGCACCAGGATTCCCTCCCTGCCATCGATCACCGAAGATGCAAAGGGAGGCAATCCATGGGCTTGTGGGCGGAGATCGAGGGGAGGAAGGTGTTGCCCTAGTCGTCTTGGAAGTTGGAAAAGAAAGAGTAAAGAGTCATGAAGTTGAGGCCTGCTTAAGTTGATGTGATACATTACTTCTTTATTTTTTCTTAATTGTTAGTAACTTGAGATTTTCATAGATCTTAGTCACCTAAAATTACAACTTACATAAATCCAACATTATAGTCCCTCTATTTTCTATTTTTTAACACAGTACAAATGCATGCGATCATACATATGCACATACACTCACCTCTGTGTGAACGTATGCATGCACACCTTATTCCTATGCGCATCTTCATGAGGGTGACACATCATTTTGAAATTAACGAAGTCATCACAAATGCATTCGCAATCGACGAAAACGTGTCCTTCCACGAAACGCACCCCATAGCATAGGTGAATAAACAAATGAAATAAGGAGCTGTGCTAGGACATATGCAATTATCCATCGTGTCAATCAGGCGGAGGTCCCAATCAGGCCATCACATGTTTTCGCTGCTTCAAATTTTCACCACACATAATACATCAGGTTACCCCGCATTCACGGCAATGAATTACACCTTGCACGTTTGCACGCAGTGTGAACTCACGTTAAACACAACAACCAGTTTCCGTCACACGTTGCTCAAATTTCCCGCCATAACAGGAAGAAAAAATTAGAGAGATGCCTGATCGAACTTGAAAACCTCTACGCAACTGAATCAGGTTTTTCTTGTTGGATTTTCTTTTTGCCGGGTACAAAAGGGGTTGTGTTTTCTAGTGCCATTACATTTCTTAAAGATAGTTCGTTTTTGGGGGTCTTAAAGATAGAATTAGGTTAGCCAACATACAACAACCAAAAATTCAAAAATCATACATCAACCAAATCCTGAAGGTGACCGGAATAGAACACACGCGCACGGTAGGCCAGTAGCAGTGCAACATGTTTATTACATCATCAAGGCACCAGGGGATGCGGTTGTGTAGCCCAACGACCCGAGTTCAATTCTTAGAATTGACAGGTGATGCATAGGGGATTTTCTCTCATTTATTGAGGATCAAGTTTGACATGTGATGAAACTACTCATCAGAAATATCTTGATACTCATTTAAAAAAATCTGAGTACCATGTTTATCTTGATACTCATACTAAAATGGCAGTATGCATCCCTAATTGGTGCAGAGGTCGGGAAGTAAAAAACTCTCCCATTTTAAGGATCCATCATATAGAATAAATCTTTACCTGCTCCCGCTCCGCTCCTAACCCCGCCCCGCTCCTAACCCTACCCTCTCCCATGCGGCACCGCCGCGCCGCACCGGAGCGCCCTCGCCGGTCGTCACCCGTTCCTCTCGCGCACACCCTCTTCCCGGTGCCGTCGCCGGGGGCGTCGCAGGCAAATCCTGTGTGCCACAGCGACGGCGGCGACGTTTCTCCTCGCCAAAGACTCGGTCAGGATGGCGGCGGTCCGCGATGGCCGGATCTACAATAGTGGTGCGGGGCGATGGCGGCCAGACATGCGGCGGCGACGATCGACGACTGGTACTGCGTCGACGGCTTGGGCATCCGATCTGGGTCCAGATGGGCTTCACGCAGGCTGCACATACTGATGTCGTATACCGTCCCGTCAACGACAGGCTGCCTTTGGGATCGACCTGCATCACGAGGACGTCGGGGGCTCCGGCCCTGGGTGTGACAGTGGTGGCCGCCTCCTTCATCGGAGATAGTCAGTTTGAGGACGGATGGTCGGAACTCCAGATCCTTCATCTAGCCCCGGCTGCGAGTTGGGGAGACAGAGTTGCCGGTGAAAACTGAGCCAATGGCGGGCGATGGCGGCGTCTCCCGTCGTTACCTTGATGAAGCCATCGTCGTGTAACTTCTATCAACCCACTCGTGCTGCTTCGGAAGAAACCCTAAGATCTGGTCATCCAGATCGGACGATGGCGGTACTGTGGTGTCGTTACTCTCTTGGGAGCGTCGTTTGTGGAGCAGCGCTGGAAGATAGAGGCAGAGGTGGGGCGGCTAAGTCTTGCACGGAGCTTTGGCGGAGATGTCAAGTCATGCCTGGCCGACAGGTGTTACGTCGTGTCATGTCTGGTCGGCAGGTGCTACGCACGATAGATCTTCCATAGTCCTCACGACTGGATGAAAGCGCGCAGAGCGGTGGTGCCATTGGGCGCCGTGGTGGCGTCGACGGATGTCTGGACTGGCAAGGATGATGCAGATCTCTATCCTGAAGATGGGTCAGCGGTCCGAGGATGATGGCGGCTTCTGGCTTCTAAAACGTGTGCATGTGGTGCGCGCTTTAGGTGTGCTGCACCGGCTGTTGGTCCCGATACGTTATGTGGATGGATCGGCGACGACACCGGTTTTAGATATGGGGGGTGAGAGCACTCCAGATTATCGAGTTTGTAGGTGTGAGTGGTGGTTTCGGATGGCTTGATGTATTTTCTTGTCAGACATTTGTGAAATAATTAATAAAGATGGTTGTATGCATCGACTAATGCAGAGGCCAGGGGTTTAACCTCCTTTTCTAAAAAAATCATCAAGGCACGACTATTATAATAACTATTCCTAACCATTTTCTCAATAAATGAAAATAATGATAAAATAAGACAAACTAGTTCTCAAAAAGAAAAATAAAGAAAGATAAGGCAAACATAGTTGTTTTAAATCCATTCGTGCCATCTAAAGTAAGAAATATCAACATACGTAGGTTTTCTATTATTTTTTTAAACACGGTACAGACGCAAGCGTTTATATCTACGCGCATACACTCAACCCTCTAAGAACATCTCTAGCAGACCCTGTATAAGTGATCAAACCCGTAAGTTTTACAGTTCTGGTCGAAAAAAGTTTCCAGAATAGAAACCGTAAAAGTGGTCCAACTTGTAAAGTTTTTAAGGGGCACAGAAAATCCACGCCCGAAACCCTTATATTTGAAGGTTGAAAGGCCGAACTGAAGGGGCACCGTATAGCGGTCAAAACTCGTCGAAGCAAACACGCCGCCACGAAGTTTGTCGGAATCCACCCTAAACTCGTCGGAATTCATCACCGCACACCGGAAAAGTCCGTTGGATGCCACAATCGACCGCCGCCGGTTTGAGTAGGACGAGCTCGACCTCGCCATGGCATCCCATGACCTCAGCCTGGCCGCCGGAATCCTCCCGGTGTGGCTGGCAAAGGGGCACGGTACGACCGGCGCGGCTGGCAACGGAGCAGGGCGTAGCTAGTGGGTGACGGGGTGCGGGCAGCGAGTGACAGAGTGCGGCCTGCGAGGCTGGGTATGACTGGCATGGTGATGGCGTGCGGCCGACGGGGACGGGCGCGGCCAATGGGCGACGAGGCACGGCCGGTGTGGCCGGCACGATCGGCTAGGGGAAGGGGCGACGGCCGTCGGACTGGAGGAAGGAGCTATTTATGCCAGTTTTATAGTTTGTTTTACAGTTTCTATTCGGACGTAACTAAAATGGACTGTTAAAATGAATTTTTTTCGACATGTATCTCAGTTTCTACTGTTTGTGATTTGGGGTCTGCTAGAGATGCTCTAACCATTCAATCAGAGATTGATTTGCGTAGGTGTTCTATTAAGTTGCATCTATGATGCGACCTGAGCGTAGATCAGATGCTTAGATCACTTAAGGTGAAACTAACTTATCAGGGTTCAAGTCCTAAAATTGACACTAGTTTTTGTATTTTTCTTAAAATTAAAATGGCACCCTCTTAAAATTAGTAAAAATGCCACCTCTTAAAAATAGTAAAAATGTCATCTCTCAAACTAAAAATGCTACCTCTCAAAATAGAAAATCCCATCCTGTTTAAAAAAATATCATCATCACTATATTAAAAATGCTATTCTATTATAAATATGAAAAATGACATGCTCTTATAAATAAAATCCCCATCTGCTGTTAATAAAAATGGCAACCACTTATAAACAAACAACCATACTCCAGTAATAAAAATGACATCCTCCTATAATAAAAATGCCCTGTTATTATTAATAAAATGAAATCCTCTTACAATAAAAACTACCATGTACAAAAATTATAAAAAATCATGTTTTTTTTTGTAAAATTGCCATGTACTTATCTGAAAAAGCATCAACCTAAAAGAATAAAAACTGCCATGTTAATTTGGAAAACATGGCGACTAGGATTGTATCTCAATTCCCACCAATGTAGGCTTAGGAACATACCCAATCGGTTTGGTGGTAGAGTTTTGAAAATGGCATTGTTCACTAGCTTTTCTGCCAAAAAACGCTTTCGATTGTGCCAAGATTCCTGTGACGGAAACCATCGACAAAAAGAGGGCTCACTCGAGCTAACATTTGTCTTTTATTACCTTCTTTTGAGTATTTCTTTTTTGGGATTGTAGGATAGCTTAACACATATGTCATGTGGTGCCTTCTTTTGAGTTTTGACAGCCATGATGAAGAAACGTTGATCATCTATATATTCCAACTTCTTTGCCTCCGCATAATAGTGCATTAAATTCCGGTAATTTGTATTTGAACTCGGGCTCATATGAATATTATGGATAGTAAATCAAGAAAAAGTAACAAATTTAAGAAATTATGTTTTTTGGCTCGAAGATGTGCAATTCTGCAAGGAATGTGTCGTGATGTTCTTACGGCACATGCCATGAAGTGGCTTATCGATTGTGGTTAGGACCGATGAACGTCGGTGGGTTCTGGAGACGAGATTAAGAAGAAGCGGTGCGAGACACACGATATACCCAAGTTCGGGGTCCTCCGTAAAAGGTAACACCCCTAGACCTGTCGGATCAACTATATGGGATGAGGGAAGTAAATGATGCTCCTTGAGCTGTTTGACGGAGGAGGAAGAAGGAGCTAGCTCTCCCGCTTGTCTCTCCTATGTGTGGGTATGTGTGTGTTGGGGAAGGAAAAAGGAAGAAGACCCTCTGCATGGAGGGCCACCGAGGGGTTTTATAGGCCACCCCTCGACTTACAATATGCAAGAAGAATGGGGGCGGGCCCCAGCTGACAGCCTCTCCAGCCGGCTGTGGGGCCCGTCGGCTGCTAAGTCTCCTCGAAGGTAGGGTCCGTCGACTTCAGGGTCCCATCATTGAAGGGGCCCACCGGCTGGCCACCACTGTGGCCACGCGCCAACGTTAGCATGGAGTAGGTATCGCACACCGCTACAGGGCCGTGTTGCTTCACCGGGGTCAGCGGTATGACCGCCTCCACTGTAGCCATGCGCCCTGGTCAACGATACCAGGTCCAATGTAGCCAGGCCTCCTCACTATGGTGAGGTCCTGTCGTGGAGAGTGATAGGACGGGCGTTGACCCGCCGTCTGCCGCCATGCCCTGGAGCCGACCCATGGCATGGCTACATGACAAGCCGGACCGTGTCGTGGGAGCCGGCCGGGGCAAGCTGGATTGAGGAGCATATGTGGCCCTGATGTTTTGAAAAGGGACAAGTTTCCTTGAGCCTACCTGGGGGTCATCCCCCCAACAATTGTCCTCGAAACCGCGGGGGCACACCTGTTCGAGGAGACGGCCCTCGACGACTTGTCCTCCGAAGGTGTTGGAGTCGTGCGCCGTAGATGAAACAACCTGGATTCCTGCATAGCCGGGGGCCCGCACGGGAGCCCAGCTGGCAGTGGAGCCGAGCGGTCCTGCCAGCTAGCGCTGGTTGGCATGAACTAGTGCGCCCATCGCCAGCCACGGGGTTGCCACGTGTAGCTCGCCAGCGGGCCATGCACTCCCAAACCACGCGCATGATGGGAAAGGTAGTGGACCGGACCCACCAGGCCACAGCACCGGCCCGCGAGCGGGATCCGCTACGACTGAGCCCGTCGATTGGGATTCCGAGCGCATGTTTATGCGACCACAACACGCGGGGCAGTGGGGATCATGGGCGCATTCGATCCCACTACACCACGACCCCGCGAGGGTTTTAAATGGAGGAGAGGGGAGCAGTCGAGGCATTGAGCCCTCTTTGCCCCCGGCCCAAGTATTCTTCCTCCAGCCACAAGAACGTGCGCGCGTGGTAGTCTGAGCGCCACAGACTCCTGTGATATACCGTCGTTGTTCGACCTCGGCAGCCCGATGTGCAACATCTTCGGCTCCCTCCTCTCACCCGTTGTGCCCGAGCCCGCGCCGCAGCCGAAGATGGGAAGCAAGGGCTCTTGGGAGGGCAGCGATGTGGAGGATACCTTCACCGATCAATTGTGTCATCGCTGAAAGTTGCCACTGGCGGAGTGCGTAGAGGCGTGCATCCTCGAGGGGGAGCTCGCTTTGGCGTCGCGGGATGGCGAGATAGTCATCTTCGCCAAACATTTCTCCCGCAAGTTCGGTTGCTAGTGAGCACATTCTTCCGTCGATTTCTTACTTTAGTGTATCCGACGCAGAGATGGCGCTAAGCATCACGATATCCTAGTATCCGGATGTAGACCAGGATCTGTTGGCCACCCGACGGAAGGTGCAGAGGCAGCCCTGATGGCGGCGGCCATGCCATTAGCCGCACGGGCAAGCTACATCACGCGTTTCATTTGTTGGACATGTATGTCCTTGAGTGGGCCGCCGATGGTACAGAGATTCCCGCAAGCACCTACGCGTTGGCCCTCAATGACCCAAACGGCAGTGCTGCCGAGATAGACGATGAGGGGAGCGGATCCAATGTCGATGCGTACACCGACACCGAGGCGAAGGACACTACGCGTCGAAGGAGGAGGAGTGGTCTGGAGTTGGCGCCTCCACTAGCTAGGACTTTATTTTTATTCCTTCCTTTGTTAGTTTGCAAGTCCACCCGTTGGGGGTGTAAGTTTATGTAATGAACTACTAGACGTGGGCCTCTTGCTCTTGTCAATATATGCATGCTTTTGTCGCACACGTGATGTTTGCCGACTCACCTTTTGTCTTTGCCCCTGACCCTTTTTTCCTGCTCGACCTCCCTCTCAGCCTTCGCCCCACCAGCCGGGCAGCCGGGAGCCGGTCACCGACTGTGAAAGGGCATCATCCTCAAAGGAGGTGGTGTGGTACTTAGGGTCTCAGGGCTTAGGCTTGGACGAGCGAGTGAGGAGCCGGCTGGATGCAACCGGAGGGTGGGGAGGCGAAGGCCTGGTGGAGGGTTGGATGCAACCGGAGGGTGGGCAGGCGAAGGCCTGGTGGAGGGTTGGATGCAACCGGAGGGTGGGCAGGCGAAGGCCTGGTGAAGGGCTGGACGCAACTGGACGGTGGGCAGGCGAAGGCCTGGTGGAGGGCTGGACACATCTGGAGGGTGGGCACGCGAAGGCATGGTGGAGGTGGGGAACCATTCCCTAGTTGCTTTTCGTGTGGGAGCTCTTCGGGCCATTAGCTCTTGCCAGCAAGGCAGCTAGTCTATGGCTGGAGACAGAGATAGGGCCTTGGCGCTACGCACATTACTGGGTCATCCTGGGAAAGAGAGGGCACGGGCTAGATGTCGAGCCCCCGGGTCCGGCTAGCCGGGCCCGGGAGTCGGAATGAAAACGAAAGCGGCAATGCATAGGTGATGCTCGAGAGAGGTAAAAAGGTAGCCCTTGAGTGTCGCTCAGGGTACTTGTTGTGTTCATTAAACCCAAAAGGTTGGGATACATACATACACTGGCTCAACTGTAAAACGGGCCGAGAAGTTCCGCGTTCCACGGGCGCTCCGTCTCCTCGCCGGAGGCGTCCCTTTTGTGCTACTACTCGTCGATGAGGCAGTATGCGTTGTTGTGTAGTGCCTTGGTGACAATGAAGGGACATCCCCCATGGGGAGGACAACTTGTGTTGGTTGGCTATCCGCTAGACCATCTGTAGCACTAGGTCGCCCTCACGGAAATAGAGGTGTCAGATCTTCTTGTCGTGGGAGTGTCCCAGGCTCTACTGGTAGATCGCTGGCCTGCTCAGGGCCAGTTCGCGTGCTTCTTCGAGCAGGTCGACGTCATCTTTGTGCGCCTCCTTAGCTTCCGCCTCCGTATACATGGTGACCCGAGACAAGTCGAACTCGATGTCCGTGGGGATGACCGCCTCGGCCCCATACACGAGGAAGAAGGAAGTGAAGCCGGTTGAACGTTTGGGCGTGGTCTTGAGGCTCCATAACACAGTCGGCAACTCATCGATCCAGCAGCTAGCTGAGCGTGTCAGCAGCTAGACGATTAGGGGCTCGATGTCGGCTAGGATCGTGCCATTGACCCTCTCAGCTTGGCCACTTGACTGTGCATGGGCCACCAACGTGAGGTCGAACCGGATGCCTTGGGTGGATCAGAGACGAGCTAGCGCGCCCTTGCCAAAATTGGTGTCATTGTTGGTGATGATGTTGCGGGGGATTCCGTAGTGAACAGTGATGTCCTTGATGAACATGATGACCGTCGGGCTACTTAGTGTCTAGCTTCTTGATTGCCTTGGCTTCTATCCACTTAGTGAACTTGTCGCCGACCACCAATAGGTGCGTTATACACCTCGAGCGGTCTTGAACGGCCCCACCATGTCAAGGCCCCATACGGCAAACGGCCACGCGGTGAGGATGCTCTTGAGGGCTGCAGCCGGCTGGTCGCTCCGGCTTCTGAATTGTTGGTAGTCGTTGAACTTGTCGAATAGGTCCTTGGCATTCACCAAGGCAGTCGGTCAGTAGAACCCATGGGGGAATGCCTTGGCCACCAGAGCTCGGGAGGCAGCATGCCCATCCCCGTGGCTGCACCGACTCGCATGCTGCTGCGGCGTCGCTCCTTCGGGCATAGCGTCGCGGCACGCGGTTCCCGCTGCCGCCTCGAGGCCGTCCACGTAGATGCACTGACTCGCGTGCCGCCATTGCATCGCCTCCTCAGGCCGTAGCCCCGCAACACAGGATCAACGCCACCGCCCTGGGGTCTTCCCATTGTTGCCCTGACACGCGTGTCGTTGCCGTGTCGCCCCTTCGGGTCGTAGCGCCACGGCACTCGGTCCACTCCGCCGTCCCCAAGCGCCGACTTCCGCGTGGTATGCAACGTGCCACCTCCTTTGGCGCGGGAACGCCACCATTCGTGCCAGTCTTCATCACGTTTTTGGCTTCTCCTCGCCTACTTAGACCATCATCGCCGCGCTTTTAACCTAGCCGTCGTCGCCTCCTAGGGTCGTCGCTGCCGTTGTTGCTCGCTCACCCGAGATGCGCCGCCCTTCCAGCCCTACATCTTCATCTAGCACCAGCTGATCGCCATCGTCGTCCTCATCTACCTTGACCACTTCATCTACTCCGACAATCGCGGGCAATATCGACCCCATGCCGATTTGCGCCACAACTGTTGTCGAGTCCTTCTATTCTAGCCTCCTTGACATGACATACCAGTTTGTGTAGGTCCCCATCTACACATGCGCGATGCTGGTAAAACCGACACGTGCGTTCGTCGCTGATGTGTTATTAGGCCTGGCAAGCCTGGAGCGATGCATCGCCAACATCGCCTATGTCCAACTACGATGCCCGGTGTTGGCAACACCTATGCGTGCCTCCGTCCATGATGTTTTCCTGGGATAGGCAAACCCAGCGTGACGTGTCATCAACAACATCTTCTTCCTAATGCACCACTACTTCAACATCACTCCATCCATGACTAACTCGGCGCCTCCTTGCGTCCGTGGCTCCATGGCGTCTACATCGACACCGACCACCCCGACTTGACATCGACCACGATGTTCTTCGCATGGCTACCTCGACCATGGCTACACCACCCTACGCTCTCGTCTCCCTAGACATTAGCACAAAGGGCTACCGCCTTGCTTGAGTAACCTCGTCGGTTTTCACTCTAGCCATGACTTCCGTGATGCATCGACAATTACGACTATGTGGGGGGGGGATGTCCGTCGACTTACCTTAGATTCTTCTCCAGTCTCACTGTCTGCGTCACTACCATTGTGACTGTGGGGGAATGTTGTGTATCATTATTAGTTAGGAAATGTGAGATAGACTAGGATTTGCTCCGACTTTCCTTATACTCCAAGTTGATCATGTACTCCTATATATGTGTCCACGATACTCAAGCAATGCAATAAACTATTCCATAAATTCCCTCTTTATCTCTTCTACAGTCCAGACTATCCTAAACCTTCGCTAGCTTGCTTTTGATTTGTGGGATGTGTCAGAACCACTTTTCGATGAATATGTGGACTGTTGGATTGGAACCTTTTGAGGCAATTTGGTGATTCGTGTTGAAGTTTGCCATAGGTCATGGACAATGCTACACGGTGGAAGGTAGCCCCAGCTATCCACCTCGGCTCGAATGGTCCAGGACGGTTGAAAAGGTTGCGCGTAGAGCAAAGCAGGATCTTACAGAGGAGGATGCATCCTTACTGACAAAAGCTTGCTGCGATGGTGGATGTTGTGTGTATGAGGCAACATACCATGTAGTTTGTGAGGAAAGTAAGAGAGAGAGATGGATAAGTAAGGTAAGAAAAGAGAGAGAATGGGTCCCAAAGTAGGCTGCAACATTTCTTGAGAGTTATTTCTTTTGAATATATGAGAAAAATACTACAAGATTTAATCCGAATAGGCAGTAAATAAATCATGACAGTGATAGCATAGACTACACTAATCATGCAGACTAACATAGTAAATGAGTAGATCGAATCTACGACAAAAACTAGACACATAAATTCTAGCATGATCTCAAACAGAGAGGACAAGATTGCATACGATGTAGCGGGAGTAGAACCGCCAGCGTTGATGTTGTCGCCCATGTTGTTGAGGAAGACACTACTAGGAAAAATCTTATAGATAGACGCTTACTAGTAGCACGGGTTTTTACCCCTCACTACTGGTACCTACTAGTAGCGCAGGTTTTGACCCCTCACTACTACTAAGTTGATAGTAGTAGCATGGGCTTTTACCCCTCGCTACTACTAAGTGGTCTCTACCATGCCCCCCCCCCCCCGGAACATGCCATAGTAGTAGCGATGGTTGTAAACCCGCGCTACTACTAAGTCGATAGTAGTAGCGCGGGTTTATAACCATTGCTACTACTAAGTGGTCTCTATCGTGCCCCCCGGGGACAGGCCATAGTAGTAGCGAGGGGTATGAACCCGCGCTACTACTAAGTACAAGGTAAGTTAACAGCCCTTAAGTCGCCATATCCTCCCATGAATCCCTCCTCTCTCCCGTCACTCTCCCACTCTCTCAGATTTATTACTCCCCTCCCCTCTCCTCACACATTGGCGCTGCCACCCAATGCCGTCCCATCTCCTCCTGACCTTGCCGCCACCGGCAATGGCCCCCACTCTCTCCTATAGCGCCGCCCTACCCTCTCCTCCTCCCATCCCATCCCATCCCATCCCATCCCATACCCTCCCCTCCCCTCGAGTTGTGAGAAGGTCAGGCGGCGGCAATGGGGCCCACCCGCAAATCCACCATGGGCTTCGACCTGGAGCTCCAACTTGTCCCAACAGTCGCGCACCAGGACATACGTGCGCTCTTGCTCGGCCTACGAGCCCATGGAGCTCCTCCTCTCCGTGTGCTTCTTCTCACCCATCTCCAATTTGCTATTCCCTTCCCTTCCCTCGCCTCATGGATTTCCTTCCCATCCTCGTCCCATATCCAGCCGGTGATGCCTTTTCTCCTCCCCATCTACGGACGATGGTGCATAGGACCCACTCCTCGAAGGGGCCCATCTCCGGCTGGCAGTCATGATTTTTTTTGGTTTTTGAAATTCATAGTAGTAGCGCGGGTCATGGGCACGCGCTACAGATAGTTAGTAGTTGTCGTCGAGGAAGTTGTCGCTGCTAGCAGTCGCGTGAGTGCGCTCCCCAAAAACCTGATCGCCCCTCTCCCGTACAGGATCACGAGGGGCGGGATTCCGGATGCCTGATGTCCCTTCTCACGATGCATGCTAGAAGGAGGGATAGAGAAGACTTGGATGGCTGCGCAATGATTTGGAATGGTGTGAAACCATATGTTGTGGCGGTGGCTAGGGTTTTCAGAGACCTCGCATATATATATATGCATGCCAAGGTGGAGAGACATGGACTGGACCCACGTCCGAGTTGGTTACAGCCCATGATCCGACTTCTCAAGTAAGGCGCGTCTGTTATGGACTCTCTGTTCCTAAATGGCAAAAATAAGCTCGTAGGTATGAGCTTGGGTCGGCTCACTCCCACAACCCACGGCGCATCATGACGAGGCGTGGTGGCGCGAGGCGACCGAGGAGAAGGAGTTCGCGAGGGCCTCTTCTCTTCCCATTCTCTTACCAGTGCTAGAAGAGCTCAACTTATAAAGAGGTGTAGCTCTCTCTCCACTAGTAGGGTGGGGCTAAACTTTAGTCCCACTCACACCACACACACATAGCCATGCAAGATGAGCCATGAGAATTTCAGATTTTAGTTGGGCTTTGGGCCAAAGACCTACTATCAAAAATCCAACAATCCCCCACAAAGTCTCATTGGCACATCTCATCTCTTAGTTCCAAAACATTGTTTATATACCGGTGCTTAATGGAGAATGTTAAGTTGAACTTCTATTTAGGATTTAATGCTACACTACTTCACAACTTGAATAGTGGACTATGCCTTGAACTACAAGCTTTCTATGGGACTAGCTTCACACAAATCCTTGACCGACACTGGGCTACCTCAAGGCTTCCCCGCAGGTGGAGCATATATACTCCAGGGCCTTTCATGAATTCATTAGAGAACACCCAATTCTCACAGACTGGGACGTTTAAAAGTCAAATTCATATAGGAGTGTTCCCTAGGAGATGCTCTGCAGGACAACATGTCTGCTTACTCAAACAAGCCACTTGGAAGACATTAAGACAAGTATCAACCTGCCATGTAGATTATTAGAGTATTGCATCTTTGCGGAGTGGGATAGCAAATATAGGGATACTCTCCTTCCAGTTGTCCAACAACTTGTCTCCCCCTTCTACATCACGGGATCTTCGATCACATAGAGTGGGTTACCACTATGGACAACTCATACGGTGGGTCTGAAACCCATCTCCAATGATGCATTTTGTATAACATTACGTGATAAACCCTTTGTGAAGGGATCTGCCAAGTTTTTAGACGTTTGGATATAATCCAACGCGATAACTCTGAAGTTCTTCAATTTTCTCGCAGATTTCAATCTCCTCTTGACATGCCTTCGGGACTTCATATTACCCTTAGAACTGTTTATCTTTATGATCACAGTTTGATTATCACAGTTCATCCGGATAGTGGGTATTGGTTTTTCAACCACGGGTAAGTCCACCAAGAGCTGATGAAGCCACTCTACTTCAACAGTAGCCGTGTCTAATGTTGTGAGATCTGCTTCCATAGTTGACCTTGTTAAGATGGTCTGCTTACAAGAGTTCCAGGAAACAGCGCTACCACCAAGTGTAAAAACATAACCACTTGTAGCCTTAATCTCATTGGCATCAAATATCCAGTTTGAGTCACTATAACCCTCCAGTACCCTTGGATACCCGGTGTAGTGAATCCCATAGCTCGAAGTGCCTTTCAAATAGCACATAACTCCCTCAAGATCATGACAATGATCATCTCCTGGGTTAGACACAAACTAACTTAGTTTGCTCACAGCAAACAAGATGTCAGGCCTCGAGGCACTCACCAAATACATAAGCGAGTCAATAATCTGAGAATACCTCAATTGATCTCTAGCAATCCGTCGATTCTTTCGAAGCAACACACTAGCATCATATGGAGTTGGAGAAGGCTTGCCGTCGCTATACCAAAAATGACTCAAGACCTTTTCCACATAGTGAGATTGAAGCAATGTAATCCCACCATTCTCATCTCTCAGCAGCTTGATGTTTAGTATAACATCAGCTACTCCTAGATCCTTCATCTCAACACAACGAGATAAGAAATCCTTAACCCCTTGATTAAGTCAAGGTTGGTTCCAAAGATCAGCATGTCATCGACATACATACAAAGAATAACTCCTTCGCCCCCACTATGGCGATAGTACACACACTTGTCAGCTTCGTTTACAACAAAGCATGCAGCAGTTAATGTTCTTTCAAACTTCTCATGCCACTGCTTAGGAGCTTGTCTAAGGCCATATAAAGACTTCAATAACATGCACACCTTTCCTTCTTGACCAGGTACTACGAAACCATCGGGCTGATCCATGTAAATTTCCTCATCCAACTCTCCATTGAGGAAAGTTGTCTTAACATCCATTTGATGAACAAGATGATCATGTGAGGTAGCCAATGATAGTAGCACCCGAATAGTGGTCAGTCTAGCTAGAGGTAAGTAAGTATCAAAGAAGTCTTGACCTTCTTTCTAGGTATAATCCTTAGCCACAAGTCATGCCTTGCACTTTTCAATTGTACCATCCAGTCTAAGCTTTTTCTTGAACACCCACTTACATCCCATGGGTTTGCATCCGTATGGACGATCAGTGACTTCCCAGGTTCCATTAGCTAAGATAGAATCCATTTCGCTATGGACAGCTTCCTTCCAGTAGTCAGCATTAGAAGATGCATAGGCTTCTGAAAGAGTCTTGGGTGTGTCAACCATGAGATACACAATGAAGTCATCAGCAAAGGAATTTGCAGTCATTCGTCTCTTAATCCTTATAGGAGTTTCATTGTCATCCTCCTCGGGATTCTCAACGTGTTCCATCTCAATGGTGGGTTCAGGAATTACAGAAAATTCCTGAGTAGATAGAGTAGGTATCTCCTGATTTGATGAGCAAGACATATCCTTCATATGAAATATGTCCTCAAAGAAACTCGCATCATTAGACTCCATAATCATACCAACATGCATGTCGGGTACCTCAGATTTTATTATCAAAATTCTATAGCCAATGCTATGAAAAGCATAGCCCAGAAGAACATAATCCACAGTTTTTGGTCCAAGCTTGCACTTCTTGGGAATTGGTATATTGACTTTCACCAAACAACCCCAAGAACGTAGATAAGAGAGTTTTAGCCTTTTCCTTTCCCATTCCTCAAATGGGGTAATGGTTTTATGATTCGTGGGAATTCGTTTTAGGACATGACATGCAATCATTAGGGCCTCCCCCTACCATGCCTTGGAGAGACCCAATGTGTCTAACATGGCGTTAACCAAATCAGTTAGAGTTCGGTTCTTTCTTTCGGCCACCCCATTTGACTGAGGTAAGTAGGGAGACGCCCTCTCATGGATTATACCATGTTCCGCACAAAATGAATCAAATTCATTAGAAAAATACTCTCCACTACGATCAGACCTAAGTCGTTTAATTTTTTGATCAAGTTGGTTCTCTGCTTCAGCTTTATAGTTTTTGAACAAGTTTAAAGCCTCATCTTTTGATTTGAGAAGATACACATAACAATACCCGATGGAGTCATCAATCAACGTCATGAAATATTTCTTTCCACCTTTCGTCAACACGCCATTCATCTCACAAAGATCAGAATGTATAAGCTCTAGTGGCGCCAAGTCTCTCGCCTCTATAGTCTTATGAGACTTGCGAGGTTGCTTAGCTTGCACACACACTTGAAACATGGAGCCCTTGAGAGTATGGAATTTCGAAATTAAACTCATATTGGCTAGCCCCATCATGCAACCAAAGTTAATATGACAAAGTCGTGAATGCCAAATATTAGACTCATTATCGTGGAAAACATTATTAATAACTTTAGTGCAAATATCTGACAAAGACAGGCAGAACAAGCCTTCGTACTCATAGCCTTTTCCACCAAATTGTCCATACTTAGAAATTACAACTTTATTGAACTCAAAGACCAACTTAAAACTATCTCGACACAAATAGGAACCGTTGATGAGATTTCTATTGATGGAGAGCACATGATGAATGTTCTTCAGGTGCATGATCTTCCCTGAAGTAAACTTCAGATCGATCGTACCGACACCTCGAACTATGGCATGTGACCCATTACCCATCAGTATGGGGGAAGTCCCTGTGACCTGATACGAAGAAAACATGGAAGCATCAGCACAAACATGTACATTGGCACCAGTGTCAATTAACCAATCTGGCGTATGAAATACTGAAAGGATGGTAGGAAAAATACCGTACCCAGAATCCTTCATCTCAATATCATTGATGACAACATTAGCCGACTTGCCACTCTTCTCATGTTCGCACTCCTCATAGCGGTTAGGACATCTCGGAGCCCAGTGATTAGGATCACCAGAGACATGGCATAGTCCCTTCCCCTTCTTATGAGAATTCTTCTTGAAGTTGGTAGATTGTGACGGCTTGTTCTCCGCAAAAAACTTGCCTTTGCCCTGAGATTTGATCTTGTTGTTTTGGGGCTTGTTAAGATGGAAGTTCTTCTTTTGTACCACGTGGACACTAGAAGCTCCCTCAACAGCTCGAGCACGTGTGTCTTTTTCTCTCGCCTTCTCTTCAACATTAAGAGTTCCAATGAGATCCGAAATGGAAAACTCATGTCTCTTGTGTTTCAGAGAAGTAGTAAAATTGTTCCATGAAGGTAGAAGCTTGGCAATGATCCCTCTAGAAACTAACTTGTCCGGCAACACACTTGAAGTACTCAAGCTCCTTCACGAGAGACTGTATCTCATGATCTTGTTGAACAATAGAGCGCTCATCAGTTGTCTTGTAGTCATAGAATTGCTCCATGACGTACAACTTGCTACCAGCGTCTGAGGCCCCAAACTTGGCCTCAAGCACAGCCCACATGTCCTTGCCGTTGTCAAATGACATATACGAATCCACAATGGAATCGTCAGGAACACTCAGAAAGGCGCCCTTAAAGAGGGTATCGATCTTCTCAAAAGCTTCCTGCTGTGCAGGATTAAGATCGCCCTCGGGCTTACCCTTGGTGGCGTCATAGCAATACATGGTCTGAAACCAGTAGACTGATCTCATGCACCATCTCTTATATTGCACCGCCTTGAAGGTGGGCAGCTTCATATGCGCAACAAAACCACTTGGAGTAAATTGCCTATAATTAGGTTTTTGGATTGTTGAATATATGAGCAAATTACTACAAGATTTAATCCGTATAGGCAGTAAATAAATCATGACAGTGATAGCATAGACTACACTAATCATGTAGACTAACATAGTAAACAAGTAGATCGAATCTACGGCAAAAACTAGACACATAAATTCTAGCATGATCTCAAAATGAGAGGACAAGATTGCATACAGTGGAGCGCGAGTAGAACCACCAGCGTTGATGTTGTCGCCCATGTCGTTGAGGAAGAGGTTGCTAAGGTCGGCAAGGAAGTTGTCGTCAAGGAAGTCATCATTGCTAGTAGTTGCGCAAGTGCTCTCCCCAAAAACCTGATCGCCCCTCTCCCATACCGGATCACGAGAGGCGGGGTTCCAGAGGCCTATTGTCCCTTCTCGCGGTGCAAGCCGAAAGGAGGGATGAAGAGGACTTGGATGGCGGCGGAATGATCTGGAACGGTGTGAAACCATATGTTGTGGCGGCGGCTAGGGTTGTCAGGGACATCGCATAACCATATGTTATGGCGATGGCTAGGGTTGTTAGGGACCTCGCGTATATGTGCATGACAGGGTGGAGAGACCTGGACTGGACCCACGTCTGAGTCGGTTACAGCCCATGATCCAACATCTCAGATCGTGACGCGTCTTTTATGGACTCTCCATTCCTGACCGACAAACATAAGCATGTAGGTATGAGCTCGGATCAATCCCATAACCCGTGACGTGTCGCGTCGCGTCGTGACGAGGAGAGCGGGGAGGAGGAGTGCGCGAGGGCCTCTTCTATTCCCATTCTCTTACAAGTTCTCTAAGAGCTCACCTTATAAAGAGGTGTAGCTCTCTCTGCACTAGCGGGTGAGACTAAACTTTAGGCCCCCTTACACCACACACAGCCATACAAAATGGGTCATGAGAATACCATATTATAGTAGGACTTTGTACCAAAGACCTACTATAAAAAAATCCAACAATGTCATACGGTGGCTTTAATTGACCTACGAGGATGGGGGCAGCACCTTGGTGCTGTCTTGTACATGTCCTTAGGGCATGGCCAATGCATAGCCCAGGGTGATGCTCCATGTGACATGTAGGCTCGGATATAGGTTCGGATGGTGTCGGGGATATACCCCGCGGTATGACCTGGCCTGGCGACTCACAAGAGACCCGGTCAAGACATGACATTTTATTAATGACCTGGCAGGCAGGTCGCAGGACGACCAGGCCCAAGACCCGGCATGTAAGCCGGCGCCAGGAGGCTCACAAGAGAAGGCCCAAAGAGAGAAATACTCTTTGTCGAAGGAAACGAGACCCGGAATAGGATTTAGAGAGACTAGTCCTAATTCTACTCCTAGTAGGACTCTATTTGTAAACTTACCCTCTCCACTTATATAAGGAGGGGTAGAGCACCCCTAGAGAGACAAGTTCACAAGTCCACAAGTTTAGACGGACAGATTAGAGGCTCTCGTGATTAGAGGTAGCAAAACAGCACCCTTGTAACCGAGAGATCTTCTTCATCATCAATACCAGACAAGCAGGACGTGGGCTTTTACCTCCATCGGAGGGGCCGAACCTGGGTAAACTCCGCGTCTCTCGATTCCGACCAACCCCTTCAAGCCGCCACATAGTTATGCTTCTACCCCAAACCTAAGTCCGTTCACCCAGACATTTGCCGTGACAAAACCACGACAGTTGGCGCCCACCGTGGGGCTCCTCGCACGGTGGTATTGTGTTCTTGAAGGAAAAATTTAGGGATCAAGAAGTTCGCAACTAATCGGATGAAGAAGAGCCGGCAAGGAAGCAATTATGCTAGGTAATCCAACATGGGACAACAGAATTTTGAAAGTCGTCGGTCAATTATTAAATTCTGCCCGCACCAGCAAAAGCCATGGATGATTAGTCTGAAGAAAAAGTACTGCGCCATGTAAAGGCTACCAGGAAAAGGATCAAGTGAAGTTGCCACATTACATGGTCTTGCACGTGAACATGAAAAAGAGAAGGGAATGATGAACTGGAAGGAAACGCGGTGGTGGGTTCGGCCACGATCTGGGAACACACACGACCACGGACTCAGTTTTTGCCATCAGCACCGCCACGGTGGCCAGTTTCGCTCCGCCCACCGTGAACCATGACAGCTCTGCTCGCGGCGTACCGCCTGCTCTAATCCGCATGCATCGGCTCGCTTCGCCGGACTCAAGCCGCCACCATGGATTCGCCTTCACACGCCTTGCGCAGCTTCCACTTGTGAGCCGCCTCCATGAGATGTATGACCATCAATGGTCAAGGCATCAAGCCAGCCCAGCATCTGTGCATGTGCGGCCATGTTTGGTAACGTTGGCCCGTAAAAAAGGGACGCCGATAACTGCCCCACGTGTGGCATATAGGGGTTTGTGTTGCACGCCCTGTGTGGCACGGAGACAAACCCGCCTGCACGACGGCGTCCGGACGCACGCAGCGACAGCCCGCACGTCCAGGGTGTGGCACAATCGCCCACACGTCCAGGCGATCGACCGCACTGCCTGCACGACCCAACGCGCCCGTCGTCCTAGCCTGCCTTCGAACCCTAGTGCGACCTGTGCTGTCGTCTCCTACCTCTCGATACCAAACCTCCATCGTCTTCCTTCTGTAGTTGCCATGGCAACCAGAGCAGATGTCTAGCGCCTCCCCACCCCTCTTGCCCCCAGCGACGACGAGCTAACAGGTGGATCTCCGATCTCCTCTTGTTTTTCGTCCTTCTTCTGTCCAGAAAATTAAAATTCCGGGTTGCCCACGAAGATGGCGACTAGATCCACATTGACATGGCAAACACACCATGGATCTGTGTGTATTCCCCTTTGCCCACCAACATAAGCCAGATCTGCCATGTTCTATCCTAGATTTGAACTAAGATTATGGGTTGGGTTGTTGCAAGTAGATGATCCAGAAGGATGTGTACAATTCACTAAAATTAGGGGAAGAAAGGAGGAATTTGGGTGGTGCCTAGGGAGGGAGAAAACAAGGAGAACCTACTTCTTGATTGTCTTCCTCAAGTCTTCCAACACGACAAGATCCCCGGTGTTGGACGTCGATGTACGAGGAGACGACCTAGTGGAAGTGGTGTCACCAGTAGTGGGAGCACCCTTGTTCAATCGGGCAGAAACACGGGTTGGCGTTGGTGTTTGTTTCTTCTTAACTACTCATCCACCAGCTGTTGCCTCACTTCACGTAGAAAGAATGGCAAAAAAGGATACCAAGTGTGAGACACAAGAATCATTCCGCGCTTAGCAAACAATGAAAAAAAGGTCGGTCTATTAAAATGGAGGGACAAACAAAACACTAAATAGATGTCGAACCTCCTCCTAGCAGCTACGGGATCGGTCCTAGACCTCTTGCCAACAGAGCCCTGCCCAACATCCTCTGGAGCCCTACCCCTCTTTGAGGGCGACACCCCCGTGTCTCTCGCAACTGTTTGTTCAATGGCTTCCTCTGGCGGAGGAAAATTTGTTGCAGCCTTATCCTTCTTACCACCTGCACGAACTTCAACATGTTCATCATCGTCGGTTTCATGTTGCACATTATCCATGTCAACGTCGTCATCCTTGTCGAGACCAGCATCTCCATCTAGCTCATCTTGCGTATCAAGGAGCTCTTGTGAGCTGTTGTAGTCGTACAGGCCACGGCAACCAGTTGGTCGATGTTTCTGTTCTCCAACAAATGATGTGAGCTGCCTCGCAACCTCGTCGATGTCAGAGCCATTAAGTGTCGTCCAACCCTCAACCAACTTCCCGAGAAAGCCGGTCATGCCAGAAGCAAACTGCCCAACTAGATGCTCAACAGGTGCCCTCGCTTGAGCACAAAACAAAAAGTAGCAATAACCAAACATATTAGAGACACGTGCGTAGGAACAAGAAAACCAAAACAACCATAGAGATATATCAAAATGCAAAGAGAAAAATAATTTCAAAAAACAAAATAAACATTCTTGATTACCTCAACAGGACAAGATGGAGTTGAATGCACATCCATCCACTCGCAAAAGTTTTGTGGCCCACCAAACACACTGTAGTCTATAGCATGCTTGGCCATCAGCTGGAAAACAACAAAAACAACTAAGATGTAAGAGAGAACATAAGGAGCAGTGACTAACAATTCATGTATTGCAAAAGGAGGAAAAAAGGAGTTTCGACACGGATGGCGGAGTTGTCATATGGGGTCAGACATGGGTGACATGTGCAGACAGCCATGGATGCCAAGGTATTTAACTCTTGTTAGCCGTAAATGGTTGCCATATGGGGATTTTTTTCATATGTTATACATCATCAAAAATGAAGAAGGCCGTGCAAGAAAGAAGGCAGAACTAACCTGCAGTTTCCCATATTTCGTATCAGTTATCCTGTCTACGGAAGCACAGCCGTGACAGCATCGTACGTCCACGCAGAGATAGCAAACTTATGTGGAGGCAGTGGGCCTCCTATACCAGTAAAGTCAACCGTGGATAGATCAAGACAATCAATGTACATGAGCTAGTATACACAACAAAAAAGAAAGCAATGTCAGTTGCCATCATGCTATACTAAAAAGAAAGCTTACATAGTTTCCTTGAGTCATCAAGTTGAAGGAATGAAGAAAAAAGGTTTGCCATCTATCTATGTTAGTGGCCATCATGTTGTGTGGCAGTTGCCATCTTGGTATGCTGATAGCTACCACCAGCTCAACCTCATGGTTGCCATGCAGATTGTATAAAAGAGAATGAATGTATGAAATTAACACTTTTTTGTGCTGCTGAAAAATGCTATTGCCTTGTAGGCAGCAACTACAGATGCCATGGATCAAAAAAAAGTCACTTTCACATGAAAAAGATTCACATAAAAATGAAAACAAAGGGTTGCCATGCACGATCTTGTATGGTTGCCATGCACGATCTTGTATAGTTCACACTTATCAACAATTGTGATGTTGATTTAGGAAAGCATTGAACCGTGACAAGAGTATTTGCAAAAGAGTATGGAAAATACCATTAGGTGCAAGTGACAGCCCTTCTGGTACATATTGTTTGAAAATGCATCATGTAGGAAGTCAGTGATGAATTTACACAAATTCATGTTCTTAACGTCTTTCAGCTTCGCCTGCACAACACAATTTCAGGACAAAAGGTTGTCGCATCAGCATTCAAATGAAAAACATCAAAATACTAGCAGTGACTAGCTTCAAATGACATCAAAATCAAAAGATTGAATGGAAAAAAGAAGTAGAGAGAGCATTCACCAGGATGGGAAGCACTTGTTGCTTGGGCAAAGAGATGTGGTAGGCGCAAAGACAGCTGAGATCAAGCACATGAGCAGCTTCATCTTAAATACCTCGCCATGGGTTTTCATGCTCGCCAGCGAAGTTGCCAGCACAGTCGTCTTCGGCATGGATGCCATCCCAGGAAACAAACGGGCGAAAAAGACTTCCTCAATCTTATTATTCACCTCATACGGGACTTTGATCTCTCCACGGGGCACACCCAGAGTGCAGAACACAGATTCCTCGTCCAAAGGCAGTCTTCCACGTCTCAAAATCACGAATTCCCTGGAGGCAGGATCATAAAATTTCACCGAGCCAGTCACATACAGGGTTCACTAGGTTCTTGCACCTAACATCCATCAGAGCCTGCATCCCCATTTCACCGGCAGCTCCCTTCTGATCATCAGTAAATCCCTCGGTCAATATAGTCAGGCGTTCTTGCGAAGCCCTATTGTGATAATGTTTCTTCTTCTGCATAACAGAAAATGGATCATTTGGTGCCATGTTCAATGTCATGAAAATTTAGTTCTAACGGAAGATTGAAAACTAAAAGTGACATTAAAAACATATGGGGGTGGAAAGTGACTTCATCGCCATCGTTTGTCCGACCAGTCACGCGATTCTGTTACGGTAACTCCATGAAGTCATCATCATCATCTTGACGGTCGTCGCGAGCCATTGTGCTACGGTAAGAATAAAGCACATGTTAGGATGGAATGAAAACACAGCTGACGGATGAAAAGAAATGCATCAAGTAAATATTCAGTGGATATCATCGATGAACAAAAATGAAAACTCCATGGTTGCCCCAAAGTTTACGCATATGAAGAGGGCAGTAATTGACATCTGCTGAAGATGCACAAAAAGGCAGAAAAATGATCAAATGGAAAAGGAATTGCATAAACATGGCAACTGGACATGTATGTGCTTCTGAAGGAGGCAGTTGCCACCTAGCAAAACCTACTTGCCATGTTGGCTCCAATGAAAGTGGCAAATGAGGCAGAGCATAGGAACACCCACCCCCTAGGATTGCCCAACATGAAATGTGGCAACTAACACACTGGCTTCATAAAAAATGTACAAATCATAAGGCACTTCAAATATGTTCAAGTTGCCATGTTAACATAAGGCACTTCAAAAAAGGGCAGACAACTTCCACTCCACAACATATAATGTGGCAACTCACACCCTGTCCTCATATAAAAATGAGTTGCCATGTATTCACATAATGTACTAGGGTCAATTTGCCATGGTAATACAAGGCACTTCAAAACAGGGTAGAAAACTTCCACTTCACAACATATAATGTGGCAAATCAGACCCTGACCTCATATAAAAATGAGTTGTCATGTAGTACATTCAAATATGTTCAGATATCACAAGTCATCATGGCAAATGCAATTGAGTCTATTGTACAGTGAATTTGCCATTATCTTGCATATGACATGGCAACAGGCATAGTGCATTCACAAAATTAGTTGCCACATGGAAAGCATAGTCGTGGCAACTGACACGGTTGATCAGAAAATTAGTTGCCATCAGTGATGATAATTGTTGAAAATGCCATGACTGACATTATCCTACACTTTGAAATGCACCAACCTAGATCTAGGGTTCATTCGCAACTACCATACCCTGAATTCAACAACAAAAAACTCCCTACACCGATGGTCATAGCATTTCGAGACAAATCATAACTAACATATAGAAAATCACCTGCTCAATCGCAAGGCAAAAGCCGGATGTGGCTATGGACCGGCCGAGCCACACCGGCATGGCTGCCACCGCGGTGGCGACGAAACTGCGCAATGCCACCCTAAATGGCAAGCACGCGACTCCATCGCCGACGGGTACGCCGGAGCACCGCGAATCGGCAAGAATCTCGAGGAAACTCGAGCGGAAATTGACAACAGAGGGAGGGGCGGAAATCGTAGGCAGGATGTGAGCACGGGAGGGAGTCTTACCTTCAATCTACCGCTGCTCCGGCAACGACACTACGGTCCGGCGAGCCCCACCAACGGCCACGAATGCGGTCGACTTTTCTGCCGCCGTCGTCGCCTTCTCCTCTCGGTTTCTCCTCAATCGAGTGCAACTGGGTTATGCATAAATGAATGGGGAGGGGAGTGAATGAACTGCGAAGGGAGAGCTAAGTGGGAAGATGTGGGAGACGGCAACCGCAGTCGGGCATGGCGTGCGGGCGCGACGGCAGTTCCACCACACGCCCGACTCGCAACCGCTGACCTCGGAGGATAAACCGGCATGCGGACGAACTACCTACACACCACACACGGGACTTGTCCTACGTGGCACACCAAATCCACCTTTCATGCCAAGATTCGTGCAAAATGCAGTGGACGACGATGGAGGCATGTGGGCGAGTTGGGTAGCGTGTGGGCGAGTTGGGTAACGCCAACACGTGTGGGCGTTAGTGTTTCCGTAAAAAAGAGAAAGAGAAGAGAAGAGAAGGGCCACGACCTGGAGGAAGACACGGAGGTGGATTTGTCAAAACAGCCTCAATCGGGAAATAAACATGAACGCGGACACGAATTCGGCCACTACCACCCACGTCGTCAGCTCACATCTGCTGCCCCGGCCGGCCCCAACGGTCTCCTCTAGCTGGCCCGCCTCCGCCATCGTGGCCTCGTCAAGCTGGTCCGGCTCCACCGCCAAGTTCTCGTAGAGCCGGCCTCACCTCGCCGGAGCGTCTCCGCCTTGAACCGGCCCGGCGAGCCGCCCCGGCCTCGCTGCTCCAAGCCGTCCCAACGAAGAGACTACCATGGGTCGCCTCTACTTTAAGCTACTACTACAACCTCCTTGAGCCGGCCATACTTCAATCTGCCCTCGTGGCCGTTTGAGCCTCCTTCGCCGGAGCGACCTCGCCCTAGTTCGCCTCTGCTGCGCCTCCTGAGCGCACCTTCACCGCCTCCCACCTCCGCTATGGATCTACCTGGCCCTGGTTGGCTCCGTCATCGCCTTCGCGCGCCCCGTCCTTCGCCTCGCCATGAGCCGCCGTCACGCCTTGAGGCACCGCAACACTGCTGCGCCGGCTCCGCCTAGCTCCATCGTGCCTACCCCTGCCATGGCCTCGCCTCACTCGTCTGCCTTTGCCATGGCTCGCTCTGCCTCCCGCCTCACCTTGCTTCATGGCAACGCGTGAAGGGGCATGGTAGGTGGCCTCTTGCAAAGGGCCATAGGCCATGCAGGGATTTCTATACTGTGTCCGAGAGTGACCGGAGGCCACGCAGTGTTCATCCGCATGAGGCTACCTATGGATGTGATCCTCTATACATCAACGCGTCGAATCTGCGCGTGCATCCGGAGACATGCCAGGCTGCTCGGCGTACGTGCATAGCATGTAGTCCCGTCAGTTTGTTTCCGCCTCTGCTACGGTCGAGGGGGCCTTCTACAAAAAAACGGAGCAACAGCTAGCCATGAGGCGCATGCTGCCTCCCCCACCTCTGGCAGGACGAGGCCCTACTTCACTATGCGCCAGAGCCGCCAGGCCATTCCATCGCCGAGTTGCTCCATCTTGCCTCCGTTGCGCCAAACTTGAGCCAGCCCTGCTCACACGTCCACCTCGCCAAATCGGCCTGTCCATGATGGAGTGGCTTTATCATCAGGTGATATGTTTCCGGGTAAAATTATTCATGTGAACTTATTCTATTAAGTCTTTTGTACTTTTGACTTGTATGAATTTATGAGCAGATTAAATTATAAATGGGAGGCCGCTTCGGCGTCCACAGTACGTTGGGTAATCCAATGAAGGGGTGAGCCGCCAATGGACATTCGTAAGTCGTCGCCCCGCGGTCTAGACGACATCAACATGCCACAAATGACCCACACGTCACGCCGGTTTATAAATACCACAGGCGATTCACCATCCACGTCGGCTTAACAATGTCTCAGCAACTTGCCGTCCATGCTGGTTTCCAACGCCAGGGGCGACTCACCGTTTGCACCAGCCTTCAATATCACGGCCGTCTCTCACAACCGTGCCGGCTTACAATGCCGTGGCCGCCTCTCGCCATCGCGCTGGCTTACAACGTCGTGGCCGTCTCTCGCCATCAGCGTCGGCTTATAACGTCGTGGCCGTCTCTCGCCATCTGCACCGGCTTACAATGATGTGACCATCTCTCACCATCCGCGTCAGGCTTACAACACTATGGCGTTTTTCACAACAGTGCCGGCTTGCAATGCCGCGGCTGATTTCTACATCTACATCAACATGCCCAGGGGCTGCATACACCGGTGCGAGCCGCCCAACAAACGGTTCTGAATTGCCACCTAGTGGTCCAATCTACATCAACATATCGGTGTAGTGCTCGCCTATATGAGCCGCCCAACGGACGTGCGCAAGACGCTGCCCACAGTTTGATCTACATCAACATATCGGTGCAGTGCTCGCCTATATGAGCCGCCCAACGGACACGCGCAAGACGCCACCCATAGTTTGATCTACATCAACATGTTGGTGCAGTGCTCGTCGATACGAGCCGCCCAACGGATAGGAGCACAAATCGCCACCATTACAGTTTGGTTCACTTCAACAACCAGTCGGGACGAGCCATCGACCGGATCATTGAAACAAATCATACGGGATCATCTATAACCCGCCACGACCGAACTCAACTTTCAGTGGAGATTCTCAAGCCGCCTCTTCGAGTCGACTTAAGACTCGGGGGCTACAAACACGGCGAGACACATTTGGTCGTTTTCAAGAGAAAACCCAATCCTTGGGGCTGTTACATTATTGGTGGAAGAATTAAAAAGTGGCCCAAGAGGACGAACCGCCGAGATATACCGTTCAAACACGGGTGCCCGGATTCATTGGATCATCATAAAGTCACTTGGAGGCTTCTGTCGTTTTCTTCATTACAAGATGGCGACTTACAAGATGATGCAAATAGTTGACTCTGTCAACATGATCGTCCAGGGGGCTTCCCACCCACCGGGTATAGCTTATCACACCCTATCGGTCGGCTCTCAAGCCAAATAGTTGACTCCATCAACATGATCGTCCAGGGGGCTTCCCACCCACCGGGTGTAGCTTATCACACCCTATCGGTCGGCTCTTAAGCCAAACAGTTGACTCCATCAACAAAGGTCACTTGGGGGCTTCCAACCCACCAGGTTTAGCTTACACACCCTCTTGATCGTCTCTTAAGCCAAACAGGGTTAAACCTGCCTGTAAGTTGATGTTGCTCTGCTAGGTGACCCGCTGAACTCTTACCAATTAATCTCGCCTAGAGACCCTGAGCCGTCTCAAAGAAATTGACGGCCAATCTCCATAGAGACCCTGTACTAGTTAAGGTTAAAACGGCAGCTCTTGTCATGTGAGGGCTGTCTTACGGAAAGCAAGGATAAACTCTCCCATCTACTGCCGACTCTCCGTTATGTGGCCCATTCGTACTCTTAGACAGTTAATCCTTGAGGACCCTATACTATTTAAGGTTAAAACGACGGATTTATGTCATGTGAGAGGCAGTTTTTGGGCTATCAGGGTACTCATGCCCTGTCGTGTCTCTCCTGGGACGTCACACTTCCTTTCAGTTAATCTCGCTTAAAGACCCTAAGCCGGTTCAAAGAAATTGATGGCCAATCTCCACAGAGACCTTGTACTGCTAAGGAGTTTTAAGTGGCGGGTCAACCCAGTAGAACCAGCACATGAGTTGTTAAAAAAATCAAAAAACAAATCAGAAAAGATGTAACATCTCTGGGTTATGCTTTTTTTAAGCCGCCCTTACAACAATGCAGAATATATTCTGTCTTGTTTGTTTTTGCAGGTCTTATCTCTTAAGATGAGCCACTGTTAAGTATGATAACAAACTTCTACAAAGAGCCAATGGACCTGTAATAGCCAATTTGGCTGGATCTTCATGGTTTATCATAACCAATACTAAATGATTGGGTTTTCAAGCCAGCTCGGAGAATTTATTATTTTTCAAGAGCCGCCCTATCAGATATAATGTCGTGTCATCTAATTGACCGGTTCTCGGATTTCTTCAAATGTGCTCTATAGTAATCTACAACACTCATGGATTTTTCCAACATATATTTTCCGGGTTGCACCGCAACCACGAGCAGGGATTTCATGTCAAAGACAAAGGAATTATTTCAGGATATTCATTCCGGTTATATTACTACCACAGTCAAGGATTCATTCAACAAATTGTGGTGAGTCATATTATTCTTACATGGTCCCAAGTCGCCGCAGACAGACAACCCGGCACTTGGGGGCTACACTATTCAAGTACAGTTTATATCAATTATGCAAGTCCCATATCGCTGCAAGCATGCACCATGGCACTTGGGGGCTAATGCAAGCCGGTTTTCAAATCATTACATTGTCAGCAAGACCATATTATCTCAAGGAGATGAGCCGGCCTTTCTACATTTTTCTAACTCCCAGCCCAGTAATTCTTACTGACCCGGCACTTGGGGGCTACACCACTGTCACGCCCAAGATATGGTCCTATCCTTATTTGGCACGAGGGGCTCGACAGGGATAGAAGCGCATCTCGTCGTGTTGCAAGAATGGATATCATTACAAGTACATGTACAGAAGATTTGAGTATATGGAATTAGCTTACACTCGCCACAAGCTGCATCAGAGTCACATCAATACAACAACATATGCAAACATCATATAGAAGAGCAGGGTCCGACTACGGACGAAAACAAACGACAAAATGACATCCATCCTTGCTATCCCAGGCTACCGCCTGGAACCCATCCTAGATTGATGAAGAAGAAGAAGAAGAACTCCAAATCAAACAAGCAACATGCTCATTCCAAAGCATCGCATTACCTGTACCTGCAACTGTTGTTGTAGTAATCTGTGAGCCACAGGGACTCAGCAATCTCATTTCCAAGGGTATCAAGACTATTAAAGCTTAATGGGTGAGGTATGGTTATGTGGTGAGGCTACAGCAAGCGACTAAGCATTTATTTGAGTGGCTAACTTACGAGTACAGAAATTAAAGTATGGTGGTCTACGCATCAAGGACATGAACTAGTAATGATCACTAATTGATCCTGAATGCCTACTTACGTCAAACATAACCCCACCGTGTTCTCTTTTGGATAAGAACTCACAAGAAGAAACAGTCATGGTTACGCACACAGTTGGTGTATTTTATTAGAGTTTACTTCAAGTTTGCTATGACGGGGTGTTAAACAAAGCATCCAAGTTTGCCACATAACCGCGGGCATGGCTTCTCGAAAAGATTTAACCCTGCAGGGGTGCTCCAACTCATCCATCACAAATTAACCACATGCAGCTGGAATAACCTCCACCACGGATCTCGTGATCATCCTAGGCAATTCCAAAGGAAATCCGACACCTCGAGATAGCCCGAAGAAGATCAGAGTTCCTCACTCAAGACGTTCGACAAAGGTAAAACAAATCCAGCAAGGCCTCCCGACGTGTCGACGATCCCGATAGGAGCCAAGTATCTCGTTCTCAGGACACGGTGGATAAGCTAGTGTACGGTGGCCTGATAGAGATCTCCCGAGTTGCCTCGGGTTGGCCCCGCACAATGCTCTAGTTTGGACCAACACTCATGAGGAGCACTGGCCCGGGTTGTTGATTAATCCACGGGGTGATCATGCCCTATGCAAATTTTAGTTGTTATTAAGCAAATAGTACCCACGTTGGGCCTTGCCAAACAAGTTTTATCCTAAAACAAAAATCAAGGGGGTCCCCATAACAACCCCGAGCATGTTAGGAGCACTGAATTATGGAACATAACACTGGTTCACAAGTAACTAGGGGGCAAGAGTGGAACAAAACACCGAGCAAAAGGCCAAGCCTTCCACCCTCGACCAAGTGTATAAGTGAATTAAATTTAAATAGCAATAATATTGTGATAACAAAAGAATGTTCATGTTGTCACATGGAAGCAATTGCACCTGCAGCTAGAAACGCTAAAAGAAGGGCTGAGCAAGTGGTAACATAGCCAAACAAAGGTTTGCTGGGAAGGTGTAGGGTTAGAGGCTTTTCATGGCAATGTTGGGAGGCTTGACAAACAAGTGGTAGGTAGCGTGACATAGCGATAGAAAACGAGACATCTAGCATGGCAATGATAGTAATGGTATCCAAGGAAATGTGTCATCTTGCCTAAGATCCCGCTCGGAAGAAGAATGAGTCCAAGAAGAAGACGAGCCAACATAGTCGAACGAATCCTCACACTCCGAATGCTTTCGGAACTCTATTGAGAAGGAACAATATGGAAACAACAATCAACACACGGAACACCACAACATATGCATGATATGATGCGCAAACAACTATGATGCATGTCCGGTTTAATTATGCAAGGCATGACAATTCACATCAAACAACTACTACACATTAAAGTGAAGGTCAATATGCAACGAGTTGCATATTAACGAAACTCCACGTTCAAATTATTTAGTTCACTCCCGTTTAGGAACTCATCAATATTAAATGTTGGTTAACATGGGTGGTCATGGCATAAGGCGAAGATGGAATTTAAGCAATTTTAAATGGAGAGGGACAATATACATATAACAAAATAATAACTCTCCATATTATGAGAAAGTGGTTAATGTTGTTTATCATGGAAAGAGGTGACACATGAACAACTATAACATCTAGGCATTTTAAATACGGCCGGAAGCAATATATAGCATTTCTGAAACAACCCCATATGCATATTATGATTTTGGTCCATATCTGTACTAAACATATTTTAGAGTTGTTAAACAGCAAAATAAATGTCACCATGAGATTCTACACATTTTTCTAGGCAAGTTACATATGTAAAACATTTAATTCGGAGCTACGGTTGAGTAGTTATTGAATAAATCATTTTAGCATGGCAATTATGCAAAACAATGCAAACAACAAGTTTAAACAATTTTATCACATGTGAGAATTGGTTATTGTGAATCTACACGAAATTCTAGTCACTTTACATATATAAAGTTTTTCCAAGGATGCACGGGTGAAAAGTTATTAGATGCATGAATCTAGGGGGTTTTCTGCAAATCTGTTATTCTCTGGTTAATTAGCAAAATTCGCAGCAGGGAAAAAACACAAATGGGCCGAATCTGGGCACTGATGGGCTGAACAGGGCAGGCGCAACATAACAGGGCATCACCTAGGGCGGAGGATAGGGCTGCTCACCCAGGTGGGCCAAGCCCAAGAGGCAGGGCGAGAGGCGATGCTGGGCCGCGGGAGGAGGCCTGGCCCACGGGCGGCGCTCGGTCAACGCCTCGCTGGATCGGGCGCTCGTCCTCCTCCTCCCGATCGGATCGGGCAGGCAGGGGCGACGGCGCCATGGTGGAGCAGCGAAGGGGATGGTAGGGCTGGCAAGGGAGGCCGGGGATGGGTCGAGGGCGACTGGATTCGGCCATCTCCGGCCGGGATCTAGCCCGCAGCGAGGCGGCAAGGCTCCGGTGACCTCCATGGCGGGCGACACGTGCAGGAGAGAGAGAGAGGGGTGAGGCGCAGGGGGGAGAAGGGGAAAGAGGAGAGGGGCGGCAAGGCAAGGAACTGGTCCGACGGCGGCGCGGTTCCAGCGAGGAGCTCCGGCGGCCGGAGACGGCGAGGCCGGGCGCGGGGCTGGCTGAGGTGCGCGATGGCTCGGGATGAGCTGCGGGCACGGGCGCTCGCTCGTGTGCCTGTGGGGAGCGGCGGCGGCGCTTCGGGCCCGAAGCGAGCCCAGATGGGCTTCGCCGGGCCTGGCAGCTGGGAGGAGGGAGGCTACGGCTGGGGCGCGGATTTCAAGGAGGTTAGGCTAGGGTTTCCTCCAGATTAGGCAGGTGGTCTATTTATAGGTTTATGGGCTAGGGTGATGGTTTTCAAAGCCGATTTCAGCCGTACGTTCGCAATCGGACGGCCAGATCGGGGCCAGGGTGGTGGGCTGCAAAAATGGCAAGGGAAAACCCTAGTGGAGTGAGAGACTCTCCATGGGGCTTTATATAGGGGTTGGACTATGGGTGGGTTGGACAGCGTCCGTCCGATCGCGATTCGATGACCACAAACGGAGGGAGTGGCTAGGTTGGGCTAATGGGCTATGTAGAGGCCTTGGGCTAAGATGAGAGGGAAGGTTGCAACCCGTGACACGAGGGTTTTAAAACATCGAAAAACGTCCGACGAATAACCGATGACCGCACTGCTACGACTGACCGATGGGGTATCAAACGAACTCGGAATAATTTGGCACGCGGCCTACCTACACTATAACAAGACCGCACGCCAAGTTTCGACCCAATCCAAGAATATTTTTCACGCGCTTTAAAAACGAGTTTTTTTAAACGATGTCGCGGGCGTGAGCGTGTGTGGTTGGTCTCGAAACGGGCAACGGCAAGAACGGAGAGAACCGGCAACTACGAACGGATGCAAGTTTGAAAACTCATGTTGACAAAATGTCAATGCTATGCAGATGATGCGAATGATGTGATGATGAATGCGACAACCAGACGAAACACAGACGAGAATGGAAATAAAAGGGGAATCTTCTGGAGCGTCAGTCTCGTGCTATTACAACCGGTCAGATCACATTTTTCTAAAGTCCCAAGTCGCCACAGGCGTGTGACCCGGCACTTGGGGGCTACAGTATTCAACTGTTCAAACAGATTATATGGTTCAAATTGAAGACCCGGCCCATCACATATTGATGATCCGGTCCTTGGGGGCTACACCCGCTGAAGTTTTATAAGGTATAAGACACTCACAAAGTCCCAGGCTGCTGCAGGCAAGACAACCTGGTACTTGGGGGCTACACAGTCTAGTACATTATTGCAAAGCACCAAGTTATCATGGATAATCTCGGAGCTTGGGGGCTACAGGTAATATGGACATATCAAAAACTTTGAGGAGTATTTTCAAGATGTTAATTATGGAGTTCAGTTGTTAGACCCGGCATCACCAACATTCATAACCTGGCGTTTTCAAAAGATCATAACCCGCCAGAGTTTATATAAGCCGCCCTGTTTCACAACAATGGAAGTCTAGATCTATGGCATGGGGATTTCTTATTTTCAAGATTTTCATTAAGCCAAAGTATTGGAAGCCGACTCAATGACATATGGGTATTCTATTCCCAATATTTTTCAAAGGACATTGATAAGCAAGATGATTTTCAAGACGGCTCATTCCTATGAAGAAGAGACCCGGATTTCTGAGGAGCCACTTTATAAGCCGGCCAAAGGAGCAAGCTGGCCACTTACATATTTACTATTCCTATTTCAGGAGGTTAGCATGAATAAATTCAAGCTAACCCGGGGGCTAATGTCGGGGATATACCCCGCGGTATGACCCGGCCTAGTGACTCACAAGAGATCCGGTCAAGACATGACATTTTATTAATGACCCGGCAGGCGGGTCGCAGGACGACCAAGCCCAACAGCCGGTGTGTAAGCCGGCGCCCAGGCGGCTCACAAGAGAAGGCCCAAAGAGAGAAAGACTCCCTACCGAAGGAAACAAGATCCGGAATAGGATTCTAGAGAGACTAGTCCTAATCCTACTCCTAGTAGGACTCTATTTGTAAACCTACCCTCTCCACTTATATAAGGAGGGGTAAAGGACCCCTAGAGAGACAAGTTCACAAGTCCACAAGTTTAGACGGACAGATTAGAGGCTCTCGTGATTAGAGGTAGCAAAACAGCACCCTTGTAACCGAGAGATCTTCTTCATCATCAATACCAAACAAGCAGGACGTAGGCTTTTACCTCCATCGGAGGGGCCGAACCTGGGTAAACTCTGCGTCTCTCGATTTCGACCAACCCCTTCAAGCCGCCACATAGTTGCGCTTCTGCCCCGAACCTAAGTCCGTTCACCTGGACATCTGTCGTGACAAAACCACGACAGATGGGGTAACGGGATCCTCGGTAGGAGGCGGGTGCTTGAGGAGAAAAAGTGTGATCCGATGCAAAAAAGCTGGAAAGTTTAAGTAAAAACAAGAGATGCATGTGTACCGAAATCTTTATCTTCTTTTTCTTGATGAGGTCACTAGTGGTAGCTTGCATTGGAGAGAACAAATCAATGTAGATGCCTCATACTATCTTTTATCATGGGGCATATGTATCCATATGCCACCATTGTACATGCCCTTAGAACTTAGAGCAACTCCAATGGGGCGACCCAAACGAACGGCGATTTCGTCCGCTTTTTGTCCTTTTGGGTTGGCCGCCCGCCCGGCGTCCGCCCTCTTTTAGATTTGGGTCGGCAGCATGCCAAAGGCGCCGACCCATATGTGCCGGCGTGGCCGGCTGGCCGCCTAATATTACATTGATTTGCATTCAAACATATTGTCCAATAACATAGTTTACCGAATAAAATAGTATAGTTTTACAAGCCGGATACAAATTAAAATGTTTCACATGGTTTTGCAAAGGAATAAAATAAGATACATCTATTGGTTGCCAACATGAGCTCACATATGCTCAACCAAATCATTTTGCAGCTGCACGTGAGTTTCCCAAGCACGCATGTCTTCATGAAATTGGGTGAACTGTTCAAACGTTGCCGCTACTCCATGCTCAGGCACAACATTCTCACCCTGAAACTGAAAGCCTTGATTGTACAGACCTTCCGGGCACTCGTCTTCTACGATCATATTGTGCAAGATCACACAAGCAGTCATCACCTCCCATAGTCTCTGCATGCTCCAGATATTAGCAGGATACCGAACGATGCCCCGGCGAGTGCTGAAGCATGTTGATATCATTGTGTGATCCAGCCATGCCAAAGAAAGAGTGTCAGATCCAGAGATCTTGAGACGCCACGGCCTCTAGTATGACAGTGCAAGCCCTGACATGTCCCTTATACTACCCTTGCCAAGCAGAAGGACAGTTCTTCCACTCCCAGTGCATGCAGTCTATGCTGCCAAGCATCCCTGGGAAGCTCCTTCTGGCATTCATCCCCAACAAACGGGTTGTATATTCAGTTGTCGGCTCTCTCAAGTACTTAGGGCCAAACACAGCAATAACAGCCTTGCAGAATTTATACAGGGACTCTAGGCATGTAGACCCGCTCATATGGACGTACTTGTCAATGAGATCACCGGGCACTCCGTATGCAAGCATTCGAATGGCGGCAGTGCATTTCTGATAAGAGGAGAAATCAATCTTGCCGATGGCATCCTCTTTGCACTCGAAATAGTCATCATAGCCGACCACTCACTCTCTAATATGGTTGAAAACATGCCTACTCATACGGAAACGGCGGCAGAATTTTTGATGTTTGAACAACGGGTTTGTTGTATCAAAGTAGTCCTTTCAGAGAAGGAATGCCCACTGTCGTGGGAGCGATCCTGACATTAGAGAGGGGGTAGGATAACGGAGCATGATCTATCGAGATGCAAATGGGTGGCATGATGGTTTTAGCAAGTTCAGGCCTCTCACGGTGGACATAACAACCCTACGTCTCATGCTCCGGAGAGGCTTTGCTTATTCGTCATGAACATGAGTTACATGGTGTATTTGAGAGGGATAAAGGAGAACGGATCTCCATGCCTGAGCTAAGTCCTGAGACTAATGGCGAGAGAGCCAACGGAGAAGAAAAACTACCCGGAGCTATGTGGTGGGGGTGGCTTATATAGAGTGTACCGCCCCCTCACCTCCTATGTTACAAGATGGGGCATTGATGCCATAATGTCGGCCCACTGCAGAACCTTCTCTATGCTTCGACTGGCTTGCCGACTGTTGGTCCTAGCATATCCGAGTGAGTCGTACTATCGAGTGAGTCATACTGCCGAGTGGTTTGTACTGCCGAGTGGATAGTATGAATGTATTTATCTGGACCCACCTGAAATGTGGATCCCATGCTGTTATGATATTTCGACCCCTCATGGGCCTACCTATTTTGTGTATCCTCGATAGTAGCCCCTGAGACTTTGACTGACTACGGGCGGTCGGTTGGAGTCTGTAGAGCTTATTTAAACTTGAATGTTGTTGTCGAACCTGACCGAGCATAATGTTTCTTTTATTTCTCTTCCAGTGGGGGCACGCTAAGTGCACCCACTTGGTGTAGTCCCCGAGCCTCTGTCAGACTAGATGAATCGGGCAGAGGGTTTATGTCTTCCAGTGCGGAACTGAACTAAACAGGTGAACTCTGATGCGCTTGGTGTAGTAATTTGTTGCAACCTGGAGCTGAATCAGTCGGACTGATCCTTGTGTGCTGGGCACAGTAAATAGATGTAACCTGGAACTGGGCCAGTCGGGAAAATTTTCGTGTGGTTGGCATGTTGAATATTTATTGAGTCTGCGTTGTATGATTTCCGGATCATGGCTAAGTACCCGAGTGTGGATGTTGTCCTCACTCGGAGTAGCTTCTAACTTAGGCGAATCAAGTTCACAGCTAAGCCCCTGAGTGTGGATCATGTCCTTACTTGGAGTAGTTTTTGACTTAGGCGATACGGAATCGCAACTAAGCCTCCGAGTGTGGAGGATGTCCGCACTCGGAGTAGTTTTTGACTTAGGCGATATGAAATCACAGCTAAGCCCCCGAGTGTGGAGCATGTCCGCACTCGGAGTAGTTTTTGACATAGGCGATACGGAATCGTAGCTAAGCCCCCGAGTGTGGAGCATGTCCGCACTCAGAGTAGTTTTTGACTTAGGCGATACGGAATCGCAGCTAAGCCCCCGAGTGTGGAGCATGTCCGCACTCAGAGTAGTTTTTGACTTTAGGCGATACGAAATCGCAGCTAAGCCCCCGAGTGTGGAGCATGTCCGCACTCGGAGTAGTTTTTGACTTAGGCGATACGGAATCACAGCTAAGCACCCGAGTGTGGAGCATGTCCGCACTCGGAGTAGTTTTTGACTTAGGCGATACGGAATCGCAGCTAAGCACCCGAGTGTGGAGCATGTCCGCACTCGGAGTAGTTTTTGACTTAGGCGATACGGAATCGCAGCTAAGCCCCCGAGTGTGGAGCATGTCCGCACTCGGAGTAGTTTTTCACTTAGGCGATACGGAATCACAGCTAAGCCCCTAAGTGTGGAGCATATCCGCACTCAGAGTGGTTTTTGACTTAGGTGATACAGAATCGTAGCTAAGCCCCCGAGTGTGGAGCATGTCCGCACTGAGAGTAGTTTTTGACTTAGGCGATACGGAATCGCGGCTAAGCCCCGAGTGTGGAGCATGTCCGCACTCGGAGTAGTTTTTGACTTAGGCGATATGGAATCGCGGCTAAGCCCCCGAGTGTGGAGCATGTCCACACTCGGAGTAGTTTTTGACTTAGGCGATACGGAATCGCAGCTAAGCCGTGCGATGGTGCGCGAGGCGGCTTAATGATGAAGACGTGCCACATGAAGTGGTGACATGCGGGGCTGTCGAGTAATGAAGACGCATCCGTCGGAATGGCGACGCGTGGGGCGGTGGAGTGATGAAGACGCATCCATCGGAGTGGCGACACGCGGGGCGGCCGAGTAATGAAGACACATCCGTCGGAGTGGCGACACGCAGGGCAGCCGAGTGATGAAGACGCATCCATCGAAGTGGCGACGCGCGGGGTGGCCGAGTGATGAAGACACATCCATTTGAGTGGCGACACACGGGGCGGCCGAGTGATGAAGATGCATCCATCGGAGTGGTGACGCGCGGGGCGGCGGAGTGATGAAGACGCATCCATCGGAGTGGCGACACGCAGGGCGGCCGAGTGATGAAGACGCATCCGTCGGAGTGGCGACGCGCAGGGCGGCCGAGTGATGAAGACCATCCGTCGGAGTAGCGACGCGCGGGGCGGCCGAGTGATGAAGACACATCCATTGGAGTGGCGACACGCGGGGCGGCCAAGTGATGAAGACGCATCCATCGGAGTGGCGATGCGCGGGGCGGCGGAGTGATGAAGATACATCCGTCGGAGTGGAGTTGACCAAGTGACGGCGCATGGGGCGGCCGAGTCGAGCTTGTCGTTGAAGAGGAATCGACCAAGCGACAGCGCGCGGGGTGGCCGAGTCGAGTTTGTCGCCGAATAAATAGCCGATCAAGAGGCGGTGCGCGGGGCAACCAAGTCCATCATGCCATCAAGGAGGCGTTTGAACAAGTGGAAACACATGAATGATCGTCGCTGCGACTGAGCCTGAGTAGCGATGAAGATGGTGCACACATGCGTCGAGTGAACGCGTAACCTGTGTACGAAAAATAGCACAAGCCAACATAAAAAGTTCTTGAAGTAACCTGATATTTGCTGAAATAATTTGTGTAAATAACACCTATAGACACCGCTGGGTGTGCCAGGTGCTTGTTGGTTCGGGACCGGCAAGGGTCTAACATAGTGCAAGATCCGACTGAACTCGTTTGAGTACTAGACCCAAAAGAAGCAGAAGTGAAGTGTTCCCACATAAAAATAAACAACTGAGCGCAGAGGTACACTAGGTGGCGTGGCCTCCGAGTGAACGTCATGTGTGACTTCCTCGACACTCGGTGATGCGGAAACAACTATTTAATTGAATGCAGCGTATGACGAATGACTTAGCTGTCTGATGGTGCAGGAGCGGTCGGGCAAAGTAGACACGTCCGGCTGAGTGGCGATGCATGGAGCTGCCAAGTGACGAAGACGTGTCTCATCGAGTGGAGATGCGCGGAGCTGCCGAGTGACGATGGAGCGTTCAACTGAATGGCGATGCGCGGAGCTGCCGAGTGACGATGGAGCGTCCGACTGAATGGCAATGTGCGGAGCTGCCGAGTGATGACGACGCGTCTAGTAGAGTGGCGGCGCGTGGAGCTGCCGAGTGACGATGGAGCGTCTGGCTGAATGGCAATGTGCAGAGCTGCCGAGTGATGACGACGCATCCAGTTGAATGGCGATGCGCGGAGCTGCCGAGTGATGATGACGCGTCCAGTAGAATGACGGCGCACGGAGCTACCGAGTGACGATGGAGCGTCTGGCTGAATGGCAATGCACGGAGCTGCCGAGTGATGACGACGCGTCCAGTAGTGTGACGGCGCGCGGAGCTGCCAAGTGACGACGACGCGTCTAGTAGAGTGACAGCGCGCGGAGCTGCCGAGTGAAGATGGAACGTCCGACTGAATGGCGATGCGCGGAGCTGCCGAGTGATGACGACGCGTCCAGTAGAGTGACGCCGCGCGGAGCTGCCGAGTGGCGATGGAGCGTCTGGCTGAATGGCGATGCGTTGAGCTGCCGAGTGATGATGACGCGTCCAGTAGAGTGACGGCGCGCGAAGCTGCCGAGTGACGATGGAACGTCCGACTGAATGGTGATGCACGGAGCTACCGAGTGATGACGACGCGTCCATTAGAGTAACGGCACGCGGAGCTGCCGAGTGACAATGGAGCGTCTGACTGAATGGCGATGCGTGGAGCTGCCGAGTGATGACGACGCGTCTAGTAGAATGACGGCGCGCGGAGCTGCCGAGTGGCGATGGAGCGTCTGGCTGAATGGCGATGTGCGGAGCTGCCGAGCGATGACGACGCGTCCAGTAGAGTGACGGTGCGCGGAGCTGCGAGTGACGACGACGCGTCCAGTAGAGTGACGGCGCGCGGAGCTTCCGAGTGACGATGAAACGTCTGACTGAATGGCGATGCGCAGAGCTGCCAAATAACGAAGACGTGCCTCGCCGAGTGATGACGACGCGTATGTAAATTTCAGTTGCGTTTCATCGTGTTAGTAGCTCGAACGGAGTGTCCGTCCGAGTAAACTGCCGTCCGGGGACGATGATAGACGAATGGCCCTGCAAGTTAATAGCAAGCATAATATTTTTTGGTAGACTAAGTATTCCCACCTGCATGCTATTTTGCAGGGAGTAAAGACCACCGATGGCCATGCATGCATGCACAAATTAATAGGTGTGAAAACCGAAAGGTGAGCAATTAAGCCATTAATTTGCAGGAAAAAAACGGAGTCAATCAATCACCCTAATTAGGTACCGGAATCCTTGCCTAATTGGTCGTTTAACGAGATGATTACCTTAGTGAGTGCACGCATGAAATGGTAACTGACACATGGCATGCAATTGGGTTAAGTGCAATTGCCAATTGAGTGCACGCATGCACCAGGACAACCATATGGGAGTGTATGGATGCATCATGCAAGGAGGTGGAGCGCCGTGCGATGAGCATTAATCGGCTGCGGTAATTAGGCCTTCACTCCATGGAGTAACCGGCATTGGAAATCCTCGTCTAATTGGCCGCTTGATAACCTCAACGAAACGGCTAACCCACTACATGAAGAATTTTGAATCCCACGTTATGTACTTGAGACTGCGGGTACGTATTCTCCGATGTAGACGACGTAGATGAAGGAGAAGCAGGTGGTCAGGTAGCGCATGCTGCCGGTGATGTAGGCAAAGGCCGGCGAGTGCGGCGCTGAGCGGCACCCGTGGCATGGGGCCACCGAGCGCGCTGCAGGGCGGATGAGCACGGCGATGGGCTGGCGTGTGCGGTGCAGCACTTCAGCACTCCAAGGGTCGGACGGGTCCAACCTCTTCGCCTTCTCGTCCACATGTGCTCCAGCCATGTGCGAGAGAGCGGCGACGGCGTTCTCATACGAGATCGAAGACGACGAGTGAACGGCACAGAAGCGCGGCGCAATTATGAAATAACCATCTACACCATGGCTCGGTAGACGTCATGCCCCACGGTAGGCGCCAAATGTCGTGGGAGCGATCCTGACATTAAAGAGGGGTAGGATAACGAAGCATGATCTATCGAGATGTAAATGGGTGGCACGGTGGTTTTAGCGAGTTCGGGCCTCTCACGGTGGAGATAACAACCCTACGTCTCGTGCTCCGGAGAGGCTTTGCTTATTTGTCATGAACATTAGTTACATGGTGTATTTGAGAGGGAGAAAGGAGAACCGATCTCTATGCCTGAGCTAAGTCCTAAGACTAATGGCAAGAGAGAGCCAAGGGAGAAGAAAAACTACCCTGAGCTATGTGGTGGGGGTGGCTTATATAGAGTGCACCACCCCCTCATCTCCAATGTTACAAGATGGGGCATTGATGCCATAATGTCGGCCCACTGCAGAACCTTCTCTATGCTTCGACCGGCTTGCCGACTGTTGATCCTAGCATATCCGAGTGAGTCGTACTGCCAAGTGAGCCGTACTATCGAGTGGTTTGTACTGCTGAGTGGATAGTATAAATGTATTTATCTGGACCCACCTGAAATGTGGACCCCATGCTATTAAGATATTTCGACCCTTCATGGGCTTACCTATTTTTTGTATCCCCGACACTCACTTTCTCGATTGCGATTCAACATCGGAAGGTGGCCCTGAATGGAGCCACGGAACAATGGCCGTTGGCTGTTTAGATGGTGATGGACCAACACGACAGCCAATATCTCCTCCTCGTCGTCGGACGACGAATCGTCGGAGTCGCAAAGAAATTATGGAAGAAGAACTCGTCGGCGGAGTCCATTTCGTACCTTGGCAAACTGTCGAACAGCTTGCGGGCATCGAAGAAGGAGACGGCTGGCGAGGGGAGCCGCGGCGCGTGCGGACCAGCTAGCTGCCCAGTTGGCGTCAGACGAGTGGGCCGTCGTCCGACGAGCATGCTGGTTGGGTCTGGCCGGGACGGCGAGGCGGCTTCTTGGTCCGGGGCGACTGTGCGGTGGGGGGAGCGACGGTGGGAAGCAGTTTGCTCCCGATCGGCAAAACGACGGTGGCGGACGACGGAAGGAGTGGACGGCGTTGCTGGACTGATGTAGAGACGACGGCAGCTGGCAGAGTCGTCAGCAAAAATGGGCGGATATGAAGACGACGACATCAACGACGTGTCCGTGCATAACTTCGCCAGACACCTCACGCCTTGCATCCAATCGTTACATTTACGCATCATAGGATAAATTTCCAAAATGTTGCAAAGAAAAATGTTAGGCACAATCTTTGCTGCCCAAAATATCCGGCACCAGCACTCATCCGCTTGTGGCTAGAGAAGCTGATGCCTTTATCCTCCATCTCCGGCAACAATTTTCTCATACGTGGTCAATCCTCATTTGATGGCCCTATCGCCATCCCCCACCGCCTTGCTGGACTGATGTGCTTCACATTTCACAATGAGTGGACACCAGAAAGAATCACGTCTCTGTTACTCTCTTTCTTTCGGTTTAAAAGGCTTATGTGAATCCCTAAATCAATAATTTGATTTATATAAAACAAATTATATGTCATAAAATTTAGTACAACAATAATTCCCACAAAAAAGTTAATGTAATTTAGGAAATATAACATTTGAAGTTTTTAATGATATATTTTTGTGATATAAACTACCGAACGTCGGCAAAACTAATACGCGCCAGCCTTTTGAACCTGCTAGACCGTTGCTGTGTATGCATCTTGGTTTATATAGAAAACCAGCCCTTAGCACATCTCGTGGTGGAAATTTTTTACGATCTCGGTTGTTTAGAATTAAGGGATAATTAATTTGGTGTCCTTAATTGAGTCACACTCATCACTCAAAAAAAAGTTGAGTCACACTCGACAGTTTATTCCTAGTTTTCGAACACACTCATTTCCGTCCAAACCACTTCGCTTCTCTTATACTTTTGTCGTTTGATCATTTGACCATCACATTAAAAACTTCATAAAAAATTCATACTATCTCTGAAAAATTAGAATAAGATGTCAAAATGTACAAAGAAACATAGTCTATATGTACATGTCATTCGCATTCACAACAAAAATGTTGGAAAGTTCCCATCTAAGTTTGAGTTTAAGTCGGAGACTTTCCAACATTTTTTTCAAGAATGCAAATGGCATGCACATATAGGTGATATTTTGTGAAAATTTTGATATCTTATTTGAATTTTTCTGAGTTAGTATGAATATTTTATGAAGTTTTCAATATGACGGCCAAACGGTCAAAGGACAAAAGCATAAGCGAAGCGAAGTGGTTTAAACAGGAACGAGTATTTTGAAAAACTAGGGATAAACCTGTCGAGTGTGACCCAACTAGGGACATAAATTTAATCATCCCTGGAATCAAAGAGCTTCTTTTTTTGACAAATGAATCAAAGAGCTTTTTTTTAGAAATGAATCAGAGAGCTCCTTAATAGCGCTTCAGGCGCCCCTTTCGCACAACTGTGCTCACGCAGTCATGCACTTGGGCCGGCCCAACTCGCTCATTCGCTCCGCTCACAGCTTCCTTTGCCCTCTCCGCTTGCCAATCCCTTCAATCGTTTACGGTTGAGCGGTCAACTATAGCTTGTTTTCTGCAGTGAACTCTTGATTGTTTAACCATTGACTATAAAAAAAAGTAGGTCCGGAAAAATAGCACAAGTTAGAAAGCAGTTTATGAATTCGAAAAGGTCAAAAATTGGAAATGTTAGTGAGTTTTTTTTAAATGTCTTTTACATTTGTGTCCCTAACTCGAACCCACTATTCAGATTTGCTCCTAATTTTAAAGTGTGTCCAAATTTACACCTTTGCCATTAGTTGCACTTATAAAAATGCCCTTCTGTGTCGTTAATGTCTAGTAAAAGGGTGTTGACCACTATCTGGATGTTTGTTAAACATTTTGCCCCTGACTATATGTGTCACTTATGGATAGGACCCACTAAAGAGAAATAAAAAACATATCCACCATCTCACTCATTTACATGTGGGCCCATGGCGGAAAAAAAAGAATCCCACTCTCTCACTTACATGTGGGACCCCACATGTTAGTGTCTAGTTATTTTGTAAAATGATTTAGTAGTTTTGTTAACTGGTAGGGCTCATTGATTAGTCTCACTAATAAGCATATTGTTAATACTAGCTAGGATTAGGGTTAAACTAGTTAATGGGCCCCACATGTCATAGGAAGCACACTTATCCTAATCTAACCATCGACGTTAAGCCGTCGGTGAGCCACGACAGAGGGCATGGGAGCTCAGTCCGGCAACCAAGACGGCGGATAATTTCGTCATACGCGCACCTGGGCTAGTTTTGCGTTGTACTGAAGTGGTAAGGCGAGTAGGGATGGTCGGAGTGTCGGCCATGGCCGAGGCCAGCGGCGATGCCGGTCTAAGCATGTTGGCAAAGGGACTAAAAGGCACAGGGAAGAGAGTATACGGGGTACAGGGAACATAGGGTCACCGAGTGCATGCCAGAGTGCTAGAAAGGGCTGGCGAGGCCCGATAGCGAGCGCATCTACCCCGTCTACGGCCGCCGGAGCTAGGCATCCTGGGGAGGGGGCTGGACGAAGAGGATCTCATCGGCGAGGTGTCTAGAAGATCAACAACATCATATGGATCTCTGCTCTGGTAATTGAGCATCGAGGGATCTCGGAAGACGGCGAATCGAAGATGGAAGCAAACGGACAGAGGCGGCGAAGATGGCAGCGATTGCGGAGTTTAAGGGCCGGCGTCGCTATCGTCGGCATGGTGATTCTCAGATTGATGGGGACATGACGGCGCATCTTCTCGGCGGTATTGGCCACGAAAACGACGACGCTCGGATGAACATGGCGGCAACATGCCCTCAACCTAGGTAGAGGACGAAGATGACGAGGCAGTGGGTTGAGTTGGCTGGGCCGCCATGGGCCAAAACATGAGCGCACCCTTTCTCTTTTCTTTTCCATTTTTTTTAGTTTTTCTAGGGGCAAAAGTATCTAGCAAACGCCTAAAAATGGACAAAGCCTTTTGATTGGTCGGTAACGACACGAAAGGGCATTTTTGTAGTGCAACTGGCAATGAAGGGATAAATTTGAGCATGCTTTGAAATTAGGGACAAATATGAGTAGTGGGTTCGAGTAGGGACACAAATGTAAAAGTTCCTTTAGAAATCACGAACTTGAAAAAGATCATGCATTCGGAAAAAAATCATAGGTTTGAAAAGTTTGCCGATTTAAAAAAACATCACAAATTTTAAAAGTACACGGAATTTCCAAATAATTGGCAGATTTGAATTTTTTTAGCGATTTTGAAAATAAAGTTCACAAGTTTGGCAAAAGTTAAGCATTTTGATTTTTTTTCCACAAAAGTCAAATAATTTTACGTATTTTTAACAAAGTTCACAAATTTGACAAAGTTCATGAATTCTAAAAATACACAAATTTCAAAAAAGAAAATAAAAAGAAAAAAGTGAAGGAAAAAAGGGAAATAATTAGAAGTAGAAATGGAAATAGAAAGAGAAAAACTAGACAAAAGTCCCAAATATACAAAAGGAAAACAGGAAGAAAAACAGTGAGAAAACTTCCAAAAACTTTCCAAAACCGGATGGGAACTGGAAGCTTCCCAAAATAAGGAATAGCTCTCTCCCGTGAAAACCTTAGATGGACCGGCCATCCAGAACGCCTTCATTCGCTAGTTAACGAAATACGCGTGAAATGACACAAAGGGCACCGCATAGGACTTTAGGTTAGAATTAGCACCCATGCTCGTGCGTTGCAAGGGATGACATAATTTATTTTAAATAATTTTATTATTATAAATACTAAAATTGTTCAACCGGTGCATATGTATAGAATACCACAATCATGACGACAGGAACTCGTCCAACGGTGACATGTCGGGTTGCAGTAGCATCTCAACTTTGTCAGCGTAGCGGACACCCCCGACGGCTACAAAATCCTCAGTTCTACCTACTCGGTCAAGCGTGACATGTGATGCGGATCTGTGCGGAGGTTGGCGGGAGGTATTTCCGCAGTGCAATGTGCAACATCCGAACTCACTAGTCCCTACACTGGCTCCCCGTCCCGTTCCTGCTTGGCTTTGTGGTAGATGTTGTAGATGCCTCCTTTTTGGTCACCATGTAGCGGTTTGTCCAAATCCTTTTAGGTGTTCTCGATGCCCTAAGAATGTTCATCGAGGGCGTGAGTGCCGTAATGTGTGGCGTCTACTCAGCTTTTTGGGAAGCCCTATTGTGTCGTCGTTGCCACGCCTCCCCATCAGTCACCAACAAGATCCACCTCCTTGCAAGGTCTAGAAAGAAGCCTCACCCCTCTCGAAGACGTTTTGTCATGATTCTTGGGCATTGATCATTGTCGTTCCTACTGGCTTTGTGGCCTCGACGTATATCCCAGTGCGACTTGCCTTGGAGCGGTAGGTTGAGCTGCTGCACTCATAGCTCCTTGGTATGGATTCCTTCCAGCTTGAGGATACGGTGCAATCTCTGCGTGATGTCATTGACTCCATGCAAGGTTGGATGTTGCGGATGGAAAGCTTCATGGAGCGTGTTGAGGCTGCACTAGGCGAGCTCTCCATGGAATCGCCTGTGTTGAAGACTACTCACGTATTGTGCTCTTTGGTTGTGTCTGTAGGGTAACGTTGCATGGGAAACAAAAAAATTCCTACGCACACGCAAGATCTATCCATGGTGATGAGCATCTACGAGAGGGAAAGTGGATATACATACCTTTGTAGATCACTAAGCGGGAAGCGTTAAGAAACACGGTTGGTGTAGTCGAACGTCTTCGCGATCCAAATCGCCGATCATCCCGTGATCTCATCACGATCCGTCCCGCGATCCAATCACGGCCCGTCCCGCGAACTCATCACGATCCATCCCGCGATCTCATCACGATCTGTCTCGCGATCTTGATCACCGTCCTTCCGATCTAGCGCCGAACGGACGACACCTCCACGTTCAGCACACGTACATCTCGATGACGATCTCCGCCTTCTTGATCTAGCAAGAGGGAGCGAACATGTAGATGAGTTCTCCGGCAGCGCTACGACATTGCGGCGATGGTGGTGGAGCTATTCTAGTAGGGCTTCGCCTAAGCACCGCTGAAAACCGATCTAGAGGAGAAACTGCGATCTAGAGGAGAGGTAGCACGTGGCTATTAGGGTTAGCTTTTTCCTCTAAATCCTCTAGTATATATAGGAGGGAGGGAGGGGAGGAGTCAGCCTCAAACCCTCAAGGTTTGGTCGAAATTGGAGGTGGAGGAGTCCTACTCCAATCCTATTAGGAGTAGGATTCCTCCTTTCCACTTGGAAACTCTTTCCACCTCTCCACCTTTGGATTTTTTCCTTCTCAAACCACTCCAACCGAAAGGGACCATAGTGGAGGCTTCGGCCAGCCCACCAGGGGCTGTTTTACCTCCTCCCACATCCCATGTAGCCTCTTGGATCGAAATACCTCTCCTGATGGTCCCTCGGTGCACTACCGGCACTCCCGGTACACTACCGATGAGCCCGAAACTTTTTCGGCGACGAAAACAGGACTTCCTATATATCAATATTTACCTCCGGACCATTACGGAGCTCCTCGTGACGTCCGGTATCTCATCCGGGACTCCTAACAACCTTCGGTCACCACCATGCATAACTCTATACTACCGAAACATCACCAAACCTTAAGTGTGCAGACCCTGCGGGTTCGAGAACTATGTAGACATGACCAAGACACCTCTATGGTCAATAACCAATAGCAGGACCTGGATGCCCATATTGGTTCCTACATATTCTACGAAGATCTTTATTGGTCGAACCTCTATGTCAAGGATTCAGTTAATCCCGTATGATATTCCCTTTGTTCTTCGGTATGTTACTTGCCCGAGATTCAATCGTCGGTATCTCCATACCTAGTTCAACCTCGTTACCGGCAAGTCTCTTTACTTGTTCTGTAACATAAGATCCCATGACTAACAGTTAGTCATATTGCTTGCAAGGCTTGTTGTGATGTTGTATTACCGAGTGGGCCCTGAGATACCTCTCCCTCACACGAAGTAACAAATCCCAGTCTTGATCCATGCCAACCCAACAGACACCCTTGGAGATACCTGTAGAGTACCTTTACAGTCACCCAGTTACGTTGCGACGTTTGATCCACACAAGGCACTCCTCCGGTGCCAGTGAGTTGCATGATCTCATGGTCATAGGAACAGATACTTGACATGCAGAAAATAGTAGCAATAAACTGACATGATCATATGCTACGTTTGTAGTTTGGGTCTTGTCCATCACATCATTCTCCTAATGACGTGATCCCGTTATATAATGACATCTCATGTCCATGACTAGGAAACCATAGCCATCTTTGATCAACGAGCTAGTCTATTAGAGGCGTACTAGGGACATGGTGTTGTCTATGTATCCACACATGTATTTGAGTTTCCGATCAATACAATTATAGCATGGATAATAAACGATTATCATGAACAAGGAAATATGATAATAACTAATTTATTATTGCCTCTAGGGCATATTTTACATACAACCTTTCCTCAAGTAAATTGTTAAGGAAACAATGTTTTGACATCCATCTGCTAGATTTCATAATTGGAAAATGCAGCAACTGCTAACTAATTCCAATAGACTTTAGCATCACTACGAGTGAGAAAGTCTCATCGCAGTCAACTCCTTGAACTTGTCGTAAATTTCTTTGCAACAAGTCGAGCTTTACAAATGGTGACATTTACCATCAGCGTATTGTTGGAAATATGCCCTAGAGGCAATAATAAATTAGTTATTATCATATTTCCTTGTTCATGATAATCGTTTATTATCCATGCTATAAATTGTACTGATCAGAGACTTAGATGCATGTGTGGATACATAGGCAAAACCATGTCCCTAGTATGCCTCTAATGGACTAGCTCGTTGATCAAAGATGGTTAAGGTTTCCTAGCCATGGACATGAGATGTCATTTGATAACGGGATCACATCATTAGGAGAATGATGTGATGGACAAGACCCAAACTACAAACGTAGCATATGATCGTGTCAGTTTATTGGTACTGTTTTCTGCATGTCAAGTATATGTTCCTATGACCATGAGATCATGCAACTCACGGACATCGGAGGAGTGCCTTGTGTGTATCAAACGTCGCAACGTAACTGGTGACTATAAATGTGCTCTACAGGTATCTCCGAGGGTGTCTGTTGAGTTGGCATGGATCAAGACTGGGATTTCTTACTCCATGTGACGGAGAGGTATCTCAGGGCCCACTCGATTATGCAACATCACAATAAGCCTTGCAAGCAATGTTACTAAGTGTTAGTCACGGGATCTTGTATTACGGAACGAGTAAAGAGACTTGCCGGTAACGAGGTTGAACTAGGTATGGATTGTTGGGGAACGTCGCATGGGAAACAAAAATTTTCCTACGCACACGCAAACCTATCCATGGTGATGAGCATCTACGAGAGGGAGAGTGGATCTATGTACCCTTGTAGATCGCTAAGCGGGAAGCGTTAAGAAATGCGGTTTGTGTAGTCGAACTTCTTCGCGATCCAAATCGCCGAGCGTCAGGCGATCCAATCACGAACCGTCCCGCGAACCAATCACGAACAGTCCCGCGATCCAATCACGAACCGTCCCGCGATCTCGTCATGATCCGTCCCGCGATCCAATCATGAACGTCTCGTGGCCTTGATCACGATCCTTCCGATCTAGTACCGAACGGACGGCACCTCCGCGTTCAGCACACGTGCATCTTGATGACGATCTCCACCGTCTTGATCCAGCAAGAGGAGGTGGAGAGGAGAGAGAGTTCACCGGCAGCGTGACGGTGCTCCGGTGATGGTGGTGGTGGAGCAATTCCGGCAGGGCTTCGCCTAAGCGCTGCAGAAATCCGATCTAGAGGAGCACCGGTGAAATGGGTAACACGTGGCCGTAAGTTGTTTCCCGTGTGCTAGCCCTGCCCCTTTATTTATATGTTGAGCCCTGGGGTCTAATCTTGGAGCAAAAACCTCTACAAGGTCGGTTTTGCCCGCACAAGGTCGGTTTGGCCCGCAAGGAAAGACTCCAACTCGGATCCCTGCAGTCCCGCGCACAAGCGGTAGTACCGCTTCACGAGCGGTAGTACCGCTTCACAAGCGGTAGTACTGCCCTACTGCTTAAGGCAGCAGCAAAACTTCCTTTTGCCCTTTCCAATACCTCGTGGGTTTTACCCCATTGGTCCATATAAAGTGTTGCTATACCCGAACACTTCGGTAAATATCCGGAACCCCTTCCGGTTAATTCTGGAACTCTTCCAGAGATCAAAAAACTATTATCACATATATCAATCTTTATCTCCAGACTCTTCTGGAGATCCTCATCATGTCCGGGATCATATCCGAGACTCCGAACATCCTTCAGTCACCACCATACATAACACTATACTACCAAAACGTCACCAAACCTTAAGTGTGCAGACCCTGCGGGTTCGAGAACTATGTAGACATGACCGAGACACCTCTACGGCCAATAACCAATGGCGGGACCTGGACGTCCACATTGGTTCCTACATATTCTACGAAGATCTATCGTTCGAACCTCTATGTCAAGGATTCAGTTAATCCCGTATAATGTTCCCTTTGTTCTTCGGTATGTCACTTGCCCGAGATTCGATCGTTGGTATCTCCATACCTAGTTTAATCTCGTTACCGGCAAGTCTCTTTACTCGTTCCGTAATACAAGATCCCGCAACTAACAATTAGTCACATTGCTTGCAAGGCTTATTGTGATGTTGCATTACCGAGTGGGCCCCGAGATACCTCTCCGTCACATGGAGTAACAAATCCCAGTCTTGATCCATGCCAACTCAACAGACACCATCGGAGATACCTGTAGAGCACCTTTATAGTCACCCAGTTACGTTGCGACGTTTGATACACACAAGGCACTCTTCCGATATCCGTGAGTTGCATGATCTCATGGTCATAGGAACATATACTTTGACATGCAGAAAACAATAGCAATAAATTGACACGATCAAATGCTACGTTTGTAGTTTGGGTCTTGTCCATCACATCATTCTCCTAATGATGTGATCCCGTTATCAAATGACATCACATGTCTATGGCTAGGAAACCCTGACCATCTTTGATCAACGAGCTAGTTCACTAGAGGCATACTAGGGACACATTGTTGTCTATTCACCCACACATGCAGTGTGTTTCCGATCACTACAATTATAGCATGGATAATAAACGATTATCATGAACAAGGAAATATAATAATAAACACTTTATATATTGCCTCTAGGGCATATTTCTAACAGTCTCCCACTTGCACTAGAGTCAATAATCTAGTTCACATCACTATGTGATTTACATGGTAATAAATCGAACACCCATACAGTTCTGGTGTTGATCATGTTTAGCCCTTGGAAGAGGTTTAGTCAACGGGTCTGCCACATTCAGATCCGTGTGCACTTTGCTAATATTTATGTCCTTCTCCTCGATGTAGAACCGGATGAAGTTGAAGCGTCGCTTTATGTGTCTGGTCCTCTTGTGAAACCTTGGTTCCATGGCTCGAGCAATGGCACCAGTGTTGTCACAGAACAGGTTTATTGGATTTAGTGCACTGGGCACTACTCCAAGATCTGTCATGAACTGCTTCATCCAGACACCTTCCTTCGCTGCCTCCGAGGCTGCGATGTACTCCGCTTCACACGTAGAATCAGCTACCACGCTTTGCTTGGAACTGCACCAGCTTACCGCTCCCCCGTTAAGAATAAATACGTATCCGGTTTGCGATTTAGAATCGTCCGGATCAGTGTCAAAGCTTGCAGCGACGTAACCCTTTACGACGAGCTCTTCATGACCTACATAAACGAGAAACATGTCCTTAGTCCTGTTAAGGTACTTAAGGATATTCTTGACAGCTTGCCAGTGCTCCATTCCAGGATCACTTTGAAACCTTCCAGCCATACTTATGGCAAGGCTGACATCGGGTCTTGTGCACAGCATTGCATACATGATAGAGCCTATGGCTGAAGCATAGGGGATGACGCTCATATTTTCTTTATCTTCTGCAGTCACTGGGCATTGAGTCTTACTCAACTTCACACCTTGTAACACAAGCAAGAACCCTTTCTTGGACTATTCCATTTTGAACTTCTTGAAAACTTTATCAAGGTATGTGCTCTGTGAAAGTGCTATTAAGCGCCTCGACCTATCTCTATAGATCTTAATGCCTAATATGAAAGCAGCTTCTCCTAGGTCCTTCATTGAAAAACTCTTATTCAAATATTCCTTCACGCTTTCCAGCATTTCTATATCGTTTCCGATCAGCAATATGTCATCCACATATAACACTAGAAACGCTATAGAGCTCCCACTCACTTTCTTGTAAATACAAGCTTCTCCATAAACTTGTATAAACCCAAATGCTTTGATCACCTCATCAAAGTGCTTATTGCAACTCCGAGATGCTTGCACCAGTCCAAAAATGGATCGCTGGAGTTTGCAAACTTTGTCAGCATTCCCTGGATCGACAAAACCTTCGGGTTGCATCATATACAACTCTTCCTCAAGGAAACCGTTGAGGAACGCCGTTTTGACATCCATCTGCCAAATTTCATAGTCGAAATAAGCAGCTATTGCCAACATGATTCTGACACACTTAAGCATCGCTACGGGTGAGAAAGTCTCATCGTAGTCAACTCCTTGAACTTGTGAAAAACCCTTTGCCACAAGTTGAGCTTTATGGACGGTGACATTACCGTCCGCGTCCGTCTTCTTCTTATAGATCCATATGTTTTGAATGGCCTTTCGCCCTTCAGGTAGTACTTCCAAAGTCCATACTTTGTTTTCATACATGGATCACATCTCAGATTTCATGGCCTCTAACCATTTCTTGCAATCCGGGCCCATCATTGCTCCTCCATAGCTCGTAGGTTCATTGTTGTCCAACAACATGACCTCTAAGACAGGGTTGCCGTACCACTCGGGAGTAGTACGCGTCCTTGTCGACCTACGAGGTTCAATAGCAACTTGAACCGAAGCTTCATGATCATCATCATTAACTTCCTCTTCTACCGTCGTAGGTTCCACAAAAACATCTTTTTGTGCTGCGCTACTCTCTGGTTGAAGTAAAGGTACAATAACCTCATCAAGCTCTATTTTCCTCCCACTCAATTCTTTCGAGAGAAACTCTTTCTCAAGAAATGTTCCGTTCTTACCGACAAACACTTTGCCTTCGGATCTGAGATAGAAGGTATACCCGACTGTCTCTTTCGGGTATCCTATGAAGACGCATTTTTCCGCTTTGGGTTCCAGCTTTTCAGGCTGAAGCTTTTTGACATAAGCATGACATCCCCAAACTTTAAGAAACGACAACTTCGGCTTTTTGCCAAACCACAATTCATATGGCGTCGTCTCAATGGATTTCGATGGTGCCCTATTTAAAGTGAATGCAGCTGTCTCTAATGCATAACCCCAAAACGATAGTGGCAAATCGGCAAGAGACATCATAGAATGCACCATATCTAATAAGGTCCGATTACGACGTTCAAACACACCATTACGCTGTGGTGTTCCGGGCGGTGTCAACTGTGAAACAATTCCACACTGTCTTAAGTGACTGCCAAACTCATAACTCAGATATTCACCTTCTCGATCAGATCGCAGAAATTTAATCTTCTTGTTACGATGATTCTCAACTTCACTCTGAAATTGCTTGAACTTTTCAAATGTTTCAGACTTGTGTTTCATCAAGTAAATGTACCCATATCTACTCAAGTCATCAGTGAAGGTGAGAAAGTAACGATAACCACCGCGCGCTTCAACATTCATTGGACCGCACACATCAGTATGTATGATTTGCAACAAGTCACTCGCCCATTCCATTGTTCCAGAGAACGGCGTTTTGGTCATCTTGCCCATCAGGCATGGTTCACATGTGTCAAGTGATTCAAAATCAAGTGACTCCAAAAGTCCATCAGCATGGAGCTTCCTCATGCGTTTTACACCAATATGACCTAAACGGCAGTGCCACAAGAAAGTGGTACTATCATTAACAACTCTACATCTTTCGGCATCAATGTTATGAACATGTGTGTCATCACTATCAAGATTCAAAATGAATAAACCCCTAACATTGGGTGCATGACCATAAAAGATATTACTCATATAAATAGAACAACCTTTATTCTCTGATTTAAATGAGTAACCGTCTCGCAATAAACAAGATCCAGATATAATGTTCATGCTTAACGCAGGCACTAAATAACAATTATTCAGGTTCATCACTAATCCCGATGGTAATCGAAGAGAGAGCGTGCCGACGGCGATCACATCAACCTTGAAACCATTTCCCACGCGCATCGTCACTTCGTCCTTTGCCAGTCTTCGTTTATACCGTAGTTCCTGCTTTGAGTTGCAAATGTGAGCAACCGAACCGGTATCAAATACCCAGGCACTACTACGAGAACTAGTAAGGTACACATCAATAACATGTATATCATATATACCTTGTTTGTCGTTGGTCGCCTTCTTGTTAGCCAGGTACTTGGGGCAGTTCCGCTTCCAGTGACCAGTTCCCTTGCAATGAAAGCACTCAGTTTCTGGCTTGGGTAGCAACTGCTTAGGCTTCTTTGTAGGAGTAGCAACTGCTTTCCCACCCTTCTTGGTTTTACCCTTCTTGCCTTTGCCCTTGCCATTTTTCTTGAAACTAGTGGTTTTATTGAACATCAACACTTGATGTTCTTTTTGGATTTCAGACTCAGCGACTTTCAGCATCGCAAACAGCTCGGCTGATGACTTGTTCATCCCGTGCATGTTATAGTTCATCACAAAACTCTTGTAACTAGGTGGTAGTGATTGAAGAACTCTATCAATGATCGCCTCTTCTGGAAGGGCAATTCCCAACTCAGCTAGACGGTTTGATTACCCAAACATTCTAAGTATATGCTCACTGATAGACCCGTTCTCCTCCATCTTGCAAGCATAGAATTTATCGGAGGTCTCATACCTCTCGATCCGGGCATTCTTCTGAAAGATAAACTTCAACTCCTGGAACATCTCATATGCTCCATGATGTTCAAAACGTCTTTGAAGTCCCGGTTCTAAGCCATACAATATTGCACACTGAACTATTGAGTAGTCTCTAGCACGAGCCTCCCAAGCGTTCTTAACGTCTTCGGAGGTCATGTCTTCTGGTTGGTCACCAAGCGGTGCATCAAGGACATATTGTTTCTGGGAAGCCGTAAGGATAATCCTCAGATTACGGGCCCAATCAACAAAGTTACTTCCGTCATCTTTCAACTTAGCTTTCTCTAGGAACGCATTAAAATTCAGGGGTGCTACTGCGCGAGCCATTGATCTACAACATAAATATGCAAAGGTTACTTAGACTATTGTTCATGATAATGAGTTTAGTTAATCAAATTACTAAAGCTCCCACTCAAATTGACATCCCTCAGGTCATCTGAGTGTCACATGATCCAAATTCACCAACTCAAGTCCGATCATCACGTGAGTTAAGTTGGCTTTAATGGTGAACATCACTATGTTGATCATATCTACTATATGACTCATGTTCGACCTTTCGGTCTCTTGTGTTCCGAGGCCATGTCTGTACATGCTAGGCTCGTCAAGTTTAACCCGAGTGTTCTGCACGTGCAAATCTGGCTTGCACCCGTTGTATGTGAACGTAGAGTCTATCACATACGATCATCATGTGGTGTCTCGACATGACGAACTTTCGCAATGGTGCAAACTCGGGGAGAACACAATTCATCTTGAAATTCAAGTGAGGGATCACCTTATAATGCTACCACCGTACTAAGCAAAACAAGGTGCATAAAAGGATTAACATCTCATGCAATTCATAAGTGACATGATATGGCCATGAACTTGTGTTTAAGATCTCCATCTTCGAAACACCGGCATGATCTCCATCGTCACCGGCATGACACCATGATCTCCATCATCTTGATCTCCATCAACGTGTCGCCATCGGGGTTGTAACGCCCTGCATGCTTCTACTACTACTGCTACCGTTTAGCGATAAAGTAAAGCATTACATAGCACTTAATGATTGACACGCAGGTCATACAATAATTAAAAACAACCCTATGGCTCCTGTCGGTTGCCGTATTCATCGACATGCAAGTCGTGATAATCTATACATCACATGATCATCTCATACATCACATATATCACATCATGTAATTGGCCATATCATATCACAACATACCCTGCAAAAACAAGTTAGACGTCCTCTAATTGTTGTTGCATGTTTTACGTGGCTGCTACGGTTATCTAGCAAGAACAATTCTCACCTACGCAAAAACCACAACGGTGATACACTAGTTGCTTTTCAACCTTCTCAAGGACCACCTTTGTCGAATCCGATCCAACTAAAGTGAGAGAAATTGTCACCCGCAAGCCATCTAGGCAACAAGTTGCATCGAGGGAACCGGTCTCTCGTAAGCGTACGAGTAATGTTGGTCCGGGCCGCTTCATCTCACAATCCCGCTGAACCAAAATACGACCAAGGGAGGAAGCAATCTAAGCATCAACGCCCACAAACCTTTTGTGTTCTACTCGAGATCTCATCGAACCATCAACCTAGCTCATGATGCCACTGTTGGGGAACGTCGCATGGGAAACAAAAAATTTCCTACACACACGCAAACCTATCCATGGTGATGAGCATCTACAAGAGGGAGAGTGGATCTACATACCCTTGTAGATCGCTAAGCGGGAAGCGTTAAGAAACGCGGTTGGTGTAGTCGAACTTCTTCGCGATCCAAATCGCCGAGCGTCCCGCGATCCAATCACGAACCGTCCCGCGAACCAATCATGAACCGTCCCGCGATCCAATCACAAACCGTCCCACGATCTCGTCATGATCCGTCTCGCGATCCAATCACGAACGTCTCGTGGCCTTGATCACGATCCTTCCGATCTAGTACCGAACGGACGGCACCTCCGCGTTCAGCACACGTGCAGCTTGATGACGACCTCCGCCGTCTTGATCCAGCAAGAGGAGGTGGAGAGGAGAGAGAGTTCACCGGCAGCGTGACGGTGCTCCGGTGATGGTGGTGGTGGAGCAATTCCGGCAGGGCTTCGCCTAAGCGCTGCAGAAATCCGATCTAGAGGAGCACCGGTGAAACGGGTAACACGTGGCCGTAAGTTGTGTCCCGTGTGCTAGCTCTGCCCCTCTATTTATATGTTGAGCCCTAGGATCTAATCTTGGAGCAAAAACCTCTACAAGGTTGGTTTTTCCCACACAAGGTCGGTTTGGCCCGCAAGGAAAGACTCCAACTCGGATCCCTGCAGTCCCGCGCACAAGCGGTAGTACCGCTTCACGAGCGGTAGTACCGCTTGAGCGGTAGTACCGCTTCACAAGCGGTAGTACTTCCCTACTGCTTAAGGCAGCAGCAAAACTTCCTTTTGCCCTTTCCAATACCTCGTGGGTTTTACCCATTGGTCCATATAAAGTGTTGCTATACCCGAACACTTCGGTAAACATCCGGAACCCCTTCCGGTTAATTCTGGAACTCTTCCAGAGATCAAAACACTATTATCACATATATCAATCTTTATCTCCAGACTCTTCCGAAGATCCTCGTCATGTCCGGCATCATATCCGAGACTCGGAACATCCTTCGGTCACCACCATACATAACTCTATACTACCAAAACGTCACCAAACCTTAAGTGTGCAGACCCTGCGGGTTCGAGAACTATGTAGACATGACCGAGACACCTCTACGGCCAATAACCAATGGAGGGACCTGGACGTCCACATTGGTCCCTACATATTCTACGAAGATCTATCGGTCGAACCTCTATGTCAAGGATTCAGTTAATGCCGTATAACGTTCCCTTTGTTCTTTGGTATGTCACTTGCCCGAGATTCGATCGTCGGTATCTCCATACCTAGTTTAATCTCGTTACCGGCAAGTCTCTTTACTCGCTCCGTAATACAAGATCCCGCAACTAACAATTAGTCACATTGCTTGCAAGGCTTATTGTGATGTTGCATTACTGAGTGGGCCCCGAGATACCTCTTCGTCACACGGAGTAACAAATCCCAGTCTCGATCCATGCCAACTCAACAGACACCATCAGAGATACCTGTAGAGCACCTTTATAGTCACCCAGTTACGTTGCGACGTTTGATACACACAAGGCACTCCTCTGATATCCATGAGTTGCATGATCTCATGGTCATAGGAACATATACTTTGACATGCAGAAAACAGTAGCAATAAACTGACACGATCAAATGCTACGTTTGTAGTTTGGGTCTTGTCCATCACATCATTCTCCTAATGATGTGATCCCGTTATAAAATGACATCACATGTCTATGGCTAGGAAACCCTGACCATCTTTGATTAACAAGCTAGTTCACTAGAGGCATACTAGGGACACATTGTTGTCTATTCACCCACACATGCAGTGTGTTTCCGATCACAATAATTATAGCATGATAATAAATGATTGTCATGAACAAGGAAATATAATAATAAACACTTTATATATTGCCTCTAGGGAATATTTCCAACATGGATATACCAACGATCGAATCTCGGGCAAGTAACATACCGAAGAACAAACGGAACATCATACGGGATTAACTGAATCCTTGATATAGAGGTTCGTCCGATAAAGATCTTCATAGAATATGTAGGAACCAATATGGGCATCCAGGTCCCACTATTGGTTATTGACCGTAGAGGTGTCTCGGTCATGTCTACATAGTTCTCGAACCTGCAGGGTCTACACACTTAAGGTTCGGTGACGTTTCGGTAGTATAGTGTTATGTATGGTGGTGACCGAAGTTTGTTCGGAGTCCCGGATGAGATTCCGGACGTCATGAGGAGCTCTGGAATGGTCCATAGGTAAAGATTGATATATACGAAGTCCCATTTTGGTCGCCGGAAAAGTTTCGGGCTAATCGGTAATGTACCGGGAGTGCCGGTAGTGTACCGGGAGACCACCGGGAGGGGTATTTCGACCCAAGAGGATTCATGGGATGTGGGAGAGTAAATACCAGCCTTTTGTGGGCTGGTGGAAGTCCCACACAAGGCCCATGCGGCTGGGAGAAAAAGCCCAAAGGGAAAAAGGTGGAAAAAGGCCAAAAAAAGGAGGAATCCTAGTCCTACTAGGATTGGAGGAGGAGTCCTCCTCTCCTCCCCACTTTGGTCGACCCAAGGGCTGTATTTTTGGCATCCAAGACTCCTCCTCCTCTCCTCCTATATATACTAGAGGATTTTAGGGTTTAGGCACAGAATTTTCAGCCACGTGCTACCCGTTCCTCTAGTGCATAGTTTCTCCTCAAGATCGGTTTTCTGCAGTGCTTAGGCGAAGCCCTGCCGGAATTGCTCCACCACCATCGCCGGAGCGCCGTCATGCTGCCGGTGAACTATTCTTCCTCTCCACTTCCTCTTGCTGGATCAAGACGGTGGAGATCGTCATCAAGCTGCACGTGTGCTGAACGCGGAGGTGTCGTTCGTTCGGCGCTAGATCGAAAGGACCGTGATCAAGATCGCGAGATGGTTCGTGACGAGTTCGTGGGACGGATCGTGATGAGTTCGCAGGATGGATCGTGATCAAGATCACGAAACGGATCGTGATGAGTTCGCGGGATGGATCGTGATGAGTTCACGGGACGGATCGTGATGAGATCGTGGGACGCTCGGCGATTTGGATCGCGAAGACGTTCGACTACACCAACCGCGTTTCTTAACGCTTCCCGCTTAGCGATCTACAAGGGTATGTAGATCCACTCTCCCTCTCATAGATGCTCATCACCATGGATAGATCTTGCGTCTGCATAGGAAATTTTTTGTTTCCCATGCAACGTTCCCCAACACGTATGTCTTCATTTTAAGGATCCATTTGTACTCAACGACCTGTCGTCCAACGAGCAAGTCTACCAAATTCTATACTTGGTTTTCATACATGGATCCTATCTCGGATTTCATGGACTCTAACCATTTGTCGGAATCCAGGCCCATCATTGCTTCTCCATAGCTCCTAGGCTCATCGTTGTCCAACAACATGATCTCTAAGACAGGGTTGCCGTACCACTCAGGAGCAGTACGCGTCCTTGTCGACCTATGAGGTTTGATAGTAACTTGATCCGAAGCTTCATGATCATCATCATTAACTTCCTCCTCAACTAACGTAGGCTCCACAGAAACAATTTTCTGCGCTGCGCTACTCTCGGGTTGAAACAAAGGTTCAACAACCTCATCAAGTTCTATCTTCCTTCCACTCAATTCTTTCGAGAGAAACTCTTTCTCGAGAAAGGACCCGTTTTTAGCAACAAACACTTTGCACTTGGATATGAGATAGAAGGTATACCCAACTGTTCTTAGGGTATTCTATGAAGATGCATTTGTCCGCTTTGGGTTTGAGCTCATTAGGTGAAAACCCTTTTTCACATAAGTGTCGTAGCGCCAAACATTAAGAAATGACAGCTTAGGTTTCTGCCAAACCATATGGTGTCATCTCAACGGATTTATATGGTGCCCTATTTAAAGTGAATGTAGTTGTCTCTAATGCATAACCTCAAAACGATAGTGGTAAAACGATAAGAGACATCCTAATTCACACCATATCTAATAGAGCATGACTATGACGTTCGGACACACCATCACACTATGGTGTTCCAGGTGGCGTGAATTGTGAAACAACTTTCACATTGTCTAAAGTTGTATGCCAAACTCGTAACTCAGATATTCACTTCCACGATCATATCGCAGACATTTTTATCTTCTTGTCACGATGATCTTAAACTTCACTCTGAATTTGCTTGAACCATTAAAACGATTCAGACTTGTGTTTCATTAAGTAAATATACACTATATCTACTCAAATCATCAGTGAAGTAAGAAGATAACGATATCCACCGCACGCTATAAGACTCATTGGATTGCATACATCAACATGTATCATTTCCAATAAATCACTTGCTCGCTCCATCAATCCGGAAAACGGGGTCCTTAGTCATCTTACCCAAGAGGAATGGTTCACATGTCTCAACCGATTCGAAATCGAATGAGTCCAAAGATCCATCAGCATGGAGTTTCTTCATGCGCTTTATACCAATATGACATTTAGCGGCAGTGCCACAAGTATGTGGTACTATCATTATTAACTTTGTATCTTTTGGCATCAATGTTATGAACATGTGTATTACTACGATCAAGATTCAACAAACCATTCTCACTAGGTGCATGACCATTGAAGGTATTATTCATGTAAACAGAATAACAATTATTCTCTAACTTAAATGAATAACCATGTTGCAATAAATACGATCTAATCACGTTCATGCTCAACACAAAACACCAAATAACATTTATTTAGGTTCGTCACTAATCCCGAAGGTAGAGAGAGCGTGCGATGTCGAACACATCAACCTTGGAAACATTTCCAACACACATCGCCACCTCACCCTTAGCTAGTCTCCGTTTATTCCGTAGCTTTTACTTCGAGTTACTAACATTTAGCAACTGAACCGGTATCCAATACCCAGGTGCTATTAGGAGTACTAGCAAGGTACACATAAATAACACGTATATCAAATACACTTGTGTCGACATTGCCAGCCTTCTTATCTACCAAGTATCTAGGGTTGTTCCGCTTCAGCGACCGCTCACCTCATATTAGAAGCACTTAGTCTCGTGTTTGGGTTCAACTTTGGGTTGCTTCACTGGAGCAGCAACTGACTTGCCATCCATGAAGTTTCCCTCCTTGCCCTTGCTCTTCTCGAAACTAGTGGTTTTACTAACCATCAACACTTGATGCTCCTTCTTGATTTCTACCTTCGCGGTGTCAAACATCGCGAACAGCTCAAGGATCATTATTTCTATCCCTGGCATTTTATAGTTCATCACCAAGTTCTAGTAGCTTAATGACACTGACTTGGAGAACTATATCAACCACTATCTTATCTGGAAGATCAACTCCCACTCGATTCAAGCGATTGTAGCACCCAGACAATATGAGCACATGCTTAACGATTGGGCTATTCTCCTTCATCTTGCAGGCAAAGAATCTTGTTGGAGATCTCATATCTCACAACATGGGCATGAGCCTGAGATCCCAATTTCAGCTCTTAGAACATCTCATATGTTCCGTGACGTTCAAAACGTTTTGGAGCCTCAATTCTAAGCCGTAATGCATGATGCACTAAACTATCAAGTAGTCATCGGAACATGCATGTCATATGTTCACAACATCTACAGACGATGCTAGAGGGGGTGGTGCACCGAGCGGTGCATCAAGGACATAAGCCTTATGTGCAGCAATGAGGACAATCTTCAGATCATGGACCCAGTCCGCAATATTGCTACCATCATCTTTCAACTCTATTTATCTAGGAACATATAGAAATTAAAGGGAGCTACAGCGTGAACTAGTAATCTACAACATAATTTGCAAAGACACAACTGACTATGTTCATGATAATGAGTTCAATTAATCATATTAATGAAGAACTCCCACTCAAATTGACATCCCTCCGGTCATTTGAGTGATACATGATCCAAATTTACCAACTCAAGTCCGATCATCACGTGAGTTGAGGTGGTTTCAATGGTGAACATCATCATGTTGATCATATCTACTATATGACTCATGTTCGACCTTTCGGTCTCTTGTGTTCCGAGGCCATGTCTGTACATGCTAGGCTCGTCAAGTTTAACCCGAGTGTTCTGCATGTGCAACACTGGCTTGCACCCGTTGTATGTGAACGTAGAGTCTATCACACCCGATCATCACGTGGTGTCTCGTTATGATGAACTTTCACAACGGTGCACACTTGGGAAGAACACAATTTATCTTGAAATTAAGTGAGGGATCACCTTATAATGCTACCGTCGTCCTAAGCAAAACAAGGTGCATAAAAGGATTAACATCACATGCAAATCATAAGTGACATGATATGTCCATGAACTTGTGCTTTTGATCTCCATCTTGAAAGCACCGACATGATCTCCATCGTCACCGGCATGACACCATGATCTCCATCATCTTGATCTCCATAACCGTGTCGCCATCAGGGTTATCGCACCCACCATGCTTCTACTACTATTGCTACCATTTAGCGATAAAGTAAAGCATTACATAGCGCTTAATGATTGGCACGCAGGTCATACAATAATTGAAGACAACCCTATGGCTCTTGCCGGTTGCCGTACTCATCGACATGCAAGTCGTGATATTCTATAAAACACATGATCATCTCATACATCACATATATCTCATCATGTAATTGGCCATATCACATCACAACATACCCTGCAAAAACAAGTTAGATGTCCTCTAATTGTTGTTGCATGTTTTACGTGGTTGCTACGGGTACCTAGAAAGAACAATTCTCACCTACGCAAAAACCACAACGGTGATACATAAGTTGCTTTTCAACCTTCTCAAGGACCGCCTTTGTCGAATCCGATCCAACTAAAGTAGGAGAAACAGACACCCGCCAGCCATCTTTGTGCAACGAGGTTACACGTCAGTCGATGGAACCATTCTCTCATAAGCGTACGAGTAAGGTTGGCCCGGGCCGCTTCATCCCACAATACCGCTGAACCAAAACATGACCAAGGGAGGAAGCAATCTAAGCATCAACGCCCACAAACTCTTTGTGTTCTACTCGAGATCTCATCTACACATAGACCTAGCTCTGATACCACTGTAGGGGAACGTTGCATGGGAAACAAAAAATTTCCTACGCACACGTAAGATCTATCCATGGTGATGAGCATCTACGAGAGGGAGAGTGGATCTACATATCCTTATAGATCGCTAAGAGGGAAGCGTTAAGAAACGCGGTTGGTGTAGTCGAACGTCTTCGCGATCCAAATCGCCGATCATCCCGTGATCTCATCACGATCCGTCCCGCAATCCAATCACGACCCGTCCCGCAAACTCATCATGATTCGTCCCGCGATCTCATCACGATCCACCTCGCGATCTTGATCATGGTCCTTCCGATCTAGCGCCGAACAGACGGCACCTCCGCGTTTAGCACACGTACAGCTCGATGACAATCTCCGCCTTCTTGATCTAGCAAGAGGGAGCAGAGAGGTAGATAAGTTCTCCGGCAGCGTGACGGCGTTGTGGCAATGGTTGTGGAGCTATTCCAGTAGGGCTTCGCCTAAGCACCGCTAAAAACCGGTCTAGAGGAGAAACTACGATCTAGAGGAGAGGTAGCACGTGGCTATTAGGGTTAGATTTTTCCTCAAAATCCTCTTGTATATATAGGAGGGAGGGAGGGGAGGAGGCAGCCTCAAACCCTCAAGGTTTGGTCGAAATTGGAGGTGGAGGAGTCCTACTCCAATCCTATTAGGAGTAGGATTCCTCCTTTCCACTTGGAAACTCTTTCCACCCTTGGATTTTTTCCTTCTCAAACCACTCTAGCCGCATAGGCCCTTAGAGGAGGATTCAACCAGCCCACCAAGGGCTGGTTTACCTCCTCCCACAGCCCATGTAGCCTCTTGGGTCGAAATACCTCTCCCGATGGTCCCCCGACACACTACCGGCACTCCCGATACACTACCGATGAGCCCAAAACTTTTCCGACGACCAAAATAGGACTTCCTATATATCAATATTTACCTCCGGACCATTCCGGAGCTCCTCATGACGTCCAGGATCTCATCCGGGACTCTGAAAAACCTTCGGTCACCACCATTCATAACTCTATACTACCGAAACGTCACCAAACCTTAAGTGTGCAGACCCTACGGGTTCGAGAACTATGTAGACATAACCGAGACACCTCTACGGTCAATAACCAATAGAGGGACCTGGATGCCCATATTGGTTCCTACATATTCTATGAAGATCTTTATCAGTCGAACCTCTATGTCAAGGATTTAGTTAATCACGTATGATGTTCCCTTTGTTCTTCGGTATGTTACTTGCCCGAGATTCGATCGTCGGTATCTCCATACCTAGTTCAACCTCGTTACCGGCAAGTCTCTTTACTTGTTCTGTAACACAAGATCATGTGACTAACACTTAGTCATATTGCTTGCAAGGCTTGTTGTGATGTTGTATTACCGAGTGGGCCTTGATATACCTCTCCATCGCACGGAGTAACAAATCTCAGTCTTGATCCATGCCAACCCAACAGACACCCTCGGAGATACCTGTAGAGTACCTTTATAGTCACCCAGTTACGTTGCAACGTTTGATACACACAAGGCACTCCTCCGGTGCCAGTGAGTTGCATGATCTCATGGTCATAGGAACAGATACTTGGCATGCAGAAAACAGTAGCAATAAACTGACACAATCATATGCTACGTTTGTAGTTTGGGTCTTGTCCATCACATCATTCTCCTAATGATGTGATCCCATTATCAAATGACATCTCATGTCCATGACTAGGAAACCATAGCCATCTTTGATCAACGAGCTAGTCTATTAGAGGCGTACTAGGGACATGGTGTTGTCTATATATCCACACATGTATCTGAGTTTCCGATCAATACAATTATAGCATGGATAATAAACAATTATCATGAATAAGGAAATATGATAATAACTAATTTATTATTGCCTCTAGGGCATATTTCCAACAGTGTCTGATGATAACTTTGAGGTCGAGAAGGGAGATGAGCTTCATGGTCATTCTCCCCTCGTGCTAGAGCCTGTTTTCGGGCATCAGCCTCTAAGGGATTGGACAGTGTTGTGTTTATGACTCCGGTACTGTAGATCATACCTGAATTGCAGGAGGTGTGTGTGAGGGGCGGTTCTACCTCTGTCCGTAGGACAATTGAAGGTAGATCCTCCTGAGATATCGATTGTGGCTTTACCGCCACCATCACCTCTGGAGTCTAGCCAGATACTTGATGTCGAGGGTTGTGGTGATTTGGACGTTGCAATCTCTCGCTCACCTAAGTCCATTGAGTGTCAGGCGCCAGCTAGCCTACCTCTCGATATCATGGAGCGCAGAGTTTTAGATGTTGATGCCTTTCCCTCATCCGTGACCATCGAGCATGTGATTCATGTGAGTGGCATAACCATTGAGCCAAGTGTAGTTGCACCTACTCCAAATCCAGATGCTCTCTTCGTGAAAGAACTTTGTGACTTGCTCGTCAGTGTGGAGGTTGCTAGACCTGGTTTGGGTGGGTCAATTGCTTGCCTCCTGACGGGGACACCAATAAGAGGCAAACAAAAGAAGGTGGGCAAAGGCAAGAGTAGCGCCATAGGCAAGGCATCTCTGGCTGGTTGATGGATGATCTTTAGTCTCTCAGCCCATCCTTTTGGATTGGGTTGCTGTTGTGGGTTGGCAGGCGGCTGATGTCTTCCGTCGAGGTGTTCTTATCGAGGGTCACATGGCATAGTAGATGTTGAGATTTGTGGATGCTGTGTAATCATAAAGTATGGTGGGGGCGCATGTGCAGTTGTGGGTTTTCTTATCACATGAGTAGTTAGTATGTGCTTCGTTTGTATTGGTTTTCACCCGGTTTTCCATTATTTAACTGGGCAATTCTCTTCTTCTTAATTAATCGATTAGGCAAAACTTTTGCCTCCGTTTCAGAAAAAAGGTGTCGTGTTAATTCAGTACACTTGTTGGTTTAAAAACATGGATCAATATATGATAAGGAAGCTATCTATAATAACATTCTAATGGGGTTAAAATTAGCTAGTTAACCTAGTATTGTAGGACTACAATCTTGTAATCTTAATTATCCAGAACCGAAAATCTAAAGCTACCTGAGCAGGACTGGTTTGGTGCCTCTAGGGTTGCTTTCTTTTATACAATAGTTAATAGAGCTCCAGGTACCAAATGTTCAGCATTGAGATTTGATTTACCACCATTAGCCCAATGATACCCGTCTTGTGATGAACTAAATAGACAACTTGGAGGCTGGGATGGTTCACGATGGATTGATAAGATGAGTTGAGAACTACATTCATGCATGACCATGGTATGTAACATCCAAATTCCCAAACCAGTCATGTTTTTATGTGTATTCTGTAGGCCTATTTACCTCCAAAAATTTAACAAACATCACACATCTGCTTTTGGAAGAAGAAATTATGGCCCCAAAATAAGAAAATTCAAACTTAGCCTTACCGGTCTACATAACAAAATTAGAAACCATTGCCGATTGTAACAACACAAAAAATCCTTCATACCTAGCCTGCTAGAGGCTGAGACACAAAATAGTTAGAACCACGGCTCCCTTTGTCAGTCTGATGATTACCAGTTCACTACCCCTCAAGTACAGGTGGAGCCCTGTGACCTTCCCGAAGCCCTCGAGGATGGTGGATAAGTTGTCAATATCCCGCTTTATGGGCTTCATGAAAATAGCCGTGTCATCCGAGTAGAGTGAAGTGCGCACAACAGCGTGTCGACCTCTGATTTTGTGGAGTAGGCCTCTCGTCGTGGCAACATGTAGAAGTTGTTGGGGTATGTCAATGGCAATGACGAAGAGAAGAGGCGATAGAGGGTCTCCTTGCCGCAAACACTTCCCATGTTTAATTGGTGGAATAGGCACTCGGTTTAGTAGGATCCGAGAGGATGAAGTGAAAAATAGAGTGGTAAGACCCCCTCGCTGTTGTTCAAGCTTGATATCTGTAAGGTCTTGGACTCAGTAAATGGGAATACATTTTGGATCTTCTGCAAAGACGAGGATTCCCAAGCAAGTTCCGAGAGTGGGTTACCACTCTATTTTTCACTCGAGGGGGAAAGGTTCAAGAGAACATACCCTCGGTAACTTATGTGTAAATAGCACCACAATTTACGCATTGTAGACTTGATAACTTATATACAAACACCCTGGTAACTTTGACACTGGAAAAACAGTTTTTGAAAATATCCGCCAATAGCTTATGTGTAAATAGATGATAATCAATGCACCACAACCATGTTTATTTACGTATATAATATCATGGTAACTTTGACTTTCGAGGAGGGGAAGAGACATTGAAACATACATGATAATTTTTCTGTTAATAGCATAGTTTTTTATGTACTGGGGATCTAATAAGTTACGCACAAGCATAGTGGTAACGCTGACCCGAGGGAGAAGGGTCGTTGAAATATACATCGGTAATTTCTGTGTAAATAATATGGTAGTTTTTGAACAACGGACATGATAACTTATGTTTATCATGGTATCTTGGACATTAAGATTTAACAACCTGATTTGTTTAGCAAGAGTAGCCTAGTACATTTAGTGTGAATTACCTAATAAATCTAACACGAGTAGCCTGATACATCTAGCATGAGGAGTCTTGCTTTAATTAATTCAAACATAGGTATATGTATATAAATTAGATGGCAATCGATAAACGTGCATAAATGATTCGTTAGTCTAGTTAGTTAGCAAAGATAGCTTTGAAAGAAGAGGTCTTGAGGCTGGGCGTTCGGGTTGCCCAAAAAAATCAACTCGGGTAATTCGGTTTTTAAAAAATCGGGTTATGAAAAATGAAACCTGAAATATAGCTAAAAATATAAAACCCCGACAATTTGGGTATCCAAAAATTTGGTTCCGGGTTTCCCAAATTACCCGAATAGGAGCATCACTTCACATCACGGGAGGCCGCTAGGCGGATGGATTGGTGCAGCGCTGCACTTGTGCACGCCGTAAAGGCTCAAGGGAGGCCGTCGAGCATGACACCACGACCGAGTGGCCTGGCGGCTGATGACCCTACCTAGGTTTTGCTGGGAAGTGAGTAGGGATGGTAGTTTTTGGTCTGGACCTTCTGTATGCATGGAGCACTTTTACTAGGCTGCCAAACAATTCGGGTTATTCGGGAAATTTGGGTACCGTGACCGTTTACCCTGATCACCCGAATTAAATTTGAGTTTCCAACATTGATAATTGATATAGTTATTATGTTTTTCGTGTTTGGTTTATATGGGTTGGGCTTTGTATTTTTTGGGTTCGGGCTTCAGATTTAGGGTTTTATGCCCACCGTGAAGACGTCTTATGTTGAACTCCTGCTTTGTATGCATTTTTTTGAAAGGAGAAGAACTGGACGAGAGAAAATCAGAAAACATGCGTTGATGTGATTAGATATTGGACGGGGACGAGAAAAATAAATAGAAAATGTGTGCTGGTGGTCCGGTGGCATTAGCAATCGAGCGGGGACAACAAAAAGAAATAGAAAATGTGCGCGAGCGGCCGAGTGCGATTAAAGATCACAAGGGATTAGCGATTGAGTGAGTGGGCTTAGCAATCGTGGGAGGATCGTTCGCATATATCTTTATCTTTACCTATTAATAAAGCACAAAGTGCTTTTATCGGTTCACCGTCGCGTAATTTTGCTAAAAGCCCCCTGTTGTTTATGAAATCAACCCGTGTTCCACAAAATATGGTTTGCTAACTAGAAAAAACGGTTCAACCTCCCACCGAGAAATAAAAACGAGGCCCATGGGTCATCCTAGTCTCCCCCATGTCTCGGGTTCATGGCGGAGGCAGATCGCGCCTTGCTTTGCAGCGGCGGCGACGTAGCAGCGAGCCATCCTTTATGCATTACACCAAATCATCACTCCGTGTGTGCTTGCGACGGTGACATGCCCCTACCTACCCTAGCACTCAATACACCCATGCATCGTGTACTGATACGTCTTCGACGTATCTACTTTTCCAAGCACTTCTACTCTTGTTTTGGACTCTAATTTACATGATTTGAATGAAACTAATCGGGACTAATGTTGTTTTCAACAGAACTACATTGGTGTTATTTCTGTGCAGAAATAAAAGTTCTCAGAATTGGACGAAACTTATTGTGATTTTTTCTGGGAATTGTAATGAATTATGATGCAAAGACTCACCAGAGGGGGGGTACTTGTGGCCCACGAGGCAACACGGCACAGGCACCACCTAGGTCGCGCCCTGTTGTGTGGTGGGACCCACGAGGCTCCCCTGACCCTATCTCCGATCCTATAAATTAACATATTTGGAGAAAAATAGTGAGAAGTTTTCATCACGATCTACGAGATGGAGCGGCCTCCACCTCCTGTTCATCCTCTAGAGGGTTGATCGGGTGTTCGTTTGGGGCTTCGGAGAAGGCGACTCGTCATCGTCATCATCACCAACCCTTCTCCATCGACTATTCCATGATGCTTACCACTGGGAGTGAGTAATTCCTTTGTAGCTGGTCGGTGATGGGTGTGGATGGAATTGATAATGTAACCGAGTTAATTTGATAGGGCTTGATCCCTAGTATCAATTATGTTTTAATATTGATGTTGCTATGACTTTGCTATGCTTAATGTTTGTCACTGGGCCCCGATTGTCATGATTTCAGATCTGAACCTATTATGTTTTCATGAATATAAGAGTGATTTGGATCCTGTCTTGCAAGTTATACGCACATATTACGTATCTTGATCCGCATACACCAAGATGACAATAATTGGGATTCTTTCTGGTGATTGCCGTAGTTTGAGGAGTTCATATATTCAACATGTGTTAATGCTTTCTTCCAGTTCTCTATTAAAAGGAGGCATTAATATCACTTAGTTTCCAATAGGACCCCGCTACCACGGGAAGGTAGGACAAAAGATTTCATGCATGTTCTTATCGCAAGCATGTATGACTATATATGGAATACATGCCTACATTACATTGATGAATTGGAGCTAGTTCTGTGTCGCTCTAGTGTGTAACTGTTACATGATTGATGCCATCCATATCTTTCCATCGCTGCACCATGGTCTATGCTTTACATATACTGAATCTTGCTAAGTTACTATTGTTGTTCTCACTGTCACTACTGTTATAAAATTGCTGCTATCATTGTTACTGATGCTACTATTATTTTTCATGCTACTAAACCTTTGTTGCAGAGAGATATCCCAGGTGCGGTTGAATTGACAATTCAACTATCAAGGCCGATAAATATTCTTTAGATCCCCTTGTGTCGAATCAATAAATTAGGGTGAAATACTATCCGTGAAGACTGTTGCGATCCCCTATACTTGTGGGTTATCAAGACCTTTGTCTGGTGCCGTTGTCGGGGAGCATAGCTATATTTATTGTGTTAACTTGAGGATATCCAATTGCTACTATGAAGAATCTGAAAGATGCTCGAACTAAGATAGTCCCCTCTCGTACGAGAGGAGGTAAGGAACCGCCATCTAGCTCTGCTTTTGATTCACCTAGTGTTTTGAATTAGCTTATTACACCACCGCGTGTTGCTCGTTCGGATATATCGCTTGAACTTGATGATGCTACTTCTGAAATTAATGATGATACTAATGCTACACTTGATGAAACTAAAATTGTGCCACTGAATGAATTACCTGATGCTCATATTGCTAAAGCTAGAGAACTTGAAAATGTTGAAATCGATGAAGATTTTGAATCACCTACTACACCTCGCTCTCCTAATAAATATGAATTACCCCATGTACCTGAAGGATATGTTATGGATGGGGAAGTAGCTTGGAATTTTCTTGCTTGTGAAAATAGAGATGACTTGAAGAAACTACTATGCAAACTGAAAGGAAAATCTATGATGAAGAAATATTATTGATAAGGATTATGAATTCTTTGTAGACCCCGAGTTGATTCCTATTGTAGAGTCTGATCATTTCCATGGTTATGAAACTGAAACTGTTGTCGGACATCTCACTAAATTGAATGATATTGCTGCTTTGTTTACTAATAACGAAATAATATGTTCCTATTATATCCTTAAGCTTTTTTCCTTTCTCACTAAAAGGCGAGGCTAAATAATGGTTCCTTTCTCTTGCTCCTAGTTGTGTGCGTAGTCCCCGGGATATGCTCCATTACTTCTCTGGAAATTATTTCCCTGCTCATAAGAAACAAGATGCCTTATAGGAGATATTTAACTTTGTGCAAATTGAAGAAGAGAATCTCCCTCAAGCTTGGGGGGCTTCTCCACTTACTTAGAGCTTTGCATGATCATCCTCTTAAGAAAAATAAAATACTTGATATCTTTTATAATGGACTAACCAATGCTTCTAGGGATTTTTTAGATAGTTGTGTTGGTTATGTTTTCAGGGAAAGAATTGTTGGACAAGCTAAAGAACTATTAAATAACATATTGCAAAATGTCGATGATTGGACAATTCCCGAATCACCGTCGGAACCTGTTCAAAAGAAGAGAGGTATTTTGTTCCTTAGTCCTGAAGATATGCAAGAAGCCAAAACATTCATTAAAGAAAAAATGTATTAAAACTTAAGATGTCAAGAAATTACCACCTATCAAAGATATACATGGACTTGAGACCCCGACACGAGTAGTAGAGGTAAATTATGTTCGTACCTTTAATGAAAGTGATGTAGCTTATACTAAGACTCCTACTCAATGCATGGATGAATTCAATAACTATATTGTTAAGCAAGAACATTTCAATAATTATGTCAAAGATCAATTAAGGCATAATGCTATGATGATGGATCGCTTGACTGACTTGATGTTTATAATTTCTAATGATGTTAATGACCTAGGTAAACATGCTTCTATGGTTCATACCCAACTAGACCAAGTTTCTAAGTCACGAAATGATTTGCTTGCTGAGATAAATGATAATATGAATGACCATGTTGTTAGAGTAATGACTAGAGGAGGTCACATGACTCAGGAATCTATTTATCTCGGAGGTCATCCTAAAAGAATAGAACAGGATTCTCAGAGAATTAATCATGATGCACCTAGTCCTTATAATGAGAAAACAAAAAAGAAAAATGATAGGACTTTGCATCCCTCTATTGAACCTATTATAGAAAAACCTGCTGAGAATCATCATGATGTTTCTATTTTCGATGCTAAGACACAACCTGGTAATGAACATTCACCTAGTGATGATGAGAATAATAATGTTCATGTAGATACTTCACCATATAGTAATAAAGAACCTGATAATGATGTGGAAATATAACGTATTGAAGATCTTGATAACCCACCTCCTAAAAATAAATGTTATGAGAATAAAGATTTTCTTGCTAGAAAGCATGGAAAATAAAGAGAGCCATGGGTTCAAAAACCCATGCCATACCCTCATAAGCCTTCTAAGATTAAGGACGAGGAAGATTTTGAGCGCTTTGCTGAAATGATTAAGCCTATCTTTTTGCGCACCCGATTGACTGATATTTTGAAAATGCCTCCGTATGCTAAGTATATCAAGGATATTATTACCAACAAAAAACAATACCCGAGACTAAAATTGCTACTATGCTTGATAATTATTCTTTTGATGGTGGAGTGCCTAAGAAATTGGGAGATCCTGGTATGCCCACAATACCTTGCTCCATTAAACAAAACTATGTTAGAACTGCTTTATGCGATTTAGGAGCTGGTGTTAGTGTTATGCATTTCTCTCTTTATAAGAGACTTCAATAAGCTTACACCTGCTGACATATCTTTGCAAATGGCTAACAAATCCACCGCTATACCTATTGGAATTTGTGAAGATGTTCCTGTTGTGGTTGCAAATGTTACTATCTTGACAGACTTTTTTATTATTGAAATGCCCGAGGACGACGACATGTCGATCATACTTGGTAGACCCTTTTTAAATACTGGCAGGGTGTTATTGATTGCAAAAAAGCAAGGTCACTTTTCATGTCAATTGCAAACAACATACCGTTCATCTTCCGAAGAGGCAAATCTTGGTTAATAATATTAATATCACTAAGCCTGGTGCCATGGTCATCATTGGATAATTCAAAATTCCTCTACCTACTACCAAGAATAAATATTATAATCTTATTGTTGGGGAAATGCAAATCCCCATTGAGGTAACTTAGTGTCATACGAAAATTCTCCGGCTTCATGTCAATTGAAAATGGTTATTAATAAGACTTGATCAACCTTATTAATGGATCATTTTTGAAAGACATGTGGTTGATGAATTTAGTATGCACAACTCTCTGTATTTTTAGTTTGTTGTCTGTTATTTTTAGTTGAATAAAATAAAATATCATGATTATCATGTTTTCTAAGTTTTCTATGCAATAAAAAAAGACCCAAAAATAAAAAGTCTCAGAATGCCACAAAATTTTAACATGATTTTTTATGAAATATTTAAGAATTTGTAGTGTTGAAAACATATCAGGAAGGGGCACCTGTGGGCCACGAGGCAACAGGGCGCGGCCACCCCCTAGGTCGCGCCCTGTTGTGTGGTAGGACCTCGCTTCCATGGAAGGGTAGGACAAAAGATATCATGCAAGTTCTTATCGCAAGCATGTATGACTATATATGGAATACATGCCTAAATTAAATTGATAAATTGGAGATAGTTCTGTGTCGCTCTAGTGTGTAACTGTTACATGATTGATGTCATCCATAACTTTCCACCACTGCACCATGGCCTACACTTTACATATACTGAATCTTTGCTAAGTTATTATTGATGTTGTCATTGTCACTACTGTTACAAAATTGTTGCCATCATTGTTACTGCTGCTATTATTATCTGTCGTTCTACTAAACCTTTGTTGCAGAGAGATATCCTAGGTGCGATGGAATTGACAACTCAACTGTCAAGGCCGATAAATATTTTTAGCTCCCCTTGTGTTGAATCAATAAATTAGGGTGAAATACTATCCGTGAAGTCTGTCGCGATCCCCTATACTTGTGGGTTATCACGTACACGTCATTCCCAACTCCCCTCACGATCTATATTTGGGGGAGGGGTCGCCTCTCGTTCCGCCCCGTGCATCGACCGTGGAAGAGAGAGAGGAAGGGAGGGAGGACGAGGGAGAGGATTCTGGCAGTGGTGTTGCTCAGAATGGCTGCAAAGGAGGAGGCTACTTTGGTTCTAACCTGCAGCGGTCAGTGTGGCACGAGATGGGGGTTGGCTGCTGAAGCGGTGAAACAGGGATTGTTGAAGGTACGTGTGATACAGAAGTTTGGTTGATCTGTCATCAGTCCAAAAGTGTGTTAATATGTGTATTTTGTTGGTACAATTAGGTCACGTGGATGGCTTCACTAAGGATCAATGATCCAACCAAGGAAAGTTAACTTTTCAAGAGATTTGCGTCTTTCATGTTCGTTGGATGAATTTACTCCTACAGCGACCATGTTTGGCCAACTAGGATGAATTTCAAGATATCTACATCATCGTCGTCGTCATTCAAATATTTGGCAATTTAAAAGTTTGGTCAAACCTACAAGAAAGCATGTTCCTCTTATAAGACGATGAATCTATGATATTGCCGGTCATCCCTGGTCTAAAACCATTAACGTCTAGCGTGGCATCATTGATCTTGCTGTTGGCGGTATGTGCATGTCGTTTGTGCTGCATGGCTCCTCGACCGATCTCTGTTGAAAGTTTGAAAGCTATGACTAGTATGTCTGGAAAGTTACGTTGCTAAAATTTTATTTCTAACTGACAATGTGTCTTTGACCAGCTATTTTGTAGGGTACTGGTAGACAGGCTTCATGTTCAGGAATTTGACATACAAGGTGGAGCTTTGATGGATAAATTCCATGACTAATTACCCGCATTTTGAAAATCACAAAACAGTGGGCTAAATATAGACCCGTTGAGCAGATGAAACATCTGCACATATATATAGCATGGTCTGCCTCCTAGCTGCCGCCCTGCTTGCATTTGAGGCTCATTGACATCTCACATGTATGGTAATTTTAGGTAGTTTATTATTGATCTACTTCTATCTTCTACACATTTTTTATATATCCTTCTATTTTGAGACCTTCTATTCTGAGCCATGATATATAATCACACAATAAAGCTATCCCGACACACTCTGATCGCCAGATTGCTTGGGAAATCATATAGACATGACTATTTAATAGTCTATTTTTATCTAATTTGTTCTAACAATTTTTTAGATGTCATTTGATTAAGGACCTGAAACATCACTGCAGTTTGATAACATAATTGGAGTGGCCTCTTATATGCAATTTGATGTCTTAATTTCGTAAATAGGACATTGCTTTAGCGGACATATTGGAGTTGGCTTTGCTAATCAACAAAGGAAGTGGCATGGGTTAACTTGCTAATCTCGTGAATGGTTTTACCATTGTACCCTTCTGAATGTCATTGCACACAGAGTTCGTTGGTCCTCTTGCCTAATATGACGAATTCTACATCTGAAAAAAGTATCAACTCGAGGGTCTGAATTAGGGTAACGCTTTCATATCTTCTAATAAGTTTTGTTGATTTTCAGTTCTTAATCCTATTTCTCAGCATCTCAATTTAGGTTACGTAGATTGGTGCTACAAAACCCATCTGACATCCGTGTCTCATAGCTGATTTTCATTATTTATATTCATCATACTATTTTGAACTCTTTATCTCCTTTAAATTAGAAAGTGATGGTTCATTTTAACATTTGATATGAGTGAAACTTCATATGTTGTTAGCATTGCGTGACATCCTGATTTCTAGGTTTCAGTTTTGTTATGTAAAGTCGCGACCCTTGTTTAAGTAAGAAATTTGAACCTCGGAAAATATGGATGTTGCACATGGCAAAGTTTTATTTCTTAAATTCCGCCCCTCTTCCCTCCTCCCCTTTCGCTTACTTCCTGCATAGGCGGACGATTTGAAAGAAAATATTGAAGCACCAAGTTGATGTATTTGCTGGTGTGGCATTCTTCAGTTCGAGGAGCTTCGTGTAGGGATCGCTTCAAAATCAGCTTGAATCTGACATGTATCCTTGTCTCTGACTAACTTGTGAGTTGGTGTGTTCAAAAGGAATCTCCTGTAGGTGCAGAACCTCTGAGATTTTTTTTTACAGGAAGCACTTTGTAAGTGGACTTCAACTTTCCTGTAGAATTGAATGTTGTACTTATTATAACATCGTGTAATTTTTGATGTTTCATTGTTTAATTTTGCGTCGGCGGGCTTGATGTTGCAGGAGCGGGTGTACATGATGCTGAGCTTGCAGGGTAGAGAGTACATAGTACTACCTGCCAACGAGGATGGGGAGGTGGGTGAGTGGAGGGTGTCAAGTCTACGCCGGCAGCAGCCTGCCAAGTCTACGCCTGATTTCCTCAAACGAGGGGAGGCAACATATTAGCTCGTCGCCGCCGCTTCCCGGAATTGCATATCGCTGCCGCCTGCCGCTGCCGGCTCCCCCATTAGAACTCCTCGATTCGAGGTCAGACCCTCGAGGGTTCATCATGGCGCCATCAGATTGCGAAATACTCCCAACAAGAGACAGTCGCATCTTCCACTTCCGGGTAAGGTTCTCGTCGCCCGAGGATCCCCCTTCTCGCCGGTTTGTACGCGCGGACACCGTCGTTGCTGGATGCAGATGCACCGCCGTTTACTATCCTCGACACCCGAGCCCCGAAATCACGATCGCCAACACAGTGCAGAATAACCCCGTTCTGCCAAATTGTCTACACACATGGTTTTTCTCGACAAGACAGGCTCACCAGCGCCATCAATGGGGAGAACCAAGCACAGCTCTTTCCTTGGGTACATTGAATGCTATAGTCTGATGGCAAGGAGAGATGATGTCAAGGCAAACTGTGTGGTCGACAACTACTTTGTGGTGTTGTGCTCCGTGGACATCAACTGGGCACCTCCAAGGCTCCAACTTCATCGCTGGAGCAGGAGCTCCCGAGTTTGGGTCATGATCTTGCCATGATGTGGGATAAACAAGACCTCACCGATGTTTCCTTTGATGTTGGTGGGGAGAGCTTCAGTGCACATCGCCTTGTGCTCGCTGCCAGATCGCCAGTCTTCAGAGCAGAGCTCTATGGCCTGATGGCTGAAAGCAAGATGGCATCTATCACCATCCATGACATGGAGGCCTCTACCTTCAGATCTATGCTACATTACATATATCATGGTTCACTGCCTGATGCTGGCAAGGTGGATGTTTCTTCCACCATGGCACAGTATCAGCATCTGCTTGTAGCCGCTGATAGGTATGGAGTGGAGGGGCTAAAGAAGATCTGTGAGGACAAGCTATGTGGCAATGGTATCACGATAGACACTGTGGTTTCAATGTTGGAACTTGCGGAGGCTCATGTCTTTCCCAAACTCAAATCTAGGTGCTTTGATTTCCTAGCCGATAGTGACAATTTCAAGATGGTCGCGACATCAAGTGAGTACCTCCATTTGATGCAGAACTTTCCGACTCTCTTGGTTGAAGTGCGGAATAGGTTCAAGATAGCGCACGGAAAACCGACCAGCGTGGAACCTGGTTCACACAAGAAAACTAGAGTAAACTAGAGTATATTAGGCATGATGATGGAATGCTGATACAGGAATTTGGTTACTTCAAACCTGTTACATTGGCATTCCCTTCGCTGACTTTCCTTTGTACTTAGTACTCCTTCCGTAAAGAAATATAAAAATGTTAAGATCAGTAGTGATCGAAACACTCTTATATTTCTTTACGGAGGGAGTACATACTAGTTTGCAGTAAAGTATTCCTAGCGTAGCTATCATGGCTTTGTTGGTTTTTGAATCGCTGGATCAAATAACGACCGAAGCTAATACACGTACGTGTGTAAAGCTGGCTCGAAGCAAGCAAGCAAGCAGGTTAATTGATTCGTGAACCTGGCTTGCTAGCTAGCTCTAGTCGATCGGATCGATCGATTTTCTTCAACGGCAACGAAACTCCGTGAACACAAACAAAACTTGCACCGAATCGATGTATAGCTACAGGGACGTGTCGCTCCTGTCTCTCTTTATTTTTTGATCGTGTCAGTTTATTGCTACTGTTTTCTGCATGTCAAGTATATGTTCCTATGACCATGAGATCATGCAACTCACGGATATCGGAGGAGTGCCTTGTGTGTATCAAATGTCGCAACGTAAATGGGTGACTATAAAGGTGCTCTACAGGTATCTTCGATGGTGTCTGTTGAGTTGGCATGGATCGAGACTGGGATTTGTTACTCCGTGTGACGGAGAGGTATCTCGGGGCCCACTCGGTAATGCAACATCACAATAAGCCTTGCAAGCAATGTGACTAATTGTTAGTTGCGGGATCTTGTATTACAGAACGAGTAAAGAGACTTGCCGGTAACGAGGTTGAACTAGGTATGGAGATACCGACGATCGAATCTCGGACAAGTAACATACCGAAGAACAAAGGGAACGTTATACGGGATTAACTGAATCCTTGACATAGAGGTTCGACCGATAAAGATCTTCGTAGAATATGTACAAACCAATGTGGACGTCCAGGTCCCGCCATTGGTTATTGACCGTAGAGGTGTCTCGGTCATGTCTACATAGTTCTCGAACCCGCAGGGTCTGCACACTTAAGGTTCGGTGACGTTTCGGTAGTGTAGAGTTATGTATGGTGGTGACCGAAGGTTGTTCGGAGTCCCGGATGAGATCCCGGACGTCACGAGGAGCTCCGGAATGGTCCGGAGGTAAAGATTCATATATAGGAAGTCCCAGTTTGGTTTCCGGAAAAGTTTCGGGCTCATCGGTAGTGTACCGGGAGTATCGGTAGTGTACCGGGAGTGCCGGGAGTGTACCGGGGGACCTCCGGGAGGGGTATTTCGACCCCAAGAGGTCCATGGGCTGTGGGAGAATAATAACCAGCCCTTAGTGGGCTGGGAAAACAGCCACAAAGGCCCATGGCGCAGGAGAGAAAGTCCTAAAGCAAAAAGTGGAAAATCAGCCAATAGGAGGCAATCCTACTCCAACTAGGATTGGAGGTGAAGTAGGATTGCTCCCACCTCCTATTTCGGCCGACCCAAAGGCCTTGTCTGCCTCTCCTCTCCTCTCCTCCTATATATACTAGTGGATTGGGTGGTTTTTGGACAGAATTTCCGGCCACGTGCTACCCGTTCCACCGGTGCATAGTTTCTCCTCTAGATCGTAGTTCCGCAGCGCCTAGGCGAAGCCCTGCCGGAATTGCTCCACCACCATCACCGGAGCGCCGTCACACTGCCGGTGAACTCTCTCTCCTCTCCACCTCCTCTCGCTGGATCGATACGGTGGAGATCGTCATCAAGATGCACGTGTGCTGAACGCGGAGGTGCCGTCCGTTCGGCGCTAGATCGGAAGGACCGTGATCGAGATCACGAGACGGTTCGTGATGTGATCACGGAACGGATCATGATGAGTTCGCGGGACAGATCGTGATCAAGATCGTGAGACGGATCGTGATGAGTTCACGGGACGGATCATGATGTGTTCGCGGGACGGCTCGGCGATGAGATCGCGGGACGCTCGGCGATTTGGATCGCGAAGATGTTCGACTACACCAACCGCGTTTCTTAACGCTTCCCGCTTAGCGATCTACAAGGGTATGTAGATCCACTCTCCCTCTCGTAGATGCTCATCACCATGGATAGGTTTGCGTGTGCGTAGGAAAAATTTTGTTTCCCATGCGACGTTCCCCAACAGTGGTATCAGAGCTAGGTTGATGGTTCGATGAGATCTCGAGTAGAACACAAAAGGTTTGTGGGCGTTGATGCTTAGATTGCTTCCTCCCTTGGTCATACTTTGGTTCAGCGGGATTGTGAGATGAAGCGGCCCGGACCAACATTACTCGTACGCTTACGAGAGACCGGTACCCTCGACGCAACTTGTTGCCTAGATGGCTTGCGGGTGACAGTTTCTCTCACTTTAGTTGGATCGGATTCGACAAAGGCGGTCCTTGAGAAGGTTGAAAAGCAATCTATGTATCACCGTTGTGGTTTATGCGTAGGTGAGAATCGTTCTTGCTAGATACCCGTAGCAGCCACGTAAAACATGCAACAACAATTAGAGGACGTCTAACTTGTTTTTGCAGGGTATGTTGTGATGTGATATGGCCAATTACATGATGAGATATATGTGATGTATGAGATGATCATGTGATGTATAGAATTTCACGACTTGCATGTCGTTGAGTACGGCAACCGGCAGGAGCCATAGGATTGTCTTTAATTATTGTATGACCTGCGTGTCAATCATTAAGCGCTATGTAATGCTTTACTTTATCGCTAAGCGGTAGCAATAGAAGTAGAAGCAGGGCTGGTGCCACAACCCCAATGGCAACACATTGATGGAGATCAAGATGATGGAGATCATGGTGTTGTGCCGGTGACGATGGAGATCATGCCGGTGTTTCGAAGATGGAGATCTTAAACACAAGTTCATGGCCATATCATGTCACTTATGAATAGCATGAGATGTTAATCCTTTTATGCACATTGTTTTGCTTAGTACGGCGGTAGCATTATAAGGTGATCCCTCACTTGAATTTCAAGATGAACTGTGTTCTCCCCGAGTGTGCACCGTTGCGAAAGTTCGTCGTGTTGAGACACCACGTGATGATCGGGTGTGATAGACTCTACGTTCACATACAACGGGTGCAAGCCAGATTTGCAAGCGCAGAACACTCGGGTTAAACTTGACGAGCCTAGCATGTACAGACATGGCCTCGGAACACAAGAGACCGAAAGGTCGAGCATGAGTCATATAGTGGATATGATCAACATAGTGATGTTCACCATTGAAGCCACCTTAACTCACGTGATGATCGGACTTGAGTTGGTGAATTTGGATCATGTATCACTCGAATGACCCGAGGGATGTCAATTTGAGTGGGAGTTCTTAAGTAATATGATTAATTGAACTCATTATCATGAACATAGTCAAAGTGTCTTTGCAAATTATGTTTTAGATTACTAGCTCACGCTGTAGCTCCCTTGTAGTTTTATATGTTCCTAGAGAAATAGACTTGAAAGCTATTGGTAGCAATATTGCGGACTGGGTCCGTGATCTGAGGATTGTCCTCATTGCTGCACAGAAGGCTTATGTCCTTAATGCACTGCTCGGTGCGCCACCCCCTCTAGCGTCGTCTATAGATGTTGTGAACATCTGACAGGCACGTTTCGATGACTACTTGATAGTTTAGTGCGTCATGCATTACGGCTTAGAATTGAGGCTCCGAAACGTTTTGAACGTCACGGAACATATGAGATGTTCTAGGAGCAGAGATTGTGATCTCAGGCTCGTGCCTGTGTTGCGAGATATGAGATCTCCAACAAGATTCTTTGCCTGTAAGATGAAGGAGAATAGCTCAACCGTTGAGCATGTACTCAGATTGTCTGGGTACTACAATCGCTTGAATCAAGTGGGAGTTGATCTTCCAGATAAGATAGTGATTGATATAGTTCTCCAAGTCACTGTCACTAAGCTACTAGAACTTGGTGATGAACTATAAATTGCCAGGGATAGAAATAATGATTCCTGAGCTGTTCACGATGTTTGACACCGCGAAGGTAGAAATCAAGAAGGGGCGTCAAGTGTTGATGGTTAATCAAACCACTAGTTTCGAGAAGGGCAAGAGCAAGGAGGGAAACTTCATGGATAGCAAGTCAGTTGCTGCTCCAATGAAGCAACCCAAAGTTGAATTCAAATCCGAGACTAAGTGCTTCTGTTATGAGGTGAGCGGTCGCTGAAGCGGAACAACCCTAGATACTTGGTAGATAAGAAGGCTGGCAACATTAATAGAAGTATATTTGATATACGAGTTATTAATGTGTACCTTGCTAGTACTCTTAGTAGCACCTGGGTATTGGATACCGGTTCGGTTGCTAAATGTTAGTAACTCGAAATAAAAGCTACGGAATAAACGGAGAACTAGCTAAGGGTGAGGTGACGATATGTGTTGGAAGTGTTTCCAAGGTTGATGTGATCAACATCGCACGCTCTCTCTACCTTCAGGATTAGTGACGAACCTAAATAAATGTTATTTGGTGTTTTGCGTTGAGCTTGAACATGATTAGATCATGTTTATTGCAATACGGTTATTCATTTAAGTTAGAGAATAATGGTTATTCTGTTTACCTGAATAATACCTTCAATGGTCATGCACCCAGTGAGAATGGTGTTGGGAGACGTAGTAGTAAATCAAAATTTTCCTACGCGTTCACCAAGATCCATCTATGGAGAAACCAGCAACGAGCAAGGGGAGAGTGGATCTTCATACCTTTGAAGATCGCTAAGCGGAAGCGTTACAAGAACGCGGTTGATGGAGTCGTACTCGCAGCGATTCAGATCGCGGTAGATCCGATCAAGTGCCGAACGGACGGCACCTCCGCGTTCAACACACGTGCAGCCCGGTGACGTCTCCAACACCTTGATCCAGCAAGGAGGAAGGAGAGGTTGGGGAAGGGCTCCAACAGCAGCACGACGGCGTGGTGGTGGTGGAGTAGCAAGGTAATCCGACAGGGCTTCGCCTAAGCGCTGCGGAGGAGGAAGAAGAGAGGTAGGGCTTTGCCGTGAGAGAGAGAGATCAAATCCTGTCTCAAAACATCCAAAACCTCAAGTATATATAGGAGGAGGGACGTGGAGGGCTGGCTTGGCCTCTACTCCAAAGAGGAGATGGCCGGCCGAATTAAAGGGAGAGTCCACCTCCCACAAGGGAGGTGGATCTCCTCCTTTTAAATCCTTTTTGCTTTATCTCCTTATCTCCAGCCACATGGGCCTTTAGCAAAAGTCTTTCCCAGCCCAATAAGGGCTGGCACACTTTATCTAACAGCCCATGTGGTCCTTTGGTCGTCACACCCCTCCCGGGGGTCCTCCGGCACCCTCCCGGCACTCCCGGTACACTACCGATGAGCCCGAAAACTTTCCGGTGACCAAAACTGGACTTCCTATATATCAATCTTTACCTCCGGACCATTCCGGAGCTCCTCGTGACGTCCGGGATCTCATCCGGGACTCCGAACAACCTTCGGTAATCACGTATACCTTTTCCCTATAACCCTAGCGTCATCGAACCTTAAGTGTGTAGACCCTACGGGTTCGGGAGACACGTAGACATGACCGAGACACCTCTCCGGCCAATAACCAACAGCGGGATCTGGATACCCATGTTGGCTCCCACGTACTCCACGATGATCTCATCGGATGAACCACGATGTCGGGGATTCAATCAATCCCGTATACAATTCCCTTTGTCTATCGGTATGGTACTTGCCCGAGATTCGATCGTCGGTATCCCTATACCTTGTTCAATCTCGTTACTGGCAAGTCTCTTTACTCGTTCCGTAATACATCATCCCGTGGCTAACTCCTTAGTCACATTGAGCTCATTATGATGATGTCTTACCGAGTGGGCCCAGAGATACCTCTCCGTCACACGGAGTGACAAATCCCAGTCTCGATTCGTGCCAACCCAACAGATACTTTCGGAGATACCCGTAGTGCACCTTTATAGCCACCCAGTTACGTTGTGACGTTTGGCACACCCAAATCATTCCTACGGTATCCGGGAGTTGCACAATCTCATGGTCTAAGGAAATGATACTTGACATTGAAAAGCTTTAGCAAACGAACTACACGATCTTTGTGCTATGCTTAGGATTGGGTCTTGTCCATCACATCATTCTCCTAATGATGTGATCCCGTTATCAACGACATCCAATGTCCATGGCCATGAAACCGTGACCATCTATTGATCAACGAGCTAGTCAACTAGAGGCTCACTAGGGACATGTTGTGGTCTATGTATTCACACATGTATTATGGTTTCCGGTTAACACAATTATAGCATGAACAATAGACAATTATCATGAACAAGGAAATACAATAATAACCATTTTATTATTGCCTCTAGGGCATATTTCCAACAGTCTCCCACTTGCACTAGAGTCAATAATCTAGTTCACATCACCATGTGATTAACACTTACATCACCATGTGATCATATCATCATGTGATTAACACCCAATAAGTTCTGGGGTTTGTTCATGTTCTGCTCGTGAAAGAGGTTTTTAGTCAGCGGGTCTGCGACATTCAGATCCGTGTGTACCTTTGCAAACTTTCCATTTCATATTTGTAGATACTGCTCCCACGCTCCACTTGGAGCTATTCCAAATGGCTGCTCCACTATACGTAGCTGGATTTCTACTAAGAGTCATCCGTATTGGTTTTAAAGCTTGCATCATCGTAACACTTTACGATGAACTCTTTATCACCTCCATAATCGAGAAATATTTCCTTAGTTCTCAAGTTACTAAGGCTAACTTTGACCGCTGTCTAGTGATCCACTCTTGGATTATTCTTGTACCCCTTGACAGACTCATGGCAAGGCACACACAGGTGCGGTACACAGCATGGCATACTATATAGAGCCTATGGCTAAAGCATAGGATATGACACTCATCTCTTCTTTATCTTCTGCCGTGGTCGGGTATTGAGTCTTACTCAATTTCACACCTTACAATACAGTCAAGAACTCCTTCTTTGACCCATCTATTTTGAACTCCTTCAAAAACTTGTCAAGGTATGTCTTCGTCGAAAAAACTTATCAAGCGAATAGATCTATCCCTATAGATCTTGATGCTTAATAAAATAGTAGCTTTATCTGGGTCTTCCTTTGAAAAAAAAACTCTTTTCAAACAACCCTTGATGCTCTTCCAGAAATTCTACATCATTTCCGATCAATAATATGTCAACTACATATTCTTATAAGAAATTCTATAGTGCTCCCACTCACTTTCTTGCAAATACAAGTTTCTCATAAACATTGTATAAACTTAAACACTTTGATCACCTCATCAAAGCATATATTCCAACTCCGAGATGCTTGCTCCAGTCCATAGAAGGATCGCTGGAGTTTGCATATTATTAGCATCCTTAGGATTGACAAAACCTTCTGGTTGTATCACATACAACTCTTCCTCACAGAAACCATTACGGAAACCTTGTTTTGTCATCCATCTGCCAGATTTCATAATCGAAAAATGCAGCAACTGCTAACAAAATTTAAATAGACTTTTAGCATCGCTACAGATGAGACAATCTCATTGCAGTCAACTCCTTGAACTTGGCGGAAACTTCTTTGCGACAAGTCGAGCTTTATAAACGGTGACATTTCACCATTAGCGTCTATGTTTATCTCAAAGGTCCATTTGTACTCAATGACCCGCCATTCAACAGGCAAGTCTACCAAAGTCCATACTTGGTTTTCATACATGGATCCTTTCTCGGATTTCATGGCTCCTAGCCATTTGTTGGAATCCGGGCCCACCATCGCTTCTCCATAGTTCGTAGGTTCATCGCTGTCCAACAACATGATTTCCAAGACAGGGTTGTCGTACTACTCAGGAGCAGTACGCGTCCTTGTCGACCTACGAGGTTCGATAGTGACTTGATCCGAAGCTTCATGATCATCATCATTAACTTCCTTTTCAACTGAGTAGGCTCTACAGAAACATCTTTCTGTGTTGCGCTATTCTCTGGATGAAACAAAGGTTCAACAACCTTATCAAGTTCTATCTTCCTCCCACTCAATTCTTTCGAGAGAAACTCTTTCTCAAGAAAGGACCCGTTCTTAGCTACAAATACCTTTTGCGCTTGGATCTGAGATAGAAGGTATACCCAATGTCTCATTAGGGTATTCTATGAAGATGCATTTGTCTGCTTTGGGTTCGAGCTCGCTAGGTGAAAAACCCATTTTCACATAAGCGTCGCAGCCCCAAACATTAAGAAATGACAGCTTAGGCTTCTATCAAACCATAATTCTCACGGTGTCATCTCAACAGACTTAGATGGTGCCCTGTTAAAGTGAATGGATTTGTCTTTAATGCATAACCCCATAACGATAGTGGTAAAACGATAAGAGACATCATAGTACTCACTATATCCAATAGAGCACGACTACGACGTTCGAACACACCATCACACTATGGTGTTCCAGGAGGCGTGAGCTGTGAAACAATTTCCACATTGTCTAAAATTGCATACCAAACTCGTAACTTAGATATTCACCTCCATGATCATATCATAGACATTTATCTTCTTGTCACGATGATCTCTAACTTCACTCTGAAACTCCTTGAACCTTTCAAACATTTCAGATTCGTGTTTCATTAAGTAAATATCCCCATATTTACTCAAATCATCAATGAAGGTAAAGAAAAACAACGATATCCACTGTGTGTTTCAACACTCATTGGACCACATACATCAACATGTATTAATTCCAATAAGCCACTTGCCCGCTCCATCATATTGGATGACGGGGTCTCAGTCATCTTGCCCAAGAGGCATGGCTCGCATGTCTCAACCGATTCGAAATCGAGTGAGTCAAAAACATCCATCATCATGGAGTTTCTTCATGCGATTTATACCAATATGACATTACGTGGCAGTGCCACAAGCATGTGGTACTATCATTATTAACTTTGTATCTTTTGGTACCAATGTTATGAATATGTGTACTACTACGATCATGATTCGATAAACCATTTCGAGTGGGTGCATGACCATTGAAGGCATTATCCATGTAAACAGAATAACCATTATTCTCTAACTTATATGAATAACCGTATCGCACTAATCATGATCTAATCACGTTTATGCTCAACGCAAACACCAAATAACATTTATTTAGGTTTATCACAAATCCTGAAGGTAGAGAGAGCGTGCGATGGTGATCACATCAATCTTGGAAATACTTCCAACACACATCGTCACCTTTCACCTAGCTAGTCTCCATTTACTCCGTAGCTTTCATTTCGAGTTGCTAACACTTAGCAACCGAACCGGTATCTAATACCCAGGTGCTACTAGGAGTACCAGCAAGGTACACATCACTAACACGTATATCAAATATACTTCCATTGACATTACCAGCCTTCTTGTCTACCAATCATCTAGGGTTTTTCCGCTTCAGCGAACATTCTCCTCATAACAGAAGCACTTAGTCTCGGGTTCGGGCTCAACCTTGGGTTTCTTCACTAGAGCAACAACTGGCTTGCCATTCCTGAAGTTTTTCCCTTCTTGCCCTTGCCCCTTTTGAAACTAGTGGTTTTCACTTAACCATCAACACTTGATGCTCCTTATTGATTTCTACCTTCGTGGTGTCAAACATCACGAACAACTCAGGGATCATCTTATCCATCCCTGGCATGTTATAGTTCATCACGAAGCTCTAGTAGCTTGGTGGCAGTGACTTGGAGAACTGCATTAATCACTATCTCATCTGGAAGATTAACTCCCACTTGATTCAAGTGATTGTAGCACCCAGACAATCTGAGAACACGCTCACCGATTAAGCTATTCTCCTTTATCTTGCAGGCAAAGAATCTTGTTGGAGGTCTCATACCTCTCAACATAGGCACGAGCTTGAGATCACAATCTCAGCTCCTAGAACATCTCATATGTTCTATGACGTTCAAAACATTTTGAAGCCTCAATTCTAAGCCGTAATGCATGACGCACTGAACTATCACGTAGTCATCAAAAAGTGTCTGTCATATGTTCACAACATCTACAGACAACGCTTGAGGGAGTGATGCAGTTAGCGGTACATCAAAAACATAAGCTTTCTGTGCAGCAATGAGGACAATCCTCAGATCACGGACCCAGTCCGCATTATTGCTACCATCAACTTTCAACTTACTTTTCTCTAGGATTGTATCAATAAAACTGGGGAGCTACAGCGCGAGCTATCTACGACATAATTTGCAAGGACATTTTTAGACTAAGTTCATGATAATTAAGTTCATTTAATCAAATTATTAATGAACTCCCACTTAGATAGACATCTCTCTAGTCTTCCAAGTGATACATGATCCATGTCAACTAGCCCGTGTCCGATCATCACGTGAGACGGACTAGTCATCCATGGTGAACATCTCTATGTTGATCGTATCTTCTATACGACTCATGTTCGACCTTTCGGTCTTCCGTGTTCCGAGGCCATGTCTGTACATGCTAGGCTCGTCAAGTCAACCTAAGTGTTTCGCATGTGTAAATCTGGCTTACACCCGTTGTATGCGAACGTTAGAACCTATCACACCCGATCATCACGTGGTGCTTCGGAACGACGATCCTTAGCAACGGTGCACAGTTAGGGTGAACACCTTTCTTGAAATTTTATTGAGAGATCATCTTATTTACTACCGTCGTTCTATGCAAATAAGATGTAAACATGATAAACATCACATGCAATCAATATAGTGACATGATATGGCCAATATCATCTTGCTCCTTTGATCTCCATCTTCGGGGCACCATGATCATCACTGTCACCGGCACGACACCATGATCTCCATCATCATGATCTCCATCATTGTGTCTTCATGAAGTTGTCTCGCCAAATATTACTTCTACTACTACAGCTAACGTTTAGCAATAAAGTAAAGTAATTACATGGCGTTTATGATTGACACGCAGGTCATACAATGATATAAGACAACTCCTATGGCTCCTGCCGGTTGTCATAGTCATCGACATGCAAGTCGTGAACCCTATTACAAGAACATGATCAATCTCATACATCACAATGCATCACATCACATCCTTTTGGCCATATCACATCACACGGCATATGCTGCAAAAACAAGTTAGACGTCCTCTAATTTGTAGTTGCAAGTTTTTACGTGGTTGCTATAGGTTTCTAGCAAGAACGTTTCTTACCTACGTCAAAACCACAACGTGATATGCCAATTGCTATTTACCCTTCATAAGGACCCTTTTCATCGAATCCAATCCGACTAAGGTGGGAGAGACAGACACCCGCTAGCCACCTTATGCAACTAGTGCATGTCAGGCGGTGGAACCGGTCTCACGTAAGCGTACGTGTAAGGTTGGTCCGGGCCGCTTCATCCCACAATACCGTCGAATCAAGATAAGACTAGTAACGGCAAGCATATTAACAAAATCGACGCCCACAACTGCTTTGTGTTCTACTCGTGCATGGATTCTACGCATAGACCTAGCTCTGATACCACTGTTGGGAGACGTAGTAGTAAATCAAAATTTTCCTACGCGTTCACCAAGATCCATCTATGGAGAAACCAGCAACGAGCAAGGGGAGAGTGGATCTTCATACCTTTGAAGATCGCTAAGCGGAAGCGTTACAAGAACGCGGTTGATGGAGTCGTACTCGCAGCGATTCAGATCGCGGTAGATCCGATCAAGTGCCGAACGGACGGCACCTCCGCGTTCAACACACGTGCAGCCCGGTGATGTCTCCAACACCTTGATCCAGCAAGGAGGAAGGAGAGGTTGGGGAAGGGCTCCAACAGCAGCACGATGGCGTGGTGGTGGTGGAGTAGCAAGGTAATCCGACAGGGCTTCGCCTAAGCGCTGCGGAGGAGGAAGAAGAGAGGTAGGGCTTTGCCGTGAGAGAGAGAGATCAAATCCTGTCTCAAAACATCCAAAACCTCAAGTATATATAGGAGGAGGGACGTGGAGGGCTGGCTTGGCCTCTACTCCAAAGAGGAGATGGCCGGCCGAATTAAAGGGAGAGTCCACCTCCCACAAGGGAGGTGGATCTCCTCCTTTTAAATCCTTTTTGCCTTATCTCCTTATCTCCAGCCACATGGGCCTTTAGCAAAAGTCTTGCCCAGCCCAATAAGGGCTGGCACACTTTATCTAACAGCCCATGTGGTCCTTTGGTCGTCACACCCCTCCCGGGGGTCCTCCGGCACCCTCCCGGCACTCCCGGTACACTACCGATGAGCCCGAAAACTTTCCGGTGACCAAAACTGGACTTCCTATATATCAATCTTTACCTCCGGACCATTCCGGAGCTCCTCGTGACGTCCGGGATCTCATCCGGGACTCCGAACAACCTTCGGTAATCACGTATACCTTTTCCCTATAACCCTAGCGTCATCGAACCTTAAGTGTGTAGACCCTACGGGTTCGGGAGACACGTAGACATGACCGAGACACCTCTCCGGCCAATAACCAACAGCGGGATCTGGATACCCATGTTGGCTCCCACGTACTCCACGATGATCTCATCGGATGAACCACGATGTCGGGGATTCAATCAATCCCGTATACAATTCCCTTTGTCTATCGGTATGGTACTTGCCCGAGATTCGATCGTCGGTATCCCTATACCTTGTTCAATCTCGTTACTGGCAAGTCTCTTTACTCGTTCCGTAATACATCATCCCGTGGCTAACTCCTTAGTCACATTGAGCTCATTATGATGATGTCTTACCGAGTGGGCCCAGAGATACCTCTCCGTCACACGGAGTGACAAATCCCAGTCTCGATTCGTGCCAACCCAACAGATACTTTCGGAGATACCCGTAGTGCACCTTTATAGCCACCCAGTTACGTTGTGACGTTTGGCACACCCAAATCATTCCTACGGTATCCGGGAGTTGCACAATCTCATGGTCTAAGGAAATGATACTTGACATTGAAAAGCTTTAGCAAACGAACTACACGATCTTTGTGCTATGCTTAGGATTGGGTCTTGTCCATCACATCATTCTCCTAATGATGTGATCCCGTTATCAACGACATCCAATGTCCATGGCCATGAAACCGTGACCATCTATTGATCAACGAGCTAGTCAACTAGAGGCTCACTAGGGACATGTTGTGGTCTATGTATTCACACATGTATTATGGTTTCCGGTTAACACAATTATAGCATGAACAATAGACAATTATCATGAACAAGGAAATACAATAATAACCATTTTATTATTGCCTCTAGGGCATATTTCCAACAAATGGTTTGTTGAAATCTTGATCGTAGTAGTACACATGTTCATAACATTGATGTCAAAAGATACAAATTTAATAATGATAGTACCACATACTTGTGGCACTGCCGCTAAATGTCATATTGGTATAAAACGCATGTAGAAACTCCATGCTGATGGATATTTGGACTCATTCGATTTCGAATCGGTTGAGACATGCGAACCATGCCTCTTGGGCAAGATGACTAAAGGACCCCGTTGGATGGAGCAGGCAAGTGATTCATTGGAAATGATACATGTTGATGTATGCAATCTAGTGAGTCTTGTAGCGTGCGGTGGATATCATTATTTTCTTACCTTCACTGATGATTTGAGTAGATATAGTGTATATTTACTTAATGAAACACAAGTCTGAATCGTTTGAAAGGTTCAAGCAAATTCAGAGTGAAGTTTAAAGATCATCGTGACAAGAATATAAAAATGACTGCGATATGATCGTGGAGGTGAATATCTGAGTCACGAGTTTGGCATACAATTTAAGACAATGTGAAAGTTGTTTCACAACTAAACGCCACCTGGAACACCATAGTGTGATGGTGTGTCCGAACATCATAGTTATGCTCTATTGGACATGGTGCGTGCTATGATGTCTCTTGTCGTTTTACTACTATAATTTTGGTGTTATGCATTAGAGACAACTACATTCACTTTAAATAGGGCACCATCTAAAACCGTTGAGATGACACCATGTGAATTATGGTTTGATAGAAACCTAAGCTGTCATTTCTTAATATTTGGGGATGTGACACTTGTGTGGAAAATGTTTTCACCTAATGAGGTTGAACCCAAGGCGGACAAATTGCATCTTCATAGAATACCCTAAGATCAGTTGGGTGAACCTTCAATCTCAGATCCTAGTGCAAAGTGTTTGTTGCTTAAACGGATCCTTTCTCGAGGAAATGTTTCTCTCGAAAGAATTGAGTGGGAGGAAGATAGAACTTGATGAGGTTGTTAAACCTTTGTTCAACCAGAGAGTAGCGCAGCACAGAAAGATGTTTCTGTGAAGCCTACGTTAGTTGAAGAGTAAGTTAATGATGATGATCATGAAGCTTCAGGATCAAGTTACTATCGAACTTCGTGGGTCGACAAGGATGTGTACTGCTCCTAAGTGGTACGACAACTCTGTCTTGGAGATCATGTTGTTGGACAACAATGAACCTACGAGCTATGGAGAAGCGATGATGGGCCCGGATTCCGACGAATGGTTAGAGGCCATGAAATCGGAGATAGGATCCATGTATGAAAACCAAGTATAGACTTTGGTAGACTTGCTCGTTAGACGGCAGGTCGTTGAGTACAAATGGACCTTTAGAATGAAGACAGACACTGATGGTGAATGTCACCATTTGTAAAGCTTGACTTGTTGCAAAGTTGTTTGTGACAAGTTCAAGGAGTTGACTGCGATGAGGCTTTCTCACTCGTAGCGATGCTAAAAGTCTGTTGGAATTATGTTAGCAGTTGCTGCATTTTCAATTATGAAATCTGGCAGATGGATGTCAAAACATCGTTTCCTTAACGGTTTACTTAAGGAAAGGTTGTATGTGATACAACCAGAAGGTTTTGTCAGTCCTAAGGATGCTAAAAGATGAGCAAGCTTCAGTGATCCTTCTATGGACTGAATCAAGCATCTCGGAGTTGGAATATACACTTTGATGAGGTGATCAAAGTTTCTGTAGTTTATACAAAGTTTACGAGAAACTTGTATTTGCAATAAAGTGAGTGGGAGCACTGTAGAGTTTCTGATAAGTATATGTGGTTGACATATTGTTGATCGGAAATAATGTAGAATTTCTGGAAGGCATAAAAGGTTGTTTGAAAAGTGTTTTTCAAAGGAAGACCTAGATAAAGCTACCTAATTGTTGAGCATCAAAATCTATAGAGATAGATCAAGATGCTTGATGAGACTTTCAATGAGTGCATACCTTGACAAGATTTTGAAAGAGTTCAAAATGGATCAGCCAGAGAAATAGTTCTCGTCTGATTTGTAAGGTGTGAAGTTGAGTGAGACTCAAAGCTCGACAACGGCAGAAGAAAGAGAAAGGACAAACGTCGTCCCCTATGCCTTAGCCATAGGCTCTATATTATGCCATGTTGTGTACGCACCTATGTGTGCCTTGCCATGAGTCTGTCAAGGGGTACAAGAGTGGTCCAGGAGTGGATCACTGGACAGCGGTCGGAATTATCCTTAGTAACCAGAGGACTAAGGAAATGTTTCTTGATTATGGAGGTGATAAAGAGTTCGTCGTAAAGAGTTACGTCGATGCAAGCTTTAACACCTATCCGGATGACTCGTAGTAGCAATCTGGATACGTATAGTGGAGCAGCCATTTGGAATAGTACCAAGCGGAGTGTGGTAGCAGTGTTTACGGTTTGACATAGAGGTTTGCAAAGTACATACGGATCTGAATATATCAGAACCGTTGACTATAAGACCTCTCTCACATGCAAAGCATGATCGAGCCCCAAAACTCATTGGGTGTTAGATTCATAACAATGCGAATCACATGGTGATGTGAACTAGATTATTGACTCTAGTGCAAGTGGGAGACTGTTGGAAATATGCCCTAGAGGCAATAATAAATTAGTTATTATCATATTTCCTTGTTCATGATAATCGTTTATTATCCATGCTATAATTGTATTGATCGGAGACTTAAATGCATGTGTGGATACATAGACAAAACCATGTCCCTAGTATGCCTCTAATGGACTAGCTCGTTGATCAAAGGATGGTTAAGGTTTCCTAGCCATGGACATGAGATGTCATTTGATAACGGGATCACATCATTAGGATAATGATGTGATGGATAAGACCCAAACTACAAACATAGCATATGATCGTGTCAGTTTATTGCTACTGTTTTCTGCATGTCAAGTATATGTTCCTATGACCATGAGATCATGCAACTCACGGATATCGGAGGAGTGCCTTGTGTGTATCAAATGTCGCAACGTAAATGGGTGACTATAAAGGTGCTCTACAGGTATCTTCGATGGTGTCTGTTGAGTTGGCATGGATCGAGACTGGGATTTGTTACTCCGTGTGACGGAGAGGTATCTCGGGGCCCACTCGGTAATGCAACATCACAATAAGCCTTGCAAGCAATGTGACTAATTGTTAGTTGCGGGATCTTGTATTACAGAACGAGTAAAGAGACTTGCCGGTAACGAGGTTGAACTAGGTATGGAGATACCGACGATCGAATCTCGGGCAAGTAACATACCGAAGAACAAAGGGAACGTTATACGGGATTAACTGAATCCTTGACATAGAGGTTCGACCGATAAAGATCTTCGTAGAATATGTAGGAACCAATGTGGACGTCCAGGTCCCGCCATTGGTTATTGACCGTAGAGGTGTCTCGGTCATGTCTACATAGTTCTCGAACCCGCAGGGTCTGCACACTTAAGGTTCGGTGACGTTTCGGTAGTGTAGAGTTATGTATGGTGGTGACCGAAGGTTGTTCGGAGTCCCGGATGAGATCCCGGACGTCACGAGGAGCTCCGGAATGGTCCGGAGGTAAAGATTCATATATAGGAAGTCCCAGTTTGGTTTCCGGAAAAGTTTCGGGCTCATCGGTAGTGTACCGGGAGTATCGGTAGTGTACCGGGAGTGCCGGTAGTGTACCGGGGGACCTCCGGGAGGGGTATTTCGACCCCAAGAGGTCCATGGGCTGTGGGAGAATAATAACCAGCCCTTAGTGGGCTGGGAAAACAGCCACAAAGGCCCATGGCGCAGGAGAGAAAGTCCTAAAGCAAAAAGTGGAAAATCAGCCAATAGGAGGCAATCCTACTCCAACTAGGATTGGAGGTGAAGTAGGATTGCTCCCACCTCCTATTTCGGCCGACCCAAAGGCCTTGTCTGCCTCTCCTCTCCTCTCCTCCTATATATACTAGTGGATTGGGTGGTTTTTGGACAGAATTTCCGGCCACGTGCTACCCGTTCCACCGGTGCATAGTTTCTCCTCTAGATCGTAGTTCCGTCCGTTCGGCGAGGTGCCGTCCGTTCGGCGCTAGATCGGAAGGACCGTGATCGAGATCACGAGACGGTTCGTGATGTGATCACGGAACGGATCATGATGAGTTCGCGGGACAGATCGTGATCAAGATCGTGAGACGGATCGTGATGAGTTCACGGGACGGATCATGATGTGTTCGCGGGACGGCTCGGCGATGAGATCGCGGGACGCTCGGCGATTTGGATCGCGAAGATGTTCGACTACACCAACCGCGTTTCTTAACGCTTCCCGCTTAGCGATCTACAAGGGTATGTAGATCCACTCTCCCTCTCGTAGATGCTCATCACCATGGATAGGTTTGCGTGTGCGTAGGAAAAATTTTGTTTCCCATGCGACGTTCCCCAACAATTACAACTAGATTAATTACTACATTCACCTCCTTAATCTGGTTGCTTTGTCTCCATTGCTTGCACTCCGATTTTCTTCCTCATCTCGATGAACTTCTGTCGACCGAGGGACTTGGTGAAAATATCGGCAAGCTGGTCCTTCGTGTTCACGTGCTGAACTTCGATCATCCCTTCCTCAATGCACTCCCGGATGTGGTGGAACCGAGTGTCTATGTGCTTGCTCCTTTCGTGATGAACCGGATTTTTGCACAATGAGATTGCAGCTTGGTTGTCGATCTTCAATGACATCTTCTGCACCTCCCGCTTCGTAAGAATAGCTAGGAGTCTTCTCAGCCACACTGCTTGACAAGCCGCCGTGCTTGCCGCTATGTATTCTGCCTCGCATGAAGACAGTGCCACCACCTTTTGCTTCTGAGAATTCCAGCTAATCGGATTCGGACCAAGGTAGAATACCATGCCCGTTGTGCTCTTCCGGTCATCCACATCACCTGCCATGTCACTATCTGAATATCCATGAAGGATCAATCCTTCCTTTCCCTTTCTGTACGTGCAGCCAAGATTAATAGTGCCTTTCACATAGCGCAAGATTTGATTGACCGCGCTCATGTGTTCGGTTGTCGGATTCTCCATGAAACGACTCACGATCCCGACTGAATAAGCCAAGTCAGGTCGGGTATGCACCAAGTATCTTAGACTGCCCACAACGCTTCGATACATTGTGGTGTCCACCGGCGGATTTGAGCTACGCTTGCTCAACTTGTGACGTTGGTCCATTGGAACTTGTGTCTCGTAGCAATCTGACATGCCACACTTTTCCAATAACTTGACCGCATAAGCCGATTGACATAGGGAAATCTCACCGGAGCTTTGCTTCACTTCGATGCCCAAGTAATAGCTGAGTAATCCCAGATCGCTCATGCTAAACTTGTTCTTCATTTGCGCCTTGAAACGTTCAATTTCTTGTACACTATCCCCGGTGATAATCAGATCGTCGACATAAACCCCCACTAGCAGGTTTGAGCCTTTGGAGTTCTCTGTATAGACTGCGTGCTCGAGGGGACATCTCTTGAATCCGAGCGAGACCAAACTTTGGTCTGACTTTGAGTTCCAAGCTCTTGGTGCTTGCTTCAACCCGTAAAGTGCCTTCTTGAGCTTGTAAACTTTCCTTTCTTCACCTTTCTTCTCGTAGCCGAGGGGTTGTTCTACGTACACTTCTTCTGTGAGATCACCATTGAGAAAAGTGGATTTAACATCCATATGATGAACCTTCCAATCCTCTTGTGCTGCCAAAGCTAGGAGCACTCTCACAGTCTCGAGTCGAGCAACCAGTGCAAACACCTCATCGTAGTCAACTCCTTGACGTTGTACGTAGCCCTTTGCAACGAGTCTTGATTTGTACTTCACAATAGCACCCTCCGTGGCCTTCTTTAACTTGTAAACCCACTTCAAACCGATGGCCTTTTGGTTCGGAGGTCGGGTTACCAAAGTCCACGTGCCATTGCTCTCAATCGCCTTCATCTCATCATCCATGGCGTGCATCCAGCTAGGACTTTTCCTTGCCTCTACGAAGTTCGACGTCTCCTCAACTCCGAGCAGACATAGTCCGGAGTACTCGAGTGTAACTGGCTTTGTGTACTTGTAGACTTTCTTGAGGGTCTTGTAGCGGCGAGGCCCGGAGGAGTCCGTTGTGGCTTGCGAAGGAGGCGACACAAATTGTGTCGGTGTTGATGCACTTGAGGAAGACGGCTGAGTCTCGGGCGTGTCATCGACATCCGTGTCATCGACGTAGTCGTTGTGACCGTGACCATCATCTTGATTGTCGTTGTCACTATGCGCCTCGTTGTCGATGTCGTCGCCGAGATCTCCGCTTGTGTCGTGCATGTCGTTGTCTCTATCACTTTGCGACCCATGTGCGCCGTCGTCGGTGTTGGCACCATGATGATCACTACCATCGTGGTCACCTTGGTTGGGCGTCTTGCCAACCACCTGGACGTCTTCCCCTGCATCATCATCGGGAAACTCAACTGTGAATATGTTACCGTTTGGAGCATCGTTGGCTGCTTCGCTCCAATTCCACGCTTTGTTTTCTTCAAACACGACGTCGCGTGAAATCCGTAGACGTTTGGTTTGTGGATCATAGAAGCGGTATGCCTTGGTGCCGGAACTGCTCTCGTATCCGATGAACACCATCTTGGTGCTACGATCGGCAAGCTTTGAGAGATGCGGCTCCGCCGTCTTCACATGCGCCACGCACCCGAACGTCCGTAGATGAGACACATTCGGCTTGCGTCCGTAAATTGCTTCATACGGAGTCTTGCCAATCACCACCTTCGTTGGAGCCCGATTTAGAAGATAGACCGCCGTCGAGATAGCTTCTCCCCAAAAAGTCCCCGACAGCTTCTTGCTCTTGAGTAAACTCCTTGCCATGTCAACGACGGTTCGATTGCGCCTTTCAACAACCCCGTTCTGCTGCGGCGTATAAGGTGCCGTGAGGAACCTTTTTATGCCAATCTTCTCGCAGTAGTCGTTGAACTCGTTCGACGTAAACTCTCCGCCGCGATCTGTCCGTAGAGCGCGAACCTTCAACTTGTGTTCCATCTCCGTTGTAGCCTTCAGCTTCTTGAACGCTTCAAACGCCTCATCTTTAGATCGTAGGAGAACGACCCACATATATCTCGAGTAGTCATCTACCACAAGGAAGAAGTACTTCTTTCCTGCGTGAGTTGCCGGGGTGATAGGGCCACAAAGATCACCATGGAGCAGCTCGAGTGCATCACTTGCACGATAGGTAGACTGAGCAGGGAACGGCCTGCAGTGCTGTTTTCCAACCAAGCACCCGTCACATACTCGATCAACATGGTCGATAAATGGCATCCCAGATACCATCTCCATCTTTGACATCTTCTTCAAGGCGTAGAAGTTAACGTGTCCAAATCTAGCATGCCATAACCACGAATCATCATCACTCTTGGCGAGCCAACACTCCGGTTGAGATTGATCAAGGTTGAGGATATAGAGTCTGTTCCGTGTGCGATTAACACGAGCCAGCATGTTTCGGAGGTTGTCGAAGATCGTCATCACTCCGTTCTCGATATTCACCTTGCATCCATTCTCATCAAGCTTCCCGATAGAGATGATGTTGTTGCGAAGCCGTGGGATGTAGTACACTCCGGTGAGTATGCGATGTTCACCTGTGAGACCCTCGAAGAGGACAGATCCTTGCCCGCAAATCTCCACAGCTGAACCATCACCGAACTTGACCGATCCTTCAACATCGTATTCCAGCTCGAGGAATTTCTCCTTGCACCCCGTCATGTGGTTACTGGCACCCGTGTCGAGATACCACGACACGTTCTGATCCCCGGATAGCTTTGGTGTCACTTTCTTCTCATGAAGTAGCACCTTCCGGCTTGGTTTCACAACCACCGTTTCAGCGAGATCACAAACTTCGGCCATCAGAAGACCTGGATCTTCGCCTTCTTGCTTCGCCAAATTTGCCTTGATCTCCCGCTTGTTAGGCTTCGGACAATCCTTTGCAAAGTGACCCATCTCGTTGCAGTTATAGCACTTGACCTCGGATAAATCCAAGTTCAGTGGCTTCCGCCCTTTAGATTGGTCCGCCTTACCACGACCTTGTGGCTTGCCTTTGCCTTTGCCTTTTCCGGTTTGTCCGTCGCGCTTCGCGTTGCTTGAGCTTTCGCCACCGTCACGCCTTCCTTTGCTACTTGGGGCCTCTCAATCTGTGCGCGAGTACATGAGTTGGTCACTACCTCCTCCTTTGCCTTTCCGACAGCCACGAGCATTCTCTTCCCACGTTCGCAGGCGTCCGATCGCCTCCGTTATGGTCATGTCGTCGATGTCGTAAAGCTGCTCGAGCCTGCCGATGATGTATGTGAATTTGTCAGTCACCGAACTGAAAATTTTCTCCACAATCTCAGTCTCCTCGAGCTTTGCACCAAGCGCACGGATCTCTCCCACCAGAGTAGTAAGACGCATGGCATAGTCGTTCACCGATTCAGTTTCCTCCATCTGCAACTTGTGAAATTGGCGCTTCAGCACTTGTGCCCGAGCCTTGGTGACGCGATCTTCTCCGATCCTCATCTCCTTGAGTGCGTTCCACGCCTCTCTTGCTGTCTCAAACTCCGCCAATGTCATCAGCACGGAATCCGGCACGGACTAGGCTATGGCGGCCATGGCACCTTCGTCGCACTCCTCATCGACGTCGTCGTCCGTGATTGCCTGCCACAATCGAAGAGTTCGGAGAATAATCTTCATCTTCACCGCCCACACGCCATAGTTAGCGTCGGTGAGCATCGGGTACTGGATGGGGATGTTGCGATGCGCCTGGACGTTGGCGCTGCCCGTTCCTCCACCACTGGTCGCTGACTTGCCACTCTTCTTCACCTTGTCGCCGTTCTTGTTTGCCTTGGAACCCCCTTTGCCGGACTTGACCGACTCAGCGTCGCTGTCCGTCATCGTAGATCGTAGATCGTCGAGGCTCTGATACCAATTGTTGGTTTTTGAATCGCTGGATCAAATAACGACCGAAGCTAATACACGTACGTGTGTAAAGCTGGCTCGAAGCAAGCAAGCAAGCAGGTTAATTGATTCGTGAACCTGGCTTGCTAGCTAGCTCTAGTCGATCGGATCGATCGATTTTCTTCGACGGCAACGAAACTCCGTGAACACAAACAAAACTTGCACCGAATCGATGTATAGCTACAGGGACGTGTCGCTCCTGTCTCTCTTTATTTTTTGAACTTTTCGTTGTGTTTACAAGGGCTGGGGTAGACGCATATATATATGCTAAGCGTAGCCTACTTCTAATCCTACTCGGTGTACTACTACTAATCCTACTCGGTTTGCAATACTAACCAAACTAGGACACACATTACAACTAGATTAATTACTACAGGCTTCAGGTTATCATTCAGTTTCTAGAGAAGACATCCAACAATTGCATCCCGTTTTTATGTTGTTCTTCGGTGCCTGTTTATATCTAGCCTTTCAGTTTAAGCAGCAATGGCAAGTTGAAATGGAAATTTATGCTGCGTTTGTCATATTATTGGTGGAATTTCACTGGCCACAACCTTTTATGTCTGACCTGCACACGACACGGTGGTTAACTATCGTCCGACAAGTATCGTGAAGAAATCATCGGGCGCCTAGCACTATTCTATCATTGGGGGCAAGTGGGAACAGTTTACAATGATTTCAGTGGCTTGACAGCTTATAATTCTCTTATTTATACAGTCGGCAGCGGTTAAGTTTGGCTGTTCTTTCTGTCAGTTTTTGAATCGAAGTTAATTTGGCTGTTGATGCAACTGGCATCAAGCTATTGTGTGCTTGGGATGAATAAACATATTTATATAGCAGTGTCCTCCTTCCTCCAATATTCTCACTTATCTTGTGTTTCTTATACCACTGGAATTGACTAATATTTCAAAGCTATGTCCTGGTTAGCCTGCCTTGACAGTGTAGAGCAAGCTGAGCAATGACATTTTAGTTGCCAGAGCATATCGGGCCCTTAGTTAGGACAAAAGGTGCGACCAGCGATTTATGTATCGGACCGTGGCACAGCCTCATTAACGGAGAGGAATGAACGCTGCTTGTCTGTGGGTAGCGGAATTCCCATGGTTTTCTCTATATACCAAACTCCCTTCGTTTTCTGTGTATACTTGAGACACCAACCACACCACGTTAATATCGACGCTCGCCCAATCACCGCCACTACCGCATCACCAGTACATTACTTCTTAACTGAAATCACCAGTGCTTCATTCGGTCTACACAGTTTCATTTGGATGGAGGGCATGGGCATGCACAGTTTCATTTGGATGGGCTTGGTATAGCTAAAAACTAGTGGCTTCTATGCACAATAGCTGCAGTTAATGGAATGGATCAGATGATATGGCGACCCAAGGCCGAAGCCAACCACAACACAAGTTGAACATTGCCCCACTGGACACTCTCACATATCAGACTGACATATTACCGGATTTATATCAAAACCAAAGAGTACATATCTCTCTCATAACAAACTGAGATGATACCAAAACCATATCTGCAGCAATAATACATACACAATCGCTGTAACTAGGTTCAAACTGTCATTCAACAGATACAACAGCAAGTAGCATTATTTCGTGTTTTGATACATTCCCGCTAGAGAACAAATCTAATTCTCCCCCAGATTGTTTGAGTGCTGCCAAACATGCCTCCTTACATAATACTCATCGATCATCTTCGCAGATCTATCATTATGATTAGGATGCCAACACTATCTTCAACTACCAAACGTGCCTGAAATGATTCAACCGTGCGCTGTATTAGACAGTTGTACCGAATCAGAGTACTGAACAGTAAAAATTACTGAAGCATGAGTTCTCTTTGTAAGAATGCCTTTCATATAAACCATGACTACGGAAAAATTCTCAGTATTGCAGTTATGAGACCAACAGGCCAAGTCAAGATTATATACTCTGAACATAGCATTTTGAAATATCATTGAAAGAACAGTTACTATATGTGAGAACATGAGAATTAGGCAACCTTGCTAAGCGTAGAATTTTTTACAACAAAACGGCACTAAAAATGTGCCAAAGGTAGAGAAACGATGATGCAGAAAGAGATAAGGATACTGAATGCACCAAAACATTGGTGAAGAACACGACCAAGAGTATGATTAAAATTGGACAATACTCCCTCCTTCCCATTTTCTAAGGCGCCTAAACTTTTGCACGAAAATTAGAGTACGTCTTAACGATATCCTCTAACAGAAGTGATTGGACGATCCAAGGAAATAGCAAACGGGACTGAGAGAATAGGACCGATCTAGTACTAGTGATAGCTAGCAGAAACTACCTGTCCGTGAGAAAAACAAGGGTTGGGAGGCTTAAGCGGCTAATATTGTGGGATTTTCTGAAAAAGGTTAAGTGCCTAATATTTTGGGAAAGGGGGAGTACACAAGTATACAACCCAAGGAACAGGAGAACAACATATACACACAGAGTTTTGTCTAGATGAATTCATATGGTAAGTTAGCATGAAGCCATGCTCTTACTACTATTATGATTAAATTCTTTGATGCGAATAGCAAAAGTATGCGAGAAGCAAAACACCAGACTGGAAGGAACAAATAATGTAAGTCTGAGATTGATAGTTATAAAATTACCTATCTAAAACTCGATACGGAATAAATAAATAAACAAGAGTTGAGAAGGAAGCCAAAGAACTAAAATGGATATGCAGCACATCAGACAGAAGCATAAAGAGCATACAGAACAAAGGATGAATGGGACAAATAAACAGACAAACATATAAAACACAGAAAACCATGTGACATTTATGTTATTGGCGAAATGCAATTCAGTTACAATGTCATATTGGCATATGATCAGGCCATTTTCATGTACGGTGCCCTACAAAATCAGGCTGCAAGTTACGCATGCCCTTGAAGTTCACGATGACTTGTTGCGAAGCAAAGAAATTAAGACATCAAGTGAACAATATATTAATTTCAGACGTTCAGCTTCGAGATAACTTTTTTTCATTTAGAGATATCCTTCAAGCAAGACATTGTCTTGTCCATTTCTTTATCAGGACAAAATTTGCAACACCCCACTGTAGAAATAATATGTCAATGAAGGGATCTACAACCAAAGATTTCGCGTTCTGCTGCACTTTACCTTGCATTTTAACCATCGTTGCATATTATGTTCTATTAATCAGGTTCTCAAAGTAATCTGCAGTAACTTAACATAAAAAACAAACTGCCACAAACAAATGATTGTAGCTTATTACTGAGAAAACATTGCACACACGGTAACATTCTCAAAACTTAGCCAGTAGTGGCCTACCAGATGTAAAGAGTGTTCAAGGTCACACACTTCCACTAGCAGGTATAGTACATATTCCCTTATGAAGAAAAACAGGATATAACAAGAACAGCTAAAGGTCATATACCTATGTATGTGTCCATCCAAGCACATCTAAAGCAGTCCAGCGAACAGCATTGCGAAAAGAGTATCAGTGCTGCGACCACTGGATGCTCTTGATGTCGATGCCTGCCTTAGCCATCTCATAGAGTGGACTCATCTCACGGAGCTTAAGCACCTGATGGACAGTGAGCTCAGTTGCTCTGTCCACCTCTTCCTCGGTGGTGAAGCGGCCCATGCCAAAGCGAATGGAGGTGTGTGCCATGTCCTCATCCACACCAAGTGCTCGAAGCACATAGGAAGGCTCCAGACTAGCACTGGTGCATGCACTGCCACTTGACACGGCCACCTCCTTCAGCCCCATCAGCAAGCTCTCGCCCTCGACATATGCAAATGACAAGTTTAGGTTGCCCGCATAACGGTGCTCCATGCTACCGTTGATGACAACATCATCAACCTTGGAACGAATGCCATCAAGCAGACGCTGCTGCAGAGCGCTAACTCGCCTCTCGTCATAGTCCATCTCTTTGGCTGCAATTTCGCAGGCAGCACCAAATCCAACAACAATGGGCGTGGGCACCGTGCCACTGCGGATGCCACGTTCCTGGCCACCTCCATTCATCTGTGGCTCCACGCGAATGCGAGGGCGGCGGCGCAGGTAGAGCGCACCCACACCCTTGGGTCCATAAATCTTGTGCGCGGACAGTGACATGAGTCCAATCCCCATCTGGTTGACATCAATTGGGATCTTCCCGAGAGCCTGCGCCGCGTCTGTGTGGAAGGGCACGCCCTTCTCGCGGCAGATGCGTCCAATCTCCTCGAGCGGCTGGACAACGCCGATCTCGTTGTTGACGGCCATGACGGAGACGAGCCCAGTGTCCGGGCGGATGGCATCGGAGAGCTGTGCGACGTCGATGAGGCCGTCGGGGCGAACGGGGAGGTAGGTGACCTCGAAGCCCTCTTGCTGGAGGTACCTGCAGGAGTCGAGGACGCACTTGTGCTCGGTCTGGGTGGTGATGACGTGGCGGCGGCGGTCGCGGTAGAAGTGCATGACGCCCTTGACGGCGATGTTGTTGCACTCGGTGGCGCCCGAGGTGAAGAAGATCTCCCTGGGGTCGGCGCCGATGAGCCTAGCGACGCTCGCGCGGGCCTCCTCGACGGCGGCGTCCGACTCCCAGCCGTAGAGGTGGGTCCGGGAGTGCGGGTTGCCGTAGCGGGAGAGGTAGAAGGGGAGCATGGCGTCGAGCACCCGCGGGTCGACGGGCGTGGTCGCCTGCATGTCCAGGTAGAGGGGGCGGCCGGAGATGCGCACGCCCTTGATGGTGACGGCGTCGTCGTCCTCCTCCGCGGCGGGGGCGTCGGCCGGCAGGGCGGCCGTGGAGAGGGCGCGGGCGGGGGTGGGGGCGGGGGGAGAGGGGAGGCGGCCGCCGCGGCGGAGGAAGAGGGGGAGGAGGCGGCGGGGGAGCGCCATGGTTGGGGAGAGGTAGGGTTCAGGGGCGCCGCCGCGCTGCTCCCGTTTCTGCGGAGGGGCGATTTGGGGAAAATGGGTATGCGGAGACGGGGAGGGTTTGCGGCCTTGGGGTTGGGGTTGGGGGAGCGTCGACGTGGTGGTGGATACTGGATAGGCGGTGGAGGCGGGGTTAGAGAAATCGGGCACGCAACGAGCCAAGGAACCGCATCCTGATGAGCCCATCGCTGTCACGAAGCCACGAGCCGGTTCGGCCCAGGTTTTCGTTGCGGTGGTGCCTTTCTTTTTTTTCAGGTCTATCTAGGGCATCTTCACCATGCATCAACCTTTAATTTAAAACATTTAAAATATTTTTTACACCATTTAAAACACCTTTAATTTTAAGAAAAAGGCACCAACATACCAAATGTCCGGACGTCATAATGTGTATGCAGACAGCGGATAGATGGGTGACCATCCAACCGGATGCACCAAAAGTCCCCCTATTTCATACAAAAATTTCATAAAACAAAAAAAATCCGTGCAAACAGGTGATATTTGTCAAATTTTGATAGATTTACAACCAGGCTCGCCGTCATCCTTCCAACGATGAAAGGCGGTCGTCATTGTGTGCTCGTGCCGCGGCTGCTCCACCTTTTGCGGACAATCAGATGTGTCCCGTTGGCAGCGATGGTTGGGCGTGGGCTCCTAAACCACGCAGCCCATCCTTGGCCTTGTCAACGAGGGCACAGCTAGCGCAGTCAGACTTGGCCACACCCGTTTCTTGTAGAGCTGGTTGTTGATCCGGCGTCGGCGATGGGTGGATGACTGTGTGGTGGTTTTGGATCGATCCTAGCCCAACGTGAGGTTCGTGTCAGCGTGCACCCAATCCGGCACCACGACCGAACGACGTGGCGCGTTGCGTCGTTCCCGACGCTCCTTCTCGGTTGTCATCCTGGAGCGCGAGGACGAGACACCGCCCCACGACAGAGGTGGTGAAGAAGGCGGCCACGCACGTTGGCGATCGTCGGCTGGGAAGCCTCGTCCTCCTTCACGATAGTCGTGTACCATCGGGGTGGAGATGACGGTGCCACCTCCATGTCAACATGCAAAATGAGGGCACGAGTAATGGTTGTTGGAGAACGTCGCATGGGAAACAAAAAATTTCATACGCACACGCAGATCTATCCAGGGTGATGAGCATCTACGAGAGGGAGAGTGGATCTACATACCCTTGTAGATCTCCAAGCGGGAAGCGTTAAGAAACGCGGTTGGTGTAGTCGAACATCTTCGCGATCCAAATCGCCGAGCGTCTCGCGATCACATCACGATCCGTCCCACGATCCAATCACGATCCGTCCCGCGAACTCATCACGATCCGTCCCGCGATCTCATCATGATCGGTCCCGCGATCTCATCACGATCTGTCCCGTGAACTCATCACGATCCGTCCCGCGAACACATCACGAACCGTCTCGCGATCTTGACCACGGTCCTTCCGATCTAGCGCCAAACGGACGACACCTCCGCGTTCAGCACACGTGCAGCTTGATGACGATCTCCACCGTCTTAATCCAGCAAGAGGAAGTGGAGAGGAAGAAGAGTTCACCGGCAGCGTGACGGCGCTCCGGCGATGGTGGTGGAGCAATTCCGGCAGGGCTTCGCCTAAGCACTGCGGAAATCCGATCTAGAGGAGCACCGGTGGAACGGGTAGCACCTGGCCGTAAAATCTAGTGCAAAACACCCAATACCACCAGTATATATAAGAGGGAGGGAGGAGGAGGACTGGCGCCAAGGCTGCCCTTGCGCAAGGAGGATTGGAGGAATCCTCCTCCAATCCTAGTAGGATTAGGATTCCTCCTTTCCTACTTGGATTTTATTTCCACCTTGGCTTTTTTCTCTCTTTCTCAAGTCCAGCCGCATGGGCCTCTTAGAGGACTTCCACCAGCCCACTAAGGGCTGGTTTCCACCCTCCCACAGCCCATGTAGCCTCTTGGGTCGAAATACCTCTCCCGATGATCCCCCGATACACTACCGGCACTCCCGGTACTCTACCGATGAGGCCGAAACTTTTCCGATGACCAAAATAGGACTTCCTATATATGAATCTTTACCTCCGGACCATTCCGGAGCTCCTCGTGACGTCCGGTATCTCATCCGGGACTCCTAACAACCTTCGGTCACCACCATACATAACTCTATACTATCGGAACGTCACCAAACCTTAAGTGTGCAGACCCTGCGGGTTTGAAAACTATGTAGACATGACCGAGACACATCTACAGTCAATAACCAATGGCGGGACCTGGATGTCCACATTGGTTCCTACATATTCTACGAAGATCTTTATCAGTCGAACCTCTATGTCAAGGATTCAGTTAATCTCGTATGATGTTCCCTTTGTTCTTCGGTATGTTACTTGCCCGAAATTCGATCGTCGGTATCTCCATACCTAGTTCAACCTCGTTACCGGCAAGTCTCTTTACTCGTTCCGTAATACAAGATCTCGTGACTAACACTTACTCACATTGCTTGCAAGGCTTATTGTGATGTTGTATTACCGAGTGGGCCCTGAGATACCTCTCCATCACACGGAGTAACAAATCCCAGTCTTGATCCATGCCAACTCAACAGACACCCTCGGAGATACCTGTAGAGCACCTTTATAGTCACACAGTTACGTTGCGACGTTTGATACACACAAGGTACTCCTCCGATGTCAGTGAGTTGCATGATTTCATGGTCATAGGAACACATACTTTGACATGCAGAAAACAGTAGCAATAAACTGACACGATCATATGCTACGTTTGTAATTTGGGTCTTATCCATCACATCATTCTCCTAATGATGTGATCCCGTTATCAAATGACATCACATGTCAATGGCTAGGAAACCTTGACCATCTTTGATCAACGAGCTAGTTCACTAAAGGCATACTAGGGACAGAGTGTCATCTATTTACCCACACATGTAATGTGTTTCCATTCAATACAATTATAGCATGGATAATAAACGATTATCATGAACAAGGAAATATGATAATAACTAATTTATTATTGCCTCTAGGGCATATTTCCAATAGTCTCCCACTTGCACTAGAGTCAATAATCTAGTTCACATCACCATGTGATTCACATTGTTATGAATCTAACACCCAATGAGTTCTGGGGCTCGATCATGCTTTGCATGTGAGAGAGGTCTTATAGTCAACGGGTCTGCGACATTCAGATCCGTGTGTACTTTGCAAATCTCTATGCCAGACTGTAAACACTGGTACCACACTTGGTACTATTCCAAATGGCTGCTCCTACTATACGTATCCAGATTGCTACTACGAGTTATCCGGATTGGTGTTAAATCTTGCATCAACGCAACTCTTTACGACAAACTCTTTATCACCTCCATAATCGAGAAACATCTCCTTAGTTTTTAGTTACTAAGGATAATCTTGACCGCTGTCTAGTGATCCACTCCTGGATCACTCTTGTACCCCTTGACGGACTCATGGCAAGGCACACACAGGTGCGGTACACAGCATGGCATACTATACAGAGCCTATGGCTAAGGCATAGGGGACGACATTCGTCCTTTCTCTTTCTTCTGCCGTGGTCGAGCTTTGAGTCTCACTCAACTTCACACCTTACAAAGCAGGTGAGAACACTTCTCTCTGACTAATCCATTTTGAACTCTTTCAAAATCTTGTCAAGGTATGTACTCATTGAAAGTCTTATTAAACATCTTGATCTATCTTTATAGATCTTGATGCTCAAAAATTAGGTAGCTTTATCCAAGTCTTCCTTTGAAAAACTCTTTTCAAACAATCCGTTTATGCTCTCCAGAAATTCTACATCATTTCTGAATAGCAATATGTCATCCACATATAGTTATCAAAAACTCTATAGTGCTCCCACTCACTTTATTGTAAATACAAGTTTCTCGTAAACTTTGTATAGACTCAAAAACTTTGATCACCTCATCAAAGTGTATATTCCAACTCCGAGATGCTTGCTTCAGTTCATAGAAGAATCACTAAAGCTCGCACACCTTTTAGCATCCTTAGGACTGACAAAACCTTCTGGTTGTATCTCATACAACCTTTCCTTAAGGAAGGAAACGATGTTTTGGCATCCATCTGCCAGATTTCATAATTGAAAAATGCAGCAACTGCTAACATAATTCCAACAGACTTTGCATCGCTACGAGTGAGAAATTCTCATCGCAGTCAACTCCTTGAACTTGTCGTAAACTACTTTGCAACAAGTTGAGCTTTACAAATGGTAACATTTACCATCAGCGTCTGTCTTCATTTTAAAGATCCATTTGTACTTAACGACCTGTCGTCCAACGAGCAAGTCCACCAAAGTCTATACTTGGTTTTCATACATGGATCCTTTCTTGGATTTCATGGCCTCTAACCATTTGTTGGTTTCCGGGCCCATCATCGCTTCTCCATGGTTCGTAGGTTCATCGTTGTCCAACAACATGACCTCCAAGACAGGGTTGTCGTACCGCTCGGTAGCAGTACACGTCCTTGTCGACCTATGAAGTTCGATAGTAACTTGATCCGAAGCTTCATGATCATCATCATTAACTTCCTCTTCAACTGACGTAGGCTTCACAGAAACATCTTTCTGCGCTGCGCCACTTTCTGGTTGAAGTAAAGGTTCAATAACCTCATCAAGTTATATTTTCCTCGTAGGTCGATAGTAACTTGATCCGAAGCTTCATGATCATCATCATTAAATTCCTCTTCAACTGACGTAGGCTTCACAGAAACATCTTTCTGCGCTGCGCTACTTTCTGGTTGAAGCAGAGGTTCAATAACCTCATCGAGTTCTATCCTCCTCCCACTCAATTCTTTCAAGAGAAATCCTTTCTTGAGAAAGGACCCAGTTTTAGCAACAAACATTTTATGCTTGGATCTGAGATAGAAGGTTCACCCAACTGTTCTTAGGGTATTCTATGAAGATGCATTTGTCCGCTTTGGGTTCGAGCTCATTAGGTGAAAACATTTTCCACACAAGCGTCGCAGCCCCAAACATTAAGAAATGACAGCTTAGGTTTCTATCAAACCATAGTTCACATGGTGTCATCTCAACGGATTTAGATGGTGCCCTATTTAAAGTGAATGTAGTTGTCTCTAATGCATAACCCCAAAATTATAGTAACAAAACGATAATAGACATCATAGAACGCACCATATCCAATAGAGCACGACTATGACGTTCGGACACACCATCACACTATGGTGTTCTAGGTGGTGTGAGTTGTGAAACAACTTTCACATTGTCTAAAGTTGTATGCCAAACTCGTAACTCAGATATTCACCTCCACGATCATATTGCAAACATTTTTATCTTCTTGTCACGATGATCTTAAACTTCACTCTGAATTTGCTTGAACCTTTCAAACCATTCAGACTTGTGTTTCATTAAGTAAATATACACTATATCTACTCAAATCATTAGGGAAGGTAAGAAAATAATGATATCCACCGCACGCTACAAGACTCATTGGATTGCATACGTCAACATGTATCATTTCAAATAAATCACTTGCATGCTTCATCAAAACAGAAAACGGGGTCCTTAGTCATCTTGACCAAGAGGCATGGTTCGCATGTCTCAACCGATTCGAGATCGAATGAGTCCAAAGATCCATCAGCATGGAGTTTCTTCATGCGTTTTATACCAATATGACATTTAGCGGCAGTGCCACAAGTATGTGGTACTATTATTATTAACTTTGTATATCTTTGGCATCAATGTTATGAACATGTGTATTACTACGATCAAGTTTCAACAAACCATTCTTATTGGGTGCATGACCGTTGAAGGTTTATTCATGTAAATAGAATAACCATTATTCTCTAACTTAAATGAATAACCGTGTTGCAATGAACACGATCTAATCACGTTCATGCTCAACGCAAAAACACCAAATAACATTTATTTAGGTTCGCCACTAATCTTGAAGGTAGAGAGAGCGTGCGATGTTGATCACATCAACCTTGGAAACATTTCCAACACACATCATCACCTCACACTTAGCTAGTTCTCCGTTTATTCCGTAGCTTTTATTTCGAGTTACTAACATTTAGAAACTGAACCGGTATCCAATACCCAGGTGCTACTAGGGTACAAGCAAGGTACACATCAATAACACGTATATCAAATATACTTCTGTCGACGTTGCCAGCCTTCTTATCTACCAAGTATCTAGGGTTGTTCCGCTTCAGCGACCTCTCTCCTCATAATTGAAGCACTTAGTCTCGGGTTTGGGTTAGACTTTGGGTTGCTTCACTGGAGATGCAACTGACTTGCTATCCATGAAGTTTCCCTCCTTGCTCTTGCCCTTCTCGAAACTAGTGGTTTTGACTAACCATCAACACTTGACGCTCCTTCTCGATTTCTACCTTCGCGGTGTCAAACATCGCGAACAGCTCAGGGATCATTATTTCTATCCCTAGCATTTTATAGTTCATCACCAAGTTCTAGTAGCTTAGTGATAGTGACTTGGAGAACTATATCAATCACTATCTTATCTGGAAGATCAACTCCCACTCGATTCAAGCGATTGTAGCACCCAGACAATCTGAGCACATGCTCAATGATTGAGCTATTATCTTTCATATTACAGGCAAAGAATCTTGTTGGAGCTCTCATATCTCGCAACACGGGCATGAGCCTGAGATCCTAATTTCATCTCTTAGAACATCTCATATGTTCTGTGACGTTCAAAATGTTTCGGAGCCTCAATTCTAAGCCGTAATGCATGACGCACTAAACTATCAAGTAGTCATCAGAACGTGCATGTCAGATGTTCACAACATCTAGAGACGATGCTAGAGGGGTTGGCGCACCGAGCAGTGCATTAATGACATAAGCCTTTTGTGCAGCAACAAGGACAATCCTCAGATCACGGAGCCAGTCCGCAATATTGCTACCATCATCTTTCAACTCTATTTCTCTAGGAACATATAAAAATACAAGGGAGCTACAGCGTGAGCTAGTAATCTACAACACAGTTTGCAAAGACACTACTGACTATGTTCATGATAATGAGTTCAATTAATCATATTACTTAAGAACTCCCACTCAAATTGGCATCCCTCCGGTCATTCGAGTGATACATGATCCAAATTCACCAACTCAAGTCCGATCATCACGTGAGTTGAGGTGGTTACAATGGTGAACATCATCATGTTGATCATATCTACTATATGACTCATGTTCGACCTTTCAGTCTCTTGTGTTCCGAGGCCATGTCTGTACATGCTAGGCTCATCAAGTTTAACCCGAGTGTTCTGCATGTGCAACACTGGCTTGCACCCGTTGTATGCGAACGTAGAGTCTATCACACCCGATCATCACGTGGTGTCTCGACACGAAGAACTTTCGCAACGGTGCACACTCGGGAAGAACACAATTTATCTTGAAATCAAGTGAGGGATCACCTTATAATGCTACCGTCATCCTAAGCAAAACAATGCATAAAAGGATTAACATCACATGCAAATCATAAGTGACATGATATGGCCATGAACTTGTGCTTTTGATCTCCATCATGAAAGCACCGGCATGATCTCCATCGTCACCGGCATGACACCATGATCTCGATCATCTTGATCTCCATCAACATGTCGCCATCGGGGTTGTCGCGGCCACCATGCTTCTACTACTATTGCTACCGTTTAGCGATAAAGTAAAGCATTACATAGCGCTTAATGATTGACACGCAGGTCATACAATAATTAAAGACAACCCTATGGCTCCTGCCGGTTGCCGTACTCATCGACATGCAAGTCGTGACTATCTATACATCACATGATCATCTCATACATCACATATATCACATCATTTAATTGGCCATATCACATCACAACATACCCTGCAAAAACAAGTTAGACGTCCTCTAATTGTTGTTGCATGTTTTACGTGGATGCTACGAGTATCTAGCAAGAACAATTCTCATCTACACAAAAAACCACAACGGTGATACACTAGTTGCTTTTCAACCTTCTCAAGGACCACCTTTGTCGAATTCGATCCAACTAAAGTGAGAGAAACTGCCACCCGTAAGCCATCTAGGCAACAAGTTACGTCGAGGGAACCGGTCTCTCGTAAGCGTACGAGTAATTTTGGTCTGGGCCGCTTCATCTCACAATACCACTGAACCAAAATCCGACCAAGGGAGGAAGCAATCTAAGCATCAACGCCCACAAACCTTTTGTGTTCTACTCGAGATCTCATCAACACATAGACCAAGCTCATGATGCCACTGTTGGAGAACGTCGCATGGGAAACAAAAAATTTCCTACTCACACGCAGATCTATCCATGGCGATGAGCATCTACGAGAGGGAGAGTGGATCTACATACCCTTGTAGATCGCTAAGCGGGAAGCGTTAAGAAACGCGGTTGGTGTGGTCGAACATCTTCGCGATCCAAATCGCCGAGCGTCTCGCGATCACATCACGATCCGTCCCGCGATCCAATCACGATCCGTCCCGCGAACTCATCATGATCCGTCCCGCGATCTCATCACGATCCATCCCGTGAACTCATCACGATCCGTCCCGCGAACTCATTGCGAACCGTCTCACGATCTTGATCACGGTCCTTCCGATCTAGCGCCGAACGGACGACACCTCCGCGTTCAGCACACGTGCAGCTTGATGACGATCTCCACTGTATTGATATAGCAAGAGGAAGTGGAGAGGAAGAAGAGTTCACCGGCAGCATGACGGCGCTCCGGCGATGGTGGTGGAGCAATTCCGGCAGGGCTTCGCCTAAGCACTGCGGAAATCCGATCTAGAGGAGCACCGGTGGAACGGGTAGCACCTGGCCGTAAAATCTAGTGCAAAACACCCAATACCTCCAGTATATATAAGAGGGAGGGAGGAGGAGGGCTGGCGCCAAGGCTGCCCTCGCGCAAGTAGGATTAGGATTCCTCCTTTCCTACTTGGATTTTATTTCCACCTTGGCTTTTTTTCCTCTCTTTCTCAAGTCCAGTCGCATGGGCCTCTTAGAGGACTTCCACCAGCCCACTAAGGGCTGGTGTCCACCCTCCCACAGCCCATGTAGCCTCTTGGGTCGAAATACCTCTCCCGATGGTCCCTCGGTACACTATCGGCACTCCCGGTACTCTACCGATGAGCCCGAAACTTTTCCGGCAACCAAAATAGGACTTCCTATATATGAATCTTTACCTCCGGAGCTCCTCGTGATGTGTGGATCTTATCCGGGACTCCAAACAACCTTCGGTCACCACCATACATAACTCTATACTACCAAAACATCACCAAACTTAAGTGTGCAGACCCTGCGGGTTCGAGAACTATGTAGACATGACCGAGACACCTCTAAGGTCAATAACCAATGGCGGGACCTGGATGTCCACATTGGTTCCTACATATTCTACGAAGATATTTATCGGTCGAACCTCTATGTCAAGGATTCAGTTAATCCCGTATGATGTTCCCTTTGTTCTTCGGTATGTTACTTGCCCGAGATTCGATCGTCGGTATCTCCATACCTAGTTCAACCTCATTACCCGCAAGTCTCTTTACTCGTTCTGTAATACAAGATCCCGTGACTAACACTTAGTCACATTGCTTGCAAGGCTTATTGTGATGTTGTATTGTTGGGGAACGTTGCATGGGAAACAAAAAAAATCCTATGCACACGCAGATCTATCCATGGTCATGAGCATCTACGAGAGGGAGAGTGGATCTACATACCCTTGTAGATCTCTAAGCGGGAAGCATTAAGAAACACGGTTGGTGTAGTCGAACGTCTTCACGATCCAAATCGCCGTGCGTCCCGCGGTCCAATCACAATCCGTCCCGTGATCCGATCACGATCCGTTCCACGAACTTGATCATGATCCATCCCACGAACTTGATCATGATCCTTCCGATCTAGCACCGAACGGACGGCACCTCCGCGTTCAGCACACGTACAGCTTGATGACGATCTCCACCATCTTGATCCAGCAAGAAGGAGTGGAGAGGAAGAAGAGTTCCCCGGTAGCCTGACGGCGCTCCAGCGATGGTGGTGGAGCAATTTCGGCAGGGCTTCGCCTAAGCACTACAGAAAACCGATCTAGAGGAGAAACTATGCACTAGAGATTAGGGTTTGCACGTGGCTGAAAATCTAGTACAAAACCCTAGAAATCCACTAGTTTATATAGGAGGAAGGGAGGAAGAGAGGCAGCTTGGCCTCCAAGCCTTGGAGGCTTCGGCCGAAGTGGGAGGTGGAGGAGGACTCTCCTCCTCCAATCCTAGTAGGACTAGGATTGCTCCTTTTTGCCTTTTTTCCACCTTTTCCTATTGGGTTTTTTCCTCCAGCCACATGGGCCTTGTGTGGGAGTTTCCACCAGCCCACTAAGGGCTGATATTCACTCTCCCACAGCCCTTGAAGCCTCTTGGGTCGAAATACCCCTCCCGGAGGCCTCCCGGTACACTATCGGCACTCCCGGTACACTACCGATGAGCCCAAAACTTTTCCGGTGACCAAAACAGGACTTCCTATATATGAATCTTTACCTCCGGACCATTCCGGAGCTCCTCGTGATGTCCGGGATCTCATCATGGGCTCCTAACAAACTTCGGTCACCACCATACATAACTCTATACTACCGAAACATCACCAAACCTTAAGTGTGCAAACCCTGCGGGTTCGAGAACTATGTAGACATGACCGAGACACCTCTACGGTCAATAACCAATGGCGGGACCTGGATGTCCACATTGGTTCCTACATGTTCTATGAAGATCTTTATCGGTCGAACCTCTATGTCAAGGATTCAGTTAATCCCGTATGACGTTCCCTTTGTTCTTCGGTATGTTACTTGTCCGACATTCGATCGTCGGTATCTCCATACCTAGTTCAATCTCGTTACTGGCAAGTCTCTTTACTCATTCCGTAATACAAGATCCCATAACTAACACTTAGTCACATTGCTTGCAAGGCTTATTGTGATGTTGTATTACCGAGTGGGCCTTGAGATACCTCTCCATCACACGTTAACAAATCCCAGTCTTGATCCATGCCAACTCAATAGACACCCTCGGAGACACCTGTAGAGCACCTTTATAGTCACCCAGTTACGTTGCGACGTTTGATGCACACAAGGTACTCCTCTGATATCTGTGAGTTGTATGATCTCATGGTCATAGGAACATATACTTGACATGCAGAAAACAGTAGCAATAAACTGACACGATCATAAGCTACGTTTGTAGTTTGGCTCTTATCCATCACATCATCCTCCTAATGATGTGATCCCGTTATCAAATGACATCTCATGTCCATGGCTAGGAAACCTTTAACCATCTTTCGATCAACGAGCTAGCTCACTAGAGGCATACTAGGGACATTGTGTTTGTCTATGTATCCACACATGTATCCATGTTTCCAATTAATACAATTATAGAATGGATAATAAACGATTATCATGAACAAGGAAATACAATAATAAACACTTTATTTATTGCCTCTAGGGCATATTTCCAACAGTCTCCCACTTGCACTAGAGTCAATAATCTAGTTCACATCACTATGTGATTTACATTGTAATGAATCGAACACCCATGCAGTTCTGGTGTTGATCATGTTTAGCCCTTGAAAGAGGTTTAGTCAACGGGTCTGCAACATTCAGATCCGTGTGCACTTTGCAAATATTTATGTCTTTCTCCATGATGTAATCGCGGATGGAGTTGAAGCGTCGCTTTATGTGTCTGGTCCTCTTGTGAAACCTTGGTTCCTTGGCCAGAGCAATGGCACCAGTGTTGTCACAGAACAGGTTCATTGGATTCAGTGCACTTGGCACTACTCCAAGATCTGTCATGAACTGCTTCATCCAGACACCTTCCTTCGCCGCCTCCGAGGTTGCGATGTATTTTTCTTCGCACGTAGAATCAGCTACCACGCTTTGCTTGGAACTACACCAGCTTACCGCTCCCCCGTTAAGAATAAATACGTATCCAGTTTACGACTTAGAGTCGTCCGGATCAGTGTCAAAGCTTGCATCGACGTAACCCTTTACGACGAGCTCTTCATCACCTTCATAAACGAGAAACATTTCCTTAGTCCTTTTTAGGTACTTAAGGATATTCTTGACCGCTTGCCAGTGCTCCATTCCAGGATCACTTTGAAACCTTCCGGCCATACTTATGGCAAGGCTGACATCGGGTCTTGTGCACAACATTGCATAGATGATAGAGCCTATGGATGAAGCATAGGGGATGACAGTTATCTTTTCTCTATCTTCTGCAGTTACTGGGCATTGAGTCTTACTCAACTTCACACCTTGTAACACAGGCAAGAACCCCTTCTTGGACTATTCCATTTTGAACTTCTTCAAAACTTTATCAAGGTATGTGCTCTGTGAAAGTGCTATTAAGCGTCTCGATCTATCTCTATAGATCTTAATGCCTAATATGAAAGCAGCTTCTCCTAGGTCCTTCATTGAAAAACTCTTGTTCAAATATTCCTTCGCGCTTTCCAGCATTTCTATATTGTTTCCTATTAGCAATATGTCATCCACATATAATACTAGAAACGCTATACAGCTCCCACTCACTTTCTTGTAAATACAAGCTTCTCCGTAAACTTGTATAAACTCAAACGCTTTGATCACCTCATCAAAGTGCTTATTCCAACTCCGAGATGCTTGCACTTGTCCATAAATGGATCGCTGAAGTTTGCAAACTTTGTCAGCATTCTCTGGATCAACAAAACCTTCGGGTTGCATCATATACAACTCTTCCTCAAGGAAACCGTTGAGGAACGCTGTTTTGACATCCATCTGCCAAATTTCATAGTCAAAATAAGAAGCTATTGCTAACATGATTCTGACAGACTTAAGCATCGCTACGGGTGAGAAAGTCTCATCGTAGTCAACTCCTTGAACTTGTGAAAAACCCTTTGCCACAAGTCGAGCTTTATAGACGGTGACATTACCGTCCGCGTCTGTCTTCTTCTTAAAGATCCATTTGTTCTGAATGGCCTTTCGCCCTTCAGGTAATACTTCCAAAGTCCATACTTTGTTTTCATACATGGATCCCATCTCGGATTTCATGGCCTCTAACCATTTCTCGGAAGCCGTGCCCATCACTGCTCCTCCATAGCTCGTAGGTTCATTGTTGTCCAACAACATGACCTCCAGGACAGGGTTACCTTACCACTCGGGGGTAGTACGCGGCCTTGTCGACCTACGAGGTTCAATAGCAGCTTGATCCGAAGCTTCATGATCATCATCATTAACTTCCTCTTCTACCGTCGTAGGTTCCACAGAAACATCTTTCTATGTTGCGCTACTTTCTGGTTGAAGTAAAGGTTCAATAACCTCATCAAGCTCTATTTTCCTCCCACTCAATTCTTTCGAGAGAAACTCTTTCTCAAGAAATGTTCCGTTCTTAGCGACAAACACTTTGCCTTCGGATCTGAGATAGAAGGTATACCCGACTGTCTCTTTCGGGTATCCTATGAAGACACATTTTTCCGCTTTGGGTTCCAGCTTTTCAGGCTGAAGCTTTTTGACATAAGCATCACATCCCCAAACTTTAAGAAACGATAACTTTGGCTTCTTGCCAAACCATAGTTCATATGGCGTCGTCTCAATGGATTTTGATGGTGCCCTATTTAAAGTGAATGCAGCTGTCTCTAATGCATAACCCCAAAACGATAGTGGCAAATCAGCAAGAGACATCATAGAACGCACCATATCTAATAAGGTTCGATTACGACGTTCGGACACGCCATTACGTTGTGGTGTTCCGGGCGGTGTCAACTGTGAAACAATTCCACACTGTCTTAAGTGACTGCCAAACTCATAACTCAGATATTCACCTCCTCGATCAGATCGAAGGAACTTAATCTTCTTGTTACGATGATTCTCAACTTCACTCTGAAATTGCTTGAACTTTTCAAACATTTCAGACTTGTGTTTCATTAAGTAAATATACCCATATCTACTTAAGTCATCAGTGAAGTTGAGAAAATAACGATATCCACCACGCGCTGTAACATTCATCGGACCGCACACATCAGTATGTATGATTTCCAATAAGTCACTCGCCCGTTCGATTGTTTCAGAGAACGGCATTTTAGTCATCTTGCCCATGAGGCATGGTTCACATGTGTCAAGTGATTCAAAATAAAGTGACTCCAAAAGTCCATCAGCATGGAGCTTCCTCATGCGTTTTACACCAATATGACCTAAATGACAGTGCCACAAGAAAGTGGTACTATCATTATCAACTCTATATATTTTGGCATCAATGTTATGAACATGTGTGTCATCACTATCAAGATTCAATATGAATAAACCCCTAACATTGGGTGCATGACCATAAAAGATATTACTCATATAAATAGAACAACCTTTATTCTCTGATTTAAATGAGTAACCCTCTCACAATAAACAAGATCCAGATATAATGTTCATGCTTAACGCAAGCACTAAATAACAATTATTCAGGTTCATCATTAATCCCGATGGTAATCGAAGAGAGAGCATGCTGACGGCGATCACATCAACCTTGGAACCATTTCCCACGCGCATCGTCACTTCGTCCTTTGCCAGCCTTCATTTATTCCGTAGTTCCTGCTTTGAGTTGCAAATGTGAGCAACCGAACCGGTATCGAATACCCATGCACTACTACGAGAGCTAGTAAGGTACACATCAATAACATGTATATCATATATACCTTGTTTGTCGTTGGCCGCCTTCTTGTCAGCCAGGTACTTGGGGCAGTTCTGCTTCCAGTGACCAGTTCCCTTGCAATGAAAGCACTCAGTTTCTGGCTTGGGTCCATGCTTGGGCTTCTTTGCAGGAGTAGCAACTGCTTTGCCATCCTTCTTGGTTTTACCCTTCTTGCCCTTGCCCTTGACTTTGCCATTTTTCTTGAAACTAGTGGTTTTATTGACCATCAACACTTGATGTTCTTTCTGGATTTCAGACTCAGCGACTCTTAGCATCGCAAACAGCTCGGCGACTCACTTGTTCATCCCGTGCATGTTATAGTTCATCACAAAGCTCTTATAACTAGGTGGCAGTGATTGAAGAACTCTATCAATGATCGCCTCTGGCGGAAGGGTAATTCCCAACTCCGCTAGACGAGTTGAATACCCAGACATTCTGAGTATATGTTCACTGATAGACCCGTTCTCCTCCATCTTGCAAGCATAGAACTTATCGGAGGTTTCATACCTCTCGATCCGGGCGTTCTTCTGAAAGATGAACTTCAACTCCTGGAACATCTCATATGCTCCATGACGTTCAAAACGTCTTTGAAGTCCCGGTTCTAAGCCATACAATATTGCACACTGAACTATTGAGTAGTCTCCGGTACGTGCCTCCCAAGCGTTCTTAACGTCTTCAGAGGTCATGTCTTCTGGTTGGTCACCAAGCAGTGCATCAAGGACATATGATTTCTGGGAAGCCGTGAGGATAATCCTCAGATTATGGGCCTAGTCAACAAAGTTACTTCCATCATCTTTCAGTTTAGCTTTCTCTAAGAACGCATTAAAATTCACGGGTGCTACTGCGCGAGCCATTGATCTACAACATAATATGCAAAGTTCACTTTGACTATTGTTCAAGATAATGAGTTTAGTTAATCAAATTACTAAAGCTCCCACTCAAATTGACATCCCTCAGGTCGTCTGAGTGTCACATGATCCAAATCCACCAACTCAAGTCCGATCATCACGTGAGTTGAGGTGGCTTCAATGGTGAACATCATTATGTTGATCATATCTACTATATGACTCATGTTCGACCTTTCGGTCTCTTGTGTTCTGAGGCCATGTCTGTACATGCTAGGCTCGTCAAGTTTAACCCGAGTGTTCTACGCGTGCAACACTAGCTTGCACCCGTTCTATGTGAACGTAGAGTCTATCACACCCGATCATCACGTGGTGTCTCAACACGACGAACTTTCGCAACGGTGCACACTCGGGGAGAACACAATTTTATCTTGAAATTTAAGTGAGGGATCACCTTATAATGCTACCGTCATACTAATCAAAACAAGGTGCATAAAAAGGATTAACATCACATGCAATTCATAAGTGACATGATATGACCATGAACTTGTGCTTTAGATCTCCATCTTGAAAGCACCGACATGATCTTCATCGTCACCGGCACAACACCATGATCTTCATCATCTTGATCTCCATCAATGTGTCGACATCGAGGTTGTCACGCCCTGCATGCTTCTACTACTATTGCTACCGTTTAGCGATAAAGTAAAGCATTACATAGCGCTTAATGATTGACATGTAGGTCATACAATAATTAAAGACAACCCTATGGCTCCTGCCGGTCGCCGTACTCATTGACATGCAAGTCGTGAAATTCTATACATCACATGATCATCTCATACATCACATATATCACATCATGTAATTGGCCATATCACATCACAACATACCCTGCAAAAACAAGTTAGACATCCTCTAATTGTTGTTGCATGTTTTACGTGGCTGCTACGGGTTTCTAGCAAGAACGATTCTCACCTATGCATAAACCACAACGGTGATACATAATTTGCTTTTCAACCTTCTCAAGGACCGCCTTTGTCGAATCCGATCCAACTAAAGTGAGAGAAACTGCCACCCGCAAGCCATCTAGGCAACAAGTTGCGTCGAGGGAACCGGTCTCTCGTAAGCGTACGAGTAATGTTGGTCCGGGCTGCTTCATCTCACAATATCGTTGAACCAAAATCCGACCAAGGGAGGAAGCAATCTAAGCATCGACGCCCACAAACCTTTTGTGTTCTACTCGAGATCTCATCTACACATAGACCTAGCTCATGATGCCACTGTTGGGGAACGTTGCATGAGAAACAAAAAATTTCCTACACACACGCAGATCTATCCATGGTGATGAGCATCTACGAGAGGGAGAGTGGATCTACATACCCTTGTAGATCGCTAAGCGGGAAGCGTTAAGAAACGCGGTTGGTGTAGTCGAACGTCTTCACGATCCAAATCGTCGTGCGTCCCGCGATCCAATCACAATCCGTCCCACGATCCAATCACGATCCGTCCCGCGATCCGATCACGATCAGTCCCACGAAATTGATCACGATCCGTCCCACGAACTTGATCACGATCCTTCCGATCTAGCACCGAACGGACGGCACCTCCGCGTTCAGCACACGTACAGCTTGATGACGATCTCCACCGTCTTGATCCAGCAAGAAGTAGTGGAGAGGAAGAAGAGTTCTCCGGCAGCCTGGCGGCGCTCCGGTGATGGTGGTGGAGCAATTCCGGCAGGGCTTCGTCTAAGCACTGCAGAAAACTGATCTAGAGGAGAAACTATGCACTAGAGATTAGGGTTTGCACGTGGCTGAAAATCTAGTACAAAACCCTAGAAATCCACTAGTATATATAGGAGGGAGGGAGGAGGAGAGGCAGCTTGGCCTCCAAGCCTTGGAGGCTTCGGCCGAAGTGGGAGGTGGAGGAGGACTCTCCTCCTCCAATCCTAGTAGGACTAGGATTGCTCCTTTTTGCCTTTTTTTCACCTTTTCCTATTGGATTTTTTCCACCTGCCACATGGGACTTGTGTGGGAGTTTCCACCAGCCCACTAAGGGCTTATATTTACTCTCAACACAGCCCATGAAGCCTCTTGGGTCGAAATACCCCTCTCGGAGGCCTCCCGGTACACTACCGGCACTCCCGGTACACTACTGATGAGCCCGAAACTTTTTCGGTGACCAAAACGGGACTTCCTATATATGAATCTTTACCTCTGGACCATTCTAGAGCTCTTCGTGACATTTGCGATCTCATCCGGGACTCCAAACAAACTTCAGTCACCACCATACATAACTCTATACTACCGAAACGTCACCAAACCTTAAGTGTGCAGACCCTGCGGGTTCGAGAACTATGTAGACATGACCGAGACACCTCTATGGTCAATAACCAATGGCGGGACCTGGATGTCCACATTGGTTCCTACATGTTCTATGAAGATCTTTATCGGTCGAACCTCTATGTCAAGCATTCAGTTAATCCCGTATGATGTTCCTTTTGTTCTTCGGTATGTTACTTGCCCGAGATTCGATCGTCGGTATCTCCATACCTAGTTTGACCTCGTTACTGGCAATTCTCTTTACTCGTTCCGTAATACAAGATCCCGTAACTAATACTTAGTCACATTGCTTGCAAGGCTTATTGTGATGTTGTCTTACTGAGTGGGCCCTGAGATACCTCTCCGTCACACGGAGTAACAAATCCCAGTCTTGATCCATGCCAACTCAACAGACACCCTCGGAGACACCTGTAGAGCACCTTTATAGTCACCCATTTACGTTGCGACGTTTGATGCACACAAGGTACTGCTCCGATATCTGTGAGTTGCATGATCTCATGGTCATAGGAACATATACTTGACATGCAGAAAACAATAGCAATAAACTGACACGATCATAAGCTACGTTTGTAGTTTGGGTCTTGTACATCACATCATTCTCCTAATGATGTGATCCCATTATCAAATGACATCTCATGTCCATGGCTAGGAAACCTTTAACCATCTTTCGATCAACGAGCTAGTTCACTAGAGGCATACTAGAGACATTGTGTTTGTCTATGTATCCACACATGTATCCATGTTTCCAATTAATACAATTATAGCATGGATAATAAACGATTATCATGAACAAGGACATACAATAATAAACACTTTATTATTGCCTCTAGGGCATATTTCCAACATGTATTACCGAGTGGGCCCTGAGATACCTCTCTGTCACACGGAGTAACAAATCACAGTCTTGATCCATGTCAACTCAACAGACACCCTCGGAGATACCTGTAGAGCACCTTTATAGTCACCCAGTTACGTTGCGACGTTTGATACACACAAGGTACTCCCCCGATGTCAGTGAGTTGCATGATTTCATAGTCATAGGAACACATACTTTGACATGCAGAAAACAGTAGCAATAAACTGACACGATCATATGCTACGTTTGTAATTTGGGTCTTGTCCATCACATCATTCTCCTAATGATGTGATCCCGTTATCAAATGACATCACATGTCAATGGCTAGGAAACCTTGACCATCTTTGATCAACGAGCTAGTTCACTAGAGGCATACTAGGGACAGAGTGTCGTCTATTTACCCACACATGTAATGTGTTTCCATTCAATACAATTATAGCATGGATAATAAACGATTATCATGAACAAGGAAATATGATAATAACTAATTTATTATTGCCTCTAGGGCATATTTCCAATAATGGTGGCTATATAAAGCGTTAGCCCCAGCCATCCACATAGATAAAGAGTCCTGAAACCACCGTATGAAATAATCTCCCCCTATGGTGCAACCTCCTTAGTGGCCCCATCAGCCTCTCTTTCTTTTCTTTACTTTTAATTTTCTCTCTCTTACTTTTCCCAAAACTGCATGGGATGCATCTTGCTTTGCCATCACCATGAGAAAGATAGGAAGAAAGAGGCAAAACAAGAGCATCACATCCAACTTTTGTTAGAGAAGAGACCGTCTCCTCTATAAGCATCCGTTTTCTCCTGCAAGCATCACTTTGAGACGCCTTGGACCATCCGAACCTACGTGAAGACCTGGAGCAGCTGTCCATCGTGTAGCGATGGACATGCTCTGACGCAATGGAGACACTGGCTGGATGAGGCGCCCATGCGCACCGTTGGGACATCGTCTCCGTCTTGACTCGACACCGCATGGTGGGCGTTGGCTCCTCGACATGGTGGCATGGTGGGGATGTCGACTCTTCCTTGACGCAATGTTTGCTTGACGATGAGGGTGGCTCTAGACTATGGTCGAAGAGCGACCGTTGGAGGAGGAGCTCGAGCTGGCCCGCATACTCCTCATTCGTCCGAGCGGCCTTGGCTAGGAGGGCGGACTACTGTTTCTGCTCGTAATCGTCGAGGTCACCACCTCCTCCTTGATCGTTGGCACCGACAAGACGATGGACGCTGATATCCACGAAGACCTTGGGCAGCGATGACACCTTCGGACGACCCGAGGGATCCACCCGCCAGTGCCAAGAACCACCCGACGCTACTGTCGAACTTGACCATCTCTACGGTGTGCCGGGAAGACGAGAGGATGTAAGAGGAGGAGAGGAGAGGCGACGATGCATAGAAAGCAAATTGGGCTGGCTGCGCGAGGGCCTACATAAATAACCAGACAATGCGGACCGGTGTCGATTCAGTGTGGGCGCAACGATCAAAGTAGGCTTCCGACCGGTTTTGAGAACTGGCTAGCAATTTTATAGCATGCTGTGGCCAGTAACAAAAGAGTGCACTGGCTAGCAGTTTTGAGAACCTTTGTGTGGTTTTCGAAAGATTCCGACCGGTTTCTTCCTTCTTTTTATATTTTCTTTACTGGTTAATGTGTTTTCTTTTGGGTTTATTTTTATTTTTCTACATTTTGAAATACATGTTGACATTTTTACACATTTATGTCGTTTTCTAAATAGATGTTAAACATGTTTGTACATACACATTGAACATTTTCCGAATACACGTTGAATCTTTTTTTCATACATCATGAAAAATGGCCCAATGCATCTTGAATATTTTTTAAATACATGGTTAAAATATTAAACACAAGTTTAACTTTTTTCAAAATGTCATGAACATATTTTTAAATGTCTGAACATTTTTATCTGTTAACAATAAATTTGTAGACTTATAAACATTTTATAAGTACCTTGACCTCTTTTTTTGAATGGTATGAACATTTCTAAAAATTAATAAAACAATAATTTACGTTTCATACTTTTTACAATAATGTCATGAACATGTTTATAAATTTACGCACTTTTACATTTCATGAACATTTATAAAGCCGTGAATATACTTTTTTAATTGTATGAAGTTTTCAAAAATTGCACATATAATGTTTTTTGCATTTTCATGGGTATTTTTGGTGCATGGTGAACAATTTTTAAATTTTAGTTAAAATAATTCCTGAAATATTTTTGTATTTGAAAATTTCAAAGTATACAAAGAAGAAGAAAACAAAAAGGATAAAAAAATAGAACAAACGAATGAAATGAATAAATATGATAGCCCGACTTATTAGGGATGATAGACTACTCATATCAATAAGGAATTCTTTTTTTTCTGGGATTACATTCAAATAGAACCCCTAGGTTAAGCGTGTTTGGCTTGGAGTAGTTCTAGGATGGGTGACCGATCGAAAAGTTGATCCCGGGTGCGCATGAGTGAGGACAGAGTGCGCAGAAAAGACTTGTATTGATCTGTGAGGCTAGTTTAGATCCTGTCAGGAGTAACGACCATCGGCGAATGTGTCCGGAGCGTTACAATAAACGTCACACTTAGTGGTAGTACATCATGGACTTGTGGTTGATGCCATGGTGAGCACTACCGCACATGATGACTATTGTCAGTTGTGGGATGGGAAGAAAGCTTTAAAGACGAAGACTGAAAGGGCCAATAATGAAGAAGAGGCGAGCTTAGAGGAAGTGGTCGCACGTGCGACTAAGGTTAGGGGTTGGGGTTTGGGGATGATTGCTGAGGCTGTTTATATATGACAGTAGTTGATTTCTTATATATATATATATATATATATATATATATATATATATATATATATATAAACTCTATTCATCACTCAGGGGGCAGAATAAGTTATTCTTCATCCGAAATAATCTTACGATTAATTTATAAATAAATTACGTTTGGAATACAAAAAGTTACATTTATATTGAATCACGACGTAAAATTTCATATAAAAAAACAAAAATATAAGTCAGAAGACCAAAAAAATTGAATTTATCATATATTTTCCACTATTTTTATAAGTTTATAATTTTACCTGACATAAAATATTTTTTACGCTGATTATAAATTTTCTTACGGTCTCTTTTTACGTATGAAATGAGACAAAAATTACGGAAATGTATTGATGGTAAAATTGAAGGGGGAGTATTTCAGATATATGTATTTCAGGATGACGAATAGTGCGACCCTATATATATATTGCGCGCGCGCGTGAGTGCGACTATAGTTTAAAGGAGGAGTATTTCAGATCTCACAACTAACGCCCCTGGCCGGGCTTATTTGGGCGAAACATCAAAGCCTGAGCCTCAATCCGAATTCTTTATAAGGGCTGGGTCATCGGGTCGGTCTGCCCATGCCCACGAAACGAGGCCGCCAACCAACTTTCAGTTATGATTCTTGGCCGACCCATCTATTATTAATCATCCGAGCCCGGTCGAACTCGGTACAAAATCTCAGCCCAACTGTGTGCAAGGGCCCAGAGGCGGTGTCACCACAGTTCTGCAGTAGCAGTAGCATGGAGGAGCGGCGGCGGCGTGGGATGGTTTACCGGTGTGGCTGTGGCGGCGCGGTGCACGCCACCACGCCAGTAAGAAGCAAGCGAGGGCGGTGTGGTTTACAGATGTTTAGTTTTTGCTTCTGAGATCACATTGTTCTGTGTCTTTAGGAGGCGTCCGAAAATTCTGTTCATTCATCAGGTTGTAACAAAAGTTGGTTGCAAATTAACAAGTCAGGGAACGTTTGTCCATGGGAAAACGGGGTTAAGCGCTAATGCAAGAAGTGCTCCCAAATGGTAAACTTTCTCCCACCTCTACACTGCACTGCACTGCCCATGTTTTTTTATGTGTTTGCTTGTAGTTTCTGTATGGCTTATTTGGGTGCTCAGCTGCATTGCACAATCAGGATATTAGTTTACGTCTTCGTAGTTTCTAAACCTGCCAAATGGACCAGCTGGAACATTGTTGCAAGCTTTGGGTGGTTTGAAAAGGTCCAGGCTACCATGTACTAGAAAACAAGTCCTTGGCTGGCCGGCTCCATTGCAAAAGCTTTGATTTCATTCTGTTCAATTCTCCTACCAAATGTAGTTGTCCTCCCAAACACCAACAGTGGCAGCAGCAATGAGTTCTCACCACTTTGTAATCATAGTTTTTTACTTCTGCTTCTTATTGTTTTCCATCCATGTCCCTTTTGCTACCTCACTCTCCTTCAGCTTCAACTTCTCCGAACCCGGCTCCTACTGCTCCCGGGATGCGGATATTGCCTGCACTGGTGATGCCTTCTTCCACGCCCCTGTCATGGAGCTGACCAAGAACGATATCAGTGAAGGCAACAACCACAGCATCGGTCGCGTATGGTGCACGCAGCCGGTGCCGCTGTGGGACAAGGCCACCGGTGAGGTGGCCAGCTTTAACACTTCTTTCTCCTTCCAAATCAGGCCGGTCGACGCGGATTTCAGGGCCGATGGGATGGCCTTCTTCCTTGGGCACTACCCGTCGGGCATCCCTCTGGGGAGCTATGGTGGGAATCTCGGACTTTTCAATGGAAGCAACAACAAGAATGCAACCGGTAGTGACCGTATTGTGGCGGTCGAGTTTGACACCTTCAGGAACATGCAATGGGACGACGATGACAACCATGTCGGTATCAATGTCAACTCCATTGTTTCGGTTGTGTCAACCTCACTTGATAAGAAACTTACACTAGGCACCACAATGACCGCTGAGATCAGCTACGAGAATATCACAGAGAATTTGTCGGTTATTCTCTGGATCAATGAAACCTCGTACCGAATCAACACAAGTATTGACATGAAAATATGCTTGCCAGAGGAGGTGGCAATTGGCTTCTCCGCGGCTACCGGTAGCTCCATCGAGGTACACCGGGTTCTATCATGGTCATTCAACTCAACCATAGCAGGGAAAAGTTCTTCGACACTGGTACCAGGAGCAGTGCCTGTGCCTCCTGAAACTGTGAGCTCCAGATCACAAGGAAAAGTACAGGCTACAATAGCATTTTCAGTTGCAATATTTTCTGTGTTGGTGTGTTCTTTCATGGGCTTTCTTCTACGGAAGCAAAAAGTATGGAAGAAAGCAAATCAAACCTCCGATGGTGAATTTGAAGATGAAAATGATAAGGCTGAATTTGAGAAAGGGGTTGGCCCTAGGAGGTACCATTATAGTGAGCTTGCTGCTGCGACAGGCAACTTTGCAGAAGAAAAGAAGCTTGGGAGAGGCGGATTCGGCCATGTTTACCAGGGCTGCCTGCGGATTGATGACAAGGATCGCCATGTTGCGATAAAGAAGCTCTCGTCTGAATCATCTGCTCAAGGGAGGAAGGAGTTTGAGGCTGAGATCAAGATCATAAGTCGACTCAGGCATCGGAATCTTGTCCAGTTAATTGGGTGGTGTGACAGTTGCAAGGGCCTCTTGATTGTCTATGAGCTGGTATCCGAAGGAAGTCTTGACAAGCACATATATAATAGAGGCGGACTGCTAAAATGGCCTGAAAGGTACGTGCAACTATCTGGTTTCTTGCGGAATTTCTTACATTTATAAGCATTGTACTTAAGATTAATTGATCAGTTCGTAGAAGAACTAATTGAAGTCTAAGACCATAAATTCTTTTCAAAATGATAATTGGAGTCCTGTGATGAAAATGCACATAAATCCTACTTATTAGAGTCTGCAGATCAATGTTTCCATCCATATCAATGCTACCATCAAGTTAAACTTTGAATATGCTAATCTAATTTAGCCCATAGTTATTTTGCTATAGGCCTCAGCATCAGATTACACTGTATAGGGCTATAGGCAAGTAAACCATACAGAGAACATAGCACTCTAACCATTGGCATCTTGAGAAGGGAACCATTTGCTAACAACAGCGAAGCTTTTCGTCCCAAGCTAGTTGGGGTAGGCTAGATGAATACCAACATAAACCCGTGAGAACCCCAAAGAGAAAGGGAACCATTTGCAACAGAAAGAAGAAAAAAGAGAAGGGAATCAGCACAGCATTAACCTCGACAACAAGATGGCAATAAATTGGTACTAAGATTATTGCAGTAGTATTCATCAGAGCACTAAGCTACGACGGTAAGGACCTCTTAGTCCATTACCAACAATTACTCTCTACCACTCTATGTCTTCCCTGATGTTACACTTGACTGACCTTTTGTTTATAAACGGGCATATTGGCTTATTTTCAGGTCAGCAGTGTAAAATCGAGCCAACTGAAATTAAGTACTTCACTTGGCTAATGATAACCTTTCATTGACAGGTACAATATCATCATTGGCCTCGGCTCTGCTCTGCGCTATCTCCATGCAGAGTGGGAGCAGAGCATCGTGCATGGCGACATCAAGCCAAGCAACATCATGCTCGACACATCATACAACACCAAGCTGGGGGACTTTGGCTTGGCAAGGCTCGTGGACCATGGAGCCAAGTCAGAGACAACCAAAGTCGTGATGGGAACCGCCGGATACATCGATCCTGAACTCGTCAACACGCGCAGGCCGAGCACAGAGTCGGATGTCTACAGCTTCGGCATCGTCCTCCTGGAGGTGGTGTCTGGCCGACACCCTGTGACGGAGTCAGAGGACAAGTTCTTTGTGCTGCTGAGATGGGTCTGGGACCTGCACATCAAGAACACTATACTTGAAGTGGTGGACAAGAGACTAAGGGGTGGTGATGAGATGGACGAGCGGCAGATGGAGCGCGTGCTGGTCGTCGGGCTCTGGTGCGCGCACCCGGACCGGAGTGAGCGGCCGTCTATGGCGCAGGCGATGCATGTCCTGCAGTCCGAGGATGCCAAGCTGCCGGAGCTTCGGCCGCAGATGTACAGGGCTGAGCCTGTTCTTGCCATGGGGGAACATGGTTACACCGATCTGTCGGTGTGGACGTCCTCCAGTTGCTGCACTGCGGTTGGTTCTGATACAGAACCGATTAACTGATGCTAGCGCCAGACTGGGTTCTCATTGTGGAGTTGATGCTTTCTAGGTAGACACGAAACAGAATCAATGCGTAACATTTAAACAATCATGCGCAGTTGGAAAATCTGCTCTCTTTGTCTCGGAATGATTGAATTCACATAGCTTCCCAATAGTATTACACTTAGTTTCTCATGGTTTCATATGTAATCTGTGACTAGAATATTTTCCGTTTCAGACTGCAGGATGGAGAGCTTGATTAATGACGTAGAAAAGGTTTTTCTTGGAAGATTTTATCATTTCCCAGAGTCAAAGTTAGGGTTGAAATATTTTTATAAGCCCAATATCATATACTGAATTTTAGGATTTTTCTCAAAGTTGTTAGAAGTGGTTTAGCATTTATAATTGTTAGGGCATCTCCAATAGAAGACATAGATGCAAAAATAACTAACTTTTACATTTTCGAGGCCCAAAAATCCACCTCCAACAGATGATGTAGAATGCCAATTTTTTTTTTACATCCCCGCCTTCCCTTTCGAAGATGTAAAATACAACACATCCAGATGCAAATATATATATATCCACCCGCAGGAGATGTAAAACGACCGGTGACGCGCCAACTGCCCAACTGTTTTCATTCACCTTCTACCCGCCCGCCTGTCGCTCGCCCGTCGCCCGCTGCGTCCCGCCTAATGCCTGCCGCTGCTAGTCTGACCCACCTTGCCGCAGCCGCCACCCTGGATTTGCCACACCTCGGCCGGTCGCCATTGTGCTGGAGCCGCATGCGAAGAAGCAGCGGGCCGCCAAGCCACACGGTGGAGGCATGAAGCGACCGACTGGGCAGCGGCGCAACCCGGCGACCAATCAACCTCGCCCGGCCAAAATTTCAAAGCCGGTCGTGGCTGACTGAAAGCACAATATGCTTCCTTGGTGGTTTTGATAATTAATGACAACATACATTGTCTCTTGTACTAATACTTTTATCTAGTGTATTTCAGATAAAGTCCATAGAGAAGGTTGGCTAAGGAGTGTGGAGAATATCGCCAAGAAGAAGAAAAAGAAGTAATAGCATTGGCAAAAGCTTCAAGCAAGAGGACTCTACATTTTACTTCGTGAGAAATCACTTTGAATCCATAGAAAAGCCAATACTATAAAAAGGGGGTAAGGTACTATTGGTGAACAAAATGCTCATACGTGCACAAGTGACAGTAATCACATACACCCACAAGCTCTTCCACAAAAGTCTATCCAAAGCCAAATATTCAAAATCAGTGCAACCAACACTCCCCACTCGGCGCCACCAATTCTCAGCCTCAAACGGACTCAACTAAACCCTAGCCCTTTGGTGCAACCGATTCTAATTCGGTGCCACCGAGTTTGGGTTGCCAACTTTCTGTTGCGCAAATTCACAAAATCGGTCCGACCGAGTTTGTTGAATCGGCGTCACCGAGTATGGCAATCTGACCGTTGGTCACCTTATCGGTGCAACCGAGTTATATGTATCGGTCTCACCGAGATTCAAAATTCGCTACATTTTAGGCAACTCGGTACCATCGAGATTAACACATCAGTGTCATCGAGTTGGACTTATTAGGTGTATTACCTTTTGGAGGGTGGTGCCTCCTAGATTGGTTAGGTGTCGCTTGGGAGCCTCCTACTTCGTGTTGTGGAGTGAACCAAGAAGTTTGTAAGGGGAAGGAGATTACCTACTTCGTGAAGATCTATCCTGAGTGAGGCTAGTCCTTCGTGGACGGAAGCCGTTATGGAATAGTCAAGGTTGCTACTTTGTGGACCCTTATGGGTGGAGCCCTCCGTGGACTCTCACTACCGTTACCCTCCGTGGGTTGAAGACTCCATAAATATGGACGTACGACAGCACCACCTATCGAAACCACAGGAAAAATCTTCGTGTCCTTCATGCGTTTGATCTTCCTATCTCTATTCCTTACTTCCATGTGCTATGTCTTTACTTTCCGCTGCTATACTTGATGACTTGCATGTGTAGGGTGTTCTAGACTTGCTATAATTGCTAAAATCTGCCAACACATAACTTTGCATCTTGTGTACATTTTAAATTCCTGCTAGTAGTCTATTCACCCCCTCTAGACATACTCTTCTAGTGATCCCACAATTGGTATCAGAGCTTTGGTCTCCATTGCTTTGGTTTCATCACCGTGGAGGAAGATGGACGTGTCTAGTATGGAGAATTTGTATTGTAGAGTGCCCATTCTTGATGGAGAGTACTATAGTCGATGGAAGAATGCCATGATTGATCTATTTGACAAATTCCATTTGAGAAAACACATTGAAAAACCCTATGGTCTCCCCATTGATGAATTGGATCCCACACACGAAGAGGAAATTGACATGATTGGTAACCTTAGAACTGTCAATCTTAATAGGCTTACCAAGATTCGTGCTTTCTCAATTGAAGAACTTTGTTTGTGCTTATACTTTGTGGAATGATTTGGAGAAACGATATCCAAATCTTACATTAAGTAATCTTGATGAAATTCTTCATAAAACTATTGCTTTTCACAAAATGAAACCTAGTGATCTAAACTTTCATAAATGCTTATTTGAGCTTCGTGATCTTATGCGTGCTAAAGGAGATGTCACAACTATCAACAACATTATTATTGAAGCCATTCACATTCATAAACTTAAACATTGTCATGGTTATGATTCTAACGAGTCTCTTGGTTTCTATGATGAGGAGATTCCACAAAATGATGATAATGAAGAACATGGCTACTATGATGAAGATGAGTTGTTCGACATCGAGCATGAAAAGATCATGAAGAATCTAAGTCTAATGGCAAACTTCAAGGATTACATGTCCTGTGGAAAAGAGCGGATTCTCGATAGTGGATGCACGCATCACATGACTCGTGATAAAGACATGTTCCAAGAGATCACGCCAAATCAAGGTCCTCGGAGGTACGTGACCTTTGGAGACAACTCTATTACTTGGCCTTGGTAAGGTGGCCATATCTCATGATAGCTCCATTCAAAATGTAATGCTTGTTGAATCCCTTGGCTACAATCTTATTTCCGTATCTAGACTAGCAGACTTCGGTTTCAGTGTGCTATTTACCAAAGTAGATTGCCAAGTGTTTCGATTTGATAATCATTGAAAGGACGTGGATGTCGCCTAGAGGGGGGGGGGTGAATAGGCGCTTTAAAATAATTACGATTTAGGTTTGAACAAATGCGGAATAAAACTATCATTTAATTAGTCAAGCACAAAACCTAAAACAACTAGGCTCACCTATGTGCACCAACAAGGTATGCTAAGCAAGATAGACAACTAAGTGCTAGCAAGATATATAAAAAGAAACAATATGGCTATCACAAAGTAAAGTGCATAAGTAAAGGGGCTCGGTAAGAGATAACCGAGGCACGCGGAGACGACGATGTATCCCGAAGTTCACACCCTGGCGGATGCTAATCTCAGTTCGGAGCGGTGTGGAGGCACAATGCTCCCCAAGAAGCCACTAGGGCCACCATAATCTCCTCACGCCCTCGCACAATGCAAGATGCCGTGATTCCACTAAGGGACCCTTGAGGGTGGTCACCTAACCCATACAAACAAGGTTGGGGCAATCTCCACAACTTGATTGGAGGCTCCCAACGACACCACGAAGCTTCACCACAATGGATTGTGGCTCCGAGGTGACCTCAACTGCTCGGGGTAATCTCCACAACCTAATTGGAGACCCCGAAGCTTGCTCAGAGCTTTGCACCACAAAGATTGAGCTCCGAGGCACCACCAACCGTCTAGGGCGCCAAAGCACCCAAGAGGAACAAGCTCTAGGGTGCTCAAACACCCAAGAGTAATAGCTTCTCAACTTCTCACTTCCACGTTGTTGGGGAACGTCGCATGGGAAACAAAAAATTTCCTACGCACACGCAAACCTATCCATGGTGATGAGCATCTACGAGAGGGAGAGTGGATCTACGTACCCTTGTAGATCGCTAAGCGGGAAGCGTTAAGAAACGCGGTTGGTGTAGTCGAACATCTTCGCGATCCAAATCGCCGAGCGTCCCGCGATATCATAACGATCCGTGCCGCGATCCCATCACGATCCGTCCCACGATCTCATCACGATCCGTCTCACGATCTTGATCATGATCTATCCCGCTAACTCATCACGATCCGTCCCGCGATCTCATCACGATCCGTCTCGCGATCTCGATCACGGTCCTTCCGATCTAGCGCCGAACGGACGGCACCTCCACGTTCAGCACACGTGCAGCTTGATGACGATCCCCACCGTCTTGATCTGGCAAGAGGAGGTGGAGAGGAGAGAGAGTTCACCGGCAGCATGACGGCGCTCCGGTGATGGTGGTGGAGCAATTCCGGAAGGGCTTCGCCTAAGCGCTGCAGAAAACCGATCTAGAGGAGAAAATATGCACCGGTGTAACGGATAGCACGTGGCCGGAAATTCTGTCCAAAAACCACCCAATCCACTAGTATATATAGGAGGAGAGGAGAGGAGAGGCAGCCAAGGCCTTTGGGTCGGCCTAAATAGGAGGTGGGAAGCAATCCTACTTCACCTCCAATCCTAGTTGGAGTAGGATTGCCTCCTATTGGCTAATTTTCCACTTTTTGCTTTAGGACTTTCTCTCCTGCGCCATGGGCCTTTGTGGCTGTTTTCCCAGCCCACTAAGGGCTGGTTATTATTCTCCCACAGCCCATGGACCTCTTGGGGTCGAAATACCCCTCCCGGAGGCCTCCCGGTACACTACCGGCACTCCCGGTACACTACCGGCACTCCCGGTACACTACCGATGAGCCCGAAACTTTTCCGGAAACCAAACTGGTGTTGGGGAACGTCGCATGGGAAACAAAAATTTTCCTATGCACACGCAAACCTATCCATGGTGATGAGCATCTACGAGAGGGAGAGTGGATCTACGTACCCTTGTAGATCGCTAAGCGGGAAGCGTTAAGAAACGCGGTTGGTGTAGTCGAACATCTTCGCGATCCAAATCGCCGAGCGTCCCGCGATCTCATCACGATCCGTCCCGCGATCCAATCACGATCCGTCCCGTGAACTCATCACGATCCGTCCCGCGATCTCATCACAATCCGTCTCACGATCTTGATCACGATCTGTCCCGCGAACTCATCACGATCCGTTCCGCGATCTCATCACGACCCGTCTCGTGATCTCGATCACGGTCCTTCCGATCTAGCGCCGAACGGACGGCACCTCCGCATTCAGCACACGTGTAGCTTGATGACGATCTCCACCGTCTTGATCAAGCAAGAGGAGGTGGAGAGGAGAGAGAGTTCACCGGCAGCGTGACGGCGCTCCGGTGATGGTGGTGGAGCAATTCCGGCAGGGCTTCGCCTAAGCGCTGCACAAAACCGATCTAGAGGAGAAACTATGCACCGGTGGAACGGGTAGCACGTGGCCGGAAATTCTGTCCAAAAACCACCCAATCCACTAGTATATATAGGAGGAGAGGAGAGTAGAGGCAGCCAAGGCCTTTGGGTCGGCCGAAATAGGAGGTGGGAGCAATCCTACTTCACCTCCAATCCTAGTTGGAGTAGGATTGCCTCCTATTGGCTGATTTTCCACTTTTTGCTTTAGGACTTTCTCTCCTGCGCCATGGGCCTTTGTGGCTGTTTTCCCAGCCCACTAAGGGCTGGTTATTATTCTCCCACAGCCCATGGACCTCTTGGGGTCGAAATACCCCTCCCGGAGGTCCCCCGATACACTACCGGCACTCCCGGTACACTACCGATGAGCCCGAAACTTTTCCGGAAACCAAACTGGGACTTCCTATATATGAATCTTTCCCTCCGGACCATTCCAGAGCTCCTCGTGATGTCCGGGATCTCATCCGGGACTCCGAACAACCTTCGGTCACCACCATACATAACTCTACACTACCGAAACGTCACCGAACCTTAAGTGTGCAGACCCTGCGGGTTCGAGAACTATGTAGACATGACCGAGACACCTCTACAGTCAATAACCAATGGCGGGACCTGGATGTCCACATTGGTTCCTACATATTCTACGAAGATCTTTATCGGTCGAACCTCTATGTCAAGGATTCAGTTAATCCCGTATATCGTTCCCTTTGTTCTTCGGTATGTTACTTGCCCGAGATTCGATCGTCGGTATCTCCATACCTAGTTCAACCTCGTTACCGGCAAGTCTCTTTACTCGTTCCGTAATACAAGATCCCGCAACTAACAATTAGTCACATTGCTTGCAAGGCTTATTGTGATGTTGCATTACCGAGTGGGCCCCGAGATACCTCTCCGTTACACGGAGTAACAAATCCCAGTCTCGATCCATTGCCAACTCAACAGACACCATCGGAGATACTTGTAGAGCACCTTTATAGTCACCCAGTTACGTTGCGACGTTTGATACACACAAGGCACTCCTCTGATATCCGTGAGTTGCATGATCTCATGGTCATAGGAACATATACTTGACATGCAGAAAACAGTAGCAATAAACTGACACGATCATATGCTATGTTTGTAGTTTGGGTATTATCCATCACATCATTCTCCTATTGATGTGATCCCGTTATCAAATGACATCTCATGTCCATGGCTAGGAAACCTTAACCATCCTTTGATCAACGAGCTAGTCCATTAGAGGCATACTAGGGACATGGTTTTGTCTATGTATCCACACATGCATTTAAGTCTCCGATCAATACAATTATAGCATGGATAATAAACGATTATCATGAACAAGGAAATATGATAATAACTAATTTATTATTTCCTCTAGGGCATATTTCCAACAGTCTCCCACTTGCACTAGAGTCAATAATCTAGTTCACATCACCATGTGATTCACATTGTTATGAATCTAACACCCAAGGAGTTCTGGGGCTCGATCATGCTTTGCATGTGAGAGAGGTCTTATAGTCAACGGGTCTGCGATATTCAGATCCGTGTGTACTTTGCAAATCTCTATGTCAAACCGTAAACACTGCTACCACACTCCACTTGGTACTATTTCCAAATGGCTGCTCCACTATACGTATCCAGATTGCTACTACTAGTCATCCGGATAGGTGTTAAAGCTTGCATCAACGTAACTCTTTACGACGAACTCTTTATCACTTCGATAATCAAGAAACATTTCCTTAGTCCTCTGGTTACTAAGGATAATTCTGACCGCTGTCCAGTGATCCACTCCTGGACCACCCTTGTACCCCTTGACAGACTCATGGCAAGGCACACATAGGTGTGGTACACAGCATGGCATAATATAGAGCCTATGGCTAAGGCATAGGGGACGACATTCGTCCTTTCTCTTTCTTCTGCCGTTGTCAAGCTTTGAGTCTCACTCAACTTCACACCTTACAAATCAGACGAGAACTATTTCTCTGGCTGATCCATTTTGAACTCTTTCAAAATCTTGTCAAGGTATGCACTCATTGAAAGTCTCATCAAGCATCTTGATCTATCTCTATAGATTTTGATGCTCAACAATTAGGTAGCTTTATCCAGGTCTTCCTTTGAAAATCACTTTCCAAATAACCATTTTATGCTTTCCAGAAACTCTACATTATTTCCGAACAACAATATGTCATCCACATATACTTATCAGAAATTCTATAGTGCTCCCACTCACTTTATTGCAAATACAAGTTTCTCATAAACTTTGTATAAACATCAAAACTTTGATCACCTCATCAAAGCGTATATTCCAACTCCGAGATGCTTGCTTCAGTCCATGGAAGGATCACCGAAGCTTGCACACCTTTTAGCATACTTAGGCCTGACAAAACCTTCTGGTTGTATCACATACAACCTTTCCTCAAGTAAACCATTAAGGAAACGATGTTTTGACATCCATCTGCCAGATTTCATAATTGAAAACACAGCAACTGCTAACATAATTCCAACAGACTTTTAGCATCGCTATGAGTGAGAAAGTCTCGTCGTAGTCAACTCCTTGAACTTGTCACAAACATCTTTGCAACAAGTCGAGCTTTACAAATCATGACATTCACCATCAGTGTTTGTCTTCATTTTAAAGATCCATTTGTACTCAACGACCTGCCGTCCAACGAGCAAGTCTACCAAAGTCTACACTTGGTTTTAATACATGGATCCTATCTCGGATTTCATGGCCTCCAACCATTTGTCGGAATCCGGGCCCATCATCGCTTCTCCATAGCTCGTAGGTTCATCGTTGTCCAACAACATGACCTCCAAGACAGAGTTGTCGTACCGCTCAGGAGCAGTACACATCCTTGTCGACCTACGAAGTTTGATAGTAACTTGATCCTGAAGCTTCATGATCATCATCATTAACTTCCTCTTCAACTAACGTAGGCTTCACAGAAACATCTTTCTGCGCTGCACTACTCTCTGGTTGAACAAAGGTTCAACAACCTCATCAAGTTCTATCTTCCTCCCACTCAATTCTTTCAAGAGAAACTTTTTCTCGAGAAAGGACCCAGTTCTAGCAACAAACACTTTGCACTCGGATCTGAGATAGAAGGCATACCCATCTGTTCTTAGGGTATTCTATGAAGATACATTTGTCCGCTTTGGGTTCTAGCTTATTATGTGAAAACATTTTCCACACAAGCATCGCAGCCCCAAACATTAAGAAATGACAGCTTAGGTTTCTATCAAACCATAATTCACACGGTGCCATCTCAACGGATTTATATGATGCCCTATTTAAAGTGAATGTAGTTGTCTCTAATGCATAACCCCAAAAATTATAGTAGTAAAACGATAAGAGACATCACAGTATGCACTATATCAATAGAGCATGACTATGATGTTCGGACACACCATCACACCATGGTGTTCCAGGTGGCGTTAGTTGTGAAACAAATTTCACGTTGTCTTAAGTTGTATGCCAAACTCGTAACTCAGATATTCACCTCCACGATCATATCGCGATCATTTTTATCTTCTTGTCACGATGATCTTTAAACTTCACTCTGAATTTGCTTGAACCTTTCAAACGATTCAGACTTGTGTTTCATTAAGTAAATATACACTATATCTACTCAAATCATCAGTGAAGGTAAGAAAATAACGATATCCACTGCACGCTACAAGACTCACTAGATTGCATACATCAACATGTATCATTTCCAATGAATCACTTGCCCGCTCCATCCAACGGGGTCCTTTAGTCATCTTGCCCAAGAGGCATGGTTCGCAGGTCTCAACCGATTCGAAATCGATGAGTCCAAATATCCATCAGCATGGAGTTTCTACATGCGCTTTATACCAATATGACATTTAGCGGCAGTGCCACAAGTATGTGGTACTATCATTATTAACTTTGTATCTTTTGACATCAATGTTATGAACATGTGTACTACTACGATCAAGATTTCAACAAACCATTCTCACTGGGTGCATGACCATTGAAGGTATTATTCATGTAACCAGAATAACTATTATTCTCTGACTTAAATGAATAACCGTATTGCAACAAACATGATCTAATCATGTTCATGCTCAACGCAAAACACCAAATAACATTTATTTAGGTTCGTCACTAATCCTGAAGGTAGAGAGAGCGTGCGATGTTGATCACATCAACCTTGGAAACATTTCCAACACACATCGTCACCTCACCCTTAGCTAGTTCTCCGTTTATTCCGTAGCTTTTATTTCGAGTTACTAACATTTAGCAATCGAACCGGTATCCAATACCCACGTGCTACTAGGAGTACTAGCAAGGTACACATCAATAACTCGTATATCAAATATACTTCTGTCGATGTTGCCAGCCTTCTTATCTACCAAGTACCTAGGGTTGTTCCCCTTCAGCGACCTCTCACCTCATAACAGAAGCACTTAGTCTCGGGTTTGAGTTCAACTTTGGGTTGCTTCACTGGAGCAGCAACTGACTTGCTATCCATGAAGTTTCCCTCCTTGCTCTTGCCCTTTTCGAAACTAGTGGTTTGATTAACCATCAACACTTGACGCTCCTTCTTGATTTCTACCTTCGCGGTGTCAAACATCGCGAACAGCTCAGGGATCAATACTTCTATCCCTGGTGTATTATAGTTCATCACTAAGTTCTAGTAGCTTTAGTGACAGTGACTTGGAGAACTATATCAATCACTATCTTATCTGGAAGATCAACTCCCACTTGATTCAAGCGATTGTAGTACCCAGACAATCTGAGTACATGCTCAACGATTGAGCTATTCTCCTTCATCTTACAAGCAAAGAATCTTGTTGGAGATCTCATATCTCGCAACAAAGGCACGAGCCTGAGATCACAATCTCTGCTCCTAGAACATCTCATATGTTCCGTGACATTCAAAACGTTTTGGAGCCTCAATTCTAAGCCGTAATGCATGACGCACTTAACTATCAAGTAGTCATCAAAACGTGCCTGTTAGATGTTCACAACATCTATAGACGAAGCTAGAGGGGGTGGCGCACCGAGCGGTGCATTAAGGACATAAGCCTTCTGTGCAGCAATGAGGACAATCCTCAGATCACGGACCCAGTCCACAATTTTGCTACCAACATCTTTCAATTCTATTTCTCTAGGAACATATAAAAATACAAGGGAGCTACAGCGCGAGCTAGTAATCTACAACATAATTTGCAAAGACACTTTGACTATGTTCATGATAATGAGTTCAATTAATCATATTACTTAAGAACCCCCACTCAAATTGACATCCCTCCGATCATTCGAGTGATACATGATCCAAATTCACCAACTCAAGTCCGATCATCACGTGAGTTGAGGTGGCTGCAATGGTGAACATCATTATGTTGATCATATCTACTATATGACTCATGTTCGACCTTTCGGTCTCTCGTGTTCCGTGGCCATGTCTGTACATGCTAGGCTCATCAAGTTTAACCCGAGTGTTCTGCGCGTGCAAATCTGGCTTGCACCCGTTGTATGTGAACGTAGAGAATATCACACCCGATCATCACGTGGTGTCTCAACACGACGAACTTTCGCAACGGTGCACACTCGGGGAGAACACAATTTATCTTGAAATTAAGTGAGGGATCACCTTATAATGCTACCGTCGTCCTAAGCAAAACAAGGTGCATAAAAAGGATTAACATCACATGCAAATCATAAGTGACATGATATGGCCATGAACTTGTGCTTTTGATCTCCATCTAGAAAGCGCTGGCATGATCTCCATCGTCACCGGCATGACACCATGATCTCCATCAACGTGTCGCCATCGGGGTTGTCACGCCCTGCATGCTTCTACTACTATTGCTACCGTAGCGATAAAGTAAAGCATTACATAGCGCTTAATGATTGACACGCAGGTCATACAATAATTAAAGACAACCCTATGATTGACACGCAGTCTATTAGAGGCATACTAGGGACATGGTTTTGTCTATGTATCCACACATGCATTTAAGTCTCCGATCAATACAATTATAGCATGGATAATAAACGATTATCATGAACAAGGAAATATGATAATAACTAATTTATTATTGCCTCTAGGGCATATTTCCAACAACTGGGACTTCCTATATATGAATCTTTACCCCCGGACCATTCTGGAGCTCCTCGTGACGTCCAGGATCTCATCTGGGACTCTGAACAAACTTCGGTCACCACCATACATAACTCTACACTACCGAAACGTCACCGAACCTTAAGTGTGCAGACCCTGCGGGTTCGAGAACTATGTAGACATGACCGAGACACCACTACGGTCAATAACCAATGGCGGGACCTGGACGTCCACATTGGTTCCTACATATTCTACGAAGATCTTTATCGGTCGAACCTCTTTGTCAAGGATTCAGTTAATCCCGTATAACGTTCCCTTTGTTCTTCGGTATGTTACTTGCCCGAGATTCGATCGTCGGTATCTCCATACCTAGTTCAACCTCGTTACCGGCAAGTCTCTTTACTCATTCCGTAATACAAGATCCCGCAACTAACAATTAGTCACATTGCTTGCAAGGCTTATTGTGATGTTGCATTACCGAGTGGGCCCCGAGATACCTCTCCGTCACACGGAGTAACAAATCCCAGTCTTGATCCATGCCAACTCAACAGACACCATCGGAGATACCTGTAGAGCACCTTTATAGTCACCCAGTTACGTTGCGACGTTTGATACACACAAGGCACTCCTCCTATATCCGTGAGTTGCATGATCTCATGGTCATAGGAACATATACTTGACATGCAGAAAACAGTAGCGATAAACTGACACGATCATATGCTATGTTTGTAGTTTGGGTCTTATCCATCACATCATTCTCTTAATGATGTGACCCCGTTATCAAATGACATCTCATGTCCATGGCTAGGAAACCTTAACCATCTTTTGATCAATGAGCTAGTCTATTAGAGGCATAATAGGGACATGGTTTTGTCTATGTATCCACACATGCATCTAAGTCTCCGATCAATACAATTATAGCATGGATAATAAACGATTATCATGAACAAGGAAATATGATAATAACTAATTTATTATTGCCTCTACGGCATATTTCCAACAGTCTCCCACTTGCACTAGAGTCAATAATCTAGTTCACATCACCATGTGATTCGCATTGTTATGAATCTAACACCCAACGAGTTCTGGGGCTCGATCATGCTTTGCATGTGAGAGAGGTCTTATAGTCAACGGGTCTGTAACATTCAGATCCGTGTGCACTTTGCAAATACCTATGTCAAACTGTAAACACTGCTACCACACTCCACTCGGTACTATTCCAAATGGCTGCCCCACTATACGTATCCAGATTGCTACTACGAGTCATCCGGATTAGTGTTAAAGCTTGTATCGACGTAACTCCTTACGACGAACTCTTTATCACCTCCATAATCGAGAAACATCTTCTCAGTCTCTTAGTTACTGAGGATAATCTTGACCGCTGTCCAGTGATCCACTCCTGGTTCACTCTTGTACCCCCTGACGGACTCATGGCAAGGCACACACAGGTGCGGTACACAGCATGGCATAATATAGAGCCTATGGCTAAGGCATAGGGGACGACGTTCGTCCTTTCTCTTTCTTCTGCCGTTGTCGAGCTTTGAGTCTCACTCAACTTCACACCTTACAAATCAGACGAGAACTATTTCTCTGGCTGATCCATTTTGAACTCTTTCAAAATCTTGTCAAGGTATGCACTCATTGAAAGTCTCATCAAGCATCTTGATCTATCTCTATAGATTTTGATGCTCAACAATTAGGTAGCTTTATCCAGGTCTTCCTTTGAAAATCACTTTTCAAACAACCTTTTATGCCTTCCAGAAATTCTACATTATTTCCGATCAACAATATGTCAACCACATATACTTATCAGAAACTCTATAGTGCTCCCACTCACTTTATTGCAAATACAAGTTTCTCGCAAACTTTGTATAAACTATAAAAACTTTGATCACCTCATGAAAGTGTATATTCCAACTCCGAGATGCTTGCTTCAGTCCATAGAAGGATCACTGAAGCTTGCTCATCTTTTAGCATCCTTAGGACTGACAAAACCTTCTGGTTGTATCACATACAACCTTTCCTTAAGTAAACCGTTAAGGAAACGATGTTTTGACATCCATCTGCCAGATTTCATAATTGAAAATGCAGCAACTGCTAACATAATTCCAACATACTTTTAGCATCGCTACAAGTGAGAAAGCCTCATCGCAGTCAACTCCTTGAACTTGTCACAAACAACTTTGCAACAAGTCGAGCTTTACAAATGGTGACATTCACCATCAGTGTTTGTCTTCATTCTAAAGGTCCATTTGTACTCATTGACCTGCCGTCTAACGAGCAAGTCTACCAAAGTCTATACTTGGTTTTCATACATGGATCCTATCTCGGATTTCATGGCCTCTAACCATTTGTTGGAATCCGGGCCCATCATCGCTTCTCCATAGCTCGTAGGTTCATCGTTGTCCAACAACATGATCTCCAAGACAGAGTTGTCGGACCACTTAGGAGCAGTACACATCCTTCTCGACCTATGAAGTTCGATAGCAACTTGATCCTGAAGCTTCATGATCATCATCATTAACTTCCTCTTCAACTAACGTAGGCTTCACAGAAATGTCACAGCCCCAAATATTTTCCACACAAGGTTCGACCTCATTAGGTGAAAACATTTTCCACACAAGTGTCACAGCCCCAAATATTAAGAAATGACAGCTTAGGTTTCTATCAAACCATAATTCACACGGTGTCATCTCAACGGATTTAGATGATGCCCTATTTAAAGTGAATGTAGTTGTCTCTAATGCATAACCCCAAAAATTATAGTAGTAAAACGATAAGAGACATCACAGTATGCACTATATCAATAGAGCATGACTATGATGTTCGGACACACCATCACACCATGGTGTTCCACGTGGCGTTAGTTGTGAAACAAATTTCACATTGTCTTAAGTTGTATGCCAAACTCGTAACTCAGATATTCACCTCCACGATCATATCGCGGTCACTTTTATCTTCTTGTCACGATGATCTTTAAACTTCACTCTGAATTTGCTTGAACCTTTCAAACGATTCAGACTTGTGTTTCATTAAATAAATATACACTATATCTACTCAAATCATCAGTGAAGGTAAGAAAATAACGATATCCACTTCATGCAACAAGACTCACTAGATTGCATACATCAAGATGTATCATTTCCAATGAATCACTTGCCTGCTCCATCCAACGGGGTCCTTTAGTCATCTTGCCCAAGAGGCATGGTTCGCACGTCTCAACCGATTCGAAATCGAATGAGTCCAAATATCCATCAGCATGGAGTTTCTCCATGCGCTTTATACCAATATGACATTTAGCGGCAGTGCCACAAGTATGTGGTATTATCATTATTAACTTTGTATCTTTTGACATCAATGTTATGAACATGTGTACTACTACGATCAAGATTTCAACAAACCATTCTCACTGGGTGCATGACCATTGAAGGTATTATTCATGTAAACAGAATAACCATTATTCTCTAACTTAAATGAATAACCGTATTGCAATAAACATGATCTAATCATGTTCATGCTCAACGCAAAACACCAAATCACATTTATTTAGGTTCGTCACTAATCCTGAAGGTAGAGAGAGCGTGCGATGTTGATCACATCAACCTTGGAAACACTTCCAACACATATCGTCACCTCACCCTTAGCTAGTTCTCCGTTTATTCCGTAGCTTTTATTTCGAGTTACTAACATTTAGCAACCGAACCGGTATCCAATACCCAGGTGCTACTAAGAGTACTAGCAAGGTACACATTAATAACTCGTATATCAAATATACTTCTATCAATGTTGCCAGCCTTCTTGTCTACCAAGTATCTAGGGTTGTTCCGCTTTAGCGACTGCTCACCTCATAACAGAAGCACTGAGTCTCGGGTTTGAGTTCAACTTTGGGTTGCTTCACTGGAGCAGCAACTGACTTGCTATCCATGAAGTTTCCCTCCTTGCTCTTGCGCTTCTCAAAACTAGTGGTTTGATTAACCATCAACACTTGATTCTCCTTCTTGATTTCTACCTCCGCGGTGTCAAACATCGCGAACAGCTCAGGAATCATTATTTGTATCCCTGGCAACTTATAGTTCATCACCAAGTTGTAGTAGCTTAGTGATAGTGACTTGGAGAACAACATCAATCACTATCTTATCTGGAAGATCAACTCCCACTCGATTCAAGCGATTGTAGCACCCAGACAATCTGAGCACATGCTCAACGATTGAGCTATTCTCTTTCATCTTGCAGGCAAAGAATCTCGTTGGAGATCTTATATCTCGCAACTCGGGCACGAGGCTGAGATCACAATCTCAGGTCTTAGAACATCTCATATGTTCCGTGACGTTCAAAACGTTTCGGAGCCTCAATTCAAAGCCATAATGCATGACACACTAAACTATCAAGAAGTCATCGAAACGTGCCTGTCATATGTTCACAACATCTACAGACGACGCTAGATGGGGTGGCGCACCGAGCGGTGCATTAAGGACATAAGCCTTCTGTGCAGCAATGAGGACAATCCTCAGATCACGGACCCAGTCCGCAATTTTGCTACCAACATATTTCAATTATATTTCTCTAGGAACATATAAAAATACAAGGGAGCTACAACGCGAGCTAGTAATCTACAACATAATTTGCAGAGACACTTTGACTATGTTCATGATAATGAGTTAAATTAATCATATTACTTAAGAACTCCCACTCAAATTGACATCCCTCGGGTCATCCGAGTGATACATGATCCAAATTCACCAACTCAAGTCCGATCATCACGTGAGTTAAGGTGGCTTCAATGGTGAACATCATTATGTTGATCATATCCACTATATGACTCATGCTCGACCTTTCGGTCTCTTGTGTTCCAAGGCCATGTCTGTACATGCTAGGCTCGTCAAGTTTAACCCGAGTGTTCTGCGCGTGCAAATCTGGCTTGCACCTGTTGTATGTGAACGTAGAGTCTATCACACCTGATCATCACGTGGTGTCTCAACACGACGAACTTTCGCAACGGTGCACACTCGGGGAGAACATAGTTCATCTTGAAATTCAAGTGAGGGATCACCTTATAATGCTACCGCCGTACTAAGCAAAACAAGGTGCCTAAAAGGATTAACATCTCATGCAATTCATAAGTGACATGATATGGCCATGAACTTGTGTTTAAGATCTCCATCTTCGAAACACTGGCATGATCTCCATCGTCACCGGCACAACACCATGATCTCCATCATCTTGATCTCCATCAATGTGTTGCCATTGGGGTTGTGGCGCCAGCCCTGCTTCTACTTCTATTGCTACCACTTAGCGATAAACTAAAGCATTACATAGCGCTTAATGATTGACACGCAGGCAGTAAAGCATTACATGTATCCCGAAGTTCACACCCTGGCGGATGCTAATCTCAGTTCGGAGCGGTGTGGAGGCACAATGCTCCCCAAGAAGCCACTAGGGCCACCATAATCTCGTCACGCCCTCGCACAATGCAAGATGCCGTGATTCCACTAAGGGACCCTTGAGGGTGGTCACCGAACCCATACAAACAAGGTTGGGGCAATCTCCACAACTTGATTGGAGGCTCCCAACGACACCATGAAGCTTCACCACAATGGATTATGGCTCCGAGGTGACCTCAACTGCTCGGGGTAATCTCCACAACCTAATTGGAGACCCCGAAGCTTGCTTGGAGCTTTGCACCACAAAGATTGAGCTCCGAGGCACCACCAACCGTCTAGGGCGCCAAAGCACCCAAGAGGAACAAGCTCTAGGGTGCTCAAACACCCAAGAGTAATAGCTTCTCAACTTCTCACTTCCACGTTGTTGGGGAACGTCGCATGGGAAACAAAAAATTTCCTACGCACACGCAAACCTATCCATGGCGATGACCATCTACGAGAGGGAGAGTGGATCTACGTACCCTTGTAGATCGCTAAGCGGGAAGCGTTAAGAAACGTGGTTGGTGTAGTCGAACATATTCGCGATCCAAATCGCCGAGCGTCCCGCGATCTCATCACGATCCGTCCCGCGATCCCATCACGATCCGTCCCGCGATCTCATCACGATCCGTCTCACGATCTTGATCACGGTCTGTCCCGCGAACTCATCACGATCCGTCCCGCGATCTCATCACGATCCGTCTCGCGATCTCGATCACGGTCCTTCCGATCTAGCGCCGAACGGACGGCACCTCCGCGTTCAGCACACGTGCAGCTTGATGTAGATCTCCACCGTCTTGATCCAGCAAGAGGAGGTGGAGAGGAGAGAGAGTTCACCGGCAGCATGACGGCGCTCCGGTGATGATGGTGGAGCAATTCCGGCAGGGCTTCGCCTAAGCGCTGCAGAAAACCGATCTAGAGGAGAAAATATGCACCGGTGTAACGGATAGCACGTGGCCGGAAATTCTGTCCAAAAACCACCCAATCCACTAGTATATATAGGAGGAGAGGAGAGGAGAGGCAGCCAAGGCCTTTGGGTCGGCCTAAATAGGAGGTGGGAAGCAATCCTACTTCACCTCCACTTTTTGCTTTAGGACTTTCTCTCCTGCGCCATGGGCCTTTGTGGCTGTTTTCCCAGCCCACTAAGGGCTGGTTATTATTATCCCACAGCCCATGGACCTCTTGGGGTCGAAATACCCCTCCTGGAGGCCTCCCGGTACACTACCGACACTCCCGGTACACTACCGATGAGCCCGAAACTTTTCCGGAAACCAAACTGGGACGTCCTATATATGAATATTTACCCCCGGACCATTCTGGAGCTCCTCGTGACGTCCGGGATCTCATCCGGGACTCTGAACAAACTTCGGTCACCACCATACATAACTCTACACTACCGAAACGTCACCGAACCTTAAGTGTGCAGACCCTGCGGGTTCGAGAACTATGTAGACATGACCGAGACACCACTACGGTCAATAACCAATGGCGGGACCTGGACGTCCACATTGGTTCCTACATATTCTACGAAGATCTTTATCGGTCGAACCTCTATGTCAAGGATTCAGTTAATCCCGTATAACGTTCCCTTTGTTCTTCGGTATGTTACTTGCCCGAGATTCGATCGTTAGTATCTCCATACCTAGTTCAACCTCGTTACCGGCAAGTCTCTTTACTCATTCCGTAATACAAGATCCCGCAACTAACAATTAGTCACATTGCTTGCAAGGCTTATTGTGATGTTGCATTACCGAGTGGGCCCCGAGATACCTCTCCGTCACACGGAGTAACAAATCCCAGTCTCGATCCATGCCAACTCAACAGACACCATCGGAGATACCTGTAGAGCACCTTTATAGTCACCCAGTTACGTTGCGACATTTGATACACACAAGGCACTCCTCCTATATCCGTGAGTTGCATGATCTCATGGTCATAGGAACATATACTTGACATGCAGAAAACAGTAGCAATAAACTGACACGATCATATGCTATGTTTGTAGTTTGGGTCTTATCCATCACATCATTCTCTTAATGATGTGACCCCGTTATCAAATGACATCTCATGTCCATGGCTAGGAAACCTTAACCACCTTTTGATCAACGATCTAGTCTATTAGAGGCATACTAGGGACATTGTTTTGTCTATGTATCCACACATGCATCTAAGTCTCCGATCAATACAATTATAGCATGGATAATAAACGATTATCATGAACAAGGAAATATGATAATAACTAATTTATTATTGCCTCTAGGGCATATTTCCAACACACGTATCACTGTGGAGAACTCAAACCTATGCACCAAATGCAATGGCAAGGGCACACGGAGTGCCCAAGTCCTTCTCTCCCAAATCCCACCAAAGCAACTAATGCTAGGGAGGGAAATGAGAGGAAGAACGAAGAAGAACACGAAGAACTCCAAGATCTAGATCCAATGGGTTCCCCTCACTTAGAGGAGAAAGTGATTGGTGGAAATGTGGATCTATATCTCCTCTCTCTTTTCCCTCAAGAACTAGGAAGAATCATTGGAGGGATTGAGATTTAGCAAGCTCGAAGAAGGACAACAATGGGGGAATAACACGAGTTCAAAGGATCGGGTCCATTGGAGAAGAAGACCCCCTTTTATAGGTGGGGAAAATCCAACCGTTATCCACTCACTCAGCCCCGCGTATCGCGGTACTACCACAAAAGTCACGGTACTACCGTGACGGCTTGTAGTACTACCGTAGCCTTGTGCGGTACTACCGCTAGCAAGGGAGTAACCTGCCCTGGCCATTTGCACGGGGCCACAAGCGGTAGAACCGTCGGAGCGGTACTACTGCGAGCCCGTGCGGTACTACCGCACGGTCGCCAGAGGCAGCCACTGGAGGTGCACGGAAGTAAAAAATTACTTCTGTGCCAACCTCCGCAGAGGGAAACTCTGTGAAAAAGTCCGCACGGTAGTACCGGAAGTCATTTGTGGTACTACCGCCCGAGGGGCGGAAGTAAAAAATTACTTCTGTGCTTGCGGTACTACCGCCCTCGGGGCGGAAGTAAAAAATTACTTATGTGCCACTTGCGGTACTACCGCTCCGAGGAGCGGTACTACCGCAATCCACTGAACTGCAACACCTACAACTACTTGGCTAGAAAAATGGAAGAATACAGTCAAAACCAGAACTGCCACAACTTCTGCAAATGAGCTCCAAATTGAGCAAACTTAAGCTTGTTGGATCGAGGTTTTCTTAAGAAGAGGCAGTATAAAAATACCAAAGGTAAAGAGATGAGAAACCTCTTTCAATGAAGAATCGACAATAACTCCAACATCAAAAACATCATAGAATATACATATGGACTCTGTTTTCGATGAACTTGAGCTAGTCATGAAGTTGACCATAAGCTCAAGAAACCTCAAAGAGAAAAACCAACCAAGAACCAAGAAAGATGATGATGCCAAGAATGCAATGGTTTGAGCTCTCAACGAACGATATGATCAAGCTACTCACTTGAGAGCCCCCTTGATAGCATGGTTACCTACCTTATAACCCAGTCTCCCAACTACCACTATGAGACTGGTAAAATAGAAAATCCTAAGGTCAAACCTTAGCCTTGCGCATAGTCCACTTGAGCTAGATGATGACGATCTTGACTTCCTCAAGATGGACCACCTTTCTTGATTGCGTTGGCTTGATGAAGACTAGATGATTGCTCCCCCACACTCCACTATGGGTGAGATACTCTTCGGCACATCTTCACAAGTCCATTGACATCACAATGGACGACAAGATTCAAGCATGATCTCTCCGTGATGCTTCACTTGAACTTGCACACCGCAACCTCGATAACGATCACCACTTGATGTCATCTTCCATGGGTTGTATGGGATCTTCCTCTTGATGCAATCCCATGGAAAAATGCCTAACCCCACAAAGAACTCTTACAAGGAACATGGGTTAGTACACAAAGCGTAATGGACAATGCTTACCATACCATGGGATCACTTAATCCCTCTCGGTACATCTTGCACGCTTTGTGTGTTGATCACTTGATTCACTCTTTGACTTAGTCTTGATCAACCCTGTATCTTATCTTCTTTCTTCATAAAGATGATGTCTTGAAGGTAATCATGAATGCTCACACAATCTCCTTCTTCAAGACATGCTTGCAATAAGCTCAACTCTCACATGACCAATCTTTGAATAAACCTTGAATACCACCTTGGTCATCATATAAACTCCTTGAAACCCAACAAATGGACTTCAAGAAGTGCTTATGGACAAATCCTTCGAATATAACTCAAGGCAACCATTAGTCCATAGGGGTGTCATCAATTACCAAAACCACATGGAGAAATGTGCTCTTACAATCATAAAATTATATTTACCGGTATTCATAGAGGCGATCTATACATTGTCGATTTCACTAAAAAGGCCCAACCTCGTACTTGTCTCATTGCAAAATCTTCTAAAGATTGGCTATGGCATAGAAGGCTAGGACATGTAGGCATGCACAATCTAGATAAGCTTATCAAGGGCGATCACATTCTTGGTGTTAAAGAGGTTATCTGGGACAAAGATAGGCTTTGTAGCGCTTGTCAAGAAGGAAAGCAAGTAGGTGGAGGTCATCCGGTCAAAACATCATGACCACTAAGAGACCGCTCGAGTTACTTCATATGGATCTTTTTGGTCCCAATGCTTACAAGAGTCTCAGTGGAAACTCTTATGGTCTAGTTATAGTTGATGATTTTTCCAGATTTACGTGGGTATTCTTTCTTGATGATAAGTCGCATGTACAAAATATCTTCAAGAAAATCAAAGCGCAAAATCAATTTGAAGTGAAGATCAAGAAGGTTCGAAGCGATAATGGATCAGAGTTCAAGAACACCCATGTGGATACATTTCTTGACGAAGAGGGTATCTCACATGAGTTCTCGGCTACGTACACGCCTCAACAAAATGGATTTGTTGAGAGAAAGAACCGAACCCTCATTGAGATGGCAAGAACAATGATTGCTGAATACAAGACGCCAAGACACTTTCGAGCAAAAGCCGTGGAAACAACATGTCATGCCACAAACCGACTCTACTTGCACAAGCTTTTCGGTAAAACGGCATACGAGCTTCTCACCGGTAACAAACCCCAAGTTGGATACTTTCGGGTATTCGGCTCTAAGTGTTACATTCTTGATAAGCATCGCCGTGCTAAATTTGCTCCCAAGTCTCATGAAGGTTTCCTACTTGGTTATGGATCGAACTCTCACACCTACCGTGTCTACAACAACTTCACTCAAAAAGTTGAAGAGACAATAGATGTGAAGTTTGATGAGTGTAATGGTTCGCAAGTCGAACAATTGCCAAATGATGTAGGTGATAATGATCCTTCGGAAGCTATACAAGATTTGCCCATCGGCAAGATTCGTCCCATGGAGGTGAAGGAAAGTACTTCATCAACCCAAGTGGAAGCTCCTACTTCGGATCAAAGCTATCGACAAAACGACATGAAAGCATCCACAAGTGGTACACGACAAGATGAAGGAGAGGAGGAAGTACATCATGAAGATCCACCCCAACCACCTTCACCACCACCTCAAGGAGACCACTACTTTGACAACAACGGAGATGAAGGAGATGAAGAAGAAGAATAAGCTCCTCCAACTAACAAGCCAAAGCTACCCCGAGTTCCGGCACAAGTGACCAAGAACCATCCCCTAAACCAAATCTTTGGTGATATACAAACAGGGAGGATCACTCGCTCTAAAACTCGCCTAACTAACTTTTGTGAGCATTATTCTTTCATCTCTAGCATTGAACCCTTGAAGGTTGAACACGATCTTGAAGACGCTGATTGGGTGAACGCTATGCATGAAGAGCTTCACAACTTCGAGAGGAAAGAAGTGTGGACACTCATGGAGAAGCCCAAGGACGAGCAAAACATCATCGGTATGAAATGGTTATTTCGGAACAAGCAAGATGAAGACGGTCAAGTCTACGCAACAAGGCTCACCTCATAGCCCAAGTATATACACAAGTCGAAGGTATGGACTACGGTGAGACCTACGACCCCGTTGCAAGACTAGAAGCCATTCAGATTCTTCTTGCTTATGCCAATCACCATGAGATCACTCTTTACCAAATGGATATTAAAAGTTCCTTTTTAAATGGAGAAATAGAGAAGGAAGTCTATGTTAAAAAAACTCCGGGATTTGTAAATCCTAATAAGCCTAACCACATTTACAAAGTTCGCAAAGCTTTATATGGTCTTAAGCAAGCTCCTCGCGCTTGGTATAAATGTCTCACGAAGTTTCTTATTGAAAAAGGATTTGAAATTGGTAAAATTGACGCAACCTTATTCACAAAGAGAGTTAGTGGTGATTTATTTGTGTGCCAAATTTATGTGGATGATATTATCTTTGGATCTACTAACCCACAATTTAGTGAGAAATTTGGAAGGTTGATGTCAGAGAAGTATGAGATGTCTATGATGTGTGAGCTGAAATTCTTCCTTGGTCTACAAATCAAGAAAATGAGAGAAGGTACTTTCATATCTCAAACAAAGTACACGAAGGACTTGATCAAGAAGTTCAACATACAGGAGTGCAAAGGTATGAAAACTCCCATGCCCACTAGCGGATACGATGATCTTACTAAGGAGGGTGAACCAGTTGATCAAAAGGTTCATCGATCAATGATTGGTTCATTGTTATATCTATGTGCCTCCCGTCCAGATATTATGCTTAGTGTTTGCATGTGTGGTAGATATCAAGCCGCACCCAAAGAATGTCATCTTAAGGCCATGAAACTAAAAGTGCAATCATGCCCTTAATCATATTTTGATGTTGTTGACAACATACATATAGGGAACTAATCATTTTCATGAAGTGGATCTCAGATTTAGTTCCCAAGAGATTGTGTGTGGATCGTGACCACCATGTCCAGGATGCTTAAATAATGGAGAAACAAGACGGAATGTTCTATCATATGTTTATCATTCTTGAGTATATGGATCCTGCACTATTATGAGGGGATCACTGGTTCTCGCAAGAAACTTGATCAAAATCTAGGAAATACCTTTCTCTATTCCCCTTCATAGTGTTCTGCTCTTGTTCAGACGACCGGTGGTTCTCGGACGTCCGGACACCGGATGACTGACATTCTCCGGATATCCGGAACCAACCATCGGATCCAAATCCTCGGATTTTCGGTCCCTCCGGTCGTCCGGGCTCCGAACGTCCGGGTGCGGCCGAAAATCCGTGGAAACCCACCAGATTCAAAATGTCGGACGTCCGAACCTTCTGGACGTCCATGCCCCAGATGGCCGATGCCCTCCAGACGTCTGTCTGTTGTACACTGTTTCCATCATATGTTGTGCTGACCGGATCCTATCTGCCTTCCAGAGGACCGACCCTGTCAGACGTTCGACGCTTCGCGGCTGTTGATATGTCTCCAACGTATCAATAATTTATGAAGTATTCATGCCATGTTTACAATAATTCTATATGATTTTGGTATGATTTTATTAGAACTAACCCGGACTGACGTTGTTTTCAGCAGAACTACCATGGTGTCGTTTTTTGTGCAAAAATAAAAGTTCTCGGAATGGGCTAAAAATTTAGTGTGCTTTTTGTGGACCAAAAGACACCCCCGAAGCATTAGAGCTGGGCCAGAAGAGCCATGAGGAGGCGACAAGCCCGCCAGGCACGTCCAGGGGGTGGTCGCGCCTAGCAGGCTTGTGACTCCCTCGTGGCCCCCCTTGACGTGAGATTGACTCCAAAAACTCCTATAAATCCAGAAACCACCAAAAATAAACCTAGCTTGGTAGTTCCACCTCCGCACACCTCCAGAGCCACAAAAAACCAATCTTGGCCCTCTCCGTCACCCTGCCGGAGGGGGTCACCATCACCGGAGGCCATCTTCATCGTCCTGGAGGGGCCATCAACACCATGGAGGCCAAGGACCAGAGGGAGAACCTCTCCCCACAGAGGAGGAGTCCATGGAGAAGGAAGCACAAGGGGTAGAACCTCTCCCCCTCTATCCCGGTGGTGCCGGAGTGCCATCGGGGGAACCATCGCCGCGGTGATTGTCTTCATCAACATCACCTCCTTCATCACCATCCTCATCTCCTTTTAGCGGTCCAATCTCTCGCACCCTTCTGTAATCACCTACTTGAACATGGTGCTTTATTCTACATATTATGATCCAATGATGTGTTGCCATCCTATGATGCTTTGAGTAGATTAATTTTGTCCTTTGGGTTGATTGATGATCTAGATTGGTTTGAGTTGTATGTTTACTTTGGTTCTGTCCTATGGTGCCTTCCGTGCCGCGCACACATTAAGGATTCCCGCTGTAGGGTGTTGCAATATGTTCATGATTCGCTTATAGTGGGTTGCTTGAGTGACAGAAGCATAAACCCGAGTAAGGGGATTGTTGCGTATGGGATAAAGGAGACTCGATGCTTTAATGCTATGGTTGGGTTTTACCTTAATGATCTTTAGTAGTTGTGGAATGCTTGCTAGAGTTCTAATCATAAGTGCATATGATCCAAGTAGAGAAAGTATGTTAGCTTATGCCTCTCCCTCATATGAAATTGCAGTAATGATTTCTGATCTTGTTACTAATTGCCTAGGATAATTCTGCACACCGACCCATCATTAATCCACACTTGCTATTTGTAATATATTGTAATATTATGTTAATAGCACCTATTTTAATATTTTAGTTATCCGTTATCATGCAAAGCTATCCTCTTCATACCCACAACGTAGTTTTATTTCTCTTTTCCAGATGGAAGCTAACGTTCGGTGTACGTAGAGTCGTATCGGTGGCAAATAGGACTTGAGAGAATATTGATCTTACCTTTACATACTTGTGGGTTTGACACTCCATACTTATCACTTCCACCTTTGGAAATTTCTACTATGATTCCTGGCACTTGGGGATTATCAAGCTCTTTTCTGGCGCCGTTGCCGGGGAGCAATAGCAAGGGGTTGATATTCTCGTGTATGCTTGTTTGCTTTCTTCACTAAATAGATTTTTTTTACCTTTTTACTTTCTTTAGTTGTGGGTGAAATAAAAAAAAAATTAAAAATAAAAAAATAGTTACTTGCCTCTTATGCCTAATAAGTATTTCAAAAAGAGAAGTGATTGGAAGGTTGTGCATTGGAGAAGTGAGGGTCGACCTTGAACACTTGTGTTCATACTCATGGAAACAATGTAGAATTTTTCATGGAATCTTTTGAAAAATAATTATCACCTTGTATATATCCATTGTATTATAGAAATAATCTGTCAAGTTTTTCTTTTAGGATGATTAGATTGCTTGTTTGGTGTGTGCAGTGCAAAAACAGAAACTTTGGCTGTAGTGCATGAATTTACATTTTTTTACTGGAACGTCAAAAGTTTCTGAAATTTTTACACAGTACTGCTACGCAAGTTTTTTTATTTTTTTCCTAAATTTTCAGAATTTTTTAGTTACATAAGTATACGAAGTTTTCATATTACTACAGACTGTCTTGTTTTTAACGGATTCTGTTTTCTATGCATTGTTCTCTTATTTTGATAAATCTATGGCTTGTATCTGGGGGATGAACCATGGTGAAGTTGGACTACAGTAGATATAATGCTAATATGAATTTGGAATGAGTTCACAACGGTACTTAAAGTAGTATTTTGCTTTATTATACTAACGGATCTCACGAGGGTTTTGTTAAGTTTTGTGTGAATGAAGTGTTCGAAGATCGATGAGGTATCAATATAAGAAGAATACAGAGAGACAAGAGTTCAAGCTTGGGGATTCCCAAGGCACCCCAAATAAATATTTTAGGGAGACTCAAGCATCCAAGCTTGGGGATGCCCCGGAAGGCATCCCATCTTTATTCTTCAACAATTATTGGTATACCTTGGTTTTTGTTTTGTTCACACAACATGTATCTTTAGTGTTTGTCTTTTCCTTTATGCCCCCTTATAGTGTGAGTTAGCCCTTCATTGATTTGTACAAACCTTCATGCACTTCACTTAAATCTTTTGAGTATTGCTTTATAGAATGCTCTTTGTGCTTCACTTAAATCTTTTGAGTATGGCTTTATAGAATGCTTTGTGTGCTTCACTTATATATTTTTGAGCTTGGATATTGGTTAATATATTTTAATTGTAGAATGCTATATGATCTTCACTTATATCTTTTAGAGTACAAATAAAATGATCATCGGAATTTGGCTTGGAAGAGTACCATTGAAATATCATGCCTAGCTAAAAAGGCATTAAAGAAAAGCGCTTGTTGGGAGACAACCCAACACTTTTACTTTCTGTTATTATGTGTTCACATGATTAAGATACTGTAGTAATCATGTTTTGTGCCTTTTATTTATGAAATATTCATCCCATGTTTACAATAAGTCTATATGATTTTGGTATGATTTTATTAGAACTAACCCGGACTGACGCTGTTTTCAGCACAACTACCATGGTGTCGTTTTTTGTGCAGAAATAAAAGTTTTCGGAATGAGCTGAAAATTTAGTATGATTTTTTGTGGACCAAAAGAGACCCCTGAAGCATTGGAGCTGGGCCATAAGAGCCACGAGGAGGCGACAAGCCTGCTAGGCGCGGTCAGGGGGGTGGTCGCGCCTAGCAGGCTTGTGACTCCCTCGTGGCCCCCTTGACATGAGATCGACGCCAAAAATTCCTATAAATCCAGAAACCACCGAAAAGAAACCTAGATCAAGAGTTCCGCTGCTGCACACCTCAAGATCCATAAAAACCCAATCTTGGCCCTCTCCGGCACCTTGCCGAAGGGGGTCACCATCACCGAAGGCCATCTTCATCGTCCCGGAGGGGCCATCAACACCATGGAGGCCAAGGACCATACGGATAACCAAGAACTGTCGGACGTCCGAGAACTGTTTGGACGACCGAGAACTATCGAACGTCCGGCAACTGCACAACATAAGTGGCTCCAACGGCCACTTTTCCATCACCACTATATATAGTCTTCTCCTACCTCGTGTGGGCGTTGTCCAACACATTAGAAAGATTCCAATAACACCTTCTCTCCTCACTCTCTCTTGCCCTCACCAAATTTTAGACCCCAATAGCGTTTGTGAGGATTCTTGAGTGTTGTTCCAATCAAAAGATAGATCGTCTTCCCCTCCTCCTCTCAACAAAAGCTATTCATGATTTGAGCAAGTTTTGAGCGGTTCCCGTGATCGTGTTACTCTTGGAGGTTGGAGACTCCTAGGCGGTAGGAGTTCTTCGGAGAGGAATCAAACCATTGTCATTTCCCCCCGAAAAGTTTGTGAGGGTTTGGAGGCCACCTCAAGGCCTACCACTAGTGGTTGAGAAATACCTTTGTCGTATTATCTCAAGGAGAGAATAGGGTGAACCTTCGTGGCTTTGGTGTGCCTTCGTGGTAACATCCACCTCTCTAAACGGTGACGTAGCTTCGCTCCAAGGAAGTGAACATCGGCATACATCCTCGTCTCTCGGAGTTGCGGTTATCCCTAACCCTAACTCCTTAATTGTGGTTTCTTGTCTTTGAGTACTTACTTGTACTACTTGTGCTTGATTATCCCCTACTTGTTGCCTTGCTTAGTATACCTAGCTTAACTTTCATCTTTGGAATTGTTAGGCTCACTTTCATATTCCACAATATCGCCTAAAATTGCTAAGTAATAATTAAAATTTGTAATTGTACCTATTCACCCCCTCTAGGTCCATCTCGATCCCTTTCAGAAACGCATTGTGAGATACTTGATACATACACCAAACTTTGGCATTTGGTATCCCAAGGGATCTTCTTTTAATCTTGTTGGATACTCTGACTCGAACTATGCCGGTGACAAGGTTAATAGAAAATCCACCTCGGTACATGTCAATTTCTTGGTAGATCTCTCGTGTCTTGGTCCTCCAAGAAACAAAACTCGGTATCTCTATCTACTGTCGAAGCGGAATACATTGCCGCTGGATCATGTTGTGCGCAATTATTATGGATGACACAAACATTTAAAGATTATGGAATCTTTGTTAAAAATGTGCCATTACTTTGTGACAATGAAAGTGCTATTAAGATTGGTCATAATCCTATGCAACATTCTCAAACCAAGCATATTCAAGTTCGACATCATTTCATTCGTGATCATGTTGCCAAAGGAGATATTATTCTTAAGCATGTTCGTACTAACAAGCAATTGGCCGACATCTTTACTAAGCCACTTGATGAAAAAGTCTTTTCTCATTTGAGGAGTGAGATGAACATCATTGATGCTTCAAACTTGAGCTAAGATCACTCGGATGCATGCAAGGGGATGAGCTTTATTGTCTATTCCATGCTAATATTATCTTGAATATCATATCTTGGAATTCTATGCTCCCTTGTCTTGCATCTAACCCTTTTGTAGGTACTTGGAAGAACAACACTCCACAATATTGTCAACAACTCATATCTTAAGCAATCTTGACATGACCAAGTATCCACACCTATCCTTGATGATGAAAGGAAGAAGACAACGAAACATATCCTTGACATATATTTCTCAATTCAAATATATCATGTTGTTCCTTGCATGACTAACCTATGTAGGTGAAAAGTGAACGAAAATAACAAGGATTGCTCCCAACTCAAGATGACCTTCATCAACTTCGAGCATCCTCATCAAGTTCACCTACAAGCTACGTCATCAACATCACTCAAAGGTATGTACTCATATCCTTGATATAGCTTTACTCCAAGTCATGAGATAAAGCAACTCAAGTGATATGAAGACATTAAATGCTTAATCGAAAAATGTAACCCATTTTGAGCTTAATGATGAGTATGACCTATGATAAAGTATTCTTGCTTAACTCCTTAAGTAAATATACTCTAATATAGGTGACCTAGTCACCGCTCGTCATCTAGTCATAAGAATTGAATGGAAAACCCTTCTTGTGTTGCTCTTTGACATTTCCATTCAACTCTAACCTAGATGAAAATTCATTGCAAATCCTTCTGAAAATTCATTGCAAATCCTTTTTGAAAATTCATTGCAAATCTTTGAGACACCTTTGAGACATTCTGGAAAAAATTGCATTTGACAAAGTTGCCAAGTTTCTGTTTTCCAACTCGAAGCCTGCGATCACAAAAACTCTATTCTACCGATATTACAGTCCTACTACGGAAACACATATCGGTGCCACCGAATCTTTTGCCTCGGAGCCACCGACCTCTATGCACTCTGTCTGCTCTGTTTTATGATAAACTCAATGATTCCAATGATGTAGGGGGAGAAACATCAAGAGATATAATCTCAAATAATCAAGGATACCCGCATCAAAGGAGGAGAAATTTTAAAGGGTTTTCAGATCTTAAGGGGGAGAAAAAAAGTTTTCGAGGAACCCTTGTCTCAATGCTCTCAATGACCCTATATCTCTAGGATCCCTTCCCACATTATGATCACTTTTATCTATCCCTTGTGACATTTTTGGAAATTAATGCCAAAGGGGGAGAAATATCAAAGCTTCAAAGCTTACATAACAAAGGGGGAGATATTCGTACCAAAGGGGGAGATATATATCTAAAGGGAAGAATATCTAAGCATGATTTCTTTAGGGGGAGAGATGATCGTGAAAATAAGAAGTGTAACCTTATCATATAAAGGGGGAGAAAACTTATCAAGGATCCCTTATCACACAAACACTTCTTAAGGAGAAGAGAGAAGAATGTATTTGAAATTTAATTCTCATATGCTTTAGATTTTCTCAGCCCTACCTACTCTCAATATCTATATATTATGATTCAGGGAGATCGTCTTCCCCCTTCCTCTCAAACAAAGCTATTCGTGATTTGAGCAAGTTTTGAGCGGTTCCCATGATCTTGTTACCCTTGGAGGTTGGAGACTCCTAGGCGTTAGGAGTTCTTCCGAGAGGAATCAAACCATTGTGATTTACCCCCGAAAAGTTTGTCAGGGTTTTGTAATGCCCAAGATGCGATCCTATCTTTATTTTGGCATGAGGCCTCGACAGGGATAGAAGCGCTTCTCGTCGTTTTGCAAGAATGGATATCATTACAAGTACATTTACAAAAGAGATGAGTATATGGAATTGGCTTACACTCGCCACAAGCTACATCAAGATCACATCAGTACAACAACATATTCAAACATCATACAAAATAGCAGGGTCCGACTACGGACATAAACAAATGATAAAATGACATCCATCCTTTCTATCCCAGGCTGCCGCTTGGAACCCATCCTACATCGATGATGAAGAAGAAGAACTCCAAATAAAACAAGCATCGCACTCACGCCAAATCATCACATTACCTGTACCTGCAACTGTTGTTGTAGTAATTTGTGAGCCACATGGACTCAGCAATCTCATTTCCAAGGGTATCAAGACTAGCAAAGCTTAATGGGTGAGATATGGTTAAGTGGTGAGGCTGCAGCAAGCAACTAAGCATTTATTTGAGTGACTAACATACGAATACAGAAAGTAGAGTGGGTGGTCTACGCATAATGGACGTGAGCTAGTAATGATCACTAAGTGATCCTGAACACCTACTTACGTCAAACATAACCCCACCATGTTCTCTCTCGGATAAGGACTCACGAGAACAGATAGTCACAGTTAAGCACACAGTTGGTGTATTTTATTAGAGTTTACTTCAAGTTTGCTATAAGTGGGTGTTAAACAAAGTTTCCAAGTTGCCACATAACCGCGGGCACGGCTTTCTGAAAGATCTAACCCTGTGGGGGTGCTCCAACTCATCCATCACAAATTAACCACATGCCACGTTGGAATTTCTCAACCGCGTAATCACCCATAGTATTTGCGGAATCCTGATGGAAAATTTCAACTTCGGCATAGCCCGAAGTGTCGTCGAAATCACACGCGCAAGACGTTCGAGAAAGGTAAAACAAGTCTAGCAAGGCCACCCGGCGTGTTGACGAACCCGATAGGAGCCGCGTATCTCGTTCTCAGGACACGACCGGATGAACACTACGTACGGAGACCTGATAGAAATAACTCGAGTTGTCCCGATGTGTCCCCGCAAGTGGCCCTGTTTTGGACCAACACTCACGCGGAGCACTGGCCTGGGTTGTTGATTAAAGATCATCGGGTTAATTACTCCCTATGCAGGTTTATTAGTTATTAGGCAAATGTAGTACCAATGTTGGGCCTTGCCAGTCAAGCTTTATCCTAAAATGAAAATCAGGGGGTCCCCATTACAACCCCGAGCATCTTAGGAGCGCTCAATATGAAACATAACACCAATACACAAGTAACTAGGGGCAGCAAAAGTGGAACAAAACACCGAGCAAAAGGCCAAGACTTCCACCTTTTACCAAGTATGTATGTGCATTAAATTAATAGCAATAATACTGTGATATAACAAAGATGTCCATGTTATCACATGGAAGCAATTGCACCTGCAGCTAGAAACGCTATAAGAAGGGCTAAGCAAGCGGTAACATAGCCAAACAATGGTTTGCTGGGATCTGGAGGGGGTTAGAGGCTTATCATGGCATATTTGGGAGGCTTGTCAAACAAGTGGTAGGTAGCATGACATAGCGACAGAAAAACAATCAAATACAAGACATTAAGTAAAGTTCCATATGCAACGAGATGCATATTGATGAGACTCCACATTTGAATTATTTAGTTCACTCTCGTTTAGGTACTCATGAATATTCAATGTTGTTTATCATGGCAAGAGGTGAAGCATGAACAACTACATCATCTAGGCATTTTAAATGAGGCCAAAAGCAACATATATCATTTCCGAAACGACCTCATATGCATATTATGATTTTGGTCCAGATCCGTCCTAGGCATATTTTTATATTTTTAAACAGCAAAATAAAGTGTACCATGTGATTCTACACATTTTTCTAGTCAAGTTACATGTGTGGAGCATTTTTATCGGAGCTACGATTAAATAGTTATGAGACAAACCGTTCAGTATGGCATTAGGCAAGTTTAGCGCAAACAACATTTTAGATGTTTTAACATGCATGAGGATGACATGATCAAATTCGATTTATTTGAAGAACACGTTGGCATATAATTTGATATACAACACTTGTCGTCATGAAGGAAAGAATTGGGTGCCACGGCGACGAAAACGAAAACGGTGCCACGACAACATTCCGGTTCCGACAACCCATCAAGATGTTGATGCAAAAGAAAGTGTGGCCGTGTGCGTGTCATGCAGAAGTGACGAGTGGGGTGTTCCCGATTACCGGGTTCCCACACATCAGTGGCACAGAAAAGAGATACCCATACCTGACATCCTATACAGTGCATACACCATATACGTGCAACCATCTCATTCACACATGCATTCATCTCATTGGCGTTCGACTCATCGGTTATACCTTCAAAACGTGCGAGCGAGGCAGAACGGTTTGATGCGGTGTAGATGTACATGGGTCGTCGTGGACTTCGTGGAAGTAGCGCTACACGAGTCTTCGGCAACGGTAGTCGAGGTTCATGTCTTGTAAAACATGGCATAGGTGTAGTCGATCTTGGCGTATCCGTGCGTAAAGGTACTTGGCGACGAAGGGGTCCTTGGACTTGGCCGTGGCACGAACAAAAGGCAACAAAGCATGGCCAACTTTGTGTGCAACAGGAGATGGACTTCAGCCGTCCGTGTGGTCTTGGCAACGACAAGGGCCAACGGGCAGCAATGCAAAAACAGCGGCAACACGAGGCAACAACTGATGGGCAAGGGCGGAGCTGAGGGCGTTGGAGGCGAGGCACACAGAGGAGTTGGCCAAGTCCTTTGCTATCGAGGATAGGAGAGGCCGAAGGTTGACTTGGGCAGCCATTCCAAGGAGTAGATGTCGAGGATGGAGCAGCTCGGGCGCGGGCGCTCGTGGGAGGAGAAGGTAGGGCACGAGGGAGGAGCCATAGGTGGGCAGCGTGGAAGGGAATAGGGTGCAAGGCACGACGCAAGGAAGCAGGAGGCGGGCAGAGCAGAGGGGGTCCAGCCGGTGAATCTCTCTAGTAGAGCGGTTAGGGATGGCTGCTCCGGTGAGGCCGGTTGGTGGCCTAGGTGAGCAACAAGGGGAGCGACAAGGAGGCGCGGGCGTCGGAGAAGAGAACCAGGGGGCGTGCTGGTGGAGTCAAAGGGGGCGAGGGCTGCGTGGGCTTGTCGGCTGGCAAGACGCCATGGCCGGAGGACGAGCCGGGATCGAGCATCGGGCGCTGCTCCTCTCTGCGTTCGCTGGGTGTGTGTGTGCGTCGCGTGGGAGTGCGTGTGGCGGCGGTGCTGGTCAGGAGGAACGGGAGGAGATGGGGGGTCGAGCAGGGCTCTCCCCTGTCGCTAGGGTTAGCGGGGGTTTAGGTGGGCCTTGGGCTGGATTAGCAAGATGGGTTGCCCGGTTTTAAAGAAAAAAAAGGTGTTCTTATACCATTTTCCAATACATAAAATAGAAGAATGCAAAAATGAGAGAAAGGGATGAATTTTTTTGAAGGGGTAATTAATTTCTGAAAGAGCTAAAAAATTTGACATATGACCGCTTTGACATATTTGGAAGTGTCACAACATGAAAAGGAGTTAACGGAGAAAAGTACATGGACTTGAAAAATATTATGGATGTGAAAAGGAATTTAAATTGCAAGTGTGTTTTTGGTTAATTCCAAATTAATGAAATATTTTATAATAGCTCCCTAAATATTGGTAGGATATGTTTTAAACAAAAATCATCTTATGAATTCCCTCAATTTAAAGAGATCAAAAGTCTATGCAATTTATTTTTTTGAGTTGCAAAATTAATGACATGATGGAATGATGAAATGATGAATGCGACAACTAGACGAATCACACGATGACAAAGGAAGAAAAGGGGAATCTTCTGGAGCGTCGGTCCTGGGCTGTTACAACTCTCCTCCACTTACAAGAGATCTCGTCCCGAGATCTTAGAATGAAAAGGGGAAGAGAAAGAGCAAAAAGAAGATGTAAAACTTAGTTTCTTCTTTGACAAACGAGTGAAACCACATTAATTTGAAGGATTGCAAGAGACGAAGAATGACACGAGGAACAAGCAAGAATTCAAAAGAAATTTTGGCAGCACTTCGATAGACAAGAGAAGCTAAACTTGATACGATGAAAGAACTTGAGAATTGGGCTCAACACTCTGGTTAAAAGGATAAGCAAGAAAAGAAGAAGATCTTGACAAACGAGATAATGAGTCAAAGAGAGCAACAATACAATGCTCCATAAGAAAAGAATAGAAGCTAGATCGATGAATGGAAAAGAATAGAGAAGAAAATGACAACTTCTACCACCATTGAATTTGAAAAGAATCCTTACAAGAAGGATTGAACGGAGTTGTTGGAAATTCAACAACGAAAACAAAAGCTTGTTGTGGGCTTATGGAAAACATCTCAAAATTATGAGTTGACAACCAGCCACTAACGGAAACAATTGATTGACTAGGAGTAACATGATATGCAAACTTCTTACACCAAGAGGAGAAGGAGAAAACTTGGATCGTTTATGAGCACCGCAAATAGCAACAATCCTTAGGATAGGCTTTAGGTGAAATGCATGGCAAGGTAACTCCAATAAAGGAATGATGGGTTTAAATATCTCATTCTTTACAAATTCTCTTCGAGGCTCCTCATGAACCAAGAATGCTATAACACCATCTCACAGATAAGGTAGAAGGGATTGCACTTTGAAATGCAAGACAAGGAATACTTGAGGTTTACCAACAAGAATCTTGAAGAACACTTCGAGAATGAACAAAATCCTTGATGATCACCATGAAGAACCTTCGTATACAAAAGAATGATGAAAAGAAATGAAGGTTGAAAAGAAGAAGATTAAGGCCATGCAAGATTTAGATGAAGCTTCGCGAAGAGATACTTGAGCAACTCTAAACTCCGGAAGAGGAAGAGGAACAACTTAGATTCAAGAATTTGATATAATGAACAACCTTCGGAAGAAGGATTGAAATCACCTCAAGGAACAAGAATAAGAATTATGTTATGCTTATCCTTCATCAAGTTTAATTGACGACAAGCAACTGACTGGCATACTACTTATTCTTTTGAAAAGATTGAAAGACAGAGAGAGAGAGAGATCACAAACTTGAAGAAGTCTTGAACGAGAACACCGGTAAGAATTTGAAATGAATGAGGATACTACGAATCAATGGAATAACATGAGAACGAAGAGATCATGATCCGCCTGATGGAAGATTTGAATGAAGCACCAGAATAATTAAGAGGCAAATGAAGAGACACAATAGAGAAGAGTTTGAGAATGAAAGTTGAAAGTTGAGAACGAAAAAAATCTTCTGAAATGATGGTCTTCGGATGATTGGGAAATGAAAACAACTCTGAATGCATCGGATAGATATGAAAGGAAATTCTCATGATCGAAAAGAATTTGAGAGGATAGCAACAAGATGAAACCATGAATCTTTGGAAGAACGAATAAAGATTTAAGAGAAACTCTCCTTCGGTCTTCAATGCTGAGAATGATGACGAGAAACAACACTATGAATTACTGAGATAGTCCGGAATAATGAATAAAGAATGGTTGAGCCAATGATGAAAATAATTTAGAAGCGATCTTCTAGAAGGAATATGACTGATGAAATTCATTCTTACGTCATATTAAAAAGAACTTGAGGGCATCTCTGGAAAGATTAGAAGAGCGAGGTAAGATCCTGGGGAAAAACCTATGGGTTATGGGCCCACTCAAAAGAAACCACCATTGACACAATTGCTTAGAAATAGAGATTGCACCGGTACAAATGAAAAACTCAATGAGGTGAGAACCTCAAATAATTTGAAAGGAATTGAATGCAAACACGAATCTTCTGCGATATCTTTGGCACTCCAGATAGAATAGAAAGAGGAATAAACAAGAGAGGCTTGTATAAGAATTTCCAACACGGGCAATCATTGAACGAATGAGAAAGGATATGATGAACACCGAGAGCTTGAATTGAATCCACTAGAGAATAATAACAACAAGAACAAAGAATATGAGGAAATATCTTGAAATTGAAATTCCTCAGAATCTTCACAAGGAATCATCGGAAACAATACGAGAGAAAAGACAGAGGAAGCATCACATGAAGAGAAAGGCACCTGGATGAGACTTTGATCATCTAAAAAAGGGCGGGAGGGTGAGGAAAACAAAGAAAACTTGAGATGGATGAAATGAACTCCGAGAAAGAATAATAGGATTGATCTTGCAAATATTGAAAGGATTGAATTCACTTGAAGAGAGCACACCGGATGAAAAGACTTGATATGACAACTTGATTGAGCAAAAGAATTAGAAATTCTACAGAAATATGAGAACACTACTTCGGAAATATATGAGATCACCACTTGACATCGAAGCAACTCGAATTACCATACTCCAATAAAACAAAGGATGAGGCTTACGAAACAAGCCAGAAAAAATTCATGCCCATTATGCACTTGCTGGAAAGATAATCCTAGGTACCTACTTGAATTCCCACCTAAGAACTTCCGAAATCTTTGGTTATGCAATCGGGTGTTGGGGATACAGGAAGGCAAAATATCTCACACAACTAACAAGCCCTACACTCCAACTCTATCCATCCATCAACACATAACCAAGAAAACCTCGGAAATCGTGTACCTCAGACCTTCGAAAAACATCCGATATACTAGTTGTGACAATACAACTGATCGCTCTCCCTAGTACTTGGTGGCGCCAAACTATTCTCACCACAAGGAGTATAGAAGCGTTTTCGATGTCGGTGACCTCTGGTATTCCGGTACTGCCACGATACAAATGTGATGAAAACACCTCGCAGCTCAACTCCTCGAGACACTGCCACAACCCCTAAATCTCAGGAGGCACCAAGAACAATGTTCTCGTCACAAAGATATCGGAACGATCCCAACAATACCCGCGTGATCCTAAAATATATTTGATTGAAAAAGAGAAGAGGAGTAGAATTAAAAATTCCTAAGTCGAATACCTCACCAGAGTATAGAAGAGGAGTAAAAGAAATCTACTCTCTGATATATAACTAGACTCAAAATATTTTTTCACTAGACTCAACTCAGCCAAGGTTCGATCAATCAAGGGGGCTCCTAGGTCGGTACAGGCTCTGATACCAACTTGTAACTCCCAAGATGCGATCCTATCCTTATTTTGGCACGAGGGCCTCGACAGGGATAGAAGTGCATCTCGTCGTTTTGTAAGAATGGGCATCATTACAAGTACATTTATAGAAGAGATGAGTAAATGGAATTGGCTTACACTCACCACAAGCTACATCAAGATCACATCAATACAACAACATATTCAAACATCATATAGAAGAGCAGGGTCCGACTACGGACGAAAACAAACGATAAAATGACATCCATCCTTGCTATCCTAGGATGCCGCCTGGAACCCATACTAGATCGATGAAAAAGAAGAAGAAGAACTCCAAATCAAGCAAGCATCGCACTCACGTCAAATCGTCACATTACCTGTACCTGCAACTATTATTGTAGTAATCTGTGAGCCACAGGGAATCAACAATCTCATTTCCAAGGGTATGAAGACTAGAAAAGCTTTATGGGTTAGATATGGTTAAGTGGTGAGGCTACAACAAGCAACTAAGCATTTATTTGAGTGGCTAACTTACGAATACAAAATGTAGAGTGGGTGGTCTATGCATAACGGACGTGAACTACTAATGATCACTAAGTGATCCTAAACACCTACTTACGTCAAACATAACCCCACCGTGTTCTCTCTCGGATAAGGACTCACGAGAAGAGACAGTCGCGGTTACGCACACAGTTGGTTTATTTTATTAGAGTTTACTTCAAGTTTGCTATGATCGGGTGTTAAACAAGGTTTCCAAGTTGCCACATAACCGTGGGCACGGCTTTCCGAAAGATATAACCCTGCAGGGGTGCTCCAACTTGATGTCTACTACACAACCTTCTTCTTGTAGACTCGTGTTGGGCCTCCAAGCGGAGAGTTTCGTAGGACAACGACAATTTTCCCTCAAGTGGATGACCTAAGGTTTATCAATCCGTAGGAGGTGTAGGATGAAGATGGTCTCTCTCAAGCAACCCTGCAACCAAATAACAAAGAGTCTCTTGTGTCCCCAACACACCCAATACAATGGTAAATTGTATAGGTGCACTAGTTCGGCGAAGAGATGGTGATACATGTGTAATATGGATGGTAGATATAGGTTTTTGTAATCTGAAAATATAAAAACAGCAAGGTAACAAATAGTAAATAGCAAGCAAAACACTGTATAAATGCTTGGAAACAAGGCCTAGGGTCCATACTTTCACTAGTGCAATTTCTCTCAACAATATTGGCATAGTTGAATCATATGTAAGTACCTCTCGTGCGACAAAGAGTTCACTCCAAAGTCACAAATAGCGGAGAACTAACGAAGAAATTATTGTAGGGTACAAAACCACCACAAAGTTATCTTTTCTGATCAATCTTATGAGCTATCCCTATAAGTGTCATGGACAACCCTAGAGTTTGTACTAAAATAACACCTTAAGATACACATCAACGAAAACCCTAATGTCACCTAGATACTCCAATGTCACCACAAGTACCCATGAGCTTGATTATACGATATGCATCACATAATTTTAGATTCATCATGTTCAATCCAACACAAAGAACTTCAAAGAGTGCCCCAAAGTTTCTATCGGAAAGTCAAGACAAAAACATGTGCCAACTCTTATGCATAGATTCCCAAGGTCATGGAACCCGCAAGTTGATCACCAAAACATACATCAAGTGGATCAATAGAACATACCATTGTCACCATGGATATCCCATCGCAAGACATACATCAAGTGTTCTCAAATCCTTAAACACTCAATCCGATAAGAAAACTTCAAAGGGAAACTCAATTCATGACAACAAGATAGAGAGGGGAAAACTCCATATGATTCATCTATATTAATAAAGCTCGCGGTACATCAAGATCATGCCATCTATAGAACACGAGAGAGAAAGAGAGATCAAACACATAGCTACTGGTACATACCCTCAGCCCCGAGGGTGAACTACTCCCTCCTCATCATGGAGACCGCTGGGATGATGAAAATGGCCTCCGGTGATGGTTTCCCCCTCCGGCAGGGTGCCGGAACGGGCTCCCAATTGGTTTTCATGGCTCTGGAGGCTTGCAGTGGCAGAACTCTCAATCTCGGTTTCTTTTTGAAGGTTTCTATATTTATAGGAATTTTTGGCGTCGATCTCATGTCAAGGGGGGCCACGAGGCGGTGACAAGCCTGCTTGGCGCGGCCAGGGGGTGGCCGCGCCTGGCAGGCTTGTGACCTCCTAGTGGCTCTTCTGGCCCAACTCCAATGCTTCGGGGGTCTCTTTTGGTCCAAAAAAATCATACTAAATTTTCAGCCCATCCCGAGAACTTTTATTTCTGCACAAAACGACACCATGGTAGTTGTGCTAAAAAGAGCGTCAGTCCGGGTTAGTTATAATAAAATCGTACCAAAATCATATTGTAAACATGGCATGAATACTTCATAAATTATAGATACGTTGGAGACGTATCACAACTCATCCATCATAAATTAACCACACGCCGCGTTGGAATTCCTCAACCGCGGAATCACCCGTAGTATTTGCGGAATCCCGATGGAAAATCTCAACTTCGAGATAGCCCGAAGTTTCGTCGAAATCCCATGCGCAAGACGTTTGAGAAAGGTAAAACAAGTCCAGCAGGGCCGCCCGACATGTCGACGAACCCGATAGGAGCCGCGTATCTCGTTCTCAGGACACGACATGATGAACACTGCATATGGCGACCTGATAGAAATCCCTCGAGTTGCCCCGAGGTGGCCCCGCAAGTGGCTCTGTTTTGGACCAACACTCATGAGGAGCACTAGTGCGGGTTGTTGATTAAAGATCCTCGGGTTAATTACTCCCTATGTAGGTTTATTAGTTATTAGGCAAATGTAGTACCAATGTTGGGCGTTGCCAGTCAAGCTTTATCCTAAAACGAAAATCAAGGGAGTCCTCATAACAACCCAGAGCATGTTAGGAGCGCTCAATATGGAAAATAACACCGGTACACAAGTAACTAGGGGCGGCAAAAGTGGAACAAAACACCGAGCAAAAGGCCAAGCCTTCCACCTTTTACCAAGTATATATGTGCATTAAATTAATAGCAATAATACTGTGATATAACAAAGATGTCCATGCTGTCACATGGAAGCAATTGCACCTGCAGCTAGAAACGCTATAAGAAGGGTTGAACAAGCGGTAACATAGCCAAACAATGGTTTGTTGGGATGTGGAGGGGGTTAGAGGCTTATCATGGCATATTTGGGAGGCTTGTCAAACAAGTGATAGGTAGCTTGCCTGAGATCCCGCTTGAAAGAAGATTGAATCCATGAAGTAGACAAACAGGCATAGTCGAACGAATCCTCACACGCTGAACGCTTTCCGAACTCTATCAAGAAGGAGCAATCTAGAACAAACAATCAACACACGATAAACACCACAACATTTACATGGCATAATGTTCAAACCAATATGATGCATGTGCATTTAATTATGCAAGACATGGCAAAGCACAACAATCAAATACTACACATTAAGTGAAGTTCAATATGCAACGAGTTGCATATTGACGAGACTCCACATTTGAATTATTTAGTTCACTCTTGTTTAGGTATTCATCAATATTAAATGTTGTTTATCATGGCAAGAGGTGAAGCATGAACAACTACATCATCTAGACATTTTAAATGAGGCCGGAAGCAACATATATCATTTCCGAAACGACCTCATATGCGTATTATGATTTTGGTCCAGATCCGTCCTAGGCATATTTTTATATTTTTAAACAGCAAAATAAATTGTACCATGTGATTCTAAACATTTTTCTAGTCAAGTTACATATGTGGAACATTTTTATCAGAGCTACGATTAAATAGTTATGAGACAAACCATTGAGTATGGCATTAGGCAAGTTTAACGCAAACAACATTTTGGATGTTTTAACATGCATGAGGATAACATGATCAAATTCAATTTATTTGAAGAACACGTTGGCATCTAATATGATACAGAGCACTTGTCGCCATGATGGAAATAATTGGGTGCCACGGCGACGAAAACGAAAACGGTGCCACGACAACGTCCCGGTTCCGACAACCCGTCAAGATGCCGATGAAAAAGAAAGTGTGGCCATGTGCGTGTCATGCAAAAATGACGAGGTGGGTGTTCTTGGTTACCTGGTTCCCACGCGTCGGTGACACAGAAAAGAGGTGCCCACACCTAGCATCCTATACAGTGCATACACCATATACGTGCAACCATCTCATTCACACATGCATTCGTCTCATCGACGTTCGACTCATCGGTTATACCTTCGAAGAGTGCAAGCGAGACGGAACGGTTCGGTGTGGTGTAGATGTACATAGGTCGTCGCAGATGTCGTGAAAGTAGCGGTACACAAGTCTTCGATGACGGTAGTCGAGGTTCGTGTCTTGTAAAACTTGGCATCCGTGTAGTCGATCTTGGCGTATCCGTGCGTAGAGGTACTTGGCGACGAAGGGGTCCTTGGACTTGGTCGTGCCACGAAAGGCAACAAAGCATGGCCAACTTGGTGTGCAACAGGAAATGGACTTTGGCCGTCCGTGTGGTCTTGGCAACAACAAGGGGCAATGGACAGCGATGCAAAAAACAGCAGAACACGAGGCAACAACTGATGGGCAAGGGCAGAGCTGCGGGCATCGGAGGTGAGGCACACAGAGGAGTTGGCTGGGTCCTTCGCTGCAGAGGATAGGAGAGGCCGAAAGCTGACTTGGGCAGCCATTGCAAGGAGCAGATGGCGAGGATGGAGCAGCTCGGGCGCAGGCGCTCACGGGAGGAGAAGGTAGGGCATGAGGGAGGAGCCAGAGGTGGGAAGCGCGACAGGGAATCGGGTGCAAGGCACGGCGTGAGGAAGCAGGGGGCGGGCAGAGTAGAGGGGGTCCGGCCGGCGAGTCTCTCCAGCGGAGCGGTGAGGGATGGCTGCTCCGGCGAGGCTGGTTGGTGGCCGAGGTGAGCAACAAGGGGAACGACAAGGAAGCGCAGGCGTCGGAGAAGAGAACTAGGGGGCGCGCTGGTGGAGTCAAAGGGGCGAGGGATGCCTGGGCTCGTTGGCCGGCGAGACGCCTTGGCCTGAGGACGAGCCGGGATCGAGGGGATCGAGCGTTGGGCGCTGCTCCTCTCTGCGTTCGCTGGGTGTGGGTGTGCATTGCGTGGGAGTGCATGTGGTGGCGATGCTGGTCAGGAGGAACGGGAGGAGATGGGGGATCGAGCAGAGCTCTCCCCCGTCGCTAGGGTTAGCGGGGGTTTAGGTGGGCCTTGGGCTGGATTAACAAGATGGGCTGGCCGGATTTAAAGAAAAAAGGAGTTCTTATACAATTTTCCAATACAGAAAATAGAAGAATGCAAAAATGAGAGAAAGGTATGAAATTGTTTGAAGGGGTAAATAATTTTCGAAAGAGCTAAAAAATTTGACATATGACCACTTTGACATATTTGGAAGTGTCACAGCATGAAAAGGAGTCAACGGAGAAAAGATCATGAACTTGAAAAATATTATGGATGTGAAAGGAATTTAAATTGCAAGTGTGTTTTTAGTTAATTCCAAATTAATGGAATATTTTATAATAGCTCCCTAAATATTGGGAGGATATGTTTTAAAGAGAAATCGTCATATGAATTCCCGCAATTTAAATAGATCAAAAGATCTATGCAATTTATTTATTTGAGTTGAAAAATTAATGACATGATGGAACGATGAAATGATGAATGCGACAACCAGACGAATCACATGATGACAACGGAATAAAAGGGGATTTTTCTAGAGCATGGGTCCCGGGCTGTTACAGGTTTGGAGGCCACCTCAAGGCCTACCGCTAGTGGTTGAGAAACGCTTCGTGGTGTTATCTGAAGGAGAGAATAGGGCGAGCCTTCGTGGCGTTGGTGTGCCTTTGTGGTAACATCCACCTCTCTAAACGGTGACGTAGCTTCCCTCCAAGGAAGTGAACATCGGCATACATCCTCTCTCTCGGAGTTGTGGTTATCCCTAACCCTAACTCCCTACTTGTGGTTTCTTGTATTTGAGTACTTACTTGTACTACTTGCGCTTGATTATCCCCTACTTGTTGGCTTGCTTAGTATACCTAGCTTAACTTTCATCTTTGCAATTGTTAGGCTCACTTTCATATTCCACAATATCGCCTAAAATTGTTAAGTAATAATTAAAATTTGTAATTGTACCTATTCACCCCCCTCTAAGTCCATCTCGATCCCTTTCAATTGGTATTAGAGCCTCATGCTCTAATCTTGTGGCTTAACCGCCCTAGAGCAAGATGGATAAGGATGGGAATCTGGTTGTCGTGCTCCCTTCTACAGAAGGGACATCCTCCTCGGATGTGTGCCGATCTTTCACCTCTGAGGATCTAGAAAGGGCCCTCGCTAAGCAAAAGGAGGAACATGATGCTTCTATTCAGGCTTTGGTTAAAATGAGGTTAAATGTGTTAAATGCAAGAGCTCCGCCACTGGAAAACCCATGGGGTGTGACAAAGCAACCTAATGCATCTCTTCCGAATTCTGGTCAACCACCTCAAGGTGGTGAAAACACCGGAGTCCCATGGTTGTATGCTAAACGTAGAGTTGAGAAACCTAAGTATAATGCTTGGGGAAACCCCCCTTTACTTGATGACACTGCCGATTTTTCTTTGTGGAGAGTTGGTATGCAGGATCACCTCAGGTTTGCCAACGATGAGATGCTGGAGATCCTGGAGAAAGGTTACAACCCTGTGAACCCTAAGGATCTCACTCCACGTTAAGTGTATGACAAGCACCTCAATGACACCGCAATCATGCTCATAAGAAAGGGCATGTATGACAAGCAAAAGAGACCTTACATTCACCTCTCAAATGCAAAGGAACTATGGGATATCATTGTGATGACCAAGACTGGAACATCCTCCATTCGTCTTGCACAATATGAAATTGCAAAAGGGGCATTGCAATATTTCTGCATGGAGAAAGGTGAAGACCCCAAGCATCTTCTTGAGCGGCTGATGACACTTGCCGCCGACATTGAATCATATGATTGTGACAACCAAGATGGATTCACTTTGATCAAACGGTTTCTTGTGGACAAGTTACTAAATGCTCTTGCTCCATATCACCATCAAATGGTGTGGGACATAAGAAGAGAACATGGTTTCAAGGACATGTTCCCCGATAATGTCATTTCAACCTTCCAACTATTTGAAGAAATCAAAGGCAAATGCTACAAGACACCTTGCCATGCATGGTTCCTCATCACCCAAGACTAACCTTACCTTAAAGGCTAAGCACATGATGGACGATGACATGAGTGAAGAAGAAGATGAAGATGTCGAAGAAGAAGGCTTTGAAGTTGACTCGGATGAGGGACCCTCATATGAAGACATGGCTCTCTTTGTGGAGAAGTTCAGTGCAGGAAAATTCAAGGGAAGATTCCAAAAGAAGAAAGTAAGGACTTTCTACAATTGTGAAGAAACCAACCATTTCTCAAACGACTGCCCCTATGAAAAGAGAGAAGATGAACCAAGATTTCCGAAGACATTTGTGAAGAAGAAGTTGCCAAACCCATTGAACTCCAAGTTCAATAAGAGAGATGGGAATGCTATGGTTACACAAGACGAGTCCGGCCCCGATGATGTTAGAGGTGTTGCAGGTGTAGCTCAAGACACCCAAACCACATTGAGACTCATAAACAAGACCGGTGACGTTGTCACATACAACTATATGAAAGACTATGAAGGCAACGCACACAAATGCCTCATGGCAAAAGCCACTATGGTTAATGACAAGGGTCAAGCCTCTCCGAACAAGGTGAAGGTAACTCCACGTCCAAACCCTCCTCTATTTATCCCTACCACACCTAGTGACGAATATTTTGATGCTGAGGATCATGATCATGAATATGAAATAAGTGATACTATGTTTGCTAAAATGGAGAAAGTCATGTGCTATATCAAAGGAAAGAAGCTCATTATGTTTCGTATGCTTATGGAGATGGTGAGTAAGCACTCCATCTCCATCAAGGCACTTGAAACCCTCGTTACTAAGGAAAAGGAAAAATGTGAAATTCTTAAGCGGAAAGTCCTATATGAGGAAGCACGTAATGATGAATTGTGCTTAAAAATAGGTGCAAACATTGATAGACACACTAAAGATTGTGAGTTCCTACATTTGTCTCTCAAGACAAAGGAAGATGAGCTCAATCTCCTTACTAAGAATTTTGATGAACTCAAGATCACTTATCTTAACTCTCTTGGGAAAGCATATTCCTCTCCCATTGTAAATATTGATGCCTATGCTACTAACCTCAGTGATGAACTAGCTAGCTCACTTGAGGAGAATAGGATGTTAAAGGCTCAAACTGAGAAAGGACTCATATCATGTTCTCAAGGACAAAAGAACCTCAATGAAGCGTTGAGTCAACACAAGGAGGTTGTGGCAAAGGAAGGTCTTGGATTTGATCCAAGCGCAAGCAAGGGCAAGATAGTGACACACAAGTCTACAACTCCTCTCAAGAGATATTTGTGCGAGAAGGGCACAAAGAAAAGGGAAAGAGTAAGGTTGACAAGGTTGCGAGTAGGAAGGCCACTAGGGGCAAGACTACTCTCAACAATCCAAAATAATTTATGCCTCCATCATATGTGCTTCGTAAGGGAAAAGATGGAGATGTTTATGCTCAGTTTGTTGGTCCTAGAAATGCTTTTCGGTTTTATGCAATTTGGGTTCCTAAGACTCTTGTTACTAACTTGAGAGGTCCTATTGTAAAATGGGTGCCTCTAACCAAGACATGAATTGTGTGTAGGTTGGTGTCTCCGATAGAGTCAAATGGGTGATTGATAGCGGTTGCTCAAATCATATGACCGGATATGGAACACTGCTCATGGATTTCATGGAAGCTATTCGACCATTTATGAGCATTGTATTTGGTGGAGGGTCAAAAGGACATGTACTTGGTTTGGTCAAGGTGGCTATCACCAATGACATGTCACTTACAAATGTCATGCTTGTCCAATCCTTAAAATATCACTTACTTTCTATTCGACAATTGGCTTATGTTGGTTATGATACACTATTTGGACTAACGGGTGTGGAAGTCTTTAAGAGAGATACCCTTGAAGTTGCCTTTGTGGGGGAGTTGGATGGCAACCTTTACACGGTTGATTTCTCAAAAGAGAGAACATTCCACACAACTTGCCTCATGGCCAAGGCTGACAAGGGATGGCTATGGCATCACCGGCTAGCCCATGTTGGCATGAGAAATATTCAAGATCTCTTAAAGGGTGAACACATCCTTTTACTAACCAATATATATTTTGAGAAAGACCATGTGTGTAGTGAATGCATTGCAGGGAAGCAATGATGTCTAGTACACAACCTTCTTCTTGTAGACTCGTGTTGGGCCTCCAAGCGCAGAGTTTTGTAGGACAACGACAATTTTACCTCAAGTGGATAAACTAAGGTTTATCAATCCGTGGGAGGTGTAGGATGAAGATGGTCTCTCTCAAACAACCCTGCAACCAAATAACAAAGAGTCTCTTGTGTCCCCAACACACCCAGTACAATGTTAAATTGTATAGGTGCACTAGTTCGGCAAAGAGATGGTGATACAAGTGCAATATGGATGGTAGATATAGGTTTTTGTAATCTGAAAATATAAAAAAAGCATGGTAACAAATAGTAAACAGCCAACAAAATGTTGTATAAATGCTTGGAAACAAGGCCCAGGGTCCATAATTTCACTAGTGCAATTTCTCTCAACAATATTGACATAGTTGAATCATATGTAAATGCCTCTCGTGCGACAAAGAGTTCACTCCAAAATCACAAATAGCGGAGAACTAACAAAGAAATTATTGTAGGGTACGAAACCACCTCAAAGTTATCTTTTCTGATCAATCTTATGAGTTATCCCTATAAGTGTCACGAACATCCCTACAGTTCATGCTAAAATAACACCTTAAGATACACATCAACCAAAACCCTAATGTCACATAGATACTCCAACATCACCACAAGTACCCATGGGCTTGATTATACGATATGCATCACACAATTTCAGATTCATCATGTTCAATCCAACACAAAGAACTTCAAAGAGTGCCCCAAAGTTTCTAACGAAGATTCAAGACGAAAACATGTGCCAACCCCTATGCATAGATTCCCAAGGTCACGGAACCCGCAAGTTGATCACCAAAACATACATCAAGTGGATCAATAGAACATCCCATAGTCACCATGGATATCCCATCGCAAGACATACATCAAGTGTTCTCAAATCCTTAAAGACTCAATCCGATAAGAAAACTTCAAAGGGAAACTCAATTCATCACAACAAGATAGAGAGGGGAAAACTCCATATGATTCATCTATATTAATAAAGCTCGTGGTACATCAAGATCATGCCATCTATAGAACATGAGAGAGAGAGAGAGATCAAACACATAGCTACTGGTACATACCCTCAGCCCCGAGGGTGAACTACTCCCTCCTCCTCATGGAGACCGCCGGGATGATGAAGATGGCCTCCGGTGATGGTTTCCCCCTCCGATAGTGTACTGGAACGGGCTCTCGACTGGTTTTTCATGGCTCTAGAGGCTTGCGGTGGCGGAACTCCGATCTAGGTTTATTTTCGGAGGTTTCTATATTTATAGGAATTTTTGGCGTTGGAATCACGTCAAGGGGTGTCACGAGGCGGTGATAAGCCTGCTAGGCGTGATCAAGGGGGTGGCCGCGCCTGGCAGGATTGTGACCTCCTGTGGCTCTTCTGGCCCAACACCAATGCTTTGGGGGTCTCTTTTGGTCCAGAAAAAATCATAATAAATTTTCATCCCATTCCGAGAACTTTTTTTTCTGCACAAAAAACGACACCATGGTAGTTCTGCTGAAAACAACATCAGTCCGGGTTAGTTCTAATAAAATCATACCAAAATCATATAAAATTATTGTAAACATGGCATGAATACTTCATAAATTATAGATACGTTGGAGACGTTCAGCATCCCCAAGCTTAATTCCTGCTCGTCCTCGAGTAGGTAAATGATAAAAGAAATAATTTATGAAGTGTGAATGCTAGCATAGTGCATAAATTTGATCAATGATAGTTCCAAACACTTTTTCTATCATCATTATATATCATAAAAAGTATCTCATCTCATAAAAATTCTCATGATGAAATAACAAGCTATCCACATGTTAAAGTATAGAGTAACAAACTATGCTTTCAGTCGCCAAACAATTGCAATCCATCTTATTTTCAGGAAGGGTCTATGTAAGAGCTTTGATTTAGCAAATTCCACATACTCAATTATCATATAGTCTTCCATGATTGCTAACACTCAAAGCATATTTTAGAATAAATGACATCCCTCGAACACAGAGAAAGATAGGGGCTTAAAGTTTCGTCTCCCAACTTATTTATCACATAGATAATTGTCAACAATAATAATTCATGATCAAATATATTTGATTGGCCATATATTCTTGGATATTTCCCCAACACATGACGCTTGCCAAGATAAAAAGGCAAAATATAGGAAGTGGTGAAGATCACCATGACTCTTGCATAAAGGTAAGTACATGAAAGTAAAAGATAGGCCCTTCGCAGAGGGAAGCATTGATTTGCAGAGATGCCAAAGCTCAAGCTTTTAAAACGGAGATGAATAATAATTTTGGGCGGTATGCTTTCATTGTCACCATAACAACCGAGGTCTTGGTATATTCCATGCTAGATACATTATAGGCGGTTCCCAAACAGAATGGTAAAGTTTTTACTCCCCCTCCACCAATCAATCACACTACTCGACGAGCCGAATCCACGGGTACCGTCCATACCAACAACATTCCTGGGGGAGTTTTGTTTAATTATTTGCATTTTTTTATTTCAGGATTGGGAATCCCTATTACCAGCCACTTTCTCGTGAGTGATAGTGAATCAACACATATCATGAGAATAACCCACCTAGCATGGAAGATACTGACAACCCCTAGTCATTATATGAGCGATTCGGGCATACAAAACAGAATATTATTTGAAGGTTTAGAGTTTGGCACATGCAAATTTACTTGGAACGGCAGGTAAATACCGCATATAGGTAGGTATGGTGGACTCATATGGAGCAACTTTGGGTTTAAGGGTGTTTGGATGCACAAGTAGTATTTCTACTTGGTGTGGAGGTTTTGGCTAGTATGAGGTGGAAGCAAGCACCACATGTTGGAGGATCCATAACAATATAACTTCTATACAAATATACCGAAGCATAACTCATTACCTTGTCTTCCTTGTCCAACTTCAACCAATTTGCTCAAATTTGAAAATAATTAATGGGTATTCACAATCATAGAAGATGTCAAAGATAGTATATTTATATGTTAAATCTCTCTTCCTTCAATATTTTTTCATGAATGGTTCAAGTGACCAATGCGGTGTTTGCTAACTTTCAATAAATTTTACCACCTATACTTCTTATTTGTGAAGTCATTAATCCCCAAGGGATAAGCATATAAAGCATTCTTTATTTCAGATTTATGATATTCAATTCATTCAACCATTTACTCATAGGATATAAGTGAAGCACGAGAGTAAATGACAAAACTACTCCAAAACATATAAGTGAAGATCAATGAGTAGTCAAACAATTAAGTAGCTACGTGAGGAATATCTCTCTCTCTCTCAATAAAGATTTTCAGATCTGAGTATTTTATTCAACAGAAAGAAAAATAAAAATAGCACTCCAAGAATAGCATGCATCATGTGAATGAATAAAAATTTAGGCTCAACATAGGCTAACCGATAGTTGACGAAGAGAGGTGGGATGTGTAGAATACCCAAGATTAGATGCTTGAGACTTCTTGAAATATTTAATTGGGTTGCCTTGGGCATCCCCAATCTTGAGCTTTTATACCTCGCTCAATCCTCTCATATCATGGTTTCACCTATTCTTAAGAACTTCATCCACACAAAACTCGAAAAGAACTCGTGAGATAGGTTAGAACACATAATAATAAATCAACTCTTTATGTACTGCCAAGACAAGTTTCACAATAATTTTCAAACATGAGGTACTGTATACTATCATTTCCACAATTTATATCTAACAATATAGGCTATGGAAACTATAGGATAAGTAGATAACAAAACTATGACAACAATCTGTCCAAATAGAGCAGTCTGTAGTAATCTATTAAACCAGTGTACTTATGTAACTCAAACAATTATGAAAATTTAGGAAATGCTAAATAATTTATAATAAAACACTTTGTAAAAAATTCATAAACGTTTCACATTCCAGTAAAATAGGAAAATTCAAACGCTACAGCAGAAGTTTCTATTTTCACACAACACACATCAAACATGCAATTCAAGCATCCTAAAGGCAATTCTTTGAAATTTTTATTGAAAAACAAGATTATAAATAAAACCTAACAAATAAGAACAAAATAAAATGACGCTCCAAGAAAAACTCATATTATGTGACGAATAAAAATATAGCTCCAAGTGAGATATACCGATAGTGTTGAAGACGAAAGAGGGGATGCCTTCCGGGGCATACCCAAGCTAAAACGCTTGAGTATTCCTTGGATATTACCTTGGGGGTGCCTTGTGAATACCCAATATTAGGTTCTTGTCACTCCTTATGCTCCTCATATCGGTGTCTCATCCAAAACTTGAAAACTTCAATCACACAAAACTTAACGGAACTTCATGAGAAGGGTTAGTGTAGTAAAGATAATTCATTCACTTAGGTACTGTCAATACAAGATTCATAATTATTCCCACATGATACCTACTGTATTCCATCATTCCCACAATTTATATTACTCAATATAAGCTATAGGAACACTTGAAACAAGCAAACTATGCATGCAAAACAGAATCTGTCAAAAACAGAACAGTCTGTAAAGATCTGAACGATCACCATACTTCCCTCAGTCTAACAATTCTGAGAAATTAGGAAAACTCAAGGAATTTTATAGAAATGGTTTTTCAGAAATTCAGAATTTGTTGACTCTTCAGTAAAATCAGATAATTCAAATACTGGACACAAAACTTTCTGCTTTTTCATAGAATCAAACAAGCAAGTATCCACAATATCCCAAAGGTTTTACTTGGCACTTTATTGAAATAAAATACACAAAACATGATTACTACAGTATCTTAATCATGTGAACACATAAAAATAGAAGGAAAAAGTGTTGGTTTGTCTCCCAATAAGTGCTTTTCTTTAATGCCTTTTAGCTAGGCATGATGATTTCAATGATGCTCGTATAGGAATAATAGTTGAAACATGCAAAAGAGCATCATGAATCTCATGACAAGCACATTTAAGTCTAACCCACTTCCTATGCATAGGGATTTTGTGATCAAACAATTTATGGGAACAATAATCAACTAGCATAGGAAGGAAAAACAAGCATAACTTCAAAACTTTGAACACAGAGAGAGGAAACTTGATATTATTGCAATTCCTACAAGCATATGTTCCTCCCTCATAATAATTTTCAGTAGCATCATGAAGGAATTTCACAATATAACTATCATATACAACATTATTTTCATGATCTACAAGCATAGAAAATTTATCACTCACCACATAAGCAAACTTCTTCTCATTCATAATAGTGGGAGCAAACTCAACAAAATAACTATCATGTGACACTTGATTGACATAACCATATTGAATATTAAAATCATGATAATAGGTTTCATGGTTTTCATTACTATTTATAGCATACGTGTCATCACAATAATCATCATAGACAGGAGGCATGCCATCATCATAATAGTTTTGCTCATCAAAACTTGGGGGACTAAAAATATCATATTCATCAAACATAGCATCCCCAAGATTGTGGCTTTGCATATCATTAGCATCATGAATATTCAGAGAATTCATACTAACAACATTGCAATCATGCTCATCACTCAAAGATTTAGTGCCAAACATTTTAATAACTTCTTCTAACACTTGAGCACAATTTCCCTTTCCATCATTTTCACGAAAGACATTAAAAAGATGAAGCATATGAGGCAACCTCAATTCCTTTTTTTCGTAGTTTTCTTTTATAAAACCAAACTAGTGATAAAAAAAGAAACTAAAAGATTTTATTGCAAGATCTAAAGATATACCTTCAAGCACTCACCTCCCCGGCAACGGCGCCAGAAAAGAGCTTAATGTATACTACACAACCTTCTTCTTGTAGACTCGTGTTGGGCCTCCAAGCGCAGAGTTTTGTAGGACGATGGTAATTTCCCCTCAAGTGGATGACCTAAGGTTTATCAATACGTGGGATGTGTAGGATGAAGATGGTCTCTCTCAACAACCCTGCAACCAAATAACAAAGAGTCTCTTGTGTCCCCAACACACCCAATACAGTGGTAAATTGTATAGGTGCACTAGTTCGGCGAAGAGATGGTGATACAAATGCAATATGGATGGTAGGTATAGGTTTTGTAATCTGAAAATATAAAACAACAAGGTACCAAATAGTAAACAACGAGCAAAACGTTGTATAAATGCTTGGAAACAAGGCCTAGGGTCCATACTTTCACTAGTGCAATTTATCTCAACAATATTGACATAGTTAAATCATATGTAAATGCCTCTCGTGCGACAAAGAGTTCACTCCAAAGTCACAAATAGCGGAGAACTAATGAAGAAATTATTGTAGGGTACGAAACCACCTCAAAGTTATCTTTTCTCATCAATCTTATGAGCTATCCCTCTAAGTGTCACGGACAGTCCTAGAGTTCGTACTAAAATAAAACCTTAAGATACACATCAACCAAAACCCTAATGTCACCTAGATACTCCAATGTCACCACAAGTACCCATGGGATTGATTATACGATATGCATCACACAATTTCAGATTCATCATGTTCAATCCAACACAAAGAACTTCAAAGAGTGCCCCAAAGTTCCTACGAGAGATTCAAGACGAAAACATGTGCCAACCCCTATGCATAGATTCCCAAGGTCACGGAACCCGCAAGTTGATCACCAAAACATACATCAAGTGGATCAATAGAACATCCCATTGTCACCACGGATATCCCATCGCAAGACATACATCAAGTGTTCTCCAATCCTTAAAGACTCAATCCGATAAGAAAACTTGAAAGGGAAAATTCAATTCATCACAACAAGATAGAGAGGGGAAAACTACATATGATTCATCTATATCAATAAAGCTCGCGGTACATCAAGATCGTGTCATCTCAAGAACACGAGAGAGAGGGAGATCAAACACATAGCTACTCATACATACCCTCAGCCCCGATGGTGAAGTACTCCCTCCTCATCATGGATACCGCCGGGATGATGAAGATGGCCTCCGGTGATGGTTTCCCCCTCCGGCAGGGTGCCAAAATGGGCTCCCGATTGTTTTTCGTGGCTCTGGAGGCTTGCGGCGGTGCCACTCCCGATCTTGGTTTCTTTTCGGAGGTTTCTATATTTATAGGAATTTTTCATGTTGGAATCACGTCAAAGGGAGCCTGGCAGGCTTGTGACATCCTCGTGGCTCTTCTGGCCCAACTCCAATGCTTCAGGGGTCTCTTTTGGTCCAGAAAAAATCATACTAAATGTTCAGCCCATTCCGAGAACTTTTATTTCTGCACAAAAAATGACACCATGGTAGTTCTGTTGAAAACAACGTTAGTCCGGGTTAGTTCTACAAAAATCATACCAAAATCATATAGTATTATTGTAAACATGGCATGAATACTTCATAAATTATAGATACGTTGGAGACGTATCAAGCAACATCAATCAAAGCATCCCCCCAAGAACATAGTATCAACCTCAAGACCTTTGGAGCTCCTTCATGTGGATCTATTTGGGCCTCCTTCATGGGATAGTCTTGGTGGGAAGAAGTATTGTTTCGTTATTTTTGATGATTACTCAAGATACACATGGGTGTTCTTTCTCAAGACCAAAGACGAGACAAAAACCACTTTCATTGATTTTTCCAAGCAAGCCCAATGCAAGTTTGACAAAGAAATCTTGGCAATAAGAAGTGACAATGGCTCTGAGTTCAAGAACTATACCTTGGAAGAGTTTCTTAGTGATGAAGGAATTGAGCATCAATACTCAACACCATATACCCCACAACAAAATGGGGTGGCTTAGAGAAAGAACCGTACACTTGTGGAAATGGCAAGGTCCATGTTGGATGAGTACAAATCACCTCATAGCTTTTGGGCAGAGGCTGTCAACACAACATGTCATGCATCAAATCGTCTTTTCCTTCGCAAAATCTTGAAGAAGACCCCATATGAACTCATAACCGGGAACAAACCAAATGTCAAATATTTCTGGGTTTTCGGTTGCAAATGCTTCATTCTCAACAAGAGAGAACGGTTAGGAAAATCTCAATCTAAAACAACCGAAGGAATATTTGTTGGTTATGGATCAAACTCCCGTGCCTATAGGGTCTACAACAAATCCACCGGATGTGTTGTAGAAACTTGTGACGTGGTGTTTGATGAATTTAATGGCTCCCATGGGGAGCAAGTTGATCTAAGTGATGCAGGTGATGAAGACCCTTCACAAGACATCTTGACCATGGGTGTAGGTGTCGTCCTTCCAATGGAACATGTTCCTTGTGAAGGTGCAAATGAGGACACAAGCACCACCCATGCTCAAACTACTACTACACCAACATTACCACAAGATCACGTCCCCCAAGAGGAGGTTCATAATCCAAGTTCAAGAACTTGGCCCTACACGGGATCCACAACAAGAACAAGAAGAAGCTCATCACTCAAAACAAGAACAAGAAGAAGCTCATCACCCAAAGCAAGAACATGCACATGTCGGTGATGACGAATATTCTAATGGTGATGAACCTCAACAAATGATTCATGAAGAACAAGATCTTCCACAACCCTTAGTAGATTCTCATGCTGAAGATGTTGATGATGGAAATGAAATTGAACCTCATGAAACCTTAACCTCCATCATGCCTCGTGTGGCCCATCGTGTTGATGTCAAGAAAATTCACACCGACATATCAGAAGGTAGAGTCACTCGTAAACAATTAACCAATTTTTGTGCTCACTTCTCCTTTGTCTCTAGTGTTGTCCCACACAAGGTGCAAGATGCCTTGATGGACAGTGACTGGTTTGTTGCAATGCAAGAAGAGTTGAATAACTTCGAGCACAACAAAGTATGGTCTTTAGTCAAAAGGCCAACTAAGGAACACAGCATTATTGGAACAAAATGGATCTTCAGGAACAAGCAAGATGAACATGGTATAATCATCAGAAACAAAGCAAGGTTAGTGGCACAAGGGTACTCACAAGTTGAAGGTTTGGACTTTGATGAGACCTTTGCTCCCCTTGCCCATCTTGAATCAATAAATATCTTACTTTCTTATGTTGTTTCAATGGTTTTACTTTACATCAAATAGATGTGAAGAGTGCATTTCTTAATGGTCCTCTACAAGAGGAAGTTTATGTATCACAACCACCCGGATTCATTGACCCCGATCACAAGGATTATGTGTACAAACTTCACAAGGCTTTGTATGGCCTCAAACAAGCACCTCGTGCTTGCTATGATCATATTAAGAAGTTTTTACTCAATGATGGTTTTGTGAGAGGAGTAATTGACCCTGTCCTTTTTACAAAAAGGGAAAAGGGTGATTTAATCTTATGCAAAATTTATGTAGATGATATCATTTTTGGTTCTCCTAACATCCATTTATGCAAGAAGTTTGCGGAATCCATGACCAAGAACCTTGAGATGTCACTCAATGCAGACTTGAAGTTCTTTCTTAGCTTTCAAATTCAACAATTTCAAGAAGGGATCTTCTTGTACCAAACCAAGTATATCAAGGACATTCTTGCAAAGTTTAGAATGAAAAATGCCAGCCCAGCCAAGATAGACATGGCAACCAAGATTTTTCTTGATGAAGACACAAACGGTATCCCGTTTGACCCATATATTTACCACTCTATGATTGGTTCATTGCTTTATCTTTGTGCATCTAGGCCAGACATCATGTTAAGTGTAGGCATTTGTGCAAGATTTCAAGCTACCCCTAGGGAAAGTCATCATAAGGCGGTTAAGCATATCCTTAGATACCTTGTTCACACCCCAGTTAGGCCTATGGTACCCCAAGGATGCCAAGTTTGATAGCATTGGGTACACTGATGCGGATTGGGCTGGAGACAAGGTAGGAAGGAAATCCACCTCCAGGGCATGTCAGTTTCTTGGAGGTTCCTTGGTAAGTTGGTCCTCAAAGAAGCAGAATTGTGTCTCCCTATCCACCGCTGAAGCCGAATACATCGCAACTGCAAGTTGTGCAACACAATTGCTATGGATGAGGCAAACTTTGAAGGACTATGGTATAACTTACAGACATGTCCCCTACAATGCGACAATGAAAGTGCCATCAAGCTTGCTGAAAACCCTGTTGATCACCCTCGCACCAAGCATATTGACATTCAATATCACTTCTTACGAGACCATGTGCAAAAAGGTGAGATTGCTCTTGCTCATGTTGGCACGGACGTGCAACTTGCAGGCATCTTCACCAAGCACTGGATGAAGCTAGGTTTTGTCAACTTAGGCGTGAACTTGGTATCTTGGAACTTGATAGCATTATGTGAAATCTTTGCACACCTGCATACATTTACTTCATGTCATGTCTAGGTGTAGGCATGTCTTTAGGGGGAGATGTTCAACCCATGAGTACTCTCACCCTATATATGCTGCATAAATAAACCCAACACTCTCAAAGTTAATTTGCTCGCTTTGGTGACTTGGTGCTTTAAATGATGGAGTTGTGGTGATGGGCTCAACTTCATATCTTCACAGTGCCATCCCACGTTTACTCAAACATGGTGGCTTAACCTCACCACCCCCTATGCATGAACATCGTTACAGCTGTTTAGCTAGAGTCATCACTATTTGACAGAATCTTGGTCCTCTATCATCTCATTCTCATGGGTGTCACCAAAAACTGCTAATTCTCCCTAGTTGCCTCTGTTTTCTGTTTGTCCCTCTCGGACGTCCGACGGGTCTTGGACGTCCGACGCGTCTCGGTCATCCGACGGGTCTCGGTCGTTCGGCGTTTCGGTCTCCATATAAAATCTGGAGGCCCACGGGCTTGGGCAGTTACCCTACCTCCCCGCACCACTATTCCCTTGTTTCCTCCCTTGCGCCGCCAGGGTGCCGCCAGGCCGCCGTCGGACCCCCCGTCCGGTTGCTCCTCCGGTCGAAGTCCCTCCCTCCTTGCGTCCCGAGGTAGATCCCCTTCTTCTTTCTCTTTTCCACCGGTTCCTTTCCTCGCGTTTTTGCTCTGGGTGGTCAGGATGCATCAGACTCAATGTCTTGGTGTTCTCAAATATGGTTGTAGGGTATTTGCCATGCCGAAGATCAAGCACTCCATGCGCAAGCCCCCCGTGGGCTCCTCCTCTTGTGCTTCCCATGGTGCGGGGTCCGATGAATCCCAAGAACAGGCTCGTCCCTTCAAGCGCATCGCCAAGCGTCCGATTCGTGGAATCGTTTCATCCTCAGAGGCTTCCGACTACGAAGAAGAGTTGTAGTATGATGAACGGGCTGAATTTGTTGGGATTCGTAGAAATGTTCCAAAGCCTGGTACTCGAAGGTCGTCGTACATGCCTCCTCCGCCTCCAGATTAGCCTCAAGGTGATGCTCGCGGCATCTCTCTTGAGCCCACTCCCTCTCTTAGTCACGCGATAAAGGGCTTCACAAAAGTCCCTAAATCTGCCTACTTTAAGTTTCGTCGCGACATTGATCAATTCTGTGTTGAACATGACTCTATGGACTCTCGTTATTGCACAGATGTTCAGGCAGACATTTTCAGCACTGCCATTGTTCCCAAATGTCTATCTATTCACCATTATATTCACTTAGAGCATATTCGCACTCATCCAACAAAATATCCGAGTGCCATTGATCTCATATAGTCTTCTGGTCTGGCTGCACCATTTGTTTTTAAACATGACTACAATCATGCTGCCATTCATCAGTTCTATGCCACTTGTTTCTTTGGTTCTGACAAGATCGTCACTTGGATGACCCCCGACACCAATCTCTGAGCCTCTTATGCTCAATTTGTCACTGCTCTTGGCTTCCCTAACACTGGTTTCAAAATCCATAAGAGTGATCCAAATCATGCTCCTAGAGGCGTTGAAGCCCTTGCCTATCTTTTAAAAGGGCGTGATGATCTTGATGAAGATGAAAAGGGCAAGGATCTCAATCAAGTTTCTATTTGGAGGTCTCCTTTCTTCATCATCTTGCAGTGCATCATTCGCACCATCTATGCCAAGATGGGTGACAAGGGAACTTGTAGCGGGTATTGCATTGATCTCATGTCTCGCCTTTATGAGCATCCTAAAGGGAAAATCAATGTTCCTCACTTTCTATGGCATGAGATTCGCCTCGCTAGTTTTCAATACAAGCGAGCTTTCCCGCATGCCCCTTTTATTCAGGCTCTCATTGAGCATGTGGCCCCCTTTCCCAATGCTCAAACTCATGTGCATAACCCATGGGTCATTACCGCTCACATGGTGGATGATTGGGCTCCCAAGAAATCCTCATCTGCTCCTGCTCGACGGGCTTCTGCTCGGTCTCGTCCTATCTCATCTGGCTCTGCCTCCTTCGGTCACTTTGCTCGTTTTCTTGGGAAGGCCCATTCTGCCATGATGAAGGCTTTCACTTTTCAGTGCTCCCAAAACCACAATGTGGTCACTCGCATGATATCTTCTAAGAATGCTCTAAAGGCTCTTCTAAGAGACTCTGGAGCAACTGATGTGAGTGAGGATGAGCGTCCTCCTGATGCTCCTCCTTCCGACTTTGGTTTTCCTTTTGGCCCCGAGTGGGCTGATTTCCTTGACGAGGCAGGTGGCTGTGGCACCCATGGTGATAATGATGATGATAGTGATCTCTGATTGCGTGGCTAGTTGTCCTGGTCCTTCCCTTTTTGGTACTTGATGTCAAAGGGGGAGGAGATTATCTTAGTATTTGATTTGCTATATATGTTGTAATGTCATCTATGTATGATGAACCTCTTTTATGCTATGCTATCCTTGATGTACTCTTTTATGCTATGCTATCCTTGATGCAATGCCATTTATGAATGATGAATCATATTGATCTATGTGATATTTTCGATGCACTCATTATTAAGTAAGGGGGAGCTCCTGACCATAATTATTTTTGCCATGCATATAATGAGGGGGATCTCTACAACAAATCTCTCCTAAGTTATATAAGTCTACTTTACTTTTTGAGAGTTATATGTATGTTGTCATCAACTACCAAAAAGGGGGAGATTGAAAGTGCAATCATGCCCTTAATCATATTTTGATGTTGTTCACAACATACATATAGGTAACTAATCATTTTTATCAAGTGGATCTCAGGTTTAGTTCCCAAGAGTTTGTGTGTGGATCGTGACCACCATGTCCAGGATGCTTAAAGAATGGAGAAACAAGACAGAATCTTCTGTAATATGTTTATCATTCTTGAGTATAGGGATCCCGCACTATTAAGAGGGGATCACTGGTTCTCGCAAGAAACTTGCTCAAAATCTAGCAAATACCTTTCTCTATTCCCCTTCATAGTGTTGTGCTCTTGTTCGGACGACCAATGGTTCTCGGACGTTCGGACGCCGGACGACCGACGTTCTCCGGATATCCGGAACCAGCCATCAGATCAAAATCCTCGGATTTCTTGTCCCTCCGGTCGTCCAGGATCCGAACGTCCGGGTGCGGCCGGAAATCCGTGGCAACCCACCAGATTCAAAATGTCGGACGTTCGACCCTTCCGGACTTCCATGCCCCGGACGGCCGACGCCCTCCGAACGTCCGTCTGTTGTACACTATTTCCATCATATGCTATGCTGACCGGATCCTATCTGCCTTTCGGACCACTGACCCCTGTCAGACGTCCGATGCTTCGCGGCTTTCCGGAAGACCGAGAACTGTCGGACGTCCGGCAACTGCACAACATAAGTGGCTCCAACGGCCACTTTTCCATCACCACTATATATAGTATTCTCCTACCTCGTGTGGGGTTTTTCCAACACATTAGAAAGATTCCAAGAACACCTTCTCCCCTCACTCTCTCTTGCCCTCACCAAATCTTAGATCCCAAGAGCGTTTGTGAGGATTCTTGAGTGTTGTTCCAATCAAAAGATAGATCGTCTTCCCCTCCTCCTCTCAACCAAAGCTATTCGGGATTTGAGCAAGTTTTGAACGGTTCCTGTGATCTTGTTACTCTTGGAGGTTGGAGACTCCTAGGCGGTAGGAGTTCTTCGGAGAGGAATCAAACCATATTGATTCCCCCCCGGAAAGTTTGTGCGGGTTTGGAGGCCACGTCAAGGCCTACCACTAGTGGTTGAGAAACGCCTTCGTGGTGTTATCTCAAGGAGAGAATAGGGTGAGCCATCATGGCGTTAGTGTGCCTTCGTGGTAACATCCACCTCTCTAAATAGTGACGTAGCTCCCAACAAGGAAGTGAACATCGGCATACATCCTCGTCTCTCATAGTTGCGGTTATCCCTAATCCTAACTCCCTAATTGTGGTTTCTTGTCTTTGAGTACTTAGTTGTACTACTTGTGCTTGATTATCCCCTACTTGTTGCCTTGCTTAGTATACCAAGCTTAACTTTCATCTTTGCAATTGTTAGGCTCACTTTCATATTCCGCAATATCGCCTAAAATTGCTAAGTAATAATTAAAAATTGTAATTGTACCTATTCACCCCCTCTAGGTCCATATCGATCCCTTTCAGAAACGCATTGTGAGATACTTGATACATACACCAAACTTTGGCATTTGGTATCCCAAGGGACCTTCTTTTAATCTTGTTGGCTACTCTGACTCGGATTATGCCGATCACAAGGTTGATAGAAAATCCACCTTGGGTACATGTCAATTTCTTAGTATATCTCTCGTGTCTTGGTTCTCCAAGAAACAAAACTCGGTTTCTGTATCCACTTCCGAAGCGGAATACATTGCCGATGGATCATGTTCTGCGCAATTATTACGGATGACACAAATGCTTAAATATTATGGAACCTGTGTTAAAATGTGCCATTACTTTGTGACAATGAAAGTGCTATTAATATTGGTCATTATTCTGTGCAACATTCTCGAACCAAGCATATTCAAGTTCGACATCATTTCATTCATGATCATGTTGCCAAAGGAGATATTAATCTTAAGCATGTTCGTACTAAGAAGCAATTGGCCGACATCTTTACTAAGCCACTTGATGAAAAAGTCTTTTGTCATTTTAGGAGTGAGTTGAACATCATTGATGCTTCAAACTTGAGCTAAGATCACTTGGATGCATGCAAGGGGATGAGATTTATTGTGTATTCCATGCTAATATTATCTTGAATATCATATCTTGGAATTCTATGCTCCCTTGTCTTGCATATAACCCTTTTGTAGGTACTTAGAAGAACAATACTCCACAAGATTGCCAACAACTCATATCTTAAGCAATCTTGTCAAGACCAAGTACCCACACCTCTCCTTGATGATGAAAGGAAGAAGACAACAAAACATATCCTTGACATATATTTCTCAATTGGTATCAACTCACAATTGGTATCATGTCATTTGAATATATCATGTTCTTCCTTGCATGACTAACCTATGTAGGTGAAAAGTGAACAAAAATAACAAGGATTGCTCCCAACTCAAGATAACCTTCATCAACTTCGAGCATCCACATCAAGTTCACCTACAAGCTACGTCATCAACATCACTCAAAGGTATGTACTCATATCCTTGATATAGCTTTACTCCAAGTCATGAGATAAAGCAACTCAAGCGATATGAAGACATTAAATGCTTAATCGAAAAATGGTAACCCCATTTTGAGCTTAACGATGAGTATGACCTATGATCAAGTATTCTTGCTTGACTCCTTAAGTCAATATACTCTAATATAGGTAACCTAGTCACCGCCCATCATTAGTCATAAGAATTGAATGGAAAACCCTTCTTGTGTTGCTCTTTGACATTTCCATTCAACTCTAACCTAGATGAAAATTCATTGCAAATCCTTTTGAAAAATTCATTGCATATCCTTTATGAAAATTCATTGCAAATCTTTGAGACACATTAGAGACATTTTGGAAAAAAATGCATTTGACAAAGTTGCCAAGTTTCTGTTTTCCAACTCGGAGCCTCCGATCACAAAAACTCTATTCTACCGATATTACAGTCCTACTGCAGAAACACATATCGGTGCCACCAAATATTTTGTCTCAGAGCCACCGACCTCTATGCACTCTGTCTGCTCTGTTTTATGATAAACTCAAAAATTCCAATGATGTAGGGGAGAAACGTCAAGAGATATAATCTCAAATAATCAAGGATCCCACATTAAAGGGAGGAGAAATTTTAAAGGGTTTTCAAATATTGAGGGGGAGAAAAACATTTATTGAGGAACCCTTGTCTCAATACTCTCAATGACCTTATATCTCTAGGATCCCTTACCATTCTATGATCCATTTTATCTATCCCTTGTGACCTTTTTGAAAATTAATGCCAAAGGGAGAGAAATATCAAAGCTTCAAAGCTTACATACCAAAGGGGGAGATATTCATACCAAAGGGGGAGATATATATCTAAAGGGAAGACTATCTAAGCATTATTGCTTTAGGGACAGAGATGGTCATGAAAATAAGAAGTGTAACCTTATCATATAATATTATCCCGAAGGAGAAGAAGAAGAAGGAATAACCTTGGCCAAGCTTCAAGGAAGAGGACTCTACATTTTACATTTGTAAGAAATCACTTTGAGTCCATAGGAAAGCCAATACTATCAAAAGGGGGTAAGGTACTATTGGTGAACAAAATGCTCATACGTGCACAAGTGATAGTCACCACATACACCCACAAGATCTTCCACAAAAGTCTGTCCAAAGCCAAATATCCAAAATCGATGCAACCAACACTCCCCACTCGGTGCCACCGATTCTCAGCCTCAGACAGACTCAGCCAAACCTTAGCCCTTCACCGATTCTGATTTGGTGCCACCAAGTTTGGGTTGCCAACTTTCTGTTATGCAAATTCACAAAATCGGTCCGACCGAGTTTGTTGAATGGGCATCACCGAGTATGGCAATCTGAACGTTTGTCACCTTAACGGTGCAACCGAGTTATATGTATCGGTCTCACCGAGATTCAAAATTTGCTACCTTTTGGCAACTCGGTACCACCGAGATTAACACATCGGTATCACCGAGTTGCACTTATTAGGTGCAACGGTTGGATTTTCGGAGATGCCTATATATACCCCTCCACCACCACTCATTCGCAAGAGAAGCACTCAGAACAGATCCCCAGTCATACCAACTGATTTTCGGATAGAGAGCCACCTACTCATGTGTTGAGATCATGCCATTACATTCCAACCATATGAATCTTGATATCTAGCCTCCCCAAGTTGCTTTCCACCTAATCAATCTCTTCCACCAAAGCCAAATCTATGAGAGAGTGATTGTGTGTTGAGGAGTCTATCATCTTGAAGGAGTTCATCGACATTATCGAGCTTATTACCTTTTGGAGGGTGGTGCCTCCTGGATTGGTTAGGTGTCGCTTGGGAGCCTCCTACTTTGTGTTGTGGAGTGAACCAAGAAGTTTGTAAGGGCAAGGAGACCGCCTACTTCGTGAAGATCTACCCCGAGTGAGGCTAGTCCTTCGTGGACGGAAGCCATTATGGAATAGTCAAGGTTGCTACTTCGTGGACCCTTATGGGCGAAGCCCTCCGTGGACTCTCACGACCGTTACCCTCTGTGGGTTGAAGACTCCATAAACATGGACGTACGATATCACCACCTATCGGAACCACAGGAAAAATCTCCGTGTCCTTCATGCATTTGATCTTCCTATCTCTACTCCTTACTTCCATGTGCAATGTTTTTACTGTCCGCTACTATACTTGATGACTTGCATGTGTAGGGTGTGCTAGACTTGCTATAATTGCAAAAAATCTGCCAACACAAAACTTTGCACCTTGTGTATATTTTAAATTCCTGCTAGTAGTCTATTCACCCCCTCTAGACATACTCTTCTAGTGATCCCACACTGACGCTGATGGCCGTGTCTTCCTCCTCCGGCCAAAGAGGCCCTCCTCCACCGCCATCGGTGCCATCGCCGGCCATGCAGGATGATGTGGTTATGCCGACAACCACCGCATCCAACGTGTTCGACGAAATGTCCCAAAGGTAATCTTTTTTTCTTTTCATTGCTTTCGTGCTCGTGTTTCTTCTTCTAATTTCTGATATGAATAGAATGTGAGACATATTCTGTGTATGCTCATTTCTAGTCTCGATGATGAAGCTTTCATGCGCACAACTCATGTCTTAAATGATTATTATATCTCTCAAGATGCATCCCAGGAATATGAAACTCAATTTGATGATGATAATCTTGACATGGATGAAGAGGGTTTCGTTATGAAGAGAAGACCACAAAGTATACCCCTTCCGAAGATGTGTTGATTTGCACCGGTTGGAAGAAAATCTCTCAAGATGCATCTGTTGGGAGTGACCAAGCCGCGAATAAGCATTGGCAACGTATCAAGGAGTACTTAAATGAGCGCAATACTAGCGACTACTTTCAGTCAAGGGACTCAATTTTTCAACGCCGGGGCACCGTCAGCGCCGAATGCCAAAAGTTAGTCGGTTTCTTGTCCAATGTTGAGCGCGAGAACCCGAGTGGTTGCAGTGAAAGTGACTTGGTAATCATTTGCTACTTCTTTGTGTTCTCTCAACATTGCACAAAAATTCCCTTTTTGATGTTGACATCTTGTTTGTTTTGTTGTAGAAAATGATTGCACAAGGATTGTTTCGAGAGAGGAACAACAAATGAGAGAAGAGGAAGAAGAAAGGAAGAGCTTTCACTTTCCATCATTTCTACAAAGAGTTCAAGGATGAGGAGAAGTGGAAAACAAGAGAAGTTTATGATGCTTCAAAAATGTTTGATGTTTGATGTGCATTTTAATTTGCTGGACCATGAACTTTGTTTTAGACAATGCACTTTTGGTTGTACGATTTCAAACTATGAATGACGATGAGCTTGTGTAGGTAGAAATTTGATGCAAATTAGTATTTAAAATGTTGAAAAGTTGTGAAATGCGGCCGTGCAACGAGTGTACAACAGTCATGCACCCAGTCGCCGGTTTACATCTCCATTTTGCATCACCTATTGGAGTTGCACTTTTACATCTCCATTTTGCATCATTTGTTGGAGTCGGCTCATTTTTAGATGTAAAAAGCACTTTTGGAGATGTAAATTTTACATCTGCTGCTTTTACATCTCCTGGTTTTACATCTCTAAATTTACATCTTCTTATGGAGATGTTCTTATAGAATCATTTTGATGAAGAAAAATAACTATTTCTAAATAATCCGTACAAAAACTGACAACTCACAGAGGCGTTCGATCCAGATCTTATGATTAACATGAGTAATGCTACACACACGGGGCTCTTACGGACTAACTAAAGATTAATGGCCATGATTTGGTTAAGTAGGACGAGCCCACCAGTTAAATTGGGGGGCAATTAGATTGGCGCACGTTCTGCACCCGATGAAAGTCCGTTGGAACTTGCTCATGAATGTAGTATTATCGGCTTACCATCGACCCCACCTTTATTATAAGTGAGCTAATTGTTGCATTCTATTCTCGGTCATGTGATGCACATCTAACGGTCAGTTATGAGACATGAACTCTTTCTCTCTCACCGATCGACTGTCGGAGCTACATCTGGTGGATCTCGGGTAGGGGAGTCCCGATATGGTAGTCTTGCCACAATGGTAACATGAGGCATGGTGTTTACACAGGTTTGGACCCTCAAGAGGAGGTAAAACCGTATGCCCTACTTTGGTTGCATTGATGTGATGGTTTAGAAAGTACATGTGATCTACCACAAGATCGTATGTGTGTGAATCTCTCCCTCTACGGCCCTGGCATCTAGGTTTACATAGGTATAGGGGTTGCCTAGGATTACATATAAGTTGGTTGTATCTAGGGGCAAATGTGTCGAGGACTAACTCTACGGCTTGGAGCATGCGCCAAGTATTCGGTCATTCCTTGTTGATGTTCCTGGACTAGACGAACTAGACCCACCAGTAGACGGGCCCATCTTCTTCCTTTTGGTCGATAAAAATTCCATAAAAATCCCACAACGTTTGGGCTCCGTTTGGTACTGATTTTCTACGAAGTAAAAAAAAGCAAAAACAACAACTGACATTTTGGCACTATGTCAATATGTTAGTCCCAAAAAAGGATATAAAGTTGCTATAAAATGATTGTAAAACATTCAAGATTGATAGTGTAACAACATGGAACAAGAAAAAAAATATAGATACGTTGAAGACGTATCAATACGCGAGCCCGACCTTGGCGGCAGGTGACGAGGACGACGAACGGAGGCTGGAACCGCCGATGCGGGCGGCTGGCGGGGGTGGGGACCGACGTTGCGGGCGGCTGACGGGGGTGGGGACCGACGTTGCGGGCGGCTGACGGGGGCAGGGACCGGCGATGCAGGCGGCAACAACGCTCGGGTGAGCAGTTGATGAGCCCCCTCGGCCATGTGCCCCACCATGCGAGAGAGTCGGGCCGCTAGGATCAAAGGAAATCGCACGGGTCGCACACGACGGGCCGACCGTTCGGCCGACGCTCCGCCCCGAAACGTTTTCCTTGTCCATTTGGTCCCACGCGGGGCCAAACGGACGCCGTCAGGATCATTTGGGTCGCGCATAGTGTTGGAGTTGGCCTTACTCGTAGTTAAACTAATGAGAAAAATTCATCACAGGTCATCATACTTGTCTTGATGGTCATTTTAGTCCACGTAGTTGTAAATACTTGAAATACGGTCCTCATACTTGTCCTAAGGGTTCACATACGGTCCACTATACGGTTTGTTGCACGTATTTGCTGATTTGGCAATGCCAACTCGATCCACTTGGCGTTTGACTGGCCACTTCATCTTAACTGCTGGAATACGCATGAAACCAAGGGGTTATTTGTAAAATAGGCAAAACTAAAATCCCAGCCCCCTACCATGGTCGGACCAGAAGCCCACGCATATGAGTTGCGCTCCTACGTGCCCCTCGAGAGCCTCGTCGACGAGCTGCACTCCCACCTCGCCGCCCTCTATGCCGAGCTCGTCGGCCTCATCAACCGCGGCTATGTCGACTTCGTCAGCCTCAGCGCCCGCCTCAAGGGCGTCGACGCTGCCGTCGCCCGCTTGCGCGCCCTGCCGATGAACAAAACCGCGCGGCGCTCGATGAAAGGCCGCCCAGGACGCTGCCGCCTACGCCGCCACGGTCGACCTCCACCTGAGGTCTCGCGACCTCCTGCGCGCGGAGGCGCTCTTCCACACGGTGCCGGCGTCTGCCTGCGCCCTTGGACATAGTCCTGCTCGACGGGTACGTCAAGGCCGAGCGCGTCGACGGCGCCCGCAGCCTGTTCTTTGACCGCGTCAGACCAATCGAAATGCCACCGTTCTCGCCATCGAAATGCCGCTCCCTCTCATCACCGATCCCGTTCCTCCTCCACCACCACCACCGGCACCGGCGAGTGTGCTGAAGGGCACGAGCGTGGAGAGGGAGCGGACAAAGGAGAGCGCGACCTCGACCGGTAGAAGGAGCGCCACGAAGGCGGTGGCTGGCGAGAGCGCGGGGAGCACGATTGCACGAAGCTGATGTTCTGGCCGATGAAGACGAGGTACGCCACTATGCCACCGGTCTGGCAGAGGACGATGATGGCCTCTGTGAAGTGCCTGCCGACGGGGCCGAAGCATCGCTCGCTCAGGTCGTCGTAGGTGTAGTTGCTGCCATCGCCATGGCGGCTTTGCTCATCTCCGAGCCCGCCCTCCTCTGTTTCTTGCTCCCGCAGCTTGTCCCTGCAATCCAGCTTTAGACCCAACAGCAGCTAAAGTCAACTGCGAATGTGTGACTAAACTTCATCAGACCAATCGATTGAGCAGATTAAGCTGGATATTTAGTCACAGTATAGATCCATTGAAACCGATTGAATCCTCAGAAATCCAGGTAGTGATACTCAAAGTCAAACATGGGGAGTGGAGTACTGTATACTGGCGAGGAGGAGCATGCAGTAGAGGGGGTGCGGAAGGCGTAGGGCAGGTCAAGCACGCCGGTGCCGATGATCATTTTAGTTCTTCATATAGCCGGTGCCGAAATAACCCTGACAGCAAACAACACATAATCATCCTCATATAGTTCAACAATCCAGATGTTGCAGCTAGTTGCCTGCATATATAAATCCTTGTATCAAACAATCTCCGACCCTCGTTCATCTGGCCGTCATTGACATAAGCAGTGACCATCGCATTCCATGCCGCAATGTCCTTGTCTTTCGGCATTCTGTCGAAGAACTCTCTCGCCATCGAAATGCCACCGTTCTTATGTAATGCCATCGAAATCGATTGGTCCGACGAACCGACTAGATAGATGGATGTGTGTGATGTGTTCCTGCCGCAATGATTTTGGTGGCAGTGCTTGTCACTGTAAATTCAATTGTCTTATGTAAGAACTGTAAATTTTCACCATGTAGTCAGTCAAGTGTAATTTTTGCCCCATTGTCATGGACGAAGCTTTGTTGAAGTTCTAAGTTTCAACCGAAATTGATCTGATGATCCCCTAAAAAAATTAATCTGATGATCAAGCTGTATCTGTTTGGTTCTCTTTATTTCGTTGTATATGTCTCTACAACTTTCTACCGTCACTGTAAGTAAGATGAACTGCTGATGCCAAGAGCTTCAAGTACCAGGAGCAGGCAAGTGCAACAATACACATTGCAGATTCTACAGGAGCTTCAAAAGCCTCTTGGTATTTGTCATGACTCTGTTTATCTCTTTATTCAACAAGCAAGCAGGCAACAATACACATTGAAGATTGTATTCTTGGGTGTACATCAAATCCATTTATACAATAGATTAGCTTCCCAATCTGCATCAACTATCCTATATGAAATTGAGTAGAATTTTTTTGAAGAAAAATGTACAAAGCATCAACCATCCTAAACTACATGACAGAGGCATGCACAACAACGGATCGAGTTGGAGATCTGCTAATCGTTTTGCTGGTTCTTGTGTCTTCCTTTTGCCTTCTCATGATCTTCTTCAGTGTTGATAGAATAACATGCTTGTAGATCACCGAAAATTTTGTAGATTGCACATGTATCAGCAGATTGGTCACTGGCAAATAGTGCTATTCCACATTCTCACGTGCTAAGATGCAGCGAGCAGCTCCAGCTCCATGTGCCAAGACCAACATGTCAAATGTCGAGTAGCCATGCCACAGCCGGCGGAGCCAAGTCGAGGAGCCGTGGATGAAGCGCATGTGGGTAGCGAGCAGAGAAGTTGGCGAGCTACCAGGGCACCGAGGAACGCGGTCATGGACGGCAAGGGTGGTGGCCGCCGCCGCGGTGAGCTTACCGGAGAAGCGAGCATGGGCCGGACGACAGGGGCGATTCCTCTGCTCCAGCTCCATGTGCCAAGATGCAGCCGACATGTCAAACGTCCAGTAGTCAGGCCACAACCGGCGGCGCTAAGCCGAGGAGGGTGACCGTGGACGAAGCGCCGGTGGGTAGCAATGCAGCGAGCAGAGGAGTTTGCGAGCTGCCGGGGCGCCGAGGAATGCGGACGTGGACGGCGCACGATCACCGGGGCGTCAGACCAATCTATCCAGTCGGTTCGTCAAACCAAAATCATGGTAAATTCTTAGAACCCCCCCCCCCCCCCCTCCAGTTTCTATGTATTCAGGCTACCATGACGTGTCCGGTCAAAGCCATCCTGTACCACTTGACCAGCGCCACGTAAGCCAATATATAGAGAAAATCGTATTTTAGACGGTATGTGAACCTAAAACAAGTATGAGAACTGTATTTCGGGTATTTACAGCCACGTGGATTAAAATAATCATCAAAACAAGACAAGTATGAGGACCTACAGTGAATTTTTTTTCTAAGCTAATCTCATACCTGCTTTTACCTTTTTGCCCGTGGAGTTGATAGATCGAAACAACAGAGACATCTCTCTGTTCGCCTGGATCGTCTCCAACCTATCCGGTCCAGCAGCGCAGAACTAGCATCAACGCTGGCGGCCGGCGCGACATACGGCCAAGGCGCACCCCACACGCCCCCTCCTTGCCCCCTATCCCGCCTAGCCAGTGTTCCTCTCCGTCCACGGCTGCACCCCATCTCTCCTCCCGCGATCGACGCCCGTAGGCACCCCTCTGTCCGCCTGGACAGCGGCAGCGCCACAAGGTGAGCCTTTCCACAGATTGGTTATCTCCTCTCCTGGTTCTCCATCAGTCCACCTTCTCCTCTGATTTCTCTCTCTCTCTCTCTCAGCCGTGAGAGTAAGAGAGAGAGAGAGAGAGAGAGAGAGAGAGAGAGGAAGGGGAGAGAGAGGGAGAGAACGGGGCAAAGGGGAGATTACTGCGAGAAATCTGCTAAAATAGAAATAGGGCATTTTATCAAGTAGTCATAGTAAAGTGGGGCATTTTATCTATGTCAAAGTAGAAGAGCCTTACAGGGCAAATGGAAAGTGAGGCATTTCGTTTCATCAAATCGTCAGATCTGCCTATTTGGAATGGAAATAGTGAGCAAGCTTCGACTCTGAGTAGTTAGCGCACAATAAATATTGGATTTGTTGATGGAAGCGCCCGGCTTTGGAAGCCTGGGCCTGATCGTCTTAGGTAGGACACGCGATCTGGGTAGATCCTGACATGGGCAATGATGCCATTTTTAAGCTCTTCTGTAACATACTGTGTCATGGCAGTAGAAAAGGCGTCCTTGATTAGAGGACCTAGAGCAAGCAGTCTAGGCCACACCTTGCGCCTAGCAGTATTACTCCCTGTCAGTAACCCTGAACAATCTAGACCTAGAAAAGTGAGTTTGTAACACTGTGTCTCTTTCATTATACTCTTCGGATGATAAAGATTCTGTTCATGGTATTATTACCTCCTATCAGCGTTGCCATGTTTGCTGTAATCTTTGGTGAGCAACTGAAGCCGATTTTGCTGTGCAGAACATTCCTTCAGTCAAATACATTGTTCAGTAGTTCTTGAGGTGCGCCATGGAAATTATCATCCTCATCTCACTTGTTGTGCTTCTTGTGCTGGGAGCACTCTTTGTTATCCCTAGATCCAAAAACAAAGGTAAAAGGGGGCCTGACTTGTAATCTTAAGCGAAGGCGATTCCTCTTTATTGGCGCTGAGTAAATGTTGCAATGCAGGTGAAGGAAAGGATGCACGTTCAGGGGGGAATGGAACGGTGAATTTCATCCTATTTGAATACTGTAGCTTTCTGTAATGCATCCACATCTACTTTAACAAGCAACTTTTTCCTGGAATCGCCATCTTGAATTGGAGTGTTCGTTATGTTTGCTAATCGGCAGACAAGACTGTTCTTTGTTAATCCAAAATGAACTTGCTTTAACATGCAGTTTTGTCTTGAACATATGCATTTATGCTTTAGACTTTAGAGTGTTGCTTATGGCAGTTAATCTAAGGACAAGATTGTTCTAGGTTAATAATAAATGCATGGCATTTTCAGTATTTGCTTGCTGCTATCTCTAATTCAGGCATCTACGAGCTATTCAAAGAAAGAGGTCTCAACTCACAACACAAGGGCAGATTGTTGGATCATAATCAAGGACAAGGTTGGAACAAAACAATCTACCAGTTTACCGACTGCCATCGTCTCGCTTTACTATGTAGTTTCAATTGGGAAATCGATATTCTCATCATTCGTCGAATTTGTCATTGATCCAGGTTTACGATGTAACTCCATACGTGGAGGAACATCCAGGTGGTGATGCCATTCTAAACAATGCTGGTGGCGATTCGACAGGGGGATTTTTCGGGTTTGTAACATCTCATAAATATTGATTACTTCATATCCTGTCAACATTGTTCTTAATTGATGATTCATGATTATGTTACTGGCATATCACGCAACTGTGGGGTATTAATTTACTGCACCTTTCATGGTTAAACTTACTGAAGATCATTAGTAATTTAGTGATCTTTTTGTCTGGATAGTAATTCAGTAAGTGATAGCTGACAGGGTTAGGCTTGTGAATCTTTTTACCCCATTAATTTTTTGAATGTATATCACATTTTAAATTGCTTAGTTGACCCAGCTTAATAAATGCGTATAAAGGGTATTTCTTGTTCCAAGTTGCAACGATACGCAAAGGCAATTTTGCTGTCATTGTTCCTTTCCATGATTTGCTATTGCCCGCATATTCCAAGTTATGGTGCAATCATTTTGTTATGTTGAATAGTGCCCATGTTTTTTTTTGTCATCACTGAAACTGTGTGTGCTCTGAAAAACACTATTGGTCCATATCCATGATATCTCAGAACATGTGGATGTTGTTATCCAAAACAAGACAAAAGATATTTGCGCAAGTAAATTAATAGATCTAGATGATGGATGGTCCAAAGGAGAAAATTAAGTTTAAACAACAACACTGATGTGGATGTTTCTTATCCTGATGGGGGCGTTTCTTATTGTCTAGCTTCGTCAAGGAGAGCTACATCTGATTTTCCTACTTGTATTTCTATTCCATCATACTTTCCAGGAGCGCGTGAAGCTCGCGCATCATTGTATTAAGAACTGTATTGCACATAACAATACTAACCCGACGCGCTTTCAGCCCGCAGCATGGCACACGAGTCTTCGACATCATCGAGGATTTCTGCATCGGCAAATTGGAAGACTGATGATGAGGAGGAGAGGCCGTAAAAGGCTCCCAAGTGTGAACCCATGCGCTCGTCTGCAATTTCCTGAAGATGGCGACAACGAACGAAACCGCTTCCTAATCGTGATGAGGACTGCTCCAGGGCCCCCAGCTGTGTGGTTCTGATTTCATGTTTGACCTCCTGATTATTCATACTAGTAGCAGTGTGTGACTGGACCCTGGACTATTTCCGTGTCCGGAATGTTTTCCGAGATTTATCTCTTCATTCGAGAAGATGCATTTTCTCAGATTTATTTATGGAACTTTCCTAGAGCAGACAAGGAACCGGGCCAACTTTTCGTATTGATTCCTTGCATGACAATGAGAGGCTTACTATACATTCAAAGAAAGCTTTGCTCAGTCAAGTTTTCCTCTGGTCTTGCCTCAGCTGCCAAAGAATTTCACACTGTTGGGCTTAAGGGGGCACGCACGTATGAAATTTCATGTGGCTCATCCTGCCAATGTCTCCATGAATTAATCTTGATGGACACCGTAGTAGTTAGGAAGAGGTAATCTTGACGGTAGAATACATTTACGGACACCCAAGAGATGGTGATTTTTTTTTTGAAAGATAGATGGTGAATCGTAGGACATGCAGAACACCAATGACAGATTTTTATTTTCCTTACATAACAATATAATACAATGCGGCGCCTTGGTGGCAAAAAGGAAATGGGGAAAAAAGAATGGGGGTGAAGGAGGAGACACTAATCTTATGTCCTAAATAAATTTTAGACCTGAACTGAGGAAGAACTGGCGTGTTCTTCCCTCCTCTGTCCCTGGACAAATGCCAGAGCTCAAGAGGGTGGCCAGTCACCTCCAGCTGCTTCTCTAATCTCTACTACTGCTCATCTTGTCTTTGCAAACGTCTCATACCAAGAAGGCAGAAACGTCGAAATTATTAAAGTCCAAGGCAGGAACGTCGAAGTTGTTAACGCCCAAGGCAGAGTCGTCGAAGCTCCAATCGGGCTCGAACGCGTAGAAGGCGGCCTCCTCCGTGCCGGCCGCCGGCATGCTCGTGGCCTCCACGAGCGCGGACACCATTGTCTGGAGCTCAGACTGCGCCTGGAACGGGTTCATGCCCACGTGGTTCGAGCCCGAGGTCGCCGGCGAGGGTTCGAGCGACGTCGGCATCGACACGAAGCAGTTCTCCGGCGTCGACGGCGTGGAGAACGGGTAGTGCTCCGGCGGCGTCATGCCGCTCACCGCCGGCGAGGAGAAGCTGAAGGGCGTGCTGGCGCTCCAGCCCTGCGTTCCCGCCGCCATGAGCCCCTCGGTCTTCACCGTCAGGCTCGAGCTCAGGCTCTGCAGATGGCTCTGCGCGTCCGGCTGCGCCATGGCCGCCGCCGCCGTCTTATGAAGGCAGGTGTGCTCGCCGTGGTAGACCACGTCGAAGAGCGCCGGGTCCTCGTCGGCGCGCTGCACCTGCTTCGTCGCCGCGCATCCCTGAGTCTTTTGGTACGTGCAACGGTAGTACGCCCTGCAATGTTGTGCACGATCCAGGTCAGGCACGGCCAAAAAAAAGAACACCATGGCCAAAGGCATGCCCAGTTCTGAACCCTGAATTTTTTCCCTTTTTCTAGAAAAAAAAGCAGTTCATGATTCTGAAACCAGAACAAAATTACTACTACTACCACTAGCGCAGAGTAATAACATCATCCAATAGGAGCAGCTCCTTTGGGAAAATATCCAATCGGATGCTGTGCGCTCTGCGCCCTGTTCCTATCTGACATGTGGACGCCATGAGTTTGGGAACAGTGTTCCAATTCCAAAAGAGAGATCTCCATGATCTCACGCAGAGAAAAGCAAATGATTGCGTCGCCACTTCGGAAAACATGTGCGGATTGCTAGTACTATTTATATAGGTTTTGGAGATGAAGGATGAACTTTGGCCGGAATGCGCCGAGACCGACCTTGGGTGATGGGCGCCGAGGATGTCCTTCTGGCCGTACTTCCTCCAGCTGTGGCCGTCGTCGGCCGGGGCGTCCGCCGCTCCTCCCGCCGAGCTCACCCTGATCTGATGCCTCCCTTTCTCCGACGTCTTCCTGCGAATCCAAGAACAAAGCAATCACTCAACAGTCGAGCAAAAAAAAATAAAGATTCAAAAAAGATACGATTTCTCTGCGAGGGGTTTTCGCTCACCTCTTCTTGCTGTTGGGCTTGAACGGCGTGTTGGAGACGCCGCTGACGGGGCTCGGGGTGGCGGACAGCGGCGGCGAGTCGAGGCCGGCGCCGGCGGCGGAGCGCTTGGGGCAGCTAAAGTGGCCGGACCTGATCATGCCGATGGACTTCTCGGTGACGGCGAAGATCTGCTGGGCGAGGTTCTTGCAGAGGCCCGGCGAGCCGCCCAGGTGCACGTCCAGCTGCTTCACCAGCTCCTTGATGTGGCTCAGCTCCGTCACCACCAGGCCGCTCCCTCCTCCATTGCCTTCCATGGCCTCCATCTCTCTCTCTTTGCTCGGAACTTCTTCCTCGCCGGTGCAGGATGGATTCCTCTCTGGTTTTTCAGAGCAAATGTAAGATCGGAAGGATGTGTGAGCGTGAGCGTGTGTGTGTTTGTGTGTGGAGGCCGGAGGAGAGGCAAAATGGGGATGTGATCGGGGAGAAGGGAGGAGGAGCTGTATTTAATGGAGGGAGGAACCGCGTCCGGAGGCTCAAAAACAAGAGGACAGTGACCGCGGCGAGCTTAGTAGGGAGTGATTTGATTGGTCGATACCACGCCGAACTGGGTCGGAGTTAATGGATTCCTAGATAGACGGTTGCTAGTAGCAAAGCCCGGGCCCTGCAGGAGCTCTCCTTGGACACTGATGATTTATTTGTTTGGACCAACTGCACCTGCACCACAACAGCAAAAATGTTAAATACAGCTCCATTTTTATCTTTGTCCGTGTAAATATTGTGACGCATGAATAAAAGTTTGTGAGGTTGTCTAAAAAAATTAAGCAAAAATGTTAAATACGGAAGGAAATTTCCCTTTTGCTTTGTTTTCTCAGACTTAGGGATTTTCATAGGTATTTCGGAGAAATTTAATGCATGCATGGGCATGGCATCTTTCCTGGGGGAGGTAGGAGACCATACACTTTTCTTTTAGATAATATACTAGAAGAGTAATCTCCCTAATTTCTATGCACTGGCCCAAGGATTTCTAACAATAGGTGGTCCCGTGCAACATTTTCTATTTGTCTTCCATCCCATGGACTTTCTTTCTCTTATTCTTTTTTTTTTGTAAAATTCACATATAGAATCTCATGGGCTATATTTATGTTTTCATGTGTTTTAATGTTGTTCTAAAGTAGTACTATCCACAAAGCCACGACATCGTCACCGTGTCAATGGCACAGGGCCCCCCAAAATCAGGTGCCCCCCAAAACAATTCCTAGTACTATTATTTCCCTAAAAAATAACTAGTCCTATTACTACTAAGGGGTTAATTGATTCTAAAAAATGGTTAATACTGTATGTGTCTAACGCCCCCTTAATCAGTACAGTAGAAAGATGTTATAGTACTATTGTTACTAATCAAACATGAAGATTCCATATAAAGATGAAAGACAGCACGGTATATGTCATACCAGTACTAATTTGTTCTATTTGGCAAGGGGTAATTCTTGAAAAACGTCAACATTTCTAGGCATTTTCCACCCATGAGATTTTGCACAGGGCCCCAAGTTTTGGAGGTACGGCCTTGAAGAGACCTTTAGTTGTGTGGAGAAATCAAAAACCATCATCAAATGGACAATAAAAATGGGACAAGGAACCTGATCGAGATCTATTGGCTATACACGCGTTTGGATTCTTCTTCTTAATAAGTTAATAGCAACGGCAGAGGCTCATGCCCGGCTTTTCGAAACACGACGGCGCCGCCTTGTGAAAAGCCCCGACTTCACTCGTGTTGTAAACCACCTACGGCGGTCACATGACCGACCGTACATGCATATGCATGGATGGACGCAAATGCATACATGTCTCTCCTTTGCCACTCCTAAAGGCCACATACTCCTATATGTAAAGGAAAATCGTCGTGATAGGCTTGATGGGTACACGTAGACGCTCAAGGCATCCGACGTGGTGGCCTTGTCTTGTTCATACCGGGAATGCTGCATGTACGCATGCATGCAAGGTGCAAGGTTCGAACCATCGCTTTCCCGCGTGTTCGGCGATGCTTCTCGATCGGCCGATGCTTTTGGTTGCGATCCTGTGGCGAGGCCGTGAGCCTGCTTTTTCACTCGTTTCCACACTGAAAGCAATGGCACGATGCAGCCGATAACTCAAGATCAGGGGAAATATGCGTGCTTCTTCTATATATCCCGTCCCTTTTACACCTGCTGTTTTCTCCGGCAATGCTACGTTCATGGATATCATTTTATATGTTCGGATGTTGAGAATTTGATCCCAGCAGAGGCCAGAGGGTAGGTAAAACCTGCCTTCCTTTTGAACGGAATATCGAGAGGGTCTTAATTAAGTTGTTTGCGTACGACCCCTTGACAGCACTCCACTAAACTCCACCCCACGCTGATCAGTGTGATGTTTGGTACAAAATCTTGTACGTATTACCGCACTCGTCTTATACAGTGATTTCATGTCGTATGACTTCTTCGCCACCCACTCTAGTGCACTGATTAATAGACAGTGATTATCTGTTACTATGTGTGTATTGTGCCTGTGTTGATCAGGAAATGGTGCTGCTGAGCTTGAATGTAACGACCCCGGCATCATCATCTAACGGGTCCAACAAAATTGGATAATACCCACAACAAGACAAGCAGGCGGCATGGATGGCGTTCGGCCAGTGATCCGACAAGCATCTTTTTTTGTTTGGACATTAATTTATTTTAGCATTTTCGGTTTGTTAAACTGATTTGATTTACTTTGTTTTAAACTGTTAAATTCGGATAATATTTTTTAGAAAAGAAGGATCGTCCCGGGCCTCTGTATCTGGGCGATACATGCAGCTATTTTATTAATTATTCACAAAAGACGTTACAGAGAAATATAACAATAAGTCTGAAGCCACCGTCTAGGCGACAACTGTCACTACTCCTATCCATATGATGAAGGGATGCTGATAATCCGGGCCTAATACCACATACCTCGTAGACAAGCCTAACATCTAAGACCTGATGGACCAACCAAGCCACTTGCCCCGTATGGGGCACCCACCGGTCTGGTGCGCTCTCAGAGACCGCCGTTGCCAACTGTCACTACTCCATCTTCAGAGTTGTACTGACGCATCATCCTTGCCTGGTCTAGCTTCCGTCAATGCCACCTACGGCACCCAATGACACCACCACCCTGCGCACGAACTACTGAGCACGTTGCGGTCGCCGCCGGTACACCTCACCCCATGCCGCCAGGTACCACTAGCCGACACAGCTTGAAGTCTTTGGAAGATCTAGCGTGGGTAGCACCTGCCGACCAGGCATGACAAAGCGTAGCACCTGTCGGCCAGGCATGAGTTGATATCTCCACCGAAGCTCCGTGCAAGACGAAGCCGCTCCACCTCCTGCCACTGACCACCAGCACTGCTTCACAAACGATGATCCCAAAAGAGAAACGCCGCCGCAGTGCCGTCATCGTCCGATCTGAAAGACCAGATCCTAAGGTTTCCTCCAGAGCAATACGAGTGGGTCGACATAAGTCACGCAACGATGCCTTTCATCAAGGTAACGACATAGAACGCCGTCATCGCTCGCCGTCGGCTCGATTTTCACCGGCAACTATGTCTCCCCGACTCACAGCCAGTATTGGATCACGGATCCGGAGATCCAAACACCCAGCCTTAGGTCGACCACCTCTGGCGGAAGAGATGACCACCATCGCTAGTCGCATCAGTCAGAACATATCTGACCGAATGTGTTGCCGACGAGACCACCAGGCCCTTCACGCCGCCGCTGCCGATCTGAAGGCATTTGCACGTCACCGCAGCCTAGCTGGCCGCCGCCGCCGCTAGAAAAGGCCGGCCGCTGCGCCCGCAGCTCACGGCGCCGTCCGAGACTGGGTTGTCCGCCGCGCCTAGCCGCCGTCGTCCGAGGCCGACCGGCCACTCGCCACCTGCCGCAGCCATCCGCCGCGCCGCAGAATCCAGATCGGCCGCGCCACCACACGCCTAGGGGGCCTGCCCCAACCCGAAGACGCGTGAGAGAGGAGATCCCCTGCCACCGCCATCGGCCCCCGGGCTTAGCCCGGCGGCGTCCCCCGACGACGGAGGAGGAAGAGGAGGAGGGAGTGCTTGGCAACGGCGGCTAGGTTTCTAGGCTCCGCCCGAGTTATGTATCGGATGATCGATGTGCATGAATTACATGAATTGGAGTTTGACGTCTGAGGTATGTAAATGTGCGGCGTAACATATGAGGGGCCGACGAACCTGTCCGCGAATGCATCCATGGGCGTATAGAATGTTAAATTGCCAAATCCGGTTATTGATGCTTTTAGGCCAGACAGGAGGAGGAGAAGGAGAGAGACGTGGGCATATTAAGCTCAGTTGCCGATGATGCTGACCAATTCAATGTTGCCCCTTCGCATGACTGAACCAGGATTGCTCCTACAATCATCTATCCATCCAATGGACAATATCTTTATAGATACGGGAACCATACAGTACTATCAGAATCGGAGCCAGAGATTAGTATTGCATAATCCCAGAGTTGTCGTTAGCCATTGGGATTAGTACATGTGTATTGCTTATCTTCGTCTAAAATATGCGTTGTTTCATCATCTAGGTCTACATATATATAAACCTCCTTACGTTGCTGTCGATACCGTAATCTTGAACCATGTTATGCTAGGCGGTCATGTGGGTTCAAGCATTTCTTCCGCCGTTATTCAGGTCCGGTCCCTCGAGCGCTTTCAGGTCCAGCCTGAATTCATTAGTCTGCACTATCCTAAATAATTTCGTCAGCATGTTCTTCAGTGGGAAGGAGTGCTCTCCGGCTAATTAATTCCGGCGGAATGGAAATTGGCACTGTCATATCAAGATGAGTTCTTCGAAGCGTGTACCAGCCTCATACGTACCACGTACAGATGCTCAACTGGCCGGAGAAAGTTTCCGTTTTGCGTCTCGTGATGATATGCAGATTAGGAGTAAGTAGAAAGAAAAGCTTATCGTCTTTGGTCGTAAAGCGGCCGTGTCTAGTGGGATTAAACAAGAAGTTGGGGTTTGGTGATGAGGGGAGAAGTCAGAGTTAGCATCCCCTTAATCCCCATCGCCGAAGCAACCTGGAAGCTGACCGGATGGAGGAATCTTCAAGCCCCAGGCGCGTTAGCGTCAGGCTGACCTCACCCCGTGACGTCGGAGAGAGGAGAGAAACTAAAGCCCCGCCGTGCCGATCGGTCGCATCCTTCATTTGTGGCTATGCATGGCTAGCTAGATCCTCACACATACGTATATGTGTGTGTGTGTGTCTGTGTGACTGCGTCTGTGTGTGTGTGACTGTGTGTTAACCTTGGGTTAGATTGAAAGGCATTTGATCTTAGTAGAGGTCGTGCTACTTAGCATGCACGTACAAACTTCTTGGGAACTGGAGTGGAAGCATATGCTAAACTGGAGTATTGATTTGATTGGAGTATACGTATGATTTTTTTACTCGAGTAGCTTGAGAGGTGAGCGTAGATTCTATTGGAAGGAACTTGCTAGTACATGATCATGGGAGGTAGAATATCAGGCGGGGCCACGTACGGGATAAGCTCAACTGAAACCACATGTGCAACACATAAACAAAAGTAATTTGAACCCATGGCTTCTCAGCACGACAAGGACAGAGTGTCGCTGGTCAGATGAGTGGGTGGAGCAAACTGCCAAAACAATAAGTAGCCCGCCCTAACTACCTATATTTCCCCGGCACAGCCCCGTGACTGGAAGGTGCACTCGTTACATCAACGCGTTTTTTTTTCTTTCTTCTTCTTCTTTTTCTTCCTTGAAGGTTTCTTCTCTTGCTAGTACTAGCTCTTTCTCTTCCTTCAGGGTTTCTTCTCTTGCCAGTACTAGCTCAAGGATCAAGAGCTCTCTTCTTTAATCCTTTTCTTTAAGAGACAGCCATACAGGTCTAATTTGCTGAGGTCCCATGACCAGCATTTTGTAAACCGCTCGGCAAAAAAAAGCATTTTCTAAAGCGTTTCAAGAGTCTTGCTTTACTGAATGAGGCCAAAACGTGTACAGAAAAGCGCTCGGCCAAAAATAAGAATATTCTAATTACGGATTAGTACATTTTTCTCACTCTTGTGAATATGGGAAGCATTTCATATTATTTCATTCACAGAGGAGAGAAAAAGGAGGGGGGGGGGGGCTTCACAATGCAAGCAACACATCCAAAAACTCGCCTAGCCCGAACGGTACCCACAGACATCAAAGAGAATGAACAAAGCACACAGACCGAAAGGAACCTCCGCCGAGCGGCAACCACTCCATCACAGACCGAAACAACGTACGAAATCTTATGCACTTACGAGATGGCAAGCAGGAAGCAAGACCCGTCCGTGCTAGAGGAGGAAAGCCTAGAAGATGCGTCGACGATGTCATACATGTTGGAAATATCATCACCTTTTTTATTAGACTAATTCACGAGTAAAAGATAAGCATGGCAATAACGGTATGCAACTCATGCCGATACCAAAGTAGATTAGCACGTACAATACATAGAAACGAAACATCTATGAACACAACATGTATGGTTAGCAAACAAATGAGTAAATGAGGGATGAACATATCATACCCTCCGGTTGGCTAGGCCAACACGACAACGGCAGTAGCAGCTTCGACGTCGTCCGTGGCCTTCTTCATGGCGGCGGCGGCGACCAAGGTGTCGTTGTAGCGAAAGTAGTGGACGCAGAGGAGGACGAAGATGGGGATGGATCTGGAGCAGTCGCGTGGAAGCAAAGGAGGATGAAGATGGGGGTAGGATCTCAAACGAAGGGGTTCCGGAGGCACCTGTTCTCCTGTTCAACTGTGCATGCGGTCGTCGGGATAGGATCGCCGGAAGCAAAATAAGGAGAGGAACAGGGGACCTCCATGATTACTCAAAACAACGTCTTGATTAAGGGGGCGACGTCGAGACGCCGTCATTGTTTGATCATGCGAATTGGACCTAGGGGTTTCTCCTGGCATTCAAGGGGCACAATAGAGAGGCCATGGTAGTACCTCTAAGAAGGGGACGATGCCTACATGTGTTGCCACTACCCGCATAAGCAGCATGAGCAAAGCTTTCACCCTGGCATGAGACTGAACAATCCCAAGGAAGCTACCCGAAATCGAAGAAGAGGACGTGAGAGCACTGGCTGGAGCAGCCTTCAACGGAAGGAGAGACACATCCGCGAGACCTGCCACCACACGACGACGTTCTCGTTGTAGTCACCCGAGCCGTCATGGGCCAGATCTAGCAAGAGGATACCCAGACTTGTCGTTATCAACACCCAAACAATGTGCCCGAAGAGAGCAGCTAGGTGTGGTCGCAGCACCCGTCGGAGGCCGATGGCCGACAGGGGAAGCGAGCAGCCAGTCGATGAAGGACTGGGTCGGGATCCCACCACAAACGCACCCGAAGCCACAGTCCATTAAGCCACCAGGGGAATCGGGCTAGGGGCGGGGATCCACAGCGATGCAGAACAAAGCCGAAGTCGGCGACTTCGTGGATCTGACCGGGGGTGGGGGTGGGGTGGGGATGGAGCCGAGGGACTGTAACCCAAGTAGGATGTGAGCTCTGCCACGTGGAAGATTAGAGGAGGGTGGGCGGAGCAGGGGGCACGCCGGCCCAGACGACCGACCGAAACCGATGAGACAACTAGGAGCAGCGATGCGGTGTCGAGCCCTCAGGTGGCTAAGTGGCTTTTGCTAAACACGTGGCAACACACTGGAAGACGGATTATGCCCGTTTGACACCCGTCTAGAGGCGTGTCAAGATATTGAGCAATAATTAGCTAAAGTGGTGGCAAAAGCGTGCCCGGAATGCATCCCCGCACTCCACCTAGGCTAGCATTTATGGCATTTTGTCCTAAGTACCAGAGTTAGGTATGATGGCACTGTTGGCTATCTAATCACTAGATAATGTCTATTTTTCCACTGTGGTTGCCCCTTGAGCTATAAAAGGAGGCCCAAGGCGACCTAGCTAAAGATTTAGACCTTTGGACATTTGTACTCGCGTAGCAGCTTTCCTAAATGCAACCTTGCCGGGTTTGAATGATGCGTGTGCTTCGTGTTCCTCCGATCAATCCACCAAAGCAGGAGTAGGGTTTTACACTTCTCAGCGGCCTGAACCTGGGTAAAACACTAGCGTCTCGTCGTTGTGCTGCCTCACCACCTCTGCTCTTTGTGCAATGTTACCTCACCCCCGCCGAACCACAAAGGGGCTCGTGGCCCCATAGGTGATCATGTGCATCACGCCTCGACATCGTTGGTGCGCCAGGTAGGGGAAGCGTCGTTGGCACGAACCTGAGATCGTGAGGAGTGTGTCGATCTTCATCGCCGTCTTCTTCCTCTATGGCTCCCAACAAGAAGCCCGGCGTGACCACGCATCCCTCCACTTTGAGGCCCCTCACACGCAACTATGGACGCCGTTTGCACCATGGAGGTGACGAGTGAGGTGGGCGTCGTGGGCAACACGACTAGCGCATGCGGCGTCGCTTTCGTGTCCCCCACTACCGAAGCTAGAGCGGGTAACGCCAAAGAGGAGTAGCAGCTGCAACATCTTGGCAAGCTCGGCCCTAGTGTCGTGGGCGAAGGAAATGTTCAGTCTTGACCTCCTCGCCGCACTGGTGTCCGCTACCGCAACAACGGTGCCCAATCTGGGGCAATCCATGATCTTCCAGCTGCGCTTGTCACAGGCGCGACTGTTGGGCGCGCAGCTCACCCAGAGCAAGACGAACCGCCAAACGGGACCGTAGACCCACAACTTCGACCTCCTTCACGCCAGACCGCTCGGTGTTCAGCACACGGTGACAAGAATGCGGTGACGCCCCTCTTGGTTCCGCCAGGAGTCGAGCGACATCGCAGTCTGCCTCTCTAGCCATGCCGGGCACGACAGCGGAAGCGATGGTGCGGGCCCAGCTGCTGTTAAATTTCTAGACGGCGGCTAACAAGATGGATGAGTGGAGACCCACCATACAGAGTTTGATCGGCTTCGTCGAAGCCAACAAATCACATCATGTAGAGCCGTCGCGACACCCACGAACGGCGACAGCAGCCCAGGTTGACGGTCGTGTCGAGGGGGCCGCGCCTATGGTGCAATCCCCTCGGTGACAACAAACCTAGAGGCAGCCATAACGATCTCCACATGCCGACGAGCCTGACGAAACATCTATGGCCTCGTCCGACCCGCAGATCGTCGGGACCAGCGGCGTGTCCTGGAAGATCGGCGGAGGGAAGACGCGCGCGTCACTATAGAGTGACGTTGGGAAGCACACCGTCAATCTGACAAGCGCAACGCCCGAGATGTTGGCGACCCCGCGCCCAGTGCTGGCGGGTACTTGCCTTATGAGTGCCCTGCCTTCACTCGCGAGCTGCAATAGGTCCGCTGGCCATCGGCTCGAGCTTTCAAACCTGAACTGACAGAGAAATATGACTAAAATCTAAACCTGACGCAATTCCTGGGCAGCTATACGATAGCCGTTCTAGCCGCCGAGGGAAGAGATGAGAAGGTGCTCGCCAACTATTTCCCTTTGGCGCTCAAGCCAAATGTGAGATCGTGGCTTGTGCACCTACCGGAGAACTCTATTTCATCATGGGCTGACTTGTGCAACGAGTTTGTCGGCGCCTTCATAGGTGGCCACGAGGACCCAGGACAGTCCAACGACCTGCAAGTCCTTCCGTAGAAGGAGGGAGAAACCTTGCGGAAGTACAACCAAAGATTCAGCCGAGTACATCGCAATATTCTAGAGATACATCCCGCAACTGTGATTGTTGCGTTCCATTCGAACGTGCGCAACAGGAGGATGTGGGCAAAGATGAATGTTAGACTCCCCAAGACTGTCAATGAGTTGTACACATTGGCGGACAAGTGTGCTCGTGCCGAGGAAGGAAGGCGACTCCTTGGAGAGGAGGTTGGCGTCAATGTCGACTCAGATGATGACGATGATGCCCATGGCCCGAAGGGGAAAGCCGTAGGTGCAATAAGAAGCGTAAGGGAAAGGCAATGTTGGCTGTTGTGAGATCTGGTGATCTCAATGCTGGAAAGAAGGCCAAAGCCGAGGCCCCCGACAAGGGAGCTGTCTCATGCACTGATTGCCGGGAGTCCGCGGCGGCAGAGAAAACCGAAAAGTCCAACGGGCCATACTGCAAAATCCACCGCACCAAAGGTCATGATCTCCAAGAATGCCGCCAAGTTGAGCAACTTGCTAAGAAGTAGAAGGCTAAATACGAGAAGCGTGACAAGGAGAGAGGCCAAGATGGTGCTGCCAGGAAGGGCCGTGGTGGTAGAGGGGCTGCCATAGCAAGGCTCCATAGCAGAAGGAAAAACCTGCTAGAGGCCATGAGAAGAAAGAAGGAGATGATGTGAGTGATGATGAGGATGATGAAGAAGAGTCCAATGATCGAGAATTCCAGAAGGCAACTGAACCCATGTGTGTTGATGGGGGTGCGTCCTTGCATTCCTCTCATCGCCAGCTCAAGCAGTAGGCGCGTGAGATCAACGCCATGGAGCCAGCTACAGAGTCCAGAAGGCCACTCAAATGGTCTCGCATGCCTATCATGTTTGACGAAGAGAATCATCCTGACCGCACCACTATGGTCGGATGTTTGTCGTTGTTGGTCTCCTCAATATTTCGCAACCTCAAAGTAACCAAGATGCCAGTTGACGGCAGGGCGGGGTTGAGCTTGATCTCCCCTTAAGTGGTTGAAAGGCTGCATATCCCTGATGAAGAGCTCAAAGCCATGGGCACGTTCCAAGGAATCAACCCCGACAGGAGCTGACCAAAGGGAAAGATCACTTTGCCCGTGACGTTTGGCGGGGAGTTGAACTACCAGACTGAGAAGGTGGTGTTTGATGTGCTCGAACTCCCTCTACCTTACAATGGAATTCTTGGTCGCCCAGCTTTGCCAAAATTCATGGCAACATCCCACTATGCTTACATTACACTGAAGATGCCAGGGCCCATGGGAATCATCTCCATTCCATCGTATAAGAAGGATGCAGTTATATGTGTGGACAAGATGTATTGAGACCCGGTAGCAGCTGAGGTCGCGGAAACCCCACCTCTTGCCAAGGAATGGAAGAAGAGGAAGAAGTCTAGCAGGGACGCCAACAAGGAATCCGAGAAGCGCGCCTCTTCGGAGTGTGTTGCACCCGTTGATGACCTGCTGGAGAGTTCCACTAGCAAAAGATCCAAGGTCACCTATCCTGCAACGAAGAAGATCCCGGCAAGGCAGGATGGCGCTGATGGTACATTTACCATCAGTGCCACTGCTACCTCTTCAGAATGCGTTAGTTTTCCCTTGAAGAGGAAAGGGTGATGCAGTGAAGTAGATAAGTATTTCCCTCAGCTTTTGAGAACCAAGGTATCAATCTAGTAGGAGGAACAAGCAAGTCACCAATGGATGCACCTACACAAATAATCAAACTCTTGCACCCAATGCTATAAAGGGGTTGTCAATCCCTTCACGGTTATTTGCAAGGATTAGATCCGATAGAGATAGATGTAACGAAGGCGGAAAGTAAAAGGTAAATAAATTGCAGCAAGTATAGATGTGAAAATATATGATGGAAAATAGACCCGGGGGCCATAGGTTTCACTAGAGGCTTCTCTCTTGAAGGCAAATATCATGGTGGGTAAACAAATTATTGTCAAGCAATTGCTAGAAAAGCAAAGAATCATGTAGTTATCCAAGGCAATGATCATTCATATAGGCATAACGTCTGTGACAAGTAGGACGAAACGATTCCGCATCTACTACTATTACTCCACACATCGACCGACTCCTGCCTGCATCTAGAGTATTAAGTTCATAAAGGACAGAGTAACGCATTAAGAAAGATGACATGATGTAGAGGGATAAACTCAAGAAATATGATGAAAAACCCATATTGTTACCCTTGATGGAAACAATACAATACGTGCCTCGCTACCCCTACTTTGTCACTGGGTGAGGACACCGCAAGATTGAACCCAAAACCAAGCACTTCTCCCATTGCAAGAACTACCAATCTAGTTGGCCAAACCAAACCAATAACTCGAAGAGACTTGCAAGGATATGAAATCATGCATATAAGAAATTAGAGGAGATTCAAATAAGATTCATAGATGATCTGAACATAAACTCACAATTCATCGGATCTTGACAAACACACCACAAAACAGGATTACATCGGATAGATCTCCATGAAGATCATGAAGAACATGGTATTGAAGATCAAAGAGAGAGAAGACGCCATCTAGCTACTAGCTATGGACCCATAGGTCTGTGGTGGACTACTAACGCATCATCGGAGGGGCAATGGAGTTGATGTAGATGCTCCTCGTGATCGAAACCCCCTCCGGTAGATTACCGGAAAAGGCTCCAAGATTGGATTGTTGGAAATATGCCCTAGAGGCAATAAATAAAGTGTTTATTATTGTATTTCCTTGTTCATGATAATTTTTTATTATCCATGCTATAATTGTATTAATTAGAAACATGGATACATGTGTGGATACATAGACAAACACAATGTCCCTAGTATGCCTCTAGTGAACTAGCTCGTTGATCGAAAGATGGTTAAGCTTTCCTAGCCATGGACATGAGATGTCATTTGATAACGAGATCACATCATTAGGAGAATGATGTGATGGACAAGACCCAAACTACAAACGCAGCTTATGATCGTGTCAGTTTATTGCTACTATTTTCTGCATGTCAAGTATATGTTCCTATGACCATGAGATCGTGCAACTCATAGATATCGGAGGAGTACCTTGTGTGTATCAAATGTCGCAACGTAACTGGGTGACTATAAAGGTGCTCTACAGGTGTCTCCGAGGGTGTTTGTTGAGTTGGCATGGATCAAGACTGAGATTTGTTACTCTGTGTGACGGAGAGGTATCTCAAGGCCCACTCGATAATACAACATCACAATAAGCCTTGCAAGCAATGTGACTAAGTGTTAGTTACAGGATCTTATATTACGGAACGAGTAAAGAGACTTGACAGTAATGAGGTTGAACTAGGTATGGAGATACCGACGATCGAATCTCGGGCAAGTAACATACCGAAGAACAAAGGGAACATCATACGGGATTAACTGAATCCTTGACATAGAGGTTCGAACGATAAAGATCTTCGTAGAATATGTAGGAACCAATGTGGACATCTAGGTCCCGCCATTGGTTATTGACCGTAGAGGTGTCTCGGTCATGTCTACATAGTTCTCGAACCGGAGGGTCTGCACACTTAAGGTTTGGTGACGTTTCGGTAGTATAGAGTTATGTATGGTGGTGACCGAAGTTTATTCGGAGTCCTGGATGAGATCTCGGACGTCACGAGGAGCTCCGGAATGGTCCGGAGGTAAAGATTCTTATATAGGAAGTCCTGTTTTGGTCGTCGGAAAAGTTTCGAGCTCATCGGTAGTGTATCGGGAGTGCCGGTAGTGTACCGGGAGGCCACCGGGAGGGGTATTTCGACCCAAGAGGCTACATGGGCTGTAGGAGGGTGTAAACCATCCCTTAGTGGGCTGGTGGAACACCCACAAGAGGCCCATGTGGCTGGAGGAAAAAGGCCTAAGAGAAAAAGTGAAAAAAAGGCAAAATAGGGTGAATCCTAGTCCTACTAGGATTGGAGGTGAACTCCACCTCTCCCTCTCTCCTTCGGCCGAAGCAAGGAGGCCTTGGCCCTTGTGCCAAGGCCTCTCCTCCTCTCCTCTTATATATACTGGAGGTTTTAGGGTTTTTGCACTAGATTTTGAGCCACGTGCTACCCGTTCCTCCAGTGCATAGTTTCTCCTCTAGATCGGTTTTCTGTAGTGCTTAGGCGAAGCCCTGCCGGAATTGCTCCACCACCATCGTCGAAGCGCCATCAGGATGCCGGAGAACTCTTCTTCCTCTCCACTCCTTCTTGCTAGATCAAGACGGTGGAGCTCGTCATCAAGCTGTACGTGTGCTGAACGCGGAGGTGTCGTCCGTTTAGCGCTAGATCAGAAGGATCGTGATCAAGTTCGTGGGACGGATCGTGATCAAGTTCGTAGGACGGATCGTGATCGGATCGCGGGACGGATCGTGATTGGATCGCGAGATGGATCGTGATTGGATCGCAAGACACACGGCGATTTGGATCGTGAAGACGTTCGACTACACCAACCGTGTTTCTTAACGCTTCCCGCTTAGCGATCTACAAGGGTATGTAGATCCACTCTCCCTCTCGTAGATGCTCATCACCATGGATAGATCTGCGTGTGCATAGGAAATTTTATGTTTCCCATGCAACGTTCCCCAACAGTGGCATCATGAGCTAGGTCTATGTGTAGATGAGATCTCGAGTAGAACACAAAAGGTTTGTGGGCGTTGATGCTTAGATTGCTTCCTCCCTTGGTCGGATTTTGGTTCAGTGGTATTGTGAGATGAAGTGGCCCAGACCAACATTACTCGTACACTTATGAGAGACCGGTTCCCTCGACGCAACTTGTTGCCTAGATGGCTTGCGGGTGACAGTTTCTCTCACTTTAGTTGGATCGGATTCGACAAAGGCGGTCCTTGAGAAGGTTGAAAAGCAAATTATGTATCACCGTTGTGGTTTATGCGTAGGTGAGAATCGTTCTTGTTAGAAACCCGTAGCAGCCACATAAAACATGCAACAACAATTAGAGGACGTCTAACTTGTTTTTGCAGGGTATGTTGTGATGTGATATGGCCAATTACATGATGTGATATATGTGATGTATGAGATGATCATGCGATGTATAGAATTTCACGACTTGCATGTCGATGAGTACGACAACCGGCAGGAGCCATAGGGTTGTCTTTAATTATTGTATGACCTACGTGTCAATCATCAAGCGCTATGTAATGCTTTACTTTATCACTAAATGGTAGCAATAGTAGTAGAAGCATGTTGGGCGTGACAACCCCGATGACGACACGTTGATGGAGATCAAGATGATGGAGATCACGGTGTCTTGCCGGTGACGATGGAGATCATGCTGGTGCTTTCAAGATGGAGATCTAAAGCACAAGTTCATGCCCATATCATGTCACTTATGAATTGCATGTGATGTTAATCCTTTTATGCACCTTGTTTTGCTTAGTAAGACGATAGCATTATAAGGTGATCCCTCACTTAAATTTCAAGATAAATTGTGTTCTCCTCGAGTGTGCACCGTTGCGAAAGTTCATCGTGTTGAGACACCACGTGATGATCGGGTGTGATAGACTACGTTCACATACAACGGGTGCAAGCTAGTTTTGCACGCGCAGAACACTTGGGTTAAACTTGACGAGCCTAGCATGTAGAGACATGGCCTCGAAACACAAGAGACCGAAAGGTCAAACATGAGTCATATAGTAGATATGATCGACATAATGATGTTCACCATTGAAGCCACCTCAACTCACGTGATGATCGGACTTGACTTGGTGGATTTGGATCATGTGACACTTAGATGACCTGAGGGATGTTAATTTGAGTGGGAGCTTTAGTAATTTGATTAACTAAACTCATTATATTGAACAATAGTCTAAGTAAACTTTGCATATTTATGTTGTAGATCAATGGCTCGCGCAGTAGCACCCCTGAATTTTAATGCGTTCCTAGAGAAAGCTAAACTGAAAGATGATGGAAGTAACTTTGTTGACTGGGCCCTTAATCTGAGGATTATCCTCACGGCCTCCCAGAAATCATATGTCCTTGATGCACCGCTTGGTAAACAACCAGAAGACATGACCTCCGAAGACGTTAAGAACGCTTGGGAGGCACGTACTGGAGATTACTTAATAGTTCAGTGTGCAATATTGTATGGCTTAGAACCGGGACTTCAAAGATGTTTTGAATGTGATGGAGCATATGAGATGTTCCAGGAGTTGAAGTTTATCTTTCAGAAGAACGCCCAGATCGAGAGGTATGAAACCTCCGATAAGTTCTATGCTTGCAAGATGGAAGAGAATGGGTCTATGAGTGAACATATACTCAGAATGTCTGGGTATTCAACTCGTCTAGCGGAGTTGGGAATTGCCCTTCCGCCAGAAGCGATCACTGACAGAGTTCTTCAATCACTGCCACCTAGTTACAAGAGCTTTGTGATGAACTATAACATGCACGGGATGAACAAGTCAGTCGCCGAGTTGTTTGCGATGCTAAAAGTCGCTGAGTCTGAAATCTAGAAAGAACATCAAGTGTTGATGGTCAATAAAGCCACTAGTTTCACGAAAAATGGCAAAGTCTAGGGCAAGGGCAACAAGGGTAAAACCAAGAAGGATGGCAAAGCAGTTGCTACTCCTGCATAGAAGCCAAAGCATGGACCCAAGCCAGAAACTGAGTGCTTTCATTGCAAGGGAACTGGTCACTAGAAGCGGAACTGCCCCAAGTACCTGGCTGACAAGAAGGCGGCCAACGACAAACAAGGTATATATGATATACATGTTATTGATGTGTACCTTACTAGCTCTCGTAGTAGTGCCTGGGTATTTGATACCGGTTCGGTTGCACACATTTGCAACTGAAAGCAGGAACTATGAAATAAACGAAGGCTGGCAAAGGACGAAGTGACGATGCGCGTGGGAAATGGTTCCAAGGTTGATGTGATCGCCATCGGCACGCTCTCTCTTCGACTACCATCGGGATTAGTGATGAACCTGAATAATTGTTATTTAGTGCCTGCGTTAAGCATGAACTTTATATTTGGATCTTGTTTATTGCGAGACGGTTACTCATTTAAATCAGAGAATAAAGGTTGTTCTATTTATATGAGTAATATCTTTTATGGTCATGCACCCAATGTTAGGGGTTTACTCATATTGAATCTTGATAGTGATGACACACATGTTCATAACATTGGTGCCAAAAGACGTAGAGTTGATAATGATAGTACCATTTTCTTGTGGCACTGCCGTTTAGGTCATATTGGTGTAAAACGCATGAGGAAGCTCCATGCTGATGGACTTTTGGAGTCACTTGATTTTGAATCGCTTGACACATGTGAACCATGCCTTATAGGCCAGATGACTAAAACGCCGTTCTCTGGAACAATGGAACGGGCGAGTGACTTATTGGAAATCATACATACTGATGTGTGCGGTCCAATGAATGTTACAACGCGTGGTAGATATCGTTATTTTCTCACCTTCACTGATGACTTAAGTAGATATGAGTATATTTACTTAATGAAACACAAGTCTGAAATGTTTGAAAAGTTCAAGCAATTTCAGAGTGAAGTTGAGAATCATGGTAACAAGAAGATTAAGTTCCTACGATCTGATCGAGGAGGTGAATATCTGAGTTATGAGTTTGGCAGTCACTTAAGACAGGGTGGAATTGTTTCACAGTTGACACCGCCCGGAACACCATAGCGTAATGGTGTGTCCGAATGTCGTAATCGAACCTTATTAGATATGGTGCGTTCTATGATGTCTCTTGCTGATTTGCCACTATCGTTTTGGGGTTATGCATTAGAGACAGCTGCATTCACTTTAAATAGGGCACCATCAAAATCCGTGGAGACGCCGCCATATGAACCATGGTTTGGCAAAAGCCAAAGTTGTCGTTTCTTAAAGTTTGGGGATGTGATACTTATGTCAAAAAGCTTCAGCCTGAAAAGCTGGAACCCAAAGCGGAGAAATGCGTCTTCATAGGATACCCGAAAGAGATAGTCGGGTATACCTTCTATCTCAGATCCGAAGGCAAAGTGTTTGTCTCTAAGAACGGAACATTTCTTGAGAAAGAGTTTCTCTTGAAAGAATTGAGTGGGAGGAAAATAGAGCTTGATGAGGTTATTGAACCTTTACTTCAACCAGAAAGTAGCGCAACGCAGAAAGATGTTTCTGTGGAACCTACGACGGTAGAAGAGGAAGTTAATGATGATGATCCTGAAGCTTAGGATCAAGCTGCTATTGAACCTCGTAGGTCGACAAGGCCGCGTACTACCCCTGAGTGGTACAGCAACGCTGTTTGGGCGGTTATGTTATTGGACAACAATGAACCTACGAGCTATGGAGGAGCAGTGATGGGCCCGGATTCCGAGAAATGGTTAGAGGCCATGAAATCCGAGATGGGATGCATGTATGAAAACAAAGTATGGACTTTGGAAGTATTACCTGAAGGGCGAAAGGCCATTCAGAACAAATGGATCTTTAAGAAGAAGACAGACGCGAACGGTAATGTCACCGTCTATAAAGCTCGACTTGTAGCAAAGGGTTTTTCACAAGTTCAAGGAGTTGACTACGATGAGACTTTCTCACCCGTAGCGATGCTTAAGTCTGTCAGAATCATGTTAGCAATAGCTGCTTGTTTCGACTATGAAATTTGGCAGATGGACGTCAAAACAGCGTTCCTCAACGGTTTCCTTGAGGAAGAGTTGTATATGATGCAACCCGAAGGTCTTGTCAATCCAGATAATGCTGACAAAGTTTGCAAACTCTAGCGATCCATTTATGGACTGGTGCAAACATCTCGGAGTTGGAATAAGCGCTTTGATGAGGTGATCAAAGCGTTTGAGTTTATACAAGTTTACGGAGAAGCTTGTATTTACAAGAATGTGAGTGGGAGCTCTATAGTGTTTCTAGTATTATATGTGGATGACATATTGCTAATTGGAAACAATATAGAAATGCTGGAAAGCGTGAAGGAATATTTGAACAAGAGTTTTTCAATGAAGGACCTAGGAGAAGCTGCTTTCATATTAGGCATTAAGATCTATAGAGATAGATCGAGACGCTTAATAGCACCTTCACAGAGCACATACCTTGATAAAGTTTCGAAGAAGTTCAAAATGGAACAATCCAAGAAGGGGTTCTTGCCTGTGCTACGAGGTGTGAAGTTGAGTAAGACTCCATGCCCAGTAACTGCAGAAGATAGAGAAAAGATGAGTGTCATCCCCTATGCTTCACCCATAGGCTCTATCATGTATGCAATGCTATGCACAAGACCCGATGTCAGCCTTGCCATAAGTATGGCCGGAAGGTTTCAAAGTGATCCTGGAATGGAGCACTGGCAAGCGGTCAAGAATATCCTTAAGTACCTGAAAAGGACTAAGGAAATGTTTCTCGTTTATGGAGGTGATGAAGAGCTCGTCGTAAAGGGTTACGTCGACGCAAGCTTTGACACTGATCCGGATGACTCTAAGTCGCAAACCGGATACGTATTTATTCTTAACGGGGGAGCGGTAAGCTGGTGCAGTTCCAAGCAAAGCGTGGTAGCTGATTCTACGTGCGAAGCGGAATACATCATAGCCTCGGAGGCGGCGAAGGAAGGTGTCTGGATGAAGCAGTTCATGACAGATCTTGGAGTAGTGCCCAGTGCACTGAATCCAATGAACCTGTTCTGTGACAACACTGGTGCCATTGCTCTCGCCAAGGAACCAAGGTTTCACATGTGACAGCCGAAGTGCTGTCCCTACCTTATTTGGCATATAACCTTGTGTCATGAGCTATGAGATGTTTTGCTCCTTGTCATTCATGTGTTGTTCTTGCATTCATTCATTCATGCATCATGGCATCCATCATTTCATCATCATGCCTTTTATGGTTTGCTTGTGTTTGTGGGTCCAGTATTGGATCAAGTGCATGTGTATGTGCCTTGTGTTGTTTTGGCTTGAGAGTGGTGGATGGCTTGTGTGCATCTCTCCCTCTTCTACCTACTTCTCCTCCTTCTCTATAAAACCCCTCCCTTTGCTTATATTCCCTATATGATTACTTGGCAGAATTAAGTTGTTTTAAAAATCTTTTAAAATTTTCCATGAGGTGGCCCTAATGTTGTTATTAATATTGGGAGTGATTCTTTTGTTATTTGGGTGTGTTTGGTTTTTGAAAAGCTATTAAACAGGGGCTGATTTATTAATAAAATAAAATAAACTAACTTGTTAAATAATTCCATTTGACATTTTTATAAAAGAGGGCTTATTTTTCCTTCTCAAACTATATTTTTGTTTTACTCAAAATCTTCTTTTATTGCTCTGGGGTTTTTATTGTGTTGTGCCTGTTTATTTTAAAAGAAAACCCTGTTTTTCTGTTTAGTCTGTGAGAGAGAGTGCAGGTGGGCCGAGGCCCGGCCCAGCCGCACAGTAGACGGCCACCTGCTTCGTCGTCCTCCTCCGTCAGTGTTTCAGAGAGAGCTCGTCGCCCGAGCCGCCTTTTCCGTCGCCGTCACCGTCAGCCCCGTAGTATTTAGTCCCCCCTCGGCGTGCGTGCGTTCCCGCCTAGGGTTCCTCTTCCCTCCGCCACCGCCGCAGCCCACCTTGAGCTCTCCTCCGCTCTCCCTCCTCTCTTCTTTCTCCCTATCAAAGGTAGGATTCAGAGTGGTCAGTGAGCTCCGCCGGGTCTTCGTCGCCGTCGCAGCGTGCGTCCGGTGGCTCGTCGCCGTGTCCAGGATGGTGCGGGGTGCACGGGATCTCCCGCCGTTCCATTTCCGTCGCTAGGGGCCTCGGAGGAGCCCTGCAGCGAGGAGCACGTCGTCGCCGGACGTCCTGCTCCGCCATCTTCTTCCCCTCCGTCGCCGCCGCGTCCCCGCCTCTCCTTCCCCGTCGTCGTCGTTGATTCGCATCCGGCTCGACGTCACCGATCCCTAGGTGAGCCGCCGGTCCTCCGATGCCCTCCTCTCCTCACCTTAGCCGCGCAGTCGTTGCTGTAGTCGTGGTCGCCGCCGGTAGTCGGGCGAGCACCTGCCGCTCGCCTCCATCCCCCTTGTCACAAGATGAGCGCGGGAATGGATCCGCTATTGGTTTCCGTGCACGTAGATGCAGCTAGGGTCGCCGGAGACCCCGTGTGTCGCCGGAATCGCGCCGCCGTTTGCTCTGTCGCCGCTGCTCTGGTCGTTTCTTCAGTTTTGTCAGATATGTCTTGTGCATGTGTTCAATAAGGTTGCAGCTCCCCTTCTGTTAAGACCCGAGCAAGTAGCCTAGTGGTAGAGCGCGTGTGTAGTGTCCTGGGGTCAGGGGTTCGATCCCCCCCTTTTCCCCCTTTTTGCTTCCTTTTTTTATTTTCTTTCTTTCTTTCTTTTCTTTACTTGTGTGTATGTATGTATGTATGTATGTATGTATGTGTAGATTCAGGGTAGTGTATTTGTTTTTTGTCATGTATATATGGTGGTGTGTGAGTGCCCTTGCATGTATACATGGATATGTGTGTGTATATACCTAGTGTATACATACACATATGTGTGTGTGTGTGTTAGTGTTGTGTGAGTAATGCATTTGGGGTAGTTTCAACCCAGGAATGCACCTGTGAAGTCAGATTTGACTTTGGGACAACTTGACAAAACTGCATTTCTATGCTGTGATGCCCTTTTGTCTTTTTGATATGAATTAATCTATGCATGCTTTCAATATCTTGCCAACAAGAAGTTGTTAGTCAAAGCTGTGGGGAATGTCCCCGTATTTTTTTATTCATGTAATCTCACTAGATAAGTGGGAACCATGCTGTTTATCAAGCTACTTTCTATTTCTGCCAACCTGCTCTATAAATGGCTGTCTGGAGAATCTGTTGTTATTGTTTTGCCATGTAGAGTGGGGTGTAGCTAGTGATGTGTTGTTAATTTGACCATGTTCAGTGTTAGGTATTTGTAGTAGATATTGTCATCTACCATCGTGTTAATTTTCATGCCATTTGGAGCTTTCTAGAATATTTAAACAGTGCTGCTAACTTGCTACTTTGTTAACCCAGATTCCAGAAAAACTAGAATTTTCACAAAGTCCCTAAAAACATGTTTCATCATGCCTACTTGACAGCTCCATGCATAGTGATGTGTAGCTCTTTTGCTGATATCATAGTTGGCTGAATTGGTGTGTGTGTGTGGTGTAGTTTATGTTCATGTCTTGTTTGTGGTTGTAGGGTGCCTGTAGCTCTAGTTGTGAGCTTTTCAAATTGCTATGTTACTGTTTTGTGACATGTTGAGTGCTATGTTGTTTTGTGTGTTGTGGGAGCTATACTCCATGGAATTGAGTGATTCTTGAGTCTATTGTGATTGATTTTTCATCACCTATCCAGTGGATACCTTGGAATGCCAAGAATTAGCCCGGGTATTTGGTGGTCTTGTGTTTTGCTTTCGTACCTTGTCGTGAGCGTATCTCGAGAACCGTAGCTCCGTTTCTTGCGATCTTTATATGCATTTCCATCGATTTTGCATGATGCATCCATATTTGACATGTTCATGCATGTCTAAACAACTTAACATGAGGTTCTGTCCAGGTTCATTAATATACCAACTTGCATATGAAACTTGACTAGAATTGGGTTGCCATGTTTAAAACTTCATTAAATGGATCATGCATCATCTTGGTTGTGCATTGCACCTTGGTTGGTTATTTATTTGCTGTTTCTCTTGGGTAGACGCGAGTGTCGAAACTGAGTTCGAGGACCCTAGAGAGTACCACTACGAGGATCCCGCTACTTGTTCAGCTGAAGAACCAACAGGCAAGATGATCGTACCCGGATCCCAATACTATATTTGCTTGCTAGTTTATCGTTCTTATCATTACAATTGCGCTTCCTACCACATGATATCAGCCCCCATGTTGCCATGACAGCCTCTAACCTCCACATCCCAGCAAACCGTTGATTGGCTAAGTTACCGCTGCTCAGCCCCTCTTATAGCGTTCTTAGTTGCAGGTGCAGGTTGTTCCATGTGATAACATGGATTGGATATCACCATAAATTCTGTTATTTAACTTAATGCACATATATATCTGGTATTGGTGGAAGGCTTGGCCTTTTGCTAAGTGATTTGTTCCGCTCGTACCGTCATTAGTTCCTTGTTACCGGTGTTATGTTTTCCATATTTTGCGCTCCTAACACGCTTGGGGTTGTTATGGGGACCCCCTTGTTTATTCGGTTGAGATTAAAACTTGTCTGGCAAGACCCAACTTTGGTACTACTTTTGCTAATAACTAATGAACCTGCATAGGGCTTTGCAACCCCATGGATAATTTAATCAACCCCCGGGCCAGTGCTCCGCATGAGTGTTGGTCCAACCCAGAGCAGCTTATTAACGCCGCCCGGGGCAACTCGGTGATTGGCGTGGTAACCATCGCTCATCCGTCATGTCCTGAGACTGAGATACGCGGCTCTTATCGAGTTCGTCAACACGTCGAGTAGTCTTGCTGGATTTGTTTTACCTCTATCGAATGTCTTGCGTGTGGACTCTGACTTTCTTCAGGTTTACTCGAGGTGTTGGAATTCCGTTGGAATTACCGATGAAGATCACGAGATCCGTGGTCGAGGAATTCCTGCGGAGAGTGGTTATTTGTGATGGACTAGTTGGAGCACCCCTGCAGGGTTAAATCTTTCGAAAAGCCATGCCCGCGGTTATGTGGCAACTTGGATATTTGTTTAACACCGGTTCTAGCAAACTTGAAGTAAACTCTAATTAAAATACACCAACTGTGTGAGTAACCGTGACTGTCTCTGCCCGTGAACATGATCTGAGAGAGAACACGGTGGGGTTATGACTAACGTAAGCAGGTGTTCAGGATCTCTTAGTGATCATGTTAGAAATCGAACGATCGTCGTAGGCCACTCACTTTACATTCTTGCTATGTAAGTTAGCCACCATAAATGCTTAGAGCTGCTGCAGACTTAAACATCACCCCTTCCATCCTAAAGCTTATATAGTGTTGGCACCCGGGTTACTTGATAGCTGAGTCCTCTGTGGCTCACAGTTTACTACAACAATCCAGGTACAGGTATAGATGATTATGTTCAAGATGATCTTACGCAGCTGCAATGGGAGTATGATGAAGAGAGAGGACGCATGTATGTGACGTACCCCGACGATTAGAGGACCTGGTCGTGATCTTGGGAAGCTTGATAGTATCATCACATTTGTTTTTTTATCGTTTGTTTTCGTCCGTAGCCGGACCCTGTGTTCTCTTGATGTATGAACTGAGTGATATTGTAATTTAGCATGTGGCGAGTGTAAGCCAACTTTATATACTCTTCCCTTCAGTACATGTATGATGTGATGATGCTTATCTTGCTAACGGCAAGATGCGCTTCTATCCTTTGCGAGGACCTCGTGCCTCAAAACGGATAGGCGCGCATCTTGGGTGTGACAAGTTGGTATTCAGAGCCATACGACCATAGGAGCCTTTGCTTGTTCGAACTTGGCTGAGTTGTGTCTAGTAAAACTATTTTGAGTCTAGTAATCTCGGAGAGTAGGATTTTTTTACTCCTCTTCTTTGCTCTGGTGAGGTTTCCGACTTAGGAATTTTAATTCTACTCCTCTTCTCGCTCAATTTTTTTTAGGATCATGCGGGTATTTTTGAATCTATATGATGCCGATGTGACAGGGTTCTGTCTTGGTGCCTTCCGTCTGACTTGATTTCTTCCGGGGAGTTGAGCTCCAAGGAATGTTGGCACATCGTTATCATTCAGTTTCCTTGATATCTCAGGATGGAGAATGTTCGGAATTGCTTCAATACTTATCGTGGTGAGATAAGGTCGGAGTCACCCAGTACTGGGGAGGCGTCCGGGGTACCACCATGGTTTAGTATTGTTGTGAGTTCGAGGATTCGAGATTAGATGAGTTTGCGAAATGTCTTGAATTATGGTGTGGAAGGTTGCGGATGCAGTCGCAGTTGATTGCCTAGGGCAGGTTCCTGATTCCGCAACCCGAATCGCATAAACAAGAAAGTTTTCGGAAGTTCATAGGTGGGAAATCTTGTAGTCATCTAGGATCATCTTCTCCAGATGTATTGGGCATGTACATTTGTTCCGAGCACTTAGCTCAATACTTGTTGTGTTATTGCAAGTAGCTTATTATGTCTAATGATGTTATCATGATCCGAAGAAGCATTCTTACTAATTTTTCAGTAGGAATGCTATGTGTGTTGTTTAATTCTTTCAAGCATTTGATTCAGCTTATGTTTCATCTTATCAATGAGGTGCTGATGCGTTTTGTCCATCTTCAGAATGGCTCCACCAACTCGCAGCAATCCGGGTCGTGGTGAGGAGCAGACTGATGTTCCACCACCACCCCCGCCACCGCCTCCTCCGCCTCCTCCTCCAGAAGCTTGGCAAGCTGTGATGGCCGCGACCAATGCAAACACCCAGATGTTGCTCAGGCTTTTGCAAGAAAGGGAGCAGGGTCAGCAGGGTTTTCAAGGCAATTTTCAGAATCAGCTTCCGTTTGCGACACTCAATCAGTTCCTTGCCAACCAGCCCAAGTCTTTCACCTGTTGTGACCAGCCTTTCGATGCGGATGACTGGCTTCATGATATGAGCAAGCATTTTGAGTGCAGTAATGTCAGGCCAGAGGACTTTGTCAGATTTGCTTCTTTTCAGCTCAAGGGTCAAGCAGCTGATTGGTGGTAGCAGTACAAGGATTCCAGGGGTGATCGTGTTGTTACTTGGGATGATTTCCGTCGTGACTTTAGGGCTCATTACATTTCGACAAGCTTTGTTGAAGAGATGCGTGAGAAGTTCAGGCACCTGAAGCAGGAAAGGAAGTCAGTCTACCAGTACAACATTGAGTTCCAAAATCTAGCTCGTAATGCCAAGCAAGATGTTCCAGATGATAAGGCTATGATCTATCAGTTCCGAGGTGGTCTCAAGGATGAGCTTTTGCCAAGTCTTGTTCTCCAAGAGGCTCGTGAGTTCGATCAGTTCTACAACATGGCTTTGAAGGTGGAAGCAGCTCAGCTCAAGTTAGAGAACTCCAAGAAGCGTTCCAGGGATTCATATTCTTCTTCCAGCTCTCAGGTTGTTCCCAAGCAGGAGAAGTATTGGGCGCCAAATCCTCTTCCGTTCCGTCCTCAGCAGCAGCAGAAGCAGTTTGGTGGTCGTGGTTCTTCCCACCCACCCAACCCAGGTTTCCAGCAGAAGAAGCAGGTGTCCAAGGCTGTTCCTATTCCTCCTCCAGGCAATGTTCCTCCGCTCTCTGAGGTGACTTGTCACAAGTGTGGCCAGAAGGGTCACTATGCTAACAAGTGCAACCAGCGGCGTCTTCCGCCTCCTCCTCCTGTCAAGCCTCCAAGAAATGCTATGGTGAAGCATAATCCCAAGTCAGTCAGAGTGAATATGGTGAATGCAGCAGAAGCAGAGTAGTCCAGTGATGTGATTATGGGTAATCTCTCAGTTAATGATTTTCCTGCAAAAGTGTTATTTGATTCTGGTGCATTGCATTCATTCATATCCAAGCCTTTTGTCCATATGCATGAGTTTCCAGTGGAGCATTTAGCTAGTCCTTTTCGTGTGGTTTCTCCGGGCATGCGCATGAGTTCGCATATGATTGTTAAGGATGCTTCCATCAAGATGGGCAATTATTCTTTTCTGGCTTCTCCAATTGTTCTTGGGAATTCTGATATTGATCTCATTCTGGGCATGGACTTCCTAGCTATGAATAAGGCTTACATTGATTGTGAAGCTAAAGAAGTCAAGCTAACTCATCCTTCATAGGACGTGATTATATTCGCGGCTCGCGATGACACAGTCCGTCTCTTTGCTCTCAACGAGAAGGGTGAAATCTCGGCGATTTCTCAAATTCCGGTGGTTTGTGAGTATGAAGATGTCTTTCCAGAAGAATTGCCAGGAATGCCTCCGCACCGACCAGTCGAGTTCGTGATTGATCTCGAGCCCGGTACTGAACCGGTATGCAAGCGCCCGTATAAACTTGGCCCCGAAGAGCTGAAAGAGTTGAAGAAGCAGCTAGATGAGCAAGAATGTCTGGGTTTGATCAGGCCAAGCTCGTCTCCATGGGGTTGTGGAGTTTTGTTTGTCAAAAAGAAGGATGGCACAGATCGTCTTTGTTTGGACTATCGGCCATTGAATAAGAAGACAATCAGAAACAAGTACCCACTCCCTAACATCAATGAGTTGTTTGAACAACTGAAGGGTGCCAAAGTTTTCTCCAAGTTGGATCTTCGAATGGGTTATCATCAATTCCGCATTCGTGAAGAAGACATTCCCAAGACCGCGTTCAGGACGAGTTTTGGCTCAAATGAGTACACCGTGATGTCGTTTGGTCTTACGAATGCTCCTCCAACCTTCTCAAGGATGATGAATTTCATCTTCTCTCCCTTCAAGAATGAGTTTGTCTTGGTTTATCTTGATGATATTCTGGTGTTCTCGAAGACAGAAGAAGATCATGCAGAGCATCTCTGCCTTGTGCTTGACAAGTTAAGGGGACATCGGTTCTATGCCAAGTTTTCCAAATGTGAGTTCTAGCTTGATGAAGTGGTGTACCTCAGGCATGTCATATTTGCCGAGGGAATTAAAGTGCACCCTGAGAAAGTTGAAGCTATATTGAAGTGGGAACCTCCTCAGAACGTCAAGCAGCTTCGGAGTTTCCTCGGGCTTGCTAGCTATTGCAGAAGATTCGTGGAGAACTTTTATCAAATTGCCAAGCCTCTGTCAAATCTCCTCCAGAAGAGTGTCAAGTATGTTTGGTCTCCTGAGTGTGATGCAGCTTTCAATACGCTCAAGCAGAGACTGACTTCAGCTCCAGTTCTTGTTCCTCCGGAGAAGTCCAAGCCTTTCCAAGTTTTTTGTGATGCTTCTCTCCAAGGCCTTGGTGGTGTTCTTATGCAAGACAAGAAGATTGTGGCCTATACCTCGCATCAGTTGAAGCCTGCCGAGAAGAACTACCCCACACATGATCTTGACTTGGCGGCAGTTGTGCATGCTCTTATGACTTGGAGGCATTTGTTGTTGGGTAGACCAGTTGAGGTGTACACTGATCACAAGAGCCTGAAGTACATTTTCACTCAACCCAATCTCAATCTTCGGCAATCTCGTTGGGTGGAAATGCTTGAAGACTTCAATCCAAGCATTGAGTATACTCCTGGGAAAGCAAATGTCATTGCAGACGCGCTCAGCCGTAAGGAGTACTGCAATAGTCTGATCTTGAAGCCTTTTCAACCCGAGCTTTGTGAAGCCTTCCGCAAGCTCAACCTTCAAATGATTCCGCAAGGATTTCTTGCCAATCTTCAAGTCTCTCCGACTCTAGAAGGTCAGGTTCGCCAAGCGCAGCTGCTAGACGCTATGTTGAAGAATGTGAAGAAAGGTGTGGCCAAGAGCATTCCGAAGTATAAGTGCTTTCGTGTCGATGACAAAGATACCTTGTTCTTTGAGGACCGTCTTGTTGTTCCAAAAGGCGATCTCAAAAAGGTTATCATGGACAAAGCACACAATTCTCTTCTATCCATTCATCCAGGCAGTTCCAAGATGTATCACGACCTCAAGAAGACCTTCTGGTGGACTCGTATGAAACATGAAATTGCTCAGTTTGTCAACGAGTGCGATGTTTGCCGCAGAGTGAAGGCGGAGCATCAGCGTCCAGCAGGTCTTTTGCACCCTTTGCCTATCCCAGAGTGGAAATTCGATCACGTGGAGATGGATTCCGTAACTGGGTTTCCCAAGTCCAAGAGGGGCAACGATGCCATCCTTGTGGTTATCGACAAGTTGTCAAAAGTTGCTCATTTTCTGCCAGTCAACGAGTCTATTTCGGCAGCTCAACTTGCAGAGTTGTACACGTCAAGAATAGTATCTCTGCATGGCATTCCTCAACTCATCTCTTCTGACCGTGGAAGCCTCTTCACTTCCAAGTTTTGGGAGTCCTTCCAGACTGCTATGGGTACTAAGATCCGTTTCAGCATGGCATTTCATCCGCAGACAAGTGGTCAAGTTGAGAGGGTCAATCAGATTCTTGAAGATATGCTCAGAGCCTGTGTGATATCGTTCGGCATGAAGTGGGAAGACTGCCTTCCATATGCTGAATTCTCATACAACAATAGCTTCCAAGCTAGTTTAGGCAAGGCCCCGTTCGAGATTCTCCATGGCAGAAAGTGTCGTACCCCGCTTAACTGGTCTGAAACCGGTGAGCGTCAGATCTTGGGCAATGACATGATCACTGAAGCAGAAGAAATGTGCCATGTCATTCGTGAGAACCTCAAAGCAGCTCAGTCACGTCAGAAGAGCTATTATGATAGCAAACATCGGGATGTTTCCTTCCAAGTGGATGATCTTGTCTATCTCAATGTTTCTCCCATGAGAGGCACGCAGCGATTTGGGATCAAAGGGAAGTTGACTCCTCGTTTCGTTGGTCCATTCAAAGTTGTTGACAAGAGAGGTGGTCTTGCATATCAACTTGAGCTTCCTCCAAATTTTACAAACGTGCACGATGTCTTCCATGTTTCTCAGCTCCAGAAATGCTTCAAGACTCCAGAGCGAACCATTGACCTCCAAGACATCGATCTCCAAGCTGATCTTTCTTATCGTGAGCACCCAGTTGCAATTCTTGAAGAAACTGAGCGTAAGACTCGCAACAAGTCTATCAAGTTCCTCAAGGTGAAGTGGTCTCATCATTCCGACAAAGAATCTACTTGCGAACGTGAGGACCTGCTCCGTTCTGAATTTCCAGACTTCTTCTGTTCCTAGATCTCGGGTCGAGATCCTCATGTAGTGTGGGAGAGTTGTGACAGCCCAAGTGCCGTCCCTACCTTATTTGGCATGTAATCCATATGTATGAACCTTGTGTCATGAGCTATGAGATGTTTTGCTCCTTGTCATTCATGTGTTGTTCTTGCATTCATTCATTCATGCATCATGGCATCCCTCATTTCATCATCATGCCTTTTATGGTTTGCTTGTGTTTGTGGGTCTAGTATTGGATCATGTGCATGTGTATGTGCCTTGTGTTGTTTTGGCTTGAGAGTGGTAGATGGCTTGTGTGCATCTCTCCCTCTTCTACCTCCTTCTCCTCCTTCTCTATAAAACCCCTCTCTTTGCTTTTATTCCCTATATGATTACTTGGCAAAATTAAGTTGTTTTAAAAATCATTTAAAATTGTCCATGAGGTGGCCCTAATGTTGTTATTAATATTGGGAGTGATTCTTTTGTTATTTGAGTGTGTTTGGTTTTTGAAAAGCTATTAAACAGTGGCTGATTTATTAATAAAATAAAAAAAACTAACTTGTTAAATAATTCCATTTGACATTTTTATAAAAGAGGGCTTATTTTTCCTTCTCAAACTATATTTTTGTTTTACTTAAAATCTCCTTTTATTGCTCTGGGGTTTTTATTGTGTTGTGCCTGTTTATTTTAAAAGAAAACCCTGTTTTTCTGTTTAGTCTGTGAGAGAGAGTGCAGGTGGGCCGAGGCCCGGCCCAGCCGCATAGTAGACGGCCACCTGCTCCGTCGTCGTCCTCCGTCAGTGTTTCAGAGAGAGCCCGTCGCCCGAGCCGCCTTTTCTGTCGCTGTCACCGTCAGCCCCATAGTATTTAGTCCCCCCTCGGATTGCGTGCGTCCCCACCTAGGGTTCCTCTTCCCTCCGCCGCCGCCACAGCCCACCTCGAGTTGTCCTCCGCTCTCCCTCCTCTTTTCTTTCTCCCTGTCAAAGGTAGGATTCAGAGTGGTCAGTGAGCTCCGCCGGGTCTTCGTCGCCTTCGCAGCGCGCCTCCGGTGGCTCGTCGCCGCGTCCAGGATGGCATGGGGTGCGCGGGATCTCCTGCCGTTCCATTTCCATCGCTAGGGGCCTCGGAGGAGCCCTGCAGCGAGGAGCACGTCGTCGCCGGACGTCCTGCTCCGCCATCTTCTTCCCCTCCGTCACCACCGCATCCCCGCCTCTCCTTCCCCGTAGTCGCCGTCGATTCGCATCCGTCTCGATGTCGCCGAGCCCTAGGTGAGCCGCCGGTCCTCCGATGCCCTCCTCTCCTTGCCGTAGCCACGCAGTCGTCGCCGTAGTCGTGGTCGCCGCCGGTAATCGGGCGAGCACCTGCCGCTCGCCTCCATCCCCCTCGTCGCAAGATGAGCGCGGGAATGGATCCACTGTTCATTGCCGCGCGTGTAGATGCAGCTAGGGTCGCCGGAGACCCCGTATGTCACTAGAATCGCGCCGCCGTTTGCTCTGTCGCCGCTGCTCTGCTCGTTTCTTCAGTTTCGTGAGATATGTCTTGTGCGTGTGTTCAATAAGGCTACAACTCCCCTTCTGTTAAGACCCGAGCCAGTAGCCCAGTGGTAGAGCGCGTGTGTAGTGTCCTGGGGGTCAGGGGTTCGATCCCTCTTCTCCCCCCTTTTTGCTTCCTTTTTTTATATTCTTTCTTTCTTTCTTTTCTTTACTTGTGTGTATGTATGTATGTATGTATGTGTAGATTCAGGGTAGTGTATTTGTTTTTTTGTCATGTATATATGGTGGTGTGTGAGTGCCCTTGCATGTATACATGGATATGTGTGTGTATACACCTAGTGTATACATACACATATGTGTGTGTGTGTTAGTGTTGTGTGAGTGTGTGTGTGCATGTTTGCACATGCACTTGTGGTGTGTTCGTGTGGTGTATGTGTGTGTATGCACCCATGTGCATATACACCCATGTATGTGCTTGCATGTAATGTATGTATGTGTATGCTCGTGAGTGTGTGTGTGTGAGTCATATGTGTGTATGTGCCCTTGCACATACCGACATATGAGAGTAGTGGGTGAGTGCAAGCATAGTGTGGTGCTATGTGTGTGCATGTGTGTGTTTCAGATACACATACATGTGTAGGTGTGCTAGTGAGTGATATGTGTGGTGCACCTTGTAGTGTGTGCTTGGCACATGGGGTGTGCCATGTGATGTATGTGAGTGTGAGTGGTGTGTGTATGTCTACATACACTCATCCATGTGCAGTGTAGCTCCATGTGTAGGTTTTGCCTTATTTGAGCATATGAGCATGAATCATTCTCTAGCTAGGTTCTTCTTAGTATTTGATGATATGCCATATTAACATGTTACTAGGATGCTAATTAACCATTTCCAACATGTACTAATAGCCTACATGTCATTTTGGGTCCATTTTCTTGCATATGCATAAGTGACATAAGTCACCCATATCTTATAGGTCAAATTTCGACCTAGGTTTACTCCTACTTGCTCCAAACAAGTATAGGGGTATGAGTAATGCATTTGGGGTACTTTCAACTCAGGAATGCACCTGTGAAGTCAGATTTGACTTTGGGGCAACTTGACAAAACTGCATTTCTATGCTGTGATGCCCTTTTGTCCTTTTGATATGAATTAATCTATGCATGCTTTCAAGATCTTGCCAACATGAAGTTGTTAGTCAAAGTTGTGGGGAATGTACTAGTATTTTTTTTATTCATGTCATCTCAATAGATAAGTGGGAACCATGCTGTTTATCAAGCTACTTTGTGTTTCTGCCAACCTGCTCTATAAATGGCTGTCTGGAGAATCTGTTGTTATTGTTTTGCCATGTAGAGTGGGGTGTAGCTAGTGATGTGTTGTGAATTTGACCATGTTCAGTGTTAGGTATTTGTAGTAGATATTGTTATCTACCATCATGTTAATTTTCATGCCATTTGGAGCTTTCTAGCATATTCAAACAGTGCTGCTAACTTGCTACTTTGTTAACCCAGATTCCAGAAAAACTGGAATTTTCACAAAGTCCCTAAAAACATGTTTCATCATGCCTACTTGACTTGGTGTGTGTGTGTAGTTCTTATGCTGATTGCATAGTTGGATGAATTGGTGTGTGTGTGGTGTAGTTTATGTTCATGTCTTGTTTGTGGCTATAGGGTGCCTGTAGCTCTAGTTGTGAGCTTTTCAAATTGCTATGTTGTTGTTTTGTGACAGGTTGAGTGCTATGTTGTTTCGTGTGTTGTGGGAGCTATACTCCATGGAATTGAGTGATTCTTGAGTCTATTGTGATTGATTTTTCATCACCTATCCAATGGCTTCCTTGGAATGCCAAAAATTAGCCCAGGTATTTGGTGGTCTTGTGTTTTGCCTTCGTACCTTGTCGTGAGCGTATCTCGAGAACCGTAGCTCCATTTCTCGCGATCATTATATGCATTTCCATAGATTTTGCATGATGCATCCATATTTGCCATGTTCATGCATGTCTAAACAACTTAACATGAGGTTCTGTCCAGGTTCATTAATATACCAACTTGCATATGAAACTTGACTAGAATTGGGTTGCCATGTTTAAAACTTCATTAAATGGATCATGCATCATCTTGGTTGTGCATTGCACCTTGGTTGGTTATTTATTTGCTATTTCTCTTGGGTAGACGCGAGTGTCAAAACTGAGTTCGAGGACCCTGGAGAGTACCACTACGAGGATCCCGCTACTTGTTTAGCTGAAGAACCAACAGGCAAGATGATCGTACCCGGATCCCAATACTATCTTTGCTTGCTAGTTTCTCGTTCTTATCGTTACAATTGCGCTTCCTACCACATGATATCAGCCCCCATGTTGCCATGACAGCCTCTAACCTCCACATCCCAGCAAACCGTTGATTGGCTAAGTTACCGCTGCTCAGCCCCTCTTATAGCGTTCTTTGTTGCAGGTGCAGGTTGTTCCATGTGATAACATGGATTGGATATCACCATAAATTATGTTATTTAACTTAATGCACATATATATATATCTGGTATTGGTGGAAGGCTTGGCCTTTTGCTAAGTGATTTGTTCCGCTCGTATCGTCATCAGTTCGTTGTTACCAGTGTTATGTTTTCCATATTTTACGCTCCTAACACGCTTGGGGTTGTTATGGGGACCCCCTTGTTTATTCGGTTGAGATTAAAACTTGTCTGGCAAGACCCAACTTTGGTACTACTTTTGCTAATAACTAATGAACCTGCATAGGGCTTTGCAACCCCGTGGATAATTTAATCAACCCTCGGGCCAGTGCTCCGCATGAGTGTTGGTCCAACCCAGAGCAACTTATTAACGCCGCCCGGGGCAACTCGGTGATTGGCGTGGTAACCATCGCTCATCCGTCGTGTCCTGAGACTGAGATACGCGGCTCTTATCGGGTTCGTCAACACGTCGGGTGGTCTTGCTGGATTTGTTTTACCTCTATCGAATGTCTTGCGTGTGGACTCTAACTTTCTTCGGGTTTACTCGAGGTGTTGGAATTCCTTTGGAATTACCGATGAAGATCACGAGATCCGTGGTCAAGGAATTCCCGCGGAGAGTGGTTATTTGTGATGGACTAGTTGGAGCACCCCTGCAGGGTTTAATCTTCCGGAAAGCCGTGCCCGCGGTTATGTGGCAACTTGGGTATTTGTTTAACACCGGTTCTAGCAAACTTGAAGTAAACTGTAATTAAAATACACCAACTGTGTGAGTAATCGTGACTGTCTCTACTCGTGAACATGATCCGAGAGAGAACACGGTGGGGTTATGACTGACGTAAGCAGGTGTTCAGGATCTCTTAGAGATCATGTTAGAAATCGAACGATTGTCGTAGGCCACTCACTTTACATTCTTGCTACGTAAGTTAGCCACCATAAATGCTTAGAGCTGCCGCAGACTTAAACATCACCCCTTCCATCCTAAAGCTTATATAGTGTTGGCACCCGGGTTACTTGATAGCTAAGTCCTCTATGGCTCACAGTTTACTACAACAATCCAGGGACAGGTAGAGATGATTATGTTCAAGATGATCTTACGCAGTTGCAATGGGAGTATGATGAAGAGAGAGGACGCATGTATGTGACGTACCCCGACGAGTAGAGGACCTGGTCGTGATCTTGGGCAGCTTGATAGTATCATCGCATTTGTTTTTTTATCATTTGTTATCGTCCGTAGCCGGACTCTGTGTTCTCTTGATGTATGAACTGAGTGATATTGTAATTTAGCATGTGGCGAGTGTAAGCCAACTTTATATACTCTTCCCTTCAGTACATGTATGATGTGATGATGCTTATCTTGCTAACGGCAAGATGCGCTTCTATCCTTTGCGAGGACCTCGTGCCTCAAAACGGATAGGCGCGCATCTTGGGCGTGACATCACAAGAGGACCAGACACATAAAGCGACGCTTCAACTCCATCCGCGATTACATCATGGAGAAAGACATAAATATTTGCAAAGTGCACACGGATCTGAATGTTGCAGACCCGTTGACTAAACCTCTTCCAAGGGCTAAACATGATCAACACCAGAACTGCATGGGTGTTCGATTCATTACAATGTAAATCACATAGTGGTGTGAACTAGATTATTGACTCTAGTGCAAGTGGGAGACTGTTGGCAATATGCCCTAGAGGCAATAAATAAAGTGTTTATTGTTGTATTTCCTTGTTCATGATAATCGTTTATTATCCATGTTATAATTGTATTAATTGGAAACATGGATACATGTGTGGATACATAGACAAACACAATGTCCCTAGTATGCCTCTAATGAACTAGCTCGTTGATCAAAAGATGGTTAAGGTTTCCTAGCCATGGACATGAGATGCCATTTGATAACGGGATCACATCATTAGGAGAATGATGTGATGGACAATACCCAAACTACAAACGTAGCTTATGATCATGTCAGTTTATTGCTACTGTTTTCTGCATGTCAAGTATATGTTCCTATGACCATGAGATCATGCAACTCACAGATATCGGAGGAGTACCTTGTGTGTATCAAACGTCGCAACGTAACTGGGTGACTATAAAGGTGCTCTACAAGTGTCTTTGAGGGTGTTTGTTGAGTTGGCATGGATCAAGACTGGGATTTGTTACTCCGTGTGAAGGAGAGGTATCTCAGGGCCCACTCGATAATACAACATCGCGGGACGCACAACGATTTGGATCGTGAAGACGTTCGACTATACCAACTGCGTTTCTTAATGCTTCCCGCTTAGCGATCTACAAGGGTATGTAGATCCACTCTCCCTCTCGTAGATGCTCATCACCATGGATAGATCTGCATGTGCGTAGGAAATTTTTTGTTTCCCATGCAATGTTCCCAACATGGATCTCTCGGGAACGGAGGCTTCCGGCAGCGGAAAAGTATTTTCGTGGCTCTTTCTGATGTTGTGGGAATATTTGGGTATTTATAAGCCAAAGAATAGGGTTAGGAGACCTGCCACAAGGCGACAAGCTTGCTAGGCGCGACCAAGGGCCCCATGCCTAGCAGGCTTGTGGTACCCTGGCACGTCCCCTGACATGCACTCCAAGCTTGGATGACTTGTTTCCTTCCAGAAAAATTCCTTCCGAAGGTTTTATTCCGTTTGGACTCCATTTAATATTCCATATCTGCAAAACTCAAAAACAAGGAAAAAAACTGGCACTTGGCTCTAGATTAATAGGTTAGTCCCAAAAATAATATAAAATAGCATACTAATGCATATAAAACATGCAAAACAGATAATATAACAACATGCCATTATAAAAAAATTATACATACGTTGGAGACGTATTAGCATCCCTAAGCTTAATTCCTGCTCATCCTCGAGTAGGTAAATGATAAAAACAGAATTTTTGATGTGGAGTGCTACCTAACATATTTATCCAAGTAATATTCTTTATTGTGGCATGAATATTCAGATCCGTAAGACTCAAAACAATAGCTTAATATCGATATAGAAACAATAACATTTCAAGCATACTAGCAAAGCAATTGTTTCTCTTCAAAATATAATGGCAAAATAAAGTTATCCCTACAATATCATATGGTCTGGCTATGCTCCATCTTCCCCACACAAAGTATTTACATCATGCACAACCCTAATGAAAAGTCAAGCAATTGTGTTTCTTCAAAATGTAATGGCAAAAGAAAGCGATCCCTACAAAATCATAATGTCCGACTATGCTCCATCTTCCCCACACAAAGTATTTATATCGTACACAACCTCGATGACAAGGCAAGCAATTGTTTCACACCTTTTATGTTCTCAAACCTTTTCAACTCTCACGCAATACATGAGCGTGAGCCATGGATATATCACGATAGGTGGAATAGAATATGGTGGAGGTTGTGAAGAAAAATGAGAAGATAGTCCACATCAATTAGGCGTATCAACGGGCTATGGATATGCCCATCAATAGATATCAATATCAGTGGGTAGTGGTTGCCATGCAATGGATGCACTAGAGCTATAAGTGTATGAAAGCTAAAAAAACTAAGTGGACGTGCATCATGAAGAAAAATATTCCACTAGCTATATGAAAGTGACAAAATAGGAGACTCTCTATCATGAACATCATGGTGCTACTTTGAAGCATAAGTGTGGCAAATGGTAGTAGCAGTGTCCCTTCTCTCTTTTCTCTCATTTTTTTGTTGGGCATCTAAGGCCTCTTTTATTCATTTTTTTATTTGGGCTTTGCTGGCCTCTTTTATTTTTCATAAAGTCCGGACTCTCATCCCTACTAATAAGGGAATCATAGATTACATCATACTTTCCTCACATGGGACATGCTCTATAATGAAAATCATCACATTTTTATTTACTTACAACTCAAAAGGAAAATTACAACTCGACACCTATTACAAAATATGGCTCTATATGCAATATGGAAGTGATGGTGCATGTCATAAAAAGGAAACGGTGGAAGTTGCATGTCAATATATCTCGGAATGGCTATGAAAATGCCATAATAGGTAGGTATGGTGGCTGCTTTGAGGAAAGATATATGGTGGCTGTTTTGAGGAATGTATAAGGTGGCATTTTTGAGGAAGGTATATGGTATACCGGCAAGAGTTGCGCGGTAAATAGAAAGGCGAACAAAAGTGGAAGTGTGAGAGTACGCATAATCCATGGACTCAACATTAGTCATAAAGAACTCACATAATTATTGCAAAAGTCTATTAGTCATTGAAGCAAAGCATTAAACACATGCTCCTAGGGGGTAGGTTGGTAGGGGTTAACCATCGCGCGCCCCCAACCCCCACACAAAGGACGACAATCTATAAACAACTCATGCTCCGACTTCCTTACATAACGGTTCACCATACGTGCATGCTACGAGAATCACAAACATTTACACAAGTATTTTTACTAAATCAAAACTTACTTCCTAACATGTCTCTTAACATTACCTTCTTTATATCTCAAAACTTTATGCAAGGAATCAAACTTCTCATAAATACTAAATGCACTTAATATGGAAGTTTTTATTATATCGCTTTTGGATGCCTATACTATTAGGAATAAATTCATAACCTATACCAATTACCATGCTGTTTTTAGGAACTCTGAAAATAATATATGTGAGGTACGAGAGTTCAAGTATTTCTATAAAACGGAAACACCACCATGCTCTAAAAGATATAAGTGAAGCATATAGAGCAAAATTGCCCAACTCAAAAGATATCACTGAAGCACAAAGAGTATTCTAATAAATACACGATTCAGCGTGTCTCTCTAAAAATATGTGTGCAGCAAATATGATTAGGGAGAACTAACAAGCAAAGACTCATATCATACAAGACACTCCAAGCAAAAGACATATCATGTGGTGAATAAAAATATAGCCTCAAGTAAATTTACCGATGGATTGAAGACGAAAGAGGGGATTCCTTCCAGGGCATCCCCAAGCTTAGGCTCTTTGGCATCCTTTAATATGGCTTGGGGTGCCTAGGGCATCCCCAAGCTTAGGATCTTGCCACTCCTTATTCCATAGTCCATCCAATCTTTACCCAAAACTTGAAAACTTCACAACACAAAACTTAACAGAAAACTCGTGAGATCCGTTAGTATAAGAAAATAAATCACCACTTTAGGTACTGTTGTGAACTCATTATTTATTTATATTGTTGTTATACCTACTGTAATCTAACTTCTCAATGGCTCACACCACATGATACAACCCATATATTCATCAAAATAGGCAAACAACTCAAAGAAAACAGAATGTGTCAAAAACAGAACATTCTGAAGGAATAAGGAAACTTTGTATACTTATGTAACTCAAAAAATTCTGAAAAATTAGGATGACCTGGGAAATTTATATATCCATCTTTTGTAAAAATGCCAGATCAATTACACTCTCTGAAAATATTATAAAATTCCTGGGCAGAGCGCAAAAGTTTCTGTTTTTCAGCAAGAGCAAATCAACAACTATCATAGATCACCCCAAAGGTTTTACTTGGCTAAAACATGAATTAAAACAATAAAACACAATGAATACAGAAGTAATAATGTGGGAAACACTCAAAAATAGAAGCAAAAATAGAACACAAAAATAAAATGGGGTTGCCTCCCAACAAGCGCCATTGTTTAAGGCCCCTAGCTAGGCATAATGATTTCAATGATGCTCACAAAAAATACTAATTGAAATATGCAAGAAAGCATCATGAATCTCATGACAAGCACTTTTAAGTCTAACCCACTTCCTATGCATAGGTATTTTGTGAGCAAACAATTTATGGGAACAAGAATCACTTAGCATAGGAAGGCAAAACAAGCATAACTTCAAAACTTTGAACACATAGAGAGGAAATTTGATATTATTGAAATTACTACAAGCATATGTTCCACCCTCATAATAATTTGCAGTAGAATCATGAAGGAATCTCACAATATAACTATCACATAAAGGATTCTTTTCATGACCAATTATAGCATACGTGTCATCATCAAAACTTGGGGAACAAAAAATATCATCTTCATCAAGCATAGCATGCCCAAGCTTGTGGTTTTGCATATCATTAACATCATGGATATTCAGAGAATTCATACTTACAACTTGGCCATCATGATTTTCATTCAAGGAACTATCATGAATCACCTTATAAATTTCTTCTTTCAACACTTCATCAAAATTTTCAGATTCATGATTTTCAAACAAAACTTCATAAAGATAATCGAGTGCACTCAACTAACTAGCAATTGGTTCATCATAATTTGGATTTTTGAAAAGATTGTCAAGTGGATGAGGATCCATATAAATAGATTTTTAGCAAGCGAAGATGCAAGCAAATAGAAGGCACATGGTAACACAATCAAACATAACAAACAAGAGATCTGATGAGAAAAAGGCAAGCGAAAGAGAAAGGGCGAATAAATCGGCAACTTTGTGAAGTGGGGGAGAGGAAAGCAAGAGGCAAAAGGCAAATAATGTAAATGCAAGAGATGAGTTTGTGAAGTGTACTTGGTAGGCTTGATGTGTACCCTCCCCGGCAATGGCGTCAGAAATTGGCAAGTATATGGGAGAGATATTGTCTTAACTTCCTATGTTTCCTCCCCGGCAACAGCGCGAGAAATCCTTCTTGCTACCTCTTGAGCATGCGTTGGTTTTCCCTTGAAGAGGAAAGGGTGATGCAGTGAAGTAGATAAGTATTTCCCTCAGTTTTTGAGAACCAAGGTATCAATCTAGTAGGAGGAACAAGCAAGTCACCAATGGATGCACCTACACAAATAATCAAACTCTTGCACCCAACGCTATAAAGGGGTTGTCAATCCCTTCACGGTTATTTGCAAGGATTAGATCCGATAGAGATAGATGTAATGAGTGTGGAAAGTAAAAGGTAAATAAATTGCAGCAAGTATAGATCTGAAAATATATGATGGAAAATAGACCTAGGGGGCATAGGTTTCACTAGAGGCTTCTCTCTTGAAGGAAAACATCATGGTGGGTAAACAAATTACTGTAAAGAAATTGGTAGAAAAGCGAATAATCATGTAGTTATCCAAGGCAATGATCATGCATATAGGCATCACGTCCGTGAGAAGTAGACCAAAATGATTCTGCATCTACTACTATTACTCCACACATCGACCGACTCCTGCCTGCATCTAGAGTATTAAGTTCATGAAGAACAGAGTAACACATTAAAAAAGATGACATGATGTAGAGGGATAAACTCAAGCAATATGATGAAAACCCCATCTTGTTACCCTCGGTGGCAACAATACAATATGTGCCTCTCTACCCCTACTTTGTCACTGGGTGAGGACACCTCAAGATTGAACCCAAAACCAAGCACTTCTCCCATTGCAAGAATTACCAATCTAGTTGGCCAAACCAAACCAATAACTCAAAGAGACTTGCAAGGATATGAAATCATGCATATAAGAAATCAGAGGAGATTCAAATAAGATTCATGGATAATCTGAACATAAACTCACAATTCATCGGATCTTGACAAACACACCACAAAAGAGGATTACATCGGATAGATATCCATGAAGAACATGGTATTGAAGATCAAAGAGAGAGAAGAAGCCATCTGGCTACTAGCTATGGACCCGTAGGTCTATGGTGGACTACTCACGCATCATCGGAGGGGCAATGGAGTTGATGTAGATGCCCTCCGTGATCGAAACCCCCTCCGGCAGATTACCGAAAAAGGCTCAAGATTGGATCTGTCGGGAACGGAGCCTTCCGACGGCGAAAAAGTATTTTCATGGTTCTTTTTTATGTTGTGGGAATATTTGGGTATTTATAGGCCAAAGAATAGGGTTAGGAGACCTAGCAGGCTTGTGGCGCCCTGGCACCTCCCCTGACGTGCACTCCAAGCTTGGATGACTTGTTTCCTTCAATAAAAATTCCTTCTGAAGGTTTTATTCCGTTTGGACTCCGTTTAATATTCCATATCTGCAAAACTCAAAAACAAGGAAAAAACAGAAACTGGCACTTGGCTCTAGATTAATAGGTTAGTCCCAAAAATAGTATAAATAGCATATTAATGCATATAAATCATCCAAAACAGATAATATAATAGGATGCCATCATAAAAAATTATAGATACATTGGAGACGTATCAGCCACCCTTAGTGACAAATAGGAAAGCGCGCTCGTTACCTTCGTGTGGGTGAATGTCGATGTGTTTGCTTGGCAACCATCTGACATCCCTGGTGTTCCCAGGGTGGTACTTGAGCACCACCTTGATGTTTGCCCTCATGCCAGGCCCATCAAGCAAAAGGTTAGAAAGCAAGCCTTGGAGCGGCAACAGTTCATCGCCGAGGAGATCAAGAAGCTTGAAGCAGCTGGTTTGGTCAAAGGAGTGTTGCATCCAACTTGGTTAGCCAACCCGGTAGTGTTGTGCAAGGCGAATGGGAAATGGATGCTTTGCATTGATTTCACTGACTTGAACAAAGCATGCCCGAAGGAGCCTTTTACCTTGCTACGCATCGATTAGATTGTTGATTCCACTTCCGATGTGACTTGCTTTCCAGCTTGGACGCATACTCCGGATTCCACCTGATATTCATGGCCAAGAAAGATGAGGAAAAGACCGCATTCATCACTCCGTGTGGAACGCATTGTTTTGTACGTATGCCCTTCAGGTTGAAGACCGCTGGTTCTAGCTTTGCAAGGGTCGTACAGATTGGATTTGAACCTCAGTTGCACAGAAACATGGAAGCTTACATGGATGACATAGTCGTCAAACCAGAGATGAAGAAACTCTCATTCAAGACTTGGAAGAAACTTTTACGAACTTGCGCAAGATCAATTTGAAGCTCAACCCTAAGAAATGTGTGTTTGGTATCCCATCCGGCAAGCTACTCTGGTTCTTTGTATCTCACTGGGGGATAGAGGCCAATCCCGACAAGAACAAAGCAATCGAGGAGATACAAGCACCCAAGTCCGTCAAGTTCGTAAGACACTTGGCCGGATGGATTGCCGTGTTGAGTAGGTTCATCTCCAAATCCGCTGAACACGCCCTGCCATTTTTCAAGATTTTGAAAAAGGCTGGCCCGATGAAGTGGACCTCGGAAGCAGAAGTAGCGCTACAAGATCTGAAAACTTACCTTTCCTTTGCTCCCACCTTGGTCGAGCCTAAACCGCAAGAACCGTTGCTACTATACTTGGCGGTAACGAATCAAGTTGTTACTGAAGCGCTGGTGGCGCAACGAGATGTGGATGAAGATGCAGTCGTTGCGACTGATTTCACTCGGCGTGGAACCGAAGCATTTGCGGCAATACCTGATACAAACCAAGGAGAACCTAAGCAAGCGGATGAAGGCAGTTTGAAGGAAGTGGAAAGAACAAAGTGGTGCAGTGGCTAGTATGCTCTGTCAGTTGCTTGTTACAAGGGGTTAGGTCAAGGAACTCTGGAGTGCAAAAGCTGATCTTCGGCCTTATAATGGCCTCGAGGAAATTGCGCCACTACTTCCAAGGCAACGAGATCACACTTGTCATCTTCTTAACGCTGCAGCTTATGTTGAGGAACCCCGAAGCCACTAGCAGGATAGTTGAGTGTGCGGTAGAGCTGTCAAGTTTTGGTTTGAAGTATGAGAGCATTCCACAATTTAGAGCAGGGCGTTGGAGGAGTTCATTGCGGAATGGATGCCCACGCCAAACGAAGAGGTTCCAGAAACAATTCTCCCTGACAAAGAAGCGCCTAAGGAATGTATCATGTATTTTGATGGTGCTTTCTCGCTTCAGGGCACCGGAGCAGGCGTGCTCCTCATCGGCCCCACCGAAGAGCATCTAAATTATGTGGTTCAAATGCATTTTCCCCGGGAGGAGGCCACCGACAACACTGCTGAGTATGAGGGGCTCCTTGCTGGACTCAGAATCACAATGGAGTTGGGAATCAAGAAACTGACCATCCAAGGAGATTCTCAATTCGTGGTGAAACAAGTCGACAAAGATTATCAGAGTCTGTTGATGGAAGCATACATGGAAGAGGTGAGGAAGCTGGAGGAGCACTTCAATGGATTGCAAGCATAGCATGTGTCACGTGTAGAAAACAGCATCGATGATCGTCTATCAAAGTGTGCCATGCAAAAGCTTCTAGTGGAACCAGGAAATTATGTCCTCCATCTCACTCAGCCATCAGTATCCCCGTCAACGATGACTAGGAAAAGGAGAAAGCTGAACTCTGGCAAGCATTTCCCAGCAGAGCTTCCTAAAGCCGCTGGTAAAGAGGCTGCCGGGGACACTCTCATTTTGGTTGGTGAGCAGCTCCCTCCTATAGAACCCCAAGTTCTTGCGGTCGAGGCAAGTGCTCCCACAAACGAGGAGATGCCTTTAGTCCTCGTTGTCGAGCCATAGGCTCCAGCTTGGGCACAACACATAGTCCACTTCCTTCCAACAAGAGAACTTCCCGAAGAGCAGGAAGAAGCTGAAAAAGTAGCGCGTTAGTCAAGTATGTACCATTTTGTCGATGACACTCTCTATAGAAAAAGATGAAATAGTGTGAAATTGAGGTGCATTCCCCGAGAAGATGGACTGATGCTGTTGGGAGATATTCATAGAGGCATATGTGGGTCTCACATTGGATCAAGGGCCCTTGCCGGAAAAGCCTTCAGGCAGGGTTTCTATTGGCCCACTGCCCTCCAAGATGCAAATGAGCTAGTCACCAAGTGTGAAGCCTTCTAGTTCCATTCCAAGAACATTCATCAACCAGTGCAAGATTTCCAGACGATCCCTTTATCCTGGCAATTCTCGGTTTGGTGGCTCGATATTTTGGGCCCCTTTCCCCGTGCTGTTGGGGGCTTTGAATTCTTGTTTGTAGCAATTGATAAGTTAACAAAGTGGCCTGAGGTGTAACCAATGAGAAAGATGACCGCGCAGTCGGCTGTCTCATGAAAGGACTAGTGTGCCATTTTGGAGTGCCCAGCAGGGTGATCACCGATAACGACACCCATTTCACGAGCCGCACCTTTATGCAATACATACAAAGCCTTGGAAGCAAGGTCTCCTTCGCCTCTGTTGCCCACCCAAGAAGCAACGGGCAAGTCTAGAGGATGAATGATGAAGTTTTGCGTGGGATCAAGACAAGAACTTTCAATAGACTGCGAAGAGGCGGCAAGCGCTGGATAGATGATCTGCCGGTGGTCCTTTGGTCCCTCAGAACGACACCAAATTGAGCTACCGGCCAGCCGCCCTTCTCCCTAGTGTATGGGGCGGAAGTAGTTCTCCCCAAGGAACTCATATACGGGTCATCTCGAGTACTAGCCTACGATGAAGTAGAGTAAGAGCAGCTACGGCATGACGATGCCATGGTCCTCGAGGAAGATTGTGTCCGGGCCGCTATGCATGCTGCATGCTACCAGCAAGCCGTGCACCACTATCATAGCCATAGGGTCCACGCCCGGAGCCTTGAGGAAGGCGGCCTTGTCCTTAGGCGCGTTCAGTCCGCCAAGGGTACCAACAAGTTGACGCTGAAGTGGGAAGGCCCTTACCGGGTAGCACAAGTCACCAGACCCGGCGCAATCCGTATAGAGACCGAAGATGGCATCAAAATACTTAACTCATGTAATATTGAGCATCTTCGTAAGTTTTACCCATAAGGCGCGGTTGCCGAGCTCAGCCCCCGGCAACCACCTTTTGTACAAGCCTTGCCGCAACGCATGTAACCCTTTGTACAGAGCCAGACGCAGACCCTGTGCAAGCAATAAATAAAGCTAGGCATTGCCACATACCATCGAACTGCATGTTTACTATGTATTTTTATGTTGCAATGTTATTACTCTTATGTTTTAGAAATTTGCTAGAGTACTTGATGAGCCTGTGATCCTTGTTACCTCATTCTTTCTCTCTCCAGAGGACAGAGGACTCTTTCCCTGCATGTTTGATCGTTAGGAAAACTAGGAAGAAGGGCAAAGAAACAAGGACGAGGGCCCGTCGTACTCTAGAAAGGGATACTTTCTGAAAAGATAAGTCTAATCACGTATTCCATGCCTTGTGCCATTTGCTCCCTTAAGGAAACCCGTACTATCCTTTTGACCGTGTACAATGGAATCCTTCACGCAATGGAAACCCTTAACGGGACGAGTCGTCAACGAGCTCCCGCCACTTATCGGCTCTAGGGGGCCATGCCAATACTGACAAGGAGCCTTGCCGGGTTACGATACCAGCCTGCTCCTGGGGGATGGCTTCCCCTTTGGCACTCGCGGTTGGTACTGACCCGACAAACACTTCTGTGCGGCACGGACATACATGCTGACACATTATAAACAAAGGGAAAAGGGGATAGTACCCTAGGAAGAGAAATAGCATTCTTTCATTCATTTTTCGGCACAAAATGGATAGAGATACATTAGAGGATGCCCATTTAATAACTCTTTATTTGAATTTCTCCCCTAGGAACAAGCTACAAAAAGGAGAAAGGACGAAAGGAGGGCCTAAGCAGAAGCCCAGCCTGACCCCGTCAGGATTAGCAGAGCGCTGATACGTCTCCAACGTATCTCCTTTTCCTAACACTTTTTCTCTTGTTTTGGACTATAATTTGCATGATTTGAATGGAACTAACCCAGACTAACGCTGTTTTCAGTAGAACTACCATGGTGTTGTTTTTGTGCAGAAATAAAAGTTCTCAAAATGGGACGAAACTTTTTGGAGATTTATTTTGGAATATTTGAGGAATTATGGAGCCAGAAGCTACCGGTGAGAGGGTCCAGGGTGCCCACGCTCCACCAAGGCGTGCTAGCCCCCCTAGCATGGCGTGGTGGAGGGTGGACACCTCGTGGGTCCCCCGAACCTAATTACGACGCTATAAAATCACATATTTTCGGGGGGAAATCAGAGAGAAGGAATTATCATGTTTCACGATACGGAGCCGCCACGGGAAGGTAGGACAAAACATGTCATGCAAGTTCTTTTCCATAAGCACGTATGACTATATACGAAATACATGCCTCCATTACATTGACGAACTGGAGCTAGTTCTGTGTCGCCCTAGGTTATGACTGCTATATGATGAATATCATCCAACGAATACACCGATCCAGTGCCTATGATCTCGCTAAGTTACTACTACTTATGTTACTATTGCACTTTCTATAAAACTACTACTTCTACTGCTACTGCTACTATTACCGCTACTGTTATTGCTACTACTGCTATCAAACTATCATACTACTGTGCTACTGATCACTTTGCTGCAGATATTTATCTCCAGGTGTGGTTGAATTGACAACTCAACTGCTAATACTCTCAAATATTATTTGGCTCCCCTTGTGTCGAATCTATAAATTTGTGTTGAATACTCTACCCTCAAAAACTGTTGTGATCCCCTATACTTGTGGGTTATCAAGAACTTTTTCTGGTGTCGTTGCTGGGGAGCATAGCTATATTTTTTGAGTCACTTGGGATCTATATCCACTTATCACTATGAAGAATACGAAGGATACAAAAACCAAGATCGCCCGCTCTCGTACGAGAGGAGTTAAGGAATTGCCATCTAGCTCTGCTTTTGATTCACCTACTCTTTTGAATCAGCTTGTTACACCATCACCTATTGATCGTCCTAAAATGCTTGATGATTCTACTTCTGAAATTTATGATGATACTATTGTTACAAGTGCTAAAACTGTGCCACTGAATGAATTACTTGATGCTCATCTCGCTAAAGCTAGAGAACTTGAAAATGTTGAAACTGATGAAGATTTTGAATCACCTTCTACTCATCGCTCTCCTAGTTTTGAAATTCCTGAAATACCTGAAGGTTATGCTTTGGATGAAGGAATAGCTAGAGAGATTCTTGCTTGTGAGCATAGAAACGATGTTAAGAAATTACTATGCAAGTATAAAGAAAAGACTTTGAATGCTAAAAATGAAATGTGATCCTAAGTTTGCTACTTCACCTATGTTTGTTACCTATATGGATTATGAATTCTCTGTCGACCCAGAGTTGATTACTTTGGTTGAATCTGATCCTTTTCATGGTTGTGAAACTAAAAATGTGGTAGCACATCTTACTAAGCTGAATGATATAGCCACCCTATTTACTCATGATGAGAAGATACACTACTATTACATTCTCAAATTATTACCGTTCCCATTAAAGGGTGATGCTAAGATATGGTACAATACTATTACTCCTTGTTGTGTGCATAGTCCCCATGATATGATTTACTACTTCTCTGAAAAATATTTTCCTGCTCATAAGAAACAAACTGCCTTACAGGAAATATTTAACTTTGTGCAAATTGAAGAAGAGAGTCTCCCACAAGCTTGGGGGAGGTTTCTCCAATTTCTTAATGCTTTGCGTAATCATCCACTTAAGAAACATGAAATACTTGATATCTTCTATAATGGACTAACTAATGCTTCTAGGGACTTCCTAGATAGTTGTCTTGAGCAAGCTGAGGAATTATTGAATAGTATATTGAATAATTACGATGATTGGACTCTCCCTAAACCACCAATTGAACCTACTCCGAAGAAGAGTGGTATATTGTTTCTTAGTCATGAAGATATGCAGGAGGCAAAGAAATGCATGAAGGAAAAAAGGTATTAAGGCTAAGGATGTTAAGAATTTACCACCTATTGAAGAAATACATGGGCTCAACACACCACCACCTCCGCAGGTGTTAGAGGTAAATTCTCTATTGAAGTTTGATGAAGGTGATATTCCTTACAATAAACATCCTAGGCAATGCTAATATGAGTTTGATAACTACATTATGAAACAGGAGCACTTCAATGCAAATGTTTGAAACATTTTAAATATAATTCTGATATGATTGCTCGCTTGAGTGACTTGTTATTTAGATTCAGTAATGATGTTAGAGGTGTAGGAAAACATGCCTCTATGGTTCAAACTTAGTTAGAACAAGTTTCTAAATCTCAAAGAGAATTGCTTGATGAAATTAATAATAATATGAATGATCATGCTATTAGAGTAGTGACTAGAGGAGGTAGAATGAACCAAGAATCCGTTTATCCGGAAGGTCATCCTAAAATAATTGAACAAGACTCTCAAGGAATTAATACTGATACACCTAGTTCTTCTAAGAAGAAAAAGAAATAGAAAAATGATAGGACTTTGCATGCTTCTAGTGAACCTGAGATAGAAAGCCTCTTGATAATGATAAAGATGTTCATGAGGATACTCAACCTAATAATGATAAAGAACCAGAGAATGATGTAGACGTATAACCTGCTGTTGATCTTGATAACCCACAACCTAAAATAAAAGATATGATAAAAAAAACTTTGTGGCTAGAAAACATAGTAAAGAAAGAGAGCCATGGGTTCAAAAACCCATGCCTTTTCCACCTAAACCATCTAAGAAAAAGGATGATGAAGAATTTGAATGCTTTGTTGAAATGATTAGGCCAGTCTTTTTGCGTACCTGCTTAATAGATATCTTAAAGGTGCCTCCTTATGCTAAGTACATGAAAGACATCATCACTAATAAAAGAAAAATACCTGAAGTTAAAATCTCCACCATGCTTGCTAATTATTCTTTTAAGGATGGAGTACCTAAGAAACCTGGAGATCCTGGAATATCAACTATACCTTTTCTCCATAAAAAGAAATTATGTCAAAACTGCTTTGTGTGATTTAGGACCTCGTGTTAGTGTTATGCCTTTCTCTTTATATAAAAGATCTGATATGAATAAACTCACACCTAATGGAATATCATTGCAAATGGCTCATAAATGAACTGCCATACCTATCGGTATTTGTCAGGATGTGCCCGTTGTTGTTGCAAATGTTACTATTTTAATGGACTTTGTTATTCTTGAGATGCCTGAGGACGACAACATGTTGATTATCCTTGGTTGACCCTTTTTGAACACTTCAGGGGCTGTTAATGATTGCAATAAAAGCAAGGTGAATTTTCATATCAATGGTAATGAGCATACAATGCACTTTCCGAAGAAACAATTTCAAGTGAATGGTGTGAATGTTATAGAAACTTCTTCGATAATCAGTATTGGAAGCTTTCAATTACCTCTACCTACTATCAAAAAGAAATATGATATTATTGTGGTTGGGGATATGCATATCCCCATTGAGGTAACCTAGTGTTTTACAAAAGTTCTTCGATTTCATGCTAATTTAAAGTGGTTGTTAATAAGACTTGATCAACCTTATTAATGAATCATTTTTGAGAAGTATGAAGTTGATGAATTCAGTAAACACAACTCTCTGTATCTAATTTTTATTTTCTGTTTATCCTAGTTAAATAAAATAAAATACCACGCTTTTCCAGTTTTCTCTAATTTTTCCGTGCAATAAAAATGACCCAAAAATAAAAGTTCTTAGAATGCCCTGGAAATTTAACATGATTTTTTTCTATTTTTTCTGATTTTTTGGACCAAATAATACCAGAGGGGGGGTGCACCAGGTGTCCACGCTCCACCAGGGCGCGCTAGACCCCCTTAGCACAGCCTTGGAGAGGGTGCCTCCCTGGTGGGTCCCCTCACTTATCTCTTTAGCCCATGTCATCTCCTTCCTCCTGAAAAATCACCATTGCTATCTCCCTCGTGTTCTTGCTCAAGAACCCGTGGATTTTGATCTCTTTGCTCAAAGCTCTATTTCCGAAACTGTTTTAGGGGATTGCCTCTCAGTATGTAACTCCCCCATTGCTCCAATTTGTTTTTCAATTAGTGGTTTATTTTCAGAATAATTAGCTACTCTTGGTGCTGCTGTAGATGAGCTTCATGTTGAATTCTTATAGTTGTAAGTGGTTTGAATGCTTGTTATGGTCTCTATGCATCCCTAGGAGTAGTTGCTAGCAATCTTATTTAGTTTTGTTAACAAATTTTTGTGTCACAATTTTTTTCAGAAATTGTTCGCAAATAAAATGCAATTCTTTAGGAGTTCTTCAAGGAGAAGATTCTAGGGGTGGTCATCAAGTGAAAGTTCTGCACGACTATCTTATGTTGAACCAAGTGCAAGTTCGATACGGGACGCTGAAACCAAATCATGCCTCTAGCCATGTGACACCTTCATGGAAGGTGTAGGTATTAAGGAAGAATTTGAGCGGTACATACACAATGCTGATCTGGCTCCCTTCATCGAAGATAAGTGCCCTCAACACCTAACTCTCACAAAGACATTTACTAAGAAATTTTAATACTTCTCTCGTGAGTCCAAAGTTTTATTTAGTCTTTATAATAATGCTTTCACCATGCCCTTAGAAGAATTGTGTGACGCGTGCAAAATTCCATATTGGGGTTTATTATATGAACCAACAAAATCAGAGTATGAGTCTTTATTGAGAAATTTTTGTTGTGGTCAAATTAGAGGGGTGACACAAGGCAAAATAAAGAGCATCCATTTTCTGTCTATTCAGTACCTTGCACTCATTAATAGCAAATGCATTGTGGGCAAACAAGATTGTAGCACATTGTGTGCCCATGATTTGAGTCTTATACATACTGCTTTAACTGGAGTTAAAGACTACAACCTAGGAGCAATTATTGCATGGAGGCTAACTCTCAATGCTTCTAATGGTAACTTCTATGGAGGGATTTATGCCTCTTGCCTCGCTACGAGTTTGGGAGTGTCTGCTACTTCTTGAGCTTGTCTTGGTTTTCCCTTGAAGAGGAAAGGGTGATGCAGCAAAGTAAATAAGTATTTCCCTCAGTGGTTAAGAACCAAGGTATCAATCCATTAGGAGGAACAAGCAAGTCACCAATAGATGCACCTACACAAACAATAAAACACTTGCACCCAACGCTATAAAGGGGTTGACTATCCCTTCACGATTACTTGCAAGGATTGGATCTGATAGAGATAGATATGGAAGATTGCGTAAAGTAAAAAAGGTAAATAAATTGCAGCAAGGAATTTTTGGTATTTTTGGTATATAGATCTGAAAATATCATATGGAAAATAGACCCGAGGGCCATATGTTTCACTAGAGGCTTCTCTCTTGAAGGAAAATAACACGGTGGGTGAACAAATTACTGTCAAGCAATTGATAGAAAAGTACATAGTTATGATGATATCCAAGGCAATGATTGTTGGAAATATGCCCTAGAGGTAATAATAAAATGGTTATTATTATATTTCCTTGTTCAAGATAACTGTTTATTGTCCATGCTATAATTGTATTGACTCGAAACACATTGCATGTGTGGATACATAGACAACACGGTGTCCCTAGTATGCCTCTGGTAGACTAGCTCATTGATCAAAGATGGTCAAGGTTTCCTAGCCATTGACATGAGATGCCATTTGATAATGGGATCACATTGTTGGGATAATGATGTGATGGACAAGACCCAAACTCTAAACATAGCATATGATCGAGTCAGTTTAATGTTATAGCTTTCTGCATGTCAAGTATCTGTTCCTATGACCATGAGATCATGCAACTCACAGACACAGGAGAAGTACCTTGGGTGTATCAAACGTCGCAACGTAACTGGGTGACTATAAAGGTGCTCTACAGGTATCTCCGAGAGTGTCTGGTGAGTGGGTATGGATCAAGACTGGGATTTGTTACTCCGTGTGACGGAGAGGTATCTCAAGGCCCACTTGGTAATATAACATCACAACAAGGCTTGCAAGCAATGTGACTAAACTGTTAGCCACAGGATCTTGTATTACAGAACGAGTAAAGAGACTCACTAGTAACGAGATTGAACAAGGTATAGAGATACCGACGATCGAATCTCGGGCAAGTAACATACCGAAGAACAAAGGGAACATCATACAGTATTAACTGAATTCTTGATATAGAGGTTCAAACGGTAAAGATCTTCATAGAATATGTAGGAACTAATATGGGCATCTAGGTCCCACTATTGGTTATTGACTATAGAGGTGTCTCCGTCATGTCTACATAGTTCTCGAACCCGCAGGGTCTGCACACTTAAGGTTCGGTGACGTTTCGATAGTATAGAGTTATGTATGGTGGTGACCGAAGGTTTTTCAGAGTCCCGGGTGAGATCCCGTACATCACAAAGAGCTCCATAATGGCCCGGAGGTAAAGATTGATATATAGGAAGTCATGTTCTGATCCCTTGAAAAGTTTCGGGTTCATCGGTAGTGTATCGGGCGTGTCGGGAGGGTACCAGGGGACCATCGGGAGGGGTGTCTCAACCCAAGAGGCTACATGGGCTGTGGGAGGAGGTAAACCAGCCCCAGCTGGGCTGGCCAAAGCCCCACTAGAGGCTCATGCGGTTTGGGGAAGAATCCTAAAGCTGGAAGGAGGCCCAAGTGGGAGAGAATGAGTCCTAATCCTAATAGGATTGGAGGAGGACTCCTCCTCTCTCCCTTTGGCCGAAGCTAAGGTTGGCCCCTTGGGGGAAAGCCTCCTCCCTCCTTCCTCCTATATATACTAGAGGTATTGAGGATTTTTCAATAGAAATCAGCCACGTGCTACCCTCTCCTCTAGATCGTAGTTTCTCCTCTAGATCGTTTCAGCGGTGCTTAGGTGAAGCCCTGCTGGAATAGTTCCACCACCATCACCGCCACGCCCTCGCACTGCGGGAGAACTCATCTACCTCTCCGCTCCCTCTTGCTGGATCAATAAGGCGGAGATCATCGTCAAGTTGTATGTGTGCTGAACGCGGAGGTGCCATCCGTTCGGCGCTAGATCGGGACGGATCGTGATTGGATCGCGGGACGCTCAACAATTTGGATCACGAAGACGTTCGACTACATCAACCGCGTTTCTTAACGCTTCCCGCTTAGCGATCTACAAGGGTATGTAGATCCACTCTCCCCCTCATAGATGCTCATCATCATGGATAGATCTTGCGCGTGCTTGGGAATTTTTTTGTTTCCCATGCAACGTTTCCCAACAGTGGCATCATGAGCTAGGTCTATGTGTAGATGACATCACGTGTAGAACACAAAGGAGTTTGTGGGCATTGATGCTTAGATTGCTTCCTCCCTTAGTCGTGTTTTGGTTTAGCGATATTGTGGGATGAAGCGGCCTGGACCAACCTTACACGTACGCTTACAAGAGACCGGTTCCATTGACTGACATGTAACTTTGTTGCACAAAGATGGCTGGCGTGTGTCTGTCTCTCCTACTCTAGTTGGATTGGATTTGACAAAGGCGGTCCTTGAGAACATTTAATAGCAACTGATGTATCATTGTTGTGGTTTTTGCGTAGGTGAGAATTGTTCTTGCCAGATAGCCGTAGCAGCCACGTAAAACCTGCAACAACAATTAGACGACGTCTAACTTGTTTTTGTAGGGTATGTTGTGATGTGATATGGCCAATGAAATAATGAGATATATGTGATGTATGAGATGATCATGTTTTATACAGAATATCATGACTTGCATGTTCATGAGTACGGCAACCGACAGGAGCCATAGGGTTGTCTTTGATTATTTTCGTCTTTTTGCTTTACTTTATCGCTATGTGTTATAAATAGTCGTGGAAGCAACAGTCGGTGCGACAACCCCCATGGCGACACGTTGATGGAGATCATGGTGTCATGCCGGTGATGATGGAGATCATGCCGGTGCTTTGAAGATGGAGATCAAAAGCATAAGTTCATGGCCATATCATGTCAATTATGATTTGCATGTGATGTTAATCCTTTTATGCACCTTGTTTTGCTTAGGACAATGGTAGCATTATAATGTGATCCCTCGCTTAAATTTCAAGATGAATTGTGTTCCCCCCGAGTGTGCACCATTGCGAAACTTCGTCGTGTCGAGACACCACGTGATCATCGGGTGTGATAGACTCTACATTCACATACAACGGGTGCAAGCCAGTGTTGCACATGTGGAACATCCGGGTTAAATTTGACGAGCATAGCATGTACAGACATGGCCTCAGAACACAAGAGACCAAAAGGTCGAACATGAGTCATATAGTAGATATGATCAACATGATGATGTTCACCATTGAAACCACCTCAAATCACGTGATGATCGGACTTGACTTGGTGAATTTGGATCATGTATCACTCAGATGACCTGAGGGATGTCAATTTGAGTGGGAGCTTTAGTAAATTGATTAACTAAACTCATTATCTTGAACAATATTATTAGTAACTTTTGCATATTTATGATATAAATCAATGGCTCGCGCAGTAGCACCCCTGAATTTTAATGCATTCCTAGAGAAAGCTAAGTTGAAAGATGATGGAAGTAACGTTGTGGACTGGGCTCGTAATCTGAGTATTATCCTCACGGCTTCCCATAAGGCTTATGTCCTTGATGCACTGCTTGGTGATCCACCCTCTCCAGGTGAGTCTGCAGACGTTGGGAACATCTAGCAGACACGTTCTGATGATTACCCAATAGTTCAATGTGCAATGTTGTATGGATTAGAACCGGGACTTCAAAGACATTTTGAACGTCATGGAGCACATGATATGTTCCAGGAGTTGAAGTTTATCTTTCAGAAGAATTCCCGGATCGAGAGGTATGAGACCTCCGATAAGTTCTATGCTAGCAAAATGGAGGAGAACGGGTCTGTCAGTGAACACATACTCAGAATGTCTGGGTATTCTACCCGTCTGGCCGAACTGGGGATGCCCCGTCCGGCAGAGGCGATCACTGATAGAGTTCTTCAATCATTGCCACCTAGGTACAAGAGCTTCCTGTTGAACTATAACATGCACGGGATGAACAAGTTAGTCATCGAGCTGTTTGCGATGTTAAAAGTCAGTGAGTCTGAGATTTAGAAGGAGCATCAAGTGTTGATCGTCAATAAAACCACTAGTTTCAAGTAGAATGGCAAGGGCAAGAAGGGTAACTCTAAGAAGAGTGGCAAAGCAGTTGCCTCTCCCGTGAAGAAACCCAAGGCTGGACCGAAGCTAGAAACTGAGTGCTTTCATTGCAAGGGAACTGGTCACTGGAAGCAGAACTGCCCCAAGTATCTGGCTGACAAGAAGGCGGCCAACAACAAACAAGGTATATATGATATACATGTTATTGATGTGTACCTTAGCAACTCTCGTTGTAGTGCGTGGGTATTTGATACCGGTTCGGTTGCTCACATTTGCAACTCAAAACAGGAACTATGGAATAGATGAAGGTTAGCAAAGGACGAAGTGACGATGCACGTGGGAAATAGTTCCAAGGTTGATGTGATTGCCGTCGTCACGCTCGCTCTTCGATTACCATCGGGATTAGTGATGAACCTGAATAATTGTTATTTAGTGCCTGCATTAAGCATGAACATTATATCTGGATCTTGTTCCTTGCGAGATGGTTACTCTTTTAAATCAGAGAATAATGGTTGTTTTATTTATATGAGTAATATATTTTATGGTCATGCACCCAATGTGAGGGGTTTATTCATATTGAACCTCGACAGTGATGATACACATGTTCATAACATTGATGCCAAAAGATGTAGAGTTGATAATGACAGTACCACTTTCTTGTGGCACTGCCGTTTAGGTCATATTGGTTTAAAACGCATGAAGAAGCTCCATGCTGATGTACTTTTTGAGTCACTTGATTTTGAATCACTTGACACATGTGAACCATGCCTCATGGGCAAGATGACTAAAACGCCATTCTGTGAAACAATGGAATGGGCTAGTGACTTGTTGGAAATCATAGATACTGATGTGTGTGATCTGATGAGCATTGAGGCATGCGGTGGATATCGTTATTTTATCACCTTCACTGATGACTAAAGTAGATATGGGTATATTTACTTAATGAAACACAAGTCTGAAACGTTCGAAAAGTACAAGCAATTTCAGAGTGAAGTTGAGAATCATCATAACAAGAAGACGAAATTCCTTCAATCTGATCAAGGAGGTGAATATCTAAGTTATGAGTTTGGCAGTCACTTAAGACTGTGTGGAATTGTTTCACAATTTACACCGCCAGGAACACCACAACGTAATGGTGTGTCCGAACGTTGTAATCGAACCTTATTATATATGGTGTGTTCTATGATGTCTTTTGTCGATTTGCCACTATCATTTTGGGGTTATGCATTAGAGACAATTGCATTCACTTTAAATAGGGCACCATCGAATCTATTGAGACGACGCCATATGAACTATCGTTTGGCAAGAAGCCAAAGTTGTCGTTTCTTAAAGTTTCGGGATGTGATGTTGCTACTTCTCGAGCATGCGTTGGTTTCCCGTGAAGAGGAACAGTTTGATGAAGCAAAGTAGATAAGTATTTCCCTCAATTTTTGAGAACCAAGGTATCAATCCAGTAGGAGATACAAGCGAACCACCAATAGATATACCTGCACAAGGAATCAAACTCTTTTACCCAACGCTATAAAGGGGTTTTCAATCCCTTCACGGTTATTTGCAAGGATGAGATCTAGTAGAGATAGATACAATAGGATGTTTGAACGGAAAGTAAAACTAAAAGTAAAAACAATGCAGCAAGTATTTCTGGTGTTTTTGGTTTTGGATCTGAAAATATACTATGGAAAGTAGACCTGGGGGCCATAGGTTTCACTAGATGGCTTCTCTCATGATGGCAAGTATTACGGTGGGTGAACACATTACTGTCGAGCAATTGATAGAAAAGCGAATAATTATGACGATATCCAAGGCAATGATTATGCATATAGGCATCAATAATTATGACGATATCCAAGGCAATGATTATGCATATAGGCATCACTTCCGTGAAAAGTATACCGAAACGATTCTGCATCTACTACTATTACTCCACACATCGACCGACTCCTGCCTGCATCTAGAGTATTAAGTTCATGAAGAACAGAGTAACGCATTAGATAAGATGACATGATGTAGAGGGATAAACTCAAGTAATATGATGAAAACCCCATCTTTTTACCCTTGATGGCAACAATACAGTACGTGCCTCGCTACCCCTACTATGTTACTGGGTGAGGACACCGCAAGATTGAACCCAAAACTAAGCACTTCTCCTATTGCAAGAATTACCAATCTAGTTGGCCAAACCAAACCAATAATTCGAAGAGACTTGAAAAGATATGAAATCATGCATATAAGAATTCAGGAAAGACTCAAATAATACTCATGGATAATCTGAACATAAACCCACAATTCATCGGATCTCGACAAACACACCGCAAAAGAGTATTATATCGGATAGATCTCCGTGAAGATCATGAAGAACATGGTATTGAGAAGCAAAGAGAGAGAAGAAGCCATCTAGCTACTAGCTATGGACCCATAGGTCTATGCTGAACTACTCACGCATCATCGGAGGGGTAATGGAGTTGATGTAGATGCCCTTCGTGATCGAATCCCCCTCCGACAGATTACCGGAAAAGGCTCCAAGATTGGATCTCTAGGGATCGGAGGCTTCTGGCGGTGGAAAAGTGTTTTTGTGGCTCGTTATGATAATGATGGAATAATTGGGTATTTATAGGACGAAGATTAGGGTTAGAGGAGGTGTAAGGGGCCCACAAGTCTACCTGGCGTGGGGTACCCCCTGGCCGCGGCAAGCGGGCTTGTGGCCCTGTGGCAGCTCCTCTGCCTTGGTTCTCAAGTCTCCTAGCTTTCGTATTTTCCAAAAAAAATCTTTCCGGAGGTTTTATTCCGTTTGGACTCTATTTAAGATTCCTCATCTATGAAATTCAAAAACAAGGAAAAAGCTGAAACTGACACTAGGCTCTAGATTAACAGGTTAACTAGTCCCAAAAATAATATAAAATAGCATATTAATGTATATAAAACATCCAAAACATATAATATAATAGCATGAACAATCAAAAATTATAGATACGTTGGAGATGTATCAGCATCCCCAAGCTTAATTCTTGCTCGTCCTCGAGTAGGTAAATGATAAGAACAATTTTTTTAATGTGGAATGCTACCCAACGTATTTATCCATGTAATATTCTTTATTGTGGCATGAATATTCAGATCTGTTAGATTCAACACAATAGTCTAATATTGACATAAAAATAGTAATACTTCGAGCACACCAACAAGGTAGTCGTTTCCTTTCGAAAGAACATGGCCTTAGAAAGTTATCCCTACAAAATCATATGGTCTGGCTATGCTCCATCTTCCCCACACAAAGTTTCTAAATCATGTACAACCCCGATGAACAAGTCAAGCAATTGTTTCACACTTTTGGTGTTCTCAAACCTTTTCAACTCTCATGCAATACATGAGCATGAGCCATGGATATAGCATAATAGGTGGAACAGAATATGGTGGGGGTGCAAGGAAAAAGGAGAAGATAGTCTCACATCGACTATCCGTATCAACGGGCTATGGAGATGGTCATCAATGAATATCAATGTGAGTGAGTAGGGATTACCATGCAACAAATGCACTTAGAGCTATAAGTGTATGAAAGCTCAAAAAGAAAACTAAGTGGTTGTGAAAAATGAATATCCACTAGTTATATGAAAGTGACAAAATAGGAGACTCTCTATCATGAAGATCATGGTGCTACTTTGAAGCACAAGTGTGGAAAAAGATAGTAGCAATTGTCCCTTCTCTCTTTCTCTCATTTTTTGGGTGGGCTTCTTTGGCCTCTATTATTTTTTGTAAAGTCCGGATACTCGTCCCAACTTGTGAGGGAGTCATAGCCTCCATCATCCTTTTCTCTCATGGGACAATGCTCTATTAATGAAACTCATCACACTTTTATTTACTTATAAATCGAAGAAAAAGAAATTACAACTCGATTCCTATGACAAGATAAAACTCTATATGAAATATGAAGTGATGATGCAAGTCATAGAAAAACTACATGGTGGAAGTTGCATGGCAATATATCTCGGAACAGCTATGGAAATGCCATAATAGGTAGGTATGGTGGATGTTTTGAGGAATATATGGTGGCTGTTTTGAGGAAGGAGGGTTTGATGTACCGGCGAGAGTTGCACGGTACTAGAGAGGCTAGCAAGGATGGAAGGGTGAGAGTGCGTATAATCCATGGACTCACATTAGTCATAAAGAACTCACATACTTATTGCAAAAGTCTAGTAGTTGTCCTACAAAGCATTAGACGCATGCTCCTAGGCGAGAGGTTGGTAGGAGTTAACCATCGCACGCTCCCAACCCTCACACAAAGGTCGACAATCATTAGACAAGTCATGCTCCGACTTCGTTACATAGCGGTTCACCATACGTGTATGCTACGGTAATCACAAGCTTTAACACACGTATCTCTTCATTTCACAACTACTCATTAGCATGACTATCATATTACCATCCCTATTATCTCAAAACTACATGCAAGGAATCCAACTTCTCATAGTTGTTAATGCACTTAATATGAAAGTTTTTATTATATCCCTCTTGGATGCCATCATATTAGGACAAAACTCATAACCTAAACAAATTACCATGCTGTTTTAAGAAACTCTCAAAATAATATAAGTGAGGAATGAGAGTTCAGTTATTTTTATAAAATATAACACCACCATGCTTTATAAAGATATAAGTGAAGTACTTGAGCAACATTGCCTAGCTCAAAAGATAGAAGTGAAGCATATAGAGTATTCTAACAAATTCACGATTTAGCGTGTCTCCCTCTAAAGATGTGTGCAGCAAGGATAATATAAAATAGCATATTAATGCATATAAAACATCAAAAACAGATAATATAATAGCATGGAACAATCAAAAATTATAGATACGTTGGAGACGTATCAGATGCTTATGTCAAGAAGCTTCAACCTGAAAAGCTGGAACCCAAAGTCGAGAAATTCGTCTTCATAGGATACCCAAAAGAGACAGTTGGGTATACATTCTATCTCAGATCCGAAGGCAAAGTGTTTGTCGCCAAAAACAGAACATTTCTTGAGAAAGAGTTTGTCTCGAAAGAATTGACTGGGAGGAAGATGGAACTTGATGAGGTTGTTGAACCTTTGATTCAACCAGAGATTAGCGTAGTGCAGAAAGATGTTTCTGTGGAGCCTACGGCAGTTGAAGATGAAGTTAACGATGATGATCATGAAGCTTCAGATCAAGTTACTATTGAACCTCGTAGGTCGACAAGGGCGCGTGCTGCTCTTGAGTGGTACAGCAACCCTGTCTTAGAAGTCATGTTGTTAGACAACGATGAACCTAGGAGCTATGGAGAAGCGTTGATGGGATCGGATTCTAAGAAACGGTTAGAGGCCATGAAACCCGAGATTGGATCCATGTATGAAAACAAAGTATGGACTTTGGAAATATTACCTGAAGGGCGAAAGGCCATTAAGAACAAATGGATCTTTAAGGGGAAGACGGACGCGGACGGTAATGTCACCATCTATAAAGCTCAACTTGTGGCAAAGGGTTTTTCACAAGTTCAAGGACTTGAGTACGATGAGACCTTCTCACCCGTAGCAATGCTTAAGTCCGTTAGAATTATGTTAGCAATAGCTGCATATTTCGACTATGAAATTTCGCAAATGGATGTCAAAACAACGTTCCTTAAGAATTTCCTTAAGGAAGAGTTGTATATGATACAACCGGAAGGTTTTGTCGATCCAGAGAATGCTAACAAAGTTTGCAAACTCCAGCGATCCATTTATGGATTGGTGCAAGCATCTCGGAGTTGGAGTCTGCGCTTTGATGAGGTGATCAAAGCGTTTAGATTTATACAAGTTTACACAGAAGCTTGTATTTACAAGAAAGTCAGTGGGAGCTCTATAGCATTTCTAATATTATATGTGGATGACAATGGCTGATTGGAAACAATATAAAAATGCTGGAAAGCATGAAGGAATATTTGAACAAGGTTTTTCAATGAAGGACCTAGGAGAAGCTACTTTCATATTAGGCATTAAGATCTATAGAGATAGATCGAGACGCTTAATAGGACTTTCACAGAGGACATACCTTGATAAAGTTTTGAAGAAGTTCAAAATGGATCAGTCCAAGAAGGGGTTCTTGCCTGTGTTACAAGGTGTGAAGTTGAGTAACACTCAATGCCCAATGACTGCAGAAGATAGGGAGAACATGAGTGTCATCCCCTATACTTCAGTCATAGGCTCTATCATGTATGCAATGCTGTGCACAAGACCCATCATCAGCCTTGCCATAAGTATGGCCGGAAGGTTTCAAAGTGATCCAGGAATGGAGCACTGGACGGCGGTCAAGAATATCCTTAAGTACCTGAAAAGACTAAGGAAATGTTTCTCGTTTATGGAGGTGATCAAGAGCTCGTCGTAAAGGGTTACATCAATGCAAGCTTTGACACTGATCTGGATGACTCTAAGTCGCAAACCGGATACGTATTTATTCTCAATGGGGGAGCGGTAAGCTGTTACAGTTCCAAGCAGAGTGTGGTAGCCGATTCTACATGCAAAGTGGAGTACATCGCAGCCTCGGAGGCAGCAAAGGAAGGTGTCTGGATGAAGGAGTTCATGACAGATCTTGGAGTAGTGCCCAGTGCACTGAATCTAGTGGATCTGTTTTGTGATAACACTGGTGCCATTGCCCTAGCCAAGGAACCAAGGTTTTACAAGAGGACCAGACACATAAAGCGACGCTTCAATTCCATCCGTGGGTACATCAAGGAGGAGGACATAAATATTTGCAAAGTGCACACGGATCTGAATGTTGCAGACTCGTTGACTAAACCTCTTCCAAGGGCTAAACATGATCAACACCAGCACTGTATGGGTGTTCGTTTCATTACATTGTAAATCACATAGTGATGTGAGCTAGATTATTGACTCTAGTGCAAGTGGGAGACCGTTTGAAATATGCCCTAGATGCAATAATAAAATGGTTATTGTTATATTTCCTTGTTCATGATAATTTTTTATTGTCCATGCTATAATTCTTTTGACTAGAAACACATCGCATGTGTGGATACATAGACAACACTGTGTCCCTAGTATGCATCTAGTAGACTAGCTCGTTGATCAAAGATGGTCAAGGTTTCCTAGCCATTAACATGAGATGTCATTTGATAACGGGATCACATCATTGGGAGAATGATGTGATGGACAAGACCCAAACTTAAACATAGCATATGACCGTGTCAGTTTTTTGCTATAGTTTTTGAATTAGTGGTTTATTTTCAGAACAATTAGCTACTCTTGGTGCTGTTGTAGATGAGCTTGCATGTTAAATTCTTAAAATTATAAGTGGTTCAAATGCTTGTTATGGTCTCTATGCATCCCTAGGCGTAGTTGCTAGCAATCTTATTTAGTTTTGTTAACAAATTTTTGTGTCACAATTTTTTTCAGAAATGTTTCGCAAATAAAATGCAATTCTTTAGGGGTTCTTCAAGGAGAAGATTCTCGGGGTCAGCATCAAGTGAAACTTCCGCACGGCTACCTTATGTTGAACGAAGAGCAAGTTTTATACGGGACGCCGAAACCAAATCTTGCCTCTGGCCGTGTGACACCTTCATGGAAGGTGTAGGTATTAAGGAAGAATTTGAGCGGTACATACACAATGCTGATCTGGCTCCCTTCATCAAAGATAAGTGCCCTCAACACCTAACTCTCATAGAGACATTTACTAACAAATTTAAATACTTCTCTCGTGATTCCAAAGTTTTATTTAGTCTTTATAATAATGCTTTCACCATGCCCTTAGACGAATTCTGTGATGCATGCAAAATTCCATATTGGGGTTCATTAGATGAACCAACAAAAGTGGAGTATGAGTCTTTATTGAGAAACCTTTGTTGTGGTGAAATTAGAAGGGTGACACAAGGCAGAATAAAAAGGATCCATTTTCCGTCTATTCAGTACCTTGCACTCATTAATGGCAAATGCATTGTGGGAAAACACGATTGTAGCACATTGTGTGCCCATGATTTGAGTCCTATACATACTGCTTTAACTGGAATTAAAGACTACGACCTAGGAGCGATTATTGCATAGAGGCTAGCTCTCAATGCTTCTAATGGTTTCTATGGAGGGACTTATACCTCTTGCCTCACTACGAGGTTGGGAGTGTCTGCTACTTCTTGAGGTTGCGTTGGTTTTCCCTTGAAGAGGAAAGGGTGATGCAGCAAATTACAAAAGTATTTCCCTCAGTTGTTGAGAACCAAGGTATTAATCTAGTAGGAGGAACAAGCAAGTCACCAATAGATGCACCTACACAAACAATCAAACACTTGCACCCAACGCTATAAAGGGGTTGTCAATCCCTTCACGATTACTTGCAAGGATTAGATCTGCAACGATTGTTAGCCACGTGATCTTGTATTACGGAACAAGTAAAGAGACTTGCCAGTAACGAGATTGAACTAGGTATAGAGATACCAACAACCGAATCTCGGGCAAGTAACATACCGAAGAACAAAGGGAACAACATACGAGATTAATTGAATCCTCGACATAAAGGTTCAGCCGATAAAGATCTTCGGTGAATATGTAGGAAACAATATGGGCATCCAGGTCCCGCTCTTGGTTATTGACCGTAGAGGTGTCTCGGTCATGTCTATATAGTTCTCGAACCCGCAAGGTCTGCACACTTAAGGTTCAGTGACGTTTTGGTAGTATAGAGTTATGTATGGTGGTGGCCTAAGGTTGTTCAGAGTCCCGTATGAGATCCCGGACATCACGAGGATCTCTCGAATGGTCTGGAGGTAAATATAGATATATAGGAAGTCCTGTTTTGGTCACCGGAAAAGTTTTGGGTTCATCGGTAGTGTATCGGAGTGCCGGGAGGGTACCGACGGACCATCGGGGGGGGGGGTGTCTCGACCGAAAGGCTACATGGGCTGTGGGAGGAGGTAAACCAGCCCCTTGTGGTCTGGCTGAAGCCCCACTAGAGGCCCATGCAGTTTGGGGGAAGAATCCTAAAGGTGGAAGCAGGCCCAAGTGGGAGAGAAAGAGTCCTAATCCTAATAGGATTGGAGGAGGATTCCTCCTCTCTCCCTTCGGCCGAAGCTAGGTTGGCCCCTTGGGGGCCAAGCCTCCTCCCTCTTTCCTCCTACATATACTACAGGTATTGAGGGTTTTTCACAATAGAAATCAGACACATGCTACCCTCTCCTCTAGATCGTAGTTTCTCCTCTAGATCGTTTCAGCGGTGCTTAGGCGAAGCCCTACTGGAATAGTTCCACCACCATCGCTGCCACGCCGCCGCGCTGCTGAAGAACTCATCTACCTCTTCCCTCCCTCTTTCTGGATCAAGAAGGCGGAGATCATCATCAAGCTGTATGTGTGCTGAACGCGGAGGTGCCACCCGTTCGGCGCTAGATCGGGACAGATCGTAATTGGATCGGGGGATGCTCGGTGATTTGGATCACGAAGACGTTTGACTACATCAATCGCGTTTCTTAACTCTTCCCGCTTAGCGATCTACAAGGGTATGTAGATCCACTCTCCCCCTCATAGATTCTCATAAAAATGGATAGATCTTGTGTGTGCGTACGAAATTTTTTGTTTCCCATTCAACGTTCCCCAACAATGATTATGCATATAGGCATCACGTCCGTGTCGAGTAGACCGAAACGATTCTGCATCTACTACTATTACTCCACACATCGACCGACTCCCGCCTGCATCTAGAGTATTAAGTTCATGAAGAACGGAGTAACACATTAAGTAAGATGACATGATGTAGGGGGATAAACTCAAGCAATATGATGAAAACCCCATCTTTTTACCCTTGATGGCAACAATACAATACGTGCCTCGCTACCCCTACTTTGTCACTGGGTGAGGACACTGCAAGATTGAACTTAAAACTAAGCAATTCTCCCACTGCAAGAATTACCAATCTAGTTGGCCAAACCAAACCAATAACTCTAAGATACTTGCAAAGATATGAAATCATGCATATAAGAATTCAGAGAAGAACCAAATAATATTCATAGATAAGCTGATCATAAACCCATAATTCAAGGAGAACATTGTATTGAAGCACAAAGAGAGAGAAGAAGCCATCTAGCTACTAGCTATGGACCCGTAGGTCTGTGGTGGACTACTCACGCATCATCAGAGGGGAAATGGAGTTGAAGTAGATGCCCTCCATGATCAAATCCCCCTCCGGTAGATTACCGGAAAAGGCTCCGAGATTCGATCTCTCGGGAATGAAGGCTTCTGGCGGCAGAAAAGTATTTTAGTGGCTCTTTTTGGTATTGGAGAATATTTGGGAATTTATAGGCCGGAGATTAGGGTTAGGAGATCTGCTGGGGGGCCACAAGCCAGGCCCCCCTAGCCACGCTAGGATGGCTTGTGACCTCCTGGCGGGTCTCCAACCTTCGTCTCCAAGTCTGGTAGATGTCTTCTTGTCCAAGAAAAATCATCGCGAAGATTTTGTTCCGTTTGGACTCCATTTAATATTCTTTATCTACAATAATCAAAAACAAGGAAGAAACATAAACTGACACTAGGCTCTAGGTTAATAGGTTAGTCCCAAAATAATATAAAATATCATAATAATGCAAATAAAACATTCAAAACAGAAAATATAATAGCATCGAACAATCAAAAATTATAGATACATTGGAGACGTATCAGCATCCTGAGGCTTAATTCCTCCTCGTCCTCGAGTAGGTAAATGATAAAAATGGAATTGTTGATGTCCAATGCTACCTAACATATTTATCCATGTAATATCCTTTATTGTGGCATGAATGTTCAGATCCATAAGACTCAAAACAAAAGCTTAATGTTCACATAAAAACAATAATATTTCAAGCATACTAACAAAGCAATTATGTCTCTTCATTATATAATGGCAAAAGAAAGTTATCCCTAAAAAATCATATAATATGTTTATGCTCCATCTTCCCCACACAAAGTATTTATATCATGCACAACCCCAATTAAAAGTCAAGAAATTGTTTCACACCTTTTATGTTCTCAAACTTTTTCAACTTTGACGCATTATATGAGCATGAGCCTTGGATATAGCACTATAGGTGGAAAAGAATATGGTGGAGGTTGTGAAAAAAAGGAGAAGATAGTCTCACATTAACCAGGCATATCTATGGGCTATGGAAATGCCCATTAATAGATATCAATGTGAGTGTGTAGGGATTGCCATGCGACGGATGCACTAGAGCTATAAGTGTATGAAAGCTCAAAAAGAAACTAAGTGGGTGCGCATCCAACTTGATTGCTCATGAAGACCTAGGGAAATTTGAGGAAGCCCATCATTGGAATATACAAGCCAAGTTATATAGTGAAAAATTCCCACTAGTATTTGAAAGTGACAAAATAGGTGACTCTCTATCATGAAGATCATGGTGCTACTTTGAAGCACAAGTGTGGAAAAAAAAGATAGTAGCATTGTCCCTTCTCTCTTTTTTATTTTTTTATTTTGGTGGGCATAAATGGCATTTTTTTATTTGGACTTTGCTGGCCTATTTAATTTTCCATAAAGTCTGGAGTCCCATTCCAACTTGTGAGGAAATCATAGCTTCCATCATCCTTTTGTTGCATGGGACAATGCTCTAATAATGATGGTCATCACACTTTTATTTACTTACAACTCAAGAATTACAATTCGATATCTACAAAAAAATATGAATCTATATGAATGCCTCCGGCGGTGTACCAGGATGTGCAATGATCTAGCATAGCAAATGACATAAAAAATGGGCAAGCCATGAAAACATCATGCTAGCTATCTTACGATCATGCAAAGCAATATGAAAATGATGGTGCGTGTCATAATAAACGAAACAGTGGAAGTTGCATGGAAGTATATCTCGAAATGGCTATGGAAATGCCATAATAGGTAGGTATGGTGGTTTTTTTGAGGAAGGAAATATGATGGGTGTAGTGCACCGGCAAAAGTTGCGTGGTACTAGAGAGGCTAGCAAAAGTGGAAGGGTGAGAGTGCATATAGTCCATGAACTAAATTAGTCATAAATAACTCATATACTTATTGCAAATGTCTATTAGTCATCGAAGAAAAGTATTAGACGCATGCCCCAAGGGGAGAGGTTTCTAGGAGCAAACCATCGCGCGCTCCTGACCCTCACACAAAGGTTGACAATCAATAAACAAATCATGCTCCGACTTCCTTACATCACGGTTCAACATGCGTGCATGCTATGGGAATCAAAAACCTTTACCCAATTATTTTTACCGATTCACAATTACTTCCTAACATGACTCTTAATATTACCATCTTTATATCTCAAAACTTTATGCAAAGGAATCAAACTTCTCATAATATTCAATGCACTTTATATGAAAGTTTTTATTATATCGCTCTTGGATGCCTATTATATTAGGACTAAATTCATAACCTAAACCAATTACTATGCTGTTCAAAGACTCTCAAAATAATATAAGTGAGGTACCAGAGTTCAATTATTTCTATAAAACAAAACACCACCGTGCTCTAAAAGGATATAAGTGAAGCACTAGAGAAAAATTGCCTAGCTCAAAAGATATAAGTGAAGCACATAGAGTATTCTAATAAATTCACGATTCATGCATGTCTCTATAAAAAGACACTTTCAGCAAGGATGATTGTGGAAAACTAAAAAGCAGAGACACATATCATACAAGACGCTCCAAGCAAAACACATATCATGTGGTGAATAAAAATATAGCCTCAAGTAAATTTACCCAACGGACTGAAGATGAAAGAGGGGATGCCTTCTCGGGCATCCACAAGATTAGGCTTTTTGGCATACTTGATTCCTTGGGGTGCCTTGGGTATCCCCAAGCTTAGGCTCTTCCCACTCCTTATTCCATAGTCCATCCAATCTTTACCCAAAACATGAAAACTTCACAACACAAAACTCAACAGAAAACTCGTGAGATCCGTTAGTATAAGAAAATAAATCACCACTTTAGGTACTGTTGTGAACTCATTATTTATTTATATTGGTTTAATATATAATGTATTTCAACTTCTCCATGGTTCATACCCCCAGATACGACCCATCGATACATCAAAATAGGTAAACAACACGAAGAAACAGAATCTGTCAAAAACAGAATAGTCTGTAGCAATCTAGAAACTTCGTATACTTATGTAACTCTAAAAAATCGGAAAATTTTGGAAAACCTTCGAGATTTGTATATTAATATTGTGTAAATATTTCAGAGTCATTCGTCGCTCTAATAAATTTATAAAATTCCTGGACTGGGCGCAAAAGTTTCTGTTTTTCAGCAAGATCAAATCAACAATCATCATAGACCATCCCAAAGGTCTTACTTGGCTCAAACACTAATTAAAACACCAAAACACAATTATTACAGAGGTAATAATGTGTGAAACACTCAAAACAGAAGCAAAAAACAGAACATAAAAATAAAATTGGGTTGCCTCCCAACAAGCGCTATTGTTTAACGCCACTAGCTAGGCAAAAACACAATAGATCTAGGTATTTTCATAATAGTAAGGGAGATCATCCATGCTCATCTCATACTCCCTTATTTCATCAGAAATTTTCCTTTGTGGCAAGCAAAAATAATCAAAGGGGATAAATTTAATAGGATAAGGATCCTTCAGATCAAGTGCGGGAGGGATAGGTTCCTCCTTTGGCCCCCTATAGTGTATAATCAATTCATCATTGTAAGCTTTACTTTGGGTGAAAGTCATAAGCCTATGTCTTAATATGAACTCTAATCCATTGTTTTGCATAGAAAAATTATCATTGAGTTCAGAAATCTTATCAACCAAAACCTCGGTAGGGACCTTTTTTCTCAAATTTTCATTATAAGCGACATAATCCGGAGATTGCAATCTCATTATTTCTTCTTGATTACAAAGTATCTCCTATATGGGGGGACATCAACCATTAATTTTATAATGAGCAAAATTTTGCAAGCCTCTTTCATGATAAATCTAAACTCGTGGGCTAGAAATATAGTGGTGGCACGCTTAACTGAAGAATGCTGAATATTAGAGAACTCTAGAAAAATCCTTTGTATGCAAGGGTGCATATGAACAAATTGCCTCTCAAGTTCAATTATTAGCAGTGTTATTGCATCTGAAAGACTATTACTTTTATTGAGAATAGACCCTCCTAAGGTAGGTAGCGTACCTGCACAAGTAAAGAAATCTTGAATAACACCTTTTCCAATAATATTACCGCTACCTATGCGGATTTTATTGTATGTGTGATAGTAGGTTCTTCATGAGGGTTGTTATTAGCAAAGTCATCAAAATTCCCCTCAATATTATTACTATACTTTTCAAAGAAAACCTGCTTAGATTCCGACATGGTGTCAACGAATCGATCTAGCACGCAAGCAAATAGAAAGCAAACAAAAAGGCGAATGGAAGAAGGGCGAATAAAAAGGCAAATATTTTTTGTTTTTTCTAAAAATCATTTTAGAAGTGGGGGAGAGGAAAACAAGAGGCAAATGGCAAATAATTAAAATACAAGAGATGAGTTTCTGATGGGTACTTGGTAGGCTTGATGTGTATCCTCCCCGGCAACGGCGCCAGAAATCCTTCTTGCTACTTCTTGAGCTTGCGTTGGTTTTCCCTTGAAGAGAAAAGGGTGATGCAGCAAAGCAGATAAGTATTTCCCTCAATTGTTTAGAACCAAGGTATCAATCCAGTAGGAGGAACAAGAAAGTCACCAATAGATGCACATACACAAACAATCAAACACTTGCACCCAACGCTATAAAGGGGTTGTCAATCCCTTCACGATTACTTGCAAAGATTAGATCTGATAGAGATAGATATGGAAGATTGCGGAAAGTAAAAAAGCTAAATAAATTGCAGAAAAGTATTTTTGGTATATACATCTGCCAATATATTATGAAAAATAGAACCGGGGGCCATAGGTTTCACTAGAGGCATCTCTCTTGAAGGAAAATAACGCGGTGGGTGAACAAATTATTGTCGAGCAATTGATAGAAAAGTGCATAGTTATGATGATATCCAAGGCAATGATTATGCATATAGGCATCATGTCCATGTCAAGTAGATCAAAACGATTCTGCATCCACTACTATTACTCCACACATCGACCGACTCCTGCGTGCATCTAGAATATTAAGTTCTTGAGAACAGAGTAATGCATTAAGTAAGATGACATGTTGTAGAGGGATAAACTCAAGCAATATGATGAAAACCCCATCTTTTTACCCTTTATGGCAACAATACAATACATGCCTCGCTACCCCTACTTTGTCACTGGGTGAGGAGACCGCAAGATTGAACCCAAAACTAAGCACTTGTCCCATTGCAAGAATTACCAATCTAGTTGGCCAAACCAAACCAATAACTCGAAGAGACTTGCAAAGATATGAAATCATGCATATAAGAATTTAGAGAAGAACCAAATAATATTCATAGTTAAGCTGATCATAAACCCACAATTCATCGGATCTCGACAAACACACTGCAAAAGAGTATTACATCGAATAGATCCCCATGAAGATCATGGAGAACATGGTATTGAAGCACAAAGAGAGAGAAGAAGCCATCTAGCTACAAGATATGGACCCGTAGGTCTGTGGTGTACTACTCATGCATCATCGGAGGGGCAATGGAGATTATGTAGATGCCCTCCGTGTTCGAACCCCCTCCGGCAGATTACCAGAAAAGGCTCCAAGATTGGATCTCTCGGGAACGAAGGCTTTGGGCGATGGAAAAGTATTTTCATGGCTCTTTTTGGTATTGGGGGAATATTTGGGAATTTATAGGCCGAAGATTAGGGTTACGGGACCTGCTCGGGGCCATAAGCCAGGGGGTGCGGCCCCCTGGCCGCGCCAGGGTGGCTTGTGACCTCCTGGCAGGTCTCCAGCCTTCCTCTCCAAGTCTGGTAGATGTCTTCTGGTCCAAGAAATATCACCTTGAAGATTTTTTTTCCATTTGGACTCTGTTTAATATTCCTTATCTACCATACTCAAAACCAAGGAAAAACCAGAAACTAGCACTAGGCTCTAGGTTAATAAGTTAGTCCCAAAAATAATATAAAATAGCATAATAATGCATATAAAACATCCTAAACAGATAATATAATAGCATGGAACAATCAAAAATTATAGATACGTTGGAGACGTATCAGTGTCCCCTTGGCCTAATGATCCCATCTTACCTAAACGGTACTTAGACTTTGATGCCATGAAATATCATAGATTCCTTACGGGCATAGTTATTAATTATACTTATAACTTGAGATTTGATAACAGTCCTGTTGTGCCTATTGTATTGCCTGGTCCTACTCTCTTTGATTTTAACAACAAGGGAAGATACTACGTCCTTGAGAGAGAGGCTCGCGCGTACAATGCAGAGGTTGAAGTTGCTAGGAGGGCTGAGGTGGTTGCACCGAGAGCCTCGGTAGGCCATCACTCGGGCCATTATCCAGACTACGGATGGTGATCACCGATCTAGGCCAAAAGGCTAAGCTTGGGGGAGTACATATTTCCACGGACATTATATTCATGTTCACACATATTCATTCCAGTTGTCGGTGTTCATACTTTTTCATTGTATTATCCATGTTAGATTTATATCTCTTGCTTTCTTCTTACGTGTTTGAAAAACATTGAAAAAGCAAAAAAACTTATTGTTTCTTTTCGGTTTTTCTTTTCATTTTAGCTTGTTGTAGTACTAAAAGAAAACCCAAAAAAATTTCTCATTTCTTCTTTTGCTTGTTGGGAGTTCTCTCGTGTAAATAGTTTTTCTCGTTTTTGTTTTCCCGCTCTTATTTGCTTTCTTCAAGGAAAACTAAAAAATCCAAAAATATTTTAGTGTGTTTCTCTAAAGTTCCTTTTCTTTTATTGATTCATACTGAGGAGAAGACCATGATGAACATGTTGAGTGGCTCTGATATGAATTATTTTTTACCTAACAAGGAGCCCATATTACCTTGTCTTTTCCTCTTGAATAAAATGTTCGCAGATTCCAACTTAGTCCATGGCACTCTTGCACTCTTATTATTTTCATATAATTCAATTGTGCAAGTGAAACACAATAATGAAGATATATGATAAATTGACCATGGCAGAGAAAAGTGGGTATGAACTCAACTTGTTATTGTTTTTGTAAATATGTTTAACCTAGTGTCCATGATTCAGCATATTATGATTGAACATGTCTGCAATGGCAATTAGAGATTATAGTGATTCATGCCATGCTGAAGTAGCTAGGAGTGGATAATGATTTATCTTGGATGTCAACATGCATTAAAATGATTGTGATGTAGTATGATGGTATGGTATCCTCCTATAAATGTTTCAAATGGTTTGACTTGGCACATGTTCATGCATGTAGTTGAATCAAATCAGCATAGCCTTCATGATATCTATGTTCATGGTGTCCATATCCAACTCATGATAGCATTCAATGTTTATTATTCGTAATGCATGCTTATGACCGTATTTGCTGTCTAGCTGGTTGTTTCTCAATCTATTTGCTAGCCTTCACCTATACTAAGTGGGAATTCTGCTTGTGCATCAAAATCCTTAAACCAAAGTTATTCCATATGAGTCCACTATATCTACCTATATGCGGTATTACCCCGCCGTTCCAAGTAAATTTGCATGTGCCACCTCTCAAAATTTCAAATGAACATCTGTTTTGTGTGCCTGGACTGCTCATGGAGCGATAAGGGGTGGTCAGTATCTTCCATGTTAAGCAGGTTACTCTTATGATGAGTGTTTATTCACTTGTCCTTGCACGAGAAGGGCGGTAATAGGAATTCCTAGTCCCAAAATCAAAATAAATGCAAATAATTAAACAAAACTCCCCCAGGAATGTTGTTGGTTTGGACGGTACCCATGGATTCATCTCGCTGTGGAGTGTGTTTGTTGCTAGAGGGGGAGTAAACCTTTACTTTTATCACTTGGGAACCGTCACTAACTTGTTTAGCATGGAAGATATTGATAGCTCTTGGTCGTAACGATGATAGGAAGGGTGTACCTCTCAAAATTATACTTATCTCTTACTTAAACCATTGAGCTCTAGCACCTCTACAGATCCCTTCTTTCCTCTGCGAAGGGACTATCTATTTACTTTAATGTTGAGTCATCAACTTCTAGAACAAGCGCTAGATTTGAGAGCACTATTGTCATCCTCATGCATTGTGTATAGTGAAAGTTGGATGCATCATGACTGGATCTTTTCTACGATAAATTACAATGTTTAGTCCCTTCTTGAACTTTAGAGGTGCTCTACATTTATGTTTTGCGGTATCAGAAAGGGCTAGCGAGATACCACTATTGTCATATTATATCATGATTGTTCTGACAAAATGTTTGCACTTGAGATATCTTATTATTGCTCGCTAGTTTCTTTTATCATTGATATGAGTTAATATAATATTTAATAGTTATTGTTGACCTAGTTAGTCATAATCATTGCTAAAAACCTGGGTGCTACTTAAGCATATATATGTAAACAAGAACAAAAGAGTTCGTAAAATTTTTTCTTTCTCACTTTCAGTTTGTCAACTGAATTGCTTGAGGACAAGAAAGGGTTTAAGCTTGGGGGAGTTGATATGTCTCCAACGTATCTACTTTTCCTCACTCTTTTGCCCTTGTTTTGGACTCTAATTTGCATGATTTGAATGGAACTAACCCGGACTGACGCTATTTTCAGTAGAACTACAATGCTGTTGTTTTTGTGCCGAAATAAAAGTTCTCGGAACAGCACAAAACTTTTTGAAGATTTATTTTGGAATATTTCAGGAATTATGGAGCCAGAAGCTACCTGAGAGGGGCCCCAGGGGGTGCCCACACTCCACCAGGGCGCGCTAGGAGTACAAGGGCACGCCAGGCCCCCTGGCGTGGCCTTGTGGAGGGTGGACACCTCGTGGGTCCCCCGACCCTAATTCCGATGCTATAAAGTCGCATTTTTCCAGGAAAAAATTAGAGAGAAGGAATTATCACGTTTCACAATACAGAGCCGCTGCCACCTCTTGTTCTTCATCGGGAGGCCAGATCTAGAGCCCATTTGGGGCTTCGGCGAGGGGAATCTTCGGTCTTCGTCATCATCAACCCTTATCCATCGCCAATTCCATGATTCTCCCCACCGGAAGTGAGTAATTTATTCGTAGGCTTGCTGGTCGGTGAGGAGTTGGATGATATTCATCATGTAATCGAGTTAGTTTTGTTAGGGCTTGATCCTTAGTATCCACTATGTTCTAAGATTGATGTAGCTATGACTTTACCATGCTTAATACTTGTCACTAGGGCCCGACTGCCATGAATTCAGATATGAACCGTTTATGTTATCATCATTATATCTATGTTCTTGATCCGCTCTTGCCTAGTCATATGCACCTATTACGTGTCATGATCCATCAACCCCATAGTGACAATATTTGGGATACTTCACGGTGATGACCGTAGTTTGAGGAGTTCATATATTCACTAAGTGTTAATGATTTGTTTCGGTTCTCTATTAAAAGGAGGCCTTAATATTCCTTAGTTTCCTTATGGACCCCGCTGCCACGGGAGGGTAGGACAAAAGATGTCATGCAAGTTTTTTTTTGCATAAGCACGCATGACTATATACGGAATACATGCCTACATTACATTGACGAACTGGAGCTAATTCTATGTCGCCCTAGGTTACGACTCTTATATGATGAATATCATCCAAAGAATACACTGATCCAGTGCCTACGATCTTTCCACTTATTGTTCTCGCTAATTTACTACTACTACTGTTACTATTGCACTTTCTACAAAACTACTACTGTTACTGGTACCGCTACTGTTACTGCTACTACTGCTATCAAACTATCATACTACGGTGGTACTGATCACTTTGTTGTAGATATTTATCTTGAGGTGTGGTTGAATTGACAACTCTACTGCTAATACTCGCAAATATTCTTTGGCTCCCCTTGTATCGAATCTATAAATTTGGGTTGAATACTCTACACTCGAAAACTATTAACATCCTCTACACTTGTGAGTTATGAGGCGCAGCTCGGCAGGACCACTAGTAGGGAAGACGAAGCCGGAGTCCACGAGCGTGCCAGGGTCGAGCTAATGGAGGAGGCAGCACCCAAGTCGAGAACCTCCGGAAAATCCCTCTGCCGGGGGAGGGGGCTAGCTGACTGACGGTGCGACCGGCGGTCAGCTGGAGTCTGAGTCGTCATTCTCCGACTTGATGACTAGGGGCTCACTGTCATCGTCTTCACCAACATTGTCCTCCTCGTCGCCGCCAAGACGAGTGCCTGAATGCCCATAGATCTTGACAGAGAGCATATCGGCCTCCACCAGCTTGAAGCGGAGGACGTGCCCACCCATGAAGCTATGGGCACGTGCGGAGGTTTTCCACCCGCGCCTAAGGAACATGACGTAGGGCACCGAAAACTCGACGTCAGCTTGCACGGTGCCATTACAGCGAGCTATGCATGCGCAGCCACATCACGTGCGGCTTGTCGACCTTCATCACCCTAGAGAAAGGGCGAGGGAGTCAAAAATGGCTATGAGGAGGGCCACGCAGACTGATGACGAAATCCAGCGCCGTACCTTCAGCATGTCCCATCGCTGGGGGAGGAACCGCCGACGAAGGAGGATCGGGAGCTACGCTCCGCCTCCCCCGACCGTGAACCCCGCGCCGACCCCGGCCTCTTCCGACGCTCTAGTCACGCGCGCTAGAACCGCCCCCCGCCACCATGGGTGAAGCAACGGCTTGATCCCGAGGGGAAACTCTCGTTGTCGCGACAGAAGCTGGGGGTCGTCCTCACCCCTTTGTTATAGTGGTGACTGGTACATCCAAAGATGGAAGAATAAGGGCAAGCTATGTGAACCTGGGATCAAAGAGGAGAAGGGAATGGATGAGCATCACCCGTTGTGACCCCCCAATATATAGGGAAGGGCATGGGGGGCTGGCTCTCCTCCTCTCCAAGGCGGCCGCCCATCTCCACCAATCCCACTACCCACTATCACGGGCGAGCAGGTAGCCACCCCATTGTTCCAATCCCTGGCACCGTAGTTCTGCCACTCCCACGCCTTTAAGCCATGCGCATCCACTGCAAACTCCCCACAATGCATGTGGAGCGCGTGGCAGAAACGGCTTGAGGTAGTGGACAAGTGCTCGCTTGAAAGTTGGCAGTTACTCCCTCATATTGCTTGCATGTGCATAAATTTTGGGCCTGACCCAATGGCGCTGGGTGAGTGCGTTTGGGGCAGACCCGGGGGCTCCTGTCGGTGCACTAGGACTGGGGTACCCAGTGCCCCTGACTTATGCACGGGTAGTAGTAGCAGAACCCCTCAACATAAGTACAGTTAAAACTAGTCCAAACCAGAGAAGCCGCTCTATGTGAGATCAAGGAGCGCATCAAAAAGACGAAACCAGCATTAAAGACCAATACTCCGACAGAAGTAACCTACTTTGGCTAAGCAACGCCGGCAAGATCGATGCAATGGCCCAGAACGGGCCCGAATCGTGCCAGTCACGTCCCCGGTGCCTCGGGGAACCGATGCACACACATCTTCTAGAAGACCCGACAAGCCATCCCCCGACAGGCGTGAGCTGATCAACCACTGCTCCATCGCATCGCAACGCCAGTCATTTGTTGATGCGGTGTCGAGCCCTCATGTGGCTAAGTGGCACTCGCTAAGCACATGGCGACATGCTGGAAGACAGATTATGCCCGTTTGACACCCGTCTAGAGGCTTGTCAAGATATTGAGCAATAGTTAGCTAAAGCGGTGGTAAAAGCCTGCCAGGAATGCATCCCCGCACTCCATCTAGGATAGCATTTATGGCATTTTGTCCTAAGTGCCAGAGTTTGGTACGATAGCACTGTTTGCTATCTAATCACTAGATAATGTCTGTTTTTACACTGTGGTTGCCCCTTGAGCTATAAAAGGAGGCCCAGGGCGACCTAGCTAAAGATTCGGACCTTTGGACATTTGTACTCGCGTAGCAGCTCTCCCGCATGCAACCTTGTCAGGTTTGAGCATTGCGTGTGCTTCGTGTTCCTCCGATCAATCCACTAAAGCAGGAGTAGGGTTTTACGATTCTTAATGGCCCGAAGCTGGGTAAAACACCAGCGTCTCGTCGTCGTGCTACCTCACCACCTCTGCTCTTTGTGCAACGTGACCTCACCCTTGTCAAACCACAAAGGGATCCATGGTCCCATAGGTGATTGTGTGCATCACATCCCGATACCTTGTGTCATTTGGGAAGGGCGACATGGGAGGAGGGGTGACGTGGGGTCAGTGGTACTGGTGAGCATCTTTTTACACTTACACACTTTATGTGACGTAACATACACTCTGTTCACGGTAGCACCGGTGAGCATCTTTTTACAAAAATTTCGAGAACTATTTTTTTGAGGAACCGATCAAGAACACTCATCATACAGGGGATACATTATTACAATCCTCTAAGAAGAGGCTCCTGAGTGAGTCTGGGAACTTTCCAAAGATACTGAAGTCTCCGTGTCTTCTCTGGGCACTTACCCCGCCGAACTTCTTCTCCAGCTCCCAAACCTCAGCGATTAAGCCAAACCGAGGGGACTGGTTACTTATTCTGTTGTTTAAGAGGTTTATAATAGACACGCAGTCCAATTCCACCCCCACTCGCCCATTGAAATATTTGCTAAGTGTAGCAAGCCCATGCAGGACCGCTGCCAATTCAGCTTCTTCTGGGTCACTAGATGCCCTCAAACGTTGTCCGCTACACAAAGCAATCACACCCAGGGGATCTCTAACAACAATCCCCTCTGCGGCTTCCCCGTTGGAGTGTAGGAACGTCGTGTCTGAGTTGATTTTCCATGTACTCACACGTGGTGCCTCCCAATTTCCACCCACAATTGGCCTGGTGTTCACTGTTTGTTCAACTGGATGATTGCATGATTTTCATCACTGGGATGGTGCTCATTGTCACTGTCAATGAACCTCCCATTATGCTGCTTCCCTTTTTTGATTTGTGCCCTCCACTGGCTGTCGTACTCAGTTGCCTTCCGGTCGTCGGGGTGGTGGTCCATGCACACCGTGCTCTCTAGCCCTCCTCTGCTGATTTCTTTTACATACCTTGTTAGGAATTGTATAGACTGGTCAATTGTTGCTCTGTCGTCCGAATGGACACAGTTATCATGTAGCCACCAGGCTCTCCACAGCAGGAGTAGGATTCTTCTCCTCCCCTCCACATCGCTCCTTCCCAGTAGATTTTGTAACCAATCTTCGCCTGTAAATCGAAAACAATTTTCTGTCGATAGGTTCCAGTGCCCTCTCATACCTCTTCTAAGTGCTCTTGCCTTTGTGTAGTTTATTACATCATGGAATTCATTCTCCTTTTCTCTACCACATATGTTGCACATGTTGTCCACCTCCAAAGTTCTCTTCCATTTATTTTCCTTTGTGGGGAGTGTTTTTGTGGCGACACGCCAAGCAAATATCCTAATCTTCTCAGGGACTTTTACCTTCCAAATGAGATCCCAAATGCTCCTATTGTCCGTATCATTTCCAGAGGTAGATACATTAAGGTGCCTGTGGGATTTCATGTTTGCACCCAACTTATATGCACTACGAACAAAGAAGACGGCCGTTTTTTCTCCATGCCATGCTACACAGTCCTTCACGTTGCTCATAGGAATTTTTATTTTGCAAATCTCCTCTGCGTCATACACATGAAACATTTGATGCACAAGGTCCTCATCCCATTCTTGCCTCACATGTTTCATCAACTGATTTACGCATCTCAACCTCGAGCGCCTCTTGAATGTAGTTATCTTTAATCCACTCTTTCTTGGAACCCATTGGTCTCTTTGAATTTGTATGCTCTTTCCATTGCCTACTCTCCAAATGAGGCCCTTTTTCAGCAGCTCCATTCCATGTTCAGTGCCCCTCCATGCTTGAGATGCATCTGATGCAAACACGGTGTCTAGGAGTTCACCTCTCGGGTAGTATTTTGATTTTAAGACTCTTGCACAGAGAGTATCAGGATTTTTGATAAGGCTCCACCCTTTCCTTGCCAATAGAGCTTGATTGAAGATTTGCATATCTCGAAATCCGATTCCCCCTACTCGCTTTGGTCTGACCATTTGGTCCCAAGCCATCCAATGCACCTTTCTCTTCTCTCCATCCCCCCACCAAAACTCCCTGATCATCCGTTCGTAGTTGTTACAAAAGCCCACAGAAAATTTAAACACCCCCATCGCGAAGGTGGGTAAGGCTTGCACGATCTCTTTGACATTTACCTCATTGGCTGCAAAACACATGTGCCTCCCGGACCAGTCATTACATCTCTTTCGGAACCTGTCCATGATGGGCTAGAAGTGTTTGTCTTTCATTCTTCCGTCCGGGATTGGGAGCCCCAAATATTTTCTCTCGAACGTGGATGTATCACATGCAAGAATGTCCTTGATTTCCTCTTGAACTTCAGTTGGACAGTGTTCATTGAATAAAATTAAGCATTTGATACTACTCAAAAATTGCCCTATACACTTCTGGAATAGAGTAAGCGCCTTCTTCACCGCCGTGGCTTGGTCACATGAGGCCTTAATGAAAACCAAACTATCATCCGCGAATAATAAGTTAGAGATCCCCGGGCTGTTGCGTGCCACTTTCACCGGCGAAATATTTCCTCCATGAACCTCCTTGTTAAAGATAGAAGCGAGGCCATCAGCAACAAAGAGAAACAAATATGGGCTTAGTGGGTCGCCTTGTCGGAGGCCCCTTCATGGATAAAAGGCTTTCAGCGCTTCTCCATTTAACTTCACTGAAAACCGAATAGATTTCACACATTTCATTATCCAGTTTATCCACACTGCACTAAACCACACTTTCTCCATAGATCTCTCAAGGAAGATCGAGTCGACTCTATCATATGCCTTGGCAAGGTCTAACTTATACGCACAATGCGCATCATAGGGATTTTTACTGTACTGAATGTTATGAAAACATTCAAACGCAATGATAGCATTATCCGTGATCAGCCTTCCTGGGATAAACACACTTTGCGTTTATGAAATTAGTTCATTTAGTAGTGGTCTCAACTGGTTAACCAAACACTTTGAGATAACTTATAGATTACGTTGCATAGGCTGACCGGTCGAAAGTCTTTCAAGCATTGCGGATCCTTTCCTTTGGGTATGAGAATAATGGTTGTATCGTTGATTCCCTCTGGCATGACTCCATCCACAAAAAACATCTGCACTGCAGCTACCACATCTTTCTTCAAGACCTCCCAATTCCGTTGGAAGAAACGGGCGGGGAAGCCATCGGGCCCAGGCGCTTTGAGCGGCCCAATCTGAAAAAGGGCGTCGCTTATTTCTTTCTTTGTGAATTCCTTAGTTAGGCTCCTGTTCATGTCCTCCCCAACTGTCCTCGGCAACATATCTAACAGTTCATGTGGTACAACCCCCGTTTCCTTGGTATACAAGCCCCTAAAGAAATCTGTAGCTAATCTATTCAGAGCCTCATTTTCCTCAACCCACTTGTCATCACTATCTTTCAATTTCTTTATTGCATTTTTTCTGTCTCCAAGTCGCTTTAGGGTGAAAAAACATTCTGTTTTGATCAACTACTTTGATCCATGTTGCTCGAGACCGTTACCTCCACATGATCTCCTCTCCGAGGAGTAGTTCATCCAGTTCGTCTCCTGTCTGCTTGATCAAGTGTTCATTTTCTCCATGCCTTGAGTTTTCAGTTAGGCTCTTCAGCTTTTGACGCTTCTTTTTTATGTTCCAGGTGACAGACCCAAAGTCCCTCATAGACCAGGCCTCCAAGGATTTCTGAACCTCACCAAGTTTTTGTGCCACACTCTCAAGTGTAGCTACAGCTCCTTCCTTACCCCATGCCTCCTTGACAGTTGGTTCCATGGTATTTACTCTTTCTCACACCATCTCGTATATGATACTTTTCTTCCTGTTTATAGGCTGATCTTTGTGCAAAGTGAGCAGCAAAGGGAAATGGTCAGACCTGGAGGTTACAATATGTTGTATCTGACCATGCGGGAACATATCCATCCATTGCACCGACGCCACACCCCTGTCTAATCTTGCTTTCACATTTTCCTGCCCTTTTGCTTATTATAAAAGGTCCAATCCGGACCTCTATACCCTAGGTCATGTAGGTCACACCACCGGAGAGCTTCCCTAAAATTGAACATGTGATTTTCAGACCGCTTTGTTGTAGAGAAGTGTTCTCCCTACCACACGTCTTGTTGAAGTTACCAATCATCATCCACGGTTCAGTTGATCTAGGCTTTATTCGTCGGATTAGGTTCCACATATGGCTTCTCTCGTGTGCACGTGCCTCACCATACACAAAGGTACACCACCTTAACGGCCCATTGGGAGCATCCCGGATATGAACATCAATATAATGCGAACCATAAGAGAGCGGTTTTATTTCAATGCTATCATCCCAAAAGAGGGCGATGCCATCACCTTTGCCAAACCCATTATGGGTGATACAATTCTTGAGGCCTATCCTATCTCTTATTCTTTTGATGCTCTCTTTACGCTGTCGTGCCTCTGAGATGAACACAACAGAGGGGCGATGGGTGTGCACCAGGCACACCAATTCCCGAACGGTACCAGGGTGGCCCAAGCCCCGGTAGTTCCAACTTAAGGTCGTCATTCCTCCTGACGGGTGCTATATGTTGCACCCGTCAGTTCACAGTAGCCCCTTCACCGGTTGCTTCCATTACACCAAGCTCTATCCCAGTACCCTCTCCCTCCTCCTTCTCTGCAGCTTTCTGTTTCTTACACATATCACTACTCTCAGCCAGCACCCCCTCTACTTCTATCCCATTTACATCATTATTACAAACCGCCCTTTTACCCAGGACTGAGTCGATCTCTCCAGCACTCTTCCTCCCCTTAAACTGTTTCATGTACTGCGACTTGGTCTTGCCCTTCTGTATGGCCTTCACTTTCACCCCATGGTCACTAGTTTCACCGCCAGCCCGTTCATTCTGCTTTGCCAAGTTGTTTTTCCCTCCCGTACCTACTGCAGGAACCCCATTCTCCAGATTTGCTTCAGTCCCTGCGTGCACCCCAACAGCCGGCGATGCGTTGAACACCACCAAAACTTGGTGGGTAGGGCGGGGTCACAGCATCCATAATCGTGTTCATTGTTGGGATGATGCCATCGTTTCCCTCGCCATGACCACACCAGGTGGCGTCGAAGTCGCATTTGCATCAACAGTGGCAATTGCTGGTGTAGATGCCACAGCCCGTCGATTGGTGTCCTTGGGTTCCATTACATTTTCCCCAACGCTTGCCCTCTAGGTACCTCTCTGATCTGGTTCGTCGCTAACTCTGAGTTTTCTCACTACTACGATTGCCGCTTGTACACCAGGGTCCATAAGGATCTCGTCAGGGATCGTTCTAAGCCTCACCATCTCCTGCGAGCGATTGGTATCTCCTGTACCTTTGCCCTTTCCAATATTTCCCCACACCAACTTGGCCGGTGCAGTCCATGTTGGGGAACGTTGCATGGGAAACAAAAAATTTCCTACGCACATGCAAGATCTATCTATGCGGATGAGCATCTATGAGAGGGAGAGTGGATCTACATACCCTTGTAGATCACTAAGCGGGAACCGTTAAGAAACACGGTTGGTGTAGTCGAACGTCTTTGCGATCCAAATAGCTGAGCATCCCGCGATCTCATCACGATCCGTCCCACGATCCAATCACGATCCGTCCCGCGAACTCATCACAATCCATCCCGCGATCTCATCACGATCCGTCTCATGATCTTAATCACGATCCTTCCGATCTAGCGCCGAACGGACGACACCTCCGCATTCAGCACACGTATAGCTTGATGATGATCTCCGCCTTGTTGATCCAGCAAGAGGGAGTGGAGAGGTAGACGAGTTCTCCGACGGCGTGACGGCGCCGCGGCGATCGTGGTGGAGCAGTTCTGGCAGGGCTTCGCCTAAGCACTGTAGAAAACCGATCTAGAGGAGAAACTATGCACTAGAGGAACGGGTAGCATGTGGCTGGAAATCTAGTGCCAAAACCCCTAAAACCTCCAGTATATATAGGAGGAAGAGAGGAGGAGGTTTGGACCTCAAGGAACCAACCCTTGGTTCGGCCGAATCAAGGAGGAGAGGAGGACTCCTCCTCCAATACTAGTAGGACTAGGATTCCTCCCTATTTTGCCTTTTTCCACCTTTTCTCTTTGGGTTTTCTTTCCCAGCCGCATGGTCCTTGTGTGGGACTTCCACCAGCCCACTAAGGGCTGGTATTCACTCTCTCACAGCCCATGTGGCCTCTTGGGTCGAAATACCCCTCTCGTTGGTCTCCCGGTACACTATCGGCACTCCCGGTACACTACCGATGAGCCCGAAACTTTTTCGGCGACCAAAATAGGACTTCCTATATATCAATCTTTACCCCAAGACCATTCCGGAGCTCCTCGTAACATATGGGATCTCATCTAGGACTCCGAGCAACCTTCGGTCCCCACCATGCATAACTCTATACTACCGAAACGTCACCAAACCTTAAGTGTGCAGACCCTGCGGGTTCGAGAACTATGTAGACATGACCGAGACACCTCTAAGGTCAATAACCAATAGCGGGACCTAGATGCCCATATTGGTTCCTATATAGTCTATGAAGATCTTTATCGATCGAACCTCTATGTCAAGGATTCAGTTAATCCCGTATGATGTTCCCTTTGTTCTTCAGTATGTTACTTGCCCGAGATTCGATCGTCGGTATCTCCATACCTAGTTCAACCTCGTTACCGGCAAGTCTCTTTACTCGTTCCGTAATACAAGATCCCGTGACTAACACTTAGTCACATTGCTTGCAAGGCTTATTGTGATGTTGTATTACCGAGTGGGCCCTCAGATACCTCTCCATCACACGGAGTAACAAATCTCAGTCTTGATCCATGCCAACCCAACAGACACCCTCGGATATACCTCTAGAGTACCTTCATAGTCACCCAGTTACGTTGCGACGTTTGATACACACAAGGCACTCCTTCGGTGTCAGTGAGTTGCATGATCTCATGGTCATCGGAACAGATACTTGACATGCAGAAAACAATAGCAATAAACTGACACGATCATATGGTACGTTTGTAGTTTGGGTCTTGTCCATCACACCATTCCTCTAATGATGTTATCCCGTTATAAAATGACATCTCATGTCCATGGCTAGGAAACCTTAACCATATTTGATCAATGAGCCAGTCTATTAGAGGCATACTAGGGACATGGTTTTGTCTATGTATCCACACATGCATCTAAGTCTCCGAGCATGGATAATAAACGATTATCATGAACAAGGAAATATGATAATAACTAATTTATTATTGCCTCTAGGGCATATTTCCAACAGTCTCCCACTTGCACTAGAGTCAATAATCTAGTTCACATCATCATGTGATTCGCATTGTTATGAATCTAACACCCAATGAGTTCTGGGGCTTGATCGTGCTTTGCATGTGGGAGAGGTCTTATAGTCAACGGGTCTACGACATTCAGGTCCGTGTGTACTTTGCAAATCTCTATGTTAAACTGTAAACACTGCTACTACACTCAACTTGTACTATTCCAAATGGCTGCTCGACTATACGTATCCAGATTGCTACTCCGAGTCATCTGGATTGGTGTTAAAGCTTGCATCGACGTAACTCTTTACGACGAACTCTTTATCACCTCCATAATCGAGAAACATCTCCTTAGTCCTCTGGTTACTAAGGATAATTTTGACCGTTGTCCAGTGATCTACTCCTGGACCACTCTTGTACCCCTTGACAGACTGATGGCTAGGCACACACGGGTGCAGTACAGAGCATGGCATAATATAGAGCCTATGGCTAAAGCATAGGGGACGACATTCGTCCTTTCTCTTTCTTTTGCCGTTGTCGACCTTTGAGTCTCACTCAAGTTCACACCTTACAAATCAGGCGAGAACTCTTTCTCTGACTGATCCATTTTGAACTCTTTCAAAATCTTTTCAAGGTATGTACTCATTGAAAGTCTCATCAAGCATCTTGATCTATCTCTATAGACCTTGATGCCCAACAATTAGGTAGCTTTATCCAGGTCTTCCTTTGAAAAACTCTTTTCAAACAACCGTTTATGCTTTCCAGAAATTCTACATCATTTCCGATCAACAATATGTCAACCACATATGCTTACCAGAAACTCTATAGTGCTCCCACTCTCTTTGTTGCAAATACAAGTTTCTCATAAACTTTGTATAGACTCAAAAACTTTGATCACTTCATCAAAGTGTATATTCCAACTCCGAGATGCTTGCTTCAGTTCATAGAAGGATCACTGAAGCTGGCACACCTTTTAGCATCCTTAGGACTAACAAAACCTTCTGGTTGTATCTCATAAAACCTTTCCTTAAGGAAGGAAACGATGTTTTGGCATCCATCTGCCAAATTTCATAATTGAAAAATGCAGCAACTACTAACATAATTCCAACATACTTTAGCATCGCTACGAGTGAGAAAGTCTCATCGTAGTCAACTCCTTGAACTTGCCGAAAACTTCTTTCCGACAAGTCGAGCTTTATAAATGGTGACATTCACCATCAGCGTGTGTCTTCATTTTAAAGATCCATTTGTACTCAACGACCTGCCGTCCAACGAACAAGTCCACCAAAGTCTATACTTAGTTTTCATACATGGATCCTTTCTCGGATTTCATGGCCTCTAACCATTTGTCGGATTCCGGGCCCATCATCGCTTCTCCATAGCTCGTAGGTTCATCGTTCTCCAACAACATGACCTCTAAAACAGGGTTGTCGTACCACTCAAGAGCAGTACACGTCCTTGTCGACCTACGCAGTTTGATAGTAACTTGATCCAAAGATTCATGATCATCATCATTAACTTCCTCTTCAACTAATGTAGGCTTCACAGAAACATCTTCCTGCGCTGCGCTACTCTCTGGTTGAAACAAAGGTTCAACAACCTCATCAAGTTCTATCTTCCTCCCACTCAATTATTTTGAGAGAAACTTTTTCTCGGGAAAGGACCCGTTTTAGCAACAAACACTTTATGATTGGATCTGAGATAGAAGGTTCACCCAACTATTTTTAGGGTATTCTATGAAGATGCATTTGTCCGCTTTGGGTTCAAGCTCATTAGGTGAAAACATTTTCCACACAAGCATCGCAGCCCCAAAGTTTAAGAAATGACAGCTTAGGTTTCTATCAAACCATAATTCACACGATGTCATCTCAACAGATTTAGATGGTGCCCTATCTAAAGTGAATGTAGTTGTCTCTAATGCATAACCCCAAAATTATAGTAGCAAAACGATAAGAGACATCATAGAAAGCACCATATCCAATAGAGCACGACTATGACATTCGGACACACCATCACACTATGGTGTTCCAGGGGGCGTGAGTTGTGAAACGACTTTCACATTGTCTAAAGTTGTATGCCAAACTCGTAACTCAAATATTCACCTCCACGATCATATCGTAGATATTTTTACCTTCTTGTCACGATGATCTTAAAACTTCACTCTCAATTTGCTTGAACCTTTCAAACGATTCAGACTTGTGTTTCATTAAGTAAATATGCACTATATCTACTCAAATCATCAGTGAAGGTAAGAAAATAACGATATCCACCACACGCTACAAGACTCATTGGATTGCATACATCAACATGTATCATTTCTAATATACCACTTGCCCGCTCCATCAATCCGGAAAACGGGATCCTTAGTCATCTTGCCCAAGAGGCATGGTTCGCATGTCTCAACCGATTCAAAATTGAATGAGTCCAAAGATCCATAAGCATGGAGTTTCTTCATGCGCTTTATACCAATATGACATTTAGCGGCAGTGCCACAAGTATGTGGTACTATCATTATTAACTTTGTATCTTTTGGCATCAATGTTATGAACATGTGTATTACTACGATCAAGATTCAACAAACCATTCTCATTGGGTGCATGACCATTGAAGGTATCATTCATGTAAACAGAATAACCATTATTCTCTAACTTAAATGAATAACCGTGTTGCAATAAACACGATCTAATCACGTTCATGCTCAACGCAAAACACCAAATAACATTTATTTAGGTTCGTCACTAATCCCGAAGGTAGAGAGAGGATGCGATTTTGATCACATCAACCTTGGAAACATTTCCAACACACATCGTCACCTTACCCTTAGCTAGATCTCCGTTTATTCCATAGCTTTTATTTCGAGTTACTAACATTTAGCAACCGAACCGGTATCCAATACCCAGGTGCTACTAGGAGTATTCGCAAGGTATACATCATTAACACGTATATAAAATATACTTATGTCGACGTTGCCAGCCTTCTTATCTACCAAGTATCTAGGGTCGTTCCGCTTCAGCGACCGCTCTCCTCATAATCGAAGCACTTAGTCTCGGGTTTGGGTTCAACTTTGGGTTGCTTCACTGGAGCAGCAACTGACTTGCTATCCATGAAGTTTCCCTCCTTGCTCTTACCCTTCTCAAAACTAGTGGTTTAAATAACCATCAACACTTGATGCTCCTTCTTGATTTCTACCTTCGCGGTGTCAAACATTGCGAACAGCTCAGGGATCATTATTTCTATCCCTGGCATTTTAGAGTTCATCACCAAGTTCTAGTAGCTTAGTGACAATGACTTGGAGAACTATATCAATCTGTATCTTATCTGGAAGATCAACTCCCACTCGATTCAAGCGATTGTAGCACCCAGGCAATCTGATCACATGCTCAACGATTGAGCTATTCTCTTTCATCTTGCAGGCAAAGAATCTTGTTGCAGATCTCATATCTCACAACATGGGCACGAGCCTGAGATCCTAATTTCAGCTCTTAGAACATCTCATATGTTCCGTGACGTTCAAAACGTTTCGGAGCCTCAATTCTAAGCCGTAATGCATGACGCACTAAACTATCAAGTAGTCATTACGATGTGCCTGTCAGATGTTCACAACATCTACAGACGACGCTAGAGGGGTTGGCGCACCGAGAGGTGCATTAAGGATATAAGCTTTTTGTGCAGCAATGAGGACAATCCTGAGACCATGGACCCAGTCCGCAATATTGCTACCATCATCTTTCAACTCCATTTCTCTAGGAACATATAAAAATTCAAGGGAGCTACACCTAGTAATCTACAACATAATTTGCAAAGACACTACTGACTATGTTCATGATAATGAGTTCAATTAATCATATTACTGAAGAACTCTCACTCAAATTGATATCCCTCCGGTCATTCGAATTATACATGGTCCAAATTCACCAACTCAAGTCCGATCATCACGTGAGTTGAGGTGGTTTCAATGGTGAACATCATCATGTTGATCATATCTACTATATGACTCATGTTCGACCTTTCGGTCTCTTGTGTTCCGAGGCCATGTTTGTACATGCTATGCTCGTCAAGTTTAACCCGAGTGTTTTGCATGTGCAACACTAGCTTGCACCCGTTGTATGTGAACATAGAGTCTATCACACCCGATCATCACGTCGTGTCTCGAGTTTCGCAACGGTGCACACTCGGGAGAACACAATTTATCTTGAAATTAAGTGAGGGATCACCTTATAATGCTACCGTCGTCCTAAGGAAAACAAGGTGCATAAAAATATTAACATCACATGCAAATCATAAGTGACATGATATGGCCATGAACTTGTGCTTTTAATCTCCATGTTGAGACCACCGGCATGATCTCCATCGTCACCGGCATGACACCATGATCTCCATCAATGTGTCGCCATCGGGGTTGTCGCACCCACAATGCTTCTACTACTATTGCTACCATTTAGCGATAAAGTAAAGCATTACATAGCGCTTAATGATTGACACGCAGGTTATACAATAATTAAAGACAACCCTATGGCTCCTGCCGGTTGTCGTACTCATCGACATGCAAGTCGTGATATTCTATACAAAACATGATCATCTCATACATCACATATATCTCATCATGTAATTGGCCATATCACATCAAAACATACCCTGCAAAAACAAGTTAGACGTCCTCTAGTTGTTGTTGCATGTTTTACGTGGCTGCTATGGGTATCTAGAAAGAACAATTCTCACCTACGCAAAAACCACAACGGTGATACATAAGTTGCTTTTTAACCTTCTCAAGGACCGCCTTATCGAATCCGATCCAACTAAAGTAGGAGAAACAGACACATGCTAGCCATCTTTGTGCAACGAGGTTACACGTCAGTCGATGGAACCGGTCTCTCATAAGCGTATTAGTAAGGTTGGTCTGGGACGCTTCATCCACAATACCGCTGAACCAAAACACAACCAAGGGAGGAAGCAATCTAAGCATCAACGCCCACAAAATTTTTGTGTTCTACTCGAGATCTCATCTACACATAGACCTAGCTCTTGATGCCATTGTTGGGGAACGTTGCATGGGAAACAAAAAATTTCCTATGCACACGAAAGATCTATCTATGGTGATGAGCATCTACGAGAGGGAGAGTGGATCTACATACCCTTGTAGATCGTTAAGCGGGAAGCGTTAAGAAACGCGATTGGTGTAGTCGAACGACTTTGCGATCCAAATCGCCGAGCATCCCGCGATCTCATCACGATCCGTCCCGTGATCCAATCACGATCTATCCCGCAAACTCATCATGATCCGTCCCGCGATATCATCACGACCCATGTCGCGATCTTGATCATGGTCCTTCCGATCTAGCGCCGAACGGACGACACCTCCGCGTTCAGCACACATACAACTTGATGACCATCTCCGCCTTCTTGATCCAGAAAGAGGGAGCGGAGAGGTAGACGAGTTCTCCGGCAATGTGATGGCGCTGCGGCGATGGTGGTGGAGCAATTCCGGCAGGGCTTCGCCTAAGCACTGCAGAAAACCGATCTAGAGGAGAAACTATGCACTAGAGGAACGGCTAGCACGTGGCTGAAAATCTAGTGCCAAAAACCCTAAAACCTCCAGTACATATAGGAGGAAGAGAGGAGGAGGCTTGGCCCTCAAGGGACCAGCCATTGGTTCGGCCGAATCAAGGAGGAGAGGAGGACTCCTCCTCCAATCCTAGTAGGACTAGGATTCCTCCCTATTTTGCCTTTTTTCCACCTTTTCTCTTTGGGTATTCTCTCCCAGACGCATGGGACTTGTGTGGGACTTCCACCAGCCCACTAAGGGCTGGTATTCGCTCTCTCACAGCCCATGTAGCCTCTTGCATCGAAATACCCCTCTCGATAGTCTCTCGGTACACTACCGGCACTCCCGGTACACTACCGATGAGCCCGAAACTTTTCCGGCGACCAAAATAGGACTTCCTATATACCAATTTTTACCTACGGACCATTCCGGAGCTCCTCATGACGTCCGGGATCTCATCCTGGGCTCCGAACAACCTTTGGTCACCACCATACATAACTTTATACTACCGAAACGTCACCAAACCTTAAGTGTGTAGACCCTGCGGGTTCGAGAACTATGTAGACATGACCGAGACACCTCTAAGGTCAATAACCAATAGCGGGACCTAGATGCCCGTATTGGTTCCTATATAGTCTATGAAGATCTTTATCGGTCGAACCTCTATGTCAAGGATTCAGTTAATCCCGTATGATGTTCCCTTTGTTCTTCGGTATGTTACTTGCCCGAGATTCGATCGTCGGTATCTCCATACCTAGTTCAACCTCGTTACCGGCAAGTCTCTTTACTCGTTCCGTAATACAAGATCCCGTGACTAACACTTAGTCACATTGCTTGCAAGGCTTATTGTGATGTTGTATTACCGAGTGGGCCCTCAGATACCTCTCCATCACACGGAGTAACAAATCTCAGTCTTGATCCATGCGAACCCAACAGACACCCTCGGATATACCTGTAGAGTACCTTCATAGTCACCCAGTTACGTTGCGACGTTTGATACACACAAGGCACTCCTCCGGTGTCAGTGAGTTGCACGGTCTCATGGTCATAGGAACAGATACTTGACATACAGAAAACAGTAGCAATAAACTGACACGATCATATGCTACGTTTGTAGTTTGGGTCTTGTCCATCACATCATTCTCCTAATGATGTGATCCCGTTATCAAATGACATCCCATGTCCACGGCTAGGAAACCCTAACCATCTTTGATCAGCGAGCCAGTCTATTAGAGGCATACTAGGGACATGGTTTTGTCTATGTATCCACACATGCATCTCAGTCTCCGATCAATACAATTATAGCATGGATAATAAACGATTATCATGAACAAGGAAATATGATAATAACTAATTTATTATTGTCTCTAGGGCATATTTCCAACAGTCCATGTTTCTCCATATACTTCTGATCCAAAGTGAAGGAAACACCTTGCACTCCAAGCATCTGACGCCACATATCCCCCTCTGTTCTTGCTCATCTTGAAAGACGAAGCTCTCATGGACCTTGTGTACATGACTGTATGGTCATCCACTGGCAACCTACAGTCTCTCTCCCCATGGCCTATGTGCCCACAGTACATACAAAACCTTGGTGCTCTCTCATACTTGACCTATAAATCCATCCACTCATCTTCCCCTAGTTCCCCAGAACTGATATCACACAGGAGAGGGGAATTTACATTGTGTTTAACACGTACACGAAGAAATTCAGAGAAAATGTTTCCAAACTTATCAGCATCTACTCTCAACACTTCACCCAAGAGGCCACCAAGTTTCTAGCCGATCTCATCATAGAATCGAGACCAAATAGACATGGTGTTTACCTCCACTTTTGACGCTTTGCCGTGTCCATCAAAGGGAACAATGAGAAAAGCATCCTTATGGTGTGTCCAGGGGCCATTCTCCAGGACATGTCGACGATCTCCCTCGCACTCGAACTCCAGCATGAAGCGGTTGTTGCGGAGTGGTGTGTAGCTGAGGTGGCCGCACAGGCCCCATTTGCTCTTTAGTTCACCGAACAGTCCCACCGTGCTGAAGGGCAGCATGGAGAAGAAGTATCCCACGGCGAGCCACCGTGTCACCATCACCGCCCTAGCCTTTGACACGTCTAGTTCCACCGCAGCCCCGCCACGGTTCCCCATGGGTACAGGATTCAGGCCCGCCCAGTGGGTGACCGGAGCTGGGTCCTCGTTACCACCGTGGGAGGGGGAGCCCTTCTCCAGCCTCCGGTCATCGCGTTCGCCCCCGTTGGGGGTGATGATGTCCAGCTTGCTCCCCGCGGCCGCCTTCTTCATCTTGCCATCACCCTTGTTCTCCATGGTCGGGTCGTTGGTTGTTTTTGGTGCGTGAAGAATGCTATCTCTCCCGTTCCTCATGTGATTTATACTCCTCCTTTGGCTAACTGATGGCATCAAATCGCCCTTTCCTGACCCAGGATCCTTGATTGTATGAGGAGGATCGCCTGTTTGGGATAGCTTGATACGCAGTATCCTTCCTGCTTTGCTCATGCGTATTTGTTTCACCCAGATCAAATCATGCCTTTCCTCTACTCCCGAATTCCTTTCCTTCTGATACAAATTTCCATTAGTTACCTCACCTCCGCATAGTTCCTTGCCCTGATTCCGCGGGGTTGATTGCATCTCCAATCTTTTTTCCAACTGAAACTCCACTGCCCGGAAGAAATCCTCTGTTTCCCTATTCATATCTGTAGCAGGTGAACTGTGGATCATGGGGATCAGGTTAGCATCTGATTGCAGAACAATCCCTTTGACAGGGGGATTAGGTACCAGGTCACTTTCAGATTCAAAGCCCCAATCGAAAGCGCCTGCTCTGGGATTCGGCTCATGCTCCTTTCCTTCCAGGGATTTGCGAAAGCGATCCATACCTGCGCGTACTCGCTCCACAATTTCGAGCACTATTTAAAACTGTAGAAATACTTCGGAGTTCTGATAGCATACCTGCCTCCTCCAACATATTCATTAGTTGTAGACCGTCTCACAGGAAATAGCCTCGGTTTCCACGGCATCTTACCCGCCGGGACCATCGATCGATCAATCAACACATGTATGTTTTGAACAATGTAGTACTCCAAAGGGCGGTTGAAATAAATATAAACTACTAACGTATATATATGAGTATATACTAGCTAGGGTCTAGGGGCACCGAGCTGCAGATGTATCACATGCGCGCTAAAACATACTCCTACTACTCTCCCATTGGCTGCAACATGGAAGTGCCAACTTGCTTTCACGCTGCTACGAGTAGTATACTCCGTCGGGCCCTTGCCAACTGCAATGATGAATGATGGAACACATCGATCGATCGCCTCCGGGACTCTCACCAAACCGGCCCCAGGTTTTGGATGCACTATCGGTTGTGGGTTTAGGCGTTTATAGGCTTATAGCTGATTATAATAAATCAAAAGAAGGAAGCTACCGCGTACGGGTCGGGGTGCATGCATCGTGTGCAGAGTGATTCTGATTTCCTCATTTGCCGAACTGCAAGTGGGGGCACGGACGTACGTACCACGCGGTGAGAACCGCGTAGGGTAGGGCTCAGGCGATGGAAAATGGCACGTCACGACGCCGTCTTCTTCTTCTTCCTCCGCGCGCTCCATCTCTCTCTCTCGGACTTCTCCCTTCGGGTATAGCAAGAAAATGATACTACATGATCGGCCTTTGTGTTAATCAACAACGAACCAAGTTCGAGCGCGGTACCTATTTTATCCCGGATAGCTATTGGTAACGTCCAGTTAGACATGCATGCAATTGTTTCAACTACTTCTTCAACTGCATCTCGCACATGTCTTACAAATATAAATGTGAGATGTTTTAAATATTTTAATATAAACTACATACGGACTAAAATGGATAAGCAAACACCGTAAAATGTGCCTGTATATATTGGATTCAGAAAAATTATAATAACTTATATTTGTAAACGGATGGAGTTAAGGAAGTTCTGAACATTACCGTGAGCGAAAAAAAGCAATACTCCCTTTGTCCTAGAATATAAGATGTTTTTGCAAGCCAAAATCAGCTTGCAGAAACATCTTAGATTGTGGGACGAAGGAAGTACCATTCAACACGGAGTCAGTATCGAAATTGCATCATTAGATTCTTCATAATCAATACTCCTATATCCAAAATAAAGTTACACTATTTATATCAGAAAATAACTTTCTACCCATGATGGCAGCCACATACAGACCCAATTTTCACCTCTAATTATTTTGGGCCATGGAAAATAACTCTATACCAAAAATAAAGTTTTTTTAAGACGTAGGACCAGCTACACAAGCAAAAAGACAGTTCTGCAAAAACACAAGCGAAAAGGCAGAGAGAACTGGGGAAAAAGGCACTTCCATACAACAAAAAGGCACTTGTGCCAAAAATTATGCAAAAAAAGACAAAGTAAAGTGAGAAAAAAATATTTCTACAACAAAAAAGCACTTATGCCAATGCCTAAAAAATCCGACACCATGTATGTATGTGTGTGTGTATATATATATATATATATATATATATATATATATATATATATATTGCAAAAGGTGCGTAGTTGTCATCATGCGCGCGTAGCTACCATCATGCATAGAAAATTGCCTCACTTATTTATATATGTATATCCATATAAATGTACAATGGTCAAAATTGGCACATTAGATACTATGGAAGTACAATAAGTTTGGTCTGGCGTGAAGTCAACGGGCATGTAGAACGTTACGATCTGGATTTGTTCTCTGACCAATGTAGCCCATGTCGGACATGCCAATTGACGATGCATAAACCCGTTAACACCCTCGGCAGGGTGGTGAACGTAGCTGGAAGTACCGGATTGAGGGTCACACAAGTTAGTTATCCAAGATGGGCCTCTGAAAAGGAGTAACACTGAAAGTGCGTTATATCAGCTAGAGGGGGGTGATTGGGCGACTTTAAAAAAATTTGTTAACAAAGAATTTCTAGATGAATAAATAGCAAAGTGACGAATAGTTACACAAGAGATAAGTACTGAAGCATATGCGAAACACATGAACATTATAGTCGACGTGATGAATTGAAGCATACGAGTGAGTGGGTAACTAGCGATCAGGATAAATGTAGTGACTGAAGAATTTGGGTTAGGGAAATTGAAAAGGTCTTCAGTCAAAGTCTTCACAGAACAACAAGGAATTTCTTCAAGGTACGAGTAAGTAAGTGAGGGGGTTAAACAAATAGAACCAGGATGCTTGATAAAGACATTGAGTTTGTTTGACTAGTTCCAACTGTTGTGACAGTCGTACGTCTGGTTGGGCGGTTGAGCTTCCACTCCAAAGACAATTAGTCCTCACCATATTCCTCTTGAGCTAAAGTCACTTAGACTCTGTCCAATCATTCGTGGTAAGTCTTCAAGGTAGACTTTCAAAACCTTCACAAACTAGGTCACCCGACAATCCACAATGACTCTTGGATGCTCTTGAAAGTGCGTTATATCAACCAGAGGGGGGCGATTGGGTGATTTTTACAAATTTATCACTTAGGAATTTCAAGATGGGTAAATAGCAGGGCGACAAAAAGTAACACAGCGGATAAGTACTCAGGCATATGCGAAATACATGAACAACATGGTCGTGATGATGAAATGAAGAATGCGAGTGAAAGAGTAACTAGTGATCAGGATAAGTGCAGCGACTGAAGAATTTGGATTGAGGAAATTAAGAAAGTATTCAGTCAAAGTCTTCACAAAACAACAAGCAATTTCTTCAAGATGCGAGTAAGTAAATGAGGGTTGAAGAAATAGAACCAGGATGCTCGTTGAAGCCAATGGATTTGTTCGACCAGTTCCAACTGTTATGACAGTCGTACGTCTGGTTGGGGGTGGCTAAGATTGCACTCGGAAGACACTTAGTCCTCATTGTATTCCCCTTGAGCTAAAGTTAGTTAGACTCCATCCAATCACTCGTGGTAAGTATTCATGATAGATTTCCAAAACCTTCACAAATTAGGTCACCCGACAATCCACAATGACTCTTGGATGCTCTAGACCATGATGCCTAACCGTCTAGAAGATACACATTTTTTAAAGGTAACAAGCGTCGGTTCCACACAAGATAATTTCTTTAGTGATACTAAATCACTTTAAGGCTCTCATGTATTTTCTTCCTCACTTAAGATTCTCTCTAAGTTGACAAAGGAATGGGTTTCTCCAAATGACACTTGTCAATCTATCTCTAGGAGTAGACAAATGAATGTTTTTGGAGGCGGCTAATTATAGCTTAGGAACAACTTGACATGATAAGACATAAATGCCCCTAATGATATGACCGTTGTTGGGATAAGATCCTTTAGACAGCTGGCTCTAAGCACAAAAACGATTAGAAATTTGAACTCTCAAAGTTGTTGGGGCTCTCGAAGTCATCACCGTAGGCAAATCACACTAGCAAAGTCCTAACTCCTCAGTCAAACCAAAGTTGCCAGCAACTAGGAGAACTTCATCTCTGTCACTAAAGAACTTGTCTGCGCTATAAGAGATTTCCAAAGTCTTCACTCGAAGGATTAGGAATATAGTAGAGTGTCTCCTATGACTCAAGAAAATAAGAAATGAACTATGAAAACAAAGTCTTCAAACTTCAAGTCTTCACATCAATTTCTTCATGCTCACACTGAATTCTTCACTTCAATTTCTTCAACAAATATCAAAGTTGTCACTTGAAGAAATACATTTTTAGGGGTCGTCTTTCGTCGCTTAAACAAAACTCTTAAGGGACTATTACACATGTGTACCCTCACAAACACATTAGTTCCTTAACCCAATTGTCTTCAATACTCCAAAACCAATAAGGGGGCACTAGATGCAGTAACCGTTCTAGACCATGGTGCCTAACCGTTTGGAAGATACACAATCTTCAAAGGTAACAAGCGTTGGTTCCACACAGAAAATTTTCATCAGTGATGCTCAATCATTTTGAGGCTCTGGGTGTTTGGCTTTCTCCACACTTAGGTTTGTCTCTAAGCCGTCATAGGAATGGGTTGCTCTAAATGAAACTTGTCACTCTATCTCTCGGAGCAGCCAACCGGTGAATGGTTATGGGGTTGGGGGGGCTATTTATAGTCTCGGAGCAACCCGAGATAATAATGTTGGGGAACGACGCATGGGAAACAAAAAATTTCCTACGTTCACGCAAGACCTAGCCATGGTGATGAGCATCTATGAGAGGGAGAGTGGATCTACATACCCTTGTAGATCGCTAAGCGGGAAGCGTTAAGAAACGCAGTTGGTGTAGTCGAATGTCTTCGCGATCCAAATCGCCGAGCATCCTGCGATCCAATCACGATCTGTCCCAATCAAGCACCGAACGAACGGCACCTCCGCTTTCAGCACACGTACAACTTGATGACGAACTCCGCCCTCTTGATCCAGCAAGAGGGAGCGGAGAGGTAGACGAGTTCTCCGGCAGCGTGATGGCGCCGCGGTGATGGTGGTGGAGCAATTCCGTCAGGGCTTCGCCTAAGCACTACAGAAACCCGATCTAGAGGAGAAACTACGCACTAGAGGAATGGGGAGCACATGGCTAAAAATCTAGTGCAAAAAACCCTAAAACCCCCAGTATATATAGGAGTAATAGAGGAGGAGGCTTGGCCCTCAAGGTACCAGCCCTTGGTTCAGCCGAATCAAGGAGGAGAGGAGGACTCCTCCTCCAATCCTAGTAGGACTAGGATTCCTCCCTATTTTGCCTTTTTTCCACCTTTTCTCTTTGGGTTTTCTCTCCTAGTCGTATGGGCCTTGTGTGTGACTTCCACCAGCCCACTAAGGGCTGGTATTCACTCTCCCACAGCCCATGTAGCCTCTTGGGTCGAAATACCCCTCCCGATGGTCTCCCGGTACACTACCGATGAGCCCGAAACTTTTCCAGCAACCAAAATAGGACTTCCTATATATCAATCTTTACGTCCGGACCATTCCGGAGCTCCTCGTGACGTCTAGGATCTCATCCGGGACTACGAACAACCTTTGGTCACCACCATACATAACTCTATACCACCGAAACGTCACCAAACCTTAAGTGTGCAGGCCCTGTGGGTTCGAGAACTATGTAGACATGACCGAGACACCTCTACGGTCAATAACCAATAGAGAGACCTGGATGTCCATATTGGTTCCTACATATTCTACGAAGATCTTTATTGGTCAAACCTCTATGTCAAGGATTCAGTTAATCCCGTATGATGTTCCCTTTGTTCTTCGGTATGTTACTCGCCCGAGATTCGATCGTCGGTATCTCCATACCTAGTTCAACCTCGTTACTGTCAAGTCTCTTTACTCGTTCCGTAATACAAGATCCCGTGACTAACACTTAGTCACATTGCTTGCAAGGCTTATTGTGATGTTGTATTACCGAGTGGGCCCTGAGATACCTCTCCGTCACACGGAGTAACAAATCCGAGTCTTAATCCATGCCAACCCAACAGACACCCTCGGAGATACCTGTAGAGCACCTTTATAGTCACCCAGTTACGTTGTGACATTTGATACACACAAGGTACTCCTTTGGTGTCAGTGAGTTGCATGATCTCATGGTCATAGGAACATCTACTTGACATGCAGAAAACAGTAGCAATAAACTGACACGATCATATGCTACATTTGTAGTTTGGGTCTTGTCCATCACATCATTCTCCTAATGATGTGATCCCGTTACCAAATGACATCTCATAGCCATCTTTCATCAACGAGATAGTCTATTAGAGGCATACTAGGGACATGGTGTTGTCTATGTATCCACACATGTATCTGAGTTTCCGATCAACACAATTATCGCATGGATAATAAACGATTATCATGAACAAGGAAATATGATAATAACTAATTTATTATTGCCTCTAGGGCATATTTCCAATAGTCTCCCACTTGCACTAGAGTCAATATTCTAGTTCACATCACCATGTGATTCGCATTGTTATGAATCTAACACCCACTGAGTTCTGGGGCTCGATCATGCTTTGCATGTGAGAGAGGTCTTATAGTCAACGGGTCTGCGACATTCAAATCCGTATGTACTTTGCAAATCTCTATGTCAAACTGTAAACACTGCTACCACACTCCACTTGGTACTATTCCAAATGGCTGCTCCACTATACGTATCCGAATTGCTACTAAGAGACATCCAGATTAGTGTTAAAGCTTGCATCGACGTAACTCTTTACGACGAACCCTTTATCACCTCCATAATCGAGAAATGTTTCCTTAGTCTTTTAGTAACTAAGGATAATATTGACCGCTGTCCAGTGATCCACTTCTGGATCACTCTTGTACCCCTTGACGGATTCATGGCAAGGCACACACAGGTGCGGTACACAGCATGGCATACTATACAGAGCCTATAGGTAAGGCATAGGGGACGACATTCGTCCTTTCTCTTTCTTATGCCATTGTCAAGCTTTGAGTCTCACTCAACTTCACACCTCGCAAATCAGGCAAGAACTCTTTCTCTGACTGATCCATTTTGAACTCTTTCAAAATCTTGTCAAGGTATGTACTCATTGAAAGTCTCATCAAGCATCTTGCTCTATCTCTATAGATCTTGATGCTCAACAAATTAGGTAGCTTTATCCAGGAATTCTACATCATTTCCGATCAACAATATGTCATCCACATATACTTATCAGAAATTCTATAGTGCTCCCACTCACTTTATTGTAAATACAAGTTTCTCGTAAACTTTGTATAGACTCAAAAACTTTGATCACCTCATCAAAGTGTATATTCCAACTCCGAGATGCTTGCTTCAGTTCATAGAAGAATCACTGAAGCTTGCACACCTTTTAGCATCCTTAGGACTAACAAAACCTTCTGGTTGTATCACATACAACCTTTCCTCAAGTAAACCGTTAAGGAAACTATGTTTTGATATCCATTTGCGAGATTTCATAATTGAAAAATGCAGCAACTGCTAACATAATTCCAACAGACTTTAGCATCGCTACGAGTGAGAAAGTCTCATCGCAGTCAACTCCGTGAACTTGTCGTAAACTTCTTTGCAGCAAGTCAAGCTTTACATATGGTGACATTTACCATGAGCATTTGTCTTCATTTTAAACATCCATTTGTACTCAATGACCTGTTGTCCAACGAGCAAGTCTATACTTGGTTTTCATACATGGATCCTTTCTCAGATTTCATGGCCTCTAACAATTTGTCGGAATCCGGGCCCATCATCGCTTCTCCACAGCTTGTAGGTTCATTGTTGTCCAACAACATGACCTCCAAGATAGGGTTGTCGTACCGCTCAGGAGCAGTACACATCCTTGTCGACCTACGAGGTTCGATAGTAACTTGATCCGAAGCTTCATGATCATTATCATTAACTTCCTCTTCAACTAACGTAGGCTTCACAGAAACAAATTCCTACGCTGCGCTACTCTCTGGTTGAACAAAGGTTCAACAACCTCATCAAGTTCTATCTTCCTCCCACTCAATTCTTTCGAGAGAAAACTCTTTCTCGAGAAAGGACCCAGTTTTAGCAACAAACACTTTATGCTTGGATCTGAGATAGAAGGTTTACCCAACTGTCTTTAGGGTATTCTATGAAGATGCATTTGTCCGCTTTGGGTTCGAGCTCATTAGGTGAAAAACCTTTTTCACGTAAGTGTTGCAGCCCCAAACATTAAGAAATGACAGCTTAGGTTTCTATCAAACCATAATTCACACAGTGTCATCTCAACGGATTTAGATGGTGCCCTATCTAAAGTGAATGTAGTTGTCTCTAATGCATAACCCCAAAATTATAGTAGCAAAACGACAAGAGACATCATAGCAAGCACCATTTTCAATAGAGCACGACTATGATGTTCGAACACACCATCACACTATGGTGTTCCAGGGGGCGTGAGTTGTGAAACAACTTTCACATTGTCTAAAGTTGTATGCCAAACTCGTAACTTAGATATTTACCTCCACGATCATATCCCAGACATTTTTTTCTTCCTGTCACGATGATCTTAAACTTCACTCTGAATTTGCTTGAACCTTTCAAACGATTCAGACTTGTGTTTCATTAAGTAAATATACACTATATCTACTCAAATCATCAGTGAAGGTAAGAAAATAACGATATCCACCGCATGCTACAAGACTCGTTGGATTGCATACATCAACATGTATCATTTCCAATAAATCACTTGCCCGCTCCATCCATCTGGAAACGGGGTCCTTAGTCATCTTGCCCAAGAAGCATGGTTCGCATGTCTCAACCGATTCGAAATCGAATGAGTCCAAAGATCCATCAGCATGGAGTTTCTTCATGCGCTTTATACCAATATGACATTTAGCGGCAGTGCCACAAGTATGTGGTACTATCATTATTAACTTTGTATCTTTTGGCATCATTGTTATGAACATGTGTATTACTACGATCAAGATTCAACAAACCATTCTCATTGGGTGCATGACCATTGAAGGTATTATTCATGTAATCGGAATAACCATTATTCTCTAACTTAAATGAATAACTGTTTTGCAATAAACATGATCTAATCACGTTCATGCTCAACGCAAAACATCAAATAACATTTATTTAGGTTTGTCACTAATCCTAAAGGTAGAGACAACGTGCGATGTTGATCACATCGACCTTGGAAACATTTCCAACACACATCGGCGCCTCACCCTTAGCTAGTTCTCCATTTATTCCGTAGCTTTTATTTCGAGTTACTAACATTTAGCAATCGAACCGGTATCCAATACCCAGGTGCTACTAGGAGTACTCGCAAGGTAGACATCATTAACACGTATATCAAATATACTTCTGTCAACGTTGCCAGCCTTCTTATCTACCAAGTATCTAGGGTTGTTCTGCTTCAGCGACCGCTCTCCTCATAATCGAAGCACTTAGTCTTGGGTTTGGGTTCAACTTTGGGTTGCTTCATTGGAGCAGCAACTGACTTGCCATCCATCAAGTTTCCCTCCTTTCTCTTGCCCTTCTCTAAACTAGTGGTTAGACTAACCATCAACACTTGATGCTCCTTCTTGATTTCTACCTTTGCGGTGTCAAACATCGCGGATATCTCAGGGATCATTATTTCTATCCCTGGCATTTTATAGTTCATCACCAAGTTCTAGTAGCTTTAGTGACAGTGACTTGGAGAACTATATCAATCACTATCTTATCTTGAAGATCAACTCCCACTCGATTCAAGCGATTGTAGAACCCAGACAATCTGAGCATATGCTCAACGATTGAGCTATTTTCTTTCATCTTGCACGCAAAGAATCTTGTTGGAGATCTCATATCTCGCAACACGGCCACGAGCCTGAGATCCTAATTTCAGCTCTTAGAACATCTCAGATGTTTCGTGACGTTCAAAACGTTTCGGAGCCTCAAATCTAAGCCGTAATGCATGACGCACTAAACTATCAAGTAGTCCTCAGAACGTGCCTGTCAGATGTTCACAACATCTACAGACGATGCTAGAGGGGTTGGCGCACCAAGCTGTGCATTAAGGACATAAGACTTCTGTGCAGCAACGAGGACAATCCTCAGATCACGGAGCCAGTCCGCAATATTGTTACCATCATCTTTCAACTCTATTTCTCTAGGAAGATATAAAAATTCCAGGGAGCTACAGCGTGAGCTAGTAATCTACAACACAGTTTGCAAAGATGCTACTGACTATGTTCATGATGATGAGTTCAATTAATCATATTACTTAAGAAGTCCCACTCAAATTGACATCCCTCCGGTCATTCGAGTGATACATGATCCAAATTCACCAACTCAAGTCCGATCATCACGTGAGTTGAGGTGGTTTCAATGGTGAACACCATCATGTTGATCATATCTGCTATATGACTCATGTTCGACCTTTCGATCTCTTGTGTTCCGAGGCCATGTATGTACATTCTAGGCTTGTCAAGTTTAACCCAAGTGTTCTGCATGTGCAACACTGGCTTGCACCCGTTGTATGTGAACGTAGAGTCTATCACACCCGATCATCACGTGGTGTCTCAACACGACGAACTTTCGCAATGGTGCACACTGAGGGAGAACACAATTCATCTTGAAATTTAAGTGAGGGATCACCTTATAATGCTACCGTCATCCTAAGAAAAACAAGGTGCATAAAAGGATTAACATCACATGCAAATCATAAGTGACATGATATGGCCATTAACTTGTGCTTTTGATCTCCATCTTGAAAGCACCGGCATGATCTCCATCGTCACCGGCACAACACCATGATCTTCATCATCTTGATATCCTCAACGTGTCGCCATCGGGGTTGTCGCGCCCATCATGCTTGTACTACTATTGCTACCGTTTAGCGATAAAGTAAAGCATTACATAGCGCTTAATGATTGACACGTAGGTCATAAAATAATTAAAGACAACCCTATGGCTCCTGCCGGTTGCTGTACTCACCGACATGAAAGTCGTGATATTCTATACAATACATGATCATCTCATACATCACATATATCACATCATGTAATTGGCCATATCACATCACAACATACCCTGCAAAAACAAGTTAGACGTCCTCTAATTGTTGTTGCATGTTTTACGTGGCTGCTACGGGTATCTAGCAAGAACAATTCTCACCTACGCATAAACCACAACGGTGATACATAAGTTGCTTTTCAACCTTCTCAAGGACCGCCTTTGTCGAATCCGATCCAACTAAAGTAGGAGAAACTGACACCCGCCAACCATCTTTTGCAACAAGTTGCAGTTGAGGGAACCGGTCTCTCGTAAGCGTACGAGTAATGTTGGTTCGGGCCGCTTCATCCCACAATACCGCTGAACCAAAACACGACCACGGGAGGAAGCAATCTAAGCATCAAAGCCCACAAACTCTTTGTGTTCTACTCGAGATCTCATCTACACATAGACCTAGCTCACGACGCCACTGTTGGGGAACGACGCATGGGAAACAAAAATTTCCCTACGTTCACGCAAGACCTATCCATGGTGATGAGCATTTACAAGAGGGAGAGTGGATCTACATACCCTTGTAGATCGCTAAGAGGGAAGTGTTAAGAAAAGTGGTTGGTGTATTCAAACATCTTCGCGATTCAAATCGCCGAGCGTCCCGCGGTCCAATCATGATCCGTCCTGATCAAGCACCAAAAGGATAGCACCTCCGCGTTCAGCACACGTACAACTTGATGAAGATCCCCGCCTTCTTGATCCAGCAAGAGGGAGCGGAGAGGTAGACGAGTTCTACAGCAGCGTGACGGCGCCGTGGCGATGGTGGTGGAGTAATTCCGGTAGGGCTTCGCCTAAGCACTGCAGAAAACCAATCTAGAGGAGAAACTATGCACTAGAGGAACGGGTAGCACGTGGCTGAAAATCTAGTGCAAAAAACCCTAAAACCTCCAGTATATATAAGAGGAAGAGAGGAGGAGGCTTGGCCCTCAAGGGACCAGCCCTTGGTTCGGCCGAATCAAGGAGGAGAGGAGGACTCCTCCTCCAATCCTAGTAGGACTAGGATTCCTCCCTATTTTGCCTTTTCCCACCTTTTCTCTTTGGGTTTTCTCTCCCAGCCGCATGGGCCTTGTGTGGGACTTCAACCAGCCCAGTAAGGGCTACTATTCACTCTCCCACAGCCCATGTAGCCTCTTGGGTCGAAATACCCCTCCCGATGGTCTCCCAGCACACTACCGGCACTCCCCGTACACTACCGATGAGCCCGAAACTTTTCCGGCAACCAAAATAGGACTTCCTATATATAAATATTTACCTCTGGACCATTCCAGAGCTCCTCTTGACGTCCGGGATCTCATCCGGGACTCCGAACAACCTTCGGTCACCACCATACATAACTCTATACCACCGAAACGTCACCAAACCTTCAGTGTGCAGACCCTGCGGGTTCGAGAACTATGTAGACATGACCAAGACACCTCTACGGTCAATAACCAATAGCGGGACCTTGATGTCCATATTGGTTCCTACATATTCTATGAAGATCTTTATCGGTCGAACCTCTATGTCAAGGATTCAGTTAATCCCGTATGATGTTCCCTTTGTTCTTCGGTATGTTACTTGCCCGAGATTCGATCGTTGGTATCTCCATACCTAGTTCAACCTCGTTACCGGAAAGTCTCTTTACTCGTTTCGTAATAGAAGATCCCGTGACTAACACTTAGTCACATTGCTTGCAAGGCTTATTGTGATGTTGTATTACCGAGTGGGCCCTGAGATACCTCTCCGTCACACGGAGTAACAAATCCCAATCTTGATCCATGCCAACCCAACAGACACCATAGGAGATACCTGTAGAGCACCTTTATAGTCACCCAGTTACGTTGCGACGTTTGATACACACAAGGCACTCTTTCGGTGTCCGTGAGTTGCATGATCTCATGGTCATAGAAACATATACTTGACATGCAGAAAACAGTAGCAATAAACTGACATGATCATATGCTATATTTGTAGTTTGGGTCTTGTCCATCACATCATTGTCCTAATGATGTGATCCTGTTATCAAATGACATCACATGTCAATGGCTAGGAAACCTTGATCATCTTTAACCAACGAGCTAGTTCACTAGAGGCATACTAGGGACAAAGTGTTGTTTATTTACCCACACATGTAATATGTTTCCAATCAATACAATTATAGCATGGATAATAAACGATTATCATGAACAAGGAAATATAATAATAAACACTTTATTTATTGCCTCTAGGGCATATTTCCAACAAATAAGACATAAATGCCCCTATAGACATGCCCGTTATCAGGATAAGGATCCACTAGACAGCTGGCACTAAGCGCAGCAACGATAGAAATATTGAACTCTCAAATTCATCGGGTCTCTCCAAAGTCGTCACGGTAGACAAATCACATTGGCGAAGTCCTAACTCCTTAGTTAGACCAAAGTCATCAGTGGCTAGAAGAACTTTGTCTCCGTCACTCAAGAACTTGACTGTAATGCGGGAGATTTCCAAAGTCTTCACCCGAAAGATTAGGAAGGTGTAGTATTTGAGCATCACTTGAAAATATGTCTATTCTTTACCTAGACCCCCTTTAACAGTAAATGTTTCCTATGACTCAAGAAAAGAAGAAAAGAACTATGAAAACAAAGTCTTCAAGCTTCAATTCCTCACGTCAATTTCTTCAATGTCATGCCGAATTCTTCACTTCTATTTCTTCAAGAAATGCACCAAAGTCTTCACTTGAAGAAATACATTTTTAGGGGTCGTCTTTCGTCGGTTAAACCAAACTCTTCAGGAACTATATTACATGTGTACACTAACAAATACATTAGTCCCTTAATCCATTTGTCTACTCCAAAACATAAGGGGATACTAGATGCACTAACAAACATCCTACGTGCTACTTTGTGTTTGTATTCATGAAAAAGTACCTTGCGTGAGGCTTGCAATTGGGATGAAGTATGAGACTACCAAGAGTATTGTTCTACGAATTTGGATGGAAATCACTGCCCCTTTCCGCCACCTAATATAGATGACAGGGCTAGGGTTTACAAAGATGGATCTAATGAAAGTCGTCGCCACATTGACTTGCTCGTTAAGATGAATCTTTGTCACGTATCCGGGCTCCTAGGACCTCTCATGTGCTTACATCTTCGCATATCTTCATGGTCCCCGAGACGGTCCTATTGTCGCGCTCGCCATCGGGCGACCACCCTCGGTGTATTACACCATATGATCAACCCATATGTGCATGTTGGTGGTGTTGTGTCTTCATTGTTGGGTACTCATTGCTTAGTTCTTCATGGGTGCTAAACCCTTTAGTGGATGGGTTTAACTTCTTGTACGGTCCTACCGTTAGGCTCGCCACCGGGTGACCACCCCCGGTGTATTACACCATATGATCAACCAATATGCGCATGTTGGTGGTGTTGTGTCTTCATTGTTGGGTACTCATTGCTTAGTTCTTCATGGGTGTTAAACCCTTTATGGATGGGTTTAACTTCTTGTAGGCGAAGGACCAATTTGGACTAGTTTGTGCTAAATTGTTTTGTTTACAAAGGACACACTGCATTACAATCTCAATGATGGACAACGGAGCTACGAAGATTGTCATAGAAATACCCCCTTCCAAAATTCTTCACTTAGATTTGTTTACGTACGGATGTATCTAAGAATAAGAATTTGGGACTGAGATAATATATGACTCCTCGCCCGTCCCCTTGAAACCTTGGTGGTGCCACCTTCTCCTGCGCTTCCCACCCTCTCCGACACTGAATCACCTGATATTTTCCCATTCTTTGACAATGTACATGTGCCATCTTCGGCGTGTAATCTCCTTTCTCTTAATGAAATATATGCAATTCTCATGCATCGTTCCACAAAAGAAAACGCGCACTGCCACTAATTTTTGGAAGGTTGCTTTTCTATAGATGCTGTTCATTTATGATTTTCGTACAAAGTTTAAGCAACTTTTTTTAGCAGAGCAAACACATACATTAGGATAGGGTGGCAAAAACGTCCGGTGGAAAAAATATGAATTGCTTACATTTTGTTTTTGCCAATACACTTGCCTTCTTAGGAACTACTGGCTGAATTTAGAAGAAAAATCCCCCTAAAAATGAATTTAGAAGAAAAAACTCTGGAATAAAAACAAATTAAAAGAATGAAGAAAAGGAACTAATCTCATTTCTTATCTCCTAAAGACTAAAGCTTACACATACAACCGCACTGACCCATGAAGAACTTGTTTGTTGTTATTCTTCCTCTGTCGCCGACCAATAATGAGAGCTCAGCGGGTGATATCTCTAATATCTACAGTCCCTTTTTTTTCTGGTTTTCTTTTGGTTCTCTTTTTTTACCACCTTTTTTCGGTCTCATGCAAGGAAGCTGGAAACGTCAAACTCAAACCCGTCCAGCGAGAAGGCGGTCTCCTCCTCCATCTCCATGCCGGCCAACGGCATGGTCCCCGCGGCCACGAGCGCCGACACCACTTCCTCGAACTCAGACTGCACCCTCCACTCCGCCTGGAACGGGTTCATGGAAAAGCGGTTCGAGTCGGACGTCACCGGCGAGGGTTCGAGGGACGTTGACAGCGACCCCCCTTGGCCAAAGCAGTTCTCCGGCGTCGAGGGCATGGAGAACGGGTGGTGCTCTTGCGGCGTCAGCGCGCTCGCCGCCTGCCAGGAGAAGCAGAAGGACGTGGTGTTCACCGTCAGGCTCGTGCTCAGGTCCTGCAGAAGCCTACGCGCTTCCGGGTTCTCCTCCGCCGGCTGCGCCATGGCCGCCGCGGCATGCCCCGCCGCCGCCGCCGCCGCCACCACCTTCTTATGAACGCAGGTGTGCTCGCCTTGGTAGATCACGTCGAAGAGCGCCGGGTCCTCGTCGGCGCGCTGCACCTGCTTTGTCGCCGCGCATCCCTGAGATTTGCGGTGCGTGCAACGATAGTACCCCCTGCATTGTTGAATAGTTCGGGTCAGGGACGGCAAACAAAATCGGAACAATTCCTCTGGAACAGTTCAATCGGTTGCAGCTGGTGTACTATCTGACTAGTGGTGGATGCCAAACAATTGGTAACAGTGGAAAAGGCTGCAACATTCACCAACTGAAAAGAACACCTCGGAGAACAACCAGTGCCCCAATCCAAAAGCAAAAATCTTGATGATCTCACAGAAAGCGAAAGCAAAATATTGTGTTGCCACTTGCCGCCCGTGTAATTGAAACATGTGCGGATGTACCAAAAGAAAATTACTAGTAACAACCTTGGGTGCTTGGCTCCAAGAATGTCCTTCTGGCCGTACTTCCTCCAGCTGTGGCCGTCATCGACTGGGGTCTCTGCTCCTCCTCCCTCCGTGCTCACCCTAATCTGATGCTTCCGTTTCTCCATTATCTTCCTGCAAATCCAAGAACAAAGCAAGCATTTGTAAAAAATATATACCAAAAAAGATCCAAAATACGACTGATTCGTCAATTAATCGTGACAATCTCGAATAGTTTCATAAAGTACGCACCTCTTCTTCTTGTTGGTATGGAAAGGCATGCCCGAAACGTCGCTCAGGGGGCTGGGCGTCGCGGAGAACGGCGGCGAGTCGAGGCCGGCGGCGGAGCGCTTCCGGCAGTCGAAGTGCCCGGCCCTGATCATGCCGATGGACCTCTCGGTCACGGAGAAGATCTGGGCGGCCAGGCGCTTGCAGTGCTCGGGGCAGCCTCCCAGGTTGACGTCGAGCTGCCTCACCAGCTCCTTGATGTGGCCCAGCTCGTTCACCACAAGGCGGCTTCCGCCATTTTCGTCCACGCTCTCCATCGCTCTGCGCTGCTGATTTTCTTGCCGCTGCAGAGCTCCTTGTCCCAAAAACGAACTGCGCAACGAGTTTGTGTGTTGATGTAGGAGAGGAAAACTCGAGATGTGATCGGAGAGTTGAGGTGAGATGGTGAGTGAAGCGAAAGGAGGCGGTCTTATATAATGGCCAACAAACCGCGTCTGGGTTAAGGTGAACACACAGAACAGTATTTTTGACCGGTGGGCTTAGTAGAGACCGTAATTTGATTGGCCAAACCCATGCCGGGTCGGGTTGCAAACTTGCAGCTGACGGGCCTCTAGACTGCTAGCAAACGATCTTACATGCAGGAACCTTCAGCTTAAGACACTTTTTTATACTCCAGTTGTTTCGACCAGCATCGCCATTACATCCCAAAATTTAGGATTCTTTCGATTGAAAAATGAATTTCATTCTATTTTTGGATGGTTATGACCCTTTTAAAAAATCATGCATTGGTCGTTTGATTGGTAAGAAGTCTTCTAATATATCATGTGTACTGTATTTCATAGAAAATTTAACGACCACTCCAACATTTTAAAATAATTTTTTTGTTTTTTCTATGATATCAAACACTATCTGTGAATCACATAGGGTTCAAGTGGGCATATGCCACTTCAATCCTGTATTTTTCATATCCACTTGAAAGCATATTGTAACATGTCCAAGAATAAAGGCAGCCCATTTTTGATTTGCAATAGACACCAAGAAGTATCGTAACATGTTTATCATGTCTATGCAACAAACTATGTATGAGCTCGCAATGTGTCGATGTAAGCTATGCTACCGAAAAATCTTTCACCATCCACATTTAAAGCAAAGATATCATAGTCTCAGGCTGAAATGTTGGGTGCGGAAAGTAAGAGAAGGCATATATCCATAGCTACTGAGCCAAATTGTGATCCCCTCCAACTTCTTTGTTTATCTTGTTACCGTTGGAGTTGTTTGGACTCCTAGGCTGCTGGAGTCATTCCAGAAGCTTCCAAGTTGATGAAAGGCTCTTGAGAATCTATATAGGTGGAAAGTTCCCTCAAGACCTACCTCTTAGTGAAGGGAGCTCGTGCTTTGTTTGACGAGGCTTTCAAGAGAAATAGGCATGACAAAGTGTCGTTGAAGATATCTTAGTGATTCCTTGGCCTCACTAAAGGAGGCTAGGGCTCCCCTAAGAACATGAACTAGAAGATACATCCTTTGTATCCATCACTTTGGTTATCTCGTTTCGGACTTTACCTGGTGTTTGTTACTGCCTTAATTTCTTACCCTTGTTGACATAACTTTGTTGTAATAGACCATCATTTAGGGGTTTTCATCGGAGAACATATTATTTGTCACATCTCTATATTAACTAATAAGAAAGTTAAAATTAGTAGTCTCCTATTCAACCTCCATCTAATCATCTTCTTCGATCCCGCGGACACAAACACGATGTGTAATTGAATTGGTTGTTAAAATATATCATGGGATAGGTTTAGGGATGAGGTTCTTGTGCAACCTTGCACACGTGCAAGGAATTAGAGGATGAAAATAAGCATTTTTATGAGTAATAAATAAATGATAATATGAAAAATAAATGGGAGGCATGTACATTGAACACCAAGTCCATCAAACGCCATTGCACCATATGATACATTGTCCAACCTGGATCATATGATGCCCTAAGTAGCCTAGGTTGTTGAGGTGGAAACCAAACCAATGCCTTAGTGTTTTGTGACTATGATGTAGCTCCCCAACGATTTACATCGGGCACTCTAATTTTCCCTACTGGCACCACCTTCAGGTCATAGTCTTTGTGCGTCCTTGTCAATTGTCCCCACATTGCATCGATCATTGGTGTATCGAGTATCACCATGTTCTAGATCAAGGCAAGATAAAATAACAAATTGCAACACATATGTGATATAACTAAATCTTACTATGGATCCCTTCACCATCGAGAACAGGGTCAATGAGGGTACATCCCCATCCTTAGTCTGTGGGGCCTACTCATGCCTCATCACAACCACCATGAACACAAGAGGCATCGTTAACTGGTACTTAAGATGAATGCTTGAATGCCTTATCATTCACTATGCTTCATAATGTTGGAGCTCTTCCATTCAACCGAGGTGTACAAATTTGAATGTTTTTTCACAATTTTTACTGGCTCAACGATTTCTCAAGGAGCTCTTCCACTATGCTCCCAGGGAGATCTCCCATTCATTCGGGGTGTTCAATATTCGTTTTGATAGATGATTTTTACTGAGTCAATGATTTGTCAAGGAGCTGTCTCATTCATATCGCTAACTCCACCAAGCTCCCTAATATTGGAGCCCCCTCATTCAATCTAGGTCTTCAATTTGATATTGGGTATAGGGAATGGGACATTGCCCTCATCTTTGTGATGGAATCTCTCGATGGGTGGGTCCCCTTAGCGAGTGCCTTGGGTCATGTGGGCCTTGGTTAGCAAGACATAAACTAGGAAGCAAAGTGCACACTTCCCTTCTAGCTATCTTCCATGTGGCAGTCGAATTCTTGGAATACAAGGACTTTGATATAATGGAGGTGACGAGGGTGCTACGGGAACCTTCCATGGAGCGGCGGCTTTGGAGTCGATGGTGAGAATGACTAACTTTCTCGTTTACTTCAAATAGACACTTAGTCCTATGGAGTAGGGATTGTGCCGGTGCACGGTATAGATTTACTCTTAGAGCCTTCACAGAAATCATTGGTTTGATGTTACTAAGGTGTCCCTACTATGCCCAAAAGAAACGCAAGATAAAAACATAAGAAACAAATGCTGACACCCGATGTATTGACAAAAACGAACAAGCCTCGCACCAAACTCCAAGACTCCGAAGTGTCGGTACCAATCAACACCTTCAAGAAGGGACGCGACGATGACGATGTTGCTGCCAAGGTTCTCCTCTGGTACGTGGCGAGGAAAAAGGAAGGGTAGCCCCCAACGTCCTTCATGAAGGTCCGACGGCACCCCCACGCGCCACCGCATCGGTGTCGGCCATGCCAACAGGGATTTCTACTGATCCCAACCTTTACCTCGGGTGATCCCAAGCTCGCCTCCAAACCTACCACCACCTTGCACCAACACGGTCTTGAAGCTTCCACTGTCTCACCAAGGGAACACGCAATAGGACCCGCACAGCGAATCAAAGAAGTCGAGACTCGGAGTAGCAGCATCTTCAGCACGCGGGAGGGCCCAACCTCCCCCATCACCGACGGGATCCGAACGGATGCGACAACTTGAGCATACCACGCCGGACCAGGCCCTGAAACGCCCATGAAGCTCTCGTTGTTGCGCTACAAAGGGCATGCCGTTGAAGTCGCTGCTCCCCGTTCGAGCCGCCCCACCACTTCGCCGCGTCGAAGGAAGCAAGGCAACGCTTGCATCGGCCTGCTAAAACCCAGATGGGGCCCTCAGGGTCCAGATTTGGGCCAGGGTCACGCCGCCGGTCACCCAACGCCCCCAGACCGCCTGCCGCCAAGGGCAGCATCACCACCACGTCTGCCATTACCCCCTGCCGCCAGGGTGCCGAACCTCTGCCCGCCAATCAGCACCTGCCGTTGAACCCGCAGGCCGCTGAGGGAGTCCTCGATTAAGGGTTCCTTGGGAGGCCGACCTATCTCTATGGGCCGGACTATATGGGCCACTTACCGAACACATGATTCATTGAAGACCTTATCTCCAAGATGGAAACTTCAGGAAGTACGGCTTGCGCTCCACGTTTGATGTAGCAAATAGGCATGTTTATCTCTTCAGCATGTAACCGACCATGTGTAAACCCTAGGTACCCTTGGCGTCTATATAAGTCGGAGGGTTTTAGATTATAGGGACAGAACAACTCATCTAGGGTTAGCTATTCAATCTCAAGGTATATCAACTCTGTAGCCCCTCATACCATCAATGCAACCAAGCAGGACGTAGGGTATTACCTGTTGGGGAACGATGCATGGGAAACAAAAAATTTCCTACGCACACGCAAGATCTATCCATGGTGATGAGCATCTACGAGAGGGAGAGTGGATCTACATACCCTTGTAGATCGCTAAGTGGGAAGCGTTAAGAAACATGGTTGGTGTAGTCGAACGTCTTCGCGATACAAATCGCCGAGCATCCCGCGATCTCATCACGATCCGTCCCGCGATCCAATAACGATCCGTCCCGCGAACTCATCACGATCCGTCCCGCGATCTCATCACGATCCGTCTCGCGATCTTGATCACGTTCCTTCCGATCTAGCACCGAACGGACGACACCTCCGCGTTCAGCACACATACAGCTTGATGACGATCTCCACCTTCTTGATCTAGCAAGAGGGAGCAGAGAGGTAGATGAGTTCTCCGTCAGCGTGACGGCGCCGCGGCGATGGTGGTGGAGCAATTCCGGCAGGGCTTCGCCTAAGCACTGCAGAAAACCGATCTAGAGGAGATACTATGCACTAGAGGAACAGGTAGCACGTGGCTGAAAATCTAGTGCAAAAACCCTAAAACCTCTAGTATATATATGAGGAAGAGAGGAGGAGGCTTGTCCCTCAAGGGGCCATCCCTAGGCTTTAGCCGAACCAAGGAGGGAGGAGTCCTCCTCCTCCACTCCTAGTAGGATTAGGACTCCTTCCTTATTTGGCCCTTTTTTGCCTTTTTCCACCTTTTTCCTTTTGGGCTTTTCTTCCCAGCCACATGGGCCTTGTGTGGGACTTCCACCAGACCACAAAGGGCTGGTATTTACTCTCCCACAACCCATATAGCCTCTTGGGTCGAAATACCCGTCCCGATGGTCCCCCGCTACACTACCAGCACTCCCGGTACACTACCTATGAGCCCGAAACTTTTCCGGCGACCAAAACAGGACTTCCTATATATCAATCTTTACCTCCGGACCATTCCAAAGCTCCTCGTGCGTCCGGGATCTTATCTGGGACTCCAAACAACCTTCGGTCACCACAATGCATAACTCTATACTACCGAAACGTCACCAAACCTTAAGTGTGCAGACCCTGCGGGTTCGAGAACTATGTAGACATGACCGAGACACCTCTACGGTCAATAACCAATAGCAGGACCTGGATGCCCATATTGGTTCCTACATATTCTACGAAGATCTTTATTGGTCGAACCTCTATGTCAAGGATTCAGTTAATCCCGTATGATGTTCCCTTTGTTCTTCGGTATGTTTACTTGCCCGAGATTCGATCGTCGGTATCTCCATACCTAGTTGAACCTCGTTACCGGCAAGTCTCTTTACTCATTCCGTAATACAAGATCCCATGAAAAACACTTAGTCACATTGCTTGCAAGGCTTGTTGTGATGTTGTATTACCGAGTGGGCCCTGAGATACCTCTCCGTCACACGGAGTAACAAATCCCAGTCTTGATCCATGCCAACCCAACAGACACCCTCGGAGATACCTGTAGAGTACCTTTATAGTCACCCAATTACGTTGCGACGTTTGATACACACAAGGCACTCCTCCGGTGTTAGTGAGTAGCATGATCTCATGGTCATAGGAGCAGATACTTGACATGCAGAAAACAGTAGCATTAAACTGACACGATCATATGCTACATTTGTAGTTTGGGTCTTGTCCATCCCATCATTCTCCTAATGATGTGATCCCGTTATCAAATGACATCTCATGTCAATGGATAGGAAACCTTAACCATCTTTGATCAACGAGCTAGTCTATTAGAGGCATACTAGGGACCTGGTTTTGTCTATGTATCCACACATGCATCTAAGTCTCCGATCAATACAATTATAGCATGGATAATAAACGATTATCATGAACAAGGAAATATGATAATAACTAATTTATTATTGCCTCTAGGGCATATTTCCAACAGATCAACTCCCACTCGATTCAAGCGATTGTAGCACCCAGACAATCTGAGCACATGCTCAACGATTGAGCAATTCTCTTTCATCTTGCAGGCAAAGAATCTTATTGGAGATCTCATATCTCGCAACGCGGGCACGAGCCTGAGATCCTAATTTCAGCTCTTAGAACATCTCATATGTTCCGTGACGTTCAAAACATTCCGGAGCCTCAATTCTAAGCCGTAATGCATGATGCACTAAACTATCAAGTAGCCATCAGAACGTGCCTGTCAGATGTTCACAACATCTAATGATGACGCTAGAGGGGTTGGCGCACCGAGCGGTGCATTAAGGACATAAGCCTTCTGTGCAGCAATGAGGACAATCCTCAGATCACGGACCCAGTCCGCAATATTTCTACCATCATCTTTCAACTCTATTTCTCTAGGAACGTATAAAAATTCAAGGGAGCTACAGCGCGAGCAAGTAATCTACAACATAATTTGCAAAGACACAACTGACTATGTTCATGATAATGAGTTCAATTAATCATATTACTGAAGAACTCCCACTCAAATTGACATCACTCTGGTCATTCGAGTGATACATGATCCAAATTCACCAACTCAAGTCCGATCATCACGTGAGTTGAGGTGGTTTCAATGGTGAACATCATCATGTTGATCATATCTACTATATGACTCATGTTCGACCTTTCGGTCTCTTGTGTTCCGAGGCCATGTCTGTACATGCTAGGCTCGTCAAGTTTAACCCGAGTGTTCTGCATGTGCAACACTGGCTTGCACCCGTTGTATGTGAACGTAGAGTCTATCACACCCGATCATCATGTGGTGTCTCGACACGGCGGACTTTCGCAACGATGCACACTCGGGGAGAACACAATTCATCTTGAAATTTAAGTGAGGGATCACCTTATAATGCTACCGTCGTCCTAAGCAAAACAAGGTGCATAAAAGGATTAACATCACATGCAAATCATAAGTGACATGATATGACCATGAACTTGTGCTTTTGATCTCCATCCTGAAAGCATCGGCATGATCTCCATCATCACAGGCATGACACCATGATCTCCATCAACGTGTCGTCATCGGGGTTGTTGCGCCCATCATGCTTGTACTACTATTGCTATCGTTTAGCGATAAAGTAAAGCATTACATAACGCTTAATGATTGACACGCAGGTCATACAATAATTAAAGACAACCCTATGGCTCCTGCCGGTTACCGTACTCATCGACATGTAAGTCGTGATATTCTATACAACACATGATCATCTCATACATCACATATATCACATGATGTAATTGGCCATATCACATCACAACATACCCTACAAAAACAAGTTAGACGCCCTCTAATTGTTGTTGCATGTTTTAGTGGCTGCTATGGGTATCTAGCAAGAACAATTCTCACCTACGCATAAACCACAACGATGATACATTAGTTGCTTTTCAACCTTCTCAAGGACCACCTTTGTCGAATCCGATCCAACTAAAGTAGGAGAAACTGCCACCCGCCAGCCATCTTTTGCAACGAGTTGCAGTTGAGGGAACCGGTCTCTCGTAAGTGTACGAATAATGTTGGTCCAAGGCGCTTCATCCCACAATACCACTGAATGAAAACACGACCAAGGGAGGAAGCAATCTAAGCATCAACACCCACAAACTCTTTGTGTTCTAGTCGAGATCTCATCTTCACATAGACCTAGCTCTGATACCACTGTAACACAACCTTTAAAGGGGTGATTCCAGGTGTCGAAGCCCGATGCACGGTGAGGGAGTCCTAGATTAGGGGTTCCTCGGATAGCCGGCCTATTGTTCATGGGCCGGACTATGCAGGCTGCAAGGCAGGCATCGGACGATCAAAGACCGCCTGCGCCAGATAGAAGCTTCAAGGAGTCATGACGTATTCTCCAAGTTATTAGCCATAGTTAGGCATGTTATCTCTTCAGCATGTAACCGACCATGTGTAAGGCTAGGGCAGCCTCGGCGTCTTTATAAGCCGGAGGGTTTTAGGGTATGATATAGAACAACTCATCTAGGGTTAGATATACGATCTCGAGGTAGATCGACTATGTAACCCCTTACACCATCAATACAATCAAGCAGGACGTAGGGTATTACCTCCATTGGAGGGCCCGAACCTGGGTAAGCTCGTGTCCCCTTTGCCTTTTGTTACCGTCGATCCTAGTTTCACAGTTCGGGACCCCCTACCCGATATCCATCGGTTTTGACACCGACATTGGTGCTTTCATTGAGTGTTCCTCTGTGAGCACTGAAGGAATCGATGGCTCACCCCATCTCAAGTAGCGAGATCTACTATCCTCTGGTTAGCAATCAACTACGGAGATGGCAACTCACAAGCCAACAAGTCAACCTTTGTCAGATCTTCGGCCCAGTTTATGGACGAAACTGAGTCTACTTCCTCATTCAGGCTGATATGAACTACAAAAGTTTTCATCTTTAGCATGGATATCGTAGGTATAAATGAAAGAAACCGGAATCGGGAGTATCGAGGGACTTCTCGCCCCCGATCAGAGTTTCATCGATAACGGCATCTTGTTGCATGTCGGCCCGATCGGCCGTCAAGGCCAGATGGGAAGGTTTCCACCCCAATCAAAGTATCAAGTTCAGAACCCTAGAGTTTGTGGTTGATTCACGGGGAACACTCGTTCCAATGGAACCTTCAACCTTCTAAAAAGAACGTGTAAGTCCGGATGCTTTGATGCCCAGGACATCAGGCCCCACGGTGAAACGAAATACGGATCCACTTCTGCGTAACTTCGGAACTGTCACACCGCTTGATGAATCCACTTGTATGAGCGACACTCATCCTGCCATCGCCTCGTTCTTAAAGGAGTTGCTCGATCGGATCGAAGCTATGCGTATATCGACTAACCAGATTCTGGTCTATGATCGGCTCAGTACTAGACCCGATGACAGGGAGATTCATGTCCCACCGGTCACCCACCTTGTCGCTATTGTCGAGTGTCCGGTTGCGGATTCGGCCTGACAGCCGGAATTGAAAACCGTTTGTACCCCAGTCCTTGATATCCAAGACACCGTTGGTGAATCGAAGGCGGTGAATCGCTCTAAAACCGGACCGTCATCGGTCCAGGATCCGTCGCACGAGTTGGGAAAGGTAATTCCGAACAATCATTGTGACAAGGAACCAAATTTTTTCCCACCCACCGCCCAAGATGATCATCGAAGTACCGTGCCAAAGCCTATGTCTTCGGACTTTAGGGATACCACGCAAATACAAGGAGAATTAGTCCACCACTTTTGGGCAGGACTCCTACTCACTAGGAGCAGAGTAAAGGTCTTAGCGACCACGATGTAATGGCAATCTTCATTCGCAACTGCCATGGCGATGGGATTCTCAATGCCCTGGCCCGCCGACGCATAAGCGACTTTTCAGAGTTATCTGAATTGGTACAGAAATACTATTCCATGGAGAGTGTCTAGCAATCCGAATGATTGTTCTGGGAACCAATCTTCTCCGAACACCCTAGAGGAGCTCGGAAAAAGAGGACACCTCCAAAGCGGCTAGCCAGGTATGGACCCGCCGAAAAAAGAAACAAGTCCTTTTCTGGGGCTAGCACCGTACTCGATAGACTCTTGGATAAACCCTACCCCATTCACTCTGTGTTGTTAAACACAAACCCTACTCATAGCCTTCAAGCTTGTTGGGTCGTCAGGCAAGTCGCAAAAAGTGGCGAGGCCATCCTCGACACACCTCCATCGAAGAGGTGCTCTCCTTCACCAACTGGATTTAATGACGAAGTCCTGACGGTTTATGAGATCTTCCCCTCAAGGAGCAACCGTAAAAGAGCTCTTAGGGAGCACAAGCAAGTCTACCATGTGGCAGCTACTAGCCCATGGGCAGACGTACTGATTTACTTTCGGGGACACTAACCAGCCGCGCATCCTTCCCGGTCATTCACCGGCCACTCTAGTATTGAATCCCATCATTGATGGATACAAGCTACATAAGGTGCTAATGGACGGCGGCAGTGGTCTTAACCTCATATACGAGGCTACTCTGGTAAAAATGCAGTTCGACCGATCTCGCATCGAACATAGCAACACAACCTTTTGGGGAATTATCCCAGGGAAAGAGGCATGTTGTTCCGGATGTATCATCCTGGAAGTTGTGTTCGGTAAGACTGAAAACTACCGATACGAAGAACTTCTCTTCCACATCGTCCCCTTCCCAAGTGGCTATCACGCCCTATTGGGACGCGATGCCTTGACAAAGTTCCAGGCTATACTCCATTACGGGTACATGAAACTCAAAATGCCAGGACCAAATGGAGTGATCATGATCTCTAGCGATCCAAATATAGCCCTTCGGTTCGAAGACAAAACAACAGCACTCTCCCTTGAGGCATTAGCAGAAACTTTCGCCGTTGAAGAGTTGACCACTTTACGGTCGAGAATCAATAGGACGATGTGATCCTTAGCAAGAGGCCCAAATCCACGTCCTTTAAACCCATAGAGGAAATCGTCAAATTTCAGGTGCATCCAATGAACCCCAATAAAATAGCGTCCATCGGAGCCCAGCTCGATCCCCTTACGGACGAAGCATTACGGAATAACCTCCGCGACAATTGGGACATTTTCGCTTGGCATCCTTCCGATATGCCTGGAATCCCACGGCGGCTCGCCAAACATAGATTAAACATTATTCCGGGATTTAAGCCCGTGAAACAGACGCTACGTCGCTTCTTCGAGGCTAAACGGCAAGCCATGGGTGAATAATTAGCCAAACTGCTCAAGGCCGGATTTATTCAGGATATTAAATACCCTGAATGGCTAGCAAACCTGGTGAGGTACCTAAGAAAGACAAGTCCTGGCGGTTGTGTGTCGATTTCAAAGACCTCAACAAAGCATGCCCTAAGGACCCTTTCCCCTTACCATGCATAGACCAGATCATTGACACCACAACCAGACACGATTTGTTGTGTTTCCTCGATACTTACTCCGGATACCATCAAATGAAAATGAAGGAATCCGATCAAGCAGCTACTGCATTCATCACCCCTTACGGGCCATTTTGCTTCAACACGATGCCCTTCGGGCTAAAAACAACACATACCAGCGCATGATCCAAACCTGCCTCTCTACACAGGTCGGAAAGACTGTCGAGGCATATGTGGATGATGTGGTAATCAAAACCAAACACGTCAACCAGTTGATCGACGATTTACGTCAAACTTTCGCTAATTTACGCGAATATGATATACGGCTCAATCTGGAGAAATGTGTATTTGGAGTTCCCTTCGGTAAGCTGCTTGGATTCATAGTCTCCCATAGAGGAATAGAGCAAATCCAGCTAAAATCTGCGCTCTATCAGAACTTGCAATCCCCACAGAGCTGAAGCATGTCTAGAGGCTAGCCGGGTGTGTAGTGGCGTTAAGCCGCTTTATCTCCCGCCTCAGAGAAAAAGCTTTGCCACTCTATAAGCTGCTGAAACGGACCAACAATTTTGAATGGACTGATGAAGCAGCGGCTCCGTTGGAAGAAATCAAAGCAATACTGGCAACTAACCACATACTCACGACACCAGGCGCCGGTGAGCCCATATTGGTATACATATCGGTCACCAACAAAGTCGTTAGTGCGGTGCTCGTCGCTGAACGAGATGAGGAGGGATATAAATTCCGGACTCAAAAGTTGGTATATTATGTCTCAGAGGTACTAACACAGTGCAAGTCCAGATACCCACATTATCAAAAAATAGCCTATACAGTATTCAGGGCATCGAGGAAACTCCGTCACTACTTCCAGGAGTGCGCGGTAACGGTGGCATCGGAAGTCCCCTAGAATGATATAATCAACAACAGGGACGCCACCGGTCGCATAGGAAAGTGGGCCATCAAGCTCCTTCCCTTCGAAATAACCTACAAGCCACGCCGTGCCATTAAATCTCAGGCGCTGGCGGACTTCTTGGCCGAATGGACAGAGGCCGAGCTCCCCAAGGAGTATAGCGCATACTCCCATTGGATGATGTACTTTGATGGATCCAAGACCTTGGCCGTCTGGGGGCTGGAGTTATCCTCACATCCCCCACACGCGATAACGTACGACACATGTTGCAAATTATGTATGCCGATTCAAACAATGCCACCAAATACGAAGCTCTTCTTCATGGTCTTTGGATGGCGGTGTCGATGTGCATACGACGACTAGAGGTATGGGGAGACTCAAATTTGGCAATATCCGAAATTAACGGCGAATTTGACTCCAAAAATCCGAAGATGGCGGCATATAGAAACGCCGTCCTCAAGATATCTGCTCGGTTCGAGGGGTTGGAATTCCACGACGTTGTTCAAGATTTTGATCGTCGAGGGTGAGTTATACAAGAAAAGCACCACTGTCGGTGATATACCCCGCGGTATGACCTGAGAGACAATTATAACCCGGTGACAGTTATGACCCGGCTGAAGATGAGTCTCCGGTTGTAAGTCCCTGAAGATGAGTCTCCGGTTGTAAGTCCTTGAAGATGAGTCTCCGGTTGTAAGTCCCTGAAGATGAGTCTCCGGTTGTAAGTCCCTGAATATGAGTGTTGAAGATGAGTCTCTGATTGTAAGTCCCTAAAGACGAGTCTTGTAGATGAGTCCCCGGGTGTAAGTCCCTGAAGATGAGTCTCCGGTTGTAAGTCCCTGAAGATGAGTCCCCGGTTCTAAGCCGCCCGGTGTAAGCCGCCCGGGACTCAGGAGCCCAAGAAGAGAAGCCCACAATAGGAAGTCGTAATAACTTAAGTCTCAATCCGACTTAGACTCTACCTGTAAGCCGCCCCATCAACTTATATAAGGAGGGGTGGGTCACCCGGAGAGTGTCAAGTTTTTACACGTCTCAATAGACAGGTCTTAGATAGACAAGAGATTAGAGACTCTCGTGATTAGAGGTAGAAAAATTGCACCCCTAACCGAGAGATCTTCTTTATCATTAATACCAGACAAGCAGGACGTAGGCTTTTACCTCCATCGGAGGGGCCAAACCTGGGTAAACTCGCGTCTCTCGATTTCGACCCACCCCTTCAAGCCGCCACGTAGTTGCGCTTTGACTTCGAACCTAAAGTCCGTTCACCCGGACATTTTCCATGACAAATCCACGACAGTTGGCACCCACCATGGGGCCGCTCGTACGGTGGTGTTAAGTTCTTGGAGGGATCTCCCTCGGGGATCGAGAAGATTGCAATTTTTCGGATGAAGAAGAGCCGGTTTGGAAGGATTTACATGAGCTTCAAGTTTCATCAGTCAAGATTTATGTTCTAAGATTTAAAATTCAAGAAAGTAAGGTTGTGACATATTTGCTTTCCGCAAGTCGCCGAGATCAACAGGAGTGTTTCTGTCACACACAATATACTACAGGAATCCACCACGGTCATTGGTGATTTTCGCTACGGATTCAGCAGCCGGGTCTAATTATTATTAGCGATTGCTACAAAACTCAGTCCGGTCAATGGTTGTCAAATTGATTCGGTTGGATGGGCCATGCACCACTAATATTTTCTACCAAGTACTCTTACTCAGCAACTCATCATCGATCTGGTCTAGAACGCCTTTGTATATCTGGAAACAAACTGACCCAACGACCGCCTTCAAGACGGTTGCCACCGTTTTGAGCCGTTCTATGAAACTGGCCCCGAGATGGCCCTGTTCTTCAAGCCGCCACGGCCTCCCATCGCCTCCGAGTAGATTCCTCTCTCGAGCAGCCCTAGCGTGCACCCTGCCTTCGCGAGCCGCCACTGTCGCGGTTGTCTCCGTCACGCATGGCCGCCTCCGCCTCAAAAAGCTACGAGTCGCCCTGAGTCTCCAAGCCATCTCTGCGTCAATTCAGCAGTCGTGCCAAGCCGGCATCGTCTGCCACCAGCACCATGGCGGCTCTCCTCTGCCATGGTCGCTCCTCATACACGGTGAGGCGAGCCACTGCCGCCGTGGTCTTGATCGACAGCGCTGAGCCGCCGCTTGGGCTTGCCTCGTTCTCAAGCCGTTGACCTTGCCACCTCGCCTCACCTGTTTTCGCTTCAGCAACGCCGCCTCACCCGCGGACTATGCCTCCACCGACGGCCCTCCTCCAGTATGACCGCCATCGTGAGCCGTCGCGCTATGACTGGCATGAGCGCGGACCCCCGCGCGTTCGACCTGGCCTCATATCTGAGCCGCCACACATTGACGTGGCTAGCTCTCGCCTCAGCTGCGGTATTACCTCCGCCACATCCACCTCACCGAGTGCCTCCGTTTGAGCCAACCCGGTGAACCGCCCTGGCGAGTTGCCTGCAAGTCGCCACCACTCTGGCTGGCTCACCCAGCACGCTCACGCCCACGTCTGAGGACTCACAAGCCACCTCGCCTCAATTGGCCATGGCTCCCCCGCCCTCAACTCGTCCGGTGGCCTCTGCCGCCGCGGACTCAGTCTCTGCCTTGCCCCCAGCCGCCCGTCGCATCGTGTCCGGCTCTCAGTTTGTCACACTTGCTGCTAAGACCCGCCACTGGCTTGCCTTGCCTCTGCACACCTCGACCAGCCGAGCCACTACTGAATCTGCTTGCCTGCGCGTTGCCTCCGTCGTCAAGCCGCCAGCTGGCTCACCTGTCTCCTCCAGCGCCGCCGGTGCCGCGTGCCGCACCCGTTGCGTCCGAGCCGCCGGTCAGCGGTTCATCTCCCGCCTCACGCCGCTTTGAGACGCCGGTGACTCGTCGGAGCTGGCCCTCGTCCGCGCATCTGAGACGGACTCACAGTGGAAGACCCGTTGAGCCCCACCACGCTGAGCCACCGCCGTCTCCACCACTGATGTGATCAACGAACTCCTCGAGACGCCACGGTTGCCGACCGACTCGACTACTTGTCAGCATCGCCGAGTCGCCTACTCGCAACGCCCTGGGTCGGCCTGGTTGTCAGCTAGCTCCACCACCGAGCCGGCCTTCTTCACCTCAGGCCGCCACCGTGCATGCTTCGGACGAGCCGCCGCATCGCCCGCCTCACGCGAGCCACCACCCCGCCTTGCTGCTGCTGCCGGCTCTTGGCCTGGTCCACTCCCCGCGCGGCCTCTCCGGATCTCCCTCACACGCGCCCACCACTGCTCCCACTCTACCGCCGCGGCTGCCTGCCCTCGAACCGGTTGACCTTGCCCCTCGCTTCATCCGCACTGGTGGGGGTGGATAAAAAAAGTAGAGGCTATGGGTCTAAAAAAAACCTAGTTGGTCAATACGACCTGGAGGATCTGCTTTGAGCCGCCAGCCCTCCGCTGTGGTCGCACTTCAAGCTGCCATCTCCACCCTATCGCTGTGACCTCATGTCTGAGCCACCGCCTGCTTAACCCGTCACGCTACTTCCCTCGCCGCCGTCATGCTCAGACTCTACCGCATGTCACCACGGTCTCAAGCTGCTGCCTCTGGGCCGGCCCGACCTCACCACACCGAGCCATTTTGCCTTGCTGGGGTGCCTCCACAAAAACAAGCGTGCGTGAGCCGCCCTCACCGCCTGCTTTGAATCACCCGGTCGGGATTGGACTCGTCTCTGCTCCCACACGATCCCCTGCTGGCTGAAATTATCATCAACCCCATGACTGATACTTTACGATCAAACATACCAAGTGAAATCTATCTGGTCAAGGATCCTGTTCGTCCTAGATTCTCGTGTGACGGATACAGAGGGCATGCTGCTGGCATCATTTCGCACCGAACTTCTTCCGTGCCACACTGCTTGACGGGCGCGCGCAAGCCGCCGCTCTTGTGGTCCGGTCTACACCACATCGCCAGGACCGCGGCCGCTTGCACAAGCCGCTCAAATGGATGCACGCAAATTGCCGCTCCTGCGGTCCAATCTATATCAACATGTGAATAGCTCATCCAACTCACGTTGCAGCTGCCTCGCGCATCCGTGCTAACAACACCACAGATAGCTCGCCCGTCCGCCCCTGCGGCTGACTCTCACGATCCGTGCCGGCTTACAACGCCAAAGCCTAATTCGCTCGGCATTATCTTCCAACGCTGCGGTTGACCACCATATCTACATCAACATATCGGTGCGGTGCTCTACTGTACGAGCCGCCCAACGGACGCGTGCAAGACGCAACCCACAGTGTTATCTACATCAACATATCGATGTAGTGCTCGTTGATACGAGCCGCCCAATGGACAGGCGTGCAAGTCGCCGCCATTACAGTTTGGTTCACTTCAACAACCAACTAGGACGAACCATCGACCGGATTATTGAAACAAAACAGGATCATTTATAACCCGCCACGGCTAACCTCAATTATCAGTGGAGATTCTCAAGCCGCCTCTTTTATTCAACTTAAGACTCGGGAGCTACAGACATGGCGAGACACATTTGGTCATTTTTCAAGAGAACCTCGGGTCTTTGCAAGAGAAAACCCGATCCTGGGGGCTATTACATTATTAGCGGAAGATTAAAAGTTGCCCAAGAGGACGAACCGCCGTGATACACCATTCAAACATGGGTGCCCGGATTTATTGGATCATCATAAAGTCACTTGGAGCTTCTGTTGTTTCTTCATACAAGATGGCGGTTTACAAGATGGCGACTTACAAGATGGTGCACAAGTTGATATCATCGACAAGGTCACTATAGGGCTTCCAACCCTCCGGGTTTAGCTTATCACACCCAATTGATCGGCCCTTAAGCCAAATAGTTGACTCCGTCAACATGATCGTCCAGGGGGCTTCTAACCCATCGGGTTTAGCTTATCAGACCCTATCGATTGGCTCTTAAGCCAAACAGTTGACTCTGTCAACAAAGGTCATTTGGGGGCTTCCAACCCACCGGGTTTAGCTTACATACCCTCTTGATCGGCTCTTAAGCCAAACAGGGTTAAACCTACGTGTAAGCTGATGCTGCTCTGCTAGGTGACACGCTGAACACTTACTAGTTAATCTCTCCTAGAGACCCTGAGCTGGCTCAAAGAAATTTACGGCCAATCTTAATAGAGACCGTGTACTGGTTAAGGTTAAAACGGCGGTTCTTATCACATGAGGGCTGGCTTACGGAAAGCAAGGATAAACTCTCTCATCTACTGCCGACTCTCCGCTATGTGGCCCATTCGTACTCTTAAACAGTCAATCTTTTAAAAGACCCTGAACTATTTAAGGTTAAAACGACGGATTTATGTCACGTGAGAGGCAGTTTTTGAGCTACGAGGGTACTCATGCCCTGCCATGTCTCTCTTTGGGATGCTACACTTCCTATCAGTTAATCTTGCTTAGAGACCCTGAGTCATTCTATGAAATTGACGGCCAATCTCGATAGAGACCCTGTACTGATTAGGAGTTTTAATTAGCGAATCCACCCAGAAGAACCCGCACATGAGTTCAATTTTTTTTCAAAAATCAGGAAAGATATAACATCTCCGGGTTGTGCTTTTTTAAGCCGCCCTTACAACAATGCGGAATATATCTCGTCTTGTTTATTTTTGCAGGTTTTATCTCTTCAGATGAACTACCGTTAAGTATGATAAAAAAATTGCAAGAGCAAATGGATCTTTAATAGCCAACCTGGCTGGATCTTCATCATGGTTTGTCATAACCAGTACTAAATGATTGGGGTTTTCAAGCCTGCTTGGAGAATTCATTATTTTTCAAGAGCCGCCCTATCAGATATAATGCCGTGTCATCTAATTGACTAGTTCTTGGATTTCTTCAATTGTGTTCTGTAGTAATCTACAACACTCATGGATTTCTCCAATATATATTTGTCGGGTTGCACCATAGCCACAAGCAGGGATTTCATGTCAAAGACAAAAGAATTATTTCAGGATATTCATTACGGGTTATACTACAGCCACGGTCAAGGATTCATTCAACAAATTGTGGAGAGTCATATTATTTTTACATAGTCCCAAGTCGCCGCAGGCAAACGACCTGGCCCTTGGGGGCTACACTATACAAGTCCAGTTTATATCAATTATGCAAGTCCCATGTCGCTGCAAGCACGCACCACGACACTTGGGGGCTAATGCAAGTCAGTTTTCAAATCATTACATCGTCAGCAAGACCATGTTATCTCAAGGAGATAAGCCGGCCTTTCTACATTTTTCTAAGTCCTAGCCCAGTAATTCTTACTAACCCGACACTTGGGGGCTACAGTATTCAGCTGTTTAACAGATTATGAGGTTCAAATTGAAGACCCGGCGCATCACATTCTGATGAGCCGGCCCTTTGGGGCTACACCTGCTGAAGTTTCATAAGGTATAAGACAGTTATAAGTCCCAGGCTCCTGCAGGCAAGACAACCCGACACTTGGGGGCTACACAGTCCAATATATTATTGCAAAGCACCAAGTTATCATGGATAATCTCCGAGCTTGGGGGCTACAAGTAATATGGACATATCAAAAACTTTGAGGAGAATTTTCAAGATGTTAATTATGCAGTTCAGTTGTTAGACCCGGCGTCACCAACATTCATGACCCGGTGTTATAAAAAGATCATAACCCGCCAGACTTTATATAAGCTGCCCTGCTTCACAACAATGGAAGTCCGGATCTACATCATGAGGATTTCTTATTTTTCATTAAGCCGGAGTATTGGAAGTCGACTCAATGGCATATGGGTATTCTATTCCCAATATTTTTTCAAAAGGACACTAACAACCAAGACGATTCTCAAGACGACTCATTCATATGCAGAAAGGCCTGGAATTCTGAGAAGCCACTTCATAAGTCGGCCAAAGGGCAAGGCGGCCATTTAACATATTTACTATTCTCGTTTCAGGAGGTTACCATGAATAAATTCAAGCTAACCTGGGGGCTAATGTCGGGGATATACCCCGCGGTATGACCTGGGAGACAGTTATAACCCAGTGACAGTTATGACCCGGCTGAAGATGAGTCTCCGGTTGTAAGTCCCTGAAGATGAGTCTCCGATTGTAAGTCCCTGAAGATGAGTCTCCAGTTGTAAGTCCGTGAAGATGAGTATCCGATTGTAAGCCCCTGAAGATAGTCTCCGGTTGTAAGTCCTTGAAGATGAGTCTTGAAGATGAGTCCTCGGGTATAAGTCCTTGAAGATGAGTCTCCGGTTGTAAGTCCCTGAAGATGAGTCCCCGGTTCTAAGCCGCCCGGTGTAAGCCGCTCGGGACTCAGAAGCCCAAGAAGAGAAGCCCACAATAGGAAGTTATAATTAGTTAAGTCTCAATCCGACTTAGACTCCACATGTAAGCCGCCCCTTCAGCTTATATAAGGAGTGGCGGGTCACCCCGAGAGGGTCAAGTTTTTAGACGTCTCAATAGACATGTCTTAGATAGACAAGAGATTAGAGGCTCTCGTGATTAGAGGTAGCAAAACTGCACCCTTGTAATCGAGAGATCTTCTTTATCATCAATACCAAACAAGTAGGACGTAGGCTTTTACCTCCATCGGAGGGGCCGAACCTGGGTAAACTCGCGTCTCTCGATTCCGACCAACCCCTTCAAGCCACCACGTAGTTGCGCTTCTGCCTCGAACCTAAAGTCCGTTCACCCGGACATCTGACGTGACAAATCCATGACAACCACCGGACTATTACAGAGGTGCATATCCGAGGAAGAAGGACGGGAGCTCCTCGCCAAAATCTATGCAGGCATGGGCGGGCATCACGCCGCGGCAAGGTCACTTGTTGGCAAGTCCTTCCGAGCCGGTTTCTTTTGGCCTACAGCTCGGACAGACGTCCGGTCACTTGTTCAACATTGCGTTGGGTGTCAACTCTTCGCGAATCAAAGTCACATGCCCCCAACAGCTCTTCGAACTATTCCGATCACTTGGCCTTTTACGGTCTGGGGGCTGGACATGGTTGGACCCCTTAAAGGGGGATCAAGAAAAATAGATACCTACTGGTCATGGTTGACAAGTTCACCAAATGGATAGAAGCAAAGCCGGTTAAATCGGCTAAATCCGAACCAGTGATCAACTTTATATCTAGCGTAGTACACCGTTACGACATACCGCATAGTATAATAACAGATAATGGATCCAACTTCACGGCCCAAGAGGTCAAGGACTGGTGCGCAAAAATGGGCATAAAGCTTGACTATGCATCGGTCTATCATCCGCAAACCAAAGGACCGGTTGAACGAGCAAACAGCCTCATTATGAGCGGCATCAAGCCACGTTTGCTCCAATCTCTTCACGAGTCCGACTGTCATTGGGTGGAGGAACCTGACTCGGTTTTATGGGGCCTACGTACCACCCCGAATAGATCAACGGGCTACACATCATCTTTTATGGTCTATAGGGCAAAGGCAGTTCTTCCCTGTGATATTATCCACGATGCACCAAGGGTGCGCATGTACGAGGAAAAGGAGGCCGAGTTGGATCAGCAGGACGACTTAGACGACTTGGAGGGGGAATGGGACATAGCTCTGGCTCGATCCGCTCTTTATCAACAACAAGCTCGGCGGTACCAAAGTAGGGAGGTCAGGGCAAAGGCATACAACATAGGAGAACTCGTCCTACTGCTCTCGGAGAAACAGAAGCACAAACTCAACCCCAAATGGGAGGGTCCTTTCATCATTGATGAAGTGCTCGTGGGAGGGGCCTATCGTTTGCGGAGTCCATCCGATAAACCGCCTTAAACCGAACCCATGGAACGTAGATCATCTTTGGCGCTTCTACGGATAAACCGGTGTCATCTAAACTCCCCTATATCCTTTCCTTTTCGTTATTTTGTTGCCTTTTTTGCCTTTTCCCATCCCACTTTGCTGTTTGATAGTGGAAATTTCTTTTCTTACCCTATGTTCGACTAAACCAATCGTGTACCACAGATAATCGGCATACACCATAAAGTGCTAAATCCGAACACGACACGTGGGGGCTTCTTTCAAGTAGCCAAATTTTTATTTGCTCGTACTTACCAGGCGCACATGTTTCTTTTGTCATGTTTTAGCCATCGTATGCATCAATCCAAACTAAGAATTTGCCAAGCTGGATCGCTTCGCTCCTGTGGTTACTCTCTACGTTCCCGATTGTTTGGCTAGAGAGTAAAGGGAGCACCTCTATGATTTTTACGACCGGGTCATCCGGACACGTACCTCAAACGGGTGAATCCGAAAGCTAGCTATCTTACGTAGACAATTGGTCGGCTATGATGGAAACACCTTATACGGCTTTGACTGCTATTACCGTTGTTTGGGTCTTTTCTTCCCAAAGAACAATTAGCCGCATACTGCGAGTATGCGGATTTCTATCTACACTCTTCATAGAACCCTGACGAAAGGTATCGATAGAGGTACTATTTTCATTGGAAGATGTTTCTTACGCTATGCCATAATATAACATATCTTTCTGTGTGCTTTCTGTCTGTTCGCACCACATGGCCGGATTGCCTGGTTCCCTGAATACAGTTCGCTTTTTGCGAGAGAATAATAAGGAGGAACACTCCCGAGTTCTTCGCAAGGGAGGGAGAAGTCGATGGCCGGTTAAGAAAAAGTTTACAACACGGATTGTTTATACACATGTACATATAAATTACATGTGTGGCTGCTGATCGAGATCACCGATTATTGTGTTGAGGGGGCAGACTGCTTGCGAAAGACGGGCGGCTGGCATCACCTGGTCATATACCAAGTGGAGTGGAACTTGTTTTCCATCCAATCCCACAAGACCAACCCGTGCCATATGCTCGGGGTTAAGTCCAGTGAAATGGGTCTTGACCATGACCCACGCCTCCCGTGCTCCCTCGCGGCAGGCCGAAGTCTTCCACAGCTCAAACCTATCCCGAGCCCCCCTAAATCGATCTACAAGTGCGACTAGCCCTTCAGGTGGCTATTCAGTGGACCATGGTGGCTTCACCATCCCTTTCATCGCTTTTTGCCTGTGCTTATAGAGAGAGGTCAGCTCCTTTAGCAGGTCCCCATGGTACGATTCGATCTCCTCTTCAGGGTGTCCGGACAGGAGACGTCCACATAAGATAACATGCGCGATTACTATCATTCCCTACATCAAAAATACTTACTCATAGCAGAATTGTACTTACCGAATACGCCCCCCTGAAGCTTTCGATTCTCTTCTTGAGCTTGGGCCAATTGAGTCTTTAAAGTCTTTATTTCCTTAGCCTATTTTTGTATAACGAGGCAGCCAGCCTGATGTTGGGATTCCGCATATCTTTGAGATCCCGGGCTTCTTCCAGCTGCCTTTCCATATGTCCTATTGATTCGGCTGTTACACGGAATCCATATGTCACACATGATGATGTAAAACGATTAGCAGTAAATGCATACTTACCATGGGCCTCTCGCGTGAAGCTCTTCACTTGTGCTAGTTCGGCCTTCACGGATTGCACTTCCGTGCGGCCCTACTCGAGGGCCTTGGCCAATTGCTCAGACTGTTGCTTTGAGGCCTGCATCAGTAGTCAAACAGTTGGAGATCCTTAATTCAATTTTCTAAATCAAAATAAGGCTTGGGGCTACTAGGCTTACACAAGTATGTGGATTCTATAAAATCGGATCTCTTACCTGGATGTTGGTTGTTATCAGCTTCATAGCTTCGCCGAATCCAGCTCGGGTGGCCCCGAGGTGTGCATCCACCAAACGTAGGGCGCCAAACTCCTGGTAGGAGAAAATTGGGTGCCGCATAGCCTCCCATCGGTGCCAATGATGCATGGCACTCTCCACCTTCGATTTGGTGACGGATACTCCGTCACTAGATTTGGCGGGCGTCGGATTGGCCATGGGGGCTTTTGTAGAGGAAGTCGCATGGGTCGTGGCACTGGAGCTTCTGGCGTCTCCTGACACCCGGGCAGTCCCCTCGGTAGGAAAGGATTGGGTGTTTCACCTAGGTGTAAAATGAGCGGCTATGAGATTCTGCTGAATGCAACGATAAAGCGGATATCCGAACAATGTACCTTCATGATGAGCGGACGGGTGGATTCGTCCCCATGTCCGGCTCCTTCACGGGGTCCTGGTTGGCCTCTGATTCGCCCGCGGTTTCGGCTACAGGCGCATGGCGCACGGATCAACGACACTTGGGGGTCGGGACCGGCACGTCTCGAATGCACATGGTAGCAGACCTCTTGTGGGAGGATCTTTTCCTTGGTTGATCGCCGAATGAAGTCTTCTTGCTCTCCTTTATACAGGTCGGCAAGTGCGGCGGCCAATGCTGTTGGATTTGCGGGACCTAGTTTTCAAGAGCGCATGGCGTCGCTTGTCCTATTGTACCGCCATAAGGGGTGTACCCTCTGTTGGAGGGGCTGCACACATCGGGAGATGGCGGCGGCCATGACATCAATCATGGTCAGTCGATGGTGGGCAAGCATCCGCACCTGTGTGGCCAGGCGTTGCATCACGGGGCTTTCCTCCTGAAATGAGCTCTTGGGTCGCCAGTTGTACCTCTTCTTTGGGAGGAGGTCGGAGTATTTAGGTAGACCTGTCCGAGTTGGCTCGAACAAGGGAACATCTTCAATATAGAACCACTCTGAGGTCCATTCTTTGGATTTCCTCGATGTGCCAGACGGATACCCCGTTCCCGCTATGCGGCATACTTCGGCCCCACCGACCTCTAAGATTGTCTTGTCCGGGGTTCAAGGGACGAGGCAGAAGTATTTCCTCCACATATTGAAATGAGCTTGGCACCCTAAGAACATCTCGCAGAGGGCGACAAATCCCGAGATGTGTAGAATTGACCTTGGGGTGAGGTGGTGGAGTTGGATCCCGTAGAATTCTAGTAACCCCCTCAGGAATGGGTGGATTGGAAACCCAAGGCCCTGGAGGAGGAAGGGGACGAAGAAGACACGCTCCCCCTTGTTTGGATTAGGGAAGCGCTCATCGAATACCTCGTCACCATAAGATTGCAGACCTGCGTGGGTCGCCTCATGATGTGATGATGGAAGATATCCTTGGTTCTCTAGGTTATGGAGCCGCGGGAGTGTGACGGAGCAGCTAGTCCAGTCCCTTGGGCAGAGGCCGTAAGGGTGTGCTGAGGAGTTGGGAGCGTTAGCCATGTTTTGCGTGGAGCTTCCGCTAGGATTTTTCGACGAGAGGGAAGAAGAAGATGTGGTCTGAACCACGATTTTATTTGGTTAAATGGGTTGGTGCCTCTGTTGCGGAGGGGTAAGATAAATCGCTGGCCGCTCGCCTCCCCATGACGCGCGAAAGTTGAGGAACCCGCGCAATTATTATAATAACCCTTAGCCCGCGATGCGTGGGATCTTACCGAAGACTGGTCCGTTGCCGAATGAAGAAGGATGATGGACTCGCCTTGCAAACCGAAGATCATGACCTAAGGAGATCGACCGAATTTATATCAGCGTTGAAGGCCAGTCCGGGGGCTACTAAGGGAGTCATGGATTAGGGGGTCCTCGGAGAGCTGGCCTGTTGTTCATGGGCCGGACTGTGTGGGCCACAAGGCAGGCATCAGAAGATCAAAGACCGCCTGTGCCAGATGGAAGCTTCGAGGAGTCTTGACGTATTCTCCAAGTTATTAGCCGTAGTTAGGCATGTTATCTCTTCGGCATGTAACCGACCATGTGTAAGGCTAGGGCACCCTCAGTGTCTTTATAAGCCGGAGGGTTTAAGGTATGATATAGAACAACTCATCTAGGGTTAGATATACGATATCGAGGTAGATCAACTCTGTAACCCCTTACACCATCAATACAATCAAGCAGGACATAGGGTATTACCTCCATTGGAGGGCCTGAACCTGAGTAAACTCATGTCCCCTTCGTCTCCTGTTACCGTTGATCCTAGTCTCACAGTTCGGGACCCCTACCCGAGATCCGCCGGTTTTGACACCGACACACGGGCTCCGTTACCCTAGAAGTTGTGTTCGGCTCGCCCGATAACTTTTGTAGTGAAGACTTGATCTTCGACATTGTGCCCTTCCACAGCGGCTATCGCGCCCTGCTCGGCCGGACGGCGTTCGCTCATTTCAATGCCGTCCCGCATTACAAATACCTCAAGCTCAAGAGGCATGGCCCAAAAGGGGTCATTACTGTTAACGGCAATACAGAGCGATCTTTACGAAATGAGGAACATGCACTAGCCCTGGCGGCCAAATTTAGTTACAAAGATGATCGACAAGTTCCGGCATCTGCCGTAAAGGAACACAAGGTTAGGAAGCGAGCTCGGCTGTAGGAAGAACTCCCAGAACCTTCCCCTCCTCTCAAATAGCGACTCGCTCCCCATCGCGCGCCCCCAAGACCAGTGAAGTACGCGTCAAGAAGGCACAACTTCGCACTTAAAATTCCATGGGCAGCGGTGGGGAAACAAAGGTGGGAGTCCGATTGGACCGGACTACTACCATTCAATACGTCTTCGGACACAATATAGGGACCATTGAAGGGCCCACCAAGGGCGTAAAGCTTATTAATAATTCGGCGACTTTTCAAGACATTGTTTGCAAGATCCATTCACCGAACAACCAAATATCAGGAGTCAACTAGCAAGAGGGCACATCAAGGACGCAAGGCCGCCAATCGAAGACCCCTGGTACAACCACTCGTGTAATCTCGTTTTTTCGCATACCAATAAGCAGTTGCTTCGGCACTCCAAGTAATAAGAATTATGGAGGAAAAAAAATACATAGCATCATTTTACATGTTTGTGTAACAGCCCAGGACCGACGGTCCAGAAGATTCCAGAAGATTCCCCTTTTATTTCCATTCTCGTCTATGTTTCGTCTGATTGTTACATTCATCATCGCATCATTCGCATCATTTGCATAGCATCGTCACTCATTTTCAAAACTTGCATCCGTTCGTAGTTGCTAGTTTTCTCCATCCTCGTCGCTGACCATTTGAGACCAGCCACGCATGCACGCGCCCGCGGCATCATTTAAAAAGAACCGTTTTTAAGGCACGCGAAAAATATTCTTGGATTGGGTCGAAACTTGGCGTGCGGTCTTGATATATTGTAGGTAGACCGCCTCTCGAATTTCGTCACGTTCTGAGTTCATTCGATACCCCTTCGGTCGTCCGTAGCAGTGCGGTCATCGATTTATTATCGGACGTTTTCGGTGTTTTAAAACTTTGTGTCACGGGCCGCAAACCTCCCTCTCATCTCCCCATAGCCGATCTACACAGCCCCCGTGCCCGCTTGCTAGCCCCTCCGCTTCCGGACCGCCCGATCATGATCGGAGGGTCCGAAATCGGTGCGAAACCCCCTAACCCTAGCCACTAAACCTATAAATAGACCCCCATCTACCTATTTGGCCTAAACCCTAATCCCTCCTCGATTTCCGTGCCACCCAGCCTCCACCCGTGCCTGTCTCCCTCCTCTAGCCGCCGCGGCCCGCCTAGGCCCATCCGGGGCCCGCTCCCCGCACGCGCACGAGCGCCCGTGCCCGCAGCTTCCCCCGAGCTCCCGCTCGATCTGCTCCTCCTCATCGTGCTTCTCGAGGCCGCCTGCCGGAGCACCGCCGCTGACGAGTGCCACGACGACCTCGCCGAACATCCTCCCTCCCTTCCTCTCTTCCTCCTCTCCTGCTCCTCTCTCTCACCTTGCCGTTCTCTCTCGTGGGACCTCGCCGCCGCCCGGAGCTGCCGCCGGCCAGATCCTGCAGCCCCCTCGCCGGATCCGCCTCCCCGCGGTCCGTTTCCGCCGCCGCCGTGGCCCCCTGCTCCTGGAGAGCACAGGAGGGCGATGGCCATGCCTGGCCTCGCTTGCCCGCTCGCAGCACCGCGTGGGCCGACCCAGCTCCCTTCCAGCGCAGGCCCAGCCACCTCCCACTGAATGGGCCAAGGCCCACGAGGTGAGCAGCCCCCCCTGCACCATTTTCTTATTTTCTGTTAGGCCGTTGCATTTTCTTTAATTTCGGCAAATGGCATATTTTAAAATCGCTAATATTTAATTAACCGTACGTCGTATAAAAATGTTTTATATATGAAAAATGCTTAGAAAAATGTGTAGATTAAGTATATGCCATTTTCATCCATGTCAAAATACTTAAACTTGTTGTTTGCATCATTCGCATAGATGCCACATTTTGCATTGCACATATATGTTTAACTATGTCTTCAATTAATCAAACCCTATATGTAAAATGTGTAGAATTGGGTGGAGTTTCATAATATCGCATTTTCATGCATGATAAAAATGTTGGCATGGTGTTTGCATTTATTTTGCATAAATAACCTTACTAATAAATTATGTCATAACTTGCATAATTGATTGTGACTTATTTTTCCACATGATCCTATGCATTTTATGTATGTCTTCGGGATAGAAAAATCCACAGAATTTATCTGTGCATTTAGTTTTGTCATGTGAGCATTTTTGTTGCATGTCATTTTGCTGTGATGCCCTTTTGTTATTTTCGTGTGATTTAATACATGCAAGATTTAAAGTAATTTTGAACATGAGTTATGCCCTTTGATATGTGTCCTAACCCCTGGACATTTTGCCTGCCATAGAAATGCATATATAGGTGTTATTTTCTTGTTGACAACATGCTATAAAAATTCTGCTGTTTTGAGGGTCCAAAATATTTTGAAGACTGAAATCTATAATATTTTGTTGCTGACTTGCCATGTGTTTTGCTAGTGATCTAGAACTCCTTTGGGGTTGGTGTAATGGAGTTATTTGTAGTAGATAATGTCCTTTAGTATGTTGTTAAGTTTTATGCCATAATATGACCTGTAGCATATAGTTTTACTGATGTCAATATGCCTTCGTGATAAAAACTGCACTGTCAAAACTGCTATTTTCACCAAGTCTAAAACTGTTTCTAAGTAGCCACCTTGTGAGCTTCCTACCATGTGATCCATGCATGTTTTGAATATGATATGTGGAGATGAAATGAAGTGTGTGTGTTGTATGCTACTACCCCATGCTTAATTTGTGCATTTTAGAATAGTGTAACTTATTGTTTTCATGTGTGCAAAATGCTAAGTTGTTGTTTTGGGCAGATTTCAAGTAAAACTTGTTTTGCTGTTTGTGGTTGAGCCGTAGCTCCATTTTGGACATGCCATATATGAAACTTGCTTAGAATCTCATGTAGTTTCATAATAACTTGTTGCATTCATGATTTGAAATGTTTGTGATTGTATTTTCCATGCATTTGCATTCATGACATGTGCATCTTGTGTTGCTCATATCTTTTAGGCCGTAGCTCCGTTTGAGATGTTCCATATATGCAAATCGACTAGAATGACGTGTAGAATGACATGGTATACTTTATTATGTTGTTTGGCAAATATAAAATATGATTAGTTCAGATCTGGACCAGTTTCAAAATTAACTTATGAGGTCGTTTCGTAAATACTATAAGTTGTTTCTGACCTCATTTAAAATGCCTAGATAGTGTAGTTTAGTTATGCTTCACCTCTTGCCATGCCTAACAACATTTAACATTGATGTGTAACTAAACAGGAATGAACTAAATAATTCGAACGTGGAGTTTCGTCAATATGCAACTCGTTGCATATTGAGCTTCACTTTAATGTGTACTAGTTGTTTGACGTGAATTGTCATGCCTTGCATATTTAAACCGGTCATGCATCATATTTGTTTGCGCATCATGTCATGCATGTGTTGTGGTGTTCTGTGTGTTGATTGTTGTTTCTGTATTGCTTCTTCTCGATAGAGTTCCGAAAGCGTTCGTAGTGTGAGGATTCGTTCGACTACGTTGGCTCGTCTTCTTCATGGACTCGTTCTTCTTTCGAGCGGGATCTCATGCAAGATGACACATTTCCCTGGATACCACTACTATCATTGCCATGCTAGATGTCTCGTTTTTTATTGCTATGTCATGCTACCTACCACTTGTTTGACAAGCCTCCCAATATTGCCATGAAAAGCCTCTAACCCACCACATCCCAACAAACCTTTGTTTGGCTATGTTACCGCTTGCTCAGCCCTTCTTATAGCGTTTCTAGTTGCAGGTGCAATTGCTTCCATGTGTCAACATGGACATTCTTTTGTTATCACAACATTATTGCTATTTAATTTAATGCACTTATACACTTGGTAAAGGGTGGAAGGCTTGGCCTTTTGCTCGGTGTTTTGTTCCATTCTTGCCTCCTATTTACATGTGAACCAGTGTTATGTTCCATAATTGAGCGCTCCTAACATGCTCGGGGTTGTTATGGGGACCCCCTTGATTTTCGTTGTAGGATAAAGCTTGTCTGGCAAGGCCCAACATTGCTACTACATTTTCCTAATAACTAATAAAATTGCATAGGGACCCGCCGGCACCCGCGGATAATTAATCAACCCCCGGACCAGTCCTCCTGATGAGTGTTGGTCCAAACTAGAGCACTGTGCTGGGCCAACCCAGGGCAACTCGGGAGAATTCTATCAGGCCACTGTACGCTTCGCTCATATGTCGTGCCCTAAGAACAAGATACGCGGCTCGTATCGGGATTGTCGGCACATCGGGCGGCCTTGCTGGATTTGTTTTACCTTTCTCTAACGTCTTGAGTGAGGAACTCTGATCTTCTTCGGGCTATCTCGAGGTGTCGGATTTCCTTTGGAATTGCCTAGGTTGATCACGAGATTCGTGGTCGAGGTTATTCTCGTTGCGTGTGGTTAATTTATGATGGATGAGTTGGAGCACCCCTCCAGGGTTAAATCTTTTCGAGAAGCCGTGCCCACGGTTATGTGGCAAACTTGGAAACTTTGTTTAACACCCGGTCATAGCAAACTTGAAGTAAACTCAAATAAAATACACCAACTGTGTGCGTAACCATGACTGTCTCTTCTCGTGAGTCCTTATTCGAGAGAGAACACGGTGGGGTTATGTTTGACGTAAGTAGGTGTTCATGATCGGTTACTGATCATTACTAGTTCACGTCCATTATGCGTAGACCATCATATCTTAATTTCTGTACTTGTAAGTTAGCCACTCAAATAAATGCTTAGTCGCTTGCTGCAAACTCACCACTTAACCATACCTCACTCATTAAGCTTTAATAGTCTTGATACCCTTGGAAATGAGATTGTTGAGTCCCTGTGGCTCACAGATTACTACAACAACAATTGCAGGTATATGTAATGTGATGATTGACATGAGAGCGATGTTTGATTTGATTTGGAGTTCTTCTTCTTCATCATCAATCTTGGATGGGTTCCAGGCGGCAGCCTAGGATAGCAAGGATGGATGTCATTTTATCGTTTGATTTCATCCGTAGTCGGACCCTGCTCTTCTGTATGATGTTTGAGTATGTTATTGTATTGATGTGATATTGAGGTAGCTTGTGGCGAGTGTAAGCCAATTACATATACTCATCTCTTCTGTACTTGTACTTGTAATGATATCCATTCTTGCAACACGACGAGATGCGCTTCTATCCCTGTCGAGGCCCTCGTGCCGAAATAAGGATAGGACCGCATCTTGGGCGTGACAAGTTGGTATCAGAGCTTGTACCGACCTAGGAGCCCCCTTGATTGATCGAACTTGGCCGAGTCGAGTCTAGAAAAAAACTATTTTGAGTCTAGTTATATCGAGGAGTAGGATTCTTTTTTCTCCTCTTCTATGCTCTGGTGAGGAATTACGACTTAGGAATTTTGATTCTACTCCTCTTCTCGCTCAAAAAAATTTAGGATCACGCGGGTATTTTGGAAACTATATGATGTTGATTTGACGGAGTTCTGTCTTGGTGCCTCCTGTCTGACTTGATTTCTTCCGGGGAGTTGAGCTCCAGGGAATTCTTGGCACATCGTTATCATTCAGCTTCCTTGGTATCTCAGGACGGAGGGTGTTCGGAATTGCTTCAATACTTGTCGTGGTGAGATAAGGTCGGAGTCATCCGGTACTGGGGAGGCGTCCGGGGTACCACCATGGTTTAGTATCGTTGTGATTTTGAGGATTCGAGTTAGATGAATTTTCGAAAGCCTCTGGTTATGTGTTGAAGCATGGATACAGTTGGGGTATAGGTTTGCTAGTTGTGTTAGATATTTCCTGCTTGTATCCCCCACACCAGATTGCATAACCAGAAAGTTTTACGAAGTTCTTAGGTGGGAATTCAAGTAGGTACCTAGGATTATCTTTCCAACAAGTGCATAGTGGGTATGTATTTGTTCTAGCTTGTTTCGTAAGCCTCATCCTTCATTTGTTTTGAAGATGGTAATTCGAGTTGCTTCAATGTCAAGTGGTGTTCTCATATCTTTCCGAAGTAGTGTTCTCATATTTTGTGGATTGCTAATTATTTTGCTCAATCAAGTTATCATATCAATTCTTTTCCTACCGGTGTGCTTCTCTTCAAGATAATTCTATCCTCTTCAATATTGCAAGATCAATTCTCATTTCGTTCCGGAGTTGTCTCATCTATTCCAAGTTTTCTTAGTTTTTCCCACCCTCCCACCCTATTTCTTCAATGACTAAATTCCCATCCAAGTGTCTTTTCTATTAATGTAATGCTTCCACTATCTTTTCTTCTATCTTGTTTCCGATGATTCTTTGTGAATATTCTCAGGAGTTTCAGTTTCAAGATCTATCCTCATATTCTTTGTTCTTGTTATTATTCTTCCCCGGTGGACTCAATTCAAGCTTCGATACTCATCTTATCCTTTCTCATTCGTTCAATGGTTTCCATGTTGGAATTTCTTTTCCAAGCCCCTCTTGTTTATTCGTCTCTCTCTGTTCTATCCGGAGTGTTGAAGATATCTCAGAAGACATTCATTTTCATTCTTGTCCTCTTAATTATTTCAAGGGTCTCATATCATCAAGTTCTTAATTTATATAGGTGCAATCTCTCTTTTAATCAATTTTCCCAATGGTGGTTTCTTTTGAGTGGGCCCATAACCCACAGGTCTTTTCCCCAGGATCCTACCTGACTCTTCTAATCTTTCCGGAGATGTCCTCAAATTCTTTTCAAATATGATGTAAGAATGATTTTCAAGATCGCTTCAAATCATTTTCGTAGCTGGATCAACCTTTTCTTTATTCATTGTTCCGGAGTGTCTCAGTAATTCGTGGTGGTGTTTCTCGTCATCATTCTCTACATTGAAGACCGAAGGAGAGTTTCTCTTAAATAGTTGTTCATTCTTCTAAAGGTTCTTGGTTTCAGGCTGTTGCTATCATCTTAAATTGTTTTGATCATGAGTTATTTCTCCCATATCTATCCGGTGCATTTAGACTTGTTCTCATTTCTCGATCCTCCCGAAGGCCATCATTTCAGAAGATGTCTCCATTCTTAGCCTTCAGCTTTCGTTCTCAAATTCTTCTCAATTGTTGTTCCTTCGTTCGTATCTCAATTATTCCGGTGCCTTTTTTAGTTTCTATTAGGCAAATCTTGATCTCTTCATTCTCATGTGTCCTCTTTAGTTTCTAATTCTTTTCGGTGCTTCGTTCAAGTTTTCCATTAGGTGGATCATGCTCTCTTCGTTCTCATTCATTTGTATTATCCTCTTTAGTTTCTATTTGTATCGGTGTTCTCATGCAAGACTTCTTGAAATTTGTGATCTTTCTCTCTCTCTCTTCAATTCTTTGCAAGAAGAATAAGTGGTGTGCGAAATCCGTTGTTTGTCATCAATTTAACTTGATGAAGGATAGGCATATCACAATTATTATTCTTGTTTCATCCAAGTGATTTCAATCCTTCTTCCGGAGTTGTTCATGATATCAAATTCCTTATCCCAAGTGGTCATCTTTCTTTTCCGGAGTTCCTAGTTTTTCTCAAGTATCTTGTCGCTAAGCTTCATCTAATTCATAGCAAGGCCTCAATATTATTATTTTTGCATCCTTCAATTCTTTCTATCGTCCTTTCATTTCAGAGTTCTTCCGGAGGTTCTTCATGGTGGTTCATTAAGATTTCTTTCAATTTCAAGGGTTCTTCAAGATTCTTGTTGGAGGTGCTCAAGTGTTCTTTCTCTTGGATTTTGTGTTCAATTCCTTCTCCATTGTATTTTGTGATGGTGTTATTAAATTCTTGGTGATGAGGAGTCTCGAAGGAAATTGCCAAGAATGAGATAAGTAAACCCATCTTGTCTTCTCGGAGTTATCTTGGGTTGGATTTCACCCTATTTTGTGATGGTGTTATTTCCTAAGGTTTTTTGCTATCATGGTGTCACAAATGATTCAAGTTTTCTCCTCCTCTTCTTCGTGAAAGAAGTTTTGCATATCTTGTTGCTCTCAATCAATCAATTGTTTCTGTTGTGGTGGTTGTCACCTGATAATTTTGAGATGTTTTCCATAAGACCACAACAAGCTTGTCCTTTTCGTTGTTGGTGTTCCAACAACTCCGTTCAATCTCTTCTTCCTAAATATGCTTTCAAATTCCTTGGTGGTAGAAGTTGTCATTTTTCTTCTGCGTTCTTTTCTTCCAATGGTCTAGCTTCTATTCTTTGTTCCGAAGGTGTGGTGTTGTTCCTCTCTTTGAACCATCATCTTATTTTATCAAGATCATGTTCTTTATTTGCTTATTCATTTAACCGGAGTGTTGTGTTCTGTTCAAGTTATCCCATCTTATTAAATTTTGCCTCTCTATCCTACCGAAGTGCTGCCGAAATTTCTTTTGAATTCTTTCTTGTTCCTCATGTCGTTCTTCATCTCTTTCCTACCTTCATGATCATTGGCTTCACTCGTTTGTCTGAGAAGCAACTAAGTTTACCTCTTGCTCTTTCTCTTCCCCTTTTCATTCTAGATCTCGGGACGAGATCCTCGTGTAGTGGAGGAGAGTTGTAACAGCCCGGGACCGACGCTCCAGAAGATTCCCCTTTTATTTCCATTCTCGTCTGTGTTTTGTTTGATTGTCACATTCATCATCGCATCATTCGCATCATCTGCATAGCATCGTCACTCGTTTTCAAAACATGGATCCGTTCGTAGTTGCTCGTTTTCTCCATTCTCGTCGCTAACCATTTGAGACCAACCACACACGCACGTGCCCACGACATCATTTAAAAAGAACCGTTTCTAAGGCATGAGAAAAATATTCTTGGATTGGGTCAAAAATTGGCGTGCGGTCTTGTTATATTGTAGGTAGACCACCTGTCAAATTTCATCGCGTTCCGAGTTCGTTTGATACCCCTTCGGTCATCCGTAGCAGTGCGGTCATCGATTTATTATCGGACGTTTTCGGTGTTTTAAAACTTCGTGTCACGAGACGCAAACCTCCCTCTCATCTCCCCATAGCCGATCTACACAGCCCCCGTGCCCGCTTTCTAGCCCCTCTGCTTCCGGACCACCCGATCACGATCGGAGGGTCCGAAATCGGTGCGAAACCCCCTAACCCTAGCCACTAAACCTATAAATAGACCTCCACCTACCTAATTTGGCCTAAACCTTAATCCTTCATTGATTTCCGCGCCACCCAGCCTCCACCCACTCCAGTCTCCCTCCTCTAGCCGCCGCGGCCCAACCAGGCCCATCCGGGGCCCGCTCCGGGCCCGAAGCGCCGCCGCTCCCCGTAGACGCACGAGCGCCCATGCCCATAACTTCCCCCAAGCTCCCGCTTGATCTGCTCTTCCTTGTTGTGCTTCTCGGGGCCGCCCTGCCGGAGCGCCGCCGCCGGCGAGCGCTAGGACGACCTCGCCGGACCTCCTCCCTCCCTTCCTCCTCTCCTGCTCCTCTCTCTCACCTTGCCTTTCTCTCTCGCGGGACCTCGCCGCCGCCCGGAGCTGCCGCCGGCCAGATCCTCCAGCCCCCTCGCCGGATCCGCCTACCCACGGTCCGTTCCCGCCACCGCCGTGGCCCCCTGCTCCTCGAGAGCACGAGAGGGCGATGACCACGCCTGGCCTCACTTGCCCGCTCGTAGCGCCATGTGGGCCGGCCCAGCTCCCTTCCAGCGCAGGCCCAGCCGCCTCTCACCGAATGGGCCAAGGCCCATGAGGTGAGCAGCCCCCCCCCCCCCGCCGCCGTTTTCTTTTTTTCTGTTAGGCCGTTGCATTTTCTTTAATTTCAGTAAATGGCATATTTTAAAATCGCTAATATTTAATTAACCGTACGTCGTATTAAATGTTTTATATATGAAAAATGCTTAGACAAATGTGTAGATTAAGTATATGCCATTTTCATCCTTGTCAAAATACTTTATTTTGTTGTTTGGAAAATATAAAATATGATTAGTTCAGATCTGGACCAATTTCAAACTTAACATATCAGATCGTTTCGGAAATACTATAAGTTGTTTCCGACCTCATTTAAAATGCCTAGATAGTGTAGTTTACTTATGCTTCACCTCTTGCCATGACTAACAACATTTAACATTGATGTGTACCTAAACGGGAATGAATTAAATAATTCGAACGTGGAGTTTTGTTAATATGCAACTCGTTGCATATTGAGCTTCACTTTAATGTGTACTAGTTGTTTGACGTGAATTGTCATGCCTTGCATATTTAAACCGGTCATGCATCATATTTGTTTGCGCATCATGTCATGCATGTGTTGTGGTGTTCTGTGTGTTGATTGTTGTTTCCGTATTGCTTCTTCTCGATAGAGTTCCGAAAGCGTTCGAAGTGTGAGGATTTGTTCGACTACGTTGGCTTGTCTTCTTCATGGAATCGTTCTTCTTCCGAGAGGGATCTCATGCAAGATGACACATTTCCCTGGATACCACTACTATCATTGCCATGCTAGATGACTCGTTTTTTTATCGCTATGTCATGCTGTCTACCACTTGTTTGACAAGCCTCCCAATATTGCCATGAAAAGCTTCAAACCCACCACATCCCAGCAAACCTTTGTTTGGCTATGTTACCGCTTGCTCAGCCCTTCTTATAGCGTTTCTAGTTGCACGTGCAATTGCTTCCATGTGTCAACATGGACATTCTTTTGTTATCACAATATTATTGCTATTTAATTCAATGCACTTACACACTTGGTAAAGGGTGGAAGGCTTGGCCTTTTTCTCGGTGTTTTTTTCCATTCTTGCCGCCCTAGTTACTTGTGAACCGGTGTTATGTTCCATAACTGAGTGCTCCTAACACGCTCGGGGTTGTTATGGGGACCCCCTTGATTTTCGTTTTAGGATAAAGCTTGTCTAGCAAGGCCCAACATTGGTACTACATTTTCCTAATAACTAATAAAATTGCATAGGGACCCGTCGGCACCCGCGGATAATTAATCAACCCCGGACCAGTGCTCCTCATGAGTGATGGTCCAAACTAGAGCACTGTGCGGGGCCAACCCGGGGCAACTCGGGGGATTTCTATCAGGCAATTGTACGTGTCGCTCATCTGTCGTGCCCTGAGAACGAGATACGCGGCTCCTATCGGGATTGTCGGCACGTCGGGCGGCCTTGCTGGATTTGTTTTACCTTTTACGAACGTCTTGAGTGAGGAACTATGATCTTCTTTGGGCTATCTCGAGGTGTCGGATTTCCTTTGGAATTTCCTAGGATGATCACGAGATCCGTGGTCGAGGTTATTCCCACTACGTGTGGTTAATTTATGATGGATGAGTTGGAGCACCCCTGCAGGGTTAAATCTTTTCTAGAAGCAGTGCCCGTGGTTATGTGGCAAACTTGGAAACTTTGTTTAACAGCCGGGCATAGCAAACTTGAAGTAAACTCAAATAAAATACACCAATTGTGTGCGTAACCGTGACTGTCTCTTTTCGTGAGTCCTTATCCGAGAGAGAACACGATGGGGTTATGTTTGACGTAAGTAGGTGTTCAGGATCAGTTAGTGATCATTACTAGTTCAGGTCCGTTATGCGTAGACAACCATACCTTAATTTATGTACTTGTAAGTTAGTCACTCAAATAAATGCTTAGTCGCTTGTTGTAGCCTCGTCACTTAACCATACCTCACCCATTAAGCTTTAATAGTCTTGATACCCTTGGAAATGAGATTGCTAAGTCCGTGTGGCTCACAAATTACTACAACAACACTTGCAGGTACAGGTAATGCGATGATTGATGTGAGAGCGATGTTTGATTTGATTTGGAGTTCTTCTTCTTCTTCTTCATCAATCTTGGATGGGTTCCAGGCAGCAGCCTGGGATAGCAAGGATGGTTGTCATTTTATCGTTTGATTTCGTCCGTAGTCGGACCCTGCTCTTGTGTATGATGTTTGAGTATGTTATTGTATTGATGTGATATTGAGGTAGCTTGTTGCGAGTGTAAGCCAATTCCATATACTCATCTCTTTTGTACATGTACTTGTAATGATATTCATTCTAGCAACACGACAAGATGCGCTTCTATCCCTGTCAAGGCCCTCGTGCCAAAATAAGGATAGGACCGCATCTTGGGTGTGACAGTTTGTCTGGTTGTACTTTTTGGCACATATTTCCCTTTTCTTCCTCTTCTTGCGACACGGTTCGATATGTTACGACGCAACTGGGTAATATACCGGGGGCTCGAGCTTACAAACAAATCGCCTTACGTATGTTTTATCATGTGTTCGGCGTCTTCGAGTTCACTTTATATGCATCGGTTCTGAACTATGTCTTGGGTCAATAGTTGGGTTGCCCGGCTCCTGTGCTTGCCCCTTTACGTTCCGCTCGTTCGGCTAAAAGGGCAAAGGGAGAACCCCTGCGATTGTGTTTCCGGTTAGTCTGGTCAAGCACCTCAGGGGAGAAAGCCGAAAACTAACGTCATAGTATGCGAGAGCCAGTCTTTGAATCCGAGCCTGAAGTGTTATACTTACATCCTCGTCAGAGGATATTCCGCGTTGTGTGAAGGGTTTGCTATCCATGCAAACCATGTGATGCTGGCCTTAGCCGCGGTTCATCTGAACATCACAACACTTCGAGGGCTAGTCCTTAGCCCCCCATAGTCCTTTTCGCGCCCCTACGGCTAAGTGAAAGAAATAAGGCACTATAGTCTGATTGCCTAGTCCGCCGCACTCTACCGCCTTCGGAATCTGATCACTCGGCTAAGGAATATTGTGCATTGGCAGAGACACCCATGTAGTATCTACATGGGGGCTGAAGCCGACGACTCGCGTATTTTAGTTTCAAACGGCCACATAGGAGTTATAAAGGAATGCAAAAACATCAAAGCTGAATAAATAACTTAGAACTTTAAAAACTTTGAAAAGTCTTCGGACGCATTACAATTCATTCGAATACATTATCGCCCGAACACTGAGAAGCTATCGCCCGAGCACCTTCCATTACTCCGGCGAAGTATAGCTCAGGGTGTCTATTTTCCTTCCCTGGAGGCGGCGGGGCAGTGGCCACCTTCATCGGATCCAGCCCCGGTCAGTGCACCTTGGCCTTGGCAAGGGCCATCCGGACTCCCTTGATGCAGGAGGAGTGCTTCACGGTGTCGAAGTGGGGCGAAGCAGCAACTAAGTTCTACACCAGGCCAAAGTAGCTCCTTGGGAGCAGCTCGCCAGGCCATAGGCGAATGCAAATGTCCTTCATGGCTGGCTCCGCCATCTGGTACAGCTCCATCAGCTGTTTTAGCTGCTCCATGAGAAGAGGAGAGCACTCAGAGGCTCCGAACTGTGCCCAGAATAGCCGAGCTTCGTCTCCTTCTTCCCTCGAGGCGAACAGCCGATTGGCGTCCACCATGCTCTTTTGGAGATCAGAGGAGGCGCCTAAAGAACGCCATACCTAGGTAAGAAATTTGAATTTGCTATCCCCGAAGACGCCTGTAGTAAGTATGGCTTACCATCCATTATGTCCTTCGCCCGGCGGACTTGCTCCTCGTAGAACCGTTTGTCCACCCGCTCCTTTTGAAGATCGTTCTTCAGGGTGCACAGTTCGGTCGCGCTCTCCTTGCCCTTCTGCTCAAGGGCCTCACACTTCTGGCTGGCGTCCTTGAGCTCTTGTTGGACCTCCGCCACACGAGCCTCATGCTTGTCGCTGGTGGCTCGCACGGCGGAGAGGGCAGTCGTCGCTTCTTTGGTAGCCACCCTCTCGACGGCCACTTGGTCTTTCGCCTGTTGGAGATCGGCCTTGAGCCTCTCCACATCTTTCGCCAAAGCTGTTTTACACATTACAAAACTATGAAAAACTGCATGGACAGTGTTCAGGTAAAGGTGTTCGGGCAAAGGTATTCGGATTTTGTTTGACCTACCTTGTGCCTCGTCAAATCTTCTGTTGAGGGCATCAACTTCATCCTTGGAGCATTTAAGCTTCCGATTCAGTTCGTCTAGTTCGGCGCCATTTATGGCCGCCGTCGATGATGAAGCCTGCAATACACATGCAGTTGACATGTTACATGGGTTCCATACTCCTGAACTATATTCAATCCAGTCATATGTTCGACCTTATTAGGGGCTAATCTAACGCTCCGGACACATCATTTGTATCTAGTCTGGAAACGGATACCTGATTGACCCCTAGGTAAGTTTTTTCAAACTCACCTAGGCCTCGGGGGCTGCCATGTACACAGTAATAAAAATAAGTAAAAACTTTGCAAATAAGAGTTTCACGTGACTTACTTGAAAACCCGTCATGAGACCTTTGAAGGCCTCCTTCAGTCCGTTGTCGACGGACTGAATGCTCTGTAATACCGCACCCATAAGGGTGCGGTGCTCCTTGGAGATGGAGGCGCTCGATAGAGCCTCCTCCATGACCGGCCACCCATTGGTCGGTGGCGCCGGAGGTGATCGGATAACCCGATCACCGACCGTGGTTTGAACTAGTACCTCCGGAGGCATGGTGCGCTCCGGAGATGCTCTCGTAGGGATTGAGCGGCCACTCGTCTGGCCTCCTCAGTGTCTGGGTGGGGTAGCTCCCCCCGGTCTTCGGTGACTGAGGTGTTAGCCTCGGCCATTACGTCGTCTCCCCCATCGCTGGTGCCCAATTCCATAGGAGTATGTTGGGATGACACCTCCACGGTATCCTTCGCAGCGCCTGGAGTGGCGGGATGCAAGGCATTCCCGCTCTCCACTAGTTTGGCGGGCGGGGTCTCCCTGTCCGATATCTGGTCGGTGGGAAGGACGCGCGGGGGGGCAGCAAAATCAATAAGCACATGCGAGTTAATAAACTCTAAACATGTTAAAGGACAAACAAGGGGTCTTCAGATCCTAACCTTCGTGTCGGGTGCTTGACCCTGAGGTTCCTTCGTGGAACCACCTCGAGATCATTGGACTCAGTGTCTGAGTCCAAGCTATCGTCGGACAGGATCACCTGTGCGCGCGCATCCTCATCTGGGCAGGAGGGGGTACTTCCTCCGGGGTGTCCGATGATACCACCCTCTTTCTTGCGAGGGGGAATTTCCTTCCCCTCGGCTTCGTCCTCCTCTTCTTCCTCCTGCTCTTCATCTTCCTCTTCCTCCTCGTGCTCCTCTTGGTTCGAGGAGGCTTGAGTCTCCCCGGACAAAGTCTCTGACTGGTCCCTGATGCGAAGGCCACTCTGGCCTGGTTTCTTCTTCTTCTCCTTCTTCGTGGGGGCCTCGTAAGGCTTCACCACGAGCACTTCTGCCAATAGCCCGGACCTAGCGTCTTTGGGCTAAGGTGCGGGACTGCTGATATTAACGGCTTTCCTTAGCCATTTATGCAAGGGAATGATCAGAAGAAAATGTTATGGATCCTCTTTGGGAAAAGTAAAAGCCGATCAAGCAGAAGTGTACCGTACCTCAGTGGTGGGCTTGGAGGCATGCAGGCCCCTGTCTTCCTTCTCAGATGGCCATCTCTCCTATGACTTGAAGAGCGCCTTCCAGAGCTTCCCCCGCATAGTGCGGAAGAGGTTCCGGATTGTGGGCGCATCGTCAAGCTAACGAGCCCACAAGGGAGTGTCCCGCCGCTGGCAGGGGAGGACGCGTCTCCGGAGCATCACCTGGACCACATTGGTCAGCTTGATGTCCTTCTCGACCATGGAGCCGATGCGCTTCTGCAGGTCGCTCACCTTCTTGCTTGGTCCCCAGCTAAGGCCCTTTTTGAGCCATGAAGCTAGTCTGGTGGGGGGACTGGATCTGAATTCGGCGAGAGGAATCTGACAATCTTCTTGTGGTTCTGTGATGTAGAACCACTCCTTCTGCCACGCCTTGATGGTGTTGATGAAGGTGCCCGATGGCCACATGATGTGGGTGAGCTTGCCGATGACAACTCCGCCACAGCCTGCGTGCTTCCCCTTGACGCACTTCGGCTTGACATTGAACACCTTGAGGCATAGCCCAAAGTGCGTCTCAACTCGTAGGAAAGCCTCGTAGACAAGGATGAATGCCGAGATGTGCATAAAAGAGTTCGGCGGGAGGTCATGGAAGTCGAGGCTATAGAAAAACATCGACCCCCTGACGAAGGGGTGGAGTGGGAAGCTTAACCCCCTATAGGAGTGGGGGAGGAAGACCACCCTTTTACCCAATCGAGGAGTGGGGATCACTTGGCCCTCCTCCAGTGCGTGATGAGGGGTGTCAGCGGAGAGGTAGCCGGTCTTCTTGAGGTCGAGGATGTCCGGGTCGGTGACCATGGAGGCCTCCCACTGGCCGTTGGAGCCCGCCATTGATGAGCTCCGAGGTGGGGGGACATAGATCTGTGATTCGTAGGCGCGGAGGAATGGAAGACAGAGAAGTTGAAAGGGGGGGCGTGAATAGGCTTTGGGGTTTTCTTCCCCTTTTATTAGGCTTATCGATTTGGTCTCCCCTCGCCGCGTCATGAATTCCTTCGCTTCCCGAGATGTGCGAGCCCTTGCACGCGCATAATTAAACCTATCCCGTGTAAAGCGGGGCACGATCGGCACATTGACAGATCGTGTTGATTGAAACGGCCTCGAACCACGAATCGAGCTTTTGTAACTGGCTTGGCGGCCGAGATGGACCATGACCTTTTTTTAGAGAGGTCGTCAGAGCAATATTATTTAGCCCCTGAATCTTAGCCTTCAAGGCCGGCCTATTTACAGTTTTCGGATGCGCCACTATGCGGAAAGTTACTTATCATCGGAGGCCGAATTAGGTTCAGAGGGAAGAACTCACCTCGCAAGCCGAAGACTCTGATCGTGTGAAGCAATCAAAGTTGGGACCCTTGGCGTTGGAGGCAAGTTCGGGGGCTACTGAGGAAGTCCTGGATGAAGGGGTCCTTGGGAGGCTGACCTATCTCTATGCGCCGGACTATATGGGCCACTTACCGAACACAGGATTCATTGAAGACCTTATCTCCAAGATGGAAGCTTCGGGAAGTACGGCTTGTGCTCCACGTTTGATGTAGAAAATAGGCATGTTTATCTCTTCGGCATGTAACCGACCATGTGTAAACCCTAGGTACCCTTGGCGTCTATATAAGCCGGACGGTTTTAGGTTATAGGGACAGAACAACTCATCTAGGGTTAGCTATTCGATCTCGAGGTGGATGAAGTCTGTAACCCCTCATACCATCAATACAACCAAGCAGGACATTGGGTATTACCTCCATAGGAGGGCCTGAACCTGGATAAATCCGTGTCCCCTTCGTCTCCTATTACCATCGATTCTAGTCTCACAGTTCGAGACCCCCTACCCGAGATCCGTCGGTTTTGACACCGACAGCCATGCGGCCCGCCAGGCCAGATCCAGTCGTTGCCCCATCCACCCCAAGCACGCCCCACCTGCATGCAGCCACCACACCATGAGCTCGTGCCCATGTCATCGCCGCTGCACATCCTCGAGAGCATGCCGCCGTAGCACATGCAAGCTATCGCACCGCCGACCCCATGCAAGCACGGCGCCTCCGCGCGTCAAGGGTGTCCTGCGCCAGCCCCCTGATCCGAGCGGAGGGGAGAGGATGCTCGCCCCTTCCGGCGCCACCAAGGCTTCGCCTGGCGCCACGTGTCGGCGACAATAGGGAAGGGGGACTGGAGGAAGAGGAGAGGAAGCTGGCGGCTAGGGTTCGCCGTTTCGGTTGCCCGCGGGGGCAACACAAGAGGGAAGGAGGGTAAGATCGTGCTTGTGCTCTTCCTACTTGGTACGACCACTATACGGCCGAACCGACTACGGGTGTACTAGTGTTGAGATTGCCATTTGGAGAGTGGTTAGCGACACATCATATACTCCAAATTGGAAGCAAATTACAGAATTGTTTCAAGTTTCTATTTTACCCATCATATCCACAATAAAATGTCAAAATAAGGATATTTATACTTGTTGTAAGTATTTTGTCACTAATAAGCGAGTTAATGAGACGGCCTGAAATTTTCTTTCAAATATTGAAACTAGACTTAGACAATGATGGGGGTTAAAATACATCCAACAATAGTATGGTAGTGACCATGTATCACCTTCACTTTCCCCTAGGGATAATGCGGACCCGTACTCGACCACCCGCATGCTAGAAATATGCCCTAGAGGCAATAATAAATGGTTATTATTATATTTCCTTGTTCATGATAATCGTTTATTGTCCCTGCTAGAAATGTACCGATCGGAAACTCAGATACATGTGTGGATACATACACAACATCATGTCCCTAGCATGCCTCTAATAGACTAGCTCGTTAATCAAAGATGGTCAAGGTATCCTGGCCATGGACATGAGATATCATTTGATAACGGGATCACATCATTAGGAGAATGATGTGATGGACAAGACCCAAACTATAAACATAGCATATGATCGTGTCAGTTTATTGCTATAGTTTTCTATATGTCAAGTATTTGTTCCTATGACCATGAGATCATGCAACTCACTGACACCGGAGGAGTACCTTGTGTGTATCAAACATTGCAATGTAACTGGGTGACTATAAAGGTGCTCTACAGGTATCTCTGAGGGTGTCTGTTGGGTTGGCATGGATCAACAATGGGATTTGTTACTCCGTTTGACGGACAGGTATCTCAGGGCCCACTCGGTAATACAACATCACAACAAGCCTTGCATGCAAAGTGACTGAAGTGTTAGTCATAGGATCTTGTATTACGGAACGAGTAAAGAGACTTGCCAGTAACGAGATTGAACTAGGTATAGAGATACCGATGATCGAATCCCGGGCAAGTAACATACCGAAGAACAAAGGGAACAACATGCAAGATTATCTGAATCCTTGACATAGAGGTTCGACCGATAAAGATCTTTGTAGAATATCTAGGAGCAAATATGGGCATCCAGGTACCGCTATTGGTTATTGACTGTAGAGGTGTCTCGGTCATGTCTACATAGTTCTCGAACCCGCAGGGTATGCACACTTAAGGTTCGGTGACGTTTTGGTATAGATGAGTTATGTATGTTGGTGAACTAAGGTTGTTCGGATTCCCTGATGAGATACCGGACATGACGAGGAGCTCCGAAATTGTTTGGAGGTAAATATTCATATATAGGAAGTAGGTATTAGGGTTCCGGAAAAGTTTCGGGACTTATCGGTTTTGTGACGGGAATGCCGAAAGTGTTCCGAGGGTCCATCGGGTGGGTCCACTTGCCACGAAAGGCTTCATGGGCTGTGAGAGGGGGAACACCAGCCCCTAGTGGTTTGTTCGCTCGTCCCACAAGGGCCATGCAGTAGAAGGGTGTGAGGGGAAACCCTAATAGGGGCGGGCCACCTTGGCTTGGGGGGCAAGCCACCCCTTGACCGCCCCCCCATCTTGGCCGCTACCCCTAGGGGTGGGAACCCTAGGGCGCAACACCTTCTCCCCTCCCCCTATATATATGAGAGAGGGAGGAGGTAATACGCACCATAAGTCACGTCGCAACCCTTCCTCCCTCCTAGATCGGTTTGTCCTCTAGATTGATTATGTAGAGCTTGGTGAAGCCCCGCTGGATCAACTCGACCACCACCGTCGTCGCGTCATCGCGTTGCCGGAGAACTCATCTACCTCTCCGCTCCCTCTTGCTGGATCAAGAAGGCGGAGATCGTCATCGAGCTGTACGTGTGCTAAACGCGGAGGTGCCGTCCCTTCGGCGCTTGATCAGGGGTTCGTGGTATGGCTTGCAATTTGGATTGTGAAGACGTTTGACTACATCGACCGCATTTCTTAACGCTTCTGCTCAGCGATCTACAAGGGTATGTGGATCCGATCTCTCCTCTCGTAGATGCTCGTCTCCTAGATTGATCTTGGTGAAGCATAGGAATTTTTTGTTTCCCTTGCAATGTTCCCCAAGAGTGGTATCAGAGCTAGGTCTATGTATAGATGAGATCTCGAGTAGAACACAAACGAGTTTGTGGGTGTTGATGCTCAGATTGCTTCCTCCCTTGGTCGTATTTTGATTCAGCAGTATCGTGGGATGAAGCGGCCCGGACCAACCTTACTCGTATGCTTACAAGAGACCGGTTCCATCGACTGACATGTGACTTTGTTGCATAAAGATGGCTAGCGGGTGTCTGTCTCTCCTACTCTAGTTGGATCGGATTTGACAAATGCGGTCCTTGAGAAGGTTGAATAGCAATTTGTGTATCACCGTTGTGGTTTTTGCGTAGGTGAGAATTGTTCTTGCTAGATACCCGTAGCAGCCACGTAAAACATGCAACAACAATTAGAGGACGTCTAACTTGTTTTTGCAGGGTATGTTGTGATGTGATATGGCCAATTACATGATGAGATATATGTGATGTATGAGATGATCATGTTTTGTATAGAATATCACGACTTGCATGTCGATGAGTACGGCAACGGCAGGAGCCATAGGGTTGTCTTTAATTATTGTATGACCTGCGTGTCAATCATTAAGCGCTATGTAATGCTTTACCTTATCGCTAATCGGTAGCAATAGTAGTAGAAGCATGGTGGGAATGACAACTCCGATGGCGACACGTTGATGGATATCAAGATGATGGAGATCCTGGTGTCATGTCGGTGACGATGGAGATCATGCCAATGCTTTAAGGATGTAGATCAAAAGCACAAGATCATGGCCATATCATGACACTTATGATTTGCATGTGATGTTAATCCTTTTATGCACCTTGTTTTGCTTAGGACGACTGTAGCATTATAAGGTGATCCCTCACTTAAATTTCAAGATAAATTGTGTTCTCCCCGAGTGTGCACCGTTACGAAAGTACGTCGTGTCAAGACACCACATGATGATCGGGTGTGATAGACTCTTCGTTCACATATAACGGGTGCAAGACAGTGTTGCACGTGCAGAACACTCGGTTAAACTTGACGAGCCTAGCATGTACAAACATGGCCTCGGAACACAAGAGACCGAAAGGTCGAACATGAGTTATATAGTAGATATGATCAACATGATGATGTTCACTATTGAAACCACCTCAACTCACGTGATGATCGGATTTGAGTTGGTGAATTTGGGTCATGTATCACTCAGATGACCTAGGGTATGTCAATTTGAGTGGGAGCTTTAGTAATTTGATTAACTAAACTCATTATCTTGAACAATAGTCTTAGTAACCTTTGCATATTTATGTTGTAGATCAATGGCTCGCGCAATAGTTCCCCTGAATTTTAATGCGTTCCTAGAGAAAGCCAAGCTGAAAGATGATGGAAGTAACTTTGTGGACTGGGCCCGTAATCTGAGGATTATCCTCATGACTTTCCAGAAGGTTTATGTCCTTGATGCACCGCTTGATCCAAAGACGTTAAGAACACTTGGGAGGCACGTTCTGGAGATTACTCAATAGTTCAATGTGCAATGTTGTATTGCTTAGAACCGGGACTTCAAAGACGTTTTGAACGTCATGGAGCATATGAGATGTTCCAGGAGTTGAAGATTATCTTTGAGAAGAATGCCCGGATCGAGAGGTATGATACCTCTGATAAGTTCTATGCTTGCAAGATGGAGGAGAACGGGTCTCTCAGTGAACATATACTCAGAATGTCTGGGTATTTGAACCGTCTTGCCGAGTTAGGGATGCCCATTCCGCCAGAGGTGATCACTGACAGAGTTTTTCAATCATTGCCACCTAGATGCAAGAGCTTTGTGTTGAACTATAACATGCGCACGGGATGACCAAGTCTGACGTTGAGCTATTTGCGATGCTAAAAGTCACTGAGGCTGAAATCCAGAAAGAACATCAAGCGTTGATGGTCAATAAAACCACTAGTTTCAAGAAGAATGGCTAGGGCAAGAAGGGTAACTCCAAGAAGGGTGGCAAAGTAGTTGCCCCTCCCGTGAAGAAACCCAAGGCTGGACCCAAGCCAGAAACTGAGTCCTTTCATTGAAAGGGAACTGGTCAGTGGAAGCGGAACTGCCCCAAGTATTTCGCCAACAAGAAGGCGGCCAACACCAAACAAGGTATATATGATATACATGTTATTGATGTGTACCTTACCAACTCTCGTTGAAGTACCTGGGTATTTGATACCGGTTCGGTTGCTTACATTTGCAACTCAAAACAAAAGCTACGGAATAGACGAAGGCTGGCAAAGAATGAAGTGACGACGTGCATGGGAAATGGTTCCAAGGTTGATGTGATCGCCGTCGGCACGCTCGCTCTTCGATTACCATCGGGATTAGTGATGAACCTGAATAATTGTTATTTAGGCCTGCGTTAAGCATGAACATTATATCTGGATCTTGTTTATTGCGAGACGGTTACTCATTTAAATCAGAGAATAATGGTTGTTCTATTTATATGAGTAATATATTTTATGGTCATGCACCCAATGTGAGGGGTTTATCCTATTGAATATCGATAGTGATGTTACACATGTTCATAACATTGATGCCAAAAGATGTAGAGTTGATAATGATAGTACCACTTTCTTGTGGCACTACCGTCTAGGTCATATTGGTGTAAAATGCATGAAGAAGCTCCATGTTGATAGACTTTTGGAGTCACTTGATTTTGAATCACTTGACACATGTGAACCATGCCTCATGGGCAAGATGACTAAAACCCCGTTCTCTAGAACAATGGAACGGGCAAGTGACTTGTTGGAAATCATACATACTGATGTGTGCGGTCCAATAAGCATTGAGGCACGCGATGGATATCGTTATTTTCTCACCTTCACTGGTGACTTGAGTAGATATGGGTATATTTACTTAATGAAGCACAAGTCTGAAACATTTCAAAAGTTCAATCAATTTTAGAGTGAATTTGAGAATCATCGTAACAAGAAGACTAAATTCCTACGATCTGATCGAGGAGGAGAATATGTGAGTTATGAGTTTGGTAGTCACTTAAGACAACGTGGAATCGTTTCACAATTGACACCACGTGGAACACCATAGCGTAATGGTGTGTCCGAACGTCGTAATCAAACCTTATTAGATATGGTGTGTTCTATGATGTCTCTTGCCGATTTGCCACTACCATTTTGGGGTTATGCATTAGAGACAGCTGCATTCACTTTAAATAGGGCACCATCAAAATCCGTTGAGACGACGCCATATGAACTGTGGTTTGGCAAGAAGCCAAAGTTGTCCTTTCTTAAAGTTTGGGGATGTGATGCTTATGTCAAAAAGCTTTAGCCTGAAAAGCTGGAACCCAAAGCGGAGAAATGTGTCTGCATAGGATACCCAAAAGAGAAAGTTGGGTACACCTTCTATCTCAGATCCAAAGGCAAAGTGTTTGTCGCTAAGAGCGGAACATTTCTTGAGAAAGAGTTTCTCTCGAAAGAATTGAGTGGGAGGAAAATAGAACTTGATGAGGTTATTGAACCTTTACTTCAACCAGAGAGTAGCGCAGCGCAGAAAGATGTTTCTGTAGAGCCTGCATCGGTTGAAGAGGAGTCTAATGATGATGATCATGAAGCTTCGGATCAAGTTACTATCGAACCTCGTAGGTCGACAAGGGAGTGTACTGCTCCTTAGTGGTACGGCAACCCTGTCTTAGAGGTCATGTTGTTAGACAACGATGAACCTACAAGCTATGGAGAAGCGATGATGGGCCCGGATTCCGAGAAATGGTTAGAGGCCATGAAATCCGAGATGAGATCCATGTATGAAAATAAAGTATGGACTTTGGAAATATTACCTGAAGGGCGAAAGGCCATTCAGAACAAATGGATCTTTAAGAGGAAGATGGAAGCAGACGGTAATGTCACCGTCTATGAAGCTCGACTTGTGGTAAAGGGTTTTTCACAAGTTCAAGGAGTTGACTACGATGAGACCTTCTCACCCGTAGCGATGCTTAAGTCCATCAGAATCATGTTAGAAATAGCTGCATATTTCGACTATGAAATTTGGCAGATGGATATCAAAACTGCATTCCTTAATGGTTTCCTTAAGGAAGAGTTGTATATGATACAACCAGAAGGTTTTGTTGATCTAGAGAATGCTAACAAAGTTTGCAAACTCCAGCGATCCATTTATGGACTAGTGCAAGCATCTCGGAGTTGGAATCTGCGCTTTGATGAGGTGATCAAAGCGTTCGAGTTTATACAAGTTTACTGAGAAGCTTGTATTTACAAGAAAGTGAGTGGGAGCTCTATAGCGTTTTTAATATTATATGTGGATGACATATTGCTGATTGGAAACAATATAGAAATGCTGGAAAGCGTGAAGGAATATTTGAATAAAAGATTTTCAATGAAGGACCTAGGAGAAGCTGCTTTCATATTAGGCATTAAGATCTATAGAGATACATCAAGACGCTTAATAGGAATTTCACAGAGCACATACCTTGACAAAGTTTTGAAGAAGTTCAAAATGGATCAGTCCAAGAAGGGGTTCTTGCGTGTGTTGCAAGGTGTGAAGTTGAGTAAGACTCAATGCCTAGTGACTGCAGAAGAAAGAGAAAAGATGAGTGTCATCCCTTATGCTTCAGCCATAGGCTCTATCATGTATGCAATGATGTGCACAAGACCCGATGTCAGCCTTGCCATAAGTATGGCTGGAAGGTTTCAAAGTGATCCAGGAATGGAGCACTAGACGGCGGTCAAGAATATCCTTAAGTACTTGAAAAGGACTAAGGAAATGTTTCTCATTTATGGAGGTGATCAAGAGCTCGTCATAAAGGGTTACGTCGATGCAAGCTTTGACACTGATCCAGATGACTCTAAGTCGCAAACCGGATACATATTTATTCTCAATGGGGGAGTGGTAATCTGGTGCAGTTCCAAGAAGAGCGTGGTAGCCGATTCTACATACGAAGTGGAGTACATCGTGGCCTCGGAGGCAGCGAAGGAAGGTGTCTGGATGAAGGAGTTCATGACAGATCTTGGAGTAGTGCCGAGTGCACTGAATCCAATGGCTCTGTTCTGTGACAACTGACAACACTGGTGCCATTGCTCTGGCCAAGGAACCAAGGTTTCACAAGAGGACTAGACACATAAAGCGACGCTTCAATTCCATCCGTGATCACATAAAGGAGGAGGACATAAATATTCGCAAAGTGCACATGGATCTGAATGTCATAGACCCGTTGACTAAACCTCTTCCAAAGGCTAAACATGATCAACACCAGAACTGTATGGGTGTTAGATTCATTACAATGTAAATCACATAGTGATGTGAACTAGATTATTGACTCTAGTGCAAGTGGGAGACGATTTGAAATATGCCCTAGAGGCAATAATAAATGGTTATTATTATATTTCCTTGTTCATGATAATCGTTTATTGTCCATGCTAGAATTGTATTGATCGGAAACTCAGATACATGTGTGCATACATAGACAACACCATGTCCCTAGTATGCCTTTAATAGACTAGCTCGTTAATCAAAGATGGTCAAGGTTTCCTAGCCATGTACATGAGATGCCATTTGATAACGGGATCACATCATTAGGAGAATGATGTGATGGACAAGACCCAAACTATAAACATAGCATATGATCGTGTCAGTTTATTGCTATAGTTTTCTACATGTCAAGTATCTGTTCCTATGACCATGAGATCATGCAACTCACTGACACCAGAGGAGTATCTTGTTTGTATCAAATGCCGCAACATAACTAGGTGACTATAAAGATGATCTACAGTTATCTTCGAGGGTGTCTATTGGGTTGGCATGGATCAAGACTGGGATTTGTTACTCCGTATGACAGAGAGGTATCTCAGGGCCCACTCGGTAATACAACATCACAACAAGCCTTGGAAGCAAAGTGACTGAAGTGTTAGTCATAGGATCTTGTATTATGGAACAAGTAAAGAGACTTGCTGGTAACGAGATTGAACTAGGTATAGATATACCGACGATCGAATCTCGGGCAAGTAACATACCAAAGAACAAAGGGCACAACATACAAGATTATCTGAATCCTTGACATAGAGGTTCGGCCGATAAAGATCTCCGTAGAATATGTAGGAGCCAATATGGGCATCCAGGTCCCGCTATTGGTTATTGACCGTAGAGGTGTCCCGGTCATGTCTACATAGTTCTCGAACCCGCAAGGTCTGCACACTTAAGGTTCAGTGACGTTTCGGTATAGATGAGTTATGTATGTTGGTGACCGAAGGTTGTTTGGATTCCCGGATGATATACCGGACATGACAAGGAGCTCCGGAATAGTCCAAAGGTAAAGATTAATATATAGGAAGCCGGTATTCGGGTTCAGGAAAAGTTTCGAGACTTACCGGTTTTGTGACGGGAATGCGAGAAGTGTTTCGGGGGTCCACCGGGTGGGTCCACTTGCCACGAAAGGCTTCATGGGCTGTGAGAGGGGGCACACCATCCCCTAGTGGGCTGGTCGCCCCTCCCACAAGGCCCATGCAGCCGAAAGGGGTGAGGGGAAACCCTAAAGGGGGCGGGCCACCTTGGCTTGGGGGGCCAAGCCACCCCTTGGCCGCTTGCCCCCCCCCATGTTGGCCGCCACCCCTAGGGGTGGGAACCCTAGGGCGCAGACCCTTCTCCCCTTTCCGCATGTATATATGAGAGAGGGAGGAGGGCATTCGCACCATAAGTCACGACGCAGCCCTTCCTCCCTCCTAGATCGATTTCTCCTCTAGATTGATTCTGTAGTGCTTAGCGAAGCCCTGTCGGATCAACTCCACCACCACCACCACCGCGCCATCGTGCTGCTAGAGAACTCATCTATCTCTCCGCTCCCTCTTGCTGGATCAAGAAGGCGGAGATCATCATCGAGCTGTACGTGTGCTGAACGCGGAGGTGCCGTCCGTTCGGCACTTGATCGGGGGTTCGTGGGACGGCTTGCGATTTGGATTGCGAAGACGTTCGACTACATCAACCGCATTTCTTAATGCTTCCGCTTAGCAATCTATAAGGGTATGTGGATCCGATCTCTGCTCTCATAGATGCTCATCTCCTAGATTGATCTTGCTGAAGCTTAGGAATTTTTTTGTTTCCCTTGCAACGTTCCCCAACAACGCGTCGATCATTTTTTTGGGGGTATTAGAGTATCTACAGTCGGACGCCTCAAATGACCCCCCATACGCTCGCGGACGCGCCCGGTTAGTGACCGGACAGAAGAGAGAAGGAAAAAGTGACCCAACCGGACCCCTCATATCATCCCTATACGCCTGGGCTGTCCACGAACCCTCATATCCATCTCAAATACGGCGAGGATATGAGGACTAGCGGATGCGTCCGGGCGCGCCCGGTCAGTCCGCCACGTAGGACGCGACCCCTCCCGGACCACCTTTTCTTTTCTTTATTCATTCTTTTCTTTCTTCCTCTTCCTCTCCACCAATCATGTGCAAGTGACCAGACATATGGGGAAGAAGATGAGGAGTGTGGCTGAGTGGACGGACAAATAGGGGACATGCCCGGTCACTCACCGAGCGCATCCGCGGGCATTTAAAGCAACTCCAATCAGCCGACCCAAACGGTCGTGTGGTTTGTCAGCCTTTTGTCCGTTTGGGTCGGCTTGTCCGCCCCCTTTTCTAAATGGGTCAGTCGGTCGCCCAAAGCACCGACACATTTTTCATCCGCAATTCTCAGTATTCAAATAAAAAAGTGCCCGCGGACATCGATCATGCCAGTGGCCATGCCATCTAAGGTATAGTTCGCGCCGGCGACCTACGAGCGGCCGACAAACGTATAGAATAAGACAAATAAAAACATAGTTCTAATAAATAGTTGCAAAACCACAGAAATATGGCATAGTTATTACAAACCAAATGAACATTAAATTGTTTCAAATTGTATTTCGAAGAATAAAAGTCGGATACTTCTATTGGTTGCCAACATGAGCCCACATGTGCTCCACCAAATCATCTTGCAGCTGCCTGTGACTCTGCCAATCACGCATGTGATGATGAAACTCCATGAACTGTGCAAACGTTGTTGAGTCGGCATGCTGAGGCTCAACATTGATACCCTGAAACTGAAACCCCTGGTCGCAGAGGCGCTCTGGGCGCTCATCCTCTATGATCATGTTGTGCATGATCACACAAGCAGTCATCACCTCCCAAAGCTTCTGTGTGCTCCAAGTTCTTGCAGGGTGTCGGACAATGCCCCATCGAGATTGCAGAACACCGAAGGCACGCTGCACATCCTTTCTAGCACTCTCTTGCTCTGGGGCAAATCTATTTTTCTTCTCTCCTTGGGGTTGGAGATTGTCTTGACAAGAGTTGTCCACTTTGGATAGATACCGTCAGCTAGATAATATCCCTTGTCATAGTGGTGGCCATTGATCTCAATATCGACCTGTGGGGCATTGGCTTCTGCCATCCTAGCAAACACTGGAGAGCGCTGGAGCACATTGATATCATTGTGAGATCCAGCCATGCCGAAAAAAGAGTGTCAAATCCAGAGATCTTGTGAAGCAATGGCCTCAAGTATCATAGTGCATTTTCGGACATGACCTTTGTACTGCCCCCACCAAGCAGAAAGGCAATTCTTCCACTGCCAGTGCATACAGTCTATGCTACCAAGCATCCCAGGAAACCCCCTGCTGGCATTCATAGCCAGCAATCGTTCTATACCAGCAGCATTTGGCTCTCTCAAGTACTCCTGGGCCAAACACAACTACGACAACCTTGCAGAAACGGTACATACTCTCAAGGCAGGTGGACTCACTCATTCGGACATGCTCATCAATGAGATCACCAGGAACTCCGTATGCAAGCATCCGAATGGCAGCAGTGCATTTCTGGTAAGAAGAGAAACCATGCTTTCCAAGTGCATCTGTCTTGCACTCGAAATACTTTTCATACTCCACCAACCCCCTCCCGAATACGGTTGAACACATGCCTAACCATATGGAAACGATGCCGGAACATGTGATGTTTGTAGGGGGGTCTCGGGGTCTCGAAGTAGTCATTTCAGAGTAGGATGTGGCCACTCTCCCGGTTGCGATTAACGTCGGCGTATGCCCACGCATAGAGCCCCTGAACATCGGCCGCTACCTACTGAGGTGGTCATGGATGACCAAGGTAGCTGCCACGATCTCCTCATCGTCAGACGACAATCATCCGAGTCCATAAGAACATTGTAGAAAAAGAACTCGTCGTCGGAGTCCATTTGTACCTTGGGCAAACTGTCGAACAACTTGCGGGCGTCGTGGAAGGAGCCGGCCGATGACGAGCCCCGCGCAACAACGAGACAAGGCAGAAGCCCTGTCGCCTACCGGCGAGCGTGCCGACGTCCTGTGGGCGTGCCGGCGTCTGGGAGAGAGGATGACGCGTCGAGTGTCGGCGAAGGGGACGGTGGCGGCGTCAACGTCAGGAGGTTGCCTGGGTCAGCAGAACGGGGCGGCACGTGGGGAGGAGGGCGGCCATTGGGATGACCTATCTATGAACGGATGGCCGGCGGCGTCAATGAAAAATGGGCGGCAACGAGAGGCGGAGGCGGCTGAGTGGCGGGGGAGAGAACAGAGGATTTGACCCTTGTGTTGCTGACATGCGGGCCAGGGGGGGACAAGGGCAGGCGATGCGCGCGTCCGTCTCGTGTCCGCGCCGACGCAAATGCGGCCCAAATTTGGGCCGTGAATGGGTCGCGGACGGACAAAAAACGGACGCACGTTCGTTTGGGTCGACGCGTTGGGCCATCTTTTCTGTCCGCGGCGACCCAAACGGATGCGGGCAGACGAAATGAGTCGTCGCGTTGGAGTTGCTTTTAGGGATCATAGCGGATGGTCGTGGATGCGTCCGCTGCATCACTTCTTTGCCCACAGTTTTAATTCCATGCAGGTTTTTTACGAAAAGTTTCAGAGTAAATACTAACGGGTCACTACCAAAAATTGGCAAGGACCCATTAAGCCCCTGGCACTCCCTGCCAACGCTGCAGGAATCTTAGACCAGAAAGGAGAGATCGATGTGGAATTATAAGCTCAGTTGGACATGATGCTGACCAATTTTAATTTAAAACTTTTTTGTTGAGGAATCATGATGCTGACCAATTCAATCTTGCCCCTTTGCATGCTGGAACAGGAACCACAGCAGCAGCTGGCCTTCGATCCAACCAACCGAGATATTTATCTATCCATGTATATACAAACTCTAAACTAGGAAAGGTTTCGGAGAGAACAAACATTGTATCCCAAAGCTGGAGCATGTGCGCTCAAGCATTTCTCCCGCCGTTATTCAGGTCGGATTGATCAGTGGACTTTTCACGTATCGTTAGAATAATTACTAAAGTCACACTTTTTTTTTGCAGGAAAAATATATACCTTGGTTAATGTCGCACTTAATTCCATCTAGACCAAGAAGAATACGTAGGTCGGTACATTTTTCGTTTTTAGTATTTTTTTCGTTTCAAAGTAAGTGGCTCAAAAATAACCTAGTTTTATAGTTATTTTGAGACGAAAGAAATAATACACTACCATTGTTACAGCAAAAAGAAATGATAATTATTGTTACTATAGTAGAACCCAGTGAAAGTCCAATTCTACCGTAGAGTTGGTTTTCGTTAAGTTTTCCAATAATTTACTAGGCAAATATTTTCTACTTAATTAAGTAATGAGGTAAATCTTTGTCTTGGTTCTGAAGAAGAAAAAAATCTACTCAGGAGTAAGTACATGTCAATGTGATGACATGAAATATTTGTATCATGCTATTTTGCCACTCGTGCGCGCTTTGCCGCTTTGTGGGCGTTGAAATTGGAAAAGGGAACGCCTTGCGTCGTGATAAAGCCCCCTTCTGTTTTTCTTTTCTTGTTGGCTAAAGCGTCTGTTTCTAGACGGATTAAAATTATTGTACTAGTGGGGTTTGATCTGTGTGAAGTCAGAGGCAGCACGCACCCCATTGGCGGAGCGAAGCAACATGGAAGCTGGCCAGGTTCATGCATCCTTGCGCGTTTACGTCAGCGCCGGGAGAACCACTGACGTCAGAGAGAGAGAGAGAGAGAGAGAGCACGTGATCGATCGCTCCATGAGTAGTACTCTGTCTTCTCCGTACCTAACGATGTGCAGTACTGTACCAACGCACGCACTGCCCGTACCTTACTGGCAACAATACTGATTTTTTTTCAGAATCTCTGGAACCAGTATATGCGCGGTTTTGATATGTCTACTTCGTTTCTGAAGCGATTCGCTAAGTCCAGCAGCGGATCTTAACATTTCTCTAGGTCTACTTCATTTGTATTGGATTGAAATGAACGGCGCGTGGTGACAGTGTGAAAACATCTGACGGTCGAAAACTTCGTACTAGTTTCTACGTAGTAGTACTGTCTTTGAATGTCCACGCTCTGCTGTGTACTCTGCTGTGTACTAAATTTATATAGCAACAAATGGAGCTGCTGCCAGTGTGCAACAGACATGGCAGGGGAAGCACCCGTGGAGAAATAGGCAGGGCCCACCACAGACTGCGTGCAGGAAAGATAAGCAAAGGCAACAGTTAATATTATGTGTGGATGCATGCATGCACGCACGTTTTCTACTCTACTCTACGTACCACTCCTACAACTAGGTACGGAAATGACACAGAGAGCCTTTTACTCCGTATATGATAGGAGTACTATACTATACAAGTGGGTACCGAAGACAGGGCCATTTTTCAAATCAATAAGATGAATGGTTCGCATATTATGGAGGGTGCACCGGTTTCCGCCGCAAAGGTGCAGTGGTTTTTGCAAAAATGTTGACAAAGCCATTACGTGAGTGAAGTCAAAATGTGTAATAGCCCATTTCGGAAAGAAAAAAAGTGTAATAGCACTATACAACTTGTCTTCTGGAATTCGAAAGGGAGGGGACGGCCGTGGGCCTTTCGCTACAAATAGCACCACATGGTGTTTCTTCCCGTAACACAAGTGCTGAGCTCGCGTCAGCAGTAACACTCGCGCCGCAAAATACGATACAACCATACAAACTCATCGACGACGTCATAATCAACCCTGTCTTTGCTAAGCGTGACTAGGGCTAGTACTATCTCTGTATCATAATATATGGCGTTTTGGGAACTCAAATAAACTGCTAAAACGCCATATATTATGATATGAAAGGAGTATAATTTAATTTGGAAGCGGGGAGACGGCTTGTGATAGCCCAGTTTGCCTACACAACCGATTAATTAGATTAGATTGCCCTGGAAATGGGTACGGAGGGAGGCCATGCGACGACGTGACACAATGCAAGATCAGTTCCCGCGGGATTCCCGTCCGTCCACTTGCGGGGGAACCCGACCCACCTCCACATACAGATACATGCATGCATGCATGCATGTACTCACGCGGGTTGGAGGAGAGAGTGATGAGCATCTTAGATGCTCGCAGCTCCCGAGCCTATTTCCCACATGGCTATAAACACTCGTTGCGTAGGGCATCCCCACCCTCCTGTTGTTGCCTGCAACTGCAACTTGGGAGTGGCAAGTGGTCAGCAACTTGGTCATAAACCATTGGTCCCTTCCCTTGTCAACTGCGATCATGGCATGGAACGGACAAAGCTCCCATCCCATGGAAAACCGGCCCCAGGTTTCCTACTAACTTCGATTAATCAAGTATCAAGTGACAAGGCGACAACGAAGCACGAAGGAAGGGCACCGCGTGGCTGGCCGCGTGCTCTATTTCCTTCCCCCGGTGCTGCTGGTGGGACTGGGAAGTGGCAGCGACGGACGACGTACGCGGCGGGCACCGCGTGGGGCCGGCCATGCCATGCCAATGGACGCAGCATTTGTGCCTGCGCTGCGTAGGTAGAGTACGCGCGGGCACAGCCGCAGCCAGCAACAAGAAAAGGCGTCGCCTTTACTCGCTCCATGGACGGAGGAAAGTAATTATCCTCCCAGTCGAAGTCCGTGTAGCATCGCACGACGCGGTCTTGTTCCTGACCGGCCCCTGTTGCCGCGCAGACGGGGGACAGGCATCCATGTGGAGTACGCGCCGTGTGTCCCCCGCTCTTTTCCTCGGAGTTTTCCGTCCATCCCCGCTCCCGGGGTGTCGCAACGAGCTCTGGACTCTGGTGCATGAATGAATGAATGGCCGGTAAATTTCCTAGGAGGCGGGCGGGGGCTCGGTCATGACCTGGATGGCTCTGCGAGTTACGGCCACGGCATGCCACGCAAGGCGTGCTGCCAACGTTCCTTTTCACCGAGCTTTTGCCGGCCCGGCCTCCACGTTCTCCCTCGACTTTCATCTCCTAAATTCATGAATTGGTTGTTTCTGAGCGTTTGGTTGGGTAAATATATATGAGTGGTGGAGTAGCAACTGAAGCGGTACGTGCGTAATGTTTGAGCAGGTCAAAAAGGTGGAAGAGTAGTGCCGAACCTAGCTAGCCGCATCATGTCTTTTCTCTGAAATTCAGAAGGATTCGGAAGACAGCGAGCCGCATGTCTTCTCCCTAAAATTCACACACACACGTACACGCACACTTGTATATATTTTGAAGGTTGTGCCGTGTGGTAAATATGGGATGCAAATTCAGTAAGTTAAACTGGCATCATGCTCTTGCAACTTGCAAGGAGTTATTCAAGTGCACTATACACGACAGTGCACTCTGTATCATATGCACTTGGATCTTAGTATATTATATGGCCGTTAAATACCGGTTGCATATAACCCATAGTTTTAAGTAGCCCGCTATAGTCTTGCTATAGCCTTTTAAGCACGGTGCCGCTAAATGGTCCCATGTACAAATAACACGTTATAGCCTGCTATAGCTCGCTATAGCTTATTTAGAGATCCGTCGCTATTTGCCATAGTCCGCTATTTAAAACATTGATATAACCTCAAATTATTGATATCGGTTGCTCAATTGCCATGCTACTGCTCAAACGAATAGAACAACACACTGAATGATACTCTACTCGTTTGACCAATAGGCAATAGTCACCAGTCACATCAGAACATAGATAGATGTATAAATGACGTTCTTTTCTTGTACCAGTTACATGAAGAAAGCAAAGTCAAAATCTGCTTTGGCAATTAATAGATGTTCCGTTGTGGCTAGTGGATGATGGTGCCAACAAGTATCATGTAGGAATATTTAACTGGCAACAAGTTTGTGGACCAGATTTTGGGTGTTTAGGGGTGGTATACTTACATGTATAATGAATTTATCCTTGCTGAGTAAAGGGGGCTGGGGATAATCCTTTTTTTTTTCTCTTTGTGCAAGAAGAAAGCGGCTGTATCCCATTTCTGGCAGGGGCTGATGAAAGGAAAATATATCTGGGGAGTGGGGACTACTTTTCATTGATTTTTTGGCTTTTTGCCGCTCCGACCTCCACGTTCTTGCTGAACTCTCATCTCCTGAAATTTATGAATTGGTTGTTTTTGAGGATTTGAGTAGATAAATATATATGAGTGGTGGAGGTAGCAACTGAAGCGAAACGTGTGCGGTACTGTATGTTTGAGCAAGTCAAAAGGTGCAAGAGTAGTGGTGAACCTAGCTAGCTGCCTGTCTTTTCTCTGAAATTCAGATAGATTGGGAAGACAGCGAGCTCTGAAATTCACATGGAGTGAGAAGACAGCAAGCTGCGTGTCCTCTCTCTGAAATGCAGGTAGATTGTGAAGACAGCAAGCTGCCTTGCGCCAGACAGAGCAAGGAAAATCATCCGATGATCGCAAGGATCCTGCTAGCGTACAAGTAACAGCATGAACGTAATCTACATGTATTGAGGAGATATATATCCTAACATGACAGAACAGAGTTACAATTTTCTTGTACATATTGAAGGCCGCGCTTCTTCGTCAGCACATGTATATATGTTTTTTTTGCCAAAACACACACACTCGCGCACACACTTGTATGCATATATGCTCAAGGTTTTACTGGATTCATGCTCTTGCTGTCGGTCCAGTAAAAACCAGGGTACCACGATCCATCTGCACGTGATACAGGAGCGACATCTGGCTAGAGGCCCATTAGGCGGCCCACTTGAGGTTTTCACGGGCGAAGCACCTCACGAGGATCGGACCTCGAGGATCCCTCACGATGAGGCGGAACTCTTCAAGTTAAATATCTTCAGCATCAACCGGCCTCATGAGGCTCCCCTCCCGAGGCGAACTCCCACAAGGCCCTCTGCGAGGAGGGGCAGTGCGGCGCCAGTCACGCAGCTGCGCGCCCATCACCTGGACAACTTTCTTGTGCATGAAGGACAGTAGGACGGTGCTAGCGGACACACACAGAGAGGGTTTCCTTTCTTGTGATTAAAGGGTGGCACCAAATGCCTCTTCCAAAGTGGCTTCCCAAAGCTTACTCCAAGATGTCACAGTGGCCGGGCGCCAGAACCGTGCAGCCCTCGCCGGTGGCGTCCCGTCCAGTAGTGAGGGCTGCCGCGCCTTCACCCGTGAGTTACGCTACGTGATGTGGCCCACGCCTTTCAAGCCGAAGCTGCCTCCTCGCTACGACGACCCCTCCCCCGCCCCAACCCCATGTAGTTCCTGTAGCTCTACGCCATAGACATTGAAGCCGTGGGCGGTGACGACAAGGTCATCGTGAACTGATTCCCTATGGCCCTCAAGGACGCAACGTGCTCGTGGCTGATGAACCTTCTCGATGGCTCCATCACTTCGTGCTCCGAGCTATGCGCGCAGCTTGTCTCCAACTTCAAGGGCATGTACGAGTGTCTCCTTACCCTCAACAACTTGGGCTCCATGCGCCAATAGCCTGGAGAGACCCTTCTAAAATACATTCAATGCTTCAGCAAGGTGCGCCACAAGATCCCGCGTGCTTTTGATGTTGCAATCATCTCCGCATTCTTCGCGGGTGTCACAGATGTCAGGATGCGCGAGAAGCTTGCCATCAACGATGAGCTCGATACCGTCAACACGCTCTTTGACCTCACCAACCGATGCACCAAGGCTGAGGAGGACCGCCATTTTGCCCACGCCAATTCAGATGCGGCTCTCGACACCGCCAAGTCCAAGAACAAGGACGCCAAGCGCAAGGGCTCCACTGTGCTCGTGGTAGAGCCCGTGCAGAAGCGTGGGCGCAATTGCGTCGAGCCCATGCCCAGGAAGGACGTCCGCCCCGCATGTGCTTTTTCACAAACGTGAACACTCACTGCACCGAGGACTGCCACGAGCTCAAGATGCTCTAGCGGGACGGACAGGTCAAACGCACCGATCGCGGTGCGGCCCGCAGCGGTGGTCGCTGGAACGACCGCAACAACAAAAATGATCGTGACGGTAACAACAACAACTACCGACAGCCTCAGCAGGCCAATCCTCCTCAGGCCAATGCTGCCCCGCCACGTGTCGGCACAAACAACTTGCCTCATGAGGGCGTTGGGGGCTACCAAGAGCCTCATGAGGTGCGTGTACCCTTGGTGGAGCCCAGGCTCCTGCCTCCAACCCCCCATTTCAATTCTCCCGTAAGGTTAATGCTCTCCTCCCCGAATTTTATGTCTCCAGGCCCCTCAAGTGGTCGCAGTTTCCGATCTCCTTCGACTCCATCGACCACCCCAAGTCCACAAGGGTGGTTGGGACGATCCCTGTGTTGTGCACACCCACCATCAACAACGTAGTTGTCACCAAGACGCTCATCGACGAAGGTGCATGCGACAATGTACTATCGGTGAAGACCTTTGAGGTGCTTTAAGTACCCTACGAGTGCCTGATGCGGACGAGGCCCTTCTCAGGCATGACTGATACCTCCATCTTGCCCCTCGAGCAAGTGTGTCTTCCTGTTACCTTCGGCAGCCGCAAGAACTACCACACCGAGCTCATCGACCTCGACGTGGTGCATATCGGCCTGCCCTACAATGCCATCTTGGGCTATCCTGCACTTGCCAAGTTCATGGCAGTAAATCATCATGCCTACAACCCCATCAAGCTCCCGGGCTATAACAACACCATCGCCGTCCGCTGTGACGAGAAGGATGTTGTGTGCACCCCCAAGAGCGCTTATAAGACTGCTGCCACCGCCCATCGCGCCAACGAAGATGACGTCGAGGCTGCACCCTCCAAGAAGAAGCCAATGTTCTCTCAGGCACGCGCGAAGACAAAGAAAGTGTTGCTGTATGGCAGTGGCTTCGGGCCCACCATCACTATCGGTAACGGCATCTCGGCAAAATAGCAAGGCGAGCTCGTCACCTTCCTTCGGGAAAATGTTGATATGTTCGCCTGGACACCATCAGACATGCCCGGTTTGCCAAGGGAGGTGATTGAGCACCACCTAATCGTGTGTCCAAACGCACGCCCCAGGAAGCAAAAGGCACGATACCAGGCGATAAAGAAATAGAAGTTCATCATTCAAGAGACCAAGAAACTTCAAGAGGCAGGCTTCATTCGCGAGGTACTCCACCCCGAGTGCGTTGACAATCCTGTCGTGGTCCAGAAGCATAGCGGAGAGGGGCTAATGTGCATCGACTTCACTAATCTCAATAAGGCTTGCACCAAGGGCCATTTATAGCTTCCACTCAACCTTAACCCCGCCAAGTGTGTCTTCGGAGTCCCCTCAAGCAAGCTCCTTGGCTTTCTTGTCTCCCACCGCAGCATTGGGGCTAACCCTGAGAAGATTCGAGCCATCGAGAAGATGTGGCCTCGCCGCAACCTCAAGGAAATGCAGAAGCTGACTGGGTGAGTAGCCTCGCTTTGGCATTTCATCTCCAAGTTCTATGAGATGGCCTTGCCTTTCTTCAAGATCTTGAAGAGAAGGGCCCCCTCACGAGGCCCTCTACCAGGAGGGCCGTGCGGCGCCAGTAGCGTTGCTACGCGCCCACCACGTGGGTGCCGTTCTCGTGCTAGGAAGGACAACATGATCGTGCTAGCGGATGCGAAGAGAGAGGGCTTCCTTTCTAGTGATTAAAGTGCAGCACCAGCTGCCTCCTTCAAAGTGGCTTCCCAAAGCCTACCATTTTGGTGCAAGGCGACCAAGCCGACACCGGTCGCCAGGGCGGAGGTCATCACCGATCCCACGAGAGCGTCATGGACAACACCTTTGCAGACGAAGACCAACTTTTATCAGGATAGACTGAGCGCATGTCCCCCTTCGAATTGCCGCCTTGTGGCTGCCCTTTCCCGCCGATATTTTTGGGAAAGAGGACCAAGTTAAAAATAAGATGGGTCGTGCTGCTACCTTAGATACGGATTCGAAAACAGAGCCTTCGAACCCCGAGTCATTCACATGTACGGTCATCTTCCTCCTTGGAACGCTAGAGCAAATCCACAAAGTAGAAGTAGAGTTTTACATCGCAAGATGGCTCGAACCTAGGTAAACCTATATGTCGTTCTTGTGCCCTGCGTGGGTAGCCTCGCTGTTGTCATGGTCGGGTTGTAGATTGCGAAGAGCTCCCCAGTTTTCGAATCAGGGTTCCCTTAGGCCCAACTTGCAAGGAGTTATTTAAGTGCAGTATACATGACAGTGCACTCTGTATCATATCCACTTGGATCTTCGTATATTATGGCCGTCAAATACCGGTTGCATATAACCTCAAATTATTGATGCGGACGGACCTAGACGCTGTGTGTTTGTACAACTGGGGCTTATTCATAAACTTGCTCAATTGGCATGATACTGGTCAAACGACTATAACGACACACTGAATGATACTTTTTGACCAATTGTAAGCAGTCACATCAGAACATAGATGTAAATGACGTTGTTTTCGTGTACCAGATACATTAAGAAAACAAGGTCGACATCTGCGTGGCTCCCAAAAGATATTTTTTGGGAAAAGGCTGTTGTGGCAAGAAGATTAGATCTTGTACAATGCTAGGTGTTTAGGAAGGTGTTTAGAAAAATAAACCGAGTTTTGCTGAAGCACCGGTGTCTATTTTTACATGAGAGACGTCTAACTAAGCGTCTACCCTGTACAAGTAAGCACAGGTGCTTAAGAAAAGCCTGGTTTATTTCTCTAAACACCTCTCCTAAGCACCTTGCATTGTACAAGGCCTTATGGTGCCAACAACTGTCATGTATAGTTAATTGGCAACAAGTTTGTCAACCAGATTTTTGTGGTTTAGGGGTGGTAGACCCTTGCTGAGTAAAGGGGGTTGGGGACAATCTTTTTTGGTTAAGTACTGTAGACTACACAATTTAACTTTCAACGCCAATGTTAGGAGTGTCTCTTTGTGCAAGAAGAAAGCGAGTGTATCCCATTTCTGTCAGGAGCTGATGAAAGGAAATAGTAGACATATTAGGAGTTCTACTCCCTCTTTGTGCAAGAAGAAAATGGGTGTTTTGTCCCATTCTGGTAAGGGCTGACGAAAGAAAAAGCTCTAGTGTTTTTAGAAAAAAAAATAGGCAATGGGATTAGTACTAGATTATAAGAAGAGCTGTGGATTGGGGATAATTCTTTTTATGTGTCAGGTATTGTAGACTATACAATTTAACTTTCAGTGCCAATATTTCTGTTGCTACTGTCACGGAGGATGCGCTGATCAGAACAGAATGGCATGGTAATGATATTAACTGTCGTTTCTGTAAGTAACTAGAGGATTTTAACCATCTCTTTCTCCACTACTCCTACAAGCTAGCCAGACATGTTGGGGGGTTTGCTGTGTGTGCTGGTGCTGGTGTAGTCAATGTGCCTGCACGTTTTTCAGATATTAGTGTTTGGATTAAAAGCTTCTCTAGTAGTAGTAGTGATTGATGGGATAGTTTCTTTGGGTATTGCTACTGTTTTCTGGCCGATCTGGAAGACCAGACGCGGCATATTTTGATCATATTTACCACTGTGAACCACTGTAGGGATGTATCAGGTTTCCTTTTGGATTAGTCTCTAGGCTGGTCTGCAGAAGCCAAGAGAACAACAACGACATCGCAGCGTGGCGCTTCTTCAAGCCGTGGTTGCATATTTGGTTCAGTCGGCGCACTGGATGGGGTTGTTGCTGATGCTTGCTAGAGGTTGCCATTCGGCGCTGAGTTATCTGTAATCTGCGTTGTACTCGTTTCAGTTCTTCTGTTTGTCAGTCTGGATCTAAACAGTGGAGTTCAGTCAATTGCTTCAGGATCTAGCTGCATGGTAACGCGTGGTGCTTGCGTGGTGTGGAGGAGTGGCTGACAGTGTGGTTCCGAACTTAGTTTGGTTTCATTTTGTATATACTCAGACAGCTGCAAAAGTGTTGAGAAATTGTTCCCAAAAAAAAGTGTTGAGAATTTGCAACTATAAATGTTTAATTTGGCGTTTGAAGAAAAGGAAGGCAGTGAGCTAGCTAGTGCAGTGTGAAACTCCAAGCTATGACCCTGTTTGTTTGAGCTTTTGCTTTTGCAACATTTTTAATTTGATAAGCTACAAAAGCTCCTAATTAGGGCCTTTTTGCTTTGGCTTTTCACTTATGAATCAATATTATTATATGATGTTATAAGCCAAAAGCTGAAGTAAAATATACCTATTTAGAAGTTTTTTTGGCTTTTCTTTGGCTAAAGTAGAAGAGCTGCAAAAGCAAAAGCAAAATCCCCTATATCTCGTTCACATGTTTTCAGAAAATTTAATTTCCTTTGTAATTACTGCAAAAATTCACGAAGTTTTTGGTTACGTATTTTCTGAGAGCCTGGCCCAGTGAAGCCTTGACTACGTTCTATATGTCGTTTGGTCGTCTACATTTACCCCAGCTCGCGTTGTCCCCTGCAGTGAAAATTGCCCTAGTTCGAGCATATAGAAAATGACAGATATGGGGATAGCTAATTAGTGGGCACCTTTTCGGGGTTTTCCAACGTTCGCGTTTTACGCGTGGCAGGGTTCTCAGCGGACCACGTGGTCTGCCGCAATGCCGTCAGATGTCACGTGCAGGTGTACCCATTGGAACACGTCATTTTTTTTTGCATGTGTTTTATTTGGATTTTTGAATTTTGCTTTTTTTTTCTAGGTTTCCAGACTATTCATTTTGTTTGTTTGTTTTCCTTGTGTGAAGTAGACCTTGTATAAGAAAGCACAATTATGCTTCATAGTGAAGCACAATTATGTTTTTTGTGAAACACAATTGTGCTTAACAAAAATGAAAAGCACATTTGTATTTCTTCAAAAAGAGAAAAGTACATGTATGCTTCGCGGTGAAGCACACAAGTGCCTCTCAAAAGGTGAAAAACACAGGGGTGTTTCACGCTGAAGAACATGTGTGCTTCCTGAAAAGTGAAAAGAATAGGTGTGCTTAAAAATGAAAGTGAAAACACAATTGTGCTTTCTGATTTCTAGCTTATATTTTTTCTTTTGATTTTCGATATTATTATTTTGGTATTTTAGTTTTCTGAGGAAAAAAGTTTAATCAAACTTATTAACGAGGGATCTAATTTTAAAGATCTCGACATAAGAAATCCAACGCTGAAAGTGATTTGTGATTTCGACACACCGTTCAAGAGATAAAACAATTTATAGATTTTTTTTACAAAAAAGCGCAAAACTATCAGGTTGTGATATGTGTCACACATGCAGTACGTTATTAGACATCACACATAGAAGGTGAAAGTAACGGTTGTAAGGAATACCTGTTAAATAGTGATTTCGGCTGATACCATTTGTGGCGATTCACTTTGCTTTGAGTTTCATGCGGCCCATTTTATTCTAGTCATCCCAACAACTCAGATTTAGCCTTGTAATGGTAGGATTTGATGCAGCCTATTAAAGACATCATAATTATGGCCTACTTTGTTAAAGGTAAATCCTATTTGGCGCTGCTGGCGCCGGTTAAAGTGCATTTTTCTTAACCGACGCCTGCAGCTTTCAGTCATGGGCCGGCGCATGTTAGTTCCAGACGTAGGGAGGTTTTTCCGGTTTTGTCAAGCTTCTGGAAGCTTCCTAGATTTTTTTTCATTTAGGTTTTTTCAGGACTGGTTTTTCTTTGGTTTTTATCTTTTTTTGTTTCTTTTGTTTACTCTTATATTAATTTTTCAGTTCCATTTTATTTTTCATATAATTTTTTTTTCTAAAAAGCGCAGCCTTTTTTTGATGAACTTTTTTCTCAAACGAACAAACTTTTTTTCCAAATCAATGAATCTTTTTCAAAATTTTACGAACTTTTTAGTAAAATTCTATGAACTGTTTTAAAATTTTGATGAAATATTTAAATTTTATGACGTTTTTTTGAAATGGATGAACATTTTTAAAAATTGATGATTTTTTTTATGATTTGTGAACTTTTTTTCAGTTCAAAAAACTTTTTAAAAACATATGTGCTTTTTTCAAAATTAGTGAATTTTTGAATAAATTGATATTTCGTTTCAAATTCGGTGAACTTTTTTCAAATTCTATGCACGTTTTTCAAACTTTATGACCTTTTTTTAAAATTCAATGATTTTTTGTCAAATTCGATGACTGTTGTTCTAATTCGATAAACTTGTTTATGTTTTTGTGAACTTTTTTCAAAATTAACGAACATTTTTTCGAATTGGTAAACTTTTTTCCCAAAGATTTGATGAAGTATTCATATTTTTGTGAATTAATTTTCAAATTCGCGATATTGTTTTCAGATGCATGAACATTGTTTATTTTCATGATTTTGAAATAATAATTCAAATGGCAATGGTTGACCAATTGGTCGACCGATCAACCGCGACAATACCTTTTTTAGAAATTCAGCACTGGTGTGTGGGATCGCCCGACCACCTTCTTATTGGGCCGGTGCAGCATGGGGCATTGCAGGCGCCACAGTCGCCTGCAGCGCCGTATAGGAGCACCCTTTGTTAAAGGCGACGCGCCGGCCGAAATTTCGGCCGGTCAGCCCCCAGCCGCACGATACGTACATCACAGACCATACGATTCCACCCCTCTTCCCTACAAATCCGTCTCCTTTCTCTCAACAGTTCTCCCCAGCGCTCCTGCTTCCTCATCGCCCGCCCATGGCCTCCTGCATGAAGCTCTATGGCCGCTGCTTGCCGGCTCATCGTCGGCGCTCACCGGCTCGCCGTCGCGGGGCCTGCTTGCTAATTGGTTGGTTGCAGCAAACCCAATTGCTAAAAAATCTGGTCCCAAATCTGCTTTAGACATTTCTAGCAAAATCAAAAGCTCGTTGTAGCAAAATCAGCTAATGGTTCCAGCAAAAACACAAATGCAGCAAAAAATCAAACCTCATGAAGACAATTGGTTGCAACAAAAAAAATCCGGTTCCAGCAAATTAAATCACCGGTTGAAGCCTTTTCCACTATTAAAGTTTTTTTCCTGTAATAGAAGCTTTTTCCTGATGACACTAGAAGCTTTTCCTCCAGACGGATGAAGTTTTTTCACAGTCGGTTGAAGCTTTTTCTTCTAAGGTGGAAGCTTTCTTCTCTTGTGCCACGGTTGCAGATCTCCGTGTTGGAAGACGTAGTAGTAAATCAAAAAAAATTCTACGATCATCAAGATCTATCTATGGAGAAACCAACAACGAGTGGGGAGAGATTGCATCTTCATACCTTTAAAGATCGCTAAGCGGAAGCGTTACAAGAACGCGGTTGGTGGAGTCGTACTCGTAGCGTTTCAAATCGTGGTGGACTCCGATCTTAGCGCCGAACAACGGCGCCTCCGCGTTCAACACACGTGCAGCCGGGTGACGTCTCCTATGCCTTGATCCAGCAAGGAGGGAGGAGAGGTTGAGGGAGAGCTCCGACAGCACGATGGCGTGGTGACGGTGGAAGTGCGTGGTCTTCGACAGGGCTTCGCCAAGCGCTATGGAGAACGAGGAGAAGGAGAAGTAGGGCTGCGCCGAGAGGGAGAGAGAGTTGTGTCTCAAACAGCCCCAAGGGCACCACTATATATAGGAGGAGGAAGGAGGGAGGGCTGCGCCCTAGGGTTTCCACCCTAGGGTGATGCGGCAGCCACCAGATCTGATCTGGTGCGGCGGCCAAAGGGAGAGAGGGGTGGCCGACACCCTAGGTGGGCCTTAGGCCCATCTGAGCCTAGGGTTTGCCCCCTCTCTTCCCTTGCTGCGCCTTGGGCCCTTGTGGGGGGCGCACCAGCCCACCTAGGGGCTGGTTCCCTCCCACTTGTGCCCCATGAAGCCCTCTGGGGCCGGTGACCCCACTTGGTGGACCCCGGAACCCTTTCGGTGGTCCCGATACGTTACCGGTGACGCCCGAAACATCGGATGATCTCACATGCTCCACGATGATCTCATCGGATGAACCACGATGTCGGGGATTCAATCAATCCCGTATACAATTCCCTTTGTCTACCGGTATGATACTTGCCCGAGATTCAATCGTTGGTATCCCTATACCTTGTTCAATCTCGTTACCGGCAAGTCTCTTTACTCGTTCTGTAACACATCATCCCGTGGCTAACTCCTTAGTCACATTGAGCTCATTATGATGATGTCTTACCGAGTGGGCCCAGAGATACCTCTTCGTCACACAGAGTGACAAATCCCAGTGTCAATTCGTGCCAACCCAACACACACTTTTGGAGATACCCATAATGCACCTTTATAGCCACCCAGTTACGTTGTGACGTTTGGCACACCCAAAGCATTCCTACAGTATCCGGGATTTGCGCAATCTCATGGTCTAAGGAAACGATACTTGACATTGGAAAAGCTTTAGCAGATGAACTACATGATCTTGTGCTATGCTTAGGATTGGGTCTTGTCCATCACAACATTCTCCTAATGATGTGATCCCGTTATCAATGACATCCAATGTCCATGGCCATGAAATCGTGACCATCTATTGATCAATGAGCTAGCCAACTAGAGGCTCACTAGGGACATGTTGTGGTCTATGTATTCACAAATGCATTACGGTTTCCGGTTAACACAATTATAGCATGAACAATAGACAATTATCTTGAACAAGGAAATGCAATAATAACCATTTTATTATTGCCTCTAGGGCATATTTCCAACAGTCTCCCACTTGCACTAGAGTCAATAATCTAGTTACATTGTGATGAATCGAACACCCATAGCATTCTGGTGTTGATCATGTTTCGCTCCTGAGAGAGGTTTAGTCAACGGATCTGCGACATTCAGATCCGTATGTACTTTACAAATATCTATATCTCCCTCCTGAATGTAATCACGGATGGAGTTGAAGCGGCGCTTGATGTGTCTTGTCTTCTTGTGAAACCTGGGCTCCTTCGCAAGGGCAATAGCTCCAGTGTTGTCACATAATAGAGTCATCGGGCCCGATGCATTGGGAATCACTCCTAGGTCGGTGATGAACTCATTCATCCAGACTCCTTCCTTTGCTGCTTCCGAAGCAGCTATGTACTCCGCTACACATGTAGATGCCGCCACGACGCTTTGCTTGCTGCTGCACCAGCTGACTGCCCCTCCATTCAAAATATACACGTATCCGGTTTGCGACTTGGAGTCGTCCGGATCTGTGTCGAAGCTAGCATCGACGTAACCCTTTACGACGAGCTCTTCGGCACCTCCATATACGAGAAACATGTCCTTTGTCCTTTTCAGGTACTTCGGGATATTCTTGACCGCTGTCTAGTGTTCCGCTCCGGGATCACTTTGGTGTTGGAAATATGCCCTAGAGGCAATAATGAATTAGTTATTGTCATATTTCCTTGTTCATGATAATCGTTTATTATCCATGCTATAATTGTATTGATCGGAGACTTAAATGCATGTGTGGATACATAGACAAAACCATGTCCCTAGTATGCCTCTAATGGACTAGCTCGTTGATCAAAGGATGGTTAAGGTTTCCTAGCCATGGACATGAGATGTCATTTGATAACGGGATCACATCATTAGGAGAATGATGTGATGGATAAGACCCAAACTACAAACATAGCATATGATCGTGTCAGTTTATTGCTACTGTTTTCTGCATGTCAAGTATATGTTCCTATGACCATGAGATCATGCAACTCACAGATATCGGAGGAGTGCCTTGTGTGTATCAAACGTCGCAACGTAACTGGGTGACTATAAAGGTGCTCTACAGGTATCTTCGATGATGTCTGTTGAGTTGGCATGGATCGAGACTGGGATTTGTTACTCCGTGTGACGGAGAGGTATCTCGGGGCCCACTCGGTAATGCAACATCACAATAAGCCTTGCAAGCAATGTGACTAATTGTTAGTTGCGGGATATTGTATTACAGAACGAGTAAAGAGACTTGCCGGTAACGAGGTTGAACTAGGTATGGAGATACCGACCATCGAATCTCGGGCAAGTAACATACCGAAGAACAAAGGGAACGTTATACGGGATTAACTGAATCCTTGACATAGAGGTTCGACCGATAAAGATCTTTGTAGAATGTGTAGGAACCAATGTGGATGTCCAGGTCCCGCCATTGGTTATTGACCGTAGAGGTGTCTCGGTCATGTCTACATAGTTCTCGAACCCGCAGGGTCTGCACACTTAAGGTTCGGTGACGTTTCGATAGTGTAGAGTTATGTATGGTGGTGACCGAAGTTTGTTCGGAGTCCCGGATGAGATCCCGGACGTCACGAGGAGCTCCGGAATGGTCCGGAGGTAAAGATTCATATATAGGAAGTCCCAGTTTGGTTTTCGGAAAAGTTTCGGGCTCATCGGTAGTGTACCTGGAGTGCCGGTAGTGTACCGGGAGGCCTCCGGGAGGGGTATTTCGACCCCAAGAGGTCCATGGCATGTGGGAGAATAATAACCAGCCCTTAGTGGGCTGGGAAAACAGCCACAAAGGCCCATGGCGCAGGAGAGAAAGTCCTAAAGAAAAAAGTGGAAAATCAGCCAATAGGAGGCAATCCTACTCCAACTAGGATTGGAGGTGAAGTAGGATTGCTCCCACCTCCTATTTCGGCCGACCCAAAGGCCTTGGCTGCCTCTCCTCTCCTCTCCTCCTATATATACTAGTGGATTGGGTGGTTTTTGGACAGAATTTCCGGCCACGTGCTACCCGTTACACCGGTGCATAGTTTCTCCTCTAGATCGGTTTTCTGCACTGCTTAGGCGAAGCCCTGCCGGAATTGCTCCACCACCATCACCGGAGCGCCGTCATGCTGCCGGTGAACTCTCTCTCCTCTCCGCCTCCTCTCGTTGGATCGATACGGTGGAGATCGTCATCAAGCTGCACGTGTGCTGAACGCGGAGGTGCCGTCCGTTCGGCGCTAGATCGGAAGGACCGTGATCGAGATCGCGAGACGGTTCGTGATGTGATCACGGAACGGATCGTGATGAGTTCGCGGGACAGATCATGATCAAGATCGTGAGACGGATCGTGATGAGTTCACGGGACGGATCATGATGTGTTCGCGGGACGGTTCGTGATTGGATCGCGGGACGCTCGGCGATTTGGATCGCGAAGAAGTTCGACTACACCAACCGCGTTTCTTAACGCTTCCCGCTTAGCGATCTACAAGGGTACGTAGATCCACTCTCCCTCTCGTAGATGCTCATCACCATGGATAGGTTTGCGTGTGCGTAGGAAATTTTTTGTTTCCCATGCGACGTTCCCCAACATTTGGTACCTCCCTACCAAACTTATGGCAAGGTTCACATCAGGTCTGGTACACAGCATGGCATACATAATAGAGCCTATGGCTGAAGCATAGGGGATGCACTCATCTCTTCTCTATCCTTTGCCGTGGTCGGGCATTGAGTCGTACTCAATCTCACACCCTGTAACACAGGCAAGAACCCCTTCTTGGACTGATCCATATTGAACTTCTTCAATATCTTGTCAAGGTATGTGCTTTGTGAAAGACCTATGAGGTGTCTCGATCTATCTCTATAGATCTTGATGATGTAAGCAGCTTCTCCAAGGTCCTTCATTGAAAAACATTTATTCAAGTAGGCCTTACACTTTCCAAAAGTTCTATATCATTTCCCATTATCAGTATGTCATCCACATATAATATGAGAAATGCTACGGAGCTCCCACTCACTTTCTTGTAAATACAGGGTTCTTCATAAACCTGTACAAACCCAAACGCTTTAATCACCTCATTAAAGCGAATGTTCCAACTCCGAGATGCTTGCACCAGCCCATAGATGGAGCGCTGGAGCTTGCATACTTTGTTAGCTTCTTTAGGATCGACAAAACCTTTCGGCTGCATCATGTACAGTTCTTCCTTAAGGAAGCCATTAAGGAATGCCGTTTTGACGTCCATTTGCCAGATCTCATAGTCATAAAATGCGGCAATTGCTAACATGATTCGGACAGACTTCAACATCGCTACGGGTGAGAAAGTCTCAACGTAGTCAACTCCCTGAACTTGTCGATAACCCTTAGCGACAAGCCGAGCCTTATAGACGGTCACATTACCATCCGCGTCAGTCTTCTTCTTAAAGATCCATTTATTTTCAACGGCTCGCTTATCATCAGGCAAGTCCACCAAAGTCCACACTTTGTTCTCATACATGGATCCTATCTTGGATTTCATGGCTTCAAGCCATTTGTTGGAATCGGGCCTGCCATCGCTTCTTCATAGTTCAAAGGTTCACTGTTGTCCAACAACATGATCTCCAGGACAGGGTTGTCGTACCACTCTGGTGCGGAACGTGTCCTAGTGGACCTTCGACGTTCAATAGTAACTTGATCTTTCATCATTAACTTCCTCTCCAACCGGTGTAGGCTCCATAGAAACAACTTCCTGTGTTGCGCTACTCTCTGGTTCGAGTGGAGGTACAATTACCTCATCAAGTTCTATTTTCCTCCCACTTACTTCTTTCGAGAGAAACTCTTTCTCGAGAAAGGATCCATTCTTGGCAACAAAGACTTTGCCTTCGGATCTGAGGTAGAAGGTATACCCAATAGTCTCTTTGGGATATCCTATGAAGATGCACTTTTCCGCTTTGGGTTTGAGCTTCTGAGGTTGAAGTTTCTTGACATAAGCATTGCATCCCCAAACTTTTAGAAACGACAACTTAGGTTTTTTTCCAAACCATAATTCATACGGTATCGTCTCAACGGACTTTGACGGTGCCCTATTTAAAGTGAATGCGGCAGTCTCTAATGCATATCCCCAAAATGATAGCGGTAAGTCGGTAAGAGACATCATAGATCACACCATATCCAATAGAGTGCGATTACGACGTTCAGACACACCATTTCGCTGAGGTGTGCCCGGCGGCATGAGTTGTGAAACAATTCCACATTTCCTTAGGTGCGTGCCAAACTCATGACTTAAATATTCTCCGCCATGATCAGATCGTAGGCACTTTATTTTCCTCTCACGTTGATTCTCTATCTCACTCTAAAATTCCTTGAACCTTTCAAAGGTTTCAGACTTGTGTTTCATTAAGTAGACATACCCATATCTGCTCAAGTCATCAGTGAGGGTGAGAACATAACGGTAGCCACCGCGAGCCTCGACGCTCATTGGACTGCATACATCAGTATGTATTATTTCCAACAAGTTAGTTGCTCGCTCCATTGTTCCGGAGAACGGAGTCTTGGTCATCTTGCCCATGCGGCATGGTTCGCACGTGTCAAATGATTCAAAATCAAGAGACTCCAAAAGTCCATCAGCGTGGAGCTTCTTCATGCGTTTTACACCAATATGACCAAGGCGGTAGTGCCACATGTAAGTGGGACTATCGTTATCAACCTTACTCTTTTTGGTACTCACACTATGGACATGTGTAACATCACGTTCGAGATTCATCAAAAACAAACCATTGACCAACGGAGCATGACCATAAAACATTTGTCTCATATAAATAGAACAACCATTATTTTTAGATTTAAATGAGTAGCCATCTCGCATCAAGTGAGATCCAGATACAATGTTCATGCTCAAAGCTGGTACTAAATAACAATTATTGAGGTTTCAAACTTATCCCGAAGGTAGATGTAGAGGTAGCGGGCCGACGGCGATCACATCGACCTTGGAACCATTCCCGACGCGCATCGTCACCTTGTCCTTTGCCAGCCTCTCCTTATTCTGCAGCTCCTGCTTGGAGTTACAAATGTGAGCAACTGCACCGTTATCAAATACCCAGGAGCTACTACGAGCGCTAGTTAGGTACACATCGATAACAAGTATATCACATATACGTTTAACGTTGCCGGCCATCTTATCCGCTAAGTACTTGGGACAGTTCCGCTTCCAGTGACCGGTACCCTTGCAATAAAAGCACTCAGTCTCAGGCTTGGGTCCATTCTTGTTCTTCTTCCCGGCAACTTGCTTACCGGGCGCGACAACAGCTTTGTCGTCCTTCTTGAAGTTCTTCTTACCCTTGCCTTTCTTGAAACTAGTGGTCTTATTTACCATCAACACTTGATGCTCCTTTTTGATCTCGAACTCCGCTGATTTTAGCATCGAGTACAACTCAGGAATGAACTTCTCCATACCCTGCATGTTGTAGTTCATCACAAAGCTCTTGTAGCTAGGTGGAAGCGACTGGAGGATTCTGTCAATGACCGAATCACCCGGGATATTAACTCCCAGCTGAGTCAAGCGGTTGTGCAACCCAGACATTTTGAGTATGTGCTCACTGACAGAACTATTCTGCTCCATCTTACAGCTGAAGAACTTGTCGGAGACATCATATCTCTCGACCCGAGCATGAGCTTGGAAAACCAGTTTCAGCTCTTGGAACATCTCATATGCTTTGTGTTGCTCAAAACACTTTTGAAGCCCCGGTTCTAAACTGTAAAGCATGCCGTACTGAACAAGGGAATAATCATCGCAGCGTGACTGCCAAGCGTTCGTAACGTCTTGGTCCGTTGGGAAAATGGGCGGGTCACCTAGCGGTGCATCAAGGACATACAATCTTTTGGAAGCTATGAGGATGATCCTCAAGCCACGGACCCACTCCGCATAGTTGCTTCCATCATCTTTCAGCTTGGTTTTCTCTAGGAACGCGTTGAAGTTGAGGGTGACATCAGCGTTGGCCATTGGATCTACAATATATATTGTAACGACAATTTTAGACTAAGTTCATGATAGTTAAGTTCACATAATCAAATTATTTAATGAACTCCCACCTAGATAGACATCTCCATCCAAGTGACACATGATCCATGTCAACTAGCCCATGTCCGATCATAACGTGAGACGGACTAGTCATCCATGGTGAACATCTCCATGTTGATCATATGTTCTATACGACTCATGTTTGACCTTTTGGTCTTCCGTGTTCCAAGGCCATGTCTGTACATGCTAGGCTCGTCAAGTCAACCTAAGTGTTTCGCGTGTGTAAGTCTGGCTTACACCCGTTGTATGCGAACGTTAGAACCTATCACACCCGATCATCACATGGTGCTTCGGAACAACGATCCTTAGCAACGGTGCACAGTTAGGGCGAACACATTTCTTGAAATTTTATTGAAAGATCATCCTATTTACTACCATCATTCTAAGAAAATAAGATGTAAACATGATAAACATCACATGCAATCAATATAGTGACATGATATGGCCAATATCATCTTGCTCCTTTGGTTTCCGTCTTCGGGGCACCATGATCATCACTGTCACCGGCATGACACCATGATCTCCATCATCATGATCTCCATCATCGTGTCTTCATGAAGTTGTCTCGCCAACTATTACTTCTACTACTATGGCTAACGTTTAGCAAGAAAGTAAAGTAATTACATGGCGTTTATGATTGACACGCAGGTCATACAATAAAATAAGATAACTCCTATGACTCCTGCCGGTTGTCATACTCATCGACATGCAAGTCGTGAATCCTATTACAAGAACATGATCAATCTCATACATCACAATGCATCACATCACATCCTTTGGCCATATCACATCACAAGGCATATGCTGCAAAAACAAGTTAGACGTTCTCTAATTTGTAGTTGCAAGTTTTTACGTGCCTGATATAGGTTTCTAGCAAGAACGTTTCTTACCTATGCCAAAACCACAACGTGATATGCCAATTGCTATTTACCCTTCATAAGGACCCTTTTCATCGAATCCAATCCGACTAAGGTGGGAGAGACAAACACCCGCTAGCCACCTTATGCAACAAGTGCATGTCAGGCGGTGGAACCGGTCTCACGTAAGCATACGTGTAAAGTTGGTCCGGGCCACTTCATCCCACAATACCGCCGAATCAAGATAAGACTAGTAGTGGTAAGCAAATTAACAAGATCGACGCCCACAACTGCTTTGTATTCTACTCGTGTATAGATTCTATGCATAGACCTAGCTCTGATACCATTGTTAGGAGACGTAGTAGTAAATCAAAAAAATTCCTACGATCACCAAGATCTATCTATGGAGAAACTAACAACGAGTGGGGAGAGATTGCATCTTCATACCTTTGAAGATTGCTAAGCGGAAGCGTTACAAGAACGCGGTTGGTGGAGTCATACTCGTAGCGATTCAGATCGCGGTGGACTCCGATCTTAGCACCGAACAACAGCGCCTCCGCGTTCAACACACGTGCAGCCCGGTGACGTCTCCTACGCCTTGATCCAGCAAGGAGGGAGGAGAGGTTGAGGGAGAGCTCCGATAGCATGACGGCATGGTGACGATGGAGCTGCGTGGTCTCCGGTAGGGCTTCGCCAAGTGCTATGGAGAACGAGGAGAAGGAGAAGTAGGGCTGCGTCGAGAGGAAGAGAGAGTCGTGTCTCAAACAGCCCCAAGGGCACCACTATATATAGGAGGAGGAGGGAGGGCTGCGCCCTAGGGTTTCCACCCTAGGGTGGTGCGGCAGCCACTAGATCTGATCTCGTGCGGCGGCCAGAGGGAGAGAGGGGTGGCCAACGCCCTAGGTGGGCCTTAGGCCCATCTGAGCCTAGGGTTTGCCCCCTCTCTTCCCTTGCTACGCCTTGGGCCCTTGTAGGGCGCACAAGCCCACCTAGGGGCTGGTTCCCTCCCACTTGTGGCCCATGATGCCCTCTGGGGCCGGTGGCCCCACTTCGTGGACCCCTGGAACCCTTCCGGTGGTCCCAGTACGTTACCGATGATGCCCGAAACATTTCCGGTAACCAAAACCTCACTTCATATATATAAATCTTTGTCTCCCGACCATTCCGGAACTCCTCGTGATGTCTGGGATCTCATACGGGACTTAGAAGTACCTTCTATAACCACATACACTATTTTGCTATAACCCTAGCATCATCGAACCTTAAGTGTGTAGACCCTACGGGTTCGGGAGGCACGTAGACATGACCAAGACACCTCTCTGGTCAATAACCAACAACGGGATATGGATACCCATGTTGGCTCCCACATGCTCCACGATGATCTCATCGGATGAACCATGATGTCGGGGATTCAATCAATCCCGTATACAATTCCCTTTGACTACCGGTAGGATACTTGCCTGAGATTCAATCGTCGGTATCCCTATACCTTGTTCAATCTCGTTACCAGCAAGTCTCTTTAATCGTTCCATAACACATCATCCCTTGGATAACTCCTTAGTCACATTGAGCTCATTATGATTATGTCTTACCGAGTGGGCCCAGAGATACCTCTCCGTCACACAGAGTAACAAATCCCAGTCTCAATTCGTGCCAACCCAACAGACACTTTCGGAGATACCCGTAATGCACCTTTATAGCCACCCAGTTACGTTGCGATGTTTGGCACACCCAAATCATTCCTACGGTATCCGGGAGTTGCATAATCTCATGGTCTAAGGAAACGATACTTGACATTGGAAAAGCTTTAGCAGACGAACTGCACGATCTTGTGCTATGTTTAGGATTGGGTCTTGTCCATCACATCATTCTCCTAATGATGTGATCCCGTTATCAATGACATCCAATGTCCATGGTCATGAAACCGTGACCATCTATTGATCAACGAGCTAGCCAACTAGAGGCTCACTAGGGACATGTTGTGGTCTATGTATTCACACATGCATTACGGTTTCCGGTTAACACAATTATAGCATGAACAATAAACAATTATCATGAACAAGGAAATGCAATAATAACCATTTTATTATTTCCTCTAGGGCATATTTCCAACACTCCGTGCCCCGGTTGCAGCAGGCCACGCCGGCGGCCATGTCTGCCCTTACCATGGCGTTGCAGCGTGACTGCTCGTTGGTTGTAGCAGAAATTGGTGAGAGATGAGAGAGATAGGAGAACCTAGAGAGATGGGACAAGGGAACTGATGGATAAGGTCGAGCGATGGTAAAGAGATAAGGCAGGGAGAGGAGGACGACGCGTGGTGCGGTGCGTGGGCCTAGTGTCAGGTAATCAGTCTCGTACGATCTGCGCAATCGAACGCACTCGGCGCGACCGGTAGAACGCTCGGCCGGTCCGCTGTATACAAACATTTCCCTTTGTTAAACGGACAGCGGCCTCCTCCGACTAGACCGAGACCCATTGCAACTTGATGTTCACAGCAATGAGCTGAAGATACTATAGCAAAAATTGGATACTATAGCGAGTCTTTCAGTTCTGGCGAGCCAAATAGTGTAGCAACAGCATTATCCTTTTTTTCTAAATGGTTTCTTTGGAAATATGAAAACAATACACAATAAATATATTTTTAAAATACAAATGCCTTGATTTTCTTGTTTTTTTAGAAAATTCCAGAATACTTTTTTAAAACAAGAACATATCTTAATTTTGTGGAGAAAAACATTTTTGAAATTCCAAGAAAATATTTAAAAAGTCAAATATTTTTTGGAAATTCCAAAAAAAATAAAAAATTGAACATTTTTTGAAAAATCCTGAATTGCTTTCGAGAACATGAACAAATCTAGAAGCTAGAACATGTTTTCAAATTCAGAACGAATTTTTAGAAAATGCGACCATTTTTGGATTTTCCTGAACATTGTTTGAATTTATGATTTTTACTGAAACGAGAACATTTTCTCAAAGTCGGAACAATATTTGACACCACTAATATTGTTTGAAAACACAAGCTTTATTTGGAACTCCAAATAAATTTCAAAATTTTCCATACATTTCTTCAGAAGCGAACTTTCAGAAAAGGAGAAAAAAGAGTCGATGGCCGGCCCATTTTGGTGCTCGCATGGTTGCATGTGCGATTAGGCATGTCAAATAGAAATTCCACTTTGTTTAACGTGCATTTCTTGTATGAGACACCTATACAACGCCTTTTGTGCCAGTTGAACTTATTAGTGCCCACACACATGGTTAATTTGGCAGCCCATTAAAAAGCACCACACTAGCTCGATCGCTTCTCAGTCGTAAGCAAGTTTGCTAGGATGTGTGTGGTTGCTCGTATTAGCCCCAGCCAGACTCGTTTGAAAAGAAATCGCGGTGTTTGGGTGCTTGGACCGCATCAAAATCTTGGTCCGCCCGAATCTTGAAGCAATCCTCAGCTAGGCCCACTGAGAATGTCTGAATTGCCAGTTTCCAGCGAGGCAAGCTTGAGCGATGCAGGGAAGGGGAACACGATGCCGAGCTCCTATGAGGAGGGAGATGGGGGGGAGCTCGCGCGCGTCTTCGAGAAAACAGCGGGACGATTTCGTATCACCGCTCACCAAATCGGTCGTCCTATATAGCCAGGTTTACCATAGCAGCAAAACTCCTACCACCATTTCTCCCCTCTCGAGCTTTCCCTCCAGGCGGTTCGAGATCGACGGTGAGGTAAGCTGCCCAACTACTCCGGCGACCGGTTGACGGCGTTGGCGATTCGATAGACCCTCTTCTCCGATGTGTCCATCACCTCCTTCGCGCCTCCTCTGATGGCGTCCGTGAGTTTAGTCACCCCCGCCCTCTAATAATTGTAGCTGGATCTGAGCATGTGGTAGGATTAGGTCTTCCAACCTGTGTGACTATGATGTTGTAGCAGCTAGTTGTGATTGATTTGAAGCATGCTAGGAGTTTTTTCCATGTCAGCAAGAATTGCTAGCTAGTGGTCATGGATGGATTGGTATTATTCTTTGATATGTGGTATGCCAGTGTGTAAGTGGCATTGAACTAGATCATCAATGTGTCCATGTTTAGTCTTGTGTTCTGTTGTGTTGTGTTGTTGAAATAGATCATCTATGTGTCTATGTTAAACTAAATCATCCATGTGTGTATGTGTTAGTGCTAGTTCGATTTTGTTGGAAATATGCCCTAGAGGCAATAATAAGTAAGTTATTATCATATTTCCTTGTTCATGATAATCATTTATTATCCATGCTATAATTGTATTGGTTGGAAACTCAAATACATGTGTGGATACATAGACAACAAAGTGTCCCTAGTAAGCCTCTACTAGACTAGCTCGTTGATCAAAGATGGTCAAGGTTTCCTCACCATAGACATGAGTTATCATTTGATAACGGGATCACATCATTAGGAGAATGATGTGATGGACAAGACCCAACCATAAGCATAGCATATGATCGTATCAGTTTATTGCTACTGCTTTATCCATGTCAAGTATCCGTTCCTACAACCATGAGATCATGCAACTCCCTGACACTGGAGGACTGCCTTGTGCTTATCAAATGTCACAATGTAACAGGGTGACTATAAAGGTTCTCTAAAGGTATCTCCCAGGGTGTGTCTTGGGTTGGCATGGATCAAGACTAGGATTTGTCACTCCATATGACGGAGAAGTATCTCTGGGCCCACTCGGTAATACAGCATCACAAGAAGCTTGCAAGCAATGTGACTAAGGATTTAGTCACGGGATCTTGTATTACGGAACGAGTGAAGAGACTTGCCGATAACGAGATTGAACTAGGTATGGACATACCGACGATCAAATCTCGGGCAAGTAACATACCGATGGACAAAGGGAACTACATACGGGACTGATTAAATCCTTGACATCATGGTTCGACCGATAAAAATCTTCATAGAATATGTAGGAGCCAATATGGGCCTCCAGGTCCCGCTATTGGTTATTGACCGTAGAGGTCTCTCGGTCATGTCTGGATAGTTCTCGAACCCACAGGGTCTGCACACTTAACGTTCAGTGACGATATAGTGTTGATGAGTTATATATGTTGGTGACCGAAAGTTATTCGGAGTCATGGATGAGATCCCGGACGTCATGAGGAGCTCTGGAATAGTCCAGAGGTAAATATTTATATATGAGAAGTCATATTTTGGCTACCAGAAAAGTTTCGGGTTTTTTTCGGTATTGTACCGGGAAGTTTCTAGAAGGTTCTAGAAACTTCCGGAGGAGTCCAAAAGCCCACCAAGGGTTCCACCACGTCCCAAGGGTTATCATGGATTGAGGGGAGACACCGTGGCCTTATTGGGCCAAGCGCACAAGTCCCTCAAGGCCCATGCAGTTGGGAAAGGTGGAAAGTCCACCTTTGTATGGAAGGGAAGGAGGGGGACTAGAATTCCACTGCCCTAGGGATTGGAGGGGCTGTTACCCACGCCCCTCCACCTATATATAGAGGGGAGGGCACCCCAAGAGGACACACGAAGCCCTTGGCGCCCCTCTATCTCCCTAGATCATTTTCTCCTCCGTTCGCGGTTTCGGTAGCGCTAGGCATAGCCCTACTGGGATAGCACCACCACCGCCGCCACCACACCGTCGTGTTGCTGGAGAACTCATTTACTACTCTGCCCTCACTCGCTGGATCGAGGAGGCGGATACGTCATCGAGCTGTACGTGTGCTGAACGCGGAGGTCTTGTCCATTCGACACTAGACGTTTGACTACATCAACCGTGTTTATTAATGCTTCTGCTTAGAGATCTACAAGGGTATGTAGACACACTCTCCCTCTCGTAGATATGCATCTCCATGGATAGATCTTGCGTGTGCGTAGATTTTTTTTTGTTTCCCACACAACGTTCCCCAATAGTGGCATCATGAGCTAGGTATATGCGTAGATGATATGCACGAGTAGAACACAAAGGAGTTTGTGGGCGTTGATATTCAGATTGCTTCCTCCCTTAGTCTTATCTTGATTCAGCGTATTGTGGGATGAAGCGGCTCGAACCAACCTTACTCCTCCATGTACGAGAGACCGGTTCCATCGACTGACATGTGACTTTGTTGCATAAAGATGGCTGGCAGGTGTTTGTCTCTCCCACTCTAATTGGATCTGATTTGACTAAGGCGGTCCTTGTATAAGGTTGAATAGAAATTTGTGTATCGCCGTTGTGGTTTTGCGTAGGTAAGAATCATTCTTGCTAGATACCCATAGCATCCATGTAAAACATGCAACAACAATTGGAGGACGTCTAACCTGTTTTTGCAGGGTATGTTGTGATATGATATGGCCAAACACATGATGAGATATATGTGATGTATGAGATAATCATGTTTTGTATAGATTATCACGACTTGCATGTTGTTGAGTATGACAACCGACAGGAGCCATATGGTTGTCTTTAATTATTGTATGACCTGTGTGTCAATCATTAAGCGCTATGCAATGCTTTACTTTATCGCTAAACGATAGCAATAGTAGTAGAAGCATGGTTGGCACGACAAACCCGATGGCGACACAATGATGGAGATCATGGTGTTATGACGGTGACGATGGAGATCATGTCAGTGCATTGGAGATGGAGATCAAAAGCACAAGTTCATGGCCATATCATGTCACTTATGATTTACATGTGATGTTAATCCTTTTATGCACCTTGTTTTGCTTAGGACGACTGTAGCATTATAAGGCGATCCCTCACTAAAATTTCAAGATAAAATTGTGTTCTCCCCGAGTGTGCACCGTCGCGAAAGTTCATTGTTTCGAAGCACCACGTGATGATCGGGTATGATAGACTGTACATTCACATAGAACGGGTGCAAGCCAATGTTACACATGCGGAACACTTGGGTTAAACTTGACGAGCCTAGCATGTACAGACATGGCCTCAGAACACAAGAGACCAAAAGGTCGAACATCAGTCATATAGTAGATATGATGAGCATGGAGATGTTCACCATTGAAACCACCTCATATCACGTGATGATCGGACTTGGGTTGGTGGTTTGGATCATGTTACACTTAGACAACCCGAGGGATGTTGATTTGAGTGGGAGTTCTTAAGTAATATGTGATTGAATTCATTATCATGAACATAGTCAAAGTGTCTTTGCAAATTATGTTGTAGATCAATAGCTCATGCTGTAGCTCCCCTGAATTTTGATACATTCCTCGAGAAAAAGTAAGTTGAAAGATGATGGTAGCAATTATGCATACTGGGTCCGTAAACTGAGGATCGTCCTTATTGATGCACAAAAGGTTTATGTCCTTAATGCACTGCTCGGTGTACCATGCCCTCTAGTGTCGTCTGTGGATGTTGCGAACATCTGACAAGCATGTTGTGATGACTACTTGATAGTTTAGTGCGTCATGCATTACAGCTTATAATTGAGGATCCAAAGATGTTTTGAACGTCACAGAGCATATGAGATGTTCCAAGAGTCGGAATTGAGATTTCAGGCTCGTGCCCATGTTGAGAGGTATGATACCTCCAACAAGATTATTTGCCTGCAAGCTGAAGGAGAATAGCTCAATCACTGAGCATGTACTCAGATTGTCTGGGTGCTGCAAATCGCTTGAACCGAGTGGGAGTTGATCTTCTAGATAAGATAGTGATTAACATAGTTCACCAAGTCACTGCCACCAAGCTACTAGAGCTTCGTGGTGAACTATAACATGCCAGGGATGGATGATCCCATGAGCTACTCGCGATGTACGACACCGCGAAGGTAGAAATCAAGAAGGAGCATCAAATGTTGATGGTTATAAAAACCACTAGTTTCGAGAAGGGCAAGGGCAGGAAGGGAAATTTCATGAATGGTAAGCGAGTTGCTGGTCGAGTGAAGTATTGGAAATATGCCCTAGAGGCAATAATAAATTGGTTATTATCATATTCCCTTGTTCATGATAATCGTTTATTTTCTGTGCTATAAATGTATCGATCGGAAACTTAGATACATGTGTGGATACATAGACAACACCATGTCCCTAGTATGCCTCTAATAGACTAGATCGTTGATCAAAGATTGCTATGGTTTCCTAGTCATGGACATAAGATGTCATTTTATAACGGGATCACATCATTAGGAGAATGATGTGATGGACAAGACCCAAAATGTAAACGTAGCACATGATCGTGTCAGTTTATTGCTATAGTTTTATGCATGTCAAGTATCTGTTCCTATAACCATGAGATCAGGCAACTCACTGACAGCGGAGGAGTACCTTGTGTGTATCAAACGTCGCAACGTAACTGGGTGACTATAAAGGTGCTCTACAGGTATCTCTGAGGGTGTCTGTTGGGCTGGCATTGATCAAGACTGGGATTTGTTACTCCGTGTGATGGAGAGATATCTCAGGGCCCACTCGGTAATACAACATCACAACAAGCCTGGCAAGCAATGTGACTAAGTGTTAGCCACGGGATCTTGTATTACACAATGAGTAAAGAGACTTGCCGGTAACAAGATTGAACTAGGTATAGAGATACCGACGATCGAATCTCGGGCAAGTAACATACCGAAGAACAAAGGGAACAACGTATGGGATTAACTGAATCCTTGACATAGAGGTTCAACCGATAAAGATCTTTGTAGAATATGTAGGAACCAATATGGCATCCAGGTCCCACTATTGGTTATTGACCGTAGAGGTGTCTCGGTCATGTCTACATAGTTCTCGAGCCCGCAGGTTCTGCACACTTAAGGTTCGATGACGTTTCAGTAGTATTGAGTTATGTATGTTGGTTACCGAAGGTTTTTTGGAGTCTCGGATGAGATCCCGGACGTCACGATGAGCTCCGGAATGGTCCGGAGGTAAAGATTGATATATAGGAAAATGGTGTTTGAACTCCGGAAAAGTTTCGGGCATTTCCGATAGTGTACGGGGAGTGACGAATGGGTTCCGGGGGACCACCAAGTGGGGCCATCACACCCCAAGGGGCCACATGGGCCTTCGTGGTGGCGCACCAGCCCCTGGTAGGCTGGGAGGCCATCCCAAGAAGGCCTATGCGCAGGAGGAAGAAGTAGGGGCTAAGTAGGAGAGAGTCCTACTAGGAGTCCAACTCCCTTGTGGGAGGTGGACTCCTCCCCTCTGGTTTGGCCGAAGCCCTCCTTGTAGGAGGGGCTAGGATGACTCCTCTCCCTCCCTCCTATATATCCTAAAGGTTTTTAGGGCAGCCCCAACCCTAATTGCCACGTGCTGCCCTCTTCTTCCTCTAGATCTGTTTCTCCTCTAGATTAGTTCTGCGGTGCTTAGGCGAAGCCCTGCAGGTTAGTTCACCACCACCGCCACCATGCCGTCGTGCTTCCAGAGAACTCATCTACCTCTCCGCTTCTTCTTGCTGGATCAAGAAGGCAGAGATCGTCATCGAGTTTTACGTGTGCTGAACGCGGAGGTGCTATCCGTTTGGCACTAGATCGGAAGGACCGTGATCAAGATCGCGAGACGATTCGTGATTGGATCGCGGGACGGAGCGTGACGAGATCGTGGGATAGATCGTGATGGGATCGTGGGACGCTTGGCGATTTGGATCGCGAAGACGTTCGACTACATCAACCGCGTTTCTTAGTGCTTCCGCTTAGCGATCTACAAGGGTATGTAGATTCACTCTCCCTCTTGTAGATGCTCATCACCATGGATAGATCTTGCGTGTGCGTAGGAATTTTTTTGTTTCCCATGCAATGTTCCCCAACATGAAGAAACCCAAGGTTGAACCCAAACCTGAGACTAAGTGCTTCTATTATGAGGAGAACGAACACTAGAGCGGAACTGCCCTAGATGCTTGGTAAATAAGAAGGCTGGCAATGTCAGTAGGAGTATATTTGATATACATGTTAGTGATGTGTACCTTACTAGTACTCCTAGTTGCACTTGGGTATTAGATACCGGTTCAGTTGCTAAATGTTGGTAACTCTAAATACAAGCTACAAAATAAAAGGAGACTAGCTAAGGGCGAGGTGATGATGTGTGTTGGAAATGTTTCCAAGGTTGATGTGATCACCATCGCACACTCTCTACCTTCGGGATTAGTGATGAACCTAAATAAATATTATTTGGTGTTTGCGTTGAGCATGAACATGATTAGATCGTGTTTATGCAATACGATTATTCATTTAAGTTAGAGAATAATGGTTATTCTATTTACATGAATCATACCTTCAATGGTCATGCACCCAATGTGAATGGTTTATTGAATCTCGGTCGTAGTGATACACATGTTCATAATATTGATGCCAAAACATGCAAAGTTAATAATGATAGTACCCCATACTTGTGGCACTACCGCCAAGGTCATATTGGTGTAAAGCGCATCAAAAACTCCATGTCGATGGATCTTTTGACTCACTCGATTTCGAATTGGTTGAGACATGCGGACCATGCCTCATGGGCAAGATGACGAAGACCCCATTTCCCGGTATAATGGAGCGGGCCAGTGACTTATTGGAAATCATACATGTTGATGTATGCGGTCCAATGACTGTTGAAGCATGCGGTGGATATCATTATTTTCTTACCTTCACTGGTGATTTGAAAGGATATGGCTATATTTTCTTAATCAAACACAAGTCTGAAATGTTTAAAAAGTTCAAGCAATTTCAGAGTGAAGTTGAAAATCATTGTGACAAGAATATAAAATGTCTACGATATGATCGTGGCTGTAAATATCTGAGTTACGAGTTTGGTATGCAACTTAAGACAAATGTGGAAGTTGTTTCACAACTCATGCCGCCTGGAACACCATAGTGTGATGGTGTGTCTGTACGTCGTAATCGTGTTGTATTGGAGATGGTGCATACTATGATGTCTCTTACTGATTTGCCACTATCGTTTTGGGGTTATGCATTAGAGACAATCACATTCACTTTAAATAGGGCACCATCTAAATCCGTTGAGATGACACCATTTGGAACAAACCTAAGTTGTCATTTCTTAGAGTTTGGGAATGCGATGCTTATGTGAAAATATTTCAACGTGATAAGCTCGAACCCAAAGCGGACAAATGCATCTTCATGGAATACCCTAAGTAAATAGTTGGGCATACCTTCTATCTCGGATCCAAGGACAAAGTGTTTGTTGCTAGAAACAGGTTCTTTCTTGAGAAAGAGTTTCTCTCAAAAGTATTGAATGGGAGGAAAGTAGAACTTGATGAGGTTATTGAACCGTCACTTCAGTTGGATGGTAGCACGACACTAAAAGATGTTTCCGCGGTGCCTACGCCAAATAAAGAGGAATCTAATGATGATGCTCATGAAACTTTGGATCAAGTTACTACCAAACCTCGTAGCATGACAAGGATACATACTTCCCCTAAGTAGTGTGGTAATCCTATCTTGGAAATCATGTTGTTCGACAACAATGAGCCTACAAACTATGAAGAGGCGGTGGTGGGCCCGGATTCCAACAAATGGCTAGGAGCCATGAAATCCGAGATTGGATCCATGTATGAAAACCAAGTATGGACTTTGGTAGACTTGCCCATTGAATGGCAGGTCGTGAAGTACAAATGGATCTTTAAGAGGGAGACAGACGATGATGGTAAATGTCACCATTGATAAAGTTTGACTTTTCGCAAAGAGGTTTCCGACAAGTTCAAGGAGTTAACTATGATGAGACTGTCTCACCCGTAGTGATGCTAAAGTTGTTGGAATTATGTTAGTAGTTGCTGCATTTTTTTCATTATAAAAACTAGCACATGGATGTCCAAACAGAGTTTCCTTAACGGTTTCCGTGAGGAAAGGTTGTATGTGATAGAACTAGAAGATTTTGTCGGTCCTAAGGATGCTAAAACGTGTGCAAGCTCCAGCGATCCTTCTATGGACTCAAGCAAGCATCTCGGAGTTGGAATATGCGCTTTGATGAGGTGATCAAAGCTTTTGGGTTTATACAAAGTTTATGAGAAACTTGTATTTACAAGAAAGTGAGTGGGAGAACTATAGAATTTCTGATATGTATATGTGGTTGACATATTGTTGATCAGAAATAATGTAGAATTTCTGGAAAGCATAAAGGGTTGTTTGAAAAATGTTTTTCAAAGGAAGACACGGATAAAGCTACTTAAATATTGGGCATCAAGATCTATAGATATAGATCAAGACACTTGATAAGACTTTCAATGAGTACATACCTTGACAAGATTTTGAAAGAGTTCAAAATGGATCACTCAAAGAAGGGGTTCTTGCCTGATTTGCAAGGTTTGAAGTTGAGTAAGACTCAAAACTCGACCAAGACAGAAGAAAGAGAAAGGACGGAGGTATTCCCCTATGCCTTAGCCATAGGCTCTATATTGTATGCCATGTTGTGTACTGCATGTGATGTGTGCCTTGCCATTAGTCTGGCAAGGGGTACAAGAGTGATCCAGGAGTGGATCACTGGTCAGCGGTCAAAATTATCCTTAGTAACTAGAGGACTTAGGAAATGTTTCTTGATTATGGAGGTGACAAAGAGTTTGTCATAAAGGGCTACGTCGATGCAAGCTTTGACACCGATCCGGATGACTTTGAGTAGCAAACTGGATACATATAGTGGAGCAGCCATTTGGAATAGCTCCAAGTGGAGCGTGGTAGCAACATCTACAGTATAGAGAGTTGCAAAGAATACACGGATCTGAATGTTACAGACCCATTGACTAAAACCTCTCTCAGAAGCAAAACATGACCCCAGAACTCATTGGGTGTTATCACATGGTGACGTGAGTGTAAATCACAGGTGATGTGAACTAGATTATTGACTCAGTGTAAGTGGGAGACTATTGGAAATATGCTCTAGAGGCAATAATAAGTTAGTTAATATCATATTTCCTTGTTCATGATAATCGTTTATTATCCATGCTATAACTGTATTGATTGGAAACTCAAATACATGTGTGGATACATAGACAACAAAGTGTCCCTAGTAAGCCTCTACTAGACTAGCTCGTTGATCAAAGATGGTCAAGGTTTCCTGACCATAGCATGAGTTGTCATTTGATAATGGGATCACATCATTAATATAATCATGTGATGGACAAGACCCAACCATAAGCATAGCATATGATCGTGTCAGTTTATTGCTACTGCTTTATCCATGTCAAGTATTCGTTCCTACGACCATGAGATCACGCAACTCCCTAACACCGAAGGAATGCCTTGTGTGTATCAAACATCACAACGTAACAAGGTGACTATAAAGGTGATATACAGGTATCTCCCAGGGTGTCTGTTGGGTTGGCATGGATCAAGATTGAGATTAGTCACTCCGTATGACGGAGAGGTATCTCTGGGCCCACTCGGTAATACAACATCACAAGAAGCTTGCAAGCAATGTGACTAAGGAGTTAGTCACGGGATCTTGTATTACGGAACGAGTAAAGAGACTTATCGGTAATGAGATTGAACTAGCTATGGACATACCAACGATCGAATCTAGGGCAAGTAACATACCGATGGACAAAGGGAACTGCATAAGGAATTGATTGAATTCTTGACATCGTGGTTCGACTGATAAAGATCTTCATAGAATATGTAGGAGCCAATATAGGCATCCAGGTCCCATTATTCTTTATTGACCGTAGAGGTGTCTCGGTCATGTCTGCATAGTTCTCGAACCCGCATGGTCTGCACACTCAACGTTTAGAGACGATGTAGTGTTGATGAGTTATATATGTTGGTGACCAAAAGTTGTTCGGAGTCCCGGATGAGATTCCGGACGTCATGAGGAGCTCCAGAATAGTCCAAAGGTAAGGATTTATATATGGGAAGTCATATTTTGGCCACCGGAAAAGTTTCACGTTTTTCCTGTATTTTACCGGGAAGCTTCTAGAAGGTTCCAGAAACTTCCAGAGGGGTCCGGAATTCCACCAAGGGTTCCACCACGTCCCAAGGGTTTTCATGGGCTGAGTGGAGACACCGTGGCCTTATTACGCCAAGCGCACAAGTCCCTCAAGGCCCATGCAGTTGGGAAAGGTTGGAAGTCCACCTTTGTATGGAAGGGGAAGGGGACTAGGATTCCAACTCCTCCCCCGTTGTTCGCGCCCTAGGGCTTGGAGGGGCTGTTCCCCATGCCCCTCCATCTATAGATAGATGGGAGGGGTGCCACAAGAGGACACACGAAGCCCTTGGCGCCCCTCTCTCTCCCTAGATCGTTTTCTCCTCCGTTCGCGGTTTCGGTAGCGCTAAGCATAGCCCTACCGGGATAGCACCACTGCCGCCGCCACCACGTCGTCGTGTTGCCGGAGAACTCATCTACTACTTTGCCCTCGCTTGCTGGATCAAGGAGGCGGAGATGTCATCGAGCTGTAAGTGTGCTGAACGCGGAGGTGTCGTCCGTTCGGCACTAGATCGGGATGGATCGTGATTGGATCGCGAGACGAATCGTGATTGCATCGCGAAGAAGTTCGACTACATCAACCATATTTATTAACGCTTCCACTTAGCAATCTACAAGGGTATGTAGACACACTCCCCCTCTCGTAGTTATGCATCTGCATGGATAGATCTTGCGTGTGCGTAGGAATTTTTTTGTTTCCCATGCAACATTCCCCAACATATTTGTCCATGTTTACCGTCGATGTGTAGTGTGATGTGGTCTTGATGATGTTTATGTTTGTAGGATATTAGCATGCAAGAGTTTAGTCACACCATCGTTCTGTTCGATAGCTAGTTCGAGCCGTCCTACGTCGAGGAATCCCAGCCTCTCGTCGACCAGCTGGCTCTTGATTCAGATATTTTCAATTGAAGCCTACAATTCCTCCCTTTGTGCTCACTCAGCCCAATGTTGTAGCTCATGCCACTACACAAGCAGCTGTCACAAAGGCAAAGAAGGATGGTATGGGGAACAACCCGAAGTGGCATCCATTCTTTATAATGGTCTTGCTTAATTGACAAGATGTGTGAGATCGTAACTAGTGGGGTGAGGACTGACAAGGGCTTTGTAACATCCCAAATTTCTATTTTGGAATGTTATATTATAGCTATGCATCATCATCATTGAATTCATGCATTTGAAGTTTTCCCTAATCTTGAGTATTGGCTTTATTGGGTTTTATCCAAATTATTTTCCCTCTAAAAATAATATTTATGAGAAAGGGTAAAATGACTCCCTCCAAAGGAAAAATACTGAGAAAATATTTTTGGATAACTTTTGATATTTTAAAAGTCATTTTTAATTATTTTTATGCGTTCGAATGCCTCTGCAATTTAACTAATTATTTATATAATTTATTTTGAAAAAATAGAATGTGCACAAGACAATCTATAATATCTAGTATTTATATGCCAAATTTCAAATTTTTCTAAAATGTTTGATATGCTTTTGAAACAGTTTAACACACTATTTTTCTGAAAAACAAACAACAATTTCCTGCCTGCCAGGCCAACCGCTAGCAAACCGGCCCATCCGGCCTTTCGGCCCAATAGCGTCAGCCCGTGTCAAATACCTTTCGGATCGGCCACCCGATCCCTCCCTCTATCCTCTCTATCGCTCACGTGCGTACCTCACTCCTTTGCTCCTCCCCCCGCAAGCAAGCAGGAGTCCTAGTTGCGCACGCTGTGTCCGCCCGAGTTTGTTTGAACTCGAATCCTATCTCCTCGGTTTCCCCTCGCACATGTTATTGTCCCTATATATACTAAGACCCTCCTCGTATGATTCCGTGCAAAAACCCAACCCAAGACCTCCCATATCGCCCACACGAACTTGACGAGATCTGCCAGAGCTGAAGCCTTCCATAGTCAAATTCATCGTCGATGAGCTCCCTCCCAACTCCTGCTTTCGTCAACCAATTCCCCTCGACGTCATGCACGTATTTGACATTGTCCTACCCCTCCTTTTTTCCCATTGCAGACGCCCTGAACTCGAGCACCCTCACTGGAACTTGTCAGCCACTGAAGTGCCAATCCCAACGTCCCCGAGCCCTGCCTCCGCCACCAATGAGATTGCCTTAGAGCCCTGCATCGCCTCGACCGCCCGCCCATCGCTGTCGTCCACGCCCGATCCAACCCCACCATCATCGTCGTCGCGGTACATCTCCACCATTAGACCTCCATTGAAGGCTAGGATTAGATTGCGAAAGGTTATGTTTTCTTTTATTAGATAAGTTTTAGTTCGGTTAAATCCGGTTTAGATCAAATTGGCCTTGCCTTTTTTCCTATTATTAAGCCGCCACCCTGAATCCACTAAGTATCGTCCATCTCCCCACAGTGCAAAGCCACAACCAACCGTAATCCGCTACGTGGCCTCCGGCCGCTATGTAAAGTTTTCAGAAAAAATTATATTTCATATTTGATTCCAATTTTTCGTTTAGCATATCTTTAGTTCTATATATCCAATTTAGGTGATTCTTTTTTCCTACAGATTCGATAAAATCACATATATCCGGCGAACCCAACTAATTTTTTTTGATATTTTTAAATTTTGAATTCAAAGGGATTTGATTTAAACCCTAATTTGGGTATAACTTCTATTTGAAAAATTGTTTTTGAGTAATTCTTTTTTGCCCTAGTTTCTATAAGTTATATATATACACGGTAGATTAATAAAAATAATTTTTACATATATAAAAAACATAATCTGATTAGATTTAGGGTCTATCTTAATCAGGTCATATATTTTGCATTATAAAACCTTTTTAATTTATTCCTTTTTCTAATTAAAACTACTAGTAAATAGTTTATGTTAAACTAAAGATTTATAATATTTTCTTCTGTTCAAAATTGTTTCTATCCAGAATATTTATTTGATAAATTCTTTGAGTTATTGACTTTTCTTTTGATGATTATTTTTGCATATGAACTTGTTTGTTTGTGATTATGATTGCTTATGGATGTGTTAGTTGTTTGTTAAGCTAGCTTGTCCGGAGTGCAAGGCACAATACTACCAATCGTTAGACTCCAACAACTTTTAGCAAGACAAGTTCACCACCTTGGCCATATTTTTTTCTATGTACCTATGTTATACTGTGCATTAGTTCCACCGTTACACTTTGCAAGAGTAGGATTGGGAATTGTGGCAATGAATTATAGTATGAGGCAGGAACTTATGACCACTTGATCACCTCGGAAATCGCCGTTATTAAGTTAGAATTTGATAGGGTTGTATGTGTGATTCATGCTAGTTGTGAGAGAATAATTTTAAGTATCAACTTAAATAATTTTAATCAACCATCTGGGTGGAATGGTTGCAAGGTGAGGTGTTGTTGGAAATATGCCCTAGAGGCAATAATAAATTAGTTATTATCATATTTCCTTGTTCATGATAATCGTTTATTACCCATGCTAGAATTGTATTGATCGGAAACTCAGATACATGTGTGGATACATAGACAACACCATGTCCCTAGTATGCCTCTAATTGACTAACTCGTTGATCAAAGATGGTTAAGGTTTCCTAGTCATGGACATGAGATGTCATTTGATAACGGGATCACGTCATTAGGAGAATGATGTGATGGACAAGACCCAAATTACAAACATAGCATATGATCGTGTCAGTTTATTGCTACTGTTTTCTGCATGTCAAGTATTTGTTCCTATGACCATGAGATCATGCAACTCACTAACACCGAAGGAGTACCTTGTGTGTATCAAACGTCACAACATAACTAGGTGACTCTAAAGGTGCTCTACAGGTATCTCCGAGGGTGTCTGTTGGGTTGGCATGGATCAAGACTGGGATTTGTTACTCCGTGTGACGGAGAGGTATCTCCAGGCCCACTCGGTAATACAACATCACAATAAGCCTTGCAAGCAATGTGACTAAGTATTAGTCATGGGATCTTGTATTACAGAATGAGTAAAGAGACTTGCCGGTAACGAGGTTGAACTAGGTATGGAGATATCGACGATCGAATCTCGGGCAAGCAACATACCGAAGAACAAAGGGAACATCATACGGGATTAACTGAATCCTTGACATAGAGGTTCGACCGTTAAAGATCTTCGTAGAATATTTAGGAACCAATTGTTGGGGAACGTTGCATGGGAAACAAAAATTTCCTACGCACACGCAAGATCTATCCATGGTGATGAGCATCTACGAGAGGGAGAGTGGATCTACATACCCTTGTATATCGCTAAGCGGAAGAATTAAAAAACGCGGTTGATGTAGTCGAACGTCTTCGCGATCCAAATCGCCGAGCGTCCCATGACCCATCATGATCCATCTCGCGATCCAATCACGATCCATTCCGTGATCTCATCACGATCCGTCCCGCGATCCAATCACGAATCATCTCGCAATCTTGGTCACGGTCCTTCCGATCTAGCGCCGAACGGACGACACCTCCACGTTCAGCACACGTACAGCTCGATGAAGATCTCCGCCTTCTTGATCCATCAAGAGGGAGCGGAGAGGTAGATGATTTCTCCAGTAGTGCGATGGTGTTGCGACGATGATGGTGGAGCTATTCCAGCAGGGCTTTGCCTAAGCACCGCTGAAAACCGATCTACAGGAGAAACTATGATCTAGAGGAGAGGTAGCACGTGGCTATTAGGGTTAGCTTTTCCCTCTCAATCCTCTAGTATATATAGGAGGGAGGGAGGGGAGGAGGCAGCCTCAAACCCTCAAGGTTTGGTCGAAATTGGAGGTGGAGGAGTCCTACTCCATTCCTATTAGGAGTAGGATTCCTCCTTTCCACTTGGAAACTCTTTCCACCTCTCCACCTTTGGATTTTTTCCTTCTCAAACCACTCCAGCCGCATGGTCCCTTAGAGGAGGCTTAGGACACAAGGGCTGGTTTACCTCCTCCCACAACCCATGTAGCCTCTTGGGTCGAGACACCCCTCCCGATGGTCCCCCAGTACCCTTCCAGCACTCCCGGTACACTACCGATGAGCCCGAAACTTTTCCGATGACCAAAACAGGACTTCCTATATATCAATCTTTACCTCCAGACCATTCCGGAGATCCTCGTGACATACGGAATCTCATCCGGTACTCCAAACAACCTTCGGTCACCACCGTACATTACTCTGTACTACCGAAACGTCACTGAACCTTAAGTGTGCAGACCCTGCGGGTTCGAGAACTATGCAGACATGACCGAGAGACATCTACGGTCAATAAACAAGAGCGGGACCTAGATGCCCATATTGGTTCCTACATATTCTATGAAGATCTTTATCGGTCGAACCTCTATGTCAAGGATTCAATTAATTCCGTATGCTATTCCCTTTGTTCTTCGGTATGTTACTTGCCAGAGATTCGATCGTCGGTATCTTCATACCTAGTTCAACCTTGTTACCAACAAGTCTCTTTACTCATTTCCGTAATACAAGATCCCATGGCTAATACTTAGTCACATTGCTTGCAAGGCTTATTGTGATGTTGTATTATCGAGTGGGCCCTGAGATACCTCTCCGACACACGGAGTAACAAATCCCAGTCTTGATGCATGCCAACCCAACATACACCCTTGGAGATACCTGTAGAGTACCTTTGTAGTCACCTAGTTACGTTGCGACGTTTGATACACACAAGGCACTCCTCCGGTGCCAGTGAGTTGCATGATCTCATGGTTATAGGAACAAATACTTGACATGCAGAAAATAGTAGCAATAAACTGACACAATCATATGCTACGTTTGTAGTTTGGGTCTTGTCCATCACATCATTCTCCTAATGATGTGATCCTGTTATCAAATGACATCTCATGTCCATGGCTAGGAAACCTTAACCATCTTTGATCAACGAGCTAGTTCACTAGAGGCATACTAGGGACATGGTGTTGTCTATGTATCCACACATGTATTTGAGTTTCTGATCAACACAATTCTAGCATGGATAATAAACGATTATCATGAGCAAGCAAATATGATAATAACCAATTTATTATTGCCTCTAGGGCATATTTCCAACAATCTCCCACTTGCACTAGAGTCAATAATCTAGTTCACATCACCATGTGATTCGCATTGTTATGAATCTAACACCCAATGAGTTCTGGGGCTCGATCATGCCTTGCATGTGAGAGAGGTCTTATAGTCAACGGGTCTACGACATTCAGATCCATGTGTACTTTGAAAATCTCTATGTCAAACTATAAATACTGCTACCACACTCCACTTGGAGCTATTCCAAATGGCTGCTCCACTATACGTATCCGGATTGCTACTAAGAGTCATCCAAATTGGTGTTAAAGCTTGCATCGACGTAACACTTTACGACGAACTCTTTATCACCTCCATAAGCAAGAAACATTTCCTTAGTCTTTTAGTTACTCAGGATGATCTTGACCGCTGTCCAGTGATCCACTCCTGGATCACTCTTGTGCCCCTTGATGGATTCATGGCAATGCAAACACAGGTGCGGTACACAATATGGCATACTATACAGAGCCTATGGCTAAGGCATAGGGGACGACATTCGTCCTTTCTCTTTCTTCTGTCGTGGTCGAGCTTTGAGTCTCACTCAACTTCACACCTTACAAAGCAGGCGAGAACACTTCTCTCTGACTGATCCATTTTGAACTCTTTCAAAATCTTCTCAAGGTATGTACTCATTCAAAGTCTCATAAAGCATCTTGATCTATCTCTATAGATCTTGATGCTCAACAATTAGGTAGCTTTATCTAGGTCTTCCTTTGAAAAACTCCTTTCAAACAACCCTTTATGCTTTCCAGAAATTCTACATCATTTCCGATCAACAATATGTCAACCACATATGCTTACCAGAAACTCTATAGTGCTCCCACTCACTTTATTGTAAATACAAGTTTCTCATAAACTTTGTATAGACTCAAAAACTTTGATCACCTCATCAAGGTGTATATTCCAACTCTGAGATGCTTGCTTCAGTCCATAGAAGGATCACTGAAGCTTGCTCACCTTTTAGCATCCTTAGGACTGATAAAACCTTCTGGTTGTATCACATACAACCTTTCCTCAAGTAAACCGTTAAGGAAACGATGTTTTGACATCCATCTGCCAGATTTCGTAATTGAAAAATGTAGCAACTGCTAACATAATTCCAACAGACTTTAGCATCGCTACGAGTGAGAAAGTCTCATCGCATTCAACTCCTTGAACTTGTCGTAAACTACTTTGCAACAAGTCGAGCTTTATAAATGGTGACATTTACCATCAGCATTTGTCTTCATCTTAAAGGTCCATTTGTACTTGATGACCTGTCATCCAACGAGTAAGTCTACCAAAGTCTATACTTGGTTTTCATACATGGATCCTTTCTCGGATTACGTGGCCTATAACCATTTGTCGGAATCCGGGCCCATCATTGCTTCTCCATAGCTCTTAGGTTCATCATTGTCCAACAACATGACCTCTAAGACAGGGTTGTCGTACCACTCAGGAGCAGTACACGTCCTTGTCGACCTACAAGGTTCGATATAAACTTGATCCAAAACTTCATGATCATCATCATTAACTTCCTCTTCAACTAACGTAGGCTTCACAGAAACATCTTCCTACGCCGCGCTACTCTCTTGTTGAAACAAAGGTTCAACAACCTCATCAAGTTCTATCTTCCTCCCACTCAATTCTTTCGAGAGAAACTTTTCCTTGAGAAAGGACCCAGTTTTAGCAACAAACATTTTATGCTTGGATCTAAGATAGAAGGTTCACCCAACTTTTCGTAGGGTATTCTATGAAGCTGCATTTGTCTGCTTTGGGTTCGAGCTCATTAGGTGGATTTTTTTCCACACAAGCGTTGCAGCCCCAAACATTAAGAAATGACAGCTTAGGTTTCAATCAAACCATAATTCACACGGTGTCATCTCAACGGATTTAGATGATGCCCTATTTAATGTGAATGTTGTTGTCTCTAATGCATAACCCCAAAACTATAGTGGCAAATTGATAAGAGACATCATAGTTCGCACCATATCCAATAGAGCACGACTACGACGTTCGGACACACCATCACACTATGGTGTTCCAGGTGGCGTGAGTTGTGAAACAACTTTCACATCGTCTAAAGTTGTATGCCAAACTCGTAACTCAGACATTCACCTCCACGATTACATCGCAGACATTTTATCTTCTTGTCACGATGATCTTAAACTTCACTCTGAATTTGCTTGAACTTTTCAAAAATTCAGACTTGTGTTTCATTAAGTAAATACACACTATATCTACTCAAATCATCAGTGAAGGTAAGAAAATAACGATATCCACCGCACACTACAAGACTCATTGGATTGCATACATCAACATGTATTATTTCCAATAAATCACTTGCCCGCTCCATTAAACCGAAAACGGGGTCCTTAGTCATCTTGCCCATGAGGCATGGTTTGCATGTCTCAACCGATTCAAAATCGAATGAGTCCAAAGATCCATCAACATGGAGTTTCTTCATGTGATTTATACCAATATGACATTTAGCGGCAGTGCCACAAGTATGTGGTACTATCATTACTAACTTTGTATCTTTTGGCATCAATGTTAAGAACATGTGTATTACTACGATCAAGATTCAACAAACCATTCTCACTGGATGCATGACCATTGAAGGTATTATTCATGTAAACAGAATAACCATTATTCTCTAACTTAAATGAATAACCGTGTTGCAATAAACACGATCTAATCACGTTCATGCTCAACGAAAACACCAAATGACATTTATCTAGGTTTGTCACTAATCCCGAAGGTAGAGAGAGCGTGCGATATTGATCACATCAACCTTGGAAACATTTCCAACACACATCATCACCTCATCCTTAGCTAGTGCTCCGTTTATTCCGTAGCTTTTATTTCGAGTTACTAACATTTAGCAACCGAACCGGTATCCAATACCTACGTGCTACTAGGAGTACTAGCAAGGCACACATTAATAAAATGTACATCAAATATACTTCTGTCGATGTTGCCAACCTTGTTATCCCAAGTATCTAGGGTTGTTCCACTTCAGCGACTGTTGTCCTCATAATAGAAGCACTTAGTCTCGGGTTTGGGTTCAACTTTGGGTTTCTTCATTGCAGCAGCAACTGACTTGCCATCCATGAAGTTTCCCTCCTTGCCCTTGCCCTTGACCTTCTCAAAACTAGTGGTTTTACTAACCATCAACACTTCATGCTCCTTCTTGATTTCTATCACTGGCATTTTATAGTTCATCACCAAGTTCTAGTAGCTTAGTGACAATGACTTGGAAAACTATGTCAATCACTCTCTTATCTAGAAGATCAACTCCCACTCGATTCAAGCGATTGTAGCACCCAAACAATCTGAGCACATGCTCAACGATTGAGCTATTCTCTTTCATCTTGCAGGCAAAGAATCTTGTTGGAGATCTCATATCTCACAACACGGGCACGAGCCTGAGATCCTAATTTCAGCTCTTAGAACATCCCATATATTCCGTGACGTTCAAAATGCTTCGGAGCCTCAATTCTAAGTCGTAATGCACGACGCACTAAACTATCAAGTAGTCATCAGAACATGCCTATCAGATGTTCACAACATCTACAGATGACGCTAGAGGGGTTGGCGCACCGAGCGGTGCATTAAGGACATAAGCCTTCTGTGCAGCAATGAGGACAATCCTCAGATCACAGACCCAGTCCGCAATATTTCTACCATCATCTTTCAAATCTAATTCTCTAGGAACATACACAAATACAAGGGAGATACAACATGAGCTAGTAATCTACAACATAATTTGCAAAGACACTACTGACTATGTTCATGATAATGAGTTCAATTAATCAAATTATCTAAGAACTCCCACTTGAATTGACGTCCCTCCGGTCATTCGAGTGATACATGATCCAAATTCACCAACTCAAGTCCGATCATCACGTGAGTTGAGGTGGTTTCAATGGTGAACATAATCATGTTGATCATATCTACTATATGACTCATGTTCGACCTTTCGGTCTCTTGTGTTCCGAAGCCATGTCTGTACATGCTAGGCTCGTCAAGTTTAACCCAAGTGTTATGCATGTGCAACACTGGCTTGCACTCGTTGTATGTGAACATAGAGTCTATCACACCCGATCATCACATGGTGTCTCGACACGGCGAACTTTCGCAACGGTGCACACTCGAGGAGAACACAATTGATCTTAAAATTTTAGTGATGGATCACCTTATAATGCTACCGTCGTCCTAAGCAAAACAAGGAGCATAAAAGGATTAACATCACATGCAAATCATAAGTGACATGATATGGCCATGAACTTGTGCTTTTGATCTCCATCTTGAAAGCACCGGCATGATCGCCATCGTCACCGGCATGACACCATGATCTCCATCATCTTGATCTCCAACAACGTGTCGCCATCGGGGTTGTCGCGCCCACCTTGCTTCTACTACGATTGCTACCGTTTAGCGATAAAGTAAAGCATTACATAGCGCTTAATGATTGACATGCAGGTGATACAATAATTAAAGACAACCCTATGGCTCCTGCCGGTTGCCGTACTCATCGACATGCAAGTCGTGGCATTCTATACAACACATGATCATCTCATACATCACATATATCTCATCATGTAATTGGCCATATCACATCACAACATACCCTGCAAAAGCAAGTTAGACGTCCTCTAATTGTTGTGGCATGTTTTACGTGGCTGCTATGGGTATCTAGCAAGAACAATTCTCACCTACGCAAAAACCACAATAGTGATACATAAGTTGCTTTCAACCTTCTCAAGGACCGCCTTTGTCGCATCCGATCCAAATAAAGTAGGAGAAACAGACACCCGCCCGCCATCTTTGTGCAACGAAGTTACACATCAGTCGATGGAACTGGTCTCTCGTAAGTGTACGAGTAAGGTTGGTCCGGGCCGCTTCATCAACAATACCGTTGAACCAAAACACGACCAAGGGAGGAAGCAATCTAAGCATCAATGCCCACAAACTCTTTGTGTTCTACTCGAGATCTCATCTACACATAGACCTAGCTCTGATACCACTGTTGGGGAACGTTGCATCGGAAACAAAAAAATTCCTATGCACACGCTAGATCTATCCATGGTGATGAGCATCTATGAGAGGGAGAGTGGATCTACATACCCTTGTAGATCGCTAAGCGGAAAGCATTAAGAAACGCGGTTGATGTAGCCAAACGTCTTTGCGATCCAAATCGCCGAGCATCCCACGATCCCATCACGATCCATCTCGCGATCCAATCACGATACATCCCGTGATCTCATCACGATCCATCCCGCGATCCAATCACGAATCGTCTCGCGATCTTGATCACGGTCCTTCCGATCTAGCGTCAAACGAACGGCACCTCCGCGTTCAACACACATACAGCTCGATGACGATCTCTGCCTTCTTGATCCAGCAAGAGGGAGCGGAGAGGTAGATGATTTCTCCAGCAGTGCGATGGCGTTGTGGCAATGATGGTGGAGCTATTCCAGCAGGGCTTTGCCTAAGCACCGCTGAAAACCGATCTATAGGAGAAACTGTGATCTAGAGGAGAGGTAAAAAGTGGCTATTAGGGTTAGCTTTTCCCTCTCAATCCTCTAGTATATATATGGGAGGGAGGGAGGGGAGGAGGAAGCATCAAACCCTCAAGGTTTGGTCGAAATTGGAGGTGGAGCAGTCCTACTCCATTCCTATTAGGAGTAGGATTCCTCCTTTCCACTTGGAAACTCTTTCCACCTCTCCACCTTTGGATTTTTTCCTTCTCAAACCACTCCAGCCGCATGGTCCCTTAGAGGAGGCTTCGGCCAGCCCACCAGGGGCTGGTTTACCTCCTCCCACAGCCCATGTAGCCTCTTGGGTCGAGACACTCCTCCCGATGGTCCCCCGGTACCCTCCCGGCACTCCCGGTACACTACCGATGAGCCCAAAACTTTTCCGGTGACCAAAACAGGACTTCCTATATATCAATCTTTACCTACGGACCATTCCGTAGCTCCTCGTGACATACAGGATCTTATCCGGTACTCCAAACAACCTTCGGTCACCAACGTAAGTCTATACTATCGAAACGTCACCGAACCTTAAGTGTGCAGACCCTGCGGGTTTGAGAACTATGTAGACATGACCGAGACACCTCTACGGTCAATAACCAATAGCGGGACCTAGATGCCCATATTGGTTCCTACATATTCTATGAAGATCTTTATCGGTCGAACCTCTATGTCAAGGATTCAATTAATCCCGTATGTTGTTCCCTTTGTTCTTCGGTATGTTATTTGCCCGAGATTCGATCGTTAATATCTCCATACCTAGTTCAACCTCGTTACCAGCAAGTCTCTTTACTCGTTTCCGTAATACAAGATCCCGTGGCTAACACTTAGTCACATTGCTTGCAAGGCTTATTGTGATGTTGTATTATCGAGTGGGCCCTGAGATACCTCTCCGTCACACGGAGTAACAAATCCCAGTCTTGATCCATGCCAACCCAACAAACACCCACGAAGATACTTGTAGAGTACCTTTATAGTCACCCAGTTACATTGCGACATTTGATACACACAAGGCACTCCTCCGGTGTCAGTGAGTTGCATGATCTCATGGTTATAGGAACAAATACTTGACACGCAGAAAACAGTAGCAATAAACTGACACGATCATATGCTACGTTTGTAGTTTGGGTCTTGTCCATCACATCATTCTCCTAATGATGTGATCCCGTTATCAAATGAAATCTCATGTCCATGGCTAGGAAACCTTAACCATCTTTGATCAACGAGCTAGTTCACTAGAGGCATACTAGGGAGATGGTGTTGTCTATGTATCCACACATGTATCTGAGTTTTCGATCAATACAATTCTAGCACGGATAATAAACGATTATCCTGAGCAAGGAAATATGATAATAACCAATTTTTTATTGCCTCTAGGGCATATGTCCAATACCAATATGGAAATCCAGGTCCCACTATTAGTTATTGACTGTGGAGGTGTCTCGGTCATGTCTACATAGTTCTCGAACCCACAGGGTGTGCACACTTAAGGTTTGGTGACGTTTCGGTAGTATAGAGTTATGTATGGTGATGACCAAAGGTTATTAGGAGTCCTGGATGAGATACTGGACGTCACGAGGAGATCTAGAATGGTCCGGAGGTAAAAATTAATATATATGAAGTCATATTTTGGCCGCCAGAAAAGTTTCGGGCTCATCGGTAGTGTACCGGGAGTGTCGGTAGTGTACCGACAGACCATCGGGAGGGGTATTTCGACCCAAGAGGCTACATGGGCTGTGGGATGATGAATACCATCCCTTTGTGGTCTGGAGGAAGTCCCACAAAGGGCCCATGCGGCTGGGAAGAAAAAGCCCAAAAGGAAAAAGGTGGAAAAAGGCAAAAGGGCCAAATTAGGAAGGAGTCCAAATCCTACTAGGAGTGGAGGAGGAGGACTCCTCCCTCCTGGTTTGGCCGACCCAAGGGCTGGATCCTTGAGATCCAAGCCTCCTCCTCCTCGCCTCCTATATATACTAGAGGGTTTTAGGGTTTTGGCACAAGATTTTCAGCCATGTGCTACCCGTTCCTCTAGTGCATAGTTTCTCCTCTAGATCAGTTTCCTGCAGTGCTTAGGCGAAGCCCTGCCGGAATTGCTCCACCACCATCACCGCGGCGCTGTCGCACTGCCGGAGAACTCTTCTACCTCTTCGCTCCCTCTTGCTAGATCAAGAAGGCGGAGATTGTCATCGATCTGTACGTGTGCTGAACGCGGAGGTGTCGTCCGTTCGGCGCTAGATCGGAAGGACCGTGATCAAGATCGCGAGACGGATCATGATGATATCGCAGGATGGATCATGATGAGTTCTCAGGACGGATCGTGATGAGATCGTGGGACGCTCGGCGATTTGGATCGCGAAGACGTTCGACTACACCAACCGTGTTTCTTAACGCTTCATGCTTAGCGATCTACAAGGGTATGTAGATCCACTCTCCCTCTCGTAGATGCTCATCACCATGGATAGATCTTGTGTGCGCGTAGGAAAATTTTTGTTTCCCATGCAACGTTCCCCAATAGTGGCATCATGAGCTAGGTCTATGTGTAGATGAGATCTCGAGTAGAACACAAAGAGTTTGTGGGCGTTGATGCTTAGATTGCTTCCTCCCTTGGTCGTGTTTTGGTTCAGCAGTATTGTGGGATGAAGCGGCTCGGACCAACCTTACTCATACGCTTACAAGAGACTGGTTCCATCGACTGACGTGTAACTTCGTTGCACAAAGATGGCTGGCGGGTGTCTGTTTCTCCTACTTTAGTTGGGTCGGATTCGACAAAGGCGGTCCTTGAGAAGGTTGAAAAGCAACTTATGTATCACCATTGTGGTTTTTGCGTAGGTGAGAATTGCTCTTGCTAGATACCAGTAGCAGCCACGTAAAACATGCAACAACAATTAGAGGACGTCTAACTTGCTTTTGCAGGGTATGTTGTGATGTGATATGGCCAATTACATGATGAGATATATGTGATGTATGAGATGATCATGTATTGTATAGATTATCATGACTTGCATGTCGATGAGTACGACAACCGGGAGGAGCCATAGGGTTGTCTTTAATTATTGTATGACCTGCGTGTCAATCATCAAGTGCTATGTAATGCTTTACTTTATAGCTAAACGCTAGCAATAGTAGTAGAAGCATGGTGGGCGTGACAACCCCGATGGCGACACGTTGATGGAGATCAAGATGATGGAGATCATGGTGTCATGCCGGTGATGATGGAGATCATGCCGGTGCTTTCAAGATGGAGATCAAAAGCACAAGTTCATGGCCATATCATGTCACTTATGATTTGCATGTGATGTTAATCCTTTTATGCACCTTGTTTTGCTTAGGGCGATGGGAGAATTATAAGGTGATCCCTCAGTTAATTTCAAGATAAATTGTGTTCTCCCCGAGTGTGCACCATTGCGAAAGTTCGTCGTGTCGAGACACCACGTGATGATCGGGTGTGATAGACTCTACATTCACATACAATGGGTGCAAGCTAGTGTTGCACATGCATAACACTCGGGTTAAACTTGACGAGCCTAGCATGTACATACATGGCCTGGGAACACAAGAGACCGAAAGGTCGAACATGAGTCATATAGTAGATATGATCAACATGATGATGTTCACCATTGAAACCACCTCAACCCACGTGATGATCGGACTTGAGTTGGTGAATTTGGATCATATGTCACTCGAATGACCGGAGGGATGTCAATTTGAGTTGAGTTCTTCAGTAATATGATTAATTGAACTCATTATCATGAACATAGTTAGTAGTGTCTTTGCAAATTATGTTGTATATTACTTGCTCGCGCTGTAGCTCCCCTGAATTTTTATATGTTCCTAGAGAAATAGAGTTGAAAGATGATGGTAGCAATATTGTGGACTGGGTCCGTGATCTGAGGATTTTCCTCATTGCTGCACAGAAGGCTTATGTCCTTAATGCACCGCTCGGTGTGCCAACCCCTCTAGCATCATTTGTAGATGTTGTGAACATCTGACACGCACGTTCTGATGACTACTTGATAGTTTAGTGCGTCATGCATTACGGCTTAGAATTGAGGCTCCGAAACGTTTTGAACGTCACGGAACATATGAGATGTTCTAAGAGCTGAAATTAGGATCTTAGGCTCGTGCCCGTGTTGCGAGATATGAGACCTCCAACAAGATTCTTTGCCTGCAAGATGAAGGAGAATAGCTCAATTGTTGAGCATATGCTCAGATTGTCTGGGTGCTACAATCGCTCCAATCGAGTGGGAGTGGATCTTCCAGATAAGATAGTGATTGATATAGTTCTCCAAGTCACTGTCACTAAGCTACTAGAACTTGGTGATGAACTATAAAATGTCAGGGATAGAAATAATGATCCATGAGCTGTTCGTGATGTTTGACACCGCGAAGGTAGAAATCAAGAAGGAGCGTCAAGTGTTGATGGTTAGTCAAACCACTAGTTTCGAGAAGGGAAGGGGCGAGGAGGGAAACTTCATGGATAGCAAGTGAGTTGCTGCTCTAGTGAAGCAACCCAAAGTTGAACCCAAATCCGAGACTAAGTGCTTCGATTATGAGGAGAGCGGTCGCTGAAGCGGAACAACCCTAGATACTTGGTAGATAAGAAGGCTGGCAACGTCGATAGAAGTATATTTGATATACGTGTTATTGATGTGTACCTTGCTAGTACTCCTAGTAGCACCTGGGTATTGGATACCGGTTCGGTTGCTAAATGTTAGTAACTCGAAATAAAAGTTACGGAATAGACGGAGAACTAGCTAAGGGTGAGGTGACGATGTGTGTTGGAAATGTTTCCAAGGTTGATGTGATCAACATCGCACGCTCTCTCTACCTTCGGGATTAGTGACGAACCTAAATAAATGTTATTTGGTGTTTTGCGTTGAGCATGAATGTGATTAGATCGTGTTTATTGCAACACGGTTATTCATTTAAGTTAGAGAATAATGGTTATTCTGTTTACATGAATAATACCTTCAATGGTCATGCACCCAGTGAGAATGGTTTGTTGAATCTTGATCGTAGGAATACACATGTTCATAACATTGATGCCAAAAGATACAATGTTAATAATAATAGTACCACATACTTGTGGCACTGCTGCTGAATGTCATATTGGTATAAAACGCATGAAGAAACTCCATGCTGATGGATCTTTGGACTCATTCGATTTCGAATCGGTTGAGACATGCGAACCATGCCTCTTGGTCAAGATGACTAAGGACCCCGTTTTCTGGTTTGCTGGAGCGGGCAAGTGATTTATTGGAAATGATACATGTTGATGTATGCAATCCAATGAGTCTGATAGTGTGCGGTGGATATCGTTATTTTCTTACCTTCACTGATGATTTGAGTAGATATAGTGTATATTTACTTAATGAAACACAAGTCTGAATTGTTTGAAAGGTTCAAGCAAATTCAGAGTGAAGTTTAAGATCATCATGACAAGAAGAAATGTCTGCGATATGATCATGGAGGTGAATATCTGAGTTACGAGTTTGGCATACAACTTTAGACAATGTGAAAGTTATTTCACAACACACGCCACCTGGAACACCATAGCGTGATGGTGTGTCTGAACGTCATAGTCGTGCTCTATTGGATATGGTGCGTGCTATGATGTCTCTTATCGTTTTGCTACTATAATTTTGGGGTTATGCATTAGAGACAACTACATTCACTTTAAATAGGGCACCATCTAAATCCGTTAAGATGACACTGTGTGAATTATGGTTTGATAGAAACCTAAGCTATCATTTCTTAATGTTTGGGGATGCAACGCTTGTGTGGAAAAATGTTTTCACCTAATGAGCTCGAACCCAAAGCAGACAAATGCATCTTCATAGAATACCCTAAGAACAGTTGGGTAAACCTTCTATCTCAGATCCAAGCATAAAGTGTTTGTTGCTAAAACTAGGTCCTTTCTCGAGAAAGAGTTTCTCTCGAAAGAATTGAGTGGGAGGAAGATAGAACTTGATGAGGTTGTTGAACCTTTGTTCAACCAGAGAGTAGCGCAGCGCAGGAAGTTGTTTCTGTGAAGCCTATGTTAGTTGAAGAGGAAGTTAATGATGATGATCATGAAGCTTCAGATCAAGTTACTATCAAACCTCGTAGGTCGAAAAGGATGTGTACTGCTCCTGAGCGGTACGACAACCCTGTCTTGGAGGTCATGTTGTTGGACAATGATGAACCTACGAGCTGTGGAGAAGCGATGATGGGCCTGGATTCCGACAAATGGTTAGAGGCCATAAATCCGAGAAAGGATCCATGTATAGACTTTGGTAGACTTGCTTGTTGGACGACAGGTCGTTGAGTACAAATGGATGTTTAAAATGAAAACAGACGCTCATGGTAATTATCACCATTTGTAAAGCTCGACTTGTTGCAAAGAAGTTTACGACAAGTACAAGGAGTTGACTGCGATGAGACTTTCTCACTCATAGCGATGCTAAAGTCTGTTGGAATTATGTTAGCAGTTGTTGCATTTTTCAATTATGAAATCTGGCAGATGGATGTCAAAACATCGTTTCCTTAACGATTTACTTGAGGAATGGTTGTATGTGATACAACTAGAAGGTTTTGTCAGTCCTAAGGATGCTAAAAGGTGTGCAAGCTTCAGTGATCCTTCTATGAAATGAAGCAAGCATCTCGAAGTTGGAATATACACTTTGATGAGGTGATAAAAGTGTTAGTCTATACAAAGTTTACGATAAACTTGTATTTACAATAAAGTGAGTGGGAGCACTATAGAATTTCTGATATGTATATGTGGATGACATATTGTTGATCGGAAATGATGTAGAATTTCTGGAAAGCATAAACGGTTGTTTGAAAAGAGTTTTTTAAAGGAAGACCTGGATAAAGCTACCTAATTATTAAGCATCAAGATCTATAGAGATAGATCAAGATGCTTGATGAGACTTTCAATGAGTACATACCTTAACAAGATTTTGAAAGAATTCAAAATGGATCAGTCAGAGAAAGAGTTCTCGCCTGATTTGTAAGGTGTGAAGTTGAGTGAGACTCAAAGCTCAACAACGACAGAAGAAAGAGAAAGGACGAACGTGGTCCCCTATGCCTTAGCCATAGGCTCTGTATAGTATGCCATGCTGTGTACCGCACCTGTGTGTGCCTTGCCATGAGTCCGTCAAGGCGTACAAGAGTGATCCAGGAGTGGATCACTGGACAACGGTCAAGATTATCCTTAGTAACTAAATGACTAAGGAGATGTTTCTCGATTATGGAGGTGATAAAGAGTTCGTCGTAAAGAGTTACGTTGATGCAAGCTTTAACACCAATCCGGATGACTCATGGTAGCAATCTGGATACGTATGGTGGAGCAGCCATTTGGAATAGTACCAAGTGGAGTGTGGTAGCACTGTTTATGGTTTGACATAGAGATTTGAAAAGTACACACGGATCTAAATGTCGCAGACCCGTTGACTATAAGACCTCTCTCACATGCAAAGCATGATCGAGCCCCAGAACTCATTGGGTGTTAGATTCATAATAATGCAAATCACATGGTGATGTGAACTAGATTATTGACTCTAGTGCAAGTGGGAGACTGTTGGAAATATGCCCTAGAGGCAATAATAAATTAGTTATTATCATATTTCCTTGTTCATGATAATCGTTTATTATCCATGCTAGAATTGTATTGATCGGAAACTCAGATACATGTGTGGATACATAGACAACACCATGTCCCTAGTATGCCTCTAATTGACTAGCTCGTTGATCAAAGATGGTTAAAGTTTCCTAGTAATGGACATGAGATGTCATTTGATAACGGGATCACGTCATTAGGAGAATGATGTGATGGACAAGACCCAAACTACAAATGTAGCATATGATCGTGTCAGTTTATTGCTACTGTTTTCTGCATGTCAAGTATTTGTTCCTATGACCATGAGATCATGCAACTCACTGACACCGAGGAGTACCTTGTGTGTATCAAATGTCGCAACGTAACTAGGTGACTATAAAGGTGCTCTACAGGTATCTCCGAGGGTGTCTGTTGAGTTGGCATGGATCAAGACTGGGATTTGTTACTCCGTGTGACGGAGAGGTATCTCAGGGCCCACTCGGTAATACAACATCACAATAAGCCTTGCAAGCAATGTGACTAAGTGTTAGTCATGGTATCTTGTATTACGGAATGAGTAAAGAGACTTGCAGGTAACGAGGTTGAACTAGGTATGGAGATACCGACGATCGAATCTCGGGCAAGTAACATACCGAAGAACAAAGGGAACATCATACGGGATTAACTGAATCCTTGACATAGAGGTTCGACCGTTAAAGATCTTCGTAGAATTTGTAGGAACCAATATGGACATTCAGGTCCCTCTATTGGTTATTGACCATGGAGGTGTCTCGGTCATGTCTACATAGTTCTCGAACCCGCAGGGTCTGCACACTTAAGGTTTGGTGACGTTTCGGTACTATAGAGTTATGTATGGTGGTGAACAAAGGTTGTTTGGAGTCTCGAATGAGATCCCGGACATAACGAGGAGCTCTGGAATGGTCCGTAGGTAAAGATTGATATATAGGAAGTCCTATTTTGGTCGGCGGAAAAATTTCGGGCTCATCGGTAGTGTACCGGTAGTGTCGGTAGTGTACCAGGAGACTATCGGGAGGGGTATTTCGACCCAAGAGGCTACATGGGCTGTGGGAGGATGAATACCAGCCCTTTGTGGGATGGAGGAAGTCCCACAAAGGTCCCATGCGGCTGGGAAGAAAAAGCCCTAAAGAAAAAAGGTGGAAAAAAGCAAAATGGCTAAATTAGGAAGGAGTCCTAATCCTACTAGGAGTGGAGGAGGAGGACTCCTCCCTCCTGGTTTGGCCGACCCAAGGGCTGGCTCCTTGGGAGCCAAGACTCCTCCTCCTCTCCTCCTATATATACTAGAGAGTTTTAGGGTTTTGGCACAAGATTTTCAGCCACATGCTACCCGTTCCACTAGTGCATAGTTTCTCCTCTAGATCGGTTTTCTGCAGTGCTTAGGCGAAGCCCTGCCAGAATTGCTCCACCACCATCGCCGCGGCGTCGTCGCGCTGCTAGAGAACTCTTCTACCTCTCTGATCCCTCTTGCTAGATCAAGAAGGCGGAGATCGTCATCGATCTGTACATGTGCTGAACGCGGAGGTGCCGTCCGTTCGGTGCTAGATCGGAAGGACCGTGATCAAGATCGTGTGACGGATCGTGATGAGATCGTGGGACGGATCGTGATGAGTTCGCGGGACGGATCGTGATTGGATCGCAGGACGGATCGTGTTGAGATCATGGGACGCTCGGCGATTTGGATCGCGAAGACGTTCGACTACACCAACCGCGTTTCTTAACGCTTCCCGCTTAGCGATCTACAAGGGTATGTAGATCCACTCTCCCTCTCATAGATGCTCATCACCATGGATAGATCTTGCGTGCGTGTAGGAATTTTTTGTTTCCCATGCAACATTCCCCAACAGGTGTATCTTGGAGTAAACCTGGGCATGGGCATCCCGGCCCGAGCCTAACCCGAAAAACCCGTGCCGGGTCGTGCCGGGCTTTACGTTCAGGCCAGGTTCAAGCTTGTATACTAGGCCCGAGTAGCAGCTCGGACCGAGCTCGGTCTTATAATAATGGCATTTTACATGGAGGCCTGGCCCGGCCTAGAATTCATGTTTTTAGGCTATTCGGTCCAGGTTCAGGCCTGGATATAGGTTTTTTTGGCCGGGCTCGGGCTTGGGATTTCCAGTTGGGGAATTGTAAAGCCTGGCCCGGCCTGGGGTATGCCCAGATGTATCTTGGAGAAACCAAGTATTTGCCTGAGTATCCTGGAGGACCCAATGATTACTCTATATGGAAAGCCACCAAGGTTCAAAGGGATCAAACAAAAATTCTAGAAGCCTCCGTCTGCAACCACAAGCCATTATGGGCTCTAGTTTGGTTGATCATTGTAGTGACTCTTTACTAGGTAGTGCTACAAGAAGTAGTGGGTTATAGTTGGGGCGGGCACTACCGATGGCTAAGGGAAACTCTTTGAAAGACCTTGTCTCGATCTTCCGACCATGGAGGTGGTCGAGTCTTATGGGGAAAGCGCACAAACCTCCGTAGAGTGAAAACTAATCGATTAGATGTGTCCCTGGTACGGACAACTTGAGCCTCTAGAAGTGATTTATCGCGTGATATCATCATTATCATAATTTAATTAATGTAGTGGGTTTTATAATAACTTTGGGTAATTGGATTGAGTTGGAGGAACCATCTCAATAATGGCATAATATTTGTAGTAATAATTTTAATTAATTTGTCAAAGGAAAAAATAGGTTTATGCAAAAATTAAAATTAGAGCATCCACCATAGTCAAAATTGCATGTAGATATAGAGTTATTATTATTATTTTGTGGTGACATTGCTGGCATATTCCATGTGCAGACCTACATGGTTGCAACATATCAAGTTGCAGAGTTTTTCGACGAGGATTAAGGTGCGATAGGTCATTGTTCTACACTCAGTTATTTGCTCGTGGAGTTGGATGGACTAATTTACCTTCGAAGCTTTCAGAGTTATTTTATTTAGATGACCATCAATCATATTATTGTATTAAATACTCTTTTGAGGACCTTAATGTAATAAAGTGTGTGATTGAACTCTGTTATATTTCATCGAGTAATGTGTGTGCTAACAAGTAGATCCAGGGGTTAGCACGGTATGCATAGAGACTCCGATCCTTTCAGGTTGGGTTGCTACAAGATGGTATATAGAGCAATGTTGACCATAGGACGCGACCACTAGGAATGGAAAAGCCATAAAAAACTTATTTTACAATTTCCCTATATATCTGTTGGTCTTGTATTTTCTCTATGAATTCCTAATTCTTCTATATTTCAACAATATAGATGTCGACCCCCAAGATCGAGTTTGCTCAGCCCGACAAGACCATGCCATTTGGATGGTGCCTGAAGGAGATCGTCAAGTACCTGAACATTGCCCTACCCACTTTTCCCAAAACCTTCATCGTCACACTATAGGAGGAGAAACACTGGAGGATTGAAGTCCATATCCCAGGAAGAACCTTTGTAGAGTACACAGAGTCCATTGATTTCTTCTTTGAGGAGCCAACCTAGAGCTTAGGAAGGACTATTGCCACACACGCCACCCTTGGATGCATCTTTGAGGAGTATCACAAGGATTCCAAAGGAACCACCTATAGGATGTGTTGATGCCAGGATCAGCAAGGAGAAATAGTACGCACTAGGGACGATGACACAATCGCATGACACATACATGAGTAGGATGAGCACATCCGCAGACTAAAGAACCAGATGTATCGTGGCTTGAAGAGCACCAAGAAGCTTATGACCTGCCAAATCGAGCTTGAGGATGAACTTAAGGCAGCACATGATGGTCATGAGGAGGAAATCAGCGTGCAACTGGAAATGTATGAGGATTTGAAGAAGAAGCCAGAAGAAGCCGAAGAGAATCTGGATCAGGGAGAAAACATCCAGAAGGATGATTCAACGGGTGCTTCATCAACAAAGACAAAGATTATGAAGACGACGATGATGATGAAGCTAGAAGTGATGACGACATGATGGAGTCTTCTTCCAATGGGAACTTTTAGCAGACCACCATTTAGATATTAGTATTTTGATCTTTCGAGTAGATTTTCTGATTAGTTCGTTTGTGAGACCATGTGTAATAGTTATCTTAGGCTCGATTTTGTGAACATTGTTTGATATTGAATGGTGTGATTTGGAATTTTATTGGCCATTATTTTTCATATGGGTAGTATTTTTCCCATATGCATTTTTATCTCCAAATCCCATCTCTGCTAAACCCATCATATGCCATCGAGATATGCACCCTCAACTAATGGCTCACGGAACAACATTCCACCCAGTTTAGAGAAGTTGCTATAGACATAGAAACAGATGTTGCAGCCTCTCATGCAGAACATGAACCGGAACTAGAACAACAACAACAACAACAACAACAACAACAACCCACCACCGCCAGCCCAAGTTGATAGCCTTTCCTATTTCCTGAGGCTGAACCCACCGGTGTTCTCAAGCAGCATGGAGCCAATCGTCACAGATGACTGGCTTCAGAAGATAGGAAGGGAGCTGGCCACAACAGGATGCAATGGCACATAGAAGGTGAGGTTGTCGCTCATCAACTGGATGGACCAGCAACTTTATAGTGGGAGAACTACACAACCACATATCCCATGGCCAATCTGACTTGGGATCAGTTCCTGTAGGCGTTCCGTATCGCACATGTATCAGCTGGATCTATGAGTCTCAAGAATATGGAGTTCCGCAAGGGAAAACCGTTCAGTGGCAGAATATGTGGATGGACTTCAGCAAGTTGGTCCGTTATGCTCCAGGGGACGTGGCCGGAGACATAGCTAAACAAGAGAAGTTTATGGAAGGTCTAAACGATGAGCTGGGAGTTCAGTTGACCGTGGCTACTTTTAATAACTATCAAGAGTTGGTTGACAAGGCTATTATCCTCGAAGGCAAGGAGCAGTAGACGCATACATGGAAAGTATAACTCTGGAGCTCAACAGTAGCCCCACTACACCCCATACTTAGGAAATACGGGATTAGGACCCAATAAGTTTGCAGAACACAACCATCATAACCATGGAGGTCATTCTCAGCCTTGAGGCAATGGACACAATCATAATGCTCATAATAATGGCAATGTGAATTTAGGAAACTAAAATTAGCAATGTTCCAACCCTATAGTTCTCGAACCCGCAGGGTCTGCACACTTAAGGTTCGGTGACGTTTCGGTAGTGTAGAGTTATGTATGGTGGTGACCGAAGGTTGTTCGGAGTCCCGGATGAGATCCCGGACGTCACGAGGAGCTCCGGAATGGTCCGGAGGTAAAGATTCATATATAGGAAGTCCCAGTTTGGTTTCCGGAAAAGTTTCGGGCTCATCGGTAGTGTACCGGGAGTATCGGTATTGTACCGGGAGTGCCGGTAGTGTACCGGAGGACCTCCGGGAGGGGTATTTCGACCCCAAGAGGTCCATGGGCTGTGGGAGAATAATAACCAGCCCTTATTGGGCTGGGAAAACAGCCACAAAGGCCCATGGCGCAGGAGAGAAAGTCCTAAAGCAAAAAGTGGAAAATCAGCCAATAGGAGGCAATCCTACTCCAACTAGGATTGGAGGTGAAGTAGGATTGCTCCCACCTCCTGTTTCGGCCGACCCAAAGGCCTTGGCTGCCTCTCCTATCCTCTCCTCCTATATATACTAGTGGATTGGGTGGTTTTTGGACAGAATTTCCGGCCACGTGCTACCCGTTTCACCGGTGCACAATTTCTCCTCTAGATCGGTTTTCCGCAGCGCTTAGGCGAAGCCCTGCCGGAATCACTCCACCACCATCACCGGAGCGCCGTCACACTGCCGGTGAACTCTCTGTCCTCTCCACCTACTCTTGCTGGATCAAGACGGTGGAGATCGTCATCAAGCTGCACGTGTGCTGAACGCGGAGGTGCCGTCCGTTCGGCGCTAGATCGGAAGGACCGTGATCGAGATCGCGAGACAGTTCGTGATGAGATTGCGGAACGGATCGTGATGAGTTCGCGGGACAGATCGTGATCAAGATCGTGAGACGGATCGTGATGAGATCGCGGGACGGATCGTGATGAGTTCACGGGACGGATCGTGATTGGATCGCGGGACGGATCGTGATGAGATCGCGGGACGCTCGGCGATTTGGATCGTGAAGATGTTCGACTACACCAACCACGTTTCTTAACGCTTCCCGCTTAGCGATCTACAAGGGTATGTAGATCCTCTCTCCCTCTCGTAGATGCTCATCACCATGGATAGGTTTGCGTGTGCGTAGGAAATTTTTTGTTTCCCATGCGACGTTCTCCAACAGTGGCATCATGAGCTAGGTTGATGGTTCGATGAGATCTCGAGTAGAACACAAAAGGTTTGTGGGCGTTGATGCTTATATTGCTTCCTCCCTTGGTCGTATTTTGGTTCAGCGGGATTGTGAGATGAAGCGGCCCGGACCAACATTACTCGTACGCTTACGAGAGACCGGTTCCCTCGACGCAACTTGTTGCCTAGATGGCTTGCGGGTGACAGTTTCTCTCACTTTAGTTGGATCGGATTCGACAAAGGCGGTCCTTGAGAAGGTTTAAAAGCAAACTAGTGTATCACCGTTGTGGTTTATGCGTAGGTGAGAATCGTTCTTGCTAGATACCCATAGCAGCCACGTAAAATATGCAACAACAATTAGAGGACGTCTAACTTGCTTTTGCAGGGTATGTTGTGATGTGATATGGCCAATTACATGATGAGATATATGTGATGTATGAGATGATCATGTGATGTATAGATTATCACGAATTTCATGTCGATGAGTACGGCAATCGGCAGGAGCCATAGGGTTGTCTTTAATTATTGTATGACCTGCGTGTCAATCATTAAGCGCTATGTAATGCTTTACTTTATCGCTACGGTAGCAATAGTAGTAGAAGCATGCAGGGCGTGACAACCCCAATGGCAACACATTGATGGAGATCAAGATGATGGAGATCATGGTGTTGTGCCGGTGATGATGGAGATCATGCCGGTGCTTTCTAGATGGAGATCAAAAGCACAAGTTCATGGCCATATCATGTCACTTATGATTTGCATGTGATGTTAATCCTTTTTATGCACCTTATTTTCTTAGGACGACGGTAGCATTATAAGGTGATCCCTCACTTAATTTCAAGCTAAATTGTGTTCTCCCCGAGTGTGCACCATTGCGAAAGTTCGTCGTGTTGAGACACCACGTGATGATCGGGTGTGATAGACTCTACGTTCACATACAACGGGTGCAAGCCAGATTTGCACGCGCAGGACACTCGGGTTAAACTTGACGAGCCTAGCATGTACAGACATGGCCTCGGAACACGAGAGACCGAAAGGTCGAACATGAGTCATATAGTAGATATGATCAACATAATGATGTTCACCATTGCAGCCACCTCAACTCACGTGATGATCGGACTTGAGTTGGTGAATTTGGATCATGTATCACTCGAATGATCAGAGGGATGTCAATTTGAGTGGGAGTTCTTAAGTAATATGATTAATTGAACTCATTATCATGAACATAGTCAAAGTGTCTTTGCAAATGATGTTGTAGATTACTAGCTCGCGCTGTAGCTCCCGTGTGTTTTTATATGTTCTAGAGAAATAGAATTGAAAGATGTTGGTAGCAAAATTGTGGATTGGGTCCGTGATCTGAGGATTGTCCTCATTGCTGCACAGAAGGCTTATGTCCTTAATGCACCGCTCGATGCGCCACCCCCTCTAGCGTCGTCTATAGATGTTGTGAACATCTAACATGCACGTTTCGATGACTACTTGATAGTTTAGTGCGTCATGCATTACGGCTTAGAATTGAGGCTCCAAAACGTTTTCAACGTCACGGAACATATGAGATGTTCTAGGAGCAGAGATTGTGATCTCAGGCTCGTGCCTTTGTTGCGAGATATGAGATCTCCAACAAGATTCTTTGCTTGTAAGATGAAGGAGAATAGCCCAATCGTTGAGCATGTACTCAGATTGTCTGGGTACTACAATCGCTTGAATCACGTGGGAGTTGATCTTCCAGATAAGATAGTGATTGATATAGTTCTCCAAGTCACTGTCACTAAAGCTACTAGAACTTAGTGATGAACTATAATACACCAGGGATAGAAGTATTGATCCCTGAGCTGTTCGCGATGTTTGACACCGCGAAGGTAGAAATCAAGAAGGAGCGTCAAGTGTTGATGGTTAATCAAACCACTAGTTTCGAAAAGGGCAAGAGCAAGGAGGGAAACTTCATGGATAGCAAGTCAGTTGTTGCTCCAGTGAAGCAACCCAAAGTTGAACTCAAACCCGAGACTAAGTGCTTCTATTATGAGGTGAGAGGTCGCTGAAGCGGAACAACCCTAGATACTTGGTAGATAAGAAGGCTGGCAACATCGACAGAAGTATATTTGATATACGAGTTATTGATGTGTACCTTGCTAGTACTCCTAGTAGCACCTGAGTATTGGATACCGGTTCGGTTGCTAAATGTTAGTAACTCGAAATAAAAGCTACGGAATAAACGGAGAACTAGCTAAGGGTGAGGTGACGATGTGTGTTGGAAATGTTTCCAAGGTTGATGTGATCAACATCGCACGCTCTCTCTACCTTCAGGATTAGTGACGAACCTAAATAAATGTTATTTGGTGTTTTGCGTTGAGCATGAACATGATTAGATCATGTTTGTTGCAATACGGTTATTCATTTAAGTCAGAGAATAATAGTTATTCTGGTTACATGAATAATACCTTCAATGGTCATGCACCAAGTGAGAATGGTTTGTTGAAATCTTGATCGTAGTAGTACACATGTTCATAACATTGATGTCAAAAGATACAAAGTTAATAATGATAGTACCACATACTTGTGGCACTGACGCTAAATGTCATATTGGTATAAAGCGCATGTAGAAACTCCATGCTGATGGATATTTGGACTCATCGATTTCGAATCGGTTGAGACATGCGAACCATGCCTCTTGGGCAAGATGACTAAAGGACCCCGTTGGATGGAGCGGGCAAGTGATTCATTGGAAATGATACATGTCGATGTATGCAATCTAGTGAGTCTTGTAGCATGCAGTGGATATCGTTATTTTCTTACCTTCACTGATGATTTGAGTAGATATAGTGTATATTTACTTAATGAAACACAAGTCTGAATCGTTTGAAAGGTTCAAGCAAATTTAGAGTGAAGTTTGAAGATCATCATGACAAGAAGATAAAAATGACCGCGATATGATCGTGGAGGTGAATATCTGAGTTACGAGTTTGGCATACAACTTAAGACAACGTGAAATTTGTTTCACAACTAACGCCACCTGGAAGACCATGCTGTGATGGTGTGTCCGAACATCATAGTCATGCTCTATTGATATAGTGCATACTGTGATGTCTCTTATCGTTTTACTACTATAATTTTTGGGGTTATGCATTAGAGACAACTACATTCACTTTAAATAGGGCATCATCTAAATCCGTTGAGATGACACCGTGTGAATTATGGTTTGATAGAAACCTAAGCTGTCATTTCTTAATGTTTGGGGCTGCGATGCTTGTGTGGAAAATGTTTTCACATAATAAGCTAGAACCCAAAGCGGACAAATGTATCTTCATAGAATACCCTAAGAACAGATGGGTATGCCTTCTATCTCAGATCCGAGTGCAAAGTGTTTGTTTCTAGAACTGGGTCCTTTCTCGAGAAAAAGTTTCTCTCAAAAGAATTGAGTGGGAGGAAGATAGAACTTGATGAGGTTGTTAAACCTTTGTTCAACCAGAGAGTAGCGCAGCGCAGAAAGATGTTTCTGTGAAGCCTACGTTAGTTGAAGAGGAAGTTAATGATGATGATCATGAAGCTTCAGGATCAAGTTACTATCGAACTTCGTAGGTCGACAAGGATGTGTACTGCTCCTGAGCGGTACGACAACTCTGTCTTGGAGGTCATGTTGTTGGACAACGATGAACCTACGAGCTATGGAGAAGCGATGATGGGCCCGGATTCCGACAAATGGTTGGAGGCCATGAAATCCGAGATAGGATCCATGTATTAAAACCAAGTGTAGACTTTGGTAGACTTGCTCGTTGGACGGCAGGTCGTTGAGTACAAATGGATCTTTAAAATGAAGACAGACACTGATGGTGAATGTCACTATTTGTAAAGCTCGACTTGTTGCAAAGATGTTTGTGACAAGTTCAAGGAGTTGACTACGATGAGACTTTCTCACTCGTAGCGATGCTAAAAGTCTGTTGGAATTATGTTAGCAGTTGCTGTGTTTTCAATTATGAAATCTGGCAGATGGATGTCAAAACATCGTTTCCTTAATGGTTTACTTGAGGAAAGGTTGTATGTGATACAACCGGAAGGTTTTGTCAGGCCTAAGGATGCTAAAAGGTGTGCAAGCTTCGGTGATCCTTCCATGGACTGAAGCAAGCATCTCGGAGTTGGAATATACGCTTTGATGAGGTGATCAAAGTTTTGATGTTTATACAAAGTTTATGAGAAACTTGTATTTGCAATAAAGTGAGTGGGAGCACTATAGAATTTCTGATAAGTATATGTGGATGACATATTGTTGTTCAGAAATAATGTAGAGTTTCTAGAAAGCATAAAACGGTTATTTGGAAAGTGATTTTCAAAGGAAGACCTGGATAAAGCTACCTAATTGTTGAGCATCAAAATCTATAGAGATAGATCAAGATGCTTGATGAGACTTTCAATGAGTGCATACCTTCACAAGATTTTGAAAGAGTTCAAAATGGATCAGCCAGAGAAATAGTTCCCGTCTGATTTGTAAGGTGTGAAGTTGAGTGAGACTCAAAGCTCGACAACGGCAGAAGAAAGAGAAAGGACGAACGTCGTCCCCTATGCCTTAGCCATAGGCTCTATATTATGCCATGCTGTGTACCGCACCTATGTGTGCCTTGCCATGAGTCTGTCAAGGGGTACAAGAGTGGTCCAGGAGTGGATCACTGGACAGCGGTCGGAATTATCCTTGGTAACCAGAGGACTAAGGAAATGTTTCTTGATTATGGAGGTGATAAAGAGTTCATCGTAAAGAGTTACGTCGATGCAAGCTTTAACACCTATCTCGATGACTAGTAGTAGCAATCTGGATACGTATAGTGGAGCAGCCATTTGGAAATAGTACCAAGTGGAGTGTGGTAGCAGTGTTTACGGTTTGACATAGAGATATGCAAAGTACACACGATCTGAATATCGCAGGCCCGTTGACTATAAGACCTCTCTCACATGCAAAGCATGATCGAGCCCCAGAACTCATTGGGTGTTAGATTCATAACAATGCGAATCACATGGTGATGTGAACTAGATTATTGACTCTAGTGCAAGTGGGAGACTGTTGGAAATATGCCCCAGAGGCAATAATAAATTAGTTATTATCATATTTCCTTGTTCATGATAATCGTTTATTATCCATGCTATAATTGTATTGATCGGAGACTTAAATGCATGTGTGGATACATAGACAAAACCATGTCCCTAGTATGCCTCTAATGGACTAGCTCGTTGATCAAAGGATGGTTAAGGTTTCCTAGCCATGGACATGAGATGTCATTTGATAACGGGATATTAGGAGAATGATGTGATGGATAAGACCCAAACTACAAACATAGCATATGATCGTGTCAGTTTATTGCTACTGTTTTCTGCATGTCAAGTATATGTTCCTATGACCATGAGATCATGCAACTCACGGATATCGGAGGAGTTCCTTGTGTGTATCAAACGTCGCAACGTAACTGGGTGACTATAAAGGTGCTCTACAGGTATCTCCGATGGTGTCTGTTGAGTTGGCATGGATCGAGACTGGGATTTGTTACTCCGTGTAACGGAGAGGTATCTCGGGGCCCACTCGGTAATGCAACATCACAATAAGCCTTGCAAGCAATGTGACTAATTGTTAGTTGCGGGATCTTGTATTACGGAACGAGTAAAGAGACTTGCTGGTAACGAGGTTGAACTAGGTATGGAGATACCGACGATCGAATCTCGGGCAAGTAACATACCGAAGAACAAAGGGAACGATATACGGGATTAACTGAATCCTTTACATAGAGGTTCGACCGATAAAGATCTTCGTAGAATATGTAGGAACCAATGTGGACGTCCAGGTCCCGCCATTGGTTATTGACCGTAGAGGTGTCTCGGTCATGTCTACATAGTTCTCGAACCCGCAGGGTCTGCACACTTAAGGTTCGGTGACGTTTCGGTAGTGTAGAGTTATGTATGGTGGTGACCGAAGGTTGTTCGGAGTCCCGGATGAGATCCCGGACGTCACGAGGAGCTCCGGAATGGTCCGGAGGTAAAGATTCATATATAGGAAGTCCCAGTTTGGTTTCCGGAAAAGTTTCGGGCTCATCGGTAGTGTACCGGGAGTATCGGTATTGTACCGGGAGTGCCGGTAGTGTACCGGAGGACCTCCGGGAGGGGTATTTCGACCCCAAGAGGTCCATGGGCTGTGGGATAATAATAACCAGCCCTTAGTGGGCTGGGAAAACAGCCACAAAGGCCCATGGCGCAGGAGAGAAAGTCCTAAAGCAAAAAGTGGAAAATCAGCCAATAGGAGGCAATCCTACTCCAACTAGGATTGGAGGTGAAGTAGGATTGCTCCCACCTCCTATTTCGGCCGACCCAAAGGCCTTGGCTGCCTCTCCTATCCTCTCCTCCTATATATACTAGTGGATTGGGTGGTTTTTGGACAGAATTTCCGGCCACGTGCTACCCGTTTCACCGGTGCACAGTTTCTCCTCTAGATCGGTTTTCCGCAGCGCTTAGGCGAAGCCCTGCCGGAATCACTCCACCACCATCACCGGAGCACCGTCACGCTGCCGGTGAACTCTCTGTCCTCTCCACCTACTCTTGCTGGATCAAGACGGTGGAGATCGTCATCAAGCTGCACGTGTGCTGAACGCGGAGGTGCCGTCCGTTCGGTGCTAGATCGGAAGGACCGTGATCGAGATCGCGAGACAGTTCGTGATGAGATTGCGGAACGGATCGTGATGAGTTCGCGGGACAGATCATGATCAAGATCGTGAGACGGATCGTGATGAGATCGCGGGACGGATCGTGATGAGTTCACGGGACGGATCGTGATTGGATCGCGGGACGGATCGTGATGAGATCGCGGGACGCTCGGCGATTTGGATCGCGAAGATGTTCGACTACACCAACCGCGTTTCTTAACGCTTCCCGCTTAGCGATCTACAAGGGTATGTAGATCCACTCTCCCTCTCGTAGATGCTCATCACCATGGATAGGTTTGCGTGTGCGTAGGAAATTTTTTGTTTCCCATGCGACGTTCCCCAACATGATTATGATAGGAGATTGCATTATCACCCAGGAAAGGCCAATGTAGTGGCCGATGCTTTGAGCCGTAAGAGTTATGTCAATACCATTACCGCAAGAGGATTACCACATGAGTTATGTGACGATCGTAGAGATCTCCGACTGGAGATAGTTCCGAGAGGTTTTTTGCCGCAATGGAAATTCATTTTGCTTTGTTGGGAAGGATCAGAGAAGCCAAGAAGACGGAAAAAGGAATTGCAAAGATAAAGGAAAGAATGAACAAAGAAAAGGCCGAGGGATTTTGTGAGGATGAAGACGGAACCTTATGGTTTGAGCAGCGTATATATGTGCCCAATGATCGAGAATCAGGAGTTAATTCTTCAAGAGGCTCACGATTCTCCTTACTCAGTACACCCAGGAAATACCAAGATGTATTTGGACTTGAAGGAAAGTTTTTGGTGGACCGGTATGAAGAAGGATATTGCAGAATATGTAGCAGTATGTGATCTTTGTTAGAGAGTAAAGGCAAAGCATCAGAAACCAGATGGATTACTTCAGCCGTTACCAATCCCTGGTTGGAAGTGGGATAAACTTGGCATGGACTTCATCATGGTATTACCCAGGACTCGTTCAGATTATGATTTCATCTGGGTAGTAGTTGGTCGTTTGACAAAGGTAGCTCACTTCATCCCCGTATTTACCATATAGAGGCATTTTCAAAATATCAGTCAAACGAGTGCGCAAAAAGACAGGTCTGATCATTTCAGAAAAGCGCTCAAAATCTTATTCATCCTTACACTTAGAAGGCTTACAAGGAAAAGGCACGGGTTTCTGGACCCACGGTTCTCTTTGTTTACCATGTTTACTAGCAACAAAGTCTCTCTTATCATAATGTTTATTCTTAGGTGGGCTATCAAGATCTTCAAGGGTTCTATTTCTACCACATTATCATCTTCCTTATCATTATCTAGTGGAGCATCTTTATGAACGCTATCATTATCACTAGGTGGATGTTCATCACCAGATTGTGTTTCAGCATCAGAAATAGAAACATAATTATGACTCTCCATATGGTTTTCTATAACAGGTTCACTAGAAGCATGCATAGTCCTATCATTTTTATTTTTATTTTTAGATGGACTAGGTGCATCAACAATGATTATCTGCAAATCTTGTTCAATTCTTTTAGGATGACCTTTAGGAAAAACAGGTTCCTGAGTCATTCTACCTCCTCTAGTCATTACTCTAACATCATGAGCATTCATGTTCTCATTTATTTTAGCAAGCAAATCATTTTGTGACTTAGCAACCTGATCTAATTGAGTATGAGCCATGGAAACGTGTTTATCTAGACCTTCAACATCATTAGCAATTCTAAACATCAAGTCACTCAAGCGATCTATCGTCATAGCATTACGTTCTAATTGATCCTTGACATAATTATTAAAATGTTCTTGCTTAACAATATAATTATCAAATTCATCCATGCATTGACTAGGAGTCTTAGTATAAGCTATATCACTTTCATCAAATCTGCAGAGATAATCTACCTCTACTACCTGTGTAGGGATGTTAAGTCCATGTATTTCTTCAATAGGTGGTAAGTTCTTGTCATCTTCAGATTTAATACCTTTTCCTTTCATAGTTCTCTTGGCTTCTTTCATATCTTCTGGATTGAGGAATAGAATACATCTATTCTTTTGAATAAGTTTTAACGGTGGTTAAGGAAGTGTCCAATCATTAGCATTCTTTATAATATTATCTAATAGTTCTTCAGCCTGCCCAATAGTTCTTTCCCTCAAAACACAACCAGCACAAGATTCTAGGTAGTCCCAAGAAGTATCGGTTAGTCCATCATAAAAGATATCAAGTATTTCATTTTTTAATAGGATGATCAGGCGAAGCTCTTAGTAGATGGGGAAGCCTCCCAGGCTTGAGGTACATTCTCTTCTTCAATTTGCACAAAATTAAATATCTATTATATACTTAAAACAATAGAAAACGAACGGCTAAGATTCATCTCTATAAACTTAAGACATTTAATGGTTGAGATTTGTCAAATAGAAACTCATGACACGGCCAGGTCCCGCGTACAATCAGATTGTGTTGGACACGATCAAGTGTACAACAAGGAAACTCACATATAGAAATAGTCCATCACGTATCTACCCGGTAGCAAATTAACATGTCCTGTCCTACCAAGACACGTTCAAAAAGCCATGCGATTGGAATATACAGAGTATTACTAGGCCGACAGATAATATTATCTAATGGTTGAGGTTTAGTTCTCAACGCAAGCAATATATAGTATCATCTTGGGGCATCTCCTGTTCGGATGGCAAGCAGCTGCCGCCCATCTCTAGAGCCAGATCACGTCAATGGACGATGGATACAATACCTGCATGCAAATGGAGCAGGAAGGAAAGCCTTGATACACGTACACATCCAAAAGACTGGAGCTAGACGTTCGGATCACAAGCCCGCGGCAGCCGTCGGCCACCTCGAGCGGCAGCTGACGTTTAGTGGCCGATGAGATCTAATCCCTTCTTGCAAATTTAGGAAGAAGTTGATGCACGTACACATCCAAGAGGCTGTAGCTACACGTTCGCAAGCCCACCGCCGACGACCTCTAGCGGCAAGGCACGTCAGTTGCTAATGGGATCCAATTCATTCATGCACAAACTGGTTGGGGGAGTAAACCTAACTCAACTGGTTGGGGGAGTGGATGCACAAACCCAACACCTGAGTTTAAATCCTCACGGAAACGAATATAGGTTCCTATTATTAACCAAGTTAAAAATCCTGATACTCATACATAATGGTTGTATGCATCCTTAGTTGGTGCAGAGGCTGGGGAAGTGAAATTCTCCCCCATGTTTAGAGTTTACTAGGAGGTGAGAGGGGGCGATGGGGGGAGGCTCTGGAGGCGCTGGCGGCGCACACACTCCGGCAACTCGGGGTACAACCAGATCAAGGTTTTGGGCTCTGGCCGGTGAAGACGATGACTCAGACGAGGAGGAGGTGGGGCCTGGCGATGGGGAGGCCGGGGATCTTCCTCCATCGCCGTATGACATTGTCATTCAAACCATCGCAGAGGAACACATGGAGGAAGAGGTCGCTGCAACAACTGAAGGGTTGGAGCCACGATGCGACGTGGCCTACTTCATCTGGGTATATGGCCCAGGTGAATGTTTTACAAGTTGCCCGGGTCGAGTCGGCCACAAGATTATCGTCAGCTGGGTCGCATGACTGCCAGGACATCGATACAAAGGAAAAATCATTAGCGGACGACGATCGCGCTAGGGTTCGACGACTTCGACGTCTCGCTCCGCCTGGCTTCCCTGTGCGCAAAGGACGAGCGTGACAGGTGCCGGCGGAGCCTGCATCGCTGCTTTCCATGGAAGGCCAAGGGTCTGGACAGCAGTTGCTACCGACCGGCGGTCAGGCTCCGTCGGCGGTTTAGCAAGGAGATCGGGACCTGCGGCAAAGGCCGGCCGCGTGACAGATGCGGAAGCTGATGGCGGCAGTGTGACTGTTGTGGCAGCTGATGGTGGCCGCGTCATTGCAGCTGGGGCGGATGGCGGTCACGGGACGGCTGGTGGGCATGGCGGACGAGGAACGGTGGCGGCAGGCCGAGGGGAAGGACAAGGACGGGGCGGTTTGATGGTCAGAATCGAGGCGGTTTTGCTGTTGGTCGAGGTCCGGGAACTGGACGGGCCGGCGGCGGTAATGGTGGCTATCAGGGATTTCGATATAATTGAAACCAGTGGTACGACGGGGCACCTGGACCGGGCGCAGGTCGCGGTCAATGGAACGATGGGGGTGGTCGAGGTGGTGGAGCTAACCATTGGCATCGGCCCTTCTATGCACCAGAAGGTAATTTTGTCGAAGGTGCTAAGGGTACGCATTATCGACCGCGCGGTGGTCGTGGAGGCGGAGGGCGAAACTTTAGAGGAAATAAGAATGGTTCGAAGTGGGCGGAAGCCACCACGAATGTGGAGGTTTGTACGGCTACCAGAACCACGGTCACCTCGTCATCTACCGGAGCCAAGTTGTCAGAGAAAGCAACGGCAGTGCTTAATGCATTGGTGACGGTGGATGTGCCTGACAAGCCAACGGTGGAGGATAGAGAGACGGCATGGGCAAATAAAGCGGCGCGTAAGAAAGAGAAGCTGACTTGCTATAGATGTGGGGTACCTGGTCATTTTGTTATGGACTGTACCACCGTATTATGTGATATATGTCAGAAACCAGGACACGATGAGAATACATGCCCGCTACTTACAACACCTAAGCCAGTGATCAACATATATGGTGTGTGTCAGAATAGGCTCATGTTCTTCGAGACACCACGATCGACGTCTACTACAATAACGACCCGCCTTGAGAGCTCGAGAACGGGACTGGTGAAGGTCACAAATGGTATGCTAACAGGTGACCATGTTTCTCAGCAGTTGAGGAGACTTGTGTCTGAGTCCTACCAATGGGCTCCGGTTAGAGTGGATGAACACGTGTATCGAGTGAAATTCTCAAGGAAAGAGGATCTCCAACGTTTGCTGACCTTTGGGGTCAGTAAGGTGAATGGGAGTAAATGTCTGCTAGAATTTGAGGAATGCAAGAAACCGGAACCAATGGGTACAAGGTTGAAGAGAATTTGGATCAGATTTTTAGGTATTCCAAAGAGCATTCTTAACGATTTCTTCATTGTCTGGAGCATTGGTTCGCTGGTGGGCAAGACAGAGAAAGTTGTTATGCCATTCACGCGCAAATGGGGGATCGCTAGGCTGCTTGTGAGCGTGTTGAATGTTGAATATGTACCTGATTATGCACCCTGGTTCTATGATGGTATACACTATGACTTGGAGATAGAAGTGGAGGAGGATATACAACTACCGATAAATGATGGCGACGTGGACATGGTGGATAGAGGAGATCGCGATGGGAACCAAGGGGATGAGAACCCTGATGAGCGCTCTGAAAGGTCCAAAGAAAACCATATTACATCCTCGTCAACGGCGACCGACAACACACGCAATAGCGGATCAGCACCAATGGTTACTCCCATGAGCACTCTTAGCTTTGGATCATTCAAGGCAATATCAGCGCCGAGCCGTCTTAGGGACGCTTGTGCGAATTTTGAGGACTTGAAACTTAATGAGAATAATTACGGGTCGAAACATCTACTTACTCACAGCGACGTGAGTGCACCTGGTAGTACGGAGACTGAATGTGGCCGGGATGTGCCCAGTTCGGCTACTAAGACCAGCTTGGTCAGCGCCGGCAATGCGCTGGGCTCTCCCAGGATGGGCGGACAGGGTAAGAGCATCAATTCAAAATACAGCGACGTCACTCCAGGCACAGCTAGCTGCATTAGGACGCCGGGTACTCAAGCACATGGTCACGGGCGACAGCATGCCCTGGACAGTCCAGCCACACTGGCCACGGTTGGTTAGATGGAACAACCGTGTGCTGCGTCTTTGGGGACAGGGTCTTTCGGCGTTGGGCAACAGGCTCGCGGCCGACATGTCGATGCTTCTCCGGTCACCCCGGGCGCGGCAGTACCTGCTGCTCAGATGGGCCCAGTACGGTCGGCTGCTGCGAAGACTATGCAAATTGGCACGGCCCAGGTGGTGCAGGTTTCACCGTGTGTTACGCCCATAGTGACGGAGGGGAACACACTTCAGGCTGCACAACCCAGTCCGAGAGGGCCGACGACCGATACTTTATAGATGCACGCACCGGCGAACAGTACGTCCAACAACAGGATTACGGCAGCAAGTCTTAATCACGATGTCATTACCACGGACGATGTGATCGCGTTTGGTGGGATACCGGATCCGATGTCCGGTAACCGCATCCAGGAGCAGCCTGATGCTGATGACTTGATGCTCGGACGGGCTATACGGGTCGCCAAGATCCGGAATATCGAGGACACTACAGGTTTATTGATCAACTCTAATGCATCCATTCTTCACTTTTCATATTCTGAGATTATGCAAAATGCTAGCGACATAGGTGTTTTTTTTGGGTCTTCAGGCAAACAAGTAGATAAAACCATTAACGATATTTTAGACTTAGAAGCAGACAGAGCCATAGAGTTTATTAAAAATCTAGTTGTAATTAAACTGATGAATGAGTCGGAAATTAAGGGGTTTGGAGGCACAAATTTACAAAGTTTGTGTGAAGGATTATTAAACATAGAGGGAGAGGAGGAGGATGTAGATGACATGGGATCGGAGGGGTATATGGCCTCTACGATTGACGGTTGTCATACTCATCAAATGCCTTCAGACATGAATTCTGAGGTCACACAAGATAAATCAAAGAGGCTTTGGAAAAGAAAGGTTTATCCAGTGTCCGCGGTGTGGAGAAGTGCTCGAGTGGAACATACGGAAAAATTCCATGATGACATATGAAAGGGATCTTTTGGAATAGCACAGGTCTAACAGACTTGGCTAAAAAAAGATTCCTTAGAGAAACATGTTCTATAACAGAAACTTGATTTTATGGCCATACAAAAAACGGGTAGAGATAACTTCACATCTTCATTTCTCAACACCTTCTCAGGAGGTGTCGATTTTGATTGGCATTGTTTACCACCAAGGGGTAGATCAGGCGGGATCTTACTTGGAGTTAAGTACGAAACCTTAGAGGTGATGAATGTGGTTTACGGTGATTTCCCTGTCAAGTTTCGGGTGAAGTCGAAACTTGACAGATTTCGGTGGGCTTTGGTGGCCGTATACGGGGCGGCGCAACTGGAGTTGAAACCGGATTTTCTCGCATATCTCGTAAGAATTTGTGGAGAGGAAAATCTACCTCTTATAGTTGGGGTGATTTCAATATCATTCGAAGGCGAGATGAAAAAAATAATGACAACTTCGATGGAAGATGGTCGGAAATGTTTAACATGGTTATTGAGAGTCTTGACTTGAGAGAAATTGATCTTACATGTAGACAGTTCACATGGGCGAATTCCCTACCGGTTCCAACATATTAGAAGTTGGACTGGGTACTAACCAGCGTGGAATGGGAACAGAAATACCCGCTAGTTTCAGTACATGCCCTACAAAGAGCCATCTCGGACCACACACCACTATTGCTTGATTCTGGGGAACCAAATCATAGGGGTAATAGAAATATTTTCTCCTTCGAACTAGGTTGGTTCGAGAGAGAAGGGTTCATGGATCTCATTGCCACTGAATGGGCTACAGATTCTGGCGGGTCTTTGAATGTTGAAAGATGGCAAAAGAAAATCCATCACTTGCGCCAGTTCTTGAGAGGATGGGCGAAGAATCAGAGCGGATTATATAAAGTGGAAAAATAAAGACTTATTAGATTAATTAACAGGCTAGAACTGAAAGCTGAGTCCAGTTTTCTTAACATGGCGGAGAGAACTGACAAGATTGAGGCTGAGAAGAAATTGCGACAACTCTTGAGAGAGGAAGAGATAAAATGGGCACTTCGAGCTAAGGTGACGAAGATGGTCCAGGGAGATGATAACACATAATTCTTTCATATGATTGCGAATGGCAAACATCAAAAGAAGAGAATTATTCAACTTGAGCAAGATGAAGGTACAATTATAGGACACGATAACTTAAAACTATATATAACAGAATACTATAAGAAATTATTTGGAGCACCTGAAGAGAATTTTGTTTCTTTGGATGAAAGCACAACTCATGATATACCTCAGTTGAATGCTGATGACAATGATGTGTTATCGGCTCCATTTACTGGGAAGGAGGTGTTCGATGCAATATCACAAATGAAACACAATAAAGCACCAGGCCTGGATGGATTTCCGGCAGAATTTTATAATAAATGTTGGCATATCATTAAGGGGGATCTTTTGCCTATGTTCCATGATTTGTTTGATGGACAATTACAGCTATTTCATCTTATTTTGAAACAATAACGTTGTTGCCAAAAAAGACGGAGGTTGTACGCATTGAGCAATTTAGACCGATTTGTTTACTCAATGTGTGTTTCAAAATCTTTACAAAGGTCGGCACGAATAGGTTGGCAAGGATAGCACATTCGGTAGTCCAACCGACGCAAACAGCATTTATGCCTGGGAGACACATCTTAGAGAGGGTCGTGGTCATGCATGAAACGCTGCACGAAATACATACAAAGAAACTTGATGGGGTTATCTTTAAAGTGAATTTCGAGAAAGCATACGATAAAATCAAATGGCCTTTTCTCCAACAGGCCTTACGAATGAAAGGATTCAATGAAAAATGGCGAAGTCATGTGGATTCTTTCATTCAGAAAGGTAGTGTGGGAGTTATAGTTAATGATGACATAGGTCATTTCTTTCAAACACATAAAAGATTGAGGCAGGGTGATTCCATGTCTCCGATATTGTTCAACATTGTAGCAGACATGTTGACAATACTCATTGCTAGAGCTAAAGAAAAGGGGCATGTAGGAAGACTCGTACCACACTTGGTGGAGGGGGGTATCCATACTATAGTACGCTGATGATACGATTATTTTCATGAAACATTATGGCAAAAGCAAGAAATATGAAGTTAGTCTTGTGCTTATTTGAACAACTTTCAGGACTGAAAATTAATTTTAATAAAAGCGAAATATTTTGTTTTGGGAAGTCTACGGAGGAGCAAGAAGCGTATAGACAACTATTTGGAGGTGAATTAGGTTCGCTTCCTTTTAGTTACTTAGGGATTCCTATTCATCATAGAAGATTGACGAACAAGGAATGAAAATGTATTGAGGAAAGATTTGAAAAAAAAAACTAGGTTGCTGGAAGGGCAAGCTTATGTCATATGGAGGAAGACTAGTAGTAATAAATTCAGTACTAACAAGCCTACCGATGTTTCTTCTGTCTGTTTTTCAAGTACCGGTAGGGGTACGAAAAAGACTAGACTTTTACAGATCTCGTTTCTTCTGGCAAAGTGATGAGGCTAAGAAGAAATATAGACTGGCTCGATGGGATATTATCTGCAGACCAAAAGACCAAGAAGGTCTTGGTATTGAGAATTTAGAGGTAAAGAACAGATGCCTGCTTAGTAAATGGCTATACAGGATATCCACCAAGACTGATGGGATGTGGGTACAGTTATTGAAGAACAAATACTTACATTCCAAAACTTTAGCTTAGGTTCAAGTGAGACATAATGACTCACCTTTTTGGAAGGGGTTAATGAAAATTAAGACAACCTTCTTTCAGAGGGTGAGTTTTGTAGTTGGTAATGGTACCTCAACTAGGTTCTTGGAAGACACTTGGCTTGGGGATACACCATTAACACTTCAATATCCCTCGTTATACAACATTGCGCAACGTAAAGATGAGTATGTGTCCACGGTATTACAATCGGTCCCTCTTAATATGCAATTCAGAAGAGCTTTAATGGGATCTGGATAGAATGCATGGTTACATCTGGTTAGGAGATTGATGCACGTGCAACTTAATGACCAGAATGATAGGATTCGCTAGACTTTACTGACGAATGGGGTTTTCTCAGTAAAGTCTTCATACAACGATCTCATAAATACCGGACCGCTCTCGTGATCTTTACATATTTGGAAAACTAAAGTGTCCCTTAGGATTAAAATTTTCATGTGGTTTGTACACAAGCGAGTTATATTAACCAAAGACAACCTGGTAAAAAGAAGATGGGAAGGAAGGCCTAATTGCTGTTTTTGTGAACAGAATGAAACAATTACACACCTCTTTCTCGATTGTCCCGTAGCAAAACTATTATGACGAACACTTCATATAGCTTTTAACTTAAATCCACCTACATATATAAGTTCGCTGTTTGGAACGTGGTTCATTGGAGTGGACGTTTCAATGGCGAAGCTAATCAGAGTTGGAATATGTGCTTTATTATGGGCTATATGGAACAACAGGAATGACATGATCTTTAATGGGAAGAAATTCAATAATTTTTTGCAGGTTATCTTCAGAGCAGCGTCTTGGATCCGTACGTGGTCGTCACTCAGCATGCGGACTTCAGGGAGCGTATGGATATTGGGTGCAACCGGTGGGAGATGGTCGCATGGGCTATCTTCAACCGGTTTGGATGGCGTGTTAATAATAGGCTAGGTGTGTAGGCATCGTAGTCTATTATTCCAGAGTGCCGGATGTGGCAGCTAAATTTATACGTCTTGTTGTTTTTACTTAAGCGCTTGGACACGGTCTGGACTATGTTATTTTGCTTGAAACTTATCTAATAAGATGGTTGTATACATCGATTGATGCAGAGGTCGAGGACAGCGTTCCTCCTTTTCCAAAAAAAATTCATTCATGCAAATTTGGGAAGAATGGAAGAATTGATGCATGTAGACATCCAAGAGGCTGGAGATAGACGGTATGTATGTTTCTTTCTCTTGATTTATTGGTTCGTTGATTTCCTTGATAGATCTAGCGAACACATAGTCTTATATTTAGATATTTATGTTTTTCTCATCTTTTGTCTTCTTAAGATTTTAATATATATATTCGTCATATCTAGCCTTTCTCTAAGCATAAGAAAATCCGGCAAAAGGCGTATTGCTATGCTGCCTATGCATAGAGGAGGAAACTATTTTAGGAACACAAGTAGAGCATAGGAAATCTCCAGTCGAAAAGACTCACAAATAAAAACCTAACTGGCAACTACATGGTGATCTAATAGGTTTAATTAGAAGACTATACCTGTTTCGGGTACCTACTAAAGCACAATCACATAAGAAAAAGCTAAAAAATGGAGTAGCAGTCCATGCCGAATCAGCAAAGCAGTCTGATCTGTACAGCAGGAAGCGGCAATAATACAATTAATGAGGTCATACATGATGTCAACCAGAAAATTATTTTGTCCAGAACTACATCAGGGATTGACCGTCCTCAACAAAAAAAAATTATGAGCTTACAGTATCACTAATTCTCTACATTATTCTGAGAGATGTTTGTAAAATTTTAGTAAAATGTGCAATATACGGAAATCCCTTTTGGAGCCCGGCCTCCAGTGAGGCCTCCAAATTCAAATTTGAAATTTCATCGAAATTCATATTTTTACATTTTAAAAAATTCTGAAAAAATACAGATATACATGAAGACATAACACACATGTGTGTAAATTTTCAGTTCAAAATACATTGAAATAAGGGCTATGCAAAAAAGACAAATCTGGGGTTGTTTAACACATGATACTATTCATCCTCTCTGACCATGAATTTGTGTTTTTTGTACATGTCGCAACTCAAAGTATTTCATCATGAATTTTTACACACATGTGGGTTACATCCTTACATACACGCATATTTTTTTTCAGAATTTTTCAAACCATAAAAATTTGAATTTGAATTTTTCAAAAATAAAGGTCTCCATGAAGCTCGGCCTTCAAAACGCCTCTCTCGTGCAATATACCAATACATTTAATAGACGCTCAAATTTACTATGCCACTAGCACGTGCCTCTTTTGTACATGGAAAGTAAGGGACACGTAATCACATTCACAAAAAAATAATGTAATCAGTTGTTGTTTGAGTGAATTATACGGTTCAAATTGTGACGCTAAAAGAGGAATGCATTAGATTTAAAGAAATCTGGAGACCTTGATGTTGTGATTGTAAGTTTTTGCTTTTTGGGCAAGTCACGTTAATTAACAAAAAAAAAGTGCGTTGATCGGATTAGAAAACAGTAGTGGATATCATCCAAATGTCATGTAATATACATCTAGCACAATCACATTGAATAATCTTCATCGTATCCACCACAAAATCTTATATCATCAAAGAACTTCCCGCTCACACATGCCATCGGGGCCTGCATCGGTAAATGATGTCGTAAACATGGCAGCAGCTGGCCTTGCGTACATGTGTGGTGCTCCACATCATGGTAGTGCCCCTCGCAGCGGTATGTGTGTATGCAGAGGGAGCCGAAGCAGGCATCCCATGGCCGACATGGACGTAGACGTCAAAGAAACAGCGCCGGCGGCAGGGACGACACCGGCGATGAGGGAACCCTATCACTATCAGAAAAACTTGCGCTGCCGACAGCCAAATCTATGCCAACGGCTTCCGTCGGCATCGATGGGCATATCCCGACGGCCCAGCTAAAGTCGTCGGCGTATAAAGGCCGTCGACGTATATCAATCTATGCCGACGGCATAGTTCACCCGTCGGCGTCCAAATAAATATGCCTACGGCAGCCGTCCGCACAGGGAAGGCCTTCGGCATATCTCGTGGGCCCGTCTACCCGCGGCGACGGTCGTTTGACGGCGTCAGGCTACGCCGACGGTCTAACGGTGGCCGTCGACATAGCTATGCTGACGTCATCGATCCGCGGCGCCGCCACGTCATCGATCCGCGTCGCTCATAGGTCCCGTGGGGTGGCATATCTATGCCGACGACCTTACCGTCGGCATAGGCCTGGTCCACGGATCCCTACGCCACGTCATCGATCTAGGGCCGTGGCCGTAGCTATGCCGACGGCTTTGCCGTAGGCATATATTTCTAATAATATTTTAATATTTTATTTATTTTCTCTTTTTATTTTTTATTTTTTCCAAAACTAATTTTATTAACTTAAATGTACAGAAAACATATATCGATTGCCCCACACACGGGCCTTGCTTCCGTCGTGTCACACAGAGGTTAGACGGGACGGGGTACCTGTGGGGGCGGGGGGTAGCAATACCGCCAGGCATTGCGGTGGGCCCTCCTATGGTTGTGGAAACGTGGTGGTAGGTGCAGGCACCCGGCACGCGGCTCCGGGGTGTGCCCCCCCCTCACAGGCGTCGCGGCCGCCGTGGCCCGAAGGTGGGAAACGGCCACATCGGGCCGACGCAAAGGGAATCTTGGGGTGGGTTGTGCCGCGACTGTGTTGGGGGTGTAGCTATGGCTAGGCTATGACAACTAGGTGAAAAGGTCCACTGGTCAAACTACGTACAGCGAAAGTCAAAGGGCTAGACCCGGCGGTCGTTTGTGTCAGGGTTAGACGGGACGGGGGTACCTGGGGGGTAGCAATACCGCCAGGTGTTGCGATGGGCCCTCCTAGGGTTATGGAAGCATGGTGGCAGGCGCAGGCACCCGACACGCGGCTCCGGGGAGTGCCCCCCTCACGGGCGTCGCTGCCGCCGTGTGCCAGCGGTGGCGCCGTCCGTGTGCCGACGGCGGCGCCGTCCGTGAGGGGGGGCACACCCCGGAGATGCGTACCAGGCGTTTGCAACCACCACAACACTTTTAGACTTGTGAGAGGCCGCCTATGCAAGATTTGGCGGCATGCTAGCCCCTGGAGGCCGCCGGCCACAGTCGTAGAGGTCGTCTATGCAAGACTTTCAGACTTGTGAGAGGCCGCCTATGCAAGATTTGGCGGCATGCTAGCCCCTGGAGGCCGCCTATGCAAACGCCCGACACCCGTCTCCGGAGTGTAAACCCCTCACGTCCGCGGTGTGCCCCCCTCACGGACGGCGCCGCCGCCGGCACCTGGAGGGCGGAAACAGCCGCAACGGGTCTATACGGAGGGGACATTGCTCCCAAGTGTTTCTATGGGATGACCTACCACAACCGGGTGGTGTTGTGGCATGTCCGAAGAGGCGGCATGCGTCTCCGGGGTGTGGCCCCCCTCACGGACGGCGTCGCCGCCAGCACCTGGAGGGGGGAAACGAACGCGTCGGGTCTACACGGAGGGGATGTAGCTGTGGGTTTTGCCCGGATGTTGCTCCTAGGTGTCCCTCTGGGCTGACCTGACACAACCGGGTGGAGAGGTCGACTGGTCAAAGCCCTCCATGGAAAGTCAAAGCGTTAGATCTCGTGGTCAACCGCTCCAGGGTTAGGCGGGACGGGGGCCCTGGGGGGTAGCAATGTCACCGGAGCGTCGCACCGGCCCCTCATACATGCGGGGTGGTGTTATGGCATGTCCGAAGAGGCGGCACGCGTCTTCGGGGTGTGGCCCCCCTCACGGACGGCGCCACCGCCGGCACCTGGAGGGGGGGGGAAACGGACGCGTCGGGTCTACACGGAGGGATGTAGCTGTGGGTTTTGCCCGGATGTTGCTGCCAGGTGTTCCTCTGGGATGACCTGGCAAAACCGGGTGGAGAGGTCCACTGGTCAAAGCTCGTCTGTGGAAAGTCAAAGCGTTAGATCTCATGGTCAACCGCTCCAGGGTTAGGCGGGACGGGGGCCTTGGGGGGTAGCAATGCCACCGGAGCGTCACACCGGCCCCTCAAACATGCGGGGTGGTGTTGTGGCATGTCCGAAAATAAAATAATGAAAATACCTATGTATAATATTTATGTGTTAGGGAAAATGCAACATAAAATAATGAAAGGAAATAAAATAATGAAAATACCTATGCCGGCGGTATGGCCGTCGGCATAGGTGTACACGTGGCGTCCAATCTATGCCGCCGGCCTGGCCGTCGGCATAAGCTCGCCTTATCCACTCGAGCCGCGTCGGCCCTCGCTCCTCCACTCATCTCCCACACCCTGACCCGTCTCCACACGCGCCGCCGCCGTCTCCACCGGTCTCACCCCGCCCTCACCGCTGCCAGGCCGGTCGGCCACACCCGCTGCCCCGCCCTCGCCACCCCAACCCCACATTCCTCCTGCGCCGCCGCTCAAGCCCGCCGCTGCCCGCCCTCGCCATCCCGGCCGCCCCGCCGCTGCCCGCCCTCGCCACCCCGGCCGCCCACACCAGCGCCCCGCCTCAACCTCGGCCCGGCTTGCGTTAACCCCGCCCCGCCCCGGCTGGCCGCGGCTCCGACCGACCCGAGCTCCGGCTGACCCGAGCCCTCCTCTGCTGCTTCGGCCGGCCGGCCCTCCTCTGTTGTAGCAGCGGCCCCGGCCCCTGTCCACCCTTCCTCGGCTCCGCCCCCGGCCTTCCTACACGCGCGCTGCACCGGCGCCCAAAACGCCCTCGGTGAGTTTTTTCATTTTTTTGCATTATGTTTATGTTTGGTATGTGCATGGATGCATGGGTAAATTTTGTTAGATGGATTGATGAATATTGGTAGATGGATGGATTGATGAATGTTGGTAAGTTTTGTTAGATGTATTTGTGATAGATGGATGGATTGATGAATTTGTTAGATTGATTTGTGATAGATGGATGGATGAAGCCGTTGTCTCTGATGAGTGGTTTTTTGGATGGATGGATGCTATCATTTTGTCATCAAAGATTGCTATACGAGATGTGATGACCTATTTTTTCACTTGTTGGAATTTATAGGATTTTTGGTGTTGCATCTCCCTAGAGTGATCGTCGACGTCGGAGCTGTTGGTCCCCGATCGTCCTCTATTGTTCGACTACTTCCTCTACAGCCGAGGGTGAGCTACAAATCCACCACCTCCTCATCTGCTTTTTTTATGTCACTAGATTTTCTTTTCACGTCAAGTCCCGTAAACTAGGCGTCTTCCGTCCGAAAGGGTTGCATCGATAAATATGCATTCAATTGCATATTTATCACCGCAACTCTTTTGGATTGTACAACGTTTCCACGGACAGCCCGAGGATGTGTAGATTGGGTACGTTCTCCATGCCCTTCCCCGTTCCGAGACAAGATTTCGGTGGCGCCTCCCCGTTGTTCTCCGGAGCACATTCTCTCGGCTATTTGCCGAGACGTGTATCTGGAGAACAGCGGGGAGGTGCTGCCAAAATTTTGTCTCGGAACGGGGTAGAATGGAGAACGTACTGAATCTACACATCTTCGGGTGGGATTAGGACCTATCTTTACCTATTAGAGATGTAGGTGGATTCAACGCGGTAGAAACTGAAAATTTGATGTGATTAATTTAAGTGAATCCTTAATTATGTTGTGTGGCTTGCAAAAAAGCAGAGGATGGCAGATAATCAGTGGATGTACAGTGGTTTTATCCGTCAGAATCAAGTAACATCAGAGTGGATCGCAAAAACCGATGTGTATTTGAAGGAGATATTCCGTCGTCCAATGAGAATTATCCCACCATGCCCCTGTGCGAGATGTGAAAGACGTCACCGTAGAAACCAGAAGGACATGAGTGAGCACCTTCGCACGCACGGATATATGCCAAACTTTGACATGCCGCCGATAAACATAGCCGAGCAGGACCGTGGTAGAGAGGAGGTGATGCGACAACGCATCGATGGATATGAGGACGACAGGGTCAGGAACATGCTAGATGATGTCATTGTTGCAGAAACGGCAAATGCGACACCTTCAGAGAATGAACCGGAGGAGCCGGAGGCAACCGCAAAGGCCTTCTTGGAGGTCTTGGCCTCATCGAAGAAACCTCTTTATGCGGGTGCGAAAATATCTCAGCTGGATGCCATCTCGCAACTGGTTGCAGTCAAGGCTGAGTATGGTTGTAGCCAGAAATGCTTCGAAGAATTCCTAGGAGTATGGGCTAACAGCCTCCCTGAGGGTCATGAACTGCCGAAAAGCATGTACGCTACAAAGAAAATCATGAAGGCACTCTCTATGGATTATGAGAAAATACATGTTTGTCCGAAGAATTGCCTTTTGTTTAGGCACGAGTATGCGGATGACAAGTACTGTAGGGAGTGCGGTTCGTCTCGGTACCTTGAGGTGGTCGGTGAGGATGGTGAGAAGAGGCAGCTAGACATCCCTGCAAAGGTGCTTCGGTATCTCCATTTCATTGAAAGACTGCAACGCCTTTTCCTCACGGAGGAGACTGCCAAAATGATGAAGTGGCACAAGCAAGGTATAAGGTACCATCCGCATAAAATTGTACATCCATCAGAAGCAGAAGCATGGAAGTCGTTCGATGAAGAATACCCCGAGGAAGCAGCCGAGGCTGGGAATGTCAGAATTGGCATATCAGGTGATGGGTTAAATCCATATGGTATGTCGTCCAACCCATACAGCTGTTGGCCCGTGTTTGTAATTCCGCTCAATCTCCCTCCCGGTGCCCTAATGCAACGGAAGACCATGTTCTTGTCGCTCATCATTCCGGGGCCTGAATACCCGGGGAAGCAATTGGGTGTGTTTATGCAGCCGCTGGTGGATGATTTGCTCCATTCTTGGTACTTTCCGAGGTTGACATACGACCGTGATCTGCAGAGAAGTTTCTTGATGAAAGTTTGGTTGCACTATTGCATGCATGCCTTCCCCGCTATGCTCTATTCTGCGGATGGTGTACCAGTGGGAAGATGCCATGCCCAGTGTGCATGCAGGCTCTGCGAATGATTTGGCTGAGTAAGGGTGGCAAGTATGTAGCCTTTGACCTGCATCGACAGTTCCTCCCTCCAGACCATCCAGATAGGGAAGACAAGAAGAACTTCACGAAAGGCCGGGTTGTCCATGAAGTAACCGAGATTCCAACGTTTTCAGGGGCAGATGTTATTGCTCAGCTAAAAGCTCTCAAGCCTAAAGGCAAAGGCAAAGGCAAAGGCAAAGCCAAAGGCTTTGAGGGATATGGTGAGAAGCACAACTGGACTCACATTAACCCCTTCTTGCAGCTTCCCTATGTCAAGGACCTCAAACTTCCTTACAAAATCTTTGGTGATACGTGTGCCTACTTCACCACAGCTACCATGATCATAGTTGTGCCCACAGGAATCAAAATCTTTAGTTGGATCGCTACCATGTGGGGAGGTTTGATACAATACAAAACACCCATGTTATATGCTATAGGGTTCATCTTTTTGTTCACCATAGGAGGGCTCACTGGAATAGTTCTAGCAAACTCTAGGCTAGACATTGCTCTACATGATACTTATTATGTCATTGCACATTTCCATTGTGTACTTTGTATGGGAGCCGTTTTTTGCTTTATTAACTGGATTTTACTATTGGGTGGGTAAAATCTTTGGTCGGACATATCCCGAAACTTTAGGCCAAATCCATTTTGGATCACTTTTTTCGGGGTTAATCTGACTTTCTTTCCCATGCATTTCTTAGGGATTTCGGGTATGCCGTGATGTATTTCAGATTATCCAGATGCTTACGCCGGATGGAATGCTCTGAACAGTTTCGGTTCTTATATATTCGTAGTTGGGATTCGTCGTTTCTTCATAGTTGTCGCAATCACTTCAAGCAATGGAAAGAACAAAAAATGTGCGGAAAGTCCTTGGGTTCTTGAACAGAATCCAACCACACTAGAATGGTTGGTACAAAGCCCTCTTGCCTTCATACTTTTGGAGAACTTCCTATGGTAAAAGAGACAAAAAAACCTCTCCTAACTATGAAGGAAGTTTTATAGAGATATGTGTGGGGAAATAAGTTCTTCATTTGAAGAGTTAGTTGGCTGGCCTACCGGCCCGCAGATGTAGAGGGGTTGCCCCCCTTTGTACGGATGAATTTAATCCAATACCTTGTACAGTGATCAACAAATGTATAGAGTTTTTGAAACCTAATCTATCTATCTATCTATCTACTACCCTATAAAAGGAAGAGAGGACAACACTACTAGAAAAAAGAAAAAAAAATACAATCTATGCCGACGGCCTAGCCGACGGCCTAGCCGTCGGCATAGAGCTGGCGTGAGCACCCAACAGCTGACACGTGGCATCTATGCCGACGGTTTAGCCGTCGGCATAGTTTGAAGCTATGCCGATGGCTAGGCCGTCGGCATAGCTGCCACGTGCCAGCAGCTGGGCACACCTGGGGGAGGGCTATGCCGACGGCTAAACCGTCGACATAGTTTAAAGCTACGCCGACGACTCGGCCGTCGGCATAGCTCTACCCCAGGAGCGCCCAGGTGCTGGCACGTGGCGAGCACCCATTGGTTAGCACTTGACGACGGACGGCGTTAGGCGGGAACGTTGCCGACGGCCCGGGCCGTCGGCATAGATGTACGAACACCGTCGGCATAGGTCCTATGCCGACGCCCCCCCCGGACTACGCCGACGTATATGTTACCGACGGCCCTATGCCGACGGGGGCTGTCCCGATGGGAATCAAGGCAGGGCCGTCGGCATAGGGTGCGATTCTGGTAGTGTATAGTCGTCTCCTTGAAGCTAGCAATTGAAGCCTGGGATGTGAAAACTTAAGTATAGTGTCATGTAAACACATGCACTTACAAATAGATGATTTTAGTTGCAAAGCTAATTTCTGTGTGATCGCTAGAGTTTTCACAAAGTATCGCCACCCACGTTGACTATAGTGTGAGGACATGCATGATTTGAACACATCAACAAAAATGAGAAGCGGATTTGGCTTCGAGCACAGGCACCCTGCCATCTCTCAATTGAATAGAGGCTTGTCTTCAATCCCTAGGAATACGATCCGATCAGCGACATCGAAGAAGTGGTTGCAGTGGCAAACATGACGCCGACGATTATGTAACCCTACAACCATCTCACTGAACCTATCAATTGAAGCCTGGGATGTCAAATTTGAAATAGTCTCATGTAAACCTGTGCATTTGTAGACATATCAATTTCTTTGCAAAGCTAATTTAGTGCGGTCTAAGGTCCTGCACATAGCATCTCCAGCCTCCGTGACTACCGCATGAGGACGTATAGCGTGCGACCTGGCACAAGCGTTTCCATGTTATGCCATGACAGTCAGCCTCACGCACAATTGGGTGTGGGCGTGTCCGTCAGACCATGCTCGCCTAATATATTTATCTATAATTCATGTAACAAAGATATTTACTTTTGTTGGGGGTACATTCTTGATAGTTGGATACATAATACAGTTTGATTTAGCCGATGAAGTGAGCATCAAATAGAAATTCACAACAATATCAAATACAATTTCATATGAAATAAAAAGGACAATAAAAATGAATTTATCTTACCACAAAAAATATCACAAATATTAGGACAGATAAATTGATTGATACCAATTTTTATGAATAATACATGGCAATATTTATATAGCGTCGGATGTCAGGGCATATATAGAGTAACTTTTGATGCCATTCGAAAGCATACATGGAACATTGAGAGCCCTTCTATTGTATGATCATGAAATGCGTATGAAACACAAAGTTCAGATCTATGATTTATAACGCCTTGATCATGCCAACAATTCAATATTTAAATTACCAATTTATGAGAGCAACAATTAAACATGTAATCATCACTTGACCACAACAACAATATATGAGGCTAGCTAATAAACGGTCGTGTTCTTGCACATAGCTAAATTATTTAAATCGTTACCTCTTTGTCAAACATAAAAAAAATCAATGGATAGGATATAAAAGTATATACATATGTCTAAATTTTTCTCGCCATAATCCATCATATGCACGTAAATTAATTCTGAAAGCAATATGAATCATGACTAAATATAGCAATGTGCGATACTATATGGGTATTTGTGTTGTAAGTTGTGGGCAATTATTATTTTAGTTTGCATTATAATGTTGAAAGATATTTTTATCAACATATATTATTATGCCGATTGGAAGCGACAAAAGGAGGTTGATTCCAAAGAATCATAGCTCATTATTCAAAATATATTATTAGAAGCAGTACTTACTGGAGCACCAAATGAGGAACTATGCTTGCTTCATCGGAATTCTATAGGTAGCATTTTTTTGACAACTTTTCAAAGAAACAAAAGTAACCATGAGCTCAGATCTTATGGAAAAATATTGCATTGTCTTAGTAATTCATGTGTTTTACCCATGTCCATGTGAATTTACATCCATGTGTTCATGGACGTTCGATGTCAAGCATAATAAGTTTATTCGGATGGGAGAACAAATTTGATATGATACAAAAAACTATGTCAAGAGTGAATGAGAAAGAATATTATATAAATTTTGTCTGAGTATATGTATGTTACATTGCTTTACATGACCAAATATAGTGGAAATTTAAAAGTTCGTATTCATGGAAATATTTTGAGGGGTGACAATGCACGGATGAAGAACACACCTACATATTGCCAATATGTAGCTAGAAGCTGGACATTAATGTTTACATTTAGTTTCTGATGGAAATATATACGCCAAAAGTTTATAGGAAATGTGCAAGTGAAATCTAAAAAGTACAAAGCTTTATATTTTAGATGTTTACCATATGGAGTACTAACATGGTAATACACAAATCTAGCCATGCAAATGCGCGGGTCACCCCGCTAGTTTCCTGTAAAGCGGCTTGTACGGGTAGGAAAATATTTTTCAGTAAAGTAATATGTCATATCCTAGGGGCTACACATACAACTAGGAGCAAGAGTGAGGAACCATTTCTTAGCATCACCTTTGAAAGGACGTGGATGTCATCTAGAGGGAGGTGAATATGCGCTTTAAAATAATTACGGTTTAGGCTCGAACAAATGCGGAATAAAACTATCGTTTAATTAGTCAAGCACAAAACCTAAAACAACTAGGCTCACCTATGTGCACCAACAACTTATTCTAAGCAAGATAGACAACTAAGTGATAGCAAGATATATAACAAGAAACAATATGGCCATCACAAAGTAAAGTGCATAAGTAAAGGGTTCGGGTAAGAGATAACCGAGGCACGTGGAGACGACGATGTATCCCGAAGTTCACACCCTTGCGGATGCTAATCTTCGTTCGGAGCGGTGTGGAGGCACAGTGCTCCCCAAGAAGCCAGTAGGGCAACCGTAATCTCCTCGCGCCCTCGCACAATGTAAGATGTCGTGATTCCACTAAGGGGCCCTTGAGGATGGTCACCGAACCCATACAAACAAGGTTGGGGCAAACCAAACAACTTAATTGGAGGCTCCCAACAACACCACAAAGCTTCACCACAATGGATTGTGGCTCCGAAGTGACCTCAAATACTCGGGGCAATCTCCACAACCTAATTGGAGACCCCGAAGCTTGCTCAGAGCTTTGCACCACAATGATTGAGCTCCGAGACACCACCAACCATCTAGGGCGCCAAGGCACCCAAGAGGAACAAGCTCTAGGGTGCACAAACACCCAAGAGTAATAATCTACTCAACTTCTCACTTCCACGTATCACCGTGGAGAACTCAAACCTATGCACCAAATGCAATGGCAAGGGTACACAAAGTGCCCAAGTCCATCTCTCCCAAATCCCACCATAACAACTAATGCTATGGAGGAAAAATATAGGAATAACGGATAAGAACACGAAGAACTCCAAGATCAAGATCCAAGGGGTTCCCCTCACAAAGAGGAGAAAGTGATTGGTGGAAATGTGGATCTAGATCTTCTCTCTCTTTTCCCTCAAAAACTAGGAAGAATCATTGGAGGGATTGAGAGTTAGCAAGCTCGAAGAAGGTCAACAATGGGGGAAGAACACGAGCTCAAGAGATAGAGAGCAACGGGGAAGAAGACCCCCTTTTATAGGTGGGGGAAAATCCAACCGTTACCCCCACAACCCACACACAAGCGGTAGTACCGCTCAGGGGAGCGATACTTCCGCTTATACCCGTCCTGGAATAACAAAGCGGTAGTACCGCTCTGGAGGGAGCGGTATTTCCGCTTAAAAAAATAAGAGGCTCTTCAGGGCAGTAGTACCACTCGGTACTTCTGTTTAAAAAATAAGCGGTAGTTCGAACGGCTCTTCAGGGCGGTAGTACTACTGGAGCAGTACTGCCACTCTAGGGAGAGCGGTACTTCCGGTGAAAATGGCCAGAGACCCCTGTAGGCACCAGAAGGCAAAGCAGTAGTGACAACGGTAGTACATAGCTGAAGTACCTCCCAAGCGGTACTACCGTGCTACCGAGTAGTACTACCGCTTGTTCAGAGAAAAACAACTCTGGCACTGAAACTGCCATAACTTTCGCATACGAGCTTCGAATTGAGCAAACTCAAACTTGGTGGATAGCGCATGACAAGTACTATACAAACAGCGAGAAGAGGCGGTATAAAAAAAGCCAATGGTATAGAGATGTGAAACCTCTATCAATGAAGAACCCGCAAAAAATCCAACATCAAAAACATCATAGAAGATGCATATGGACTCCGTTTTCGATGAACTTGAGCTGTCATGAAGCTGACCAAAAGCTCAACAAACCTCAAGGAGAAAAATCAACCAAGAACCAAGAAAGATAATGATGCCAAGAATGCAATGGTTTGAGCTCTCAACGAACGATATGGTCAAGCTACTCAGTTGAGAGCCCCCTTGATAGTATGGCTAACTATCCTATAACCCAGTATCCCAACTACCACTATGAGACCGATAAAATAGGAAACCCTATGAAGGTAAAACCTTTGTGTTGTGCATAGTCCACTTGAGCTAGATGATGACGATCTTGTCCTTCTCAAGATGGACCACCTTTCTTGATTACGCCGGCTCGATGAAGACTAGTAGATTTCTCCCCCATACTCCACTCTGGGTGAGCCACTCTTCGGCACATCTTCACAAGTCCATTGTCACCACAATGAACGGCAAGCCTCCAGCATGATCTCTTCATGATGCTTCACTTGAGCTTGCACACCGCAACCTTGATGACGATCACCACATGATGTCATTTTCCATGGGATGTATGGGATCTTCCTCTTGATGCAAGCCCATGGAAATATACCTAACCCCACAAACAACTCTCATGTAGACCATGGGTTAGTACACAAAGCGTAATGGACAATGCTTACCAAACCATGGGATCCCTTAATCCCTCTAGGTATATCTTGTACGCTTTGTGTGTTGATCAACTTGATTCATTTTTTGACTTAGTCCTGATCAACCTTGTATCTTATCTTCTCTTTTCATAAAGATTATTTCTTGAAGGGAAACATGAATGCCCACACAATGTTCTTTTTCAAGACATGCTTGCAATAAGCTCAACTCTCATATGACTAATCTTTGGATAAACCTTGAATACCACCTTGGTCATCATATAAACTCCTTGAAACCCAACAGATGGACTTCAAGAAGTGCCTATGGACAAATCCTTCGAATATAACTCAAGGCAACCATTAGTCCATTTGGTGTGTCATCAATTACCAAAACCACACATGGAGAAATGTGCTCTTACAGCCTTTTAGCTAAAAAGGAGAAATCTTAAGGATATAATAATAACGCATCTTTTCCTCATGAGCAAACAAAGTGGCAATATCATTCAGTTTAGTGAGGTGTGCCACAACAGTTTTAGTTTCATAACAATGGAAAGGATCAGATTGTACTATAGTGATTAACTCAAGATCAACAGAGAATTCATAATCCTTATCAGTAACACATATAGGAGAAGTAGCAAATTTAGGATCATGTTTCATTTCTCCATCATAATTTTTTCATCCAGTTTGCATAGTAGTTTCTTCAAATCATCTCTATCATTGCAAGCAAGGAAGTCTCTAGCTACCTCCCCATCCATAACATAACCCTCGGGTACATCAGACATTTCATATCTATTAGGAGAGCTAGGCATAATGGGTGAATCATAATCTTCATCAATTCTAGCATTTCCAGTTTCTATAGATCTAGCAATATGAGCATCAAGTAATTCACCAAATGGCACCGTTTCAGTTTTATCAAGCATTTCGGTAGCATCATCATTAATTTCAGAAGTAGCATCATCAAGTACTTGCGACATATCAGAATAAGTAGCAATTGGTGGTGTCATAAGCTGATTCAAAATCGTAGGTGAGTCAAAAGCAGAGCTAGATGGCAATTCATTACCTCCCCTCGTATTAGAGGGTACGATCTTGATTCTAGTATCTTTTAGGTTTTTCATAGTGACAACTGGATATCTTCAAGTGAACACAATAAATAGAGCTATGCTCCCCGACAACGGCGCCAGAAAACAGTCTTGATAACCCACAAATATAGGGGATCGTAACAGTCTTCGAGGGAAGTATTTTACCCAAATTTGTTGATTCAACACAAGGGGAGCCAAAGAATATTTTTTAGTCTTGGCAGCTGAGTTGTCAATTCAGCCACACCTAGGATATCAATCTATGACAAAAGTTTTAGTAGCAAGGCAAAATAGCAGTACTAACAGTAGCAGTGATAGCAACAGTTTTCTAGTGATTGTAACAGTAGTAGCAATAATAGCAACTTAGCAAGATTCAGTATATAAAATGAGTGGGCACATGGACCAGTGATGGATAATGATTTAGATGACATTTGTCATGTAATAGTTACACACTAGAGCAACACAGAACTAGCTCCAATTCATTAATGTAATGTAGGCATGTATTCCGTATATAGTCATACGTGTTTATAATAAGAAGTCCATAAGGATAACTAAGGGATATTAAGGCCTCCTTTAATGGAGAACCGGACAAAAGCATTAACACATGGTAAATACATGAACTCCTCAAACTACAACAATCATCGGAAAGAATTCCAATTGTTGTCACCTTGGGGTATGCGGATCATGACACATAATAGGTGCATATAACTTGCAATATAGGATCCAAAACACTCTCATATTTATGAAAACATAATAGGTTCAGATCTGAAATCATGGCACCTGGGCCTGGTGACAAGCATTAAGCATAGCAAAGTCATATCAACATCAATCTCAGAACATAGTGGATACTAGGGATCCAGCCCTATCAAAACAAATCGATTATATGATCAATCTCATCCAATCCCATCACCGTCCAACAGGCCTACAAAGGAATTACTCACTCCCGATGGTGAGCATCATGGATTTGTTGATGGAGAAGGGTTGGTGATGACGACGGCGGCGAATCCCCCTCTCCGGAGCCCCAAACGGACTCCAGGTCAGCCCTCCCGAGGAAGAACAGGAGGTGGCGGCGGCTTCGTCTTGTAAAACGCGATGAAAACTTCTCTCCTAGTTTTTCCTCCAGAAATAAGAATTTATAGGACTGGAATTAGGGTTGGAGGATCCATGATGTGGCCCCAAGCCATCAGGGCGCGACCAAGGGGGTGGGCATGCCCTGTTGGCTTGGCACCAACGGGTGCCCCCCCCCCTCTAGTGGGTCTTCGCTCTGTTATTTTTTATATATTCCAAAAAATGCACAAAAGTTTCGTCCGATTCCAAAAACTTTTTTTTCTGCACAAAAACAACACCATAGCAGTTCTGCTAAAAACAACGTCACTCCGGGTTAGTTTCATCCAAATAATGCAAATTAGACTTCAAAACAAGAGCAGAAGTATTTGGAAAAGTAGATAGATTTGAGACACAGCACACCACTAGCCTCATAAAGGTCGTAACCACCTTGAGGTCCAGCCTCCAAGTCGCCCACACGACCATGGAGCCGCCATTGAAGAGAAGGGGCCGCCGTCTGATTCCTCGTGCTACGTAGAGCACCCACCAATGCGCCATCCATTGTCGTCGCCCATACAACGACAACGGCCGTCGTGACCAACAGATTCGGGCACTAAGGGTGTGTTTGGTTTGTGCCCAAGGTTACCCCACCAAAGCATTGACTAGCCAAAAAATTGGTTGAGGTTTTGGTTGCTCATGATTTGGCCAACATTGGCAAGAAAAATGAACTAGAGTTGGCTAAAGTTCATTGGCATGCCAAAAATTTGGCAACCATCCAAACAAAGACCAATCTTTGGGCCATGACCAAAACATTGGTAGGGTGCACTTTGGCCAAAATACAAACACACCCTAAGTCCCAATCCCTCGCGCACTGCCCCAAGGTCAGTCGCGACCGACTTGTTGTCGCCCGGACAAGCAAGCCATCGCCCGGGGCCACCATGTACTCCATCGCGTGCTCATGCACAACACAAAGGAGGCCCGTCACACCCAGCCCGCATCAGGCTGTGGTCAGATCTGACCCACCGCGTCGCCACTCGCCCGCCGCCGGCGTGAGCCGCCACGGCTGTGCCGCTGAGCCCCGTGCCCGCCCGCCGCCGCCCCACACCGACCATCCTCGAGCAGTGGAGAAAAGGAGCCCTGCCGTTAGCTACCGCAGGAGGCTTTGCCCTGACGGCGAAAGGGCGGGGAGGAGGCGCGCGCTGCCGCCTGAGTCACCCGCGGGGGGGGGGGGCGGCTCGACATGACGTGAGAGAAAGTAAGGGTAGAAAGATGGAGGGGGGGGGGTAGGTGCGTGGGTAAGATGAACAGAGTTGGATAGTTGCTTTATAAACTTAGGCTAATACGTCTAATACATTGAGCACAAATATACATTGAGCAAATGTAGAAGTTGTACCTGTATATTGGAATTGTTTCTTACTTACACTCCACATCAATGACTCGCGAGCTTTTTGGATGCGTCCAAGACAGGGACATCGGTGAAATGGACATATATAAGAAGCTTTGTTGGGTCCAAAGTATACTACCACAACGGTGGTTGAAAAACGGAGACACCAAGATGCGTATAACACTTTAGCTACTTTAGCAGCCTGATGGCAACATGCCACCACTAGCGTAGGTTGCTCAATACGCGATATGATGTGCAATTAAGTAACGGAAGTGTCAGATTCGAAATAAAAAAGTGTTGACCTTCCTTGGCCACAGAAACGTATGTTAATAATAGGTTGTTAGCAGCCAGACATGATATCTCCTTACTGATATCTCCTTTTTTTACGAACATGCACTGGTATCTCTTTTATTTTATTTTTGAGAGGTAGTATCTCTTTAATTAAACATGTTGGATTGTGGAAAATGAACAACATTTCTGAAAAGAAGCCACGCGTTTCCTCCAAATTTTGGGGGCTTCATTTTCTCTCTTTTTCAGGTTCATTTTTCATTTTCTGTATTTTTATATCATGTTTCATGTGTGTGTCATCTAATCCCGCAAATCTTTGTATAACTAAATAGAAGATCGACACTAACACATATCTCTCAACATGCAATCATGTCAACTTTCAATATGTAAACACATGCAAAAAAAAAACTTCAATATATAAACATGTATAGGAAAAGGAACACCTCAACATGCAACAATGCATGCCATAGCTTTTTTTTTCATTTTATTATACTACTTATGTTCAATTAATATTTTGCAAGAATAATGAAGACAACAATTGATATGTATTTTCAGTTTTAATTTTCATATTATTAATCCAAAAATATTTTCTAAATATCATCGAAATATATTGCAACAAACTACCACGCATGACATATCATCCTTCTTTTTAGAAAGATTGTACAAACACAGACGCTCACATACAACACAAGATATCATCTAGTTTTATGAAAATTGCAAGTCAAACTTCACTGTGGTGCCCCCCCCCCCTCCGGTATGATTGGTCAGGTGGTTCATACATATATACATATGCACACACGCAAGACACAATAATGAGTCACTTATTTATTTAGTTTTGGAAATGGCGGGATTTCTGCATTTATAAGAAGGAAAGAATTTCAATGTTAATGGAAAACGGGCGAAGACGGTCACATCCCGCCTGTAAAAACAAGGCACTCGGGGCGATCTGCCAACCCATACAAGAAAGCACACACGCCGTCAAGGAGAAAAACGTTGTCACCGGTCGATGAAATTTTGCGAGATCAAACTTTAACAAATGTTTGAGCTCCTTGCAAAGTTTCATTCAAAAATAACATCCGAGGAGCTGTGACAAAAAAAGGTTGATCAATGTTTTGTGCACATTTTTAGCAGTGTTTTTCTTGTGAGAGATCCTCTGATTTTTTTTCAGATGGAATTTTGCAAGAACCTCAACATTTGTTAAAGTTTGATCTTGCAAAATTTCAGATATTTTTAGATTTTGTTTGATAAAGTTTTTTCTTCATTTTTTGCTAACTTGGGTGTAGTGCATCTTTTATTATGATACAGTATTATATGATATGTTACCAAACTCTCTCTTTATTTATTTAATTGTATGTCATCTTGGCGAAATGGCCTAGTTGATATGCATAGTACTCCTTCCGGTTTCTTTTACTCCGCGTATACGATTTGATTCAAGTCAAACTATACAAAGTTTGACCAAAATTATATAGAAAATTATCAACATCTACAACAATAAAGTTATATGGTATGAAAATTAATTCCATGATGCAGCTAATGATACTGATTTTATATTGTGGATGCCAATATTTTTTCAATAAAGTTGGTCAAAGTTAATGAAACTTGACGTCAGATGAATTTTATATGACTAAAAACAAATGGAGGGAGTATTTGTTATAATACCGTCACTACGACAGGACTTAACGGAACATCAGGTAACCGTCTTCCAGATGTTTTAATTGGAGCCTTCATCGTTTTCCGAAATGTATAAGAGATACATATGGGAAAGTCACCTTCACAGCCTGAGCTTAAATAAGCTCGGGTAAACAGTAAAACTGAAAATAAAATTCAAAAAATTCTGATTTGTTTGTGACAAATGTTCTAAGAGCTTGAAAAGTTTCATCATGAAATCGTATTTGTGGAAGTCGTGGCCAAACATAAGCAATGTTCCAATGGTTACGAAAGTAGCATTTTCAGATTATCAATTTTGTTGTTTTTGCCACACCTTTCAGAAAATGTGATGCCATAATGAAAATTTCCAAGCTCTTAGAACATTTGTCACAAAAAATCACATTTGCTTGATTTTTTTTGTTTTACTATTCATCAAAGCTCATTTGAGCTCGGGCTAAAAAGCTCCGTGTCCACGCACATATGGAGATATACGGGGAAATTCACTTTGGCTCATAGATGTAGATGCACCCATTAAAAAATCCCTCATGTACATCCGGACATCAAATGTTCGTGCATAAAGTTTTGGTGAAAAGGGACATTTTGTGGCTTGCATAAAAACATACATTTTTTTATGCTTGATTATAACTATTCATAAGACATTTTTTCAATTTTTTACACATGCCATAATTTTTTTTCATTGTTTGCAAATATGTGTGAACATAGAATGTCTGAATGTACAGGCGAAATTATATTGTTCTAAAGTTTTTAAAATTTTATAATATATTTATATATATATATTTCGTAATAGATGCACCTACACTTATGAGTCAAAACACCACTCTCATCGTATGTAGCAATAATGCATATGGAAATGGATCATGTCCACCCAGCTTGTATATTCTAAGAAAGAAAAAGGAGACCGATAATCAAGAATCCCGGGACCGCGCAGCCGGGGTCAAGCTGGAAAACGACGGCCGTGGATAAAGTAAAGCCTGATTTGTTAGTGCTGTGAAAAGAAAGTTTAAGTGCCCCAGGCACTCTGGCAGTGCACTGGTAGTGGTATCTCTTTCTTTTGATGCAAAAGCCCAAAACCACCTGGCGTTTTCACGTGATGCTCGTTCATGGCCAACTGCCCTCTTGGCATTGCCTGAGTAGCCGCCATATATATAACTAAAAAAGAAAGTAGCCGCCATGAAAAATTATGCATATAAGTATATACGGGTATTCTTTTTGAAACTGTTTCATCCAATAATGTGTTGATGATGTTACGTAGGATGCCATTGGACAGCGCTCCCCTCCAGCCTGGGTGGTACGGATCAAACCAGAGCCTCCAATAATTGCTACCATTTGTTTTCTTTTTTGAGATTAAATCTGCCACGATCATATGGTGATTTTCTCTCGATAGTGTAGCAGTGCCACTTTGTACCCCCCACACACACACACGCGCGCGCGCGCGCGCACAAACAAATGAAACGAATATACTAGCAAGCAACAAAGAAAAAGACACGTGCACGGCATACCAACCAAGCATACACGTGCAAAATGCGCCAGCGTGGCGTATGAATACATACACTATACAAAATTCCATGCTCTCATCACGTACGCAGTATAAGTTGTTCTTGAAAGGTTTGGCGGGTGCGCCAGCTTGTGTTCTCATGTCAACCCATTCCTTCTCCCCTCGTACCGGCTGACGGTACGTAGTATCCAGCTCAATCTGCTCTTTCTAGAAGGATTTATCCGTGCGGCAGCTAGTTTCGTAGCAGCACAGGAGTCTATCTACTTCTATCTATCTCCACATTTAACCCAGCACACATGAAGCAAAAGTTGTCCACGAGTTCACGAAACGAGCTCGTCATATCTGACTGCACCTCTACATAGACCGCGCGACGTCACGGGGTACGTTCGCTCCTTCTTCTCCTACCTCGGCTCCACCACTCTATATAAGCGCCAATCTCTTTCTCATCCGCATCTCCTCATCTGCAGGGCTAGGGAAGAAAGCAAAGCAAAGCACGCACGCACAGAGGGGGACAGCAGCGGCGGCCCACTCTCCCCTGTCGGGTTCCTCTCCTCTTTCTCTCGCCGTGTTGCCGCCGGCGGCGGCGCGCGGGAGGGGCGGGTGGGTAGGGGATGGACGACGCCGGCGAGATACACGCGTTCGGGCGCAGCCTGCGGCGGGAGAGCTCGGTGTGGTCGCGCGGCGGGGACGACCTGTTCTCGCGGTCGCAGTCGTCGCGGGACGAGGACGACGAGGAGGCGCTGCGATGGGCGGCGCTGGAGAAGCTGCCCACCTACGACCGCGCGCGCACGGCGGTGCTGGCCATGCCGGAGGGGGAGCTCAAGGAGGTGAACGTCCACAAGCTGGGCGCGCAGGAGAAGCACGCGCTGCTGCAGCGCATCGCCTGGGTCGGCGACGACCACGAGCGCTTCCTCTCCAAGTTCAAGGACCGCGTCGACCGGTACGCCTACTCCAAGTTCAAGAGCATCGCCGGCGCCGGCGACGGCAGCTAACATTCTCGGCTTGTGGTGGTGATGCAGGGTGGGGATCCAGCTGCCGACGATCGAGGTGAGGTACGAGAACCTCAACGTGGAGGCGGAGACGTACGTGGGGAGCAGGGGCCTGCCCACCATCCTCAACACCTACGCCAATGTGCTGGAGGTACGTCGTCAATCAAACACAACAGGTCTCTCAAGCAGCACCACTTGCCTTTTTTTTCTACATGCCGAGCCTGCGGTGAGAGTAGAATAGAGAACACAACAGACTGACGTTGACTGGTTTCCGATAAAGATTGGCAGACTTGGCTACCCATTTTCTCTATCCAATCTCCTTCTAATCTGGTATAAACGTCAATTAAACAAGAGCAATATTACCACCAGAAAGGCCACTGAGCTGTCAATGGCAAGTGGCACTAGCCACTAGGCCTCGCATGTCATCATCATCACACTGGGTGATATTTTATTCATCTTTGCGACGGTACTGACGGCTCACAGACCGTTGCTCAGAAATACTATTTGTTGTTCCCAGAAGCAAACAAAAGTCGGAAGCATAAGAGGGGCTGTACAAACCCATAAGCCATGTTAAGCAGTGACATGCCTAACTGCCACAACATTTTGAACCCATGCAAAGACAGCGGGGTGTTTGGTCCCAGCCACACTTTGTCAAGCCAAAACTTGGCAACCACAGTTTTGTTGGCATGTGTTTGGTTTTTGCCATAGTTTGGCTTGCCACACTTTATTGTCCTGTGGCCCATTTGTCATAGAGTCATTTTTTTTGCCAACTTTTGCCAAAGTTTGGCGTTCGTTTTTCCAGCCACACTTTATGGCTTGGCAAAATTAGTCGCCAACCAAACGGACCCAACAATAATCCTCAAGATTTTGAAAACAAACAACAATCTCTATTCGGAGTCGGTAAGGAGACTGTCTCGGATAAGCAGTGAAGTTTGCTCACTGAAGCTCTGAATGTCAGGATAACTGCAAATCCAGCAGACTGGTCTACTACGCAGCTTCAGTGCTGGGAGTTACTTGCATAACATATGCGTGCAGGACTTCTTTGCATTCATTCACCTTAATTTTAGTACTTGCATAACATGCGTACTTACATGGTGGTGGTGATCGTCTTCAAACAGGGCCTGGCAAACGCTCTGCACCTAACAACAAACAGGAAGCAGAAAATATCAATCCTTCACAATGTCAGTGGAATCATCAAGCCTCACAGGTAAATTCAAGACATGCTTTCCCTTGGCAAATCATCCCCATTGGATTCTACCTTACCCCATTCCATTCTCAGGATGACCTTGCTTTTGGGTCCCCCCGGCGCAGGAAAAACCTCGCTGCTCTTGGCCTTGGCCGGAACTCTGCCTCCGAGTCTTAAGGTGCATCGTTTTTTCTTTTGGTTGTTCTCTTCTTCATCATGGTACTTCATTTGTTCTCAGTACACCATGATTGTAACTTGCTAGTACTGACATGAGAAAACATTGCAACCACAAAAGATGTCAGGGGACATAATTTACAATGGGCATACCATGGATGAGTTTGTGCCACGGAGATCGGCTGCCTATGTTAGCCAACATGATCTGCATATGGCAGAACTGACTGTCCGTGAGACAGTCAACTTCTCTGCAAAATGTCAAGGAATTGGTCACCGCTTCGGTAAGAACAAGGAAAATGGAGACTTCAAAACTCATCACAGTAGCACATTGCATTGAGTAACCTGAATTCCGTACGACATGACCAGACCTGCTAATGGAACTATCGAGGAGAGAAAAGGAAGAAAATATCAAACCAGATCCAGAAATAGATATCTACTTGAAGGTACTACAGTCATTACATTTTAAATCATAGTTCACCGCTTTCAGTGGTTGACACTTGACAGGATGTTTCGATAAAAAAATTGATGCATATCAATCGTTGATTTTTCTTATCTAGGCTGCTGCAACAGGAGAGCAGAAAGCTGAGGTGGTCACGAATCACATACTAAAGGTGCATGCGATTCACCTACTTATTTATAGCTCAGTTGTAATTTAGATAGAATTACACAGTTGTAACAAGAATGCTACCAATTTCCTTTCTTTAAGTTCACAGAAAGGTCTAGAGAATGAAAAAAATGATTATTTATTTTCATTTTTTTGAATTACCGAAGGTCTTGGGATTGGATATCTGTGCTGATACAATGGTAGGCAATAATATGTTGAGAGGCATATCAGGAGGGCAAAAAAAGAGAGTAACTACAGGTAAATATAGCATACGAGTAAGAAACCTACCAGATGCTTATGTGTTATATGGAACTAAACTACTTCATACTCCTACACAATCCAACTCATCCATTCTCTGACATCGTTGTGCAGCTGAGATGCTTGTCACACCAGGACGAGCCCTTTTCATGGATGAGATATCAACTGGACTTGACAGCTCAACAACCTTCCAGATTGTGAACTCCATCCGACAAACAATCCACATTATTGGTGGAACAGCAGTCATTGCCTTGCTACAACCTGCACCAGAGACATATGAATTGTTTGATGATATAATTCTCCTCTCAGACGGTCAGGTTGTCTACAACGGCCCTCGAGAACATGTGCTCGAGTTCTTTGCATCAATGGGATTCAAATGTCCTGAGCGAAAAGGCGTAGCTGACTTCTTGCAAGAAGTGAGTGTCATCAATGTTTGTATGAAGCTTTCTCTAATTATGGATTTATTTTACTGCGAAATACCTTCAAAATACAAAACGTTAAATTTCTAGGGAATTTAATAAATGCAAAGTGTGCTCATAAGTGGAACAAATGGAGCGACATATTTTATACAGTTTGCATCTTGGGCAAAATATGGCAAGCTGCAAAAATTGATAGTTGTAGAAAAATCTTTCATAAGTTGGGAATTTTTTCACCCCAAAATAACTTGGGATTTTCTTAATACCAGGATCATAATTGGCTACGATGTTTAAGTGTGACTGACTATAACTGGAAATTTGATAGGTTACATCAAGAAAAGATCAAGGACAATACTGGATAAACAGTGATGAGACATACCGATATGTTCCTGTTAAGGAGTTCGCGGAGGCATTTCAAGCTTTCCATGTTGGTCAAGCTATAAAGAGTGAGTTAGCATCGCCGTTTGACAAGAATGGAAGTCATCCTGCAGCTCTGAAAACATCACAATACGGTGCCAGCATGAAGGAACTACTCAAAGCTAATATCAACAGAGAGATACTGCTCATGAAAAGAAACTCATTTGTGTATATATTCAAGGCAACTCAGGTGATGGTTCGTCAAGGCAAAATCTACAAAAAGTTCAACACTAACTGATTGTGTTGTCATTCCTAGATAAGTATACAAGAACATAACACACATTATCTTATTATTTCTCTTTATTCTTCAGTTGACAATCATGGCGATCATCGCAATGACCGTCTTTCTGCGCATCAATATGCATCATGACTCGGTGACAGATGGAGGGATATACATGGGCGCTCTCTTCTTTGGGATCTTGATGATCATGTTCAATGGTTTAGCAGAAGTAGGTCTAACTATTGCAAAGCTCCCTGTTTTTTTCAAGCAACGGAATCTTCTCTTCTTTCCAGCATGGACATACACGTTGCCGTCATGGCTCATTAAGACCCCCCTCTCCTTGCTCAATGTAACGATTTGGGTCGGCATAACATACTATGGCATTGGATTTGATCCCAATGTACAGAGGTAAGGGGGTAATTCTAACATCCATAACCTTTTTTAATGTACTGCAGAAGCTAACGAAAACAATGCAATGCTACAGATTTTTTAGACAGTTCCTGCTGCTCTTTTTAATGAACGAGGCATCGTCTGGACTCTTCCGCTTCATTGCTGGTCTTGCAAGGCATCAGGTTGTTGCAAGCACCCTCGGTTCCTTCTGCATACTGATTTTCATGCTCACCGGTGGATTCGTCCTGGCAAGAGGTACGCAAAAGTAGCTAAGCTAAAGTCCAAAACTGATTTTGAAGTGTCCAGCTAAGAGCACCTGCACTAAATTTCCTGAGTTCGGTTACTTTTTCCCCATTGGATATGGTATCTGTGAATCATAGATTAAGACATTCCTTTGATTTAACAGAGAATGTAAAGAAATGGTGGATATGGGGGTACTGGATATCGCCCTTGATGTATGCCCAAAATGCACTATCGGTGAATGAGTTCCTAGGTCACAGCTGGAACAAGGTAAATAGACTTTTGTGAAAAAAGGATAAACATCATCTTTCTGAATATGTCTGGCTAAAGCATATTGTTACTGCTATCCTACAGACAATCCCCGGTTTCAAGGAACCACTTGGAAACCTAGTTCTGAAATCTCGAGGGGTTTTTCCTGATACGAAGTGGTACTGGATTGGTGCTGGTGCCTTGCTCGGATATGTGCTGCTATTTAATATCCTTTATACCGTCTGCCTCACATTCCTTGACCGTGAGTCAGAAATAACTCGTATTTAGAATGCAAATAGGCAGCTAATTTTGCAATTTTCCAAACAATGCTGTAAATTCTAATCTCATATATTCTCCTATCTGCAGCATTTGACAGCAACCAGCCAACAGTATCTGAAGAAACATTGAAGATAAAACAAGCTAATCTCACTGGTGAAGTTGTAGAAGCATCATCAAGAGGACGGGTTAACAACAGTACAATAGCATCAAGAGGTACTTACAGATTCCATATCCATCGATTTGAGAAAGATATAACATAATTGCTAAGTGGCAAAGCTCAATAAATTTGACTTCCCAGCCTGATAGTTGAGGTATAATTTAAAATTACCACTTGTATATGTCTACCAGATACTGAGGATGGGAGCAATGATGAATCAACTTCCAATCATGCAACAGTGAATTCTAGTCCAGGCAAGAAAGGAATGGTCCTCCCTTTTGTACCTCTCTCCATCACATTCGATGATATAAAATACAGTGTAGACATGCCACAGGTATTTTCTTTATGAAGATTCTATGAAATGCAGATATGTGCAATGTATGGAACATAAATGAGTGAAAATATCATGCGTAATTCCTTTATCCAACAAAAATTGTAGGAAATTAAAGCACAAGGCGTGGCAGAGAGCCGGTTGGAACTACTGAAGGGTATCAGTGGTTCATTTAGGCCAGGAGTACTTACAGCTCTTATGGGTGTTAGTGGTGCCGGTAAGACAACGCTGATGGATGTGTTGGCTGGACGGAAGACCAGTGGATACATAGAGGGAAACATTACAATCTCTGGCTATCCAAAGAAGCAAGAAACTTTTGCTCGTGTATCGGGATACTGTGAGCAGAATGACATTCATTCACCAAATGTGACCGTCTACGAGTCTCTCGCATTCTCTTCATGGCTCCGATTACCTGCCAATGTTGATTCCTCAACAAGAAAGGTTTGCAAAGAACAATTTGCTTTTTAAAAATGGTCTCATAGTATACAAAATTGTATGAAACATGATTAAGTCAGAAAACTAATAATATTGTCAACTGATGACGTTGCGAAATATTTTTGGCAACTGATCTTAAATGTCGCCTGATATAAAATATGGAATTGATAACTGTATAATTCAAATCCACCGAAATGATTCAGACATATATTTTGGCATGACTGTTGATCACATTTATGTACTAGTCATATCTTGGCAAGGGCGACAATACCTGCTGAGCGTTCTAACACATGAATCCTGGTCTGCAGATGTTCATTGATGAGGTTATGGAATTAGTGGAACTCTCCCCCTTAAAAGATGCATTGGTTGGATTACCTGGTGTGAGTGGATTGTCGACTGAGCAGAGGAAAAGGCTAACAATAGCAGTGGAGCTGGTTGCTAACCCTTCTATCATTTTCATGGACGAACCAACATCTGGACTTGATGCACGGGCAGCAGCCATTGTCATGAGGGCAATAAGGAATACTGTAGATACAGGAAGGACAGTTGTTTGCACCATTCATCAACCAAGCATCGACATATTTGAGTCTTTTGATGAGGTACTAAATGCAGTGCCTACATCTAGTAGTAAATAAAGAAAAGAAAAGTAAAGCAACACACAGACAGTTCATACTGTTTATGAACCCTTTTAATACCTGATGGTCCTATGTGTCTTTGCAGCTCTTCCTGATGAAACGAGGAGGTGAAGAGATTTATGTAGGTCCACTAGGCCGGCACTCATGTGAATTGATCGGATATTTTGAGGTGACGAAAGAGAACATAAATTAGTGCATGTTTACGTATGCAGTCTCACAGCGAACAAAAATGTTACTGAATTGTTTTGCTTTGGTTCTACACAGGCTATTGAAGATGTCAGAAAGATTAAAGACGGTTACAATCCTTCAACATGGATGCTGGAAGAGACTAGTGCAACACAAGAACAGGTTACTGGGATTAACTTCAGTCAAGTATACAAGAATTCTGAACTATATCGGTAAGCTTCTTGTTCCCTTACTTCATGATTTAACAATTAATGAATGAAAGACTGAAAATGTTGATTTAAGTTATGAAATCTTATATTTCGAAACAGAGCAAAAAACAATATTTTCTTTGGTATTTTTAAACTATTATTTTAGAGGGAGATCTCTAAACTACAAAACACCAGAATATTTTCGAACAAATATGCATTACAAACAACATTGAAATCATATATGACCCATTTTAAAAGCATGACAATACTAGTATTATGCCAATTTAATCTTCTGCAACTGAAGTTTCAATACCTCTGAGAAAGACATTTGACAAAATAGTGTCTAAATGTGCACTAATATTGTCGGTTTTGATGCATTTCAGGAGGAACAAAAATCTAATAAAGGAGCTAAGCACACCTCCTGAAGGTTCAAGCGACCTATCCTTTCCAACCCAATACTCACAAACTTTCCTCACACAGTGTTTCGCTTGCCTGTGGAAGCAAAGCCTCTCATACTGGAGAAACCCTCCATATACTGCTGTCAAGTACTTCTATACTACAGTAATCGCACTGTTGTTTGGGACAATGTTCTGGGGTATTGGCAAAAAAAGGTAAGATAATATGTAATAAAATAAAGTAAAAAATTAGTGTACATGATATTTTTGTTGAGACTATATATGGTTCTTACCTTAAAAATTCACTAGAAACATTTTACTCTTACAGACACAGTCAACAGGACTTGTTCAACGCCATGGGTTCCATGTATTCCTCAGTTTTGTTCATGGGGGTGCAGAACTCGGCCTCAGTTCAGCCAGTTGTGGCTGTTGAGCGCACAGTCTTTTACAGGGAAAGAGCAGCTCACATGTACTCACCTTTGCCATATGCGTTGGGACAGGTAAAGTTTCTTTGCATTAACTTCTGTCTGTAGTTATTTTATATGCCAAGTAAAAACAAGACTAAGGAGTTCAATAAACAAAAGGCATTGCATTCTCATGTGAAGCATAACAAACAGATGCAAGCATGTACATACAAGGCTTGATAAAAGGTTCCAGATAATATTGAATTACAGTTAATATGGTACAAATAGTTTCACAAATACTTAACTAAGTGAAAAGCAACAGTAAAACAATAAGAACTAACATCCTCCCCTTTCCAGGTTGCAATTGAACTTCCATACATCTTTGTTCAGTCCTTAATATATGGTGTGCTAGTATATGCTATGATTGGGTTCGAGTGGACAGTTGTCAAATTCTTTTGGTACCTGTTCTTCATGTACTTCACTCTAGCTTACTTCACATTTTACGGAATGATGTCGGTGGGCCTGACTCCAAACTACAATGTTGCCTCTGTTGCTTCGACGGCATTCTATGCTCTTTGGAACCTTTTCTCGGGATTTATTACACCAAGAACTGTAAGTACACTATTTGCTCTCAGTATTTTAACCTCCAATACTTCCACCTTTTTAACAAATAACCTATTTTTTTCTCCTTCTTTTCCTAATATTATGCAAGCTGTTATTCAGAAAGTAATACGTATTATGTGAACTGACTACTTTCCTCTACAGAGAATCCCAATATGGTGGAGATGGTACTACTGGCTCAGCCCTATAGCATGGACACTCAATGGTCTGGTCACTTCACAGTTTGGAGACGTAACCGAAAAGTTTGATAATGGCGTGCGGGTATCTGATTTTGTAGAAAGCTATTTTGGGTACCATCATGACTTCCTGTGGGTAGTCGCTGTGGTGGTCGTCTCATTCGCTCTCCTCTTTGCTTTCCTCTTCGGACTCTCAATCAAGCTGTTCAACTTCCAGAAGAGATAAGTGATCAAGGAAGAACATATCCGAGTTTGATCAGCGCTCGCTACACAGAGACAACACAATAGGACCAGGTCCTTGTAATTCCATTGGAGTAAATGTGAATACTAGCATAGTGGCATTGGCATAGCATATATTTTGGGAGCACGGTGCCCAAAACGAATGTATAGTGACAGTGCACATTGTGCCCAGTGCCCTAGGAGTTCAGTTTTGCAAGTTGTATAAATCAAGTGATTTGCCACACCAATCAATTTGCTCTAAAACCACAAAACAAAACGGTGGCATGCTGTACTCGAAATTTGACCAAACGAACTGATACGGATGCCGAAATTCGCACAAGCTGTCAGAAATCGTGGGGGGAAACCACACACGGATTTAATTTATGAACCTTCCGAATAACCGATCGCACTGAAATGCGGGCACCAATTGGACTATATATATAAGAACTCGATCCACGCGGAGGGCAAAACCGCGCCCGCTATTTCTCAGCGCAGATGGTGCGCAAGGCGTCGCGAAGAGGCGAAACCTACGAGACAGAACAGAGCGGGCGGACAGAGGAAAGGGCAACTCACCAGCATGAAGAGGCGATGGACGGACGCCATGGAGCCCCGGCGGTGCTCGACGGAATGCCCATGAGAAAAGGAGATTTCTCGCGTTCCGAACATACCTGGCGAAACGGGCCGGGCCGGACCAGCGGCACGCCACGCCGCGGCCCGGCCCGGCACGAACTAAACGGGCCGTGTCAGGCCCGCGGCCCGCTTTGGGCCGTGCCTGGTCCGCCACCCCCAGCACGCGGGGCGGCACGGCACGGCCCGATTATTATTTTTTTATACGGTCCAATAAGTAAAAAATAGACTAAAAACACTCAATGCGTCAAATAGTAGGCATATTAGCGGGCCTGGCGTCCCGACGGGCCGGCCCGATTAGTAAACGGGCCGTACCTGGGCCGGCACTCCGGGCACGCAGGCCGGCACGACACGGCCCGGTTAGTAATCGTGTCGTGGCAGGCCGGGCCATGCCGGGCACGATTACCAGCGGGCCGTGTCGGGCCGACCCGTTTGGCCAGGTATGGTTCCGAAGGCTTGCCGATCTAGTGCGGCCGGCCCTGCCCAACGTCAAACCTCGGCCCATTCGTTATAGTGCTTCTTGGCCAGACATTAGATCAACCGGATGGTTAGCACTACAGCCCACATACAACTTTGAATCCCCTCAACAACAACAAAAAAACTACAAGTTTGAATTTAGTTCTAAAAAAAGTTTGAAGTACAACTACTGTATTGTTCAAACTATTTGTTGAATCTTATTTGAGGGAAAATAATAATTTATAAAGCAGTTGTTAGGCAGGTCGACACGTTAGCCCGTGTGCCCAGCCCGTGATGGGCCTGACTCGAGACGTATATAATCGGCCCGTGTCGACATGTGGCCTGTCTAGGCCTGGGTCATGAGGCTGGCAAACGAGACGAAACGACATGACCTCTTTAGATTTTTTAACATTGTTACGCCACCCAATAGGTTGAATATATGTCAAAAACAACCCAATAGTAGAATCCTATGCAGGCCAACGAGCTAAACATACTATCGGGCCAGCCCATTTACTAAGCGGATCGTGTCTGAGCTAGGTATGTAGCACCTGGACCGATATGACATGCCCCGTGTAGTAACGTGTTGTGGTGGATCATGTCGTGCCTGACACGCTTTAGCCCAGGCTAGGTTGGGCCGTGTCGTGGTGGCCCATCTGACCGGGTCTAGTCATAATCAAGGTTTAAAGCAAAGCTTTTTTCCTCTTTGAGAGGAAAAATGGAGTTTTGTTCTCAAGTAATGCAGAGATGAAGGAGATCAAAGATGCAGTTTATTCACAAGTTTAAAGAATTATAGTTTGAGGCCCATGACTTGTAAGTCTCTTCGATATTGCTTGTCTTTCTATAGTTTAAAGGTCCAACCTAACCACTTGTAAGCCCAAACCAACATATGTTCACATGAAATAGATAGCCCAGTTCATCCTTCAGTTTTTTTACAGATTCGTCATGCCACTGATGAGAACTATGTCAAATATGCCAATATAACCAAAAGTCTCACCTGGTTTCTGATTTCCGTACATTAATCGGATAATTTTCTTCTATCTTTTTAATAAACCGAGCCGTAAAAACCGCTTTAAAAAAACAAGCTGGTCGAACGTCACTATACATGCCTCCAAAACCGTGTCACGATTGGCTGGATGTGCATGATCCTTGACGTAGGAACGGTGGAGCACCGCTGGCACTACTGACGCAACAAGCAGCATCCAGAAGGGCAACGTGTCGGGCGTTGTTCTCAATCCTCTACGCCATGACGTACCTCAATCAACACAATAATTTGTCCCGCCGGTCGCAATCAAATAATTATCGGCGTGTAGCAGCAGAAGAGAGAGAGCAGCTCACTTGGCCTGAAATAAACGCGGGAGTGGGCTCGAAAACCTCTTCCGAAAATCGAGCCCAAAAAAGGGGACGTGCAAGCCAGGCAGCGGCGCGCAGCATGCCTCGCTTTTGTGGCCCCCGAACAGTGTAATACAGGGTGTGATAAAAAAAATACGATTTCGCCGCTGATGCGTTGCTATTGAGTTGAATGTACCGATTTGGACGTCTCAACAAACGCAGTCGATCGATAAAGGCTGGCACGAAACCTCGCTAACCTGCCGACGATGGCTTGCTGAATGGTGAGGGCAAAGAGAAAGCGCCTTTCTGTATCCCTCAGAGGGGAAAGCAGGAAATGCGCCGCACGGTTGCTTCAGAAAATCACATACTTTAACACTATGTTCAAAATTCAGACTGATCTCGACTATATATAAGCATGAAGTGCGGGGGTAATCTTCACCAAACTAATTGGCAAAGAGCAACAGGACATCCATGTGTACAATAATTACCTTCAAAATTACGCATTCTTGTGGTCTGTATGCTTGACAACAGGTGCATAATCTATAATTAAGAACAAACACTAATCACAAGCTTTCCTACGGGCTTTACATAGCTACAAAAAACTCGAAAGAACACCTCATCAATTAACGAAAACACTGCGTGCCAACTAATTAACATATCATGGTTAACACCTAACAAGCAGACGGAGTACCCTACGCCGCCCGAAGAAGAATCGCCAAACACAGTTGGAGCAGCAGGGTGACCATGCACGTCGTCCTCCGGTGCGCCGCCGTTGGCGAGGACGCCGACGCGGTCGATCCCGTGATCGGGTTGTCGTGCTGGTAGTACCACGGGAACCACGGCAGGACCGGGTTCGGCGGCGGAGGAGCCGGCCCGGCCGGGACGGCGCTGTACGGCGGGGCGAGGAACCCCGGCATGGCCCCGGGCGGGGTCAGCTGGAAGCCCCCTGGCGGAGGTGGCGGGTAGCTGCCGCCGAAGCCGTCGCCGCCACCGCCACCTGTTCCCGTTCCTGTTCCTGCTGGTGGCGGTGGCGGGTAGCTGTTGATGATCCCTCCTGAGGTTGGTGGCGGGAGGCACGGGTACGGGCAGTCGGCCGGCGTGTCCGCCACCGCCATGGTGGCGAGCATGGTGATCACGGCGACGAAGACGGTGATCACGACTGATCTAGGCATGGTTGCGTACGTGTGTGTCTGGACTCTGGAGTCTGCAAGAGAAGGATCGAGAGGTGAAGAGGGAGCGCACTGAATATTTGATAGTTGGTGCGCCGCTCTGCTCACACCCCTTTTGGAGCTTTGGTTTACCGCGACATCTGGTACTACTAAACAAGCTGCTGGTGTGTCTGACGAGCGTCAATCATTCACTTGCTGCTACGGGGGACATACCGTAAGCGCGAGGGAGAAAATGTGACCAATGGCGCGGTGCAGTGGTTGAGCCCAGATGGCTTTGCCTAAACGGGCTGCTGCCTGCTGGTGAGCTTGATGAGGTGAGATTGGTATGACCCCACAGCGGGCGTGAGAGAGAACGTTCCTATGTGCACATATGTATCCCTCAAAAAAATAAAATTGTGCACATATGTGTGAGCGTGTGCATATGTATTGTGTTTAAAAATATATATTTTTTAGCATCAATTTTTTTTACATAAAAACATAAAGTAAAAGAGTAATGGTTACCTCACGCCCTCATGACCCCTTGGTCGTCGCCCTTGCCTTCCCGAGCGTCTTCGCCGTTTGGATCCTCGCCGTCGACGGAAATCTCCACCGTCATCGCCGCCATAGTCGAACCATCACCGAGTTAGGGTATGTATTCAATCTCCTCACGTGTTCAACGTCCGATTCTAGCGCATTAGGATGTTTTCGTCTATATTCAACAGCGTGCAATCTTTCTATCCCACAAGAATCATCCATAGATTAGAAAAATGAGGAAATTCTAGATCTGAACTCCCGCAACATGCATCTCGGTGACACCGAGTTGATAGAATCGGTTCCACCGATTCAGTTTTTAGGGTTTTTGAGAACCACTTCGGTGAGACCGAGTAATCATTTTCGGTTACACCGAAAAGGCTGCCCAAGTTTCTGTTAAGCAAGCGGTCAGTCTCGGTGACTCCGAAAACTTCAACCCGGTGCTACCGAAATATATTTTGCAATAGTTCATACCCAAAGTTTTTTAGTTTAAATTTTAAAAATGTCTATGTTTTTGTGATGCTCAACCTTTCTGATATTCTATACTCCACTCATAGGGACAATAGGTCAGCTTCAGGTGATAGTCAGAATGACTTCAGGGAGCCTAACATTGATGCAAATCCAGGCACTAGTCTTGAGCCCAGCTCATCTTTAGAAGATCCAGGCACACCTAGCTCTCACAGTTTGCCCAAGGCTGCAACTAGAGCTAGTAGAAAATTGAACTCAGATTAAGAGAACTCTGATTTTGTACCAGATGAGGTTCTTGCCAAGCAAAGGCAAGACAAAGCAGACAGAGCTGCCAAGAAGTCTGCATCTGAGGCCACCTCATCTAGGAGGCCTGTCAGGAAGGAGTATGCCAACACAGAGGCTATGAGAGCACCAGAGAGTGCTAGGGCTTCCATATCAATAGAGCCAACCAGAAGCTCTATGCCCAAGAAGCCACTTGACAAGAAGATAAGCGGGAAGAGGATAGTGCATGTTGTTGGAAGTCTAACTTCAATGTATGAATATCCAGCAGATGCCGGGGGAGAGGAAGAGCCAGCTACCTAGGCTCCTTCAAAGAAGAAGAATAAGCTGCTTGCTGATGCCATGATCAGTCAGGCCCCATCCAAAAGCAAGGCAGCTCATGCCAATGAGTCCACAACTCCTAAGCCCAATAGGACTACTAAGGATGTTCCAGCTGCAGCCAAGAACAAGGGATCCTCCTCTAGAGCTGCTGCTGAAGCTGAGGATATGCCAGTTCCGAGGAAGATACGACCTCACCTTCGACAACACAATGACAACTATGCTCTTGCTGAGGATATGAAGAAGAGGAAGGATTCAGGACTAAGGAATGGAGAGCTATAGACCCTTATTCTCAAAGGAGAAAGGCTGTTGTAGACTACATATTCTACACCAAGGAGCAGCAGGATTTCTACGAGACTGTTCTGCTAGACAAGAGCACAGCTGTAAGTGACATGAGATATGTAGACTGGGGTTACATTAAGGACAATGATGACTACTTCCCCCGTGTGCAAGAAAACTTCAAGAAAATTGATATTGATGCATCTGTTGGTAGGCAGATGACCACCTGGAATGATGAGATGATCATGTAGTTCTATTCCACTACTCACTTCTATCCAGATGGCATGATAGTATGGATGACTGAGGGTACAAGGTATGAATCTACAGTGGAAGAGTGGGCTACCATCTTAGGAGCTCCACAAGTATAGGATGGTGACTTGGATGTGTACATAGAGGCCAAGATGAATCATAATTCCATGGCTAAGATGTACAAGGAGATCCCTGCTGACTATGTGCATTCACATAAGTTTGGCTTAGTGTACTATCTGCAGGCAGGCTTGCCAACCACCAACACCATCTTGAGGTACACTTTGATGCCCAAGTCAGGAGATGACAAGATGATCAGAGGTTTCTCCATCAACATGCTGCATCACATTGACCTTCACACCAAATTCAGGGTCATGGATTTGATATTAGAGACTTTGAAGAGGACATTTGTTGACCAAAAGAGGTCATGTGGATATGCTCCATACATTCAGATGCTTATCAACTCCAAGCTTGAAAAGAATGTATATGCACTTGATCGACCCCATATGCCTCTCCAGCCTGAGTTTGAGGACAATGTTATGGTGATGGACCCAAATCATCCCACTTCTTCTATTGCACAGGCAAGAGCTAAGGCAGCTAGAGCCACTAGTGCTCCAATGCCAAGGACGAGGAACGAGTAGATGAACCTTATTCTTAGCTCAATCCAAGGCATACAGAATTAGAAAACTGAGATTCTGAAGAACCAAAAGAGCCTAGAAAGGATTGTTGAAGACAAGTTTCATACTTTGAACAACAAGGTTGATGGGTCGACAAAGACAGTTGATGAGATCAAGAAGGAGGTGGACTCGGTACCCCTTCCTCACACCCCAGAGGATGATGATGATGATGAAGGTCACGCTCTCCAGCCTAGCACACAGTTCAAGACACAAGCCAGGTCTATGTCAGTGCCAGCTTGAGAGATGAGACCATCTACATCAGCTCCTGTTGCAGCTCCTTCAGTCGCACCAGCTCCATCAGCACCTCCAGTGTCGTCTACTCCAAACCCTTCCATGACATCTGCAGAAGTCTTCACAGATGCGGTTCTTTCGACTCCTACATCAACAACTGGAGGAGATCAGCCCCATAGAGAAGATTAGTCCTATACCTTTGAACTTTTTGGTAACTTATTGCCAAAGGGGGAGAAGTTGTATAGATCACAGGGATGAGAGAGAGAGAGTTGCTTTTTATCGCTCTCCAAAACTTTAAAATCTTTTGGTTGATCGTTTGTGTTTGATCGTTGCTACTACGTCTTATCTTTTGAAATACTTATGAGATGATCCTTCACTTCTTGCTTGATGTGTTGTGCTATGTTGTTCATTCATATTATTCTCGCACACCACCAAGCTGTATGTGACATGGAAGAGTGCCCCATGAACCTAATAGATTGTGCATTTGCATTCAAACGCAAATTCAAAATAGTGCACAAATTTAGGGGGAGCTCTTGCTTATCACATACTTCTCAAAGCGATGATTCTATTCATTGATTATATCATATGTCGAAGCTTTGATCTATATGTTTTCATCAATTACCAAAAGGGGGAGACTGAAAGCATATTTGCTCCCTTGGTGGTTTTGGTAATTAATAACAACATATATATCATTGGGCTCACGTTTCCACTAAGCATATTTCAGGAAAAGTCCAATGATGGAATGGCTATAAATTGTGAGGACATATCCCAAGATGCAAGGAATGGATTGGCAAAGCTTCAATCTAGAAGACTCTCTTTTTACTTTGTGAGAAATCCCTTTGAGTCCATAGGAAAGCCAATACTATTAAAAGGGGGTAAGGTAATGTTGGTGAACAAATTTCTCCACGTGGACAAGTGCTAGCCACCAGAAACACCCACAAGCTCTCCCACAAAACACTCTGTCAAAACCCTAATTCATAAAATTGGTGCCACCAAGTTTTTATCCAGCTCTACCAATTTTCTACCCAAGACAGAACCCTAGCCAAACCCTAGCATTTCGGTACAACCGAGACTGCATCGGTGCAACCGAGTTTTGGTGAGCACGGTTCGGGTGACTGGTTTCATAGAATCGGAAATTCCGAGTTTATGTTTGGTCTCACCAAGTTTTGGAAATTTCCCTTGGCCACTCGTTTCGGTACCACCGAGATCTCTATATCGGTCTCACTAAGATTCTGAAAGTTGCCACATTTTGATCAGATCGGTTCAACCGAGTTTTGCTTCGGTTTCACCAAGATGCTCAATAATGTTGTAACGGTTGGATTTTTGGAGATGCCTATATATACCCCTTGACCAAATCCCACTCGCAAGAGAAGCACTCAGAACAGTTTCCCACTTCCCATATCCAAATTTCTGAGAAAGAGAACCACCTACCCTTGTGTTGAGATCAAGATCATCCACTCCAACCATACGGATCTTGATTTCTAGCATCCCCAAATTGCTTCCCACCCTATCAATCTCTTCTACCAAACCAACTCTGTGAGAGAGTGATTGAGTGTTGAGGAGTCTATCATCTTGAAGCACAAGAGCAAGGAGTTCATCATCACTATCAAGCATATTACCTTTTGGAGGGTGGTGCCTCCTAGATTGGTTAGGTGTTCCTTGGGAGCCTCCTACTTTGTGTTGTGGAGTTGACCCAAGAAGTTTGTACGGGCAAGGAGATCGCCTACTTCGTGAAGATCTACCCATAGTGAGGCTAGTCCTTCGTGGACGAAAGCCGTTATGGAATAGTCAAGGTTGCTACTTCGTGGACCCTTATGGGTGGAGCCCCTCATGGACTCTCGCGACCGTTACCCTTAGTGGGTTGAAGACTCCATAAATGTGGATGTACGATAGTGCCACCTATTGGAACCACGGGAAAAATCTTCGTGTCTACAATTGCGTTTGATCTTCTAACCCTTACCTCTATTCCATGTGCTTGTCTTTACTTTCTGCTGCAATACTCTTAGACATGCATGTGTAGGGTGTGCTTGACTTGTTATCATTGCTAAATATGTCCACAACTAAAATTGGGAAAAGGTAGAATTTTTATTTGGTAAAGTAGTCTAATCACCCCCTCTAGACTTACTTTCGATCCTACAACAACGTGACAGCCATCGCTAGCAGATAGGAACAACAAGAACATGTAGGTGCCTGATGTGCCTTAATGGGCGCTAGCACTACATTGAAGGAGAAAGTAGAACCAATATGGTTTTTGGTTACAAACACAACACCCCCTATCCTGAGATTAACTAAGCACTTCTTGATGATGCATTGAATGTGAGTGCTCCCCTGGATGCGGGCAATAGATGGACCAACTTGCATTAAAGGCGTGAATATGTGGAATTGGGCTTCAGGGGGGATGTTGACTCTAATATCTTCAAGTTATATCTCTAATCTAGCTGGCTAGAAAAGGTATCACTTTGCCCAAAGACAAGAAGCAGCTAGAAAGGATGTTGAGAGGGCATTTGGAGCTTGCAAGGCCGTTTTGTTGTTGTTTTTGGACCTGCTAACAATGGGATCTGGAGACCTTGTGGGAGGTGATGACATGTTGTGTGATCATGCACAATATGATCGTCGAGAATGAGCGTGAGAATGTTGCCACAACTCTAGAATTTGAGAACATGGATGATCCTATCGAACTTCCAGACCAGAATCCAGACACATTTGAAGAGTTTATTGAAATGCATCAACAAATTCCGCATCGATCGACCCACGAGCAACTGAAGGAAATTTTGATTGAGCATTAGTGAGCGGTTGAAGGGGACAACAATGTTGAAATGTAAAACTTGCATTTAAAAAAAATATGAACTAGTGTTGCATGTGGCTATTTGAACGTTTGTACCAAATGCACGTGACTCTTTGAACGTCTAAACTATATGTATGCGACTATTTGAACGTGCGGGCTATATGGACGCGGGAGAATATTTGTGGGTTGTCGTTGGAGATGCCCTAATAGATGCGTTCTTACTATGTGATTCATCTTAACATGCAACATATCCACATCATCAAGTAGGTCAATCCTGTAATAACACTTTCCTACTAACTCTTCATGTGTATAGATAGCAACAGATAAACTAACCCGTGTCGCTCTCGCCTGGGTGACACGGGGGCGACTCCCGCAACTCGTCAGCCTCTTCTACTCCCTCTACAGCATCACCGAATGAAGCCACCGGACGAAGCCCACGTGGCCTACGGTGGCGGCGGGGGCCCTTCTCGTGGTTGCGGCAGTAGTTCCCGATGGGGTTCAAAAGTGCTCCGTGCCCCACATTGGTGTTGCAGCCTTCATACGGCATGCGATGGTGATGCTCGGCCGGTGGTGGTGGGGTGCGGCGGTAGGGTTTGGTTGTGCGCCGGTTAACTACTCCATTGGTGATGGATGGAGTGATGAGGATCCCTTGCCCCACGTGTGTGTGTTGTGACCCAGATCTAAAGGAGGTCATGAGGCTAGACAAAGGGGTTGTGCGGGCTGTGGGTGTTGAGGGTCAGCAAGGGCCATTGTTTGGGCGATGGTGGTTGGGGCAGTGCTCTAGGGTGACTGCATGCGGGCCAATTTTTGGCCATATCCGCTCGGACCTGCATGGTGGCGGTGGACAAAGGCGCATCAGCAGCAGGCCGTTGGCAGTAGTGGTGGGGCAAGCAGGGAGAGAACTTCCTCTCGGGAGGTCAGGAGAGAGCCGTTGTCTTTTAGATCCAATCGGGAGAGAGCCTCCGTCGCCGTCGACGAATTTTGGTACCCTCACCTTTGGCTACCATCTTAGCGTTGAGAGGTGGGGGGACCTCGGATCTTCGAAGCATCTATGTTCTTCGTTAACGTCAAGTGATCATTACAGTTTTGCGGGAATAATTTTCCTCTCGTTCTTCTGGCGGTGCCATGAGGTTAGCGACTTTTCTATCCTCGTAGATCCGATTATTTGGATCTGATGAGTTTATGTTGATGTGTGAAGCTTATTTCATTGGTTTGATTCTTTGTGAAGATGACATCTTTCATGAACACCATGGTGAAGATATAGTGATTCGACGACCTACACTTCTAGGGGATCATCCCCATCCCAAATACATTCATCAATCAAGGCTTCCCATCTTTTTGGATGGGCGGCTCAAGGCGCTTTGAAAAAAAATTATTGGTAATGATCGTGCTGGTGAAAGAGTGACATCATCGTTGCTCCAGTCCAATTGCAGCCTCTTTACCAAAATCTTTGGAGTATATCTTCGAGCAGAGATTGATACGCGAGGAAGATATTTTCAAGAGATTTCATTGTAATTCTTAGTCATAGGAGTTACTTTGTATTTTCTTGGATTTTAGATCCAAATCAATGTACCTATAATTGTTATGAATATGAATAAAGTTACAGGTGTTTCTAAACAAAGCGATGGGGCAAGCTTGATCTATTCTTGCATGGACCTGGCAGGGCCCAATATGACACCCTGTTGGTTCCTGTGTGTGGAAACGGTTGTCTACGGCTCTGCCTGCATCCCTTGGACGCTGGGGTGGCGGACCCGAACATGGAGGTGACGGCCTCCTCCTGTCGTCGAAGGTGGGCAGCAAGATATGGTGGATCCTAGGATCTCATGTCTCGTAGAATAATCATCCAGGCGGTGGCCCTAGTGGTCTTCGTGTGAAGTCACCGTTCTACCTATGGTTGGTCCTCTTTGATCTGGCCATGGATGAGTTTTGGACTTCTCCTTCGAAGGAAAAAAGGAATGGCGCATATGGCGTTCTTTGGACACCTTGATTGGATAGGGGTCAGTCGTGTGCACCCGCAACATTAGCATAACCAGCTTCACAGGGGCATGGCGAAACTCAATTTTTGTTGACAACTTGGGGCATCTCTGTACCAAGATTTGCAAGGCATCAACACATGCAGAGAATGCCATGGTGTGATTGGAGTACCTACAAGTGGCGAATGCGGGGTCTTGGATGCGATGAAGACTTTACTTCGTAGCAGTTGTTCAGACTTGGCTTGCGGGATATGTTTCCATCCATACCAAACACGACTTCCCTTGAGTCTTGTGGTACATGACTCGCAATAGTATCCTCCTCAAGTGGGGACGACCATATTAGAGAAACTTTTTGTTGGTGGTGCTCCTCTTAGTACCGAGTCATGATTTCCAGGGTGAAAACTCAAGTTCTGAACTTTATTGGTTGTGCCTGGTGGTGGCCTTGCTGAAGGCATTGCTCTTTTTGGGAACATGGTCTTTTTCAGGGTGAAAACCTAATATCTTTTGATCGGGCAACGACAACACTGTGTTGCCCCCAATTTGACCGTACGCTAATCATACACACAAATGCGTACGACCAAGATCAGGGACTCACTAATCAATATCACAACACAACTCTAGACACAAATTAAAGTCATACATCTTCATATTACAAGCCAGGGGCCTCGAGGGATCGAATACATAAGCTCGACATAAACACGAGTCAGCGGAAGCAAATAATATATGAGTACAAACATAAGTTAAACAAGTTTTGCCTTAAGAAGTCTAGCAAAAACATGACAACAGATCGAATGAGCGCGAGGCCTCCTACCTAGGAACCTCCTAACCTACTACTGGTCGTTAGCGGCCTCCACGTAGTAGTAGGCTCCGTCGGGGTAGTAGTAGTCGTCGACGGGGTACACGGTCTCCTAGGCTCCATCATCTGAACGCAGCAATCATATCAAGGGGGAAAGAGGAAGCAAAGCAACAGTGAGTACTCACCCAAAGTACTCGCAAGACTGACATCAGAACTATGCTAAGTATGCAACATTATCAAAGGGATTGGGGTATATCTAGACTGACTGCAGAAAGGAAGAAAGAGGGGGAAAGCCTAGTCCTATCGAAGACTAGCATCAACATCTTGCAGCATTAGAAGAGAGTAGAAAGGTAGCTCATAAGTAACAGTAATAATGTAGCAATTTTATTAACTAACCACGCCCATAGATTCTTCCTCGAATCCCTGCGAGAAAGCTATCTTGGGGCCAACATTCATTTCATTTTAAACCACAATTTTAGTAGTACTAGATCGAGGTACAACTCCAAGTCTTCCTGTTACCGTGGACTCGACTATTCAAATAGTTAATTTCATCCCTGCAGGGGTGCACCACGTTTTCCATCACGCTTGATCACCTTTGGCCGGACACACATTTCTGGGTCATGCCCAGCCTCGAAGGTCAACACATCATCGCCCCACCTAGGCTCAACAGAGAGGCCAACCGCCGGTCTAAATCCTAAGCACACAGGAGTCCTGGTCCCACTTGCCCTTTGCGCTCCTGCACGATGCGTACACGGATGAGGTCAGCCCTAGCACACCCTAATCCAAGAGTTGTACCATCCAGGCCACTCGGGCGTGCGCCGCTCCATTGTTGACGTTCGAAGAGCTTTGGCTGATACAATGACACTTAGTATCCATAACTTCTCCCACGTGAAGGTTTGGTGCGTAAGAGGTCAAACGACCAACTCAGATCAAATCCCCAACCCATTAGCATTTTATTAATGCGAGATGAGCGTGGGCCATGATGTGTGGTTCCATCGCCCCGTCTCGAGGATGTGTGGCAAGGGCCTCTCCTGCCCGTCCACACCTCAACAACATCGAACCATGGGTACCCCTCAGGGCTGACCCATCACCAACATGTTTCTGTAACCAAGTCATAGTGACTGTGTGTATAAAACATCAAGACAAAACCTGAGGAATCACCCTCGAAGGGCCCCGCTCGATGAAACCGTCAAGGTGGACTAAGAGGAATCACCCTCGAGGGTCCCACACTTGAGGGGTTGCGCGACAGAGTCATCGTCGGGAGTGCTGAAGGAGGAATCACCCTCGATAACCACGACCGACTAGCTGCACTACAAAGTTAGCATCATGAGTACTTCACGAGGTGCCACCCTCGGTACTCGATAGTAGCTCTGCAGAGTCGTACAACTAAGGGGTGTGCGATGATGTGAGGGGCCTAGCTTGTCGGTTGGTCGACCGAGTCTTCGAGTCGTCAATGAAGAAGCATGGGCAACTGGGACTAATTGGGGTCATAGGGGATTCATTGATCAACTTATACTAAGCAGTTGATATGATTAGAGTTATAGTAGCAGTTTATCAAAAACAGGCTATGCATCAGAAATAGGAGCTAGCTAATACAGTAGCAAAATCTAATGCAAGAATGAGAGGGAAAGAAATGGGCGATATCAGAATGCACAAGGGGGTGGGGGTTGCTTGCCTTGCTGCTCTGCTGAAAAGGCTTGATCGTCAACGGTGTAGTCGTACCCGGCAACAACGTTAGTCGCATGGTCTACCGGTAAGAAGATGGGGGAGAAACAATAAATATAAAACAAACAAATGCATCATATGCATGACATGGCAATATGCAAATCTAGGCATGCACTAACGCAGTACTACATGTCACAGACGGATCGGAAGAATATCTGACGATATTTTCCGGGTCTCTAGCTTTTATCGGACAGATGAATTCGATGGAGAAGTTCCATGTTTGCTATGATAGGAGACCATGACAGACGAACGGACAGCGTATTCGAATTCCTAGGATTTTTCTGATCAACTTTCATGTATAAAATATTTTCATCCGAGTTACAGATTATTTAATATTATTTTTTAAAGTTTTATTAATATAGAGAAATTAAAATAGATTATTTAATTCAATAAATGCATTTATGACATGAACATGATGTCATGCTAACATCAGCAACCAACTGTGGGGTTGATTGGTCAAACTGATCGGTGGGCCCCACATGTCATCGACACGGGTTAATAAATGTTCAATTAACATTTAATCAGGTGAATTAGGGGGATGGGACCCACATGTCATTCTCTGATTAAGATAACTAGTTCACATAATTAATTTAATAAGGAGTATTAATTAGGTTAACTAATTAATCCATTAATTAATTAGTTTAACATTATTTAATTTTTATTCATTTATTTATTAAAAATGTTCTGGGCGGGGCCCCATGTCATTGGGCTAGGGAGTTTAGTGGAGGGTTAATCGCCACTAAACCGGATCAATGTGGGGAAGGCCTAGGGCATGGCCAGGGGGCCAACAAGAGGGGGTAGCCGGCGTTGGGGCTGGCGGCGCAATTGGCAGCGGGGGGGGGGGGGGGGAGGGGGTCAGGGCGCGACGGCGGCGTGGCCGGAGGCTGTGGGCTACGGGCGATGACTACCAGCGGCGGGGCCAAAGGCCGGCATGGTGAGCGAGACACGACGACAAACGTGTGCGGGTGGGTGCAGTCCGCATGACGAGCTTGGTCTGGGAAGGGACAAGCGGGGTGCTGCGAGGGTGGGGTCAGAGGCGGGCATGCGAGGAGGGGGCGAGCGGGGCCGGTGCGTGGCGACACCGACGCTAAGAGCCGAAGCCGGAGGGGGAAGGGAGAGGGGAGGGGAGGCCACGGCCTCACCAATGTTGTAGGGGGGCAGGGGCGGCGAGGCACGATGGAGGCCGACGAGGGGGGTGACGGGGACGTCCGGCGAGGCAACGGGGAGTAGCGGCGTCGGGCGCGGGAAGGAGGAGGCGTGGTTCGGCGGCGGGAGGTGCGGCGGTTCTGCAGGGGTTGCATGGCGCGAGGCGGTCGGCCCTCGATCCAGATCCAGCGGGGGAGAACATGGGGGGGAGTGAGGCGATGGGTGGGGGCTAGGGTTCCCCATGGGGGGGTGGCCCCTTGTAGGCGGCTCGGGTGGGCCGTCCTGGTTAGCCCGGTGGCCAGCTGGGCCGGGGCCCAGTTAGGCCGAGGGGGAGGCTTTCCCTTTTTTTAAAAAATTCTGAAGCTTTACCTTTTAAAAGCATTCATTTTTTATTAAAACGGTGACACAATGCTTTACGAAAAATATGGCTCTTGGACCCAATAATTATAATGCAATAATTTATAGTGCCACAAAAGTTTTGGAAACCTTTTGAATTCTTTGAAAACCTACCAAAATAAAAAGGCATTTAATAATTGAGTTGGCCCCTGCTTTATTTATTTTTAAGGCACCAAAACAATTTATAAAGAGCGGGTTGCAAATTTTAAATAGCATAGGGAATATTTGCAACCTAAGCATGATTTTTATTTTCCATTTTGCAAAACTTTGAAAACCACTTTTCAAAAGAATCGAAATTGCAAAGGAAGTTCAAAATAGAATTTATTCAAAATGTGATCAAACATGGTTTAGCAAAACCATTGGTTTCATCCTCATGGTTACTGTAGCTTAATTACGTTGATCACTGTAGCATGGATCCACGGGTGTTACACACTTCTGCATTGTTTCCTTCCTCGAGGCATTACTTTTGAAGAACCTTCTTCTTATTTGGGGTGCTGTCTTTGGTGGTGCGATATGTCTCCAACGTATCTATAATTTATGAAGTATTCATGCTATTATTTTATCATTCTTGGATGTTTTACAATCATTTTATAGCAACTTTATATTATTTTTTGGGACTAACCTATTGACCCAGTGCCTAGTGCCAGTTGCTTTTTTTGCTTGTTTTTTACATCACAGGAAATCAATATCAAACGGAGTCCAAACACCATGAAACTATTTGGAGATTTTTTGGGACCAGAAGGAACCCAATGGGCCAGAGCTACACCTGGGGTTGTGCCCCGAGGGGGGCACAACCCGCCAAGGCACACCAGGGCCCCCTAGTTGTTGGCCTCCCGCACCCCCTCTTTGCACTATAAATTCCCAAATATTCCGAAACCCTTAGGGGTAGCCCAAGATCAGAATTTCCGTCACCACAAGCCTCTATAGCCACCACAACCCAATCGGGAGCCCGTTCCGGCACCCTACCGGAGGGAGAGATCATCACCGGTGGCCACCTTCATCATCCCGACGGCCACCACAATGAGGAGGGGGTAGTCCACTCTCGGGGCTGACGGTTTGTACTAGTAGCTATGTGTTTAATCTCTCTCCCTCTCTCTCGTGATCTTGAGATGTCACGATCTTGACATATCATGGGCTTTGTTAACATAGATGGATCATACGATGTTTCTCCCCTCTATACTCTTCTTGTGATGAATTGAGTTTTCCCTTTGAGATTTCGTTGTTATCGGATTGAATACTTTAATGGATTTGAGAACACTTGATATATGTCTTGCAATTGAATACTCGTGGTGACAATGGGGTATCGTATTGATTCACTTGATATGTATTTTGGCATTCAACTTGACGATTCCCGCGGTGACATTGGGGTAATCTATGCATATGGGTTGATGCACATTCTTGTCTTTGTTTCTCCGATAGAAATCTTGGGGTACTCCTTGAAGTCCTTTGTGTTTAATTGAGTATTATGAATCTGAAATTATTTTGTGTTGTTTTAGTAAGAACTCTTGATTAGATCGATCGAAAAGAATAGTTTATGTTATTTTAGTACGAACTCTAGGATAGATCGAACGGAAAGAATAGCTTTGAGATGGTTTCATACCCTACAAACAATTTCTTCTTATGTTCTCCGCTAGATAGGAACTTTGGAGTGATTTTCCGTTGCACGTTGAGGGATGGTTATATGATCCAACTATGTTAGCATTGTTGAGAGATTGCACTAGCGAAAGTACGGACCCTAGGCCTCATTTTCAATCATTGCAATATCGTTTGTGCTCACTTTTTTATTTGCTACCTTGCTGTTTTTATTTATTCAGATTATAAAAATATATTTCTACCATCCATATTACACTTTGCTGAACTAGTGCACCTATACAATTTGCCATTGTATTTGGTGTGTTGGGGACACAAGAGATTTCTTGTATTTCGTTGCTACTGTCCTAAAAAACCTTAGGTCATCCACTTGAGGGAACATTGCTACTGTCCTAAAAAACTCTGCGCTTGGAGGCCCAACACGTGTCTACAAGAATAAAGTTGCGTAGTAGACATCAAGCTCTTTTCTATCGCCGTTGCCGGGGAGGTGAGTGCATGAAGGTATATCTTAGATCTTGCAATGAAATCTTTTAGTTTCTTGTTTTATCACTAGTTTGGTTTATTAAACAAAACTACAGAAAAATTGAATTGAGGTTGCATCATATTATTGATCATCTTTATAACATCTTTCTTGTAAACGATGGATCGGAAAATTGTGCTCAATTGTTAGAAGAAGAAGTCAATAAAATGTTTGGCACAAAATATTTGAATGATGAGCATGATTGCAATGTTGTTAGTATGAATTCTTTGATTATCCAAAATGTTAATGATGATTGCACAAGTCATGACAAAAATGTTTCTTATAAGCATGTCAATTTTTGCGGAGTGAATTGGGAGTGCAAATGCAAACCAAAAAGGGAAGATAGATTTTGTAAGAAGCATAAATATTTAGAAATGAAAAAGTTGCAAGAGAGGCTAGATGATTGTGCTGGAAGATGTAATTTCTTTCACCATCCTTGTGAACTTTGTAATGAACGTGTTCATTTAAATCTCCAATGCAAATTATTTCATGATCAAATCATGTCCAAAAATTGTGACAACTTGATTACCCTTGAGCATCATAAAGAGCTTAGTCTTCTTTTGGGGTATGAAGAAATGAAACGTATAACTAAGGGTTTTCCAAATCCCGAGAGATTTCTTAATTTTGATCTAGAGGAAATTTATATGTTTTGTGCGGTAAATTGCATTGATAATCCTTATATTGCCAACTATATAAAGACAAGAAAACAAATAGAATATGAAGAGAGTACTAATGAAAGGGAAAATATTTCCCAATACCCTCCTAGTGTTTAATATGATGAATCAGGTAACGAGGAGGAGCTTCCTATCCAATCAATCTCTTAAACAAGAAGCTTGAAAAAATTAATTAAACCCACACATGATGTGGTGAAGAAGAAAAGAAGAAAGAATAGAGGTAAAAAGGTATCTCTCCCAAATAATGTTGCTCCTATCACCATTGTGCCTCATGAAAGTGAATCAAATATGTTGATGGAGGATGATGATATTGAGTATGATTTTTTGATACCTACTACTTGTTGTAATGATTATGATTGGGAAGGCAATGATATCCCTTATGATCTTGAGAATCTTTTTAGCACTTGCTTGGAAGAATATGATACTAATGTTTTCAATACTATTGGTGCCATTCATGCTATTGATAAGAATGATTGTGATGATATGCAAAACCACAAGCTTTGGGATGCTATGTTTAATGAGTATGATATGTTTGAAGATTTATTTTCTAGAAATAATGCTTGTCCTAAGCTTGGGGATGATTTGCTTAATGAATATGATCCTTTGATTCCTTCTACTTTCGATAAGAAAATTTATTATGATGATAGCATGCCTCCTATTTATGATGATTACATTGATGAAAGTGGATTGGGAGAGGTCATGACTTTATTTAGTGATACACTACTGGAATCAGAAGATTTGCCGTCTGCCTCCTCTTTGCCATCAGCTAGCGGACGGCAAAGAATGGCTTTGCCATCAGCTAGGAGAAAGCGGATGGCAAAGAGGTGGCAGACGGCAAAGAGTGGCTTTGCCATCAGCCACCTCTTTGCCGTCTGCTAGTGGACGACAAAGGAGCTTTGCCGTCCGCTAGCGGACGGCAAAGAGGGAGGGGGCCCACCCACGACCCAACCCGCTAGTTGACCTAATGCCCCCCCTCTTTGCCATCCGCTAGCGGACGGCAAAGAGGGGGTGTTAGCTAACGGCTAACGCCTCACGGCCCGCCTCTCTCTCTCTCTCCCTCTCTCTCTCTTTCTCTCCTTCCCTCTCTCCTCCCTTCGCCCGTCGCCCCCGCCGCTAGCGCCCACCGCCCCCGACGCCACCGCCACCCCTTTGGCCCCGCCACCGCGCACCCGCACCCCCGTCGTCGTGCGCCCTCGCACCCCCTCCGCCGCGCGCCCCTGTCGCCCCCGCCGCCACACGCCCCCCCGCCGCCGCGTCACCATCGCCGCCCCACCGGCCCGCGTCGCCACCGCCACCCCGTCGCCCACCAGCGCCGCCCCACCGGCCCGCGTCGCCACCGTCGCCTCGCCCCAGAGGTCTAGTTTTTTTCTGTTTTTTTAGATTTTTCTGTTTTTTAGATTTAGGTTTAATTAGTTTAGTTTATAAGTTTAGTTTAGTTAGTTTTTCTGTTAAGTTAGTAAGTTAGTTACTTAGTTAGGAGGAGGAGGAGAGGAAATGAAGAAGAAGAAGAAGAGAGAAGAAGAGGAGGAGGAGAAGGAGACGGAGAAGAAGAAGAAGAGGAAGGAGAAGAAGAAGAAGAAGAAGAAAAGGAGGAGGAGGAGGAGAAGAAAAGAAGAAAAAGACGGCAAACCGGACGGCACTCACCCCCACCGCCGCCCGCGCACCTCACCCGAGAATAAGAAGAAGAACAGGAGGAGGAGGGGTGCGTCGGCGCCGACGTAACCGGGTCGAGGATCGCCGACACGACACCCCCACACCCCGACACGACACCCCGACACCCCGACCCTGACACGACACCCCCTACACCCCGACCCCGACACGACACCCCGACCCCGACCCCGACCCCAACACCCCGACCCCGACATGACACCCCCGACACCCCGACCCCGACACGACACCCTGACCCCGACACCCCGACACGACACCCCGACCCGACACCCCAACACGGCACCCCGACATGGCACCCCCGACACCCCGTCACCCCGACCCCGACCCCCACCCCGACACCCCGACCCCGACCCCGACCCTGACACCCTAACCCCGACACCCCGACCCCGACACGACACCCCCTACACCCCAACCCCGACACGACACCCCCTACACCCCAACCACGACACAGCACCCTGACCCCGACACGACACCCCCGACACCCCAACCCCGACACGACACCCCGACCCCGACCCCAACACCTCGACCCCAACACGACACCCCGACCCCGACACGACACCCCGACCCCGACACCCCGACACGACACCCCGACACCCCGACATGACACACCGACCCCGACACCTCGAGACCCCGACACAACACCCGACCCCGACACCCCGACATGGCACCCCGACCCTGACACGACACCCCCTACACCCCGACCCCGACACGACACCCCCTACACCCCGACTCCGACACGACACCCCGAGACCCCGACAGGGCACCCCCGACCACGACACAACACCCCGACCCCGACACGACACCCCCGACACCCCGACCCCGACACGAGGTTTCATCAGTATGCGTGAACACTATGCATCTCCCGTTCAAAAGGGTTACATCTATAAATATGCATACATTTGCATATTTATAACTGTGATTCTTTCGAATTGTCCAACGTTATCCATGGACAGCCCGAGTATGTGTCGATTGGGCTCGTTTTCCCATATGCTCTACTCCGGATCCGATGCAGAATTTCGTCAGTGCCTCCCTGTTGCTCTCTGGGTACACAGCCTCTCTGCTTATTGCCGAGACGTGTATCAGGAGAACAACGGGGAGGTGCTGCCGAAATTTTGCATTGGATCCGGAGCAGAGCATGGGAAAACGAACCCAATCTACACATACTCGGATGGGATTAGGACCTATCTTTACCTACTAGCGTCTAGGTTGCATCGACGTAATGAAACTGACAATCTCTATTAACTGATGAATATGGTTTGCTGAATTATGTATATATTTTGTGTGTGTCCAGTAGCTAGGCAGGATGAGTGATCGTGGGTGGATGTACACCGATCACACTAGTCAGAAAGACATGACCCGTGAATGGTTAACAAAAACCAAGGAGTTTGTGAGAGTCGCATTTGCAAATGGACAGAAAACAACCTGGTGCCCTTGTGTCGATTGCGACAACTATAAGAAGAAGTCAGAGTTTGAAATGATCAAACACCTACAGAAGTGAGGTTTTACGCCTAATTATACGGTCTGGACATTTCATGGTGAGTCTGCACAACGTGCCAGAGCTGAGGTGCTTCGTCGTTGCACCGACGAGCATGGTACCGGGATCGAAGACATGGTGCAAGACTTTGATGATGCTTGGGATCTGAACGATGAGATGGAGGAATCTGCAAAGGCCTTTTATGAAATGTTGGAGTCTTCAAAACGTCCTCTCCACGAGCACACTAAGCTTTGTCAGCTGGATGCCATCGCGCAAGTAATGGCTCTAAAGGCTCAGTTCAACCTGGGCAGAGAACACTACGACGCGATTATGACGATATTTGGACGCTTTCTACCCAAAGGCCATGTATTGCCACCAAACCTGTACCAGTCGGACAAAATCCTGCGTGCGCTTAAGATGCCCTATGAGAAGATAGATGCTTGTGAGAATGGATGTGCCTTATTTAGGCTTCAGTATGTGGGCTTGAACTATTGCCCCATTTGCAATGCTTCCAGGTATGTTCTGGTAGACAACAGTATGGGTGAGAAGAGTCAGACCAAAATCCCCATTAATGTTCTTCGGTATCTACCAATCATACCAAGACTTCAACGGCTTTTCATGGTCGAAGAGACGGCTAGACAGATGACGTGGCATGAATTGGGCAAAAAAACAGAACTGGATGCAGATGGGAATCCGATGTTTGGACAAACTTCGGACGCTTTTGCGTGGAAGCACTTCGATGCATTATATAAGGATAAAGCGGCAGAACCAAGGCATCCTCGAGTTGCCATCAGCACAGATGGGTTCAATGTGTATGGTATGACGACAGCACAATACAGTTGTTGGCCTGTATTTGTCATTCCACTCAATCTCCCCCCGGAGAGATTATGAAAAGAAAGAACATTTTCCTGACTTGATAATTCCAGGGCCCAAATATCCGGGGAAGAATATGAATGTGTACATGCAACCGCTTAAGGATGAATTACAAGAAGCCTGGGATAATGGGATCAAGACATACGACGCCGCTACAAAAAAAACTTCAAAATGCATGTGTGGTACATGTACTCGATTCATGACTTGCCGGCATATGCGCTATTCATTGGCTGGTGTGTGCATGGAAGGTTTCCGTGCCCCACATGCAAGGCAGCTCTTCAGTTCCGTTGGCTGGAGGCGGGTCGCAAGTTTGCTTGCTTCGACATGCATAGACAGTTCCTGGATCCTGACCATAAGTTCAGAAAAGACAAGAAGAATTTCATCAAAGGTAGAGTTGTCAAAAACATTGCACCACCTGCGTTGACAGGACAACAGATCCTGGATCAGATAAATGCTCTCGAGCCGGATCCAACTCGTCCAGGGTATTTCAAAGGGTATAATACAGAACATGCCTGGACTCACAAGATATGTTTGTGGGATCTGCCTTACTTCAAAGACCTCCTTTGCCCACATAACATCGACGTGATGCACACTGAAAAGAATGTCGTGGAGGCCCTTTTTGGTACATTGCTCAGCATAGAGAGGAAGTCGAAGGATAATCCTAAGGCTAGAGTCGACCAGGAGGCTCTATGTGATAGACCGTTACAAAACATTCGACAACCGAAAGGAAAGAAGAACTGGAGGAAGCCAAAGGCATGGTTCAATCTTGGAAGGCCAGCTATGAGGGAAATGATCTTGTGTGTTGGCCTTTTGCCTTCATGTTTCTTCAAATTAATATCTAATGTGTTGGCCTTGTCCTACTGCAGGGGTTGGAAATACGAGTGTGGTGGTGTCCGCAGGCCCAACCAGGTCCTTGGTGTGCTTCTCCGGCACCACGTCCCGGGGAAGGTCCAGTTGCCCGGTGAGGGTGAGTCTCCACAGGTAGCACTGACCTGGGAGCTGTACAAGGCTGCCCCGGCCCCGTCGGAGGAGATGGTCGATGGTGTCTTGTGCAAGACGGTGGCTGACATTGTGATCCATCGCTTTTGGGTAATTTCTCCTTTACAGAATTAAAAATCAACAACACCTAGTGATTGTACTAATCAGTGTCTAATGTGTTGTCTTGTTTGATTGTAGACCTTCTATAGGTGTCTTGAGGAAGACGAGGCGAGAGCGGTTGTTGTTCTCGAAGCCGAGTGCAAGCGCCTACTTCAGAACTTACGACACGAGGCTCGGGTGCAGGCTATTCGAGACTACTACGCCTCAAGTAACATTAAGAGGGCCAAGAAGAAGTGCCGCGAAAATTATCTGAGTAAGGAGAAGTTTATGAAGGTAATTATCTATTCTTAAGGTCTTGTACTTAGTTTCTTTGATTTGATTCGTAGGCGTAGCGCTGAAATTTCTCTTGTCTAACTTAGGTGCCCCCGAGATGGTGTGCGGATAGGATGGACTGTTAGGAGGCATTGGTGGATGAGTGGTGCTCTCCCGAATGGCTAGCCGAACACAACAAGGCCAAGGAGAAGTGTGCCCAAATGAGAGGTGTGCCACACCATCAAGGGAGCTCCAACCTGTTTGAGTACGGGGATAACTAGGTATGTGGTTTGCTTCATGATTCATGAAATTTCATTCTTCATGCTAGCTTGAGCCCTTAACTAATATTTTGTTCACCTCTTTTAGGCGCGAGAAAACAAGAAGGAGGTGCCACCTCTGTTCGACCTCTATGCCATGGCCCATACTGCCTCATACAAGAAGGCCAAGGCATTCTCTAAGGATGACCTCGATCATCGAGAGAGCTTCAGCAACATCTCCTCCCACAACAAGCTCGTGAGTTACAGAGATGAGGGGAAGACGAGAAAAGGGGAGGACTTCAACCCGAGCCAGAGTCCTTTTGATCCAGAGCTCGTGATGATATTTGGTGGTGGGAGGCCCCATGGCTCGATAGCCATTGGGGATGGACTGATACGTTGTCCTAGAACTCTCCCAGAGATCAAGAAGCACCAGACGAGCTCTAATCCTGAGATAAGGCCTCGTCCACGGCCAATGGAGCTCGCCATTGAGGCTAGGGCCTAGGAGCTTCTAGCGAAGGCAAATAGGCAGGCGGCGCAGAGGGAGAGGGAGATGGAGGAGAGGACAGCTAGGCTGTTGGAGGAGGAGAGGAAATGGAACGACGCATCTCGCCGGGCCCTATACGAGCTCCTCGTGGTAAGTTTCTCCTGCATATTAGCCAAATCATGCACGTAATGTTCGTTTCATCACTAACTAATATGAATGACTCGTGAAAACAAAATGTGCAGATCGTGTGCCAGAACAATGGTCAGACCCCTCCGTCGATGCCCCATATTGCTATAGCACCCACGATGAGTTTCATTTAAATGGTCATTAGTGACTAGTATTCACATTTGAGTTGCATCATGCTAAGGAGTTCTTGCAAATGATCTTTGGTGCAGCGTGCCTCCCGACAAGCATCAACTGATCCTTCTGCGTCTGCCGCAACCCCGACCGGTCCTTCTATGTCTCACCCTGGCCCAAACCCTACCGGTCCTTCACCTCCATGTTGATGGTAAGTTTTCCCAAGTGTTTTCATTAACAAATGCATACTTAGCTTAAGAAATGAACTACTTAGCTCCAAAATGACCTATACTTAGCTTATTTTCATCAAAAATGACTTGATATGCTTAGTTAGCTAGAAAATGGTATATTCTACCTAGGATAGCTATAAAATGACCTATACTTAGCATTTTTTCCTCCAAAATGACTTGATATGCTTATTTAGCTAGAAAATGGCATTAGTAGCTAGTATAGCTCAATAATGATCTATAGCTAGTTCTTTTATGACATAATTAGCTCACTTAGGTACAAAATTGCATAACTACCTAGGATAGCTCAATATTGATCTATAATTAGCTAAGCTAGTTCATTTATGACATAATATGCTCACTGAGGTAAAAAATGGCATAATAACCTTGGTTTACCTCCAAAATGACCTATACTTAGCTTATTTTCCTAAAAAATACATAATAACCTTACTTACCTCCAAGATGATATATTCTACCTAGGATAGCTATAAAATGACCTATACTTAGCATTTTTCATAAAAAATGACTTGATATGCTTAGTTAGCTAGAAAATGGTATATTCACTTAGGATAGCTATAAAATGACCTATACTTAGTAGTTTTTCCTCCAAAATGACTTGATATGCTTAGTTAGCTAGAAAATGGCATTAGTAGCTAGTATAGATCAATAATGATCTATAGCTAGTTCATTTATGACATAATTAGCTCACATAGGTACAAAATTGCATAACTACCTAGGATAGCTCAATATTGATCTATAATTAGCTAAGCTAGTTCATTTATGACATAACATGCTCACTTAGGTAAAAAGATGGCATAATAACCTTGGTTTACCTCCAAAATGACCTATACTTATCTTATTTTCCTAAAAAATACATAATAACCTTACTTACCTCCAAAATGATATATTCTACCTAGGATAGCTATAAAATTACCTATACTTAGCATTTTAACCTCCAAAATTACTTGATATGATTAGTTGGCTACAAAATGGCATTACCACCTTGGAGAAGAGGAGAGGAGAGGAGAGGAGAAAAAGAAATAGAAGATAAATTCTTCTTTTTGTTTTTTTCTTCATTTTCTTCTTCTTCTTCTAGCTAGTCTTCTTCTTCTAACTATATCTTTCCTACTTTGCAGATTTGCTATAGATGAGGAAGAGTGCATTGATGGACTGTACTCTTCTACTTCTGCTACCTTTATGTTCATGGAAAACTTGTTTTGGATACATATGTATGGATATGTTGTTGGAAACCATATTGTGTGTTGTTGGAAACTTGTATATATGTTGGACTTGTATGTTGGAACTTAATTATTGGTATATATATGCTTGTTTCAACTTATTTGGTATGCTTGTTGGAACTTGTTGAATGATATGTATGTTCTGGATATGTATATGTTGGATATATATGAATATTCTGTCAGATTGAATGATTTTAAGAAAAAACAAAAAATAGGGGCTATATAGCCACTTTGCCATCTGTTAACAAACGACAAAGAGCTTTGCCGTCCGCCAGCAGACGACAAAGTGGCCACGTGACAGCTACCTATGGAAACTGGGGCTAGCCTAGGTGGGTTCTTTGCCATCCGCTGGTAGACGGCAAAGAATTAAGATTCTTTGTCGTCTGCCAGCGGACGACAAAGAACCCACCTAGGCCAGCCCCAGCTATCAAAAAAGGTGCTTTGCCGTCCGCTGGAAGACGACAAAGACCTTAGGTTCTTTGCCGTCCGTGGGCAGACGGCAAAGCACGCCGTTAAGCCCCCTAACGGAGCTAAGTGCTCACGTGTGCCGTCTAGGCTCTTTGCCGTCCACTGGCAGCCGACAAAGGACCTAAGGTCTTTGCCACCCGCCAGCGGACGGCAAAGCGGCCTTTACCGTGGATTATTCAACCGGACGGTTTGTCGTCCGCTAGCGGACGGCAAAGCCTTTGCCGTCCATGTTTCATGCCTTTGCCATCCGGGATGGCGGACGACAAAGTACCTGTTTCCTGTAGTGATACATCCACTATTTTGGAAGAGGTTTCAATTGACTATGACAATAAAGTTGCTATCTATGATGATTATTATGATTACATGTATGCCATAAAGAGTAATAAATTTTCTATGCTTGTGCATCATGAAAAGAGTGATGTATGTGGTAGTTATATTGTTGAATCCATTCATGATGCCTCTTAAAATTATTATGATAGAGGAACTTATGCTCTTACATATCTCAATAATATCAAGTTTCTTCTCTATGTGTTGATTGTTTTGAAGTTGTACTTGTTTTGCCTTCCTATGCTAGTTGGTTCTTGTTTTCATGGGTTGCTTGATCACAAAATCCCTATGCATAGGAAGTGGGTTAAACTTAAATGTGCTTGACATGTTTTTCATGATGCTCTCTTCATGTTTCAATTATTTTCTTTTATGCGAGCATCATTGAAATCATCATGCCTAGCTAAAAGGCATTAAAGAAAAGCACTTGTTGGGAGACAACCCAACACTTTTACCTACTGTTTTTGTGTGTTAACATGATTAGGCTACTGTGTTAATCATGTTTATAGTTTTTGTTTCAATAAAGTGCCAAGTAAAGCCTTTGGGATAGTGTGGATGACAGTTGGCTTGATTCTGTCCAAAAACAGAAACTTTTGCACCTACTCCAGGAATTTCTATAATTCACTGGAACGTCATTTTTACCTGATATTTTTACAGATGATTGATACACAAATTACCTACACTTTACTAATTTTTCAGAATTTTTAGAGTTTCAGAAGTATGAGAACAATTCAGATCTTTCCAGACTGTTCTGTTTTTGACAGATTCTATTTTCAATGCATATTTTGCTTGTTATCTAGTTTCTATGGCTATATCACGCAATATAAATTGTGGAAATGATATTATACAGTAGTCATTGTGTGATAACAATTATGGATCTTGTCTTGACAGTACCAAAGTGAATGGTTTGCTCTTTATCATACTAACTCATCTCACGAAGTTCCGTTAAGTTTTGTGTGATTGAAGTTTTCAAGTTTTGGGTGAGATATCGATATGAGTAGAATAAGGAGGTACAAGGCCATAATATTGGGGATTCTCAAGGCACTCCCAATGTAACATTCAAGGAATATCCAAGCAACTAAGCTTGGGCATGCCCCGGAAGGCATCCCCTCTTTCGTCTCCAACATTATTGGTAACCTCACTTGGAGCTATATTTTCATTCGTCACATGATATGTGTTTTGCTTGGAGCGTCATTTTACTTTACTAGGATTTTCTTTATGTTATTTATAATAATTTTTTGCATATTTATTTTCAATAAAAATGTCAATCATAACCTTTACCATACTTATTTTGCAAGTCTATATGTTGCTGTTTGAAAACAGAAAGTTTATCGCTGTTGCAAAAATTCCCTAGAAAATTCAGAATATGATAAATTGTTGAAACTTTTTGCAATATAATCTCTGATAAATTTTATAGAGTGTGTTAAATTTTCAGAATTTGTAAAGTTGAATAAGTATGTATACTCTTGCATACTTAAAGACTATACTGTTTTGGCAGATTGCTGTTATGTTTGCATTGTTTGCATATGTTTGCTTGTTTAATGATTCTATTTGAGGATATGAGTATTAAATATGCAGAGGAATTTAGTATTAAATGTTTAATAATAATTTTAGTGATTTTCTACAGTAGAGAATTATAAGTTTTTTGCATTAGTTTATACTAACTTATCTCACGAGTTCTTGTCGAGTTTTGTGTGGATAAAGTTTTCAGTATTAGGTAAACCGTGATACGAAAGGAATTAAGGAGACACGAAAGCTCAAGCTTGGGGATTACCAAGGCATCCCAAGATAATATTTCAAGAAGTATCAAGCATCTAAGCTTGGGTATGCCCCAGTAGGCATCCCACCTTTCTTCATCAACAATTATCGGTTAGTATCGGTTGATCGTAAGTTTTTGCTTCTTCACATGATGTGTGCTATTCTTGAAATGTTATTTTGTTTTTTTGCTTGCTGTTTTAATTAAATAATTATATCATAATTTTTTTAAATAAAATGTCATCCTCAAGTAATTGCCAGGGAGGCTAAGTAAGCGGCATTCACATCCCGTCAACGAAGCTCTTTTCTATGTCATTTACTCTTGTGCTTCACTTATATCCTATGAGTAAATTATTGAATAAATTGAATGTCATAAAATTGAAACCATATCATGCCTAGTGGTAGCTTCACATTGGGTTTAGAAAGTGAAATCTTTTGAGGCTTGACAATCACAATATTGGTCATACAAGCAATTCACGAATAATTAGTATAAGGAAGAGAACTTTCACATGCAGATACACTATCCTAGATATATTTTGTGATTGTGAGCCCCCATAAAAATATTATATGCCAAATCTTTTGACGTTGGACAAGGAAGACAATGTCGTGCTTGCCCCCCATCTTTGCTAGCCAAAAATTCCACACCAAGTAGAGATACTACTTGTGCATCCAAAAACCCTTTAGCCCAAATCTTATTTTCAAGGTTCCACCATACCTACCTAAGGATTGAGAAAGATCCTTCAAGTAAGTTGTCATTGGTGCAATCAGGCAATAAAATTGCTTCTAAAAGTGTTAGATCATTTAGTGTAAGAGAAAATTGAGCGTTGTATGAACTTGTGATGGCAAAGTAATAAAAGAGACAGACTGCATAATAAAGGTTGCTATCATAAGGGGCAATATAACATGACGTTCTTTTGCACTAAGGGGTTGAGCATACAAACAAATAAGTGCATGGCAACCTCTGCTTGCCTCTACAAAGGGCCTATCTTTTACTTTTCAGTATTTACTTTTATGCAAGGAGTCAAAGTTTTCTCTCTATTCCTTTTTATTTTTCTCCTTTGGCAAGCATCATGTGGTGAGGAAAGATCTAGGCACATATGTCCAGTTGAATATGGGTAGCATGAGTTATTATTGTTTCACCCTTGAGGTGAATACGTTGGGAGGCAAAACAATAAGCCCCTATCTTTCTATGTGTCCGGCTGAAACATTTTGATCATGTGTATGAGGTGAGTGTTAGCAATCATAAAAGACTATATGATGGTTGAGTATGTGGAGCTCTTACTTAAACTTTGTTGAATAATTTGAATTGCAATTGCTTGGTGACTGCGAACATAGGTTGTTGAGTTTCAAGAGAATTCATGGTTTGAACCTTAACATGTGAATTGGTTGCTACTTTAACATGAGAAGTTTTATAAGATTGAAATTATCATTGATCAAACTTATGCACTTTGCTAGCATTCACACTTCATAAATAATTTCTTTTATCATTTACCTACTCGAGGACGAGTAGGAATTAAGCTTGGGGATGCTGATACGTCTCCAACGTATCTATAATTTATGAAGTATTCATGCTGTTATTTTATCATTCTTGGATGTTTTACAATCATTTTATAGCAACTTTATATCATTTTTTGGGACTAACCTATTGACCCACTGCCTAGTGCCAGTTGTTGTTTTTTGCTTTTTTTACATCGTAGGAAATCAATATGAAACGGAATCCAAACACCACGAAACTTTTTGGAGATTGTTTTTGGACTAGAAGGAACCCAATGGGCCAGAGCTGCACCTGGTGGGGTGCCCTGAGGGGGGCACAACCCACCAGGGCGCGCCAGGGCCCCCTGGCACACCCAGGTGGGTTGTGCCGCCTCCTGCACCCCCTCTTTGCACTATAAATTTCCAAATATTCCGAAACCCTTAGGGGCAGCCCTAGATCAGAAGTTCTGCCGCCGCAAGCCTCTATAGACACCGAAAACCAATCGGGAGCCCATTCCGGCACCCTGCCAGAGTGGGAGATCATCACTGGTGGCCATCTTCATCATCCTGGCGGCCACCACGATGAGGAGGGAGTAGTCCACCCTCGGGGCTGAGGGTTTGTACCAGTAGCTATGTGTTTAATCTCTCTCTCTCTCTCTCTTGTGATCTTGAGATGTCACGATCTTGATATATCATGGGCTTTGTTAACATAGATAGATCATATGATGTTTATCCCCTCTATACTCTTCTTGTGATGAATTGAGTTTTCCCTTTGAGATTTCATTGTTATCGGATTGAATACTTTAATGGATTTGAGAACACTTGATATATGTCTTGCAATTGAATACTCGTGGTGACAATGGGGTATCGTATTGATTCACTTGATATGTATTTTGGCATTCAACTTGCGGATTCCTGGGGTGACATTGGGGTAATCTATGCATAGGGGTTGATGCACGTTCTTGTCTTTGTTTCTCCTGTAGAAATCTTGGGTCACTCCTTGAAGTCCTTTGTGTTGGACTGAGTATTATGAATATGAAATTATTTGGTGTTGTTTTAGTACGAACTCTTGATTAGATCGATTAGAAAGAATAGCTTTTGTTATTTTAGTATGAACTCTAGGATAGATCGAATGGAAAGAACAACTTTGAGGTGGTTTCGTACCCTACAAACAATTTCTTCTTATGTTTTCCGCTAGATAGGAACTTTGGAGTGATTCTCCATTGCATGTTGAGGGATGGTTATATGATCGAACTATGTTAGCATTGTTGAGAGATTGCACTAGCGAAAGTACGGACCCTAGGCCTCATTTTAAATCATTGCAATATCGTTTGTGCTCACTTTTGTTATTTGCTACCTTACTGTTTTTACTTATTCAGATTATAAAAATGTGTTTCTACCAATCATATTGCACTTTGCCGAACTAGTGCACCTGTACAATTTGCCATTGTATTGGGTGTGTTGGGGACACAAGAGATCTCTTGTATTTAGTTGCAGGGTCGTTTGAGAGAGACCATCTTCATCCTACACCTCTCACGGATTGATAAACCTTACATCATCCACTTGAGGGAAAATTGCTACTGTCCTACAAAACCCTACGCTTGGAGGCCCAATACGTGTCTACAAGAATAAAGTTGCGTAGTAGACATCATGGTGGTTAGATGCTACTTCGGGTGATTGATCACCGTGGCAGTGTATTTTTCTTTTTTATTTTCTTTTTTTCAATGTGCGCATCCTGGATGATTTTAGGCATGTTGTTGGTGCAGATTCGGAGCAGAATTGGTATATGCTTGATATTAATACATTTCCCCTTTAAAAGAACTCTTCATATGCATGCTCCCACAAACTCTTTATGTGCACGCAGCGGCCAGAAATTAACCTTTAATTATTAGTGTTGTGCACTATCGAGCAAACACGTCATCCTAAATTTCTTTGTTCTGTCTATATATGTCTTAAGGTCATCTGATCCACACTACTCCCTCCGTCTTGGTGTATAAGTCATCTTATGAAAATCAGATTTTCCCAAAACACTAAGGCCCAGTGCATTAATTCTCACCTCGTTTCTTGTTTCTTAACATGAATAAAGGAATCAACCAATAGCAAAAGTGGGGTGTGTATGTTTTTAATGACTTGAGACTAGTTAGCACCGCATCAATTGGTCAGTCCATTGCATGCAATGATATTGATTAGCAAACTGACATTAATTTCTCTCATTTTCCTCTCCATCTTGGTCACAATGCACAACCTAAGACGACTTATACATCGAGATGGAGGGGGTATACATCTAGTACGAGTCCGGACCAACTATTTGGTTGGACTTCACACGATGTTAATGTGATTGTTTAATGAATTGCGCTAGATGTCTTCGTTTCCTCAAACCTTCAATGTTCCAGTCAACTTTTTAATATCAAAATTTGATTCTATTGCATACAAAGAGCTAGCTCATTAAGTTTTCATTTAATAATATTGTTGTGGGGCACCCCTCCATCGTGATGCATGTTCCCCTCCCGAAACCCTTTGAAGGCGACTCCATTGGCGATTCTCCTCTCTCCCTTGAGATTCACCACTGGCGGATCCATGAAACCCGAAACCCCACGAAAATCAATCTTGAAGCCACCCACTTTACTCCCCTCCAACCAGTTTCCTTCCCCTTCCCTCCCCTCACCCCTCGATTCAGAGCTACTTTGCACAACATCAAGAAACTAAAGGTTCAGCTCTCCTCCTTGAGGGCGTGTTTGCAGATCGTTCGAGCCAGACTACCACTACAAATTGATGAGGGAAACAAGGAGCTGCCTAATCCAGGTCGAGGTTCGTTCTCAGAATCCCATTCGTCCTGTGACATTAAGAGCTTTGAAGAACAGAAGAGAGTGGGAGTTCCGTTTTAGTTTGAGGAGAAGAATTCGACCCCGCTCACCAAGAGTTTCTTGGGGATTAAAGATGATATTAACATTCCCATAGTTGATCGACTATATAGGGGGATGTTGCTACTATGGATCCCATACCCATCCGTGAGAAACCACATTTGTCCCTTTACCATGCAGGGAAGGTGTTCGTCCTTTGGCCTGATGACCACGCCTGATGCTCCTGAGAAGTTGGCTCCCTAGGGAAACACATGGATGGTGTCCATGTCCCTGAAGGAAGTGCAAGCCACCAAGCCTGCAGGAGTGTGCCCAGCCGCTCAGCCCGTCCTCAACACCATCCAGAGGTTGGGTAGAGGTCTGGTCCTTGATGTTGTGGGGCCAGCAAAGAAATCTCTGGTTGTTAACATCTCTAGGGCTCGCAAATCTATGCAAGCTCGATTCCTGGCTGTCGGACTCTTCCTATCGGTCACGCTGGTGAACTCCCTTCAGCTGATCGACCATATGAAGGGCATATGGAAGGTTCGTGGGGTGCTAGGTGACCACTAGTTGGCAACTAAGGAGGGACGCAAATTCGTCCTTGAGTTCTCAGAAGATGGAGATCGGCAGCATGTCATCAGGGGTGGCCCATGGCAGTACCATGGCGACCCTTCTTGATCGTTGGGATGGAGACCGATGCGGACCCTGCGCTGGCAGTGTTCTCGCACGTGCCGATGTGGGTTCAGTTCAGGGATGTCTCTTTCTATCTCCTCACCAAGGAATTGGCCCGTAGCCTGGGTGAGCAGGTTGGAAAATTGGTTATGATAGACCAACATGCAAGGGGAAATATCTGCGAAAAATTTCTTCGTGTTAGTGTGCAGCTTCCCCTGTTCTCTGCCCTTCTTAAGGAGATCACCCTAGAGGACGAGATCACTGGGAAGAGGTGCCTGTATCTCTTTGTTATGAAAGACTATCAAATTTCTGCTTGTTTTGTGGCTTCATAGGGCATATGGAAGCGAGGTGTGACCTCCCAAATGAAGAAAAGAAAGTGAGGTACTCCAAGGGTATCAGTGTGCGCGCCGTCCATTTTGATAACCCGCGTGCCTGGTTTCTACTGGATAAGATGGGGAAGCCCAAGCTCGTTCAAGTGGCTAGTTCTCCTTGGCATGCTCTCATGCCGTCCAGCAGCTCTGTAGATCACGCCTCAATCAAGGCTGTTGTGACGAAGACGATTGAGCAAGTGAGTGAAATCGTCGCCCGTCTATCGGTGGGCGAAAAAATGGAAACCGACCCCACCCAGGTTGGCACGAACACCATCTCTGACATGGTTGCTGCGAGCCTAATGGATGATAAGGCGGACTGTGTAGTTACTGTTGCTGCAAGCTCATCCTCTAGAAACAATCTGAAGAACGATGGAGTGAAGGCATAGATACAGAATAACCTCCAGGGCTTGTTGGTTGGACAGGAAGGAGATGTCAACGCTTCGAACACTAAACAAATAATCGACACCGCATCGCATGCTGATACGATTAACCAGTTTATGTTTGCTTCCCAGCAGGCGCCGAGTGTTGTCTCTGAAGGAACCTCGCTTGGTGCAAATGACAGTACAATGGCTACAGAAAACAAAACACCTGACACTGTCAAAATTATTGTTGGTGCCCTCGGTACGGAAGCTACGGAGGAAGGTAAACTTGGTCGTAATAGGAGGGGTCACTCAGAATCTAGTGTAATGGGAGATGATAGTAGGATATGTTTACTAGTGTCTTCTGCTCTAGGAAAGAGGCAGGATAGGGCTCTAGAGGGTGAGGTTTTGGGTAAGAAACACTTCATCGAAAAATATGTAAGTAGAAAGAAAGTGTGTAGTGGACAGGGGGAGATGCAGAACATTGGACAGGAAGGTGGAAAGGCGGGAACCGATCCTAGGTCCATCGGTACGCTGACGGGCACGAGTGACGTCGCCCGTCAGGAGCCATGAGTATCCTAAGATGGAACTGGCGGGGTTTGGGGCAACCCCGGACAGTTCAAGAGCTTGTGGGCCTAGTGCATGCCCATCGCCCAAGGATCGTTTTCCTGTCAGAAACCCGACAATGTAAGGAGAAGGTGAAGAGAATAAAATGGAGACTAGGTCTAAAGCACTGCCTTACTCATGACGGTAAGGGCAAAGGTGCAGGCATTGCCTTGTACTGGGATGAATCAATAAAAATAAAGTGTTTGTCGTATGGTCCCCGCTATTTTGATGTCGTAGTGTCTGATGATACCCATGGTCCTACGTGGCGTGCAACTTTTGTCTACGATAAACCAAGAGTGCAGGATAGGCACCCTATGTGGTCCTTGTTGAGAAGGAGCAAGCCAAATGCTAGTGAACCATGGATGGTAATCGGGGACTTTAGTGAGACGATGTGGCAATCTGAACACTTCTCGTTTAACTAAAAGATCTGAAGGACAAATGGCAAGATTCCGTAGTATGTTAAATTTTTGTAATTTGTATGACCCGGGGTTCAGAGGGAAACCTTGGACCTACAATAACAAACAACAAGGTGATAAAAATGTCAAGGCTAGGATTGACCATGCTGTGGCTTCTCCATATTGGCAGGATTGTTTCAACCAAGCTACTCTTACCCACATAACTGTTGGGGAACGTCGCATGGGAAACAAAAATTTTGCTACGCACACGCAAACCTATCCATGGTGATGAGTATCTACGAGGGGGAGAGTGGATTTACGTACCCTTGTAGATCGCTAAGCGGGAAGCGTTAAGAAACGCGGTTGGTGTAGTCGAACATCTTCGCGATCCAAATTGCCGAGCGTCCCGCGATCCAATCACGAACCGTCCCGCGAACACATCATGATCCGTCCCATGAACTCATCACGATCCGTCTCACGATCTTGATCATGATCTATCCTGCGAACTCATCACGATCCGTTCTGTGATCACATCAAGAACCGTCTCGCGATCTCGATCACGGTCCTTCCGATCTAGCGCCGAACGGACGACACCTCCACGTTCAGCACACGTGCAGCTTGATGACGATCTCCACCGTCTCGATCCAGCAAGAGGAGGTGGAGAGGAGAGAGAGTTCACCGGCAGCGTGACGGCGCTCCGGTGATGGTGGTGGAGCAATTCCGGCAGGGCTTCGCCTAAGCGCTGCAGAAAACCGATCTAGAGGAGAAACTATGCACCGGTGGAACGGGTAGCACGTGGCCGGAAATTCTGTCCAAAAACCACCCAATCCACTAGTATATATAGGAGGAGAGGAGAGGAGAGGCAGCCAAGGCCTTTGGGTCGGCCGAAATAGGAGGTGGGAAGCAATCCTACTTCACCTCCAATCCTAGTTGGAGTAGGATTGCCTCCGATTGGCTGATTTTCCACTTTTTGCTTTAGGACTTTCTCTCCTGCGCCATGGGCCTTTTTGGCTGTTTTCCCAGCCCAATAAGGGCTGGTTATTATTCTCCCACAGCCCATGTACATCTTGGGGTCGAAATACCCCTCCCGGTACACTACCGGCACTCCCGGTACACTACCGATGAGCCCGAAACTTTTCCGGAAACCAAACTGGGACTTCCTATATATGAATCTTTACCTCCGGACCATTCCGGAGCTCCTCGTGACGTCCGGGATCTCATCCGGGACTCCAAACAAACTTCGGTCACCACCATACATAACTCTACACTACCGAAACGTCACCGAACCTTAAGTGTGCAGACCCTGCGGGTTCGAGAACTATGTAGACATGACCGAGACACCTCTACGGTCAATAACCAATGGCGGGACCTAGACGTCCAAATTGGTTCCTACATATTCTACGAAGATCTTTATCGGTCGAACCTCTATGTCAAGGATTCAATTAATCCCCTATAACGTTCCCTTTGTTCTTCGGTATGTTACTTGCCCGAGATTCGATCGTCGGTATCTCCATACCTAGTTCAACCTCATTACCGGCAAGTCTCTTTACTCGTTCCGTAATACAAGATCCCGCAACTAAAAATTAGTCACATTGCTTGCAAGGCTTATTGTGATGTTGCATTACCGAGTGGGCCCCGAGATACCTCTCCGTCACACGGAGTAACAAATCCCAGTCTCGATCCATGCCAACTCAACAGACACCATCGGAGATACCTGTAGAGCACCTTTATACTCACCCAGTTACGTTGCGACGTTTGATACACACAAGGCACTCCTCCGATATCTGTGAGTTGCATGATCTCATGGTCATAGGAACACATACTTGACATGCGGAAAACAGTAGCAATAAACTGACACGATCATATGCTACGTTTGCAGTTTGGGTCTTGTCCATCACATCATTCTCCTAATGATGTGACCCCGTTATCAAATGACATCTCATGTCCATGGCTAGGAAACCTTAACCATCTTTTGATCAACGAGCTAGTCTATTAGAGGCATACTAGGGACATGGTTTTGTCTATGTATCCACACATGCATCTAAGTCTCCGATCAATACAATTATAGCATGGATAATAAACGATTATCATGAACAAGGAAATATGATAATAACTAATTTATTATTGCCTCTAGGGCATATTTCCAACAGTCTCCCACTTGCACTAGAGTCAATAATCTAGCTCACATCACCATGTGATTCGCATTGTTATGAATCTAACACCCAACGAGTTCTGGGGCTCGATCATGCTTTGCATGTGAGAGAGGTCTTATAGTCAACGGGTCTGTAACATTCAGATCCATGTGCACTTTGCAAATACCTATGTCAAACTGTAAACACTGCTACCACACTCCGCTCGGTACTATTCCAAATGGCTGCTCCACTATACGTATCCAGATTGCTACTACGAGTCATCCGGATTAGTGTTAAAGCTTGTATCGACGTAACTCCTTACGACGAACATTTTATCACCTCCATAATCGAGAAACATCTCCTCAGTCTCTTAGTTACTGAGGATAATCTTGACCGTTGTCCAGTGATCCACTCCTGGTTCACTCTTGTACCCCCTGACGGACTCATGGCAAGGCACACACAGGTGCGGTACACATCATGGCATAATATAGAGCCTATGGCTAAGGCATAGGGGACGACGTTCGTCCTTTCTCTTTCTTCTGCCATTGTCGAGCTTGGAGTCTCACTCAACTTTCACACATTACAAATCAGGCGAGAACTCTTTCTCTGACTGATGCATTTTGAACTCTTTCAAAATCTTGTCAAGGTATGCACTCATTGAAAGTCTCATCGAGCATCTTGATCTATCTCCATAGATTTTGATGCTCAACAATTAGGTAGCTTCATCCAGGTCTTCGTTTGAAAATCACTTTCCAAATAACCGTTTTATGCTTTCCAGAAACTCTACATTATTTCTGATCCACATATACTTATCAGAAATTCTATAGTGCTCCCACTCACTTTATGGCAAATACAAGTTTCTCGTAAACTTTGTATAAACATCAAAACTTTGATCACCTCATCAAAGTGTATATTCCAACTCTGAGATGCTTGGTTTAGTCCATGGAAGGATCACCGAAGCTTGCACACCTTTTAGCATCCTTAGGCCTGACAAACTTTCTGGTTGTATCACATACAACCTTTCCTCAAGTAAACCATTAAGGAAACGATGTTTTGACATCCATCTGCCAGATTTCATAATTGAAAACACAACAACTGCTAACATAATTCCAACAGACTTTAGCACCACTACGAGTGAGAAAGTCTCATCGTAGTCAAGTCGTTGAACTTGTCACAAACATCTTTGCAACAAGTCGAGCTTTACAAATAGTGACATTCACCATCAGTGTCTGTCTTCATTTTAAAGATCCATTTGTACTCAACGACCTGCCGTCCAACGAGCAAGTCTACCAAAGTCTACACTTGGTTTTCATACATGGATCCTATCTCGGATTTCATGGCCTCCAACCATTTGTCGGAATCCGGGCCCATCATCGCTTCTCCATAGCTCGTAGGTTCATCGTTTGTCCAACAACATGACCTCCAAGATAGGGTTGTCGTACCGCTTAGGAGCAGTACACATCCTTGTCGACCTACGAAGTTCGATAGTAACTTGATCCTGAAGCTTCATGATCATCATCATTAACTTCGTCTTCAACTAACGTAGGCTTCACAGAAACAACATCCTGCGCTGCGCTACTCTCTGGTTGAACAAAGTTTAAACAACCTCATCAAGTTCTATCTTCCTCCCACTTAATTCTTTCGAGAGGAACTTTTCCTTGAGAAAGGATCCGTTTTAGTAACAAACACTTTGCACTTGGATCTGAGATAGAAGGTTCACCCAACTGATCTTAGGGTATTCTATGAAGATGCATTTGTCCGCCTTGGGTTCGACCACATTAGGTGAAAACATTTTCCACACAAGTGTCGCACCCCCAAGTATTAAGAAATGACAGCTTAGGTTTCTATCAAACCATGATTCACATGGTGTCATCTCAATGGATTTAGATGGTGCCCTATTTAAAGTGAATGTAGTTGTCTCTAATGCATAACCCCAAAATTATAGTGGTAAAACGACAAGAGACATCATAGCACGCACCATGTCCAATAGAGCATAACTATGATGTTCGGACACACCATCACACTATGGTGTTCCAGGTGGCGTTTAGTTGTGAAACAACATTCACATTGTCTTAAGTTGTATGCCAAACTCGTGACTCAGATATTCACCTCCACGATCATATCGCAGTCATTTTTATCTTCTTGTCATGATGATCTTTAAACTTCACTCTGAATTTGCTTGAACCTTTCAAACGATTCAGACTTGTGTTTCATTAAGTAAATATACACTATATCTACTCAAATCATCAGTGAAGGTAAGAAAATAACGATATCCACTGCACGCTACAAGACTCACTAGATTGCATACATCAACATGTATCATTTCCAATGAATCACTTGCCCGCTCCATCCAACGGGGTCCTTTAGTCATCTTGCCCAAGAGGCATGGTTCGCATGTCTCAACCGATTCGAAATCGAATGAGTCCAAATATCCATCAGCATGGAGTTTCTACATGCGCTTTATACCAATATGACATTTAGCGGCAGTGCCACAAGTATGTGGTACTATCATTATTAACTTTGTATCTTTTGACATCAATGTTATGAACATGTGTAATACTACGATCAAGATTTCAACAAACCATTCTCACTGGGTGCATGACCATTGAAGGTATTATTCATGTAAACAAAATAACCGTTATTCTCTAACTTAAATGAATAACCGTATTGCAATAAACATGATCTAATCATGTTCATGCTCAACGCAAAACACCAAATAACATTTATTTAGGTTCGTCACTAATACCGAAGGTAGAGAGAGCGTGCGATGTTGATCACATCAACCTTGGAAACACTTCCAACACATATCGTCACCTCACCCTTAGCTAGTTCTCCGTTTATTCCGTAGCTTTTATTTTGAGTTACTAACATTTAGCAACCGAACCGGTATCCAATACCCAGGTGCTACTAAGAGTACTAGCAAGGTACACATTAGTAACTCGTATATCAATTATACTTCTATCAATGTTGCCAGCCTTCTTATCTACCAAGTATCTAGGGTTGTTCCGCTTCAGCGACCGCTCACCTCATAACAGAAGCACTTAGTCTCGGGTTTGAGTTCAACTTTGGGTTGCTTCACTGGAGCAGCAACTGACTTGCTATCCATGAAGTTACCCTTCTTGCTCTTGCCCTTCTCAAAACTAGTGGTTTGATTAACCATCAATACTTGACGCTCCTTCTTGATTTCTACCTTCGCGGTGTCAAACATCGCGAACAGCTCCGGGATCAACATTTCTTTCCCTGGCATTTTATAGTTCATCACCAAGTTCTAGTAGCTTTAGTGACAGTGACTTGGAGAACTATATCAATCACTATCTTATCTGGAAGATCAACTCCCACTTGATTCAAGCGATTCTAGTACCCAGACAATCTGAGTACATGCTCAATGATTGAGCTATTCTCCTTCATCTTACAGGCAAAGAATCTTGTTGGAGATCTCATATCTCGCAACACAGGCACGAGCCTGAGATCACAATCTCTGCTCCTAGAACATCTCATATGTTTCGTGACGTTCAAAACGTTTTGGAGCCTCAATTCTAAGACGTAATGCATGACGCACTAAACTATCAACTAGTCATCGAAACGTGTCTGCTAGATGTTCACAACATCTATAGACGACGCTAGAGGGGTGGCGCACCGAGCGGTGCATTAAGGACATAAGCCTTCTGTGCAGCAATGAGGACAATCCTCAGATCACGGACCCAGTCCGCAATATTGCTACCAACATCTTTCAACTCTATTTCTCTAGGAACATATAAAAATTTAAGGGAGCTACAACGCGAGCTAGTAATCTACAACATAATTTGCAAAGACACTTTGACTATGTTCATGATAATGAGTTCAATTAATCATATTACTTAAGAACTCCCACTCAAATTGACATCCCTCCGATCATTCGAGTGATACATGATCCAAATTCACCAACTCAAGTCCGATCATCACGTGAGTTGAGGTGGCTGCAATGGTGAACATCATTATGTTGATCATATCTACTATATGACTCATGTTTGACCTTTCGGTCTCTCGTGTTCCGAGGCCATGTCTATACATTCTAGGCTCGTCAAGTTTAACCCGAGTGTTCTGCGCGTGCAAATCTGGCTTGCACCCGTTGTATGTGAACGTAGAGTCTATCACACCCGATCATCACGTGGTGTCTCAACACGACGAACTTTCACAACGGTGCACACTCGGGGAGAACACAGTTCATCTTGAAATTCAAGTGAGGGATCACCTTATAATGCTACCGCCGTACTAAGCAAAACAAGGTGCATAAAAGGATTAACATCTGATGCAATTCATAAGTGACATGATATGGCCATGAACTTGTGTTTAAGATCTCCATCTTCGAAACACCGGCATGATCTCCATCGTCACCGGCACAACACCATGATCTCCATCATCTTGATCTCCATCAATGTGTTGCCATTGGGGTTGTGGCGCCAGCCCTGCTTCTACTTCTATTGCTACCACTTAGCGATAAAGTAAAGCATTACATAGCGCTTAATGATTGACACGCAGGTCATACAATAATTAAAGACAACCCTATGGCTCCTGCCGGTTGTCGTACTCAACGACAAGCAAGTCGTGAAATTCTATACATCACATGATCATCTCATACATCACATATATCTCATCATGTAATTGGCCATATCACATCACAACATACCCTGCAAAAACAAGTTAGACGTCCTCTAATTGTTGTTGCATGTTTTACGTGGCTTCTACGGGTATCTAGCAAGAACGATTCTCACCTACACATAAACCACAACGGTGATACATAGATTGCTATTCAACCTTCTCAAGGACCGCCTTTGTCGGATCCGATCCAACTAAAGTGAGAGAAACTGTCACCCGCAAGCCATCTAAGCAACAAGTTGCATCGAGGGAACCAGTCTCTCGTAAGCGTACGAGTAATGTTGGTCCGGGCCGCTTCATCTCACAATCCCGCTGAACCAAAATCCGACCAAGGGAGGAAGCAATCTAAGCATCAACGCCCACAAACCTTTTGTGTTCTACTCGAGATCTCATCGAACCATCAACCTAGCTCATGATGCCACTGTTGGGGAACGTCGCATGGGAAACAAAAATTTTCCTACGCACACGCAAACCTATCCATGGTGATGAGCATCTACGAGAGGGAGAGTGGATCTACGTACCCTTGTAGATCGCTAAGCGGGAAGCGTTAAGAAACGTGGTTGGTGTAGTCGAACATCTTCGCGATCCAAATCGCCGAGCGTCCCGCGATCCAATCACGAACCGTCCTGCGAACACATCATGATCCGTCCCGCAAACTCATCACGATCCGTCTCACGATCTTGATCATGATCTGTCCCGCGAACTCATCATGATCCGTTCCGTGATCACATCACGAACCGTCTCGCGATCTCGATCACGGTCCTTCCGATCTAGCGCCGAACGGACGACACCTCCTCGTTCAGCACACGTGCAGCTTGATGACGATCTCCACCGTCTCGATCCAGCAAGAGGAGGTGGAGAGGAGAGAGAGTTCACCGGCAGCGTGACGGCGCTTCGGTGATGGTGGTGGAGCAATTCCGGCAGGGCTTCGCCTAAGCGCTGCAGAAAACCGATCTAGAGGAGAAACTATGCACCGGTGGAACAGGTAGCATGTGGCCGGAAATTCTGTCCAAAAACCACCCAATCCACTAGTATATATAGGAGGAGAGGATAGGAGAGGCAGACAAGGCCTTTGGGTCGGCCGAAATAGGAGGTGGGAAGCAATCCTACTTCACCTCCAATCCTAGTTGGAGTAGGATTGCCTCCTATTGGCTGATTTTCCACTTTTTGCTTTAGGACTTTCTCTGCTGCGCCATCGGCCTTTTTGGCTGTTTTCCCAGCCCACTAAGGGCTGGTTATTATTCTCCCACAGACCATGGACCTCTTGTGGTCGAAATACCCCTCCCGGAGGCCTCCCGGTACACTACCGGCACTCCCGGTACACTACCGGCACTCCCGGTACACTACCGATGAGCCCGAAACTTTTCCGGAAACCAAACTGGGACTTCCTATATATGAATCTTTACCTCCGGACCATTCTGGAGCTCCTCGTGATGTCCGAGATCTCATCCGAGACTCCAAACAAACTTCGGTCACCACCATACATAACTCTACACTACCGAAACGTCACCGAACCTTAAGTGTGCAGACCCTGCGGGTTCGAGAACTATGTAGACATGACCGAGACACCTCTATGGTCAATAACCAATGGCGGGACCTGGACATCCACATTGGTTCCTACATATTCTATGAAGATCTTTATCGGTCGAACCTCTATGTCAAGGATTCAGTTAATCCCGTATAACGTTCCCTTTGTTCTTCGGTATGTTACTTGCCCGAGATTCGATCGTCGGTATCTCCATACCTAGTTCAACCTCGTTACCGGCAAGTCTCTTTACTCGTTCCGTAATACAAGATCCCGCAACTAACAATTAGTCACATTGCTTGCAAGGCTTATTGTGATGTTGCATTACCGAGTGGGCCCCGAGATACCTCTCCGTCACACGGAGTAACAAATCCCATTCTCGATCCATGACAACTCAACAGACACCATCGGAGATACCTATAGAGCACCTTTATAGTCACCCAGTTACGTTGTGACGTTTGATACACACAAGGCACTCCTCCGATATCTGTGAGTTGCATGATCTCATGGTCATAGGAACACATACTTGACATGCGGAAAACAGTAGCAATAAACTGACACGATCATATGCTACGTTTGCAGTTTGGGTCTTGTCCATCACATCATTCTCCTAATGATGTGACCCCGTTATCAAATGACATCTCATGTCTATGGCTAGGAAACCTTAACCATCTTTTGATCAACGAGCTAGTCTATTAGAGGCATACTAGGGACATGGTTTTGTCTATGTATCCACACATGCATCTAAGTCTCCGATCAATACAATTATAGCATGGATAATAAAAGATTATCATGAACAAGGAAATATGATAATAAATAATTTATTATTGCCTCTAGGGCATATTTCCAACAATAACAACCCAATGATCTGACCATTTTCTGCTCCTGTTAAATTATTCAGGCCAGACAAATGTGTGGGCTGGTCTGAAGCCTTTCCAATACAAGTATATGTGGGAAAGGGATCCTTCCCTAAGGGATGAAATAAAGAATGCATGGAATAGCAACAATGATCATGGCTCTGGGTTGGCTAAAGTGGTGCAGAGTTTAAAAGGAGTCCAATGCCATTTACAAGGATGGCGCAGGAGGAGGTTTAAATCGGTTAAGTATAGAATTCAAAGACTTCGACAACAACTCGATAAACTTTAGGACATGGTTCCTTCAACCAGCAGGGATGTTTTAATTCATAATTGTTCATGTGAGCTTGATGAATACCTGTACAGGGAGGAGATGCTTTGGCGCCAACGCTCCCGGGTTACTGGTATTCGTGAGGGAGAACAAAATACTAAGTATTTTCAGCGTAAGGCTACATGGCGGTAGAAGAAAAAAAACATCAACAAGCTAAAAAATCAAGATGGTTTTTGGGTTCAGGATAAGAAGCAGATTGCATCAATGGCAACAAATTTCTTCAAGGAACTCTATGAGGCCGATGGTAAAGTGGAACAAGAAGTTTTGCTCGACCTCCTTGATGACAAAGTGTCTCAGGAGATCAATGAGGCCTCATGCAAGGAATTTACAGATAGAGAGATAAGTGACGCTTTGTTCCAAATTGGCCCACTAAAAGCCCAGGGCAGGAATGGTTTTCCTGCTAGATTTTTCCAAAGAAATTGGAGCGAGCCGAAACAAGACATGATTGCTGTAGTGAAAAACTGTTTTGCCAACAGGATCATGCCCGAGGGCATAAATGATACTGTGCTCGTCCTCATCCCAAAAGGAAAATCTCCGGAGAAATTACAAGACTTCAGGACGATTAGCCTTTGCAACGTGATCTAAAAAATTATATCAAAGTGCTTGGCTAATCGACTCAACCTTTTCTGGAGGAACTAATTTTGGAGCCCCGAAGTGCCTTCATTCCTGGTAGATTAATTTCGGACAATGCATCGATTGCCTTTGAATGTTTCTACAAGATGTTGCAAATATGCCCTAGAGGCAATAATAAATTAGTTATTATCATATTTCCTTGTTCATGATAATCGTTTACCGGGAGTGCCGATAGTGTATCGAGGGACCATCGGGAGAGGTATTTCGATCCAAGAGGCTACATGGGCTGTGGGAGGAGGTAAACCAGCCCCTGGTGGGCTGGCCGAAGCCTCCTCTAAGGGCCCATGCATCTGGAGTGGTTTGAGAAGGAAAAAAATCCAAAGGTGGAGAGGTGCAAAGAGTTTCCAAGTGGAAAGGAGGAATCCTACTCCTAATAGGATTGGAGTAGGACTCCTCCACCTCCAATTTTGACCAAACCTTGAGGTTTTGAGGCTGCCTCCTCCCCTGCCTCCCTCCTATACATACTAGAGGATTTAGAGGAAAAAGCTAACCCTAATAGCCACGTGCTACCTCTCCTCTAGATCGTAGTTTCTCCTCTAGATCGGTTTTCAACGGTGCTTAGGCGAAGCCCTGCTGGAATAGCTCCACCACCATCGCCGCCACGCCATGATGCTGCCGGAGAACTCATCTACCTCTCCGCTCCCTCTTGCTGGATCAAGAAGGCGGAGATTGTCATCGAGTTGTACGTGTGCTGAACGCGGAGGTGCCGTCCGTTCGGCGCTAGATCGGAAGGACCGTGATCAAGATCGCGAGACAGATCATGATGAGATCGCGGGACGGATCGTGAATTCGAGGGATAGATCGTGATTGGATCGCGGGACGGATCGTGATGAGATCATGGGACGCTTGGCGATTTGGATCGTGAAGACGTTCGACTACACCAACCGCGTTTGTTAATGCTTCCCGCTTAGCGATCTACAAGGGTATGTAGATCCACTCTCCCTCTCGTAGATGCTCATCACCATGGATAGATCTTGCATGTGCGTAGGAAAATTTTGTTTCCCATGCAAAGTTCCCCGACAGTGGCATCATGAGCTAGGTCTATGTGTATATGAGATCTCGAGTAGAACACAAAGAGTTTGTGGGCGTTGATGCTTAGATTGCTTCCTCCCTTAGTCGTGTTTTGGTTTAGCGGTATTGTGGGATTAAGCAACCCGGACCAACCTTACTCGTACGCTTAAAGGAGACCGATTCCACGACTGACGTCTAACTTCATTGCACAAAGATGGCTGGCGGGTGTCTGTTTCTCCTACTTTAGTTGGATCGGATTCGACAAAGGCGGTCCTTGAGAAGGTTGAAAAGCAACTTATGTATCACCGTTGTTGTTTTGCGTAGGTTAGAATTGTTCTTGCTAGATACCCGTAGCAGCCACGTAAAACATGCAACAACAATTAGAGGAAGTATAACTTGTTTTTGCAGGGTATGTTGTGATGTGATATGGCCAATTACATGATGAGATATATGTGATGTATGAGATGATCATGTATTGTATAGAATATCATGACTTGCATGTCGATGAGTACGGCAACCGGCAGGAGCCATAGGGTTGTCTATAATTATTGTATGACATGCGTGTCAATCATTAAGCGCTATGTAATGCTTTACTTTATCTCTAAACGGTAGTAATAGTAGTAGAAGCATGGTGGGAGCAACAACCCCAATGGCGACACGTTGATGGAGATCAATATGATGGAGATCATGGTGTCATGTCGGTGACGATGGAGATCATGTCGGTGCTTTCAAGATGGAGATCAAAAGCACAAGTTCATGGCCATATCATGTCACTTATGATTTGCATGTGATGTTAATCCTTTTATGCACCTTGTTTTGCTTAGGACGACGGTAGCATTATAAGGTGATCCCTCACTTAATTTCAAGATAAATTGTGTTCTCCCCGAGTGTGCACCGTTGCGAAAGTTCGTCGTGTCTAGACACCATGTGATGATCGGTGTGATAGACTCTATGTTCACATACAATGGGTGCAAGCCAGTGTTGCACATGCAGAACACTCAGGTTAAACTTGACGAGCCTAGCATGTACAGACATGGCCTCGGAACACCAGAGACTGAAAGGTTGAAAATGAGTCATATAGTAGATATGATCAACATGATGATGTTCACCATTGAAACCACCTCAACTCACATCATGATCAGACTTGAGTTGGTGAATTTGGATCATGTATCACTCGAATAACCGAAGGGATGTCAATTTGAGTGGGAGTTCTTCAGTAATATGATTAATTGAACTCATTATCATGAACATAGTCAGTAGTGTCTTTGCAAATTATGTTGTAGATTACTTGCTCGCATTGTAGCTCCCTTGAATTTTTATATGTTCCTAGAGAAATAAAGTTGAAAGATGATGGTAGCAATATTGCGGACTGGGTCCATGATCTGAGGATTGTCCTCATTGCTGCACAGAAGGCTTATGTCCTTAATGCACCGCTCGGTGCGCCAAACCCTCTAGCGTCATCTGTAGTGTTGTGAACATCTCACAGGCACATTCTGATGACTACTTGATAGTTTAGTGTGTCATGAATTACGGCTTAGAATTGAGACTCTGAAACGTTTTGAACGTCACGGAACATATGAGATGTTCTAAGAGCTGAAATTAGGATCTCAGGCTCGTGCCCGTGTTGCGAGATATGAGATCTCAAATAAGATTCTTTGCCTGCAAGATGAAAGAGAATAGCTCCATTATTGAGCATGTGCTCAAATTGTCTGGGTGCTACAATCTTTTGAATTGAGTGGGAGTTGATCTTCCAGATAAGATAGTGATTTATATAGTTCTCCAAGTCACTGTCACTAAGCTACTAGAACTTTGTGGTGAACTGTAAAATGCCAGGGATAGAAATAATGATCCCTGAGCTGTTCGCGATGTTTGACACTGCGAAGGTAGAAATCAAGAAGGAGCATCAAGTGTTGATGGTTATTAAAACTACTAGTTTTGAGAAGGGCAAGGGCAAGGAGGGAAACATCTTGGATGGCAAGTCAGTTGCTGCTCCAGTGAAGCAACCCAAAGTTGAACCCAAACCCGTGACTAAGTGCTTCAATTATGAGGAGAGCGGTCGCTAAAGCGGAACAACCCTAGATACTTGGTAGATAAGAAGGCTGGCAATGTCGATAGAAGTATATATAATATACGTGTTATTGATGTGTACCTTGCTAGTACTCCTAGTAGCACCTGGGTATTGGATACCGGTTCGGTTCCTAAATGTTAGTAACTCGAAATAAAAGCTACGAAATAAACAGAGAACTAGCTAAGGGTGAGGCAACGATGTGTGTTGGAAATGTTTCCAAGGTTGATGTGATCAACATCACATGCTCTCTCTACCTTCGGGATTAGTGACGAACCTAAATAAATGTTATTTGGTGTTTTGCGTTGAGCATGAATGTGATTAGATCGTGTTTATTGCAACACGGTTATTCATTGAAGTTAGAGAATAATGGTTATTCTGTTTACGTGAATAATACCTTCAATGGTCATGCGCCCAGTGAGAATGGTTTGTTGAATCTTGATCGTAGTAAGACACATGTTCATAACATTGATGCCAAAAGATACAAAGTTAATAATGATAGTACCACATACTTGTGGCACTGCTGTTAAATGTCATATTGGTATAAAGTGCATGAAGAAACTCCATGCTGATGGATCTTTGGACTCATTCGATTTCGAATCGGTTGAGACATGCGAACCATGGCTCTTGGGCAAGATGACTAAGGACCCCGTTATCCGGATTGACGAGCGGGCAAGTGATTTATTGGAAATGATACTTTGATGTTTGCAGTCCAATGAGTCTGTAGCGTGCGGTGGATATCGTTATTTTCTTACCTTCACTGATGATTTGAGTAGATATAGTGTATATTTACTTACTGAAACACAAGTCTGAATCGTTTGAAAGGTTCAAGAAAATTCAGAGTGAAGTTTAAGATCATCGTGACAAGAAGATAAAAATGTTTGCGATATGATCGTGGAGGTGAATATCTGAGTTATGAGTTTGGCATACAACTTTAGACAATGTGAAAGTTGTTTCACAACTCACGCCACCTGGAACACCATAGTGTGATGGTATGTCCGAGCATCATAGTCATGCTCTATTGGATATGGTGCGTGCTATGATGTCTCTTATCGTTTTGCTACTACAATTTTGGGGTTATACATTAGAGACAACTACATTCACTTTACATAGGGCACCATCTAAATCCGTTGAGATGACATTGTGTGAATTATGGTTTGATAGAAACCTAAGCTATCATTTCTTGATGTTTGGGGCTACGACGCTTGTGTGGAAAAATGTTTTCACCTAATGAGTTCGAACCCAAAGCGGACAAATGCATCTTCATAGAATACCCTAAGAACAGTTGGGCGAACCTTCTATCTCAAGATCCAAGCATAAAGTGTTTGTTGCTAAAACTGGGTCCTTTCTCGAGAAAAAGTTTCTCTCGAAAGAATTGAGTGGGAGGAAGATGGAACTTGATGAGGTTGTTAAACCTTTGCTTCAACCATAGAGTAGTGCAGCACAGAAAGATGTTTATGTGAAGCCTACATTAGTTGAAGAGGAAGTTAATGATGATGATCAAGAAGCTTCGGATCAAGTTAGTATCGAACCTCGTAGGTCGACAAGGATGTGTACTTCTCGAGCGGTACAACAACCCTGTCTTGGAGGTCATGTTGTTGGACAACGATGAACCTACGAGCTGTGGAGAAGCGATGGTGGGCCCGGATTCTGACAAATGGCTAGAGGCCATGAAATCCGAGAAAATATCCATGTATGAAAACCAAGTATAGACTTTGGTAGACTTGCTCGTTAGACAACAGGTCGTCGAGTACAAATGGACCTTTGAGATGATGAGAGACGCCGATGGTAAATGTCACAATTTATAGAGCCCGACTTGTCACAAAGAAGTTTCCGACAAGTTCAAGGAGTTAACTGCGATGAGACTTTCTCACTTGTAGTGATGCTAAAGTCTGTTAGAATTATGTTAGCAGTTGCTGCATTTTTCAATTATGAAATCTGGCAGATGGATGTCAAAACATCGTTTCCTTCCTTAAGGAAAGGTTGTATGAGATACAACCAGAAGGTTTTGTCAGTCCTAAGGATGCTAAAAGGTATGCAAGCTTCAGTGATCCTTCTATGAACTGAAGCAAGCATCTCGGAGTTGGAATATACACTTTGATGAGGTGATCAAAGTTTTTGAGTCTATACAAAGTTTATGAGAAACTTGTATTTACAATAAAGTGAGTGGGAGCACTATAGAGTTTCTGGTAAGCATATGTGGTTGACATATTGTTGATCGGAAATGATGTAGAATTTCTGGAAAGCATAAATAGTTGTTTGAAAAGAGTTTTTCAAAGGAAGAACTGGATAAATCTACCTAATTGTTGAGCATCAAGATCTACAGAGATAGATCAAGATGCTTGATGAGACTTTCAATGAGTACATACCTTGACAATATTTTAAAAGAGTTCAAAATGGATCAGTTAGAGAAAGAGTTCTCGCCTGATTTGTAAGGTGTGAAGTTGAGTGAGACTCAAAGCTCGACAACATCAAAAGAAAGAGAAAGGACGAACGTCGTCCCCTATGACTTAGCCATAGGCTTTGTATAGTATGTCGTGTTGTGTACCGCACCTATGTGTGCCTTGCCATGAGTCCGTCAAGGGGTACAAGAGTGATCCAGGAGTGGATCACTGGACAACGGTCAAGATTATCCTTAGTAACTAAAAGACTAAGGAGATGTTTCTCGATTATGGAGGTGATAAACAGTTTGTCGTAAAGAGTTACGTCGATGCAAGCTTTAACACCAATCCGGATGACTCGTAGTAGCAATCTGGATACGTATAGTGGAGCAGCCATTTGGAATAGTACCAAGTGGAGTGTCATAGCAGTGTTTAGAGTTTGACATAGAGATTTGCAAAGTACACACGGATCTCAATGTCGTAGACCCATTGACTATAAGACCTCTCTTACATGAAAAGCATGATTGAGCCCTAGAACTCATTGGGTGTTAGATTCATAACAATGCGAATCACATGGTGATGTGAACTAGATTATTGACTCTAGTGCAAGTGGGAGACTGTTGGAAATATGCCCTAGTGGCAATAATAAATTAGTTATTATCATATTTCCTTGTTCATGATAATCATTTATTATCCATGCTATAATTGTATTGATCGGAGACTTAGATGCATGTGTCGATACATAGACAAAACCATGTCCCTAGTATGCCTCTAATAGACTAGCTCGTTGATCAAAGATGGTTAAGGTTTCCTAGCCATGGACATGAGATGTCATTTGATAACGGGATCACATCATTAGGAGAATGGTGTGATGGACAAGACCCAAACTACAAACGTAGCATATGATCGTGTCAGTTTATTGCTACTAGTTTCTGCATGTCAAGTATATGTTCCTATGACCATGAGATCATGCAAATCACTGACACCGAAGGAGTACCTTGTGTGTATCAAACATCTCAACGTAACTGGGTGACTATAAAGGTGCTCTATAGGTATCTCCGAGGGTGTCCGTTGGGTTAGCATGGATCAAGACTGGGATTTGTTACTCCGTGTGACGGAGAGGTATCTTAGGGCCCACTCGGTAATACAACATCACAATAAGCCTTGCAAGCAATGTAACTAAGTGTTAGTCACGGGATCTTGTATTACGGAACGAGTAAAGATACTTGCCGGTAACAAGGTTGACCTAGGTATGGAGATACGGAAGATCGAATCTCGGGCAAGTAACATACCGAAGAACAAAGGGAACATCATACAGAATTAACTAAATCCTTGACATAGAGCTTTGACCGATAAAGATCTTCATAGAATATGTAGGAACCAATATGGGCATTCATGTCCCGCTATTGGTTATTGACCGTAGAGGTGTCTCAGTCATGTCTACATAGTTCTCGAACCCATAGGGTCTGCACACTTAAGGTTCGGTGACGTTTCAGTAGTATAGAGTTATGTATGGTGGTGACCAAAGGTTGTTCGGAGTCTCGGATGAGATCCGGACGTCACGAGGAGCTCCTTAATGGTCCGGCGGTAAAGATTGATATATAGGAAGTCCTATTTTGGTCGCCGGAAAAGTTTCGGACTCATCGGTAGTGTACCGGGAGTGCCAGTAGTGTACCGGGGGACCATCGGGAGAGGTATTTCAACCCAAGAGGCTTAGGGATGGCAATGGGTACCCATTACCCACGTACCCTGCGGGTAAAAACCCTATTAGGGTAATGGTATGGGACAAAAATTTACCCATGGGTATATAAATAGGAAAATCTGAAACCCATCGGGTAGAGCGGGTACGGGTATGGGATTATATAACCCATACCCACATACCCATGTACCCGTATAAAATATAAACTGAAAATTATCTCTACAATCTACACTATCTGAAGAATTTGTGAACTGAAAATGTATGTCTATGTGTTGTTTATGACTATATGATGTTGTTTATATGTATATGTTGTTGTTATAATATATTTTTGTAAACTGTATTATATGATGCAGTTATGACTATAAGTTATTCGAATTGATGCTTTGCAAATATTGGTAATTTTAACCGCGGGTACCCGTCTACCCTGTCGGGTAATGGGTATGGGCAAAAATTGTACCCGTTGACCGGTATGGGTACGGGTGATGGGTAAGATCAGGCGGGGCGGGTAAGGGTATGGGGAGGCTCCACCCGTACCCATACCCTACGGGTGCCATCCCTATTAGAGGGTACATGGGCTGTGGGAGGAAGTAAACCAGCCCCTGGTGGGATGGCCGAAGCCTCCTCTAAGGGCCCATGCAGGTGGAGTTAGGGATGGCAATGGGTACCCATTACCCACGTACCTTGTGGGTAAAAACCCTATTAGGGTAAGGGTATGGGACAAAAATTTACCCATGGGTATATAAATAGGAAAATCTGAAACCCATCGGGTAGAGCGGGTACGGGTATGGGATTATATAACCCATACCCACATACCCATGTACCCGTATAAAATCTATGTAAATTGAAAATTATCTCTACAATCTACACTATGTGAAGAATTTGTGAACTGAAAATGTATGTCTATGTGTTGTTTATGACTATATGATGTTGTTTATATGTATATGTTGTTGTTATAATATATTTTTGTAAATTGTATTATATGATGCAGTTTATGACTATAAGTTATTCGAATTGATGCTTTGCAAATATTGGTAATTTTAACCGCGGGTACCCGTCTACCCTGTCGGGTAATGGGTATGGGCAAAAATTGTACCCGTTGACCGGTATGGGTATGGGTGATGGGTAAGATCAGGCGGGGCGGGTAAGGGTATGGGGAGGCTCCACCCATACCCATACCCTACGGGTGCGATCCCTAGGTGGAGTGGTTTGAGAAGGAAAAAATCCAAAGGTGGAGAGGTGAAAAGAGTTTCCAAGTGGAAAGGAGGAATCCTACTCCTAATAGGAACTAGGACTCCTCCACCTCCACTTTTGACCAAACCTTGAGGGTTTGAGGCTGCCTCCTCCCCTCCCTCCCTCTTATACATACTAGAAGATTTAGAGGAAAAAGCTAACCCTAATAGCCACGTGCTACCTGTCCTCTAGATCGCAGTTTCTCCTCTAGATCGCTTTTCAGCGGTGCTTAGGCGAAGCCCTGCTGGAATAGCTCCACCACCATCGCCGCAACGCCATCACGCTACCGGAGAACTCATCTACCTCTCCGCTCCCTCTTGCTGGATCAAGAAGGCGGAGATCGTCATCGAGTTGTACGTGTGCTGAACGCGGAGGTGCCGTTCGTTCGGCGCTAGATCGGAAGGACCATGATCAAGATCGCGAGACAAATCGTGATGAGTTCGCGGGACGGATCGTGATTAGATTGCAGGACGGATCGTGATGAGATCACGGGACGCTCGGTGATTTGGATCGCGAAGACGTTCGACTACACCAACCGTGTTTCTTAACGCTTCTCGCTTAGCGATCTACAAGGGTATTTAGATCCACTCTCCCTCTCGTAGATGCTCATCACGATGGATAGATCTTGCGTGTGCGTAGGAAAATTTTGTTTCCCATGCAACGTTCCCCAACACAAGATCCAGCATAATAAGAATGTCACGAACAATCATTGTGCGTACAAACTGGACCTTGCTAAAGCTTATGACCGAGTGGAATGGAATTTCCTTGAAGGGGTTTTATTAAAATATGGTTTCTGCCAAAAATGGGTGTCTTGGATTATGACGTGTGTCCGGTCTATGAGATATGTTGACTGAATGGTGAAATCCTAGAATCCTTCTACCCTTCTAGGGGATTGCGCCAGGGTGACCCTTTGAGCCCTTATCTCTTTCCATTTGTGGCTGAAGGACTGTCCCGGGCGCTTGAAGCTGAATGTTCTATTTCTAATATTACCCCTCTAAAGGTGGCGAGGGGCGCTCCAAGTATCTCACATCTTCTATTTGCTGATGATAGTTTACTGTTTTTCAAGGCCTCCGGGGACCAATCTAAGAGTGTTAAGTCTGCCCTTAGTGTTTTCCAGAAAGGCACCGGACAATTGTTGAGCTCAAGCAAAATTTCTATTTTATTCAGCAGTGTATGTCCGATTCAGGTCCAGGAGGAGATTATGCATATCCTTGACCTCACCTCTTCTACCTTTGAGGAAAAGTACCTCGGCCTCCCAACTCCCGAAGGCCGGATCAAAGACTCTCATTTCCAACCCATTGTCGAGAGGTTCACTAAAATACTTACGGACTGGGCAAAAAGATACTTGGCCTATAGAGCAAAAGACATTTTGGTCAAGTCTATTTCTCAAGCCCTGTCTACTCATACCATGAGCATCTTCAAAATGAGTGCAGGCTTTTGTGAAAAATACGAGAAACTGGTGCGTGACTTCTGGTGGGGGGATGAAGAGAACAAAAGAAGAGTTCATTGGATGTCCTGGGAAAAGATGACAAAACCTAAGCATGAGGGTGGGCTTGGATTCCGGGATATGCGTATTTTCAACCAAGCTCTTCTCGCAAAATAAGCATGGAGACTTGTCCAAAGACCCAACAGTCTTTATGCTAGGGTTCTAAAGGCCAAATATTACCCAAATGGTAACTTGCTGGACACGATCTTTACTTCTGATGCTTCTCCCGTGTGGCGAGGAATTGAATTTGGGCTTGAACTCCTAAAAAAGGAGTGGTATGGAGAGTGGGTAACAGAAAGAGTATCCAAATACGCTGAGACAACTGGATACCTCGGCAGTCCGGTCTTGCCATACATGATATGAAAAGTAGAAGCCGACTAAGATGGGTAAACCAATTGTTGCTTGCTCATTCTAATGGGTGGAACAAGCAGATCATAGACAAGTTATTTTATTGTTTGGACACAGAAATTTTTTACAAGAACAAACTTCCCCCAAATCCAATGGCAGGTATTCTGGCTTGGAATTATGAAAAGAATGGGACATTCACTGTTAGAAGCGCTTATCAGCTTGGAGTTTCACTGCAGGGCGAATTTAGTGAGGATCCTCCAAAAATCCCAGTAAAGGCAGGGAGAGCTTTTGGAATCTAATATGGAAAGCTAAGGTTCCACATAAAGTCCGTATCTTCACCTAGAGGGCTGCCACCGATTCTCTCCCTACGAAGGACAACAAACACAAAAGGGCTCTTCAATTGGATGGTATATGTAACTTGTGTGGAGCTGCGGTTGAAAATGCACATCATGCTACTATTGTTTTCACAAAATAGAGAGCTCCGCGTGAGGAAATGAGCAAAATATGGAAACTGCCAGAAGATAAGTCTATCATGTCCTTCTCACCAGAGCGACTCTTGCAAAACTTGAGTTCTTGCCCGGGCGAAATGAAGGAAAAACTGATGATGGTCTTGTGGAGGGCTTGGCATCTGAGAGATGATGTCGTTCATAAGAAAGGTGAGGCTGCTATACGAGAATCTATAATGTTCTTAAGGAATTACCGGGAGTGTTTATCTAGCCCAAATCCGGTTGCAAATGATATTAAGGGGAAGCAAAAGTTGAATGAGGTTTTTATGCAGCCTTCTAGCCCACCTCACCATATTGTTGCGGTAGGATGGACCAAACCGCCCGAGAATCACATAAAGATCAATGTAGATGCTTCTTTCATTGCAGCCACGGGTTTGGCTGCGCTGGGAGTGATTGGCAGGGATTGGCTTGGTAATATTATCTTCTCTACAGGTTGTCGTTTTCATGGATGCTCGGATACAGAGGAAGCTGAAGCCCAAGCCCTTTCTTTTGGCCTCTACCAGGCTCGAAAACTGAATCTCAATAAAGTGTAGATGGAGACCAATTGCATCGCTGTTGTGGCCGCTGCGAACGATAGCAATGTTAGCAGGGCCATCTGGTGGGCTTGTTATGAGAATTCTAAGGTTTTGATAAAGGAGCTTGGAGCTTGTTCTGTTTCCAAAGTCCATAGGGAGAGCAATGTGGCCGCGCATGAGCTTGCGGCTTATGCTAGAGTGAATGGGGATTTTTTTTTCTTTTAGCTGATGTGCCACAAGATTTGAAAAATGTATTTGCTCCTGATTGTAACCATGGTCTATTGATATAAATGAAGCTCTCCCTTTCCTAAAAAAAAGAATTCATTGTTTTAATGCGACATTTTAATCCCAATTCATACACATAGGTGGCTAATGAGGATTTTTATGACGAAACTAAGGTTCAGTCAATGGGGAAGCATCCCAGATTGCACCTCAAACAAGACAAACATAAAGAGTTACGACTATCTTGGTGTACTGTAGTGATATTGTTGCAGTACACTGTACATGGTTGATCGAGTGAGAAGCATGATTTACTTAACACTGCGACTTGTGATTTATAAACGACCTTCTTTGTTATATAGAAAATCAAACTGTGACCTTTGTTTTGTTGGTTTTCTTAAAATTTTCCTGTTCTTTTTTACGTTTTCCCATTAGTTCCTTATTGTTATTATTATCATTATCATTACTACTACTACTATTATTATTATTGTAGCAAAGTCTACTTTTTTCAACACACATTTTACATTTTTCATATACTTGTGGATTGTATTCATATACACGTTGAACATTTTTAAGTACATGTTGTATGTTTTTTTCAAACGCATGTTTCGAACAGTTATTCAAATAGTACATGCTAACATTTTTCAAATACACGTATAACATGATTTTAATGGCACAATATATTTTGAAACTACATAAACATTTTTTACACTGTATAAACAAATTCAAAAATAACATAAACATATTTTAGAAACCGTGAACATTGTTCTTAAATGTCACACTCATTTCTTTAATTATGCCAGTATTTTTTACAATGTATGAACATTTTATTAAATGACACAAACGTATTTGTGAAACACATGAATATTTTTCAAGTATCATGGCATATATTCGAATGCTATCATCAGTTTTTAAAATCTGCGTGAATAATTTTTACACGCAGTGTTAACAAATTTTAAATGCACGGTGAATACTCATTTTTTTATGGAACATAATGTCTAAACATAAAATTTATGTAACATTTTTATACATATTAACAACTTTATACACTGTGATAACAAAAAAATAAAAGAAGAAGAATTCTTTTGGAAGAAAACGCAGACTCAAAGCAAATGTGATAGAGCCTAGTTGGTGGGCCGAGCCACTGACCGCCACCGCTGGTGACGCTATCATCAGGGTTGCTCTAAGCGATCTATAGACGCGCCCCTCGTTGCTTGCATAAAAGCCATACAGTTGTGACGAGACAAACGTCCAACATTGCACACAAATCACAGTGCCCATGATCAGATGGGCATCGAGTCGATTGAGATGTCCCTGACTCTCTCAGGAGAACTGAGGATTAGCAAATTTGGTTATAGATCTTTTTGTGGGTAATTGGGAGTGGTTTTGTCTCAGCCCACATATGTTGTTGCTGGGCCCTGAGCGCCCCTTCCGGCCCATTTGGGGCTCCACTTCACGTGAGGGTTCCCTCGGCCGTGCATTGGGGTGGCCCACACGCTCGCGCGACTTCAGGGAGTCGAAATGCTGCCTCGCTATAAGCGAGGTATATCCACACCCTTCTCTCTATTCCTTACTGTATAGTGTGATCGGGCTTTGCGTAGGCCCTTTATATTTTCAGAATCTTAAGTTCTCAAATGAGATAAACTGCATTATGTCCTCAGCATAAAACTAATAAACTATAGTGTACTGTCATTTATGCAAGTGTTTTTTTCTATGTCGTGTCATGTGAGATATATCTATGATGGGATGTACTATTTTCCTAGTCTTAGTAAAGATGGATATTCTATGCTAATATATCATTCTATAAAATTTATTAAACATAACATAGTTTGACTTAAAAAGATCTATAGAGCCATGTACACCAGAATGGAAGGAATAACGTCTCAATTATGTCCTATTCTGAAGACACATACAACTATACTGTAACTCAATGTAACTAAACGGGTTTGGTAAACCACATCTAAGACACAACCAAATTTATTCCTCGCAACATCGACAACAATAACAATAGACCAACCGCATTTCAGAATCAAGATACCGTAACTCCGTTGGTCACTACTGGTGATTTATATGTTCTAGAATATTTACAAATCTCACCATAAGGTTCCGTATCAAGATGATAATTTCTTAGAGCACACTAATCCCTGAACCTTTTGACGTTTTCCTCCAAGATTAGAGTTTTGAGCAGTGGGGCTTGCTAGGGGTGGCCTCGCGCATTCTCGTTGTCGTGTGTTATTTGGGCTGTTTTTCATCTGATTGTCTTGTTGGGCGCTTGTCCTTGTCACCCTATGGGTCGTTTTTATGTGGGTTGTTTGAACCATGTTGCCTTTTTTTTCCTTTCGCTGTCCCACCCAAAAACTAAAACATTCATGCTAGGATGGTCCATTTCTTGGGAGATGTTATTTTCTCGTAGGTGGTTTCAAAAAGGAAAATTATGAAGAAGTTAAAATGCCTAACTCAATTATTGACACAAAAGGCTTAATCGGATGGGCGACAACAATAAGCAGCAAGCAGAAAAAACTGAAGGATGAAAAGAAAGCAACCAATAAATGATGACACCATGCTCAAACGTGCACTAACTAGTGCACATCTAGTGAGCTATATGCACCCTAGACTTCCCAAAAATGTATAGAGTGTGTAGGGACGCCATTTTGGCCCGGAAGTGTGAGCCATATCGACCAGCAAGAAAAAAAACAGAACCTTATAGCACCGAACCCCTTCCCCCCCTCTCCCTCTCGTGTCGCCCTCGCACGATGGCGGGGTGGGAATCCTAGTCGTCCGCCATCGAGCTCCCCCTTCTCCTCCTCATCCTCCCTCACCATCACTAGAGGGCCTGGCTGGGCAACGCTCGCTAAGGCCGACGGCGGCGGGGCCTTATCGGTCCCTCATCGGCAGAGGGCGGTGCAGGCCTCCTCTTCGGCTGGGCGCGGCGCGACCGTCGGGCGCCGTGGCGTGACGCCGCACTGGCGTGCTAGAGGACATTGGCGAGGTGACGGTGTGTCAGGCAGCGTGGACGGTGGGGGGTCGTGCGGGGCGTCCTCCGTCGGCATGGATCTGGTGTGTGGGGAGCCCCTGTGGCGAGGGCTGAGGGCAGTGCGGCCTAGCGATTTCTGGGCGTCGGTCGGCGGTTGCAAGCAACGAGGTGGCCCGTGGTCCTTCCCACGGGTGGGTGAAGGCAGGTCTGCAAGCGGGCGGTGGACGCCTTGGCCTGGGACAGTGGTGGCTGGATGATGGGTGGGGATCCGATGGTGGTGTGGGGCTGGCACCGTGGATGCGGCTGCTCGGCGGCCGGAGCTGCCGGCTGCCTTGGGTGGCCTCCCATCTGGATCTGGGGTGCCCAGATCTGATGGGGCGGCGCCCACCCTCCCGAGTGTGTTGGCTGGTAGTTGGCCGGCAACGCGGACGGGCCCACTACTAGGAGAAACCTTATAGGCAGGAGCCTACTAGTAGCGTTGGAAAAATACAAACGCTGCTGCTAAGTAACAGTAGCGTTGTATTCGGGCGGCGCTACAAGTAAGGGCTTAGCAGTAGCGCTAGAATCTAGAAAAGCGCTGCTACTAAGGGGCCCCCGACGATCCCACCGACAGTATTTATAGTATCAGCACTTTCCTTAAGAAAGCGCTACTGCTAAGTTTCCTATCAGTAGCGCGTGTTACCGACCAGCGCTACTGCTAAGTGGGTCATGCACTTATCCTCTTCGCTCCGCATGGCCCCTCTCTCTCACTCTGTTCCTCTCTCCCTCCTCACTCCCTCCTCGTCCCTGTGCCGCCGCCACCCCTCACTCCCTCCCTCTCCCTGTGCCGCCGCCTTGCCCCTCACTCCCTCCCTCTCCCTGCGTCGCCGCCGCCCCTCACTCCCTCCCTCTCCACTCGACGCCACCGCCCCGCCCCTCACTCCCTCCCTCTCCCCCTCCTCACTCTCTCTCTCCACTCTGCGCCGCCACCGCTGTAGGTCCTCCTCGGCGACCTCGGCCCCGACCCCGACCCCGACCTTGACCTCGGCCCCGACCCCGACCTCGACCCCGGCGACCTTGACCCCGACCGACCCCGACACTGATCCCGACCTCTGGTGAGACATCCCCACACCTATAGGGTTCTTGCTAGGGACTAGATGATGCCCCGAACGTTGTTAAGGAATATTTGCAATATATTGTGTTTTATTATTTTCTATATATTTGCTTGATGAGGTGTCATACTTGCATGTTGAGAAAAATAGGTTAGTGGGTGCTAGCTAAATTCAAATGAGATGATTGTTGTACAAATGATAACTAGAAAGTAAAACATTAAACAATAAGAAAATTTTCTCATAGGAATTTGTCTCTACACCGATGATGCCCGACCCGCATCCTCGTCGTCGAGTGGTCGGCGAGAGCCTGCTTGATAGGCGCCATGTCCGGGACTGGGCTCTGCCGAGCTGGCATGGGAGGTGCTACCTTCCCATGCTCGGAGCTTGGTGAGGAATTCAAGTCTCGTCGTCGACCCGGAGCTTCTGTAGTGGCGGTCAGATGGGCCACTTTCAGTGCAGAGGGAGCGGCCCCCCACGAAGGTGGTACGTCGCTGTGTCAGGGAGGAGGACGAGCATGTCCGTCGACGCCGTGTAGGTTCAACAATACCTGGAAAATTCTTCAGGGATCTCACCCGAGTTATGATCCCGTGATGGTTCCTGATCTTTGGATGTCCACCACCCGCGACTCGGGAACTGCTAGCGACTTAGATTATTCGGTAGTATTCGATCTGTATTCTGATCTTATATGATAATATTCAAGATGTATTAGTTAATATTTGATGATGCATTAACTAGATTATTCGGGATGATGTATTAGTGATATTATATTCGAGTCAATATTTTTTCATGAATTTTAGCATGACTTGTACTACAATGTAGGACATATCTAGTGCTTGTGATTTGCCAGAACGGGAATTCAATGATATTCCAGCAAAACATAGGGCATTTTTTCTATGTCATTGCTCGATATATGGAACGGGTTGACTTTAGGTCTGTTTCGGCTCCTTGTGTGTCTTTCAGTGAGGGAGAGTGTCCAGCATATATATATATGATAGAGAGGAAGAATCCTAACTATTGTCGTGGGGGTCGCTTCTCCTTCTTTTCCTTGTGCTAGATATTTGTAATGCACTAGGGAAAGGAGGGGTAGCGACCATCATCGACAGTCGAAATATGAGAGAGGAAGAATCCCGACTGTTGTCGTGGGGGTCGCTTCTCCTTCTTTCCCGTGTGCTAGACATTTTGGTGTAATGCACTCGGGAACGAATAGAGGAGCCACCATCCCCGACGGTCGCAATATCAGAGGGAGTGCCCACCATATACGTGAGATGAGAGTTTAGGAAGGAAAGATTCGACAGACCTAAAGTCAACCCGTTGCATACTGAGTAATAGTGATCTTGTTGGAAATATGCCCTAGAGGCAATAATAAATTGGTTATTATCATATTTCCTTGCTCATGATAATCGTTTATTATCCATGCTATAATTCTATTGATCGAAAACTCAGATACATGTGTGGATACATAAAAACCACCATGTCCCTAGTATGCCTCTAATAGACTAGCTCGTTGATCAAAGATGGCTATGGCTTCCTTGTCATGGACATGAGATGTCATTTGATAACGCGATCACATCATTAGGAGAATTATGTGATGGACAAGACCCAAACTACAAACGTAGCATATGATCGTGTCAGTTTATTGCTATTGTTTTCTGCATGTCAAGTATATGTTCCTATGACCATGAGATCATGCAACTCACTGATGCCGGAGGAGTACCTTGTGTGTATCGAACGTCGCAACGTAACTGGGTGACTATAAAGGTGCTCTATAGGTATCTTCGGGGTGTCTGTTGGGTTGGCATGGATCAAGACTAGGATTTGTTACTCCGTGTGACGGAGAGGTATCTCAGGGCCCACTCGGTAATACAACATCACAATAAGCCTTGAAAGCAATGTGACTAAGTGTTAGTCACGGGATCTTGTATTACGGAACGAGTAAAGAGACTTGCCGGTAACGAGGTTGAACTAGGTATGGAGATACCGACGATCGAATCTCGGGCAAGTAACATACCGAAGAACAAAGGGAACATCATATGGGATTAACGGAATCCTTGACATAGAGGTTCGACCGATAAAGATCTTCGTATAATATGTAGGAACCAATATGGGAATCCAGGTCCCGCTATTGGTTATTAACCATAGAGGTGTCTCGGTCATGTCTACATAGTTCTCGAATCCGCAGGGTCTGCACACTTAAGGTTCGGTGACGTTTCGGTAGTATATAGTTATGAATGGTGGTGACTGAAGGTTGTTCAGAGTCCCCAATGAGATCTCGGATGTCACGAGGAGCTCCTGAATGGTCCGAAGGTAAAGATTGATATATAGGAAGTCCTGTTTTGGTCGCCGGAAAAGTTTCCGGCTCATCAGTAGTGTACCGGGAGTGCCAGTAGTGTACCGGGGGACCATAGGGAGAGGTATTTCGACCCAAGAGGATACATGGGTTGTGGGAGGAGCTAAACCAGCCCCTAGTGGGCTGGACTAAGCCTCCTCTAAGGGCCCATGCGGCTGGAGTGGTTTGAGAAGGAAAAAATCCAAAGGTGGAGAGGTGGAAAGAGTTTCCAGGTGGAAAGGAGGAATCCTACTCCTAATAGGATTGGATTAGGACTTCTCCACCTCCAATTTCGACCAAACCTTAAGGGTTTGAGGCTGCCTCCTCCCCTCCCTCCCTCCTATATATACTAGAGGATTTAGAGGAAAAAGCTAACCCTAATAGCCACGTGCTACCTGTTGGAAATATGCCCTAGAGGCAATATATAAAGTGTTTATTATTATATTTACTTGTTCATGATAATTGTTTATTATCCATGCTATGATTGTAGTGATTGGAAACACATTGCATGTGTGGGTAAGTAGACAACACTATGTCCCTAGTATGCCTCTAGTGAACTAGCTCGTTGGTCAAAGATGGTCAGGGTTTCCTAGCCATTGACATGTAATGTCATTTGATACCGGGATCACATCATTGGGAGAATGATGTGATGGACAAGACCCAAACTACAAACGTAGCATATGATCGTGTCAGTTTATTGCTACTGTTTTCCGCATGTCAAGTATATATTCCTATGACCATGAGATCATGCAACTTACGGATATCGGAGGAGTGCCTTGTGTGTATCAAATGTCGCAACGTAACTGGGTGACTATAAAGGTGCTCTACAGGTATCTCCGATGGTGTCTGTTGAGTTGGCATGGATCGAGACTGGGATTTGTTACTCCGTGTGACGGAGAGGTATCTCGGGGCCCACTCGGTAATGCAACATCACAATGAGCCTTGCAAGCAATGTGACTAATTGTTAGTTGCGGGATCTTGTATTATGGAACGAGTAAAGAGACATGCCAGTAACGAGGTTGAACTAGGTATGGAGATACTGATGATCGAATCTCGGACAAGTAACATACCGAAGAACAATGGGAACGTCATACGGGATTAACTAAATCCTTGACATAGAGGTTCGACCGATAAAGATCTTCGTAGAATATGTAGGAACCAATGTGGACGTCCAGGTCCCACCATTGGTTATTGACCGTAGAGGTGTCTCGGTCATGTCTACATAGTTCTCGAACCCGCAGGGTCTGCAAACTTAAGATTCGGTGACATTTCGGTAGTGTAGAGTTATGTATGGTGGTGACCGAAGGTTGTTCGGAGTCCCCGATGAGATCCCGGACATCACAAGGAGCTCCGGAATGGTCCGGAGGTAAAGATTCATATATAGGAAGTCCCAGTTTGGTCGCCGGAAAAGTTTCGGGCTCATCAGTAGTGTACCGGGAGTGCCGGGAGACCTCCGGGAGGGGTATTTCGACCCTAGAGGGTCCATGGGCTGTGGGATAATAATAACCATCCCTTAGTGGGCTGGTAAATCAGCCACAAGAAGGCCCATGGCGCAGGAGAAAAAAGGCTAAAGGAAAAAGGCCAAAAATCAGCCAATAGGGAGCAATCCTACTCCAAGTAGGATTGGAGGTGGAGTAGGACTCCACCCCTCCTATTCGGCCGAACCAAAGAGGCCCTTTGCTGCCTCTCCTCTCCTGTCCTCCTATATATACTCGTGGAATAGCTAGGGTTTTGGCAGAAATTACGGCCACGTGCTACCCGTTCCACCGGTGCTCCTCTAGATTGGTTTTCCGTAGTGCTTAGGCAAAGCCCTGTCGGAATTGCTCCACCACCACCATCACCGGAGCGCCGTCATGCTGCCGGTGAACTCTCTCTCCTCGCCACCTCCTCTTGCTATATCAAGACGGTGGAGATCGTCATCAACCTGCACGTGTGCTAAACGCGGAGGTGCCGTCCGTTCGGTACTAGATCGGAAGGATCGTGATCAAGGCCACGGGACGTTCGTGATCGGATCGCGGGACGGATCGTGACGAGATCGCGGAACAGTTCGTGATTAGATTGCGGGACGCTCGGCGATTTGGATCGCGAAGAAGTACGACTACACCAACCGCGTTTCTTAACGCTTCCCGCTTAGCGATCTACAAGGGTACGTAGATCCACTCTCCCTCTCGTAGATGCTCATCACCATGGATAGGTTTGCGTGTGCGTAGGAATTTTTTTGTTTCCCATGCGACGTTCCCCAACAGTGGTATCATAGCTAGGTTGATGGTTCGATGAGATCTCGAGTAGAGCACAAAAGGTTTGTGGGCGTTGATGCTTAGATTGCTTCCTCCCTTGGTTGGATTTTGGTTCAGCGGGATTGTGAGATGAAGCGGCCCGGACCAACATTACTCGTACGCTTACGAGAGACCGGTTCCCTCAACGCAACTTGTTGCTTAGATGGCTTGCGGGTGACAGTTTCTCTTACTTTAGTTGGATCGGATCCGACAAAGGCAGTCCTTGAGAAGGTTGAAAAGCAATCTATGTATCACCGTTGTGGTTTATGCGTAGGTGAGAATCGTTCTTGCTAGATACCCGTAGCAGCCACGTAAAACATGCAACAACAATTAGAGGACGTCTAACTTGTTTTTGCAGGGTATGTTGTGATGTGATATGGCCAATTACATGATGAGATATATGTGATGTATGAGATGATCATGTGATGTATAGATTTTCACGACTTGCACGTCGGTGAATACGACAACCGGCAGGAGCCATAGTGTTGTGTTTAATTGTTGTATGACCTGCGTGTCAATCATTAAGCGCTATGTAATGTTTTACTTTATCGCTAAGCGGTAGCAATAGAAGTGGAAGCAGGGCTGGTGCCACAACCCCAATGGCAGCACATTGATGGAGATCAAGATGATGAAGATCATGGTGTTGTGCCGGTGACGATGGAGATCATGCCGGTGTTTCGAAGATGGAGACCTTAAACACAAGTTAATGGCCATATCATGTCACTTATGTATTGCATGAGATGTTAATCCTTTTATGCACCTTGTTTTGCTTAGTATGGCTGTAGCATTATAAGGTGATCCCTCACTTGAATTTCAAGATGAGTTGTGTTCTCCCCGAGTGTGCACCATTGCGAAACTTCGTCGTGTTGAGACACCACGTGATGATCGGGTGTGATAGACTCTACGTTCACATACAACGGGTGCAAGCCAGATTTGCACGTGCAGAACACTCGGGTTAAACTTGACGAGCCTAGCATGTACAGACATGGCCTCGGAACACAAGAGACCGAAAGGTCGAACATGAGTCATATAGTAGATATGATCAACATAATGATGTTCACCATTGAAACCAGCTTAACTCACGTGATGATCGGACTTGAGTTGGTGAGTTTGGATCATGTGACACTCAGATGACCCGAGGGATGTCAATTTGAGTGGGAGTTTTAGTAATTTGATTAACTAAACTCGTTATCTTGAACAATAGTCTAAGTGACCTTTGCATATTTATGTTGTAGATCAATGGATCGCGTAGTAGCACCCCTGAATTTTAATGCGTTCCTAGAGAAAGCTAAGTTGAAAGATGACGGAAGTAACTTTTTTGATTGAGCCCATAATCTGAGGATTATCCTCACGGCTTCCCAGAAACAATATGTCCTTGATGCACCGCTTGGTGACCAACCAGAAGACATGACCTCCAAAGACGTTAAGAACGCTTGGGAGGCTCGTGCTGGAGACTACTCAATAGTTCAGTGTGCAATATTGTATGGCTTAGAACCGGGACTTCAAAGACGTTTTGAACGTCATGGAGCATATGAGATGTTCCAGGAGTTGAAGTTTATCTTTCAGAAGAATGCCCGGATCGAGAGGTATGAGACCTCCGATAAATTCTATGCTTGCAAGATGGAGGAGAACGGGTCTATCAGTGAGCACATACTCACAATGTCTGGGTATTCAAATCGTCTAGCGGAGTTGGGAATTACCCTTCCGCCAGAGGCAATCACTGACAGAGTTCTTCAATCACTGCCACCTAGTTACAAGAGCTTTGTGATGAACTATAACATGCACGGGATGAACAAGTCAGTCGCCGAGCTGTTTGCGATATTGAAAGTTGCTGAGTCTGAAATCCAGAAAGAACATCAAGTGTTGATGGTCAATAAAACCACTAGTTTCAAGAAAAATGGCAAGGGCAAAGGCAAGAAGGGTAAAACCAAGAAGGATGGCAAAGCAGTTGCTACTCCTACAAAGAAGCCTAAGCATGGACCTAAGCCAGAAACTGAGTGCTTTCATTGCAAGGGAACTGGTCACTGGAAGCGGAACTGCCCCAAGTACCTGGCTGACAAGAAGGCGGCCAACGACAAACAAGGTATATATGATATACATGTTATTGATGTGTACCTTACTAGTTCTCGTAGTAGTGCCTGGGTATTTGATACCGTTCGGTTGCTCACATTTGCAACTCAAAACAGGAACTACGGAATAAACGAAGACTGGCAAAGGACGAAGTGACGATGCGCGTGGGAAATGGTTCCAAGGTTGATGTGATCGGCGTCGGCACGCTCTCTCTTCGACTACCATCGGGATTAGTGATGAACCTGAATAATTGTTATTTAGTGCCTGCGTTAAGCATGAACATTATATCTGGATCTTATTTATTGCGAGACGGTTACTCATTTAAGTCAGTGAATAAAGGTTGTTCTATTTATATGAGTAATATCTTTTATGGTCATGCACCCAATGTTAGGGGTTTATTCATATTGAATCTTGATAGTGATGACACACATGTTCATAACATCGATGCCAAAAGATGTAGAGTTGTTAATGATAGTACCACTTTCTTGTGGCACTGCCGTTTAGGTCATATTGGTGTAAAACGCATGAGGAAGCTCCATGCTGATGGACTTTTGGAGTCACTTGATTTTTAATCACTTGACACATGTGAACCATGCCTGATGGGCAAGATGACTAAAACGCCGTTCTCTAGAACAATGGAACGGGCAAGTGACTTGTTGGAAATCATACATACTAATGTGTGCGGTCCAATGAATGTTGCAGCGCGCGGTGGATATCGTTACTTTCTCACCTTCACTGATGACTTGAGTAGATATGGGTATATTTACTTGATGAAACACAAGTCTGAAACTTTTGAAAAGTTCAAGCAATTTCAGACTGAAGTTGAGAATCATCGTAACAAGAAGATTAAATTTCTGCGATCTGATTGAGGAGGTGAATATCTGAGTTATGAGTTTGGCAGTCACTTAAGACAATGTGGAATTGTTTCACAGTTGACACCGCCCGGAACACCACAGCGTAATGGTGTGTCTGAACGTCGTAATCGAACCTTATTAGATATGGTGCGTTCTATGATGTCTCTTGCCGATTTGCCACTATCGTTTTGGGGTTATGCATTAGAGACAACATTCACTTTAAATAGGGCACCATCAAAATCTGTTGAGACGACGCCATATGAACTGTGGTTTGGCAAAAGGCCAAAGTTGTCGTTTCTTAAAGTTTGGGGATGTGATGCTTATGTCAAAAAGCTTCAGCCTGAAAAGCTGGAACCCAAAGCAGAGAAATGCGTCTTCATAGGATACCAGAAAGAGACAGTCGGGTACACCTTCTATCTCAGATCTGAAGGCAAAGTGTTTGTCGCTAAGAACGGAACATTTCTTGAGAAAGTGTTTCTCTCGAAAGAATTGAGTGGGAGGAAAATAGAGCTTGATGAGGTTATTGAACCTTTACTTCAACTGGAAAGTAGCGCAGCGCAGAAAGATGTTTCTGTGGAACCTACGACGGTAGAAGAGGAAGTTAATGATGATGATCATGAAGCTTCGGATCAAGCTGCTATTGAACCTCGTAGATCGACAAGGACGCGTACTACTCCCGAGTGGTACGGCAACCCTGTCTTAGAGGTCATGTTGTTAGACAACAATGAACCTACGAGCTATGGAGGAGCAGTGATGGGCCCGGATTCTGAGAAATGGTTAGAGGCCATGAAATCCGAGATGGGATCCATGTACGAAAACAAAGTATGGACTTTGGAAGTACTACCTGAAGGGCGAAAGGCCATTCAGAACAAATGGATCTATAAGAAGAAGACAGACGCGGACGGTAATGTCACCGTCTATAAAGCTCGACTTGTGGCAAAGGGTTTTTCACAAGTTCAAGGAGTTGACTACGATGAGACTTTCTCACCCGTAGTGATGCTTAAGTCTGTCAGAATCATGTTGGCGATAGCTGCTTATTTCGACTATGAAATTTGGCAGATGGATGTCAAAACGGCGTTCCTCAATGGTTTCCATGAGGAAGAGTTGTATATGATGCAACCCGAAGGTTCTGTCGATCCAGAGAATGCTGACAAAGTTTGCAAACTCCAGCGGTCCATTTATGGACTGGTACAGGCATCTTGGAGTTGGAATAAGCGCTTTGATGAGGTGATCAAAGCGTTTTGGTTTATACAAGTTTATGGAGAAGCTTGTATTTACAAAGAAAGTGAGTGGGAGCTCTATAGCGTTTCTAGTGTTATATGTGGATGACATATTGCTGATTGGAAACAATATAGAAATGCTGGAAAGCGTGAAGGAATATTTGAATAAGAGTTTTTCAATGAAGGACCTAGGAGAAGCTGCTTTCATATTAGGCATTAAGATCTATAGAGATAGGTCGAGACGCTTAATAGCACTTTCACAGAGCACATAACTTGATAAAGTTTTGAAGAAGTTCAAAATGGAGCAGTCCAAGAAAGGGTTCTTGCCTGTGTTACAAGGTGTGAAATTGAGTAAGACTCAATGCCCAGTGACTGCAGAAGATAAAGAAAAGATGAGCGCCATCCCCTATGCTTCAGCCATAGGCTCTATCATGTATGCAATGCTGTGCACAAGACCCGATGTCAGCCTTGCCATAAGTATGGCCGGAAGGTTTCAAAGTGATCCTGGAGTGGAGCACTGGCAAGCGGTCAAGAATATCCTTAAGTACCTTAACAGGACTAAGGACATGTTTCTCGTTTATGGAGGTGATGAAGAGCTCGTCGTAAAGGGTTACGTCGATGCAAGCTTTGACACTGATCCGGACGATTCGAACAAACCGGATACGTATTTATTCTTAACAGGGGAGCAGTAAGCTAGTGCAGTTCCAAGCAAAGCGTGGTAGCTAATTCTACGTGCAAAGCGGAGTACATCGCAGCCTCGGAGGCAGCGAAGGAAGGTGTCTGAATGAAGCAGTTCATGACAGATCTTGGAGTAGTGCCCAGTGCACTGAATCCAATAAACCTGTTCTGTGACAACACTGGTGCCATTGCTCTAGCCAAGGAACCAAGGTTTCACAAGAGGACTAGACACATAAAGCGACGCTTCAACTCCATCCGGTTCTACATCGAGGAGAAAGACATAAATATTTGCAAAGTGCACACGGATCTGAATGTTGCAGAACCGTTGACTAAACCTCTTCCAAAGGCTAAACATGATCAACACCAGAACTATATGGGTGTTCGATTCATTACCATGTAAATCACATAGTGATGTGAACTAGATTATTGACTCTAGTGCAAGTGGGAGACTGTTGGAAATATGCCCTAGAGGCAATATATAAAGTGTTTATTATTATATTTCCTTGTTCATGATAATCGTTTATTATCCATGCTATGATTGTAGTGATTGGAAACACATTGCATGTGTGGGTAAGTAGACAACACTATGTCCCTAGTATGCCTCTAGTGAACTAGCTCGTTGGTCAAAGATGGTCAGGGTTTCCTAGCCATTGACATGTAATGTCATTTGATACCGGGATCACATCATTGGGAGAATGATGTGATGGACAAGACCCAAACTACAAACGTAGCATATGATCGTGTCAGTTTATTGCTACTGTTTTCCGCATGTCAAGTATATATTCCTATGACCATGAGATCATGCAACTTACGGATATCGGAGGAGTGCCTTGTGTGTATCAAATGTCGCAACGTAACTGGGTGACTATAAAGGTGCTCTACAGGTATCTCCGATGGTGTCTGTTGAGTTGGCATGGATCGAGACTGGGATTTGTTACTCCGTGTGACGGAGAGGTATCTCGGGGCCCACTCGGTAATGCAACATCACAATGAGCCTTGCAAGCAATGTGACTAATTGTTAGTTGCGGGATCTTGTATTATGGAACGAGTAAAGAGACATGCCAGTAACGAGGTTGAACTAGGTATGGAGATACTGATGATCGAATCTCGGACAAGTAACATACCGAAGAACAATGGGAACGTTATACGGGATTAACTAAATCCTTGACATAGAGGTTCGACCGATAAAGATCTTCGTAGAATATGTAGGAACCAATGTGGACGTCCAGGTCCCACCATTGGTTATTGACCGTAGAGGTGTCTCGGTCATGTCTACATAGTTCTCGAACCCGCAGGGTCTGCAAACTTAAGATTCGGTGACATTTCGGTAGTGTAGAGTTATGTATGGTGGTGACCGAAGGTTGTTCGGAGTCCCGGATGAGATCCCGGACATCACGAGGAGCTCCGGAATGGTCCGGAGGTAAATATTCATATATAGGATGTCCCAGTTTGGTCGCCGGAAAAGTTTCGGGCTCATCGGTAGTGTACCGAGAGTGCCGGTAGTGTACCGAGAGACCTCCGGGAGGGGTATTTCGACCCTAGAGGGTCCATGGGCTGTGGGAGAATAATAACCAGCCCTTAGTGGGCTGGTAAATCATCCACAGGAAGGCCCATGGCGTAGGAGAAAAAAGGCTAAAGGAAAAAGGCCAAAAATGAGCAATAGGGAGCAATCCTACTCCAAGTAGGATTGGAGGTGGAGTAGGACTCCACCCCTCCTATTCGGCCGAACCAAAGAGGCCCTTGTCTGCCTCTCCTCTCCTCTCCTCCTATATATACTAGTGGAATAGCTAGGGTTTTGGCAGAAATTACGGCCACGTGCTACCCGTTCCACCGGTGCTCCTCTAGATTGGTTTTCCGCAGTGCTTAGGCGAAGCCCTGCCGGAATTGCTCCACCACCACCATCACCGGAGCGACGTCACGCTGCCGGTGAACTCTCTCTCCTCTCCTCCTCCTCTTGCTGGATCAAGACGGTGGAGATCGTCATCAAGCTGCACGTGTGCTGAACGCGGAGGTGCCGTCCGTTCGGTACTAGATCAGAAGGATCGGGATCAAGGCCACGGGACGTTCGTGATCGGATCGCGAGACGGATCGTGACGAGATCGCGGGACGGTTCGTGATTAGATCGTGGACGGTTGGCGATTTGGATCGCGAAGAAGTACGACTACACCAACCGCGTTTCTTAACGCTTACTGCTTAACGGTCTACATGGGTACGTAGATCCACTCTCCCTCTTGTAGATGCTCATCTCCATGGATAGGTTTGCGTGTGCGTAGGAAAATTTTTGTTTCCCATGAGACGTTCCCCAACACTACCTCTCCTCTAGATCGTAGTTTCTCCTCTAGATCGGTTTTTCAGCGGTTCTTAGGTTAAGCCCTGCTGGAATAGCTCCACCACCATCGCCGCAATACCATCACGCTGCCCGAGAACTCATCTGCCTCTCCGCTCCCTCTTGCTTGATCAAGAAGGTGGAGATTGTCATCAAGCTGTACGTGTGGTGAACGTGGAGGTACCGTATGTTCGGTACTAGATCGGAAGGACCGTGATCAAGATCGCGAGACGGATCATGATGAGATCGCGGGACGAATCGTGATGACTTCGCAGGAGGAATCGTGATTCGATCGCGGGACGGATCTTGATGAGATCGCGGGATGCTCGGTGATTTGAATCGCGAAGACGTTCGACTACACCACCGCGTTTCTTAACGCTTCCCGCTTAGCGATCTACAAGGGTATGTAGATCCACTCTCCCTCTCATAGATGCTCATCACCATGGATAGATCTTGCGTGTGCGTAGGAATTTTTTTGTTTCCCATGCAACGTTCCCCAACAGTGGTATCAGAGCTAGGTCTTTGTGTAGATGAGATCTTGAGTAGAACACAAAGAGTTTGTGGGCGTTGATGCTTAGATTGCTTCCTCCCTTGGTCGTGTTTTGGTTCATCGGTATTTTGGGATGAAGTGTCCCGGACCAACCTTACTCGTACGCTTACAAGAGACCGGTTCCCTCAACTGCAACTTGTTGCAAAAGATGGCTGGCGGGTGGCAGTTTCTCCCACTTTAGGTGGATCAAATTCGACAAAGGCTGTCCTTGAGAAGGTTGAAAAGCAACTTATGTATCACTGTTGTGGTTTATGCGTAGGTAAGCATTGTTGTTGCTAGATACCCGTAGCAGCCACGTAAAACATGCAACAACAATTAGAGGACGTCTGACTTGTTTTTGCAGGGTATGTTGTGATGTGATATGGCCAATTACATGATGAGATATATGTGATGTATGAGATGATCATGTATTTTATAGAATATCACGACTTGCATGTCGATGAGTACGACAACCGGCAGGAGCCATAGGGTTGTCTTGAATTATTGTATGACCTACGTGTCAATCATTAAGCGCTATGTAATTCTTTACTTTATCGCTAAATGGTAGCAATAGTAGTAGAAGCATGGTGGGCGCAACAACCCCGATGGCGACATGTTGATGGAGATCAAGATGATCGAGATCATGGTGTCATGCCGGTGATGATGGAGATCATGCCGGTGCTTTCAAGATGGAGATCAAAAGCACAAGTTCATGGCCATATCATGTCACTTATGATTTGCATGTGATGTTAATCCTTTATGCACCTTGTTTTGCTTAGGACGATGGTAGCATTATAAGGTGATCCCTCACTTAATTTCAAGAAAAAATGTGTTCTCCCCGAGTGTGCACCGTTGCGAAAGTTCGTCATGTCGAGACACCACGTGATGATAGGGTGTGATAGACTACGTTCACATACAACGGGTGCAAGCTAGTGTTGCACATGTAGAACACTCGGGTTAAACTTGACGAGCCTAGCATGTACAGACATGGCCTCAGAACACACGAGACGGAAAGGTCGAGCATGAGTCATATAGTAGATATGATCAACATGATGATGTTCACCATTAAAACCACCTCAACTCACGTGATGATCGGACTTGAGTTGGTGAATTTGGATCATGTATCACACGAATGACCAGAGGGATGTCAATTTGAGTGGGAGTTCTTAAGTAATATGATTAATTGAACTCATTATCATGAACATAGTCAGTCATGTCTTTGCAAATTATGTTGTAGATTACTAGCTCACGCTGTAGCTCCCTTATGTTTTATATGTTCCTAGAGAAATAGAATTGAAATATGATGGTAGCAATATTGCGGACTCGGTCCGTGATCTGAGGATTGTCCTTATTGCTGCACAGAAGGCTTATGTCCTTAATGCACCGCTCGGTGCGCCAACCCATCTAGCGTCGTCTGTAGATGTTGAGAACATCTGACAGGCACGTTTTGATGACTACTTGATAGTTTAGTGTGTCATGATCTACGGCTTAGAATTGAGGCTTCGAAATGTTTTGAACATCACGGAACATATGATATGTTCTAAGAGCTGAAATTAGGATCTCAGGCTCATGCCCGTGTTGCGAGATATGAGATCTCCAACAAGATTATTTGCCTGCAAGATGAAAGAGAATAGCTCAATTGTTGAGCATGTGCTCAGATTGTCTGGGTGCTACAATCACTTGAATCGAGTGCGAGTTGATCTTCGAGATAAGATAGTGATTGATATAGTTCTCCAAGTCACTTTCACTAAGATAGTAGAACTTGGTGATGAACTATAAAATGCCAGGGATAGAAATAATTATCCCTGAGCTGTTCGCGATGTATGACACCACGAAGGTAGAAATCAAGAAGGAGCGTCAAGTGTTGATGGTTAGTAAAATCACTAGTTTCAAGAAGGGCAAGGGCAAGGTGGGAAACTTCATGGATGGCAAGTCAGTTGCTGCTCCAGTGAGGCAACCCAAAGTTGAACCCAAACCTGAGACTAAGTGCTTCGATTATGAGGAGAGCGGACACTGAAGTGGAACAACCCTAGATACTTGGTAGATAAGAAGGTTGGCAACGTCGACAACAGTGTATTTGATATACGTGTTATTGATGTGTACCTTTCTAGTACTCCTAGTAGCACCTGGGTATTGGATACCGGTTCAGTTGCTAAATGAGAGTAACTCGAAATAAAAGCTACGGAATAAACGGAGAACTAGCTAAGGGTGAGGTGACGATGTGTGTTGGAAATGTTTCCAAGGTTGATGTCATCAACATCGCACACTCTCTCTACCTTCGGGATTAGCGACGAACCTAAATAAATGTTATTTGGTGTTTTGCGTTGAGTATGAACGTGATTAGATCGTGTTTATTGCAACACGGTTATTCATTTAAGTTAGAGAATAATGGTGATTCTGTATACATGAATAATACCTTCAATGGTCATGCACCCGGTGAGAATGGTTTATTGAATCTTGATCGTAGTAATACACATGTTCATAACATTGATGCCAAAAGATACAAAGTTAATAACGATAGTACCACGTACTTGTGGCACTGCCGCTAAATGTCATATTAGTATAAAGTGCATGAAGAAACTCCATGCTGATGGATCTTTGGACTCATTTGATTTCGAATCGGTTGAGACATGCGAACCATGCCTCTTAGGCAAGATGACTAAAGACCCCGTTTTCCGGATTGATGGAGCGGGCAAGTGATTCATTGGAAATGATACATGTTGATGTATGCAATCCAATGAGTCTTGTAGCGTGCGGTGGATATCATTATTTTCTTACCTTCACTGATGATTTGAGTAGATATAGTGTATATTTACTTAATGAAGCACGAGTCTGAATCGTTTGAAAGGTTCACGCAAATTCAGAGTGAAGTTTAAAGATCATCGTGACAAAAAGATAAAAATGTCTACGATATGATCGTGGAGGTTGATATCTGAGTTACGAGTTTGGCATACAACTTTAGACAATGTGAAAGTTGTTTCACAACTCACGCCACCTGGAACACCATAATGTGATGGTGTGTCCGAACGTCATAGTCGTGCTCTATTGGATATGGTGCATGCTATGATGTCACTTATCGTTTTGCTACTATAGTTTTGGGGTTATGCATTAGAGACAACTACATTCACTTTAAATAGGGCACCGTCTAAATCCGGTGAGATGACACCATGTGAATTATGGTTTGATAGAAACCTAAGCTGTCATTTCTTAATGTTTGGGGCTGCGACGCTTGTGTGGAAAATGTTTTCACCTAATGAGGTCGAACCCAAAGCGGACAAATGCATCTTCATAGAATACCCTAAGAACAATTGGGTAAACCTTCTATCTCAGATCCAAGCATAAAATGTTTGTTGCTAAAACTAGGTCCTTTCTCGAGAAAAAAGTTTCTCTCGAAAGAATTGAGTGGGAGGAAGATAGAACTTGATGCGGTTATTGAACCTTTGTTTCAACGAGAGAGTAGCACAACACAGGAAGATGTTTCTGTGAGGCCTATGTTAGTTGAAGAGGAAGTTAATGATGATGATCATGAAGCTTCGGATCAAGTTACTATCGAACCTCGTAGGTCGACAAGTATGCGTACTGCTCCTGAGTGGTACGACAACCCTGTCTTGGAGGTCATGTTGTTGGACAATGATGAACCTACGAGCTATGGAGAAGCGATGATGGTCCCGGATTCCGACAAATGGTTAGAGGCCATGAAATCCGAGAAAGGATCCATGTATGAAAACCAAGTATAGACTTTGGTAGACTTGCTCGTTGGACGGCAGGTCGTCGAGTACAAATAGACCTTTAAGATGAAGACAAACATTGATGGTAAATGTCACCATTTATAAAGCTCGACTTTTTGCAAAGAAGTTTACGACAAGTTCAATGAGTTTACTCGATGAGACTTTCTCACTCGTAGCGATGCTAAAGTCTGTTGGAATTATGTTAGCAGTTGCTGCATTTTTCAATTATGAAATCTGGCAGATGGATGTCAAAACATCGTTTCCTTCCTTAAGGAAAGGTTGTATGAGATACAACCAGAAGGTTTTGTCAGTCCTAAGGATGCTAAAAGGTGTGCAAGCTTCAGTGAGCCTTCTATGGACTGAAGCAAGCATCTCGGAGTTGGAATATACACTTTGATGAGGTGATCAAAGTTTTGAAGTTTATACAAAGTTTACGAGAAACTTGTATTTACAATAAAGTGAGTGGGAGCACTATATAATTTCTGATAAGTATATGTGGATGACATATTGATGATCGGAAATAATGTAGAATTTATGGAAAGCATAAACGGTTGTTTGGAAAGTGATTTTCAAAGGAAGACCTGGATAAAGCTACTTAATTGTTGAGCATCAAGATCTATAGAGATAGATCAATATGCTTGATGAGACTTTCAATGAGTACATACCTTGACAATATTTTGAAAGAGTTCAAAATGGATCAGTCAGAGAAAGAGTTCTCGCCTAATTTGTAAGGTGTGAAGTTGAGCGAGACTCAAAGCTCGACCACGGCAGAAGAAAGAGAAAGGAGAAACGTCGTCCCCTATGCCTTAGCCATAGGCTCTGTATAGTATGCCATTCTGTGTACCGCACCTGTGTGTGCCTTGCCATGAGTCCATCAAGGGGTACAAGAGTGATCCAGGAGTGGATCACTGGACAGCGGTCAAGATTATCCTTAGTAACTAAAAGACTAAGGAGACATTTCTCGATTATGGAGGTGATAAAGAGTTTGTCGTAAAGAGTTACGTCGATGCAAGCTTTAACACCTATCCGGGTGACTAGTAGTAGCAATCCGGATACGTATAGTGGAGTAGCCATTTGAAATAGCTCCAAGTGGAGTGTGGTAGCAGCATTTACAGTTTAACATACAGATTTGCAAAGTACATATGGATCTGAATATCACAGACCTGTTGACTAAAAAACCTCTCTCACATGCAAAGCATGATCGAGCCCCAGAACTCATTGGGTGTTAGATTCATAACAATGCGGATCACATGGTGATGTGAACTAGATTATTCACTATAGTGCAAGTGGGAGACTGTTGGAAATATGCCCTAGAGGCAATAATAAATTGGTTATTATCATATTTCCTTGCTCATGATAATCGTTTATTATCCATGCTATAATCGTATTGATCGGAAACTCAGATACATGTGTGGATACATAAACAACACCATGACCCTAGGATGCCTCTAATAGACTAGCTCGTTGATTAAAGATGGCTATGGTTTCCTAGTCATGGACATGAGATGTCATTTGATAACAGGATCACATCATTAGGAGAATGATGTGATGGAAAAGACCCAAACTACAAACGTAGCATATGATCGTGTCAGTTTATTGCTATTGTTTTCTGCATGTCAAGTATATGTTCCTATGACCATGAGATCATGCAACTCACTGACGCCGGAGGGGTACCTTGTGTGTATCAAACGTCGCAACGTAACTGGGTGACTATAGAGGTGCTCTACAGGTATCTTCGAGGGTGTATGTTGGGTTCGCATGGATCAAGACTGGGATTTGTTACTCCGTGTGACGAAGAGCTATCTCAGGGCCCACTCGATAATACAACATCACAATAAGCCTTGCAAGCAATGTGACTAAGTGTTAGTCACAGGATCTTGTATTACGGAACGAGTAAAGAGACTTGCTGGTAACGAGTTTGAACTAGGTATGGAGATACCGAAGATCGAATCTCGGGCAAGTAACATACCGAAGAACAAAGGGAACATCATATGGGATTAAACGACTCCTTGACATAGAGGTTCGACCGATAGAGATCTTCATAGAATATGTAGGAACCAATATGGGCATCCAGGTCCCGCTATTGGTTATTGACCGTAGAGGTGTCTCGGTCATGTCTACATAGTTCTCGAACCCGCAAGGTCTGCACACTTAAGGTTCGGTGACGTTTCGGTAGTATAGAGTCATGAATGGTGGTGAACGAAGGTTGTTCGGAGTCCCGAATGAGATCTTGGACGTCACGAGGAGCTGCGGAATGGTTCGGAGGTAAAGATTGATATATAGGAAGTCCTGTTTTGGTCGTCGGAAAAGTTTCGGGCTCATCGGTAGTGTACCGGGAGTGCCGGTAGTGTACATGGGGACCACCGGGAGAGGTATTTCGACCCAAGAAGCTACATGGGATGTGGGAGGAGGTAAATTAGCCCCTAGTGGGCTGGCTGAAGCCTCCTCTAAGGGCCCATGTGGCTGGAGTGGTTTGAGAAGGAAAAAATCCAAAGGTGGAGAGGTGGAAAGAGTTTCCAAGTGGAAAGGCCTACTCCTAATAGGATTGGAGAAGGACTCCTCCACCTCCAATTTCGACCAAACCTTGAGGGTTTGAGGCTGCCTCCTCCCCTCCCTCCATCCTATATATACTAGAGGATTTAGAGGAAAAAGCTAACCCTAATAGCCATGTGCTACCTCTCCTCTAGATCGCAGTTTCTCCTCTAGATCGGTTTTTCAACGGTGCTTAGGCGAAGCCCTGCTGGAATAGCTCCACCACCATCACCGCAATGCCGTCGCACTGCTGGAGAACTCATCTACCTCTCCGCTCCCTCTTGCTGGATCAAGAAGGCGGAGATCGTCATCGAGCTGTACGTGTGCTGAACGCGGAGGTACCGTCCGTTCGACGCTAGATCGGAAGGACCGTGATTAAGATCGCGAGACGGATCATGATGAGATCGCGGGACAGATCATGATGAGTTTGCGGGACGGATCGTGATTGGATCGCGAGATGGATCATGATGAGATCGCGGGATGCTTGGTGATTTGAATCGCGAAGACGTTCAACTACACCAATCGCGTTTCTTAACGCTTTCCGCTTAGCGTTCTACAAGGTTTTGTAGATCCACTCTCCCTCTCGTAGATGCTCATCACCATGGATAGATCTTGCGTGTGCGTAGGAATTTTTTTGTTTCCCATGCAATGTTTCCCAGCCGATCTGTGTATTGAGCAGTTTCCTGATAGTTGCCTTCGATCAATTTTAAATGTTTCAACTATTAACATAAGAAATGTCTGACGACGGAAGGAAATTCGTTATGTGCGAATACTATGAAGACGAACGTGGCATGTGCGACAAGCCTCACCTAGTTGATGGTAGGCGCTTCAGCATCATGTTGTATGAGAACTTCGAAGTGGATACAGTAAGTCATAACGACAAGTCTTTTTTCGTAATTAAGCATGACTTCTGCTTATTTTGCTTCAACTTATAATTTTAATTTTTTACTATTCTACTAGCGTATCCCCTGCCATGCAAAAATTTATGTCTTGGATAAGATTGGTTTCGATATTAAAAAAATATGGAGGTAAAGAGAGTTCACTTGAGGACCGAGCATGGTTATACTTTTGTCATAAAATTGTACAATGCAGCCACCTACTCATATTTTTAATGAGAATGTTGGAAAGCACTATGCAAGGCTTATGCATTTGAGCCTAATGTGCTTATCACCTTTGATATTCCTTCGGAAGATGAAATTGAAGGTAATATCGACATCTGGGTCGATGTGCAGACGCCTCTACTTCTACCATTATGTGAGTTTCTCAATCATATTTATTAAGTAATTTTTATTATTTATTTAAAAATAGTTGACAACTAATTTATATTGGTAGCTTATTTCCATTCAAGCAAACATGTCCAGTGCTTGGTAGACAGCACCTACTACTATCCCGGGGCTGAACTAAACTACGAGGAGATAGGTCATTATATTTCATGGCTTGAGGATCTTGATGCTGTCAAGACAGGTTATTTTCCTAGACTTCGAAATATTAATACTCAAAACGTGCAACCACTAGTGTGCGTATTGAACTACGGTCACATCTATCTAGGAAATATGGTAGGATTTTTACTATTTGTCCTAAGTGCATCCTTTGCATACATTATTCTTTAAGCTAAACTTCATTGCTAAGTATGTTACTATGATGTTCTTCAACAGGGACTCCCGATGAGTGTTGTGCCTCGTTTGATCGAGTCTAAAGGTCACATGTCAATGATTAGCTTACGGCCAAGATATCCTGTATTGCACATGAGTGCATTCATCATTTTTTGAAGCGAGCAAGTCTTAATAGTCAAAGACTGGAGCAAAATTGTGAAGGATCGCAGAGAAGTACTAGGGGGCAGCAATCAGAAGCGCAACCCACAATTAGGAGATAGGTTCATATGCATTCTCCAATATGAAGAAGAAGAAGTGATACACATGTTTTATGCTATTTTACCTGAGAGAGAGAGCAGCAGGAGTAGGTCCTACGTATTAAGAACAATTAGTTAGTGCTGATTATATATGACTAGTGACCTAGTGACCAAGTTGATGATGATGATGATGATGATGAGTTGTTATTATTATAACCAGTGACCAAGTTGTTATATGATGTCTCATGGACGAAAATGATGATGACGAGGAGTTCTTATATGACAATGATGTATTATGATGATTTGATTAAACTATTGTATAGAGCCTGTATAAATATATCACAAATACGTAGAGGGGGTATGAATATGTGAAAGCAGTAATACTAGCAGCAGCGCTGGATTATCAGCAGCGCTTGCCTCTCTGCAACGCTACAGATAGTTAGCAGTAGCGCTGGTAAGTGCAGCGCTACTACTAACCAGACTTAGCAGTAGCGCTGCACCAACCAGCACTACTGCTATAACTTAGTTGTAGCGCCACTACTATAGGTTTTTCAAGCGCTACTACTAGGGTTTCTCCTAGTAGTGGCCGCCGGTGCCGGAGTTTGACGTAGTCCTCCTGCCCGAGGTTCGATGCTCCTCTTGCGATGTCCGGTGCCAGGTCGCCCCGGAGTCGGTCATGGCTCTGGGCCGCCTCTGTTCCAGCCAAGGTAGGTGCTTGCGGATCGATTGGGAGGTGTCCTCTTGTTATGGCGTTGGTGAAGGTTCGTGATGGTGGTGGTCGACGGTGTCGGACGCGTAGGTACGAGGGTTGACTTGGACTGCGTGGGTATCCTTCGTGTTGTGCTCTTCGTTTCCGTGGTTTGCTCATGACGTCGGTCCGAGTTGGGCTCTTCGAGTGTTGCCATGTCGTCGGACGGATCGACTCTGGTGGCCATGGGTTTGCCGTCGTTCGAGTTGCTCAACGCTGGCCGTCGACAGTCACTAGGTTGCATCCCCATGGTCCACCGAGACTGACAGGAAAGGCTGGTGTCGGCGCCTCCTACTATGGAGGCGCTAACCCAGACCAGGTGACTGATGCCGGGCTAGGATTGAAAGGTGGTCCCTTTCAATCCTACTACCATGGCGGGGGTCATGATGTCGATGGCCGGTGGTGTTTGAGGCCATGGACACCGGGGCGGTGGCCTCGGTTGGTGGTCCTCACGGTTGGCTTTCTGGTAGGCTCCGTGGTGGCGGTGGTGACTCTACATCTTGGTCATGTAGACGACAAGGGGTGGAGTGGTGGGAGGCTCTAGTTTGCTTTGGTAGTGCCCAGATCTGGTGTGGATGAGCAGCCCTCACAGAGTTTCTGATCGGAACTCCTCCTAGTGGCGTTGGTGAGTGTCTGAGCGAAAGCTTAGCGCTATGTGGCGCCGACGTCGGTGGTGCCTGTGGGTGCCACTTGTTTCTTGGAGTCATCATCATGGGTCATGTTATGCCAGGTGAAAACCTCTGTCTGTTTGGACTCGGCAACGGCGACGCTTCGTGCCGTCACCTTCTTGGGGCGTTATCGTGGAGCTCAGGTGTTCTCGGTCGGACCTTTGCAAGGTGGTGGCTTGTTCTAGGTTCTTCTTTATCTTTTGATCTGAATTGTAAGAGGGCCTCCTCATCACATTGTATCGTTCGGTCGTGTACTCTGTTATGTTGTTTTATTTATAAAGCGAGGCAAAAGTCTATTTTAAGGGTGTGAGACATATCCATCCCCGATTCACAACATGTCATTGATAGAACCCGTAGGTCGACTAGGCTAGAGGGTTCCAGTAGTGGGGATGGGAGATGGGGTTTTACCTGCTCCCTGGCCGGAGGAGCTCGAGCCACCTTCCATGTCGATGCGGTGGCGGTGGTGATGATGATGAGATCAAGAGAGAGATGTTGGGGTGCTTCCCGTGAGCACCGCACTAACCCTAGATCGGTAGGGCGTGTAGGTGGGCAGAGTGACAGAGGTGAATCTCGTGATCCGTGCCCTGGCCTCCCATCTCTGTTAATATAGCGCGGGTCATAGGGGCCCACCAACCATAACGGGTTGGGCGCCCCCATCAGGGCACATCGGAATAGGGGTCCGGTGGGCCGTTGGGCCCACTCGGTGGAGATCATCCTAACATTCTCCCCCTTGATCTCAACTTTACTTTTAACTTTATGCTTTCTAGTTTATTCATTTCATCGCATATTGGTACATTGAGCATGTCTCATCGTCACAGCTTGATTGCTGATAGAATCATAAAGCCTCAACATATGTTTTGTTCAGAAACAAATTCTGTTCTTTTTGGGCCTCTCATGATCCAGGAATCATAGGCTTTCCCTTATACCCATGCCGGCTAAGTGTTCCTTGAACATATTGGGTGGTAAGCCTTTTGTTAGCGGATCCGCAAGCATATCCTTCGTCTTTATATGCTCGAGACTTATAGTGTGATCCTGGATTTTATCTTTCACAACATAATACTTTATCTCTATAGTTTTAGCAGCATTACATGACTTGTTGTTGTGAGCATAGAATACTGTGGGCTGGTTGTCATAGTACATCTTTAGTGGTTTGTGAATACAATCTACCACTTTCAAGTCAGGTACTGGAATCAGAAGATTTGTCGTCTGCCACCTCTTTGCCGTCTGCTAGCGGACAGCAAAGAGTGGCTTTGCCATCAGCTAGAAGAAAGCAGACGACAAAGAGCTAGCAGACTGCAAAGGGTGGCTTTGCCATCAGCCACTTCTTTGCCGTCTGCTAGCGGACGACAAAGGAGGTTTGTCGTCCGCTAGTGGACGGCAAAGAGGGAGGGGGCCCACTGACGACCCAGCCCGCAAGTTGACCTAATGGCCCCCTCTTTGCCGTCCGCTAGCGGACGGCAAACCACCTTTCTCTCCCTCGCTCTCTCTCTCTCTCTCTTTCTCTCTAGCAGACGGCCAAGAGGGGGGGTTAGCTAACGGCTAACGCCCCCCGGCCCGCCTCTCTCTCTCTCTCTTTCTCTCCCTCGCTCCTCCCCGTTGCCCGTTGACCCCACCGCCCGCGCCCACCGCCCGTGACACCACCGCCGCCCCGTCGCGCCCGCCGCCGTGCGCCCCCGCCGCCGCGTGCCCCCACCGCCACGCTCCCCTGCGCCCCCGCCGCCACCGCGCCGCCTCACGCCCCCGCCCCTGCCGCCACGCGCTGCCGCCGTGCCACCTGCTGCCCCTGACGCCCCATCGTCGGTGTCAGCCTCCTCCACCTCCACCAACACCGGCCTCCACCTCCCCCACTCCGGTGAGCCCCCTCCCTCTCTCTCTTTTTTCATTTTTAGTTAGGTTAATTAGTTGTAGTTATGTTAATTAGTTGTAGTTAGGTTAATTAGTTGTAGTTAGGTTAATTAGTTGTAGTTAATTAGAAGAAGAGAGAAGAAGAAGAGGAGGATAAGGAGATGAAAAGAAGAAGAGGAAGGAGAAGAAGAAAAATAAGAAGAAAAGGAGGAGGAGGAGAAGAAAAGAAGAAAAATAAGAAGGAGAATAAGAAGAAGAAGAGGAGGAGGAGGAGGGGTGCGTCGGCGCCGACGTAACCGAGTCGAGGATCACCGACATGACACCACCGACACCCCGACCCCCAACACGACACCCCGATACCACGACACGGCACCCCGGACCTCGACAGGACACCCCCACACCCCGACCCCGACCCTAACACGGCATCCCCGACACCCTGACACCCCGACCCCGACACGGCACCCCCGACACCCCGACCCCGACCTGACACCCCCCTACACCCCGACCCCGACACGACACCCCGACACCCCGACACGACACCCCCGACCACGGCACAGCACACCTACCCCGACACGACACCCCCGACACCCCTACCCCGACACGACACCCCCGACACCCCGACCCCGACACAACACCCCCGACACTCTGACCCTGACACGACACCCCAGACACCCCGACCCCGACACGACACCCCAGACACTCCGACTCCGACACGACACCCCCGACACCCCGACACGACACGACACGGGTCATATATTTGTGAATTATGAGTTAGGTCATATATTTTTCGATTTTGTTATACAAAACATCATATTTATGTTGATCAGGTGGATTTAAATGTGCAGTTGTTTCGTCGCTGTGAGGGTCTGGTGTTCGACGACCTCCCCGTGTGTTCGACGAGCTCCGCCCTGCATTCGTGGGTGAGCACAAATGACATCTCCTCCTGCCCCTTCATTTCCTCTATCCCGGTCTTCATGCCGATGAAACTTGCTAGCAATAGGTGTCTTCAATTATCAGTATGCGTGACCACTATGTGTCTCCCGTTCGAAAGGGTTACATCTATAAATATGCATTCATTAGCATATTTATAACCGTGATTCTTTCGAATTGTCCAACGTTATCCATGGACAGCCCGAGTATGTGTAGATTGTGTTCGTTTTCCCATATGCTCTCCTCCAGATCAGATGCAAAATTTCGTCAGTGCCTCCCTGTTGTTCTCCGAGTACACATCCTCTCTGCTTATTGCCGAGACGTGTATCAGGAGAACAGCAGGGAGGTGCTGCCAAAATTGTCCATCGGATCCGGAGCGGAGCATGGGAAAACGAACCCAATCTACACATACTCGGGTGGGATTAGGACCTATCTTTACCTACTAGCGTCTAGGTTGCATCGATGTAATGAAACTGACAAACTCTATTAACTGATGAATATGGTTTGCTGAATGATGTATATATTTTGTGTGTGTCTAGTAGCTAGGCAAGATGAGTGATCGTGGGTGGATGTACACCGGTCACACTAGTCAGAAAGACATGAACCGTGAATGGTTAACAAAAACCAAGGAGTTTGTGAGAGTCGCATTTGCAAATGGACAGAAAACAACCTGGTGCCCTCGTGTCGATTGCGACAACTATAAGAAGAAGTCAGAGTTTGAAATGATCAAACACCTACAGAAGTGGGGTTTTACGCCTAATTATACGATTTGGACATTTCATGGCGAGTCTACCCAACGTGCCAGAGCTGAGGTGGTTCGTCGTTGCACCGACGAGCATGGTACCGGGATCGAAGACATGGTGCAAGACTTTGATGATGCTCGGGATTCGGACGATGAGATGGAGGAATCTGCAAAGGCCTTTTATGAAATGTTGGAGTCTTAAAAACGTCCTCTCCACGAGCACACTGAGCTTTGTCAGCTAGATGCCATCGCACAAGTCATGTCTCTAAAGGCTCAGTTCAACCTGGGCAGAGAATGCTACGACCCGGTGATGACGATATTTGGACGCTTTCTACCGAAAGGCCATGTATTGCCACCAAACCTGTACCAGTCGGACAAAATCCTACGTGCGCTTAAGATGCCCTATGAGAAGATAGATGCCTATGAGAATGGATGTGCCTTATTTAGGCTTGAGTATGCAGGCTTGAACTATTGCCCCATTTGCAATGCTTCCAGGTATGTTCTAGTAGACAACGGTATGGGTGAGAAGAGTCAGACCAAAATCCCCATTAATGTTCTTTGGTATCTGCCAATCATACCAAGACTTCAACGTCTTTTCATGGTCGAAGAGACAGCTAGATAGATGACGTGGCATAAATTGGGCAAAAGAACAGAACTGGATGCAGATAGGAATCTGATGTTGGGACACACTTCAGACGCTTTTGCGTGGAAGCACTTCGATGCATTACATAAGGATAAAGCGGCAGATGCAAGGCATCCTTGAGTTGCCATCAACACGGATGGGTTCAATGTGTATGGTATGACGGCAGCACAATATAGTTGTTGGCCTGTATTTGTCATTCCACTCAATCTCCCCCCGGAGAGATTATGAAAAGAAAGAACAATCCTTTGGTATTAAACTTGTAGGCTAATGCAGAGTCTATGGACTCCGAATTGATACAAGTCGCTAATGGTTTTGACTTTAAGGTCCGTTCATTTGACAAATACGACATCAACGGGTATCACTTTCGTACTTTTGGCAAAGAGCTATCTATGGCCGACCGATAGTCTACAAATTGTTGTGTCTCCGCTGTCGGCGAAGGAGGGGTCGGGTATTATGGAAGAGTTGAAGCAATTTATGAACTTACATTCTTTGGTGAAAACCCACCAAACGTCGTAGTCTTCAAATGTTATTGGTTCCATCCGAAGGAGACTAGAAGGACTCATGAACATATAGGGCTAGTTGAAATCAAACAAAGCACCCATTTAGATGTTCCCGATGTCTATATTACGGCTCAACAGGCGACCCAAGTTTTGTATCTACCGTGGGCCTGCCAAACGGATCCAAATTTGAAAGGTTGGGATGTCATTTATGATGTGCCACCACATTTTAGACCACCTCCCCTCAATGAAGATGATTATGAACCTCACATTAGCCCAAACACATATGAAGGAGAATTCTTCCAAGAAACATGTGTTTCCAAAAAACGTTTCAAGAACCGCTCTACTTCACCCCAGAACATTGAGGTCGATAACGACAGTGAACCCGACTTCACCCCTGAGCAGGAACAAGAAGAGACGGAAGAAGAAGAGGTTACTGCTGCGGATGACCTGACAATGCTTGACCGATTACATAGAGGCCTTCCACATGTTGATGCATTAATTGATGATGCTGATGAGCACATCATTACTAATAGTGATGATGATTATGCATTTATTGATCTCGAAGCATATATAGACGATGAAGATAATATTAGTAATGTGAGGTATTCAATTATTATTATGTACATATATATTATTGATTAGTTGATGTTATTAGGCATTCAATTTTTTTATGTTGAACTAATTTTCTTCACTCTTTGTCATTGCAGGTGTTGAAATATGGTGGGCGGGGGTCGAGAGCGCTCTGAGCCTCCTTCCTCGGCACGTGCTGGGAGGGGTGCTATTATTCCACCCCAGCAACTCCGGAGAGCGCTGGTACACAGCATGCAGACACCGGCGGGCGCTTCTTCTTCGACCGGGAGAGGTCGGGGGAAGCCGGAGAGAGGTGCTAGAGGTAGGAAGGTTGTTGCGCCTTCCTCGCCGCCACCCCAGCTGATTCTCCCGACCACAAGAGTGCTCCTTCTCAGGTGGACCCATCTCGGACTCCGGTCCCAGAGTCTTCGTCCCGGGAGACTCGGGTCCCAGAGTCTTCGTCCCACATGACTCCGGAGGCTAGTGGCCATGCTGATGGTGGCGAGGACAACTTGTCTCAGGACACCTATAGCGAGGGCGAGCTGGTTGAGGAGGGCAAGAAGGTCTATCGGCGTGGTTGTAGAAAGCTGTCACCCGTGCCGACGACCCATGAGCAGAGGTGGTTGATTGCGCCTAATGCGGAGAAGTAAGTGCATTTACTCTTTTTTAACCTTTTGCCTTCATGTTTCTTCAAATTAATATCTAATGTGTTGGCCTTGTCCTACTGGAGGGGTTGAAAAATACGAGCGTGGTGTCCGCAGGCCCAACCAGGTCCTTGGTGTGCTTCTCCGGCACCACTTCCCGGGGAAGGTCCAATTTCCCGGTGAGGGTGAGTCTCCACATGTAGCACTAACCTGGTAGCTGTACAAGGCTTCCCCGGCCCCGCCGGAGGAGATGGTCGACGGTGTCTTGTGCGAGACGGTGGCTGACATTGTGATCCGTCGCTTTTGGGTAATTTCTCCTTTAGAGAATTAAAAATCAACAACACCTAGTGATTGTACTAATCAGTGTCTAATGTGTTGTCTTGTTTGATTGCAGACCTTCTACAGGTGTCTTGAGGAAGACAAGGCGAAAGCGGCTGTTGTTCTCGAAGCCGAGTGCAAGCGCCTACTTCAAAACTTACAACACGAGGCTTGGGTGCAGGCTATTCGAGACTACTACGCCTCGAGTAACATTAAGAGGGCCAAGAAGAAGTGCTGCAAAAATTATCTGAGTAAGGATAAGTTAATGAAGGTAATTATCTATTCTTAAGGGCTTGTACTTAGTTTCTTTGATTTGATTCGTAGGTGTAGCACTGAAATTTCTCTTGTCTAACTTAGGTGCCCCCGAGATGGTGTGCGGATAGGATGGACTATTGGGAGGCATTGGTGGATGAGTGGTGCTCTCCGGAATGGCTAGCCAAACACAACAAGGCCAAGGATAAGCGTGCCCAAATGAGAGGTGTGCCACACCATCAAGGGAGTTCCAACCTGTTTGAGTACGGGGATAACTGGGTATGTGGTTTGCTTCACGATTCATGCAATTTCATTCTTCATGCTAGCTTGAGCCCTTAACTAATATTTTGTTCCTCTCTTTTAGGCGCGAGAAAACAAGAAGGAGGTGCCACCTCTGTTCGACCTCTATGACATGGCCCATACTGCCTCGTACAAGAAGGCCAAGGCATTCTCTGAGGATGACCTCGATCATCCATAGAGCTTCAGCAACATCCCCTCCCACAACAAGATCGTGAGGTACAGAGATGAGGGGAAGGTGAGGAAAGGGGAGGACATCAACCCGAGCCAGAGTCCTTTTGATCCAGAGCTCGTGATGATATCTGGTGGCGAGAGGCCCCATGGCTCGATAGCCATTGGGGATGGACTGATACGTTGTCCTAGAACTCTCCCGAAGATCAAGAAGCGCCAGACAAGCTCTGATCTTAAGATAAGGCCTCATCCATGGCCAATGGAGGTCACCATTAAGGCTAAGGTCCAGGAGCTTCTGGCGGAGGCAAACATGCAGGCGGCATAGAGGGAGAGGGACATGGAGGAGAGGACGGCTAGGCTGTTGGAGGAGGACAGGAACCGGAACGACATGTCTCACCGGGCCCTATACGAGCTCCTTGTGGTAAGTTTCTTGTGCATATTAGCCAAATCATGCACGTAATGTTCGTTTCCTCACTAACTAATATGAATGACTCGTGAAAACAAAATGTGCAGACCGTGTGCCAGAACAATGGTCAGACCCCTCCATCGATGCCCCATATTGCTATAGCACCCACGGTGAGTTTCATTTAAATGGTCATTAGTTACTAGTATTCACATTTGAGTTGCATCATGCTAAGGAGACATTGCAAATGATCTTTGGTGCAGCATGACTCCCGACAAGCATCGACCGATCCTTCTGCGTCTGCCGCAACCCTGACCGGTCCTTCTACATCTCACCCTGGCGCAAACCCTACCGGTCCTTCACCTCCATGTTGATGGTAAGTTTTCCCAAGTGTTTTCATTAACAAAAGCATACTTAGCTTAAGAAATGACGTACTTAGCTCCAGAATGACCTATACTTAGCTTATTTTTCTCAAAAATGACTTGATATGCTTAGTTAGCTAGAACATGGTATATTCTACCTAGGATAGCTATAAAATGACCTATACTTAGCATTTTTTCCTCCAAAATGACTTGATATGCTTAGTTAGCTAGAAAATGGCATTACTACCTAGTATAGCTCAATAATGATCTATATCTAGCTTAGCTAGTTCATTTATGACATAATTAGCTCACTTAGGTACAAAATGGCATAACTACCTAGGATAGCTCAATAATGATCTATAATTAGCTTAGCTATTTCATTTATGACATAATTAGCTCACTTAGGTAAAAAAAATGGCATAATAACCTTGATTTAGCTCCAAAATGACCTATACTTAGCTTATTTTCCTCAAAAATGACATAATAACCTTACTTACCTCCAAAATGATATATTCTACCTAGGATAGCTATAAAATGACCTATACTTAGCATTTTTTCCTCCAAAATGACTTGATATGCTTAGTTAGCTAGAAAATGGCATTACTACCTTGGAGAAGAGGAGAGGAGAGGAGAAAAAGAAAGAGAAGATAAATTCTTCTTCTTCTTCTTTTTCTTCTAGCTAGTCTTCTTCTTCTTCTAACTTTCATCTTTCCTACTTTGCAGATTTGCTATAGATGAGGAAGCTTGCATTGATGGAATGTACTCTTCTACTTTTGCTTCCTTTTTGTTTATGGAAACTTGTTTTGGATATGTATGTTGGATATGTTGTTCGAAACTTGTATATGTTGGATATGTTGCTGGAACTTATTTGGTATGCTTGTTGGAACTTATTGTTGGTATGCTTGTTGAAACTTATTGTTGGTATGCTTGTTGGAAACTTGTATTGTTGATATGTTGGATATATATGTGATATTCTATCAAATTGAATGATTTTAAGAAAAAACTGAAAAAACAGGGGCTATATAGCCACTTTGCCGTCTGCTGGCGGACGACAAAGAGCTTTGCCAACAGCCAGCAGACGGCAAAGATGCCATGTGGCAGCTGCCTGTGCAACCTGGGGTTGGCCTAGGTGGGTTCTTTGTCGTCCCGTCTGCCAACGGACGGCAAAGAACCCACCTAGGCCGGCAAAAAAATGCACTTTGCCGTCCACTGGCAGATGGCAAAGAACTAAGGTCTTTGTCGTCTGCCAGCGGACGGCAAAGCATGCCGTTAAGCCCTTAACGGAGCTAAGTTGCCCCGTGTGCCGTCCAGGCCCTTTGCCGTCCGCTGGCAGAAGGCAAAAATTCAAAGGTCTTTAACGTCTGCCAGCAGACGGCAAAGCGCCCTTTACCGTGGCTTATTCACCCGGACGGTTGGCCGTCTACTGGCGAACGACAAAGACTTTGCCGTCCGGGATGCATGCCTTTGCCGTCCGGGATTGCTGACGGCAAAGTGCCCGATTTATGTAGTGGTGGCTTCGAAGCATGCTATGAATTCTACATACATCGTGGATGATGCAACTATTGACTATATGGAGCTTTTCCACGAAATAGGCCCTCCTGTGAGAGTGAAGACGTATCTTGGCGTGGATTTTCTATCATCTCTGTCCCCCGCAAAATCTGCGTCTGAATACCCTTTTATCTCTAGGGAGTCAGACCTCCTGTATGTTAGCATGTAGTGCTTCGTGCCTTGCGCATAAAGCAATGCCTTCTTTGCCATCTTCCAGTGCTCCATGCCTGGATTCTCTTGATATCTACCAAGTACCCCGGTAACAAAAGCTAAGTCAGGGCGGGTGCACACTTGTGCATACTGTAAGCTTCTAATAGCCGAAGCATATGGTACTGGTTTCATGAGATCGATCTCGTACTGGTTTTTGGGACATTGGAATTTCCCAAAACTATCGCCCTTGACTATAGGAGCAGGTGTGGCTTTACTCGCATGCATATTATACTTTTGAAGAACCTTCTCCAAATATGCCTTCTGCGATAGTCCTAAGACTCCACTATTCCTATCTCGGTGAATTTCTATGCCCAAAACATAGGATGCTTCACCAAGATCTGTGATATCAAAATTTGAGGACAAGAACTTCTTTGTCTCTAGTAGTAGACTAACATCACTGCTAGCAAGTAGGATATCATCCACATACAAGATTAGGAAAATATATTTCCCATTTTTAAAATTTGCATAAATGCAATTATCCTCAATATTTTCTTTGAACCCAAAACTTTTAACCGTTTGATTAAACTTTAGATACCACTATCTAGAGGCTTGCCTTAACCCATAAATGGATTTCTTTAGGCGGCATCCCATATTTTCCTTGACTTCCATGATAAAACCCTTGGGTTGCTTCATGTAGACCTTTTCTTTTAAATCACCGTTCAGAAATGTCGTCTTGACATCCATTTGATGTAACTCTAAATCAAAATGAGCAACTAATGCCATTATGATTCTGAAGGAATCCTTACATGAGACTGGAAAAAAAGTCTCATTGTAATCTATCCCTTCTCTTTGTGTAAATCCTTTAGCTACAAGTTGAGCTTTATACTTTTCTACATTCCCATTAGGATCATACTTAGTTTTGTAGACCCATTTGCAGCCTACTATTTTGGCTCCTTTAGGAATTTCCACTAAGTCCCAAACATCTTTGGAACTCATAGAATTCATTTAATCTTCCATTGCTTGTAGCCATTTTGATGAGTTAGGGCTTTTAATGGCTTCTTCATATGTAGAGGGATCACCTTCCATATGAACCATTTCTATATTATAAACTTTATAATCAGTAGAAATAGCAGATCTTCTTGTTCTATTAGATCTTCTAAGTGCCTCAGTTTCTGGCACATTGCGTGCCTCAACTTGCGGCACATCTTCTACTGTTGACTGTTGTACCTCCCTTTCATGCTCAACAACAGGTTCAGTCGGCTCCTGGTGGACAGGTTCCGGGTCTTCCCCCATAGTTGTCACGGGTGGAGTTACAGCTCTTGAATCATCGGATTAGGTGCATGCACCCTCTTCTCCTCAAGATAATTTTCCGAGCTACGAAGCTCCCCCTCATCATTTCGTCCTCTAAGAAGACTGCGTGTCTCATTTCTACAAACTTTGTATATCTTTCTGGGCAGTAGAAACGAAAATCTTTTGATCTATCTAGATAGCCAATGAAGTGGCAACTCACTATTTTGGGATCTAACTTTGCAATGTTTGGATTAAACATTTTCGCCTCAGCGGGGCACCCCCACACCCTGAAGTGTTTTAAAGAGGGCACTCTTCCTGTCCATAGCTCGTACGGTGTTTTGGGCACTGACTTGCTTGGCACTCTGTTGAGAATGTGAATGGCGGTTTTCAGTGCCTCCATCCATAATCCCAATGGCAATGTGGAGTAACTCATCATGCTCCGCACCATATCCATCAGAGTACGGTTATGCCTTTCAGCTACTCCATTTTGCCGAGGCTCGCCCGACATTGAATACTGGGCTACTATGCCATTCTCTTGTAAGAACTTTGCAAAAGGTCCAGGGACTTGGCCATATGGGGTGTGCCAACCGTAGTACTCTCCCCCACAATCGGACCTCACTATCTTTATTCTTTTATCATGCTGATTTTGAACTTCAGCTTTGAATATATTAAACTTATCCAATGCTTCGGATCTTTCTTTGATTGGATAAATATAACCAAAGCGAGAGTAATCATCTTTGAAGGTTATGAACGAGTCATATCCATCCACACTTTTCATCGGAAATGGTCCACAAATGTCAGTGTGGATGACTTCCAGTGTGCCTATGCTATGAATTGCACCCTTTTTGATTTGTTTTACATGATTTCCTTTAATGCAATGCACGCATTGTTCTAAGTCTGAAAACTCTAACAGAGGAAGAATTTCACTTTTGATTAATCTTTCAATCCTCCCCCTGGAAATATGGCCCAAGCGACAGTGCCATAATTTCGACGAGTCATCAGTTCTTTTCCTTTTCTTTTGTTCTTTGTTCGACGAGGTAGTTTGAGCATTCACGTTGGACACAAAATGCACTTTTTCACGGAGTGATAGCAAAAAAATCTCATTATGAAGCAAAGCATCACCAACATAAGCATTATTACACCATATGGCACACTTGCCATGTCCAAAGTAACACTCATAATTGTCTTTGTATAAACAAGAAACACTAATTAAGTTTCTATTACATGAGGGAACAAATAAGACATCACAAAGTAGAAGATTGAATCCATCAGCCAACTCCAAGGAGATGTCGCCGACAGCCTCAACTTCTGCTTGGACTCCATTAGCTACCTCAATGCATCTTTCTCTTCTTTCCATACTCCTCGTCGAACGGAATCCCTGTAAAGAGTTGGCAACGTGAACAGTTGCTCCAGATTCAATCCACCAAGTAGATTTTGAAAACTTTACATACAAGGATTAATTTAAAAAGGAAACGATGTCGTTACCTCTCTTTGCCATAATAGACTTCAGCCAAGCAGGGCAATCCTTTTTGTAGTGCCCTGTCTGCTTGCAGTGGAGACAAGTGTCTTTGTCCATTGGAAAGAACTTCTGCTGATGCTGATGCTGATAGGGTGTTTTTCCATGTGGCTTAGAAGGAGAACCTTTGCCGTTTGGATTGAAGTTCTTCTTCTTTTGGTCCTTCACATAGTTGATAGAACCACCATTTGAGGCTTTCAGTCTGTCCTCTTCTTGGATGCACATGGCTATTGTCTTTTCTATGTCCCATTTTCAGGCAAGATGTTATAATTGACAACAAATGTGTCAAACTCTTTAGGCAACGAGGCCATGATCAGGTGGACGAGGAGCGCAGGTTTGAGCTCCAAGTGTGCATCCATGGGCTTGAGTTTTGCAACCATGTTGCTCATCCTGAGAATGTGCTCTCGAAAGCCATGACCACCATCAGTGTAGTTCTCTATGACCAGCTGTTTTATCAACTGGGTAGCATATGTCTTTGAAGAACCAGTGAACCGACTCTTTATCTTTTTCAGCAACTCCCCTATGGAAGTGCTCTCTGCAATCAAGCCCACATTGGCATTCTCGATTGTGTTCTTTATAAATGCCATACACTTTTTGTTGGCATTTACCCACTTTTGATTGTTAAGTGTGTAGGAGAACTCCAATGCACCATAGTCACTTCTCTTTTTATTCCATGCATCATCATCATCAGTGGCCGCTCTGACTGGCTTTGTAGGCCTGACCGGCTGTGGTTCATCCACAGCCCAGTCAACCTCAGCACAGACAAAGGCCAAATCAACTTTCTTCCTCCACTCGGTGTAATTATCACCTCTAAGTATCGGAACTTGTTTTAAACAACTCATCAAGTTGAAACCTCCTGAAAATTATGACAACCATATGTGTTAATCTAACATTGGTCAAATTAAACATATAATTGTCTATGCAATTAAATCTATATCACCGTTGGGCAAATTAATAGAAATAAAAGCACCTTTAAAAAACATGATCATGTTATTAATAATGTTGGTTATAAAAATAACATAATCATATTAATTCTAATAATCACTTTAAAAAATAATTCTCTCTAAACTTTATTTCTTTATAAAAGCACACTATTAAATATTTACGCAGCGGAAAACATGAAAATAAATTCATGAACTTTTAATTCTTGACAGAAACTTTTCTTTTATTAAATAAAAAATTCACGAACTTTATTATAATTTTCTTTATAAAATTCGTGAACTTTTCTGTTCTGAAAATTTACAATTTTATTTTCAGAAACTTTTCAAAAACCTTTCAACTTTTTCTTTTCTATTTTCTGAACATAGTTTTTTTAATTGGAAAAATAATGCACAGAAAAAACTATTTGAAATCTGCCCAAAACTGGACAAAAAACAAAAACGAAAGTAAAAGGAGTAGCAGCGGCGTCGGCCTAAAAGGCCCAGAGCCCCTTTCTCCTTTCGGCCCACTGGCCAAGCCGGGGCTAGGGTTTCTCCCACCGGCCCGTTTTGGCCGTCAATCTTGATCCGACGGTCGAGCCCCCTTTCCGCTCGATCAAAACGAGTGGGCGAGGGAGACCGACCGAAACCCTCGGTCAGTTCTTTCCCCACGCACCGCTTGCTCTCTCCCGCTCGGGAGGGGCGGCAGCCCGTCCGCCTGCGCTAGCGGCGGCTCCACTGTGCCGCGCCGGCCTGCACGAGCCCGTTCCCAAGTCCGGCGGCGGGAAGCCTCCACACCGCGTCCTCTCTTTCCTTCCCCTTCGCCTCTGTCCCGTGCGGCGGGTGAGGGCAACACCGGCCGCCGGCGGCGGCGACAGACCACCGCGTCGTGCCTGGCCCACTCCTTCTCCTTCCTGTGTTCTTTCTTCTCCATCTTCACTCAAACAGAGAGAGACAAAGAGACACAGGAGATCCTCCTCCGCGTCCGACGGCGTCGTTGCCTCCTCTTCGCCGGTGGCGCGTTTCCCTTAGCGGAAGCGCACCGCCGTCGAACGGCGTGGCTGTGGTGCCCACTTTGATATGTTTCTTTGCCCCGTGAGGGGTTGTACCTTCGTTCAACGCCTCGGCTTGCCGATGCGCATCGAGATCGAGAGGGTCAGCGCGTCCTTGCGGCGGCACTCTTTGCCGGCGAGGTCTGAGGCCCTCTCCGGTGGTCTTTTGCTCTCTTTGTTTTGTTTGCTTTGCCCTGTTCTAGGGTTCTTTGGGGAAGGGATTTCTGTGATACTCTGCTACCGGAGACCATCTAGATCCTAGAGGCTCTGAAACCATTGATAGAACCCGTAGGTCGACTAGGCTAGAGGGTTCCAGCTGTGGGGATGGGAGATGGGGTTTTACCTGCTCCCTGGCCGGAGGAGCTCGAGCCACCTTCCATGTCGATGCGGTGGCGGTGGTGATGACGGTGAGATCGAGAGATAGATGTAGTGGTGCTTCCCGTGAGCGCCGCGTTAACCCTAGATCGGTAGAGCGTGTAGGTGGGCAGAGTGACGACGACGAATCTCGTGATCCGTGCCCCGGCCTCCCATCTCTGTTAATATAACGCGGGTCACAAGGGCCCACCAACCATAACAGGTTGAGTGCCCCCGATCAGGACGCATCGGATCAGGGGTCCGGTGGGCCGTTGGGCCCACTCGATGGAAATCATCCTAACAGTCATCGCCTGCTAAATCCCGAGTAGATTAAAACGAACGATTCAGAAGTGTGGCCACATGCCCATATCCATCCCCGGAGCCACCACATGTCATCACCTGCTAAATCCAGAGTGGATCGGAACGAGCCATCTTGCTCCAAGTACAGTTGCATTTGCATATGGAAGATGCACGTGGTTATCATCCGGACGGCATTCAATTAACCTATGATATATAGTAACACGGTAGCACACCAAATCTGATTTTCTATTTGCCTAGGTAGAACCAAATACTAGCTAATACCAATCTCCACATGAGTAGGACGTGAGGGGAATCTTGGGGAAGCATTTCTAGGTTTTACCGGAACCTTTGTTTTGGACTGTATCCAGTTGTCCTCCTTTCAAGCCAGTGAGATAGCTAGCGATTTCAATATCCTTTGGTGCCTGCAAAATTGACCGTGTCATGTAAAAAACAGGGCCTAGCCTCCTTCACCGAAAATTAAGTTATGGTTTTTAGATCGTTCCAAAATCAAACCGCGTGTAATGTACATGTACTCGAACTAGAGGTGACAAATGTCCACTGCAGAGCCTCTTCTGCAGCACATCAAGCCAACACACTAGTCGCTTTTAGCACAACAACAAACTGCCATTGTTTAATCCTCCATGCACTTAGTAGTATTTTTCGTTTGACAGGAATCACTAATAAGTAGGAGTACGTACGTACGTACGTCACCTTTGAAACTCGAGAAACTATCGTACAGCCTTGTGGACTATGACGGCTTTATAAACCAGCATTTCCCGTTGAAGTTCCCAGTTTAAAACTACGAGAGGCAATCTTCTAGTTATCCCAAGTTTGCATTTTCCAACGAGAGGCAGAGTTACACTGTAACTTTGTAAGGGAGACACCATGAAAGCCACCTCAGAACAAGACGGAGGTGGCAGCGGCGCCGGCGACTACGAGGCTCTCATGGCAGCCCTGATGGCCAACAGGCAGCTGCTGGAAGCCAAGGTCGGCATCAACAACGCAATGTTCGCCGCCAGCGATCTGGCCACATCGCAGCTCGGCGGCCCCTTCGTCGTCGGCGAGTGCGAAGGCCAGAAGACCGTCGACGGCGAGCAGATGCCGCTGGTCCTGGGCCCGTCAAGGGAAGGCACGGGCGAAGACGGCGGCGGCACCGGGTACGAGGCGCTCGCGGACGCTGTGAAGGCCAAGAGGGAATGGCTGGAGGGCAAGGTGGTGACCAACAGTGCCGTTCTGCTGCGCGGCTTCGAAGTCCGCGACGCGGCAGAGTTCGACACCGTCGTGGAGGCGCTGGGGTGGCCAGACATCCGGTACGTCGGCCCCGCGCCGCGCACCCACGTCCACGGCCGCATCTGGACTGCCAACGAGGGGCCCCTCGAGCAGAGCGTCTACTTCCACCACGAGATGGTGCTGGTGAGCCCATACGTACATGCCATGCCATCATGATCTCTGCAACAATCTTGCATGCATGCCGGCCTTGCGAAGTGTTTATTCATGTCTGGGTTTTGCTTGGATCAATTGATGTGCAGATGAAGGAGTTCCCGGAGAAGGTGATACTGTTCTGTGAGGTGCCGCCGCCGGAGGGCGGAGAGACGCCGTTCGTGCCGAGCTTCCGGGTGACGGAGCGGGCGCTGGAGGAGTTCCCGGAGATGGTGGAGGAGCTGGACGCCAAGGGGCTCCGGTACACGTTCACGGCGCCGAGCAACAACAACACCGAGTCCATGAGAGGGAGAGGGTGGGAGGACGCTTTCGGCACGTCAGACAAGTCTGAAGCAGAGACGAGGTAATACACGACAGCTTGTTGGCTTGCTGGCTACCACGGTTTGCCTTTGTTTTTCTCTGTTTCCGACTTTCAGAAGGTCATAGCCGTTCGATAAGGATATTCTCATTTCTATGAATCTCAGTGATCAGATCAAATAGTTTACTGTGAGGCAGTTACTTAGAAATAGTTATTTTTCAGCGGCCCAAAAAATAGCAATATAATTTACAGTACTACAACAAATAAACAGATTAAATTGGGCCATATTAAAACCGTCCTTTTTTTTCACTGATATCCTATATACCTAAATAGTTGATCCCTACTATCTATAATGATCTCAACATGCAGCCTTTCACATCATCAAGTGTGCCACATAAGCATCCACTAGAGTTATTATTCAGCTCCATGCAAACCACATGCATCCTCTTTGTTCACACACACATATTAAGTCCGGAACATGTCTAAACTAAAATATGATGGCTTTTGGTTTAGACCATTTTCTTCGTACATATTTCAGTCCTCGAAATAGGCTTTCATTCTCTTTATAGATAAAGCAACAGTTACATACAAGTTCAGTCATCGATAGCAGGCGGGCCTCGGCACATTCTAGCCCAAAGAAAATAAAAGAAATCAGGAAAATGCCATCTAGTGGCAGGGAAACATCAATCCTACTGGGAGGCAAGGTGTCGCGTTGTAGCCTGAAACAAATCCAGCATACCATCCAAACGATCAGATGGGGTCAGTGCTGCATAAAAGCGATCAAAAGTTTAACCTTGCTTATGAATACAATCAAACATGGCACATCCCCCCCCCACCCCAAAGCTATTCACATACTACCCTCACCAATCTCAGTGCTCCCTCTTACGGAAACACCGGGGGCAGAGCCGGTGTACACATTTGAGTATCACTTGCATAAGAGAGAGAATATGTATTTGGAGCTACAAACCTTCTAATTTTGCTTCAGTTGATTTCTACAACAAATCATGCATAGCTAATAAAAATTTCCGAAGCCCCAACAACTAGAAATGAAGATATATATGTGAGCAGAGATCACATGGGGAATTCATTAACTGAACGATAAGTGAAACATTGTAGTTTCTGTCACATATATATGGTTTTAAATTCATATAATGAAGATTTCAATTTTTCTAATTCTAAGTTATCTGAGTATACGATAAACCCTACCCACGTAAAATTGCACAAAATTGAGCCTAAAATAATACTCTGCTAAATGTGCAGTTTCATAAAGAAAATCTACATATGAAGTAGGAGTAGGAGTGATGATAATAAAAGTTTAATATTGGTTCGAAAGCTTAAAAGAGTGATTAAGACTTTAAAAAAAGAGGTGCACGTTAGAAATAGAAAATCACCTTACGTAACAGCAATATCATCATTTTTTTGGCTTCGTTGAGAAAATGGGTATGCACACTTGTACAGAAGTAACCAGTACTAAATTCCATGCACAAAAAGAGTAAGGAACTCCGCTGTATGTTTTCTCAAGGAACAATAGAAAGCCTTTGCGCGCGCCCACACACACAAAGAAAACAGAATATTTTTTTTTGAAATGGTAATTATCGTTCATTCATTAAGAAGAAGAAAATTGTTTGGTTAATTAGGGAAAACCGAGCGAAAATCAGATTGCCCAGTTAACTATGAAAAACCGGACGAAAACCGTTGCAACCGTTGAGCGACACATATAAAAAAGCCCACGCACATCACTCCAAAGAGAGTCTCGACGAGACAGCACGCAGGCGTCATCGTCATCACTCCTTTCCTAGAGGCGTCGTCGCCATCCCTACACTCTGAGCAAACGATTCCGACTCCGTCGTAGGCGATCGTCGGCTCAACCCACGCTGTAGAGGACACGTGAAGCTGCATGAAGATCTATGCCAAAATCTCAACCACTTGCGGCCAGACGACGCAACTCCGACTCTGACGGAGAACTCAGTAAGACAAAACAAGGCACGGCTGGCGTCACGGGAGATCACCGAACGGAAAACCTGCAGCCAGTCATCATATACCACAGGGCCCCGCCACCGCAGCTTCGACTCCTTAGCAACAAACAAACCGAGGCAAAACCTTGGACACGTCGAAGAAGAGCCGACTACCGCAACCATTGCCGCGTCGCCGACGTCACTCCCACCATCATCTTGCCACGGAAGCCTGGACGCCACACCCACCGCCAACCGCCATCCATAGGTCCCGCTCGCCGATGTCAAGCTCCCAAGACGAAGCCTCCAAAAGGAAATACGACACCAAGACGCCAACATCGTCTGATCACTGATTAAGGTTTCTCCCGGAAAGAACAAAATGGCCAGATCCGCATAGAAAGGATGGAAGAACAAATCAACCATGCATCCATGAATGTCAACGACGGCCACAGAATAATAAGTGGTGTGGGATGTTTGCAGGGCAAAAGCATTGGGAATGGACGTGGAGTGGCTTCAGGACGGTGGCGTGAAGACGATCTTGGGTCCACGCACGCTGACCCGCGTCTTCCCGGGGCGCAAGGGCCGGAGGATGTGGTTCAACACGTTGGTCGGGATGCACGGCAAGGAGCTGAGCTCGGCCACGGCGGCCGACGGGGCCGAGATCCCGGCTTGCTTCGTGCAACGGTGCCAGGAGATCATCGAGGAGGAGAGCATCCAGTTCCGCTGGCGCAAGGGCGACATCCTCATCCTCGACAACCTCGCCACGCTACACGGCCGGCGGCCGGCGCTGCCGCCTAGGCGGGTTCTCGTCGCAACTTGCAAGTGACACACCGATGAGTTTTTCTAGTGATCAGTACCCCTACCCCCGCATATGCCATGTGGGGCATCCAAGAGTTTCTCGACGTAAGGCAATTGAATCAGTACAACACAATTTAACTGGGAGCGCGTCTGGTATCTCGCCCAATGTAAAAGCGCAGCTGAACCTTACCGACACATTGGAGCCCCCCTGGTTGAACCTCATGCCACCATGATCGCATCGACAGGAAGAATTCTTTCAGATGAAGAATAGCTTGGACTGTGCATCATGAAGGACGATCAAGGAAATCAAATATTTATTACACGATGAATATTGATTAATACAAGTTGAACTATTATTTTAATACATAAAAATATTTTTAATACATGATAAACAAAAGAAGGATACAAATGGAAAGAAACGAAAAGAATCACAAATTGAAAAGAAAAGAAAAATCAGGAAGGGAAAACGGTAACTTAGAAAAATAAACCAAAATGAAACGGGACAGAAAAAATACTCCACAAAAAACAAGAAAAATGAGACAAAAAATCAGGAGACGACCAAGTAGGCATGTTGTAAAACCGGAAGAAAAGTCTTCACGGGTGTGCTTACTGGTCCACGGCCCGCTTCGTAAGCACTGGAGGCGAGCGCTAAGGGCATGTATGGTGCCTTAATACCGACATGTAATTTAGACGTGACAAAAAACTACGATGTACAATTTGTTGTCTATGAATGTTATCTCTAGTAACTGGAAATTCCTAAAAATAAGAGGTGAGAGATTTATTGCTAAGAAATCATCATTTAATAAGAGAATGCAAAACTTTTTTTCTCTGGTTTCTCTTTCGTATATCTTAACACTATTGTATATGGCCTAAGGAGCCAGAGCGACATAGTAGGCGATGTATATCAATATCTGGAGTGCTCATAGATAGTGAACAACACAATGGATATTTTTTTTAGGGAACGTTTTTTTTTTTGAAATGGCAGTTATCCTGCATTCATTAAAAATAAATGAGTTGCTCGGTTAATTAAGGAAAACCGAGCGAAAATCAGATTGTCTAGTTAATTATGGAAAACTAGAAGAAAACTATTACAACTATTGAGCGGCACACATAAAAAAGCCCACACACACCCCTCCAAAGAGGGTATCGACGAGACAACACGTAGGCGTCACGTCATCACTCCTCCCCTAGAGGCGTCATCGCCATCCCTACACTCTGAGCAAACGACTCCGACTCCGCCGTAGGCGATCGTCGACTCAACCCACACTGTAGCGGATACATGAAGCTGCATGAAGATCTATGCCAAAATCTCAACCACCTGCGTCCAGACGATGCAACACCAACTCTGATAAAGAACTCTTTAGGACAAAACCAGGCACGGCTAGCGCCACGGGAGATCGCCGAACGGGCTACCTGTAGCCAGTCATCGTATACCACTGGGTCCCACCGCCGCAGCTTCGACTCCATAGCAACAAACAAACCAATGCAAAACCGTGGACACGCCGAAGAAGAGTCGACTACCGCAACCATTGCCGCGTCGCCGACATCGCTCCTACCATCGTCGTTGCCACAGAAGAATGGACGACACATCCACCGCCAACCGCCATCCACTGGTCCCGCTCGCCGACACCATGCTATCAAGACGAAGCCCCCAAGAGGGAATACGACACCGAGGCGCCGCCATCGTCCGATCATAGATCAAGGTTTCCCCGGAGAGGCCAAAATGGCCAGATCAGCGCAGAATAGGTGGGAGGCCAAAGTAGCGATGCCTCCAAGAAAGTCAACGACGGCCACAACCGCCGCCATCGCTGGTCACAACACAAGGCCAAGACATGGTTTTCACCAAGCTCCACACCACCTCGGCCACACATCATCCCGCATTGGCGTTGGCAAGCCCACCAAACATCACCACCATCAAAACTACCCATTGACGAAGAAGCACCAAGACCCGCCGTGGACAACCTCACCTCGCGGAGACCACCGACAGTCGGAGACCAAATCAGCATCGCACACCGCCGGAGCACACTTCCTCGTCGCCATGGGCCTCTGATCCGCGCACCCCCAGGGGCACCCACGCTTTGTCAGACCGCGCAGACACACCGTGGCCGCGCCCCTCGCGACCGAAGCCGCCGCTCGAGCGTCGTACTGGCCGCTCAAGCTCCTCCACCATGGACTCCGCAAGGGCAGCAACGCCGCCTGAGCACCAGCACCGCGCCATCCCGGACCACAAACCGCGCCCCCAAGAGCCAGATCCACACCGCTCGAAGCTCCCTTCGCGCCCACGACGCGCCCTGCGCGTGCCTGCAACGCCCCCTGCGCAGCGGCCTGAAGTAGCCAAATCCGCGGCATACACCATCAAGCCAGCTCACTGAGTAAGAAGCCCATCATCGAAGCCACTAGTCGCACCTTGCTGAGGCCACCGACCATCACCAGTTGCCTCACCTCACTGTTGGAAATATGCCCTAGAGGCAATAAATAAAGTGTTTATTATTATATTTCCTTGTTCATGATAATTGTTTATTGTCCATGCTATAATTGTATTGATTGGAAACACATTACATGTGTGGATAAATAGACAACACTTTGTCCCAAGTATGCCTCTAGTGAACTAGCTCGTTGATCAAAGATGGTCAAGGTTTCCTAGCCATTGACATGTGATGTCATTTGATAACGGGATCACATCATTAGGAGAATGATGTGATGGACAAGACCCAAACTACAAACGTAGCAGATGATCGTGTCAGTTTATTGCTACTATTTTCTGCATGTCAAGTATATGTTCCTATGACCATGAGATCATGCAACTCATGGACACCGGAGGAGTGCCTTGTGTGTATCAAACGTCGCAACGTAACTAGGTGACCATAAAGGTGCTCTACAGGTATCTCCGAGGGTGTCTGTTGGTTTGGCATGGATCAAGACTGGAATTTGTTACTCCGTGTGACGGAGAGGTATCTCAGGGCCCACTCGGTAATACAACATCACAATAAGCCTTGCAAGAAATGTGACTAAGTGTTAGTCATGGGATCTTGTATTATGGAACGATTAAAGAGACTTGCCGGTAACGAGGTTGAACTAGGTATGGAGACACCGACGATCGAATCTCGGGCAAGTAACATACCGAAGAACAAAGGGAACATCATACGGGATTAACTGAATCCTTGACATAGAGGTTCGACCAATAAAGATCTTCATAGAATATGTAGGGACCAATATGGGCATCAGGGTCCCGCTATTGGTTATTGACCGTAGAGGTGTCTCGGTCATGTCTACATAGTTCTCGAACCCGCAGGGTCTGCACACTTAAGGTTTGGTGACGTTTCGGTAGTATAGAGTTATCCGTGGTGGTGACCGAAGGTTGTTTAGAGTCCCGGGTGAGATCTCGGACATCACGAGGAGCTCCAGAATTGTCCGGAGGTAAAGATTGATATATAGGAAGTCCTGTTTTGGTCGCCGAAAAAGTTTCAGGCTCATCGGTAGTGTATCGGGAGTACCGGTAGTGTACCAGGAGACCATCGGGAGCGGTATTTCGACCCAAGAGGCTACATGGGCTGTGGGAGGGTGAATACCAGCCCTTAGTGGGCTGGTGGAAGTCCCACACAAGGCCCATGCGGCCAGGGAAGAAAAGCCAAAGAGAAAAAGGTGGAAAAAGCCAAAAAGACCAAATAAGGAAGGAGTCCTAGTCCTACTAGGATTGGAGGAGGATTCCTCCTCTCCTCCCTTCGGCCGAAGCCTAGATGGCTTGGCCCTTGGTCCAAGCCTCCTCCTCTGTTCCTCTTATATATACTAGAGGTTTTAGAGTTTTGGCACAAGATTTTTAGCCACGTGCAACCCTACCCTTTAGTTCGTAGTTCCTCCTCTAGATCGGTTTCAGTGGTGCTTAGGCGAAGCCCTGCTGAGATTACTCAACCACCATCGCCGCAGCACCGTCACGCTGTCGGAGGACCCGTCTACCTCTCCGCTCCCTCTTGCTGGATCAAGAAGGTGGAGATCATCATCAAGCCGTACGTGTGCTGAACGCGGAGGTGCCGTCCGTTCGGTGCTAGATCGGGACGGGTCGTTATTGGTGTTGGAAATATGCCCTAGAGGCAATAATAAAATGGTTATTATTGTATTTCATAGTTCATGATAATTGTCATGCTATAATTGTGTTAACCGGAAACCGTAATACATGTGTGAATACATAGACCACAACGTGTCCCTAGTGAGCCTCTAGTTGGCTAGCTCGTTGATCAATAGATGGTCTCGGTTTCATGACCATGGACATTGGATGTCGTTGATAACGGGATCACATCATTAGGAGAATGATTTGATGGACAAGACCCAATCCTAAGCATAGCACAAAGATCGTGTAGTTCGTTTGCTAAAGCTTTTCAATGTCAAGTGTCATTTCCTTAGACCATGAGATTGTGTAACTCCCGGATACCGTAGGAATACTTTGGGTGTGCCAAACGTCACAACATAACTGGGTGGCTATAAAGGTACGCTACGGGTATCTCCGAAAGTGTCTGTTGGGTTGACACGAATCGAGACTGGGATTTGTCACTCCGTGTGACGGAGAGGTATCTCTGGGCCCACTCGGTAAGACATCATCATTATGAACTCAATGTGACTAAGGAGTTAGTCACGGGATGATGTATTACGGAACGAGTAAAGAGACTTGCCGGTAACGAGATTGAACAAGGTATGGGGCTACCGACGATCGAATCTCGGGCAAGTACCATACCGATAGACAAAGGGAATTGTATACGGGATTGATTGAATCCCTGACATCGTGGTTCATCCGATGAGATCATCGTGGAGTACGTGGGAGCCAACATGGGTATCCAGATCCCGCTGTTGGTTATTGGCCGGAGAGGTGTCTCGGTCATGTCTACGTGTCTCCCGAACCCATAGGGTCTACACACTTAAGGTTCGATGACGCTAGGGTTATAGGGAAAAGGTATACGTGATTACCGAAGGTTGTTCGGAGTCCCGGATGAGATCCCGGACGTCACGAGGAGCTCCGGAATGGTCCGGAGGTAAAGATTGATATATAGGAAGTCCAGTTTTGGTCACCGGAAAGTTTTCGGGCTCATCGGTATTGTACCGGGAGTGCCGGGAGGGTGCCGGAGGACCCCCGGGAGGGGGTGACGACCAAAGGACCTCATGGGCCCTTAGAGGAGGTGTGCCATCCCATATTGGGCCAGCCAATACCTTCTAGAAAGGGCCCATGCGCCAGGGATCTGGAGATAGAGGCAAAAGGGATTTAAAAGGGGGAGATCCACCTCCCGTGTGGGAGGAGGACTCTCCCCCCACTTCGGCCGAATCCCTCCTCCTTGGAGGAGGGGCCAAGCCAGCCCTCCCTCTCCTTCCTCCTATATATATGCAAGGGTTTGGGCAGGTTTGAGACGACGAACTCTTTCTCTCTCGCTGCAGCCCTATTCTGCTTCTTCCTCCTCCGCAGTGCTTAGGCGAAGCCCTGCCGGGATACCTTGCTACTCCACCACCACCACGCCGTCGTGCTGCTGCTGGAGCTCTTCCCCAACCTCTCCTTCCTCCTTGCTGGATCAAGGCGTAGGAGACGTCACCGGGCTGCACGTGTGTTGAACGCGGAGGTGCCGTCCGTTCGGCACTTGATCGGATCTACCGCGATCTGAATCGCTGCGAGTACGACTCCATCAACCGCGTTCTTGTAACGCTTCCGCTTAGCGATCTTCAAAGGTATGAAGATCCAATCTCTCCCCACTCGTTTGCTGGTTTCTCCATAGATAGATCTTGGTGACACGTAGGAAAATTTTGATTTACTACTACGTCTCGCAACAGTGGCATCATGAGCTAGGTCTATGCGTAGAATCTATGCACAAGTAGAACACAAAGCAGTTGTGGGCGTCGATTTTGTTAATATGCTTGCCGTTACTAGTCTTATCTTGATTCGACGGTATTGTGGGATGAAGCGGCCCGGACCAACCTTACACGTACGCTTACGTGAGACCGGTTCCACCGCCTGACATGCACCGGTTGCATAAGGTGGCTAGCGGGTGTCTGTCTCTCCCACCTTAGTCGGATTGGATTCGATGAAAAGGGTCCTTATGAAGGGTAAATAGCAATTGGCATATCACGTTGTGGTTTTGGCGTAGGTAAGAAACGTTCTTGCTAGAAACCTATAGCAACCACGTAAAAACTTGCAACTACAAATTAGAGAACGTCTAACTTGTTTTTGCAGCATATGCCTTGTGATGTGATATGGCCAGAAGGATGTGATGTGATGCATTGTGATGTATGAGATTGATCATGTTCTTGTAATAGGGTTCACGACTTGCATGTCGATGACTATGACAACCGGCAGGAGCCATAGGAGTTGTCTTATTTATTGTATGACCTGCGAGTCAATCACAAACGCCATGTAATTACTTTACTTTATTGCTAAGCGTTAGCCATAGCAGTAGAAGTAATAGTTGGCGAGACAACCTCACGAAGACACAATGATGGAGATCATGATTATGGAGATCATGGTGTCATGCCGGTGACAATGATGATCATGGTGCCCCGAAGATGGAGATCATAGGAGCAAGATGATATTGGCCATATCATGTCACTATATTGATTGCATGTGATGTTTATCATGTTTACATCTTATTTGCTTAAAACAACGGTAGTAAATAAGATGATCTCTCCATAAAATTTCAAGAGAAGTGTTCACCCTAACTGTGCACCGTTGCTAAGGATCGTTGTTCCGAAGCACCACGTGATGATCGGGTGTGATAGGTTCTAACGTTCGCATACAACGGGTGTAAGCCAGATTTACACACGCGAAACACTTAGGTTGACTTGACGAGCCTAGCATGTACAGACATGGCCTCGGAACACGGAAGACCGAAAGGTCTAACATGAGTCGTATAGAAGATACGATCAACATGGAGATGTTCACCATGGATGACTAGTCTGTCTCACGTGATGATCGGACACGGGCTAGTTGACATGGATCATGTGTCACTTAGATGACTAGAGAGATGTCTATCTGAGTGGGAGTTCATTGAATAATTTGATTATGTGAACTCGATTATCATGAACTTAGTCTAAAATTGCCTTTAATATCTATATTGTAGATCCAATGGCCAACGCAAATGTCAACCTCAATTTCAACGCGTTCCTAGAGAAAACCAAGCTGAAAGATGATGGAAGCAACTATACGGACTGGGTCCGTGGCTTGAGGATCATCCTCATAGCTTCCAAGAGATTGTATGTCCTTGATGCACCGCTAGGTGACCCACCCATTCTCCCAGCGGACCAAGACGTTACGAACGCTTGGCAGTCACGCTGCGATGATTACTCCCTTGTTCACTGCGGCATGCTTTACAGTTTAGAATCGGGGCTCCAAAAGCGTTTTGAGCAACACGGAGCATATGAGATGTTCCAAGAGCTGAAACTGGTTTTCCAAGCTCATGCCCGAGTCGAGAGATATGACATCTCTGACAAGTTCTTCAGCTGTAAGATGGAGGAGAACAGTTCTGTTAGTGAGCACATCCTCAAGATGTCTGGGCTTCACAACCGCTTGACTCAGCTGGGAGTTAATCTCCCGGATGACTCAGTCATTGACAGAATCCTCCAGTCGCTTCCACCTAGCTACAAAAGCTTTGTGATGAACTATAACATGCAGGGGATGGAGAAGTCCATTCCTGAGTTGTACTCGATGCTCAAATCAGCAGAGGTCGAGATCAGAAAGGAGCATCAAGTGTTGATGGTAAACAAGACCACTAGTTTCAAGAAAGGCAAGGGTAAGAAGAACTTCAAGAAGGACGGCAAAGCTGTTGCCGCGCCCGGTAAGCAAGTTGCCGGGAAGAAGAAGAACAAGAATGGACCCAAGCCTGAGACTGAGTGTTTCTATTGTAAGGGTACCGGTCACTGGAAGCGGAACTGCCCCAAGTACTTAGCGGATAAGAAGGTCGGCAATGTTAAAGGTATATGTGATATACTTGTTATTGATGTGTACCTAACCAGCGCTCGTAGTAGCTCCTGGGTATTTGATACCGGTGCAGTTGCTCACATTTGTAACTCCAAGCAGGAGCTGCGGAATAAGCGAAGGTTGGCAAAGGACGAGGTGACGATGCGCGTCGGGAATGGTTCCAAGGTCGATGTGATCGCCGTCGGCACGCTACCTCTACATCTACCTTCGGGATTAGTTTTAAACCTTAATAATTGTTATTTAGTACCAGCTTTGAGCATGAACATTGTATCTGGATCTCGCTTGATACGAGATGGCTACTCTTTTAAATCCGAGAATAATGGTTGTTCTATTTATATGAGAGAAATGTTCTATGCTCATGCCCCACTGGTCAATGGTTTATTTTTGATGAATCTCGAACGTGATGTTACACATGTCCATAGTGTGAGTACCAAAAGGTGTAAAGTTGATAACGATAGTCCCACTTACATGTGGCACTGCCGTCTTGGCCATATTGGAGTCAAACGCATGAAGAAGCTCCATGCTGATGGACTTTTGGAGTCACTTGATTTCGAATCATTTGACACATGCGAACCATGCCTCATGGGCAAGATGACCAAAACTCCGTTCTCCGGAACAATGGAGCGAGCAACTGACTTGTTGGAGATAATACATACCGATGTATGCGGTCCAATGAGTGTCGAGGCTCGCGGTGGCTACCGTTATGTTCTCACCCTCACTGATGACTTGAGAAGATATGGGTATGTCTACTTAATGAAACACAAGTCTGAAACCTTTGAAAGGTTCAAGGAATTTCAGAGTGAGGTCGAGAATCAACGTGACAGGAAAATAAAATGCCTACGATCTGATCGTGGCGGAGAATATTTAAGTCACGAGTTTGACACGCACCTTAGGAAATGTGGAATTGTTTCACAGCTCACGCCGCCAGGCACACCTCAGCGAAATGGTGTGTCTGAACGTCGTAATCGCACTCTATTGGATATGGTGCGATCTATGATGTCTCTTACCGACTTACCGCTATCATTTTGGGGATATGCATTAGAGACTGCCGCGTTCACTTTAAATAGGGCACCGTCTAAATCCGTTGAGACGACACCGTATGAATTATCGTTTGGAAAGAAACCTAAGCTGTCGTTTCTAAAAGTTTGGGGTTGCGATGCTTATGTGAAGAAACTTCAACCTGAGAAGCTCGAACCCAAAGCGGAAAAGTGCGTCTTCATAGGATATCCCAAAGAGACTATTGGGTATACCTTCTACCTACGATCCGAAGGCAAAGTCTTTGTTGCCAAGAATGGATCCTTTCTCGAGAAAGAGTTTCTCTCGAAAGAAGTAAGTGGGAGGAAAATGGAACTTGATGAGGTAATTGTACCTTCACTCGAACCGGAGAGTAGCGCAGCACAGGAAGTTGTTTCTGTGGAGCCTACACCGGCTAGAGAGGAAGTTAATGATGATGATCATGAAACATCAGATCAAGTTGCTACTCGAAGGTCCACTAGGACACGTTCCGCACCAGAGTGGTACGGTAATCCTGTCCTAGAGATCATGTTGTTGGACAACGGTGAACCTTCGAACTATGAAGAAGCGATGGCGGGCCCGAATTCCGACAAATGGCTTGAGGTCATGAAATCCGAGATAGGATCCATGTATGAGAACAAAGTATGGACTTTGGTGGACTTGCCTGATGATAAGCGAGCCATTGAAAATAAATGGATCTTTAAGAAGAAGACTGACGCAGACGGTAATGTGACCGCCTATAAAGCTCGGCTTGTCGCTAAGGGTTATCGACAAGTTCAAGGAGTTGACTACGATGAGACATTCTCACCCGTAGCGATGCTAAAGTCTGTCCGAATCATGTTAGCAGTTGCCGCATTTTATGATTATGAGATCTGGCAAATGGACGTCAAAACGGCATTCCTTAATGGCTTCCTCAAGGAAGAACTGTATATGATGCAGCCGGAAGGTTTTGTCGATCCTAAAGATGCTATCAAGGTATGCAAGCTCCAGCGCTCCATCTATGGGCTGGTGCAAGCATCTCGGAGTTGGAACATTCGCTTTAATGAGGTGATTAAAGCGTTTGGGTTTGTACAGGTTTATGGAGAACCCTGTATTTTCAAGAAAGTGAGTGGGAGCTCTATAGCATTTCTTATACTGTATGTGGATGACATGCTGATAATGGGAAATAATATAGAACTCTTGGAAAGTATCAAGGCCTACTTGAATAAGTGTTTTTCAATGAAGGACCTTGGAGAAGCTGCTTACATATTAGGTATTAAGATCTATAGAGATAGATCAAAACGCCACATTGGTCTTTCACAAAGCACATACCTTGAAAAGATATTGAAGAAGTTCAATATGGATCAGTCCAAGAAGGGGTTCTTGCCCGTGTTGCAAGGTGTGAGATTGAGTACGACTCAATGCCCGACCACGGCAAAGGATAGAGAAGAGATGAGTGCCATCCCCTATGCTTCAGCCATAGGCTCTATCATGTATGCCATGCTGTGTACCAGACCTGATGTGAACCTTGCCATAAGTTTGGTAGGGAGGTACCAAAGTGATCCCGGAGCGGAACACTGGACAGCGGTCAAGAATATCCTGAAGTACCTGAAAAGGACAAAGGACATGTTTCTCGTTTATGGAGGTGCCGAAGAGCTCGTCGTAAAGGGTTACGTCGATGCTAGCTTCGACACAGATCCGGACGACTCCAAGTCGCAAACCGGATACGTGTATATTATGAATGGAGGGGCAGTGAGCTGGAGCAGCAGCAAGCAAAGCGTCGTGGCAGCATCTACATGTGAAGCGGAGTACATAGCTGCTTCGGAAGCAGCAAAGGAGGGAGTCTGGATGAAGGAGTTCATCACCGACCTAGGAGTGATTCCGAATGCGTCGGGCCCGATGACTCTACTCTGTGAAAACACTGGAGCTATTGCCCTTGCGAAGGAGCCCAGGTTTCACAAGAAGACAAGACACATCAAGCGCCGCTTCAACTCCATCCGTGATTACATTCAGGAGGGAGACATAGATATTTGTAAAGTGCATACGGATCTGAATGTCGCAGATCCGTTGACTAAACCTCTCTCACGAGCAAAACATGATCAACACCAGAATGCTATGGGTGTTCGATTCATCACAATGTAACTAGATTATTGACTCTAGTGCAAGTGGGAGACTGTTGGAAATATGCCCTAGAGGCAATAATAAAATGGTTATTATTGTATTTCATAGTTCATGATAATTGTCTATTATTCATGCTATAATTGTGTTAACCGGAAACCGTAATACATGTGTGAATACATAGACCACAACGTGTCCCTAGTGAGCCTCTAGTTGGCTAGCTCGTTGATCAATAGATGGTCTCGGTTTCATGACCATGGACATTGGATGTCGTTGATAACGGGATCACATCATTAGGAGAATGATGTGATGGACAAGACCCAATCCTAAGCATAGCACAAAGATCGTGTAGTTCGTTTGCTAAAGCTTTTCAATGTCAAGTGTCATTTCCTTAGACCATGAGATTGTGTAACTCCCGGATACCGTAGGAATACTTTGGGTGTGCCAAACGTCACAACGTAACTGGGTGGCTATAAAGGTACGCTACGGGTATCTCCGAAAGTGTCTGTTGGGTTGACACGAATCGAGACTGGGATTTGTCACTCCGTGTGACGGAGAGGTATCTCTGGGCCCACTCGGTAAGACATCATCATTATGAGCTCAATGTGACTAAGGAGTTAGTCACGGGATGATGTATTACGGAACGAGTAAAGAGACTTGCCGGTAACGAGATTGAACAAGGTATGGGGATACCGACGATCGAATCTCGGGCAAGTACCATACCGATAGACAAAGGGAATTGTATACGGGATTGATTGAATCCCTGACATCGTGGTTCATCCGATGAGATCATCGTGGAGTACGTGGGAGCCAACATGGGTATCCAGATCCCGCTGTTGGTTATTGGCCGGAGAGGTGTCTCGGTCATGTCTACGTGTCTCCCGAACCCGTAGGGTCTACACACTTAAGGTTCGATGACGCTAGGGTTATAGGGAAAAGGTATACGTGATTACCGAAGGTTGTTCGGAGTCCCGGATGAGATCCCGGACGTCACGAGGAGCTCCGGAATGGTCCGGAGGTAAAGATTGATATATAGGAAGTCCAGTTTTGGTCACCGGAAAGTTTTCGGGCTCATCGGTATTGTACCGGGAGTGCCGGGAGGGTGCCGGAGGACCCCCGGGAGGGGGTGACGACCAAAGGACCTCATGGGCCCTTAGAGGAGGTGTGCCATCCCATATTGGGCCAGCCAATACCTTCTAGAAAGGGCCCATGCGCCAGGGATCTGGAGATAGAGGCAAAAGGGATTTAAAAGGGGGAGATCCACCTCCCGTGTGGGAGGAGGACTCTCCCCCCACTTCGGCCGAATCCCTCCTCCTTGGAGGAGGGGCCAAGCCAGCCCTCCCTCTCCTTCCTCCTATATATATGCAAGGGTTTGGGAAGGTTTGAGACGACGAACTCTTTCTCTCTCGCTGCAGCCCTATTCTGCTTCTTCCTCCTCCGCAGTGCTTAGGCGAAGCCCTGCCGGGATACCTTGCTACTCCACCACCACCACGCCGTCGTGCTGCTGCTGGAGCTCTTCCCCAACCTCTCCTTCCTCCTTGCTGGATCAAGGCGTAGGAGACGTCACCGGGCTGCACGTGTGTTGAACGCGGAGGTGCCGTCCGTTCGGCACTTGATCGGATCTACCGCGATCTGAATCGCTGCGAGTACGACTCCATCAACCGCGTTCTTGTAACGCTTCCGCTTAGCGATCTTCAAAGGTATGAAGATCCAATCTCTCCCCACTCGTTTGCTGGTTTCTCCATAGATAGATCTTGGTGACACGTAGGAAAATTTTGATTTACTACTACGTCTCGCAACAATTGGATCACGGGACGCTCGGCGATTTGGATCATGAAGACGTTCGACTACATCAACCGCATTTCTTAACACTTCTAGCTTAGCGATCTACAAGGGTACGTAGATCCACTCTCCCTCTCGTAGATGCTCATCACCATGGATAGATCTTGCGTGTGCGTAGGAAATTTTTTGTTTCCCATGCAACGTTCCCTAACAGTGGTATCAGAGCTAGGTCTATGTGTAGATGAGATCTTGAGTAGAACACAAAGAGTTTGTGGGCGTTGATGCTTAGATTGCTTCCTCCCTTGGTCGTGTTTTGGTTTAGCGGAATTGTGGGATGAAGTGGCCCAGACCAACCTTATTCGTACGCTTACGAGAGACCGGTTCCATCTAACGTGTAACCTCATTGCACAAAGATGGCTACCGGGTGCCTGTTTCTCCTACTTTAGTTGGATCGAATTTGACAAAGGCGGTCCTTGAGAAGGTTGAAAAGCAACTTATGTATCACCGTTGTGGTTTATGTTGGAAATATGCCCTAGAGGCAATAAATAAAGTGTTTATTATTATATTTCCTTGTTTATGATAATCGTTTATTATCCATGCTATAATTGTATTGATTGGAAACACATTACATGTATGGATAAATAGACAACACTATGTCCCTAGTATGCCTCTAGTGAACTAGCTTGTTGATCAAATATGGTCAAAGGTTTCCTAGCCATTGACATGTGATGTCATTGGATAACCGAATCACATCATTAGTAGAATGATGTGATGGACAAGACCCAAACTACAAACCTAGCATATGATCATGTTAGTTTATTGCTACTGTTTTCTGCATGTCAAGTATATGTTCCTATCACCATGAGATCATGCAACTCACGGACACCGGAGGAGTGCCTTGTGTGTATCAAACGTCGCAACGTAACTGGGTGACCATAAAGGTGCTCTATAGGTATCTCCTAGGGTGTTAGTCACGGGATCTTGTATTATGGAACGATTAAAGAGACTTGCCGGTAACGAGGTTGAACTAGGTATGGAGATACCGACGATCGAATCTCGGGCAAGTAACATACCGAAGAACAAAGGGAACATCATACGAGATTAATTGAATCCTTGACATAGAGGTTCGACCAATAAAGATCTTCATAGAATATGTAGGGACCAATATGGGCATCAGGGTCCCGCTATTGGTTATTGACCGTAGAGGTGTCTCGGTCATGTCTACATAGTTCTCGAACCCGCAGGGTCTGCACACTTAAGGTTTGGTGACGTTTCGGTAGTATAGAGTTATCCGTGGTGGTTACCGAAGGTTGTTCAGAGTCCCAGGTGAGATCCTGGACTTCACGAGGAGCTCCAGAATTGTCCGGAGGTAAAGATTGATATATAGGAAGTCCTGTTTTGGTCGCTGAAAAAGTTTCGGCCTCATCGGTAGTGTATGGGGAGTACCGGTAGTGTACCGGGGGACCACCGGGAGGGGTATTTCGACCCAAGAGGCTTCATGGGCTGTGGAAAAATAAATAAAAGCCTTTTGTGGGCTGGTGGAAGTCCCACACAAGGCCCATGCGGCCAGGGAAGAAAAGCCCAAAGGGAAAAAGGTGGAAAAAGGCCAAAAAGGAGGAATCGTAGTCCTACTAGGATTGGAGGAGGAGTCCTCCTCTCCTCCCCACTTTGGCCGAACCAAGGAGGCTTGGCCCTTGCGCCAAGTCCTCTCCTCCCTCCCTCTTATATATGCTAGAGGTTTTAGGGTTTTTGCACAGAATTTTTAGCCATGTGCTGCCCATTCCTCTAGTGCATAGTTTCTCCTCTAGATTGGATTTCTGTAGTGCTTAGGCAAAGCCCTGCCGAAATAGCTCCACCACCATCGCCGGAGCGCCGTCACGCTGCCGGAGAACTGTTATTCCTCTCCGCTCCCTCTTGCTGGATCAAGATGGCGGAGATCGTCATCAAGCCGTACGTGTGCTGAACGCGGAGGTGCCGTCCGTTCGGCACTAGATCGGAAGGACCGTGATCGAGTTCGCGGGACGGATCATGATCAAGTTCGCGGGACGGATCATGATTGGATCGCGGGACAGATCGTTATTGGATCACGGGATGCTCGGCGATTTGGATCGCGAAGACGTTCGACTACACCAACTGCGTTTCTTAACGCTTCCCGCTTAGCGATCTACAAGGGTATGTAGATCCACTCTCCCTCTCGTAGATGCTCATCACCATGGATAGGCCTTGCGTGAACGTAGGAAATTTTTTGTTTCCCATGCAACGTTCCCCAACAGTTTATGCATAGGTGAGAATTGTTCTTGCTAGATACCCGTAGCAGCCGCGTAAAACATGCAACAACAATTAGAGGACGTCTAACTTGTTTTTGCAGGGTATGTTGTGATGTGATATGGCCAATTACATGATGTGATATATGTGATGTATGAGATGATCATGTGTTGTATAGAATATCATGACTTGCATGTCGATGAGTACGGCAACCGGTAGGAGCCATAGGGTTGTATTTAATTATTGTATGACCTGCGTGTGAATCATTAAGCTCTATGTAATGCTTTACTTTATCACTAAACGGTAGCAATAGTAGTAGTAGCATGATGGGCGTGACAACCCCCATGGCAACGCATTGATGGAGATCAAGATGATGGAGATCATGGTGTCATGCCGGTGATGATGGAGATCATGCCGGTGCTTTCAAGATGGATATCAAAAGCACAAGTTCATGGCCATATCATGTCACTTATGATTTGCATGTGATGTTAATCCTTTTATGCACCATGTTTTGCTTAGGACGAAGGTAGCATTATAAGGTGATCCCTCACTTGAATTTCAAGATGAATTGTGTTCTCCCCGAGTATGCACCATTGTGAAAGTTCGTCGTGTCGATACACCACGTGATGATCGGGTGTGATAGACTCTACGTTCACATACAACGGGTGGAAGCCAGTGTTGCCCATGTAGAACACTTGGGTTAACTTGACGAGCCTAGCATGTACAGACATGGCCTCAGAACACAAGAGACCGAAAGGTCGAACATGAGTCATATAGTAGATATGATCAACATGATGATGTTCACCATTCAAACCACCTCAACTCACGTGATGACCGGACTTGAGTTGGTGAATTTGGATCATGTGACACAAAGATGACCTGAGGGATGTCAATTTGAGTGGGAGCTTTAGTAATTTGATTAACTAAACCCATTATCTTGAACAATAGTCTAAGTAACCTTTGCATATTTATGTTGTAGATCAATGGCTCGCGCAGTAGCACCCCTGAATTTTAATGCGTTCCTAGAGAAAGCTAAGTTGAAAGATGATGGAAGTAACTTTGTTTACTGGGCCCGTAATCTGAGGATTATCCTCATGGGTTCCCAGAAATCATATGTCCTTGATGCACCTCTTGGTGACCAACCCAAAGACATGTCATCCGGAGACGTTAAGAATGCTTGGAAGGCATGTTCTGGAGATTACTCAATAGTTCAGTGTGCAATATTGTATGGCTTAGAAACCGAACTTCAAAGACATTTTGAACGTCATGGAGCGTATGAGATGTTCCAGGAGTTGAAGTTTATATTTCAGAAGAATGCCCGGATCGAGAGGTATGAGACCTCTGATAAGTTCTATGCTTGCAAAATGGAGGAGAACGGGTCTATCAGTGAATATATACTCAGAATGTCTGGGTATTCGACTCGTCTGGCGGATTTGGGAATTGGCCTTCCGCCAGAGGCGATCACTGACAGAGTTCTTCAATCACTGTCACCTAGTTATAAGAGCTTTGTGATGAACTATAACATGCACAGGATGAACAAGTCAGTCGCCGAGCTGTTTGCGATGCTAAAAGTCGCTGAGTCTGAAATCCAGAAAGAACATCAAGTGTTGATGGTCAATTAAACCACTAGTTTCAAGAAGAATGGCAAGGGCAAGGGCAAGAAGGGTAGAACCAAGAAGGATGGCAAAGCAGTGCTACTCCTGTAAAGAAGCCCAAGGCTAGACCCAAGCAAGAAACTGAGTGCTTTCATTACAAGGGAACTGGTTACTGGAAGCGGAACTGCCCCAAGTACCTGGCTGATAAGAAGGCGGCCAACGACAAAAAAGGTATATATGATATACATGTTATTGATGTGTACCTTACTAGCTCTCGTTGTAGTGCCTGGGTATTTGATACCGGTTCGGTTGCTCACATTTGCAACTGAAAACAGGAACTACGGAATAGACGAAGGCTGGCAAAGGATGAAGTGACGATACGCGTGGGAAATGGTTCCAAGGTTGATGTGATCGCCGTCGGCATGATCTCTCTTCGATTACCATCGGGATTAGTGATGAACCTGAATAATTGTTATTTAGTGCCTGCGTTAAGCATGAACATTATATCTGGATCTTGTTTATTGCGAGGTGGTTACTCATTTAAATCAAAGAATAATGGTTGTTCTATTTATATGACTGATATCTTTTATGGTCATGCACCCAATGTGAGGGGTTTATTCATATTGAATCTTGATAGTGATGACACACATGTTCATAACATTGATGCCAAAAGATGTAGAGTTGATAATGATAGTACCACTTTGTTGTGGCACTGTCGTTTAGGTCATGTTGGTGTAAAACGCATGAGGAAGCTCCATGTTGATGGACTTTTGGAGTCACTTGATTTTGAATCACTTGACACATGTGAACCATGCCTCATGGGCAAGATGACTAAAACGCCGTTCTCTGGAACAATGGAACGGGCAAGTGACTTATTGGAAATCATACATACTGATGTGTGCGGTCCAATGAATGTTACAGCGCGTGGTGGATATCGTTATTTTCTCACCTTCACTGATGACTTAAGTAGATATGGGTATATTTACTTAATGAAACACAAGTCTGAAATGTTTGAAAAGTTCAAGCAATTTCAGAGTGAAGTTGAGAATCATCGTAACAAGAAGATTAAATTCCTGCGATCTGATCGAGGACGTGAATATTTGAGTTATGAGTTTGGCAGTCACTTAAGACATTGTGGAATTGTTTCACAGTTGACACCGCCTGGAACACCATATCGTAATGGTGTGTCTGAACGTCGTAATCGAACCTTATTAGATATGGTGCGTTCTATGATGTCTCTTGTTGATTTGCCACTATCGTTTTGGGGTTATGCATTAGAGACAGTTGCATTCACTTTAAATAGGGCACCATCGAAATCCATTGAGACGACGCCATATGAACTATGGTTTGGCAAGAGGCCAAAGTTGTCGTTTCTTAAATTTTGGGGATGTGATGCTTATGTCAAAAAGCTTCAGCCTGAAAAGCTGGAACCCAAAGCGGAGAAATGCATCTTCATATGATACCCGAAAGAGACAGTCGGGTATACCTTCTATCTCAGATCCGAAGGCAAAGTGTTTGTCGCTAAGAATGGAACATTTCTTGAGAAAGAGTTTCTCTCAAAAGAATTAAGTGGGAGGAAAATAGAGCTTGATGAGGTTATTGAACCTTTACTTCAACCAGAGAGCAACGCAGCACAGAAAGATGTTTCTGTGGAGCCCACGATAGTTGAAGAGGAAGTTAATGATGATGATCATGAAGCTTCAGATCAAGTTACTATTGAACCTCGTAGGTCGACAAGGGCGTGTACTGCTCCTGAGTGGTACGACAACCCTGTCTTGGAGGTCATGTTGTTGGACAACAATGAGCCTACGAGCTATGGAGGAGTGATGTTGGGCCCGGATTACGAGAAATGGTTAGAGGCCATGAAATCCGAGATGGGAACCATTTATGAAAACAAAGTATGGACTTTGGAAGTATTACCTGAAGGGCGAAAGGCCATTCAGAACAAATGGATCTTTAAGAAGAAGACGGACGTGGACGGTAATGTCATCGTTTATAAAGATCGACTTGTGGCAAAGGGTTTTTCACAAGTTCAAGGAGTTAACTACGATGAGACCTTCTCACCCGTAGCGATGCTTAAGTCTGTCAGAATCATGTTGGCAATAGCTGCTTATTTTGACTATGAAATTTGGCAAATGGATGTCAAAACAGCATTCCTCAACGGTTTCCTTGAGGAAGAGTTGTATATGACGCAACAGAAGGTTTTGTCGATCCAGAGAATGCTGACAAAGTTTGCAAACTCCAGCGATCCATTTATGGGCTGGTGCAAGCATCTCGGAGTTGGAATAAGCGCTTTGATGAGGTGATCAAAGCGTTTGGGTTTATACAAGTTTATGGAGAAGCTTGTATTTACAAGAAAGTGAGTGGAAGATCTATAACGTTTCTAATATTATATGTCGATGACATATTGCTGATTGGAACAATATAGAAATGCTGGAAAGCGTGAGGGAATATTCGAACAAGAGTTTTTCAATGAAGGACCTAGGAGAAGCTGCTTTCATATTAGGCATTAAGATCTATAGAGATAGATCGAGACGCTTAATAGCACTTTCACAGAGCTCATACCTTGATAAAGTTTTGAAGAAGTTCAAAATGGATCAGTCCAAGAAGGGGTTCTTGCCTATGTTACAAGGTGTGAAGTTGAGTAAGACTCAATGCCCAGTGACTCCAGAAGATAGAGAAAATATGAGTGTCATCCCCTATGCTTCAGCCATAGGCTCTATCATGTATGCAATGTTGTGCACAAGACCCGATGTCAGCCTTGCCATAAGTATGGCCAAAAGGTTTCAAAGTGATCCTGGAATGGAGCACTGGGAGGCGGTCAAGAATATCCTTAAGTACCTGAAAAAGGACTAAGGAAATGTTTCTCGTTTATGGAGGTGATGAAGAGCTCGTCGTAAAGGGTTACGTCGATGCAAGCTTTGACACTGATTCGGATGAATCTAAGTCACAAACCGGATACATATTTATTCTCAACGGGGGAGCGGTAAGCTGGTGCAGTTCCAAGCAAAGCGTGGTAGCCGATTCTACATGCGAGGCGGAGTACATCGCAGCCTCGGAGGCGGCAAAGGAAGGTGTCTGGATGAAGCAGTTCATGACAGATCTTGGAGTAGTGCCCAGTGCACTGAATCCAGTGACTCTGTTCTGTGACAACATTGGTGCCATTGCTCTCGCCAAGGAACCAAGGTTTCACAAGATGACCAGACACATAAAGCGACGCTTCAACTCTATCCGTGATTACATCAAGGAGAAGGACATAAATATTTGCAAAGTGCACATAGATCTGAATGTTCCAGACCCGTTAACTAAACCTCTTCCAAGGGCTAAACATGATTACCACCAGAACTGCATGGGTGTTCGATTCATTACAATGTAAATCACATAGTAATGTGAACTAGATTATTGACTCTAGTGGAAGTGGGAGACTGTTGGAAATATGCCCTAGAGGAAATAAATAAAGTTTTTATTATTATATTTCCTTGTTCATGATAATTTTTTATTGTCCATGCTATAATTTTATTAATTCGAAACACATTACATGTGTGGATAAATAGACAACACTTTGTCCCTAGTATGCCTCTAGTGAACTAGATCGTTGATCAAAGATGGTCAAAGTTTCCTAGCCATTGACATGTGATGTCAATGGATAACGGGATCACATCATTAGGAGAATGTGTGATGGACAAGACCCAAACTACAAACGTAGCATATGACCGTGTTAGTTTATTGCTACTGTTTTCTGCATGTCAAGTATATGTTCCTATGACCATGAGATCATGCAACTCACGAACACCGGAGGAGTGCCTTGTGTGTATCAAACGTCGCAACGTAACTGGGTGACTATAAAGGTGCTCTATAGGTATCTCTGTGGGTGTCTGTTGGGTTGGCATGGATCAAGGCTGGGATTTGTTACTCCGTGTGACGGAGAGGTGTCTCAGGGCCCACTCGGTAATACAACATCACAATAAGCCTTGCAAGCAATGTGACTAATTGTTAGTCACAGGATCTTGTATTACGGAACGAGTAACGAGACTTGCCGGTAACGTGGTTGAACTAGGTATGGAGATACCGACGACCGAATCTTGGGCAAGTAACATACCGAAGAACAAAGGAAACATCATACGGGATTAACTGAATCCTTGACATAGAGGTTCGACCGATAAAGATCTTCGTAGAATATGTAGGAACCAATATGGACATCCAGGTCCTGCTATTGGTTTCTCGGACCCGCAGGGTCTGCACACTTAAGGTTTGATGACGTTTTCGTAGTATGGAGTTATGCGTGATGGTGACCGAAGGTTGTTCGGAGTCCCGGATGAGATCCCGGAAGTCACGAGGAGCTCCGGAATGGTCCGGAGGTAAATATTGATATATAGGAAGTCATGTTTTGGTCACCGAAAAAGTTTCGGGCTCATCGGTAGTGTACCTGGAGTACCGGTAGTGTACCGGGAGACCATCGGGAGCGGTATTTTGACCCAAGTGGTTACATGGGCTGTGGGAGGGTGAATACCAGCCCTTAGTGGGCTGGTGGAAGTCCCACACAAGGACCATGCGACTGGTAAGAAAATCCCAAAGAGAAAAAGGTGGAAAAAGGCAAAAAGACCAAATAAGGAAGGAGTCCTAGTCCTACTAGGATTGGAGGAGGATTCCTCCTCTGCTCCCTTCGGCCGAAGCCTAGATGGCTTGGCCCTTGGTCCAAGCCTCCTCCTCTCTTCCTCTTATATATACTAGAGGTTTTAGGGTTTTGGCACAAGATTTTCAGCCACGTGCAACCCTACCCTCTAGTTCGTAGTTCCTCCTCTAGATCGGTTTCAGCGGTGCTTAGGCGAAGCCCTGCTGAGATTACTCCACCACTATCGCCGCAACACCGTCACGCTGCCGGAGAACTCATCTACCGCTCCGCTCCCTCTTGCTGGATCAAGAAGGTGGAGATCATCATCAAGCCGTACATGTGTTGAACGCGGAGGTGGCATCCGTTTGGTGCTAGATCGGGACGGATCGTGATTGGATCGCGGGACGCTCGGCGATTTGGATCGCGAAGACGTTCGACTACATCAACCGCATTTCTTAACGCTTCCCGCTTAGCGATCTACAAGGGTACGTAGATCCACTCTCCCTCTCGTAGATGCTCATCACCATGGATAGATCTTGCGTGTGCGTAAGAATTTTTTTGTTTCCCATGCAACATTCCCCAACACTCGCCCCCTGCCGTCGCACCTGTCGGAGCGTCAGATGCGTGCCCGACCCCTTAGCGAGCACATAGCCACACCGCCAGCCGCAACACCTCCTGGCCAGACCTCCGTGCGCTCGCCCCTGGAACGAAGCTCCCGCGCGGCCTCCATGCTCGCACATGCCATAACCGCCGCTAGCGCCTCCCGCGTGCCACCCGCACCATCTCCGCGACGCCGGAACTGCCAAGCGGCACACTGCACCCCTGCGCCGCCTAGCCGCCACGAGGCCGACGCCTCCTTGCCGAATCACTGGCTCCTGCGGGCCGAGCCGCCCCGCGCCACACATGCGCCAAGCGAGAGGGAGGAGAGCCCCGCTGCTGCCGATGCTGCGCGGACTTTGCCAGTGACGCCCTCTGGCGGCGGCGAGGTGGGGAGAGGAGTAGGTGGTGGTGGCCGCCGGCGGCGATCTGGAGTGCGCTCGAGACGCTCGCGGGGAACGTCACGGCCCGTCATTGTTCTGTCCAGTGGGGAACATTGTTCAACTTTAATACTAAAATGGTGCAAGTTTACAGTAAGTTATAGAATCATGGAGCTCAAGCAGTCACACGTGGCACCCCTTGCAATTACACAACATGTTTGGCTATAGAATCAACCTCAAAATAACATTCTCTACTCCAAGGAACAAAGGAGCAAGAAGCAAAACTATTTGAACTCAGCATGATCTCTCTTGTGATGTTCTCATATTTACCACCACTACCTCTATGAATATCATCCACCACACTTTTGCAATCGAAAATAATCATAAAGTTTTGAACGCACATATGAGCAGCTAAAGCGAGCACTAGGAGTGACGCAGTGTGCGATGTATTAGAAACATTGGAAGTGCTGAAATACAGTGCGCAAAGCATTATAAGCGCCCAATCGCAAACCTTGCATGCGTGCTTTGGGCCAGCCCAGTGTGGGTGGACGCCTATTTTTTATTCTTGTTTCCTTTTTTTCTTGCATTCCCCCTGTCCTGATTTTTTAATTTATTTTTATTTCCCTTTTTAAATTCCATAACTACTTTGTAAAAAAACATAAATTTGAAAATAATGTTGACTTTTATAGAATATAGGAATTTTATAAAATGTCATGAATTTTAAAGATAGTTTGGAGTTTATTAAATGTTCACGAATCTATAGTACGTAAATAGCTTATTTCCACTATATTATTTTCTTGACATGCAGTTTATTTACATCAGCAGCTTGCCATGTCAGCAGTTCTCTACCCAACCAGTGGTGAGACATATATCCTATATTCATCTTTATTGCCAAGAGCTACAAATAATTAGCAAAGAAAATATGGATATCGCTAGATTCTGCATGCAAGCATGAAACATGCATCGCTAGCACCTCCGCCCGCGGAGTCGTCACGCGCCCTCGAGAGACAAGCGAAGAGGGAGCAGGTCCCGCCGCCACCCACGCCGGTCGGGCATTGCCCGACGGAGCCTCATGGTGGTGGCAGGGGAGGAGGGATGGGACTAGGGGAGAAGGGAAACGGCGGCTAGGGTTGTCCCCGGTCGTTCATGGGAGCGACCGAGGGGTGGGGGACTACAAAAAAAATATTTTGTCAATAGTTATAGTTTTAATATGTCGGACCCTCTTGCCTACTTGGGGACTTCAACAAAGTATTGTGAAGGTCGTTTTAAAATAAATTAAGATCTGTAGCATATGAAAAGTGAAAGAGGCAGGAGAACAAGGCTATTGAGTATTGACCCTCATGTAGCTTCATGTAAAATTTACACAGTACATGACAATTCATCAGAATTTGTGGTGTCCATTTCCTTTGTTGAAAGAGATCAAATTAGACAAGGAAAGCTAATTGTTATAAGGTTAATCAAAATCTTACACAAGCATGTTTCAAGAAAATGCGGAGAAAATCCCAATTGAGCATTACGTAACAAAATCAAACTGTATAGTCTAGTGATACATATGTGATAGATGATTTCCAATTACTAAATATGGAACAAAACACTGGTCACTGAATACCGATTCGATCATTCCCCTCCCGTTCCTCCCGTGATGCCTCGCAGGTGCACGGGAGGCTAACCCTAGCCGTCGATAGGGGCTCCCCCTCTCCTCCTCCCTTCCATCGCCGCCGCCAGAGGGCGCGACTGGGTGAAGCCCGGCTGGCGCCGGCGGGGCGCTCTTATTCCCCTCGCGCGGGTGGCGAGACGCGGGACGGCTCACTCGGGCCTGGGTGCCACGTTGGGTGCCGGGCGCAACAGCATGTCGGCACGCTGGGGCTGGTCGACGGTGGCGGCGTGGCGGCGATGCATTGGGCGGCGCGGAGGTGGTGGGCGCGCCTGGGTCGCCAGGGACGACGGGAGGCCAGATCTGGGACCTGGCGGCGCAGGCCGAGTGCGGCGTGGGCTGCAGGTCTCTGCCCCTTCCATGGCCTTGGTGGGTGATGGTGCGATGCAGCAGTGGCTGGCCGTTGGGCGGCCTAGCCGGGATCCAGGGGCTTCGGCAGCTGGACGACGGCAGGCACGCAATTGGGCTCCTCGATGAGCGTCCTTCGCGATTGGCGGCGGGTCTTGGGTTCTCTCCTTGTCGGTGGGTGGGCGTGTGTTGGTGGCCTCTCATGGAGTTGCATTCGCTGCCGAGGTGGGGCGACACAGAGGTGTCCCGTGGGGAGGCAGGCTGGAGGGATGGGAGGCGCCGACGAGCTCGGGCCACCCATTGCTGGCATGGGGTGTGCCGACCTGGATGCGTCCGCTCCTCCTCCTCCCCCGTTCCCCCGTCGTCTGTGGGTTGACGCGGCTCCGACGTTGTTCGAGGTGGGACGTATGCTCCGATCTCTTTGGTCGGGTGCGTCCTTTGGCCCAAAGTTGGTCGCTTTGGTCAGTCCTGGGGGTGTCTGGATGTAGGGCAGCGGCCCTGGTGTCGGGAGGCACGACGTTCATGGGTGGAACCGACGCCTTGGGTGCGGGCGAGCCGGCCATGGCCACGCGGGTGGATGGCCGCTGGTGGTTGGCGGAGCTAGGATGCATTGGAGGGGTGGGCGTGCTAGGGTACATCACTTGCCCAATCTTGGATTGGCCGCTCATGAAGGCTCAACTCCTTCGAGTTGCTCCGGTTGAAAACTCAATCTTTGGGATCGGATGGTGGCGGCATCAGTAGTCGTTCTGTTCTAGGAGGCACCATCTTGGAATACTTACCCCATCGTTTTCCATCTCACCTCTCCTCGGTTGGAGGTCTCCGTTGGCTCCAAGCAGGTCGTCCGCGCTTATGTAGTGGCTTGGTAGTCATTGGGGTGGTGTGGCGGTGCTCGTCACCTTGTATCTTGCCTTGGGTGTGTGTATCGTGTGCGGTGGTGGCGTGAGTTTGTATTGTGGTGCTTGTGATTCGTTGCTTTATATATAAATCGGGACAAAAGCCTTTTTCGATAATATGGAATAGAAAGGAAAGAGTTTTGTAAAGACACACGTACCTCTTTCATATTCCTATTCATTCTTTCCCCTCCACTTCTATCAAAATCTGCTCTTACATCCAAACGTTGCACAATCCATCTGGATTTATGCTCTGCTTGTTCAGCATTTTATCATTGTTCTTGGTGTCATCGGGATCGGTAACCTAGATTTTCGAGGGTGTCTAACTATCTCTGTGCCTCTGGGGGCTTGCCTTTATATATATAGGTGACCCCGGGTTTTATAACAGAGTCCGGGTCATAACATGATCCCGTAACCTAAGATATCTCTATCTTTGTCTTGCCTATCAAGCAAGGAAAGTCTTCGGCGTCTTCCATCTTTTAGCATCTAAGCCACCACCTTCTCATGTTGGGCCGCCCCCGACCTATTTGGTAAATCATCTCATCTTCTATCTTCACGACACGTCCCATCTTAAGCAAAATCCAAACACCGGCTCATGACATTTATGAACTTATCAATTTTCCAACATCCGTCAAATAATGTCATACGTCAGAGAGTCAGGGACCAGTGGTGACTTTCGACGATCTGGACGTATCTATATTTCTCGAAAATCGAGGTGCCATCACTTCTGAAATTTACTGTGTCGCCTTGATTTTCGCGCTTGCCATTTCTCCTCCTAGTCTTTCCTTATTAAATACTTACCACATGCTTCTTTTCCCACTTTCACCTTTCACTTCTTCTTCCTCGCGCTCGAGTACGTCCACCGAACCACTATCTGTTCATCGCTGGAGATCATCCTTGCATAGACAAAGACGTTGTGTTTCCGTCGGGTTCGAACTGCTCATCGGCCAATCACCTTCTCTGCCCCCGATTCCTTCTGTGAGGTAACCTCTGAAAGGACGTGGATGTCGCCTAGAGGGGGAAGGGGTGAATAGGCGCTTTAAAATAATTATGGTTTAGGCTTGAACAAATGCGGAATAAAACTAATGTTTAATTTGTCAAGCACAAAGCCTAAAACAACTAGGCTCACCTATGTGCACCAACAACTTATGCTAAGCAAGATAAACAACTAAGTGATAGCAAGATATATAACATCTAACAATATAGCTATCAAAAAGTAAAGTGCATAAGTAAAGGGCTTGGGTAAGAGATAACCGAGGCACGAGGAGACGATGATGTATCCCGAAGTTCACACCCTTGCGGATGCTAATCTCCGTTTGGAGCGGTGTGAAGGCACAATGCTCCCCAAGAAGCGACTAGGGCCACCGTAATCTCCGCATGCCCTCGCACAATGCAAGATGTCATGATTCCACTAAGGGACCCTTGAGGGTGGTCATCGAACCCATACAAACAAGGTTGGGGAAATCTCCACAACTTAATTGAAGGCGCCCAACGACACCATGAAGCTTCACCACAATGGATTGTGGCTCCGAGGTGAACTCAAATGCTCGGGGAAATCTCCACAATCTAATTGGAGATCCCGAAGATTTCCCGGAGCTTTGCACCACAATGATTGAGCTCCGAGGCACCACCAACCATCTAGGGCGCCAAAGCACCCAAGAGGAACAAGCTCTAGGGTGCTCAAACATCCAAGATTAATAATCTTCTCAACTTCTCACTTCCACGTATCAGCATGGAGAACTCAAACCTATGCACCAAATGCAATGGCAAGGGCATAAAGAGTGCCCAAGTCCTTCTCTCTCAAATCCAACCACAACAACAAATGTTATGGAGGAAATGAGAGGAAGAACAAAGAATAACACAAAGAACTCCACAATCAAGATCCAAGGGGTCCCCTCACAAAGAGGAGAAAGTGATTGGTGGAAATGTGGATCTAGATCTCCTCTCTCTTTTCCCTTAAGAACTAGCAAGAATCATTGGAGGGATTGAGAGTGAGAAAGCTCGAAGAAGGTCAACAATGGGGGAAGAACACAAGCTCAAGAGTTGGAGAGCAATGGGGAAGAACAACCCCTTTTATAGGCCCCCCAAATCCAACCGTTATGTGTGTTGCGGAACATCGCATGGGAAACAAAAAATTTCCTACGCACACGCAAACCTATCCATGGTGATGAGCATCTACGAGAGGGAGAGTGGATCTACGTACCCTTGTAGATCGCTAAGCAGGAAGCGTTAAGAAACGCGGTTGGTGTAGTCGAACTTCTTCGCGATCCAAATCGCCGAGCGTCCCGCGATCCAATCACGAACCGTCCCGTGAACACATCATGATCCGTCCCGCGAACTCATCACGATCCGTCTCACGATCTTGATCACGATCTGTCCCGCGAACTCATCATGATCCGTTCTGTGATCACATCATGAACCGTCTCGCGATCTCGATCACGGTCCTTCCGATCTAGCGCCGAACGGACGGCACCTCCGCGTTCAGCACACGTGCAGCTTGATGACGATCTCCACCGTCTCGATCCAGCAAGAGGAGGTGGAGAGGAGAGAGAGTTCACCGGCAGCGTGACGGCGCTCCGGTGATGGTGGTGGAGCAATTCCGGCAGGGCTTCGCCTAAGCGCTGCAGAAAACCGATCTAGAGGAGAAACTATGCACCGGTGGAACGGTTAGCACGTGGCCGGAAATTCTGTCCAAAAACCACCCAATCCACTAGTATATATCGGAGGAGAGGAGAGGAGAGGCATCCAAGGCCTTTGGGTAGGCCGAAATAGGAGGTGGGAAGCAATCCTACTTCACCTCCAATCCTAGTTGGAGTAGGATTGCCTCCTATTGGCTGATTTTCCACTTTTTGCTTTAGGACTTTCTCTCCTGCGCCATGGGCCTTTGTGGCTGTTTTCCCAGCCCACTAAGGGCTGGTTATTATTCTCGCACAGCCCATGGACCTCTTGGGGTCGAAATACCCCTCCCAGAGGCCTCCCGGTACACTACCGGCACTCCCGGTACACTACCGATGAGCCCGAAACTTTTCCGGAAACCAAACTGGGACTTCCTATATATGAATCTTTACCTCCGGACCATTCTGGAGCTCCTTGTGACGTCCGGGATCTCATCCGGGACTCCGAACAAACTTCGGTCACCACCATACATAACTCTACACTATCGAAACGTCATTGAACCTTAAGTGTGCAGACCCTGCGGGTTCGAGAACTATGTAGACATGACCGAGACACCTCTACGGCCAATAACCAATGGCGGGACCTGGACGTCCACATTGGTTCCTACATATTCTACGAAGATCTTTATCGGTCAAACCTCTATGTCAAGGATTCAGTTAATCCCGTATAACGTTCCCTTTGTTCTTCGGTATGTTACTTGCCCGAGATTCGATCATCGGTATCTCCATACCTAGTTCAACCTCGTTACCGGCAAGTCTCTTTACTCGTTCCATAATACAAGATCCCGCAACTAACAATTAGTCACATTGCTTGCAAGGCTTATTGTGATGTTGCATTACCGAGTGGGTCCCGAGATACCTCTCCGTCACACGGAGTAACAAATCCCAGTCTCGATCCATGCCAACTCAACAGACACCATCGGAGATACCTGTAGAGCACCTTTATAGTCACCCAGTTACGTTGCGACGTTTGATACACACAAGGCACTCCTCCAATATCTGTGAGTTGCATGATCTCATGGTCATAGGAACACATACTTGACATGCGGAAAACAGTAGCAATAAACTGACACGATCATATGCTACGTTTGCAGTTTGGGTCTTGTCCATCACATCATTCTCCTAATGATGTGACCCCATTATCAGATGACATCTCATGTCCATGGCTAGGAAACCTTAACCATCTTTTGATCAACGAGCTAGTCTATTAGAGGCATACTAGGGACATGGTTTTGTCTATGTATCCACACATGCATCTAAGTCTCCAATCAATACAATTATAGCATGGATAATAAACGATTATCATGAACAAGGAAATATGATAATAACTAATTTATTATTGCCTCTAGGGCATATTTCCAACAGTCTCCCACTTGCACTAGAGTCAATAATCTAGTTCACATCACCATGTGATTCGCATTGTTTTGAATCTAACACCCAATGAGTTCTGGGGCTCGATCATGCTTTGCATATGAGAGAGGTCTTATAGTCAACGGGTCTGTAACATTCAGATCCGTGTGTACTTTGCAAATCTATGTCAAACCGTAAACACTGCTACCACACTCCACTTGGTACTTTACCAACTGGCTGCTCCACTATACATATCCAGATTGCTACTACGAGTCATCCGGATTAGTGTTAAAGCTTGTATCGACGTAACTCCTTACGACGAACTCTTTATCACCTCCATAATCGAGAAACATCTCCTCAGTCTCTTAGTTACTGAGGATAATCTTGACCATTGTCCAGTGATCCACTCCTGGTTCACTCTTGTACCCCCTGACGGACTCATGGCAAGGCACACACAGGTGCGGTACATAGCATGGCATAATATAGAGCCTATGGCTAAGGCATAGGGGACGATGTTCGTCCTTTCTCTTTCTTCTGCCGTTGTCGAGCTTTGAGTCTCACTCAACTTTCACACCTTACAAATCAGGCGAGAACTCTTTCTCTGACTGATCCATTTTGAACTCTTTCAAAATCTTCTCAAGGTTTGCACTCATTGAAAGCCTCATCGAGCATCTTGATCTATCTCTATAGATTTTGATGCTCAACAATTAGGTAGCTTTATCCAGGTCTTCCTTTGAAAAACACTTTTCAAACAACCTTTTATGCCTTCCAGAAATTCTACATTATTTCTGATCAACAATATCTCAACCACATATACTTATCAGAAACTCTATAGTGCTCCCACTCACTTTATTGCAAATACAAGTTTCTCGTAAACTTTGTATAAACATCAAAACTTTGATCACCTCATCAAAGCGTATATTCCAACTCCGAGATGCTTGCTTCAGTCCATGGAAGGATCATCGAAGCTTGCACATATTTTAGCATCCTTAGGACTGACAAAACCTTCTGGTTGTATCACATACAACCTTTCCTCAAGTAAACCGTTAAGGAAACGATGTTTTGACATCCATCTGCCAGATTTCATAATTGAAAACACAACAACTGCTAACATAATTCCAACAGACTTTAGCACCACTACGAGTGAGAAAGTCTCATCGTAGTCAACTCCTTGAACTTGTCAAAAACATCTTTGCAACAAGTCGAGCTTTACAAATAGTGACATTCACCATCAATGTCTGTCTTCATTTTAAAAATCCATTTGTACTCAATGACCTGCCGTCCAACGAGCAAGTCTACCAAAGTCTACACTTGGTTTTCATACATGGATCCTATCTTGGATTTCATGGCCTCCAACCATTTGTCGGAATCCGGGCCCATCATCGCTTCTCCATAGCTCGTAGGTTCATCGTTGTCCAACAACATGACCTCCAAGACAGGGTTGTCGTACCGCTTAGGAGCAGTACACATCCTTGTCGACCTACGAAGTTCGATAGTAACTTGATCCTGAAGCTTCATGATCATCATCATTAACTTCCTCTTCAACTAACGTAGGCTTCACAGAAACAACATCCTGTGCTGCGCTACTCTCTCGTTGAACAAAGGTTTAACAACCTCATCAAGTTCTATCTTCCTCCCACTCAATTCTTTTGAGAGAAACTTTTCCTCGAGAAAGGATCCGTTTTAGTAACAAACACTTTGCACTTGGATCTGAGATAGAAGGTTCACCCAACTGATCTTAGGGTATTCTATGAAGATGCATTTGTCCGCCTTGGGTTCGACCTCATTAGGTGAAAACATTTTCCACACAAGTGTCGCAGCCCCAAGTATTAAGAAATGACAGCTTAGGTTTCTATCAAACCATAATTCACATGGTGTCATCTCAACGGATTTAGATGGTGCCCTATTTAAAGTGAATGTAGTTGTCTCTAATGCATAACCCCAAAATTATAGTAGTAAAACGATAAGAGACATTATAGCACGCACCATGTCCAATAGAGCATAACTATGATGTTCGGACACACCATCACACTATGGTGTTCTAGGTGGCGTTTAGTTGTGAAACAACTTTCACATTGTCTTAAGTTGTATGCCAAACTCGTGACTCAGATATTCACCTCCACGATCATATCGCAGTCATTTTTATCTTCTTGTCACGATGATCTTTAAACTTCACTCTGAATTTGCGTGAACCTTTCAAACGATTCAGACTTGTGTTTCATTAAGTAAATATACACTATATCTACTCAAATCATCAGTGAAGGTAAGAAAATAACGATATCCATTGCACGCTACAAGACTCACTAGATTGCATACATCAACATGTATCATTTCCAATGAATCACTTGCCCGCTCCATCCAACGGGGTCCTCTAGTCATCTTGCCCAAGAGGCATGGTTTGCATGTCTCAACCGATTCGAAATCGAATGAGTCCAAATATCCATTACCATGGAGTTTCTTCATGCGCTTTATACCAATATGACATTTTGCGGCAGTGCCACAAGTATGTGGTACTATCATTATTTAACTTTGTATCTTTTGACATCAATGTTATGAACATGTGTATTACTACGATCAAGATTTCAACAAACCATTCTCACTGGGTGCATGACCATTGAAGGTATTATTCATGTAAACAGAATAACCATTATTCTCTGACTTAAATGAATAACCGTATTGCAACAAACATGATCTAATCATGTTCATGCTCAACGCAAAACACCAAATAACATTTATTCAGGTTTGTCACTAATCCTGAAGGTAGAGAGAGCGTGCGATGTTGATCACATCAACCTTGGAAACATTTCCAACACACATCTTCACCTCACCCTTAGCTAGTTCTCCGTTTATTCCGTAGCTTTTATTTCGAGTTACTAACGTTTAGCAACCGAACCGGTATCCAATACCCAGGTGCTACTAGGAGTACTAGCAAGGTACACATCAATAACTCGTATATAAAATATACTTCTGTCGATGTTGCCAGCCTTCTTATCTACCAAGTATCTAGGGTTGTTCCGCTTCAGCAACCTCTCACCTCATAATAGAAGCACTTAGTCTCGGGTTTGAGTTCAACTTTGGGTTGCTTCATTGGAGCAGCAACTGACTTGCTATCCATGAAGTTTCCCTCCTTGCTCTTGCCCTTTTCGAAACTAGTGGTTTGATTAACCATCAACACTTGACGCTCCTTCTTGATTTCTACCTTCGCGGTGTCAAACATCGCGAACAGCTCAGGGATCAATACTTCTATCCCTGGTGTATTATAGTTCATCACTAAGTTCTAGTAGCTTTAGTGACAATTACTTGGAGAACTATATCAATCACTATCTTATCTGGAAGATCAACTCCCACTTGATTCAAGCGATTGTAGTACCCAGACAATCTGAGTACATGCTCAACGATTGAGCTATTCTCCTTCATCTTACAGGCAAAGAATCTTGTTGGAGATCTCATATCTCGCAACACAGGCACGAGCCTGAGATCACAATCTCTGCTCCTAGAACATCTCATATGTTCCGTGATGTTCGAAACGTTTTGGAGCCTCAGTTCTAAGACGTAATGCATGACGCACTAAACTATCAAGTAGTCACCGAAACGTGCCTGTCAGATGTTCACAACATCTATAGACGATTCTAGAGGGGGTGGCGCACCGAGCGGTGCATTAAGGACATAAACCTTCTGTGCATCAATGAGGACAATCCTCAGATCACGGACCTAGTCCGCAATATTGCTACCAACATCTTTCAACTCTATTTCTCTAGGAACATATAAAAATTTAAGGGAGCTACAGCGCGAGCTACTAATCTACAACTTAATTTGCAATGACACTTTGACTATGTTCATGATAATGAGTTCAATTAATCATATTACTTAAGAACTCCACTCAAATTGACATCCCTCGGGTCATTTGAGTGATACATGATCCAAATTCACCACCTCAAGTCCGATCATCACGTGAGTTAAGGTGGCTTCAATGGTGAACATCATTATGTTGATCATATCCACTATATGACTCATGCTCGACCTTTCGGTCTCTTGTGTTCTGAGGCCATGTCTGTACATGCTAGGCTCGTCAAGTTTAACCCGAGTGTTCTGCGCGTGCAAATCTGGCTTGCACCCGTTGTATGTGAACGTAGAGTCTATCACACCCGATCATCACGTGGTGTCTCAACACGACGAACTTTCGCAACGGTGCACACTCGGGGAGAACACAGTTCATCTTGAAATCCAAGTGAGGGATCACCTTATAATGCTACCGCCGTACTAAGCAAAACAAGGTGCATAAAAGGATTAACATCACATGCAATTCTTAAGTGACATGATATGGCCATGAACTTGTGTTTAAGATCTCCATCTTCGAAACACCGGCATGATCTCCATCATCACCGGCACAACACCATGATCTCCATCATCTTGATCTCCATCAATGTGTTGCCATTGGGGTTGTGACGCCATCCCTGCTTCTACTTCTATTGCTACCGCTTAGCGATAAAGTAAAGCATTACATAGTGCTTAATGATTGACACGCAGGTCATACAATAATTAAAGACAACCCTATGGCTCCTGCCGGTTGCCGTACTCAACGACATGCAAGTCGTGAAATTCTATACATCACATGATCATCTCAAACATCACATATATCTCATCATGTAATTGGCCATATCACATCACAACATACCCTGGAAAAACAAGTTAGACGTCCTCTAATTGTTGTTGCATGTTTTACGTGGCTACTACGGGTATCTAGCAAGAACGGTTCTCACCTACGCATAAACCACAATGGTGATACATAGATTGCTTTTCAACCTTCTCAAGGACCGCCTTTGTCGGATCCGATCCAACTAAAGTGAGAGAAACTGTCACCCGCGAGCCATCTAAGCAACAAGTTGCGTCAAGGGAACCGGTCTCTCGTAAGCGTACGAGTAATGTTGGTCCGGGCCGCTTCATCTCACAATCCCGCTGAACCAAAATCCGACCAAGGGAGGAAGCAATCTAAGCATCAACGCCCACAAACCTTTTGTGTTCTACTCGAGATCTCATCAAACCATCAACCTAGCTCATGATGCCACTGTTGGGGAACATCGCATGGGAAGCAAAAAAATTCCTACGCACACGCAAACCTATCCATGGTGATGAGCATCTACGAGAGGGAGAGTGGATCTACGTACCCTTGTAGATCGCTAAGCGGGAAGCGTTAAGAAACGCGGTTGGTGTAGTCGAACTTCTTCGCGATCCAAATCGCCGAGCGTCCCGCGATCCAATCACGAACTGTCCTGCGAACACATCATGATCCGTCCCGCGAACTCATCACGATCCATCTCACGATCTTGATCACGATCTGTCCCGCGAACTCATCACGATCCGTTCCGTGATCACATCATGAACTGTCTCGCGATCTCGATCACGGTCCTTCCGATCTAGCACCGAACGGACGACACCTCCGCGTTCAGCACACGTGCAGCTTGATGACGATCTCCACCGTCTCGATCCAGCAAGAGGAGGTGGAGAGGAGAGAGAGTTCACCGGCAGCGTGACGGCGCTCCGGTGATGGTGGTGGAGCAATTCCAGCAGGGCTTCGCCTAAGCGCTGCAGAAAACCGATCTAGAGGAGAAACTATGCACCGGTGGAACGGGTAGCACGTGGCCGGAAATTCTGTCCAAAAACCACCCAATCCACTAGTATATATAGGAGGAGAGGAGAGGAGAGGCAGCCAAGGCCTTTGGGTCGGCCGAAATAGGAGGTGGGAAGCAATCCTACTTCACCTCCAATCCTAGTTGGAGTAGGATTGCCTCCTATTGGCTGATTTTCCACTTTTTGCTTTAGGACTTTCTCTCCTGCGCCATGGGCCTTTGTGGCTGTTTTCCCAGCCCACTAATGGCTGGTTATTATTCTCCCACAGCCCATGGACCTCTTGGGGTCGAAATACCCCTCCCGGAGGCCCGGTACACTACCGGCACTCCCGGTACACTACCGATGAGCCCGAAACTTTTCCGGAAACCAAACTGGGACTTCCTATATATGAATCTTTACCTCCGGACCATTCCGGAGCTCCTCGTGATGTCCGGGATCTCATCTGGGACTCCGAACAAACTTCGGTCACCACCATACATAACTCTACACTACCGAAACGTCACCGAACCTTAAGTGTGCAGACCCTGCGGGTTCGAGAACTATGTAGACATGACCGAGACACCTCTACGGCCAATAACCAATGGCGGGACCTGGACGTCCACATTGGTTCGTACATATTCTACGAAGATCTTTATCGGTCGAACCTCTATGTCAAGGATTCAGTTAATCCCGTATAACGTTCCCTTTGTTCTTCGATATGTTACTTGCCCGAGATTCGATCGTCGGTATCTCCATACCTAGTTCAACCTCGTTACCGGCAAGTCTCTTTACTCGTTCCGTAATACAAGATCCCGCAACTAACAATTAGTCACATTGCTTGCAAGGCTTATTGTGATGTTGCATTACCGAGTGGGCCCCGAGATACCTCTCCGTCACACGGAGTAACAAATCCCAGTCTCGATCCATGCCAACTCAACAGACACCATCAGAGATACCTGTAGAGCACCTTTATAGTCACCCAGTTACGTTGCGACGTTTGATACACACAAGGCACTCCTCCGATATCTGTGAGTTGCATGATCTCATGGTCATAGGAACACATACTTGACATGCGGAAAACAGTAGCAATAAACTGACACGATCATATGCTACGTTTGCAGTTTGGGTCTTGTCCATCACATCATTCTCCTAATGATGCGACCCCGTTATCAAATTACATCTCATGTCCATGGCTAGGAAACCTTAACCATCTTTTGATCAACGAGCTAGTCTATTAGAGGCATACTAGGGACATGGTTTTGTCTATGTATCCACACATGCATCTAAGTCTCCGATCAATACAATTATAGCATGGATAATAAACGATTATCATGAACAAGGAAATATGATAATAACTAATTTATTATTGCCTCTAGGGCATATTTCCAACAATGTGCACATGTCGTGCACAAGCAATACTACCGCTCGACTGAGTGGTACTAGTGCTTAGCACGGTAGTTCCAAGAGAAGCATGCAAAACGGCAGAAAGTTCGAGGCGGTAGTACCGCCCGGTACTTTCGCTTAAAAAACATAAACGACACTTAAGGGCGGTAGTACCGCTCGGAACTTCCGCTTTAAAAAATAAGTGGTAGTTCGAGCGGCTCTTCAGGGCGGTAGTGAGCGGTACTACCGCTCTGGGGAGAGCGGTACTTCCGTTGAAAATGGCCAGAGACCCGTGTAGGCACCGGAAGGCAATTATAAGCGGTAGTGACAATGGTAGCACATAGCGAAAGTACCTCCCAAGCGGTACTACCTTGGTATCGAGCAATACTACCGCTTGTTCACAGAAAAATAGCTCTCACACTGAAACTGCCATAACTTCCACAAATGAACTCTGAATTGAGCAAACTCAAGCTTGTTGGATTCAGCACGACAAGAACTATCCAACAGCGATGAAATTGCCAATGATATAGAGATGTTAAATCTTTATGAATGAAGAACCGGCAAAAACTCCAACATCAAAAACATCATAGAAGATGCATATGGACTCCGTTTTTGATGAACTTGAGCCTGTCATGAAGCTGACCATAAGCTCAAGAACTCACAAAGAGAAACACCAAAAAAGAACCAAGAAAGATGATGATGCAAGGATGCTAATGGTTTGTGCTCTCAACGAACGATACAATCAAGCTACTCATTTGAGAGCCCCCCTTGATAGTACGACTATCTATCCTGTAACCCAGTCTCCCAAGTACCACTATGAGACCGATAAAATAGAAAACCCTATCAAGGTCAAACCTTTGCCTTGCGCATAGTCCACTTGAGCTAGATGATGACGATCTTGAGTTCCTCAAGATGGACCACCTTTCTTGATTGCGCCGGCTTGATGAAGATTAGTAGATTGCTCCCCCATAGTCCACTATGGGTGAGACACTCGGCACATCTGCACGAGTCCATTGTCATCACAATGAATGGCAAGCTTCAAGCATGATCTCTCTATGATGCTTCACTTGAGCTTGCACACCGCAACCTTGATGACGGTCACCACTTGATGTCATCCTCCATGGATTGTATGTGATCTTCTTATTGATTCTAGCTCATGGAAACATACCTAACCCCACAAAGAACACTCACAAGGAACATGGGTTAGTACACAAAGCGCAATGGACAATGCGTACCATACCATGGGATCACTTGATCCCTCTCGACACATCTTGTACACTTTGTGTGTCGATCAACTCGATTCACTCTTTGAATCAGTCTTGATCAACCTTGTATCTTATCTTCTCTATGACCAATCTTTCGATAAAACCTTGAATACCACCTTGGCCTCCATATAAACTCCTTGAAACCAATAGATGGACTTCAAGAAGTGCCTATGGACAAATTCTTCGAATATAACTTAAGGTAACCATTAGTCCATAGGGATTGTCATCAATTACCCGAAACCACACATGGAGAAATGTGCTCTTACAACCTCTTTTCCTCTTTAGATCCATAGTAGTTCATCGAGGTACTTCATGCATCGAGTAGTTCTTCCCAAGCCGATTACCTATGTTGTTCTGTATCTCCAACTCCATGATTTGCACCGGTTGAGCAATAGATTTTTTCTTGTATAGCATCTCCAAATCTCCCTTCAAATCCGCACATTAGGTCATTGCTACTTCTCAAGTTGCGTACTAGGGTTGAAGCATATTTTGTTTTCCGAGCCTTTTGTAGATCCATAATTATAGCTGGTTCGGCGGAAACATGTTTCCTTTCGTACTTAGTGACAATCGGACACGTTATGTGCTAGAATGACCCAACCACATTTTACGCCATCTTATAATGTTAACCCACCTTGATTCAACCTTTCCAGATCAACCATGCTATCCTTGTAGGATGAGTCTTACCCTCGTAATATTTTTAAGACCATCTTCATCAGGAGTATTATTTTGAGCCGCCCTTTTTACTCTATTCAGGTAGCTCGTCATGTCAAATACTTCTTCTTGTAACTTGGCGGTTTCCCAAGTTTTTGAGGCCATCCTTCAGGATTATCAAAAACAAGGATATTTACCACCTACAGAATCAATTGGCTGGCGGCCTGCCTTTGGAGAAGAGATCCCCAAGCCGGCACACGAAGAAGTGGTGATTTTTTATACCACCTTCTCAGAGGTTTTTCTCCCCCCGAGTCGAAATTCTTTCGGGGGGCCTTGCACTTATTCAATATTCATCCTTAGGATTTGGCCCCCAACTTTGTATTGAACCTCTCCCAGTTTCAAGTACTATGCGAGGTGTATCTTCAAATAGAACTCTTTGTTTCTCTCTTCAGGGAATTTTTCTACCTAAACCGCCAAACTGAATGCGCTGATGGCCCTAGTCACGAACTTGGCGGGATCTCAATTCAAAGGAGGAGGGATGTCGCCTTCCCTGCTACCACCCTATCCAGTCACCCAAAAGGTTGGAATAAGAATAGATTCTATTGCCGAAACACGGCCCCGGCTAAATGAGAACCCCTTGCCAGGTTATAGACAGGACCGTCTCCCCATGACTTTCGAGCTACCTGGCTGGGCTTCTTCAGAAGAGCGTGCACAACACGCCAGTGTATACCCAAAACTAAGGGCCTTGATAGAAAATGGTTTAACCGGGGTGGACCTGACTGTTGGAAATATGCCCTAGAGGCAAAAATAAATTGGTTATTATCATATTTACTTGTTCATGATAATCTTTTATTATCCATGCTATAATTTTGTTGATCGAAAACTCAGATACATGAGTGGATACACAGACATCACCATGTCCCTAGTATGCCTCTAATAGACTAGCTCGTTGATCAAAGATGGTTAAGGTTTCCTAGCCATGGACATGAGATGTCATTTGATAACGGGATCACGTCATTAGGAGAATGATGTGATGGACAAGACCCAAACTACAAAGGTAGCATATGATCGTGTTAGTTTATTGCTACTGTTTTCTGCATGCCAAGCATTTGTTTCTATGACCATGAGATCATGCAACTCACTGACACCGGAGGGGTACCTTGTGTGTATCAAACATCGCAACGTAACTGGGTGACCATAAAGGTGCTCTACGGTTATCTCCGAGGGTGTCTGTTGGGTTGGCATGGATAAAGACTGGGATTTGTTACTCCGTGTGACGGAGAGGTATCTCAGGGCCCACTCGGTAATACAACATCACAATAAGCGTTGCAAGCAATGTGACTAAGTGTTAGTCATGGGATCTTGTATTATGGAACGAGTAAAGAGACTTGCCGGTAATGAGGTTGAACTAGGTATGGAGATACCGATGATCCGCAGGGTCTGCACACTTAAGGTTCGGTGACGTTTCGGTAGTATAGAGTTATGTATGTGGTGACCAAAGGTTGTTCAGAGTCCCAGATGAGATCCCTGACGTCACGAGGAGATCCAGAATGGTCCGAAGGTAAATATTGATATATAAGAAGTCCTATTTTGGTCGCCGGAAAAGATTCGGGCTAGTCGGTAGTGTACCGGGAGTGTCGGTAGTGTACCGGGAGACCATCAGGAGGGGTATTTTGACCCAAGAGGCTACATGGTCTGTGGGAGAGTAAATACCAGCCCTTTGTGGGCTGGTGGAAGTCCCACACAAGGCCCATGCGTCTGGGAAGAAAAGCCCAAAGGAAAAAAAGGGGGGGAAAGGCCAAAAAGGGAGGAATCCTAGTCCTACTAGGATTGGAGGAGGAGTCCTCCTCTCCTCCCCACTTTGGCCGACCCAAGGAGGCTTGTCCCTTGTGCCAAGTCCTCTCCTCCCTCGCTCTTATATATACTAGAGGTCGCACCTTGCTGAGGCCGCACCTTGCTGAGGCCGCCGACCATCACCAGTTGCCTCACCTCGCTGTTGGAAATATGCCCTAGAGGCAATAAATAAAGTGTTTATTATTATATTTCCTTGTTCATGATAATTTTTTATTGTCCATGCTATAATTGTATTGATTGGATACATATTACATGTGTGGATAAATAGACACCACTTTGTCCCAAGTATGCCTCTAGTGAACTAGCTCGTTGATCAAAGATGGTCAAGGTTTCCTAGCCATTGACATGTGATGTCATTTGATAACGAGATCACATCATTAGGAGAATGATGTGATGGACAATACCCAAACTACAAACATAGCATATGATCGTGTCAGTTTATTGCTACTATTTTCTGCATGTCAAGTATATGTTCCTATGACCATGAGATCATGCAACTCACGGACACCGGAGGAGTGCCTTGTGTGTATCAAACGTCGCAACGTAACTGGGTGACCATAAAGGTGCTCTACAGGTATCTCCGAGGGTGTCTGTTGGGTTGGCATGGATCAAGACTGGAATTTATTACTCCGTGTGACGGAGAGGTATCTCAGGGCCCACTCGGTAATACAACATCACAATAAGCCTTGCAAGCAATGTGACTAAGTGTTAGTCACGGGATCTTGTATTACGGAACGAGTAAAGAGACTTGCCAATAACGAGGTTGATCTAGGTATGGAGATACGGACGATCGAACCTCGGGCAAGTAACATACCGAAGAACAAAGGGAACATCTTACGAGATTAACTGAATCCTTGACATAAAGGTTCGACCGATAAAGATCTTTGTAGAATATGTAGGAACCAATATGGGCATCCAGGTCCCGCTATTGGTTATTGACTGTAGAGGTGTCTCGGTCATGTCTACATAGTTCTCGAACCTACAGGGTCTGCACACTTAAGGTTCGATGATGTTTCAGTAGTATAGAGTTATGTATGGTGTTGATCGAAGGTTGTTCGGAGTCCCAAGTGAGATCCCTGCCGTCACGAGGAGCTCTGGAATGGTCCGCATGTAAATATTGGTATATAGAAAGTCCTATTTTGGTCGCCAGAAAAGTTTTGGGCTAATCGGTAGTGTACCGGGAGACCATCGGGAGGGGTATTTCGACCCAAGAGGCTACATGGTCTGTGGGAGAGTAAATACCAGCCCTTTGTGGGCTGGTGGAAGTCCCACACAAGGCCCATGCGTCTGGGAAGAAAAGCCCAAAGAGAAAAAGGTGGAAAAAGACAAAAAAGGCAAAAATAAGGAGGAGTCCTAGTCCTACTAGGATTGGAGGAGGAATCCTCCAATCCTCCTTGGATCGGCCGACCCAAGGGCTGGCTCCTTGGGAGCCAAGCTTCCTCCTCTCTTCCTCCTATATATACTAGAGGTTTTAGGGTTTTTGGCACTAGATTTTCAGCCACGTGCTACCCATTCCTCCAGTGCATAGTTTCTCCTCTAGATCGGACTTCTGCAGTGCTTAGGCGAAGCCCTACCGGAATAGCTCCACCACCATCGCCGGAGCACCGTCATGCTGCCAGAGAACTCTTCTACCTCTCCGCTCCGTCTTGCTGGATCAAGAAGGCGGAGATCTTCATCAAGCTATACGTGTGCTGAACGCGAAGGTGTCGTCTGTTCGGCGCTAGATCGGAAGAACCATGATCAAGATTGCGAGACGGATCGTGATAAGATCGTGGGACGGATCATGATGAGTTCGCGGGACGGATCGTGATTGGATCGCGGGACGGATCGTGATGAGATCGCGGGATGCTTGGTGATTTGGATCGTGAAGACGTTCGACTACACCAACCGCGTTTCTTAACGCTTCTCGCTTAGCGATCTACAAGGATATGTAGATCCACTCTCCCTCTCGTAGATGCTCATCACCATGGATAGATCTTGTGTGTGCGTAGGAAAATTAAGTTAGAGGATAATGGTTATTCTCTTTACATGAATAATACCTTCAATAGTCATGCACCCAGTGAGAATGGTTTGTTGAATCTTGATCGTAGTAATACATATGTTCAAAACATTCATGCCAAAAGATACAAAGTTAATAATGATAGTACCACATACTTGTGGCACTGCCGCTAAATGTTATATTGATATAAAATGCATGAAGAAACTCCATGCTGATGGTTCTTTGGACTCATTCGATTTCGAATCGGTTGAGACATGTGAACCATGACTCTTGGTCAAGATGACTAAGGACCCCGTTTTCTGGTTTGATGGAGCGGGCAAGTGATTTATTGGAAATGATACATGTTGATGTATGCAATCCAATGAGTCTTGTAGCGTGCGGTGGATATCGTTATTTTCTTAACTTCACCGATGATTTGAGTAGATATAGTGTATATTTACTTAATAAAACACAAGTCTGAATTGTTTGAAAGGTTCAAGCAAATTCAGAGTGAAGTTTAAGATCATCGTGATAAGAAGATAAAAATGTCTGCGATATGATCGTGGAGGTAGATATCTGAGTTACGAGTTTGGCATACAACTTTAGACAATGTGAAAGTTGTTTCACAACTCACGCCACCTGGAACACCATAGTGTGATGGTATGTTCGAACGTCATAGTCGTGCTATATTGAAAATGGTGCTTGCTATGATGTCTCTTGTCGTTTTGATACTATAATTTTGGGGTTATGCATTAGAGACAACTACATTCACTTTAAATAGGGCACCATCTAAATCCGTTGAAATGACACCATGTGAATTATGGTTTGATAGAAACCTAAGCTGTCATTTCTTAATGTTTGGGGCTGCGACGCTTGTGTGGAAAAATGTTTTCACCTAATGAGCTCGAACCCAAAGCGGACAAATGCATCTTCATAGAATACCCTAAGAACAATTGGGTGAACCTTTTATCTCGGATCCAAGCATAAAGTGTTTGTTGCTAAAACGGGTCCTTTCCAGAGAAAAAGTTTCTCTTGAAAGAATTGACTGGGAGGAAGATAGAACTTGATGAGGTTATTGAACCTTTGTTTCAACGAGAGAGTAGCGCAGTACAGGAAGATGTTTTTGGCACTAGATTTTCAGCCACGTGCTACCCGTTCCTCCAGTGCATAGTTTCTCCTCTAGATCGGATTTCTGCAGTGCTTAGGCGAAGCCCTGCCAGAATAGAAACACCACCATCGCCGGAGCACCGTCATGCTGCCGGAGAACTCTTCTACCTCTCCGCTCCCTCTTGCTGGATCAAGAAGGCAGAGATTGTCATCAAGTTGTACGTGTGTTGAACGCGGAGGTGTCGTCCGGTCGGCGCTAGATCGGAACGACCGTGATCAAGATCGCGAGACGGATCATGATGAGATCACGGGACGGATCATGATGAGTTCGCGGGACGGATTGTGATTGGATCGCAGGACGGATCGTGATGAGATCGCGGGATGCTCGGCGATTTGGATCGCGAAGACGTTTGACTACACCAACCGCGTTTCTTAACGCTTCCCGCTTAGTGATCTACAAGTGTATGTAGATCCACTCTCCCTCTCGTAGATGCTCATCACCATGGATAGATCTTGCATGTGCGTAGGAAATTTTTTGTTTCCCATGCAACGTTCCCCAACACCGACTCGATGTTGGGTACCTTGGAGCATTCTGCCATTGAGCCGCCAAGGTAGCTTTATGCATACCTATTCTGGCGAGTTGAGCGACCCTCAGAGGTTTAGCAACATCACTTTAGATGCTAGCGAAGTAAATCAACTAGTGAAGAAGCTCTTGGGCGAAAGCCTGTTTGTTTGCAGTCAAGATGGACTGAAGCCCTTTTATATTCGTAACTCGACTCCTCCCGTAAGGACCTTTTGACAATTTTACATCTAACTTTCACAAGTGTTTCATCTTTTAATTTCTCACCACTTATCTGTTATTTAAACTCAATAGGCCAAAGCGCCATTTTGGGGCAAGAAAGAGAGAAAGTCTCCACCAAGAAGACCAAAGCTGCTCCAGTTTCAAAGAAAGATAAAGCGGTCGTTGAGGAATCATCTCCCATGGATGAGTCAAAGATAGCTAGGGCTTAGTCAAAGGTAGAAATTTAAACTCCTTTAACTATGCCTTACTGAACTCAACTGACATCTCTTTTCCTTAGGGTGATGCCGATATGATTCCACCTGAAGATGTTGAGTTAATTTACATCTCCTCTGGTCAAAAAACTTGTCACCCAAGAAAACAAGGCGAGTTATTCGGAAAGTACGCTTTTCTCACCCGGATGCTCACTTGGATCCCAACTTTATTTTGAAGCGAACTCAACATATGTCAAAGCGTAAGACCTGAAGTGGTAGTGGTGATCTTGCAGCCGGTTTACCCAACAAGCCGGCTGCCTGTAAGCGCCTGTCTCACATATATTTCCACCGTACTCTTCTTTTCTCCACGGCTATCTTCAAATTATTGATCTCTTTAATCTATGACAAGGAATCGCCTCCTTCATAAGGCGACTCAACTGCTTCTAAGCTGCGACCTCTTGTGATCAACCCAGGGTGAGTTCCTTGTCAAAGTTTTACTTGCACACACTCTTTAGCGTTCTTAGTAATAATGTCTCCTTATTTCATAGGTCTTAAGCCAAAACTAAGAAGAGGAAATTTGGCAGGTCGTCCACCAATCCTGAGGCCCCTAAGCCGGGAAGTCCTGCCTCGGTTGCTCCCGAAGTCCTGGCAAGTCATCCTGATGGTCATCAGGGGACTCAAGTTGATATTACACCACAACCTGATCCACCAAGTCCCCATGTAGTGGGTGTTGAAGCTGACCCGACCATGAATCCCGAGTCGCCTAGTCCTCCCAAGACAACTGAAGAAGCTTCTTATGGCAAGGATGAAGTTGTCATTACTGGGTCAGGTTATGCCGCCCCAGGGGTCTCAACCGTGTTGTCCAAGATTTTTGCCAAGGACGAACCAGAACTGCCAGTCAAAGGCAAAAACAAGTTAGAGCTCCAGAATTACGAGAGCATGAGTGCTAAAGAACTCCATGCTGGTTACCTGGATCGCCTTGCCACTAGCCGGGAGATGGAAGTCGGCCTTGACAGTATGATGAAAAACAAATATGAGGTACATTGCTCTCTTTCGTACTTTATGTATCCCTATCTAGCCCCCAAGGGCCAGCTAAATTTCTTGATTTGAGCTGGATCTTTGATAATCATAACTTTCAACCTGTATCCCCCAAGGGCCGGCTCATCTGCATGAGATGAGTTGGGTCTTTATAATATTTAGAAGAACTCGCCCTATAGCCCCCAAGAACCGGCTCATCTGCATGAGATTAGTCGGGTCTTTATAATATTTAAAAGAATTCGACTTGTAGCCCCCAAGGGCCGGCTCATCTGCATGAGATGAGTCGGGTCTTTAATATTTCAAGTTTGATAAAACTAATATACATTAGCCCCCCAAGTGTCAAGGATATTGCTTGCAGTTTGCTTGAGACTTGTATTAATCCTTCATTGCATGGGTTTGAAACTTGCACTTTTCGTTACTATTGAATATTCTGGCTCTTCTATGCAGAAGGCCTTACGGGAAACAGAGTCAAGTGTGACTGGTTTGAAGAAAAAATTGGAAATGGGATAGAGCACCCAAGTCGCCGCTGAAGAGAAACTGCGCCTCACTTTAGAGGAAGTCGACAAAATCAAGTAGTTTTTTGGAACACAAAAGGAGACCTTTGATGCTGAGAAGGCCACCTTGCCAAAGCATGCAGAACATGCAGAGGGCCAGCTGAAGCCCGTTGGTGAAGAATTAGCCGGGTGACAGCAACATATTGTCGCTATGACTCAGGCTATCTTTGGTAAGTCGCCCATTGTAACTTTGCAAAAAACAAATTGTCATTTGGCAGACATAACTCCTCCTAACGACCTTGATCCTTAATTTGCTTTTTCGCAGGCCCTAGGTGTTCCAATTTACAAGATAACTGCCTGCTTATGCTGAAAGCCATGTACACTCTAACTCAACAACTCTATATTAGAGGCCGGCTTGCCATCAAATCTGTAATGGGGGAGAAAGAGCCGGTAGTACTTATCAAGGATATGCTAAAAGTGCTTTCCACTCTGCCCAAACAAATCGTTAAACTGAAAAGATCAGCCGCCCGCTCTGGTGCGACCGCGGCCTTGAGCCGGGATTTTGCTTATGCTGATGAGCTTGATCCTGAAGAAATGGCAAGAGGCTTTCTTGAGCTTAAAAATGATGGCACAACTTTTGGCAAACCTGACTATCTGAAGTGTGTCAAGACGGCTCGGGTGCTGTCCACACGGCTGGTTGCTGGGATAGGTTTAACAAAATACCAGGCGGCTTATGATGCGAGCAACTCACGGATTCAGCCGCCCAGCTTTATATCAGTAGATCTGGTTCCTCAGCGCCATAAGCATAATTTCGCTCCTGAAGTTGACCCGTCCCCTATTATAAATGAAGAGGTTGTATTCCACACCCTAACCCATTGCAATTGGGATGTGGACAATCTTCAGATCATAGAGCCAGCAGAGGTAGTGGAGGATGACCTAGAGGCGGCCCAAGAGAAGGAACAACCCAAGGTTAGCCCATACGGCGAAGGAAACACATCCCAGGCATGATGTAAAAACAATTTAAGTCGCTTGTAGCCCTCGAGTGTTGGGCCAAACAAATATTTTGCGGCACTTGACCAGAGTCTGTAATAGGAATAGCTTCTCGTGGTCCCTGAAACTTTGTCGTGCCTCTGTGCATACTCTGCTTTGATGAAGGCATCTAAACTTGCTTCCCTCTTCTAATGATTGCATATTGCTTCATTCATTTGCTTTGCTTTGAATATTCCCTCCATGCTTAGACAAACTTTAGGGGATTTAGAGCCGGTCAAGGGATTTTAGTACCCCAGGTTTCAACCTTTGGATGATCCTACAAAAAACTTGTAGTAGATATTCCAATCATCAAATGCTATTTTTATAAGTCGTCACAATAGGCTCAGCAAAAAGGGGGCTAGCCCTCGAGGTTTAGTCAAACAACCCGGTTTTTAGATTCTAACCTAGTTTCAAACTTGCTTAGAAGATACAAACAATAATATTTTACTCATATACTGCCATATTATGGTGACATAATTATGTAAAAAAACTGCTGGCTTTCGAGGCTCAACATAAAGATCGGCTTTTGAGGCTCGAGTCTGGCTTTAGTGAAGCAGGTATGATAACCCGTGGTTTATCCTAGCTCTCTGTATGCCGACTCTCTCATGATTCAAGCCGATGTTTTAACCTTAAGGAGTTCAGGGTCCCTGAAAAAGGATTTACTCTTAAGAGTACATGGGGTCACGTGATCGGAGTCGCATCAAGCATATAGGCAGGTTTAACCACATATGGCATTTTTCTTTTGCCGGGTCAAGAGGGTGAGAAAGCTGAACTCGATAAGTTGGAAGCCCCCAAATGCCCAATATTTTTGTCGCGTTTTTGCCGGGTCACAAAGGTGAGAAAGCTAAACTCTGTGAGTTGGAAGCCCCCATGTTCCCAATAAATAAAGACACAAACCAAATTGGTGGCTGCGACGACAAAAACTCCAAATTTCGGATAAGACGGCTTTATTGAAACATAAAGGAGTACATAATTTGAAAGGAAAGAAATACAAAAGTAAAGGAGCCGGTGACTCTAAAGGTAATATGTCCGTAAATGAGGGTGCTTTGGGCCAGTTTATTTCCTTCTTGGTGGCATATGTTCTTCCCTGCCAACCTCCCAAGTAACATGGTTCCGAACTTAAGTATTAATGATACTGACCGTTGTTCAGCTACTTGTGATTGCTTTCGAAACCACCTCGATTATTGTATTAGTTATTTTGGCCAGGATGTTATCCATTGATGTTATTCACCTGATGCTGGAAACTCATGCCTGAGACGGCCTACGAGCCATCAGGACCATGCTGGCCAGGGTGCCCGCCACCATTACCTCCTGGATGACTTTGCAAAGCCTGGTTACGAAATTCCTGCATGATGTAGCAATTCTCCCAAGAATGGGCATACGGCTTATCCAGGGTACTATGTTTAGGACATGGCGACTTGAGCACCTCTTCATAGTTGTGAGGCTTATTCCCATTGTAAGCCCCTCTAGGACGGCCATTGCTACCTCTTGAGCGTGCGTTGGTTTTTCCTTGAAGAGAAAAGGGTGATGCAGAGAAGTAGATAATTATTTCCTGAAGTTGTTGAGAACAAAGGTATCAATCCAGTAGGAGGAACAAGCAAGTCACCAATGGTTGCACCTACACAAGCAATCAAACTCTTGCACCCAACGTTATAAAGGGGTTGTCAATCCCTTCACGATTATTTGCAAGGATTAGATCTGAATGATACATATGTAAACAAGAACGGAAAGTGAAAGGTAAATAAATTGTAGCAAAGTATTTTTGGTATTTTTGGTTTATAGATCTGAAAGTATATTATGGAAAGTAGACCTAGGGGCCATAGGTTTCACTAGAGGCTTCTCTCTTGAAGGTAAATATCATGGTGGGTAAACAAATTACTGTCAAGCAATTGATAGAAAAGCGAATAATCATGTAGTTATCCAGGGCAATGATCATACATATAGGCATCAAGTCTGTGTCAAGTAGACTGAAACGATTCTGCATCTACTACTATTACTCCACACATCGACCGACTCCTGCCTGCATCTAGAGTATTAAGTTCATGAAGAACAGAGTAACACATTAAGAAACATGACATGATGTAGAAGGATAAACTCAAGCAATATGATGAAAACCCCATCTTGTTACCCTTGATGGCAACAATACAATACGTGCCTCGCTACCCCTACTATGTCACTAGGTGAGGACACCGCAAGATTGAACCCAAAGCCAAGCACTTCTCCCATTGCAAAATTACCAATCTAGTTGGCCAAACCAAACCAATAACTCAAAGAGACTTGCACTGATATGAAATCATGCAAAGAAGAATTCAAAGGAGATTCAAATAAGATTCATGAATAATCTGAACATAAACTCACAATTCATCAGATCTTGACAAACACACCACAAAAGAGGATTACATCGGATGGATCTCCATGAAGATCATGAAGAACATGGTATTGAAGATCAAAGAGAGAGAAGAATCCATCTAGATACTAGCTGTGGACACGTAGGTCTATGGTGGACTACTCACGCATCATCGGAGGGGCAATGGAGTTGATGTAGATGCCCTCCGTGACCAAAACCCCCTCCGGCGGATTATCGGAAAAGGCTCCAAGATTGGATCTCTCGGGAACGGAGGCTTCCGGTGGCGAAAAAGTATTTGCATGGGTCCCTTTGGTGTTGGGGAAATATTTGGGAATTTATAGGCCAAGAATTAGGGTTAGGAGACCTGAGGGAGGCGACAAGCCTGCTAGGCATGGCTAGGGGGCGCCCAGCAGGCTTGTGGCTCCCTGGCACCTCCCCTGTCATGCACTCCAAGCTTGATCGATTTGTTTCCTTCCAAAAAAATTCCTTCCGAAGGTTTTATTCTGTTTGGACTCGGTTTAATATTCCATATCTGCCAAACTCAAAAACAAGGAAAAAACAGAAACTGGCACTAGGCTCTAGATCAATAGGTTAGTCCCAAAAATAATATAAAATAGCATATTAATGCATATAAAACATCCAAAACAGATAATATAATAGCATTCCATCATCAAAAATTATAGATACGTTGGAGACGTATCAGCATCCCCAAGCTTAATTCCTGCTCGTCCTCGAGTAGGTAAATGATAAAAAACAGAATTTTTGATGTGGAGTGCTACCTAACATATCTATTAATGTAATATTCTTTATTGTGGCATGAATATTCAGATCTGTAAGACTCAAAACAAAAGCTTAATAATGATATAAAAATAGTAACATTTCAAGCATACTATCAAAGCAATTGTATCTCTTCAAAATATAATGGCAAAAGAAAGTTATCCATACAATATCATATGGTCTGGCTATGCTCCATCTTCCCCACACAAAAGTATGTATATCATGCACAACCCTGACGAAAAGTCAAGCAATTGTTTTCACACCTTTATTTTCTCAAACTTTTTCAAGTCTCACGCAATACATGAGCGCGAGCCATGGATATAACATTATAGGTGGAGTAGAATATGGTGGAGGTTGTCAAGGAAAGGGAGAAGATAGTCTGACATAAACTAGGTGTATCAAAGGGATATGGAGATGCCCATTAATAGATATCAATGTGAGTGAGTAGGGATTGTCATGCAATGGATGCACTAGAGTTATAAGTGTATGAAAGCTCAAAAAGAAACTAAGTGGACATGCATCATGAAGAAAAAATCCACTAGCTATATGACAGTGACAAAATAGGAGACTCTCTATCATGAAGATCATGGTGCTACTTTCAAGCACAAGTGTGGAAAAAGGTAGTATCAATGTCCCTTCTCTCTTTTCTCTAATTTTTTGTGGGCATCTAAGGCCTCTTTTATTCATTTTTTATTTGGGCTTCACTGGCCTCCTTTTTTTCATAAAGTCCGGAATATCATCCCCACTTGTGAGGGAGTCATAGCTTCCATCATCCTTTCCTCACATGGGACATGATCTATTAATGATATTCATCACACTTTTATTTACTTACAACTCAAAATAAAATTACATCTCGATATCTATGAGAAAATATGACTCTATATGCAAATGGAAGTGATGGTGCAAGTCATAAAAGGAAACGGTGGAAGTTGCATGGCAATTTATCTCGGAATGGCTATGGAAATGCCATAATAGGTAGGTATGGTGGATGTTTTGAGGAAAGATATATGGTGGCTGTTTTGAGGAAGGTATATGGTGGCTGTTTTGAGGAAGGTGTTTGTTGTATCGGCGAAAGTTGCGCGATACTAGAGAGGCTAGCAAAGGTGGAAGGGTGAGAGTGCGTATAATCCATGGACTCAACATTAGTCATACAGAACTCACATACTTATTGCAAAATTCTATTATTCATTGAAGCAAAGTATTAAGCGCATGCTCCTAGGGGAGAGGTTGGTAGGAGTTAACCATTGCGCGCTCCCGACCCTCACACAAAGGTCGACAATCTATAAACAAGTCATGCTCCGACTTCCTTACATAACGGTTCACCATACGTGCATGCCACGGGAATCACAAACATTTACGCAAGTATTTTTACCAAATCAAAATTACTTTCTAACATTCCTCTTAATATTACCATCTTTATATCTCAAAACTTTATGCAAGGAATCAAACTTCTCATAAATACCCAATGCACTTAATATGGAAGTTTTTATTATATCCCTCTTGGATGCCTATCGTATTAGGACTAAATTCATAACCTAGACCAATTGCCATGCTGTCTTAGAAACTCTCAAATTAATATAAGTGAGGTACGAGAGTTCAATTATTTCTATAAAACTCAAACACCACCGTACTCTAAAAAAAATAAGTGAAGAAAATAGAGCAAAATTGCCCAACTCAAAAGATATAAGTGAAGTACATAGAGCATTCTAACAAATTCAAGATTTAGCGTGTCTTCCTTAAAAGATGTGTGCAGCAAGGATGATTGTGGCAAACTAACAAGCAAAGACTCATATCATACAAGACGCTCCAAGCAAAACACATATCATGTGGTGAATAAAAATATAGCCTCAAGTAAATTTACCGATGGATTGAAGACGAAAGAGGGGATGCCTTCCGGGCCATCCCCAAGATTAGGCTCTTTGGCATCCTTGAATATGACTTGGGGTGCCTTGGTAATCCCCAAGCTTAGTCTCTTGCCACTCCTTATTCCATAGTCCATCAAATCTTTACCCAAAACTTGAAAACTTCAAACACAAAACTTAACAGAAAACTCGTGAGATCCGTTAGTATAAGAAAATAAATCACCACTTTAGGTACTTTTTCTAACTCATTCATTATTTATATTGGTGTTATACCTACTTTAATATAACTTCTACATGGTTCATACCACATGATACAACCCAAAGAATCATCAAAATGGGCAAACAACTCAAAGAAAACTGAATCTGTCAAAAACAGTACTGTCTGTAGCAATCTGAAAACTTCGTATACTTATGTAACTCAAAAAATTCAGAGAAAATAGGAAAACCTGGGAAATTTATATACCAATCTTGTGTAAAAAGTTCAGACTCATTCCCCGCTCTAAATTTTTTAGAAAATGCCTGGACTGAGCGCAAAAGTTTCTGTTTTTCAGCAAGATCAAATCAACAACTACCATAGATCACCCCAAAGGTTTTACTTGGCTCAACACTAATTAAAACACCAAAACATAATTACTAAAGAATTAATAATGTGGGAAACACTAAAAAACAGAAGCAAAAACATAACACAAAAATGAAATTGGGTTGCCTCCCAACAAGCGCTACTATTTAACGCCCCTAGCTAGGCAAAACACAATAGATCTAGGTATTGTCATGTTTGGTATTAGCAACTTTTATGGGGACCTTCTCAAATCCAGGGGGTTCTTTCCTTTTCCCACATTTGGGAGGAAGGATCCATCTTAATATCCAAAATTTCCAATTGATTATTGCAAAGGGTAAGCAAGGTATTCAAGCGATTTAGGTTCCCATTGATATGTTTAAGGGGTTCGTGATATTGTTGCAACTCGACCAAGTGCTTATGTAAATCACACAATTTACCGAGAAAGCAAAACCCTTTTTTGGTGAAGGAATCCCTAAACTCCCTTCCAAAACTTCACAAGCAATGTTTGCATCTAGCTCAATAACATTTCCTTTTGAGGCGAAATCTAGAAGCTCTCTGTCATGCAAAGTTAATCCACTGTAAAAATTTCTAAGCAACACTTTTGCATCTCCCTTTAAATTGGAAATACGATAAGATTCCATTAGCCTATACCAGGCATCTTTCAAATTTTCCCCTTATTTTTGTTTGAAGTAAAGAACTTCAAAATCTGGTGACAAGGGGGACATAGCATTGCTAGACATAGGAACAAGAAGAAGATCCGGCAGGAAAGGAAGGCAAACGAAAGAAGGTCGAACAAAAAGGCAAATATTTTTAGTAATTTCTAAAAATCGTTTTAGAAGTGGTGGATAGGAAAACGAGAGGCAAATGGCAAATAATGTAAATGCAAGAGATGAGTTTGTGATCGGTACTTGGTAGACTTGATGTGTATCCTCCTCGGCAACGGCGCCGAAAATCCTTCTTGCTACCTCTTGAGCATGTGTTGGTTTTCCCTTGAAGAGGAAAGGGTGATGCAGCAAAGTAGATAAGTATTTTCCGCAGTTGTTGAGAACCAAGGTATCAATCTATTAGGAGGAACAAACAAGTCACCAATGGTTGCACCTACACAAACAATCAAACTCTTGCACCCAATGCTATAAAGGGGTTGTCAATCCCTTCACGATTATTTGCAAGGACCAGATCCGAAAGATATAGATGTAAACAAGAACGGAAAGTAAAAGGTAAATAAATTGCAGCAAAGTATTTTTGGTATTTTTGGTTTATATATATAAAAGTATATTATGGAAATTAGACCCGGGGGCCATAGGTTTCACTAGAGGCTTCTCTCTTGAAGGCAAATATCATGGTGGATAAACAAATTACTGCCAAGCAATTGATAGAGAAGCGAATAATCATGTAGTTATCCAAGGCAATGATCATGCATATAGGCATCACGTCTGTGTCAAGTAGACCAAAACGATTCTGCATCTACTACTATTACTCCACACATCGACCAACTCCTGCCTGCTTCTAGAGTATTAAGTTCATGACGAATAGGGTAATGCATCAAGAAAGATGGCATGATGTAAAGGGATAAAATCAAGCAATATGATGAAAACCCCATCTTGTTACCCTTGATGGCAACAATACGATATGTGCCTTTCTACCTGTCGGGGATATTACCCCGCGGTATAACCTGGCTGGAAGTATGACCCGACCGGGACTCTATGACTCGCTGCTATGCTAGCCGAGCTTGGCGACTCATTGGTGACCCGACTGCAGGTATGACCCGGAAGGAGGTATGCCCCAGCCTATGGTATGGCGGCTCATAGGTCACTTCTATTACCGAGTCACAGGACGACCAGGCCCAAGGCCCAGCGTGTAAGCCGGCGCAGGAGGCTCACAGAGAAGGCCCAAAGGAGAGGAAGGATTCCCTTACAAAGGAAACTAGACCCGGATTAGGATTCATGAAAGACTAGTCCTAGTCCTACTCCCAATAGGACTCTACATGTAAACTTACCCCTTCCACTTATATAAGGAGGGGTAGAGCACCCCTAGAGGGACAACTTCAAGTCATTAGAGATAGACAAATTAGAGGCTCTCGAGATTAGAGGTAGTGATCCCGCACCCTTGTAATCGAGATCATCCTCATCATCAATATAGACACAAAGTAGGACGTAGGATTTTACCTCTTTCCGAGGGGCCGAACCTAGGTAAACTCGCGTCTCTCGATTCCGACCAACCCCTCTCAAGCCACCACATAATTGCCATGACCTCACATGTAAGTCCGTTAACCCAGACATCTTGCCGTGACAAATCCACGACAATTGGCGCCCATCGTGGGGCCTAAGCTTGGTGGTGTTGGGTTCTTGAAGGGAATTCTACAGGAATCAAAGAGATCGTGATTTGCTGGACGAAAAGAGCCGGCAAGGTGCAATCGTGCATGGTAACCCAGCCAAGGATAACCTTGTAGGAAGCCGGCAAATTCATCGTTTTTGTGATGGGGATAGCGATCAACTTTGGAGATGGAATATACGAGATGGAGTTCAGAATGAATGAGGGTTTCATTGTGTGCATCGCCGCACGTGCCTCTGGCAATCCATCAGCCCGAGATACATAATCTTTTTCTACAACTGTCATTGTGCGATCCGCCGAGACAGGCATAAGTTTTATTTCATGGGTCATCGTACAATCGGGTCGATGCGACAAACCTTTCTTGGTGTTTGGGATGCGTCTAGCTAACCATCAATGAGTTACGTCCTAGCCCGACCAAATCATGAAGACAATCAAAATTAGAGCAGCACATGACCCAGAGGATGATATGGAGACGGATGCTTCGATCCAGCCTCGTCCCGGAGGCGGACATGCACACAGACTCCGCTAGCGCCTGCCTCGCCGCCACGGCCTCGTCCCCGGGTCGGGCTCGCCTTTGCCTCAATCCGCACCATGGCCGCCACCACCTCGACCCGCCCACTGCGCTGCCTCGTCCCGCTTGCCTCCGCCTCAACTCGCCGCGCTCACCTATGCTTTTGCTTGCGCCCCTGCGGTTTCAACCCGAGTCGGCCCCGTCTGCCCGCGTTGCCGTGCTTGCTTTGAGCCGTTTTTGCACGCTCACCTTTGTCGCGGATCACTCTTGCCCTGCCTTGAGTCTCTCTCATCTCTGCACCATGGCTCCTGCCCACCGTCCGTGCTATCTGCGCCATCGCGCGCTCTCCTGCACCATGGCCACACCCAGGTCGCGCCTCCCACGCCTCTCTGTCCTAGCATCACCACGCGCCATGCGCTGGCCCCCGGCCATCACAGCCACGGCTCTATTGCCGCCTCGCTGTGCTCACCCATGACCTCTGTCACAATGGGGCCGCATCCCTATTCATCTACCTTCGTGTTGGCCCTGCCTCTGCTCATACTGGCTGGACTCCAGACAGTTCCTCCGCGCCCACGAGCAGCCACAGGCCCAACGCACGCGCCGGCCTTAACCTCTTCTCTTGGTGGCCGAGACGCCCCCCTGCTCCACCTCACCTTGAGCTGCCGGCTGCGCTCGCCGCTCGATCCATCGTCCGGCTATTCCCCACCGGAGCAGGCCTCGAGCAGCCGCCTCCACTGCGCCTTGGTGAGTCCGAGCCTGTCGGCTCTGCTTCCACCACGCTCGCGCCAAGGCGCTCCCTCTCCGCATAGGCCTCCATCGTGTGTTGCCTCCTCACCTAGCCTAGAGCCGTCCCATTTCCCTTCGCTCGCTGGGCCAGCCGCCGCTGAGCCCCTGGTTTCCATCTGCCCCGGCCTCCTCTAGGAGCTACAGCCATGAAGCCTCCCCAGCTCGGCCTCACCCCGCTGCTGCGCTATAGCCGCTCCCCTCACATGGGGAAGGAAGAGAAGTGGAGGAGTTTGGATAATAAAGAGTGGGGAGCCGGTTGAAAAAAAGATGTGTGGTCAGCTCAAAATTCATTAAAGCGCACACGCATTTATTGCGAGTATTTTCTACCCGTCGACGGTTGATTTCACCTTCACGGTCGTCATCATCCACTACGCCACGGATAAATTGTGACAAAACATGTTAGGTGTAATTCATCCAGTATATTTTTTGGTATATTTTTTCGAGAACAATTACTTTGTTCAGTGATATCTTTTACGCAGGATAATTATTCATTATTAAAGTGGTGTGATACCGCGGATATGGAGGCGCGCTAAACACCATTCTAGACCGATGTTTGTCCGTGTCACGCTGCGCCGGCTTACAATGTCGCGACCATTTCTCGCGGCCGCGTCGGATTACCATGTCATGACCGTCTCTCACGGTCGTGCCAGATTACATTGCTGCGGCCATCTCTCGCGGTTGCACTGGCTTACAATGCCAGGGCCGTCTCTCATGGCCGCACCGGCTTACAACACCACGGTCGTCTCTCATAAACGCGTCGTCTTCAAAATGTGCGGCTGACTTTTACATCTACATTGACATGCTGGTGCTGTGCTTGCTCGTTCAAGCTGCCCAACGGAAGCTCATGAGTCGCCACCCTGCGGTCCGGTCTACATAGACATCCTGGTGTTGTGCTGGCTCATTCAAGCCGCCCAACGAACGCTCATGAGTCGCCCCGTGTGATCCGGTCTATTCCAAAAAATTTGAAGCAAGTCATGATATATTATCAGCCTCTACCTCCGTCGGATGGTTCAATGGATAAGCATACAAGTCATCGCCACTATGTCCTGATTACCTTCAAACAACTAGTTGGGATGAACCACTGACCGGATAATGACAAAAATCATATGGGATCATTTATGACCTGTCATCTCAACATTCCGCGGGTTCATGTTGCGTTATCAACGCCAGGGACATACAATGAGTGTCGCGGAGGTCATCAACTTGCCACAAGCTTTTGGTTTCAATACATATCAGTTATCAGTCGTCAACCACATGTCGGCTTATGCCGTGGCCAAGTGTGAAGAATCTCAAGCCGCCTCGAGAGCAGTGGGCTAGTAGAAGCCGTGGCGGAAGGCCTTGTCCACCAGGGTCCTGGAGGCGGCATGATGCCCGCACTCACCCTGGTGGATGTCGAGGAGGATTTCCAGACCCTTTTCCCGCTCGACGCACCGCTGGAAGACGTCGGTGGTGCTGCGATGGATGAGCTCATTGTTGATGATGTTGTATGTCGAGGCCCGGCATTGAATTTGCCTCGCCAAGGCCTCACCCGGGGGGAGCTCGCCACGTAGAAGGAACGCCAAGATAGGCTGGGCCCATGAGGGAGCCGAGACGGGGGCCGGCTTGGGAGCCCTTGGGTCTGCATGATCAGCCCCCAGGACCGGCTCGCCATCCCGAGGCCTGCTGGTCGACTGTCATCATGACAGTCGCATTGTTGGAGCCGGCGGCCTCGGCCGTAGCTGGCTCAACTGGTGCTGGCAGGGCGGCCAAGGTTGTGGGAGCCGGTGGCGAAGATGTCGAAGGGGCAGTCGAAGCCGCTAATGGGCCGGCAGCGTCTGCTGGCACGAAGATTGATTATGATTCTAAGGAAGGCTTGATCGACGGCTTGAGCAGCCGCTCGAGGGAGAAGCCGGCAAGGATGGCTTGCCGGGTGGAGTCGACCTTTCCCAGCGCGTCGGCCGCCTCGTTGTCCGCCCGTGGGACGTGATAAAACTCACAGCCCTCAAAGGAGCCGGTGAGCTATTGCACGAGGAAGTGGTAGCTGGCCATGTTGGTGTCCTTCGCATCCCACTCGCCAGAGACCTACTGCACCACGAGGTCGAAGTCGCCAAAGCATAGGATGCGCCTGATGCCAATCTTCCTGGCGAGCCGGAGGCCATGGACGATGGCCTCGTACTCGGCCATGTTGTTGGAAGCGGCGAAGTGGATCTGGAGGGCGTACTTGAGCTGGTCACCTTTCGGGGAGGAGAGGACTATGTCGGCACCTAGGCCGGTCCTCATTTTCAAGCCGTCGAAATGCATCTGCCAATGCGTGGATTCTGGGGGAGGTGGCACGAATTCGGTTTCCACCCAGTCGATGAGGAAGTTGGCCAACGCCTATGACTTGATGGCGGTGCGAGGTTCGTACCGGATCTCATGATCGGCAAGGGCGATGACCCATTTGGCGATCCGGACGGTGGAGTCCCGACCGCTCATGATCTCGCCGAGCAGGGCCGTGCTCACCATGGTGATGGTATGCTCCTGGAAGTACTGCTTGACCTTCTTTGCGATGAAGTATATGCCATAACACATCTTCTGGTAGTGGGGGTAGTTCGGCTTGGACACGGAGAGGACCTCACTGAGGTAGTAGACGGGGTGCTGGACCGGCAGGGACTTGCCCTCCTCCAGTCGCTTGACCACCAAGAGAACACTGATGATGCGAGTGGTCGCCGTGATGTAGGAGAGCAGGGGTTCCTTCTCAGCCGGCGTGGCTAGGATGGGCGTGCGGGTGAGAGCCTTCTTAAGGCCACGGAAGGCCTCATTCGCCTCGTCGGGCCAATCGAACATGCCCGGCTTCTTGGTGTGACCCGAGTCGACTAGAACTGTCTTTCGAAGGAGCCCGTAGAGGGGCAAGGCCTTCTCCCCCAGCCGGCTGATGAACTGACTGAGCGAGGCGAGGCAGCCGGTGAACTTCTTGACATCACGGAGCCGGGTCGGCTTGGGCATGCGCTCGATTGCGCTGATCTTCTCAGGGTTAGCTTCGATGCCGCGGGCAGACACAAAGAAACCCAGGAGTTGGCCGGCTGGGACACCGAAGACACACTTCTCCGGGTTGAGCTTGATCTTGTATTCGCACAGGTTCGCGAAGGTCTCTCGGAGGTCGTCGAGGAGGCTGAAGTGCTTCTTGGTTTTGATGACGATACGTACGACGTAAACGTGGACATTCCTGCCTATCTGAGGCAGGAGGCACTTCTGCATGCACCACTGGAAGGTGGCGCCTGCGTTCTTCAGGCCGAAGGACATGGTGATGTAGCATTAGGCCCCGAAGGGCGTGATGAAGGAGGTCTTGAGCCGATCTTCCGGATCCAGATTGATCTAGTGGTAGCCGGAGTAGGCGTCCAGGAAGGACAGCAAGTCGCAGCCAGCCGTGGAGTCGATGACTTGATCGATCCGTGGCAGGGCGAATGGGTCCTTGGGGCACGCCTTGTTCAGACTGGTGTAGTCGATGCACATGTGCCAAGTCTTGTTCTTCTTCAGCACCAGGACTGGGTTGGCCAGCCAGTCTGGGTGGAAAACTTACATGATGAACCCGGCTGCGAGCAGCTAGGCGATCTCTTCTCCTATAGTGTGTCGCTTCTCCCTGGAGAAACGGCACAGGGGTTGCTTGACCGGCTTGACATACGGCCAGACGTGTAGTTTGTGCTCGGCGAACTTCCTTGGAACACCTGACATGTCCTTGGGGGACCATGCAAAGATGTCCCGATTCTCACGGAGGAAGTCGACGAGCTTGCCTTCCTATTTGTTGTCGAGGCGGGAGCCGATGGTGACGCACTGAGCCGGGTTGGCCGGGTCGAGCGGGATTTGCTTGGTGTCCTTGGATGGCTAGAAGGAGGCCTCGCCGATGGAGTGCGAGAGGGGAGCCAGCATGGCCGGCTGGCTGGCGGCAAGGGCCATGAGCCAGTCGAGCTGCCGCTTCTCCTCGACGATTTCCAGGGCCTCGGCCAGTCGGCTGCCATCTCAAGCGCACTCGATTAACATCTTGTAGTCGCCCGTGATGGTGATGATTCCCTTGGGGCCCGACATCTTGATCTTGAGGTAGGCGTAATGGGGGATCGCCATGAATTTGACAAGGGATGGCTGGCCCAGTAGCGTGTGGTAGGGGCTTGCGAGGTCCACTACCTCGAATAGTACTAGCTCGTGGCGGAACTAGCCCGGTCCGCCGAAGAGGACGTCGAGCGTGATCTTGCCAACAAGGGAGCCGGACTTTCCAGGCACGATGCCATGGAAGACCGTCCGGCTCGCCTATAGGTCTTCTAACTTCAGCCCCAGCTTGTGCATCGTGTCGAGGTACAGGATGTTGATGCTGCTGGCACCATCTACCAGCACCCGTGAAAAGCGACAAGTGCACTTCTCGGTGGCGATGGTGGGGTCGAGGACTAGGGCGTAACTGTCGGGACTTGGCATTACGATGGGATGATCCGCCCGACTCTAGGTGACCGGCTTCTCCGACCAGTGCATGAACTGGGGAGTTGTCGGCATGGTAGTGTTCACCTCACGATGGAGCCGGTGCTCAGCGTGTTTGCTCGTCTCTTCGCCGGTGAAGATGACGTAGCAGCCTTCCTGTTTAGGGAACTGGTCGATCAGACGGCCGTCGTTCTGGGCTGGAGCCGGAGCCAGCGTCGGGACGACGGCTTGGGTCGGGGCCGGCGCGCGAGCAGGCGGCGCCGGGGGAGCTGGAAGGTCGTCCTCCCGGGACAATTGCTGTGAGAAGCTACACTGTCGGAGCGTGTGCATAGAGGGTTTGGCCCCTGAGTGGTTCTCGCAAGGGAGGTCGAGCACCTGCTCGAAGGTGAGCTTCGGCTGCCAGGCAGCCTTGCTAGTGCGGTGGCGTTGGCTGGAAGGTTGGGCAGCCGACTCTTGCTCCTCGATGGTGTTGACTTGCCAGCTCCCGTAGTGGGGATCCGGCTGGTCGTTCTTGCGTTTGTTGTTCTATGACTGTCGGTTGTCAGCAGCCGGCCGGGACGTTGCCGGTGTTGTCGTTGCCTTGGCGGGCAGGGTCGTCTTGACCCGGATGGCTGAATCAGCCATGGCGTATTTGTCCGCCTTAGTCATGAGCTCGGCAAGCATGGCCGGCTCGGAGCACAAAAGCTTGTGCTTGAGGGGGGTGCCGTCTCGACAGCCTTCAATGGAGTACTGTATGGCTTGCACCTCGTGCACCCCCTCGCAGGAGTTGCGGAGCTCGGTCCACCGAGTGAGGTAGTCGCGGAGGGACTCGTCCGGCCCCTGAACGAACATGGCGAGTTTATGGGGGCGGCCAGGCCGCTTGTAGGTGCCGGTGAAGTTGCGGACGAAAGCCTCTTCGAAGTCCGTCCAGGTGTTGATGCTGCCGGCCGCCAGGCTGTTGAGCCAGGTGCAGGCCGAGCCGATCAACATGAGGGGAGCATAGCAAATGGCTACGCGCTTGTTCCCCCTGGTGATGCCGACCGCGGTGCGGTAGTCGATCAAGCAGTCGTCGCGCTTGGCGGCCTCGTTATACTTCGGGGTGTCTTGGGGGAGTGTGAAGCCAGTCGGGAACGGCTCGTTACGAATCCGAGGGCCGAAACAGGCTCGGCCAATCGAGCCCTCCTCTTCGCGGAGGGCAGACTGCGCGAGCTGGTCGATGCAGTTGCGGGCATCGTTCTCGGTGCGAGGGACACATGTCCCGATCCGGGCTGAGAGCTCGGGGCGGATGATGGGCGGAACCGGTTGTTCCGACTCGCGCCACGAGGGCAGAGTGTGCCCGTGGCTTCGCCGGCTGCCGACTGTCGGTGCTTCGTGGTGGCAGCCGCTGCGAGGTGGGCCGTTGGTGCGCCGGTTGTTAACAGCCGGCTGCTCGCTCCCCGGCAGCTGAGAGGGTCAGGGTTGTTTGTTTCGGCCTGGTGGTCGGAGACGCGAGGGGAACAGGAGTGCTGATCTGGCTGATGGCCCGCAGTCCCTATGCCCTCGTGTTCGAGCCGAGGCCCTCCAGAGGCAGCGCCGCTCGACGCGAGCAGATGCTGCTACGCGTCAGCGGCGTCAATGAGCTCCTTGATGTGAAGCTCGTGAGCAGCACGTTCTTTGCCCTCCAAGGTGGCTAAATCCTCGTAGGCCACCTTGAGGGCCCGCAGGTTGGCTGCGGGGGTGTCATAGACGGGCATTTTGCCGCCTAGGATTTTGGCGACCATGCGGCCGCGGTGACGCACAACCCCACACCAGCTGGACTCGGTGCCAACCGGGGTGAGACCATAGGCGGAAGCGTATTCCCGCTGGGCTGCCTCGATGCGGCGCCATGTGGCCGCGAGGGCGATGGCATCCTTGAACAGGACGCGGCGAACCACCTCGAGGTCGGCCGTAGCGGCGTTGGGGTTTGTCGTCGGGGCGATAGGGGTGCTCAAGGCCCGGAGGGCCGCACCGAGCGGGTCGGAGGTGCCGCCCACGCACGTCCGGAGGAGGTGGAGGAGATGATGGCCATTGCCCCCACGTGATTGTGGGAGCCGCTGGACTGGGTCGTAGCGAGTGCGCCCACAACCATGGGCGGATCGGCGTAGACGAGCACCTGCCCGGGGTACTCGTCAGCGGCCGTAGCCTCGGCAAGGCTGAGCCTGCCGAAGCGCTCGGCTGAGCGCATTGATATCGACCGTGAGGTCGATGGAGTCGCCTGCAGGGCGTGCCGAAGCAAGCCCCACGAGCCCGTGGTTTTGCCTGGACATGCGGCGGCGACGGGGAATGGCGAGGGCCCCGCCCGGAGCATGAATCCGTCCGGCACCGCATACGACTCCATGGTGGGCGCCAACTGTTGTCGTTTTCTCACGACAGATTCCATGGGTAGGCTTATCGTAGGTGGTCGGGGCCGGAGGACGCCAACAGGCTCCGGGTGCAAGATTGGGCACAAGCGGTGGTGACACATGATGTACCTAGGTTCAGGGCCCTCTGTGGGAGGTAACACCCCTAGTCCTTCTTGGTCTAGTTGGATGGATGGTTGTGTTTATAAGGATGCTCCTAGAGTTGTGTCTAGAGGAGGAAGAAGGAGTAGCCGGCTCGTCTTCCTTCGTTGCTAGAGATGAAGTGAGAGGAGAGTTCTATGTGGGTGTATGCGAATGATCGTCCGTCCTCGTTGCATGAGGGCTCGTGGGGTTTTATAGGCCAACCCCCGACTCTATAATATGTTCTAAAGTACAGGGGTGGGGGGACCTGGCTGGCAGCCTCTCTATTTGACCAGGGGGTCCCGCCCTTCATGCCGTCTCGTCGCCTGTAGGGTCCACCGGCTGAGAGGTCCCGTCTCCCGTTGGGGCCCGCCAGTCGGTTATGCGATTGGCCCTCGCCCACCTGTCGCGGAACGGGTCGCCCAGGAGGCGGCGCCTAGTGCTAGTCGGCCGAAGTCTTCGGTACGGCCGCCCGCCCTGTAACCATGCCGGGGCAGGTAATCGAGTGGCCGAGGGCGTGCCGACACTGTTTTCCCGCCCGGTCGCGTTCGCCAGGGTCAGCGGCCTGGACGGCCGGACTATAGCCATGCACGCCCGTGCGTCAGCGGCCACTATGGCTATAGTGTCGCCCGTCGTGGCGGTCGCGTCGTGTCGTCGTACCCGCACGCAGAGGGATGGGACGTTGCATGTCCGTCTCAGGGTCAACGAAGGAGGCATCCCAGAAGCAGCCGGTTGCGCCCAGCCGACCGGGGGCCGAGCCGGCTCCTTGATCAGCCGTCCGCGCCGCTAGCCGGCGGCAGCTCGAACCGGCCGTGCTCCAGCCGTCCGTGAGCAGCCGGTCGCTTAGTTTTTCTTCAAAGCGGGGGAGGGGAGAACCCCATGCTTTGGCCTACCCAGGGGTAATAACCCCATCAAGACCGCTGCTAGAGACAACTGGGGATTCCAAACGACAATTTTGACCATGGCTGGCGTACGGGGTGGCGTGCATCCGATCGCGGTTGTAGGAGTATGACGCTTGCTATACCACCGCTGTTTTCAACATCTCGATCGGTGTTCCTTGCCTCCATATCTTCAAGGGTGTTCCCTAGTATGGGTAATGTTTCCAGGTGTCGGGTCGCAGCCAGCATGTTATCAACGCGGTTACAGAAGTGCCCCGTGGGGTCTGGAAACGTTGTGGCGGCGAAGGAACTGGTGAGGGATGGGGAGGCTCGTGTTGCTGGTTCCTAGATGGTTGCCCAGCCCTTCGCGTCTGCTGAGGGGTGTTGAAGAGTTGCATTGGCTCGAGATTTATTGGCAGTCAACTTCGATGTCTCCTTTGATAAACCACCTCACATGCCTCTTTCTGGCGTTCAAGCTGCCAAGCCTCATCCTTAAGGCGCTCCGACTCATCGTGTATGCGGGCTTGTAGTTCTGCCATTCTGGCATTCTCAACATCTGTTTTGTTCTGTAGCTCAGTCATATGGTCTCTCAGCTTGATCAACTCCATGTTACGGCCCTCTTGATTTTTTGCTATCACACGACTCTCAACAAGTTTCGCCATCTCGGCCATCTAGTCTGCCATTGCTTGAGCCGACATCTTGCCCGATCTGCCTGCCTCGGAAGCCGCTCCAGGGGCGGGTGGGTTTTGAGCCACCGTGACTCCAGCCATGTAAACATCGACTTGTCTAGCCGACTCATGGTATTCCTCGGGAGCCTTAATCTCCGGGAATCCTTCAAGCCCACCATCGTAGAGTGAATGGATCGATTCAGTTTCTCCCATATAAGAGTCACCGTCTGAACTGCCGAGTACACCATCGCTGCTAGGCGGTTCATCCGCAAGGGAAACTCCCTGTGTGAAGAGGATGAAAACGTGACGCCGACTGGCTTGTGCCTGACCGGATCGTACGGGCCAAGCCAAATCATTAGTGTCGATGTAGAGATCAGGCTTGACAATGGTCATACCAAACCCATCAAGGGGAATCGGGCGCTCATATTGGGACGAGCTGCCCTGGATCCGTCGGATTAGATCATTGATGCAGAACTTGCCATGGCGACCTTTGATCATCTGATCAACCGGGAACTTCCTGAACCTTGGATAGGTTCCCTTTGAATTATCAATCCCACCGGACGATGGCCCCACAGTGGGCACAAACTATTGTGGTGTTGTCACAATAGATGCCCTCGTGCAAGGACTTAGGTGTGAGGCTATCACCGACGGGTGGCGACTCAAAGAGATCGAACGAGAACGGGAGGCGGGTTTTACCCTGGTTTGGCCCCTCCAATGGAGGTAATATCCTACGTCCTGCTTTGTGTCTAGATTAATGAAGATCTCGATTACAAGGATGAGGGATCGCTAACCTAGCTTTTCGAGGGTGTCTAACTATTTCTTTGCCTCCGTGGGCTTGCCTTTATATATAGGTCAAGGCCCCGGGTTTTACAATAGAGTCCGGGTCATAACATGATCTCGTAACCTAACATATCTCTATCTTTGTCTTGCCTATCAAGCAAGGAAAGTCTTCGGTGTCTACCATCTTTTAGCCTCTAAGCCGCCATCTTCTCATGTTGGGCTGCCCCCGGCCTTTCGATAAATCATCTCATCTTCTGTCTTCATGACACGTCCCATCTTAAGCACAATCATCAAGCTGCCAATAGATTAACCCGGCCCACCAGGCGGGTCATATCGTGGAGCTATATCCCTGACAGTGTGGGCGATGAAAGATATTGGGGGACAGAGCGAGGCGTTGAAGGTAGGGCATTTGGATGCTGGTCGCTGGAAGGTGAGGGCTTTGGGTACATGAGTTACAATATCTTCAACAGACGTGCGTTAAATTTCCTTTTAGACGTCAAAATGGCGTTTTAAGGCGCACGAATGTGTGATAGTTTTAGCAGAAGCTATAAATTTAGCGCGTCGCAGGTAGTGCTCTGGCAATAGCACTAAATTTATACAGCACGTGCCCGTCACAAACACATTTTCCACTCAAACATAGAACCAGAGGATCAAACATACAAAAAATAAACCAACAATAAATAGTTCAATTTTTAGTCCAATGCAAACAAATAGTTCATGATGTACCAAAGGATCTTTTGATCCCAAAATCTATACGACACTTTCACAACAGAAAATTAGGCTTGCAAAATCCCAAAAACTCTCTCGACATCTTTTTTAGCCGCCGCTTGAGCATTATGAAAAATCAAGATTTTTCTTATCTTGTGGTGCCTTCAACGGCTTGACAAATGTTTGACACCTTGCGTAGATGTCATCCACAAGATAGTAGTCATAGTTGTATGCATGGCCGTTTGCTACAAACTCCACCTTTGGAGTTTCAGCAATTGCAATCCTAGTCATGAGTAGTGACGTTGAATAACATTGATGTCATTGCCAAATCCAAGTCTCATATCGGCCACCGCTTCAAGGATTATAGTGAAACCATTTTTCTGGCCGTGGAATTGTCCATGCCATGTAGCTGGACAGTTATTTCAACTCCAATGCATGCAATCTATTGAGCTAAGTATACTTGGGAACCCGCAATCTTTGTTGAACTCCATAAGCCTTGTGGTTTCTTCACCATTGAGAGCTCTCAAATATTACGGACCAAACACTTACACAATACCAACTACGAAGTGCTTGACACACATGATGGCTTGACTCTCACCCATGACCAAGTGATCATCAACTAGATCCGCCGGAATACCGTAGGCCAACATACGCAAAGCGGCGACCACCTTTTGGGGTGCTATGCCCAAGTTCTCCGGTAGCATTCCTCCTTTGCTGAAAAAATGATCATGCCTCCCCAGTTTCTCCGCAATGTGTTTAAACAACTCGATGCTCATCCTAGAACGGCCCCGAAAGTAAGATGCGGGGTATGTGGGATTCTCCACAAAGTGGTTCCTAATTAATCTATTGTGGGCATGAATCCTTTCCCTGCACAATTTCTAATGACCAAAAATTAAACCATCGTGCTTCGGCTTTTTATTGACGTGGATAGCTAGGATCATTAAGATACCCTCCTCCTCTTGAAGATCAAATTCTTCATCAGAAGAATCATAGGTCGAACCCATCTACAAACTCGATTCAAAACTAGTTTAAAACTACAAACAACATGTACCTTGTGGGTGTCGAGCTACAAACGGCCGTCGGTCGTTGTTCGTCGAAGGAACGGAGTGCTCGAGGGGCGGCGGCCGGCGGCAAGGAGAGTAGGTAGAGGAAGCAGCGGAGGCCACCGGGAGCAGCAGGGGGAGGCGGGGGAAGCACCGACGGAAGGAGCGGGCGGAGGCGCCGGTGCGAGGAGGTTTCGGATCTGGCGGTTGGTGGTTCGCATGCGAATTTGGTTTGTCCAGCACGCTGGAGCAGGCACACCAAATAAGTCGTGCGAGATGCAGTTTTTCCATGCGTTGACTCGTTTTTACCGTGCGTGGCATTATTGTGTGGTTGCTGGAGCACTCCTTTCACGCTATAAGATCCGTCTTTTGGGCGCGACTAATTCAGCGCCTCTATTGGAGATGCTCTTAGTGGGGTAGAATGGGATTGTGCTAAGCCGGTAACCGTGTTGTGCACTAAAACATGGTTGGTGCTCAACACGGGAGCTATCTCGAGTGTTGGATATCAGGGTGTGTATGGTGTAGATGCACTGGTTCTCTGTCCTATCGTCTTTTTATAGGGGTAGTAGAGGTAGATAGATAAATCCTCATCGATTTTCGAAGAAATCTTGACTGACTCTTCTCATCCCATTTTCCGAAGGCAACATCCGAGGGACACCGTGGACGGATAATCACGACATGTACGTCCGATAGAAACTATACAAACCAAGCTACTTTTTTGGAACCCGGGTCACGAAGGACTGTTGGATTAGAATTTCGTATGAGACGTAAAGGACACCGGATACAACGGAACAACCGAGCCAACGTTTGGAAAAACCACGGGATAAAGAAGAAACGTAGCATTTACATATAATTTCATTTGATTTCATATGTAAACCACGATTCCCTCTATACCCGCGTCAGGGGGACCCTTCCCATATCTCAACCTCTTTCTCTCTCTCCATACTACGCTGCCACGGGACAAATGCTTCAAGGGTTCATCACCGTCAAAGACCCGTGCATTGCTACCACAATACTTGATTGTTTGTGCCACTGATTTGTTCACATCTGCGGGCGAATGCCACAGCGAGCGGCGGCGCCGCATCGAACGCGACGATTCGTGTCCTGCTAGCCTGTCATGTCTTTGCTGAGCATTACTCCATTTTCTTTATAATATAGTACGTCATTGATTTTCGAGTTTTAAATTTGATCATAAATTTAACTAACGAGACCGATTGCGATAGGAGTAAAAATTATACCATTAAAAGCTTCATTCGGATACGAATTTAATGATATAATATTTTTACTACCGGCGCAATCGATCTCGTTGGTTAAATTTATAATCAAACTTAGATTTTAGAAAGCGTGAACGCACTAAATTATGAAATGAAGGGAGTACTTCGTCGACAAGGGCGCCATCGTAGTGGTGCTCACGAACTAGTACGTGGTCGTGCGCTACGGCCTCCAGGACGTGGACGCCGACGCCGGGTGCGCCTACTATAGGTGGGAGACCCTTGACGTGAGTGCCCCAACCAGTGCTAGGGTACGGGCCTGAAGGAGGGCCAGTTTTTTGTTTGTTTACCTTTTTGCTCATTTTTTCATGTATTTGCACGCAAATAAAGCATAGCGATTTTCTTATTCTGAGTATATTAGATGCATCGTATAATTCAATTTCGGTTCTTTAAATACTTCCACGGATTATCGAGGGGATTATCTTCATAACTTTCAAACTGACTTGCAGCTAGGAGCTACCAGTGCTAGATTGGTAACCATACCCTTTTATATGATTTGTTGTTATACACTCATACTGGATTGAATTGTTTTTCTTCCATACAATGTTGTTTGTACACCGGAGCACCTTCAGTTAGTGGTGGACCTACAGGTGTATGCATAATCCAGATTATATAAATTTGATATTTTTGTTCAAAACAGTAATCTTCATTTTGAGTGACACCATGGTTCAATGCCAAAATCTGTCTGCGCACTTTTATAGGCCTTTAGACAATGTGACAGGATTATTGTAAATACTTTTGCCTCTCTTGATAGCTCTCTCAAGTCACCACATTAGTTCTTGCGATGACAAATCTGCTATATCATTAAGCTTCCTAGGATTGGAGGCCTCTTAAAATTAGGTCACCGCTTTTGACCCGGTCAACAATCTTTCACTCGGTTATTTTAATTCACTATACTCTGTAATTTTGGAGCTCATTTATTCCAGTGAGAAATTCAATATTAGATTTGGTTCAGGATTTTGACAGGGTCAATGATTGAGAAGCAACTGGCCAATAAAAACATATCAATTCCAGACACCCTCGCAGCACCTAGAAAAAAGATGCGTCAGTATGTGATAATGTAACACCAATATAGTACATGCAGTCATAGAAAAAATCCCTTCATCAGTATGAGTTAATTAGTAGACAACACAAAATCACACCGCGAAAGGCGCATAAAAACACCGCCTCATATGAATGAATAAAAACACTCCATCACCTTCCCCACTAACCAAATCAAATACTCGCGTCATTCCATATTATAAGGTGTATTAGTTTGTTGAAAAGTCAAGTTTCATTAATTTTGATGAAGTTCATAGCCAAAAATATCGACATGCACAAGACTAAATAAATAAAATATGAAAATTCATTTCATGATGAAACTAAAATTTCAATTTGATATTATGGATATTGATACATTTCTATAAAAATATCGTCAGACTTAAAGAGGTTTGACTTTTAAAAAAAATAATACACCTTATATTTTGAAATAGATGAAGTGGAAAAATTATAAAAATCTAACAATATCAATGGTGCAGCAAAGCGCGTCCAACCCTTTAAATAAGTAGTAAACTAGATAGGTCTAGATAGACGATGGACAACCAAGACTACTAACATAAAAGTTTGACTATTAGCAAAACAAAAGTCAAAATTACCCTCAAAATTAGATGTCTAGATTTGGCTGGTACTCCAGTCCCTTTTTAGGAGTGGTCTTCAAGTATTGCTCATGGAACTAATCTAAAAAGGTATTGCTCATGAAATTATAGGGGACCATCCTTGCGTGGCTATAGAAGCTTACGCGAGTGGGATTACTTCAATCAGAACAATTGTATCTTATGACAAGATTGATGTGCTATCAGTATTGCTGGAACATGGTTCTTCTGATTGTATAAGATTGATAGGAGTGGTTACCATCTCACCCATTTTTCTCGGGCGTGTCTTCGTTATTGTCTAGATGCTTGTCTAGTAATTTGGGAGTGTGGGGCACTTTAAGAGATGAGTTTGACATTCCTTCAAATGGTTGTACAGAACGGCCATCCAAAGCTCGTTGAATGTAATTATTCTGCCTTGTCTTGTAATATAAATTGATCATGTATTTCTGTATATATACTCACGAGACTCATGAAATAAACATTAATTCCATCAATACATCTCAATCCCTTCTAACGTGGTATCAAAGCTTGTTGAATTTATCACGAGGACACCACAACTTCTAAAACTCATCAATGTGCAAAACATGAAAGTAAAACCTCTCTACATACATTACACAGTCCAACAGTGCGATCCTAGACTTCTTACCATTTAATTTTCTCGCAAGGATATAGACATGAAAGTTTGCAACAAGCATGGTAGTTCAATGGCTTCATAATTGTGGAAAATCACTGATGAGGACGAGACTTTAGTATGGGTAAAAAACATAGTGCTATAATATTATGTAACCATATATAATTTTTGTTACTATATTACGATGGCCTCGTCATTTGAACGCTCATTTTTTTCCCAATCGAATTATGGTCGAATGTATAGCACACGCTTATGTTGAAAGCAACTCAAGGTCACTAACTTAAAATGGATACCTAAGGTGGTGACATTTCCCTGTATAATATTTCCAATGGGTCCAAGCAACATGAATCTATTGAATCAAAGAGGCAGAGAAAGTCACTACCTCAAAAAAAAAATCAACACATCATTAAAGTCTCTAACTCAAAAATATATAAGCACTTTTCAAATATATATATATATATATATATATATATATATATATATATATATATATATATATATATATAAGCAACACATACCGGTGGCAATTCTCCTTGTGTCAATCACCTTCACCATTGCTTTCACTCTACTTGGAGATATAGCAGTGATGCTGGAAGGCAGGACTTCCGATCATGACTAGAAAGGTTGAAGTTTCAAGCATTCTTCGTCTCTATCACCTTAGCAATATGATCTTCATTTTTTCTCGCTCATATGTCTCATGCAAAGGTGGAAATTTTTTAAGTTCATGACTTTTTAAAAATATATGCCACTTACAAATGTATTGTGAAATGAAACACCAACACTAAAAAAGTACTCCCTCCGTTTCTTTTTAGTCCGAATAAAAGAGTTAGTGAAAGTCAAACTTAGTAAACTTTGATTAGCTTTATGAAACAAAATATCAACATTCACAATATGAAATCAATATTACTAGATGCATCATGATATTAACTTTCATATCATATATGTTTAGTATTGTAGATGTTGATATCTTTTGATATATATTTGGTCAAACTTTGCATCGCTCGACTTTGACCAAATCTTATATGCAGACTAAAAAGAAACGAAGGGAGTAAAAAAATATAAATGGATTTTGGTAATGAATACCTGACCGTGTTAGTTATAGAAAACTAGTTATTAGGCTACGGGCTAGCCCCCCGCTACCACCTAAATGGTGGCGGGGGCGGGGCGGGGGGGGGGGGGGCTGTAGCCCCCTCCCCGTCTCACACATCACACTATATTTCTTTAGTAATTTGTTCAAGCACATATATAACATACTATGTAAATAATTAATAATGCCCGTAGGTGCGTGTTCCTACGATAAGGGCTTTGCTCTGTTTACTCACCGACATTCATTACTCCATGATGCTAGTCACTTCTTGGATCGGCAATGACCCATGTAAGGCTTGGATTGTCTTACCTACGTTCGGGGGAACGTATACTTGTTCAACTTACCATGGTTTGTGTTCAATGGAACAATCAGGTAGAACCTAGGTAACTTGATCGGGCTTTTCAAGATCAGGCTTAACAACAACCACCTCATTGGTGGGCCACTACCAACATTCACCCCGGACGAGAAGGTGAACATGATTATAAATTTTCATACGAATGGGTGAAAAATGTCAATTCCAGTGAGATACACGTAATCAGGGAGGGAATTAAGTTAACCCTTTGCTTATCACCTGACTGTATCAAAATTGACAAATGTTGTTGTCCACATTAATCCTTTCCAGTATCAGGAGGTAGATATATCATTACACTAGACAATTTTAGGGATCTGTACATCATCCTTAATATCTAGTAACATATTAGTGCAGAAGTTACTCACATTACAACACAATCTTGCATTACAACACCCATGAAGCATCACTATGATTGTACCTTACATCCTCATAGTTGGGAGCTGAAACACTACTGCTGTGAAAGAATTTTAGCATCTGATGTATGTATTCCATGAATGATATATTTATGCTCAGGTAGTTGGTAATTTCTACTCACAAAAATGGAAAACTATATTATGTTCCGTGTGGTTGGTAGAAAACAGCGAGACATGCATTTTGAGGTCCTAATGTTTGTGATCTTGAACCTGTATATTTCTTCTATAAAAACATTATCTTTTAGAGATTGCTTCCGCTTAAGATTTTTCGTGCACATTATAATCGCTTTCTACAAATTGCCGCGCAACGCGTAGGGTATCCTCTAGTTTAAGAAACGTTCAAGAACTTTAAACAATGTTAAGGAATTTATTAAATGTTCATGAAATTTCTATAATAAGAAATTTCAAAAACATTTGTAATTTTTTAAAAATCTTCAAGAAATCCAAAACATGATATTGGATTTAAAAATATATTCTTGAATTTGAAAAATATACCCAATTTTCAAGAATATTACTGGATTTTAAAAATGATGCAAACTAAAAAATAATGAGTATGAAATTTCGTATCATTTCGTTTTTAAAAATATCGGATTTGTAGAAAAATGTCATCAATTTGAATAATGATCCCATATTTGAAACAATGTCCCTGTATTTTTAGAAACATTTCTATATTGAAAAAAATGTTCACCTATTCGAAAAATGTCATAGAGAAAAGGATTCAAATTTCATAGAAAAATAATGAGGTGCACGTACTATGATAATTTTTTAGGTAATCAGGGAGGGAATTAAGTTAACCCTTTTCTTATCACCTGAAGTAGGTAATGAGGTGCACGTACTAAAATAATCAGGCGAAGTAGGTAGTACCTAGCAGTGTAAATACAGGCGGACCGACTGATCCTGCTGGTTCTCACCAGCGCCATTACGTGATGTTTGAGGAAGAATCGCATCTGTACTGTGTGCCAAACAAGGCCTATGGGTGGCGGGGAGGGGGGGGGGGAGGGGGGCTACGGCTTCACACTATATTTCTTCAAGCACATATATAACACACTATGTAAATAATTAATAATGCTCGCAGATGCGTGTTCCTGCCATAAGGGCTTTGCTCTATTTACTCACCGACGTTCATTACTCCATGAGGCTTGTCACTTCTTGGATCGGCAATGACCCATGTAAGGCTTGGATTGGCTTAATTACCTGCATTCGGGCAAACGTATCCTTGTTCAACTTAGTGGGGTTTGCTTTCAATGGCACAATCAGGCAGAACCTAGGTAACTTGACCGGGCTTTTGGAGATCAGGCTTAACAACAACTACCTCATTGGTGGGCCACTACCAACATTCACCCCGGACGAGAAGGTGAACATGACTAGAAATTTGCATGCGAATGGGTGAAAAATGTCAATTCCAATGAGATACAAAGAGGTGCACGTACTATGATAATTTTTTAGGTAATCAGGGAGGGAATTAAGTTAACCCTTTACTTATCACCTGATTGTATCAAGATTGACAGATGTTGTTGTCCACATTAGTCCTTTCCAGTATCTAGAGATAGATATATCATTACACTAGACAATGTTAGGGATCTGTGCATCATCCTTAATATCTAGTAACATATTAATGCAGAAGTTACTCACATTACAACACAATCTTGCATTACTACACCCGTGAAGCATCACTATGATTGTACTTTACATACTCATAGTTGGTGAGCTGAAACACTACTGCTGTGAAAGAATTTTAGCATCTGATTTGTGTATTCCATGAATGATATTTTTATGCTAAGGTAGTTGGTAGTTTCTACTCACAAAAATGAAAAACTATATTATGTTCCGTGTGGTTGGTAGAAAACAGTGAGACATGCATTTTGAGGTCCTAATGTTAGTGATCTTTAACCTGGATAGTTTTTCTATAATAATATTATCTTTTAGAAATTGCGTCCACTTAAGATTTTTCGTGCACATTATAATCGCTTTCTACAAATTCCCGCGCAACGCATGGGGCATCCTCTAGTTTAAGAAAAATTCAAGAAATTTCAACAATGTTCAGGAATTTATTAAATGTTCACGAATTTTCTAAAACTAAGAAAATTTAAAAACATTTGTGATATTTTAAAAATCTTCAAGAACTCCAAAAAATGATATTGGATTCAGAAAATATTCTTGAATTTGAAAAATATACCCAAATTTCAAGAATATTCCTGGATTTTAAAAATGATTCAACCTAAAAAAGATAATGAGCGTGAATTTTCGTATCATTTCGATTTAAAAAATTCTCGGATTCGTAGAAAAATGTCCTAAATTTGAATAATGCTCCCGTATTTGAAACAATGTTCCTGGATTTCGAGCAGCATTTCCATATTGAAAAATGTTCATAAATTAATAAATGTTCACCTATTTGAAAATTGTCCCAGAGTTAAAAAAGATTCAAATTTCATACAAAAATCCAGATTCAAAAACATGTTCAAGAATTTAGGAATTGGCAATAGATAGGTAAGAATAAATGTTAAGAGATAGAAAAAGGAATAAAAGGATGAAAAGCAAAAGAAATAAAGACATAAAACCCCAGTCTAGGGAAGCTGAATGGGCCCGCACAAGTAAGGTATTGGTAGCGATGTTATGTGCATTTGATCCATATTCTGCTCATTACACGCGAGATAGGATCCGCCTAGCATTTCTGATTTAAATTGGAGTATTTCTACATGAGAAAAGTATATTGTCACCACTAGATCCATTTCTATGGATCCCCGGTCGGCGCGCCACAATAACAATGGCCTTGCCCGTGGCGGGCCTGTTTTACGGCTGACAAAGCCCTCATGGGTGTTGGTGCTTTTTCCTCTTGAGCCGGCAAGTGTTGAGAATGGTGGTTGCAGAAATATGCTTTTATGGGGTTTTCTTGCAAATGTTCCTTAAAATGTGTAATCCCTCTTTTTCTCTCGTGGTTTCCATGGTTTTGTGTGTTTCCACGGTTTCGTGTTGTAATTTAACATCAGTATTAATGAGAATGCGGAATTTCTAAAAATCAAAAAGGGCGATCTGTGCGCCGTACAGATGCACATGTGTGTAATCATTGCTGGCGCAAACAAATGAAACACCCGCTGAAGAAAGGTACTACTACTGAGATAGGGAGGGATACCGGCGGAGTGATCCTACTGGTTCTCACCAGCGCCATTACGTGATGTTTGAGGAAGAATCGCATCTGTACTGTGTACTCTCAACGCCCGAATGATTAGCAAACGCATTTGCCCTGCTTTATACTTTGAGTCCAACAAGTAGCAAACTACCTGATACGGTCATACATCTAGATATAGTAGGCTCGAGCGCTAGCTAGGATCTACCAAGAGTGCAGCACCTGCCTCCCAGAATGGCTCCAGAGAACACGGAGCAAGCTCCCTGCCTGCGGAGCAAGCCAAATGAAGGGCTCGACTTCGAGCCGTATCCGGAGCTGCTCATGGCCGCGCGCCGCGGCGACTGGGAGCAGCTCGAGCGTCTCCTTAGCCGAAAAGATGATGCAGCGGCGGTGTCCCAGCCGGCACCACTGCGGCCGGCACGTCGTGATGTCATCGTCCGCATCGACGTCGAATCGGCATCCACGGTGACCTCGGCCGATGCGGTCACCTTGGCGCGAGACTCCGTCCTCCACGTGGTCGCGTCGCGGGGGGACGCCGGTCGGTTCCTGCAGAGCGCGACGGTGATCTATGACAGGGCCCGTCACCTGCTCGACGCCCGGAACGGCGCCGGCGACACGCCACTGCACTGCGCCGTCCGCGCAGGGTGGGGCGGGATGGTCACTCATCTCGTGGCTCTCGCGAGAAGGGTCGAGAATGGCGGCGGCGGCGGTGGCGACGAGAGGGTGAAGGCGATGGTGAGGACGCAGAACGAGCAGGGAGAGACGGTGCTGCACGAGGCGGTCCGTCTGGGCAGCAGGGGCATGGTCGACCGCCTGATGTTGGAGGACCCCCAGCTAGCTCGAGTTCCGCCGGCCGATGGCGCCTCGCCGCTGTACGTGGCTGTCTCGCTGGATCACGACGACATTGCACGGCAGCTCTATCAGAAGGACAAAGGGCTGTCATACTCTGGACCGGACGGGCGAAATGCCTTGCATGTAGCCGCTCTCAAGGGCAAAGGTGAGGCATTTTCCCCATCTTTTACAATTTCATTCATGCGGCAGAATAACAACACGTTCGATGAAGCACGTTTTTCTATTTTTTAAACACGTACACACGCAAACGCTCATATATATGCGCATACACTCACCATTATGAACGCACACGTTCACACCCTACTTTATGAACACCTTCAAAAGACCGAGCCAACATATCATCTTGAGATTTACGAAATCATCATAGGCGTCTCGACGTCGACGGAAACGTCTCATCCCACTGAATACGCATCGCCGAAAATCCTAAATAAATCCAGGAAATAATGCGTATACATCCAATTTTTCGATAAGTAAAATATGCACAACTAATACCTGCCGAGAGGCCCCCGCGTCGCCCCCCTCTAGGGCGGCTCGGATGGAAACCCTAGATCGCGCCGCCGGGCGCCTCCATCCCCATTCTCCCCTCTGTCGCCGCCGGAAGAAGCCGCTGGGCAAAGCCTCGGGCGGCTGACGGTGGCGGCGGAGGATCTCTTCCTTCCTGCGTCAGATCGGGTGAGGAGGGTTACCCCATGGCGCCGGGGCGCTTCTTCCCGATCCGCATCGCAGCGGCGCGGCGGATCACCTCCGGCGACCGCGCAAGGTGGCGGCATGGTGCTGGGCGGAAAGCGGCGGAGTTGCAGGGCTTTGTGAAAGATCGGATGGCGCGTTCGCCAAGACACGACAGCCTTGGTTGCGGTGGCCGGCGGCTCGACGGGTCGGTGGCGGCGGCAGAACTTGGCCGGTGGCAGCGGCAACGTTTGGCCTGGATCCCGGGGCGGCGGCCGTGGAAGGTGGAGGCATGTGAAGCTCGGGCTTCCCGCGACGGCATGGTGTGGTGCAGTCCCTGTCCAAGGCGGATCTGTGTCGATGATCTAGTGGTTTTTTCTACGGACTCGTTCGAATGAGAGACGATGACGAGCGCGGGGATCCATCTCGGCGGCTCTTGGGGTTTGGCAAGGTGGGGTGGGAGTTCTCCTCCCAAGCTCCAGTGGTGACACACTCACGCAGTGGCCGGTGAGCCAGGGCTCCTACGGTGGCAATGCTGTCGTGGATGGTCGCCAGATCTAGGTGGCTAGATCTAGGGCTTTGAAGACGGTCGGGACGGTGCACATGTTGTCGCATGGATTTCTATGGGACGGATCCAGGTGAAAACCTGGTCTTTGGTCTGTGGCCAGAGCCGATGATGACGGCGCCCTTATCGTCGTTTCCTTCATGAAGGCATCATCGAGATGAAGCTCCCAATTCCACCCAATACCGCCGGGGGAAACCCTAGATCAGCAGATCGGAGGACGGTGACACTATTGTGTCATTTCCCCCTTGGGGGCGTCATTCTTGGAGGTGTACTCGGGCTCGAGGGACCAGTGGATGGCTTCTTTGGTAGAGCGGTGTTGTATCCTATATATTCATGGCGTTGGATCTCGGCGGCATGGAGCAGTGGAGGCTTGGCGTCCAATATATGGCGATGGACTCGCGCAGGAGGATGACATTGTCTGGCGTCGTGGTGGCATCAATGGCAGAGAGGCCTAGCAAGGTGGATGCGTCAGTAGCTGCGAGGATGCATCGATGGAAGACGAAGGTGACGGCCCTTGCAGCGTGCATGTGTGGTGCCCACTGGGAGTGCGCCGGACCGGTGTGTCACCCAGTCCCGGCATTGTGGCTTGGATGGGACATCTGGCTTTAGATGTTAGGCTTTGGTATGATGTCTGTTTGGTATTTGGTCCGGACATTCGACACCCCTTCATCAAGGGGATAGGAGTAGCGACATGTGTTGCCTAGATGGTGGCTTCTGGCTTACTAATGTATTACTTTGTAAGGTCTTGAAAAATAATTAATAAAATGACTGCATGCATCGTCATGATGCAGAGGCCGAAGGTACATCCTTCTTTTCTAAAAAAAATACCTACTCAGAGAGATAAAGGTAATCACTAAAAGAAGTAGACAACTACAAAGTTGTAGAAGATCAAAACTATTTCTAGGGCGAGATGGGCTGATGACCTAGCCGAAAAGTATGCCGTCGTCCTTGAGGACAACACATAACTCATCATTCACGGATGCATGCTAATATCTCACAAAAATATGCAATGGTTATTTGTATATACATTACTCTTGCTCGGGTTTATAAGGCTCACACATATTTTAACATTGGGACTGGCTAGAAAACAGACGACTGAAAATCAAATTTGGGTTAGTCGATTGGTTTCCAGCCGTCCGATGGAACACAGACAGCCATATGGGCGTTTTCAACCTCCAGCTACCCTCTCGTTCCTTTTGAACTGTCCAACCATCGCTGGCCTAACCATCTGCTGACGTCGCCCGCTGCCGACGGTGCTCCCGTGCCAGCCTTGTCACCCCGTCCTCCCCAACCCCGACCATCTCTCTAACCCTGGACATGCACCATTTTTTCGGCGAACCATCACCCCTCCTTTAGCACCCCTAAGATAGATAATGGGTCCTCCGCCACTCTAAGATAGGGTTTCTTCTCCAGGGACCCAACGAGCTTCTTCCTTTCCTTCACTCCAAAATCGACTGACCCAAATTTCAAATTTAGGCGACTTACATATAGTTATTGTGTTTCAGATTATTTTAAATATAAACTGGATCAATAATACATGAGTGATGTGCAATAAAAATATATATTACTCGAAGCTTCTTGTGAATACCAATTCAGTGTTATATATTGGCCTCAAAATACGTGTAAGGAGAGAGAGAGAGAGAGAGAGAGAGAGAGAGAGAGAGAGAGAGAGAGGTTATTGTGTTGTATCCGCAGCAAGGAAATTCTTTCTTATCCCTGTTTTTTGCGAGGGTGTGTTATCTATGTTTTGATGACTGATGTTATGGGTGTAACATTCCCTTTGTGACATCCTTTCAGTTTCATTTTTTCTTCTTTTCTACTTAGGGCGTGTAAGGAAATTAGTAAATTTAGAGATCCAACTTTCTCCAGTTGACTATTGACCTTTTAATTTAGGAAATTTAATTCTTCGAAAACTAAATTCTGAATTTTGTATCTTATACTTTGAATTTGCATACTTCTGGAATCCTAAATTTCAAAATTCAATTCCAGAAGTTTAAATTATAAAATAGTATTCCTAAGAATTTAGATTTCTAACTTCATATTCCAAAATTCTAAATCTTATAATTCGAAATTGGGTTCATCTTGGATCTTGATTCTCCAAAACCTCACTCTAAAGGTCTAACTTCTGCATTTTATTATTTTAAATTAGAGTTAATCGCACGGTTGATACATGAAGTTGTCTAGAAAGTTCACTTTCATACATCAAGTATCAAATTTCACATTTTCATACATGATGTTGCATTGATGGGACAAAAGAGCACAACCCAGCTGCGCGAGGCTGACGTGGCATGCCACGTGTGATCTGTACCGCTTCGCCTCTAATTGCTAGGGTGTTTTTGAAAAGTTGCAGTTGCCAGTTTTCACATTTGTCCTTGTTGATCTGTAAATTGTTATTTTAAGTTGAATCCTTGTAATGTACATATGTGAACTGTACATATGTGGTACTGTATATTTAGAAATTCATAAATTGGCGTATGACAATAGTTGAGATATATTAAAAAAATCAGAATTGACATATGACAAGAAATGGCATATATTCAGAAATGGACGAAGCCCCTGCGATGATCGTCCGACTTGGACGTCCCCAATCGATGTTTCAGTGGCTGTAGTTGGACAAGAGGTGAAGGAGGGACGCGACTGTGGGATAGAATCGAACTAAGGGGGTCAGTGGGCAATTTCATTTCCCCCATGTCCCTTCCCCTCCCTTCAAGTGCCGCTTACGTGCGAAAATTGGTGCCCAAATGCTCTAGATCACACATGGCGTGCCATGTCGTCTAGGTTGTGCTCTTTTGTCCCACCAATGCAACATCATGTATGAAACTGTGAAATTTGATACTTGATGTATGAAAATGAACTTTCAATACAACTTCTTGTATCGACAGTGCAATTTACTCTTTAAATTATCACCATTTCATATCCAAATTATGCAAATAATTGAGGAGTGTGCCACACACAATAAACACTTTTGCTACATAATTTGTCGATGACACCAAGAATGAAAGTTTGCAAGCCTCATTACATGAAGGTTTAAGCAAACTTCAATTGTCACATAGACTATTGGAAAATCATCACATGATCGGGCAAAAGCCTCATTACAACTTTTCATAACATTTTCCGACATTTATCAACTATTACTCTCCCTTTTCTTTAGGACAACTATATATAGCTCTTCTTCACTTTATTGCAAAGACCATGAGGCGGAGTGAATTGGTGCACATAGTTAACAAAGATAGTTGTCCTAAAAAACTAAGATAGCGTGATAATATAAGAGAAATTTTTTGTGTTCCTACATAGTTTCTGCAAAAGCCAAAATGATCAATTAGCACACTAGCCAAAAGCCCACCACTAAGATCTGTGCTAGTTAGTCATTTCAAATCCTCACACAATCGCCCCCGTAGGCCGGACCAACAGCGCGCTAGTAGCTACCTTTATCATGCAGTCGCTTGCCGGCTCAATCTCCTAATAAAAGAATTTGCTCGCTCAGTCAACGATTGACCGGTTGACCGGTTAACCGTTGACTTAAAAAATGAAAAACATTAAAATCCAAAATACATTACAAAATTTGAAAAAACATGAATTAAAAAATGTTTAAGGATTTTGATAAAAATCACATACTTCAAAAAAGTCCACAAATTTCAGAAAAAGTTCATAAATTTTGAAAATAATATCACATATTTTAAAAATATCATCAATTTCTAGAGAAATTCATTGATTTTTTAAAAGTTCATCAATTTTGAAATAAAAGTTCACGAATTTGTAAAATTTCATTACATTTGAAAAAAGTTCATTGAATTTGGATTTTAATCATTTTTTGAAGTTTTAAAATTTGAAAAACTTCACCGAATTTGAAGAAAAGATCATAAATATTGAAAAAAGTTTTGCAATTTGAAGAAAATGTAAAGAAGCATAAAAAACAAAAAAGAAAGAAAGAAAACAAATAAGACCGGTCCAGAAAAACCAAAATGAAATGAATAAAAACAAATAGAAAATAAAAAATAAAAGGGAAAAAGATGAAAGAAACGAAGCGGGAAAAAAAGAGAGTAAACCAAAACAAAAAATGATCCCGGAAAAATCCACAAATCAGAAATAAAAAAATTGGCTGAAGAAAGTATAAAGGAGAATATGAAAATACATTATCAATACAGTTGGTTTGTTTGGTTGGTTAGTGCAAGTTACATTTAAGGCGAAGGTCGTTAGTTCGAATCTCTCCGGCACAACATTTCCCCCTAAACTAGGGTGTGCGTACGTTTGCCAAATCGGCGCCAGAAGCGCTTATTATGAAATTGCTTTCAACCCTAATAACAATCTTTACCTCTTTATCTAATAATAAAGCAGTTATTGCTTCTGATCGTCCATCATAAAAAATGTTCCTAGAGTTTGCAGGAATTACCCCGTTATGCCATCGGTAAGTGAAAACACCGATTCATTTTTTGAAAAAGGAATCAACGCTTTCTTTGAATTCAAGAGGCCGTTGTCCCCAGTTTGATCACAAACACATCGTCGGCCCAACTGGTTCGATTCCACGATGTGCCAATTTTTTCCCACCTTTTCGCATGATGCGTGTCTCGCTAGCTGCCCGATTGGGCCGGCCTAGCGCGGCCTTTAGCATTTTTTTCTTTTTTTTGCACTTCTTGAACATTTTTTTTTCTCTTTTTGCTTTATTTCGATAAACTTTTAAGAAGTGTTAATCATGGATTGAAGAAATGCCAAACTTGTAGAGAAAAAAGTTCCCATATATACGAAAAATGTACAATGCATATGGATAAAAACAATAGAATTTCTTTTATTTTGAAAAATATTGATCATGTATTTAAAAAACTTTGAATGTGCATAGAAAAAAAATTCTGATGTATAAAAAAACATATACAAAAGTATACAATGTGTATGGAACAAAGTAGACATAGAAAATAGAACTTTTCAAAAACGTTAATAATGTATTTGGATAATGACAAACATGTATATAAAAAATGTTATAATGCATAAAAAATATGTAAAATATGTATAAAAAAGTAGACATCAAAACTAAATATGTTTTAAAAAATGTTAACCATGTAATATATATAAAATGTTTCTGATGTAACCTGCAAAAAAGATGTTTCTATAATGAATAAAAATTTATAATGTTTCTTATACAAGCTTTACGTAAACCAATGGCTTAGCTTTGATTTTTCATATTGTTTTAAACTGTTTTGCTAATGATTTTTTCAAGAATATCGATGTTGATATGCAACCTTGAACATTTGGTATGCATGTACTTACAAATTGATTGCTTTCAATGAAGCTGTCTAATATGTTTGCAACCAAATTAAGATTTCACTTAGATTACAGATGCAAACACATATATCAGCAAGATAAAAAGAATGCTCTTATACATATTTTATAATTAATTAATAAAACATACTTTGCTATTTTCATCGTAATGCAAAAATTTGTGGGCATCACCGAGGAGGATAGACACCATGCAACGTGAAACATCAAGTACGATCGTATCCATGTTTACTTAATATATGTATTTGGAGACAGTTATGGGATTTAGAAATTGAAAATATATTTTATAAATCTTAAATAATTTGGATAATGATGCCCTGCTTTTGTTTTTTGTTGCTTGTAAAGTTGTTTGAGTGGAATTTTTAAGCATATATTTATATTTGTACCCTTTGCAACACACTAGCTCTTTTGTTTTTAACTTTTGGTTATCATGAGAATATTGTAGATAATAAATTATTAAATATTTATTACTTCTGAGAATATTGTGTATAATAGGATTTTCAGTATTACATTAGATCTTAAAGCGTTGCAATTACAGACCACACATAAGAGAGAGGTGTAAGTGGCGACATTGTTGATTTGCTATGTTAAAATAGAGAACATGTACCTAAATGAAGGGTCCTGTATCAATCTTAGAGGTGTGATGTTTCTTTTCTCCCGTTGCAACGCACGGGCATTTTTCCTAATTATTCTAACATATTTTTGGTAATCGGCTGGTAATGTATTTATATGAAATTGATATAGATACATGGTACGACAACATAATCCTTTATAACATTATATGCTTCCTACCTAATTCTATTTTCTAGAGAGCCACATTTAATTGAGATCTTCAATTAAAATTAGGTCAACAATTTTCAAAGCTCTGTCATTCAATTTTTTTTATACTATACACTTCTTTCAAATTTTTAGGGCTCATAATTAATTGAGGTCTTTAATTTAAAATAGGTCACCTGATTTTGACCAGGTCAACAATTTCTCAAGAAGCTCTTCCATTCATTTATTTTAATCTCATATGTTCTCTAACTTTGAAACTCTTTCATTTAGTTGACGCATTTAATTTTGTATTTGGTTTACAATTTTTATCAGGTCGATAATTTTTCCAATCAATCAGCAGCAACCCCTACAAAAACATATCAATCCCGCGCATCGTTCCACTACCTAGAAAAAGAAAGCCACGATATGATATTGTAGAACCAATATAGTACATGCAGCCACCGACGCATAAATTTTCCCACATAAATATGCATTCATTAACGGATAACATTGACCACACTACGAAAGTCCCATGAAATCACCGCATTATAAATAAAAATAAAAACACTCAATCATCTACCCCATCTTTCAAACTAAATATTTCATAAGTTCCAGAATGCAAGGGGCAGTGTGTTTTTGAAAAATCAACTTTCTTTAACTTTTACCAACTTCAGAGCAAAAATATCAACATCCACAACATTAATCAAAAAACTATGAAAATTCATTTCATGATGAATCTATCCTACCGATTTGTTATTATGAAATTTCATATATCTCTCTATAGATTTGATCAAACTTAAACACCATTGACTTTTCAAAAAAAATCAATACATCTTATATTGTAAAACAAAGTGAGTATTTAAAAAAAATACACACAATAACACCAACGATGCAACAAAACACATCTAATCCTTCTAGTATGAACCAATGTCTAACCATATTGCCTACTACAACTCTTATAGCATTGTATAATTCCACTAAGAGCTATCAACTGCAGAGACAATAAAAATGCTACTGGAATGGAACAAGGATCTCATCAGACAAGCAGACCGATCCACTCGAAGCACGCCTCTACACTTCGCGGCATCATGGGGGGTGCATGAGGTGATCAGCTTGCTGCTAGAGGCTGACCAATCCGCGGCGTACCAGGCAGACATCGACGGATCATTCCCAATACACGTGGCAGCGTACGCGAACAAAGTCAAGGCGGTCTCCGTCTTGCTCGACGGTCGTCGGGACTGCGCCGAGCTATGTGATGCCAATGGCAGGACCTTCCTCCACGTGGCCGTCCTCGAGGAGAGCCAGTCCGTGGTGACGTACGCCTCCAACCTGCAGAGCAAGAAATTTGCATCGTCGGTGATGAACATGCAGGACAAGGACGGCAACACGGCGCTGCATCTTGCGATCCAGGTGGGGAACCTATGGATCTTCAATCCTTTGATGAAGAATCGCGAGGTTAAGCTGAACCTGAGAAACAACAAGGGCCAAACGCCGCTCGATCTCTCGTGGATCGCGACACCTGCGGGGGTCCATTACGGATTGGTAAGCAATTGTTGGTTGGTTCTTGGTTCATGCATATATAGTTCGCGAATGATTATTTTGTTCTTGGAATGTATTTTTGTAGAACCCAAGAATTAGGATACACAGGTTGCTGCAAGATGCCGGCGCAAAGAATGGCACTTTTAGATGTGATCACTTCCACAAAGAGCACATTGCTACGCTAGACCCCAAGGAAGAAGCGCAGAAGATCACCGACTCCACGCAGACCATCGGCATTGCCTCCGTGCTGATCGCGACAGTGGCCTTCACCGCAGCCTTCGCCCTACCCGGTGGCTACCGAGCCGATGACCATCCGAACGGCGGCACGCCGACGCTCGCCAGGCACTACGCCTTCGACGTGTTCATCATCGCCAACACGCTGGCCTTCATCTGCGCGTGCCTGTCCATCACCAGCCTCATGTACGCGGGGGTCACCACTGTGGACATCCGCACCCGCATGATCTCCTTCGTCATCTCGGTCACCTTCATGGCCGGCTCGGCGAGGAGCCTCGGCGCCGCCTTTGTGTTCGGGTTGTACGTGGTGCTGGCCGCGGTTGCACGCACGACGGCCATTGCGTCTTGCGCGATCACGGCTCTCGCGTTGGTCGACGCCGTTTGGGTCTTCTCGATGGTGGCAAACGGTGAGCTGATGCTGCTGAAGAGGCTTGGAGTTCGGGCATGCTGGAGACTGCCATGGGCGATTTTGGTCACCTTTCTGTCACAGTTCTGGCCTTACATTGTGATCGTCGGCGTGCTAATATTTTACAAGGTTGATAGAGTGCATTGACTTGTATGACGTTTTGAGACTTCTCACTACGGCTTTTAAATTGCTCAAATACTTTGTTCTGTGTAATAAAGAGGATGAGAAGGCGATTAAAAAGTGAATTCAAATCTTGGTGAAAGCTATGTAAAATTTCAAAGAGAAAATTATATTTTTCAATTGATTCCATGACGTAACCCGCGAGGTCTCGCTAAGAAACGGGGTCAGGACTATGAACTCCGGCTCGAGCATGGCGATATTTTTGGTTACTCGACCAGGAGAGAATTCTAGAAATCATCTCTAAACTCCAAAGCAAAGAAACCTAGTACCCTCAATTGTTGTCCCTGAGATGAGAGGGGTGGGTTTCGTGCCGATTCGACTTGGTTTTGACTTTGAAAAAACAATGCGGCAAGATTTGACATTTTATCTTGCCATGTCTGTATCCCAGAAGAGCAGTGACTCCTATGGCCCGATTGGTAGTGCCGATGTAATGGCAGGCAAGGCCCCTCGTGCAGGCAGAAGCCAACTCATCCTCAACAAGGTAACATTTTTTTCTTGAAACGTGGCAAAAGACTTGCCATTTCATTAATTAAGAAGATAGTTTTAGACGTAGGCCGCTAGCGGCAAAGAAAAAAAGATTACTCTCGTGGCATTACAATACCCAGGTGTGTGGCACCCGTTCGAACCCAAAGCGACATCTCCTGCTTGATCTTGTTAATGATGACTGCCGATGGTACCACGACGTTGCGAAAGACTCTAGCGTTTCTCTCGGACCAAACCTCCCAAAAAATGAGCATTATCAAGGAGGCAAGAGCTTTAGGGGAGCCAATGCGAATCCGCAGGATACCATGCCACCATCCTCTCACTGAGACGCTCGCCGCCCATGAAGTAGTAGAAATGTGGTGCATACCAAGCCATGGAAGGATGTCGTTCCAAATGCGCTGCGTGTAATGACATTGGAAAAGCATGTGAGCAGCGGACTCCTGCACTTGCTTGCAAAGGGGGCACAAGCCATAGTTAGGCCAGCCACGGTGTATCAATCGGTCGGACGTCCATATCCTATTTTGTAGAACCAGCTAGGCAAAGAATTTGCACCTCGAGGGGGCCTACACCCTCCACACGGAGTGAACAAGATCAGAGGAGGTGATGCCTTCAAATTGTGCTTTGTATGCCGAAGAAGTGGAATAAGTCCCATCCTTGGTGAACTTCCAAGTAATTGAGTCTTCAACTTCTTCCTCTAGGACAACTGATGCTAACTTTTCCCAAAGGTCGACGAACTGTTCGATATGCACAAGGGACATACCGTTGGTGCTATCAAGATTGTTGATCCACTGGTTGTTAGTCATAGCCTGCAGGACCGAGGAGTTCTTCTTGTGTGAAGGATCGAAGAGGCCCGGCGCGATGTCCCGGGGGCGCAAGCCATTGAGCCATGGCGAGTTCTAGAATTGTGCAGTTCGTCCGTTACCAACAGAGACAGTTCACTCCGTGTGGATTGGCATTGTTCACTCCGTGTGGAGGGTGTAGGCCCCCTCAATCCGTGCACGACGTCCCCATGCCAATCCAAGGCTTGTTCTTTTCAGTCCATTCGAACCATAGCCATCTAAGCCGCAAAGCAGTGGTAATTTTTTCCAGGTTAAGCACTCCAAGCCCTCCCTTGTCCTTGGGCCCGCAAACGAGCTCCCAGTTAACCTTGCATTTTCCCCCAGATACCTTGTCCGAGGCTGCCCAAAGATAAGCACGGCGGATACTATCAATTTTCTTGAGGACCTCCACTGGGATGTCGAGAGGCATAAGATGGTAGATAGCAATGGCAGTTAGGACGGCCTTGACGAGAACCACACGCCCAACATATGCCACATGTCTTCCCTGCCAGTGAGGGAGCTTTCCTGCAATTTTATCCTCAAGGTACTGGTAGTGGATCCATTTGAGACGCCTGACTAAAAGTGGAAGTCCAAGGTAGCGCATCGGGAACGATGTGCGTACTGCCGGAAAAGCGTGAAGGACATCATCGAGGTTGATATTGTCACATCGGATGGGAGCAACCAAACTCTTAGTACAGTTAGTGACAATGCCTGTTACCACTCCAAAGGAGGCTAGGGTAGTCGCAAGAAATTGAATGTCTTCCTTGACGGGCTTCACAAAAATAGTGGCATCATCATCATAGAGCGAGGCCCGAACAGGAGAAGATCTACTACACAGAGGGTGGAGCTACCCTTGGGCCGTGGCTCTGTAGAGGAGGTGATGTAGCGGATCAATTGCCAGAACAAAGAGTAGTGGAGACAATGGGTCCCCCTGCCGAAGACCACAGCCATGCTTCAGCGGGTCGCCCAAAACCCCATTGATCAACACCCTTGAGGTGGCGGTAGAGAGCAAAGCTGAAACCCAATTGCGAAATCTGTCCGGAAAGCCTAGGTGTTTCAGCAGATCCATGAGAAAGTCCCAACAAACTGAGTCAAACACCTTCTTGATGTCTAGTTTGAACAGAAGTGTCGGGGAACATTTGCGGTGAAACTTTCTTGTCAAGTTTCTAACATACATAAAGTTGTCATGGATGCTTCTCTTTTTGATGAAGGCACTCTGCGCATTGGGGACAAGGTCATTCATGTGAGGAGCCAGCCTGTTAGCTATCATCTTAGCAATGATATTCGCACTGGAGTGGATTAGACTAATGGGGCAGAAATCCGAGATGCATTCCGCCCCCTCCTTTTTCGGGAGGAGAGCAATGTTCGCCGAGTTGAGCGAGATTAAGTTCGCAGAGCGCAGATTAGAGAAGTGGTGGATCGCCAACAAAATGTCATATTTTATGATCTCCCAACACGCCTTAAAAAAGGCCCCAGAGAAGCCATCTAGGCCTGGTGCTTTATCACTTGGAAGGTCGAAGATCGCCTTTTTCACCTCATCCTCCGAGAAGGCAGCTCCTAAATCCGTGAGGTCGCAAGCAAGCACTGGGATGTTTTCCTAGTTTATGTCGGTGCTACACGGTTGACTACGTCTTGTTACCTCAGAAAAGTGGTTTTGGATAATTGTTTTCTTATGGTCGTGGGAAGTAACCCATCCGTTGTTGTGCTTGAGACGGTGAATGAAGTTCTTCCTACGTCTGTGGTTAACGCGTATATGGAAGAAACGAGTGTTGGCGTCGCCGTCCTTCAAGTTCGTGATTCTGGAGTTTTGTATCTTCCGCGCACGCTCCAGAATAGCAAGACCAACCACTTTCCGCTTAAGCCTCTTTCGGAGGTCTAGTTCGCTTGTGCTGAGGAGGCGAAGCTCTTGGGCCACATCCAAGCGCAATATAACTTCCAAGGCCATGTGAAGCTGCACCTTCGAATGTGCGAGAATTGTCTTGCTCCAACTCCTTAATTTTTTGCTAGTCTACTTAAGCTTGTGAAAGAGGTTGAGGTACGGATCATGGTGACCAAAGTTGATAGTCCATGCTCCCTGAACCACCTCTTCAAAGCCTGGCATTTTAATCCAAAAGTTTTCAAAGCGGAAGGGCTTTGATCTCTTCGGACCTTTGTCGTTTGCAAGGAGAAGAGGGCAGTGGTTTGAGAGTGATGACGAGAGAGCATGCAGGATATGTGTGCCAAAGTCCAAGTCCCAATCTTCATTACAGAAGAAAGAGTCAAGCTTACTAAGAGTTGGGTTGTTCCGCTCGTTGCCCCACGTGAACTTTCTGTTTTGCAGATAAATCTCTTTGAGCTCACAAAGATTAAGAGTGTTTCTGAAGCAAACAATGCGGCTCCAGTCGACATTTGGTTTATTTTTATCTTGCGCATGATATATTTGATTGAAGTCGCCGGCGACCAACCACTTTGAACCTAGGGGGGGCTTCTCGTTGATCAGCTCTTGGAAGAAGGCATCCTTGAGGTTGCTTCTCATCGGACCATACACAGTGGTGAATTTGAAGGTAGTGGATGAGGAGACAATTGTGACATTGCAGGAGAGAAAGAAAGTGCCGATGCTCACATCTTTCACGTCAACAACATTCTCGTCCCAAAGCAGCAGTATGCCACCCCTAGTGCCAGCAGCTGGGCGCTGGGCGAAGTTCTTCAATCTGTTACCGTCAAGGAATGAAGCGAGGGAAGGATCGACGAGCTCTAGATTTGTCTCTTGAAGGCAAACAATGTGGCAAGGAGTAGCAGTGATCGTTTCTGAAATTTTTGCACGACGGTCTGGACAGTTTAACCCACGCACATTCTAGCTAAGAATACTAAGAGCTTGTTCTAACATGGATGACCTGGGTTACAACATAGATGGAGTTGCTTATAGTACACAAACCTCTAGGGCCCAAGTGGCTTACACAAACACACATGGGAGATTCTAGGTGCCTCACCAAGGCAGCGTAGAGCAGACATCAGCATGGATGGCTACAAATAGGCGTACACACACACCAGTACAAGGTTTGTATCTAACATGGAAGATAGTTCACTGCTTCTACATGGGCATGTAGGCTGCTCCATCACTCCGTTTGGTTGTCCACTTCAACGCTAGTTTCCCGAAGTTTACTTCCTGCCCGTCCGCCATGCTCGAGCAGGGCAGCTTCAACAACATTTGTTAGGTCGCAATCGAGGTTGAACAAAGCCCGAAGAGCCGCCACTTTGATATCAGGCAGCTTCCCCTGAAACATCGCCACAAACTTGTTGATGGCCTTCTCGGTAACTTGCTTCCCTTCGTCAATGACACCCATTCGCTGACACAACATCTTCTCGGCCATCTTGGCAATTGGCAGCTTCCCCTGCTTGGCTTGGAGACGTGGACTAGATCAGTTTAGGTTGAAGCCCATCACTCCTGCCAGAGTCTTTCTTCTCCTCATTGGCTGCTGAGGCCTTGGAGATGAAGATGTAGACGCGGCAAGCAATGGTGGCTGGTAGGCAGTGAAGAGAGGGGTGCTGCCATGCAGCTCTGCAGCTGGGATGTGAATCGGAGTGACCGGCTTTGGCTGGGAGGTCAGAGAGCCCGACAACATCTTCTAGCAGGGATGATCTCAATCACATCCATCCCGGTGGAACATGGTGATGCCGGTGCCGACACCGAGACGTGGCTGGCCTGGGGAGCACAGGTAGGCATAGGAGCAACATCTTCAACAATAGGGATGATCTCAATCAAATCCAGCCCGGTGGAACCTGGTGATGCCAAGTCCTGTAGAGACGAGACCAGGCATACAACCACCTTTTGAGGGCTGGACCCGAAGCAGGGGGCAAGCCAGCGCATCCAGGTGGCCTCGCCAGGAGAGGTGGTGAGCTGCACCATGTTGCAGGAAGTCGACCAAGGCGAGGAAGGTGGCGAGCATCCGCGGGTGTCCTCGCGGTCAGGGCTTGCTGGAGCTCCAAACCGCCCAGTCCTCGCCTTGCAGTCTTCAGGGCGATGGTGACCGTGCCTGTCGGATGCCGGTATGAAAGCCCCATCCGTCAGCCGCTGCACCAGCTTGGGGTCGACGCGACGTGCGTCCTGAGCCTCGAGGTGACGACGGTGCCCGTCCCGACCGCGGTTGTCGCACCGATCGTCTCTGTTGTCGCGCCGCCCCTCACGGGAGTCACGCCGGCCATCGTCTTCATGGCGCTCCGAAGCACGCGATTTGCTCCTGAAAAAGCGGTCCCTCCAGGAAGAGGGGCGATCATCATGACCGCGGCGACCACAGTCATCATCGTGCCGGTCCCCTGTCTTGATCATCGTTGCGGCGATGCACCACCACCTCCGATGTGTCACGCATTCTGGACTCGCCATCGATGACCCCCAAGGCGATGGATAATGGGTGTGAAGAGTTTGGACATCGAGGAATGTTGCCGTTGATGTTCGGAGTGAAGTCTTCCACCAAGTGAAGGTGCACGAGGACACGCCGCTTGAGGCCGCGCCGACCAACAACAGTGCTTGGACCATTGTTGTAGCCGACCGACTGGTTGTCGGTGATCGTTAGGCGTAGCACCTTCGGGATGGTGGAGGGATTGGCTGACCACACCCATAGGTTGAGGGAGGAGGAGTCCTCTCTTTGCACGGTGGCGATGTCGAAGTAATGCAGAAACGTGTCGGGGCCGAGCACCATTGCAGCCACTTCATCACACCAAGCATCAAGCGTCAAGTTATCGATGCGGAGGTGAACGTGGTAGTAGGCCTCCACAAAATCAGCGTTGGCCTCTGGCCTCTACTTGGAAATATGGATGTCCAAGGCGTCGTGGCTGAAGCGGCCTGGCGAGGCGGTGGCAATGTCGCAATGATGCGGGTGCGTGAAGAGGACGAAGAAATCTTTCGGATAGTGTGGCACCACCTTGATGTACTTGCGATCGATGACGAACTTGGAGGCGATGGCGGTCCTAATCTCAGCCGCGTTGACACAAGGGCGGTTCCAACCAAGCCAAACCAGCGCGCCCAGGTTGGAGAGGGTGGCAGCGCTGGCCTCCATCGCCGGCGTGGATGTAATAACCACCTGAGCTTCCTCCAGACGGAGCGATGGATCTCCCACATGTGGCATTGCAGGCACCTGAAGCACCAAGGTCGAGGGCTGGAGTTGCCTCGGCCTTGAGGGTGCAGGAGGTGCTGGTGGAGCACTCCGCGAGGGCGGGAACGCTGAGCAGTCACGAGCGCGATGACGACACCGCTTGTAGGCCTTGCACTTGAATGGATTTCGGCAGTCTGCCTTGCAGTGGCCGACGTCGAGGCAGCAGTGGCAGGTGTGGAAGCTGTGGTGAAAAAAAGCTCTGCGCTGTGGAGGGGAATAAGGAGACGCCCTCCTCCGTCTTCAATGCTGGTAAATGGGCAAGGCACGCCACCAATACGATGTCTTGACGAGCTGCCATCCATCTTCATGACTAGCGTCAGAGAACACGGCCGGCTCGGGGCTCGAGCGATGGGACGTTCGCGTCGCGCTTCGGTTGGTCTTCAAGGCAGCAGCAGGAGCAGACTTGAGGCAAGAGCGATGCGCGCCTTGAATGGGAGGGGGAGGGGTGGAATCCAGCACCTCCATATTGATTGCGAAGCTGACCGAGCGTTGCCACCCCACAGCCGCCTCCACCAGGGTGCCCGCCAGCTGTGAGCCATCGGCACGGGGGGAGAACAAGCCCGCAGCCGTGCGCGACGCGGACTCTAGATCTGCAGCGAGCGTAGCACATTGGCTCGGCGGAGGACCAGCAGGCCCGGGGAAGCCTGGCGGGAGGAGCCGGGATAGCGGGGAGGTGGACAGCGGGTGGATCTGGGTCGGGGAGCAGACCAGTGACCAGAACTGGGACGGAGCAGCAGCGACGTTGGTGGCTACGGGCGCCGGGGCGGCGCGTCGCAGGACTGTGGGAGGGCGGTGGGAACCTAGGTTCATTGGCTCATCCGATGGAAGTGGAGCCTAGAGCTCCATGTCTATGCCTATGTTGTAAGTTGTCGTGCAACTCAAGTCCAACCGTCCATGCTAGAGCTATTCCGTGTACCGCACCTCCATGTGAAGACTGTTCTCTTTCTTGATAAGGTAATGGAGGCACATTAGTTGACCTGCATCACTACGATCAATGCACACATCCACCTCTTCATGAATTGAGCCCGCACCGACTCCAAATCGATATAATCGTGCCCAAGAATATTGTCACTATTGACATGTTCTGTCAGCTTTTGTTGCCATTTTAGATATTGGTGTCTCCTCACCGTGGCGCCTCGTATCTTACAGATATTTGAGTTTGGGCATATATGTGATGTTGCCTCAACAAACCTTTTATTTGTTCGAAGTTGTCTTGCATAACGTATGAATCATAGTTGGTGCTTTATTTATAAATTGACGTGAAAGCATGTTTCGAGATAATTAGAGAGCTGAAGTGATGAACTATGTTTCCTTATTTCAATAAAAAATGGCGATCACACATAAAAAATGAAAGTTAAAAGGGCACTATGTTTGCCGCGTCTTCGCTATTGAAATTTTTCGTATATGTTGGGTGCAAGGCTTTTCGCCGAGAGCTAAACCATGGGAGCTTGGCAAACTCACATGCGTTGAGAGTACCTCTCGGCAACATACGCAGTTCGGCAAACATAGGATACTGTCGAGCGTCACACTCGGCAAAATGGTAACACTCGACAAAGTGTTGCCATGTGGCTCATCCGGCGGCGAATAATGGCACAGTCACGATGGCACTGCTTTGCCAAGAGCCGCTCTTGGCAAAACTTTAGTCCAAACACAGTAAGCTTCAGACTTCATTACACTCTTAAGCTCCGGTCTTTATTACGAACATCATACGAATATTTTCAGATCGAGAATGTTCATAGTGGCCATTCATATTCTTATGAATGGAAGATGAAGCTTTTTATTAGTTTATGATCCAACATCCCCGTTACCGGGTGCCGCTCTCAATAGGGTAAAATTTGCTGAGGGCAGCTCTCTACAAAGCTCCGAATCTCAGTAAAATTTTAGTACCACCTTGCCCGAAGAAGCAGCATGACCGATTTAAATAGTCGGATAATCCAGACGCAATAAGTTTTGATCTACATTAGACCATGTTAAGGAGATAGACCATTACAATGAATCTTCACCCCCTCCGAGCACAGAAGATTCAAAGTGACACACCATCTTTGTAATGCTGGATACCAGATATTTTTATTAATTCAATTATTTTTATATTTGAGTTTTCTATTTGTGTGAGAGAAATGATATGACTGTTTAAATCCTCGGAAATTAATATGATAATGATGTCTACTACACAACTTTATTCTTGTAGACTCGTGTCGGGCCTTCAAGCTCAGAATTTTATAGGATAGTAGCAATTTCCCTCAATTGGATGGCTTAAAGTTTATCAATCCCTGGAGGGTGTACTATGAAGATGGTCTCTCTCAAACAAGCCTGCAATCAAATACAAAAATCTCTTGTGTGCCTAACACACCCAATACAATTAAAAATTATATAGGTGCACTAGTTCGGCGGATAGATGGTGATACAAGTGTAGTATGGATAGTATATATAGGTCTTTGTAATCTGAATAAATAAAAACAGCAAGATAACAAGTGACAAAAGTGTGTAAAAATGGCGTTGCAATGATTGAAAACAAGGCATAGCGTTCATACTTTCACTACTGCAATCTCTCATCACTGCTAACATAATTGAACCATATAACCATCCCTCAACGTGCAATAAAGAATCACTTCAAACTTCTATCTAGCGGTGGACATAAGATGAAATTATTTTAGGTAGTAAAATCACCTCAAAGTTATCATTTCGATCAATCTCTCTATAAGTGTCACAAACAACCCTAGAGTTCGTACTAGAATAACACCTATGATACACATCAATCAACTCTATTGTCACCTAGATACTCCAATTTCACCAAGTATCCATGAGTTAATTATTCAACATGCATCAAACAATTTCAGATTCACCATATTCAATCCAACACAAAAACTTCAAAGAGTACCCCAAGATTTCTATCGAAGAAAGTAGGATGAAAACGTGCATCAACCCATGTCCATAGATCACCCCAATGTCACCACGGGGATCCGCAAGTTGATTACCAAAACATACATCAAGTGACTCAGTAGAATACCCCATAGTCACCTCAGGTATCCACATGCAAGACATATAACAAGTGTTCTCAAATCCAATCCAACATCATATGACTCAATTCATCACAACATGGATAGCAAGGGAAGAACACCATATGATTTAACTATATTAACAAAGCTCGTTGTCGGGGATATACCCCGCGGTATGACCCGCCTGGCAACTCACAGGAGACCCGGTAAAGACATGACGTTTTATTGGTGATCCGGCTAGCGGGCCACAGGACGACCAGGCCCAAGACCCGGAGTGTGAGCCGGTGCCAGGCGACTCACAGGAGAAGGCCTACAGGAGAAAGGATTTCCTTACAAGAGAAACAAGACCCGGAATAGGAATCTAAAGAGACTAGTCCTAATCCTACTCCTAGTAGGACTCTATTTGTAAACCTACCCTCTCCACTTATATAAGGAGGGGTACAGCACCCCTAGAGGGACAAGTTGACAAGTCCACAAGTTTAGACGGACAGATTAGGGGCTCTCGTAATTAGAGGTAGCAATTAGCACCCTTGTAACCGAGAGATCTTCCTCATCATCAATATAGACACAAAGCAGGACATAGGCCTTTACCTCCATCGGAGGAGCCGAACCTGGGTAAACTCCGCGTCTCTCGATTCTGACTAACCCCTTCAAGCCGCCACGTAGTTGTGCTTCGCCTCGAACCTAAGGTCTGTTCACCCGGACATCTGGCGTGACAAATCCACGACAGTTGGCGCCCACCGTGGGGCTGCGTGTGGTGGTATTGAGTTCTTGGAGGGATCTCTCACAGGGATCGAGAGGTTCGCTATTTTTTCGGTGAAGAAGAGCCGGTTTGAAAAGATATGCATCAGCGTTAAGTTCATCAACCCAGATTTATATTTTGTGAGATTAAAGGTTCAAGAGAAATTAGGGTTTGGGTTGTGATCTGTTTACTGCTGCAAGTCGGTGAGACCAAGCGGTCAAATTACCGGAATCATCAAAACAATGGGAAGACACCTCTGTTTGTACGAGACAACAGTACCAATCGTACTACTTCAATTAGTACTCTGCCACGTGATGGTCAGGTTGATCTACAACTCCAAATTTTTTATTGGCCAAAACGGCCACATGGGGAAGCGACCAGATCGGGACTGCCTTTGCAAAATCATACAGAAAATATATACACGGCCTCGCTCTGCCGCTCACTTCGGACCGAGCGGCCTCAAGTCTTCGACTCGGTCTCTGTTGCGAGTCGCTGCGGGCCTCTTCGCTCCGCCCGCCACTGGAGCACCTCCGAGCTGCGCCGAGCCGCCCCACCATTGCGCCGTGGCCGCGCTCGCCCGTCTGCTCCTGCCATGTGCATCTGCCCTGCCGTTCCATCCTAGCCGCGCGCCCGTGCACCTGCTCGGCCCGTTCGTCCGCCACTGGAGCCGCAAGTCTCCATTGCCGTGAGCCCCCCCGTGGCTACCTTGACCCGGCCTCCTGCTGTTGCTGCTATCTCTGTGGCCTCAAGCCGCCACCTTCTACCTCGCCGGCACGCCACACCACTGGTTTAGCCGCACCTTGAACCAAGTCGCCCGCCGCTGCAGGCCTGATTCCCCCGTCCGAGTCGCCTTCGGGACCTGACGTTGCTAAATCGCCCCCTCTCCGAGCCACCTCCCGTCTGAGTCACCGTTGGACTTCGCCGCGCCTGAGCCGCCTGGCTTCATAGCCACCTCTGGCCGTGGCTGGCCTCGCGCCCCTGCGCTAAGTCGCCGGCACCTTTCCGCCTCCGTGGCTGAGCTCCCGAGTCATGTTACTCCAGGTCGGCCGCGCCGTTGCCGGGATCTGGCTCCACAGCTTCCAAGCTGCCACCGCAGTCTCCGTCTATGCCATGGTCTGGCACCTCCAAGCTGCCCTGGCTGCGCTCCATTTCCATCATGGCTGTCGTTGTAGCTACGGGTGTGCACGAGAACAGGATCTTAGCGCACGCAAGGTTATTCTGACAAAACTGAAGAAAAAATGCATGCCTAGCTAACTGAACGAATGTGCAGCAGGATTCAGTGTTCAGTAGTAGCCAAGTCACCGCTCCCGGTGCGCCCTCACAACAGAGCTTAATCAACATCAACCAGGCTGGTGGTTGTCATCGAATTTTGTCTCAAGATCAAAACCGCAAGCGGAGTCAAAGGCAGCGGCCATGGTCAGACGTTTCCTCTGTAAACTCCATTGAGCCGCCATGCCCTCGCTATCAACGCCGTCGCGGCTCCACCCCAGCAGGCTCTGACCTGCCTGTCCGATTTGCCTTGCCTCCGTGGCCGAGGCTCCGCCGTCGCGGTGCCAAGCCGGTGTCACTAGCCGCCTCACCTCCGACATCACGACCCGTTCCCGCACCTTGAGTCGCCGTGCGATGACCCGACCTCCCACGCACGCCTGCTCCGCCCCGCCCCGGCTCTGCCTCTGTTCAATTGCGTCGGCTCCTGCTCGCCCTTGAGTTGGCCCCGCCGCGTCGCCCGCATCGCGCAAGCCGCCGCCATCGTCGCCGGTCTGCCGCACCTATAGGCCCCTGGCTTGCGTCGCGAGCCGCCACACCCTCCATTCCTGCAGCCTTGCCACGCTCAGCTTTGCTACCGTGTGCGGCTGGTTGGAAGGATAAAAAAAGAGAAGTGGGTTTGCTGCCCAAAAGAAAAGGGACCGGTCGCCCACAAAAGAAGCGTCTACCGTCAGAGAGTTTATTCCGGGAGACCGCTCTGGAGTCCATCATACGTTGGGTAATCTAATGAACGGGTGAGCTGCTAATGGACGGATGCAAGTCGCCGTTTCTGTGGCTCGATCTACGTCAAGGCATCGGCTTACAACACCGCGGCCATCTCTCGCGACCGTGCCGGCTTACAACGTCGTGGCCGTCTCTCGCCACCCACGCCGGCTTACAACGCCGTGACCATCTCTCGCCACCCGCGTCGGCTTACAACGACGTGACCGTCTCTCGCGACCGCGCCAGCTTACAACGCCGTGCCCGTCTCTCGCCACCCGCGCCAGCTTACAACGTCGTGGCCGTCTCTCGCCACCCGCACCGGCTTACAACGCCGTGGCCGTCTCTCGCCACCTGCGTCGGCTTACACGCGTCGGCTTACAACGCCATGGCCGTCTCTCGCCACCCGCACTGGCTTACAACGCCATGGCCGTTTCTCCTCATCCGCGCCGGCTTACAGCGTCGTGGTATCTTTCACAAACAACACCGGATTACAATGCCGCGGCTGGTTTCTACGTCTACATCAACACGCCATTGGCTACATACATCAGTATGAGCCGCCCAGCTGACGTGCGCAAGCCGCCATCTGCAGTCCAATCTACATTAACATATCGGTACAATGCTCGCCTGTATGAGCTGCCCAACGGAAGCGCGCAAGCCGCCGTCCGCGGTCCAATCTACATTGACATATTAGTGTGGTGCTCGCTTATATGAGCCGCCCAATGGGCAGGCGCACAAGCCGCCGCCATTACAGTTTGGTTCACTTCAGCAACCAGCCGGGACGAACCATCGACCGGACTATTGAAACAAATCATAAGAGGTCATCTATAACCCGCCATTACCAACCTCAGTGGAGATTCTCAAGCCGCCTCTCCGAGTCAACTTAAGACTTGGGGGCTACAGACATGGCGAGATACATTTGGTCGTTTTTCAAAGAGAACCCAGGGTCTTTACAAGAGAAAACCCAATCTTGGGGCTATTGCATTATTGGCGGAAGAATTAAAAGTTGCCCAAGAGGATGAGTCGCCACGATGCACCGTTCAAACATGGGTACCCGGATCTATCGGATCATCATAAAGTCACTTGGAGTTTCTGTCATTTCTTCAAAAGTTGGCGGCTTACAAGATGGCGACTTACAAGATGGTGCACAAGTTGATATCATCAACATGATACCAAGGGGCTTCCCACCCACCGGGTGTAGCTTATCAAACCCTATCGGTCGGCTCTCAAGCCAAATAGTTGACTCCGTCAACATGATCGTCCAAGGGGCTTCCCACCCACCGGGTGTAGCTTATCAAACCCTATCGATCGGCTATCAAGCCAAATAGTTGACTCCGTCAACATGATCGTCCAGGGGGCTTCCCACCTACCGGGTGTAGCTTATCAAACCCTATCGGTCAGCTCTCAAGCCAAATAGTTGACTCCGTCAACTTTGATCGTCCAGGGGGCTTCCCACCCACCGGGTGTAGCTTATCAAACCCTATCGGTCGGCTCTCAAGCCAAATAGTTGACTCCGTCAACAGGATCGTCCAGGGGGCTTCCCACCCACCGGGTGTAGCTTATCAAACCCTATCGGTCGGCTCTCAAGCCAAACAGTTGGTTCCATCAACAAAGGTCACTTGGGGGCTTCCCACCCACTAGGTGTAGCTTACACACCCTCTTGATCGACTCTTAAGCTAAATAGGGTTAAACCTGCCTGTAAGCTGATGCTACTCTACTAGGTGACCCGCCAAACTCTTACGATTTAATCTCGCCTAGAGACCCTCAACCGGTTCAAAGAAATTGACGACCAATCTCCATAGAGACCCTGTACTAGTTAAGGTTAAAACGGCGGCTCTTGTCAGGTGAGGCTCGGCTTACGGAAAGCAAGGATAAACTCTCCCATCTACTGCCGACTCTCCGCTATGTGGCCCGTTCGTACTTTTAGACAGTTAATCCTTGAGGATCCTGTACTGTTTAAGGTTAAAACGACGGATTTATGTCACGTGAGAGGCAGTTTTTGGGCTATCAGGGTACTCATGCCCTGTCGTGTCTCTCCTGGGACGTCACACTTCCTTTCAGTTAATACCGCTTAGAGACCCTGAGCCGGTTCAAAGAAATTGACGACCAATCTCCACAGAGACCCTGTACTGCTAAGGAGTTTTAAGTGGCGAGTCAACCCAGTAGAACCGGCACATGAGCTGTTACGAAAAACAAGATCATAATGCATTACATCACATATTGCATCATACATCGCATCATACATTGCATCATTCGCATGTCATGTCGGCTTATCAAGCCGGGTCAGAGTAAGATTATGAAACAAGGAGCAATGTTATGAAAGATATAACATCTCCGGGTTGTGCTTTTTCAAGCCACCCTCAAAACAATGCAGAATATATTCTGTCTTGTTTCTTTTTGCAGGTCTTATCTCTTAAGATGAGCCACCGTTAAATACTCTACAAGAGCAAATGGATCTTTAATAGCCAACCTGGCTAGATCTTCATGGTTTATCATAACCAGTGCTAAATGATTGGGGTTTTCAAACCAGCTCGGAGAATTCATTATTTTTCAAGAGCCGCCCTATCAGATGTAATACCGTGTCATCTAATTGACCGTTTCTCGGATTTCTTCAATTGTGCTCTATAGTAATCTACAACACGCATGGATTTCTCCAACACATATTTGCCGGGTTGCACCGCAACCACAAGCAGGGATTTCATGTCAAAGACAAATGAATTATTCCAGGATATTCAGTCCGGGTTATATTACAACCACGGTCAAGGATTCATTCAACAAATTGTGGTGAGTCATGTTATTCTTAATAGTCCCGAGTCGCCGCAAGCAGACAACCCGGCACTTGGGGGCTACACTATTTAAGTCCAGTTTATATCAAAATATGCAAGTCCCATGTCGCTGCAAGCACGCACCACGACACTTGGGGGCTAATGCAAGTCGGTTTTCAAATCATTACATTGTCGACAAGACCCTATTATCTCAAGGAGATGAGCCGGCCTTTCTATATTTTTCTAAGTCCCATCCCAGTAATTCTTACTGACCCGGCGCTTGGGGGCTACACCGCTCAGATCAAATTTTCTAAAGTCCCAAGTCGCCGCAGGCATGCGACCTGACACTTGGGGGCTACAGTATTCAGTTGTTTAACAGATTATGAGGTCCAAATTGAAGACCCGGCCCATCACATACTGATGAGCCGGCCCTTGGGGGCTGCACCCGCCGAAGCTTCATAAAGTATAAGGCAATTACAAGTCCCAGCCCAGTAATTCTTACTGACCCGGCACTTGGGGGCTATAGTAGTCAGCTGTTCAAACAGATTATATGGTTCAAATTGAAGACCCGGCACATCACATTCTGATAAGCCGACCCTTGGGGGCTACACCCGCTGAAGCTTTATAAGGTATAAGACAGTCACAAGTCCCAGGCTGCTGCAAGCAAGACAACCGGGTACTTGGGGGCTACACAGTCCAGTATATTATTGCAAAGCACCATGTTATCATGGATAATCTCGGACCTTGGGGCTACAGGTAATATAGACATATCAAAAACTTTGAGGAGAATTCTCAAGATGTTAATTATGGAGTTCAGTTGTTAGGCCCGGCGTCACCAAACATTCATGACCCCGTGTCATCAAAAGATCATAACCCGCCAGAGTTTATATAAGCCGCCTTGCTTCATAACAATGGAAGTCCGGTTTTACATCAGATGGATTTTCATCCCAATATGTTTATCAAGTCGGATGGATTCTAGTTATTTTACCCGGCGTCACCAACGATAAATGACCCGACATCATCAATGATTATGACCCGCCAAGAGTATTGGAAGCCGACTCAATGGCATATGGGTGTTCTATTCTCAATATTTTTCAAAGGACATTAACAAGCTAGACGATTTTCAAGATGACTCATTCATATGAATAAGAGACCCGGATTTCTGAGGAGCCACTTAATAAGCCGGCCAAAGGAGCAAGCTAGCCACTTAACATATTTACTATTCTCATTTCAGGAGCTTAGCATGAAAAAATTCAAGCTAACCTGGGGGCTAATGTCGGGGATATACCCCGCGGTATGACCCGCCTAGCGACTCACAGGAGACCCTGTAAAGACATGACGTTTTATTGGTGATCCAGCTGGCGGGCCGCAGGACGACCAGGCCCAAGACCCGGAGTGTGAGCCGGTGCCAGGCGGCTCACAAGAAAAGGCCTACAGGAGAAAGGATTTCCTTACAAGAGAAACAAGACCCGGAATAGGATTCTAAAAAGACTAGTCCTACTCCTACTCCTAGTAGGACTCTATTTGTAAACCTACCCTCTCCACTTATATAAGGAGGGGTAGAGTACCCCTAGAGGGACAAGTTGACAAGTCCACAAGTTTAGACGGACAGATTAGGGGCTCTCGTAATTAGAGGTAGCAATTAGCACCCTTGTAACTGAGAGATCTTCCTCATCATCAATATAGACACAAAGCAGGACGTAGGCTTTTACCTCCATCGGAGGAGCCGAACCTGGGTAAACTCCACGTCTCTCGATTCTGACTAACCCCTTCAAGCCGCCACGTAGTTGTGCTTCGCCTCGAACCTAAGGTCCGTTCACCCGGACATCTGCCGTGACAAATCCACGACACTCGTGGTACATCAAGATCGTGCCATCTCAGGAACACAAGAGAGAGAGAGAGATAAAACACATAGCTACTCGTACATACCCTCAACCCCAAGGGTGAACTACTCCCTCCTCATCATGGATACTGTCGGGATGATGAAGATGGCCTCCAGTGATGATTTCCCCCTCCGGCAGTGTACCGGAAAAGGGCATACTATGAGATCACTTTGGAACAGAGGCTTGCGGCGATGGAGCGAAAGTTCTAGGTTTAATTCTGGGGTTTTTGGGATTTATATGAATTTTTGACATTGGAATCATGTGAAAGGAGTCACGAGGGGCCCACAAGGTATCCTGGCACTCTAGCCCCCCTCGACGCGCCAATTTTCCTCGTCACCTCCTTGTGAGTCTTCTGATCCTCCCACAAAGCTTAGGATGTCTCTTTTGTTCCGTAAAAAATCACCAAAAAGTTTCGGGCAATTCCGAGAACTTTTATTTTCTGCACAAAAAGAACACCACGGTAATTTTGCTGAAAATAAGGGCAGTCCAGGTTAGTTCCATTTAAATCATATAAAAGTGTAATAAAACTATACAAAATTGTTGTAAACATGGCACGAATACTTCATTAATTATCGATATGTTGGAGACGTATCAACATCTCCAAGCTTAATTTCTACTCGTTCTCGAGTAGGTAAATGATAAAAGAAATAATTTATGAAGTGTGAATGCTAGCATAGTGCATATGTTAGATGAATTATAATTTCAGTCACTTTTCCTAGCATCATAAACATAAACTCTTTCTCATAGAACTCATCATGATAAAGTAGCAATCAGTTCACATGCTATGGTTCAAACAATGCATTTTGTTGAATCTTAACAACCAATGTTCTTAGTCACCAAGCAATCACAATTCATATTGTTTTCTATGAAGTCTAAGTAAGAGATCCACATACCCAGTTATCATATAGTCTTCTATGATTGCTGGTACTCAAAGCATGTTTTCAGAACAAACAACATTCATTGAACACAAAGAAACATAGGGGCTTAATGTTTTGCCTCCCAACACACTTATCATAAAGATAATTGTCAACAATAATAACTCATGACCAAATATATTTGACTGGATATATGTCTTTGGATCTTTCCCTGCCACATGATGCTTGCTAACTAGATATTGAGGTTGGAATAAAAAGTTGACTCAACATGAAAAGTAAATATAATACCTCTTCGCAAAGGGAGGTAGGGATTTGCAGAGGTGCCAAGGCTCAAAGTTTAAAACAGAGATGAATATATTTTGGGTGGTGTGCCTTTCCTGTCAACGTCATGAAAAAGGATTTAAATATCTTTCATGCTAAACACAATAATGGCGGTTCCCAAATGGAATTGAAATTGTATTCCCACTCCACCATTCAAATACATTCCATGGTTATCGTTATCCACGGGTGCCCTCCAAACAATCAACTTTCTAGGGGGAGTTCCTTTTTTTGTATTATGCAAGACTGGGCATCCTTTTTACCAGCCTCTCTCATGCAATGATGATACGTCCATTTTGCATCATGCTTTTATATTGATATTTATTGCATTATGGGCTATTATTACACATTATGGTACAATAATTATGCCTTTTCTCTCTTATTTTACAAGGTTTACATGAAGGGGGAGAATGCCGACAGCTGGAATTCTGGCTGGAAAAGGAGCAAATATGATATTCTTCTCAAGTCCAAAAGTCCTGAAAATCTACGGAGAATTGTTTTGGAATATATAAAAAATATTGGGCGAAAAAAATACCAGAGGGGACCCACCAGGAGGCCACAAGCCTGAGGGCGCGCCCTACCCCTTGGGCGCGCCCCTGGGCTTGTGGCCCACCTGGCAGCCCTCAAATGCCCATCTTCTCCTATATGGAGGCTTTTGACCTGGAAAAAATCATAACCCAGCTTTCTAGGCGAAGCACCACCGTCTCGAGGCGAAACTTGGCTAGAACAACCCTAGGGCTCCAGCGGAGCTGTTCTGCCAGGGAAACTTCCCTCCGGGAGGGGAAAATTGAAGCCATCGTCATCACCAACGATCCTCTCATCGAGAGGGGGTCAATCTCCATCAACATCTTCATCAACACTATCTCCTCTCCAAACCCTAGTTCATCTCTTGTATCTGATTTTGTCTCAAAACCTTAGATTGGTACCTATGGGTTGCTAGTAGTGTTGATTACTCCTTGTAGTTGATTCTAGTTGGTTTACTTGGTGGAAGATCATATGTTCAGATCCTTGATCATTATTAATAATCCTCCTATTATGAACATGAATATGCTTTGTGAGTAGTTACGTTGAGGACATGGGATAAGTCTTGTTATAAGTAATCATGTGAGTTTGGTATTCGTTTGATATTTTGATGAGATGTATGTTGTGTTTCCTCTAGTGGTGTCATGTGAACGTCGACTACATGACACTTCACCATTGTTTGGGCCTAGAGGAAGGCATTGGGAAGTAATAAGTAGATGATGGGTTGCTAGAGTGACAGAAGCTTAAACCCTAGTTTATGTGTTGCTTCGTAAGGGGCTGATTTGGATCCACATATTTCATGCTATGGTTAGATTTATCTTAATTCTTCTTTCGTAGTTGTCGATGCTTGTGAGAGGGGTTAATCATAAGTGGGAGGTTTGTCCAAGTAAGGGAAGCACCCAAGCACTGGTCCACCCACATATCAAATTATCAAAGTAACGAACGCGAATCATATGAGCATGATGAAAAATAGCTTGACAGAAATTCCCATGTGTCCTCGGGAGCGCTTTGCTTTAAATAAGAGTTTGTCCAGGCTTGTCCTTTGCTATAAAAAGGATTGGGCCACCTTGCTGCACCTTTTTTACACTTGTTACTTGCTACCCTCTACGAATTATCTTATCACAAAACTATTTGTTACCGATAATTTCAGTGCTTGCAGAGAATACCTTACTGAGAACCGCTTGTCATTTCCTTCTGCTCCTCGTTGGGTTTGACACTCTTACTTATCGAAAGGACTACGATAGACCCCCTATACTATTGGGTCATCAAGACTCTTTTCTGGCGCCGTTGCCGGGGAGTGAAGCGCCTTTGGTATGTGGAATCTGGTAAGGAAAATTATATATAGTGTGCTGAAATTTACTGTCACTTGTTACTATGGAAAGTAACCCTTTGAGGGGCTTGTTCAGGGTATCTTCACCTCAACTAGAAACACAAAGAGTTGTCCCTCAACCTACTGAACCTACTGAAAATATTTATTATGAAATTCCTTCGGGTATGATAGAGAAACTCCTGGCTAATCCTTATGCACGAGATGGAGCACTACATACTGATTTGCATCTAATCTATATGGATGAAGTTTGTGGATTATTTAAGCTTGCAGATCTGCCCGAGGATCATGTCAATAAGAAGGTCTTTCCTTTATCTTTGAAGGATAAGGCATTGACATGGTACATGCTATGTGATGATATTGGATCATGGAGCTACAACCGATTGAAAATGGAATTTCATCAGAAGTTCTATCCTATGCATCTAGTTCATCGTGATCGGAATTATATTTATAATTTTTGTCCTTGTGAAGGAGAAAGAATCGCTCAAGCTTGGGGGAGGCTTAAGTCAATGTTATATTCATGCCCCAATCATGAGCTCTCGAGAAAAATTATTATTCAGAATTTTTATGCTCGGCTTTCTCGTAATGATCAAGCCATGCTCGATACTTCTTGTGGTGGTTCCTATATGAAGAAGGATATTGACTTCAAATGGGATTTATTGGAAAGAATTAAATGCAACTATGAAGATTGGGAACTCGACAAAGATAAGGAGTCAGGTATGAACCTCAAGTTTGATTGTGTTAAATCCTTCGTAGACACCGATGCTTTTCATGAATTTAGCACTAATTATGGGCTTGACTCTGAGATAGTAGCTTCTTTCTGTGAATATTTTGCTGCTCTTGTTGATATCCCTAAGGAGAAGTGGTTTAAATATCATCCTCCCATTGAAGTGAAAGTATTTGAACCTATTTAAGTTGGAAAGGAAACTATTACTTATAATGTTGATCTTGTTATTCCTGTTGCTTATATCGAGAAACCACCTTTCCCCGTTAGAATAAAGGAACATGCTAAAGCTTCAACTGTGGTTCGTAAGAGTTGTGGTAGAACACCTACACCCTCTGAACAAATTTAAGTTGAACCTAGTATTTCTATGGTTAAAGATCTCTTGGTTGATAATATTGATGGGCATGTCGTTCATTTCTGTGATGAAGCTGCTAGAATTGCTAGGCCAGGTACTAAGAGTAAACGTAGACCAGTTGTAGGCGTGCCTATTGTTTCTGTTAAAATAGGAGATCATTGTTATCATGGCTTGTGTGATATGGGTGCTAGCGTGAGTGCAATTCCCTTTTCCTTATACAAAGAAATTATGCATGATATTGCACCAGTTGAACTAGAGGAAATAGATGTTACTATTAAGCTTGACAATAGAGATACTATTGCACCAATGGGGATTGTTAGAGATGTTGAAGTCTTGTGTGGGAAAATAAAGTATCCTACTGATTTTCTTGTTCTTGGTTCCCCACAAGATGATTTTTGTCCCATTATATTTGGTAGACCCTTCTTGAATACTGTTAATGCTAGGATTGATTGTGAGAAATAAATGGTTACTATGAGTTTTGGGGATGTATCTCATGAGTTCAATTTCTCTAAATTTTGTAGAAAACCCCATGGCAAAGAATTTCCTAGTAGAGATGAAATTATTGGTCTTGCTTCTATTGATGTGCCTCCTACTGATCCTTTAGAACAGTATTTGATAGACCATGAAAATGATATGCATATGAATGAGAGGAATGAAATAAATAAAATTTTCTTTGATCAACAGCCTATTTTGAAACACAATCTACCGGTTGAAATACTTGGGGATCCTCCTCCACCCAAGGGTGATCCCGTGTTTGAGCTTAAACAATTACCCGATACTTTAAAGTATGCTTATGTTGATGAAAAGGAGATATATGTATTGGAAATATGCCATAGAGGCAATAATAAATTAGTTATTATCATATTTCCTTGTTCATGATAATCATTTATTATCCATGCTAGAATTGTATTGATCGGAAACTCAAATACATGTGTGGATACATAGACAATACCATGTCCCTAGTATGCCTCTAATAGACTAGCTCGTTGATCAAAGATGGTTAAGGTTTCCTAGCCATGGACATGAGATGTCATTTTATAACGGGATCACATCATTAGGACAATGATGTGATGGACAAGACCCAAACTATAAACGTAACATATGATCATGTCAATTTGTTGCTACAGTTTTCTGCATGTCAAGTATCTGTTCCTTTGACCATGAGATCATGCAACTCACTAACACCGGAGGAGTGCCTTGTGTGTATCAAATGTCGCAACGTAACTAGGTGACTATAAAGGTGCTCTACAGGTATCTCCGAGGGTGCCTATTGGGTTGGCATGGATCAAGACTGGGATTTGTTACTCCGTGTGACAGAGAGGTATCTCAGGGCCCACTCGGTAATACAAGATCACAACAAGCCTTGCAAGCAATGTGACTAAAGTGTTAGCCACGAGATCTTGTATTACGGAACGAGTAAAGAGACTTGCCGGTAATGATATTGAACTAGGTATGGAGATACCGACGATCAAATCTCGGGAAAGTAACATAACGAAGAACAAAGGGAACATCATACGAGATTAATTGAAACCTTGACATAAAGGTTCGACCGATAAAAATCTTCATAGAATATGTAGGGATCAATATGGGCATCCAGGTTCCTCTATTGGTTATTGACCGTAGAGGTGTCTCGGTCATGTCTACATAGTTCTCGAACCCGTAGGGTCTGCACACTTAAGGTTCAGTGACATTTTGATAGTATAGAGTTATGTATGGTGGTAACCGAAGGTTGTTCGGAGTCCTGGATGAGATCCCGGACGTCACGAGGAGATCCGGAATGGTCCGGAGGTAAATATTGATATATGGGATAATAGTGTTTGGTCTCTAGAAGGGTTTCGGAATTCACCGAATAGTTTCGGATGTTTCCCGAAATGTTCGGGGTACAAGACCACTTTATTTGTGCCAAGGGGTAAAGCCCATGAGGCTTTAGGAAGGTGCAAAAGGTGTTTTGCGGAGGCCAGGGGCCAGACGCCGAGGACCTTGGCATCTAGTCCTGGAGTCCGAGGAGGACTCTTGCCTTACGGGCAAACCGACCTTGAGGAGGATTTTTCTCCAAGTTTCGATCCCAGGGCTCAGCATATAAATAAAGGGGCGGGGCTAGAACTTGGAACACATCAAGAAACCCTAAGCCACGTGCTGCCTCTCCTCTAATTCGTAGTTTCTCCTCTAGATTGGTTTCAGCGGTGCATAGGCGAAGCCCTGCTGGAATTGCTCCACCACCATCGCCGCAATGCCGTCGCGCTGCCGGAGAACTCGTCTACCTCTCTGCTCCCTCTTGCTGGATCAATAAGGTGGAGATCGTCATCAAGCTGTACGCGTGCTGAATGCGGAGGTGCCGTCTGTTTGGTGCTAGATCGAAAGGACCGTGATCAAGATTGCAAGACGGTTCGTGATTGGATCGCGGGACAGATCGTGATGAGATCATGGGATGGATCGTGATGAGATCGCGGGATGGATCGTGATTGGATCGCGGGATTGATCATGATAGTATTGCGGGACGCTCGGTGATTTGGATCGCAAAGACGTTCGACTACATCAACCGTGTTTCTTAACGCTTCCCGCTTAGCGATCTACAAGGGTATGTATATCCACTCTCCCTCTCGTAGATGCTCATCACCATGGATAGATCTTGCGTGTGCGTAGGAAATTTTTTGTTTCCCATGCAACGTTCCCCAACAATATCCTGGTATTATTAGTGCTAACCTTTCGGATCATGAAGAAAAGAGATTATTGAAAACTCTGAGGAAGCACCTTGCTTCTATTGGATATACTCTTGATGATCTTAAGGGAATTAGTCTGACTTTATGTCAGCATAAAATTAATATGGAGCCTGATGCCAAACCAGTTGTTGATCACCAACGACGGTTGAATCCTAATATGAAAGAGGTGGTAAGAAAAGAAATACTAAAGCTTCTGGAGGCAGGTATAATTTATCCTGTTGCTGATAGTAGATGGGTTAGTCCCGTTCATTGTGTCCCTAAGAAAGGAGACATCACCGTTGTTCCTAATGATAAAAATGAATTGATCCCGCAAAGAATTGTTAAAGGTTATAGAACAATAATTGATTTCAGGAAATTAAATAAAGCTACTAAGAAAGAGCATTACCCTCTACCTTTTATTGATCAAATTCTAGAAAGATTATCCAAACATACTCATTTTTGCTTTCTAGATGGTTACTCTGGTTTCTCTCAAATACCTGTGTCAAAAGAGGATCAAGAAAAAAACACTTTTACTTGCCCTTTCGGTAACTTTTCTTATAGACGTATGCCTTTTGGTTTATGCAATGCACCTGCTACCTTTCAAAGATGTATGATGGCTATATTCTCTAACTTTTGTGAAAAGATTCTTGAGGTTTTCAAGGATGATTTTTTCGTTTATGGAACTTCCTATGATGATTGCTTGAGCAACCTTGATCGAGTTTTACAGAGATGCGAAGGAACTAATCTTGTCTTCAATTGGGAGAAGTGCCACTTTATGGTTAATGAAGGCATTGTATTGGGGCACAAAATCTCAAAAAGAGGTATTAAAGTTGATAAAGCTAAAGTTGATGCTATTGAAAAATGACGTGTCCTACGGATATCAGAGGTGTAAGAAGTTTCCTTGGTCATGCTAGTTTCTATAGGAGGTTTATTAAAGATTTCCCTAAGATTTCTAGGCCTCTCACTAATCTTTTACAAAAAGATGTTCCATTTGTTTTTGATGATGATTGTGTAGAAGCATTTGAAATCCTAAAGAATGCTTTGATTTCCGCACCTATTGTTCAACCACCTGATTGGAACCTACCCTTTGAAATTATGTGTGATGCTAGTGATTATGTGTTGTTTTGTATGGTTCAATAATACAGCTTATCCGAGTGAGTTTTATGGACCCACCGGGCCAGAAGCTTCTCAAGCTCAAGCATTTACTTTTCTAGTTAGAGACCAGCGTCTTGGAGCTAATGTGGGATCCGCTCAAGGACCCACAGGAGAATATCACTACTGTATAAACAAAAAGTTTGAGAGTAAGCATTACATAATCTCCAAGATTTTTTTTTAAGGAATAGATTACCAGTTTTTCCTTACCACACGGATCCACTAGGATGGTTTTTTTTGATACCTAAAAATGCAAAATTTATTTTATTGGCTATCGTCTTTTCAATATAAATTATTGCAAAGGACAAAGAGTTGATAAGAAATTAAATGTTATCCATTATGCTAGTAAAACTCTAGACAGTGCTCAAAGAAACTATGCTACTACTGAAAAGGAATTTTTAGCAGTCGTGTTTGCTTGTGATAAGTTTAGACCTTATATTGTTGATTCCAAAGTAACTGTTCACACCGATCATGCTACTATTAAGTACCTTATGAAAAAGAAAGATGCTAAACCTAGACTTATTAGATGGGTTCTTCTGCTATAAGAATTTGATCTGCATATTATTGATAGAAAGGGTGCTGATAACCCCGTAGAAGATAACTTGTCTTGGTTAGAAAATCTTCTCCCACTACCTATTGATGATAGCTTTCCCGATGAACAATTAGCTATCATAAAGGCTTCACGTAATGCTCCATGGTATGCTGACTATGCTAATTACATTGTTGCTAAATTTATACAGCCTAGTTTCACATACCAACAAAAGAAAAAGTTCTTCTATGATTTAAGACACTACTTTTGGGATGATCCACAACTTTATAAAGAAGGAGTAGATGGTATTATTAGACATTGTGTACCTGAGCATGAACAGGAACAGATCCTACGCAAATGTCACTCCGAGGCCTACGGAGGACACCACGTCGGAGATAGAACTGCACACAAGGTACTACAATCTGGTTTTTATTGGACAACTCTCTTTAGGGATGCTCATAAGTTTGTCTTGTCTTGTGATGAATGTCAAAGAATTGGTACTATTAGTAGACGTCAGGAAATGCCTATGAATTACTCTCTTGTTACTGAACCATTTGATGTTTGGGGTTTTGATTATATGGGACCTTTTCCACAATCTAACGGGTATACTCATATTCTAGTTACTGTTGATTATGTTACTAAGTGGGTAGAAGCTATTCCAACTAGTAGGGCTGATCATAACACTTCTATTAAAATGCTTAAAGAAGTTATTTTCAGCATACCTCTCAACATAGGCACAAGCCTGAGATCACAATCTCAGCTCCTAGAACATCTCATATGTTCCGTGACGTTCAAAATGTTTTGGAGCCTCAATTCTAAGCCGTAATGCATGACGCATTGAACTATCACGTAGTCACCAAAAAGTGCCTGTCATATGTTCACAACATCTACAGACAACGCTTGAGGGAGTGATGCAGTTAGCGGTACATAAAAAACATAAGCTTTCTGTGCAACAATGAGGACAATCCTCAGATCACGGACCCAGTCCGCATTATTGCTACCATCAACTTTCAACTTACTTTTCTCTAGGATTGTATCAATAAAACTGGGGAGCTACAGCGTGAGCTATCTACGACATAATTTGCAAGGACATTTTTAGACTAAGTTCATGATAATTAAGTTCATTTAATCAAATTATTAATGAACTCCCACTTAGATAGACATCTCTCTAGCCTTCCAAGTGATACATGATCCATGTCAACTAGCCCGTGTCCGATCATCACGTGAGACGGACTAGTCATCCATGGTGAACATCTCTATGTTGATCGTATCTTCTATACGACTCATGTTCGACCTTTCGGTCCTCCGTGTTCCGAGGCCATGTCTGTACATGCTAGGCTCGTCAAGTCAACCTAAGTGTTTCGCATGTGTAAATCTGGCTTACACCCGTTGTATGCGAACGTTAGAACCTATCACACCCGATCATCACGTGGTGCTTCGGAACGACGATCCTTAGCAACGATGCACAGTTAGGGTGAACACCTTTCTTGAAATTTTATTGAGAGATCATCTTATTTACTACCGTCGTTCTATGCAAATAAGATGTAAACATGATAAACATCACATGCAATCAATATAGTGACATGATATGGCCAATATCATCTTGCTCCTTTGATCTCCATCTTCGGGGCACCATGATCATCACTGTCACTGGCACGACACCATGATATCCATCAGCATGATCTCCATCATTGTGTCTTCATGAAGTTGTCTCGCCAAATATTACTTCTACTACTACAGCTAACGTTTAGCAATAAAGTAAAGTAATTACATGGCGTTTATGATTGACACGCAGGTCATACAATAGTATAAGACAACTCCTATGGCTCCTGCCGGTTGTCATAGTCATCGACATGCAAGTCGTGAACCCTATTACAAGAACATGATCAATCTCATACATCACAATGCATCACATCACATCCTTTTGGCCATATCACATCACACGGCATATGCTGCAAAAACAAGTTAGACGTCCTCTAATTTGTAGTTGCAAGTTTTTACGTGGTTGCTATAGGTTTCTAGCAAGAACGTTTCTTACCTACGTCAAAACCACAACGTGATATGCCAATTGCTATTTACCCTTCATAAGGACCCTTTTCATCGAATCCAATCCGACTAAGGTGGGAGAGACAGACACCCGCTAGCCACCTTATGCAACTAGTGCATGTCAGGCGGTGGAACCGGTCTCACGTAAGCGTACGTGTAAGGTTGGTCCGGGCCGCTTCATCCCACAATACCGTCGAATCAAGATAAGACTAGTAACGGCAAGCATATTAACAAAATCGACGCCCACAACTGCTTTGTGTTCTACTCGTGCATAGATTCTACGCATAGACCTAGCTCATGATGCCACTGTTGGGGAACGTAGTAGTAAATCAAAAAATTTCCTACGCGTTCACCAAGATCCATCTATGGAGAAACCAGCAACGAGCAAGGGGAGAGTGGATCTTCATACCTTTGAAGATCGCTAAGCGGAAGCGTTACAAGAACGCGGTTGATGGAGTCGTACTCGCAGCGATTCAGATCGCGGTAGATCCGATCAAGTGCCGAACGGACGGCACCTCCGCGTTCAACACACGTGCAGCCCGGTGACGTCTCCAACACCTTGATCCAGCAAGGAGGAAGGAGAGGTTGGGGAAGGGCTCCAACAGCAGCACGACGGCGTGGTGGTGGTGGAGTAGCAAGGTATTCCGACAGGGCTTCGCCTAAGCGCTGCGGAGGAGGAAGAAGAGAGGTAGGGCTTTGCCGTGAGAGAGAGAGATCAAATCCTCTCCCAAAACATCCAAAACCTCAAGTATATATAGGAGGAGGGACGTGGAAGGGCTGGCTTGGCCCCTCCTCCAAGGAGGAGAGGGTCGGCCGAATTAAAGGGAGAGTCCACCTCCCACAAGGGAGGTGGATCTCCTCCTTTTAAATCCCTTTTGCCTTATCTCCTTATCTCCAGCCACATGGGCCCACATAGATGGTCTTGGCCGACCCAATATGGGCTGGCACACCTCCTCTAAGGGCCCATGAGGTCCTTTGGTCGTCACACCCCTCTCGGGGGTCCTCCGGCACCCTCCCGGCACTCCCGGTACACTACCGATGAGCCCGAAAACTTTCCGGTGACCAAAACTGGACTTCCTATATATCAATTTTTACCTCCGGACCATTCCGGAGCTCCTCGTGACGTCCGGGATCTCATCCGGGACTCCGAACAACCTTCGGTAATCACGTATACCATTTCCCTATAACCCTAGCGTCATCGAACCTTAAGTGTGTAGACCCTACGGGTTCGGGAGACACGTAGACATGACCGAGACACTTCTCCGGCCAATAACCAACAGTGGGATATGGATACCCATGTTGGCTCCCACGTACTCCACGATGATCTCATCGGATGAACCACGATGTCGGGGATTCAATCAATCCCGTATTCAATTCCCTTTGTCTATCGGTATGATACTTGCCCGAGATTCGATCGTCGGTATCCCCATACCTTGTTCAATCTCGTTACTGGCAAGTCTCTTTACTCGTTCCGTAATACATCATCCCGTGGCTAACTCCTTAGTCACATTGAGCTCATTATGATGATGTCTTACCGAGTGGGCCCAGAGATACCTCTCCGTCACACGGAGTGACAAATCCCAGTCTCGATTCATGCCAACCCAACAGATACTTTTGGAGATACCCGTAGTGCACCTTTATAGCCACCCAGTTACGTTGTGACGTTTGGCACACCCAAAGCATTCCTACGGTATCCGGGAGTTGCACAATCTCATGGTCTAAGGAAACGATACTTGACATTGAAAAGCTTTAGCAAACGAACTATACGATCTTGTGCTATGCTTAGGATTGGGTCTTGTCCATCACATCATTCTCCTAATGATGTGATCCCGTTATCAACGACATCCAATGTCCATGGCCATGAAACCGTGACCATCTATTGATCAACGAGCTAGTCAACTAGAGGCTCACTAGGGACATGTTGTGGTCTATGTATTCACACATGTATTATGGTTTCCGGTTAACACAATTATAGCATGAACAATAGACAATTATCATGAACAAGGAAATACAATAATAACCATTTTATTATTGCCTCTAGGGCATATTTCCAACAGTCTCCCACTTGCACTAGAGTCAATAATCTAGTTCACATCACCATGTGATTAACACTTACATCACCATATGATCATATCATCATGTGATTAACACCCAATAAGTTCTGGGGTTCGTTCATGTTCTGCTCGTGAAAGAGGTTTTAGTCAACGGGTCTGCGACATTCAGATCCGTGTGTACCTTGCAAACTTTCCATGTCATATTTGTAGATACTGCTCCCACGCTCCACTTGGAGCTATTCCAAATGGCTGCTCCACTATACGTAGCCAGATTTCTACTAAGAGTCATCCGGATTGGAGTTAAAGCTTGCATCATCGTAACCCTTTACGATGAACTCTTTATCACCTCCATAATCGAGAAATATTTCCTTAGTTCTCAAGTTACTAAGGATAACTTTGACCATTGTCCAGTGATCCACTCTTGGATTACTCTTGTACCCCTTGACAGACTCATGGCAAGGCACACACAGGTGCGGTACACAGCATGGCATACTATATAGAGCCTATGGCTAAAGCATAGGAGATGACACTCATCTTTTCTTTATCTTCTGCCTTGGTCGGGTATTGAGTCTTACTCAATTTCACACCTTACAATACAGTCAAGAACTCCTTCTTTGACCCATCTATTTTGAACTCCTTCAAAAACTTGTCAAGGTATGTCTTCGTCGAAAAATCTTATCAAGCAAATAGATCTATCCCTATAGATCTAGATGCTCAATAAAATAGTAGCTTTATCTGGGTCTTCCTTTGAAAAAACTCTTTTCAAACAACCCTTCATGCTCTTCCAGAAATTCTACATCATTTCCGATCAATAATATGTCAACTACATATTCTTATAAGAAATTCTATAGTGATCCCACTCACTTTCTTGCAAATACAAGTTTCTCATAAACTTTGTATAAACTTAAACACTTTGATCACCTCATCAAAGCATATATTCCAACTCCGAGATTCTTGCTCCAGTCCATAGAAGGATCGCTGGAGTTTGCATATTATTAGCATCCTTAGGATTGACAAAACCTTCTGGTTGTATCACATACAACTCTTCCTCACAGAAACCATTACGGAAACCTTGTTTTGTCATCCATCTGCCAGATTTCATAATCGAAAAATGCAGCAACTGCTAACAAAATTTTAATAGACTTTTAGCATCGCTACAGATGAGACAATCTCATCGCAGTCAACTCCTTGAACTTGGCGGAAACTTCTTTGCGACAAGTCGAGCTTTATAAACGGTGACATTTCACCATTAGCGTCTATGTTTATTTCAAAGGTCCATTTGTACTCAATGACCCGCCATTCAACAGGCAAGTCTACCAAAGTCCATACTTGGTTTTCATACATGGATCCTTTCTCGGATTTCATGGCTCCTAGCCATTTGTTGGAATCCGGGCCCACCATCGCTTCTCCATAGTTCGTAGGTTCATCGTTGTCCAACAACATGATTTCCAAGACAGGGTTGTCGTACTACTCAGGAGCAGTACGCGTCCTTGTCGACCTACGAGGTTCGATAGTGACTTGATCCGAAGCTTCATGATCATCATCATTAACTTCCTTTTCAACTGAGTAGGCTCTACAGAAACATCTTTCTGTGTTGCGCTATTCTCTGGTTGAAACAAAGGTTCAACAACCTCATCAAGTTCTATCTTCCTCCCACTCAATTCTTTCGAGAGAAACTCTTTCTCAAGAAAGGACCCGTTCTTAGCAACAAACACCTTTTGCGCTTGGATCTGAGATAGAAGGTATACCCAATGTCTCATTAGGGTATTCTATGAAGATGCATTTGTCTGCTTTGGGTTCGAGCTCGCTAGGTGAAAAACCCATTTTCACATAAGCGTCGCAGCCCCAAACATTAAGAAATGACAGCTTAGGCTTCTGTCAAACCACAATTCTCACGGTGTCATCTCAACAGACTTAGATGGTGCCCTGTTTAAAGTGAATGGATTTGTCTTTAATGCATAACCCCATAACGATAGTGGTAAAACGATAAGAGACATCATAGTACTCACTATATCCAATAGAGCACGACTACGACGTTCGAACACACCATCACACTATGGTGTTCCTGGAGGCGTGAGCTGTGAAACAATTTCCACATTGTCTGAAATTGCATACCAAACTCGTAACTTAGATATTCACCTCCATGATCGTATCATAGACATTTATCTTCTTGTCACGATGATCTTTAACTTCACTCTGAAACTCCTTGAACCTTTCAAACATTTTAGATTCGTGTTTCATTAAGTAAATATCCCCATATTTACTCAAATCATCAGTGAAGGTAAAGAAAAACAACGATATCCACTGTGTGTTTCAACACTCATTGGACCACATACATCATCATGTATTAATTCCAATAAGCCACTTGCCCGCTCCATCATATTGGATGACGGGGTCTCAGTCATCTTGCCCAAGAGGCATGGCTCGCATGTCTCAACCGATTCGAAATCGAGTGAGTCAAAAAAATCCATCATCATGGAGTTTCTTCATGCGATTTATACCAATATGACATTACGTGGCAGTGCCACAAGCATGTGGTACTATCATTATTAACTTTGTATCTTTTGGTACCAATGTTATGAATATGTGTACTACTACGATCATGATTCGATAAACCATTTCGAGTGGGTGCATGACCATTGAAGGCATTATCCATGTAAACAGAATAACCATTATTCTCTAACTTATATGAATAACCGTATCGCACTAATCATGATCTAATCACGTTCATGCTCAACGCAAACACCAAATAACATTTATTTAGGTTTATCACAAATCCTGAAGGTAGAGAGAGCGTGCGATGGTGATCACATCAATCTTGGAAATACTTCCAACACACATCGTCACCTTTCACCTAGCTAGTCTCCATTTACTCCGTAGCTTTTATTTCGAGTTGCTAACACTTAGCAACCGAACCGGTATCCAATACCCAGGTGCTACTAGGAGTACCAGCAAGGTACACATCACTAACACGTATATCAAATATACTTCCATTGACATTACCAGCCTTCTTATCTACCAAGCATCTAGGGGTTTTCCGCTTCAGCGAACATTCTCCTCATAACAGAAGCACTTAGTCTCGGGTTCGGGCTCAACCTTGGGTTTCTTCACTAGAGCAACAACTGGCTTGTCATTCCTGAAGTTTTCCGTTCTTGCCCTTGCCCCTTTTGAAACTAGTGGTTTCACTTAACCATCAACACTTGATGCTCCTTCTTGATTTCTACCTTCGTGGTGTCAAACATCACGAACAACTCAGGGATCATCTTATCCATCCCTGGCATGTTATAGTTCATCACGAAGCTCTAGTAGCTTGGTGGCAGTGACTTGGAGAACTGCATTAATCACTATCTCATCTGGAAGATTAACTCCCACTTGATTCAAGTGATTGTAGCACCCAGACAATCTGAGCACACGCTCAGCGATTGAGCTATTCTCCTTTATCTTGCAGACAAAGAATCTTGTTGGAGGTCTCATACCTCTCAACATAGGCACAAGCCTGAGATCACAATCTCAGCTCCTAGAACATCTCATATGTTCCGTGATGTTCAAAATGTTTTGGAGCCTCAATTCTAAGCCGTAATGCATGACGCATTGAACTATCACGTAGTCACCAAAAAGTGCCTGTCATATGTTCACAACATCTACAGACAACGCTTGAGGGAGTGATGCAGTTAGCGGTACATAAAAAACATAAGCTTTCTGTGCAACAATGAGGACAATCCTCAGATCACGGACCCAGTCCGCATTATTGCTACCATCAACTTTCAACTTACTTTTCTCTAGGATTGTATCAATAAAACTGGGGAGCTACAGCGTGAGCTATCTACGACATAATTTGCAAGGACATTTTTAGACTAAGTTCATGATAATTAAGTTCATTTAATCAAATTATTAATGAACTCCCACTTAGATAGACATCTCTCTAGCCTTCCAAGTGATACATGATCCATGTCAACTAGCCCGTGTCCGATCATCACGTGAGACGGACTAGTCATCCATGGTGAACATCTCTATGTTGATCGTATCTTCTATACGACTCATGTTCGACCTTTCGGTCCTCCGTGTTCCGAGGCCATGTCTGTACATGCTAGGCTCGTCAAGTCAACCTAAGTGTTTCGCATGTGTAAATCTGGCTTACACCCGTTGTATGCGAACGTTAGAACCTATCACACCCGATCATCACGTGGTGCTTCGGAACGACGATCCTTAGCAACGGTGCACAGTTAGGGTGAACACCTTTCTTGAAATTTTATTGAGAGATCATCTTATTTACTACCGTCGTTCTATGCAAATAAGATGTAAACATGATAAACATCACATGCAATCAATATAGTGACATGATATGGCCAATATCATCTTGCTCCTTTGATCTCCATCTTCGGGGCACCATGATCATCACTGTCACCGGCACGACACCATGATCTCCATCAGCATGATCTCCATCATTGTGTCTTCATGAAGTTGTCTCGCCAAATATTACTTCTACTACTACAGCTAACGTTTAGCAATAAAGTAAAGTAATTACATGGCGTTTATGATTGACACGCAGGTCATACAATAGTATAAGACAACTCCTATGGCTCCTGCCGGTTGTCATAGTCATCGACATGCAAGTCGTGAACCCTATTACAAGAACATGATCAATCTCATACATCACAATGCATCACATCACATCCTTTTGGCCATATCACATCACACGGCATATGCTGCAAAAACAAGTTAGACGTCCTCTAATTTGTAGTTGCAAGTTTTTACGTGGTTGCTATAGGTTTCTAGCAAGAACGTTTCTTACCTACGTCAAAACCACAACGTGATATGCCAATTGCTATTTACCCTTCATAAGGACCCTTTTCATCGAATCCAATCCGACTAAGGTGGGAGAGACAGACACCCGCTAGCCACCTTATGCAACTAGTGCATGTCAGGCGGTGGAACCGGTCTCACGTAAGCGTACGTGTAAGGTTGGTCCGGGCCGCTTCATCCCACAATACCGTCGAATCAAGATAAGACTAGTAACGGCAAGCATATTAACAAAATCGACGCCCACAACTGCTTTGTGTTCTACTCGTGCATAGATTCTACGCATAGACCTAGCTCATGATGCCACTGTTGGGGAACGTAGTAGTAAATCAAAAATTTTCCTACGCGTTCACCAAGATCCATCTATGGAGAAACCAGCAACGAGCAAGGGGAGAGTGGATCTTCATACCTTTGAAGATCGCTAAGCGGAAGCGTTACAAGAACGCGGTTGATGGAGTCGTACTCGCAGCGATTCAGATCGCGGTAGATCCGATCAAGTGCCGAACGGACGGCACCTCCGCGTTCAACACACGTGCAGCCCGGTGACGTCTCCAACACCTTGATCCAGCAAGGAGGAAGGAGAGGTTGGGGAAGGGCTCCAACAGCAGCACGACGGCGTGGTGGTGGTGGAGTAGCAAGGTATTCCGACAGGGCTTCGCCTAAGCGCTGCGGAGGAGGAAGAAGAGAGGTAGGGCTTTGCCGTGAGAGAGAGAGATCAAATCCTCTCCCAAAACATCCAAAACCTCAAGTATATATAGGAGGAGGGACGTGGAAGGGCTGGCTTGGCCCCTCCTCCAAGGAGGAGAGGGTCGGCCGAATTAAAGGGAGAGTCCACCTCCCACAAGGGAGGTGGATCTCCTCCTTTTAAATCCCTTTTGCCTTATCTCCTTATCTCCAGCCACATGGGCCCACATAGATGGTCTTGGCTGACCCAATATGGGCTGGCACACCTCCTCTAAGGGCCCATGAGGTCCTTTGGTCGTCACACCCCTCTCGGGGGTCCTCCGGCACCCTCCCGGCACTCCCGGTACACTACCGATGAGCCCGAAAACTTTCCGGTGACCAAAACTGGACTTCCTATATATCAATTTTTACCTCCGGACCATTCCGGAGCTCCTCGTGACGTCCGGGATCTCATCCGGGACTCCGAACAACCTTCGGTAATCACGTATACCATTTCCCTATAACCCTAGCGTCATCGAACCTTAAGTGTGTAGACCCTACGGGTTCGGGAGACACGTAGACATGACCGAGACACTTCTCCGGCCAATAACCAACAGCGGGATATGGATACCCATGTTGGCTCCCACGTACTCCACGATGATCTCATCGGATGAACCACGATGTCGGGGATTCAATCAATCCCGTATTCAATTCCCTTTGTCTATCGGTATGATACTTGCCCGAGATTCGATCGTCGGTATCCCCATACCTTGTTCAATCTCGTTACTGGCAAGTCTCTTTACTCGTTCCGTAATACATCATCCCGTGGCTAACTCCTTAGTCACATTGAGCTCATTATGATGATGTCTTACCGAGTGGGCCCAGAGATACCTCTCCGTCACACGGAGTGACAAATCCCAGTCTCGATTCATGCCAACCCAACAGATACTTTTGGAGATACCCGTAGTGCACCTTTATAGCCACCCAGTTACGTTGTGACGTTTGGCACACCCAAAGCATTCCTACGGTATCCGGGAGTTGCACAATCTCATGGTCTAAGGAAACGATACTTGACATTGAAAAGCTTTAGCAAACGAACTATACGATCTTGTGCTATGCTTAGGATTGGGTCTTGTCCATCACATCATTCTCCTAATGATGTGATCCCGTTATCAACGACATCCAATGTCCATGGCCATGAAACCGTGACCATCTATTGATCAACGAGCTAGTCAACTAGAGGCTCACTAGGGACATGTTGTGGTCTATGTATTCACACATGTATTATGGTTTCCGGTTAACACAATTATAGCATGAACAATAGACAATTATCATGAACAAGGAAATACAATAATAACCATTTTATTATTGCCTCTAGGGCATATTTCCAACACGCCCTACCCCCTGGGCATGCCCCTGTGGCTTGTGGCTACCTCGTGTACCATCCGGACTCCGTTTTCTTGTGGTATACTCCTTCGGGTCGGTAAAAATTCATTATATAGTCTCCCGAAGGTTTTGACTCTCGTATCACGACAATACCTCCTATTTTCTGTTTGAGCTATTTCTGTAGTAGATTTAGATCAACATGATGTCCCCAAGTGCTCCGAAGGATAAGTTCTTCGAGAAGGTCATCAACCCCTACCTCGCAAAAGTGCTGCAACACCCTCAGACCACTGAGTTGCGTGAGAGGGTGCTGCACATCCGTGATGTGGAGGGGCCAAAGAAGATTGGAAGCATAGAAACAAGGCTCGAAGCAATGGAACAACAACTCTTCAAGTGCCAAGGGATGGTGGAACGAGGACTCAACGCCAATCACATCATGATCACAGAGTTTACCCAAAAACACAAGCTGGATGCCAAGGACATTGGGGAACATATCTTCAAGCTTTACGAGAAAATTGAGCATCTCCAAGCCCAGATCTATGACCTTCAAAACCAAAACTGTGAGTATGAATACAGATTTAAGAGAATGAGTTTGGCTGCAGATTTGAGGATCCTGGAGACTCGTTCATCTTTTTACGATGGTGAGCCCATGCCTTGGAAGACGAAGGACAAGCCTCCAACCTCACCAGCAACTCCAACGTCACCACCTCCAAAGCAAGACAACTAAACACATGGGTATGGGCACTCCCCTTGGCTAGTGCCAAGCTTGGGGGAGGTGCCCCGGTATCGTATCGCCATCACATCCCTTACTTTTATCGTTTTTCTTAGTTCGATCCTTTTGGTTATATCTTGATCTAGTAGAATGAAGTTTTCGTGTGATCTAGTTTTGAGTTTTTCTTTTTTATGTCCCCCCTATGTAAGCAAGTTCGAGTGTTATATGATAAAGAGTAGTTTTGAGTTGAGGGCTTAGCTTGTTTGCTATGATCTTGATCTTGAGAAAAAGAAATAGAAAGAAGTATAGAATAAAAGCAAAGAGTATATATGATGATCTTATGGGGAGTGATAACTTCACATATAAGAAGTATGTCGATTGAAACTTGTTGTGGGTTGACAAACATAGCTATTGGTCATTGTGCCAATTAAAAGGAAGTAATAAAGAAAGAGAGGTTCACATATAAATATATTATCTTGGACATCTTTTATGATTGTGAGCACTCATTAAAATATTATATGTTAAGAAGTTGATGTTGGACAAGGAAGACAACATAATGAGTTATGTTTGCTTACTTCCGAATAGAAGTTATATGATTATAGATCCTTCAACATGTTTCGCTTGCTTCCACCTCATATCATCCAAAACTTCCGCACCAAGTAGAGATACTACTTGTGCATTCAAACACCCTCAACCCAGTTGTGCCATGAGAGTCCACCATACCCACCTATGGATTGAGTAAGATCCTTCAAGTAAGTTGTCATGGTGCAAGCATTAAAAAAATTGCTCTCTAAATATGTGTGATCTATTAGTGTGAGGAAAATAAGCTTTATACGAACTTGTGATAGGGAAGAAATAAAAGCGACGGACAGCATAATAAAGTTCTCTATCACAAGGGGCAATATAAAGTGGTGTTCTTTTGCATTAAGGGATTGTGCATCCAACTATAAAAGCGCATGACAACCTCTGCTTCCCTCTACGAAGGGCCTATCTGTTACTTTTATTTTCTAGTACTTACCTATATGCAAGACTCGTGGTGATATCCATCACTTCCCTTACTTCGCCTTTATCTCTTGGCAAGCGTCATGTGTTGGGGAATGATCTAGACACATATATCTACTCGGAAGTGGGTGAGCATGAGCTATTATGGTTGACATTACCCTTGAGGTAAATAGTTGGGAGGCAACACTATAAGCCCCTATCTTTCTCTGTGTCTGATTGAAGCTTTGAACCCATAGGTACCTCGTGAGTGTTAGCAATTGTGAAAGACTAAAATATGATTGAGTATGTGGGTTTGCTTTACAAGCTCTTAAATTGACTCTTTCCTACGTTATGATAAATTGGAATTGCTTCAATGACTGAGATCATAGTTTGTTGGTTCCCAATAGATTTCTTGATTCATATTTTACCTTGTGAACGAATTGTTACTTCAGCATAGGAAATTATATGTCAATTTATGTTGTTGTTCTAAATATGATAATGATGCCTCCATGTCCGCATTTTATTTTATCGACACCTCTAACTCTAAATATGTGGGCATATTTATCGATTTCGGCGTTTGCTTGAGGACAAGCGAGGTCTAAGCTTGGGGGAGTTGATACGTACATTTTGCATCATGCTTTTATATTGATATTTATTGCATTACGGGCTGTTATGACACATTATGGTGCAATATTTATGCCTTTTCTCTCTTATTTTACAAGGTTTACATGAAGGGGGAGAATGCCAGCAGCTGGAATTCTGGACTGGAAAAGGAGAAAATATGAGAATCCTATTCCACACAACTCCAAAAGTCCTGAAATCTACGGAGAATTGTTTTGGAATATAAAAAAAATATTGGGCGAAAGAAATACCAGAGGGGACCCACCAGGAGGCCACAAGCCTGGGGGGCGTGCCCTACCCCGCTGAGCGCGCCCCTAGGGCTTGTGGCCCACCTGGCAGCCCTCCGGTGCCCATCTTTTTCTATATGAAGGCTTTTGACCTGGAAAAAATCATAACACAACTTTCGGGGCGAAGCGCCACCGTCTCGAGGCGGAACTTGGGCAGAACCAATCTAGGGCTCCGGCGGAGCTGTTCTGTCGGGGAAACTTCCCTCCGGGAGGGAGAAATCGAAGCCATCGTCATCACCAATGATCGTCTCATCGAGAGGGGGTCAATCTCCATCAACATCTTCACCAGAACCATCTCCTCTCCAAACCTTAGTTCATCTCTTGTATCCAATCTTTGTCTCAAAACCTCAGATTGATACGGGTGGGTTGCTAGTAGTGTTGATTACTCCTTGTAGTTGATGCTAGTTGGTTTACTTGGTGGAAGATCATATGTTCAGATCCTTGATCATTATTAATACTCCTCTGATTATAAACATTAATATGCTTTGTGAGTAGTTACGTTTGTTCCTGAGAACATGGGATAAGTCTAGTTATAAGTAATCATGTGAATTTGGTATTCGTTCGATATTTTGATGAGATGTATGTTGTGTTTCCTCTAGTGGTGTCATATGAACATCGACTACATGACACTTCACCATTGTTTGGGCCTAGAGGAAGGCATTGGGAATTAATAAGTAGATGATGGGTTGCTAGAGTGACAGAATCTTAAACCCTAGTTTATGTGTTGCTTCGTAAGGGGCTGATTTGGATCCACATGTTTCATGCTATGGTTAGATTTTTCTTAATTCTTCTTTCATAGTTGCGGATTCTTACAAGAGGGGTTAATCATAAGTGGGATGTTTGTCCAAGTAAGGGCAGCACCCAAGCACCGGTCCACCCACATATCAAATTATCAAAGTAACGAACGCGAATCATATCAGCATGATGAAAACTAGCTTGACAAAATTCCCATGTGTCCTCGGGAGCGCTTTGCTTTATATAAGAGTTTGTCCAGGCTTGTCCTTTGCTATAAAAAGGATTGGGACACCTTGCTGCACCTTTGTTACACTTGTTACTTTCTACCCGCTACGAATTATCTTATCACAAAACTATCTGTTACCGATGATTTCAGTGCTTGCAGAGAATACCTTACCGAGAACCGCTTGTCATTCCTTCTACTCCTCATTGGGTTCGACACTCTTACTTATCGAAAGGACTACGATAGATCCCCTATGCTTGTGGGTCATCAAATGACAAGTGAATAAACACTCATCATGAGAATAACCCGCTTATCATAGAAGATATTGACCACCCCGATCGCTCCATGAGCGGTACGGGCACACAAAACAGAAATTTATTTGTAGGTTTTAGAGGTGGCACATGCAAATTTATTTGGAATAGCAATGAAATAGCATATATGGGTAGGTATGGTGGACTCTCATGGAAGAAATATGGCTCAAGTATTGTGGATGAACAAGTAGTATCTTGAAAAAGGTTCTAAACAAGCACCACATGTTGGAGGATCCATAACAATATAACTTCTATGCAAATATACCCAAACATAACTCATTACAATATTTTCCTTGTCCAACTTCAACTAATTTGATTAAGGTTGAAAATAATTAATGGGTATACACAATCATAAAAGATGTCCAAGATAATATATTTGTATGTGGAAGTTCTCTTCCTTATACTAATCATGCGTACATTGCTTGTATGACCAATACTATGATTGTCAAAGTTCAATAGATTTTAATTTCTAAACCAAATCTGGAACTAGTACTAAGCATAAATAACATGGATAGTTTCATATTTATGACATTTCATTCATTCACAATTTACTCTTAGGATATAAGTGAAGCACAAGAGGGAAAAACAAACTACTCCAAAAGATATAAGTGAAGATCAATGAGTAGTCAAACAATCAACTAACTATGTGAGGATTCTCTCTCAATAAAGATTTCAGATCTGAGATTTATTTAAAATAGCAAATAAAACAAAAAGGGCACTCCAATAATAGCACATATCATGTGAACGAATAAAAACTTAGGCTCAACATAGGTTAACTAATATTTGTTGACGAAGCGAAGCTCGATGCCTAACGTGGCATCCCCAATCTTAGATGCTTGAGACTTCTTTGAATATTACCTTGGGGGTGTGATATGTCCATTTTGCACCATGATTCTATATTGATATTTATTGCATTATGGGCTATTATTACATGTTATGGTACAATACTTATGCCTTTTCTCTCTTGTTTTACAAGGTTTACATGAAGAGGGAGAATGCCGGCAACTGGAATTCTGGACTGGAAAAGAAGCAAATCTGAGATACCTATTCTACACAACTCCAAAATTTCTGAAAATTTACGGAGAATTATTTTGGTATATATAAAAAATATTGGGCGAAACATATACCTGAGGGGGGCCACCAAGAGGCGACAAGCCTGCCAGGCGCGGCCACCCCCCTGGCCACGCCTAGCAGGCTTGTGGCCCACCTGGCAGGCCCCCGACACCCATCTTCTCCTATATGTTGGGTTTTGACCTGGAAAAAAAATCAGAAGAGAGCTTTCGGGACGAAGCACCGCCGTCTCGAGGAGGAACTTGGACAGAACCAATCTAGAGCTTCGGCAGGGCTGTTCTGCCAGGGAAACTTCCCACCCGAAGGGAGAAATCAAAGCCATCGTCATCACCAGCGATCCTCTCATCGAGAGGGGGTCAATCTCCATCAACATCTTCACCAGCACCATCTCTTCTCCGAACCCTAGCTCATCTCTTGTATGCAATCTTTGTCTCAACACCTCAGATTGGTACCTGTGGGTTGCTAGTAGTGTTGATTACTCCTTGTAGTTGATGCTAGTTGGTTTACTTGGTGGAACATCATATGTTCAGATCCTTTATGATAATTAATACTCCTCTGATTATGAACATGAACATGTTTTGTGAGTAGTTACGTTTGTTCCTAAGGACATGAGATAAGTCTTGTTATAAGTAATCATGTGAATTTGGTATTCGTTCGATATTTTGATGAGATATATGTTGTCTCTCCTCTAGTGGTGTTATTTGAACGTAGACTACATAACACTTCACCATTATTTGGTCCAAGGGGAAGACATTGGGAAGTAATAAGTAGATGATGGGTCGCTAGAGTGACAGAAGCTTAAACCCTAGTTTATGCATTGCTTCGTAAGGGGCTGATTTGGATCCATATGTTTCATGCTATGGTTAGGTTTAGCTTAATTCTTCTTTCGTAGTTGCGGATGCTTGCGAGAGGGGTTAATCATATGTGGGAAGTTTTTCCAAGTAAGGGAAGCACCCAAGCACCGGTCCACCCACATATCAAATTATCAAAGTAACGAACGCGAACCAAATGAGCATGATGAAAGCTAGCTTGACAAAAATTCTCATGTGTCCTCGGAAGCGTTTTGCTTTATATAAGAGTTTGTCCAGGCCTGTCCTTTTCTACAAAAAGGATTAGTCTACCTTGCTGCGCCTTTGATACACTTGTTACTTGTTACTCATTACGAATTGTCTTATCACAAAACTATCTGTTACCGATAATTTCCGTGCTTGCAGAGAATACCTTACTGGAAACTGCTTGTCATTTCCTTCTGCTCCTCGTTGGGTTCGACACTCTTACTTATCGAAAGGACTATGATAGATCCCCTATAATTGTGGGTGGGTTCTTTGGTCATCCCCAAGCGTAGGGTATTTCCGCTCCTTATTCTCCTCATATCGGTATCTCATCCAAAAATTGAAAACTTAAATCACACAAAACTTAACAGAACTCATGAGATGGGTTAGTGTAATAAAAATAGATGATTCACTTAGGTACTGTCAAGAGTAGATTCATAATTGTGACAGATAATTACTACTGTGTTCTATCATTCCCATAATTTATATCACCAAATATAACTTATGTAAACTAAAACAAGCAAACTATGCATGCAAAACAGAATCTCACAAAAACAAAACATCATATAAAGATCTGAACTAAAACTATATTTCCCTATCTCTGAAAATTCCGAAAAATTAGGATAACGTAGAGAATTTGCAGATAAATAATGTGTAAAAATTTCAGAATATTTTGATTCTATAGTAAAATCAGAGAAATTCTATACTGGAGGAAAAAGTTTCTGTTTTTGCACATAATCAAATCAACAAGTATGCACACTATCCCATAGGCTTTAATTGGCACACCATTGAAATAAAAGGCACATAACATGATTAATACAGTAGCTTAATCATGTGAACACCCAAAAAAGGTAAGGATAAATATTGGGTTGTCTCCCAACAAGCTCTTTTCTTTAAAGCCTTTTAGCTAGACATCATGATTTCAATGATGCTCACATAAAAGTAAAGAATTGAAACACAATGGGAGGATCATGAAGCATAGGACAAGCACAGTTAAACCTAACCCACTTCTTATGCATAGAGATTTTGTGATCAAACTATTTATGGGATCAAGAATCAACTAGCTTCGGAAGACAAAAAAAAAGCATAACTTCAAAACTTTCAACACATAGAGAGGAAAATTAATATTATTGCAATACCTACAAGCATATGCTCCTACCTCATAATAGTTGTCAGTAGCATCATGAAGTAATTGAACAATATAACTATCACACAAATCATTCCTTTCATGATCCACATGCATAGAAAATTTATTACTTTCCACATAAGCAATTTTCTTCTCATTCATAATAGTTGGAGTATCATATGAGACTTGAATACTATAAATTGTTTCCACATTAAAATAGTAATGTTCGGTAAAAGGGTATTCATAATTATGGAAAGTTCTATAATAATATTCATCACTACGTTTTATAACATAAGTATCATCACAATAATCATCATAAGTAGCAACTTTATACTCATCGCAATCAATTGAAACCTCTTCCAAGACAGTGGAATCATTACTAAATGAAGTTGTGACCTCCCTAAATCCACTTTTATTATTATAATAAGATTCAACACCCTCCAAGATAGTGGGATAATAATCACATAAAGTTGACACTCTTCCAAACCCACTTTCATAAAAATTGCAATCATCATAAATAGGAGGCATGCAATCATCATAATAAATTGATCATTGAAAGTGGGGAAACAAAAAATATATTCTTCATGTAACATTGAATCCCAAGCTTGGGACAACCATTATTTGCGCAAAATAAATTCTCAAACATGGCATATTCATCAAACATAGCATCCCCAAGCTTGTGGGTTTGCATATCATTAGCATAATCATCAATAGCATGAATAGCACCAATAGTATAATAATTATTATCATCATAACTTTCCAAGTTGGTGCCAAAAATATTTTCAATATTATAAGGAGTATCATTAAGTTCCCAATCATAATCATCACAACAAGTAGTGGGCATAACAAAATAATCATCAAGTGTATCATTGTCCACACTACTTTCGGATTCATTCTCAACAATGACAGGAGCAACATTATTAGTGAGAAATGCCTTTTTACCTCTAGTTTTTATTATTTTCTTCTTCTTCACCACACCAAGTGTGGGTTTAATCAAAAAATTTGAGCTTCTTATTGATGAGATTGGTTGGATAGGAAGCTCCTTCTCGACACTTGTTTCATCATGAGAGACAATAGGAGGGAAAGTGGAAATCTTTACCCTTTCATTAGTATTCCTTTTATATTATATTAGTTTTCCTGTCTTTCTATAGTTGGCAATATAAGCTTTCTCATTGCAATTTACTAAGCAAAACATATATATTTCCTATAGACTAGTTTTAGTATAGTCTATGAGTATGAATGCTTCAAACCAACTATTTTTATGTGACAATTTTTCACACCCCAAAAATAAGCAAAGTTCATTATAAAGTTCAAGGGTGATCAAGTTATTACAATATTTGTTCATGATTCGATCATGAAAAAAGTATGCATTGGAAATTAAGATTACCAACTCTATTACAAAGTTCACAATTAATGTGATGAAGAGAGCAAAATTTTGTAACAAATTCATCTATAACTTTAAGCCACCAATTGGTTTTATCATGCTTATGCTTATTACAAAATCTATCATCCCTATATGACATGTCTTCACAAATTTTATTCACTCCACAAAAATTGACATGCTTATAGGAAAGTGTTTTTATCATGACTAGTGCAATCATCATTAGCATTATGGATATCCAGAGAAGGAACACTAATAAAATTCCTATGATGCTCATCATTCAAGGATTTAATACCAAACATTTTATTGAATTATTCTTCTAGCACTTGAGCACAATGATCAGATTCCTTATTTTCAAGAAAGACATTATAAAGACTAAGCATATGAGGCAACCTAAATTCCATTTTTTGTAGTTTTATTTTATAAATCCAAACTAGTGATAAAACAAGAAACTAAAATATTCAATTACAATATCTAAAGATATACCTTCAAGCACTCACCTCCCCGGCAACAGCGCTAGAAAAGAGCTTGATGTCTACATCACAATTTTATTCTTGTAGACTCGTGTTGGGCTTCCAAGCGTAAAGTTTTGTAGGACGGTAGAAATTTTCCCTCTAGTGGATGACCTAAGGTTTATTAATCCGTGGGAGGTATAGGATAAAGATGGTCGCTCTCAAACAACTCTGCAATCAAATACAAGAAATTTCTTGTGTCCCCAACACACCCAATACAATGGAAAAACGTATATGTGCAGTAGTTCGGCTAAGAGATGGTAATACAAGTGTAGTATGGGTACTATATATAGGTATTTGTAATCTGAATAAATAAAACAGTAAGGAAACAAGTGACGAAAGTGTGTAAAAAAGGAGTTACATTGCTTGAAGACAAGGCGTAGGGCTCATGCTTACACTAGTGCAATCTCTCAACAGTGCTAACATAATTGAATCATATAACCATCACTCAACGTGCAACAAAGAATCGCTCCAAATTTTCTATCTAGCGGAGAACATAAGATGAATTGTTGTAGGTAGTAAAACCACCTCAAAGTTATCATTTTCGATCAATCTATTGGGAAATCTCTATAAGTGTCACAAATAGCCCTAGAGTTCGTACTAGAATAACACCTATGATACGCATCAATCAACTCTAATGTCACCTAGATACTCCAATGTCACGACAAGTATCCATGAGTTAATTATTCTACTTGCATCAAACAATTTCAGATTCATCATATTCAATCCAACACAAAGAACTTCAAAGAGTAGCCCAAGATTTCTATCAGAGAAAGCAGGACAAAACGTGCATCAACCTATGTTCATAGATCACCCAAATGTCACCACGGGGATCCGCAAGTTAATTACCAAAACATACATCAAGTGACTCAATAGATAAACCCATTGTCACCTCGGGTATCCACATGCTAGACATATATCAAGTGTTCTCAAATCTAATCCAACGTAACAAAACCTCAAAGGGAAAGACTCAATTCATCACAAACAAGATATCAAGAGAATAATGCCATATGATTCAACTATATTAACAAAGCTCATGATACATCAAGATTGTGCCATCTCAAGAACAAGAGAGAGAGAGAGAGAGAGAGATCAAACACAAAGCTCCTGGTACATACCCTTAGCCCCGAGGGTGAACTACTCCCTCCTCATCATGGAGACCGCCGGGATGATGAAGATGGCCTGTGGTGATGATTTCCCCCTTTGACAGGGTACCAAAATGGCTCCGGATGAGATTGATTCGGAACAAAGGCTTGCGGCGACAGAGCGGAAGTTCTAGGTTTAGTTCTGGTGGTTTTGGGATTTATAGGAACTTCTTTGCATTGGAATAACGTGAAAAAGAGTCATGAGGGGCCCACAAGGTATCCTGACATGTCTGGTTGCCTTGTCACCTCCTTGTGGGTCTTCTTATTCTCCCACGAAGCTTCGGGGGTCTATTTTGTTCCATAAAAAATCACCAAACATTTTCGGGCGATCCTAAAACTTTTATTTTCTGCACAAAAGAACATCATGGTAATTTTGCTGGAAACAACGTCAGTCTGTATTAGTTCCATTTAAATCACATAAAAGTGCATCGAAACCATACAAAGTTATTGGAAACATGGCATGAATACTTCATAAATTATCGATACGTTGGAGACGTATGAGATGCCATAAACACTACTAGGAAAAGGGCTATAGATAATATAGACACTAATGGCGCACCAGTCATGTGGTGCGCCACTACTATATAGCAGTGGCGCACCATGTTCTGGTGTGCCATTAGTGTGATGGGCACTAATGGCGCACCACACACTCGGTGCGCCACTACTAACAAACTTTTTTTTTGTTATTTTTCCAAAAGTACTAATGGCGCACCAGGGCAGAGTGCGCCATTAGTAGTTTAACTAGTAATGGCGCATCACTAAGCCAGTGTGCCACTACTATATTTTTTGTTGTTGCAAAACTACTAATGGCGCACCTCCAGCTGGTGCGCCATTAGTAACCAGGGTTACTAATGGCGCATTTGTAGGTGGTGCGCCATTAGTAACCTGGGATCAGCTAGATATTTTGGACACCCACCTACCACACTCACTTTCCCCACTTTCATTCTCTCCACCTCCTCCTCCTCCTCACCTCATTAGCACGTATACCCCTCTCGCCTCCTTCCCGCAGCGGCAGCCGGCGTCGGCAACACGCCCGTCGATCCTCTCCCGCGCGCCGACCCCCACGTCGCGAGCGGCAGCGTCCTCTGCGTGAGCAAAACCGCCAGTGGCAGATCCCTCTTCGGGTCTCCTCGCCCCGCCGTCGCCGTCCCCCTCCGTCCTGCAAGGTTAACCCCTCCCAATTTACCCTCGGTCTTTCAAATGTGAAAATTGAGTGTATTTGAATCTGGCAACTGAATGAACAGGAACATAGTGAGCCCAATGTGAAAAACGCCCTTTTAACCCCACACTATTCTGAATCCAACCAATCAGGAAGAAGCACACGGATCGCATGTTTCTTTCAAGCGCTTGTGAGTCGTTGGATCACGCTTGTGAGTCGTTGTATTAGGGTTGTCTTTCCCTATTGCGCAACCGGTACTAAAGAGGCACACGACCCTATTTCTTCACGTGTTTCCCTATAGTATTATTAAAACTAAAATTATATAAAATTTATGCAACTAAACTTATCATAGTATTTTCTGTTCAAAACATTAAAAGCAAAAAGTGGAAAAAATAAATTAAATAAAGCAAAAAAGAAAACAAAAAATAAACAAAAAATAGAAAAAAAGTATTTTCTGTTCAAAACATTAAAAGCAAAAAAGTGGAAACAAAATAAAATAAAGCAAAAATAAATGCCACCTATAGGGCCATCACGGCCTGAATACGACTAGAAACCCAACAATGGGACATGATTCAGGCCCGCAGAAGGCCCAGTGGGCCCACGGGCAAAGAGTGACACAATAGGCCCGGAAGCCTGCAGTTGAGAGGAGCTCGAGAGGGTTGGCGCAGCAACGCTTATAAACCGCTCTCGCGCTCCCTCGACTAGCGAGGTGGGACTAAACATCCCACCGCACCGCGGCGCAAGGCATTTGGTTCCGGTTGGTAGCACCAACCGGAACGAAAGGGTGGCATTGGTACCGGTTCGTAGCACCAACCCGGACCAATGCCCCCTTTAGTTCCGGTTGGTGGCACCAACCGGAACCAAAGGTCTCTGTTTCCCGCCGTTTTGGCTGCTGAAAAAAGACCTTTGGTCCCCGTTGGTGGCACCAACCGAAACAAAAGGGGGGAATTGGTCCCGGTTGGTGCTACGAACCGGGACCAATGCTCTGGGTATATAAGTGGCACTTAGGGATTTTCAGTCATCATCTCGCCATTAGCCCCCGACGACGCCGGAGACGACACCGACGCCGTCAGGCTGCCCGACCGTCACGCCGTCGCCGCCCTTTGCCCCATCGCCGCCCTCTGCCCCGACCTCGCCGTCGCCACCCTCTGCCTCGACCTCGTCGTCGCCGCCCTCTGCCCCGAGCTCGCCGTCGCCGCCCTCTGCCCCGACCTCGCCGTCGCCGCCCTCTACCTCGCTGTGAGCCCCTCCCCCCATTCCCCCCTCTTCTTCCCCACCTCTCTGCGCTCCTCCCCGCGCTCCGCATCGACGTCTCCGCCGTGGCTGTGCTCCGGCCGCCGCCCGAGCTTGACGCCGGCAAGGCTATGGGGAGCGTGGCGGCGGCACCGGCCAAGCCCGCTGCTGGCCTCCCCAGCTCCGGCTACCGCTCCCCTCGCTGCCGTCCTTGGAGCTCGCCGCCGGCGTGCTCGACCGTGGGCAACCCCCCTAGCACTTAAGCATTTTCTCTGGATAAATTAAACTCATAGTTAAATAAATGATGTATCTATATGGATGTTGTATGTATGTATATGGATGTTGTATGTATATGTACATGCAGATGTAGTATGATCCATGGATATGTATGCATTGATGTATGTTTTTTTTTGTTCATAGAATTTTTTTTGTCAATTGATGTATGCTTTTTTTGTTCATAGAAAGTTTTTTGTTCATAGAAAGTTTTGTGTTCATAGAAAGTTTTTTGTCAATTGATGTATATGTTCATATATATGTGCATTTTTAGAAAAAAATTGTGTATGTATGTTCATATATGCAAAAGTTACATTTAAGAAAAAAAGAAAATGTATGTATTATGTTCATATGCAAAGAATATGCAAAAGTTAGAAGACATGGTTTTATTTGTTGAATCCTTTGAGACTAGACAAACGTGACGTGAGGGGGGTCGAGGATCGACAACTAAAGGATGTGGATCGCCGATGGGTCGAGAGGTTGCCTTGTGTCAAAGTATTGAAGAAATCCCCATGGCTTCATCATTAGCCGGAAGTAACCGAGGCATGATGGTATTTTCAGTGCATTTGCTATCAGTTTAGTTTGTTGTCCCGAAATATATGTTCCTGGGTACAGTATTTTGATATGGGAGATTAGGCCCTGTTAGAGGTGGTATTAAAATAAAGTTACAACATGAAAATTTTAGAGGTTGTTCTGTATATACTTAAAACACATATCACTTGTCAGGTTTCGTTCGGTATATTAAATCCTATGAAATTATCAAAGTGGGATGTACTATGTTGGACAGAATTTTATGTTTGGACTTGGGTGAATGTAACCAGACTTATACTCTCAGATTTTGTCATAGTTGATGGTGTGAGGACTTCAAACTATGTTGGACAGAATTTTATGTTTGCTGGGTTTTGTCTCCGACCATCGTGTCGTGTTGATTTTGCAGGTATCCCACTAGGGTGGAGGCGGAAGCTAGATACGCGTGCTATCTAGCGGGAGAGAGGAGGGAGCGTTGGAGGAACCGGATGAAGACCAGTTTCATCGCGATGATGCTCATCGTGATGACCGCAACTCTCTTCTATGTGATGGTAGTTTAGATGATCGATATTGACTTGTAATGTGAAGACAAACTCGCTACTCGCGGTGTCGAGACTTGTAATGTTCTAACGTTGTTCGGTATTTTAAATTCGAAGACTAATATGATGAATTGTATTCGGAGACTAATCTTCTATTGTATTCGATAAATCTGTTGTTTATATGTTGTGCTCTCTATATTCTGTGCAGTAATATGTTTTGTAACCTGTGCAAATATCAGAAAAGAAAAAAATACCTAATATTCATACTTGTGGCGCACCACTCAGCACATTAGTGGCGCACTGCAAAAAGCACACTAGTGGCGCATCCTCCATTAGTGCGTCATTAGTAAGCCAGAGCACATGGGTAAATATGGCCCCTGGGAGGCATACTAATGGCGCACCGTGAGCTATACTAATGGCGCACTGCATGGTGCGCCATTAGTATACCAGATACTAATGGCGCACCTGTGGTGCGTCATTAGTAAAACATTCTAACGGCGTGATGCTAGTGGCGCACCTGTAGTGCGCCATTAGTAGCCAAAACAGGTGCGCCACTAGCAGGCCTTTTCCTAGTAGTGAAATCCTCAGGAGCTGGCATGGCGTCAGCACATGGCCCTTGTAGGGTGTAGTAAAAATGTAGGCACGTTTTGAATAAGCCACCACTGAGGGCATTTCTAAACCGCACCATCTCCGAGCTACTCTATAGGTACATATCAAGAGGGAACATGTTTGGTTTGTGCAAGAAGTGTGGGTCCTGTTGCTCCATTGGCCCCAAAACTTCTCGTGCTCGGAAAGGAGACCATCACATGACACGTGTCAGGCCCTGCATTTTTCGGACCCGTGTGTAGTATTTGAGACATTTATTGCTCTGCTAGGGTTTCAATGCCGGAAATTGCAGACCCGCAAGGTGGCACATGAAATCATGCCCGGAAGTGGCATTGAAACTCCTATGTGATGTCGTTGCGACATGCATAGGCCTTGTGCAGACGAGGGAGGGGTAGGCCATGCCACCGAGGGGCGAAATTACCTTGGTGACATGAATGATGCAACTGATTAAATCCTCGAAAAATCGTACGATGCTAGAATTCCTCGAGAGCGGCATGATGTCATCAAATGACCAGTGTAGGGTGTGGTAAAATTTTGGGTCCATTTTGAATAAGCCTCCCCTGAGGCCACTTGTAAACCGCACTATCTCCGAGCTAGTCTGTGGGTATCGAAAGGAAATATGTCCGGTTTGTGGAGGAAGTACGTGTCATGTTGCTCTGTTGGCCTCAAAATTTCTCGTGCTCATAAAGGAGGCCATCGCATGCACGTGCCAGGCCCCCACATTTTTTGGACCAGCGTGCAACATTTGAGACATTTATTGCTGTGCTAGGGTTTTAGTGCCGGAAATTGCAGATCCGCAACGCGGCACATGAAATCATGCCCAGAAGCAGCATGAAAACTCCTATGTGATGTCCTTGCGACATACGTAGGCCTTGTGTAGACGATGGAGGGGAAGACCCTGCCACATGTGGGGCGCGAAATTACCTCGGTGGCATGCATGATGCAACCGTTTAAATCCCCAGAATTTCTCGAGAGCTGGAATGGTGTCATCACATGGCCCTTGTAGGGTATGGTAAAAGTTTGGGTGAGTTTCGAATAAGCCTCACCTGAGGCCACTTGTAAACCGCACTATCTCCGAGCTAGTCTCTGGGTATCGAGAGGGAACATGTCTGGTTTGTGCAGGAAGTGCGGGTCCTGTTGCTCCGTTGGTCTAAAAAATTCTCGTGCTCACAAAGGAGGCCATCACATTACACGTGTGAGGCCCTCATTTTTTGGAACCGCGTGCAATATTTGAGACATTTATTGCTCTGGTAGGGTTTCATCGCCGAAATTGCAGATTTGCAAGGCGGCACATGAAATCATGCCCTGAAGCGGCATGGAAACTCTTATGTGATGCAGGGTTAGATGAAAGAGGCGCAAATGATGCTAACTACTCGTTTCACCGAGAGTAGAATTTGGTATAGATATCTTTTCCGAGTGTTGCTCTCGGTAAAAATGATAACCAGGGGATCTAATTGATGGCTTTTTACCGAGAGTTCGCTCGGTAAAAGGTAAACCCTAGATCTAGTTGATGACTTTTACCAAGAGTTCTCTTCGTACAAGGTAAACCCTTGATCTAGTCGACGACTTTTACTGAGTGCCACGCCGACAGGTTCTCGGGAAAGGTCCGCGGGACACTTAACTGAAACCCCCCGTGTTGCTTTCTCTCATTTGCTTTGCTCTGTACTCCCCGCCGCCCCCACCCCACCCCACCGAGCCGCTCCCCATAGTCGCCCCCCACACCGTCAACGCCCCCACCCCATTGTCGCCCCTAGGCACGCCAACGCCCCCACCCCACCGACGCCCCCCCCCCCCCCTCACTTGGTGAGCTTTTCCCTCAATGGATGGATGAATGCTATGGGTGATTATATATCAATCGGAAGTGAGTCCCATTGAAGAGATAAAACAAACAAAAAAGCTAACAATTTGACATCAGATTTTAAGCATGTCAAATCGAACGTTTTTTATAGCAAATTATATATCACGAGCAAGGCAAAGCCTGGCAAGAGAAAAAAAACATGTCAGGATTTGCCACACTTGCTGAAGTGAATTGTCAGACTCACGATACGTAATTTGCCATAAAATGTTTGATTTTTCATGTTTAAAAATCTGACATCAGATTTGTAGCAGGGTCCGACAATAAATCCCTCCATGATAGCCGAGAGTTCTGCGTCAAGGACATCATGGCAAGACGTTGCCCGCACGGACTGAAGGTGATACTCCCAGTATGGCCGCAGAGAACCATTCCAGCCACTCCTACCCCTTCATAGAAAGACCAACCTACATTTAGTTTAACACGACCCAAAGATGTCTATGTCAATGACGCCTTGGCCCGATCATAGTTGAATGTCAATCCGGACTGATGATCTCTCTGATGCACTACAGCCTTTACCGTTTATTGGTTCAGGCTGGTCATACATAGTAATCGCTTGTAGGGAGTTCAGGTAGCTATCAAGAAATCTTGCCGACACAAAAATGAAACAAGACTTGATGCTTTGGAGCCTTTCACAACAGCCGTTCACATTTTATGATGCCACCTGCTCCAGGTCGTTGACAACTTGTTTTAGAATAAGAGCATTTAGCTTCACCAGATCAACACCGAAAGATGTACCTTAGAAATAGCAGCTTATATTTTATAATAACTACTGGAAACATATAAAAGACCTCCAGTGTCGAGTATAGCAGCCCACGTTCTGCCCAACACGCCATCTCGATAGCAGGTCTGTAATCTTAAGTTAATGGAGAAGACAACGACTTCATGATTAACTGGTTTAATTTACTCCTCGACACCCCAAAACTGAAGCTGCAAGGGACCTTTTTTCAAACTTAGTTGAGGAGTATATATCTAATTGTGGGTTGCTTGCTCCGACCGGGACTTCACACCTCCTCACATATATCTAAATTCGAAATTAGATATATACCAATGGTCACCGTCTTGCTTCAATCGGGACTTCACCGCCACTTTCCTCATCCCCCGCGTATCTATAGCCGCCTCACGCACGGCGCTGCGTTGGCCGATCGGGCCTGTCCGCTCGGGCGCCGGTGCTGCGTTGGCAGCTCGGGCTTAACCGCTCGGGCAATGGTGCTGCATTTGCCGCTTGTTACGATGGACGCTGGATGCGCTTGTCCGCACGCTGTTCCCTGCCGGCCGTCATCGCCTTGGTCTACTCGACCATTTTGCTTCACCGTTCGCAACTTCGACCTAATCACCGAGCAACATCCCTAATCTCGTATGTGATCGGATTGATTACCCATTTGTCTCTCCACGATTCGCTATATTCGTGTCACCTGATCAGTCGATTGTACGCGTCTCCTTAGGTCCCTGAAGATCGTCCCCGGGTATATCGTGCCTTTACACCAATTGAGCACCTGGCTGCCGCTGCAACGCCCCGTCCGGCCGCACCACAATCACCCTGTGGTTTTCCTCACGACTGCACCAACCCATGCACTGCCGGTATGTCACCCCTTTCGGGTCGTAGTGCCGTGGCACGCGGTTCACGCCGTCGTCCGGAGGCCATCCCAGCGGCTACACCGATCCACGCGCTGCTGCTGCGTCGTCCTTCGTGCCATAGCACTGCGGCGCGGTCCCCGCCGCCGCCTGAAGTCTTTCCCGCTATCGCCCCAACCTGCACACTGTCGTTGCGTCGTCCTTCCGGCTGTAGCGTCGCGGCTCGCGGTCTACTTCACTGCCCCCGCACGTGGACTTCTACATGGTATGCGTCGCGTCACCTCCCTAGACGCAAGAATGCCACCATCCGCGCCGGTCGTCGTCATGTTGCCGAGTTTCTCATCTACTTCGAGCACCGTTGCCGCGCTCCTAACCTAGTTGCCGCCGTTGGCGTCAGGACGTCGCCGCCGTTCTTCTTCGCTCGCCGCCACGCTTCTTCCGTTGTCGCCATTGTTAGCCCTGTAGCCGCCGCCGTCCACCTCTTCGTCTTCATCCAGCACCGGCTCATCGTCAGCATCGTCTTTGTATTCCCGACCACTTCATCTATTCCGACCACTGCAGGCGACATCGGCCTCACGCCGATTGGCGCCGCAACCGTCGTCAAATCCTACTTTGCTAACCCCCATGACATGGTGTACAACTCGTGTTGGTTCCCTTCTACGCATGCCCAGTGCGGGCAACACCGACGCATGCCTTCGTCCACGACGTGTCATCGGGCCTGGCAAGCCTGGTGTGACGGCTCGTCAACATTGACTTCGTCCGTCTACGCATGCCCGATGTTGGCAACACTGATACGTGCCTTGACGTGTCCCCAAGCTTGGCAAACCCGGCGCGACACGTTGTCAACGATGTCTTCTTCTCGGCGCATTACTACTTCGACACCACTACGCCCATGACCAACTCGGCGCCTCCTAGTGCCCGTGGGTCCACGGTGAATTCCTCGACACCGGCCACCCCAATTCGACATCAACCGCGACGTTCTTCGCATGGCTACCTCGGCCAAAGCTACACCATCCATGCTCTCGGCTACCTCGACAATGGCACTAAGGGCTATCACCTCGCCTGAGAAACTCGTCGGCTTCTTCTACAGTCCACGCGTCCGTGACGTGATACATCCACGACACTTCCGCTGCGACTGCGAGGGGATGCCAGCCCGTCGGCTGCAATTCTCTACAGTCTGGCCGTCCGCGATGCTCCTATTGTTCGCAACGCTACCGCTACGACCGGGGGACTTAGAAATATATTTGATAGTTAGAGATTGTCCAGGATTAGATAGAATTATTTTTATCTTATCTCTAACAGGTATCTTGCCCTTAAAGTCTTGTACTCAATATATACTTGCCCTCGAGACTCAGTAATACAACCATCGTATTATGCCAATCCCTCTCTATCCCTTCCCTTCTACAATTAGGTCAGGTGTACCCACTGCATACGAGTTCTAAAACTTCATAAAAAATCATGGACAACTCCTATAATAGGATGTGGCGAGAAGATTGATGCACCAATGCGTCCTCTGCAAGGATGTGCAAGGTTGTGCTCCATCAACATCGTCCATGCAGATTACTGCTGGCATGTTGATAAAATTAGTGTTAGTTGAGGATTTTATTTTTTGAGGAATGTTAGTTGAGGATATTGACATGTTTGGATTTCAGTTTCCTGTGACTTTCATGTGGGTGTGTCCTCAGTGCAGCACCGTTTTCTTTGACAAGTGATAGCGGCCACACAAAGTGACATCTGCCAGAAGGCGATTTTCGAGTATCGGGTCTCGAGCTCGAGGGTGAAAATTCTTAGATCTGATCTTTGTTGGTTGCATCTGACAATTTCGGCGTGTATGTGTCTTGTTCTTCATGAAGACTTAAGATCTTCATGGAGTTTGCTCAAACATGCTCTTTAGACGAAGACTTAAGATCCAACCTTCAGTCGTTTGATCCAACAACTGTGGTGCTTGCACATCATTTCCTTCGTGGAGGCATTGTTGCAAAGAACCTTTCTCATCATTTGTGTGTTGGCAAGAAAGATGGATGGAGGTGTTGTTTGTTTGTGCACGTGGTTGGTCGCATCCTCTTTCTTTTTAGATTCTTTTTTTTCCGCAAGGGAATTTTTACATTCTTCTTGTTTTTATCTTTTTAGTTGTGTACATCCTCTATATCTTGACTCGGTCAATTATACTGTTGCAAAGGCCATGTAATTAGTATCAACTTGATATTGATACATTATCCTTTGTAAAAAAACATTTCGTTGATAACTTGCAGCATTTGAACCTGAAAGTCAAAAGTTCATGTCGCTTACATGTCACAACATTCGACTGGTTATTCTGACTATACCATGGGTATTTTATGAAGGTGACCTAAAATGTGTAGCACGCTGAATAAGTGGTTTGGCAAATTCAGTGCGATAAGAAAAGGACTGAAGGTGTACGCCCTTGTTTCGTAAAATGCGTTTCGGTTATGTGTAAATGACTAACTTTGATGGACAAGTGACATATATGTCATATGCTATACAAACTAAACAAGTATTAAATTATGCATGACCTATTGTGGTTCGTTCAAAATAATTGTACGACCTATTGGCAACACAGACAGATAGCCGGAGACATAGTTCCACGCACCCCTGCCAGCGATAAACACACCAATAGAAGGGGGGAAGAGCGGGAAGAATATTATCCCTACACTGAAACAACACCTCCCCTTGCTGCCTCAAACTAAGCTTGAAAACTCCCTAAAAAATCCATGCCATTGCATGAAAAGTCCGAGCCTGATGTCGAGCTAGCCGCAATCCAGAACCGTGCATCGACTCCCTCAGGTTGGGTCCCCATTGAAAATCACTGCACTGGATTGCCACTGCCACCGTGGAGCTCCGCTTGACGACATCTCGTTTGCCATGCCGCAACAACCCTCCAACTCCTCCACAAGCAGACCACCCCCCATCAGGACCTCCCCGATGCCGACGGTGCGGCACGGGCTTTGCCCAGCAACATGCCCCAACGGCAGCGGCAAAGTGAGTAGATGGGGTGGCGGCTAGGGTTTTGATAGTCTGTCTGGCCCCTCTCTCCATGAAAAGGTGAGTGGGTTATATCATTAGTTAGCAATGTTGCTGTATAGTATATTCCCTCCGTCCCATAATATAGCTTGCAAAGTGTTCTTAACTTGAAAAACGTTCTTATATTATGGGACAAAGGGGTACTGTTTTAAAGACTACTACATTTTTCCATAATACAACTCTCTACATGCTTATATTGGTATCTTCAAGATGACAAAGATGCTACCTGTGTCCCCCAAAATCCATTTTCCATAACTTTCTTTGGAAGCTGATGCCATAGCTTTGTGTTCCCAACATCCGAATATATTCTGCCCATAATATACAAACGACTAGTCTCATTTTTATTTATGGAGTGGTCAGCAGTGAAATGCAGCCATTCTAATCAAATTGGGAACAGATCGTTGATGCCTTACAGCTCTTTACTCTCACTTCTTTGGCATATTTGGTTTATGGATAGGGGATATCTAAAACCCAGCTCCATTATTGAGCAGCCGTTGACGAAAGTTTATACTATTTGCTATCCTCTATAAATTGCGCTTTCTGCTAACCATCAATCACACGCAGAAAACCTCTCTGACTAGCGCGTGCTGCATCCTTCACCGCCATGGCTTTTGCTTCTTCCTCTAAGGAATCCCATGTCCTCCCTCACATAGCAATCTTCCCCTTCATGGCCAAGGGCCACACTATCCCGCTCATCCAGCTTGTCCACCACCTCCGTCGTCGCCGCCTCGCCACCGTGACCTTCTTCACAACCCATGGCAACGCCGACTTCGTCCGCGAGGGACTGTCCGGCGCCGACGAAACGGCCGTCGTCGAGCTAGCGTTCCCCGAGGACGTCTCGGGAATCCCGCCTGGAGTGGAGAGCGCCGAGGGGCTCACGTCCATGGCCTCCTTTGTCGCCTTCGCACACGGCGTGTCGCTGCTCCAGCCACAGCTCGAGGCGTCGCTCGCCGCCATGGAGCCTCCGGCCAGCCTTCTCGTCGCCGACGCGTTCCTGTACTGGACGAACGCGTCGGCGGCCACGCTCGGCGTCCCCAAGGTGTCGTTCTTCGGCATCTCGGCGTTCGCACAGGTCATGCGGGAGCTGCGCATCAGCCACGACCCGTGCCCGGCGCTGCAGCACGCCGATGGCGACGGCGACGGCAATCCGGCGACGTTCACGATCCCTGAGTTCCCGCACATCAAGCTCACGTTCGAGGACTTGATGGCGCCCTTCGGCGACCCGTCGTCGGTCGCGCCGATGATGGAGCTGGACGGCAAGCTGGGGAAGGCCATAGAGGAAAGCCATGGCCTGATCGTGAACACCTTCCAAGCCATAGAGAGCCCGTACATGGAGTTCTGGAACAAGCACTACGGGCCAACGGCCTGGCCCATCGGTCCGCTGTGTCTCTCGCAGCCCGCGTCTTCGCCGGGCGACGCCGACCGGCCATCATGGATGGAGTGGCTGGACGAGAAGGCAGCCGCCGGGCGGGCCGTGCTGTACGTGGCGCTCGGGACGCTGGCCGCGATCCCGGAGATGCAGCTGAAGGAAGTTGCAGACGGGCTGGAGCGGGCCGAGGTAGATTTCATATGGGCCGTGAGGCCCGAGAATATCGATCTTGGTGCAGGGTTCGAGGAGCGTACCAAGGACAGGGGCTTGGTGGTGAGAGAGTGGGTGGATCAATTGGGGATTTTGCAACACCAGAGCGTGAGAGGGTTTCTGAGTCACTGCGGGTGGAACTCGGTGCTGGAGAGTGTCGCGGCTGGCGTGCCACTGGCAGTTTGGCCCATGCATGCCGATCAACCTTTCAACGCAACATTTGTAGTCGATGAGCTCAAGATCGCGGTTAGGGTCCACACAAGTGATAGGACGATGCGGGGTTTGGTCATGAGCGAGGAAATATCGAAAGTGGTCAGGGAGCTTATGTTCGGGGAGGTCGGAACTGAAGCAACAAAGAACGTAGCGGAGTTATCGGTGCTAGCTATGGGATCTGTATCGGAGAGAGGATCGTCTTGGAATGCAGTGGAGGAGATGATCGGTGAGTTGTGCGCACCCAACATGCATGTAAATGCTGAGGCAGTCAAGGAGGAGTCCTGAGATGTTTAATTGCCTTTGTTTTCCTTTCCAACAAATAATACTAAGTACTCCCTCCGTCTCGGTGTATAAGTCATCTTAGTTTGTGTACCGTGACCAAGATGAAGAGGAAAACGAGAAAAATTAAGGTTAATTTACTAATTAATATCATTGCATGCAATGAATTGACCAATGCATGACGTGCTAGTTAGTCTCAAGTCATTAACCCCGCTTCTTTCATTGGTTGATTCCAAAAACGAGGTGAAAGTTAATGCACCGCGTCTAAGTGTTTTGAAATTATTTTGTTTTTGTAAGATGACTTATACACCGAGACGGAGGGAGTAGTATTATGTTGTGCCCTCTAGCTATACCAAACAATTATGTTGGTCATTAGCATTTACTCCTACTTCTCAGGTCTTAGTTGAAAATATTTATATTTGTTTTCTTTCAAACATGTGTTGTTGTGCACTCTAGTTATACCAAATAATTATGTTGGTCACTAGCATTTACTGTTCAGGTCTTAGTTGAAAATATCTATATCATTTTTCTTTGAACAAATAATGTGGTGTTGTGCTTTCTAGCTATACCAAACAATTATGTTGGTCACAAGCATTTACTTCTCGGTTCTTAGTTGAAAATGTTTATATCAGTTTTATTTCAAACAAATAATGTTGTGTGTGATCTCTAGTTGTCCGAAAAAGGATTTCCCCCCGCTTTATATTACAAAGCAACCAACATCGATACAACCAACGATAGGTGCTGGGGTGGAAGCAGCACAGTCATTCCTAAAAGAAAAAGAATGAGAATATATAAAAGGAACAAATGCCGACAACGATGGATCAACAAAAACGAAGAAGCCTCGCGACCACCGCGTCCACCGGAGATCTCTCACCAAGCTCCTAGACTCCGAAGCGCCGGTATCAATCAACACCTCCAAGCATTGTAGGACCGAAAGTATGTCTAGAGGGGGGTGATTAGACTACTTGACCAAATAAAAGTTTTGCACTTTCCCAAATTTCAGTGTTTGCAGTTTTAACATTCATGGCAAGTCAATTTCGCCCTACACATGCAAGTCTAAGAGTATAGCAGCGGAAAATAACAACAAGCATGAGTAAAAGGGATAGGGTAGGAAGATCAAACTCAATTGTAGAAACGATGATTTTTCCCGTGGTTCCGATAGGTGGCGTTATCGTACATCCATGTTTATGGAGTCTTCAACCCATGGAGGGTAACGGTCGCGAGAGTCCACGGAGGGCTCCACCCATAAGGGTCCACGAAGTGGTAACCTTGACTATTCCATATGGCTTCCGTCCACGAAGGACTAGCCTCACTATGGGTAGATATTCACGAAGTAGGTGATCTCCTTGCCTTTACAAACTTCTTGGTTCACTCTGCAACACGAAGTAGGAGGCTCCCAAGCGACACCTAACCAATCTAGGAGGCACCACCCTCCAAAAGGTAATAGGCTTGGTAATGACGATGAACTCCTTGCTCTTGTGCTTCAAGAAGATAGACTCCTGAACACACAATCACTCTATCACAGATTTGGCTTGGTGGAAGAGATGAGATTGGTGGAAATAAACTTGCGGAGGCTAGAAATCAAGATCCATATGGTTGGAGTGGAAGATCTTGATCTCAACACAAAGGTAGGTGGTTCTCTCTCAGAAAATCTGATAGGATAGGTATGGAATAGTTCTGAGTGCCTCTCTTTCGAGAAGGTGGTGGTTGAGGGGTATATATAGGCATCCCCAAAAATCCAATCGTTACACACAAAATGACCAACTCGGTGACACCGATGTGTTAATCTCGGTGGTACCGAAGTGATCAAAAGGTGTCAACTTTTGAATCTCGGTGAGACCGATATGTGAAACTCAGTTGCACCGATAAGGTGACCAACGGTCAGCTTTCCAATCTCGGTGACGCTGACCCAACAATCTCGGTGGTACCGAAATTGTGGATTTGCGTAACAGAAAGTTGGCAACCTAAACTCGATGGCACTGGTATGGAATCGGTTGCACCGAAGTGGCTAGGGTTTGGCTGAGTTTGTCTAGGTTCTGGAATCGGTGGCACCGAGATAGGAATGTTGGTTGCATCGATTTTGAATGTTTGGCCATAGACAGACTTTGGTGGAAGAGCTTGTGGATGTTTTTGGTTACTATCACTTGTGCACGTATGAGCATTTTGTTCACCAACAAAACCTTACCCCCTTTTAATAGTATTGGCTTTCCTATGGATTCAAAGTGATTTCTCACAAATGTAAAGTGTAGAGTCCTCTTGCTTGAAGCTTGACCAACCTATTTCCTTGCATCTTGGGGTAATTCCACAATCATTTTTCCATCCCTATCATTGAACTTTTCCTGAAATATACTTGGTGGAAACATTAGTTCAATGACTTATATGTTGTTATTAATTACCAAAACCACCAAGGGAGCAAATGTGCTTTCAATCTCCCCCTTTTTGGTAATTGATGACAACATATAGATGAAAGCTTTGACAAAGATATAATCAATGAATATAATCGTCGCTTTGAGAAGTATGTAATAAGCAAGAGCTCCCCCTAAAATTGTGCATTATTTTGAATTTTGCGTTTGAATAAAAATGCACAATCGATTATGTACACGGGGCACTTCTTGCATGTCACATACATCTTGGTGGTGTGTGAGAATAATTAGAGTTAACATCATAGCACAACACAATCAAACAAAGATGAATGCTCATCACATAAGCATTAAGATCACAGGAAATAGTAGCATCACACATTAAAGCGTATGATCAAACATCATCAAACGTGTATCACAAGCAAGCAAAGGAGGTGTCAAAGCAAAACAATTGTCTTTTGAAAAAGCAATAAACACCAAAACGCTCTCTCACTCGAAGCCTAAGGATTTATATACACTTCTCCCCCTTTGGCAACAAGTTACCAAAAAGTTCAAAGGCATATATCTAAGCGTTCTTGGGCTGATCTCCTCCAGTTGTTGATGAAGGAGTCGAGAGAACAGCATCGGCGAAGATCTCTACAGATGTCGTGGATGGAGTTGGAGTGGCAGCTGGAGGAAATGGAGCTGATGGAGCAAGAGCTGAGGGGACAGCAGCAGGAGCTAGTGAAGAGGGCCTCAAGTCTGGAGCAGGCACTGTGACTGATCTAGCCTGAGTAGGAAACTGTGTGCCTGTCCTGAGAGGTGATCCATCCTCATCATAATCATCATCATCATCTGAAGAAGTGGAAGAAACCCAAGGGATATGCACTGAGTCAACTTCCTTTTGAAAGCTCTATGACTGTCTTAGTCACCTTGTCCACCTTATCATTAAGAGTCTTGATCCTTGTTTCAAAGATCCTCACAAGACTGTTCTGGTTGTCTAGAATTCCCTTAATGTCCTTTTGCATGCCCTGAACTGATGAGATCAAAAGATCCATTTGCTCATTTCCGGATCTAGGGACTTGAGAACTAGTGGCTCGAGCTGCCTCTGCCTGAGCTGCAGTAGATGTGGGATGATCTGGGTTCATCACCACGATGTTATCCTCAACCTCTGTTTGTAGGGGAAAATGGGGACTCTCAAGATCAAATATGTGCTTCTCAATATGAGAGTTGATAAGCATCTGGATATAGGGTGCATAGCAGCAAGAGCGCTTCTGATCAGCAGCAACCCTCTTGACTATCTCAACAATCAAGTCCATGACTCTGATCCTGGTGTGACTGTCAAGGTGGATCAGCATGTTGATGGAGTAGCCTCGAATCATCTTGTCATCTCCTGATTTGGGCATCAAAGTATGCCTCAGAATGGTGTTCATGGTACGGAGGCCAGCTTGAAGATAGTAGATGGATCCTAGCTTGTGAGATTGCACTTTGTCTGTAGGGATAGGAGTATACATATCCTTCATGGCATTGTGGCTCGCCTTGGATTCCATGTATACATCCAAATCTCCATCCTAAACCTCAGGGACTCCTAGAAGTGCAGCCCATTCATCAACAGTGGACTCATATATTGCTCCTTCTGTCATCCATACAATCCTACCATCTCCATAGAAATGTGCAGTGGAGTAGAATTGCATGATCACCTCATTATTCCAAGTAGTAAGTTCTCTGCCAACAAACTCATCCAAACCAATGTAGTGGAAATTTTCTTGGACACTTGGAAAATAGTCCTCATTCTCCTTAATGAATTTCCAGTCTACATACCTCATGTAACTCATAGCCAGACTCTTGTCAAATAGCACAGTCTCATAGAAATCATGTTGCTCTTTGGTGTAGAATTTGTAGTCCACTTCTGTCTTCTTCCTTTGGGCATATGGATCTATAGCTCTCCATGCCCTCAAACCCGAGTCTTTCCTCTTCTTCATATCTTCAGAAAGTGGATAGCTGGCATTATGTACTGGAAGGTGTGGTCTGAGTTTCATCAAGGTTGTCAAGTCATCATCATGCTCATCTCTAGAAGCGGTTTCTTTGTTCTTTTCAGAAGCTAGAATTTTCCTCGATGTCCTCTTAGGCTTTTTAGCAGCAGCCTTCTTGGATTTGGTGCTCTCGGATGTGCCTGACTTAGGCATAGCATCAGCTAGAAGTTTCTTGGCCTTGTTCTTGGGAGGGGCCTTATCAACATGTTATTCCTCCTCTTCCTCAGTAGCAGCACCAGCAGCCTCCTCTAGATCTTCAAACATATATGTAGGCCTTCCAGTCACATGGATTATCCTCTTTCTGGCTATCTTCTCCACTGCCTTCTTAGGCATAGACTTCTTTGGGGGCTCAATAGTCATTGTAGCCCTAGCACTCTCATGTGCTTCCATAGCTTCTGGGCTAGCATTGACTTTGCTAACAACTCTCCTAGAAGAAATGGCTTTAGTAACAGACTTCTTAGCAGCCTTCTCTTGCTTCTTGGCAAGAATCTCCTCAGGGACAAAGTCTAAATCCTCCTCGTCTGAATTCAGCTTCTTCCTGGCCCTTGTAGCAGCCTTGGGCAACCCATGGGAGCTAGGGGTGCCTGGATCTGAAGATGTACTAGGCTCAGGGCTGTTGGGGAACGTTGCATGGGAAACAAAAATTTTCCTACGCACACGCAAGATCTATCCATGGTTATGAGCATCTACGAGAGGGAGAGTGGATCTACATACCCTTGTAGATCTCTAAGCGGGAAGCGTTAAGAAACGCGGTTGGTGTCGTCGAACGTCTTCGCGATCCAAATCGTCGAGCGTCCCGCGATCTCATCACGATCCATCCCGCGATCCAATCATGATCCATCCCACGAACTCATCACGATCCGTCCCGCGATCTCATCACGATCCATCCCGCGAACTCATCACGATCCGTCCCGCGATCTCGTCACGGTCCTTCCGATCTAGCGCCGAACGGACGACACCTCCGCGTTCAGCACACGTACAGCTTGATGACGATCTCCGCCTTCTTGATCCAGCAAGAGGGAGCGGAGAGGTAGAAGAGTTCTCTGGCAGCGTGACGCCGCTGTGGCAATGGTGGTGGAGCTATTCCGGCAGGGCTTCGCCTAAGCACTGCAGAAAACCGATCTAGAGGAGAAACTATGCACTAGAGGAACGGGTAGCACGTGGCTGAAAATTCTGTGCCAAAACCCTAAAATCCTCTAGTATATATAGGAGGAGAAGAGGAGGAGTCTTGGCTGCCAAAAATCCAGCCCTTGGGTCGACCAAAGTGGGGAGGAGAGGAGGACTCCTCCTCCAATCCTAGTAGGACTAGGATTCCTCCTTTTTTGGCCTTTTTCCATCTTTTTCCCTTTGGGCTTTTTCTCCCAGCCGCATGGGCCTTGTGTGGGACTTCCACCAGCCCACAAAAGGCTGGTTTTGACTCTCCCACAGCCCATGAAGCCTCTTGGGTCGAAATACCCCTCCCGGTGGTCTCCCGGTACACTACCGGCACTCTCGGTACATTACCGATTAGCCCGAAACTTTTCCGGCGACCAAAATGGGACTTCCTATATATCAATATTTACCTCCGGACCATTCCGGAGCTCCTCGTGACATCCTGGATCTCATCCAGGACTCCGAACAACCTTCGGTCACCACCATACATAACTCTATAATACCAAATCGTCACCAAACCTTAAGTGTGCAGACCCTGCGGGTTCGAGAACTATGTAGACATGACCGAGACACCTCTATGGTCAGTAACCAATAGCGGGCCCTGGATGACCATATTGGTTCCTACATATTCTACGAAGATCTTTATCGGTCGAACCTCTATGTCAATGATTCAGTCTATCCCGTATAACGTTCCCTTTGTTCTTCGGTATGTTACTTGCCCGAGATTCGATCGTCGGTATCTCCATACCTAGTTCAACCTCGTTACCAGCAAGTCTCTTTACTCGTTCCGTAATACAAGATCCCATGACTAACACTTAGTCACATTGCTTGAAAGGCTTGTTGTGATGTTGTATTACCGAGTGGGCCCTGAGATACCTCTCCGTCACACGGAGTAACAAATCCCAGTCTTGATCCATGCCAACCCAACAGACACCCTCGGAGATACCTGTAGAGTACCTTTATAGTCACCCAGTTACGTTGCGACGTTTGATACACACAAGGCACTCCTCCGGTGTCAGTGAGTTGCATGATCTCATGGTCATAGGAACAGATACTTGACATGCAGAAAACAATAGCATTAAACTGACACGATCATATGCTACGTTTGTAGTTTGGGTCTTGTCCATCCCATCATTCTCCTAATGATGTGATCCCATTATCAAATTACATCTCATGTCAATGGCTAGGAAACATTAACCATCTTTGATCAACGAGCTAGTCTATTAAGGCATACTAGGGACATGGTTTTGTCTATGTATCCACACATGCATCTAAGTCTCCGATCAATACAATTATAGCATGGATAATAAACGATTATCATGAACAAGGAAATATGATAATAACTAATTTATTATTGCCTCTAGGGCATATTTCCAACAAGGGCTAGTGCCTGAACTCATGTCAACACCCTGCTCTGGCAAATTCTGACTGTCCTCAGCATTTGACATACTGACCCTATGATTAGAGTATAGAAGAGCGGAAGAAGATGAGTCATCACAAAATGAGGCTTGTTTTTGAAAGATTGAACAAAAGATTTCCAAGGTTTTGCATTCTGTCACATGAAAATCGGTACAACCGAAGCAAAGTTTTCGATGCTACCGAGACTGACTATCCCATTAATAGAAACTTGGCACTCTTTTTGGTGAGATCGAAAAGAAGTACTCGATTTCACGGAGACAGTTCTCAGCAACACAAAAAGACAAATTGGTGACACCGATTTGTTTGCTTCAGTTCCACCGAGTTCCATCGGGCGGAAGGCAAGCCCTAGTAAATGATCATTTGCTAGACTATGGGAATTTCTTGTGGATAGGAAGACGTGTAATAGGTGGCTCATAGAGAAAACAAATCCAGTGCGCAAGAATCAGACGAGGAGCGCAAATGAGGTCGAATCCGTACCCTAACTCGGCGACGGATCCGCTATGGCGGCAATGATGGAGAAGATTTTGTCGACGGCGGCGATTCCCAGCGGCGAAGGAGCGCAGGGGGACAAGGGCGATGACCAGGGGTATTGAAAACGGAAGCTTAGGGTTTTGAGGCACGATGGTTTGAGGATGAATTTCAAAGCATTGGGGTCCACAGTATATATACCCACCACTGTCGGTGACACCGATTCTATATTGTCGGTGTCACCGAGTTCCTCAACTGTCAGTTGACAGGGAAACTCGGTGTAACCGAGAATATGGAATCGGTGTTACCGAGATTGAAAAGCCAGATCAACCCTAGGCATTCGATGAGACCGAGATTTTGGAGTTGGTTCCACCGAGATGCACTTGGGAGGTTTTAATGGTCAGTCCTTGTCGATACGGAACTCCGAGTGCTCCACACACAGAGGGATCGAAAAGTGCTTGTTCAAATTTTGTGATGCAACATGAACGGAGTATGAGGTGAGAAAGCATAGATAGCTAAAGAGTGGTCCTAGGCATTCTTGTCCATCCAATTGGCAAAAGATAAATCAAAGACCAAATAGCAACAATTGGATGTCCTCGAATGAGAAAATAAATGCAGACCAACATGCTCACACAATAAGATGTCAAATGAAATCATGACAAACATGCACAAACACTCGAGCATCTAAAAAGCACTTGGGCGATGATGAAGTCATCTATATATGATTATTTGACTTAGGAGCCAAGTAAGAATACTTCATCATAGGTCATACTCATCGTTTAAGCACAAGTGGGGTTACCACTTTTACATAAAGCATTTAATGTCGTCACATACTAAGAGATGCTTTTACTCAAGTATTAGAGTAAAGCCCCCCCCCCCTTGATGTGACACCCCCCATAAGAGGGATAAACTAACCTTGGGTTTTGTCGATGAAGACTTCATGTTGGTGAGGTAGTGGTGGATGCTCAGAGTTGATGAAGATCACCAAGAGTTGGGAGCATCCTTGTTGTTTCCTTACTCTTCTCACCTACATGGGTTAGTCCCAACACACAAGAGACAAATACAAGGATATCTATGGACATGGAGTGCAAAGCATGTGTGATGATGTCCATTGATTTGTTGATTACCTTGTCCCTTGCTTAAATTTGAGGGAATGTGTGACTCCTTGAACTATTGCATAGGGTTGATGTTGATTGCAAATAGATCTTGCCAATAATGAATGTGAGTGAATTTCATTGGTGGAGTCACCCCTCAAGTACTTTCTAGTTCTTCTTGTTGGGGACCCACATCAAGTTGATGGGGATCCTTGGTGTTGTAGTAGCCTTTGTAGATGTTGATCTTGAAGTAGCCTTGGGAACCCACTCCACCATAGCTAGGGGTTCATCTTCATATGAGTCAATGTCCTCTTGAAGCTTGTTCTTGCCCTTGAGCTTGTGGTCTTGTGGTGGAAGGTCATCTTGAGTGTTTGTCCCCTTGGGAAGAGTATTTTCATACTTCTCCTTTTGAAGAACAAACTTGGGCTCGGTATATTGACCTTCTTCCCATTCAACTCCATTAGCGTTGAAGTAGCCAACACCATGATTCTTCCGGTATCCTCCATGCTTGCGTACAATTTCCTCAAATTGCTTACACCCGGCAAGACTCTTGTAAATACCTTACTCTATAATTCCTTCCAATAAAGCATTTTCTTGCTCAAGTGTAACTTGGCTAAGAGAATTATCATTAGTTGAATCAATAGAACTACTAGGAGCAACATCATTGGGTTTAGCATTTTTATTGTTGCTACTAGATGAATAACCTTCTTGCCTTTGTTACTAGTTTGCTTAGATTTAACTTGTGGCATGAATGTGGACAAGAGTAGTCGTTTGGCAAGATAAGATGAAGTCTTCTTTCGGAGATCATCATTGATAGATTTAAGAAATTCATGTTCTTGCTCCAAATTGATCTTCTAGAAGCGTAGCTTCTCATGAGTTCTTACAAGCTCTCTATGATCTTCAAGAGTAGATTCATGGGCTAACTTAAGAGTGTTAAGTTCTTTAGTTACTTCTTCTATTTTCATCTTATCATCATCAATCGACCTATCTTGACTAGCATGAGAATTATCAAGTTCATTCTGATCAACATCACTAGTTTTATCACATAGCAAATCATCTTCGTCGCTATTGAAATCAAGATATTCAGGGTGTGATACCTTGGGGCCTTTAGCCATGAAGAAACTTCCACTCCTTTTGTTTGGTGAATCAAATAGATCAAAGGAGTTGGTAGTCACTAGAGCAATTTCGACAACACCATCATCTTGACTATAGTCGTAGTCGGAGTTATAGCTTCTCTCGGAGTTGTTGTCGGAGTCTGAGCCGGAAACCCATTCACCAACATGATCTTGATGTTTTCTTCTTGTGTAGCTCTTGGTGTACTTGCCCTTCTTCTCTGAATCTCTACTTCTCCTTGAGGGTCTTCGTTCATAACGATCATCTCTACTCCTTCTCTCTCTTTGAGGTGATTCTTTCCTTGAGCTTCGTCTTCTATGTGACTCTTCTCTTCGTTTGTAGGGAGCCGTGCACTCATTGGAGTAGTGTCCGGGCTTCCCACAATTGTAGCAATTGCGGTCACGACTTGACGAACGCTTCTCATCATATCTTGAGTTGGAGTTTCTTTCTTTGCCTCTATTCTTGTAGAACTTGTTGAATTTCTTAACCATGAGGCTTATCTCTTCATTGGTTACAAGGTTGTCGCTTGAAATTGCGAGAGCATCACTTGTGGCCATGTAAGCACTACTAGACTTGTTGCGGAGCTCTTCTTTGTCTTTGAGTGTCATGTCATGAGCAACAATCCTTCCAATGACTTCCGTAGGCTTGAGATCTTTGTAGTTGGGCATCATTTGGATTAATGTGCACACGGTGTCATATCTCTCATACAAAGCTCTAAGTATCTTCTTGATGATGAATTTTTCGGTCATTTCATCGCTTCCTAAGACGACAATCTCATTGGTGATGAGAGCTAGCCTAGAGTACATCTCTGCGACTCCTTCACCATCCTTCATCTTGAACTTGTCAAGCTGACTTTGAAGAACATCTAACTTGGATTCTCTCACGGTCTCGGTTCCTTCGTGCATATCAACCAAAGTATCCCAAATCTCTTTTGCATTCTCAAGACGACTGATTTTGTTGAACTCCTCGGGGCATAGGCAGTTGAAGAGAATGTCGCGTGCTTGAGCATTGAGTTGTAACATCTTCAATTCATCTAGGGGCGCTTCACGATCCGGTTCTCTTCCATCACCAAAGAATTCACCTTGCAAGCCAACATGAACAACAACCGAAATGGTGGGGTTATGACCAAGAATATGCATTTTCGTTTTGTGCTTCCAACTAGCAAAATTAGTACCATCAAAGTACGGACCTCTACGGTGATAATTACCCTCACTAGACACCATACTCTCCTAGGTTGTGAGACCAATGCAATGAAGACCAAAGCTCTGATACCACTTGTAGGACCGAAAGTATGTCTAGAGGGGGGTGATTAGACTACTTGACTAAATAAAAGTTTTGCCTTTTCCCAAATTTTAGTGTTTGCAGTTTTAGCATTCATGGCAATTCAATTTCACCCTACAAATGCAATTCTAAGAGTATACCAGCAGAAAATAACAACAAGCATGAGTAAAAGAGATAGTTAGGAAGATCAAACGCAATTGTAGATATGATGATTTTTTCCCGTGGTTCCGATAGGTGGCAATATCGTACATTCACGTTTATGGAGTCTTCAACCCACGGAGGGTAACGGTCGCGAGAGTCCACGAAGGGCTCCACCCATAAGGGTCCACGAAGTAGCAACCTTGACTATTCCATATGGCTTCCATCCACGAAGGACTAGCCTCACTATGGGTAGATATTCACGAAGTAGGCGATCTCCTTGCCCTTACAAACTTCTTGGTTCACTCCACAACACGAAGTAGGTGGCTCCCAAGCGACACCTAACCAATCTAGGAGGCACCACCCTCCAAAAGGTAATAGGCTCAGTAATGACGATGAACTCCTTGCTCTTGTGCTTCAAGATGATAGACTCCTCAACACACAATCAGTCTCTCACAGATTTGGCTTCGTGGAAGAGATGGGATTGGTGGAAAGAAACTTGGGGAGGCTAGAAATCAAGATCCGTATGGTTGGAGTGGAAGATCTTGATCTCAACACAAGGATAGGTGGTTCTCTCTCAGAAAATCTGATAGGATAGGTATGGAATAGTTCTGAGTGCTTCTCTTTCAAGTAGGTGGTGGTGGAGGGGTATATACAGGCATCCCCAAAAATCCAACTGTTACACACAAAATGACCAACCCGGTGAAACCGATGTGTTAATCTCGGTGGTATCGAAGTGATCAAAAGGTGGCAACTTTTGAATCTCGGTGAGACCGATATGTGAAACTCGGTTGCACCGATAAGGTGACCAACGGTCAGCTTTCCAATCTTGGTGACGCTGACCCAACAATCTCGATGGTACCGAAAATGTGGATTTGCATAACAGAAAGTTGGCAACCTAAACTCGGTGGCACCGGTATGGAATCGGTTGCACCGAAGTGGCTATGGTTTGGTTGAGTCTGTCTAGGTTCTGGAATCGGTGGCATCGGGATAGGAATGTTGGTTGCACCAATTTTGAATGTTTGGCTATAGACAGACTTCCGTGGAAGAGCTTGTGGATGTTTTTGTTGACTATCACTTGTGCACGTATGAGCATTTTGTTCAACAACAAAACCTTATCCCTTTTTAATAGTATTGGCTTTCCTATGGACTCAAAGTGATTTCTCAGAAATGTAAAGTGTAGAGTCCTCCTGCTTGAAGCTTGGTGTCGTGGTTTCGTCACGGCAGATGCCATAGGTAGGCTTATCGAGAGGGGTCGAAGGACACCGGCAGGCTCCGGGAGCGAGATTAGGCACAAGTGGTGGCTGACACATGATGTACCCAGGTTTGGGGCCCTCCGTGGGAGGCAATACCCCTAGTCCTTCTCAGTTTAGTTGAGACAATGGTCGGGTTACAATGGTGCTCCTCGAGCTGTATGGAACGAGGAGGAAGAAGGAGCTAGCCTGCTCTTCCGCCTCTCTACGTGTGTGTGCGTGTGTGGTGGATGTGGGGGGAACTCCCAGAGAGCAGCTGATCGATCTCCCCTGCATGAGGGTGGCCCGGGGGGTTTTATAGACCAACCCCCTGGAATACAATACGAGTAGAAGGCCAAAGGGGGCCCCAGCCAGCAGCCTCTCTAGCCGGCTGCGTGGGCCTGGCCGGGGGGACTTGTCACCGGTAGGTCCTGCCGGCTGAAGAGTCCTGTCAGGAACCGGTGGGGCCCTCGAGGCGGGCCCTGATGCCGGTCACATCGCGGCACGGGCCGCGCCTTGTGGCGTCGTCTTGCGGCGGCCGGCCGGGGTCAGCGGTACGACCGGCCACCCTGTAGCCACGCCGGGGCAGGTAACGGAGTGGTTGAAGGCGTGCCGACACTGTTGGAAGCCCGGTCACCATCTGTCGGGGTCAGAGGCCCTGACGCCTTCACTGTAGCCATATCGGCGCTGACCCTCGACGAGATGGGAGCCACCGTTGCCATGCACGCCTTGCAGATGGTATCCAATGCCCATCCGGCTGGGCGCAGCCAGCGGACCACCTCTGAGAGGGCATAGCCAGACTACAGGGGGAGGCAGCCTGCCCTTTAGTCGCGTTAGGAGGCGGGGGGAAAGGGGCTCTTGAGGATACCCCAGGGTCATCCCCCCGTCAGTAGTCCCCGAAGCCGGGGAGGACCCGCTGACGGGCCATGGCGGTCCTCGTCGGCTTGAAGATCGTTCTTGTGCCGCAGGTGGCCTTGAGAGTCGAGTTGAACCAGAAAGCGATGGCCGGCTCCATAGCCGGCCGACGCTTCACGCGCCGCCTCGGGCTGCCCACCTGGTTGGGAAGATGCGCCAAGCGGCGTAAAAGATCGGGCAACGGGGCGGGGCCTCCCACGGCCGCAGCCTCGGCCCGCGCACAGGGATCCTTTACGGCGCGGGGCGGACGGTTGGCATTCCCGACCACCACGATGTCCACCCCGCGCACCATGGGAATCTTGGGGGTCGTGCGCAATGAATCCGGCCCCCATGATCGCCCGCGCGGGGTATAAATGTTGAGAAGGGGGAGGCAGAACGGCTCGTTCGCTCCCCCTCCTGCCGCCACATCGCCTTCGTCGCCTCCCTCCCCCCGCCGTGACAGAGAGAGAGACCGAAGCACGAGGACAATCCACGCCACCGCGCACCGCCGAAGAGAGCCCAGACCGCCGCCGAACACCCGTGCCCGTCGACGCGACCGCACGTCCCCTCGGCGGCCATGGCGGGCTAGGGCGCCTGGGACGGCAGTGATGTGGACGAGACCTTCATCGAGCACCTCCGCCACCACCGCAAGCTCCCGGCGGAGGAGAACCTGGTGGCACGCCCGGCCGGGCCAGAGAACTCCCCGGCCCCGCGGGAGGCCGAAGTGGTCGTCTTCGCCGACCACTTCCTCCGCGGGCTCGGGCTGTCGGCGAGCGCTTTCTTCCGCCGCTTCCTGACGCAGTTCGGCCTGCGGCCGCACCACCTCGCCCCCAACGCCATCCTACAGCTGGCAGCGTTCGTCACCCTCTACGAGGGATACTTGGGAGTCGCACCGAGGCTTGACCTCTGGTGCCGGCTCTTCTTCCTTGAAAGGAAGATGGCGAAGGACCCGGCGACGAAGCAGATGGTGATGACCGCCTGCGGAGTCGCCCTGATCCACATTCGCAAGGGAACCGACTTCCCGAAGCTCCCGCTGCACGAGTCGGTGAAGCGATGGCAGCGGGGGTTCTTCTGCGTGAAGAACGTGAAGCCGGAGGAGGACTACATCAACCTCCCCGACTTCGACAACCACCCGCCGACCGTGATGCTAAACTGGTGAGCGGCCGCGTCTTCGGCACCTGAGACGGCAGACCGGCTCTGCGAGCGCCTGCTCGCGATGATCGGGTCGGAGGGGCTGAAGGTCATGGACCTGCTGGCCACGATGATGGCGCGCCGGGTGCAGCCGCTGCAGAGCCGGCCGCACCTCCTCTGCCAGATGGGGGGATGCCACGACCCCTGCCGGCTCTCCACCAAGGAGATGAAGCCGGCCTATGTGGCGAGGAGGATGAATGCCATTTCGACGGCAAAGATGGCAGAGGGAGAATGGCAATGGGGAAAAACCCCGTACAGCCGGAGCCGCCCGGCACCACGGGTAAGTGACAAGCCGGTTCCTCCCCTCCATCTTCTTTTAGAGGTGATATCCCTCCTCTCGGTCTGACAGTGAGCCGCCCGGCCCGCCCGCAGCTCTTCCCTCTGCTGCAAAACTACGGGGAGCCGGTCCCCTACACGGCGGAGTCGGACCCCGAGGAGGTCGAGGACGCCGACGACGTCGAGCCGGCCAACTCCGAGCGAGCCGGAGCGTTTGGTGTCGGCGACGCGGAGACGGAGACAGAGGCGGCCGAAGAGGACGAATTGACGGGAGAGTCCCCTCCCCAGACGCACGTAGCCGAGGCCTCGGAGAAGTCCGAGGCTTCGGAGGACGAGGTCACGACGCCGCGGAGGCGCCAACCTTGAGCTGGCGGCGGCTCCAATCGGGGAGGCCCGGGCACGAGCGACAAGGGGAAGGGGCCGGCTGCCACCAAGCCGGTGCCCAAGCGTGTGGCGACCGCGCAGCCCGGCGGCAGTCGCGGAGGCGGCGGCAAGAAACAGAAGGTCGCCCAGGTGGGACCCGTGAGGAGGGCGATCCCCGTCGTCTCCGGGTAAGTCCATCTTCTCCTCCACCTTGGTCCGTCATGCCCTCCCCCAGTCTCTAACCCAAGGGATGCGTGTGCCCTGGGGAGGACACCGAGTGGCAGGACGGAGAGGGCGGCGCCGCCGACGGCGGCCGAGGAGAGGGAGCGCCAGGCGTGGCTCGACTTCAAGGCGGCCGAGCGAGAGCGGTGTGTCCAGGAGCTCCGCCCCTGGGAGGAGGCGGCGAAGAGGCGAGGGGGAGCCAGCGGGGAGGCCGCTGGCGGAGCGTGGGAGCCGTTCCCCCTCCTTCAAGGAAACGGCGGGGATATCGCGAGCGGGGCTTGGGAGCCCTTCCCCCGCAACCGGGAGAAGAGGCCGAAGAGCCACCATGGCTCCGGGAGAAGGACGGAGGCGAGCACGACGGCCGCGGGGGGGGGGGTGAGGCGGCAACGGGCCACGACACCGCCCGGACGATCGCGAGCGATGTGCCGCCGAGGCCGGAGCTATCGGCTCCGAAGGCACCACCACCGGTCATGCCGGTTTCTGAGGCGCTGGCTCCGGAGGCGCCGGCGTCGAAGGAGAGTCAGCATGGAGCAGCCGGAGGTGGGATGCCGGAGGGGGGAGCCGTGATGGCCGTGAAAACGGACGTCGTGAGTGCGTCGATGGTGGCCCCCTACGCGGTGGCGATAGGAGGGGCCGGTCTCATCGAGGTCTCCGATAAGGGAGAACCCGTAGACGGGGGCCGGCCGCAGCAGACCTGGGCAGCGGCCGGGAGCCCGTCTTCTGGCGGGCCGTCGAGCGCCCTCGGAGCGGCGGTGGCCGCCGCCGTGGAAGCGTTTGCGGCGGCCCGCGCCCAGGCGATGCAAGACGCTCGGGCCGCCAGCGACCGGCTTGTAAGTTTGGAGCGGGCGGTCGCGGTGAGTCTTCTTTCCTTCTTCCCTTTACTTGCATTCTTCCGTCTTTTCCAGTGGGGACGCACCGACGCACCCACTGGGTGTAGCCCCCAAGGCTCGAGCCGGCTGAGGCGCAGGCGGGTCGAGCCTAAAGTTCTTGTTTTGAAGGCAGCGCACGACCGCCGGGTGGCAGCGTACAACACCCTGCTGGGGTTGTACCAGGGAGCTGAGAACCGGCTCACCGTTGTGTCCACGGACCTGCGAGGTACGTTGCCCTAGCGAGCGTCTTGCGATCTTCCAGTGGGAGCGCGCAAGCGCACCCACTGGGTGTAGCCCCCGGGAATCAGGCCGGCTTCCCCAGAGGCGGGCTGAATCCTTTCTGACTCCCGTGTCTTATGCAGCCACCCATGCCAAGACGGTTTTCCTCCGGCGCCATGTGGTGCGTCTTTACGAGGAGTTGGAACTCCTGACGACGGAGGGTGACCGGCTCCGTGGGGAGGCGGACCGGGCGAAGGCGAAGCAGGAGGGCCACGAGGTGGCCCATCATCGAGCGCTGGCGGACCAAGAGGCGGCCCTCCGTCAGGAGGCGGAGGGGCGGGAGAAGGCGCTCTGCGAGGAGCTGGAAGCCAAGGACGCCGCCTTGGCCATGGCGGCCGAGGATGCACAGGCGGCCCGGGACGAGCACGAGCGCTGGCGCCAGGAGTGGTCCGCTAGGGAGGTGCGGTTGCAGGAGCAGGGGCACGAGGTGGACCAAATGCTGCATAGTAAGTTTCCGCCGCCTTGCTCTTCCTTCTTGGTTTTCTGGTTTGCCTCCCCGCTCATCCCCCATCCTCCTCTTAGGGCTCTTCGCTGTCACGCGGGAGGTCGCAGAGGCGGCTGTCGAAGCCGACCGTGAGGCCCGACGGGCGCAAGGATAGGTCGTCGGGCCGCTGGCCCCCTGGACCCTGGACGAGGTGGGGATCGCCGCCAAGGCTCGCCTGTTAGAGGTGGTTCGTGCCCTGAAGCGGCTCCAAGTGGCCGGCATGATGCTGGTCCGCATGCTCTGGCCCGCCACGGTGGAGCCGATCTCCATGAATCGGCTGTCGAGGTGGTTGGAGTTCGGGACGGCGCGGGTGAACGCCTGGAGGGCCTCCGCGGCACGAGCCGGCGCGGGCATGGCGCTCCGCATCGCCAAATCATGGTACCCCGAGCTAGACTTGGGCTTGCTCACGGCCCAGCGCGCTGGTGCCGACCCGGAGCTGGAGGCAGTGGCCAACGAGATGCTGGTGAGGGTGAGCGATCTTGCGTCCTTGGCCGCGTGGGACGAGTATGTCCCGGAGCGCAGGGCAGACGGCGTGGTGGTCCCGGAGGACCAGTACGGGCTCGCCCTGGACGACCCGGATGGGAGCTCCGCCGAGACGGCCGATGAAGGCTCCGACACCGACGAGTACGCTGAGTCCGGGCTGACTCCGGCTGCGAGGGCTTCTACCTCGGCCACCTCAGAGGTGCCGGCTTCGGAGGCGCCAGCGCCGCCGGCTCCCAAGGCATGAGCACCGTCGGCTCCAGCGGCATTAGTACTTGGAGGAAGGCCGGCACGATGCCGCCATAGCTTAGGACTTTTCTTTCCTGCATTTCTGTTTTTAGACTGAAATTCCACCCACTCGGGGTGTATATGTAATGAACTCGTGGCCGTGGGCCTTTTATATGTAATGAACTTGTGCTATTTGTCTTAGAAAGAACGTGCGTGCCGGCTCTTCTTTCATCCTTTGCCTTTTGACTTGTGTTTGCGCACCAGGATTCCTTACGGCTTCCACCCCGCCTGCCGGCCAGCCGGCAGCCGGTCTGGGACAAGGACGGGGCTTCACCCTTAGGAAAAATGGCGGGCTCCTAGAGTTAACCGGCTAGGGCTAGGTTGAGCCGGCAGAGGCTGGTTACTAAGATTAACATAGCCCGGCTGGGCCGGTCAGGCTGCCGCACGCGTTGGCTGACCTTCGTGTGAGAAGTTCCTTCGTACCCCGTGGTCCCTTCAGCCGGACAGTCGGGAGCTGGTCTATAGCTGGTTAGGGAAGGGGAGGCGAAGGGCTGCTTGCTCACATTATTTGTCCGCCTCGGTGGGGAGCCGGGCGAGCCCCCGGGCCCGGGAGCCGGACCCGGTTGACGTGCCTTTAGACAACAGAACTTTGTAGGAATCAAAAATGGCGTGCCCCCAGCCGTCGGGTTTATAAGCCCAAAAGAGGGAGGATACATACAATGGTTTTCAGCAATAGAATGGGCGGAGGAGCGCCGCGTTCCACGGGTGCTCTGTCTCCTCGCCGGAGGCGTCTCTCTTGCGTTTCTGCAGCTTCTAGGCGTCTATTAGATAGTATGCATTGTTGCGCAGCGCTCGGTTGACGATGAACGGGCCCTCCCATGGGGAGGACAGCTTGTGCTGGCCGGCGGTTCGCTGGATCCGCCTGAGCACCAAGTCTCCTTCGCGGAAGGAGAGCGGCCGGATCCGCTTGTTGTGATAATGCCGGAGCTTCTGCTGGTAGATGGCCGTCCGGCTCAAGGCCAGCTCGTGGGCCTCCTCGAGGAGGTCGACGCCGTCTTCCCTTTCCTCCTTCGCGTCCTTTTCGGTGTACAGGGTGACCCGAGGCGAATCGAATTCGATATCGGTGGGGATGCTCGCCTTGGACCCGTAAACGAGAAAGAACGGAGTGTAGCCGGTCGACCGGTTGGGTGTGGTCTGGAGGTTCCAAAGGACAGTCGACAGCTCTTTGACCCAACAGCCATCCGACCGGACCAGTGCTGTCACGAGTCGGGGCTTGATGCCGGATAGGAGTAGGCCGTTTGCCCTCTCAACCTGGCCGTTTGACTGTGGGTGGGCGACGGACGCCAGGTCGAGCCGGATGCCCCGCCTCGAGCAGAAGCGCACTAGCGCGCCTTTGGCGAAGTTCGTGCCGTTGTCGGTGATGATGCTTTCGGGGACGCCGTAACGTACCATGATGTCTTTGATGAACCGGACGGCCGTTGGGCCGTCTAGTTTCTTGATTGGCCGGGCCTCGATCCATTTGGTAAACTTGTCGACGGCGACAAGAAAATGTGGCATGTCGCCTCGTGCGGTTTTGAAAGGTCCCACCATGTCCAAACCCCAGACGGCGAATGGCCATGAAAGGGGGATGGTCTGGAGGGCGCTAGCCGGAAGATGGCTCTACGTGCTGAAGCGCTGGCAGCCCTCGCACTTGTTAACGAGTTCCTTGGCCGCCTCTAGAGCAGTCGGCCAGTAGAAACCGTGACGGAATGCTTTGTCCACCAGGGACCTGGAGGCGGCATGATGCCCGCACTTGCCCTGGTGGATGTCAAGGAGGATTTCCTGTCCTTTCTCCTGCTCGACGCATCGTTGGAAGACGCCGATGGTGCTACGATGAACCATCTCGTGGTTGATGATGTCGTAGGTTGGGGCCCGGCACTGAATTTGCCTTGCCATGGCCTCATCGGAGGGGAGCTCGCCGCGCTGGAGGAACGCCAGGATAGGCCGGGCCCATGAGGAAGCCAAGACGGGGACTGGCCCAGCCCCCGAGACCGGCTCGCCAGCCCCCGGGAGTGAGGCGATGGTGGAAGCATTGACCGTTGTCATGACGGCAGCGAGGCCGATGCCGGCGTGCGTAGGCGCGACCGGCTCAATTGCCGTAGCGGACAGCGCCGGACTGGCGGCTGGTGGTGGTGGAGCCAGTGATGCCGCCATAGCCGGTGGGGCCGGTTGTGCAGCCGGTTCCGCCGAGGTGCCAGCCGCGTTTGCTGGCACGAAGATATACTCTGACTCGGGAGAAGGCTTGATCGACGGCTTCATCAGCCGCTCGAGGGAGACACCAGCTGGGATGGCCTGCCGGGTGGAGCCAATCTTGGCCAGTGCGTCGACCGCCTCATTGTCCGCACGGGGGATGTGGTGGAACTCGCAGCCCTCGAAGGAGCCAGTGAGCTGCTGGATGAGGAAGCGATAGCTGGCCATGTTGGCGTCCCTAGCGTCCTACTCGCCACAGACCTGTTGCACCACGAGGTCCGAGCGCCGAAGCAAATGATGCGTTGGATGCCAATCTCTTTGGCGAGCTGGAGGTCATGGACGAGGGCCTCGTATTCGACCATGTTGTTGGGGGCGGCAAAGTGGATCTGGAGGGCGTAGCGGAGCTGGTCTCCTCTGGGGGACGACAGGACGATGCCGGCTCCCAGGCTAGCTCGCATCTTCGAGTCGTCGAAGTGCATGCGCCAATGCATGGAGTCGGGCGGAGGCGACCCGAACTGGGTTTCGGCCCAATCGACGAGGAAGTCGGCCATTTCCTGGGACTTGATGGTGGTGCGTGGCTTGTACCGTATTTCATAGTCGGCCAGGGCGATGGCCCATTTGGCTATTCGACCAGTGGCGTCCTGGCCAGCCATGATTTCGCCTAGCGGCGCTGTGCTCACGACGGTGATGACGTGCTCCTGGAAGTACTACTTCAGCTTCTGGGTGGCGAAGTATACGCCGTAGCACATCTTCTGGTAGTGGGGGTAGTTTTGCTTGGAGGCGAAGAGGACCTCGCTGAGGTAGTAGACGGGACGCTGCATCGGTAGTGCCTTGCCTTCCTCCGGCCGCTCCACCACCAGGACGACGCTAACGACGTGCGTGGTCGCCGTAATGTAGGCGAGCAGAGGCTCCTTGTCAGCCGGCATGGCCAGGATGGGCGCGCTGGTGAGAGCTCGCTTGAGGTCGCGGAACGCCACGTCCTCCTCGTCAGGCCAGTAGAACAGGGCCGGCTTCTTTGAGAGGTCTCGGCCCGGCTCGACCATGGCCGACTTGCGTAGGAGCCCGTAGAGGGGGAAGGCCTTCTCACCCAGCCGGCTGACGAACCGGCTGAGGGAAGCGAGGCAGCCGGTGAACTTTTGGACGTCGCGGAGCCGAACCGGCTTGGGCATGCGCTCAATCGCCTGGATCTTCTCGGGGTTAGCTTCGATGCCGCGGGCGGACATGAAGAAACCCAGGAGCTGGCCGGCTGGGACGCCGAAGACACACTTCTCTGGGTTGAGCTTGATCTTGTATTCGCGCAAGTTGGCGAACGTCTCCCGGAGATCGTCGAGGAGGCTGAAGTGGCTCTTGGATTTGACGATGATGTCGTCCATGTAGACATGGACGTTCCTGCCTATCTGAGGCAGGAGGCACTTCTGCATGCAGTGCTGGAAGGTAGCGCATGTGTTCTTCAGGCCGAAGGACATGGTGATGTAGCAGTAAGCCCCGTAGGGGGTGATGAAGGAGGTCTTGAGCCGGTCGGCCAGGTCCAGCTTTATCTGGTGGTAGCCGGAGTAGGCGTCCAGGAAAGACAGCAGATCGCAGCCGGCCATGGAGTCGATGACTTGATCGATCCGCGGCAGGGCGAACGGGTCCTTGGGGCACGCCTTGTTCGGGCTCGTGTAGTCGATACACATGCGCCAAGTCTTGTTTTTCTTCAGCACCAGGACTGGGTTGGCCAGCCAGTCCGGGTGAAACACCTCCATGATGAAGCCGGCTGCAAGCAGCCGGGCGATTTCTTCTCCTATGGTACACCGCTTCTCCTCGGAGAAACGACGCAGGGGTTAATTGACCGGCCTCGCATCCGGCCGTACCTGCAGCTTGTGCTCGGCGAACTTCCTCAGAACACCCGGCATGTCCTTGGGGGACCATGCAAAGATGTACCGATTCTCACGGAGGAAGTCGACGAGCTTGCCTTCCTATTTGCTATCGAGGCGGCAGCCGATGGTCACGCACTGGGTGGGGTCGGCCTAATCGAGTGGCACCAGCTTGGTGTCCTTGGACGGCTGGAACGAGCCTTCGCCGACCGACTGGGACGGAGGTGCCGGTACAGCCGGCTGGGCGGAGGCGAGGGTCACCAGTCGGTCGAGCTGCCGCTTCTCTTCGGCTACCTCCAGGGCCTCGGCCAACCGGCTGCCATCTCGCGTGCACGCCATTGACATCTGGTACTTGCCGGCGATGGTGATGATGCCCATGGGTCCCGGCATCTTGAGCTTGAGGTAGGCGTAGTGGGGGATCGCCATGAACTTGACGAGAGTAGGCCTGCCGAGCAATGCATGGTAGGGACTGTCGAGGTCCACTACCTCGAACAAAACCGGATCGCGGCGGAAATGACCGGCATCGCCGAAGAGGACGTCAAGCTTGATCTTGCCGACGGGGGTACAGGACTTTCCCGGCACGATGCCGTGAAAAACGGTCTGACTCGTTTTCAGGTCCTCCACCTTGAGCCCTAGCTTGAGCAGGGTGTCGAGGTAGAGGATGTTGATGCTGCTGCCTCCATCGATCAAAACCCGCGAGAAGCGGCACGAGCGCTTCTCGGAGGCGATGGTGGGATCGAGGACGAGGGTGTAGCTGTCGGGGTTCGGCATCACGGCCGGGTGGTCCGCCCGGCTCCAGGTGATCGGCTTCTCGGACCAATGCATGAACTGGGGAGTCGCGGGCATAGTAGCATTCACCTCGCGGTGGAGCCGGCGCTGGGCGTGCTTGTCTGCCTCTTCGCTGGTGAAGATGACGTAGCAGTCGTCGTGTTCGGGGAACCGGTCGTGCAACCGGCCATCGCCCCGAGCCGGGGCCGGGTCTGCCTGAGCCGGATAGGGGGGCGGGGCCCGAGCCGGGGCGGGGGCTGACTGCGCGGGGGGAGCCGGGAGGCCATCCCCTCGGGCCAATCGCTGCGAGAAGCTGCACTGCTGGAGCGTGTGCGTGGCCGGCTTGGCATCGGAGTGGTTTTTGCAGGGAAGGTCGAGCATTTGCTCGAAAGTCAGCTTGGGCTGCCAAGCGGCCTTGCCGGTGCGCTGGCGCTGACCGGAGGCCTGGCCAATCGGCTGCTCCCCCTCGATGGAGGCGACCTGTCGGCTCCCGTAGCGGGAATCGGGCTGGTCGTTCTTGCGCTTGCCGTTCTGCGACTGCCGGTTGTCGACCGCCGCCCGCGGCGCGGCGGAGGGCGTAGCCGGCTTGGCCGGTGCCTTAGCCATCATCCTCATCGAGGAGTCGGCCATGGCGTATTTGTCCGCTTTGGACATTAGGTCCGCCAGGGAGGTTGGCTCGGAGCACAGGAGCTTGTGCTTGAGGGGGGTGCCATCGTAGCAGCCTCGATGAAGTACTGGATGGCCTGTACCTCGTGTACTCCTTCGCAGGAGTTGCGGAGCTCGGTCCAGCGCGTGAGGTAGTCGCGGAGGGGCTCGTCCGGCCCTTGGACGCACATAGCCAGCTCGCGGGGCCGGCCAGGCCGTTTGTAGGTGCCGGTGAAGTTGCGGACGAAGGCCTCCTCGAAGTCCGTCCAGGTGTTGACGTTGCCGACAGCCAGGCTGTTCAGCCAGGTGCGAGCCGAGCCGATCAGCATGAGGGGGACGTAGCGGACGGCTACGCGCTTGTTCCCCCTGGCGATGCCGATGGCGGTGGTGTAGTCGATCAGCCAGTCCTCCGGCTTGGCGGCCCTGGTATACTTCGGGGTGTCATGGGGGAGCGTAAAGCCGGGTGGAAAAGGCTCGTTGCGGATTCGTGGACCGAAGTAGGCTAGACCAATCGAGCCCTCTTCCTCGAGGAGAGCCGACTGCGCCAGCCGGTCAAGACGGAGTCGCGCGTTGTTCTCGCTGTGGGGGACGCGGGGCCCGAGCCGGGCGGTGAGTCGGGGCGGACAGCCGACGGGATGGACCGCGCGGGTTCTCTCCGCGGGGGCGGAGTATGCCCGCGGGTGCCGGCTGCCGCCAGCTGGCGCCTCGTCGCGGCGGTGGCTGCCAGCCAGATTGTTGCTGCGTCGGCTGTTCACAACCGGCTGCTCGTTTCCACGTGATGGAGCGCGTTGAGTGTTGCTCCCCCGGGTGTTCCGGCCGGAGGGACGAGGGGTGCTGGAGTGCTGAGCCAGCCGGCGGTCAGCGGCCCCAGTGTCCTCGCCCTCGGGACGGGGAAACTCGGAGACGGCCCCGCCGGGGGTGAAGACGACCTGTTGTGCGTTGGCGGTGTCGATGAGGTCCTTGATGTGCCGCTCGTGTGCGGCCCGCTCCTCGTCCTCCAAGGTTGCCAAATCCTCGTAGGCAACCTTGGCGGCGCGCAGGTTGGCCGTCGGGGTGTCATAGACGGGGAAACGGCCGCCGAGGATTTCTGCAACCACGTGGCCGCGTTCTCGCACAGCACCACGCCGGCTGGGCTCGGGGCCAGCCGGGTTGAGACCGTACGTGGAGTTGTATTCCCGCTACGTGGCCTCCAGCCGGCGCCACTCGACAACGAGGGCGCTGGCGTCTTTGAACAGCAGGCAACGGGCCGCCTCCAGCTCGGCTCTAGCGGCGACCGGGTTCACCGTCGTAGCGATAGGAGTGCCTAGACCCGGGTGGGTAGCGGCGAGTGGGTCGGAGGTGCCGGCGCGAGCGGCGGCTGCGTCGGCCTCGGCCGCTCGCACACGACCCGAAGTGGTGGAGGAGACGGTGACCATCACTCCCACGCGGGTGTGAGGGTCGATGGCCTCGCCCGTGGTGAGCGTGCCCACGGACAAGGGCGTGTCGGTGCAGTCGAACACCCAACTAGGTTACTCGTTGGCCTCCGGTTCTTCGGCGACGCTCAGCTTGCCGAACCGCCCGGCGAGCGCGGCAACGTCAAGCGCTAGGTCGCGGCCGAGGCACTCGTCAGAGATGCCGGCCGCGCTGCCCGCAAGGCTCGCCGGAGCAAGCCCCACGAGCACGCGGTTCTGCCCGGACGCGAGGCGGTCGGGGGAGGTGGTGAAGGGTCCCGCCCGGAGCGTGACTCCAGCCGGCGCCGCGGATGGCCCCACGGTGGGCGCCAACTGTCGTGGTTTCGTCACGGCAGATGCCATAGGTAGGCTTATCGAGAGGGGTCGAAGGACGCCGGCGGGCTCCGGGAGCGGGATTAGGCACAAGCGGTGGCTGACACATGATGTACCCAGGTTCGGGGCCCTCCGTGGGAGGCAATACCCCTAGTCCTGCTCGGTTTAGTTGAGACAACGGTCGGGTTACAATGGTGCTCCTCGACCTGTATGGAACGAGGAGGAAGAAGGAGCTAGCCTGCTCTTCCGCCTCTCTACGTGTGTGTGTGTGCATGCGTGGTGGATGTGGGGAGAACTCCCAGAGAGCAGCTGATCGATCTCCCCTGCATGGGGGTGGCCCGGGGGGTTTTATAGACCAACCCCCCGGAATACAATACGACTAGAAGGCCAAAGGGGGCCCCATCCGGCAGCCTCTCTGACCGGCTGCGTGAGCCCGGTCGGGGGGACTTGTCACCGGTAGGTCCCGCCGGCTGCATGGGCCCGGTCGGGGGGACTTGTCACCAGTAGGTCCCGCCGGCTGAAGAGGCCCGTCAGGAACCGGTGGGGCCCACGAGGCGGGCCCTGACGCCGGTCACATCGCGGCACGGGGCCGCGCCTTGTGGCGTCGTCTTGCGGCGGCCGGCTGAGGTCAGTGGTACGGCCGGCCACCCTGTAGCCACGCCGGGGCAGGTAACAGAGTGGTTGAAGGCGTGCCGGCACTGTTGGAAGCCCGGTCGCCATCCGCCGGGGTCAGAGGCCCTAACGCCTTCACTGTAGCCATATCGGCGCTGACCCTCGACGGGATGGGGGCCACTGTTGCCACGCACGCTCTACAGACGGTATCCAATGCCCAGCCGGCTGGGCACAGCCGGCGGACCACCTCCGACAGGGCGTAGCCGGACTGCAGGGGGAGGCGGCCCGCCATTTAGTCGCGTTAGGAGGCGGGGGAAAAGGGGCGCTTGAGGCTACCCCGGGGTCGTCCCCCCGTCACTTGGCCAACCTATTTCCTTGCATCTTGGGGTAATTCCACAATCCTTTTGCCATCCCTATCATTGAACTTTTCCTAAAATATACTTGGTGGAAACATTAGTTCAATGACTTATATGTTGTTATTAATTACCAAAACTACCAAGGGAGCAAATGTGCTTTCAAGCATGGACATGACGATGACAATGCTGCTACCAAGGGTTTCTCCCGATACGTGGCGAGGAGAAGGGAAGGGTAGCCCCCAAATCCCTCCACGAAGGTCTAGTGGCACCCTCAGGCACCACCCCATCGGTGTCAGCCATGCCGACTGGGACTTCTCCTGATCCCAACCTTCACCTCGGGCACTTTGGAGCTCGCCACCATGCCAACCACCACCGTGCGCCAGCACGGTCTTGAAGCTTCCCACACCGTCTCACCATGACACCATGAAGTGGGGCTTGCACATCGAAGAAGAGGAGTTGGGACTATGGACAGCAGCACCGTCGGCACGCAGGAGGGCCCAACCTCCAACATCAACGACGGTAACCGGCCGGACGCAACATCAGGAGCATACCAGGCCTGGACAGGGCCTGAGATGCTCGTAAAGCTCCCGTCGTCATGCTGCAGAAGGCACGCCATCATCCCCCCGCCCCCTGTCCGAGCTGCTTCTCCTACTCATCGTGCAGTAGGCGTCGAAGCCGCGCCGGAGCTGGCCCGCTAGGACCCAGATGGGGCCCTAAGGGCCTAGATCTGCCCCCCCTCCCCAACCACCTCGCGCCACCAATCCGCCCCGCCGCCAAGGATCAGCGCTGCCACCTCGCCCGCCACCAGCCATCGCCTCTAGGTCGCCGGGCTGCCACCAAGCCAAGCATCACCGCTGTCGTCCCTGTCCTGGGAAGGCGAGCAACGCGCGGGTACAGAAGGTCTCGCCGCCGTCGACGCCGCCCATGCCAGATCCGGGGGTGCCCATCGACGATGGCGGGAGGGATTGGGAGGAAGAGGGGGCGAGGGGAGGGATTGGGAGGAAGAGGGGGCGAGGGGAGGGAGGACGTGCACCGCTCCAGCCGCCTCCCGAGGAGGCGACGCTTGGACAGGGTCACGAGGGGGATGAGGAAGAGGGGGAACGAGTAGTCTCGTAGTGTCTCTTTCTCCAAATGAACCGGCTTGGTCTCTGTGCTCTTTAGTTATACCAAATAATTATATTGGTCACTAGGATTTACCGCTCAGGTCTTAGTTGAAAATTTATATCATTTGTTTTTTAACAAATAATGTGTCGTTGTGCTCTCTAGCTATACCAAATAATTATGACACTGACGTTTACTTATCAAATCTTGTGATGAGGACTTATCATTTCATTCCCAAGCCCGCGAAGGCATGCATGCTGGAGAAGCTTCTTGTCTCCTTCTTTAACAAACCTGCCCAACAAATAAGAAATGAACATACATCGAAAATGACATCGACAAGTGACCACACAATATGGTTCTCAAAGGTAATTTTGTTCCTCATAGCCAAATACCCCCAGCAAAACAGCAACAAAACAAATCATATAAAACTTGCATCCTCTAGGTAAGTAAGCATTCAACCAAGCAAAGCTTTGCCAAAGAGTTCCACGATAACATTGAGCCCCAATAACTTTTCCAGTAATTCCCCCAAATAGATCGAGTTACCCCACAACCAAATATAAGCTGTTTGGCTGATTCCGAATTACCATAGTAGAGGATTGCCAGACTAGTTTCTTTTCCTTAAGTTGTCTAGCATCATGAAAAGTTGCCATGAAAATTTTAACTTTCAAAGGCATTGCGGCCTTTCAGATTCACTTATTATTATCGCTAGCAAGATCTTCTCATGACAAGAGTACACATATCTAGTAGTAAAAATGTTCTTATTCCATGCCCACAAGACCTCACCATCTACGTCAGTCATAGCCAGGTGACCTTGTCACCGCAGAATGTACTCCTTAATTTTTCGTTTTGGCAGAAACGTCGTCTTCACTGAATATCATTCTTTATTAATTGTACTCATATACACTTAAAAGTTTCACTCGCGCAAACCCTATCTGGGGTTGTAGGCGCCGGTTATTATTGTTTCTGCAAAACAGCGCCTGCAGCCGCGTTAGCTGGGCTCGGCCCATTTTTTTTCCGCCTATCGCGTGCTTTCAAAGCGCAAATGACACCCGCTAGAGAAAGGATTCGAACCAAGCACTTCCTGGTCCAGTGCGAACTGCGGTAACCACCCCGGACACCTAATGTGCTTACTTTCATCATTTTTCTACCTTATCATCTTTTCTTTTGTTTCTTTCGTTTTTCTTTTTCTTTTTATTTCTCATTTTTCTGTTTTCTTTTTATATTTCCTTTATCCTCATTCAATGCTTTTTTTTCAAATTGAACCTCATTTATTAAAATTGATGAACTTTTTCAAATTCGATGGAAGATAAATAATTCAATGAACTTTTTCCAAACTCAGTGAACCTTTTCCAAATCCAATGAACTTTTTTAAAAATTCTTTGAACATTTTTCAAGATTGATAAATCTTTCCTTCAAATTTATGAACTTTTTTCAAAATTGATGAACATTTTTTCAAACTTAATGATCTTTTTGTCAAAGTTATTGAACTATTTTTCAAAATCGATGAAGTTTTTTAAACAACAACGTACTTTTTAATCTTTTTCATAAAGTTTTTCCAAAACCGGTGATCTTTTTTGTGTTTGCAATCTTTTTTTCAAAAATTCTGAACTTTTTTTAAGTTTGTGAACTTTTGTCTCAAAATCTATGAACGTTTTCAAATTCACGATTTTTTGAAAATAAATAAAAAAGTCGAAGTGATAAATAAATAGCACGGTCGTACTAGTCTATAGTCATTTAGCGCTAATGAAATGAAAAGTTTCTAGTGGCTGTGGTGGTTAGCTGAGTTCAAACAAGGAGGTGCCAATGCAAGTTCGATTTTTGTTTATTGCGCTTTGCCTTTGCGGGCTGGCCAAAGAAGGCGCTGCAACGAGCGCCGGCAACTTGTTTGGGTTGAAAAGGAGCTCCTTTTCACTCAAACCTCCTAATCAGTGCCTTAAGTGCCAAAGTGTTCACATAGACCACAGAGGGTGCACGCAGCTGGGCCATGGCCTAGTGTCTCGCCCACACGATGGCTCATGCGCTCGTGCCCGTCTGTCAGCTTTCCCACAGAAAAGGCCCGTTTATAATTTTGATTAAATTAAAAAGTGTTTATTGATTTTAAAATATTCATAAATTTTAAAAAGTTCTTAAATTTAGAAATGATTATGGATTACAAAACATCCACAAATTTAAAATAGTTTTCTGATTTTGATAATATTCATTTTTTAAAACATTATTTTTGAAAGAGAAAATCATGAATTTCTTCAAAGTTCGCGAGTTAAAGAAAAAGAAGGAAAAATCTACAAGAAAAAGGTAATTGAAAACCTAAAGAAAAATAGGTCTGAAAACATAAAGAAAAACCTGGCTGAAAAACCATGTTGGAAGCTTACGAAAGTTTCCCAAAACCTGACTGGATAGAGCGTAATCTGATACTAGGAACTTATATGGGCCGAGCCATACAAAACCTGCGCGCAAGCGCTACATACCATTACCACCCCGTTTGGCACATAAAGCCCTTATAAGCGCCAAAGTGTTCCTCCTATTGCGCATAGCGGGTGCGGCTCATTGGGTCGTAATCAGTGTCTCGCCCATGACTTTACTCATATTACAGTGGTGAAGGAAATAAAAAACAATAGCCAAATTCGAGAGATTTTATTTCATGTTTGAAGGCCGTGATTCAAATCAGGAGGCATACCACCTTGTAAAATTTTCAGTAGCGTTCCCATAGGGTCGCCATTTGGGTTAATATCCCCTCATGAACCTCTTTGTATCCTTTTTTATAACAAAGTTTGGGATCCCTCGAAATAAATATATCCCTCATTTTGCCTAAAAGAATATACTCCCTCGTTATTCCCCTTTTCCCTGCTCATTTTGTGCTATCGCTGGTCAGCTCTCCCTGAAACAAATTGTCTGGTTTCTAAATTTTCGGAATTTCAACAAAATTAAAACTTAAAATTACTATGGCTTTTATATTTTCTGTAAATTTTTAATAATATTCATAAATTTTTACAAAATCACATATTTGAAAAGGTTTAGCATTTTAAAATGTTTATGAATTTAAAAAAGGTTCAAAAATTCAAAAAACTTCATTAATTTCAAAAAAATGAAAAAAATAAAAGATATCACAGAAAATAAAATCAAGGAAAATAAAAATAAATCAAAACCAAAGAAAAACAAGGCAAAAAAATAAGAGAAGAACAAACTAAAGAACCTTGCCGGAAGCTTTTGGAAGTTTTCCTATACTGGTCTGTGTAGAGAAAAAATAGAGACTTTGAAGTTATATGGACCGACAATAGAAAAACCTTCGTATGGACGCTACATACAATTAACTGACTATTTGGCGCATAAAGGTAGGATTTGCGAGTTTGTCTAGCCTAATTGGCGTGTGAAACCCACAAAATGATGCATGTGTTTCTATTTCAAAGAGGTGGAGCAACTAATTAAGGGGTTTTCCTTGAAGGGCTCTTGCATGCAGGGGCGGAGCTTTGTTGAGGCCGACCTAGGCCATGGCCCGCCCAGATTTTAGGGAAAATAATAATACCTATGCTTTTGTAACCATACAACATTTACTCGGGCTACTACTCATCCATCCAAGCCAGCAGCAGCTTATGAACAGACGCAATATCCGGTAGTCATGACCAGCGTCCACCTCCATGGCTCCACCCGTAACGATATGTGCCTGCTTCTGGTAGTCCAGGTTTAGCAGCGGCATAGGCATAGCGCACACAGTAGGGAGTAGCCGCCCAGGGCATCTCCTGCAGACCTCGTGTCGTACAGTTTAGAGGGTTTGCGACTCGCCGGGCGGGCACCGGCCAGCACCCGTAGGTCCAACAGCTGGGCAGGAGCAACGTAGCAGCGAGCAATGTCTAGTCGGCAGCCCAGTGAACGAGCAATCGAGCATTGCACAGGTAATCTAATTTCTTTTTTCAAATTCCGATTTCGCTAACTCATGGCGTGATTTTTTTCGCTCAACTATTATTTACGTTCCAAAAATTGCAGCGTTGAGCCTTTTTCTAGTTTAATAAAGAAAATCAAAATTGCCCGAGTCATCTGCTGTGTTGGGTCACCACCACGGCACCACTTATAGGGTACAATTATAAGCAGAGACGATGCTTATGATGGTCAAAGACCTTACAAGAAAACGAACAATGAAAAACTCATGAATAGTTACAGATTGGATAGTTATGCATTCCTTTGAGTTGGCCCGCCCAATTTTTTCTTGGGAGCTCCGCCACTGCTTGCATGTCAGTTTTTCTTGCATGGGAGTGCTCCAGGTGGTACGGTGCTTGCATGTCAGTTTTTCTTGCATGGGAGTGCTCCAGGTGGTACGGTGGTACGCAGAGTAGCCGTTGTGTGTCAGCGCGGGGGGCACCCTTGGCTTTTTAAATAAAATTATGCACGTGTTTTAACTTTTTGTTTAGAAAAGGAGGAAGACTCCGGCATCTGCATCTGAGCGATGCATGCAATAATTTTATTAATTATTCACAAAAGATCTTACAAAATAATACGTCATTAAGACTGAAGCCACCGTCTAGGCAACATATGTCGCTACTTCTATACAGTCGATGAAGGGATGCTGATAGTCTGGGCCTAATACCAAACAGACCTCGCAGCTAAACCTAACATCTAAGACCTGAGGCCCCAACCAAGCCACCTGCCGGGTATGGGGCACCCACTGGTCCGGCGCACACTCAGAGGTCGCCGTCGCCAACTGCCATCAATCCATCTTCAGAACTGTACTGACGCATCCACCTTGCCCGGTCTAGCTGCCGTCGACGCCACCACGACGCCAGACAGCGTCGCCCTCCTGCGCGAGTCCATCTTCGCACATCAGATGCCTAATCACCAGGGGGCCATGCCATCGAGATCCGTCGCCTTCAATGTGCAGGATGAAGCACCGTTCCACCGAAGAAAACATCCACTAGTCCCCCGAGTCAGCGTACACCTCCAAGAATGACACCCCCAAGGGAGAGACGACACAAGCAAGCCACCATCTTCTGATCTATTGATCTAGGGTTTTCTCCAAAGGTAGCAGATAGTGGTCTAGAACTTCTCCTCGACGATGCCTTCAAGAAGGGAACGCCGCCGTAGAGCGTTGCCATCGCCGGTCTTGGCATCTAGCCAAGAGTAGGTTTTCACCCAGATTTGATCGGAGAACTCCATCCAGCTTCTTGTGCACAGGTCGCTGCCTTCTCTGTCGAAGACTAGATCAAAGGATCCAATCGCCGCTGCCTGACCGGCCGCGGCACCACCATGGTGCCAAAGCAGCCCGACACTGACTGGACCGCGAGTGGGGAGATGTAGACTGCAGAGGTGACGCCTTCAAGAATGTAACGACACGTAGGTGTCGTCGTCACTCGCCACGACCAAAGTCGGATCACGGCTTTCACCGGCAGCCGCCCGTCCCCACTCCCGTGCACCGCGGACCACGCGTGCGCCCGCCTCGCTTGTCAGCCGCCGCAGCGCCGCGTCGCGACCGGCCATGGATGACCGCAGCTTGCCGCTCCAGCCGCGCAGATCGTCCGCCCCAGATCTGGTGCAGCAACGACTCCGGGACCCCGCTTATCCGTTGCCCATCTCATGCCCCAGGCGCGCACACGCGTCACCGCGCCAGTCCCCGGCCGTCTGTCTCGGCTGCCCGCATCACCACCTGGCGAGACTGTCCCGGCGCAGCAAGCCAAACGAGCGAGGAAGGGCAGACCCGCCTCCGCCGGCCCCAAGCGGGCTTTGCCCGGCGGAGCTTGCCGACGGCGACAGGGGAGGAGGGGCGGCGGAGGGTGGTTGGCCGGCAGCGGCGTTAACCTTTCTCAACTTTTATATGAGGTTTGTCTATTATTATTATTTTGGCTTTTTTGGTTTTTGTTCGTATTCACTTAGATTTTGGTTGGATTTTTTTTTTTGAAAAGTAGTGTTTTTTCATGGTAGACACAATTATGCTTGTCGAAAAAGGAAAATCAAAACCAGTGCTTTCACGTGAAGCACAAGTGTGCTACCTAAAAATAAAAAAACACATGTGTACTTTCACAAGAAAAACAACATGTGCTTCCACAAAAGACATAAATGTGTTTCCTCTAATAACGCAACTACTGCTTCTCTAAAATATGGTATAACATCAAAAGTCCTATTCTTCTTCCGAACTCAAATGCTCCTTCATAAATAGTAAAATTTTAAAAATAGTAAAAGAAGTTTGAAAGTATTTTATGGTTAACTTTTGACTAATGTTTCACATGCGTAACAAAATCCAGCACGAAATAACATTTGTCAAAGTCACGGTAAAAAAAAATCAACGGTCCAAAATGTATTCAAAACTAGCATTTTTGGAGCATTGTTTTTTTTGCCACTACTTCCACAAATGTTATTTCGAGCTGAAATTCTGCAAGCGTACAATACATTTGTTTTTATCAGAAAAAAAAAACAATTTTGTATTGATTTTTTTACATTTTTATTTATTTTATTGTTTATGAAGGAGCATATGAGCTCGGGAGCAAAAATTCCATGTCGGTACAACATGTGCTTACGAGGTAACGAGAAACACACTATGCTTTCTAAAAAGAGAAAATCATAGTTTCACTTTCACAAATGGACAAACACAGGTGTACTTCTCAAGAAAAAGGAAAAGGCACAATTGTGCTTCCGAGTTCACCTTTTTTCCACTTTTGCTCTTTTTTTCTGTTTTCGTGTCTTTTGTTCTTTATTCCTTGTAATTTTTTCCCTTTTTCATGAAAAAATTATGATCCAAACTTATTGACATGGGATGTAGTTGAGAAGATCTCGATGTGCAAAAACCGACGATGAAAATGGTTCATGATTTGTACACATGATTCAAGGGATAAAACCTTTGAATAAACAAATTTACGGGAAAAAAGAAAAACTAGGTGGTGAAAATGATATTTGCAAGTAATACTTTTACTTATTGATTTCGCAAAAAAGGATGACATGCACTTGACAGCCAAACACTACTTCAGGAAGGTCCTAAGACAACACATGCATGAGAGACCTTTCGGCCAAACTGTGTGCGGTGCATGAATCGTAAACGATATAGTTCTAGATCCAGCCAATAACATGAACTGTGTGCGATCGCGGATCAATCAAGCACGATTCATATAAAAGATCATGTGTGCGATAAGTGGCATACATTTGTTCCATGCTAACTGTTTGCGATTAGGCAAAATAACACAAAGGATTACTCACATAAAGATGCGTGATAGACGACATACAAGTCACTCGGATGAACTGTTTGCGATCAGTCAAAACAACAGAAATGATTCGGCAGATCAAGGTGTGTGCGATATATGACATATAGGTCACTCGAATGAATTGTTTGTGATCAGCCCAAACAACAGAAATGGTCATCCAGATCAAGGTGTGTTTGTGATAGACAACATACATGTCTTTCGGATGAACCGTTTGTGGTCATTCCTAACAACAGAAACATTTAGCCAGATCAAGTTGTGTGCGATAGACAGATGGCATGCAAGTCATTCAGATGAACTGTCTTCGATGAGTGAATATAACACAAATGATTCGTATTAGCAAGATGTGTGTGATACCCGATCAACAGGTGAGTAATAAGACTAATGTTGTAAGAGTAAGACCGGTAATAACACAAATGATTCCTTCTATTATGTTGTGTGTTGTGGGCAAATAGTTCCTGGTAAAGAATTGTCAACGATTGATGAAATAATCACCGACGGGTTCGGTAGTTTAATCCGTACGCGATGTGATTTTCTTAGTCTAGACACACATCTATACTCTATGTACAGAAAAACATGATAACCAAATTAAACATCCAAATACATAAGTGACTAAAGACATAACATTGGCACATCTTAATAAACAGTTACACACATAACAACATGATTCCATAACCTACCTCGATGTCGGCTCTTCGCCACCTAGAGTTGTAGGTGGTTCCAAGGATTGGGTTGTTCGCCCATTAATGCGGTACGTGAGCTGGGTTCAGACGTCGTGAGACACTTCGGTCCATATCTGGTGTGGGCGTTAGAGCACTAAGAGGAGCTTTCCCTAGTACGAGAGGACCGGTAAGGGTGCAGCTTTGGTGTACCAATTATCATGCCTACGATAAATGTTGGGTAGCCAAGTGTGGAGAGGATAACTGCTGAAAGCATATAAGTAGTAAGCCCACCCCCAAGACTTCCCTAGAGCCTCTGGTGTCATAGCCGAGACAACGCTCCACCCATCTGGGATGGAGCGACAAAAGTATGGAAATAGGATAAGGCAACAACGAGACGAGCCGTTTAAATAGGTGTCAAGTGGAAGGGCGGTGATGTATGCAGCTGAGGCATCCTAACGAACGAACGATTTGAACCTTGTTCCTACACGGCCTGATCAAATCGATCACGCACTTGCCATCTATCTTCATTGTTCAACTCTTTGATGAAAAGATGAAAAAACAAATAAAACGCCCTTCCATCTCTTGCATAGATAGAGAGGGAGGGCAAAGGCCTTTGGTGTCCCTTCCAGTCAAGAATTGGGGCTTCACAATTACTAGCCAATATTTTTCTCATGCCTTTCCTTGTTCATGGTTTGATATTCTGGTGTCCTAGGAACTACACTAATCCATCCCGGATGTGGTGGTTAAACTCTACTACGGTGATGATACTGTATGGGAGGTCTTGCGGCAAAATAGCTCGGTGCCAGAATGTGACAGCCCGGGACCGACGCTCCAGAAGATTCCAGAAGATTTCCCTTTTATTTCCATTCTCGTCTGTGTTTCGTTTGGTTGTTGCATTCATCACCGCATCATTTGCATCATATGCATTGCATCGTCACTTGTCTTCAAAAACTTGCATCCACCGGTTCTCTCCGTTCTTGTCATTGCCCATTTCGAGACCAACCACACACGCACGCACCCGTGACATCGTTTAAAAAAACCGTTTTTAAGGCACGCGAAAAATATTCTTGGATTGGGTAAAAACTTGGCGTGCGGTCTTGTTATATTGTAGGTAGACCGCCCGTCAAATTTCCTTGCGTTCCGAGTTCGTTTGATACCCTGTCGGTCATTTGTAGCAGTGCAGTCAACGATAGTTCGTCGGACGTTTTCGGTGTTTAAACTTCGTGTCACGGGCTGCAAACCTCCCTCTCTTCCCCACCTGGCTCATCTACACAGCCACCGTAGGCCCCTTCGCTTCCGGGCCGTCGGATCGAGATCGAACGGTCCGAAAACAGACAGGAACTGCTATCCCTAGCCTCCTAATCTATAAATAGTCCCCCTTGCCTAATTTAGACCCTAAACCCTAATTCGCCTCGATTCCCGTGCAACCTCCCTTAGCCACCGCCAGCCTCCTCCCTCCAGCCGCCAGGCCCGCCAGGAGCCCGGTCGGGCCTGCCCGATCCCATCTGGGCTCGAGGCGCCACCGCCTCCCAGCGATGGAGCGAAGCTCTCGTGCCCGAGCGCTCCCGCTCCCGTCCCCGTGGCCCTGCGCCGCCTGTTGCTTGCGCCGGCCGCCCCGCCGGAGGGTTGCCGGAGCCGCCGCCACCGTAGCAGGGCGCCGGACCCTCTTCGTCCTCCCTTTCCTCCATTTCTCCTCCCTCTCCCCTGCCGAGCTCACTCCCCCGGTCTCTCTCTTCTACAGGGGCCCGAGCGTCGTCGGCCGCTTTGGCCTCGCCGCCGCCCGGAGCTTCGCCGCCGGCCACCTTCGCCGTCGGATCCAGGAGGTCCCACACCGGATTCTCCCTCGCCGCCCTCCGCCACCCCTCGCAGTTGTCGTCGCCGCCGGTCCCTGCCCCGATCCAACGGGATCGGGAGGACGCGTCGCCCGCCTCCAGCGCTCGCCAGCGCGTGGACCATAGCCAGCTCTCGGCCAAGTCTGCCTCCCCTTCGGCCCAACTCAGCAGCCCCACCGAATGGGCCAAGGCCCATGGTGAGCCCAGTTCCCCCCGCGCGTTTCTTTTATTTTTATCGTGTGTAGGCCCTAGTGCATATTTTAAACGTTAATAGATAAAAACCGTACATCGAAATGAAATATTTTATATATGAAAAATGCTTAGAAAAATGTGTAGATTAATTATATGTCAATTTTATCCATGCTTAAAATATTTAACATGTCATTTTCTGTTATTTTGCATAATTGCCATATTTCTCATTTGCACATATATGGTTAACCGTGCCCCGAATTAACCGAACCCTTTATGTAAAATGTGTAGAATTGGGTGGAGTTTCATAATATCGCATTTTCATGCATGATAAAAATGTTGACATGAAGTTTGCATTTATTTTGCATAAAATGACTTGCTAATAAATTATGACATAACTTGCATAATTAATTGTGATTATTTTTCACATGAATCTATGCATATTATATATGTTTGCGGGTAGAATAATCCATGTAATTTACCTGTGCATTTAGTTTAGCCATTTGAGAATTTTTGTGTGCATGTCATTTTTTCTGTGATGCCCTTTTGTTATTTTCATGTGATTTAATACATGCATGATATGAAATAATTTTGAACATGAGATATGCCTTTTGATATGTGTCCAAGCCCCTGGACTATTTGCTTGTCATAGAAATGCATGTATATACGTTATTTTATTGTTGACAACTTGCTATAAAAATATTGCTGTTTTGAGGGTTCAAAATATTTCTAAGTATGGAATCTGTAATATTTTGTTGCTGTCTTGCCATGTGTTTTGCTAGTGATCTAGCACCCTTTTGTGGTAGGTGTAATGGAGTTATTTGTAGTTGATATTGTCCTTTAGTATGCTATTAAGTTTCATGCCATAATATTCCCTGTAGCATATAGTTTCACTGCTGTCAATATGCCTTCGTGATAAAAACTGCACTATCAAAAACTGCTATTTTCACTAAGTCTGAAACTGTTTTCAAGTAGCCACCTTGTGAGCTTCCTACCATGTGATCCATGCATGTTTTGAATATGATATGTGAAGATGAAATGATGTATGTGTTATATACTACTGCCCCATGCTTAGTTTGTGCATTTTAGAATAGTGTAACTTGTTGTTTTCATGCGTGCAAAATGCTAAGTTGCTGTTTTGGGCAGATTTCAACTAAAACTTGTGTCGGTTGTATTTGGTGAACCGTAGCTCCGTTTTGAACATGTTGCATATGACACTTGCTTAGAATCTCATGTAGATTCATAATAACTTGCTGCATTCATGATTTGAAATGTTTGTGATGGTATTTCCCATGCATTTGCATTCATGACATGTGCATCTTGTGTTGCTCATATCTTTTAGGCCGTAGCTCCGTTTGAGATGTTTCATATATGTAAATCGACTAAAATGACGTGTAGAATGATATGGTATACTTTATTCTGTTGTCTAACAAATATAAAATATAGTTATTTCAGATCTGGACCAATTTCGAAATTGACATAAGAGGTCGTTTCGAAAATACTATAAGTTGTTTCCGACCTCATTTAAAATGCCTAGATAGATAGTTTACTTATGCTTCACCTATTGCCATGTTTAACAACATTTAATATTGTCGTGTACCTAACAAGAGTGAACTAAATAATTCGAATGTGAAGTTTCGTCAATATGCAACTCGTTGCATATTGAGCTTCACCTAATGTGTAGAAGTTGATTGTTGTGCTTGTCATGCATTGCATATTAAACCGGACATGCATCATATTTGTTTGCGCATCGTGTCATGCATATGTTGTGGTGTATCTTGTGTTGATTGTTTGTTTCGGATTGCTTCTTCTCGATAGAGTTCCAAAAGCGTTCGGAGTGTGAGGATTCGTTCGACTACGTTGGCTCGTCTTCTTCATGGGCTCGTTCTTCTTCCGAGCGGGATCTCAGGCAAGAGGACACATTTCCCTGGATACCATTACTATCATTGCCATGCTAGATGTCTCGTTTTCTATCGATGTGTCACGCTACCTACCACTTGTTTGTCAAGCCTCCCAACATTGCCATGATAAGCCTCTAACCCCTCCACATCCTAGCAAAACTTCGTTTGGCTATGTTACCGCTTGCTTAGCCCTTCTTATAGCGTTTTAGCTGCAGGTGCTTTTGCTTCCATGTGACAACATGGACATTCTGTTGTTATATCACAATATTGCTGCTATCTAATTTAATGCACATATATACTTGGTAAAGGTGGAAGGCTTGGCCTTTTGCTCGGTGTTTTGTTCCACTCTTGCCGCCCCTAGTTACTTGTGAACCGGTGTTATGTTCCATGATTGAGCGCTCCTAACATGCTCGGGGTTGTTATGGGGACCCCCTTGATTTTCGTTTTGGGATAAAACTTGTCTAGCAAGGCCCAACATTGGTACTACATTTGCCTAATAACTAATGAACTTGCATAGGGACTTTCCGGACCCCGTGGATAATTAATCAACCCCCGGCCCAGTGCTCCGCATGAGTATTGGTCCACCTACCTAGCAGTCGGTGGTGCCACCTCGGGGAAACTCGAGGCATTTTTAGGCTACCGTCCACTTCGCATAGACGGATGCTGCCCGTGGATAGAGAGCGCACGGCTCTAGTCGTGGATCTGGCTCACCGGGAGGCCTTGCTGGATTTGTTTTACCTTTCTCGAACGTCTTGAGTGAGGAACTCTGATTTTTCTTTGGGCTATCTCGAGGTGTCGGATTTCCTTTGGAATTGCTTAGGATGATCACGAGATCCATGGTTGAGGTTATTCCCGCTGCGTGTGGTTAATTTGTGATGGATGAGTTGGAGCATCCCTATAGGGTTAAATCTTTTCGAGAAGCCGTGCCCGCGGTTATGTGGCAAACTTGGATGCTTTGTTTAACACCCGGTCATAGCAAACTTGAAGTAAACTCAAACAAAATACACCAACTGTGTGCGTAGCCGTGACTGTCTCTTTTCGTGAGTTCTTATCCGGAAGAGAACACGGTGGGGTTATGTTTGACGTAAGTATGTGTTCAGGATCAGTTAGTGATCATTACTAGTTCACGTCCGTTATGCGTAGACCACCATACTTTACTTTCTGTAATCGTAAGCTAGCCACTCAATAAATGTTTAGTCGCTTGCTGCAGCCTCACCACTTAACCATACCTCACCTATTAAGCTTTAATAGTCTTGATACCCTTGGAATGATATTGCTGAGTCCATGTGGCTCACAGATTACTACAACAACAGTTGCAGGTACAGGTAATGTGATGATTGAACGTGAGCGCGTTGCTTGTTTGATTTGGAGTTCTTCTTCATCATCAATCTTGGATGGGTTCCAGGCGGCAGCCTGGGATAGCAAGGATGGATGTCATTTTGTCGTTTGCTTTCGTTCGTAGTTGGACTCTGCTCTTCTGTATGATGTTTGAGTATGTTGTTGTATTGATGTGACTCTCATGTAGCTTGTGGCGAGTGTAATCCAATTCCGTATACTCATCTCTTTTGTACATGTACTTGTAATGATATCCATTCTTGCAACACGACAAGATGCGCTTCTATCCTTGTCGAGGCCCTCGTGCCGAAATAAGGATAGGACCACATCTTTGGCGTGACACAGAATGATAAAAATCTTACCACCTCTTATTTGACTTTTTCACTATTTTGAAATAAGAAAAAAGATCCAAATCTAAAATGCAAAGGTTGTCTTATTCAAAACCTCAATCATGACATCCCGTTTCTCCCACTTCACATCGGGCAACAAATTGTTTATTACATCAGAATTTGAAAACTAATTCTGTATGGAGAAACAAAAAATCTCTCATTTCCGATGCGAATAGACTTTTTTTATTTCGAAATAAATGTTTCTTGTTTTGTGGGAAATATTGTCCGTAGAAAATTGAATATAATATGATAGATACTTATTATATGCAATGAGGGAGAGGCATACGCTAGCACACTTTCCGTACTTGGATCATATGCAGTTATGATTGGAACTCTAGACAGCATCCGCAACTACCAAAGTTCATTAAGTTAAAACCCATCCATAGCATTAAGTATGAAGTCCTCTTTACTCCCATACGCAACAACCCACCTACTCAGGTTTGTGCTTATGTCACTCACGCAACCCAGCATAGGCAAATGATGAACGTATTGCAACACCCTACAGCAGGGATCCCTCATGTTTGCGCGACACGGAGGGCACCATAGGACAAAACCATATCAACATACAACTCATATAAATAACATCATACCCTAAGTAACCCATAGGACAAAAGGGATCTACTCAAACATCATAGGATAGCCAAATATCATTGGGAAATAATATATGGAGTTGAGCACGATGTTTAAGTAGAGATTACGGTGGGGAACAGAGGTGTTACACCACTACATAGAGGGGGAGAGAGTTGTGTTGACGGCGGCAAAGTTGTTGGTGTAGATCGGCGTCACGATGATTGCCCCGACGGCGTTCCGGCGCCACCGGGAGAGAGGGGGAGACAGCCCCCCTCCTTATTCTTCTTCCTTGGCCTCCCCCTAGATGGGAGGATGGTTCCCCCTCTGGTCCATGGCCTCGATGGCGGTGCAGGGGCAGGATCCCCTCCGAGATTGGATCTCCCTCTCTGTTCTCTTCTGTTTCGCGCTCCTGGTTTCTGGCCAAAAATGTTTCTTATATTCCTAGAGATCTATAACTTCGATTGTGCTGAGATTTTAACACGTTTTTTCCAGATATAAGATTCCTTGCGCCCGAAGGAGAGATCCTACCGACTTACAAGGTGAGCACAATACATCACCAAGTGCCTAGGCCCTCTGGCGTGCTGTGGTATCTTGTGGTGATTGTGGGCCTCCGTTTGTGTTGATTCTAACTCCCAAAATTCACAAATATTCCAAAATAATTCTTCGTAAATTTTTATCGCGTTTGGAATTCATTTGATATGGATTTTTTGTGATACAAAAAACACACAAAAAACAGGAGCTGGCATTGGGCACTGGATCAATATGTTAGTCCAATAAATCATATGAAATGTTGCCAAAAATATGTGAAAGTTGTATAATATTGGCATGAAACAATAAAAAATTATAAATACGACAGAGACGTATCAGGCCTTAATATCCCTTAGTTTTCAATAGGACCCCTCTGCCACAGGAGGGTAGGACAAAAGATGTCATGCAAGTTCTTATGGCAAGTACGCATGACTATATACGGAATGCATGCCTACATTATATTGATGAACTGGAGCTAATTCTATGTCACCCTAGTGTGTAACTATTATATGATCAATGTCATATAAATTATTATGCATCACTGATTCATGTGCCTATGCTTTACATGTACTGAATCTTGCTAAGTTACTATTGCTACTGCTACTGTCACACCCGCTACAAAATTTCTACCGCACTACTACTATTACTTTTGCTACTACTATTTGCCGTGCTACTAAATCTTTGCTGCAAAGAGATATCCCAGGTGTGGTTGAATTGACAACTTAACTGTCAAGGCTAATAAATATTCTTTGGCTCCCCTTGTGTCGATCCAATAAATTAGGGTGAAATAGTACTCAAGAAGACTGTCGCGACCCCATACACTTGTGGGTTATCATGACTATACACGTAACATTGGCACACCTCAATAAACTATTACATGCATAATAAACTATGAGAAACGATCATTAGTTCATCTACTCCCTGTAAATCTTGCTGCCACTACTCTGTTTGTGGCTTGATCCCTCATCATCTTGAGATAGGAGGCACTTCCTGATGTCAATGATCCGTCTGAACATCTCGTAGCATGTGTACACGTCCTTGGCCGCGCACTAGAGGTGATCTTCATCCAGTCTCATCACCCATGCCTTGTGCTAGAGAAGCTTGTTCTTCTCAGACTTATCCCTCATGTCTTCATAGTAGGAGTCGACGATGGCCACGACAAGATCAACCAGGGAGTCCTTGTCCTTCTTGCTACCCTAAACCTTGTAGTGGCGGTGGATATCGACAATCTTCTGGCAGGCTAAGTCCAAAGTCTTGAGTACCTTTAGATCGTTGATGGTGTCCACCATAGTGAACCTAAAGTCGATACTATTGACAAACTTGGTGAAATGCTCGCAAGGCATTGTGGCTAGGCAGTAGTGGTAGAGGAGGACGTGATTGCGCACACACAACTCGGCGACGACAACCTTCTGATCATGCCCAACACGACTGTCGGTGTATGCGAGGTCGAAGCCGGCCACTTTGTACTTGTCATCCTTAGCAAGTAACTACTCCATAGCATTGATGGAGGCCTCCACCACAGCTAGGTCATTGGTGTACACCACCTTGAGGTCCATCTTCCTGATGTGGGTGTCCACAAGATACACACCGAACTCCATTGGAGCACCACTAGATATCCTCTCTTTATGTGTCATCGTGGGTGTGCTTATTGTGTCGTGGGGCGCGATAGAAAGGTTGAAGAGACTATAGTTAATGTCCGTGGGTATAAATGCGGGTCGAAGGTCTTGGAAAACCTGCATGCCCGGATGGCAGTTTTTGAAGCGCGTGATTCCATCGTGGCGCTTGTAACTGCATCGTGGTGACACGCGCAGCGCAACGACATGCATATGGCGCCCCAAACATGATCGTGGGACGGCCCCAACTGCTAGAAGAGTGTGCATGGAGGGGTGCGAGAGCAAAGCACATGGAGGGACGCGAGAGCAGAGCGCTCAGAGGAACGTGAGACCAGAACGCCCAGAGGGACTCAAGGTCGAACCCGACCACTTTGTACTTGTCTGCGTGAACACGTACATAATGTGGATCGAGTTCTTCACCCAGATCGAATGGTTTGTGTACACCACCGAGAGCTTCGTGAACCTTTTGTGCGTGTCCAATATAGAATGCATGGTGAACTCGCGCTCATCGGCGGCAACCGCTGGTGTAGGATCGAAATTAGTGCTAGAGGGGGTGATTAGACTATTTGACCAATTAAAAATCTACTCCTTACCAATTTTAAGTCTTAGCAGATTTTAGAATTCATAGCAAGTCAAGTACACCCTACACATGCATGTCTACGAGTATTGCAGCGGAAATTAAGGACAAACATGAATAGTAAAGGAAGGGTAGGAAGATCAAACGGAATTGGTGACACGATGATTTTTCCCGTGGTTCGATAGGTGATGCTATCATACATCCACGTTTATGGAGTCTTCAACCCACGAAGGGTAATAGTCGCGAGAGTCCATAGAGGGCTCTACCGACAAAGGGTTCCAAGAAGAAGCAACCTTGACTATACCATGATGGCCTATGTCCATGGAGGACTAGCCTAACTCGGGGTAGATCTTCACGAAGTAGGCAATCTCCTTGCCCTTACAAACTTCTTGGTTCACTCCACAACATGAAGTAAGAGGCTACCAAGCGACACCTAACCAATCTAGGAGGCACCACCCTCTAAAAGGTAATAGGCTCGATAACGTCGATGAACTCCTTGATCTTATGCTTCAAGATGATAGACTCCTCAACACACAATCACTCTCTCATAGATTTGGCTTGGTGGAAGAGATTGATTGGGTGGAAAGAAACTTGGGGAGGCTAGAGATCAAGATTCATATGGTAGGAATGGAATGGCATGATCTCAACACATGAGTAGGTGGCTCTCTCTCAGAAAATCAGTAGGTATGAGTGGGGAACTGTTCTGAGTGCTTCTCTTGCGAGTAGGTGGTGGTGGAGGGGTATATATAGGCATCTCCAAAAATCCAACCATTACACCTAATAAGTCAGACTCGATGACACCGATGTGTTAATCTCGATGGTACCGAGTTGCGTCAAAGGTAGCAACTTTTAAATCTCGGTGAGACCAATACACACAACATGGTTACAGCGATAAGGTGACCAACGGTCAGATTGCCAAACTCGGTGCCGCTGATTAGACAAACTCGGTCGAACCGATTTTCTGAATTTGCATAACAGGAAGTTGGCAACCCAAACTCGGTGGCACCAAAATGGAATCGGTTGCACCAAAAGGCTAGGGTTTGGCTTGGGTCTGTCCGAGGCTGAGAATTAGTGGCACCGAGTGAAAAGTGTTGGTTGCACTGATTTTGGATATTTGGCTTTGGACAGACTTTTGTGGAAGAGCTTGTGGGTGTATGTGGTGACTATCACTTGTGCACGTATGAGCATTTTGTTCACCAAGAGTACCTTACCCCCCTTTTAATAGTATTGGCTTTCCTATGGACTCAAAGTGATTTCTCACAAAGGTCAAATGTGGAGTCCTCTTGCTTTAAGCTTTGCCAATCTATTTCCTTGCATCTTGGGGTAATCCACAATCCTTTTGCCAATCCATCATTGAACTTTTCCTGAAGCATGCTTAGTGGAAACATTAGTTCAATGACATATATGTTGTTATTAATTACCAAAACCAGCAAGGGAGCAAATGTGCTTTCAATCTCCCCTTTTTGGTAATTGATGACAACATATAGATCAAAGCTTCGACATATGATATAAACAATGAATATAATCATCACTTTGAGAAGTATGTGATAAGCAAGAGCCCCCCTAAATTTGTGCATTATTTTTAAATTTGCGTTTGAATGCAAATGCACAATCGATTAGGTACATGGGGCACTTCTTCCATGTCACATACATCTTGGTGGTGTTCACGCGTAATGAGAGTTAACAACATAGCACAACACATCAAGCAAAGTGAATGATCATCACATAACCATCAAAAGGATAGGAAATAGTAGCAACACACATTAAAGCGTATGATCAACCACAACCAAAAGTATATCACATCCAAACCAAAAAATCAAATGTTTTGTAAAACAACGATAAAAACTAGACGCTCTCTCACTCGAAGCCTAGATCTATATACAACTTCTTCCCCTTTGGCAACAAGTTACCAAAGAGTTCAAAGAGATATAGCTAATCGTCCTACTACAGTTGATCTCCTTCGGTGGTCGATATCGGAGTCGAGAGAACTGCATCGGTGAAGACCTCTGCTGATGTCCTAGATGGAGTTGGAGTAGCAACAAGAGGCACTGGAGGAGCTGATGGAGCTGAAGTCACTGTAGCTAGAGTAGATGATGAAGATCTCGTCTCTGGAGCAGGCATTGTAGGTGTCCTGGCCTGTGTCCTGAACTGGGCAGACAACCTGACAGGTGCACTATCCTCATCACCAGAAGAAGAATCAAACTCTGAAGAGGTGTGACGGATAGGAGCTTCATCTACTTACTTCTTGAGCTCGTTGATGGTCTTGGTCAGCCCATCCACCTTGTCACTGAGAGTTTTCACTCTATCCTCAAAGATGTTCACAAGGCTCTCCTGACTATCCATAATGCTTTTGATGTCCTTCTTCATGTCCATGACAATAGAGATCAAGAGACCCATCTGCTCGTTCCTGGATCTGGGGACCTGAGCACTAGTGGCTCTAGCTGCCTCTGCGTGAGCTTGAGCTGAAGCTGATGTGGGATGGTCTGGGTCCATCACCACAACATTATCCTCGAAATCTAGCTGTATTGGAAAGTGGGGTCTATCCAGAGCGAAGATGTGCTTCTCAAGTTTGGAGTTGATGAGCATCTGAATGTAGGGTGCATAGCAGCATGAGCGCTTGTGATCAGCAACAACCCTCTTCACATTTTCTACAATCAAGTCCATAACTCGAATCCTGATATGATTATCAAGATGAATCAATATGTTGATGGAGTATCCTTGAATCATCTTCTCATCTCTAGTCTTGGGCATCAATGTATACCTCGAGATGGTGTTCATGGTACGGAGGCCAGCCTGGAGGAAGTAAATAGATCCTAACTTGTGTGATTGCAAGTTAGCAGCTGGGATAACATTGTACATATCCTTCATAGCATTATGGCTCTCCTTGGATTCAGAGTAGACATCCAAGTCACCGTCTTGTACCTTTGGGACTCCTAAGATGGTATCCCACCCATCAATTGTAGACTCGTATCTTGCTCCTTCAATCATCTACACTATCCTGCCATCTCCATAGAAGTGAGCAGTTGAGTAGAATTGCATTATCATCTCATCATTCCAAGAAGTAAACTCTTTGCCAACAAACTCATCTAGGCCAATGCAGTGAAAGTTGTCTTGAACACATGGGAAATAGTTCTCATTAGCCTTGATGTACTTCAATCAACGTATCTCATATCACTGACAGCTGGACTTTTGTCAAGCAAGATTGTCTCATAGAAATCTAGTTGTTACTTGGTGTTGAACCTATAGTCCACAACAGGTTTTCTCCTCTGGGCACATGGATCAATAGCTCTCCATGCACTCAAACAAGAATACTTCCTCTTCTTCATATCCTCAGCTATTGGATGGCTGTCATTGTGTTTAGGAAGGTGAGGTCTAACCTTCATCAAAGCTGGCATAGCATCATCATCATCAGCTTCTCTGAAAGTAGATCCTTTGTTCTTCTCAGTAGCTGGAATGTCTCTAGTAGTCCTCTTAGACTTTCCTACAACAACCTTCTTAGGTGCATCCTTCGTGCTCTTGGAGGGACATGGCTTTGGCATAGCATCTGCCAACAACTTCTTCTGTTTCTTCTTGGGAGGGGCCTTGACAACATGCTCTTCCTCCTCCTCCTCCTCAGCAGCACCATCAGCCTTCTTTGGATCCTCATACATTGAGGTAGGCCTGCCAACAACACGAATGATCCTCTTTCCGGCCTTCTTCTCTCATGCCTTCTTAGGAAAAGACTTCCTTGGGGGCTCAATAGTCATGGTAGCCCTAGCACTCTCAGGTGCTCTCATTGTCTTTGGAGGTGCATAAGTTTTGCTGACCACCCTCTTGGATGACGTGGCCTCATTGGCTAACTTCTTCTCTTGCTTCTTAGCAACAACCTCCTCTGGCACAAAATCTGAATCCTCTTCATCAGAATTCAGTGTCTTCCGTGTCCTTGTAGCAGCTTTAGGCAGCCCATGAGAGCTAAGGGTGCTTGGATCTAAGAAAGAGCTGGACTCAGGGCTAGTGCCTGGACTTATGTTAACATTCTGCTCCTGCAAGTTCTGCCTATCCTCTGAACCTGACATATCTGACCTTGTGAATAGAGTTGAGAAGAGTGGAATAGGATAAGTCATCACAAAATGCAGAGTTTCTGAAAGTATGAACTAATAATTTCTCAAATTTTGCATTCTGCCAAATGTATGTTAGTACATCCGAGACAATTTTTTCGGTCACACCAAGGCTAACAACCTGCTTTCTAGGAACTTGGCACCATTCTCAGTTACATGAAAATAGGCACTCGGTTCCACCGAGGTGTTCTCAGTGTGCCAGAAAACCAAATCGGTGATACCGATTATTTTGCATCGGTTCTACCAAGATACATGAGGCGGACAACAAAACCTAAAAAATCCATCATTTGCTATTCTATTGAGTTTTCTTGTGGATAGTTAGATGTGCAATCGGTGGTTTATAAATAAATCTAACTTTGTTGCCCAAGAATCGGACGGGGAGCGCAAGAAGAATCAGATCCGTACCCTAGCTTTGTGACGGTTCCGCTACGGCGAGGACGATGGCGAAGATGCCTGTCGGCGATGAAGATCTCAGCGGCGGAGGAGTGCGGGGAGACAAGGGCGACGACCAGGGGGTCCTTTTCGGCAACTTAGGGTTCTGGGGTGTGACGATTTGAGATTGAATTTCAAAGTGTTAGGGTCCACAACTTATATACCCCTCACTGTTGGTGACACCGATTCCGATGAACCCTAGGCATTCGATGAGACCGAGTTTTTTGAGTTGGTTCCACTCAGATGCACTTGGGAGGTTTTAATGGCCAGTCCTTTGCCGATACGAAACTCCGAGTGCTCCTCACACAAAGAGATTGAAATGTACTTGTTCAAATTTTATGATGCATCATGAATAGAATATGAGGTGAAAAAGCATAGATAGCTAGAGGAGTGGTCCTAGGCATTCTTGTACATCCAATTGCCAAATGAAAAATCAAAAGCCAAATAACATCAATTGGATATCCTCGAATGAGTAAATAAATGCAGACCAACATGCTCACACAATAAGATGTCAAATGAAATCATGGCAAGCATGGAGAAACACATTAGCAAATAACAAGCATTTTGGCGATGATAGAGTCATCTATATATGAGTATATTGACTTAGGAGCCAAGTAAGATTACTTGATCATAGGTCACACTCATCGTTTAAGCACAAGTGGGGTTACCACTTTTACATAAAGCATTTAATATTGTCACATACTACAAGATGCTTTGACTCAAGTCTTAGAGTAAAGCTCCCCCTTGATGTGACATCCCCCCATAGGAGGGATAAACTTTTGTCGATGAAGACTTCATGTAGGTGAAGTAGTGGTGGATGCTCAAAGTTGATGAAGATCACCAAGAGTTGGGAGCATCCTTGTTGTTTCATTACTCTTCTAACCTACATGGGTTAGTCCCAACACACAGGAGACAAATACAAGGATATCTATGGACATGGAGTGCAAAGCATATATGATGATGTCCATTGATTTGTTGATTACCTTGTCCCATGCTTACCTTTGAGGGAATGTGTGAGTCCTTGAACTATTGCATGATGTTGATGTTGATTGCAACTAGTTCTTGCCAATAATGAATATGAGTGGATTTCATTGGCGGAGTCACCCCTCAAGAACTTCTCTAGTTCTTCTTCTTGGGGACCCACATCAAGTTGATGAGGATCCTTGGTGTTGAAGTACACTTGTAGAAGTTGAGCTTGTAGTAGCCTTCGGAGCCAACTTCACCAAAGCTTTGGATTAATCTTCATATGAGTCAATGTCCTTTTGAAGCCTTTTCTTGCCCTTGAGCTTGGGGTCTTGTGGTAGAAGGTCATCTTGAGCTTTTGTTCCCTTGGGGAGAGTATTTTCATACTTCTCCTTTTGAGGAACAAACCTGGGATTGGGGTATTGACCTTCTTCCCATTAAACTCCATTAGCGTTAAGTAGCCAACACCACGATTCTTCTGGTATCCTCCGTTCTTCCGTACAATCTCCTCAAATTTTTTGCACCCTTTAAGACTCTTGTAGATACCTTTCTATATAATCCTTTCAAAAGTTTATTTTCTTGCTCAAGTGTAACTTGGCTAAGAGAAGAGTTAGTGGGATCAATTGAGCTACTAGAAGCAATATTATTGGATTTATCATTTTTATTGCTACTAGTTGAAGAACCTTTCCTTTGTTACTAGCTTGCTTAGTCTTAACTTGTGGCATGAATGTAGACAATAGAAGTCGCTTGGCTAGATAAGAGGAGGTCTTCTTTTGAAGATCTTCATTGATAGCTTTAAGGAACTCATGCTCTTGCTCTAAATTGAGCTTCTCGAAGCGGAGCTTCTCATGTGTCCTTACCAGCTCTCTATGATCTTGTAGAGTAGACTCATGAGCTAACTTAAGAGTGTTTAGTTCTTGAGTTAGCCATTCTATTTCCAACTTATCATCATCGCATGACTTATCTAGACTAGAGTGATTACTAGTAAGTTCATTTTGACTAACATTACTAGATTTGTCAAATAGCAAGTCATCTTCAATTAACAAGTCATCTTCATCACTATTGAAATTAAGATACTCGGGGTGTGATACCTTGGGGACTTTAGCCATGAAGCAACATCCACTCCCTTCATTTGGTGAATCAAATATGTCGTAGGAGTCGGTTGTCACTAGTGCAAGTCTAGCAACACCTTCATCTTGACCATAGACGGAGTTGGAGTGGTAGCTTCTCTCGGAGTGGTTGTCGGATTCGGAGCCAGAAACCCATTCACAAACATGAGCTTAATGTTTAATCCTTGAGTATCTCTTAGTGCACTTGTCCTTCTTCTCCGAGTCCCTACTTCTCCTTGAGGGTCTTCGTTCATAACGATCATCCCTACTCATTCTCTCTCTTTGAGGTGACTCATCTCTTGAGCTTTGTCTTCTTGGTGACTCTTCTTTACTTTAGTATGCAGCCGTGCACTCATTGGAGCAGTGTCCGGGCTTCCCACAATTCTAGCAGTTTAGGAAAAGACTTGATGAACGTTTCTCTTCATATCTTGAGTTTGAGCTTTGATCTTTGCTTCTATTCTTGTAGAACTTGTTGAATCTCTTAACCATGAGGTTTACCTCTTCATTTGTGACAAGGTAGCCGCTTGAGGTAGCGGGAGCATCACTTGTGGCTTTATAAGCACTACTAGACTTGTGGTGAAGCTCTTCCTTGTCCTTGAGTGTCATCCCATGAGCAACAATCCTACCAATCACTTCCGTTGGCTTGAGATCTTTGTAGTTGGGCATCATTTGGATCAATGTGCATACGGTGTCATATAGATCATCCAAAGCTCGAAGTATCTTCCTGATGATGAATTTATCGATAATTTCTTCGCTTCCTAAGCCGGCAATCGCATTGGTGATGAGAGCTAGCCTAGAGTACATCTCAGCGACTTCTTCACCATCCTTCATCTTGAACTTGTCAAGCTAACTTTGAAGAACATCCAACATGGATTCTCTCACGGATTCGGTACCTTCATGCATATCAACCAAAGTATCCCAAATCTCTTTTGCATTCTCAAGACGGCTGATTTTGTTGAATTCTTCGGGGCATAGGCAGTTGAAGAGAATGTCACATGCTTGAGCATTGAGTTGCAACATCTGCAATTCTTCTACAGTCACTTCGCGATCCAGTTCCCTTCCATCCGCAAAGAATTCACCTTGCAATCCAACACGAACAACAGCCCAAACGGCGGGGTTATGACCAAGTAAATGCATTTTCATTTTGTGCTTCCAACTAGCAAAATTAGTGCCATCAAAATACAGACATCTACGGTGATAATTTCCCTCACTAGACGCCATATTCTCCTTGGTTGTGAAACCAATGAAATGGAACCTGGTTCTGATACCACTTGTAGGATCGAAAGTAGTACTAGAGGGGGTGATTACACTACTTGACCAATGAAAAATCTACTTTTTCCCAATTTTATGTCTTGCCAGATTTTAGCATTCATAGCAAGTCAACTACACCCTACACATGCATGTCTACGAGTATTCCAGCGGAAATTAAAGACAAGCATGCATATTAAATGAAGGGTAGGAAGATCAAACGCAATTGGTGACACGATGATTTTTCCCATGGTTTTGATAGGTGGTGCTATCATACATCGACATTTATGGAGTCTTCAACCTACGGAGGGTAATGGCCGCGAGAGTCCATGGAGGGCTCTATCGACGGAGGGTTCCATGAAGAAGCAACCTTGACTATACCATGATGGCCTACGTCCACGGAGGACTAGCCTAACTCGGGGTAGATCTTCACGAAGTAGGCGATCTCCTTTCCCTTACAAACTTTTTGGTTCACTCCACAACACGATGTAGGAGGCTCCCAAGTGACACCTAACCAATCTAGGAGGCACCACCCTCCAAAAGGTAACAAGCTCGATAACATAAATGAACTCCTTGCTCTTGTGCTTCAAGATGATAAACTCCTCACCACACAATCACTCTCTCATAGATTTGGCTTGGTGAAAGAGATTGATTGGGTGGAAAGCAACTTGGTGTAACAGTCCAGAACCGACACTCCAGATGCCTTCCATTCATTTCGAGTTTCGTCGTGTGATTTATTTGTTTATTGCATTCATTATGTCATTAATTAATTTTTTACAACTCAAATAAATAAATTGTATGGATCTTCGATCCATTTAAATTGAGGGAAATTCACATGATGATTTATCTTTATAACTTATAAAATATCCTCCCAATATTTTAGGGAGCTTAAATAAATATTCCATCAAGTTGGAATGAACCATAACACACTTGTAGAATAAATCCAATGCATCTTGTTCTTTAAAGCTTGTTCCCCAAACTTTCCCCAAGATTCTTTTGACTTTTATCGAGGCTCCTCCTAAATTCTCAACATTTTGGGCACTTCCAAATCCTACCTCCAATTATATTTGGTTTAAATTCAAATCCTATTTAATTTAGACATTTTCCAAATCGTGAGAACCAACTTTGTAGGCTTGGTTTTAATCTAATAAGTCCCACAAAAGTGTTTCATAATTTTTCAACTCCTTTGCTATTTCTTTTCCTACCTTCTCTTATTTCTCCTTTTTCTGTAATGTAGTAAGAGAATTTGGGAGAGAGTCCAGCCAACCATGTGGGCCTCGCAATCAGCCCAACCGAAGCCCCCAACTCAACCCCATCGCATCTCCAGGGATGATCGAACCCTGGTGGATCGATCCCCGTCTTCTTCTCCTCCCGATCCCCTCCTCGAACCCCACCTGGCGCCGCCATCCACTCCCTCCTCTCGACAAAGCATCCCCCGCCCAAACCCCCACGCACCACTCGGTTCCTCCCCAGCTGCCGCGCTCGAGTGCTAGCGTCGGTCGCCTCCGAGTCGCCCGCGTCTGCCATGAGCCCCGCCGTCGCGCGCCCATGCTAACCCGCGCTCGTCGTCGCGCCCTGCTGCCCGCATCGCCCAAGTCATCGACATCTGCAGCCGCACCAGCCCCGTCGGACTCCATGCTCGAGGAGAACCGTCCGAGTCCCTGTCTTCTTCGGCCGCTTGCTCCGCCACTGGAGCTCGGCAGCAAGCTGTCAGCCGCCCTGCATCTCTTGGTCGGGCTCCCAGCCGTGCCTCCCCGCGAGCATCACCACCTGGTGGAGCTCGTCCCCCCGCTGTCCACTTCTTCTGTCCGCTGCTCGGCCACGGGCCGACGACCTACAGCTCCGCTCGCGCCCATCCTTTATTTGCCTCGCCCCCTGCTCGGTTGACTCGCGCCACGCTGCTCATCTCTAGGCCCGCGCTCCGCCTCCTCCCTTGTCCAGGGCCTCCATGGCCATCTGTGTCAGCCACCACGACCACGGGTCGAATCCCGCATGCCCTGTTCGCCGTTATGGACAACCATGACGCCGCGTGCTGCCTCCTGTGCTGTGTTTTTACCGCCTCGAGCACATGGACTGCCTTCGGATGTAGCTGGTTCGTTTTGGCCAGTTGAACATGTCGCCCGCAGATACACTGTTAAACCGAGACCTTGTTGGTGTTGATTCATTTTGGTCACTACCACACCGAGTTCCTCGGATTCGTCAAGCACCTCTCCAACCCGCGTACGACTACCATCGCATGGACACGACAAGACCGCGTGAACAACTACTTTCATTATGTTCGCGACGACCATTGAACATCTACACCGCTTCGACTTGAACCGCTCTAAAAATTATGTCCCGAAGGTATAACACCCAGGCGACCGCCCGTGGATGAATGCATGTATGTGTTGTGTGAGACGCCCTTTGTTTGCACCGTGTCCGAAGTAAGACATGCAAGTTACTCCATTTTCATGCCACTGACGCATGGGAACCCGGAAACAGGAATCACCTCATCATATTTGCATGACATGCACACGACCATACTTTCTTTTGCACCGGCATCTCGACGTGTTGTCGGATCACCGGAATGTTGTTGTGGCATCATTTCAGTTTTCGTCGTCATGGCACCCATTTCTTCCGTCATGGCGACCAATGCTTCATACTTTAATCATGTCAATGTTTTCCTAAAATTGCATAATATTTGAATATGTCATCAGTGTTCATCTTAAAACATTAAAAAATTATTGTTTGCATTAAATTGCCTAATGCCATGTTAAACGGTTTGTCTCATATCTTAATAACTGTAGCTCCCAATTTAATGTTTCATATATGTAACTTGACCAGAAAAATGTGTAGAATAACGTGGTGCACTAGATTTTTGTTTATATCAACTCTAAAATATGTTTAATACAGATCTGAACTAAATTCATAATTTGCATACGGGGTCGTTTCGGAAATACTATAAGTTGTTTCCGGTCTCATTTAAGATGCCTAGATAGAGTAGTTTATTTATGCTTTACCTCTTGCCATGTACCAACATTTAACATTGTCGTGTACCTAACGGGAATGAACTAAGTAATTCAAATGTGGAGTTTCATCATATGCAACTCGTTGCATATTGAGCTTCAATTAATGTGTAGGAGTTGATTGATGTGCTTTGTCATGCCTTGCATAATTAAATGGACATGCATCATATTGGTTTGCGCATCATGTCATGCATATGTTGTCATGTATCGTGTGTTGATTGTTTGTTTCGGATTGCTTCTTCTCGATAGTGTTCCGAAAGCGTCGGGTGTGAGGATTCGTCCGTCTACTTCATGGATCATCTTCTTCATTGACTCGCTCTTCTTCCAAGCGGGATCTCAGGAAAGATGACACATTTCCATGGATACTACTACTATCATTGCCATGCTAGTTGTCTTGCTTCCATCGTTATGTTTGTTACCTACCACTTGTTTGACAGGCCTCCCAAATATGCCATGATAAGCCTCTAACCCTCCACACACTACTAGGGAAAACCTTATACACAGAACCTTAGCAGTAGCGCTAGATAAAAAGAGGTGCTACTGCTACATAGCAGTAGCGCGCGTCAAGAAACGACACTACTGCTAACTAACAAGTGGTAGGTAACAAACATAACGATGGAAGCAAGATAACTAGCATGGCAATGATATTAGTAGTATCTAGGGAAATGTGTCATCTTGCCTGAAATCCCGCTTGGAAGAAGAACGAGTCAATCAAGAAACGACACTTAGCAGTAGCGCGTCATTAAAAAATGTGCTACTACCAATATTGCCTCACTGTTGCTGCCAGGCTAGGTTTAGTAATAGCACGCCTAGATAATCGCGCTATTGCTATGTCAGGTAGCAGTAGCGCTCTTTCCTAAAACGCGCTACTCCTATCTTGATATAACCCCGGCTCGGGCTTTCTCCTCCACTTCTTTCCTCCACCCATTCCCCATTCGATCGATCCCTCTCCTCTGACTCCACCGTCGCCCTCCGTCGCCTGCCCACGCCGCCGTCTGTCGCCGCCCTCCAATGCCGCCCTTCGTCGTCGCCTGCTCATCCACCCGCACCAGTTCGTCGCCGCCCGCGCGCCCTCTGTCTCCCCCGAGCTCCACCTCACCGCCGATATCTACCCCAAGCTCCACCTCACCGCCGACGTCTCCCCTAGCCCCTTGTAAGTCCTCTGCTCCTTCTTCTCTCTCTGTCTCTCTAGGACAGATTAGGACAAATTATGATGAATTAATATGAACCCTAGGACAGATTAGGCAGTGTTCTTGTATAATGTAGTTTTTTTACTCTTTTTTAGTAAGTGTTTAATAGAAAGAGTAGCGACCATCATCGATGGTCGAAAAATCGGTGAGTGAGTGTCCACCATATATGAGAGAAGAAGAATGCCAACTGTTGTCGTGGGGGTCGCTTCTCCTTCTTCTGCTTGTGCTAGATATTTGTTATGCACTAGGGGAAGGGGGAGTAGAGACCATCATCGACGGTCGAAAAATCGGTGAGGGAGTATCCACCATATACGTGAGATAAGAGTTTAACAAGTGTTTAATAGAAATAGTTTATTTAGTAAGTGGTTCATAGAAATAGTTTATTTAGTAAGTGGTTAATAGAACTAGTTTATTTATAGTAAGTGCTTAATAGAACTAGTTTATTTAGTAAGTAGTTAATAGAACTATTTTTTATATATTTAGTAAGTACTTAACAGAACTAGTTTATTTAGTTTATTTTGTAAGTAAACTTGGTGTCTCGTTGATGTCATTGATGTTGATGATGATGCATTCTGAATATAGAGGATGTCTTGGTGTTCTTGTTTGCAATGTACCTTTGAGTGGCCTATGTTTTGCTGGAATGTTGATTCGTTTCTGTTCCGACAAATTTCAAGCGCTCGATATGTCCTGTTTTAAGCGAAGGTCATGCCGAATTTTTTTCATGATTTTTAGCATGACTTGTGCTAGAATGTAGGACATATTGAGTGCTTGTGATTTGCCACAACAGGAACTCAATGATATTTCGGCAAAACATAGGGTAGTTTTTCTATGTCATTGCTCGATATATGGAACGGGTTGACTTTAGGTCTGCTAAGTGTTTATTAATTTAATTTTCATAATTAATCATTTCTTCTCAATGTCGATGATGCCTGGCCCGCATCCTCGTCGTCGACTCGGCGGAGGAGTCCTGCTTGATTATAGGGACCATGTCCGGGATTGGGCTCCGTCAGGCTGGTACCGGGAGGTGCTACCTTCCGAGACGCGCAGCTTGGTGAGGAGGCAGCCCATCGTCGACCCGGACCTTCTTTGGTGGCGGTCGCATGGGCCACTGTCGGTGCATAGGGAGTCGGGCCCCGCGGAGGTGATACTTCGCCATGTTAGGGAGGACAAGCACGTCCGATGCTATATGGTTGCATTGGATGCCAGGTTCTCCAATACCTGGCAGGTTCTTCAGGGATCTCACCCGAGCTATGATCCTGTGATGGTTCCTTCTCTTTGGGTATCCACCGCCCGCGCCGATAATTATCGTTCACTACGGTTCTAACTGTATTAGTGATGTTATATGTATGATACTATTCGAGATGTATTAGTGATAATATTCGACGATGTACGGACGCGGGAGATGATTTAGTTTTGCTCATTGAATGCATGCTAATTTGAATACTAATTTGTTTTTTGATTTAGTTTTTCTTATTGAATGCACGTCTGTTTCAACTATGAACATAGGAAATGTCTGACGTCGATAGCAAAAGAGAATTCGGTATGTGCGAATATTGCAAAGACGAGCGCCGTCTGTGCGACATGCCTCACCTAGAAGATGGTAGGGGATTCAGCATCATGCTGGATGAGACCTTCGAAGTGGATACAGTAAGTCACAACGACAAGTCTTTTTTCATAGTTAAGTATGACTTCTGCTTCTTTTGCTTCAACTTATAATTTTAATTTTTTACAATTCTACTAGCGTATCCCCTGCCATGCAAGACATTATGTCTTGGATAAGATTGGTTTCTTCGATATGTGCAGTATGGAGGTAAAGAGAGTAAAATTGAGGACCGAGCATGGCTATGATTTTTCCGTAAAATTATACAATGGAGAGAACTACTCCTATTTTGAATGCTCAAATTGGAGAGCACTATGCAAGGCGTATGCATTTGAGCCTAATATGCTTATCACCTTTGATATTCGTCCTGAAGATGAATATGAAGGTAATATCGACATCTGGGTCGATGTGCAGACGCCTCCAGTTCTACCTCTATGTGAGTTTCTCAACCATATTTATTAAGTAAATTATATTGTTTATTTGAGAATAGCTGACAACTAATTTCTATTGACAGCTTATTTCCATTCAAGCAAACATGTCCGACTCTTGGTAGACAACACCTACTACTGTCCCGGGGCTGAACTAAACTGCGAGGAGATAAGTCATTATGTTTTATGGCTTGAGGATCTTGATCTTGTCAAGACAAATTATTTTACTAGACTTCGAGATATTAGTACTCAATATGTGCGACCACTAGTGTGCGTATTGGACTATGGTCACATCTATCTAGGAAAGATGGTAATATTTTTACTATTTGTCCTCAGTGCATCTTTTGCATACATTATTTTTTAAGCTAAACTTCATTGTTAAGTATGTTACTACGATGATCTTCAACAGGGACTCCCAATGAATGTTGTGCCTTGTTGGATCGAGCATAAAGGTCACATGAGAATGATTACCTTACGGCCAAGACACCCTACAATGCACATGAGTGCATTCCGCATTTCTCAAAGCGAGCAAGTCTTAATAGTCAAAGACTAGAGAATTGTGAAGGACCCTAGAGAAGTACTAGGGCGGCAACAATTAGAAGCGCACCCCACATTTAGAAGACAGGTTCATCTGCATGCTCCAATATGATGAAGCAGGAGTGATACACATGTTTCATGCTATTTTACCTGAGAGAGCAGTAAAAGTGATTAGCTAGCTAGTGTTGGTGGTAATGACTATGATGATTAAATAGCTAGAGTTGGTGGTGATGACTATGATGATTAAATAACTAGTGTTGGTGGTAATGACTATAATGATTATTATTAGCTAGTGTTGGTGGTGATGAGATAGCTACACTACGAATATGATGATTTTTATATTAATATGATGATGATTTGTTATTACGATCATGATTAGTTATTATATCACTGGTGGAAGGAACACGGATTAGATTCATGTGGATGGATCAAAAGTGACCAAAAGTTGAATTAGTAGGATCGTCGTCCTAATTCAACTTTTGATCATTTTTGATTCATCCAAATGAATCTAATCCATGTGGATGGATCAAAAGTGACCAAAAGTTGAATTGGTACTATATCGAAATTTGTATAACGGCGTATAAATACACTAAAAATAAAAAAAAATGAAAAACAGAATACTAGTAGCGCTTGCTTGGAAGGACGCTACTAATAGTTAGCTTAGCAGTAGTGCTTGTAATTATACACGCTACCGCTATACGTCCTAGAAGTAGCGCGGGTAACCAGCGCTACTGGTAAGCAATAGCTGTAGCGCCTTACTAGTAGCGCGGGCACCCGCGCTACTAGTAGGCATCAAACCCCCGCTACTACTAGGCTTTTCCCTAGTAGTGACATCCCAGCAAACCATTGTTTGGCTATGTTACTGCCTAATCAGCCTTCTTATAGCGTTTCTAGCTGCAGGTGCAATTGCTTCCATGTGTCAACATGGACATTCCTTTGTTATCATAATATTATTGCTATTTAATTTAATGCACATATATACTTGGTGAAAGGTGGAAGGCATGGCATTTTGCTTGGTGTTTAGTTCCACTTTTGCCGCCCCTAGTTACTTGTTTACCGGTGTTATGTTCCATACTGAGCGCTCCAAACATGCTCGGGGTTGTTATGGGGACCCCCTTGATTTTCGTTTTGGGATAAAACTTATCTAGCAAGACCCAACATTGGTACCACATTTTCCTAATAACTAATAAAATTGCATAGGGACCCGCCAACACCCGCGGATCTTTAATCAACCCCCGGGCCAGTGCTCCTCATGAGGATTTGGTCCAAACTAGAGTCATGTGCGGGCCAACCCAGGGCAACTCGGGTGATTTCTATCAGGCCACTGTACGCTGCGCTCATCTGCTCGTGTCCTGAGAACGAGATACGCGGCTCCTATCAGGTTTGTCAACACGCCGGGCGACATTGCTTGATTTGTTTTACCTTTCTCGAACGTCTTGTGCGAGGAATTCCAAAAATACTTCGGGCTATCTCGACATAGAGGTTTTCCAACGGAATTGCCTAAGAAATCACGGGATTCATGGTCGAGGTTATTCCCACCGAGAGTGGTTAATTTGTGATGGGTGAGTTGAAGCACCCCTGCAGGGTTAAATCTTTCGGAAAGCCGTGCCCGCGGTTATGTGGCAACTTGGGAACTTTCTTTAACACCCGGTCATAGCAAACTTGAAGTAAACTCAAATAAAATACACCATCCGTGTGCGTAACCATGACTGTCTCTTCTCGTGAGTCCTTGAGAGACAACACGATGGGGTTATGTTTGACGTAAGTAGGTGTTCAGGATCACTTAGTGATCATTACTAATTCACAACCATTATGCATAGACCACCCACTTTACTTTCTATACTTGTAAGTTAGTCACTCAAATAAATGCTTAGTTGCTTACTACAGCCTCACCACTTAACCATACCTCACCCATTAAGCTTTGCTAGTCTTGATACCCTTGGAGATGAGATTGCTGAGTCCCTGTAACTCACAGATTACTACAACAATAGTTGCAGGTACAGGTAGTGTGATGATTTGACGTGAGCGCAATGCTTGTTTGATTTGGAGTTCTTCTTCTTCATCGTCGATCTAGGATGAGTTCCAGGCGGTATCCTAGGATAGCAATGATGGATGTCATTTTATCGTTTGTTTTTCGTCCGTAGTCAGACCCTGCTCTTCTATATGATGTCTGGATATGTTGTTATATTGATGTGATATTGATGTAGCTTATGGCGAGTGTAAGCCAATTCCATATACTCATCTCTTCTGTACATGTACTTGTAATGATATCCATCCTTGCAAAACAACAAGATGCGCTTCTATCCTTGTCGAGGTCCTAGTGCCAAAATAAGGATAAGTTCACATCTTGGGTGTGACACTTGGGGAGGCTAGAGATCAAGATTCATATGATAGGAATGAAATGGCATGATCTCAACACATGAGTAGGTGGCCCTCTCTCAGAAAATCAATAAGTATGAGTGGGGAACTGTTCTGAGTGCTTCTCTTGCGAGTAGGTGGTGATGGAGGGGTATATATAAGAATCTCCAAAAATCCAACCGTTACACCTAATAAGTCAGACTCGGTGACATCAATGTGTGAATCTCGATGGTACCGAGTTGCGTCAAAGCTATCAACTTTTGAATCTCGGTGAGACCGATACACACAACTCGGTTGCACCGATAAGGTGACCAATGGTCAGATTGCCAAACTCAATAACGCCGATTCAACAAACTCAGTCGAACCGATTTTTTGAATTTGCGTAACAGGAAGTTGGCAACCCAAACTTGGTGGAACCCAAATGGAGTCGGTTGCACCGAAAGGCTAGGGTTTGGCTTGAGTCTGTCTGAGGCTGAGAATCGGTGGCACCAAGTGGAAAATGTTGGTTGCACCGATTTTGGATATTTGTCTTTGGACAGACTTTTGTGGAAGAGCTTGTGGGTGTATGTGGTGACTATTACTTGTGCACGTATGAGCATTTTGTTCACCAACATCACATTACCCCCTTTTAATAGTATTGGCTTTCCTATGGACTGAAATTGATTTCTCACAAAGGTAAAATGTAGAGCCATCTTAATTGAAGCTTTGCCAATCTATTTCCTTGCATCTTGGGGTAATCCACAATCCTTTTGCCAACCCATCATTGAACTTTTCCTGAAACATGCTTAGTGGAAACATTAGTTCAATGACATATATGTTGTTATTAATTACCAAAACCACCAAGGGAGAAAATGTGCTTTCAGCTGGGAACGCCATTCGAGCCGCGTAGGATACCCTCACTGTACTTGTTGTCGTTGTTATGCTTCTTAAGGTCTAGATATTAATCATCCATTGCATATTAAGGAAAAAATATAGTACTACCAATATACAAGTCTCATATGATGCCATTTGAATAATTGTATCACAAATGACAGAAATATTACAAAGGTTCAGAAACCCAGCATTACAAGGTTCAAATTCAAAGATTGGAAGGTTCAAACTTATATTGGGAATGAAATTCCGCCTATGCAGAAACTTTGCCATGCAGCTCTAGATGCATGCGCTGATCAGATGAACATGATGATATGAGAGGTTCAAACTGATATTACGAGAAGTTTTGCAACTTCAATTTTTCGGCAAAGGGGTCCACCACTATCATACCATGTATGGGCATGCGATAAGGACTTCTGATTAGTCTGTCAACTGATTTTTTAGAATGAAATTGAGCTCTTGCAGAGCCCTTTCCATTCTGCCATAGTTGCCGGCGCTGATCAACAAACCATTCATTTTTGCGCCATGAATGTATGGCAAATCTCATTACGTTTAGAACACTTGCTCTCACAACAAGTAACCTGGCGAATATAATCTCTGGTAAGGTCCCTCGGTAGGAGTTCAGATTAATTTCTGTGAGATGGAAATCAAGGCATTCGATGGGATTGTTATACTACATCACATTATCCATTGTCAGGCCTGATCATATCTGCAAAGGAAGAGAATGTATTAGTGCTTGAACACACAAGGACCTCTTTGATTGGCAGGGTTTCTAAAATACATGAATAGAGTGACATGCCATCTTTGATCTTGCATGATTAAGATGGGCATTTGATTACAGTCTAGGAGAACATAAGATTCTACACAAGAGGTCAGAGTGGATGGAAATTTTCTTTTGAAAACTATTATAGATGAATCCAAATGAGAAATACTTATGGATTGTAAACACATGAATCAAGCAACAACTATAGGAAAAAACATCTATGTATTGAAATCCTGCAAAATTCCTTCATAAATTGTAGTAAATTCCTCATTGTAAACTTGGGGAAAGGGAAAAAATTAACACCCTTGTGGTTAACATTTAAGAGGAAAGGAGAATCACCTTGTGATCAACTTCAAGAATCTCTTGAGTAAAGGCAAGTCCTCAATGACCATTTGGTGATTCACCTTTTGTGATATGTTGTAGCACCAGAAATACACACACATATGTTTGGTGACTCATGGAGGCTATGTTGAGGCTACTCAACCCATTTATTGTTTGAAGATGAAGGGACTAGAGTATAGTAGTGCCGCAGAGCAGGCACTCCATCTCATACTTGGGGATGCAGACGGCGACGAGCTCGAGGTGCTTCAGTTGAGAGAGCAAAAGAGCGGGATCGACGTTAATCTGGGGTAAATGGCAGTTCAAGAACCTAGCAATGCGTAACGTTGGCACGAGGCGCGGGGCGGACGGTGGTAGCAAGCGCATGTGTCCATCATTAAAAGTGAGATCCTCGAGCTGATTTAGGGCGGTCGATAAGAACCACTCGTCAAGATTGGCCCGATCCTTGCCGTTAGAACAGAACTTGCCAATGGTAAGGCCTCAGATTGAGCCATAGTGCATTCCGAGGATCTGGGACAATGCATCCAAGCGTTTGCGATAGCCATTGCAGAGCATGTGCTCGTCGACAAGGGCAAGAGGGGTGCAACACCAAAGGGGGCGCCACCATCGGGAGAGCACGGTTGTCTGCACGCCATCTTCTATTGGGACTAGGGTGATGATCACTGTCAACATATCATCGGGGATGCTGCTGGTGAAGTCTAGGCTTGCCGGAGGCGCTTGCAGTTTTGGCTCGATCCGCCTCCGATTGATGGCAGCCTCATCCTCCACCTCCCGAGTCTCGTCGGCGGCAACACTTTCTGACATGAGTAGAGTAGTTGGAGGATATGGATTATGTAGTTAGAATAGGATAGAAGAATATTGTATTGGTAATTAAAAGTTACTAGGTAGTAACAGACTTAATAGATTTAGAAAATGATACCCCAATTGGTTGCTTAAATACTACACAATTACTTTGATATTTCTACATAAGTCGACATGAAGATACTTGAAAGAACACTTACTTCGAACAAAGTCTGGATGGATGATCAGGTTCTTTTAGGTGCACTGCAATTTTAGTGCCAGCTTTTAGTACATAAAACTTAGCAATTTCTATCCAAAGGCCCGCGTCAAAAATAGGAGTGAAAATGTTGATCAAGTTTTACAGAAACAAAGATTGTAAATCGATGGTTTGTGTTCAATATGTCATCCCTAGATTCTTTATTTATGCAAAGGCCAAGAGTTTGTACTACATTTGTTGTTACACAACAAGGGATGTACTGCAGGAAATTATAAGCTTGTTAAAGCACAGGATAACATGCTAATATGAGAGTAAATAAAATAATAATACATCAATTGATATCAAAGGACATAAAAATATAAATAAATAGATAATGTAACTATGATGTCATGCAAATATGAGAGTAATCGAAGGAACAATACATCATTAATTTGCCTAATATAGAAGAAGAAGAAATCTCCTTTGACGTATATGCTGTATGTGGCACCTTTTATCCAAATGTATCAATATTTAGTATAGGTTTAGAAAAGTAGGACATGCCAATCGAGGTAGGGTGAGATTGAACATAATGTGCACTTCATGAAGTTATCTGGTATGGTGAGATGGAGCTCCCCGGCTGTTTGGCAGAGGCCGCATAGCCCTAATGTGTCCTTGCACTATATGCTCTATGAATGAAAACCCTCGAATTAGCTAGAAGAAAAATGAATCCACGATGATTTCAGCCGAGTGAATTAAAGGGGTAGACGGACTAGGATAAGATTTGAGCAAATGTTTCAGTAAATTAGTTACCTGGTTCTCCATGAGCAAAAAACACCTTGTACTGAAGATTCCCCAATCGGGTGGAGCTAGGTCGACGACGAGAAGCATCGAGAAAGTGAGTGTTGATAGGCTGCGGAAAGCGGCAATGACAAAATGCGGTGTCGTTTGGCGGTGGCTGGTGGCAGCGAGGGGCGATGAGCTAAGTGGTTTCCATGATGATAGGGGGTGACATGCAGAGTTGCAGAAGTTGTTCAATGTTATGAATAAGATGCCATACTGCTAGTGAATAGATGTAGTTTATGGATTGATGATAAAATTGAACAACCATAGCACTGATGCTAAATTTCATAAGATTAAAAGAATACCACATATGTGTGGCACTGCATTTAGTCACTTCCATGGAGAAATTCCACAGTGATGTCGTTTGACATCATCTGATTATGAATCATCTCACACTTGGTACTTTCATCAAAATGGTGAGGTAACTGAAATACCATTAACAACCCATGAAGAACGAGAAATGAAGTCTATACCACGAGCAAAGCATGAACAAACACCAGATTTCTAGTGGAATAAAAAGAAGATGTGCAAACTAGACTATTGACTCTAGTGCAAGTGGGAGTCTCTTGGAAATATGCCCTTGAGACAATAGCATTGCATTATTTATTTCCACATTTATAATTAATAGTTTTAATTCTATTTTATAACTGCTATGATTCTACAATATGTGATTTAGAAGAAAACTCGTAAGCACATGTGGGATGATAAAATGGTAAACCTGATTCTTGGTATTACCTCTAGGACTAGCTCAAGTATTGTATGTTGATCATGTTTTCCGTATCTTGGGATTTTTTGAAGTCAATGACAATCCCAAAAGAACATTGAGAGTATGATGTTAGAATAACGAACATATTGAATTGACACAACTTGTTTGTTATACATTGAGATGATATGTCCACAAGAATACTGATGTAGTGAGGATAATTAACGTATGATTAGTTCCTTATACCATGAGAGTATTGTAGTCACTTCATACCCGAGGATGGACTTTTGGGTTGCTCAAACATCATCTATAACATAGTGATCATGACTACAACTTGCAAGTTCATCAGAAAGTGTGACAAGGGAATATATAGCTCAAGAGTGGGATTTTCTACTCTAACGATGGAGATATATTCTTAGGGCCCTCTCAGCGTGACGGGATCCATCATCATCTAGACAAACACATATGACTAAGACACAGAGATGCCGAGACATGTCAACAAGGAGGAAGAACAAAACCGGTAACGAGGAGGCCGACATAATAAGCATGAGAATGACTCAAGATGATACCGATATATATCACCTCGTGTTTCATAACTAGGACACAGGGATGTCGGGGAAGGCATATAATAACCAAAGGTGCACTCTAATATCATTTGTGTATTCATAGGGATCAATATGGGTGTCCATAGTTCCACTATTGATCATTAAATGAAAGTAAGTTTCATGCATTTCTATGTTTTACCAAACCTATAGGGTCACTTACTTAAGGGAATCATGATCTGTTGGGCATTAGTGGAGTGATATTTATGAAAAATTATCCTCAGAATAATTTTTGGGAACATAAGAAATAGTTTTGAGAGAAACCGGAGGCGTTTTGGGGAATACCGGGAAATAGTATATAAGTGGAAAATGTTTCCGGAGACTTTAAATAAATGATAAAAGGTTCTCATCTTGAATAAGAGGCTTTTAGAATTTATTAAATATAAATGGGAGAAATAAAATACTAAAAGGCATATTAGGGGAAAGTTAACGACCCCTAAGGCCCACTTATGGAAGCGCCCCAAGGGGAGGCCAGATTGGGAGGTGGAGTTGGACTCCACCCCCCCTAGGCTAGTGCAAGGGGAGGGGAAACACTTCCCCAAGTCGGCCACCCTCCCTCTCCCCTCAACCTATATATACTATATGATTTTGGCCTTTGTATATACAAGTTTTGGAGCCTCCTCTAGTCGTATACTTCTAGTTCTAATTTAGAGTTGATCTAGATTAGAGCTAGACATAGTTCTCTCTAATACTCATAATATAGAATCCCCATGAGGTTCTCTTATTATCCCTCTAATTCTCTAGAAACAATTAGCTCGGGACGACAAAGGGTTGTCGAATCGTGAAGCCTGTATGCCTGAAATCCCTGTAAAGGCCTTGTTTTTGGTCATTGGTTCGAGGGCTATTTTGTGAATGGTTCGAAGGACTGCATAGACAATCTACACCATTGATGTCTTATTTCTATTGGTCTGGTGGTGGAACATAAATGGATATCCCGCACATGTTTCCATAGAGGTGACCCTGGGTATTGAACCCACGAGAGGAAGATTCTCTTGAAGCAATGGTCTCTAGAAAGCTTTTTCCAAAGTGTCAAATCCAACTTTTCATCGGATCAACAAGAAAATAGTAATTCAAAATACTTATAATAAAAAGAGGTGCATGTATGTGGTATTAATGCTTACAACCATGTATTTATGTTGGGATCAAATAAGATAGTAATTTTTGCTCGGGAAGTCACCCATCGAGATGTGCTTGTTTCATATCAGAGTGGGGGATGTGTCAAGATAACATCTTGACCGGCACGAGTCCTGCATCAAGAATTAGTTGTCCTACTAAAGGTCCTATCGTCTCACGAGGTTGCCCCAATAATTAAGATAATCAAATCAGACAAAAGCATTGAGTGTTTAATGACTAAGTCACCTTAGTATCCCCAAGGATATGATCCATGTTACCCTACTAAACCTTACTGTCACCGATGTTCGGTATAACACTTAATGGTCTCCATGCTCCTAGCCTCACCGGAGCTCGATGTCCATGATCTTGGGTACCTTTAGGCATGAAGATCTCTCACAAGAAAAGAAACACTTCATGAAACAATTCCATTTCACAGATACATGACGTTATGTCAAAGAGATCCATTGATCCCTCAACAATTACTTGGGGTTGCAAGGCTCATGCCCGAAAACATACCTTACCGAAGTACTGTAGGACCAAAAGTATGTCTAGAGGGGGGTGATTAGACTACTTGACCAAATTAAAAGTAATGCCTATCAATTTTTATGGTTGAAAGTTTTTAGCATTTCATGGCAAGTCAAGTACACCCTACACATGCAAGTTTAAGAGTATATAGCAGCGGAAAGTAACAACAAGCATGTATAGAAGGGATAGGGTAGGAAGATCAAACACAGTTGTTGACACGATGATTTTTCCTATGGTTCCGATAGGTGGCGCTATCGTACATCCACGTTTATGGAGTCTTCAACCCACAGAGGGTAACGGTCGCGAGAGTCCATGGAGGGTTCCACCCAAAAGGGTCCACCAAGTAGAAACCTTGACTATTCCATAACGGCTTCCGTCCATGAAGGACTAGCCTCATTGTGGGTAGATCTTCACGAAGTAGGCGATCTCCTTGCCCTTACAAACTTCTTGGTTCACTCCACAACACGAAGTAGGAGGCTCCCAAGTGACACCTAACCAATCTAGGAGGCACCACCCTCCAAAAGGTAATAGGCTCGGTAATGACGATGAACTCCTTGCTCTTGTGCTTCAAGATGATAGACTCCTCAGCACCCAATCACTCTCTCACAGATTTGGCATGGTGGAAGATATGGGATTGGTGGAAAGCTACTTGGGGAGGCTAGAAATCAAGATCCATATGATTGGAGTGGAAGATCTTGACCTCAACACAAGGGTAGGTGGTTCTCTCTCAGAAAATCTGAGAGGATGGGTATGGAATAATTCTGAGTGCTTCTCTTTCGAGTAGGTGGTGGTGAAGGGGTATATATAGGCATCACCAAAAATCCAACCGTTACACACAAAATGACCAACTCAGTGACACCGATGTGTTAATCTCGGTGGTACCGAACTGACCAAAAGGTGGCAACTTTTGAATCTTGGTAAAGCCGATATAGGAAACTCGGTTGCACCGATAAGGTGACCAACGGTCAGATTTCCAATCTCGGTGACACTGATCCAACATTCTCGGTGGGACCGAAAATGTGAATTTGCGTAACAGAAAGTTAGCAACCTAAACTCGGTGGCACCGGTATGGAATCGGTTGCACCGAAGTGGCTAGGGTTTGGCTTGAGTCTATCTAGGTTCTGGAATCGGTGGCATCAGTATGGAAAGTTGGTTGCACCGGTTTTGAGCGTAGGTATAGAACAAACTTTCGTGGGAGAGTTTGTGGATGTTTTTGGCGACTATCACTTGTGCACATTTGAGCATATTGTTCACCAGCAAAACCTTACCCCCTTTTAATAGTATTGGCTTTCCTATGGACTCAAAGTGATTTCTCACAAATATTAAATGTCGAGTCCTCTTGCTTGAAGCTTGGCCAACCTATCTCCTTGCATCTTGGGGTATGTCCACAGTCTCCTTTTGCCAATCCTATCACTGAACATTTCCTGGAATATACTTGGTGGAAACATTAGTTCAATGACTTATATGTTGTTATTAATTACCAAAACCACCAAGGGAGCAATGTGCTTTCAACTACTCACACATGGAGATCAGATAGCAAGAACAAAACATTGAAGAACACATCTTAGGATCGATCGATTGATTGCAATATGTCTTACAATGGATGCCTTGTGCGATGCATGATTACAAGTATGAACTAGATGCAAGAGCACTATGGTGGGGGTGGAGATGGCTATGGAGATGGAAATGACGACGGCTAGGATTTGCCGATGATGATAATGATGAGAGGTTTTGTCTGTGCTCATTGTCATTCTATTGACATTTTGATGGGGATCCCATTTATAAAAATTGTTCAGGTAGATAAGCCGCCTTGAAATCCACGCTAAAAGACCACTCATATGGGCACGTGCACCCGTGACATCATTCTGGCGCATCTTGTTGATTATTTCTTCCTCCATTTTCCTTCCTTTCCATTCCTCCATGTGATTTCTTCCCTTTTTAGCCCATTTCCCATGGAAAACCATTAAATAGAGGATTTGTGGAATCATTTGCATCCATTAGTCATCAGTGGCAATATTAGAGCAAATATCTCTTTTAAATGAAATATATCGGTTTAAACAAGGGTGAAATGAATTACCACTCATAAAATTCCCCAACCTTAGACTTGATCGTCCTCGAGCTACATAAAGAGAAATCTGAATAACAAGGAATTCAGTTGTTTAAACCGAAATAATGAGAAGGTTTTGGTTCACTTACGATCGATACGCCAAATAGCCCTCCACTTCTTGACCTAAAAATTAAGCATACATGTAGCGATGGCTTGTTATAGTGTAAGTGTTAGCGAAGCAAAGATATTCAACACAAAGTTCTTGATCTACTAGATAAAACAACTTTTCAACACTTCATTTCATTTAATCAAGACAACACATGCTTGTCGGTAATGCACAAAAGAGTTTTCTTTAGAGAGAGCCATAAAAACATAAGTTAGGGGCTAGAAAGTGGTACTTGTGAGTTGCTTTGAGTTTTTCCCCGAAGAGGAGGGGCCAATCAATATAGTAGCGATAAGTATTTCCCTCAGTGACAACCAAGGTTAACGAACCAGTAGGAGAACCACGAGAACTTGCGTCAACCAAACACTTGCACCCAACGCGGGAAGAGGGTTGTTAAGCCCCTTGAACTCGTTACTTGCAAGGATTACTTCTGATAGTGACAGATAGATAAATAAAAATTAAACTAAAATAAAAGGCATCGATGTATTTCTAGGGTTTTAACAAATATGGTTATGTATACCTAGGGACCATAGTGTTCACTAGAGGCTTCTCTCTCGAACGCATAGCATACAGTGGGTGGACAAATTATTGTTGGGCAATTGATACAAAGAGCATAGTTATGATTACATATTGATAATACCCAAGTTTAAGGAATCATTGTAGCACTTTACAAAGTTTGAAGTGGTAAGTATGGAGTGTTGAACCCACAAGGAGCTAAAGGTAAGATCAATATTCTCTCAAGTCCTATCTTCCACTAATGCGACTCTAGATACACCGAGTGTTTGCTTCTATCTAGAAACGATAAATAAAACTATGTTCTGGGTATAAAGAGGATAGATTTGCATGATATTGGAGAACTAAAATATGAAAAATAGTTCTTGCCTAAATAAATTTAAAATATATTACAAATAGAGAGTGTGGAATAATTATGGTATGATGTGTGGAGTTGTCCTAGGCAATTGATAACAAGATCGGTAATCATTATGGCAATTTAATATGAGGGAGAGGCAACAAGAGCTAACATACTTTCCGTGCTTGGATCATATGAACTTATGATTGTGCCTATAGCAAGAATTTGCAACTACTAGAGATCAATAAGGCAAACCCAACCATAGTATTAACACTTCAAGTCCCCTTTACTCCCATAAGTAACTATCCCCTTACTTGGGTGTAAGCTTTTCTCACTCTAGCCGCCCACTATAAGAGAATCATGAATGCATTGCAACACCCTTAAGTGGGAGTCCCCCATGTGTGTGCGACACGGAAGGCACCTTAGGACAACACCAAAATAAAACATACAACTCAAACAATCAAGATCATCAATCAACCCAAAGGACAAAAGAAATCTACTCAAACATCATAGTATTACAACACATCATTTAATTATAATATGTGGCATAAAGCACCATGTTACAGTAGGGGATTATAGCGGGGTGGGGAGAGTGGAACACTAAAAAGAGATGAGGAAGGTAATGAAGACGATGATGTTGATGAAGACGATCACCGCAGCGATGGTTCCCCCGGGGGCACTCTAGTGCCATTGGAAGAGTGGAGGATAGAGTCTACCCGTTGGGATTCCTCCTCCATGGCCTCCCCCAATATGGGGAGAGGTTGTCTCCTCTGGTCCTTGGCCTCCATGGCTCCTGGAGGGGCAAGAGCCCCTTCGAGATTGGATATCTATCTATCTTTTCTTCTTTGTTTTCTCTCTAGATGAGTTTTCTTCGATACAGAGAGTTGTGATGGCGGAGCGGAGGTTCTAGGTTAATTTATGATGGTTTCTCTATTTATAGGATTTTTTAGCGTTGGAATCATGCAAAGCGGAGCCAGAGGGTGGTCCCAACCTATCAGGACGCCATACCCCCCCGGCGCGCCCTGATGGCTTGGGAGCATCTGGTGGCCCCCTCCGGTGGTTCTTCGCTCCAGTATTGCTCATATGTTCCAACAAAAATCATAAAAAAGTTTTAGGCGATTTTGAGAACTTCCATTTTCTGCACGAAAAAATAACACCATGGTAATTCTATTGAAAATAGCGTCAATCAGGGTTAGTTCTAATTAAATCATATAAATTGCATCAAAGATATATATAAATATTGTAAATATAGCTGAATATGACATGAATACTTCATAAATTATCGATACGTTGGAGACGTAACAACATCCCCAAGCTTAATTCCTACTCGTCCTCGAGTAGGTAAATGATAAAGCAAATAATTTATGAAGTGTGAATGCTAGCATAGTATATAAGTTTGATCAATGTTAATTCCAATCACTTTCTCTAGCATCATAAACAACAACCTTTTCTCATAGAACTTCTCATGACAAAGTAGCATGCTATTCACATGTTAAAGTATGGACCGTAAACTTTCTTGAAAACTAGCAAACTATGTTTTCATCCATCAAACAATTACAATTCATCTTATTTGTAGGAAGGGTCTATGTAAAATCTTTGATTTAGCAAATTCCACATGCTAAACTATCACTTGGTCTTTCATGATTGGTGACACTCAAAGCATATTTTTAGAACAAACAGTTTCATTCGAACACATAGGAAGATAGGGGCTTAATGTTTCGCCTCCCAATTTATTTATATCCGGGATAATGACAATAAAAATGAATCATAATCACCTATATTCTACTGGATATATGTGCCTGGATCTTTCCCCACCACATGATGCTTGCCAACTAAAGAATTACCAGATTGGAATAGGGATGAACATTATTGACTCTTGCATAAAAGTAAATATAGAAAAGTAAATACATAAAAGTAAAATATAAGCCCTTTGTAGAGGGAAGCATAGGTTGTCATGCACTCTTTATTTTTGGATGTGCAATCTCTTAATGAAAAGGAACGTCACTTTATATTGCCCCTTGTGATATCAACCTTTATTATGTAGTCCGTCGCTTTTATTTCTTCACCATCACAAGTTTGTACAAAGCTTATTTTCCCTTCCAATTTAGGACCAATTTTTTAATCTATTTTTGCACCGTCGACAACTTCCTTGAAGGATATCATTCAATCCATAGGTAGATATGGTGGACTCTCATGGCAAGAAATTAAGTTTAACGGTTTTTGGATGCACAAGTAGTATCTCTACTTAGTACAAATTTTTGGCTAGAAAAAGATCCTAAGCAAGCACCGCATGTTAGAGGATCCATGACAATATAACTTCTATGTGAATATAAACAAACATAACCATTACATTGTCTTCCTTGTCCAACGTCAACTACTTGATCAAGTTTAAAAATAATTAATGAGGGCTCGCAATCATAGAAGACGTCCAAGACAATATATTTATATGTGAAATATCTCTTCCTTCAATATTTTTTAAAGTGACCAATGCTATGTTTGCTAACTTCCAATATATTTTACCGCGTATACTTCTTGTATGTGAAGTCATTACCCCCCATGGGACAAGCATATGAAGCATACATAATTTCACATTTATGACATTCAATTCATTCAACATTTTCTCTTAGGATATAAGTGAAGCACAAGAGTGATCATCGCACTACTCTCAAAAATATATATATGAAGATCATAGATCATTCTACAATGAATATAGAGAGACCAACATCCAAGCTCAAAATATATAAGTAAAGCACACGAAGCATTCTATAAAGCCATACTCAAAAGATTTAAGTGAAGTGCATGAAGCATTCTATAAATAATCCAAGGATTATCTCATACTAGAATGGTGCATAAAATAAAAATGAAGACTAAACACAAAATATTCTCCAAGAATAGCACATCTGAACAAATAAAAACTTTTGGTCATCGTAGGCTAACCGGTAATGGTTGACGAAGAGAGGTGGGATGCATAGCATCCCCAAGCTTAGATGCTTGAGACTTCTTGTATTATTTACTTGGGGAGCCTTGGTCATACCCAAGTGTCGGTGCACTAGGAATGGGGTACCCAGTGCCCCTGACTTATGCACATGCAATAGTAGCAGAACCCATCAACACAAATATGAGCGAAACCAACATCCAAGACCAAGACTCTGATAGAGGCAACCTACGCTGGCTAAGCAATGCCGGCAAGATCAATACAACAACCCAGGATGGGCCCGTATTGCGCCAACCATATCCCTCGTGCTTGTCAGGGACAGAGGCACGCACATCTTCAGGAAGACCTGACAAGCCATCGCCCGGCAAGCGCGAGCCCATTGGCTACCTCTCCGCCACATCACAATGCGAGTCACTTGTTGATGCGGTGTCGAGCCCCCACGTGACTAAGTGGCTCTCGTTAAGCATGTGGTGACACGCTGGAAGACAGATTATACCCCCTTGATACACGTCCAGAGGTGTGTCAAGATGTGGTGCAATAGTTAGCTAAAGTGGTGGTAGAAGCTTGCCAGGAATGCATCCCCGCACGCCACCTAGACTAGCATTTATGGCTATGATAGCAATGTTGGCTATCTAATCATCATGTAATGTATGTTTACCAGTATGGTTGCCCCTTGAGCTATAAAAGGAGGCCCAAGGAAACCTAGGTAAAGATTCGGACCTTTGGACACTTGTACTCACGTAGCAGCTCCCTTGAAGGAAACCCTTGCTGGGTTTGAGCACCGTGCGTGCTTCATGCTCCTTTGATCAATCCACCAAAGCAGGAGTAGGGTTTTACGCATCTTAGCAGACTAAACCTGGGTAAAACACCAATGTCTTCATCTTCGTTTGTGTCACTACCTCCGCTCTTTGTGCATGCGACCTCACCCCTGTTGAACCATAAATGGGCCCATGGCCCCATAGGTGATCGAGTGCATCATGCCCCGACATCTTTGGCATGCCAGGTAGGGCAGCATCATCTGTGTGAATCCGAGATCATGAGCACCGTGTCGATCTTCATCATCGTCTTCTTTGTCCATGGTTTCCAAGAAGAAGTCCGACGCGATCACGCATCCCTCCACTTCGAAGGCCCCCCTCGCATGCAGTTGCGTATGCCATTGGTGCCACAGTGGAGGCGAGTGAGGTGGGCGTCGCGGGCCACGCAGCTGGCGGAGGCGATGCCACCGTCATGTCCCCTGTGGCTGTAGTTGGAGCGAGGAGCTCCCGGGAGGAGCAACAAGAGCAACACCCTGGCAAGCTTGGCCCTGGTGTCATAGGTGGAGGAAACAACCAATATCCACCTCCCCGTCACATTGATGGCAGCGGCCGCCACAGCGGCGCTCAATCTGGAGCAAGCTGTGATCCCCCAGCTACGCCCGTCACCGACGCGACTACTGGGCGCGCGCCTCGTCCAGAGCAAGATGGAGCACCGAGCAGGACCGCAAACCCACAGGATCAGCTTCCTCAATGTCAGACCGCCCCAACGAGCGGAGCACGATGACAACAACATGGGGACGCCCCTCCTGGTTCCACGAGGAGTCGAGCGATGTTGCGGTCTGCCACTCTAGCCATGTCGGACACAACAGTGTAAGCGATGGCGCGGGCCTAGTTGCTGCTAAACTTCCCGCCGGTGGCTGGCAAGATGGACGAGTGGAGAGCCATCATCTAGAGTTTGCACCTTCGTCGAAGCCAACAAATCCTAGCATGTAGAGCCATGGTGACGCACGTGAACGGCGATGGTGGCCCAGGCTGGCGGTCATGTCAAGGGGCCCACACCGATGGTGCAGTGCCCTTCGTGACAATAGACCCAGAGGCAACCATAGAGAGCTTCATATGCCGACGAGCTTGAAGAGGCATCTATGGCCTCGTCTGTCCCGCGTGACCGCTGGGACCAGCACAGTGTCCTGGAAGACTGGCGGAAGGAAGACACGCGCATCACCATACAGCAATGCCGAGAAGCACACCGTCAATCTGACGGGCGCAACGGCCCAGATGCTGGCGACCCTATGCCAACTGCTGGCAGATACCTACCTTACGAGGTTGGGTGCCCTGCCTTCACTCACGAGCTACGACAGGTCCGTTGTCCATCGGCCCGAGCTTTCAAGACCGAGCTGACGGAGAAATACAACTAAAAACTGAACCCGACAGAATTCCTCATCATCTACACGATAGCCGTTCAAGCCACCGGGGGGAGATATGAGAAGGTGCTCGCCAACTATTTCCCTTTGATACTCAAGCCAAATGTGAGATCATGGCTGATGCACCTATCGGAGAACTCCATTTCATCATGGGTTGACTTGCGCAATGAGTTCGTTGGCGCCTTCACAGGTGGCCACCAGGAGCCAGGGCAGCCCAACGACCTGCAAGTCCTTTCGCAGAAGGAGGGGGAAACTTTGTAGAAGTACATCCAGAGATTCAGTCGAGTACACCGCAATATTCTAGAGATACACCCCGCAATCGTGATTGTCGTGTTCCACTCGAACGTGCGCAATAGGACGATGTGGGCCAAGATAAATTTTAGACTCCCAAGACCGTCAATGAGCTATACACATTGGCGGACAAGTGTGATCGTGCTGAGGAAGGAAGGTGACCACCCGAAGAGGAGGCTGGCATCGAAGTCGACTCAGATGACGCCGCCGCCGCCCCTGGCACGAAGGGGAAAAGCCGAAGGCGCAATAATAAGGGTAAGGGAAATGCGGTGTTGGCCACTGAGAGCTTTGGTGATCTCAGCTCAGGCAAGAAGGCCAAGGCCGAGGCCACCGGCAAGGGAGCTTCCGCATGTGCTGATTACTAGGAGGCCGCTGCTGCAGGGAAAACCGGAAAGTCCGAAGGGCCATACTGCAAAATCCACCGCACCAAGGGTCATGATCTCCAAGAATGCCGCCTAGTTGAGCAGCTTGTTGAGAAGTGGAGGGCTGAATACGAGAAGCATGACAAGGAGAAAGCTGAACTCCGGCAAGTATTTCTCGGAAGAGCTTCCTCAAGCCGCTGGTAGAAAGGGTGCCGGGGGCAGTCCCGTTTCGGTTGGTGAGCAGCTCCCTCTTGCAGAACCCCAGGTTCTTGTGGTCAAGATAAGCACTCCCACGGACGAGGAGATGCATTTAGTCCTCGTTGTCAAGCCACATGCTCCAACCTGGGCACAACATATAGTCCACTTCCTTCAAACAGGAGAACTTCCCGAAGAGCAAGAAGAAGTCGAAAAAGTAGCCCGTCAGTCAAGTATGTACCAGTTTGTCAATGACACCCTGTATAGAAAAAGACAAACCATGTGAAATTGAGGTGCATTTGCCGAGAAGATGGACTAAAGCTGTTGACAGAGATTCATGGAGGCATACATGGGTCTCACATTGGATCAAGGGCCCTTGTTGGAAAAACCTTTCGTCGGGGTTTCTATTGGCCCACTACCCTCTAGGATGCAACTGAGCTAGTCACCAAGTGTGAAGCCTATCAGTTCCATTCCAAGAACATCCATCAACCGGCGCAAGCCCTCCAAACGATCCCTTTATCCTGGCCATCATCGGTCTGGGGGCTCGATATTTTGGGCCCATTTCCCCGCGCTGTCGGGGGCTTTGAGTTCTTGTTCGTAGCAATCGACAAGTTCACAAAGTGGCATGAGGTGGAACCAGTGAGAAAGGTGACCGTGCAGTCAGCTATCAAGTTCAGAAAGGACTGGTGCGCCGGTTTGGAGTGCCCAATAGAATGATCACAGACAACGGCACCCAGTTCACGAGCCATGCCTTCATGCAATACATCCAAAGCCTTGGAACCAAGGTCTCCTTCGCCTTTGTTGCCCATCCAAGTAGTAACGGGCAAGTCGAGAGGATGAATGCTGAAGTGCTGCGAGGACTCAAGAAAAGACTTTCGATAGACTGTGAAGAAGCGGCAAGCACTGGATAGATAAGCTGTCGGTGGTTCTTTAGTCCCTCAAAACTATAGTGAATCGAGCCACCGGCATGACGACACCCACGGAACTCATATATGGGTCATGTCGAGTACTTGCCTACGATGAAGTAGAGCAAGAGCAGCTACGACATGACGATGCCATGCTCCTCGAGGAAGATCGTCTCTGGGCTGTTGTACGCGCTGCACGCTACCAGCAAGCCTTGCGTCGCTATCATAGCCGCAGGGTCCATGCCCAGGGACTTGAGGAAGGTGACCTTGTCCTTAGGCGTGTACAGTCCGCCAAGGGTACCAACAAGTTGAAGTCGAAGTGGGAAGGCCCTTACCGGGTAGCACAAGTCACCAGACCTGGCGCGGTCCGTCTGGAGATCGAAGATGGGACCAAAGTTCTTAACCCATGGAATATTGATCATCTTCGTAAGTTCTACCCATAAGGCACGACTGTCGGGCTTAGTCCCATCAGACACCTTTTGTACAAGCCTTGTCGCAGTTGCATGTAACCCTTTGTACAAAGCTAGGCACAGACCCTGTGCAAGCAATAATAAAGCTAGACATTGCATCATACCATTGCATTGCATGTTTACTATGCATTTTTATGATTGCAATGTTATCGCTTTTAAGTTCAAGAGATTTTCTAGAGTACTTGATGAGCCTACGATCCTTGTTGTCGCATTCTCTCTCCAGAGGACAGAGGCCTCTTGCCCTATGTGTTTGACCATCAGGAAAACAAGAAAGGGGGTGAAGAAACACGGACGATGGCTTGTCGTACTCCAAAAAGGGATACTACTTGAAAAGATAAGTCTAATCGCATACCCCAAGCTTGATGATGTTTGCTTCCTTAAGGAAACATTTGCTACCCTTTTGACTATGTATGATGGAGTCCTTCAAGCAATGGAAACCCTTGTCGGGACGAGCTGTCCCCCAATGCCTGTCGCTTATCAGCTCTAGGGGACTGCCCCGATACTAACAAGGAGCCTTGCCGGGGAACGATACCAGCCTGCTACCGGGGGCTTGATCCCCTTGGCACTCACGGTTAAGACAGACCCAACAAATGGATCTGTGCGACAAGGACAAACATACTGACACAGTATAAACAACGGGAGAAAGGAATAGTACTTAAGGAAGAGAAATAGCACTCTTTCATTCATATCAGTATAAAATGGATAAAGATTACATTAGAGGACACCTCTTCGATAACCCTTTATTTGACTTTCTCCCCTCGGAACAAACTACTAAAGGGAAAAGGGAAAAAAGGAGGGGCCCAGTAGAAGCCCAGCCTAACCCCGTCAAGACCAGTAGGGCATGGATCGGCAGGACCATCGGAAGGGAAGACGAAGCCGAAGTCCACAAGCCTGCCAGGATCCAGTTGGGGGAGAATGTGGCTCCCATGTCAAGAAACCCTGGAAAATCGCTCTGCCGGGGGAGTCTAGCTGTGGTAGTGGTGCAACCGGCGGTAAGCTGGAGCCCGATTCGTCGTACTCCGACTTGACGGCTAGGGGCTCGCTATCGTCGTCTTCACCGACACTGTCCTCCTCGTCATTGACGCTCGAGGAGAATCTTTCAACGTCACTGTTGGAAATATGCCCTAGAGGCAATAATAAATTAGTTATTATCATATTTCCTTGTTCATGATAATCGTTTATTACCCATGCTATAATTGTGTTGATCGGAAACTCGGATACATGTGTGGATACATAGACAACACCATGTCCCTAGTATGCCTCTAATAGACTAGCTCGTTGATCAAAAGAGGGCTATGGTTTCCTAGTCATGGACATGAGATGTCATTTGGTAATGGGATCACATCATTAGGAGAATGATGTGATGGACAAGACCCAAACTACAAACGTAGCATATGATCGTTTCAGTTTATTGTTACTGTTTTCTGCATGTCAAGTATGTGTTCCTATGACCATGAGATCATGCAACTCACGGACATCGGAGGAGTGCTTTTAGTGTATTAAACATCGCAACGTAACTAGGTGACTATAAAGGTGCTCTACAGGTATCTCCGAGGGTGTCTGTTGAGTTGGCATGGATCAAGACTGGGATTTGTTACTCCGTGTGACGGAGAGGTATCTCAGGGCCCACTCGGTAATACAACATCACAATAAGCCTTGCAAGCAATGTGACTAAGTGTTAGTTGCAGGATCTTGTATTACGGAACGAGTAAAGAGACTTGCCGGTAACGAGGTTGAACTAGGTATGGAGATACCGACGATCGAATCTCGGGCAAGTAACATACCGAAGAACAAAGGGAACATCATACGGGATTAACTGAATCCTTGACATAGTGGTTCGACCGATAAAGATCTTCGTAGAATATGTAGGAACCAATATGAGCATCCAGGTCCCACTATTGGTTATTGACCGTAGAGGTGTCTCAGTCATGTCTACATAGTTCTCGAACCCGCAGGGTCTGCACACTTAAGGTTTGGTGACGTTTCGGTAGTATAGAGTTATGTATGGTGGTGACCGAAGGTTGTTCGGAGTCCCGGATGAGATCCCGAACGTCACGAAGAGCTACGGAATGGCCTGTAGGTAAATATTTATATATAGGAAGTCCTGTTTTGGTCGCCGGAAAAGTTTCGGGCTCATCGGTAGTGTACCGGGAGTGCCGGTAGTGTACCGGGAGGCCTCCGGGAGGGGTATTTCGACCCAAGAGGCTTCATGGGCTGTGGGAGAGTGAATATCAGCCCTTAGTGGGCTGGTGGAAACTCCCACACAAGGCCCATGTGGCTGGAGAAGAAAAGCCAATAGGAAAAGGTGGAAAAGGGAAAAAAGGACGAATCCTAGTCCTACTAGGATTGGAGGAGAGTCCTCCAATCCTAGTTGGTTCGGCCGACCGTATGGGGCCTTGGCCCTTGTGCCAAGGCCTCTCCTCCACTCCTGCTATATATACTAGAGGTTTTAGGGTTTTTGCACTAGAATTTCAGCCACGTGCTACTCGTTCCTCCAGCGCATAGTTTCTCCTCTAGATTGGATTTCTGCAGTGCTTAGGCGAAGCCCTGCCGGAATTGCTTCGCCACCATCGCCGGAGCGCCGTCAGGCTGCCGGAGAACTCTTCTTCCTCTCCACTCCTTCTTGCTGGATCAAGACGGTGGAGATCGTCATCAAGATGTACGTGTGCTGAACGCGGAGGAGCCGTCCGTTTGGCGATAGATCGGAAGGACCGTGATCAAGTTCGCGCGACGGATCGTGATGAGTTCCCAGGACGGATTGTGATGAGATCGCGAGACGGATCATGATGAGATCATAGGACGGATCGTGATGAGATCGCGGGACATTCGGCGATTTGGATCGCGAAGACGTTCGACTACACCAACCGCGTTTCTTAACGCTTCCCACTTAGCGATCTACAAGGGTACGTAGATCCAGTCTCCCTCTCGTAGATGCTCATCACCATGGTTATATCTGCGTGTGCATAGGAAATTTTTTGTTTCCCATGCAACGTTCCCCAACAGTGGTATCAGAGCTAGGTCGATGTGTAGATGAGATCTCGAGTAGAACATAAAGAGTTTGTGGGCGTTGATGCTTAGATTGCTTCCTCCCTTGGTCGTGTTTTGGTTCAACGGTATTGTAGGATGAAGCGGCCCGTACCAACCTTACTTGTACGCTTACGAGAGACCGGTTCCATCGACTGACGTGTAACTTCGTTACACAAAGATGGCTGGCGGGTGTCTGTTTCTCCTACTTTAGTTGGATCAGATTCGACTAACGCGGTCTTTGAGAAGGTTGAAAAGCAACTTATGTATCACCATTGTGGTTATGCGTAGGTGAGAATTGTTCTTGCTAGAAACCCGTAGCAGTCATGTAAAACATGCAACAACAATTAGAGGGTGTCTAACTTGTTTTTGCAGGGTATGTTGTGATATGATATGGCCAATTACATGATGTGATATATGTGATGTATGAGATGATCATGTGTTGTATAGAATATCACGACTTGCATGTCGATGAGTACGGCAACCGGTAGGAGCCATAGGGTTGTCTTTAATTATTGTATGACCTACGTGTCAATCATTAAGCGATATGTAATGCTTTACTTTATCGCTAAACGGTAGCAATAGTAGTAGAAGCATGATGGGCGCGACAACCCCAATGGTGACACGTTGATGGAGATCAAGATGATGGAGATCATGGTATCATGCTGGTGACGATGGAGATCATGCCGATGCTTTCATGATGGAGATCAAAAGCACAAGTTCATGGCCATATCATGTCACTTATGATTTGCATGTGATGTTAATCCTTTTACGCACCTTGTTTTGCTTAGGACGATGGTAGCATTATACGGTGATCCCTCACTTAATTTCAAGATAAATTGTGTTCTCCCCGAGTGTGCACCGTTGCGAAAGTTCGTCATGTCGAGACACCACGTGATGATCGGGTGTGATAGAATCTATGTTCACATACAACGGGTGCAAGCCAGTGTTGCACATGCAGAATACTCAGGTTAAACTTGACGATCCTAGCATGTACAGACATGGCCTCGGAACACAAGAGACTGAAAGGTCGAACATGAGTCATATAGTAGATATGATCAACATAATGATGTTCACCATTGAAGCCACCTCAACTCACGTGATGATCGGACTTGAGTTGGTGAATTTGGATCATGTGTCACTCAGATGACCTAAGGGATGTCAATTTGAGTGGGAGTTCTTAGGTAATATGATTAATTGAACTCATTATCATGAACATAGTCAAAGTGTCTTTGCAAATTATGTTGTAGATTACTAGCTCACGCTGTAGCTCCCTTGTATTTTTATATGTTCCTAGAGGAATAGAATTGAAAGATGATGGTAACAATATTGCAGACTGGGTCCGTGATCTGAGGATTGTCCTCATTGCTGCACAGAAGACTGATGTCCTTAATGCACCGCTCGGTGCGCCAACCCCTCTAGCATCGTCTGTAGATGTTGTGAACATCTGATAGGCACGTTCTGATGACTACTTGATAGTTTAGTGCGTCATGCATTACGGCTTAGAATTGAGGCTCCGAAACGTTTTGAACGTCACGGAACATATGAGATGTTCTAAGAGCTGAAATTAGGATCTCAGGCTCGTGCCCGTGTTGCGAGATATGAGATCTCCACCAAGATTCTTTGCCTGCAAGATGAAAGAGAATAGCTCAATCGTTGAGCATGTGCTCAGATTGTCCGGGTGATACAATCGCTTGAATCGAGTGGGAGTTGATCTTCCAGATAAGATAGTGATTGATATAGTTCTCCAAGTCACTGTCACAAAGCTACTAGAACTTGGTGATGAACTACAAAATGCCAGGGATAGAAATAATGATCCCTGAGCTGTTCGCGATGTTTGACACCGCAAAGGTAGAAATCAAGAAGGAGCATAAAGTGTTGATGGTTAGTAAAACAACTAGATTCGAGAAGGCCAAGAGCAAGGAGGGAAACTTCATGGATAGCAAGTCAGTTGCTGCTCCAGTGAAGCAACCCAAAGTTGAACTCAAACCCGAGACTAAGTGCTTCGATTATGAGGAGAGCGGTCGCTGAAGCGGAACAACCCTAGATACTTGGTAGATAAGAAAGATGGCAACGTCAACAGAAGTATATTTGATATACGTGTTATTGATGTGTACCTTGCTAGTACTCCTAGTATCACCTTGGTATTGGATACCGGTTCGGTTGCTAAATGTTAGCAACTCGAAATAAAAGCTACGGAATAAACGGAGAATTAGCTAAGGGTGAGGTGACGATGTGTGTTGGAAATGTCTCCAAGGTTGATGTGATCAACATCGCACGCTCTCTCTACCTTCGGGGTTAGTGACGAACCTAAATAAATGTTATTTGGTGTTTTGCGTTGAGCACGAACGTGATTAGATCGCGGTTATTGCAACATGGTTATTCATTTAAGTTAGAGAATAATGGTTATTTTGTTTACATGAATAATACCTTCAATGGTCATTCACCTAGTGAGAATGGTTTGTTGAATCTTGATCGTAGTAGTACACATGTTCATAACTTTGATGCCAAAAGATACAAAGTTAATAATGATAGTACATACTTGTGGCACTGCCACAAAATGTCATATTGGTATAAAGCGCATGAAGAAACTCCATGCTGATGGATCTTTAGACTCATTCGATTTCGAATCGGTTGAGACATGCGAACCATGCCTCTTGGACAAGATGACCAAGGACCCCGTTTTCCGGATTGATGGAGCGGGCAAGTGGTTCATTGGAAATGATACATGTTGATGTATGCAATCCAATGAGTCTTGTAGCGTGCGGTGGATATCGTTATTTTCTTACCTTCACTGATGATTTGAGTAGATATAGTGTATATTTACTTAATGAAACACAAGTCTGAATCGTTTGAAAGGTTCAAGCAAATTCAGAGTGAAGTTTAAGATCATCGTGACAAGAAGATAAAAATGTCTGCGATGTGATCGTGGAGGTGAATATCTGAGATATGAGTTTGGCATACAACTTGAGACAATGTGAAAGTTGTTTCACAACTCACGCCACCTGGAACACCATAGTGTGATGGTGTGTCCGAACGTCATAGTCGTGCTCTATTGGATATGGTGCTTGCTATGATGTCTCTTATCGTTTTTTCTACTATAATTTTGGGATTATGCATTAGAGACAACTACATTCACTTTAGATAGGGCACCATTTAAATCCGTTGAGAAGACACCGTGTGAATTATGGTTTGATATAAACCTAAGATGTCATTTCTTAATGTTTGTGTCTGCGACGCTTGTGTGAAAAATGTTTTCACCTAATGAGCTCGAACCCAAAGCGAACAAATGCATCTTCATAGAATACCCTAAGAACAGTTGGGTGAACCTTCTATCTCAGATCCAAGCATCAAGTGTTTGTTGCTAAAAACGGTTGTTTCTCAAGAAAGAGTTTCTCTTGAAAGAATTGAGTGGGAGGAAGATAGAACTTGATGAGGTTGTTGAACCTTTGTTTCAACCAGAGAGTAGCGCAGCGCAGAAAGATGTTTCTGTGGAACCTATGTCAGTTGAAGAGGAAGTAAATGATGATGATCAAGAAGCTTCGGATCAAGTTACTATCGAACCTCGTAGGTCGACAAGGATGTGTACTACTCCTGAGCGGTACGACAACCCTATCTTGAAGGTCATGTTGTTGGACAACGATGAACCTACGAACTATGGAGAAGCGATGATGGGCCCAGATTCCGACAAATGGTTAGAGGCCTTGAAATCCGAGAAAGGATCCATGTATGAAAACCAAGTATAGACTTTGGTGGACTTGCTCGTTGGACGGCAAGTCGTCGAGTACAAATGGACCTTTAAAATGAAGACAGGCGCTGATGGTGAATGTCACCATTTATAAAGCTCGACTTGTCACAAAGAAGTTTTTGGCAAGTTCAAGGAGTTGACTATGATGAGACTTTCTCACTCGTAGCGATGCTAAAGTCTATTGGAATTATGTTAGCAGTTGCTGCATTTTTCAATTACAAAATCTGGCAGATGGATATCAAAACATCGTTTCCTTAACGGTCTACTTGAGGAAAGGTTGTATGTGATACAACCAGAAAGTTTTGTCAGTCCTAAGGATGCTAAAAGGTGTGCAAGCTTCAGTGATCATTCTATGAACTGAAGCAAGCGTCTCGGAGTTGGAATATACACTTTGATGAGGTCATCAAAGTTTTTGAGTCTATACAAAGTTTATGAGAAACTTGTATTTACAATAAAGTGAGTGGGAGCACTATAGAGTTTCTGGTAAGCATATGTGGTTGACATATTGTTGATTGGAAATGATGTAGAATTTCTGAAAAGCATAAACAATTGTTTGAAAAGAGTTTTTCAAAAGATGACCTGGATAAAGCTACCTAATTGTTGAGCATCAAGATCAATTTAGAGATAGATCAAGATGTTTGATGGGACTTTCAGTGAGTACATACCTTGACAAGATTTTGAAAGAATTCAAAATGGATCAGTTAGAGAAAGAGTTCTCTCCTGATTTGTGAGGTGTGAAAGTTGAGTGAGACTCAAAGCTTGACAGCGGCAGAAGAAAGAGAAAGGACAAACGTCGTCCCCTATGCCTTAGCCATAGGCTCTGTACAGTATGCCATGCTGTGTACCGCACCTGTGTGTGCCTTGCCATGAGTCCTTCAAGGGGTACAAGAATGATCCAGGAGTGGATCACTGGACAACAGTCAAGATTATCCTTAGTAACTAAAAAAATAAGGAGATGTTTCTCGATTATGGAGGTGATAAAGAGTTCGTCGTAAAGAGTTACATCGATCCAAGCTTTAACACCAATCCGAATGAGTCGTAGTAGCAATCTGGATACGTATAGTGGAGGAGCCATTTGGAATAGTACCAAGTGGAGTGTGGTAGCAGTGTTTACAGTTAGACATAGACATTTGCAAAGTATACACGGATCTAAATGTCGCAGACCCGTTGACTATAAGACCTCTCTCACATGCAAAGCATGATCGAGCCCCAAAACTCATTGGGTGTTAGATTCATAACAATGCGAATCACATGGTGATGTGAACTAGATTATTGACTCTAGTGCAAGTGGGATATTGTTGGAAATATGCCCTAGAGGCAATAATAAATTAGTTATTATCATATTTCCTTGTTCATGATAATTGTTTATTATCCATGCTATAATTGTGTTGATCGGAAACTCAGATACATGTGTGGATACATAGACAACACCATGTCCCTAGTATGCCTCTAATAGACTAGCTCGTTGATGAAAAGATGGCTATGGTTTCCTAGTCATGAACGTGAGATGTCATTTGGTAACGGGATCACATCATTAGGAGAATGATGTGATGGACAAGACCCAACCTACAAACGTAGCATATGATCGTGTCAGTTTATTGCTACTATTTTCTGCATGTCAAGTATGTGTTCCTATGACGATGAGATCATGCAACTCACGGACATCGGAGGAGTGCCTTGTGTGTATCAAATGTCGCAACATAACTGGGTGACTATAAAGGTGCTCTACAGGTATCTCCGAGGGTGACTGTTGAGTTGGCATGGATCAAGACTGGGATTTGTTACTCCGTGTGACGGAGAGTTATCTTAGGGCCCACTCGGTAATACAACATCACAATAAGCCTTGCAAGCAATGTGACTAAGTGTTAGTTGCGGGATTTTGTATTACGAAACGAGTAAAGAGACTTGCCGGTAACGAGGTTGAACTAGGTATGGAGATACCGACAATCGAATCTCGGGCAAGTAACGTACCGAACAACAAAGGGAACATCATACGGGATTAACTGAATCCTTGACATAGAGGTTCGACCGATAAAGATCTTTGTATAATATGTAGGAACCAATATGGGCATCCAGGTCCCGCTATTGGTTATTGTCCGTAGAGGTTTCTCAGTCATGTCTACATAGTTCTCGAACCCGTAGGGTCTGCACACTTAAGATTTGGTGATGTTTCGGTAGTATAGAGTTATGTATGGTGGTGACCGAAGGTTGTTCGGAGTCCCAGATGAGATCCCAAACGTCATGAGGAGCTCCGGAATGGTCCGGAGGTAAATATGTATATATAGGAAGTCATGTTTTGTTCCCCAGAAAAGTTTTGGGCTCATCGGTAGTGTACCCGGAGTGCCGGTAGTGTACCGTGAGGCCTCCGGGAGGGGTATTTCGACCCAAGAGGCTTCATGGGCTGTGGGAGAGTGAATATCAGCCCTTAGTGGGCTGGTGGAAACTCCCACACAAGGACCATTTGGCTGGAGAAGAAAACCCAATAGGAAAAGGTGGAAAAAGGAAAAAAAAGGACGAATCCTAGTCCTACTAGGATTGGAGGAGAGTCCTCCAATCCTAGTTGGTTCGGCCCACCCTATGGGGCCTTGGCCCTTGCTCCAATGCCTCTCCTCCTCTCCTGCTATATATACTAGAGGTTTTAGGGGTTTTGCACCTGATTTTCAGCCACGTGCTGCCCGTTCCTCTAGTGCATAGTTTCTCCAATAGATCGGATTTTTGTAGTGCTTAGGCGAAGCCCTGCCGGAATAGCTCCACCACCATCACCAGAGCGCCGTCACTCTGCTGGAGAACTCTTCCTCCTCTCTGCTCTCTCTTGCTGGATCAAGACGGCGGAGATCGTCATCAAGTTGTGCGTGTGCTAAACGCGGAGGTGCCGTCCGTTCGGCGCTAGATCGGAAGGACCGTGATCAAGTTCGCGAGACGGATCGTGATGAGTTCGCGGGACGGATCATGATGAGATCGCAAGACAGATCGTGATGAGATCGCGGGACGGATCGTGATGAGATCGCGAGATGTTCGGAGATTTGGATCGCGAAGACGTTCGACTACAGCAACCGCGTTTCTTAACGCTTCCCGCTTAGCGATCTACAAGGGTACGTAGATCCACTCTCCCTCTCGTAGATGCTCATCACCATGGATAGATCTGCATGTGCATAGGAAATTTTTTGTTTCCCATGCAACGTTCCCCAACATTCACTCGATCTCTCTTTGCGGTAGCCAAGACGAGCACCCGAATGCCCATAGATCTTGACAAAGAGCATGTCGGCCTCACCAACTTGAAGCGAAGGACATGCCCACCCATGAAGCTGTGTGCACGCGCGAAGGTTTTCCACCCACGCCCGATGAACATGATGCGATGCGCCGAAAACTCAATGCCAGCCCACACGACGCCATTACAGTAGTCGTGCACCCACAACCACATTGTGAGCGGCTTGTCGACCTCCATCACCCTAGCGAAAGGACGAGGGAGTCGCAAGCGGCTGTGGGGAGGGCCACGCAGCCTGACGGCGAATTCCAGCGTCGTACCTTGAGTGTGTCCTATCATTGAAGGAGGATCCGTCGGCGGAGGAGGATTGGGTGTGGCACTACGCCTCGAGCCCCGCGCCAGCCTCGACCTCTTCCAATGCTCCCACCGTGCGCACTGGAACCGCCCTCCGCCACCATGACTAGAGCAGTGGCATGATCCCGAAGGGAGGCTCTCGTCGCCGCGGTGGAAGCTAAGGGTCATCCTCGCCCCAAGTCATGGTGGTGGCTGATGCGACCAAAGACGGGAGGAGAAAGGGATGTTTGAGTATTGCCCATTGCCCCCCCCCCCCGATTTATAGGGCAGGGCACAGGGGGCTGGCTCTCCTCCGCTCCAAGGCGGCCGCCCATCTCCACCAATCTCACTACCCACATTCACGGGCGAACAGGTAACCACCCCATTGCTCCAATCCATGGCGTTGCAGTTCCTGCCACTCCCACGCCTTTAAGTCATGCGTGCCCACCGCAAAGTCCCTACAATGCATGTGGCGCGCGTGCAGAAACGACCTGAGGTAGTGGGTAAGTGCTGACTTGAAAGTTGGCAGTTAATCCTTCACATTGCATGCATGTGCATAAATTTTGGGCATGACCCAACGGCGTTGGGCGAGCGCGTTTGGGCCAGACCCGGGGGATCCTGTCGGTGCACTAGAACTGGGGTACCCAGTGCCCCTGACTTATGCATAGGAAGTAGTAGTAGAACCCATCAACACAAGTACAAACCAAACCAACATCCAAGACCAAGACTCTGGCACGGGCAACCTATGCTGGCTAAGCAACGCCGACAAGATTAATACAACAGCCCAAGATGGGCCCGGACCGCGCCAACCACATCCCCGGTGCTTGCCGAGGATCAAGGCACGCACATCTTTAGGAAGACCCGGCAAGCTATCCCCCGGCAGGCACGGGCCAATTTGCCACCGCTCCATCACTATCAATGCCAGTCACTTGTCGATGCGGTGTCGAGCCCCCAGGTGGCTAAGTCGATCTATCTAAGCACGTGGCAACACGCTGGACGACATATTATGCCCCCTTGACACCCATCCAGAGGCGTGTCAAGATGTGGTGCAATAGTTAGCTAAAACGGTGGTAGAAGCCTGCCGGGAATGCATCCCCGCACGCCACCTAGACTAGCATTTATGGCATTTTGTCCTAGGTGCTAGAGTTAGGTATGATAGCACTGTTAGCTATCTAATCATCATGTAATGTCTGTTTTGCCACTATGGCTGCCCCTTGAGCTATAAAGGGAGGCCCAAGGAAACCTAGCTAAAGATTCGTACCTTTGAACACTTGTACTCATGTAGCAGCTCCCCCGAAGGCAACCCTTGTTGGATTTTAGCGTTCCGCATGCTTTGTGCTCCTCTGGTCAATCCACCAAAGCAGGACTAGTATTTTATGCTTCTCAGCGCCCGAATCTGGATAAAACACCAGCGTCTTCATCGTTGTGTTGCCTCACTACCTCCACTCTTTGTTCATGTGACCTCACCCCTACCGAACCACAAAGGGGCCCGTGGACCCATAGGTGATCGAGTGCATCGTGCCCCGACACCAAGTTTGATCTTTTGTGTCTTGTTTAATCCTCTCATATCCCCGTTTCACCCAAGTCTCAAAAACTTCATCCACATAAAACTTGAAAAGAACTCGTGAGATACATTAGTACACGTAAGAATAAATCAACACTTCATGTAGTGCCAAGACAAGTTGCATAATCATTTTCAAACATTAGGTGATATATACTATCATTTCCAAAATTCATATCTACCAATATAAGCCATGAAAGCTCTAGGATAAGTAGCTAACAAAACTATGACATCAACATGTCCAAACAGAATAGTTTGTAGTAATTCATTTAAAAAGTGTACTTCTATAACACAAACGATTCTGAAAATTTAGGAAAAGTTAACGAATTTGTATGAGAATACTTTGTAAAAAATTCATGAACTTTCCATGTTCCACTTAAATCTCATAATTCAAATACTACAAGAAAAGTTTCTCTTTTCATACAACACACTTCACACATGCAATTCAAGCATTATTAAGGAAATTCTTGGAACTTTGTATTGAAAAACAAGATTCTAAATAACAACAAGCCAATACTATCAAAAGAAAATGATGCTCCAAGCAAAAAACACATATCATGTGATGAATAAAAATATAGCTCCAAGTAAGATATACCGATAGTCTTGATACTAGTGGAGAAACGGCTAGGCACTATTTATGTTGGTGGCGCACCGTTTCTAAGCAACGCGAGCACTATATTTTAAAATGGTGATGGCGTTGGACAAATATGTACGACAATGATTCCACATTTGTGTTGGTGCTACGGTTGTATGAGACGACACATGTAATTGCATATTTTTTCCCTTTCTAGTACAGATTGTGCTCTCGTGGCCCATTATCCCACGCTAGCACTAGTCCATTTTAACATCCCTCCGACCCAGTCAAAGAAAAATTTGGTCACATTTCACTCTCTTGCCTCTCCCCCGGCCCCTCTCTCTCTCCCGACGCCGCTGAGGGAGTCCTGGATTAAGGGGTCCTCGGGAGGCTGATCTATCTCTATGGGCCGCTTACCAAACACAGGGTTCATTGAAGACCTTATCTCCAAGATGGAAGCTTCGGGAAGTATGGCTTGCGCTCCATGTTTGATGTAGCAAATAGGAATGTTTATCTCTTCGGCATGTAACCGGCCATGTGTAAACCTTACGTACTCTCGACGTCTATATAAGCCGGAGGGTTTTAGGTTATAGATACAGAACAACTCATCTAGGGTTAGCTATTCGATCTCGACGTAGATCAATTCTGTAACCCCCCATATCATCAATACAACCAAGCAGGATGTAGGGTATTACCTCCATAGGAGGGCCCGAACCTAGGTAAATTCGTGTCCCCTTTGTCTCCTGTTACTATCGATTCTAGTCTCACAGTTCAGGACCCCCTACCCGAGATCCGCCGGTTTTGACACCGACATTGGTGCTTTCCACTTTGCACTCGGACCTAAGATAGAAGGTGTACCCGACTGTTCTTAGGGTATCCTATGAAGTTGCATTTTTCCACTTTGGGTTTGAGCTTATCAGACATAAGTCTCGCATTCCCGAACTCTGAGAAATGACAACTTAGGTTTCTATAAAACCATAATTCACACGGTGGCATCTCAACAGATTTAGATGGTGCCCTATTTAAAGTCAATGTAGTTATCTCTAATGCATAAGCCCAAAACGATAGTGGCAAAACGATAAGAGATATCATAGTTCGAAGCATATCCAAGAGAGCATGACTACGATGTTCGGACACACCATCACACTATGGTGTTTCAGGTGGCGTGAGTTGTGAAACAACTTCCACTTTGTATTAATTTGTACACCAAACTCGTAACTAAAATATTCACCTCCATGATCATATCGTAGACATTTTATCTTCTTGTCACGATGATCTCAAACTTCACTCTGATTTTGCTTGAACTTTTGAAACGATTCAGACTTGTGTTTCACTAAGTAGATACACACTATATCTACTCAAATCATTAGTGAAGGTAAGAAAATAACGATATCCACCACATGCTACAACACCATTGGACCGTATACATCAACATGTATCATTTCCAATAAGTCACTTGCCCGTTCCATCAAGCCGGAAAATGGGGTTTTAGTCATCTTGCCCAAGAGGCATGGTCCGCATGTCTCAACCGATTCGAAATCAAATGAGTCCAAAGATCCATCAGCATGCAGTTTCTTCATGTGATTTATACCAATATGACATTCAGCGGCAGTGCCACAAGTATGTGGTACTATCATTATTAACTTTGTATCTTTTGACATCAATGTTATGAACATGTGTATTACTACGATCAAGATTTCAACAAACCATTCTCACTGGGTGCATGACCATTGAAGGTATTATTCATGTAGACAGAATAACCATTATTATCTAACTTAAATGAATAACCGTATTGCAATAAACATGATCTAATCATGTTCATGCTCAACGCTAAACACCAAATAACATTTATTTAGGTTCGTCACTAATCCTGAAGGTAGAGAGAGCATGTGATGTTGATCACATCAACCTTGGAAACATTTCCAACACACATCGTCACCTCACCCTTAGCTAGTTCTCCGTTTATTCCATAGCTTTTATTTCGAATTACTAACATTTAGCAACCGAACCGGTATCTAAATAACTCGTATATCAAAATATACTTTTGTCGATGTTGCCAGCCTTCTTATCTACCAAGTATCTAGGGTTGTTCCGCTTCAGTGACCGCTCACCTCATAACAAAAGCACTTAGTCTCGGGTTTGAGTTCAACTTTGGGTTGCTTCACTGGAGCAGCAACTAACTTGCTATCCATGAAGTTTCCCTCCTTGCTCTTGCCCTTCTCGAAACTAGTGGTTTGATTAACCATCAACACTTGACGCTCCTTCTTGATTTCTACCTTCGCGGTGTCAAACATCGTGAATAGCTCAGGGGTCATCATTTCCATCCCTGGTATCTTCATAGTTCATCACGAAGCTCTAGTAGCTTGGTGACAGTGACTTGGAGAAACATATAAATCACTATCTTATCTAGAAGATCAACTTCCACTCGATTCAAGCGATTGTAGCACCCAGACAATCTGAGCACATGCTCAACGGTTGAGCTATTATCCTTCATCTTTCAAGCAAAGAATCTTGTTGGAGATCTCATATCGCGCAACACGGGCACGAGCCTGAGATCCAATTTCAGCTCTTAGAACATCTCATACGTTCCTTGACGTTCAAAACGTATTGGAGCCTCAATTCTAAGCCGTAATGCATGACGCACTAAACTATTAAGTAGTCATCGAAATGTGTCTGTCAGATGTTCACAACATCTACGGACTAAGCTAGAGGGGGTCGCGCACCGAGCGGTGCATTAAGGACATAAGCCTTCTGTGCAGCAATGAGGACAATTCTCAGATCACGGACCTAGTCCACATTATTGCTACCATCATCTTTCAACTCTATTTATCTAGGAACATATAAAAATTCAAGGGAGCTACAACATGAGCTAGTAATCTACAACATAATTTTCAAAGACACTACTGACTGTGTTCATGATAATGAGTTCAATTAATCACATTACTTAAGACCTCCCACTCAAATTGACATCCCTCCGGTCATTCGAGTGGTCCATGATCCAAATTCACCAACTCAAGTATGATCATCACGTGAGTTGAGGTGGTTTCAATGGTGAACATCATCATGTTGATCATATCTACTATATGACTCATGTTCGACCTTTAGGTCTCTTGTGTTCCGAGGCCATGTCTGTACATGCTTGGCTCGTCAAGTTTAACCCGAGTGTTCCGCATGTGCAACACTGACTTGCACCCGTTGTATGTGAACGTAGAGTCTATCACACCCGATCATCACGTGGTGTCTCAACACGACAAACTTTCACAATGATGCACACTCGGGGAGAACACAATTTATATTGAAATTTAAGTGAGGGATCACCTTATAATGCTACCGTCGACCTAAGCAAAACAAGGTGCATAAAAGGATTAACATCACATGCAAATCATAAGTGACATGATATGGCCATGAACTTGTGCTTTTGATCTCCATCTTGAAAGCACCGGCATGACACCATGATCTCCACCATCTTGATCTCCATCAACGTGTTGCCATCGGGGTTATTGCGCCCACCATGCTTCTACTACTATTGCTACCGCTTAGCGATAAAGTAAAGCATTACATAGCGCTTAATGAGTGACACACAGGTCATACAATAATTAAAGATAACCCTATGGCTCCTGCCGGTTGCCGTACTCATCGACATGCAAGTCGTGATATTCTATACAATACATGATCATCTCATATATCACATATATCTCATCATGTAATTGGCCATATCACATCACAACATACCCTGCAAAAATAAGTTAGACGTCCTCTAATTGTTGTTGCAAGTTTTACATGGCTGCTACGGGTATCTAGCAATAACAATTCTCACCAACGCAAAAACCACAATGGTGATACATAAGTTGTTTTTCAACCTTCTCAAGGACCGCCTTTGTCGAATCCGATCCAACTAAAGTTGGAGAAACAGACACCTGCCAGCCATCGTTATGCAACAAAGTTACACGTCAGTCGATGGAACCGGTCTCCCATAAGCGTACGAGTAAGGTTGGTCCGGGCCGCTTCATCCCACAATACCGCTGAACCAAAACACGACCAAGGGAGGAAGCAATGTAAGCATCAATGCCCACAAAATCCTTTGTGTTCTACTCGAGATCTCATCTACACATAGACCTAGCTCAGATGCCACTGTTGGGGAACGTTGCATGGGAAACAAAAAAAAGCCTACGCACACGCAAGATCTATCCATGCTGATGAGCAACTACGAGAGGGAGAGTGGATCTACATACCCTTGTAGATCGCTAAGCGGAAGCGTTAAGAAACGCGGTAGATGTAGTCGAATGTCTTCGTGATCCAAATCGCCGAGCGTCTTGCGATCCCATCATGATCCATCTCGCGATCCAATCACGATCCGTCCCGCGATCCCATCACGATCCGTCTCGGGATCTTGATCACGGTCCTTCCGATCTAGCACCAAACGGACGGCACCTCTGCGTTCAACACACGTACAACTTGATGACGTCCTCGCCTTTTTGATCCAGCAAGAGGGGCGAAGTAGTAGATGAGTTCCGGCAGCACGACGACGTGGTTACGGTGTTGGGGAAGAACAATCTCCGTAGGACTATGCAAAGCACTACGGAAACTATGATGGAGGATAAACTAGAGGGACGGGGTTGCCGACACACGGCTTAGGGTTTCTTGATGCGTTCCAGGTGCTAGCCCCGCCCCTTTATTTATATGCTGAGCCCTGGGGTTGAAACTTGGAGAAAAATCCTCCTCAAGGTCGGTTTGCCCGCAAGGCAAGAGTCCTCCTCGGACTCCAGGACCAAACGCCAAGGTCCTCGGCGTCTGGCCCCAGATGCCAGGGTCCCTAGTGTCTGGCCCTTGGTCTCGGCAAAACACCTTTCTCACCTTCCTAAAGCCTCATGGGATTTACCCTTTGGCCCAAATAAACTGTTCTTGTACCCCGAACATTTCGGGAAACATCCGAAACTATTCCGATGAATTCCGGAATTCTTTCGGTGACAAAACACTATTATCCCATATATCAATCTTTACCTCCGGACTATTCCGGAGCTCCTCGTCATGTCCGGGATCTCATCTGAGACTCCAAACAACTTTTGGTCACCAACATAATAACTCAACTATACTTATATCATGACCAAACGTTAACTGTGTAGACCCTGCGGGTTCAAGAACTATGCGGACATGACCGAGACACCTCTACAGTCAATAACCAATAGTGGTACCTGGATGCCCATATTGGTTCCTACATATTCTACGAAGATCTTTATCGGTCGAACCTTTATGTCAAGGATTCAGTTAATCCCGTATAATGTTCCCTTTGTTCTTCGGTATGTTACTTGCCCGAGATTCGATCGTCGGTATCTCTATACCTCGTTCAATCTCGTTACCGGCAAGTCTCTTTACTCGTTTAGTAATACAAGATCCTATGGCTAACACATTAGTCACTTTGCTTGCAAGTCTTGTTGTGATGTTCTATTACCGAGTGGGCCCCGAGATACCTCTCCGTCACACGGAGTAACAAATCCCAGTCTTGATCCATGCCAACCCAACAGACACCCTTGGAGATACCTATAGAGCACCTTTATAGTCACCCAGTTACGTTGCAACATTTGATACACACGAGGTACTCCTTAGGTGTCAGTGAGTTGCATGATCTCATGGTCATAGGAACAGATACTTGACATGCAGAAAACTGTAGCAATAAACTAACACGATCATATGCTACGTTTATAGTTTGGGTCTTATCCATCACATCATTCTCCTAATGATGTGATCCCGTTATCAAATAACATCTCATGTTCATGGCTAGGAAATCTTAACCATCTTTGATCAATGAGCTAGTCTACTACAGGCATAGTAGGGACACAGTGTTTTCTATATACCCACACATGTATTTAGTTTCCAATCAATACAATTATAGCATGGATAATAAATGATTATCATGAACAAGGAAATATAATAATAACGAATTTATTATTGCCTCTAGGGCATATTTCCAACAGAGTGTGTCTACATACCCTTGTAGATCGCTAAGCTGAAGCGTTAATAAATGCGGTTGATGTAGTCGAACATCTTAGCGATCCAATCATGACCGTCCCATGTTCCAATCACGATCCGTCCCGATCTAGTGCCAAATGGACGGCACCTCCGCATTCAGCACACGTACAACTTGATGACGTCTCTGCCTCTTCGATCCAGTGAGCGAAGGTGGAGTAGTAGATGAGTTCTCCGGCAACACGACGACATGGTGGCGGTGGTGGTGGTGCTATCCTGGTAGGTCTACGCCTAGTGCTACTGAAACCGCGAACGGAAGAGAAAACGATCTAGGGAGAGAGGGGTGCCAAGGACTTGATACGTCTCCAACGTATCTATAATTTTTTATGATGGCATGCTATTATATTATCTGTTTTGGATGTTTTATATGCATTAATATGCTATTTATATTATTTTTGGGACTAACCTATAATCTAGAGCCAAGTGCCAGTTTCTGTTTTTTTCCTTGTTTTTGAGTTTTGCAGATATGGAATATTAAACGGAGTCCAAACAGAATAAAACCTGCAGAAGGAATTTTTCTATAAGGAAACAAGTCATCCAAGCTTGGAGTGCACATCACGGGAGGTGCCAGGGCGCCACGAGCCTGTTAGGCGCGGGCCCTCACCCTGGCTGCGCCTAGCAGGCTTGTCGCCTCCTGGCAGGTCTCCTAACCCTAATTCCTGGCCTATAAATACCCAAATATTCCCTCAACATAAAAAGAGCCACATAAATACTTTTCCTCTGCCGAAATCCTCCGTTCCCGAGAGATCCAATCTTGTAGCCTTTTCCGGTAATCTGCCGGAGGGGGTTTCGATCACGAAGGGCATCTACATCAACTCCATTGCCCCTCCGATGATGCATGAGTAGTCCACCACATACCTAGGGTTCCATAGCTAGTAGCTAGATGGCTTCTTCTCTCTCTTTGATCTTCAATACCATGTTCTTCATGATCTTCATGGAGATCTATCCGATGTAATCCTCTTTTATGGTGTGTTTGTCAAGAACCGGTGAATTATGAGTTTATGTTCAGATTATCCATGAATCTTATTTGAATCTTCTCTGATTTCTTATATGCATGATTTCATATCCTTGCAAGTCTCTTCGAGTTATTGGTTTGGTTTTTCCAACTAGATTGGTAATTCTGGCAATGGGAGAAATGCTTGGTTTTGGGTTCAATCTTGCAGTGTCCTCAGCCAGTGACAAAGTAGGGGTAGCAAGGCACGTATTGTATTGTTGCCATCAAGGGTAACAAGATGGGGTTTTCATCATATTGCTTGAGTTTATCCCTCTACATCATGTCATCTTTCTTAAAGCGTTACTCTGTTCTTCATGAACTTAATACTCTAGATGCAGGCACGAGTCGGTCGATGTGTGGAGTAATAGTAGTAGATGCAGAATCGTTTCGGTCTACTTGTCATGGATGTGATGCCTATATGCATGATCATTGCCTTCGATAACTACATGATTATTCGCTTTTCTATCAATTGCTTGACAGTAATTTTTTTACCCACCATGATATTTGCCTTCAAGAGAGAAGCCTCTAGTGAAACCTATGGCCCCCGAGTCTATTTTCCATCATATATTTTCAGATCTATACTTGCTGCAATTTATTTACCTTTTAATTTCCACACTTGTTACATCTATCTCTATCAGATCTAATCCTTGCAAATAACCGTGAAGGGATTGACAACCCTTTATAGCGTTGGGTGCAAGAGTTTGACTATTTGTGTAGGTGCATCTATTGGTGACTTGCTTGTTCCTTCTACTGGATTGATACCTTGGTTCTCAACAACTGAGGGAAATACTTACCTACTTCGTTGCATCACCCTTTCCTCTTCAAGGGAAAACCAATGCATGCTCAAGAGGTAGCAAGAAGGATTTCTGGCGCCGTTTCCCGGGAGGATACACATCAAACCTACCAAGTACCCATCACAAACTCATCTCTTGCATTTACTTTATTTGTCATTTGCCTCTCACTTTCCTATCCCCCCCTTCTAAAACAATTTTCAGATAATACCAAAAATATTTGCTTCTCTATTCTCCCTCTTTTGGTTGCTTCTTTCTTGCTTGACTACTATGTCTAGTATTACCACGTCCCCCTTGTCACCAGATTTTGAAGTTATTTACTTCAAACAAAAACAAGGGGAAAATTTGAGAGATGCTTGGTATAGGTTAATGGAATATTATCTTATTTACAATCTAAAAGGGGATGCGAAATTTTTCTTAGAAATGTTTACATTGGCTTAGCTTTGCATCATACGGAGCTTCTAGATTTTGCCTCAAAAGGAAATTTTATTGAGCTTGACACAAATGTCGCTTATGAAGTTTTAGAAGGGATTTTGGGGGTTCCTCCACCAAAAAGGGGGTTTGCTTTCTCACAAGAGGGAGCTCAAGTGTTGTACAAATTGAGTGACTTACATAAGCACTTGGTCAAGTTACAACAATATCACTAACCCCTAAAACATATCAACAGGAACCTTAATCGTTTCAATACTTTGATTACCCTTTGCATTAAGCGTTTGGATGTTTTGGACACCAAGATGGACCCCCCCCCAAAAAAAATGGGGGGAAGAGGAAAGAACCCCCTGGATTCGAGAAGGTCCCCACAAAAGTTGCCAATACCAAAGATGACAATACCTAGATCTATTGCGTTTTGCCTAGCTAGGGGTGTTAAACAATAACGTTTGCTAGGAGGCAGCCCAATTTTATTTTGTGTTATGTTTTTTTATTGTGTTTTTGAGTGTTTCCCACGTTATTAATTTTGTAGTAATTGTGTTTTTGTGTTTTTATTAGTGTTTGAGTCAAGTAAAACCTTTGGGGTGATCTATGGTAGTTGTTGATTTGATCTTGCTGAAAAACAGAAACTTTCACGCTCAGTCCAAGAATTTTATAATTGCTTCAAAGAGTCTAATTGATCTGAAATTTTTACACAAGAATTATATATACATTTCCCAGGTTTTTCTAAATTTTCAGAATTGTTTGAGTCACATAAGTATACTAAGTTTCCAGATTTCTACAGACTGTTCTATTTTTGACAGATTCTGTTTTATTTGAGTTGTTTGCCTATTTTGATGAATCTATGGGTTGTATCATGTGGTATGAGCCATGGGGAAGTTAGATTACAGTAGTTATAACACCAATATAAATAAATAATGAGTTCACAACAGTACCTAAAGTGGTGATTCATTTTCTTATACTAACGGATCTCACGAGTTTTCTGTTAAGTTTTGTGTTGTGAAGTTTTCAAGTTTTGGGTAAAGATTGGATGGACTATGGAATAAGGAGTGACACTGCCCAGAACACCACAGCGTAATGGTGTGTCCGAATGTCGTAACCGAACCTTATTAGATATGGTGCGTTCTATGATGTCTCTTGCTGATTTGCCACTATCGTTTTGGGGTTATGCATTAGAGACAGCTGGATTCACTTTAAATAGGGCACCATCAAAATCCGTTGAGACGACACCATATGAACTGTGGTTTGGCAAGAAGCCAAAGTTGTCGTTTCTTAAATTTGGGGATGTGATGCTTATGTCAAAAAGCTTCAGCCTGAAAAGCTGGAACCCAAAGCGGAGAAATGCGTCTTCATAGGATACCCGAAAGAGACAATCGGGTATATCTTCTATCTCAGATCCGAAGGCAAAGTGTTTGTCACTAAGAACGGAACATTTCTTGAGAAAGAGTTTCTCTCGAAAGAATTGAGTGGGAGGAAAATAGAGCTTGATGAGGTTATTGAACCTTTACTTCAACCAGCAAGTAGTGCAGCGCAGAAAGATGTTTCTGTGGAACCTACGACGGTAGAAGAGGAAGTTAATGATGATGATCATGAAGCTTTGGATCAAACTGCTATTGAACCTCGTAGGTCGACAAGGCCGCGTTCTACCCCTGAGTGGTACGGCAACCCTGTCTTGGAGGTCATGTTGTTGGACAACAATGAACCTACGAGCTATGGAGGAGCAGTGATGGGCCCGGATTTTGAGAAATGGTTAGAGGCCATGAAATCCGAGATGGGGTCCATGTATGAAAACAAAGTATGGACTTTGGAAGTATTACCTGAAGGGAGAAAGGCCATTCAGAACAAATGGATCTTTGAGAAGAAGACAGACGCGGACGGTAATGTCACTGTCCATAAAGCTCGACTTGTGGCAAAGGGTTTTTCACAAGTTCAAGGAGTTGACTACGATGAGACTTTCTCACCCGTAGCGATGCTTAAGTCTGTCAGAATCATGTTAGCAATAGCTGCTTATTTCGATTATGAAATTTGGCAGATGGATGTCAAAACAGCGTTCCTCAACGGTTTCCTTGAGGAAGAGTTGTATATGATACAACCCGAAGGTTTTGTCGATCCAGAGAATGCTGACAAAGTTTGCAAACTCCAGTGATCCATTTAAGGACTGGTGCATGCATCTCGGAGTTGGAATAAGTGCTTTGATGAGGTGATCAAAGCGTTTGAGTTTATCCAAGTTTACGGAGAAGCTTGTATTTACAAGAAAGTGAGTGGGAGCTCTATAGCATTTCTAGTATTATACGTGGATGACATATTGCTGATTGGAAACAATATAGAAATGCTGGAAAGCGTGAAGGAATATTTGAACAAGAGTTTTTCAGTGAAGGACCTAGGAGAAGCTGCTTTCATATTTGGCATTAAGATCTATAGAGATAGATCGAGACGCTTAATAGCACTTTCACAGAGCACATACCTTGATAAAGTTTTGAAGAAGTTCAAAATGGAACAGTCCAAGAAGGGGTTCTTGCCTGTGTTAAAAGGTGTGAAGTTGAGTAAGACTCAATGCCCAGTAACTGCAGAAGATAGAGAAAAGATGAGTGTCATCCCCTATGCTTCAGCCATAGGCTCTATCATCTATGCAATGCTGTGCACAAGACCCGATGTCAGCCTTGCCATAAGTATGGCCGGAAGGTTTCAAAGTGATCCTGGAATGGAGCACTGGCAAGCGGTCAAGAATATTCTTAAGTACCTGAAAAGGACTAAGGAAATGTTTCTCGTTTATGGAGGTGATGAAGAGCTCGTCGTAAAGGGTTACGTCGATGCAAGCTTTGACACTGATCCGGACGACTCTAAGTCGCAAACCGGATACGTATTTATTCTTAACGAGGGAGCGGTAAGTTGGTGCAGTTCCAAGCAAAGCGTGGTAGCTGATTCTACGTGCGAAGCGGAATACATCGCAGCCTCGGAGGCGGCAAAGGAAGGTGTCTGGATGAAGCAGTTCATGACAGATCTTGGAGTAGTGCCCAGTGCACTCAATCCAATGAACCTGTTCTGTGACAACACTGGTGCCATTGCTCTGGCCAAGGAACCAAGGTTTCACAAGAGGACCAGACACATAAAGCGACACTTCAACTCCATCTGCGATTACATCGTGGAGAAAGACATAAATATTTTCAAGGTCCACATGGATCTGAATGTTGCAGACCCGTTGACTAAACCTCTTCCAAGGGCTAAGCATGATCAACACCAGAACTGCATGGGTGTTCGATTCATTACAATGTAAATCACATAGATGTGAACTAGATTATTGACTCTAGTGCAAGTGGGAGACTGTTGGAAATATGCCCTAGAAGCAATAGATAAAGTGTTTATTATTGTATTTCCTTGTTCATGATAATATTTTATTATCCATGCTATAATTGTATTAATTGGAAACATGGATACATGTGTGGATACATAAACAAATACAATGTCCCTAGTATGCCTCTAGTGAACTAGCTCGTTGATCGAAAGATGGTTAAGGTTTCCTAGCCATGGACATGAGATGTCATTTGATAACGAGATCACATCATTAGGAGAATCATGTGATGGACAAGACCCAAACTACAAACGTAGCTTATGATCGTGTCAGTTTATTGCTACTGTTTTCTGCATGTCAAGTATATGTTCCTATGACCATGAGATCATGCAACTCACAGATATCGGAGGAGTACCTTGTGTGTATCAAACGTCACAACATAACTGGGTGACTATAAAGGTGCTCTATAGGTGTCTCTGAGGGTGTCTGTTGAGTTGGCATGGATCAAGACTGGGATTTGTTACTCCGTGTGACGGAGAGGTATCTCAGGGCCCACTCGGTAATACAACATCACAATAAGCCTTGCAAGTAATGTGACTAAGTGTTATTTGCGAGATCTTGTATTACAGAACGAGTAAAGAGACTTGCCAGTAACGAGGTTGAACTAGGTATGGAGATACCGACGATCGAATCTCGGGCAAGTAACATATCGAAGAACAGAGGGAACATCATACGGGATTAACTGAATCCTTGACATAGAGGTTTGATAAAGATCTTCATATAATATGTAGGAACCAATGTGGACATCCAGGTCCCGCCATTGGTTATTGACCGTACAGGTGTCTCGGTCATGTCTACATAGTTCTCGAACCCGCAGGGTCTGCACACTTAAGGTTTGGTGACGTTTCGGTAGTATAGAGTTATGTATAATGGTGACCGAAGTATGTTCGTAGTCCTGGATGATATCCCGGATGTCACGAGGAGCTCTGGAATGGTCCAGAGGTAAAGATTCATATATAAGAACTCCTGTTTTGGTCGCCGGAAAAGTTTCGGGCTCATCGGTAGTGTACCGGGAGTGCCGGTTGTGTACCGGGAGACCTTCGGGAGGGGTATTTCGACCCAAGAGGCTACGTGGGATGTGGAAGAGTGGAAACCAGCCCTTAGTGGGCTGGTGGAACAACCACAATAGGCCCATGCGGCTGGAAGAAAAAATCCCAAGAGGTGGAAAAAAAGGCAAAATAGGTGAATCCTAGTCCTACTAGGATTGGAGGTGGACTCCACCTCCTCCACCTCCTATCGGCCGAAGCCCTTGGCTTGGGAATCCAAGGCTGCCTCCTCTCCTCTCTTCATCCTATATATACTGGTGGTATAGAGGGTTTTTGCACTAGAATTTCAGCCATGTGCTACTCGTTCCTCCAGTGCATAGTTTCTCCTCTAGATTGGATTTCTGCGGTGCTTAGGCGAAGCCCTGCCGGAATTGCTCCACCACCATCGCCGGAGCGTCGTCAGGCTGCCAGAGAACTCTTCTTCCTCTCCACTCCTTCTTGTTGGATGAATACGGTGGAGAACGTCATCAAGCTGTATGTGTGCTGAACACGGAGGTGCCGTCCGTTCGGTGCTAAATCGGAAGAATTGTGATCAAGTTCGTGGGACAGATCGTGATCAAGTTCGTGGGACGGATCATGATCGGATCGTGGGACGGATCGTGATTGGATCATGGGATGGATCGTGATTGGATCACGGGACGCACGACGATTTGGATCGCGAATACATTCGACTACACCAACCACATTTCTTAACGCTTCCCGCTTAGCGATCTACAAGGGTATGTAGATTCACTCTCCCTCTCGTAGATGCTCATCACCATGGATAGATCTGCATGTGCGTAGGAAATTTTTTGTTTCCCATGCAACGTTTCCCTATAGTGGCATCATATACCTTCCTCAAAACAGCCACCATATACCTTCCTCAAAACAGACACCATATATCTTTCCTCAAAACAGATACCATACCTACCTATTATGGCATTTCCATAGCCATTCCGAGATATATTGCCATGCAACTTCCACCGTTTCCTTTTATGACATGCACATCATCACTTCCATATTGCATATAGAGTCATATTTTGTCATAGGTATCGAGTTGTAATTTTCCTTTTGAGTTGTAAGTAAATAAAAGTGTGATGATTTTCACTATAGAGCATGTCCCGTGTGAGGAAAGGATGATGGAAGCTATGATTCCCTCACAAGTGGGGATGAGATTATGGACTTTATGAAAAATAAAAGAGGCCAGCGAAGCCCAAATAAAAATAAATAAATAATAAAAGAGGCCTTAGATGCCCACCAAAAAATGAGAGAAAAGAGAGAAGGGACATTGCTACTACCTTCTTCCACACTTGTGCTTCAAAGTAGCACCATGATCTACATGATAGAGAGTCTCCTATTTTATCACTTTCATACAGCTAGTGGAATTTTTCTTCATGATGCACGTACACTTAGTTTCATTTTGAGCTTTCATACACTTATAGTTCTAGTGCATTCGTTGCATGGAAATCCCTACTCACTCACATTGATATCTATTGATGGGCATCTCCATAACCCGCTGATATGCCTAGTTGATGTGAGACTATCTTCTCCCTTCCTTGACAACCTCCACGATATTCTATTCCACCTATAGTGCTACATCCATGGCTCGCGCTCATGTATTGTGTGAGAGTTTAAAAGGTTTGATAAATAAAGGTGTGAAAACAATTTCTTGACTTTTCCTCGTGGTTGTGCATGATATAAATACTTTGTGTGGGGAAGATAGAGCATAGCCAGACCATATGATATTGTAGGGATAACTTTCTTTTGCCATTATATTTTGAAGAGATACAATTGCTTTGCTAGTATGCTTGAAATGTTATTGTTTCAATATCAATATTAAGTTTTTGTTTTGAGTCTTATGGATCTGAATATTCATGCCACAATAAATAATATTACTTGGATAAATATGTTAGGTATCACTCCACATCAAAAATTCCATTTTTATCATTTACCTACTCGAGGATGAGCAGGAATTAAGCTTGGGGATGCTGATACGTCTCCAACGTATCTATAATTTTTGATGATGGCATGCTATTATATTATCTGTTTTGGATGTTTTATATGCATTAATATGATATTTTATATTATTTTTGGCACTAACTTATTAATCTAGAGCCAAGTGCAAGTTTCTATTTTTTTTTCCTTGTTTTCGAGTTTTGCAGATATTGAATATTAAACGGAGTCCAAACGGAATAAAACCCAAGGAAGAAATTTTTCTAGAAGAAAACAAGTCATCCAAGCTTGGAGTGCACGTTAGGGGAGGTGCCAGGGCGCCACAAGCCTGCTAGGCGTGGGCCCCCCTGGAGAGCCACGCAAATACTTTTCCGACGCCGGAAGCCTCCATTCCCAAGAGATCCAATCTTGGAGCCTTTTTCGGTAATTTGCCGGAGGGGGTTTCGATCACGGAGGGCATCTACATCAACTCCATTGCCCCTCCGATGATGCGTGAGTAGTCCACCGCAGACCTACGGGTCCATTGATAGTAGCTAGATGGCTTGTTCTCTCTCTTTGATATTCAATACCATGTTCTTCATGATCTTCATGGAGATCTATCCGATGTAATCCTCTTTTGTGGTGTGTTTGTCAAGATCCGATGAATTGTGAGTTTATGTTCAGATTATCCATGAATCTTATTTGAATCTCCTCTGATTTCTGTATGCATGATTTCATATCCTTGCAAGTCTCTTCGAGTTATTGGTTTGGTTTGGCCAACTAGATTGGTAATTCTGGCAATGGGAGAAGTGCTTGGTTTCGGATTCAATCTTGCGGTGTCCTCACCCAGTGACAAAGTAGGGGTAGCGAGGCACATATTGTATCGTTGCCATCAAGGGTAACAAGACGGGGTTTTCATCATATTGCTTGAGTTAATCCCTCTACATCATGTCATCTTTCTTAAAGCGTTACTCTGTTCTTCATGAACTTAATACTCTAGATGCAGGCAGGAGTCGGCCGATGTGTGGAGTAATAGTAGTAGATGCAGAATCTTTTCGGTCTACTTGTCACGGACGTGATGCCTATATGTATGATCATTGCCTTGGATAACTACATGATTATTCACTTTTGTATCAATTGCTTGATAGTAATTTGTTTACCCACCATGATATTTGCCTTCAAGAGAGAAGCCTCTAGTGAAACCTATGGCCCCCGGATCTATTTTAGGTCATATATTTTCAGATCTATACTTGCTGCAATTTATTTACCTTTTACTTTCCACACTCGTTACATCTATCTGTATCGGATCTAATCCTTGCAAATAACCGTGAAGGGATTGACAACCCCTTTATAGCGTTGGGTGCAAGAGTTTGATTATTTGTGTAGGTGCACCTATTGGTGAATTGCTTGTTCCTTCTACTGGATTGATACCTTGGTTCTCAACAACCGAGGGAAATACTTACCTACTTCACTACATCACCCTTTCCTCTTCAAGGTAAAACCAATGCATGCTCAAGAGGTAGCAGGGCTTCGTGTGTCCTATTGGGGCGCCCCCTCCCCTCTATATATATAGGCAGAGGGGCGTGGGAAATAGCCCTCCAAAACCTAGAGCGCAGCCAAGGGGGGAGAAGGTGGAATCCAAGTCCCCCTCCTTCCTTTCCATACAAAGGTAGACTTTCCACCTTTCCCAACTGCATGAGCCTTGAAGGACTTGTGCGCTTGGCCCAATAAGTCCACGGTGTCTCCCCTCAGCCCATGCAAACCCTTGAGACGTGGTGGAACCCTTGGTGGACTTCTGGACTCCTCCAAAAGTTTCCCGAACCTTCTAGAAACTTCTTGGTACAATACCGGAAAACCCGAAACTTTTCCGGTAGCCAAAATATGACTTCCCATATATAAATCTTTACCTCCGGACTATTATGGAGCTCCTCATGACGTCTGAGATCTCATCGGGGACTCCGAACAACTTTCGGTCACCAACATATATAATTCATCAATATTATATCTGTTGGAAATATGCCCTAGAGGCAATAATAAATTAGTTATTATCATATTTCCTTGTTCATGATAATCATTTATTATCCATGCTATAATTGTATTGATCGGAGACTTAGATGCATGTGTAGATACATAGACAAAACCATGTCCCTAGTATGCCTCTAATAGACTAGCTCGTTGATCAAAGATGGTTAAGGTTTCCTAGCCATGGACATGAGATGTCATTTGATAAATGGGATCACATCATTAGGAGAATGGTGTGATGGACAAGACCCAAACTACAAACATAGCTTATGATCGTGTCAGTTTATTGCTACTGTTTTCTGCATGTCAAGTATATGTTCCTATGACCATGAGATCATGCAACTCACAGATATCGGAGGAGTACCTTGTGTGTATCAAACGTCCAACGTAACTGGGTGACTATAAAGGTGCTCTATAGGTATCTCCGAGGGTGTCTGTTGGGTTGGCATGGATCAAGACTGGGATTTGTTACTCCGTGTGACGGAGAGGTATCTCAGGGGCCACTCGATAATACAACATCACAACAAAGCCTTGCAAGCAATGTGACTAAGTGTTAGCCACGGGATCTTGTATTACGGAACGAGTAAAGAGACTTGCCGGTAACGAGGTTGAACTAGGTATGGAGATACCGACGATCGAATCTCGGGCAAGTAACATACCGAAGAACAAAGGGAATGTTATACGGGATTGACTGAATCCTTGACATAGAGGTTCGACCGATAAAGATCTTCGTAGAATATGTAGGAACCAATATGGTCATCCAGGGCCCGCTATAGGTTATTGACCGTAGAGGTGTCTTGGTCATGTCTACATAGTTCTCGAACCCGCGGGGTCTGCACACTTAAGGTTTGGTGACGTTTCGGTAGTATAGAGTTATGTATGGTGGTTACCGAAGTTTGTTTGGAGTCCTGGATGAGATCCCGGATGTCATGAGGAGCTCCGGAATGGTCCGGAGGTAAATATTCATATATAGGAAGTCTTGTTTTGGTCGCCAGAAAAGTTTCGGGCTCATCGGTAGTGTACTGGGAGTGTCGGTAGTGTACCGGGAGACCTTTGGGAGGGGTATTTCGACCCAAGAGGCTTCATGGGCTGTGGGAGAGTGAATATCAGCCCTTAGTGGGCTGGTGGAAACTCCCACACAAGGCCCATGTGGCTGTAGAAGAAAACCCAATAGGAAAAGGTGGAAAAAGGAAAAAAGGGACGAATCCTAGTCCTACTAGGATTGGAGGAGAGTCCTCCAATCCTAATAGGTTCGGACGACCCTATGGGGCCTTGGCCCTTGCGCCATCCCTCCACCTCCCTCCCTCCTATATATACTGGTGATATTGGGTGTTTTGCACTAGATTTTACGGCCACGTGCTACCCGTTCCACCGGTGCTTAGGCGAAGCCCTGCCGGAATTGCTCCACCACCATCACCAAAGTGCTGTCACGCTGCCGGTAAACTCTTCTCCCTCTCCACTTCCTCTTGCTGGATCAAGACGCTGGAGATCGTCATCAAGCTGCACGTGTGCTGAACGCGAAGGTGCCGTCCATTCGGCACTAGATCGGAAGGACCGTGAACAAGATCGCGAGACGGTTCGTGATGAGTTCACGGGACGGATCGTGATGAGATCGCGGGACGGATCGTGATGAGATCGCGGGACGGATCGTGATGAGTTCACGGGACGGATCATGATTGGATCGCAGGACGAATCGTGATGTGATCGCGGGACGCTCGGCGATTTGGATCGCGAAGATGTTCGACTACACCAACCGCGTTTCTTAACGCTTCCCACTTAGCGATCTACAAGGGTACGTAGATCCACTCTCCCTCTCGTAGATGCTCATCACCATGGGTAGATCTGCGTGTGTGTAGGAAATTTTTTGTTTCTCATGCAACGTTCCCCAACAGTGGTATTAGAGCTAGGTCTATGTGTAGATGAGATCTGGAGTAGAACACAAAAGGTTTGTGGGCATTGATGCTTAGATTGCTTCCTCCCTTGGTCGGATTTTGGTTCAGCGGTATTGTGAGATGAAGCGGCACGGACCAACATTACTCGTACGCTTACGAGAGACCGGTTCCCTCGACCGCAACTTGTTGCATAGATGGCTTGCGGGTGCCAGTTTCTCTCACTTTAGTTGGATCGGATTCGACAAAGGTGGTCCTTGAGAAGGTTGAAAAGCAACTAGTGTATCACCGTTGTGGTTTTTGTGTAGATGAGAATTGTTCTTGCTAGATACCCGTAGCAGCCACGTAAAACATGCAACAACAATTAGAGGACGTCTAACTTGTTTTTGCAGGGTATGTTGTTATGTGATATGGCCAATTACATGATGTGATATATGTGATGTATGAGATGATCATGTGATGCATAGAATTTCACGACTTGCATGTCGATGAGTACGGCAACCGGTAGGAGCCATAGGTTTGTCTTTAATTATTGTATGACCTGCGTGTCAATCATTAAGCGCTATGTAATGATTTACTTTATCGCTAAACGGTAGCAATAGTAGTAGAAGCATGTAGGGCATGACAACCCCGATGGCGACACGTTGATGGAGATCAAGATGATGGAGATCATGGTGTCGTGTCGGTGACGATGGAGATCATGCCGGTGCTTTCAAGATGGAGATCTAAAGCACAAGTTCATGGCCATATCATGTCACTTATGAATTGCATGTGATGTTAATCCTTTTATGCACCTTGTTTTGATTAGTACGACGGTAGCATTATAAGGTGATCCCTCACTTAAATTTCAAGATAAATTGTGTTCTCCCCGAGTGTGCACCGTTGCGAAAGTTCGTCGTGTCGAGACACCACGTGATGATCGGGTGTGATAGAATCTATGTTCACATACAACGGGTGCAAGCCAGTGTCGCACGCGCAGAACACTCGGGTTAAACTTGACGAGCCTAGCATGTACAGACATGGCCTCGGAACACAAGAGACCGAAAGGTCGGACATGAGTCATATAGTAGATATGATCAACATGATGATGTTCACCATTGTAACCACCTCAACTCACGTGATGATCGGACTTGAGTTGGTGAATTTGGATCATGTATCACTCAGATGACCGGAGGGATGTCAATTTGAGTGTGAGTTCTTAAGTAATATGATTAATTGAACTCATTATCATGAACATAGTCAGTAGTGTCTTTGCAAATTATGTTGTAGATTACTTGCTCGCGATGTAGCTCCCTTGACTTTTTATATGTTCCTAGAGAAATAGAGTTAAAAGATGATGGTAGCAATATTGTCCGTGAACTCAGGATTGTCCTCGTTGCTGCACAGAAGGCTTAGGTCCTTAATGCACCACTCGGTGCGCCAACCCCTCTAGCGTCGTCTGTAGATGTTGTGAACATCTGACAGGTACGTGATGATGACTACTTGATAGTTAGTGTGTCATGCATTACATCTTAGAATTGAGGCTTAGAAACGTTTTGAACGTCACGGAACATATGAGATGTTCTAAGAGCTGAAATTAGGATCTCAGGCTCGTGCCCGTGTTGCGAGATATGAGATCTCCAACAAGATTCTTTGCCTGCAAGATGAACGAGAATAGCTCAATCGTTGAGCATGTGCTCAGATTTTCTGGGTGCTACAATCGCTTGAATCGAGTGGGAGTTCATCTTCCAGATAAGATAGTGATTGATATAGTTCTCCAAGTCTCTTTCACTAAACTACTAGAACTTGGTGATGAACTATAAAATGCCAGGGATAGAATTAATGATCCCTGAGCTGTTCGCAATGTTTGACACCGCGAAGGTAGAAATCAAGAAGGAGCATCAAGTGTTGATGGTTAGTATAACCACTAGTTTCGAGAAGGGCAAGGGCAAGGTGGGAAACTTCATGGATGGCAAGTCAGTTGCTGCTCCAGTGAAGTAACCCAAAGTTGAACCCAAAACCCAAGACTAAGTGCTTCAATTATGAGGAGAGAGGTCGCTGAAGCGGAATAACCCTAGATACTTGGTAGATAAGAAGGCTGGCAACGTCAACAGAAGTATATTTGATATACGTGTTATTGATGTGTACCTTGCTTGTACTCATAGTAGCACCTGGGTATTGGATACCGGTTCGGTTGCTAAATGTTAGTAACTCAAAATAAAAGCTACGGAATAAACGGAGAACTAGCTAAGGGTGAGGTGACGATGTGTGTTGGAAATGTCTCCAAGGTTGATGTGATCAACATCGCACGCTCTCTCTACCTTTGGGGTTAGTGACGAACCTAAATAAATGTTATTTGGTGATTTGCGTTGAGCACGAACATGATTAGATCGTGTTTATTGCAACACGGTTATTCATTTAAGTTAGAGAATAATGGTTATTCTGTTTACATGAATAATACCTTCAATGGGCATGCACCCAGTGAGAATGGTTTGTTGAATCTTGATCGTAGTAATACACATGTTCATAACATTGATGCCAAAAGATGCAAAGTTAATAATGATAGTACCACATACTTGTGGCACTGCCGCTAAATGTCATATTGGTATAAAACGCATGAAGAAACTCCATGTTGATGGATCTTTGGACTCTTTCGATTTTGAATCGGTTGAGACATGCGAACCATGCCTCTTGGTCAAAGATGACTAAGGACCCTGTTTTCTGGTTTGACGGAGCGGGCAAGTGATTTATTGGATATGATACATGTTGATGTATGCAATCCAATGAGTCTTGTAGTGTACAGTGGATATCGTTATTTTCTTACCTTCACTGATGATTTGGGTAGATATAGTGTATGTTTACTTAATGAAACACAAAGTCTGAATCGTTTGAAAAGTTCAAGCAAATTCAGAGTGAAGTTTAAGATCATCGTGACAAGAAGATAAACGTATCTGCGATATGATCGTGGAGGTGAATATCTGAGTTACGAGTTTGGCATACAGCTTTAGACAATGTGAAAGTTGTTTCACAACACATGCCACCTGGAACACCATAGTGTGATGGTATGTCCGAACGTCATAGTCATGCTCTATTGGATATGGTGCATGTTATGATGTCTCTTATCATTTTGCTACTATAATTCTGGGGTTGTGCATTAGAGACAACTACATTCACTTTAAATAGGGCACCATCTAAATCCGTTGAGATGACACCGTGTGAACTATGGTTTGATAGAAACCTAAGCTATCATTTCTTAATGTTTGGGGCTGTGACGCTTGTGTGGAAAATGTTTTCACCTAATGAGCTCAAACCCAAAGCGGACAAATGCATCTTCATAGAATACCCTAAGAACAGTTGGGTGAACCTTCTATCTCAGATCCAAGCATAAAATGTTTCTTGCTAAAACTGGGTCCTTTCTCGAGAAAGGGTTTCTCTTGAAAGAATTGAGTGGGAGGTGTTGGGAGACGTAGTAGTAAATCAAAAATTTCCTACGCGTTCACCAAGATCCATCTATGGAGAAACCAGCAACGAGCAAGGGGAGAGTGGATCTTCATACCTTTGAAGATCGCTAAGCGGAAGCGTTACAAGAACGCGGTTGATGGAGTCGTACTCGCAGCGATTCAGATCGCGGTAGATCCGATCAAGTGCCGAACGGACGGCACCTCCGCGTTCAACACACGTGCAGCCCGGTGACGTCTCCAACACCTTGATCCAGCAAGGAGGAAGGAGAGGTTGGGGAAGGGCTCCAACAGCAGCACGACGGCGTGGTGGTGGTGGAGTAGCAAGGTATTCCGACAGGGCTTCGCCTAAGCGCTGCGGAGGAGGAAGAAGAGAGGTAGGGCTTCGCCGTGAGAGAGAGAGATCAAATCCTATCTCAAAACATCCAAAACCTCAAGTATATATAGGAGGAGGGACGTGGAGGGCTGGCTTGGCCTCTACTCCAAAGAGGAGATGGCCGGCCGAATTAAAGGGAGAGTCCACCTCCCACAAGGGAGGTGGATCTCCTCCTTTTAAATCCTTTTTGCCTTATCTCCTTATCTCCAGCCACATGGGCCTTTAGCAAAAGTATTTCCCAGCCCCAAAAGGGCTGACAACTTTATCTAACAGCCCATGAAGTCCTCTGGTCGTCACACCCCTCCCGGGGGTCCTCCGGCACCCTCCCGGCACTCCCGGTACAATACCGATGAGCCCGAAAACTTTCCGGTGACCGAAACTGGACTTCCTATATATCAATCTTTACCTCCGGACCATTCCGGAGCTCCTCGTGACGTCCGGGATCTCATCCGGGACTCCGAACAACCTTCGGTAATCACGTATACCTTTTCCCTATAACCCTAGCGTCATCGAACCTTAAGTGTGTAGACCCTACGGGTTCGGGAGACACGTAGACATGACCGAGACACCTCTCCGGACAATAACCAACAGCGGGATCTGGATACCCATGTTGGCTCCCACGTACTCCACGATGATCTCATCGGATGAACCACGATGTCGGGGGTTCAATCAATCCCGTATACAATTCCCTTTGTCTATCGGTATGGTACTTGCCCGAGATTCGATCGTCGGTATCCCCATACCTTGTTCAATCTCGTTACTGGCAAGTCTCTTTACTCGTTCCGTAATACATCATCCCGTGGCTAACTCCTTAGTCACATTGAGCTCATTATGATGATGTCTTACCGAGTGGGCCCAGAGATACCTCTCCATCACACGGAGTGACAAATCCCAGTCTCGATTCATGCCAACCCAACAGATACTTTCGGAGATACCCGTAGTGCACCTTTATAGCCACCCAGTTACGTTGTGACGTTTGGCACACCCAAAGCATTCCTACGGTATCCGGGAGTTGCACAATCTCATGGTCTAAGGAAACGATACTTGACATTGAAAAGCTTTAGCAAACGAACTACACGATCTTGTGCTATGCTTAGGATTGGGTCTTGTCCATCACATCATTCTCCTAATGATGTGATCCCGTTATCAATGACATCCAATGTCCATGGCCATGAAACCGTGACCATCTATTGATCAACGAGCTAGTCAACTAGAGGCTCACTAGGGACATGTTGTGGTCTATGTATTCACACATGTATTATGGTTTCCGGTTAACACAATTATAGCATGAACAATAGACAATTATCATGAACAAGGAAATACAATAATAACCATTTTATTATTGCCTCTAGGGCATATTTCCAACAGTCTCCCACTTGCACTAGAGTCAATAATCTAGTTCACATCACCATGTGATTAACACTTACATCACCATGTGATCATATCATCATGTGATTAACACCCAATAAGTTCTGGGGTTTGTTCATGTCCTGCTCGTGAAAGAGGTTTTAGTCAACGGGTCTGCGACATTCAGATCCGTGTGTACCTTACAAACTTTCCATGTCATATTTGTAGATACTGCTCCCACGCTCCACTTGGAGCTATTCCAAATGGCTGCTCCACTATACGTAGCTGGATTTCTACTAAGAGTCATCCGGATTGGCTTTAAAGCTTGCATCATCGTAACACTTTACGATGAACTCTTTATCACCTCCATAATCGAGAAATATTTCCTTAGTTCTCAAGTTACTAAGGCTAACTTTGACCGCTGTCCAGTGATCCACTCTTGGATTACTCTTGTACCCCTTGACAGACTCATGGCAAGGCACACACAGGTGCGGTACACAGCATGGCATACTATATAGAGCCTATGGCTAAAGCATAGGAGATGACACTCATCTCTTCTTTATCTTCTGCCGTGGTCGGGTATTGAGTCTTACTCAATTTCACACCTTACAATATAGTCAAGAACTCCTTCTTTGACCCATCTATTTTGAACTCCTTCAAAAACTTGTCGAGGTATGTCTTCGTCGAAAAAACTTATCAAGCGAATAGATCTATCCCTATAGACCTTGATGCTCAATAAAATAGTAGCTTTATCTGGGTCTTCCTTTGAAAAAAACTCTTTTCAAACAACCCTTCATGCTCTCCCAGAAATTCTACATCATTTCCGATCAATAATATGTCAACTACATATTCTTATAAGAAATTCTATAGTGCTCCCACTCACTTTCTTGCAAATACAAGTTTCTCATAAACTTTGTATAAACTTAAACACTTTGATCACCTCATCAAAGCATATATTCCAACTCCGAGATTCTTGCTCCAGTCCATAGAAGGATCGCTGGAGTTTGCATATTATTAGCATCCTTTGGATTGACAAAACCTTCTGGTTGTATCACATACAACTCTTCCTCATAGAAACCATTACGGAAACCTTGTTTTGTCATCCATCTGCCAGATTTCATAATCGAAAAATGCAGCAACTGCTAACCAAATTTTAATAGACTTTTAGCATCGCTACAGATGAGACAATCTCATCGCAGTCAACTCCTTGAACTTGGCGGAAACTTCTTTGCGACGAATCGAGCTTTATAAACGGTGACATTTCACCATTAGCGTCTATGTTTATTTCAAAGGTCCATTTGTACTCAATGACCCGCCATTCAACAGGCAAGTCTACCAAAGTCCATACTTGGTTTTCATACATGGATCCTTTCTCGGATTTCAAGGCTCCTAGCCATTTGTTGGAATCCGGGCCCACCATCGCTTCTCCATAGTTCATAGGTTCATCGTTGTCCAACAACATGATTTCCAAGACAGGGTTGTCGTACCACTCAGGAGCAGTACGCGTCCTTGTCGACCTACGAGGTTCGATAGTGACTTGATCCGAAGCTTCATGATCATCATCATTAACTTTCTTTTCAACTGAGTAGGCTCTACAGAAACATCTTTCTATGTTGCGCTATTCTCTGGTTGAAACAAAGGTTCAACAACCTTATCAAGTTCTATCTTCCTCCCACTCAATTCTTTCGAGAGAAACTCTTTCTCAAAAAAGGACCCGTTCTTAGCAACAAACACCTTTTGCGCTTGGATCTGAGATAGAAGGTATACCCAATGTCTCATTAGGGTATTCTATGAAGATGCATTTGTCTGCTTTGAGTTCGAGCTCGCTAGGTGAAAAACCCATTTTCACATAAGCGTCGCAGCCCCAAACATTAAGAAATGACAGCTTAGGCTTCTGTCAAACCATAATTCTCACGGTGTCATCTCAACAGACTTAGATGGTGCCCTGTTAAAGTGAATGGATTTGTCTTTAATGCATAACCCCATAACGATAGTGGTAAAACGATAAGAGACATCATAGTACTCACTATATCCAATAGAGCACGACTACGACGTTCGAACACACCATCACACTATGGTGTTCCAGGAGGCGTGAGCTGTGAAACAATTTCCACATTGTCTAAAATTGCATACCAAACTCGTAACTTAGATATTCACCTCCATGATCATATCATAGACATTTATCTTCTTGTCACGATGATCTTTAACTTCACTCTGAAACTCCTTGAACCTTTCAAACATTTCAGATTCGTGTTTCATTAAGTAAATATCCCCATATTTACTCAAATCATCAGTGAAGGTAAAGAAAAACAACGATATCCACTGTGTGTTTCAACACTCATTGGACCACATACATCAACATGTATTAATTCCAATAAGCCACTTGCCCGCTCCATCATATTGGATGACGGGGTCTCAGTCATCTTGCCCAAGAGGCATGGCTCGCATGTCTCAACCGATTCGAAATCGAGTGAGTCAAAAAACATCCATCATCATGGAGTTTCTTCATGCGATTTATACCAATATGACATTACGTGGCAGTGCCACAAGCATGTGGTACTATCATTATTAACTTTGTATCTTTTGGTACCAATGTTATGAATATGTGTACTACTACGATCATGATTCGATAAACCATTTCGAGTGGGTGCATGACCATTGAAGGCATTATCCATGTAAACAGAATAACCATTATTCTCTAACTTATATGAATAACCGTATCGCACTAATCATGATCTAATCACGTTTATGCTCAACGCAAACACCAAATAACATTTATTTAGGTTTATCACAAATCCTGAAGGTAGAGAGAGCGTGCGATGGTGATCACATCAATCTTGGAAATACTTCCAACACACATCGTCACCTTTCACCTAGCTAGTCTCCATTTACTCCGTAGCTTTTATTTCGAGTTGCTAACACTTAGCAACCGAACCGGTATCTAATACCCAGGTGCTACTAGGAGTACCAGCAAGGTACACATCACTAACACGTATATCAAATATACTTCCATTGACATTACCAGCCTTCTTATCTACCAATCATCTAGGGTTTTTCCGCTTCAGCGAACATTCTCCTCATAACAGAAGCACTTAGTCTCGGGTTCGGGCTCAACCTTGGGTTTCTTCACTAGAGCAACAACTGGCTTGCCATTCCTGAAGTTTTTCCCTTCTTGCCCTTGCCCCTTTTGAAACTAGTGGTTTTCACTTAACCATCAACACTTGATGCTCCTTATTGATTTCTACCTTCGTGGTGTCAAACATCACGAACAACTCAGGGATCATCTTATCCATCCCTGGCATGTTATAGTTCATCACGAAGCTCTAGTAGCTTGGTGGCAGTGACTTGGAGAACTGCATTAATCACTATCTCATCTGGAAGATTAACTCCCACTTGATTCAAGTGATTGTAGCACCCAGACAATCTGAGAACACGCTCACCGATTAAGCTATTCTCCTTTATCTTGCAGGCAAAGAATCTTGTTGGAGGTCTCATACCTCTCAACATAGGCACGAGCTTGAGATCACAATCTCAGCTCCTAGAACATCTCATATGTTCTGTGACGTTCAAAACATTTTGAAGCCTCAATTCTAAGCCGTAATGCATGACGCACTGAACTATCACGTAGTCATCAAAAAGTGCCTGTCATATGTTCACAACATCTACAGACAACGCTTGAGGGAGTGATGCAGTTAGCGGTACATCAAAAACATAAGCTTTCTGTGCAGCAATGAGGACAATCCTCAGATCACGGACCCAGTCCGCATTATTGCTACCATCAACTTTTAACTTACTTTTCTCTAGGATTGTATCAATAAAACTGGGGAGCTACAGCGCGAGCTATCTACGACATAATTTGCAAGGACATTTTTAGACTAAGTTCATGATAATTAAGTTCATTTAATCAAATTATTAATGAACTCCCACTTAGATAGACATCTCTCTAGTCTTCCAAGTGATACATGATCCATGTCAACTAGCCCGTGTCCGATCATCACGTGAGACGGACTAGTCATCCATGGTGAACATCTCTATGTTGATCGTATCTTCTATACGACTCATGTTCGACCTTTCGGTCTTCCGTGTTCCGAGGCCATGTCTGTACATGCTAGGCTCGTCAAGTCAACCTAAGTGTTTTGCATGTGTAAATCTGGCTTACACCCGTTGTATGCGAACGTTAGAACCTATCACACCCGATCATCACGTGGTGCTTCGGAACGACGATCCTTAGCAACGGTGCACAGTTAGGGTGAACACCTTTCTTGAAATTTTATTGAGAGATCATCTTATTTACTACCGTCGTTCTATGCAAATAAGATGTAAACATGATAAACATCACATGCAATCAATATAGTGACATGATATGGCCAATATCATCTTGCTCCTTTGATCTCCATCTTCGGGGCACCATGATCATCACTGTCACCGGCACGACACCATGATCTCCATCATCATGATCTCCATCATTGTGTCTTCATGAAGTTGTCTCGCCAAATATTACTTCTACTACTACAGCTAACGTTTAGCAATAAAGTAAAGTAATTACATGGCGTTTATGATTGACACGCAGGTCATACAATAATATAAGACAACTCCTATGGCTCCTGCCGGTTGTCATAGTCATCGACATGCAAGTCGTGAACCCTATTACAAGAACATGATCAATCTCATACATCACAATGCATCACATCACATCCTTCTGGCCATATCACATCACAAGGCATATGCTGCAAAAACAAGTTAGACGTCCTCTAATTTGTAGTTGCAAGTTTTTACGTGGTTGCTATAGGTTTCTAGCAAGAACGTTTCTTACCTACGTCAAAACCACAACGTGATATGCCAATTTCTATTTACCCTTCATAAGGACCCTTTTCATCGAATCCAATCCGACTAAGGTGGGAGAGACAGACACCCGCTAGCCACCTTATGCAACTAGTGCATGTCAGGCGGTGGAACCGGTCTCACGTAAGCGTACGTGTAAGGTTGGTCCAGGCCGCTTCATCCCACAATACCGTCGAATCAAGATAAGACTAGTAACGGCAAGCATATTAACAAAATCGACGCCCACAACTACTTTGTGTTCTACTCGTGCATAGATTCTACGCATAGACCTAGCTCATGATGCCACTGTTGGGAGACGTAGTAGTAAATCAAAAATTTCCTACGCGTTCACCAAGATCCATCTATGGAGAAACCAGCAACGAGCAAGGGGAGAGTGGATCTTCATACCTTTGAAGATCGCTAAGCGGAAGCGTTACAAGAACGCGGTTGATGGAGTCGTACTCGCAGCGATTCAGATCGCGGTAGATCCGATCAAGTGCCGAACGGACGGCACCTCCGCGTTCAACACACGTGCAGCCCGGTGACGTCTCCAACACCTTGATCCAGCAAGGAGGAAGGAGAGGTTGGGGAAGGGCTCCAACAGCAGCACGACGGCGTGGTGGTGGTGGAGTAGCAAGGTATTCCGACAGGGCTTCGCCTAAGCGCTGCGGAGGAGGAAGAAGAGAGGTAGGGCTTCGCCGTGAGAGAGAGAGATCAAATCCTATCTCAAAACATCCAAAACCTCAAGTATATATAGGAGGAGGGACGTGGAGGGCTGGCTTGGCCTCTACTCCAAAGAGGAGATGGCCGGCCGAATTAAAGGGAGAGTCCACCTCCCACAAGGGAGGTGGATCTCCTCCTTTTAAATCCTTTTTGCCTTATCTCCTTATCTCCAGCCACATGGGCCTTTAGCAAAAGTATTTCCCAGCCCAAAAAGGGCTGACAACTTTATCTAACAGCCCATGAAGTCCTCTGGTCGTCACACCCCTCCCGGGGGTCCTCCGGCACCCTCCCGGCACTCCCGGTACAATACCGATGAGCCCGAAAACTTTCCGGTGACCGAAATTGGACTTCCTATATATCAATCTTTACCTCCGGACCATTCCGGAGCTCCTCGTGACGTCCGGGATCTCATCCGGGACTCCGAACAACCTTCGGTAATCACGTATACCTTTTCCCTATAACCCTAGCGTCATCGAACCTTAAGTGTGTAGACCCTACGGGTTCGGGAGACACGTAGACATGACCGAGACACCTCTCCGGCCAATAACCAACAGCGGGATCTGGATACCCATGTTGGCTCCCACGTACTCCACGATGATCTCATCGGATGAACCACGATGTCGGGGATTCAATCAATCCCGTATACAATTCCCTTTGTCTATCGGTATGGTACTTGCCCGAGATTCGATCGTCGGTATCCCCATACCTTGTTCAATCTCGTTACTGGCAAGTCTCTTTACTCGTTCCGTAATACATCATCCCGTGGCTAACTCCTTAGTCACATTGAGCTCATTATGATGATGTCTTACCGAGTGGGCCCAGAGATACCTCTCCATCACACGGAGTGACAAATCCCAGTCTCGATTCATGCCAACCCAACAGATACTTTCGGAGATACCCGTAGTGCACCTTTATAGCCACCCAGTTACGTTGTGACGTTTGGCACACCCAAAGCATTCCTACGGTATCCGGGAGTTGCACAATCTCATGGTCTAAGGAAACGATACTTGACATTGAAAAGCTTTAGCAAACGAACTACACGATCTTGTGCTATGCTTAGGATTGGGTCTTGTCCATCACATCATTCTCCTAATGATGTGATCCCGTTATCAATGACATCCAATGTCCATGGCCATGAAACCGTGACCATCTATTGATCAACGAGCTAGTCAACTAGAGGCTCACTAGGGACATGTTGTGGTCTATGTATTCACACATGTATTATGGTTTCCGGTTAACACAATTATAGCATGAACAATAGACAATTATCATGAACAAGGAAATACAATAATAACCATTTTATTATTGCCTCTAGGGCATATTTCCAACAGGAGGAGGATAGAACTTGATGAGGTTATTAAACCTCTGCTTCAACCAGAAAGTAGCGCAACGCAGAAAGAGGTTTTCTGTGAAGCCTACGTCAGTTGAAGAGGAAGTTAATGATGATGATCATGAAGCTTCGGATCAAGTTACTATCGACCTACAAGGAAAATAGAACTTGATGAGGTTATTGAACCTTTACTTCAACCAAAAAGTGGCGCAGCGCAGAAAGATGTTTCTGTGAAGCCTACGTCAGTTGAAGAGAAAGTTAATGATGATGATCATGAAGCTTCGGATCAAGTTACTATCAAACTTCGTAGGTCGACAAGGACGTGTACTGCTACTGAGCGGTACGACAACCCTGTCTTGGAGGTCATGTTGTTGGACAACGATGAACCTACGAACTATGGAGAAGCGATGATGGGACCGGAAACCAAAAAATGGTTAGAGGCCATGAAATCTGAGAAAGGATCCATATATGAAAACCAAGTATAGACTTTGGTGGACTTGCTCATTGGACGGCAGGTCGTTAAGTACAAATGGATCTTTAAAATGAAGACAGACGCTGATGGTAAATGTTACGATTTGTAAAGCTCGACTTGTTGCAAAGTAGTTTACGACAAGTTCAAGGAGTTGACTGCGATGAGACTTTCTCACTCACAGCGATGCTAAAGTCTGTTGGAATTATGTTAGCAGTTGCTGCATTTTTCAATTATGAAATCTGGCAGATGGATGCCAAAACATCGTTTCCTTCCTTAAGGAAAGGATGTATGAGATACAACCAGAAGGTTTTGTTAGTCCTAAGGATGCTAAAAGGCGTGCGAGCAATTGTGATTCTTCTATGAACTGAAGCAAGCATCTCGGAGTTGGAATATACACTTTGATGAGGTGATCAAAGTTTTTGAGTCTATACAAAGTTTACGAGAAACTTGTATTTGCAATAAAGTGAGTGGGAGCACTATAGATTTTTTGATAAGTATATGTGGATGACATATTGCTATTCAGAAATGATGTAGAATTTCTGGAGAGCATAAATGGTTGTTTGAAAAGAGTTTTTCAAAAGAAGGCCTGGATAAAGCTACCTAATTGTTGAGCATCAAGATCTATAAAGATAGATCAAGATGTTTGATAAGACTTTCAATGAGTACATACTTTGACAAGATTTTGAAAGAGTTCAAAATGGATTAGTCAGAGAGAAGTGTTCTCGCCTGCTTTGTAAGGTGTGAAGTTGAGTGAGACTCAAAGCTCGACCACGGCAGAAGAAAGAGAAAGGACGAATGTCGTCCCCTATGCCTTAGCCATAGGCTCTGCATAGTATGCCATGCTGTGTACCGCACCTGTGTGTGCCTTGCCATGAGTCCGTAAAGGGGTACAAGAGTGATCCAGGAGTGGATCACTGGACAGCGGTTAAGATTATCCTTAGTAACTAAAAACTAAGGAGATGTTTCTCGATTATGGAGGTGATAAAGAGTTCATCGTAAAGAGTTACGTCGATGCAAGCTTTAACACCAATCCGGATAACTCGTAGTAGCAATCTGGATACGTATAGTAGGAGCAGCCATTTGGAATAGTACCAAGTGTGGTAGCAGTGTTTACAATTTGGCATAGAAATTTGCAAAGTACACACGGATCTGAATGTCGCAGACCCGTTAACTATAAAGACCTCTCTCACATGCAAAGCATGATCGAGCCCCAAAACTCATTGGGTGTTAGATTCATAACAATGCGAATCACATGGTGATGTGAACTAGATTATTGACTCTAGTGCAAGTGGGAGACTGTTGGAAATATGCCCTAGAGGCAATAATAAATTAGTTATTATCATATTTCCTTGTTCATGATAATCGTTTATTATCCATGCTATAATTGTATTGATCGGAGACTTAGATGCATGTGTGGATACATAGACAAAACCATGTCCCTAGTATGCCTCTAATAGACTAGCTCGTTGATCAAAGATGGTTAAGGTTTCCTAGCCATGGACATGAGATGTCATTTGATAAACGGGATCACATCATTAGGAGAATGGTGTGATGGACAAGACCCAAACTACAAACGTAGCTTATGATCGTGTCAGTTTATTGCTACTGTTTTCTGCATGTCAAGTATATGTTCCTATGACCATGAGATCATGCAAATCACAGATATCGGAGGAGTACCTTGTGTGTATCAAACGTCGCAACGTAACTGGGTGACTATAAAGGTGCTCTACAGGTATCTCTGAGGGTGTCTGTTGGGTTGGCATGGATCAAGACTGGGATTTGTTACTCCGTGTGACGGAGAGGTATCTCAGGGGCCACTCGGTAATACAACATCAAAACAAAGCCTTGCAAGCAATGTGACTAAGTGTTAGCTACGGGATCTTGTATTACAGAACGAGTAAAGAGACTTGCCGGTAACGAGGTTGAACTAGGTATGGAGATACCGACGATCGAATCTCGGGCAAGTAACATATCGAAGAACAAAGGGAACGTTATACGGGATTGACTGAATCCTTGACATAGAGGTTCGACCGATAAAGATCTTCATAGAATATGTAGGAACCAATATGGTCATCCAGGGCCCGCTATAGGTTATTGACCGTAGAGGTGTCTCGGTCATGTCTACATAGTTCTCGAACCCACAAGGTCTGCACACTTAAGGTTTGGTGACGTTTCGGTAGTATAGAGTTATGTATGGTGGTTACCGAAGTTTATTCGGAGTCCCGGATGAGATCCTGGACGTCACGAGGAGCTCCGGAATGGTCCGGAGGTAAAGATTCATATATAGGAAGTCCTGTTTTGGTCGCCGAAAAAGTTTCGGGCTCATCGGTAGTGTACCGGGAGTGCCGGTAGTGTACCGGGAGACCTCTAGGAGGCGTATTTCGACCCAAGAGGCTTCATGGGCTGTGGGAGAGTGAATATCAGCCCTTAGTGGGCTGGTGGAAACTCCCACACAAGTCCCATGTGGCTGGAGAAGAAAACCCAATAGGAAACGGTGGAAAAAGGAAAAAAAGGGACGAATCCTAGTCCTACTAGGATTGGAGGAGAGTCCTCCAATCCTAATAGGTTCGGCCGACCCTATGGGGCGTTGGCCCTTGTGCCAGCCCTCCACCTCCCTCCCTCCTATATATACTGGTGGTATTGGATGTTTTGCACTAGATTTTACGGCCACGTGCTACCCGTTCCACCGGTGCTCCTCTAGATCGGATTTCCGCAGTGCTTAGGCAAAGCCCTGCCGGAATTGCTCCACCACCATCACTGGAGAACCGTCACGCTGCCGGTGAACTCTTCTCCCTCTCCACTTCCTCTTGCTAGATCGAGATGGTGGAGATCGTCATCAAGCTGCACGTGTGCTGAACGCGGAGGTGCCGTCCGTTCGGCGCTAGATCGGAAGGACCGTGAACAAGATCGCGAGACGGTTCGTGACGAGTTCACGGGACAGATCATGATGAGATCGCGGGACGGATCGTGATGAGATCGTGGGACGGATCGTGATGAGTTCGCGGGACGGATCGTGATTGGATCGCGGGACGCTCGGCGATTTGGATCGTGAAGATGTTCAACTACACCAACCGCGTTTCTTAACGCTTCCCGCTTAGCGATCTACAAGGGTACGTAGATTCACTCTCCCTCTCGTAGATGCTCATCACCATGGATAGATCTGCATGTGCGTAGGAAATTTTTTGTTTCCCATGCAACGTTCCCCAACAATATCGTCACCGAACGTGTGTGCAGACCCTGTGGGTTCGAGAACTATGCAGACATGACCAAGACACCTCTATGGTCAATAACCAATAACGGGACTTGGATGCCCATATTGGCTCCTACATATTCTACGAAGATCTTTATCGGTCGAACCACAATGTCAAGGATTCAATCAATCCCGTATGCAGTTCCCTTTGTCCAACGGTGTGTTATTTGCCCGAGATTCAATCGTTGGTATGTACATACCTAGTTCAATCTCGTTACCGGCAAGTCTGTTTACTCGTTCAGTAATACAAGATCCCGTGACCAACTCCTTAGTCACATTGCTTGCAAGCTTCTTGTGATGCTGTATTACCGAGTGGGCCCAGAGATACCTATCCGTCATACGGAGTGACAAATCTCAGTCTTGATCCACGCCAACCCAACAGGTGCCCTCGGAGATAACTGTAGAACACCTTTATAGTCACCTAGTTACGTTGTGACGTTTGATACACACAAGGCATTCCTCCGGTGTCAGGGAGTTGCGTGATCTCATGGCCGTAAGAACGGATACTTGACATGGATAAAGCGGTAGCAATAAACTGACATGATCATATGCTATGCTTACGGTTGGGTCTTGTCCATCACATCATTTTCCTAATGATGTGATCCCGTTATCAAATGACAACTCATGTCTATGGTCAGGAAACCTCGACCATCTTTGATCAACGAGCTAGCCTAGTAGAGGCTCACTAGGGACACTTTGTTGTCTATGTATCTACACATGTATTTAAGTTTCCAATCAACACAATTATAAGATAATAAATGATTATCATGAACAAGGGAATATGTTAATAACTAACTTATTATTGCCTCTAGGGCATATTTCCAATAGGAGATTCAAACCTAGGAAGCATAGTTAATTAAAAGATATTTTGTTCCTGAGAGGACCAATACAAGTGTGACGATTGTTGACCTCAACCCCATCCGTCCGTAGCAAATTAGTACGGATTCGTATCATAACATTTCACATATATGAAATTGAATATTCATCCAAACTTCTATTTTTTGTAAACATTCATACCCGAGTTCAATTTCTTTTATTTAGTTATTTAGAATTCAATGCAACATTGGCAATTCGACAACATTTGTTTCGGGCGCTCCGTTCCTCAATGGATATAGATAGAACAAGATTCATGGACAAAGAAAATTGCCGATGCAAGAGCTACAAGTACATCATATCATCTACACTTAAACTAATAACTCATAAGCAAAACACAAACAATATGTTGCGAAACATCATAAATAAATAAAATCATTAGCTCTGAAACAACAAAAGTTTCGCATGCATGCGCATCACAAAAAAAACTCACCATCTTAACTAGAATCTACCAAATGTGTTATGTGCCACGGAAAATGTTGTATCTACACGAAAATACCGTCTAGAAATATTTAGCTACAAACTTTGAATCAGAATTGAGTACAAATAATGTAGGTTGAAATCATAACATGAGACCATAAAAAATATTTCAAGTCATGAACTGACAGAACTTGCTCAAATTTGTCAAAGCATAAATCAGCTTTCTATCAAATGCAGCACAATTAGGAATGCATAACTGGTCACATAGCCTAGCACCCCCGGCAAGCAACATTAAAAAACAAAAGAAAAACAAAGAAGATACTGGAGTAACATGTTCAACTAACGACTATTGACATCCAATCAAAAGCCTCCTTGACACAGCAAGGCGAACAAATGCAATGAGACAACTACTCACCGAATTGCCCCCCTCGTCGAGGAAACCACACATCCCCATCCAACCAAACAAATGAGGAACCTGAGTCGACCATAAACCTAAACACCAGTGGCCCGTGAAACCAAGTGCTGACCATGAACCTAATCCCCAAGGCCCCACAATCCATCTGACCCAACTGAAAACACGTGCGTAGGAAATGCACACGCAAGACAGACATTTGAGACGAATGGGCCTAGCCATCCAGCCAACTCGAAGCACCCCTTGTCAAACGGGGGCCCACACAATCCTCATCCAGCGAGCACCATTTTTGGAAAGCTTATCTCTAGTTACCAAAATTTCTTATGTTCATCAAAAGGATCCATCAAAACGATGGCCGAGTCAAAACTCGTGTGTAAAATTCATAACTAGACACCTCAATTGATTATGAGAGATTCAACCCTAGAAAGCATAGTGAATTAAAAGATATTTTGTTCCTGAGAGGACCAATACAAGTGTGACGAGCTCAATGTAATTTCTTACATCATGTACTCCATCGTCATGTGCATTTTCCCCACCATGTCCTGATCAAATTAGGACGAAATTGTCCTCATCTGGTGACCTCACAACAATGCATTATCCTATGATCAACATGATTTATACTAGAACGGATGCGACATTTTCTCGACATTGACGTGTTGACTTGGTCGGTCTCGGGGCTCCGCGAGTTCAACCTTCCATTATACCTGCTTCCCGGTGGTGCATCCAGTTCCAATGCCTGCATTTCATTGACTCTGGCACGTGCGACGCACGTGCCTGATTACCAGTCCGATGAATATGTGTCTGCCTGTCTCCGCGTAGGGCATGTTGATTGTTGATGTGCTGGTGCTGTGCAGCTCATCTCAATCAGCTCCCCTCCCATCCCACAATTTACTCCCCAATTTACTCACTTCACCACCCCACGATTTATGGCCGCATTCCTGCTCTGCTCTCCTCTGCTCCCTCCCTCCTCTCTCCCCCCTCTCGAGCTGCTTCCCTCCTCTTCCCCAAGCACAAGCTGCGGCCACGAGCCAAGAAGAGGAGGAGGAGGCCAGAGAAACACTTGAGAGAGAGCGAGAGAGAGAGAGAGAGAGCGAGCGCGCGTACGCGTCTCGCCGTCGCCATGGGCCGTGGCGGTGCTTGCGCCGTCGCCTCCCTCTTCTTGGCCGTGGCAGCGGCGGCCTGCTGCGCGGCGGCGGCGCAGGAGCCCAACACGGACGCTTACTTCGTCGCGCGCTTCTACGCCAAGATGGGCGTCGCGGCGCCGCCGCCGGGCGCCGGCGCAGTGTGCTCCTGGCCCGGGGTGTCGTGCGACGGCGAGGGGCGGGTGCTGGCGCTCGCCGCCTCCGGGATGGGGCTGTCGGGCCCCATCCCGGAGGACACGGTGGGGAAGCTCGCCAGGCTGCGCGCGCTGGATCTCAGCGCCAACCGCCTCACCGCGCTCCCCAATGACCTCTGGGAGCTGGGCGCCTCGCTGCGGACCCTCAACCTCTCGCGCAACGCCATCCGCGGCGCGCTCCCCAACAACGTTGCCAACTTCGCGCGCCTCCAGGTGCTCGACGTCTCCCACAACGCCTTCTCCGGCGCGCTGCCGCCGGCGCTCGCCTCCATTGCCGGCCTGCAGGTCCTCAACGCCAGCCACAACCAGTTCCAAGGCCAGGTCCCGAGCGCCGGCGAGGGGCTCGTCGCCATGGATCTCTCCGGCAATGCGCTGGACGGCGACCTGCCTGATATGTCGCCCCTGCGGTCGCTGGCCTACCTCAACCTGTCCGGCAACCAGCTCCACGGCTCCATTATCGGGGCGTTCCAGGAGCAGTTGAGGGTCATAGACCTTAGCAACAACCGCTTCTCGCGGTTGAATTTTAGCAGTGGGTATTCTGGTACGTCCCTCATGTACCTCGACCTGTCAAGTAACGAGCTTCTCGGCGAATTCGGCCTCCCTGGCCGGTTCCGGAACCTGAGGCACATGAATCTCGCATTCAACCAGTTGTCCACCAACAATTTGCTTGCCTCCATTGGTGAGATTTCTTCATTGGAGTATGTCAATCTGTCAAGCACTGGGTTGCATGAGCGAGTCTCTGGGGTGTTGGCTTCCAGATTGGTTGGCTTACATGTGCTGGATTTGTCACGGAACAACATCAGCGGGGTAGTGCCGGACATGAGCGCTTTGCCACTGCGGGTGCTGGACCTGTCGGTGAACAACCTTACTGGGGAGATCCCTGTGTCACTGGTCAAGAAATTGGCATCAATGGAGCGATTCAACTTCTCATACAACAATCTCACTGTCTGCGCCTCCGAGCTCTCCCCGGAAGCGTTTGCAGCCGCGTTTGCTAGGTCCAGGAATGACTGTCCGATTGCCGTGAACCCGGACAGCATCAAGAAAAACGGGGCGCACCGCAAGGGGATGAAGTTGGCATTGGCCATTGTGCTCACGCTCTTCTTCTCGGTTCTTGCATTGCTTTGCTTGGCACTTGTGTGCAGGAGGCCGAGGAAGAAGAGGAGTGACACATTTCCCGCTGATAAGCAGCGATCGTCATCGTTCAAAGAGGAGCCTGGGACATCCGGGCCATTCGCGTTCCAGACTGATTCCACAACCTGGGTTGCCGATGTGAAGGTTGCCACATCCGTTCCAGTTGTCATATTTGAGAAGCCATTGCTGAACTTCACCTTCGCCGACCTCTTGGCAGCCACATCAAACTTTGATAGGGGAACTTTGCTGGCAGAAGGGAGATTTGGACCAGTGTACACAGGATTCCTCCCTGGAGGGATTCAGGTTGCTGTGAAGGTGTTGGTCCATGGCTCTGTGATGGCAGATGAGGATGCTGCAAGGGAGCTTGAGCGGCTGGGACGGATCAAACATTCTAACCTGGTTCCTTTGACCGGTTACTGCTTAGCAGGAGGCCAAAGAATCGCGATATATGAGTACATGGAGAATGGCAATCTGCACAACTTGCTGCATGATTTGCCACTAGGCGTCCAGACCACTGAAGACTGGAGCACCGACACATGGGAGGACAACAATGGTGGCATGGCCACTGAAAACATCACCCCAGAGGGCACTGCGGCATGGAGGTTCCGACACAAAATCGCACTAGGTGCTGCAAGGGCACTGGCGTTCCTCCACCATGGTTGCATTCCACAGATCGTCCACCGGGATGTGAAGGCAACCAGCATCTACTTCGACTATGCAATGGAGCCAAGGTTGTCTGATTTCGGCTTGTCATTGATCGCCGGGACTAGCACAGACGGCGACCATTCCCCTGGCTATGTGCCGCCGGAGTTCTCTGACTCAGAGAACGCCACGGCAACGTCGAAGTCCGACGTTTACAGCTTTGGCATCGTGCTGTTTGAGCTGATCACCGGCAAGAAGCCACTGGGTGATGAGTACCCTGACCAGAAGGAGGCAAGCCTGGTGAGCTGGGCAAGGGCAATGGTGAAGGCAAATCAAGGGCCCAGCATCATCGACCCCAAGATCCGCGACACGGGACTGGAGAGGCAGATGGATGAGGCACTGAGGGTCGCTTACCTCTGCACCGCCGAGCTGCCGTCCAAGAGGCCAACCATGCAGCAGATCGTTGGCCTATTAAAGGACATTGAGCCTAGAGTAGCAGATGAGAACTGAAGTTACTTATTTATTAGTGTATTTTAGGTGTGTGAGTAGTGAGTGAGGTCCTAGTTGTTTCCTGGTCCTCTGCTCAGATATTTTTTCTTTTTTCTTTGTTCTTCTTCTTTGATTGTTCATCTTCTGAGATGCTGCAATACAGCTTTGCCACACTTGCTCCTTTACTAACAGAGCAATGCTAGCATTGCAACAAGTAATCACAGCGGAAAGGACGCATTGGTGTGGCGATGCCCACGTGTCCTGTATGAACAGTAGGAGGAAAGTGTGTTGCGGATTGGGCAGCGTGACCTCATTTTGTGTCACCACGGAGACGGTGGTCTCATGGAATGCGTCACCGCTCGGATTGGTGATGGTGTTGCGGCTTGCTGGCTGGGATCAGGGGCGCGGCGCCGGTGGGGGAAACAAGGTGACCTTGTTCCAATCTTTCTCCTTCCTTATTCCTTTCTCCTATCCTGGCTCTATCTCAATGCCTTAATCTTATTCTTTTCTCTGCATTCTTGTTGACAATTTTTCTCGACAGAAGCTCCGATTAGCAAGTGAAGGAAAGCAGAACTAAATATAAAGGAGCTGAAGAGAATGGGGGCCAAAGTTTTGCATGACATCAGTTCTAAAACGATGAAGCGTCACGCTTGTCCGGAGATGAGACTGTTTGATCGTGTTATCTTCAGTTTTCCTCATGCTCGATTGAAAGGACATTGGGACAATAGCATGAGATGCATCTGCTCCCCTCCTATGGCTACGGCCATCTTAACTTTCTCAGTTAATATTTTACTGTTGCTGAAATTTTATGTTAGTATCATTTTTCATGTCAGACGATGCATGAGCTTGTCCTTGCCCATTGTATTGTGTTTTGTTGAAGAGGCTTAGGTAAGTTCATCCTGTCGAGATGTGTTATCTGGAAAGAATATGTGACCTTTGTTGCTGCAACATGTTGCAGCGTTCCAAGGAGAACATGACAGTATTAGGCTTCCTTTGACTCAAAGTAATGCTATGGGATTCTTGGAGGATTGAAATCCTTTGATTTATAGGATTGAATTTCATAGGAATTTTTTTCTAGGAAATCTTTTGTACCACATTTCATAGAAAATCTAACATCCACTTCAACCTCCTTTTACAATTCCTTTGCTTTTTCTTTGGCATCAAACAATCCTTGCAATTCCTATAGGAATCAAGTGGGCATGCCACTCAAATCTTCTACTTTTCATATTCCTGCGTTTTCAAAATCCGACGAATCAAAGAAGCCCTTATTCTCTTTGGATGATTATCAAAATCGCAGGATATGATTTAGGACCCCGACCCTTTCTTGTAGAGTCCATAGTTCCTTTTTCTAGTGCAGTTGAGGAGAAAGGAAGCTTGGGGAGGCAGCAACATCATTTCTATGATTTTCCACCACGACATCAATCACATCTTCACCCTAGTTTAGTGTAGCAATTGGAGGGCTGACGTGCGTTTCGTGTTTGGTTAAAATGGTCGGAATTTGCCATGCACGCCAACGAAATTTTAATTTTAATGAGGCAGCATAGCTGCAGTCCTTTTCCTGGCCCTTTTTTTTTTTGCCCACTGGCAGTGGACAGACAGCAAGCGCCTTACTAGCGGTACAGCCATAGAAAATCTGTCAAAACATAACTGCCCGCGCATTGAATCATATCATTAAGGCCATGATGGCGGCAAGCACTGCACTGAAAGCGTGCTCTGCTCATCACTGTTTCTGTTGGAAGAAGATTAAAGCGCGTTCCATACCATCATTATGTTGTAACTTTTCCCCTCGCTCTTCCGGTTAAATTAGGGCAAAAGGTGGTGTGGTGTGGTGTGGTGGATGGCTCTTCTTTACTCGAGGTTACGCTACCTAAAGGCGTTGATAATGGTTTCGTGCCCATGCGCGGCCTGCACCTGCACCTGCACCTGCGGTCATGGCTTTTCCGAGAAAGAGGCTGCGGCTCTCGAGCCTTGACCGTGGCATGGAAATCCCTGTCATCATGCATGCGCGGGGCGCTTGATGATTGTGGCGCTTTCTGTTTGTGTGGAGGACAAGTGATTGATTGTTCATGCAAAAATCTGTTTTGTTGCAAGGGAAGAGAAGAAAGAAAGAAAGAAAGATTGTTGCTAGATTTAAATTTGACATGCGAAAGGCTTTTTGTGGTGGAACCAACACATCAGGGTTCAAGTGCTAAATCTGATGTTGATGCTCACAGTTTCTTAAATTTATTTTATACTTTTCGGCTATGTTCATTTAGTTGGAGGAGAAGTTCCTTTTGACTGTGAAATCGTTAGAGTTACTTCGTTAATTTTAAAATGTTGTGCCAGTTCATTATCTCAGAGATGTTCACATGAATAAGCTGTGCGTGCTTACGTTCATATGATGAGTGTATGTGAATATTTATGTTGTACTACGTTCACGAAATAAGATTTAAATTTGAGTTAATTACACCCATAGTACATAACCTCGCAGCATGGTAACAATTAGGTCTGTTTGGATGGCAGCCGAGAGCCATGCCAATATTTTGGCGTTGACCACCACCCTGGGAGGGCATTTGGATGGGTGCTAGTGTTTTCTTACGCTGTTAATTTTTTGATCACCAGCACACATCCTTTTCACCTTTTGCGTCTATGAGTTGGCTTGACAACGGCGGTAGAATACTCCGCCAAAAAATTGGCAGGGCAGTCTTGGGCACAAACCAAACAGCCCCAATATCATGCGTAATCTTAAAATCGCATAAAAATTGTAAATCAATTCAAATAAAAACACATTTTTCATACATTTCCGATAAAACTGACGTTTACTTCCGTTATTTATGCCACGTGGCAACATCATCTCCCTATGTATGTTTGGTCCTACCTGCCAATGAGATGGAGAAAGAAATAGTGTAGACTTAAGGCCTCCTTTGGTTCATAGGAATATGATAGGACATGTAAGGGATATAAATTTTGTAGGAACAATACCCTTTGGTTTGTAGAAATGAATTTCTATTCGTATGTAAGATAAGAATCATTCCTTCACATTTTGAAGGAAAAATATATGAGCCTAGACTGAATGAAAAAAAATTCACATCCTATATATGCATCAAATAGTATTTTTTTTCTATAGTAATTGAGATCCATATCATCTCACTTTCTATTATTTTTCTATTCATGTATTGTTCCTATCCTATGAACCAAATGAGGCCTAACAGTGCGAAAGGGAATTGGAGCCCGAGGCCTGAGACTAGGTGGGCTCATCAGCACGTGTAACCCAACAGGTGTTGCATTTTATTTTTCGACGGCGTGTGGATTTTATTAATTCAAAATGAAGCATCAGTGGGTATAAATATAATGAGTCACATCTGGTCTCTGTATAGCTAAAATACACACAAACAACATCAACACACACAAATAAGTATGTCGGCAAAGAGCAAAATCATATAAGACCAAAACCAAGCCTAAGCGAAAAAAAAGAAGAGCTAAAATGGTCAAAACAGCAACAACAAACTACAACACCGACCATATCCACACCCAGGGGTGAATCGACTAGGGGAACTTTAAGAGGCTTAAGCCCCCACTCCAACACTGCAAAACTAGTTTTTACTACTAGTTTCAGGGTCTAGACCAGCCACTTGCCACTTGCCAGCCCAACAGATGTTTTCATGACCCAGACGGCCCAACCCCTTCCACTTTTTTTCTAGATTCACCACTGTTCGTACCAACCATCTCCTGACACCACAAAGACAATAATATTCTTAAACATCAACGCTCTCAGAAAGGTAATGTCGTTTAAGCGCCGACATTGCTGGATTCAACTACCAGAGGTCAAATTCTAGGTTTTCACTCTAAAGAACAATTCTAGGCATATTGTATCAATATATTTAGTCTCCCTTGTATTAGGTTCATATTTCGACCATGACTTAAACTAATAAAATATAAATTATATATAGCAAAAATAATATTATCTGAAACTATGTTGAAACACGAATCCAACGACCTAATTTTTGGTGACATGCATTAACATTTAGTTAGTTAAATCTATCATTAAAATTTGACATAAAATACGAAAGAGATCAATAAATTAGGACGAAGATACAGTATACTTTAAAAGGCACAAACATAAAGCTAAGAAAAGGCCATAGTCCTTTCTCACCTTGCGGCCTCAGTCCTCAGAGTGCAAAAAGTAAAACTATACACCTCGTACAACTATACAGAGAACGCCAAGTTGTCGTTGGCCAACAAGTTTTTTCTTTCAAAATGGTAGGATTTCTACATTCATTAAAAGGAAATAAGTTACTTAACTAATTTAAGAAAAATCGAGCGAAAACCAAATTGCCCAGTTAATTATAAAAAACCAGGTAAAAACCATCAAAGAGGCCTCACCGCGACATCGCACATACATCATTGTCACTGCTCCTCCCTGGAGAGATCACCGCCATCCCTAAACTCTGAGCAGATGACTCCGACCTCGTCGTAGGCGATCGTCGACCCAACCCACACCACAGAGGTTGAGTGAAACTATACGAAGATCTACGCTAGGACTCAGCCACTAGCGACCAGACAACACATCCCCAATTGACGAGGAATTGCGAAGCGAAGTAGGCACGGATGGCGCCGCATATGATCGCCAATGAACCACTTATTGCCCACCATCATACGCCACCAGGCCCTGCCACTGCAGCTTTGATTTCGCAGCAAAAAATCTGCTAAGGCAATCTCACAAACACACCATAGAAGAGTTGACTCCAACCACTGTCATAACTCCAACATCGCTCCCCCAGAATTGGTGCCACAGATGTCTTGACGTCAACACCAAAGTCGAGAGCAACCTCGTCGCTCACATGACACGAGGTCAACCGCGCGCGATGTCACCGCCCCAACCTTCATGCGCCACGCCACACCCTCTCCAGCCCACCAGCACCACCTCCCGAGGCCACCACCCCGACATGCCACCGCTTGCACTCGAGCTGCGGCACCACACAAACCCGGAGGCCCGCAACCTAAGCTACTCAGAGAAATCGCACACACCTCGAATATCGCACCACATATGGTGCCGCTGCACCGATATGCCACTGCTCGCACTTGGGCTAGAAAGTCGCACGCCTCGGATGCTCGCAGCCCACGCTGCTCAAGACAACCGCACACATACCACGAACGTCAATCGAGCTGACAAACCTTCCCCCCAAGTGTCCAAGATTGCCACCCAAGCAAAGGCCAAGCCGCTCCCCGCCCATGGAGCCGCCTCGCACATTCGACGCACATCAGCCGCCCGGGGCCGCTGCTATACTTGTAAATTGTGTTGGTTTTCCCCCGAAGAGGATAGGAGATGAAACACAGTAAAGATAAGTATTTCCCTCAGCGAGAACCAAGATTATCGAACCAATAGGAGAATCACACAAACCCCCGTCGTCAGCACCTACACACAGAGAATCAAATGCTAGCACCCAGCGGGGGCAAGAGGGTTGTCAAGCCCTTGAACTCGTTACTTGCAATGATTAAATACGGATAGTTGGATAGATATAAATATAAAATGAAATAACAATAAATAAATGGCAATAATATTTTTAGGGTTTTAGCAATAATGTTTATGTAGACCCCGAGGTCATAGTTTTCGCTAGAAGCTTCTCTCGCATATGGTGGGTAGATAAATTAATATCTGGCAATTGATAGAAAAGCGCATAGTTATGCAATATATTGACGACAATGTTCATGTATATAGGCATCACGTCCATAAGCAAGTAGACCGACTTCTGCTTGCATTTACTACTATTACTCCACCCATCGATCGCTATCCAGTATGCATCTAGAGTATTAAGTATAAAACAGAGTAATGCTTGAAGCAAGATGACATGATGTAGATAAAGTAAACTCAACTAATATGAATAAAACCCATCGTTTTATCCTTAATGGCAGCAATACAATACATGTCATGTCCCTTTCTGTCATTGGGATTGAGCACCCCAATATTGAACCCATCACAACTCACCACTCACACTGAAGATAAATCAATCAAGTGGGCCAAACCGAACCGGTAGATCGAAGAAAAATACAAAGCTATAACAATCACGGATAAAATAATTCAAAGATGACTTAATTAATATCCATGAATAATCAGATCATAAACCCACAATTCATTGGATCCCAACAAACACACCACAAAGAAGATTAAATCGAATAGATCATCGTGGGAATCGCGATGCACTTTGTATAGAAGATCAAAGAGAGAGAGAGAGAGAGAAATCCATCTAGGTACTAGCTATGGACCCATTGGTGTGTGGTTAACTACTCACACATCACCATGGGAGCAACAAGGTTGATATAGACGCCCTCCGTGATCGATCGCCCCTCCGAGAGGGTACCGAAATAAGGCTCCAGATGGGCACACGAGGAACAGGGACTTGCGGTGGCGGAAAAAGTATTTTGACTGGCTCTTTGTCTGTTTCTCGATTTTGGAGAATTGATCAAGGCGGAGTTAGGTCAAATGGAGCCATTGGGTGGTCCCAAGGCAAGGGGGCACACCTACCCCCTGGGCGCGCCCTCTTGCCTTGGCACCGCCTTGTGCGGCCTCCGGTCTCCCTCTGAAGCTTTAAGGTCTTATGTTTGTCTAGAAAAAAACACCAAAAAGTTTTGTAGCATTTGGACTTTGTTTGCTACTGGTTTCTGAAAGGCCAAAAACAAGAAGAAAACGACTGGCACTAGGCACTAGGTAATAGGTTAGTTCTCAAAAATGATACAAAATAGCATATACATGCATATAAAGTATCCTAGAATGATAATATAATAGCATGGAGAAATAAAAACTTATAGATACGTTGGAGACATATGAGCATCCCCAAGCTTAATTCATGCTCATCCCCTAGTAGGTAAAGGATAAAACTGAACTTTTGATGCGACATGCTACCCAACATGTAATCTCTTTTAAGTATGATCTTTGAGAAACGATGAACTAGTAAACATAAACATAATAATATTGATAAACATAAATAACATAATCATTAACTTTCAAAATATACGATCCTTAAGGAACGTCACTCCCCCCTCATTTTATCATATTAGCATGGCATGACTCCGTCTTCATTGTACAAGTACAAATCATGAGCACCACACAGGAATTTGGATCGTACTTCTAAAGCGCTTCATCATTTTCAACCTCACTCAATATATGAGCGAGAACCATGGATATAGCATATGGGTGGAATGGAGTATGCTGGTAGAGATCAAAAGGAGTGTAAGTGGAAAGAAAGTCTCGCATCAACTTGGTGGACTAATGGACTATGGATATGCCCATCAATCGACATCAATGCGAGGAGTAGGAATTGATATGCAACTGATGCACTAGAGCTATAAGTGTATGAAAAGGTCAATGGAAGCTAAGTGGGTGTGCATCCAACTTGCTTGCCCATGAAGACCTTGGGCATTTGAGGAAGCCCGTCATTGGAATATACAAGCCAGGTTCTATAATGAAAAATTCCCACTAGCATATGAAAATGAAAACTCGGGAGAGTCTCTATATGAAGAACACGGTGCCACTTTTAGGCACAAGTGTGGAATAAAGAGTGGTAAGATTGTCCCTTCCCTCTTTTCTCTTTTTTTTTCCATTGTGAGTTTTTATCTTTTTTCACCTCCCCCATTTCTCTCTTTTTATTTTCTTATTTTATTTTTCGTCCGGAGTCTCATCCGACTTGTGGGGGAATCGTAGTCTCCATCATCCTTTCCTTACTAGGGGCAGTGCTCTAATAATGCTGATCATCACACTTTTATTTACTTACAACTCGATATAATAACTCAATGAAGAAGAAAGGACTATATGAATGCCTCTCGAAGTGTACCAGAATGTGCAATGATCTAGTGTAACATGTAAATAATGATGAACAGTGGCCTTACTACCAATACTATGTCAGCTATATGATCATGCAAAACAATATGATGATGAACACACAAGTAATGTGATGTAACGGTCGAAGTTGCATGGAAATATATCTCGGAATGGATATGGAAATGCCATAATAGGTAGGTATGGTGGCTGTTGTGAGGAAGATATAAGGAGGCTTATGTGTGATAGAGCATCTCATATCACGGGGTTTGGATGCACCGACTATCGGTGTACTAAGAACCGAGTTGCTTAGCACCTAGACTGATGCACGGGCAAATACAACCCTCGGGCCGGCAAATCCCTCCCGAGCTCACATCGATCTCCAAAGAAAACCGAAGCCAAGAACGAAGCAAGATGGCAAGACTCTCACCAGTCAAAATAGCCCATCCACAAGCGTCACCCGACAAGATTTCAGCCCACCAAGCCACCGTTCCACCTCACCAGGGGCTGATTGTCTACATCAGCTGATGTGTCGAGCGGGCAAGCAGACAAGCGGAGCTGGTCGGGGCACGTGGCTACAACGGTGGGCCTGTTGCAGCTTTAATGACACCCGTCCTGCGGCATGGCAGAAAAATAAGAGGCAGTTGGGTGGATAGCACAGAAAGAAAGGCAATCCTTGCCGGGGAACCTCGCCAGCGCGCCACCTCATGGCGCATTTAATGCGCCTGTCCTAGTCCGTTAGAGTTAGGTATTTCCCACTACCTATCCTGACAAGCAGTCTCTGTAGCTGCAGTACCCATTGTACAACCATGCAAAGAACATTTTAGCCCTTGTGGTGACGACCCCTTATCCTATAAAAGGAGGACTGAGGCTACCTTTAGAAAGGTCGACTCTCTGTGCATTCTACACGCCTTGCTGCTTCCCCCGTGCATCCTTGCCGCGATAGCACTCCTGTAACCGTGAACATACATACAATCCACCAAAAACATAGGACGTAGGGTTTTACGCCTCCAAGCGGACCGAACCTGTCTAATCCATCGTGAATGTAGCTGCCGTTGGTGCTCTTTGTGCGCCCAAACTCCCTGCTGAACTGGGAAAGGGGCCTTGCCTGTCCCATAGATCATCGTCTTCCCCGACATCTTTGGCGCGCCAGGCAGGGGAGAAACTTTGGTGCGCAAATCTCCATCGACTCTACGTGTCTCCATCAACATCTTGGTTAACATCCATGGCACCCAAGATGGACAAGGGGGCATCATTAGCCATCCTGTCCCTGTCCAAGCTGCCCGCGCCGGCTTCTACAGGCGACGGGGGCGGGGGAGAACATCGTGCTCCCCGCGCTAGTGAGCACAGTCACGACACTGCTCGCAGCCCTGTGAGTTGCGACTAGGACCCAGATGCGGTAGAGTCCCAGGATGCACTGACAGCGACTGGGGGCCACGCCGACGCAGCAGCAGCGGCCAACACAACAGCTACGGACGCAACCGTAGCGAACGCGACCGTGGTGGACACAATAATGCCCCCGCCGCGCGCTTCACAAGGCAACCACAACTAACGCCCTGAGGGTGGCGACCCTGAGTAGAGGGCAGACAAGAACCCCGTGTGCCACTCGCAGGATGCACAAGGCTAAGTTCAACAACAACCTCGTGGCGAAGGCGAATAGTGGACGGTGGCCGGGGGAGCGCTCTCCCTGATACATCTCCAACGTATCTATAATTTTTGATTGTGCCATGCTATTATATTATCTGTTTTGGATGCTTTATATGCATTAATATGCTATTTTATATTATTTTTGGGACTAACCTATTAATCTAGAGCCTAGTGCTAGTTTCTGTTTTTTCCTTGTTTTTGAGTATTGCAGATATGGAATATTAAACGAAGTCCAAACGGAATAAAATCTTCACGATGATTTTTTATAGAATAAAAGAGATCTACTAGGCTTGGAGTGCAAGGCAAGGAAGCTGCCAGGAGGACACAAGCTAGGGGGCGTGGCCACCCCCTGGCTGCGCCTGGCAGGCTTGTGACTCCCTGGCAGGAGTCCTAGCCCTAATCTTCGTCCTATGAATACCCAAATACCCCCCAATACCAAAAAGAGCCACGCAAATAATTTTCCGCTGCCAGAAGCCTTCGTTCCCGAGAGATCCAATCTTGGAGCCTTTTTCGGTAATCTGCCGGAAGGGGAATCGATCACGGAGGGCATTTACATCAACTCCATTGCCCCTCCGATGATGCGTGAGTAGTCCATCATAGACCTACTGGTCCATAGCTAGTATCTAGATGGCTTCTTCTCTATCTTTGTGCTTCAATACCATGTTCTTCATGATCTTCATGGAGATCTATCCGATGTAATACTCTTTTGCGGTGTGTTTGTTGAGATCCGATGAATTGTGGGTTTATGTTCAGATTATCCATGAATATTATTTGAGTCTTTTCTGAATTCTTATATGCATGATTTCATATCTTTGCAAGTCTCTTCGAGTTATTGGTTTGGTTTGGCCAACTAGATTGGTAATTCTTGCAATGGGAGAAGTGCTTGGTTTTGGGTTCTATCTTGCGGTGTCCTTACCAAGTGACAAGGTAGGGGTAGCAAGGCACATATTGTATTGTTGCCATCAAGGGTAACAAGATGGGGGTTTCATCATATTGCTTGAGTTTATCCCTCTACATAATGTCATCTTACCTAATGCGTTACTCTGTTCTTCATGAACTTAATACTCTAGATGCAAGCAAGAGTCGGTCGATGTGTGGAGTAATAGTACTTGATGCAGAATCGTTTTGGTCTACTTGACACGGACAGGATGCCTATATGCATAATCATTGCCTTGGATATCTTCATAATTATTCGCTTTTCTATCAATTGCTCAACAGTAATTTGTTCACCCACCGTGATATTTGCCTTCAAGAGAGAAGCCTCTGGTGAAACCTATGGCCCCCGGGTCTACTTTCCATAATATATTTTCAGATCTATAAACCGAAAATACCAAAAATACATTGCTGCAATTTATTTACCTTTTACTTTCCGCAATATTTTACATCTATCTCTATCAGATCTAATCCTTGCAAATAACCGTCTAGGGATTGACAACCCCATTATAGCGTTGGGTGCAAGAGTTTGATTGTTTGTGTAGGTGCATCCATTATTGACTTGCTTGTTCTTCCTACTGGATTGATACCTTGGTTCTCAACAACCGAGGGAAATATTTATCTACTTTGCTGCATCACCCTTTCCTCTTCAAGGGAAAACCAATGCAAGCTTAAGAGGTAGCAAGAAGGATTTCTCGCTCCGTTGCCGGGGAGGATACATAGCAAGTCAAGACAAGATCTCTCTCGTCAAATTGCCGATTTCTAGCGCCGTTGTCGTGGAGATCTACATCAAGCCTACCAAGTACCCATCACAAACTCATCTCTTGCATTTAAATTATTTGCCATTTGCCTCTCATTTTACTCTCCCCCACTTCACAAATTTGTCGTTTTATTCGCCCTCTCTTTTTTGTTTGCCTTTTTCTCGTCAGATCTCTTGTTTGCTATGTTTGCTTGTGTTTCCATGTGCTTTCTATTTGCTTGCATCTTCACTTGCTAAAAATCTATTGATATGGATCCTCATCCACTTGCTAATCTTTTCAAAAGACCAAATTATGATGAACCAATTGCTAGTGAGTTGAGTGCACTTGATTATGTCTATGAAGTTTTGCTTGAAAAGCATGAAAAGTTTGATGAAGTGTTGAAATAAGAAAATTATAAGGTGATTCATGATATCTCCTTGAATGAAAAGCATGATTGCCATGTTGTTAGTATGAATTCTCTGAATATCCATGTTGCTAATGATATGCAAAACCACAAGCTTGGGGATGCTATGCTTGATGAAGATGATATGTTTTGTTCCCCAAGTTTTGGTGATGACATGTATGCTATAATTGATCATGAAAAGAATCCTTTATGTGATAGTTATATTATGAGATCTACTGAAAATTATTACTCCCTCCATTCCTTTATATAAGGTGTATTTGTTTTTTTGATAAAATTTCACAATGTAAGGTGTATTTCTTGTGAATCCTTGTAATTACCTTATTACCCCTCTAGAAAAAGCAAAGTATATCTCTCATGATTGCATATATCTCTAATTTTATCAAAAAAGGAAACTATCTCTCTCTTGATTGCGTGTATCTCTTACTTTTCTAGACCCATTGATTTACTTGCCACTAAGCAATAAATTTGTTAAGGGTAATTTTGTCCTAGCACCTCTACAATTATGTGCCTTGATCATCGTGCCTAAAATTATACACCTTACATAAAGGAATGGGGGGAGTATGAGGGAGGAACATATGCTTGTAGGAATTGCAGTAATATCAAGTTTCCTCTCTATGTTTTCAAAGTTTTGAAGTTATGCTTGCTTCACCTTCCTATGATAGTTGATTCCTACACCCATAAATTGTTTGCTCACAAAATCCCTATGCATAGGAAGTGGGTTAGATTTAAAGGTGTTTTTCATGAGATTCATGATGCTCTCTTGCATGTTTCAAATACTACTTTTTACGTGAGCATCATTGAAATCATTATGCCTAGCTAGGGGCGTTAAACAATAGCGCTTGTTGGGAGGCAACCCAATTTTATTTTTATGTTCTGTTTTTGAGTGTTTCCCACATTAGTACTTCTGTAGTAATTGTGTTTTGGTGTTTTAATTAGTGTTTGAGCCAAGTAAGACCTTTGGGATGGTCTATGGTGATTGTTGATTTGATCTTGCTGAGAAATATAAACTTTTGCGCCCAGTCTAGGAATTTAATAAATCTTTCAGAGCGTCGAATGAGTCTGAAATTTTTACACAAGATTGATATACAAATTCCCAGGTTTTCCTCATTTTTCCTCATTTTTCAAGTTAGAAAAGTATATGAGGTGCGCTTTCAGTACTACTAGGAACGAGGAGGGGGAGGATGTTAGCCTTGATGGGCAAGTGGTGCCTCAGAAGGACACCTTTCGATATTTGGGGTCAATGTTGCAGAAGGATGGGGATATCGATGAAGATGTGAACCATCGAATTAAAGCCGGATGGATGAAGTGGCGCCAAGCTTCTGGCATTCTTTGTGACAAGAGGGTGCCACAAAAGCTAAAAGGCAAGTTCTATAGGACGGCAGTTCGACCCGCAATGTTGTATGGCGCGGAGTGTTGGCCGACTAAAAGGCGACATGTGCAACAGTTAGGTGTGGCGGAGATGCGCATGTTGAGATGGATGTGTGGTCACACAAGGAAGGACCGCATCCGGAATGATGATATACGGGATAAAGTTGGGGTAGCGCCAATTGAAGAGAAGCTTGTCCAACATCGTCTAAGATGGTTTGGGCATATTCAGCGCAGGCCTCCAGAAGCCCCAGTGCACAGCGGACGGCTTAAGCATGCTGATAATGTCAAAAGAGGCCGGGGTAGACCGAACTTGACATGGGAAGAGTCTGTAAAGAGAGATCTGAAGGACTGGAGCATCACCAAAGAACTAGCCATGGACAGGGGTGCGTGGAAGCTTGCTATCCATGTGCCAGAACCATGAGTTGGTCGCGGGATCTTATGGGTTTCACCTCTAGCCTACCCCAACTTGTTTGGGACTAAAGGCTTTATTGTTGTTGTTGTACTGTTGTTGTTGTAGAAAAGTATATGAAGTTTTCAGATTGCTACAGACTGTTCTGTTTTTGACATATTTTGTTTTCTTTGAGTTGTTTGCCTATTTTGATGTATCTATGGGTTGAATCGGGGGGTATGAACCATGGAGAAGTTAGAGTACATTAGATATTACACCAATATAAATAAATATTGAGTTCACAACAATACCTAAAGTGGCGATTTATTTTCTTATACTAACGGATCTCACGAGTTTTCCGTTAAGTTTTGTGTTGTGAAGTTTTCAAGTTTTGGGTAAAGATTTGATGGACTATGGAATAAGGAGTGGCAAGAGCCTAAGCTTGGGGATGCCCAAGGCACCCCAAGTCATATTCAGTGATGCCAAAGAGCCTAAGCTTGGGTATGCTCCATAAGGCATCCCCTCTTTCGTCTTCAATCCATCGGTAAATTTACTTGAGGCTATATTTTTATTCACCACATGATATGTGTTTTGCTTGGAGCGTCTTGTATGATATGAGTCTTTAATTTTTAGTTTGACACAATAATCCTTGATGCACACATATTTTGAGAGATACATGCATTAATCGTGAATTTATTCATAATACTCTATGTGCTTCACTTATATCTTTTGAGATAGGCAATTTTGCTCTAGTGCTTCACTTATATCTTTCTAGAGCGCGGTGGTGTTTGGTTTTATAGAGATAATTGAACTATCGTACTTCACTTATATTATTTTGATAGTCTTTAAAATAGCATGGTAATTGGTTTAGGTTATGAATTTAGTCCTAATATGATAGGCATCTAAGAGGGATATAATAAAAACTTCCATATTAAGTGCATTGAGTATCATGAGAAGTTTGATTCCTTGCATACAGTTTTGAGATATAAAGATGGTAATGTTAAGAGTCATGTTAGGAAGTAATTGTGAATTGGTAAAAATACTTGTGTAAAGGTTTGTGATTCCTATAGCATGCATGTATGGTGAACCGTTATGTAAGGAAGTTAGAGCATGATTTGTTTATAGATTGTCGACCTTTGTGTGAGGGTCGGGAGCATGCGATGGTTTACTCCTACCAACCTCTCCCCTAGGGGCATGTGTCTAATGCTTTGCTTCGATGACTAATAGACTTTTGCAATAAGTGAGTTATTTATTACTAATGTGAGCCCATGGATTATACACACTCTCACCCTTCCACCTTTGCTAGCCTCTCTAGTACCGCGGAACTTTCGCCGGTGCGATAAACCCACCTTCCTCAAAACAGCCACCATATATATTTCCTCAAAACAGCCACCATACCTACCTATTATGGCATTTCCATAGAAATTCTGAGATATATTGCCATGCAACTTCCACCGTTCCGTTTATTATGACACGCACCATCATTTTCATATTGCTTTGCATGATCGTAAGATAGCTAGCATGATGTTTTCATGGCTTGTCCATTTTTTGATTTCATTTGCTATGCTAGATCATTGCACATACCGGTACTCCCCCGGAGGCATTCATATAGAGTCATAATTTGTTCTAGTTGTCAAGGTAATTCTTGAGTTGTAAGTAAATAAAAGTGTGATGACCATCATTATTAGAGCATTGTCCCATGTGAGGAATGGATGATGGAAGCTATGATTCCCTCACAAGTGGGGATGGGACTCCGGGCTTTACAAAAAATAAAAGAGGCCAGCGAAGCCCAAATTAAAAAAGGAGGCCTTAGATGCCCACCAAAATAAAAAAAAGAGAAAAAAAGAGAAAAGGGACAATGATACTACCTTTTTACCGCACTTGTGCTCCAAAGTAGCACCTTGATCTTCATGATAGAGAGTCTTCTATTTTGTCACTTTCATATACTAATGGGAATTTTTCATTATATAACTTGGCTTGTACATTCCAATGATGGGCTTCCTCAAACTTCCCTAGGTCTTCATGAGCAAGCAAGTTGGGTGCACATGCACTTGGTTTCCTTTTGAGCTTTCATACACTAATAGCTCTAGTGCATCTTTTGCATGTCAATCCCTACTCACTCACATTGGTATATATTAATGGGCATCTCCATAGACCGTTGATACGCCTAGTTTATGTGAGACCATCTTCTCCTTTTCCTTCACAACCTCCACCATATTCTATTCCACCTATAGTGCTATATCCATGGCTCACGCTCATGTATTGCGTGAGAGTTGAATTTTTTTGAGTAAATAAAGGTAATAAACAATTGCTTCACTTGTCATCGGGGTTGTGTATGATATAAATACTTTGTGTGGGGAAGATGGAGCATAACCAGACTATATGATATTGTAGGGATAACTTTCTTTTGCCATTATATTTTGAAGAGATACAATTGCTTTTCTAGTATGCTTGAAATATTATTACTTTTATGTCAACATTAAGCTCTTGTTTTGAGTCTTACGGATCTGAATATTCATGCCACAATAAAGAATATTACATGGATAAATATGTTAGGTAGCATTCCACATCAAAAATTCTGTTTTTATCATTTACCTACTCGAGGACGAGCAGGAATTAAGCTTGGGGATGCTGATACGTCTCCAACGTATCTATAATTTTTGATTGTGCCATGCTATTATATTATGTGTTTTGGATGTTTTATATGCATTAATATGCTATTTTATATTATTTTGGGACTAACCTATTAATCTAGAGCCTAGTGCCAGTTTTTGTTTTTCCTTGTTTTTGAGTATTGCAGATATGGAATATTAAACGGAGTCCAAATGGAATAAAATCTTCACGATGATTTTTTCTGGAATAAAAGAGGTCTACCAGGCTTGGAGTGCGAGGCAAGGAAGCTGCCAGGAGGTCACAAGCCAGGGGGCGCGGCCACCCCACTGGCCGTGCCTGGTAGGCTTGTGACTCCCTAGCAGGAGTCCTAGCCCTAATCTTCGTCCTACAAATACCCATATATTCCCCCAGTACCAAAAAGAGCCACACAAATACTTTTCCGCTGCCAGAAGCCTCCGTTCCCGAGAGATCCAATCTTGGAGCCTTTTTCGGTAATCTGCCAACAGGGGAACCGATCACGGAGGGCATCTACATCAACTCCATTGCCCCTCCGATGATGCATGAGTAGTCCACCACAGACCTACGGGTCCATATCTAGTAGCTAGATGGCTTCTTGTCTCTCTTTGTGCTTCAATACCATGTTCTTCATGATCTTCACAGAGATCTATTCGATGTAATACTCTTTTGCGGTGTGTTTGTTGAGATCCGATGAATTGTGGGATTATGTTCAGATTATCCATGAATATTATTTGAGTCTTTCCTGAATTCTTATATGCATGATTTCATATCTTTGCAAGTCTCTTTGAGTTATTGGTTTGGCCAACTAGATTGGTAATTCTTGCAATGGGAGAAGTGCTTGATTTTGGGTTCAATCTTGCGGTGTCCTCACCCTGTGACAAAGTAGGGGTAGCGAGGCACGTATTGTATTGTTGCCATCAAGGGTAACAATACGGGGTTTTCATCATATTGCTTGAGTTTATCCCTCTACATCATGTCATCTTACCTAATCTATTACTCTGTTCTTCATGAACTTAATGCTCTAGATGTAGGGAGGAGTCGGTCGATGTGTGGAGTAATAGTAGTAGATGAAGAATCATTTCGGTCTACTTGACACGGACATGATGCCTATATGCATAATCATTGCCTTGGATATCTTCATAATTATTTGCTTTTCTATCAATTGCTCAACAGTAATTCGTTCACCCACCTAGTCAATCCTATGGCCCCCGGGTCTACTTTCCATAATATATTTTCATATCTATAAACCAAAAATACCAAAAATAACTTGCTGCAATTTATTTACGTTTTACTTTCCGCAATCTTTTACATCTATCTCTATCAGATCTAATCCTTGCAAATAACCGTGAAGGGATTGACAACCCCTTTATAGCATTGGGTGCAAGAGTTATATTGTTTGTGTAGGTGCATCCATTGGTGTCTTGTTTGTTCCTCCTACTGGATTGATACCTTGGTTCTCAATAACCAAGGGAAATACTTATCTACTTTGCTGCATCACCCTTTCCTCTTCAAGGGAAAACCAACACAAGCTCTAGAGGTAGCACTCCCTGGATCTGCGAGGACCGGGAGCGCCTCCCACTCCACACACCGTTCCATGCCCAAAACCACGGAGGAAGCTTTGGTACGGGCCCAACAACTGCTAATCTTCCTACCAGCGCTGGACGAGATGAATGGCTAGAGGGCGACCATCCAAAATTTGTTGAGCTTCTTCAACCGCGATAAGCCAGATGCGGCTGGTACCTCTCGCGAGCACCAGACGGCACCTGCAGGACCCATCACCGGACGTGACGTGGGCGGAGCTCGCACGGTCCAGTCACCCTCAAGATAGGCAACCTCGTGCTTGCCGCTTCCGGGCTGTCTTTGGAGAAGGCACACTCCTCCAAGCCCATCTTCACTAGCTGGGTGGAATGCTTCCCAAAAAGATCGACAAGCTGCACCATCCATAGATGAACGGTCTCCTGGAGTTCATTGGAGGAGCACGCGGCAGAAGCGAACATGGCCTTCTCCTTCTCAAGCTCCTCGCGCTGGCTACGCTCTTTATCCTGAGTGGACTTGAGGCTGCCCTCTTGGGCGCTTAACCTCATGCGTAGGTCAGAGTTGGTGGTCGTGGCGTCCTTAATGTCCCTGGACTTGCCATCAAGCACTGCCTGCAAATATGCCAAGGCCTAGGTGCCCTTCTGGGCATCCTCCTTCACCCTCTAGATCTCGTGTCCAGAAGCGGTGAGGTCCAGGTCCAGCTTCTGCACCTTGCTCTCCAGATCGGCTTTGGTGGACTAGGTGGCCTCAGCAGCATTCATGACCTCCTCGAGCTTGCCGGCATATTCAGTCGCGTGCTTCTCAAATGCTGCTTTGTGCTCTAGCTCCAGGACCTGAACCAGCCTGCCCAGTTCAACCCCAAGCTTATCGGTGAGATCTTTCTCATGGGTCGCAGACTCTTCTTCATGACAGTCGAGTGAGATCATGCGTGCCTTCAGATCTACATCCTGGTTGGCGATATCCTCCTCGGCCTCTCGGCACGTTTTGTCAGCTTCGGCCTACCGGTTGATGAACTCGGCCTCGGCTCTGTTGAGCTTGACGATCTCCTTACGGTTCTTAGTGAACCAGGTTTGCATTTTGGCATGGAGCTCCCGGAACCTTTATTTTGTGGCCGCAAGAAGTGCTTCCCGACGGTCTAGCTTCTTCAAGCGGCTGATGTAGTGCTCCCGCAGCTGTCGAAAGCCCTTGCACAAGGAAGCCAAGATGGAGTGCTCTTTAGCCTCGTCGCTCCCACCGAACGGGTCGACTACCACCTCTCATACAGGGATGGCGATACGTCCACGACTGCCTCGTAGTATTAAGCCTTGAGAATGGCGTCACCAGGGAAGCTGACAAAATGTAGGTCGCTCACTCACAAGTATCGACTCGAGGGTGGCTTCGCCGTTGATGACGGACTGGCGGCGCTCCCACTAGCGGGCCCCAGCTAGGAGGACATCCCCACGCCTGACGCTCCTGCGACAAGGGAACCTCGGACGCCGACCATTGTCTCCAAGGCCGACCCCTCGAGGACCTACTTGCCGGTGTCCCTAGGATCACGGCAGGCGCTGTCCTCCTCTACGGCGGACCTCCTCGGCCGCCTCCTCGGCGATCCCCTCGACATTGACATCGACACTTGGTTCCTCCGACTGTGTCAGATCTTCGGATGAAGAAAAGGAAAATTGGACTTAGACGAAGTTAAAGAAGACAAAAATAGAAAGAAGAAACCAATGACGCCAAGAGAAAACCAAAGGGAAGCTTACCCATGGCTCCTGTTGAGGAGGCATCTCTTCTCCTCCGGTGATGTCCATCGTCGTCGCCTGCCTGCCGGAGGCCTCTCCCGCTGACACGTCCTCGACCAGGACAGTCCTGATGAAGGGGTCCCTCGTCAGAGAGCTCCCCTCTGGGGTCAAACCCTCACGAGCCATTTTTGGGTGCTCCATTCCCGTTGGCAAGGGGATGGATGAGTGGCATCGGCAACATCGTCCGTGCTCGCCGCCGGGCACTGAGGAGGATCCTCTTGCCGGGGGCTAGGCGGGGAGTTAAGGTCCATGATATCTCCCTCAAGCGAGCCGGCCTGCTCAGGCGTTATGCTTGTCATGCCCCCAGCAGCAGGAGCGTGGCCTGCCCTCTTGCATATCCGCTGCGCCAAGGTCTCCCCATCCTTGCGATCACGACACGTAACAATGATCAACAAAAGAAAAACAAAGATCATGGCAGGACTGAGAAGGATCGACACTTACTCGTCGTCCTCCTCCCCCGAGCTGAAGGTGGACAGATTCCACATGCCCCGCTGCTAGGGAGCGGGAGATGGTGGCAGTGTAGGCGCCATGGAATGCCCTATCGGGCCAGCAGAGCTTGCCACTTTGGTTACCTAGACAGAGGCGCCAACCGACTAACTGGCAAGAGACTAATGTGTCTACCGTGGCTGGCCAATGTTCGCAGCAGGGTCCTCCTCCTCCTTGTCATCCTTGACCCCTGGAGGGGGAGTACGACAGACCGGATCCCTTGTGCCGGCCCCGCGAAGCACTCGCGCCCACTTGGGGGAGAATCAGACCGGGGCCTCCTCAAGCCTCGATTCGGTGCCAACTTTGGCACCCGCGACACCGGCACCCTCGGTGTCGGCGGGCTCCTCTAGCTGGCCCTCACCTGGCAGTTCAACGTCACCCTCCCTCTCGCATCCAGCCTCTCTTCTTCCTCGTCGTGTGGTGGCCTCCGAATTGCTGCCACCTATGTCCAGGCTCGCTTCCACGGCCTGCCGCCCAATGAACTCAATCTCCACCATGGTGGTGGCACCGATGATCAACCCTTCGTCCCTGATGGACCACCTCCCTGCCGGGGCCTACCACATGGGATCCACCCCATGCGCATTGCATGGTGGCATCATCTCCACTATCGCGTCCCAACAAGAGTTTTTGTAGAGTGGGGCAGTGGACAGCGAGAGTACGAATTTTCCCTCCAAATAGAATCTAGTGACACAAGAAGGAGAGTTGTGGGAAGGTCAAGTCACAGTCGATACCAGGATGGATCCGTATGATGTCAGCAAGGCCAGTGTACTGCCAGGCGAAGTGCTTATGGTCCTGGAGAGGAGCGATGCGCCTCATAAGGAAGTCGAAGCCCACCATCTCTATGGTGAGACCCATGGCCCTCAGTCGAAGCAGAAGGGTAATCGCTATCTCTAGCTTCTGGTCATCTAGGGCAACAACGCTCCATTCATCCTTGCTGACAGGATTGGACGTCCGGACCTCACAGAAGGGCGGGGCCTCCTTGTCGGAGATGTAGCACCAATCCCCTCTCCACTCTTCCCACTTCCTGTGCAGAAGTCCGGGGGGATACACTTCCTTATGGGAGGCACGGGGGATCCACGCGATGATGTCGGAGATGGCATCCTCGCCCTCTATATGGGGAAAGAAGAAATGGTGAAAAAGGGAGACGCTGGGGACTATTTGTCACGCCCAAGATGCGGTCCTATCCTTATTTCAGCACGAGGGCCTCGACAGGGATAGAAGCGCATCTCGTCTTGTTGCAAGAATGGATATCATTACAAGTACATGTACAGAAGAGATGGGTATATGGAATTGGCTTACACTCGCCACAAGCTACAACAATATCACATCAATACAACAACACTCTCAAACATCATACAAAAGAGCAGGGTCCGACTACGGACAAAAACAAACGACAAAATGACATCCATCCTTGCTATCCTAGGCTGCCGCCTAGAACCCATCCTAGATTGATGAAGAAGAAGAACTCCAAATCAAACAAGCAATGCACTCACGTCAAAGCATCGCATTACTTGTACCTGCAACTATTGTTGTAGTAATTTGTGAGCCACAGGGACTCAGCAATCTCATTTCCAAGGGTATCAAGACTATTAAAGCTTAATGGGTGAGGTATGGTTAAGTGGTGAGGCTGTAGAAAGCGACTAAGGCATTTGTTTGAGTGGCTAACTTACGAATACAGAAAGTAAAGTGTGGTGGTCCATGCATAACGGACGTGAACTAGAAATGATCACTAACTGATCCTGAACACCTACTTACGTTAATCATAACCCCACCGTGTCCTCTCTCCGATAAGGACTCATGAGAAGAGACAGTCACGGTTACGCACACGGTTGATGTATTTTATTTGAGTTTACTTCCAGTTTGCTATGACCGGGTGTTAAACAAAGTATCCAAGTTTGCCACATAACCGTGGGCACAGCTTCTCGAAAAGATTTAACCCTGCAGGGGTGCTCCAACTCATCCATCACAAATTAATCACACGTCGCGGGAATAACCTCAACCATGGATCTCGTGATCATCCTAGGCAATTCCAAAGGAATTCTGACAGCTTGAGATAGCCCAAAGAAGATCAGAGTTCCTCACGCAAGACATTCGAGAAAGGTAAAACAAATCTAGCAAGGCCGCCCGACGTGTCGACAACCCCGATAAGAGCCGCGTATCTCGTTCTCAGGACACGACAGATGGGTCTAGCTATAGGGAAAACCAATCCCCGAGTTTCCTCGAGGCGGCCCTGCAGGCAGCCCGTTTTGTACCAACACTCATGAGGAGCACTGGCCCGGGTTGTTGATTAATTATCCACGGGGTGATCATGCCCTATGCAAATTTTAGTTGTTATTAAGCAAATAGTACCAATGTTGGGCCTTGCCATACAAGCTTTATCCTAAAACGAAGATCAAGGGGGTCCCCATAACAACCCCGAGCATGTTAGGAGCTCTCAATTATGGAACATAACACCGGTTCACAAGTAACTAGGGCGGAAAGAGTGGAACAAAACACCGAGCAAAAGGCCAAGCCTTCCACCCTTTACCAAGTGTATAAGTGCATTAAATTAAATAGCAGCAATATTGTGATATAACAAGCATGCCCGTGTTGTCACATGGAAGCAATTGCACCTGCAGCTAGAAATGCTATAAGAAGGGCTGAGCAAGCGGTAGCATAGCCAAACAATGGTTTGCTGGGATGTGGAGGGGTTAGAGGTTTTTCATGGCAATGTTGGGAGGCTTGACAAAGAAGTGGTAGGTAGCGTGACATAATGATAGAAAAGGAGACATCTAGCATGGTAATGATAGTAGTGTTATCTAGGGAAATGTGTCATCTTGCCTGAGATCCCGCTCGGAATAAGATCGAGTCCATGAAGAAGACGATCCAACATAGTCGAACGAATCCTCACACTCTGAACGCTTTCGGAACTCTATCAAGAAGAAGCAATCTGGGAACAACAATCAACACAAGATAACACCACAACATATGCATGACACGATGCATGAACAAATATGATGCATGTCCGGTTTAATATGCAAGGCATGACATGGCAAGAACAACAAACAACTCCTACACATTAAGTGAAGCTCAATATACAACGAGTTCCATTTTGACGAAACTCCACGCTTGAATTATTTAGTTCACTCTCGTACAATACTCATCAATATTAAATGTTTTTAAACATGGCAAGAGGTGAAGCACAACCAACTACAACATGTAGGCATTTTAAATGAGGCCGGAAGCAATATATAACATTTACGAAACAACCTCATATGCATATTATGATTTTGGTCCGGATCTGTCCTAACACAATTTTAGAGTTGTTAAATAGTAAAATAAATGTCACCATGTGATTCTACACATTTTTCTAGTCAAGTTACATATGTAAAACATTTTAAACGGAGCTACGGTTATTTAGTTATGAAATAAATCATTTTAGCATGTCATTCACGCAAATCAATGCAAACAGCAAGTTTAAGTATTTTAAACATGTGTGAAAGTTGGAAATTATGAATCTACATGAAATTCTAGTCAAGTTTCATATATAATTTGTTTTAATCTGATGCACAGAAGTGGACTTATTAAATGCATGATTATTAGGGACTTTTTTGCAAATTTGTAATTTTCTGGTTAATTAGCAAAATTTGCAGCAGGAAAAAAAACACAAATGGGCTGAAAACTGTGGGCGGGGCTTAGCAATGCTCGCACTGGGCGAAGGATAGGCGCAAGGGGGCGGCTCACCCATGGGCCTCATGGGCCGGCTGGAGTTGGACCGAAGGTGAGGCGAGGTTGCTGGGCCGCTGGGTGCCGGCGCTTGGTGCGGCCCATGACGCGTCGGGCGCAGGAGCCGGTCAACGGGATGAGCAGGCGGTTGCTCCTTCCGCACGCGAGTAGAGGCGGTGCAGGGCCTCTGATGGTGGCGTCAACAGGGTAGAGGCCGACGACAATGGGGTACCGGATCTAGAACGGGGCGGCCTGGATCCGCCCATTCCCACAACGCGGAGGTCCGGCAAGGCGAGCTCCGGTGGTGGCGCCCATGGCAGCAGCACCTGCAAGAAGAGATGGACGGCAATGAGATTAGTGAGGAAGGAGGAAGGAGAAGGGGAAGAGAAGGAGAGGGGCGGTGCGGGCTCGACCCGGTGGTCGCCGGCGACGGGGCTCCGGTGGCCGTTCGGCAGCGGCAGGGTCGGGCCAGCAGGTAGCGGCGCTGGCTACGGGAGCCCTTGGCTCGGGCGAGCAGGGAGCTCAGGTGCCTCGCCTGGTTCGGGCCCGGGCGGGCCTGGATCTGGGCCCAGCAGGCCCACTACGGGAGGTTGCTGGCGGCTGCGGGTTGGGGAGGCTAGTGGCTAGGCGCGGATCTCGAGGGGAGGCTAGGGTTTCTCTAAATGGACGTCTAGGGTCTATAAATAGCAGTTTGGGGCTAGGTTAGGGGGATTTTGCACCATTTTGAGCCGTACGATCGAGATCGGTCAGCTTCGGGTGTGGGGATAGGTTAGGATGGGCTAGGTTGGGTTGTGGAGAGGGGTTGGGCTGAGACAAGAGGGGAAGATGCGGCCCGTGACACGAGGTTTTATAAACTGAGACATCCGCAATTGAACCGATGACGACGCCACTACGGTCTACTGTTCGGGGTTTCAAACCAACTCGAAATGCAACGAAAATTGGCAGGCCTACCTACACTATAATAAGACCGCACGCCAGGTTTCGACCCAATCCAAGAATATTTTCACGTGCTTTAAAAACGGTTTTTTAACTATGCCACGGGCGCGTGCGTGTGTGTGGTTGGTCTCAAAATGGGCAACAACAAGAATGGAGAGAACTGGCGACTACGAATGGATGCATGTTTTCAAAAACGAGTGATGATGCTATGCAGATGATGCGAATGATGCGATGATGAATGCAACAACCAGACGAATCACAGACAAGAATGGAAACAAAGGGGAATCTTTTGGAGCGTCGGTCCCGGGCTGTTACACTATTCCTATGAAGTTTTCACACAAATGCGTGAAAACGGACATGGTGGTCACCACGTTCGGTGTGAAATCAAGCAAACGTAAGCCATATGTCAACATCAGATCTTTGAAGAAAGCAAAGAAGGGGGGACCAACCCGTAGTAGAAGTACGCCATGAAGAATGGGTACTTCTCTAGGCCAGGTTGGGCATCCCATGGAAGGACTACCGGGGTTGGGTGCTCCTTTGTCTCCCTCCCCTACATTGGGGCATACCTCACAACGATCTCGTGCCTTGGTAGAGAACAGGGGAGGAAGATGACATATTTCCTCCTCGTCACCGCTAGGGCCTCCTTCGCCTTAGCGTCAGCCGCCTTCTTGGCCTTCTTTGCTGCACGAGCTGCGGAGGAGGAGGCTGAGCACTTCGGTGCTATAGGCGGGCCCATAAGTGAATGGCGGTGGAGGCGGGGAAAGAGGGACTCGGGGGCTCTACGCTGCGAGGGCTTGAAGAAAGGAAAGAAGTGACGGAACATGAGGAGCGCGGCTGAGGTTGATACGTCTCCAACGTATCTATAATTTTTGATTGTTCCATGCTGATATATTCTCATTCTAGGGTACTTTTTTGGCATTTTTTACCAATTTATAATATTTTTGAGCATTAACCTATTGACCAATGCCAATTGCCATTTTCTGCATGTTTTTGACTTTTCAGGTTTAGAGTACCAAACGTAGTCCAATTGCCATGAAACTTTTTGATGATTTTTTTGGACCAAAAGAAGACCTGGAAGCTTCGGGAGGAGGCCAGGATACACACGAGGGCCCCACCACACATCAGGGCGCGCCCTGCAAGGGGGGCCTGATATGTGGTGGCCCCTCGAGTGTCCCCTGATGTTCCTCTCTGGCCTATAAATTCTCTAATAATCAAAAAACCCTAGGGGAGCTCCTGAACTATTTTTTCCCGCTGCTGCAAGTCTCCGTTCCGACGGGAGCCCATCTACAGCTCCGTTGCGGCACCCTGCCAGAGGGGGGTGAATCACGAAGGGTCTCTTCACCAACCTTGCTGCCCTCATGATGATGTGTGAGTCGTTCACCACAGACCTACGTGTTCGTAGGTAGTACCTAGATGACAATCTCTCTCTCTCTCTCTCTCTTGATGTTCAATACAATGTTCATCACATCTTTGCCTTGATCTATCCGACGTAATCCCTTTGTATGGTGTGTTTGTTGGGATCCGTCGAATTGCGAGTTTATGTTCAGATTATTCATGAAAATTATTTGAGTCAAACCTGAATACTAAGATTCTTATTTGTGTGATCATTATAACTTTGTAATGCTCTCCGATCTACTGAGATAGTTTGGCCAACACTAGTAGGAAAAACCTTATAGGAAGGACACTATTAGTAGCGCTAGAAAATAACAAGCGCTGCTGTTAATTAGCAGTAGCGCTGGCTTCGGTCATCGCTACAAGTGAAGACTTAGCAGTAGCGCTGGAAACAGAAAGAGCGCTACTGCTAAGCTGGACCCGACGAGCCCACCAACACTATTTGTAGTAGCAGCGCTCGTCGCAAAAAAGCGCTACTGGTAAAATCTTAGCTATAGCGTTGGGCCGAACCCAGCGCCAGTGCTATTTTGAGCTAACCCTGCGCGGGCCGGCTCAAAATTTCCTAAGTCCGCCACTACTCCCCCCTCTCCCCCCTCTTCCCCACTCCTCTCTGTCGCCATTGTTGCCATCAAACTTACCACCACCGCCCGAGGCCGCCCTCTACCTCACTGCCACCACTGCCCTCTCCCTTGTCGCCACCGCTCCCCTCCCCGAGAGCGCCGCCGCTGCTGCAGCTCTCTCCCCTGCCACCGCCGTTCCCCTCCCCAAGACCACCACCACCATAAGCCTCTCCCCTACCCTCCTTTCTCTCTCTCTCCTGTCACTCTTCACCTCTCTCAGATTCATTCCTCCCCTCCCCTCTCCTCATGCATTGGCGCCGCCACCCAACACCTTCCCATCTCCTCTTGGCCTCGCCGGTGGCGGCAATGCCCCCCGCTCTCTCCTTCACCACTGTCACTGCCACACCCTCTCCTCCTCCCATCCCATCCCATCCCATCCCGTACCCTCCCCTCCCCTCGAGCTGCGAAAAGGTCAAGTGGTGGCCATGGCACCAGCCTGCAAATCTGACATGGGATTATCTCCTCCCCATCTCCGGTCGACGGTGCATAGGACCTACTCGTCGAAGGGGCCCATCTCCGGCCGGCGGTCACGATTTTTTTTGGTTTTTGAAATTAATAGTAGTAGCGTGGGTCGTGGGCACGCACTACAGATAGTCAGTAGTAGCGCGTGTGGCAGTAGCACTACTACTAACACATGTACTGGTAGCGCGGAATGAACCAATGATACTACTACCAGTTAGCTATAGCGCGATAGTAGTAGCGCGGGCACCCGTGCTACTACTAGCCGTTTAACCAACACTACTACTAGGCTTTTTCCTAGTAGTGCAAGTAGGTTGATATTTCTTCGGTGGGAGTGGTGCATTGTACTAGGTTCAATCTGGCGAGTTTCCATATCCAAGTGACAAAAGGGGACAAGTTGCGTCTTTGTGTTGTTGCTACTAAGGATAAAACGATGGGGTTTATTCATATTGTTTGAGTTTACTCTTTCCACATCATGTCATCGTTCTATAAGCATTACTATGTTTTACTTAATACTCTAGATGCATGCTGGATAGCGATCGATTAGTGGAGTAATAGTAATAGGTGCAGGCAGGAGTCGGCCTATTTGCTTATGGACGTGATGCCTATATACACATCATCATTGCTATGAAAATCACATAACTATTCACTTTTCTATCAATTTTCCAACAGTAATTTGTTCACCCACCATATGCTATTTCTATGAGAGATGCCACTAGAGAATTCTATGCCCTTGGGTCTATTCACTTATATATTCACAAACACTACTACTACCTTGCTGTTATTTCTTCGATTTTATTTTATTTTACAGTTTACAATTATCTATAATTATCTACACAACTCACTTGCTTGCAAATAATGAGATCAAGGGGATTGACAACCCTCTTGCCGACGTTGGGTGCAAGTTGTTTGTCCTTTTGTGTGCAACCGCTGAAGATGGTTGAGGATTGGTATTCCTATTAGTTTGATAAACCTAGTTTCATAACTGAGGGAAATACTTACCCACATTCTGATGCGATGACCTGTTCCTCCTCATGAGAAATCGAACGTAGATCCAAAGTATTAGGAAGGATTTTTGGTGCCGTTGCGGGGAATACCATCACCAACTATCAAGTAACTTCACACAAATTTTCATTCACTAGTTCTTGTTCTTATTTTTATTTTCTGTTATATTCAGTTTGTCTCATAAAAATCAAACATACAAAAATATTTATCTTTGCTAGTGACTGGTTGATACGTCTCCAACGTATCTAGAATTTTTGATTGTTACATGCTATTATATTATCTCCTTTGGATGTTTTATATGCATTAATATGCTATTTTATATTATTTTTGGGACTAATCTATTAATCTAGAGCCTAGTGCCAGTTTCTATTTTTCCTTGTTTTTGAGATTTGCAAATAAGGAATATTAAACGGAGTCCAAATGGAATAAAACCGTCGGAATGATTTTTTCTGGAACGAAAGGAAACCAGGAGACTTGAGAACCAAGGCAGGAGAGTCACCATGGGGCCACAAGCCCTAGGGGCAATCCCAGGGGGGTAGGGTGCGCCGGGTAGGCTTGTGGGCCCACGGAAGCTCTCCCAACCCTCATCTTCATCCTATAAATTCCCAAATATTCCATCATTATCAGAATGAGCCACGAAAACACTTTTCCGCCGCCAGAAGCCTCCGTTCCCGAGAGATCCAATCTTGGAGCCTTTTCTGGTAATCTGCCGGAGGGGGATTCAATCATGGAGGGTATCTACATCAACTCCATTGCCCCTCCGATGATGCGTGAGTAGTTCACCACAGACCTTCGGGTCCACATCTTGTAGCTAGACTGCTTCTTATCTCTCTTTGCTCTTCAATACCATGTTCTTCATGACCTACATGGAGATCTATCCGATGTAATACTCTTTTGCGGTGTGTTTGTCGAGATCCGATGAATTGTGGGTTTATGTTCAGATTATCCATGAATATTATTTGAGTCTTTCCTGAATTCTTATATGCATGATTTCATATCTTTGCAAATCTCTTCGAGTTATTGGTTTGGTTTGGCCAACTAGATTGGTAATTCTTACAATGGGAGAAGTGCTTAGTTTTGGGTTCAATCTTGCGGTGTCCTCACCCAGTGACAAAGTAGAGGTAGTGAGGCATGTATTGTATTGTTGCCATCAAGGATAACAATATGGGGTTTTCATCATATTGCTTGAGTTTATACCTCTACATCATGTCATCTTACCTAATGCGTTACTCTGTTCTTCATGAACTTAATACTCTAGATGCAGGCAGGAGTCGGTCGATGTGTGGAGTAATAGTAGTAGATGCAGAATCGTTTCGGTCTACTTGACACAGATGTCATGCCTATATGCATAATAATTGCCTTGGATATCCTCATAATTATTCGCTTTTCTATCAATTGCTCGACAGTAATTTGTTCACCCACCGTAATACTTGCTATCATGAGAGAAGCATCTAGTGAAACCTATGGCCCCTAGGTCTATTTTCCATCTTATACTTTCAGATCTAAAACCAAAAATACTTTGCTGCATTGTTTTTACCTTTTGTTTTACTTTCCATTCAAGCAATCTATCTCTATCATATCTCATCCTTGCAAGTAACCTTAAAGGGATTGACAACCCCTTTATAGCGTTGGGTGCAAGAGTTTGATTCCTTGTGTAGGTACACCTATTGGGGACTTTCTTGTATATGCTACTGGATTGATACCTTGGTTATCAACAACTGAGGGAAATACTTATCTACTTTGCTGCATCATCCGTTCCTCTTCATGGAAACCAACGCATGCTCGAGAAGTAGCTAGAAGGATTTCTGGCGCCGTTGTCGGGGAGAGCTACATCAAGCCTACCAAGTACCCATCACAAACTGATCTCTTGAATTTACATTTTTTTCCATTTTCCTCTCGTTTTCCTCTCCCCCACTTCTAAAATGATTTTCAAAAAATACCAAAAAATTATGCCTTTTTATTCGCCCTTTTTCATTTGTCTTTTTGTTTGCTTGCTTGTGTGCTCGATTGCTTGCTTTGTCACGATGATTCAAGAGAATACCAAGTTATGTGAATTTTACAATACTAATAATAATGTTTTTATTAGTACTCCGATTGCTCCCCACTAGTGCGGAATCTTGTGAAATTAATGCTGCTTTGCTCAATCTTGTTCTGAAAGAACAATTTTCCGGCCTTGCTAATGAAGATGCTGCTGCTTTGCTCAATCTTGTTATGAAAGAACAATTTTCGAGCCTTGCTAATGAAGATGATGCATCCCATCTAAATACTTTCGTTGAGTTGTGTGATATGCACAAGAAGAAAGATGTGGATAATTATATTGTTAAATTGAAACTATTCCCATTCTCACTACGAGATCATGCTAAAACTTAGTTTTCATGTTTGCGTAAAAATAGTATTGATTCATGGAATAAGTGTAAAGATGCTTTTATTTCCAAGTACTTTCCGCACGCTAAAATCATCTCCCTTAGGAATGATATAATGAATTTTAAGCTACTTTATCATGAGCATGTTGCACAATATTGGAAAAGGATGAAACTTATGATTAGGAATTGCCCCGCGCATGGTTTGAGTTTATGGATGATTATACAAATTTTCTATGCTGGATTGAATTTTTCTTCTAGGAATCTCTTAGATTCCGTCGCGGGTGGTAATTTTATGGAAATCACATTAGGATAAGCTACTAAACTCCTAGATAATATTATAGCAAATTACTCTCAATGGCACACCGAAACATCTCCTACTAGTAAAAAAGTGCATGCTATTGAAGAGATTAATGCGTTGAGTGAAAAGATGGATGAATTGATGAAATTGTTTGCTAGTAAAAGTGCTCCTATTGATCCTAATTATATCTCTTTGTCTTCTTTGATTGGAAATAATAATGAATCTATGGATGTGAATTTTGTTGGTAGGAACAATTTTGGTAATAACTCTTATAGAGGTAATTTCAATGCTAGGCCATTTCCTAGTAATTCCTCTAATAATTATGGTAATTCCTACAACAATTCTTATGGAAATTATAATAAAATACCGTCCGATCTTGAGAGTAATATTAAAGAATTCATTAGTACGCAAAAAGGTTTCAATGCTATGATTGAAGAAAAATTGCTCAAGATTGATGATTTGGCTAGGAACATTGATAGAATTTCTCTTGAGATTGATTCTTTAAAAATTAGATCTATTCCACCCAAGCATGATATTAATGAGTCTTTCAAATCCATGAGAATTTCTATTGATGAGTGTAAGGAAAGAACCGCTAGAATACATGCTAAGCGTGAATGGCTTGAAAAAGTGTGTTCTTGTGATAATATTGATGAAGATCTTAAAGTGATTGCTGTGAATCCTATTGAATCTTTGTTTCCCAATGTTAATCTTGATAAGGATGGGACTGCAGATGAGTCAACTTTAGTTGAAAGGCGTCCCAATGGTTCGGAGTTTATAGATCTTAATGCTAAGATTGATAAAAGTGGGATTGAAGAGGTCAAGACTTAAAATAGCAATGAACCCACTCTTTTGGATTTCAAGGACTTTAATCATGATAGATACTCCTTAATTTATTGTATTTCCTTGTTGCAATCCATGTTGAACTCTCCTCATGCTTTTAATCAAAACAAAGCTTTTACTAAACATATTGTTGATGCTATGATGATATCTTTTGAAGAAAACCTTGAGTTGGAAGTTCCTATACCTAGAAAGCTATATGATGAGTGGGAACCTACTATTAAGATTAATATTAAAGGTTATGAGTGCCATGCTTTGTGTGATTTGGGTTCTAGCATTTCCACGATTCCAAAAACTTTATGTGATGTGTTAGGTTTCCGTGAATTTGATGATTGTTCCTTAAATTTGCATATTGCGGATTCCACTATAAAGAAACCTATGTGAAGAATGAATGATGTTCTTATTGTTGCAAATAGGAATTATGTTCCCATAGATTTCATTGTGCTTGATATCGATTGCAATCCTACATGTCCTATATTCTTGGTAGACCTTTCCTTAGAACGATTGGTGCAATTATTGATATGAAGGAAGGTAATATTATATTCCAATTTCCATTAAGGAAAGGCATGGAACACTTTCCTAGAAATAAAATAAAATTACCTTATTAATCTATCATGAGAGCTACTTATGGATTGCACATCAAAGATGACAATACCTAGATCTATTGTGTTTTGCCTAGCTAGGGGCGTTAAACAATAGCGCTTGTTGGGAGGCAACCCAATTTTATTTTGATTTCTTATTTTTGCTTCTGTTTTGGTGTGTTTTGCACATTATTACTTATGTAGTAATTGTATTTTTTTCTTAGTGTTTGATCCAATTAAAACCTTTGGGGTGATCTACGGTGTTTGTTGATTTGATCTTGCTGAAAAATAGAAACTTTTGTGCGCAGTCTAGGAATTTTTTAAAACTTCCAGAGCGTATAATTGAAATTTTTAAAAAGATTGATACATTAATTTCCCGGATTGTTATAATTTTTCAGAATTGTTAGAGTTCCATAAGTATTCCAAGTTTACAGATTGCTACAGACTGTTCTGTTTTTGACAGATTCTGTTTTCTTTGTGTTGTTTGCTTATTTTGATGTATCTATGGGTCGTATCAGGGGGTACGAGTCATGGAAAAGTTAGAATACAGTAGGTATTACACAAATATAAATAAATAATGAGTTCACAACAGTACCTAAAGTGGTGATTTATTTTTCTTATACTAACGGATCTCATGAGTTTTCTGTTGAGTTTTGTGTCGTGAAGTTTTCAAGTTTTGGGTGATGATTTGATGGACAATGGAATAAAGAGTGGCAAGAGCCTAAGCTTGGGGATTAACAAGGCACCCCAAGTCATATTCAAGGATACCCAAAAGCCTAAGCTTGGGGATGCCCCGGAATGCATCCCCTCTTTCGTCTTCAATCCATTGGTAAAATTACTTAAGGCTATATTTTTATTCACCACATGGTATGTGTTTTGCTTGGAGCATCTTGTATGATATGAGTCTTTGCTTTTTAGTTTTCCACAATCATCCTTGCTGCACACATGTTTTGAGAGAGACATGCTGAATCGTGAATTTATTAGAATATTCTATGTGCTTCACTTCTATCTTTTGATCTAGGCAATGTTGCTCTAGTGCTTCACTTATATCTTTATAGAGCATGGTGGTGTTATATTTTATAGAAATTATTGAACTCTTGTTCCTCACTTATATTATTTTGAGATTTTTTTAAAACCGCATGGTAATTTGTTTAGGTTATGAATTTAGTCCTAATATAATGGGCATCCAAGAGGGATGTAATAAAAACTTTCATATTAAGTGCATTAAAAACTATGAGAAGTTTGATTCCTTGGATATAGTTTTGAGATAATAGAGATGGTAATATGAGAGTAATGCTAGTGAGTAGTTGTGAATTGTAAGCGATGCTTGTGCCAAAGCTTGTGATTCCCGTAGCATGCACGTATGGTGAACCGTTATGTAATGAAGTCGGAGCATGATTTGTTTAATGATTGTCGACCATTTTGTGAGGGTCGGGAGGGCGCGATGGTTAACTCCTACCAACCTCTCCCCTAGGAGTATGCGTCTATTGATTTGTTTGATAACTAATAGACTTTTGCAATAAGTATGTGAGTTCTTTATGAATAATGTTGAGTCCATGGATTATACGCACTCTCACCCTTCCATATTTGCTAGCCTCTCTAGTACCGCGCAACTTTCGCCGGTACACCAAACCCTCCTTCCTAAAAACAGCCACCATACCTACCTATTATGGCATTTTGTAGCGACCCGACTCAAAATGAGTCAAGCCTCTGTGTTTTCTGTGCCATCCCTGGATCAGTATGCTGGCACACACAGTACATCAATGTATATATCAAAGTGCAATCACATGTAATTAACGTAAAACTGATATATACCTTAAAATAGCAGCGGATACAGTCAACGAGAGTGGAGTCCCAATAACACCAACGGCAAGTTGAGTGCGGACCGTAACCCTGGATCGTACTCTTACCCGTCGTAGAAGAGTATCTGCAACATAAGACGTTGCAGCCGTGTAGGTCAATACATTGAATGTACTGGCAAGATCACCATAGAAGAACAGAAGAATAGAGACTATTCTATATGCAAAGGCTTTGTGGCTCTGTGTCTAAGTTTTTTTTGCGTAAAAGCTGATTTTATTTTCCCTACAACAAAGGAATATCAGGAATTTCACTATGAAGTTACCTATCATGACATGGTTCCGCCAACCAATGTCTCAATGCTCATAAGTATCATAAGTTGCCCACAATTAATTATCAGTCCAGTGTTGAGAGTTCAGAGATAGATCCAAGTCCAAAGGCTCAAATTGTCCGTAACCGGGGACACGGCTAATCGATTAGGTTTAACTCTGCAGAGTGTTGTGTACTTTACCCACAAGATTTGGTTGCCTCTGTTTGATTTCTCGCACTTTAGGGTGTTTGAGATACGGATGACCAAAACATGATCTTCCAAAGGGTTTCCCTGCGACTCTGTCGGTGCCCATCCTTTCCTACCGTTCTTCTACATCTCGTAGCACCGCCTGTCCAGGGTCACCACGATATCCTACCAAGCCAGAGCCCATAATGACTTGTGGCTACACAGGTAAGCTTCCGGGCATGAAGTATTCATCCTTCCCTTTGAGTCTGGGTGAGGCTTTCCGCGTGAATACTGGCCATCTCCAGCAACACCTAGGCAAATCCACTGGCTTTTCCAGGGTACCGTTTCAACCATCCCTCACCCAATAGTGTGTATTGAAAAACTTGTTTCTCGAGTCTCGAAGTCTTGAGGTCTTGAATATGCAGGTCTTGAAGAAGCCTTCATGAAGTCGTCGTTTTGACATGGAGTCCTTCTTCACACCACTCACGAACACTCATACCAGACCCCGTCTACTTTAGCGTAGCATTGCACTAACTAGCGTTCTCGGGGCTTTAGTAACAAGTGGTGGGTTCCTACCTCATGCATTCTACTCAACTACAAGAATTTCAATAACACTACGGGAGGAATTTTGTTGAAATGATGTCACTACATGCAATAAAACATAGGTATGAAAAGATGGTCAAAGTGAACTTGCCTGTACTGTTGATGAAGATAAGTATCGCTCTCAGAAAATAATTGATAGAACTATTCGTCACTCTCCGATGAAAATCTATACAATCAAACATTGCATTCATATAAGCAATCATACTAGCAATCAATTCTAACAATCACAAGGTAACCCAAGAAACAAAAACAACAAGGTTGATGAATGAAATACTTAAGACAAAACTCAAAGTAACTACATCAACACCACTAAAGTTGTGATGAAAGAAATACTTAAGACAAAAGTTAAAATCAACAAAGTTGTCATAAAAGCAACTAAGGTAGTTTTCCACTACAAGCAACTATTTTCAACAAAACAAAACCAAAAAAAGTAAAATATAACAAAAGGATTTTTGTAAATATTTTACTAGCAAAAAGAATTACTTTTGAAGAACAACTAGAAATCATGAAAACAACACTCTAAACAAACATAGGTTTTTTGCATAATAAACTTAACAACAAAAATGAATAACAAAAATACATCACAACTCAGTTAATAGAAAGTAGACCTTTGTAAAACATTTATTTTAAATATTTTCAAATAAGACTCAACTAGCAATACTAGAGCATCTCACCAAAACAAAACAAGACAAAGCTATGGGCTCTAAGTTTAGGTGGCTAAACCATTACTAAAACAAAACCATTTTTTTTTGTTTTTTGCTAACCAAAATAATAGTTAACATAAAAGAATTATTAAAAATATTTATTATAAAACAGAATTAAATCACCTAAAATTTTTGTGAAGGAAATCTCTACTAAAACTAAGTTGTTTTATAAAACATTACCTAATGAAGAGGGATATAGATTCCTATAGTAATAGAGTAAAACTAAACTATTTTTATTAACAAAACATTTCTTAACAGAAAAGATTTTACTAAAAACTTTTCTTAGAAAACAGAATTTAATTATATAAAACTTTGTTGGAATAAACTATTACTAACTAGTTTGTTTTAACAAACTAAACCTAATTGAAAAGGAGTTGTGATTCCGATAACAATAAAGAAATAAACTAAGCAAATAAATATTTTTATTAACAGTAAGTAAAACACCTAATGTTTAAGCAACAAAACCTACTAAACAAATTAAAACTAAATCTAATTTGAACTAACCAAAACTAAGTAAATAAAACTATACTAAAACACTAGGCAAATTCTGTTTATAGTTAAAACACTAAACAAATACCTCCTAAAATCCTCAAACTAAGCAATCTGATAGTCCTAACTAATACCAAGTAGTAGAGAAAATATTCATATCAAAATCTATTTTTAAACTCTAGTTATTCAGATTTGAGTGGTTTGAGCAAATTTGTTTAAATTCAAATTTTATAGGTCAAATTTAAAATCTAAAACTACAGGGTGAAACTACATGAAAAATGTGAGCTATTGAAAAAAGAATTATTTAAAAACATCAAACAGATAAAAAGTTATAAGCAAAACAAAATCCTAAAACATTCTGTTAACTAAAAACAACACAAAAGAAAAACAAAAAAAACAAAAAAACGCATCGGCCAGGGTGACGTGGCGACCTGTGAGTGGCTAAGGGGGGTGTGCGAGTGGGTGTTACGGGCAGTCAACTGAACCGAAAAAGAAAACGGTTCGCGGAGTTAAGTCGTCTAATCAGGGCCGTTCTAGAGGGGGCCGGTGACTTACCGGAGAGGGGAAGGGGTCTCCGGCGAGGCTGGCGGCGGCCAGTGGTTGAAGGAGTCGTCGGAGATCGCTCCGATGGTCGAGGGAGGCGACGGAGAGGCTCAGGCGGCTGCGGCTGACGTCCGGCATCGAATGGTGGTATCGGTGAGGCGCGGGGACGACCGAGGCGACGGCATGCGCGGTAGGGAGCTTAGGTGGTCGGAGCAACTCCGGCGAGGTTCGAGCGCGGTGCTCTGGCGAGGTAGAGGGGGGGCTCGGGGTGGAAAGGAGCACGGAGGAGGGGCCACTCTTATATACGCCGCGAGGGAGGTCGGGGAAGGAAAGGAGGAGGAGATCCGGCGAGGGAGGGATTCCCGGCGGCGGCGGCGCGTGCGGGAGGAAGACGACCGCGCGGAAACAGCGCTCGGTCGGGTGGGGCTAGGCTGTCAGCGAGGGAGAGAGGGAGCGGGCGCGTCGGTCGGCCGGGAATTAAGCGATTCGTCATTAACTGCGGTGGGCCGGCCCAATTTTGAAATAAAGTCTTTCCTTTTTAATAAACAGAGAAATAAAAACTCTTTTAAATCATTTTATTTAATTCCAAATATAGGAATATTATATATAAAAATTAACATAATAATAAATTCCATTTAATGAACATTTTTATTCTGTTATTTGAATACTTTGAAAAAATAATATTTTCAAAAATTGCCTAATTGTTTTTAAATCCTTTTTGCAGATATTTTTCATAACCCCATGGGTTTTATGGTTCAAATACTTCACAAAAATACCCCTGGTTTGGAGTGTCATATTACTCCTCTCAAAATTCTTTTCAAGGGGTTTGACTGCTTATAATTTCAAATAAGGAATTCAATTATGAAAATGAAGCCCCATATGAGAAATTTTCAAATAGTTTCAAATTCCCTTTTTTCCAATTCTTTGTTTTAAACTTCCAACTCATATTTCATATAATTTGAAGAAGTCATATTATCCTCTCTCATGAAAATCATTGAGTTGCATAGAGTTTCTTTCTGAAAGATATATTCAAATGGAACTCAAACCATTTTCAAATCCCTTTTCATTTTCTCAAATGGAAGAAGTCATGTCATCTTCACTCTGGGGTTTTGTGATGAAATGAATTTGAATTCCTGGTGATCAAAATGCAGAGTGAAAGTTTTGGGAAAGTCATTTCATTCCCTCTCATTAAACTTTCAAAAGTTTCAAATTTTCACTAAATTTCAATCACTCAAACAAACAAACAATCATTCTAATAATTATTATAACATTCCAAAATTTGGGATGTTACACATTTCCATAGCCATTCCGAGATATATTGCCATGTAACTTCCACCATGTAGTTTCTCATGACTTTCATCATCACTTCATATTGCATATAGATTCCTACTTTGTCATAGGTATCGATTTGTCAATTTTTTAGTTATAATAAATAAAAGTGTGATGATTTTTCATTAATAGAGCATTGTCCCATGATCGTAGCTAACACCTTCTTTAAGAAGAGAGAATCACATCTAGTGACTTACAGTCGTGGGCAGCACTCTAGCCAGATTGATTTCATCCTCTTGAGAAGAGAAGACATGCGTGCATGCCTAGACTGTAAGGTGATACCTGGAGAGAGTGTTGTCCCACAGCATAAGCTTGTGGTTGCTGACCTCCGTTTTCGGATTCGTGTCCAGTGGGACAAGCGTGCCAAAGTCGCTAGAACGAAGTGGTGGAAGCTCAAGGGGGAGGTAGCTCAGGTGTTCAAGGAGAGGGTCATTAAGGAGGGCCCTTGGGAGGAAGGAGGTGATGCAGACAACATGTGGATGAAGATGGCGACTTGCATTCGTAAGGTGGCCTCAGAGGAGTTTGGAGTGTCCAGGGGAAGTAGAAGAGAAGCTAAAGATACCTGGTGGTGGAATGATGTTGTCCAGAAGGCAATCAAGGAGAAGAAAGATTGTTTCAGATGCCTATATCTGGATAGGAGTGCAGACAACATAGAGAAGTACCAGATGGCAAAGAAGGCCGCAAAGCGAGCTGTGAGTGAAGCAAGGGGTCGGGCGTATGAGGACCTCTACCAAAGGTTAGACACGAAGGAAGGCGAAAGGGACATCTATAAGATGGCCAAGAGCCAAGAGAGGAAGACGAGGGATGTTGACCAAATCAAGTGCATCAAGGACGAAGCAGATCAACTCCTGGTGAAGAACGAGGAGATTAAGCATAGATGGCGGGAGTACTTTGACAAGTTGTTCAATGGGGAGAGTGAGAGCTCTACCATTGATCTGGATGACTCCTTTGATGATACTAGCAGGCGTTTTGTGAGGCGAATCCAGGAGTCGGAGGTCAAGGAGGCTTTAAAGAGGATGAAAGGAGGCAAGGCGATGGGCCCCGATTGTATCCCCATTGAGGTGTGGAGAGGCCTCGGGGACATAGCGGTAGTATGGCTAACCAAACTTTTCAACCTCATTTTTCGGGCAAACAAGATGCCAGAAGAATGGAGACGGAGTATATTAGTACCAATCTTCAAGAACAAGGGGAATGTTCAGAGTTGTACTAATTACCGTGGAATTAAGCTGATGAGCCATACAACGAAGCTATGGGAGAGAGTCATTGAGCACCGTGTAAGAAGATTGACAAGCGTGACCAAAAATCAGTTTGGTTTCATGCCTGGGAGATCAACCATGGAAGCCATTTTCTTGGTACGACAACTTATGGAGAGATGTAGGGAGCAAAAGAAGGACCTGCATATGGTGTTCATTGACTTGGAGAAGGCCTATGATAAGATTCCGCGGAATGTTATGTGGTGGGCCTTGGAGAAACACAAAGTCCCAACAAAGTACATTACCCTCATCAAGGACATGTATGATAATGTTGTGACAAGTGTTCGAACAAGTGAGGGCGACACTAACGACTTCCCAATTAAGATAGGACTGCATCAAGGGTCAGCTTTGAGCCCTTACCTTTTTGCCTTGGTGATGGATGAGGTCACAAGGGATATACAAGGAGATATCCCATGGTGTATGCTCTTTGCGGACGATGTGGTGCTAGTCGATGAGAGTCGGACGGGGGTTAACAGGAAGTTGGAGTTGTGGAGGCAAACCTTGGAATCGAAAGGTTTTAGACTTAGTAGGACTAAAACCGAGTACATGAGGTGCGCTTTCAGTACTACTAGGAACGAGGAGGGGGAGGATGTTAGCCTTGATGGGCAAGTGGTGCCTCAGAAGGACATCTTTCGATATTTGGGGTCAATGTTGCAGAAGGATGGGGATATCGATGAAGATGTGAACCATCGAATTAAAGCCGGATGGATGAAGTGGCGCCAAGCTTCTGGCATTCTTTGTGACAAGAGGGTGCCACAAAAGCTAAAAGGCAAGTTCTATAGGACGGCAGTTCGACCCGCAATGTTGTATGGCGCTGAGTGTTGGCCGACTAAAAGGCGACATGTGCAACAGTTAGGTGTGACGGAGATGCGCATGTTGAGATGGATGTGTGGTCACACAAGGAAGGACCGCATCCGGAATGATGATATACGAGATAAAGTTGGGGTAGCGCCAATTGAAGAGAAGCTTGTCCAACATCGTCTGAGATGGTTTGGGCATATTCAGCGCAGGCCTCCAGAAGCCCCAGTACACAGCGGACGGCTTAATCATGCTGATAATGTCAAAAGAGGCCGGGGTAGACCGAACTTGACATGGGAAGAGTCTGTAAAGAGAGATCTAAAGGACTGGAGCATCACCAAAGAACTAGCCATGGACAGGGGTGCGTGGAAGCTTGCTATCCATGTGCCAGAACCATGAGTTGGTTGCGAGATCTTATGGGTTTCACCTCTAGCCTACCCCAACTTGTTTGGGACTAAAGGCTTTGTTGTTGTTGTTGTTGTTGTTGTTGTTGTTGTTGTTGTTAGATCATTGTCCCATGAGAGAAAAGGATGATGGAGGCTATGAATCCCTCACAAGTTGGGATGAGTATCCGGAATTTACAAAAAAAAAAGAGGCCGGCGAAGCCCAAACAAAAAAAGAGGCCAAACAAGCCTACCAAAAAAAATGAGAAAAAGAGAGAAGGGGCAAAATTGCTACTACCTCTTTCCACACTAGTGCTTCAAAGTAGCACCATGATCTTCATAATAGAGAGTCTCCTATTTTGTCACTTTCATATAACTAGTGGGTATTCATTTTGCACGACCACTTAGGTTTTGTTTTGAGCTTTCATACACTTATACCTTTAAGTGCATTTGTTGCATAGCAATCCCTACTCACTCACATTGATATCTATTGATGGGCATCTCCATAGCCCGTTGATACACCTAGTTGATGTGAGACTATCTTCTCCTTTTTCTCCTTGCACCTCCTCCATATTCTATTCCACCTATAATGCTATATCCATGGCTCACGCTCATGTATTGCGTGAGTTGAAAAGGTTTGAGAACACCAAAAGTGTGAAACAATTTCTTGACTTGTTCATCGGGGTTGTGCATGATTTAGATACTTTGTGTGGGGAAGATGGAGCATACCCAGACCATATGATTTTGTAGGGATAACTTTCTAAGGCCGTGTTATTTTGAAAGGACACGACTACCTTGTTGGTGTGCTCAAAGTATTACTATTTTTATTACAATATTAGACTATTGTTTTGAATCTTACGGATCTGAATATTCGTGCCACAATAAAGAATATTACATGGATAAATATGTTAGGTAGCATTCCACATCAAAAATTCTGTTTTTATCATTTACCTACTCGAGGACAAGCACAAATTAAGCTTGGGGATAATGATACGTCTCCAACATATCTATAATTTTTGATAGTTCCATGCTAGTATATTATCTGTTTTGGATGTTTTATATGCATTAATATGCTATTTTATATTATTTTTGGGACTAACCTATTAATCTAGAGCCTAGTGTCAGTTTCTGTTTTTCCTTGTTTTTGAGATTTCCGGATAAGGGATATTAAACGGAGTCCAAACAGAATAAAACCTTCGGAATGATTTTTTTGGAACGAAAGGAAACCAGGAGAGTTGAGAACAAAGGCAGGAGAGCTACCGTGGGGCCACAAGCCCTAAGGGCACGCCTAGGGGGATAGGGCGCATCGGGCAGGCTTGTGGGCCCACGACAGCTTCCCAACCCTAATCTTTGGCCTATAAATTCCCAAATATTACATCATTATCAGAACGAGCCATGAAAACACTTTTTCTCCGCCACAAGCCTCCGTTCCCGAGAGATCCAATCTTGGAGCCTTTTCCGGTAATCTGCCGGAGGGGGATTCAATCACGGAGGGCATCTACATCAACTCCATTGCCCCTCCGATGATGCGTGAGTAGTTCACCATAGACCTTTGGGTCCATAGCTAGTAGCTAGATGGCTTCTTCTCTCTCTTTGCTCTTCAATACCATGTTCTTAATGATCAACATGGAGATCTATCCGATGTAATACTCTTTTGCGGTGTGTTTGTCGAGATCCGATGAATTGTGGGTTTATGTTCAAATTATCCAGGAATATTATTTGAGTCTTTCCTGAATTCTTATATGCATGATTTCATATCTTTGCAAGTCTCTTCGAGTTATTGGTTTGGTTTGGCAACTAGATTGGTAATTCTTGAAATGGGAGAAGTGCTTAGTTTTGGGTTCAATCTTGCGGTGTCCTCACCCAGTGAAAAAGTAGGGGTAGCGAGGCACGTATTTTATTGTTGCCATCGAGGATAACAAGATGGGGTTTTCATCATATTTCTTGAGTTTATCCCTCTAAATCATGTCATCTTACCTAATGCGTTACTCTGTTCTTCATGAACTTAATACTCTAGATGCAGGCAGGTGTCGGTCGATGTGTGGAGTAATAGTAGTAGATGCAGAATCGTTTCGGTCTATTTGACACAGACGTGATGCTTATATGCATAATCATTGCCTTGGATATCCTCATAATTATTCGCTTTTCTAGCAATTGCTCAACAATAATTTGTTTACCCACCGTAATACTTGCTGTCATGAGAGAAGCCTCTAGTGAAACCTATGGCCCCTGGGTCTATTTTCGATCTTATACTTTTAGATTTGAAACCAAAAATACCAAAAATACTTTGCTGCATTATTTTTACCTTTTGTTTTACTTTTCGTTCAAGCAATCTATCACTATCATATCTCATCCTTGCAAGTAACCTTAAAGGGATTGACAACCCCTTTATAGCGTTGGGTGCAAGAGTTTGATTCCTTGTGTAGGTACACCTATTGGGGACTTGCTTGTATCTCCTACTGGATTGATACCTTGGTTCTCAACAAATAAGGGAAATACTTATCTACTTTGCTGCATCACCTGTTCCTCTTCACGGAAACCAACGCATGCTCGAGAAGTAGCACTAGTTTACTTCTTTGCTTGGTTTACTTGCTAGTTTACTTGTCTTGCTTGTTGCTTTTCTTGTTCGGTCACCATGTCTCAAGATACTACTAAGTTGTGTGAAGGTTTTTGATATCAAATACTAATAATAATGATTTTATTATTACTCCTATACCACCCGCCACTTGTGCGAAGGCTTCTGATATTAGTGATGCATTGCTAAATCTTGTCATTAAAGAACAATTTTCGGGAAGTCCTAATGAGGATCCCGCATCACATGGTATTACCTTTGTTGAATTATGTGATATGCAAAGAAAGAGGATATGGATAATTATATTGTCAAATTAAAATTATTTCCTTTTTCACTAAGAGATAAAGCTAAAGCTTGGTTTTCTTTTTTACCTCGTAATAGTATCAGAACATGGGATAAGTGTAAAGATGCTTTTGTTGCCAAGTATTTTCCTCCTGCTAAGATCATCTCCCTTAGAAACCAAATAATGAATTTTAAACAACAAAATCAAGAGCATGTTGCGCAAGCTTGGGAGAGAATGAAATTGATAATAAGAAATTTCCCTACTCATGGTTTAAACTTGTGGATAATTATCCAAAATTTCTATGCTGGACTAAACTTTGTGTCTAGAAATCTTCTAGATTATGCCACAAGTGGTAAATTTATGGATGTAACCTTAGGAGAGGCCACAAAACTTCTGGAAAACATTATGAAAAATTATTCTCAATGGCATACCGAAAGAGCTCCAACTGGTAAGAAGGTAAATTCTATCGAAGAAATCGCTACTTTGAGTGAAAAAGTGGATGCTCTTATGAATATGGTTGCTAGTAAAAATACTCATGCTGATCCCAATGATATGCCTTTGTCTACTTTGATTGAGAAAAATAATGTTGCTATTGATGTGAACTTCATCTCGCGAGATAATTCTTCTACAAATCTAATAGGATAGCTTCTGATCTTGAGAACACAATTAAGGAATTTATTAATTCTCAAAAGGTTTTCAATGCTATGGTAGAAGAAAAGTTGCATATGATTGATGCTTTGGCTAAAAACATGGATATAATTACTCTTGATGTAGAAAATCTTAAAAATAAATCTTTGACACCCAAGAATGATTTTAACGAGACTATTAAATCTATCAAGATATCTATAATGAAAGTAAGTAGAGGACCGCAAAGTTGAGAGCTAAGCGGGAATTCTTAGAAAAATCTGTTCCACCCAATTTTTTACCGGAATCATGATGAAGATCTTAAAATGATTGTTGTTTCTCCTATTGTATGTTTGTTTACTTATCTGGATATAAATGATAAAGGGACTAGAGATGAGTCAAATATAGTTGAGAAGCGTCCCGTTTGCTTGGAGGGTGATGATTTTGATGCTAAAACTAGAAAAGGTGGGTTCAGAGAGGTCAAAACTATAACTAGTGATGTGCCCACTATCTTGGATTACAGGGACTTCAATTATGATAAATTATCTTTAGTAGAATGTATTTTCTTGCTGCAATCCATTATTAGCTCACCCAATGCTTATGAACAAAACAAAGAACATATAGTAGAAGCTACGATAAAAGCTTATGATGAGAAACTTGAACTTGAAGTTTCTATTCCTTGAAAATTGCATGATGAGTGGGAACCTACTATCAAAATAAAGAGAAATAAATATGAATGTAATACTTTGTGTGACCTTGGTGCTAGTGTTTCAACCATACCTAGAACTTTATGTGATGTGCTTGGTCTCTCTAATATTGAAGAGTGTTCCCTAAACTTGCATCTTGTGGATTGTACCATTAAGAAACCTTTGGGTAGTATTAATGATGTTCTTATTATTGAAAACAAAAATTATGTGCTTGTAGATTTAATTGTGTTAGATATTGATTGCAATCCTTCTTGTCCCATAATACTTGGAAGGCCATTCTTACGAACTATAGGTTCAATTATTGATATGAAAGAGGAAAACATAAGGTTCCAATTCCCATTAAATAAAGGAACATAACACTTTCCTAGGAAGAGAATTAAACCACCTTATGACTCAATCATGAGATACACTTATGGGTGGAGTATCAAATATGACAACACTTGAAACTCTGCATTATGCCTAGCTAGGGGCATAAAACAATAGCGCTTGTTGGGAGGCAACCCAATATTTATCTTAAATTTTGTTTTTCTACATTCTGTTATTTTATGATAATATGAATATCTCATCTGTAGTTATTATGTTTTAATTAGAGCTTGTGACAAGTAAAGCCTTTGGGATAACTCACAAGATGAGTAGAATCGATGCTGAAACAAAACAGAAGCTTTGACTCAAGTACATGAATTTTCATTTTTTAGCGAAGCATGATAATTATCTGAAATTTTTTACACAGTATTTTTGTACAAATTCTACACGTTGTCCTAATGTTTTAGAATTTTTGAGTTATATAAGTATTGGCTCTTCACAGATTGCTATAGACCTATCTGTTTTAAACAGATTATGTTTTGCTGACATAGTTTGCTTGTTTTCATTATGCTATGGATTGTATTGTGGGGGTATAAGACTTGGAAAAGTTATAATACAATACCTATTATGCAAAATGTAATAACAATCAATTTATAACAGTACCTAAAGTATTCAATATGTTGCTTATACTAACGGATCTAACGAAGTTTTGTTAAGTTCTGTGTGATTGAAGTTTTCAAGTTTTGGGTGTGATCATGATAGACCACAGAATAAGGAGTACCAAGAGCCTAATCTTGGGGATGCCCAAGGCACCCCAAGGTAATATTCTAACGAAGACTCAAGCGTCTAAGCTTGGGGATGCCCCGGAAGGCATCCCCTCTTTCATCTCAATCCATCGACATGTCACTTGGAGCTACATTTTTATTCATCACATGATATGTGTTTTGCTTGGAGCGTTGTTTGCTTTTGTTTGCTTTTACTTTCACTTTGTCAGAATCATCAATTGCTGGACACACCTATTTGAGAGAGACACACCTTATATCTTTTGAGCTTGGCAGTTGCTCTAGTACTTCACTTATATCCTTTTGAGCACGGTGGCATGTAGATTTTATAGAAATAATAGTCTCTCGTTCTTCACTGATATTTGTTTGAGAGCTGATAAATAGTGAAGGTAATTTGCATGGGTCATAAGACTAGTCCAAGAATAATAGGTATTCAATGAGTGATAATCAAAACCATCATGTAGCACATATAGAGAAATTGTGGTTAATGCCATTGATGTGGTAATATGAAAAAGGTGTGATTCCATAATTATTGGTTCATAGAAGTGTCGATATTAAGAGGTTTTAACCTGTTATTCATCTAAAAATTAAAGAGGCATCATGATGATGTGTGAGCATTTTTATTCCTCCTTAAAATCCTAGTGTTGTTTTGAGTCGGGGGCACGCAATGGTTAACTACTACCAACCTCCTCCCTCGGGGCATGTGAGTAGTACTTTGATTTATGATAAAACTAATAAAACTTTTGTAAGTGCATCTAGTGCCCCTTAGTGATTTTGGTGTATTTAAGACTTATAGGTTAAGGTACTAATGTGTTTGTGAGTGAACACATGTTCTATAAGTCTATGAGGAGTTTGATATATTCAGAGATTATCGACCCCTAAAAATGTATGTCTTCAAGTGAAGACTTTGCTGAAGACTTTCTGAAGACTTTGGTGAAGACTTTGTGAAGACTTTGTAGATGAAGAAAGTCGGTGTGACCTTGAATACATGAATGAGGATTATGAAGCATGAATACTTGTTTTTGTAGTTTCATTTTCTATTCTTGCGTCATAGGAAACACCGTACGGTTAAAGGGGGTCGAGGTAATACTAAGGAAGTTTCCAACTGATGCTCAACTCCAAAATCCTCAATTTACTCCATCCGATGAGTGAAGCCTTTGGAAATCTCTTACGGCTCAGACAAGTTCTTCAGTGAAAGAGAGGATGTTCTTCTGGTCTATGAGGAAATTGATCTTACTGAGGAGTTAGGATTTTGCCAATGCGAATTGCCTACAAGTGAGGAACATGATATGTCTGAGGACTTTCATAGTTCAAAATTCCGACCATTGTTGTGCTTAGCGCCAGCTGTCCCCATTCACAACTATCCACATAACGGTCATATGATTGGGGGCATTTATGTCATATCACGTCAGGTTGCACCCTGGCTATAAATAGCCGACCCCCACAACCACCAGCTGGTCGGCTGCTCCGAGAAAGAACTGACACTTGTCATTTGAGAGCAACCCATCCTCTGAGGTCTTTGAGAGAAAATCATCAGTGAGGAAAAACCCACAACCAAACCACAAAAACCCAAAGTGATTGAGCATTACTGAAGAATTTCCTATGTGGAACCGATGCTTGTTACCTTTGAGGACAATGCATCCTCCAGACGGTTAGGCATCATGGTCTAGTGCTCCTGCAGTCAATTGGGGACCACAAAGTGACCTTGGTCTAGAGCATCCAACAGTAAATTGTGGATCGCCGGGTGACCAGTTTGTGAGGGTTTTGGAAGTCTACCCTGAAGACTTGCCACGAGTGTTGGGCGAGGACTGTGTGACCTTAGCTCAAGGAGAATACAGTAAGGACTGTGTGTCCTGGGACTGTGTGTCCTCTGGTTTAAATACCAGGCTGCTCCAACTAGACGTACAACTGTCACAGCAGTTGGAACTGGGTCATCAAACCATTGTATTCATCAAGCTACCTGGTTCTATTTCCTCAACCTCCCTATTCCTCATAAAACTGTTGATGAAATTGATCGTTACTGTTTGAAGAATTTGACTGAAGACTTTCACAAATTCCTCACTTCAAATTCTTCAAGTTACCTTGTTAATCACTGCTTATACTGTATCACGTTACTCAATGTTTGTGCATGTTTCATTTCATCATGCAGACTATGCTGTTACTATGTCCATCATGCACTTGAGTACTTAATCCGCTGTTAAGTGTTCATCACATTTCAAATTCCTCAAAGTTGAAATTCCTCAAGTGATGAATTTGTAAAAATCGCCTATTCACCCCCCTCTAGTCGATATAACACACTTTCAATTGGTATCAGAGCAGGTACTGTTGGAAATATGCCCTAGAGGCAATAATAAATTAGTTATTATCATATTTCCTTGTTCATGATAATCGTTTATTATCCATGCTATAATTGTGTTGATCGGAAACTTAGATACATGTGTGGATACATAGACAACACCATGTCCCTAGTATGCCTCTAGTAGACTAGCTCGTTGATCAAAAGATGGTTAAGGTTTCCTAGCCATGGACATGAGATGCCATTTAATAACGGGATCACATCATTAGGAGAATGATGTGATGGACAAGACCCAAACTACAAACATAGCATATGATCATGTCAGTTTATTGCTACTGTTTTCTGCATGTCAAGTATATGTTCCTATGACCATGAGATCATGCAACTCATGGACACTGGAGGAGTGCCTTGTGTGTATCAAACGTCGCAACGTAACTGGGTGACTATAAAGGTGCTCTACAGGTATCTCCGAGGGTGTCTGTTGGGTTGGCATGGATCAAGACTGGGATTTGTTACTCCGTGTGACGGAGAGGTATCTCAGGGCCCACTCGGTAATACAACATCACAATAAAGCCTTGCAAGTAATGTGTCTAAGTGTTAGTCATGGGATCTTGTATTACGGAATGCGTAAAGAGACTTGCCGGTAACGAGATTGAACTAAGTATGGAGATACCGACGATCGAATCTCGGGCAAGTAACATACCGAAGAACAAAGGGAACATCATACGGGATTAACTGAACCCTTGACATAGAGGTTCGACGGATAAAGATCTTCATAGAATATGTAGGAACCAATATGGGCATCCAGGTCCCGCTATTGGTTATTGACCGTAGAGGTGTCTCGGTCATGTCTACATAGTTCTCGAACCCGTAGGGTCTGCACACTTAAGGTTTGGTGACATTTCGGTAGTATAGAGTTATGTATGGTGGTAACTGAAGGTTGTTCGGAGTCTCGGATGACATCCTGGACGTCACGAGGAGCTCCGGAATGGTCCAGAGGTAAATATTCATATATAGGAAGTCCTATTTTGGTCGTCGGAAAAGTTTCGGGCTCACCGGTAGTGTACCGGGAGTGCCGGTAGTGTACCGGGAGACCATCGGGAGGGGTATTTCGACCCAAGAGGCTACATGGGCTATGGGAGAGTGAATACCAGCCCTTTGTGGGCTGGTGAAAGTCCCACACAAGGCCCATGAGGCTGGGAAGAAAAGCCCAAAGAGAAAAAGGTGGAAACAGGCAAAAATAGGATGAATCATAGTCCTACTAGCATTGGAGGTGGATTCCACCTCTCCTACTTGGTTTGGCCGACCCAAGGGCTGGCTCTTTGAGAGCCAAGCCTCCTCCTCTCTTCCTCTTATATATACTAGAGGTTTTAGGGTTTTTTGCACCTGATTTTCAGCCACGTGCTACCCGTTCCTCTAGTGTATAGTTTCTCCTCTAGATCGGATTTCTGAAGTGCTTAGGCAATGCCCTGCCGGAATAGCTCCACCACCATCGCCAGAGCACCGTCACGCTGCCGGAGAACTTTCTACCTCTCCGCTCTCTCTTGCTAGATCAAGAAGGCAGAGATCGTCATCAAGTTGTACGTGTGCTGAACGCGGAGTGTCATCCGTTCGGCGCTAGATCGGAAGGACCGTGATCAAGATCGCGAGACGGATCGTGATAAGGTTGCGGGATGGATCCTGATGAGTTCACGGGACAGATCGTGATCAAGATCGTGATGTGATCGCGGGACGGATCGTGATGAGTTCGCGGGACGGATCGTGATGAGATCGCGGGACGCTCGGCGATTTGGATCACGAAGACGTTCGACTACACCAACCGAGCTTCTTAACGCTTCCCGCTTAGCGATCTACAAGGGTATGTAGATCCACTCTCCCTCTCGTAGATGCTCATCACCATGGATAGATCTTGCGTGTGCGTAGGAAATTTTTTGTTTCGCATGCGACGTTCCCCAACAGGTACTCCCTCGCTCTATGTGGTTTTGGTTTAACCACCTAGAGTTCTAGTTATGTCGACTGCAGGTATGATCAAGGTTTTCGCAGGCTGTCCTACCTTCGATGGGACGGACTACCCCTACTGGAAGAACAAGATGTGTATGCACCTTGAAGCTATTGACAACGATCTCTGGTATGTCGTGGAAAATGGTGTGCCTTCTGTTGCTCCCACTGTTACAGCTGCTGATGTGAAGAGATTCAAGCAACTCGACTCTCAAGCGAAGAATATCATGTGTGGCCATCCGAGCAATGGTCAGTATGGCAGAGTGAGTGCTTTGGAGACTGCTAAGCTTATCTGGGATAGGCTGTCCAAAGTCAACGAAGGCGTCTCCACTCAACGTGACTCTCGTGTTGATGTTCTTCGCAATCTCTTCAACCGCTTCAAGAGGCTTGACAATGAAAATGTTCAGCAAACTTTTGATCGTCTCACTGATATCTCCAATGAACTTGAAGCACTGGGTGCCGATGATATCACTGACCATGAGGTGGTGAAGAAACTGCTGAGATCACTCGATTCCTCATTTGATACTCTGGTTTTGATGATTCAAGAACGTGGAGACTACAAAGCTCTTGATCCTACTGATATTCTGGAAAGACTCAATACTCATGAATTCCAACAAGCTGAGAAGAGAGACCTCTACGAGCCAAGCTATGGAAGATCTCGTGCTCTGAAGGCAAAAGCAATTTCCTCATCTGAAGAAGAAGATTCTGACAGCAGCCTTGGTGATCCTGAAGAACTAAGTCAGGAACTAGCTATGCTTGTGAGGAAATTCCAGAAGTTCTCAAGGAGAGGTGGATTTGGAAAGTCATCAAGAAGTGGCTTGAGGAAATCAGATTTCTCAGAAGATTACAAGAAGAGAACCTGTCATCGTTGCAAGAAGCCTGGCCACTTTATCTCTGATTGTCCTCTCTGGGAAAAAGATTCAAAGAAGAAGAAGAAATACAAGGATGATAGTTCTGATGACTCAAAGAGGAAGAAGAAATCTTCAAAGTTCTCATCTGCAAAGTCCTCCTCTTCAAAGTCCTCAAAGCACAAGAAGAATGGTTCCAGAAATGCTAGAGCATTCGTCAGCAAGGAAATGGATTTTGAGGAAGAATCTAAAGAATATGAAGAAGATGAAGAATCTGAGGAGGAATCAGAATCTGGTGTTGCTAGCCTTGCTCTCGCTACAGCTTTCGTCAGCAAGTCCATCTTCCATGATGAAGCACATGTCTACTCCAGCGACTCTGACGTCAGCAATGATGATTATGCTCCCACTTACTACTTCATGGGAAAACGCTCAAAGGATGACACCCCAAAAGCTACTGAATGGGTCCTCGATAGTGGATGCACAAACCACATGACTGGTGACAAGAGTGATCTGATGAATTTGCCACTTGCTCCATCTCATCTAAAGCACATCACCTATGCTGACAAAGGAAAAAAGCAAGGTATTGGGACTTGGTAAGGTTGCTATCTCAAAGGACCGAACCATGGATAAGGTGATGCTTGTCGAATCCCTTGGGTTCAACCTTATGTCTGTCTCAATGCTTTGTGATCTTGATATGGTTGTCGTATTTGGAAAATATCCGTGTTGTCATCATGGAATCTGACAATTCCATAGTCTTCGAAGGCTTTAGGAGAGGAGACTTGTACATTGTTGATTTCTCTACAGGTCCTCAACTTGCCACATGCTTACTTGCAAAGTCCTGAGAAGGCTGGTTGTGGCATCGACGACTTGGACATGCGGGCATGAGGAACTTGCACACACTCGTGAAGAAAAAGCATGTCATTGGCATCGAGGGCGTCAAATTCCTCAAGGACCACCTCTGTGGCGCATGTTAATCTAGAAAGATGACCAGATCCAAGCATCCCTCGAAGACAATCATGACCACTACTCGACCTTTTGAATTGCTTCATATGGATCTCTTTGGTCCCACTCACTACTCCGTACTAACAAATTCTTCAAGTTTGTATGGATTCTCATAGTTGATGATTACTCTCGTTACACTTGGGTGCATATCATTTTGTACAAAAATGAAGTGCAGGATGTCTTGAGACGATTTGCTTCAAGGGCCTCCACCAACTTTGGCGTCAAGATCAAGCATATCAGGAGTGATAATTGGACTGAATTCAAAAACACTAACCTTGATGAATATCTTGATGAAATTGGTATTACTCATGAGTTATCTGCCCCTTATACTCCTCAGCAGAATGGCATCGTGGAACGCAAGAATAGGACTCTTGTTGAGATGGCTCAAACCATGCTTGATGAATACAAGACTCCTCGACGTTTTTGGCCTAAAGCAATTGATACTGCATGCCACATCATCAACGGGGTATATCTTCACAAATTCTTCAAGAAAACTTCATATGAGCTCATGACAGGCAAGAAACCCAATGTAAGTTATCTCAAAGTATTCAGTGCAAAATGCTGGATCAGGGATCCTCACCATAGTTCTAAGTTTGCACCAAAAGCACAAGGTTTTATGCTTGGTTATGGAAAGGACTCGCACACCTACAAAGTCTTCAACACCTTTCATCACAAAGTTGTTGAAACTGTAGATGTGCGGTTCGATGAAACTAATGGCTCACAAAGAGAGCACCTGCCTTCCGTGTTAGATGAACAATCTCCTGAGGAATCTATCAAGCTGAAGGCAACTGAAGACGTCATTCCTACTGAGGAAGTCATTCCATCAAATGAAGACTCTCATGCTGATATACTTGAAGAAAACAGTGCTGATGAAAATCCTCAACTCCGTCAGCCTGCTCATCCAAGAGTAGCAAATGAAGTGCAAATTGACAAAATTGTCGATGACATCAATGCACCAGGTCCTCTCACACGCTCAAGAGCTTCTCATTTATCTAACTTTTGTGGACATTTTGCTTTTGTCTCTATCATAGAGCCCACCAAAGTTGATGAAGCATTCAAGGAGCCTGAGTGGATTCAAGCCATGCAAGAGGAATTGCATCAATTCAAGCTCAACAATGTGTGGGAACTTGTCAAGCGGCCAGATCCTCGCAAGCATAACATTATTGTACCAAGTGGATCTGCCGCAACAAGCAAGATGAAAATGGCCTTGTGGTGAGGAATAAGGCTCGACTTGTAGCACAAGGCTACACACAGGTTGAAGGAATTGATTTTGATGAAACATTTGCACCTATTGCTAGACTTGAAGCTATTCGAATATTGCTTGCATATGCTAACCATCATAATACCATCTTATATCAAATGGATGTGAAAAGTGCATTCCTCAATGGTACGGTTGAGGAAGAAGTATATGTTGCTCAACCCCCAGGTTTTGAAGATCCTAAGCATCCTGACAAAGTCTTCAGACTCAACAAGGCCCTCTATGGCCTCAAGCAAGCCCTTCGGGCGTGGTACGACACATTGAAGAAATTCCTCATGAAGAAAGGCTTCAAACCCGGTTCACTCGATCTAACTCTCTTCACAAAATCCTATGACCATGAACTGTTCATATGCCAAATATATGTTGATGATATTATATTTGGATGTACTGACAAACGTTACAGTGATGAATTTGCCTATATGATGAGTGAAGAATATCAAATGTCTATGATGGGAGAATTGAAATTCTTCGTAGGTCTTCAAATTCGTCAGCAAGACAACGACATATTCATCTCACAAGAGAAATACCTCAAAGATGTTCTGAGGAAACTCGACATGCAAGATTGTAAAGGTATCAAAACTCCAATGCCATCAAAAAGACATCTCTACACTGACGAAAATGGTAAAGATTTCGATCAGAAGGTATACCGCTCCATGATTGGCTCTTTATTGTATTTATGTGCATCTAGGCCTGATATAATGCCAAGTGTTTGCATGTGTGCTCGATTTCAAGCAACACCGAAGGAATCACACCATAAGGCTGTGAAACATATTCTTCGATACTTAGCTCACACACCAACACTTGGATTATGGTATCCCAAGGGCTCAAATCTTCACCTCATCGGATACTGTGATGCTGACTATGCTGGTGATCGCGTGGATCGCAAGTCAACCTCAGGCACATGTCATTTCCTCGGACGATCCTTAGTCAGCTGGTCCTCGAACAAGCAGAACTGTGTCTCTCTCTATTGCTGAAGCTGAGTACATTGCTGCGGGCTCATGTTGTGCTCGGTTACTATGGATGAAGCAAACCCTCAAGGACTACGGCATCAAGTTGAAGAATGTGCCTCTCTACTGTGACAACGAGAGCGCCATCAAGATGGCATACAACCTAGTTCAGCACTCCAAGACCAAGCACATCTAGATTCGTCATCACTTTCTTCGAGATCATGTACTCAAGGGCGACATCTCCATCGACCACATTCCCACTGAAGAACAACTGGTCGATATCTTCACAAAGCCCTTGGATGAAAAGAGATTTTGCAAGTTGCGGTGTGAACTAAATATCTTAGAATCTTTGAATGTTCTTTGAAGAAGAACACACATCCTAACACTTATGAAAAATTGATGACTTAGATGTGCAACACACGAAGTAAAGTTTTTCTTCAATCAATGAAGAATAACCCTCTAAGTGTGAAGAAATTAACGAAGAATTTGTTTCTCAGAACTCTACGACAATTGTACATGGTGTCTGAAATCATCATTCCTATACGATGGGTAACCCCACCAACCAAAAGTTGAAGTTCTTCAAAATTGAGTTTTATGATGTCTTTGCAAATTCTTCAAATAGACATATTCCTAAAACTTGCAAATTCCTCAAGTTTTCAAATTCCTCAACTTTTCAAATTCTTCTAAACTTTGAGACTCACACTCTTCATTGACTATATATATATATATATATTTGAGTTTTTCAATGTCCTCAACAACATTCACTTATTGCTAATTCTTCAAAATGATTTTCATCTAAGTGAATTTGATCGGACCCTTTCCTCATCTATGCTAAACTCAACCCAGTCTGTTCATAATTTCTTCATATGCGTTCTACTTTGAAACTTGTTCAAAGTCTTCACTGTGTCCTTGTTAGCTGAAGAATTTGTGAACGAAAACCTTAATTCTTCTCTACCAAAATTTTCGGCGGTTCCTGCTCAAACGGTTCCGATTCCCACGTTTGTATAACCCATGATCCCCCCTCAATCTCCACTACCCAGAACGTGGGTGACACCTGTCGCGAGGAGAGCAAGAGTCAGGGGTAAACCTGTCCAAAGTCTTCGGGTGGATCGGTTTTCACTCCCTCTATAAATACCTCCTCCCCTTCTACTGTGCTCGGTTACTCATCCCATTCCTCTCCCGAGCTCCTGCATAGCGCCGCCGCTAAAGTCATCGTCGCCGGTGAGGAAGAGCTTCACTACCTCAACCTCGTCGTCGCCGTACTCGCATCGGCCGCGGAAATCTTCATCCCGCCGCCGTTGTAGCTGTCTCCCTAAGCCAAGCTAGGGTGTGGGAGATCTGAACTAACAAACCTCCTTTCTTCCATCTCTTTGTTCGTCGTGTTCTTAACCAGGGTAATTAAAATTTATTTTACTGCCCTAGTTTGATCTTCAATTACATCTACTATTCATCAAAAGGTGTTTATATGATATACATATATCCAACTCTCATGCACCTTACATCTCCTCATACTTGATGATTTTCCCTAAGTAGTGATTTTCTTCGAGATTCCTCAATTGTGCGAACTCTCAAATTTGCACAACTCTGGAACCTGAGATAAAGAACACTTAGTGAAATTCCTCAAGGCATGCATGGTCAAATTCCTCAAACCTATTTTTCTTCAATCTTCTGAGAACGCATATGACCTCTTCAAATTCCTCGCACCTATACTCTGTTCACAGGTACAACATGTCCGCTGATGAATCACTAGTTTCTCATCAACTTAACTCATTTGCAGCGCTACTTGAAGAAAAACTGTGTACCTCCTCAGAGTCTTCAAGAGTTCATATTCCTCAATTGAAGAAAATGTCTGACGGAAAGAAGCCTCACAAAGGAGGGAAGAAGGCAGATGTGCACACTGCATTAGAGATCCCGGAGGAAATATATGATGATTATTGCACACCTGATGAAGAAACTCATGGAAAGGAAACGACCAAGCAGAGGAAGATCCGCCTGCAAAAGATTGAAAGGAGATGGGCCAAAGAATGGAGAGAATATCGTTATGTTACTCCAAAGTATATGATGAAATTCGCAGTGAAACCACCTTGCAGCAGGCCTCCTCTTGCTCAGAATTAGATCACTGTTCCCACAAGCATCAAAACCAGTGAGGACTTTCCTCATCTCTGGGAGAAGCAACAAGCCAAGTTGGCAAAGAAAGCCAAAGAAGGTGTGAAGAAATTCAACGAGGATTCTACTGCTGCTGCTGCCTCTGCCGGAGCCTCTGCTAGTGCTCCGAAGAAAATGGTGAAGAAATCTGCTCTGAAGATTGTTCCCTCAACTTCAAAATCGTCAGTGCAAATTCCTTAAGGTCAAAGGCACCAGACCAGAAAATCTTCTGCATCTAGATCTGTTGCTGCATAGTCATCAACTGCAGCTACAAAGTCCTCAACCCCTGTGCATTTGGCAACATGCAAGAGGACTGAGGGATTCATGAAGATTCCAAAGCTCACTGCCAGCCCCTCCACTACTGCAAAGTCTTCAACTTGTCCCTCTGCTCTGAAGCAGAAGACAACAGCCGGATGTGGTCAAAGGCCAAGTCCTCACACAAGCAAGACTATGGTAACCATCCCCTCAGGTTCCTCAGAGGGTGATGACGATGAGGAGGATGATGAAGCTAATGATGAGGAACTAGAGGAAATCATCAGACAAAGTCAGCTAAAAGCTGCTTCTGCAAAGGGAAGTGCCATTCCTCTTCTGCTGGATCCTAAGACGATCCTGAATTTCATCGATATTTGGCATGAAGACCCAAACACTCCCCTCGCTTCTCTAAAACTGCCTCCGGCCGTAGATCATGTCCTCACCCATTTCATCTCTATGGAAAAGTGGAAGAGATAGCAAGCTCTGAGAGCAAGAACAAACAGAGCTCGCAAAGAGAAGTTCCTTCGTGATAATGTGATGAACTTGACTCCTAAATAGCTAGTCATAGTTCAGCAAGAGATTCACACTCTCTTTGAGGATCAAGAGAGATATGATGCTGAGTGGAAAAGAACAAAAGTAAGATTTGTCAGGGCAGCTCAAGCTGCTGTGAAGGACCATAACTCCAGGGTTGCTGCTCGTTCGCAACCTAAAAAGCCTCAGTCTGAAGAAATTTCTTAGACTGCAGATGATACTCCTCAGGCTGCTGAGGAAAATGCTCAACCTGATGAATCTGCTCAAGAAACTGCTTCTGCACCAGAAGCCACTGCTAGTGCTGCTGAGGAAACTCAGACCACTGAAGAGCTTGCCAGGGCAACCTCCAATGTTGTGCCTGAAGAATCTGAGAGGCCAGCTGAAGAAACTACTGTGCCTGAAGAAAATGAACCACCCAGGGCGGCTGCATCAGTCGCTCCTGAAGAAACTGCAACTGCTGAAGAAAATCCTCTCAATAGAAAAGCTTCAGCTTCTGATGCCCCTGTGTTAAAGAAGTTGAAAACATCTTCAAATTCCTCAAAAACTCCAATAGATGCAACTCCACTTTCTTCGGCACCAGCCCATGCCATTGTGCCAATCGGGGATGCTTACGATGTCCCTGAAGAAGATCATTTGGCTGCTTCCTCAGAGCATATTGATGAGGAAATCATCATTGATGACATTGCATCCACCCCCAAGGTATCATCGCCCCAACTTCTGTTAACTGCTGAAGCTGGCGTTGAAGAAACTGATGAAGATGTTGACATTGGTGACACTACTCCAGTCATTAACGATGAATATTGGGAATCTGCTCATCCCAACTCACCAATGACAACTACTCTAATGCTGATTCCTCAGTCACCTGCACCAACTGAAGCTGTCCCTGAAGATTCAGAACATCTATATCTTCCAGAACCTAAAGACATTCCTGCTGCAATAGCTGAGAAAATTGATGCTCAGGCCCCTGCCGAGGATCCAATTCTTCAAATCACAAATGTTCCTCCCATGCCAACTGAGATCAAGGGGCGTCCTCGACCAAATCTTCAACCCAAGCAAAGAATGCCATTCAAAGATTTGGTTCTCCCCAAATTCCTCAAGACGAATTTCTTCAATGAACATATGTTCTTCATAGGACCAAATCCGTATGATTCTGCTCAGACTGGTCGCTCGAGGTTCTGGACTCCTACGTAGATGAACTACTATGCCTCTTTTCTATGTGAAAAGAAGAAAATCTTCAAGCACCACAACATTCCTCATCTGGACATGGAATCTATTACATCATTCACCCCGGTGCTTCAAGTTCTTCATGATGTTGTACTTCTTCCCTTCTGTGTAGATGTCTGTGACTCAAACAAGGAGCTGATTCTTCAATTCTATGCCACTCTATTCATTAGTAGAAATTCCTCAGATGTCAACTCCTGGGTCTTGGACTGGATGACAGGAACAACACATTACACTCCAAGTTCTTTAGAATTGCTTCAGTCTATTCCTGTTCCAATTCCCTCAGAAGAAGCCCGCTGTCTATTCAATGATCCACCACTACCGAACCAGATGATGAATGTCATGATGAAGAAATTGGCGCCTGGACAGCCTCAAAGGACAACCTTTCTAGTAAAGGATCTGTTGTATGTGCCAAGAACAGTCTACCACATACTCACGCACACCTTATGTCCTGAGAAGGGTCATAACTCTGAAGAAGAAGAAGAAGTGGTAGGAATTATGAAGAATATGCTTTTCAACATCATCCATGGAATTCCCATCAACTTTCACGATTTCTTCATGAGGATTCTGGCCGATGCTGCTATGTCACCATTTGAATTGAAACCTTTTGCTCCCTGGATTATGCATTTCATCAGAGAAAAGTCTTCAATACTCTTCAAGGCTGACTTCCAGAATCATTTCAGCTTCCTGCCCCCGATTGAAGTCCTCAAGAGCACAATTGATGACGGAAAAGGCAAGGATGTCATTGATCAAGGCACTCGTCCATTGGATGGTCAGTTTCGTCAAGAAACATCCTACTCCACCAATGATGACTTTGCCACTCAGGTTTCCTCTGCCAAAACCTCAGCACAAAAGCCTCAGGTAACTGCTCCTCGTGTGATGACTGATCGTGAGCTTCTTCTAAGTCTTCATCAGAAGGTCGATCGAAATCACAAGTGGGTCAAACGTCAACTTGGATATATTGTGCAAATATGACTGTGACACAGAACACTATCAAGAGGAATCACTACTATGCTCATGAAAATCTCAAGTGCTCTTGGGCTATGCTTACTCACATCATGTCTTTTGATGAATTGGATGAGCTGGATCTTGAAGAACATCCTGACTTCGCTCGCTGTCCTCAGAAGAAATTCAAGAAAGTTCAAGTTCCTCTGATGGTCACCAGTTCATATTCTTCATCCCACGAGCGTGATGGAGATGAAGACATTGAAGACACTGCTGCTGGCCCTGCATCAACAAATAACCCCGACAATGCTGGCGCTCCTTCTTCACCAACAAGATGAAATTCTTCAAGGGAGCGGTAGTCATCACTTTTCTTCCCTTTTGGTCTTCGATGACAAAGGTGGAGAAAATTTGAGTTAGTATTCAAGCGAGTCTCTATATATGGGCTATTTTTGTTTAAGTTACAACTCTCGTTCTTCCGAAACTTTTGTTGATTGAGTTGTAAACTTAAGTCCGATGGCGGTCTGACGTTTTTGAACTATTTCCTCGTACGTTTATTTCCTCAAAGTACCTTAATGCATACATGCTGAATTTCGTCAGACCCCATTTTCTTCACGCATTTCAAATTCTTCATATCATATGTTCAAATGTGTGTATGGATTACAAGATATAGGGGGAGCTCTTCATGTTTTAACTTGCCATGTGCATTTGCAGTCCAAAGCAAATTCCTCAAATATGCACATCTTCAGGGGGAGTTCTTCTATATCTTGCTATCAAATTCCTCAAACTCTGTACTTTCACAATATATGTTTATCCCCGTTGAAAACTTAACCTATTTGTCATCAATCACCAAAAAGGGGGAGATTGTTAGTGCATCTAGTGCCCCTTAGTGATTTTGGTGTATTGAAGACTTATAGGTTAAGGTACTAATGTGTTTGTGAGTGTACACAAGTTCTATAAGTCGATGAGGAGTTTGATATATTCGGAGATTATCGACCCCTAAAAATGTATGTCTTCAAGTGAAGACTTTGCTAAAGACTTTTTGAAGACTTTGGTGAAGACTTTGTGAAGACTTTGTAGATGAAGAAAGTCGGTGTGACCTTGAATACATGAATGAGGATTATGAAGCATGAAGACTTGTTTTCGTAGTTTCATTTTCTATTCTTGAGTCATAGGAAACACTGTACTGTTAAAGGGGGTCAAGGTAATACTAAGGAAGTTTCCAACTGATGCTCAACTCCAAAATCCTCAACTTACTCCATCCTATGAGTTAAGCCTTTGGAAATCTCTTAAGGCTTAGACAAGTTCTTCAGTGACAGAGACGATGTTCTTCTGGTCTCTGAGGAAATTGATTTGACTGAGGAGTTAGGATTTCGCCAGTGCGAATTGCCTACAAGTGAGGAACATGATATGTCTGAGGACTTTCATAGTTCGAAATTCCGACCATTGCTGTGCTTAGCGCCGGCTGTCCCCATTCAGAACTATCCACATAACGGTCATATGATTGGGGGCATTTATGTCATATCATGTCAGGTTGCACCCTGGCTATAAATAGCCGACCCCCGCAACCACCAGCTGGTCGGCTCCTCCGAGAAAGAACTGACATTTTCATTTGAGAGCAACCCATCCTCCGAGGTCTTTGAGACAAAATCATCAGTCAGGAAAAACTCACAACCAAACCACAAAAACCCAAAGTGATTGAGCATCACTGAAGAATTTCCTGTGTGGAACCGACGCTTGTTACCTTTGAGGACTGTGCATCCTCCAGACGGTTAGGCGTCATGGTCTAGTGCTCCTGCAGTCAATTGGGGACCACAAAGTGACCTTGGTCTAGAGCATCCAGCATTAAATTGTGGATCGCCGGGTGACCAGTTTGTGAGGGTTTTGGAAGTCTACCCTGAAGACTTACCACGAGTGTTGGGCGAGGACTGTGTGACCTTAGCTCAAGGAGAATACAGTAAGGACTGTGTGTCCTAGGACTGTGTATCCTTTGGTTTAAATACCAGGCTGCTCCAACCAGACATACAACTGTCACAACAGTTGGAACTGGGTCATCAAACCATTGTCTTCATCAAGCTACCTGGTTCTATTTCCTCAACCTCCCTATTCCTCATAAAACTATTGATGAAATTGATTGTTACTGTTTGAAGAATTTGACTGAAGACTTTCACAAATTCCTCACCTCAAATTCTTCAAGTTACCTTGTTCATCACTTCTTATCCTGTATCATGCTACTCAATGTTTGTGCATGTTTTATTTCATCATGAAGACTATGTTGTTACTATGTCCATCATCCACTTGAGTACTTAATCCGCTGTTAGGTGTTCATCACATTTCAAATTCCTCAAAGTTGAAATTCCTGAAGTGATGAATTTGTAAAAATCGCCTATTCACCCCCCTCTAGCCAATATAACGCACTTTCAACTTTGCAATAAGTATATGAGTTCTTTATGACTAATGTGACACCATGGACATACGCATCTTTACCTTCTCATGTTTGCTAGCCTCTTCGGTACCGTGCATAGCCCATTCACCTCGAGGATCGGTGCAACTTTCGCCGGTGCAATCAAACCTCATGACATGATACACTCTGTTGCACATAAGACTCATTATATCTCCCTCAAAACAGCCACCTTACCTACCTCTTATGGCATTTCCATGGCTATTCCGAGATATATTCCCATGCAAATTCCATCGTCACTTCACATGACTAGTTCGTTCATCATCATATTTCTTTGCAAGATCATATAGAGCTGACAGAGTATTTGTGGAAAAGCCAGCGTTCATCATATTTTTGACACATCTCACGCTAGATCCTGCACATCCTGGTATACTGCCAGAGGCATTCATATTGAGTCACATCTTCCAATTAGTCCTTCATATTGAGTTGTAAGTAAATAAAAGTGTGATGATCATCCTTATTAGAGCATTGTCCTAGTGAGGAAAGGATGATGGAGACTATGATTCCCCCACAAGTCGGGATGAGACTCTGTACAAAAAATAAAATAAAAATGGTGGAGGACAAATGAGCCCATAATATAAAAAATATGAATGGGGGAGGCAAAAAAGAGAAAAGACCACCACAAAAAAAAGAGAAAAAAAAGAGAGAAGGGACTTTGCTACTATCCTGTACCACACTTGTGGCTCAAAGTGGCAGCATGTTTGTCAGGGTACGACACCTATGGGATCGTGTGGATCCCTTTACGATTTGACAGGGAGAAGGTGTGCACAAAGAGCAGATCCAATGAGCAATGCAAGGAATTTTTACCCAGGTTCAGGCCGCTAAGAAGCGTAAAACCCTAATCCCGCATTAGTGTAATATGAGTCTTTCGGCTCTGGATCCAGGAGCGCTATGTGATGAACATTACACAGCCGCTACGTATGCATCTGAGCCAGAAGGTCCTCCTTTTTCTCTCCTTGTACCTACGCCTTGGGCCTCCTTTTATATGTCCAAGGGGTCTCCAACAGTGGCGTAGAGTACATACATGGGGTGTGCAGTTGCTATAGTGTTATCATACCTAATATTGACGGCACAGGACGAGCACATTAAATGCTCTATTTAGCTGTCCCTAGATTTCTTGGGGACGAAAAAGAGGCCATCCCATCAGCACCGCTTAACCCCATTATCGCTAGTGCCTTGAAACGTGCTCATGAGGATAAGGCCTATCTCACAGGCATGTTGCCGCGCTAGAGCGGTGACAGACTGGCAATGTCTTGCCGGGTGCGGGTCCTGCCGGGTCTCTGTAAGCCATCCCGGCAAGATCTTGCTGGAATCTCACCTTGGGTCTTCTCGGTGACATGTCTGGTGGTCTTCTCTCACGAAGGCTTGCTTCCCGAAAACACTATCTTGACCTTGTTGGCCTTGAGCTTGTCGGCAAGGCATAGTCCTGTTCCCAACAAGTAATCCCTGCCCGAAAATGTGGGTCCTTGATATGTCCTATATGTGGATTTCTTCTCTGTTATGCCCTTCCCACCTGGAGGCTGCGACTTGTTGGTGCGTGTCTAGGGGTAGCGAACCCCCCTGTTCACCACACCGACAGGAGCCCTCGGGCCTGGTCCGGACAAGCATGCATGATTTTTGTCTAGGCTAGGCCCAAAAACACGCACCGGTACACGCGTGGCGAGAGGTAACTGCCACTCATGACTTTTTAACCATACGCTGATGACGATGCAAGGGAGCTCACGGTTTGCCGGGCCTTGGACTTGTCGGTAGTGTGGGCAAATAGAGCAGGGCGGTAGCTGGAGTCATGTGCCTGAAAGGGAGTACCATACTGTGCGATGAAGAGCCAGCCCTCAAGGCTTCCCCAAAAAGGGTATTGCGGGTGCGATGCTCGATTCATACACTCATCTCTGCTGTTGTCGCCGTCTACTGTGAATGCCTTACTGCCGTCTTGCCATTCTCTGGCAGAGCGTCCTTGGCTTTGTCGTCTACCGTGCGTCACTGAGAATACAACAACTGCCGGGACTAAAGTACTTTTTGCATCCCTATTGCTGCAATGGCACATATAAAGAAACAATTTATCTTAGTTAGACCAATCTTTATGAGTGCGACACATATTTCTTTATGCTAAATGAATGATTGCTTCTCTCTTGATTAATTCCGTCCTTGCATATACCTTATATCCTACGCTGTTTGGAAACCTTGCCGGCACTCACACTTGCCGCGAGCGCTTTGAGGAACGGGTCCTTAGCAGCCTGATGGAAATGTCACCACCGGCAAGGCGACTTGCTGGGCCAGAACGCAACTGCTAAGTTTGCCGAGCGGACTCGAGGAGAAACTAGAGCATGAGCTAACCATGGCAAGTTCCTTTCGCGTGCAGATTGATGTACAAGGACGAAAAATCAATCAAGACAACCAACGCTTTTTGGAAAACTCTCCGGTGAGAATGCTCCAGCCGACAACGCTTGAGGAACGGGTCCTCGCAGCTTGCTGGGAACCTCGCCTCCCGGAAAGTTTTACCCTCCCAGCTTTAGTGCACATGTTCACATCACCGAGCGGACTCTAAGAGATTAGAAGCATGACTAGCCCCGGGAAGGCTCCTCAGCAAGACAATCCACGCTTGCCGGAAAACTTTCCAGTGCACACGCTCCATCCGACAGCGCTTGAGGAACGGGTCCTTGCAGCTTGTCGGGAACGTCGCCTCCCGGAAAGTTTTACCCTCCCAGCTTTAGTGCAGCTGCTCACATTGCCGAGCGGACTCGAAGCGATTAGAAGCGCGACTAGCCCCGAGAAGGCTCCTCAGCATATGGATTTATGCAGAAATCTAAAGATAAAACTTATCTAGCCTTCTCCTTCAACGTTTGCATTTTTGTACAGTGAATCCCTACGCTTGCTGGAATACTCCATGAATGCGCATGTTCCGGTCGACGGCGCTTAGGATCAGGTCCTGTCTAGCAGCCTATCGAGAACACCGCCTCTTCGAGAGCTTGACGCTCTAAAAACAACTACAACTGCATCTGTGTTGCTGGGCGGACCCAGAACAACTAGGAGCGCGGAGTATTTCAAGAGCCCTCCCTCGCACACAAGTTGAACAAAAGAAAACATCAAGGATAAAACTAAACAACAAAAAGCCATTAAAGTTTTTAAGACTTAGCTTTCGCAAAGAATTTCAGCCGCCCCCATTTCTTCTCTGGCGCCATGATGATGAAGATGATCAAGAAGTGACGCGCTGATTTCTAGATCAGGTTCGCGCAACCCTCTCCTCTACCTGGCGCGCCAAACATGTCGGGGTACGACACCTATGGGATCGCGGGGATCCCTTTACGGTTCAACAAGGGGAAGGCATGCACAAAGAGCAGATCCAACGAGCAATGCGAGGGATTTTGAGCCAGGTTCGGGCCGCTGAGAAGCGTAAAACCCTACTCCTGCTTTAGTGTATTGTGTATGAGTCTTTGAGCTCTGGCTCTAGGAGCGCTATGTGGTGAACAGTACACAGCCGCTACACATGCATTTGGGCCGGAAGGTCCTCCTTTTCTCTCCTTGTAGCTACGCCTTGGGCCTCCTTTTATATGTCCAAGGGGTCTCCAACAGTGGCGTACAATACATACACGGGGTGTACAATTGCTACATTGTTATCATACCTAATACTGACGGCATAGGACAAGCACATTAAACGTTGTGTTTAGCTGTCCCTAGCTTTCTTGGGGACAGAAAGAGAGGCCGTCCCATCAGCACCGCTTAAACCCATCATCGCTAGCACCTTGACATGTGATAATGAGGATAAGGCCTGTCTGACAGGCTGGTCGATGTGCTGGAGCGGTGACAGGCTGGCGAAGTCTTGCCGAGTGCGGGTCTTGCCGGGTGCGGGTCCTGCCGGGGCTCCGTAAGCCATCCCGACAAGATCTTGCCGGGATCGAGCCTTGGGTCTTCTTGGTGACCTTCCTGGAGGTCTTCTCTCAGGAAGGCTTGCTTCCCGGAAACTCTATCTTGATCTTGCCGTCCTTGAACTTGCCGGCGATGCGTAGTCCTGTTCCCGGCAAGTAATCCCTGCCCGGAAACCTAGGTCCTGGATATGTCCTATAAGTGGATTTCTTCTCTGCTATGCCCTTCCCGCCTGGAGGCTGAAACTTGCTGGTGCGTGTCCAGGGGTAGCGAACACCTCCCTGTTCACTACACCGACAATGTTCTTCATATAGAGAGACTCTTGTCTTGTCACTTCCATATGCTAGTGGGAATTACCTTTTCATATCATAAACTTGGCTTGTATATTCTGATGACGGGCTTCCCCAAATGCCCAAGATCTTCATAAGCAAGCAAGTTGGATGAACACCCACTTAGCTTCAGTTGAGCTTTCGTACACTTATAGCTCTAGTGCATCATTTGCACTCCTTGATGAATGGGGGTAAACATTATTTTAGGATCATATACTTTGAAAATCAATGATTTTGTTTCTTATACTTATAAATATTGATATGTTGATGTTTGTTAATTCATCATTTCTCAATGAGCATACATACAAAAGACTACATAATGGGTAGCTTGTCAAATCAAAAATTCTATTTTTATCATTTACCTACTCGAGGACAAGCAGGAATTAAGATTGTGGATGTTGATACGTCTCCAAGGTATCTATAATTTTTGATTGTTCCATGTTGATATATTACCATTCTAGCATACTTTTGGGTACTTGTTTACCATTTTATAATATTTTTGAGCACTAGCCTATTGACCCAGTGCCTAGTGCCAGTTGCTATTTTCTGCATGTTTTTGACTTTTCAAGTTTACAATACCAAACGAAGTCCAATTGGCACAAAACTTTTCGATGATTTTTACTGGATCAAAATAAGACCCGGAAGCTTTGGGAGGAGGCCAAGAGATGCATAAGGGCCCCACCACACATAGTGGGCAACCTGTCGGAGGGGGGTCGATCACGGAGGACCTCTTAATCAACCTTGCCACCCTGATGATGATGTGTGAGTAGTTCACTATAGACCTATGGGTTCATAGGTAGTTCCTGGATGGAAATCTCTCTCTCTCTCTCTGTCTCTCTCTGTCTCTCTCTTTATTGATCTTAAATACAATGTTCATTGCATCTTTGCCTTGATCTATCCGATGTAATCCCTTTGTATGGTGTGTTTGTTGGGATCCGATGAATTATGAGTTTACGTTCAGATTATTCATGAAAATTATTTGAGTCAAACGTGAATACTAAGATTCTTATTTGCATGATCATTATAGCTTCGTAATGTTCTCCGATCTATTGAGATAGTTTGACCAACTAGATTGATATTTCTTTAGTGGGAGGGGTACGTTGTAGTAGGTTCAACCTGGTGAGTTTCTATATCCCAGTGATAGAAGGGGACTAGTTACGTCTTTGTGTTGTTGATACCAAGGATAAAACGATGGGGTTTATTCATACTGATTGAGTTAATTTTGTCTACATCATGTCATCGTTCTCGAAACATTACTCTATTTTACTTAATACTCTAGATGCATGTTGGATGGCGGTCGATGAGTGGAGTAATAGTAATAGGTGCAGGAAGGAATCGACCTATTGGCTTATGGACATCATGCCTATATACACATGAGCATTGCCGTGAAAATCACATAACTATTCACTATTCTATCAATTTCCCAACAGTAATTTATATACCCACCGTATGCTATTTCTATGAGAGATGTCGCTAGAGAACTATACGGCCCCTGGGTCTATTCACTTATATATTCAAAAATGCTACTACTACCTTGCTATTATTTATTTGCTTTTATTTTATTTTGCAATTTACAATTATGTAAAATTATCTACACAACTCACTTTCTTGCAAATAACGAAATCAAGGGGAATGACAACCCTCTTGCTGGCCTTGGGTGCAATTTGTTTGTTCTTCTCTGTGTAGCCGCTGAAGACGGTTGAGGATTGGTATTCCTGTTGGTTCGATAAACCTTGGTTTCATAACGAAGGGAATAATTACCCACATTGTGTTGCGATAACCCGTTCCTCTTCACAGAAAACCTGACGCAAAACACAAGTATTAGGGGTGAATGCCGCTCTCACAGGAACCACTATTTATACATGATAACCCACAAGTATAGGGGGCCGCAACAGTTTTTGAGGGTAAAGTATTCAACCCAAATTTATTGATTCGACACAAGGGGAGCCAAAGAATATTCTCGAGTATTAGCAGCTGAGTTGTCTATTCAACCACACCTGAAAGACCTAATATTTGCAGCAAAGTATTCAGTAGCAAAGTAGTAAGGAAGTACCAGTAACGGTGGTAAAAGTGATAGTAGCAGTTTTGTAGTGTTTGTAACAATAGCAACGGAAAATCAACTTAGCAAAGATCAATATATGGAAAGCTCGTAGGCAATGGATCAGTGATGGATAATTATGTCGGATGGCATTCATCATGCAACGGTTATAACATAGTGTGACACAGAACTAGCTCCAGTTCATCAATGTAATGTACGCATGAATTCCATATATAGTCATACATGCTTATGGAAAAGAACTTGCATGACATCTTTTGTCCTACCCTCTAGTGGCAACGGGGTCCTATTTTAAACTAAGGGATATTAAGGTCTCCATTTAATAGAGAACCGGACCAAAGCATTAGCACTTAGTGAATACATGAACTCCTCAAACTACGGTAATCACCAAAAAGAATCCCAGTTATTGTCACCCTAGGTCAGTTATTGTCACCCTGGGGGATGCGGATCATAACTCGTAATAGGTGTGTACAACTTGCAAGATAGGATCAAGAAAACATATATATTCATGAAAACATATAGGTTTAGATCTCAAATAATGACACTCGGGCCCACGTGACAAGCATTAATCATAGTAAAGTCATAGCAACATCAATCTCAGAACATAGTGGATACTAGGGATCAAACCCTAACAAAACTAACTCGATTACATGATAAATCGCATCCAACCCTTCACCGTCCAGCAAGCCTATGTTGAGATTACTCACGAACGGTGGAGAGCATCATGGAAATTGGTGATGAAGGATGGTTGGTGATGACGACGGCATCGATTTGCCCTCTCCGGAGCCCAAAATGGATTCCAGATCTAGTCTCCCGAGGAAGAACGGGAGGTGGTGGTTGCTCCATATCATGAAACGCGATGAACTCTTCTCCTTTATTTTTTTCTCCCTAAATAGGAATATATAGAAGTGGAAACAAGGTCGGAGGACCGTCAGGGGGCCCACAAGCCACAGGGGCGTGCCCTAGGGGGGTGGGCGCGCCCTGTAGGCTTGTGTCTAGGTGGTGGGACCCCTATAGTTGATTATTTCACCAATATTTTTATGAATTCCAAAAATATTCTCCGTAAATTTTCAGGTCAGTCCGAGAACTTTTATTTCTGGACAAAAATAACACCAAGGCAATTCTGCTGAAAACAACGTCTGTCCGGGTTAGTTCCATTCAAATCATGCAAATTAGAGTCCAAAACAAGTGCAAAAGAGTTTGGAAAAGTAGATACATTGCAGACGTATCAATACACAGGCAGAAAAGGCAAGGGTCGCCTCCCCCATCCCCATGTGGTGTTGTCTCCTAGACGTGACCCCTCGAGGCAACCGCCCCGCTCCACCACTCCCACGACCCGCGGTAAATGCGCATCATGGGAAAGGTCAGTAAAATTCATCAGAACGGCGGGGAAATGCGGCCACGCATATCCGTGCACTGTTTTCGGCCCATCCCAACAACGTTGCGTGCGTGTATGTCATAGACCCAGGTGCTACTGTCGGTGTGTCGGTGTACTAAGAGCTAGGGTCCTTAGCACCCAAACTTATGCATGGGCAACCGTTGTCCTCAGGTCGGAAAATCTCTGCCGGGCTCACATCGATCTCCAAATCAAACTGACACCAAGACCGAAGCAAGATGGCAAGACTCTCACCATTCGAAATACCCCACCCACAAGCGTCACCCGACAAGATTTCAGCCCACCAAGCCATCGCTCCACCTCACCAGGGACTGATTGTCTACATCAGCTGAGGTGTCGAGCGGGTAGGCGGACATGTGAAGCTGGCCAGGGCATGTGGCTACAGCGGCGGGCCTGTTGGAGCTTTAATGAGACTAGTCCTGCGGTATGGCAGAAAGATAAGAGGTAGCTCGGCGGACGACACAGAAGCAGAGACAATCCTTGCCGGGGAATTATACGTCCATTTTGCATCATGTTTTATTGTTGTTATTTATAATGTTTTTATGTGTAATAATGATTTGGGGAGTAAGTCTAATGCATTTTCTCTCACAATTTGCAAGGTTTACATCAAGAGGGAGAATGCCGGCAACTAGAATTTAGCACCCCGAAAAAGCACATTAGAGATACCTATTCTTCTCAACTCAAATGAAGCTGAAAATGCATGGAGATTTTTTATATATTAAATAAGAATTTTTGGAGCAAAGAACTACCGGAGGGGGGGCACTAGGTCGCCATACTCCACCATGGCGCGCGCGCCCCCTACCCGCACCCTGGTGGAGGGTGGGTACCCAGGCCCATCTCCGGAGCCCATCTTCTGGTATATATCCCAAAAAACTAGAAAACATTTAGGACATGACTTTCTGTAACATAAAAAACTCTAAGTTTTGGAATGTTATATTAAATTAACTATATTGATTGATTGTTTGATTGAGTGACTGAATTTGAGTGAATTTGAAACTTAAAAAAAACTTTTGAATGAAAGGGAATAAAATGACTTTCCCCTTTACTTTTGAATTCAGATTCATTCAACTCAAATCAATGTGAGAAGATGACATGACTTCTTCAAAATAAAGTATTTGAAGGGTGAATTTGAAAGCTACTAAAACTTTTCTATTTTTGGAATCTATTTAACATTTGGTTCTATTTCAAAGTTTGAATGAATTCAAATCCCCTAGCCCAAATTCAAAATATCGAGAGGAGCAAGATGACACTCCAAACCAGGGGCCATTTGAATTATATTTGAACTTGTAAAAACTCAGAAGACTATTTTGAAAATATTTCATAATGGGTTTCGAAAGAAATTCTTAAAGTGGTTTTCAAAGTTATTTTTCTCCAAAAATAAGATACATGGAAAATAGGGTAAAATGATTCCGTTAAATATATAAATTGAGAAAGATGAATTTGAAAATATGTTGGTATTTTGAAAATGTTTTCTTTGCATTTTATTTGGAATAGCAACACCGTTTGAATTTTCTGATTTTGTGACATTTTGTTTTGGCTCTGAAAATACGTTCATGTTTTAGGAAATATTTTTCTTGTCATTTTGATATATAATATGTCTATATAAAACTTTTATTTATTCGTCCATTTCTTTTTCTTTCTCTGTATTTGAAAAAAAACTGTCAAAGCCCAACCCATGTTGTGGTCGTCCCTAACCTCACGAGAGCTCCCTCGTGCGAGCTCCAGATCGCCATGGACGCCGGAAATCCTGCGCCCCTGTCTGCCCTTGCCTCTCCTTGCCCCGGAAGCTCCTCCCCGCGGATCCCGTGCCTTCCCAACAAGAGCCAATCACTATTACTATGCCATCAAGGTCCTGGAAATTCTCGCCGGAGATCCGGCCTTGCCAAATTCGGCCACCATATTCACTACACTTTCGGGACGAAGCGCCGCCGCGTCGAGGCGGAACTTGGGAAGGAGCAGTTTTGCCCTCTGGCGGAGCGATTCTGCTGGGGGGCTTCCCTCCCGGAGGGGGAAATCGAAGCCATCGTCATCACCAACAATCCTCTCATCTTGAGGAGGCCAATCTTCATCAACATCTTCAACAACACCATCTCCTCTCAAACCCTAGTTCATCTCTTGTGTTCAATCTTTGTACCGAAACCTCAGATTGGTACCTGTGGATGACTAGTAGTGTTGATTACCTTGTGTAGTTGACTACTATATGGTTTATTTGGTGGAATATTATGCTATTCAATACACCTCTGATCTTGAGCATGCATATTTATTTGTGAGTAGTTACTTTTGTTCTTAAGGTCACTAGAGAAGTCATGTTGCAAGTACTCATGTGAATTTGATATGTTTCAGATATTTTGATGATATGTATGTTGTGATTCCCTTAGTGGTTCCATGTGAACGTCGACTACATGACACTTCCCCATCCTTGGGCATAAGGGAATGCATTGTGGAGTAGTTATTAGGTGATGGGTTGCTAGAGTGACAGAAGCTTAAACCTAGTTTATGTGCTACTTCGCAAGGGGCTGATTTGGGTCTACATGTTTAACGCTATGGTTAGACTTTGTCTTAATACTTCTCATAGTTGTGGATGCTTGCGAGGGAGTTAATCATAAGTAGGTTGTTAGTTCAAGTAAGAACAACACCTTAGCACCGATCCACCAACATATCAAATTATCAAAGGAGCGAACACAAATCAAACCAAGATGACGAAAGTGGCTAGATGAAATTCCCGTGTACCCTCAAGAACACTTTGCTCATCATGAGAGATACTCTTGGCATCTCCTTTGCCACAAAAGGATTGGGATACTTTGCTGCACCTTACCTATTGTTACCGTTACTTTCTCGTTACAAATTACCTTGTTATCAAAACACTTGCTACTTACAATTTCAGTTCTTGCAGAAATTACCTTGCTGAAAACCACTTATCATGTCCTATTACTCCTCGTTGGCTTCGAATCTCTTACTTATCAAAAGGACTACAATTGATCCCCTATACTTATGGATCACCAGGGAACTTTTCCAGCATGCCACCTGACGGCACATTTAATGTGCCTCTCCTAGTCCGTCAGAGTTAGGTACTTTCCACTACCTATCGTGACAAGCAGTCTTCATAGCTGCAGTACGCCATGTACAACCATGCATAGACCATTTTAGCCCTTGTGGTGACCCCTTATCCTACAAAAGGAGGACCGAGGCTACCTTTAGAAAGGTCGACTCTCTGCACGTTCTACATGCGTAGCTGCTTCCCGCGTTCATCCTTGCCAGGATAGCGCTCTTGTAACCGTGAACATACATACAATCCACGAAAAACACAAAATGTCATGTTTACACCTCCGAACGGCCTGAACTTGTCTATGCCACAGTGCTCGCAGTAGCCGTTGGTGCTCTTTGTGCGCCTAAACTCCCTACCGATGCGAGAAAGGGGCCTTGTCGGTCCCATAGATCGTCGTCTCCCTCGACACCGGCGAAAGCTGCACCGATCCTCGAGGTGAAAATGGGCAATTTACGGTACTGAAGAGGCTAGCAATGTGCAGAAAGGTGGGTGTGCGTACATCGATGGATTCACATTAATCATAAAGAACTCATATACTTATTGCAAGGCCTTCTTAGGTTTTTATAAGCAAATTACTACCGCATGCCCCTAGGGAGGAGCTTGGTAGGAGTTAACCATCACACGCCCCCGACTTGAACAACACTAGGATTTCAACGAGGAATAAGAATGCTCACACATCATCATCAAGCCCAACATTTAGATGAGAAACACGTAACAAGCTTTCATTACTGATATTTCTACTAACCAACAATCATGTACTCATGCCCTTTCCTATTACTACATCAATATCATTAACCCATAATTTCTCTTATATGGTGACCTACATGATGGTTTTTATTATGCACTCCTTGAACACCTATCCTTTTTGGACTAGTCTTATAACCCATGCAACTTACCATTTCTCTTTATTATACTCTCAAACAAATTGAAGTGAAGCACGAGATCTCAATTATTTCTATAAAATCTACACGCCGCTGTGCTCCAAAAATATAAGTGAAGCACTAGAGCAACTGCTTATCTCAAAAGATATAAGTGAAGCACATAGAGTATTCTAACAAATCATAATGAATATGTGTCTCTCTCAAATAGGTGTGTCTAGAAAATAATGATTATGTAAAACTAAAAATAAATTAAAGCAAACTATAATACACGACGCTCCAAGCAAAACACATATCATGTGATGAATAAACCTATAGCTCCAAGTGACATACCGATGGAATGGAGATGAAAGAGGGGATGCCTTCCAGGACATCCCCAAGCTTAGATGCTTGAGTATTACTAGAATTTTACCTTGGCGTGCCTTGGGAATACCCAATCTTAGGGTCTTGCCGCTCCTTATTCCTTCAGCCATCATGATCACACCCAAAACCTGAAAACTTCAACACACAAAACTCAACAAAACCACATGAGATCCATTAGTATAATCAACATATCACATACTTTCGATACTATTATAAATTGGTTCATATTTCATTATTGCATAATATGTAGCATATTATAACTTCTCCATGGCTTATACCCCACATACAATTCATAGCATCATCAAAACAAGCAAACTATGCAAGCAAAATGTAACATCCCAAAATTTCTTTGGCATGTTCTGAAAATAGTTATGAATACATACATGTTGATTGCATTTACATTGATAAATTAATGAATGGTTGAAAGCTTTTGGTTGTTTGTTTGAAACCCCACTTCAAATTTTCTTTCATTTGAATCCAAATAGTGAAACCTCTGAAAAATTCAAATATGAGAGGAGGAACATGACCGTCCATGTCAAGGGTATTTTTGTAAATCCATTTGACATTTTGAACCAGGGGTTCATTTGAAAAATATTTCAAATAGGAATTTATTATTATTTCAATTCCATTTGGGCATTTTGTGAAGAAAAAACATTTTTTAAAATTATTTTTTTGGCCGTGGAAAATTGTTAAACAAATTCTATATTTTTCTGAAAGTTGTGATATATAATACTTCAATAGTTGAGTTTGTATTTATTTTACTATTTTAGTTTTCTTTCCTGTTTTTATATAAAAGGAAAAAAATTAATATGGAACTTTTTGCGTGTTAGTTAGGAAACGGTGTGGCCCACTAAGGAAAAGATCGACCCAGCTCAATCACGCCAGATCCAAAAACGATCTGGATTGGCCACCAACCCCCCACCCGATCTCCTCTCCCTCGTTGATACGTATCCATCGTATCCACTTTTCCAAACACTTTTGCCCTTGTTTTGGACTCTAATTTGCATGATTTGAATGGAACTAACCCGGACTGACGCTGTTTTCAGCAGAATTGCCTTGGTGTTATTTTTGTGCAGAAATAGAAGTTCTTGGATTGTCCTAAAAATTTACGGAGAATATTTTTGGATTTAATAAAAACTACTGGCGCAAGAATTAACCAGAGGGGGCCACCTGCAGGCCACAAGCCTGCTAGGCGAGGCCACCCCCTGGCCGCGCCTAGCAGGCTTGTGGGGCCCCTATGGCTCCTCCGACCTCATCTCCAACTCCATATAACCCTATCCACGGAGACAAAAATCAAAGAGAAGAGTTCATCGCATTTCACGATACGGAGCCGCCGCCACCTCCTGTTCTTCCTCGGGTGACCAGATCTGGAGTCCCTTTAGGGATCTATAGAGGGGAAATCGACACCATCATCATCACCAACCATCCTTCATCACCAATTCCATGATGCTATTGACTGTTCATGAGTAGTCCCATCATAGGCTTGTTGGACGGTGATGGTTTGGATGATATTTATCATTTAATCGAATTAGTTTTGTTAGGGTTTGATCCATAGTATCCACTATGTTCTCAGATTGATTTTATTATGACTTTGCTCCGCTTAATGCTTGTCAGTTGGGCCCGAGTGCCATCATTTCAGATCTGAACCTATTATGTTTTATTGAATATATATGTGTTCTTGATTGTATCTTGCAAGTTGTTGGCACCTATTACGAGTTATGAACCGCATCCCCCAGGGTGACAATAACTGGGATTCTTTCCGGTGATTACCGTAGTTTGAGGAGTTCATGTATTCACTAAGTGCTAATGCTTTGGTACGATTCTATATTAAAAGGAGGCCTTAATATCCCTTAGTTTCCATTAGGACCCTACTACCATGGGATGGTAGGACAAAAGATGCCATGCAAGTTCTTTCCATAAGCACGTATGACTATATATGGAATACATGCCTACATTACATTGATGAATTGGAGCTAGTTCTGTGTCACCCTATGTTATAATTGTTGCATGATGAATGCTATCCAACATAATTATCCATCACTGATCCATTTCCTACGAGCTTTTCACATATTGATCCTTGCTAAGTCACTTCTCCGTTGCTATTGTTACAATCACTATAAAACTGTCGTTGTTACTTTTGCTACCGTTATCGTTACTTCCATACTACTTTGCTACCGAATACTTTGCTGCAAATATTAAGTCTTTCAGGTATGGTTGAATTGACAACTCAACTGCAAATACTCGAGAATATTCTTTGGCTCCCCTTGTGTCGAATCAATAAATTTGGCTTGAATACCCTACCCTCGAAAACTGTTGCGATCCCCTATACTTGTGGGTTATCAAGACCTCTTTCTAGCGCCGTTACTGGGGAGCATAGCTCTATTCTCTGAGTCACTTGTGATTTATATTTGTTGATCATTATGAAAAATATAAAATATCGACAAACCAAGATCTATCCCTCTACTAGGAGGGGAGATAAGGAACTGCCATCTAGCTTTGTACTTGATTCACCTTCTGTTATCAGTAAGTTTGTGACACCACCACATGCTAGTAATTCTGATATGTCACAAGTAACTGATGATGCCACTTTTGCTATGCATGATTCTTATGATGATACTTTGCTTGATAATACTGTGCCACTTGGTGAATTTCTTGATGAACAAATTGCTAGAGTCAATGTTGAGAATTATGATACTTCTGAAACTGATGAAATTATTGATACTGAACACTTTGAGACACCTTCTATACCTAGCTCTCCTAGATATGAATTGGCTGATATTGCTGAGGGTTATGTTATGGAAGGAGAGGTAGATAGGGACTTTCTTGCTTGTAATGATAGAGACGATTTTATGAAATTACTGTGAAAGTGGAAAGAAAAATCGTTGAATGCTAGAATGAGATATGATACTAATTTTGCTACTACACATATCTTTGTTACTGATAAGGATTATGAATTCTCTATTGATCCTGAGTTAATTACTTTGGTCGAATCTGATCCTTTCCATGGTTATGAATCTTAAATTGTTGTGGCGCATCTTACTAAACTGAATGATATAACCACCCTATTTACTCATGAGGAAAAAATTTATTACTTTTATATCCTTAAGGTGTTTCCTTTCTCGTTAAAGGGTGTTGCTAAGATATGGTTTAATTCTCTTGCTCTTGGTTGTGTGCGTAGACCCCAGGATATGATTTATCACTTCTCTGGAAAAAAAATCCTGCCCATAAGAAACAAGCTGCCTTGCAGGAAATATTTGACTTTGTGCAAATGGAAGAAGAGAGTCTCCCACAAGCTTGGGAGAGGCTTCTCCAATTACTTAATGCTTTGCCTGATCATCCTCTCCAGAAAAATGAAATACTTGATATCTTTTATTATGGACTAACTGATGCTTCTAGGAACCACCTAGATAGTTGTGCTCGTTGTGTTTTCAAAGAAGAAACTGTTGAGCAAACTGAAATACTATTGAATAATATATTGAGCAATGGTAATTATTGGGCTATTCCCGAACCACCTCCAAAGCCAACTCGTAAGAAAAGAGGTATTCTATTTCTCAGTCCTGAAGATATGCAAGAGGCAAACAAATCTATGAAAGAAAAAGGTATTAAAGCTGAAGATGTTAAGAATCTACCACCTGTTGAACAAATACATGGTCTTGATAACCCGACACGGGTAGTAGCGGCAAATTATCTTCGTAGATTTGATGAAAGCGATATTCCTTATAATAAGTCTTCTAGCCAATTCTTGTATGAGTTTGATAATTTTATTGTTAAGCAAGAAAATTTTAATGCTTATGTTAGTAGACAGTTGAAACATAATGCTTTCATGCTTGATCTCTTAGGCGATTATATGAGTAGAACTATCAATGATCTTAAAATTATTAGTAAACATGCTTCCATGGTAACTACTCAAGTAGAACAAGTACTTAAGGCACATAATGATTTGCTTAATGAGATGAATAGTAGGAACAATGATCATTCTATTAAAGTTGTGACTAGAGGTGGAAGAATGACTCAGGAACCTCTGTATCCTGAGGGCCATCCTAAGAGAATTGAGCAAGATTCGCAGAGGCGTAATATTGATGTACGTAGTCATTCCAGTAATAAGAGAAATAAGGACGATGATAGAACTTTGCATGCTGCTAGTGAACCTGTTATAGATACACCTGAAAACCCAAATGATATTTCTATTTCTGATGCTGAGACACAATCTGGTTATGAACATGACCCTAGTGATAATATTAATGACGTTCATGTTGATGCTCAACCTAGTAATGATAATGATGTGGAGATTGAACCCGCTGTTGATCCTGATAACCCACATCCTAAGAACAAAAGATATGGCAAAATAGATTTTATTTCTAGGAAGCATGGTAAAGAAAGAGAACCATGGGTTCAGAAACCCATGTTGTTGGGGATATAACCCCGTGGTGAGACCCGCCACGGAGGCTCCTGGTCACACCTAGCGGCTCATAGATTGGCCCAAGGATGGGCCTTGAAGACTCAAGCCCAATACGTTGGGCGGCTTGCCAAGATGGGCCAAGATGAGGCCCGGATAGAGAAGGTATGAAGACCCGGGAGGGTGAGCCGCCCGGAGACAACTTGCTCAAGAAGGCAAGGCAATATAGAGATAGACTCGGACATGTTGTGAGAGTCGGTTACGACTTGTATGAGCCGTGGTCTTGACCTCCTATATAAAGGTGAGACCAGGGCAACTTACACAGAGACTAACTAACCGAGAGCTAGGTCAAGAGATTCCGCTCCCTTGTAATCGAGATTCCAAGCAATACAAGCACAAGCAGGACGTAGGCTTTTACCTCTACTTGAGGGGCCGAACCTGGGTAAACCTGTGTCCTTCGTCCCGATCAACCTCTTTGGGTCCATCACCTTAGCGATGGCCTGGAATCGAAGTCCTCGGACATCTGCCATGACAAAACCACGATAGTTGGCGCCCACCATGGGGCTAGCACTCGGTGGTGTTGAGTTCTCAAAGGGCTCTCTCCCAGGGTCCGAGGGATACGTGGTCGGAAGGACGGGCAAAAGCCACCATGGCTGGCTCACATCGACGATGCTGGCTGGGGCCCTGAGACCGACTCTATCGATTATGGATTCCGGGTTCCCTTCGGCGGAATCCACGTCTTCATTGGCAAGGTTGAAGGATCTACGCCCAGGCCGGACGTCTGCACCAACATCGTCGAGTCGGCTTGGCGCGCGCAACCCGCCCAACACGTGCAACCTGCTTGTGCTAACCCAGGCCAGAAGCATGTCTTCATGGGCTTCACTCAGGTGATGGATATTGAGGCTTCTACGTCGCAGGAGACTCTCGTCTACTCAGAGGACGGATCTTCGAGCGGAGAGGCGGAATCAATCTACCAGCTTCACAACGGCAGGCTCTGGGGCCCCGACGAGCTTTACCATGAGTCGGAGTGTTCTGAGACAGAGGATCACAGGCTGCCGGTCCATGCGGCCGTGTTCATGGCAGGGTCAGCGCCGAGAATGAGAAGCACAGCCGCCGGAGCCGCAAACATGGGGGCTGACCTGCCGCCGCCGGCTCGGGTTCTTGTAGATATGATGAACAAGCTCACAACCCTGATGGCGACTGAAGTCATGCCGGATAATCAAGCGGCCCGGAACTTGGAGATCACAAGGCTTAAGGACCAGATGGCGGAGGTCCAATAGGGGATTGGCGAGTTAAAGGCTCAGATGGATGCGGAGGTAGAGTGCCTTAGGACAAATGCTTTCCACCTTGAGCTAGAGCAATAGTCAGCAGCAGTGGTGCAGCGCATGAGACATCTGTCCCGCTTACCAAAACAATACAAGGCCGGGAATCTTTTTAACTCTCCAGGAACGCGACGGCCAGCGGACGCACCTGGAAGTCGGCCAGCGGCTCGACAACAGCTTAACCCACCCCGACGAAACCAGGCCTCACCAGCGGCTTTTCCAACGCCTGCGGGTCGCTACTCAAACCTGGCGGAGAACATGGTGGCGGTAGCAACCCGACTTGAAACAATCCCTATTCCTGATGAGGCGCCCTTTGCAGAGGAGGTGCGGAACGACCTTGGATACCTTCAAACGGTGATGGCCTAGCAAGAGAAATATACTTACAGCTGGAGCCGCGTGTATTCAACCCCCCTCCCCAGCCGTAGCTACAGCCGGCGCTATGAGTCGCCGACGGGTTCTAGCAGTGGTCGGCACCAGGGGCTACCGCGAGATGATTAGACGGCTGTGGATGCGCAGGCGCTTGCAGACCGAGCGAGAGTACATTGAGAGGTAGCGGCTCTGGCAGCGGCGGCTCATCAAGAGCCTGCGCATTCCATCTCAGTTGGAGCGGGAGTAACCACCCGGGCCGTGGGAGTCTCGTTCTTGGTTCCGGCTCCACGGAATGAGCATCTGTCGAAGGATTTCAAAGGCCCTCGTAAGGTCTTGAATTACACTGCGGACCTGCCCCCCAGAGGCCTGGATCAAACGTTATGAGCTGGCTATGGAAATGTTGAATGTCAGTGACGCGGCTCGCACATGGATGAAGGGTTTGCCACCCAATACCATCAACTCATGGGCTGAGCTGAAAGCAAGGTTCATTAAAAAAATTCAAGGAACTTGCAAGTAGCCTATGACGATTGTGGATCTAGATCACTGTGTTCAATAGGAGACTGAGTCGGCTCATCATTGGGTCCGGCAGGTGTCGACAATCATCCACACGTCTGAACAAATCACAATGGCTCAAGCGGTGTTGATCCTGGAAAAGAACTATGACTTCGTCCCTCTAAAGCATAAGCTCGGCCGACTCTAATGCATGTGTCAAGACATGGGAGAACTCATGGTGGCTCTCACAAAGTATGCCGATTCGGATAACACGAAGGATCCGGGCTCTGATGAGGAGAAAAGTGGTCAGGGTAAAAAGAATAACCATGTCAAGGGTGCGGCAGGCAATGGTAACCAAAGCAAGAGGAAGAACTCGGATGGCGGGTCAGAATTGGTGGCCAACGCCAGCACTGGCCACAATTGACCTAAGGGCAATGAGAATTTTAGACCACCTTTTAACAAGGGTAAAACTCCTTTCAGCTTAGAGGAGATGCTCAACAAACTTTGTCCGCAGCACAGCCGTCCCAACAGACCGGCGGGTCACACGTGGGGTAATTGCCACATCATGCAGAAGTTCAAGGACCACAACATGCAACAACATAACAACGATGGTGGTGGCCCGCCCGACAGATCAGGACTAGGAGGGTTAGGAGCCAGGTTTGGGTCCGACGGCTCAGGTTCCGGTCATCATGGCCAAGGCAATCAAGGAGGACATCATCAGCACTCTGGTGGCCATCATCAACAACAGAATAATCAGTCTGGGTATCAGAGTAATCCAAAGAAGCTCAGTTCGGGCCAATATCATGTTTTTACAACTAGCCATAACAAGCGGGATCAAAAAGTGCGCAAACAGGCGGTTAATGCAATCATGCCGGCTCTACCGCAATACTTGAAGTGGTCTGAGTATGACATCACATGGAGCCGGGAGGATCACCCGCCGTGTGTTAATGACCCGGGGTGGCTGGCCCTTGTAGTCGCCCCCAAGTGGGAGGATATATGTTGAATAAGGTACTTATGGATGGTGGCAGTAGCATCAATATCCTGTACTATGACACCTTTTGGCGGATGAAGCTACTTGATAAAGACCTTAAGCCCTCCTCGACAGTCTTTCATGGTGTGGTGTCGGGCAAGTCAGCTTACCCCGTGGGCAGGATCTCCTTGGAAGTTGCCTTTGGTGATGAGTAGAACTACAGGGTGGAGTCCTTGTGGTTTGAAGTAGGCAAAATCAAGAGCCCCTATCATGCCTTGTTTGGGCAACCGGCTTACGCCAAGTTCATGGCTAGGCCCTGCTATGTCTATTTGCAGCTCAAGATGCCCGGATTAAAAGGGACGATTACTATTCATGGTGATTGGAATATGACTATTGAGTGTGAGGAAGGATACGCGGCTTACGCGGAATCAATTTGTGCTAAGGTAGATCTCAAGTTTTCTAAGGAACATGTTGACCCGGAGGACATGACTCCGCTGAAGAAGCCTACCACAGAGGTTGAGCCGCCCCTGAAATTTTCGGTGGATGATACCAAGTTGGTGGATTTCACCCCGGGCGATTCATCTTAGCATTTCATTATTGGGGCCAATATGTATCCCAAATAGGAAAGCGCGCTCATAGAATTCATCCGTGAGAATCGGGACATCTTCGCATGGAAACCTTCAGACATGTCGGGTGTATCGAGAGAGTTCACTAAGCACCACCTTAATGTGGATCCTAAGTTTAAACCTATCAAGCAATTTCTACGGCAGTTCAACGAGGAGAGACACAAGGCCATCGGGGAGGAGGTCGCTCGGCTCTTGGCGGCAGGTTTCATCATTGAGGTCTTTCACCCGGAGTGGCTTGCTAACCCAGTGCTCATGCTCAAGAAGAACAGCACATGGCGTATGTGCGTGGATTACACGGATCTTAAAAAAGCTTGTCCGACTGATCCCTTTGCTCTTCCTCGTATTGATCACATCATCGATGCTACAACAGGTTGTGAGAGTTTATGTTTCCTAGATGCGTATTCGGGATATCATCAGATCAAGATGGCAGTCAAGGACCAAGAGAAGACGGCTTTCATCACACATTTTGGTGCCTTCTGCTATGTGTCTATGCCTTTCAGGCTCAAGAGTGACCAGGGGACTTACCAGCGCTATGTGCAGAATTGTCTTCACAGCCAAATTGGGTGTAACATTCATGCATATGTGGATGACATTGTGATCAAGTCAAGGAAGAAGGAGACTCTTCTTGACGACCTGAAGGATACCTTACACAATCTGTGGGTTTATAAGATCATGCTTAACCCGACGAAGTGTGTCTTTGGTGTTCCAGCATGCAAACTCTTGGGATTTCTAGTCTTTGAGCATGGCATTGAAGCTAACCCAGATAAGATCAAGGCTATCACCTCCTTGGCTGAGCCGGCGTGCATCAATGATGTTCAACGCCTGGCAGGACGGATCATCGTGTTGAGCCGGTTTATAAATCGCCTTGGTGAGAATGCCATCCCTTTATAACAAATGATGAAAAAGACAGACAGTTTTGTCAAGAGTACAGCGGCGGGTGAAGCATTTGAGGCGCTCAAGAAGCAGCTCACTGAGTCGTCGGTCTTAGCCGCTCCGGTTGAGAAAGAACCCTTGCTCTTGTACGTGGTGGCTAACAACAGGGCTGTCAGCGCTGCAATCGTTGTCGAGCGCAATGAGGCAGAGAAGGAATATCCGGTTCAGAGGTCGGTTTATTATATCAGTGAGGTCCTGACAGAGTCCAAGCAGAGATTTCCACATTGGTATAAGCTAGTATATGGGGTGTTCATGCACAACCGCAAGCTGGAGCACTATTTCTTAGGGCACCAGATCACCGTGGTCAGCTCTTCCCCGTTGGGAGACATAATTCAAAACAGAGAAGCCACTGACAGGATTGCTAGGTGAGCATTGGAGCCGGGACCTCTCAATCTGAAATACGTACCTCGTACGGCTGTCAAGTCCCAAGCCCTTGTGGATTTAATAAACGACTGGACAGAGTGTCAGGCGCCCGAAGAAATGCCGGATAACACATACTGGACAATACACTTTGATGGGTCCAGGCAGTTGGAACGACCAGGGGCAGGAGTTGTCTTAACCTCCCCCAAGGGTGACAAGTTCTGTTATGTGCTACGACTGATGTTCCCTTGTACTAACAATGCAGCTGAGTACAAAGCCCTGCTTCATGGCCTCAGGGTGGCTAAGGAGATGAACTTAAGCCAGGTTAGGTGCTTCGGCGACTCAGATCTTGTGGCCTAGCAAGTTTCAGGCACTTGGGACTCCAAGGATCCGCAGATGGCGGCTTATCGTCAGGAGGTGGATGTCATTGCTATTCACTTCAAGGGTTATCAGGTGGATCATATTGATCATCGCAAGAACAAGGTAGCTGACACCCTATCAAGGTTAGGCTCTCAATGAAAGCCGGTGCCGCCTAACGTCTTTTTGGATGTCTTACATCACCCGTCAGTTAAGTTGCCTTCAGAGGAAGACTTAGCCATTCCTGATCCGGAGGGACAGTTGGTGGCGGCTCTGCATGCTATTCCGAATTGGACTGTACTTTACTTGGCATACTTGACTCATGGCGAGTTACCTGATGATGAAAATCTGGCCAGACAGATCACCAGACGGTCTAAGTCTATGACGATAGTCAATGGCGAGTTACATAAGTGCAGCGTCACCGGCGTGTTTCAGCGTTGTGTCTCACCGGAGGAGGGCAAGGAAATCTTGAATGAAATTCATGCTGGTGATTGTGGACATCACGCCAGCTCAGAATCTCTGGTGGCCAAGGCTTTGAGGCACGGTTTCTTCTGGCTGACGGCTCACAAGGATGCAGAGGATCTGGTACGCAAGTGTGACGGTTCTCAAAAGTTTGGCCGGTGTGCTCATGTGCCAGCTCAAGAATTGTGCATGATTCCAATCACATGGCCGTTTGCAGTCTAGGGGCTCGATATGGTCGGGCCTTTCAAGAGATCCAAGGACAATAAGACACACCTTTTGGTGGCGGTTGACAAGTTTACCAAATGGGTAGAACCTAAGCCGATCAGCAAGTGCAACGCGGCTACGGCGGTTTAGTTTATTAAAAAGCTTATCTAGTTTTGGTTACCCTCATAGTATCATCATGGACAATGGTACGAACCTGTCCAGGGGGGCTATGAAAACGTTCTGCGACATTGAGCACATCCGGCTTGATGTTTCTACGGTTGCTCATCCACAGTCCAACGGTCAGGCGGAGCGTGCTAACCAAGAAATCCTAAGAGGTATCAAGCCCCGGCTTATGGTTCCTTTACAGCGAACACTAGGTTGTTGGGTGGAGAAGTTGCCATCCGTCTTATGGAGCATCAGGACTACCCCCGACAGATCAACGGGTTATACACCTTTCTTCATGGTTTATGGCGTAGAGGCCGTGTTACCAAGTGACATCCATCATAACTCACCATGAGTGGCGGCTTATGTTGAGACGGACAATGAGACTGCGTGTCAAGACGCGTTGGATGCCCTGAAGGAGGAACATGATCTGGCGGCGGCTCGTTCGGCGATTTATCAGCAAGACCTGCGCCGCTATCATAGCTGCAGAGTCAAGACCCGGACGTTTCAAGAAGGCGCCTTAGTGTTGCGGCTCATCCAAGACCAGACAAATATGCATAAGTTGTCTCCTCCATGGCAAGGAACTTTCGTGGTCTGTGGAAATCTCAACAATGGGTCATATTACCTCATTGACATCCGAGACGATTCAGATACGTCGGGGCAGGAGACTCGCCGGCCGTGGAACATAGCACATCTACATCCTTACTATACCTAAGTTGTTGAGACTCGACATCATACACTATCATTGTACATATCATATTTATATATGAATAAAAGTTGGCATCCCTGCAAGCCGGACCCTCTGCTGTTTCGCATATCTCAATCTATGCAAACACATGATCGTCTAGGGGGCTTCCCACCCACTGGGTGTAGCTTATCAAACCCTATCGGTCGGCTCTCAAGCCAAAAAGTTGACTCCGTCAACATGATTGTCCAGGGGGCTTCCCACCCACCGGGTGTAGCTTATCAAATCCTATTGGTCGGCTCTCAAGCCAAAAAGTTGACTTCGTCGACATGATCGTCCAGGGCGCCTCCCACCCACCGGGTGTAGCTTATCAAACCCTATCGGTCGGCTCTTAAGCCAAATAGTTGATTCCATCAACAAAGGTCACTTGGGGGCTTCCCACCCACCGGGTGTAGATTACACATCCTCTTGATCGGCTCTTATGCCAAACAGGGTTAAACCTGCCTGTAAGCTGATGCTACTCCGCTAGGTGACCCGCCGAACTCTTACCAGTTAATCTCTCCTAGAGAACCTAAGCCGGTTCAAAGCAATTGACAGCCAATCTCCATAGAGACCCTATACTGGTTAAGGTTAAAACGATGGCTCTTGTCGCGTGAGGGACGGCTTACAAAAAGCAAGGATAAACTCTTTCACCTACTGCCGACTCTCCGCTATGTGGCCCGTTCGTACTCTTAGACAGTTAATCCTTGAGGACCCTATACTGCTTAAGGTTAAAACGACGGATTTATGTCACGTGAGAGGCAGTTTTGGGGCTATCAGGGTACTCATGCCATGTCTCTTCTGGGACATTACACTTCCTTTCAGTTAATCTCGCTTAGAGACCCTGAGCCGGTTCAAAAACTTAACAACCAACCTCCACAGAGACCATGTATTGTTAAGGAGTTTTTAGTGGCGAGTCAACCTAGTAGAACCGGCACATGAGCTGTTTGGAAAAACAAGTTAGGAAAGATACAACATCTTTGGGTTATGCTATTTTAAGCCCCCCTCCTAACAAATGTAAAGATGCATCTATTCTTGTAGGTTGATTAAACCGCCAAGAGCCGGCAAAACATCCAGTATCAAAGTGCAAGGAAGATGACATATATATTAAGCCGGACAATTCAACATGTGCACGATGGCACAGTTCGGGCAAAGGCATAGTTTACTACAAGGCTACTATAGATGCTCTTTGTAGAGCTCAAAAATGATTCAAAGTTTTTTACACCGCTCATGGTGGGTCACAAAGCCGGCTTATCCACGGCGTCGCCCAATTCATTAGTTGGCTGGCGGGTAACCCTGCTCCTAGTCTTCGGCCTCCATGATCTGAAGATTGTCCATGTCCTAGTTGGAGTGGGTTAAAGCTGCAAAGTTTCCCTCTTCAGAGAAGGGGGACGGGTCAAGTTCAGAAGCAAAAAGGTGCTTACTGTGGGCAGACATCAGGTCCTTGGCTTTAAAGAGGGGGCCGCAGATTCTCTTCTGATCGGCACTGTAAGCTGCCTGGTATGCTGACAAGTTTACTTTCTCTGCTAACATGGAAGCGAGGGCTTTGGAAGCCTTCACACACCATGCATAGTCAGCCTCTGTAAACTCTGAGCCGTCATCTTTCTTGGAGGAAACCTGTCCATCATGTCTTCAGGAGTCATCTCCGGAGCAAAGGCCAACGCCCGGCTTATGGTTACAATGGCTCCCTGTCGGGCGGCTGATTTCTTCAGCTCTCGGATCTGTTTCGGTAGGGTGGACAACAGTTCTATAACCCCCTTCATAGTCGGCATGTTGTTATCCTTGTAAAGCACCGCCTTAATCGTGTAGACAGGTTTGCAGTATAGCTGCTCTGTCAAAGTATAGATAGCCTTCAGAGGCAGCAGACTATCAGAGGCAAGTTGACGGCTCCTTGGGCCTGCATAAGCCAGATTTTTGGGCATAAGTGTTCATACAAAGATTTTTTTCTAAGTATTTAAATTATTACCAAATATGGCGACCGACATCTTCCCGATATGGCACTTCAAGGACTGCAGATCGTTTGATACGACCACAAGCCGCTGGTCAGCGTCGCCTCCTTGTTGAGCCACGACAGCTTGTTCCATCTTAGCCGATTTTGTGAAGGCATCAAATTCAGTCATAATCTTTGTCAGTTCTACGGCAAGGAGCCGACACTTCTCATCGGCTTCGCTTTGGGCGGCTTGTTGTGTGGCTAGCTGGCTTTTCAAGCCGGTTAATTCAGAGCCGGCCTCAGTTAAAGCTTCCTGTGACATATTAAAAGCAAAATTAGGATTACGTTGCCATAATAATATATCATAAGTCGAGGAAGATTAAGACAATGTCATACAAGTCTCAAGTAGATTGCAAGCAATATGTTTGACACTTGGGGGCTAATTTCTATTTGTTCTCCAAACATGTCACGCCCAAGATGCGATCCTATCCTTATTTGGGCACAAGGGCCTCGATAGGGATAGAAGCGCATCTCGATGCGTTCGCAAATGGATACCATTACAAGTACATGTACAGAAGAGATGAGTATATGGAATTGGCTTACACTCACCACAAGCTACATCAGAGTCATAGCAATACAATAACATCTCAACCATCATACATAAGGGCAGGTTCCAACTACGGACGAAAACAAACGATAAAATGACATCCACCATAGCTATCCCAGGCTGCCGCCTGGAACCCATCCAAGATTGAAGAAGAAGAAGAAGAAGAAGAACTCCAAGTCAAATCAAGCAACACGCTCACGTCAAATCATCACATTACCTGTACCTGCAACTGTTGTTATAGTAATCTGTGAGCCATAGGGACTCAGCAATCTCATTTCTAAGGGTATCAAGACTATTAAAGCTTAATAGGTGAGGTATGGTTAAGTGGTGAGGCTGCAACAAGCGACCAAGCATTTATATGAGTGGCTAACTTACGAGTACAGAAAGTAAAGTATGGTGGTCTACGCATAATGGACGTGAACTAGTAATGATCACTAACTGGTCCTGAACACCTACTTATGTCAAACATTACCCCACCGTGTTCTCTCCCGGATAAAGACTCACGAGAAGAGACAGTCATAGTTACGCACACAGTTGGTGTATTTTATTATAGTTTACTTTAAGTTTGCTATGACCAGGTGTTAAACAAAGTATCCAAGTTTGCCACATAACCGCGACACGGCTTCTCGAAAAGATTTAACCCTGCAGGGGTGCTCCAACTCGTCCATCACAAATTAACCACACTCAGCGGGAATAACCTTAACCACGGATCTCATGATCTTCCTAGGCAATTCTAAAGGAAATCCAACAACTCGAGATAACCCGAAGAAAATCAGAGTTCCTCACTCAAGACGTTTGATAAAGGTAAAAAAAATCCAGCAAGGCCTCCCGACGTGTCGACAATCCCGATAGGAGCCGCGTATCTCGTTCTCAGGACACGGCGGATAAGCTAGTGTACGGAGGCCTGATAGAAATCTCCCAAGTTGCCCTAGGTTGGCCCCACACAGTGCTCTAGTTTGGACCAACACTCATGTCGAGCACTAGCCCGGGGCTGATTAAATTATCCACGGGGTCCGGAAAAATATCCCAAACGGAGCTACGGTCTAAAAGATATGAGCAATACAAGATGCACATGTCATGAATGCAAATGCATGGGAAATGCAAACACAAACATCTCAAATCATGAATGCCACAAGTTATTATGCAACTACATGAGATTCAAAGCAAGTTTCATGTATGGAATGTCCATATCGGAGCTACGGTTCAACCACAATCATCACAACAAGTTTTAGTTGAAATCTGCCCAAACAGCAACATGGCATTTTTAACATATGAAAACAACAAGCTACAAGACTCAAAAATTTACAAACCAAGCATGGTGAAATAGCATACAACATCCACTTCATTTCATCTTCACATATCATATGCAAAACATGCATCGATCACTAGGTAGGAAGCTCACAAGAAGGCAACTTAATAACAGTTTCAGACTTAGTGAAATAGCAGTTTTTAGATAGTGCAGTTTTTATCACGAAGGCATATTGACAGAAGTAAAACTATATGCTATAGGTCATTAAATGGCATAAAACTTAACAGCATGCTAGAGGGCAGTATCAACAACAAATAACTCCATTGCATCAACCACAAAAGAGGTCTAGATCACTTGCCAATCACATGGCAAGACAGCAACAAAATATGACAGATTCAGACGTAGAAATATTTTGGCCCCTCAAAAAAACAGTTTTTTATAGCAAGTTGACAACAGCGAAACAACACCTAACCATGCATTTCTATTACAAGCAAAATGTCCATGGGCTAGGACACATATCAAAGAGCAAGTTTCATGTTGGAAAATAATTCATATCGTGCCCGGATTAAATCCTACGAAAATGACAAAAGGGCATCACGGCATAAATGACATGCACACAAACATGCTCAAATGACAAAACTAATTGCACAGATAAATTCTATGAATTTTTCTACCCCGGAAACATATATACTATGATTAGGTTCATGTAGAAAATTAATCACAATTAAATATGCGGGATTATGGCCTAATCATCCTAAAGCAATTCTACAATGCAAAATAAATGCAAACATCATGACCACATTTTTCCCACGCATGAAAATGCGATGCGAATGAGATGAACTTTTTTTTAAAATATTATTAGATTAATTCCGATGCACGTTTGTTAATATGAAAATGCAATTAAATGCAAATGATGCAATAATAGAAAAAAGACATGTTAAATAATTTTAGTCATGGATGCAAATGGCATATTCATAATCTACAATTTATTCTAATCATTTTACCTGTTTAAATTATTTAATTATGATCTACGGTTTAAAAGATATGGTACTTATAAAAATGCAACGAATTACACAAAAAATAAATTAAAAAAACGACAAGGGGGCTGGCTCACCCAATGGGCCTTGGGCCCATCCGGCGGCTGGGAGGAGGCAGCTGGCCGCTGGGGAGCTAGGCTGGGCGAGGAGAGACGGGGTCGGCAGGGGAGACGGGATTCGGCCGCCGGCGGCGGAATCCGGCCGGCGGCGGCGGGGGCAGCAGGAGCTTGCGACTACTCCATGGCGGTGCACCTGTGGGAGAAGGGACCTCCGGGGTTAGGGGAGAGAGGGAGAGAGGAAGGAGAAGGGAGAGGCGAGGAGAGGAACTCCGGCCAGGTCCGGCGGCGAGCTGCGACGGCTCCGACGAGTTGGCGCGACAGCGGCCACGGGGAGCAGCGGGAGTGCTCGGGCTGCCATGGAAGGAGCTCCGGGAGAGCTCTGGATCGGCCGGATCGGGCCCGGATCGGCTCGAACGGGCCCAGATGGGCTCGAGCGGGCTGCTGGAGGTGGGAGAAGGGGCTGGCTAGGGTTAGGTTTGCATGCGGAACGATGAGGGGCACGGGAACCGAGGGTCTATATATAGGAAATGGGGCTAGGGTTGCGGCACTGTCCGTTTTCGGACTGCCGGGTGTTGACCCGACGTCCGGAAGCGGAGAGGGGGTTACGACGATTGTGCAGATGGGCAACGAGGGGAAGAGAGAGAATGGCAACCCATGACACGGAGGGTTTTAAAACACCGAAACGACCGACGAAATACCGATAACCTCACTGCTACGACTGTCCGACGGAGTATCTAACGAACTCGGATCGCGACGAAAATCTTCGGGCGGTCTACCTACGATATAACAAGACCGCACATCAAGTTCCAACTCGATCCTAGAATATTTTTGCACACGCTTAAAAACGGTTTTATTTAAACGGTGCCGCGGGCGCGTGCGTGTGTGGCTGGTCTCGAACGGGCAACGATGAAACGGAGAGAACCGGCGACTACGAACGGATGCAAGTTTTCGAAAACGGGAGATGGTGCAATGCATATGATGCGAATGATGTGATGATGAATGCAACAACTAGATGAACACATGCCGAAAATGGAAACTAAAGGGGAATCTTCTGGAACGCCGGTCTCGGGCTGTCACAACTCTCCTCCACTACACGAGGATCTCGTCCCGAGATCTAGAATGAAAACGGGGAAGAGAAAGAGCAGAAGGTAAAACTTAGTTGCTTCCTGACAAATGAATGAAACCAATGAAACAAGAAGGTTGGAAGAGATGAAGAAAGATACGGAAACAAGCAAGAATTCACAAGAAATTTCGGCAACAGTTCAGTAGGAAAGAGATGAAAAATTAGAAATGATGGAAACAAATAGAAAGAGAGTCACCAAACTTTGGTTGGAATAGAATCAAACTTCATAAATGGAATGAAGATGAAAAGATTTCATAGCACTCTGGTTAAATGAATATGCAAATAAAGAACATGATCTTGACAAAGCCAGAAAATATATTGAAGAGAGCAACACCACATGCCTCCGGAACAAGAATAGAAGCTTGATCTTTGGGAAGAAGAGAACTGAGAAGAGAATGACAACTTCCAGCACAAATGGATTTGAAAGCATATATAGGAAGAAGAGATTGAACGGAGTTGTTGGAACACCAACAACGAAAAGAACAAGCTTATTGCGGACTTATGGAAAACATGTCAAAATTATGAGGTGACAACCTACCACAACAGAAACATATGATTGATTGAGAGCAACAACATATGCAAAAACTTCTTTCACCAAGAGAGGAGGAGAAAACTTGGATCATCTATGACACCATGAAAACAACAATTCTTAGGAAATTTTGTAGTTGAAATCCAACCCAAGATAACTTCGAGAAAACAGGATGGGTTTACTTATATTTTTCTTGACAATCTTCCTTCGAGACTCCTTATAATCAAGAATTTAATAACACCATCTTAAAAGACAAGGAGAAGGAATTGAACTTAGAAATCCAAGATAAGAACACTTGAGCACCTCCAACAAGAATCTTGAAGAACACTTGACAAAGAAAGAAATCTAGATGAACCACCATGAAGAACCTCCAACAAGAACTCTAAAATGAAAGGATGATAGAAAGAATTGAAGGATGCAAAAGAACAAGATTGGGCCTTCCACTGATTAATATGATGCTTTGGGACAAGATACTTGAGCAAAACTAGGAACTTCGGAAAAGAAAGATGAGCACCTAAGATAAGAATTTGATATCATGAGCAACTCCGGAAGAAGGATTGAAATCACTTGAATGAAACAACAATAAGAATTATGATATGATTATCCTTCATCAAGTTAAATTGATGACAAGCAACGGATTTCACACATCACTTATTCTTGTTGAAAAAGAATTGAAGAGAGAGATAGATCACGATCTTGAAGAGGTCTTGCACGAGAACACCGGTTAGAACAGAAACGAATGGATGATATAACACGAGAACAAAGAGAGCATGATCCGCCTGATAGAAAACTTCAACAAAGCACCGGAAAGAATTCGAAACAACGAGAACACATGAGAATGAAGAGATGAAGAACTGCTTAAGAGAAGCTGAAAAGGCACTGGAATAATTGAGATACGAACGAAGGGACAACAATTGAGAAGAATTTGAGAATGAAAGCTGAAAGCTGAGAGCGAAGAAATCTTCTAAAATGATGGCCTTCGGAGGATCAATAAATGAAAACAACTCTGAATGCACCAGATAGATATGGGAGGAATAACTCGTGATCAAAACAATTTGAGATTATAACAACAAGCTGAAACCATGAATCTTTGGAAGAATGAACAATGATTGAAGAGAACCACTCCTTTGGTCTTCAATGCTGAGAATGATGACGAGAAACAACACCACGAATTACTGAGACACTCCGGGAGAATGAATAAAGAAAAGGTTGAGCCAACAATGAAAATGATTTAGAAGCGATCTTGAAGAAGGCACATGACTGATGAAATTCATTCTTACGTCATATTTGAAGAGAACTTGAGAGCATCTCCGGAAGATTGGAAAAGTCAGGTATGATCCTGGGAAAAGACCTGTGGGTTATGGGCCCACTCAAAAGAAACCACCGTTGAAACAATTGATTAAAATAGAGATTGCACCGGTACAAATTAAGAACTTGATGATATGAGACCCTTGAAATAATTTAAGAGGATAAGAATGAAAATGAATGTCTTCTGAGATATCTTCAACACTCTGGATAGAATAAAGAGGAATGAATAAACAAGAGAGGCTTGAATAAGAATTCCAACATGGGAGAGCAATCAGAGAATGAAAATGATATGATGAGCATCAAGAACTGAATTGAATCCCCCGGAAAAGAAAAAACAAAGATGAATACTAATAAATGATAACTTGAGCACTGAGCATCTTCATAAAGAATCACCAGAGAAGAATAACAACGAGAACAAGGAATATGAGGATAGATCTTGAAATGAAACTCTTGAGAATCTCCACAAGAAATCACCGGAAACAATACAAACGAAATGATAGTTGAAGCATCACATGGATAGGAAAGACACTTAGATGAGAATTAATCATTGAAGAAACGAGCGGGAGGGTGGGAAAAACAAAGAAAACTTGGAATAGATGAGACAAACTCCGGAAGAAATATGAGGATTGATCTTGCAAATATTGGAGATGACAGAATCATCTTGAAGAGAAGAACACCGGTTGAAGAGAATTGATATGACAACTTGATTGGGCAAAAGAATTAGCAATCCCACGGAAATATGAGAACACTACTTTGGAAAGATTTGAGATCACCCCCTGACATTGAAGCAACTCGAATTACCATATTCAAAACAAAACGAAGGATAAGGCTTACGAAACAAACCAGAACAAATATATACCCACTATGCACTTGTTGGAAAGATAATCCTAGGTAACTACTTGAATTCCCACCTATGAACTTCCGAAAACTTTCTTGTTTATGCGATTCGGGTTGCGGAATCAGGAACCTGCCCTAGGCAATCAGCTGCAACTACATCCGCAACCTTCCACACCATAATTCGAGAAATTTTGCAAATTTGTCTAATCTCGAATCCTCAAACTCACAACGATACTAAACCATGGTGGTACCCCGGACGCCTCCCCAGTACTGGGTGACTCCGACCTTATCTCACCACGATTAGTATTGAAGCAATTTCGAACATTCTCCGTCCTGAGATATCAAGGAAGCTGAATGATAACGATGTGCCAACATTCCTCGGAGCTCAACTCCCCGATAGAAATCAAGTCAGACAGGAGGCACCAAGATAGAACCCTGTCACATCGGCATCATATAGTTTCCAAAATACCCGCGTGATCCTAAAAAAATTTGAGCGAGAAGAGGAGTAGAATCAAAATTCCTAAGTCGAATACCTCACCAGAGCATAGAAGAGGAGTAAAAAGAATCCTACTCTCCGATATAACTAGACTCAAAACAATTTTTCACTAGACTCGACTCGGCCAAGTTCGATCAATCAAGGGGCTCCTAGGTCGGTACAGGCTCTGATACCAACTTGTCACGCCCAAGATGCGATCCTATCCTTCTTTGGGCACGAGGGCCTCGATAGGGATAGAAGCGCATCTCAATGCGTTCGCAAGAATGGATATCATTACAAGTAGATGTACAGAACAGATGAGTATATGGAATTGGCTTACACTCGCCACAAGCTACATCAGAGTCACAGCAATACAATAACATCTCAACCATCATACATAAGGGCAGGGTCCAACTACGGACGAAAACAAACGATCAAATGACATCCACCCTTGCTATCCCAGGCTGCCGCCTGGAACCCATCCAAGATTGAAGAAGAAGAAGAAGAACTCCAAGTCAAATCAAGCAATGCGCTCATGTCAAATCGTCACATTACCTATACCTGCAACTGTTGTTGTAGTAATCTGTGAGCCACAGGGACTCAGTAATCTCATTTCCAAGGGTATCAAGACTATTAAAGCTTAATAGGTGAGGTATGGTTAAGTGGTGAGGCTGCAACAAGCGACCAAGCATTTATATGAGTGGCTAACTTACGAGTACAGAAAGTAAAGTATGGTGGTCTACGCATAAGGATGTGAACTAGTAATGATCACTAACTGGTCCTGAACACCTACTTACGTCAAGCATTACCCCACCGTGTTCTCTCCCGGATAAAGACTCACGAGAAGAGACAGTCACGGTTACGCACACAGTTGGTGTATTTTATTAGAGTTTACTTCAAGTTTGCTATGACCGGGTGTTAAACAAAGTATCCAAGTTTGCCACATAACTGCGGGCACGACTTCTTGAAAAGATTTAACCCTGCAGGGGTGCTCCAACTCATCCATCACAAATTAACCACACTCAGCAGGAATAACCTCAACCACGGATCTCGTGATCTTCCTAGGCAATTCCAAAGGAAATCCTGTTGGGGAATGTCGCATGGGAAACAAAAAATTTCCTACGCACACGCAAACCTATCCATGGTGATGAGCATCTACGAGAGGGAGAGTGGATCTACGTACCCTTGTAGATCACTAAGTGGGAAGCGTTAAGAAACGCGGTCGGTGTAGTCGTACTTCTTCACGATCCAAATCGCCGAGCGTCCCGCGATCTAATCGCGAACCGTCCCACGAACCAATCACGAACCATCCCGCGATCTCGTCATGATCCGTCCCGTGATCCGATCACGAACGTCCCGTGGCCTTGATCACGATCCTTCCGATCTATTACCGAACGGACGGCACCTCCGCGTTCAGCACACGTGCAGCGTGATGACGATCTCCACCGTCTTGATCCAGCAAGAGGAGATGGAGAGGTAGAAGAGTTTTCCGGCAGCGTGACGGCGCTCCGGCGATGGTGGTGGAGCAATTCCGGCAGGGCTTCGCCTAAGCACTGCGGAACTACGATCTAGAGGAGAAACTATGCACCGGTGGATTGGGTAGCACGTGGCGGAAATTCTGTCCAAAAACCACACACCCCACCTGTATATAAACGAGGAAGGAGGAGGAAGCCTTGGCGCAAGGCCAAGGCCTCTAGGAGTCGGCCGAAGTGGAGGGGAGCAATCCTACTCCACCTCCAATCCTAGTTGGAGTAGGATTGCTCCCTATTGGCTGATTTTTCCTCTTTTCCCTTTAGGAATTTCTTCCCCTACGCCATGGGCCTTTGTGGCTGTTTCCCCAGCCCACTAAGGGCTGGTTATTATTATCCCACAGCCCATGGACCTCTTGGGGTCTAAATACCTCTCCCGGAGGCCTCTCGGTACACTACCGGCACTCCCGGTACACTACCGATGAGCCCAAAACATTTCGGGCGACCAAACTGGGACTTCCTATATATGAATCTTTACCTCCGGACCATTCCAGAGCTCCTCGTGATGTCTGGGATCTCATCCGGGACTCCGAACAACCTTCGGTCACCACCATACATAACTCTACACTACCGAAACGTCACCGAACCTTAAGTGTGCAGACCCTACGGGTTCGAGAACTACGTAGACATGACCGAGACACCTCTACGGTCAATAACCAATGGCGGGACCTGGACGCCCACATTGGTTCCTACATATTCTACGAAGATCTTTATCGGTCGAACCTCTATGTCAAGGATTCAGTTAATCCCGTATAATGTTCCCTTTGTTCTTCGGTATGTTACTTGCCCGAGATTCGATCGTCGGTATCTCCATACCTAGTTCAACCTCGTTACCGGCAAGTCTCTTTACTCGTTCCGTAATACAAGATCCCGCAACTAACAATTAGTCACATTGCTTGCAAGGCTCATTGTGATGTTGCATTACCGAGTGGGCCCCGAGATACCTCTCCGTCACACGGAGTAACAAATCCCAGTCTTGATCCATGACAACTCAACAGACACCATCGGAGATACCTGTAGAGCACCTTTATAGTCACCCAGTTACGTTGCGACATTTGATACACTCAAGGAACTCCTCCGATATCCGTGAGTTGCATGATCTCATGGTGATAGGAACTTATACTTGACATGTAGAAAACAGTAGCAATAAACTGACACGATAATATGCTACATTTGTAGTTTGGGTCTTGTCCATCACATCATTCTCCTAATGATGTGATCCCGTTATCAAATGACATCTTATGTCCATGGCTAGGAAACCTTAACCATCCTTTGATCAACGAGCTAGTTCACTAGAGGCATACTAGGGACATTGTGTTGTCTATTTACCCACACATGCAATGTGTTTCCAATCACTACAATTATAGCATGGATAATAAACGATTATCATGAACAAGGAAATATAATAATAAACACTTTATATATTGCACCTAGGGCATATTTCCAACAGTCTCCCACTTGCACTAGAGTCAATAATCTAGTTCACATCACTATGTGATTTACATGGTAATGAATCGAACACCCATACAGTTCTGGTGTTGATCATGTTTAGCCCTTGGAAGAGGTTTAGTCAATGGGTCTGCAACATTCAGATCCGTGTGCACTTTGCAAAAATTTATGTCCTTCTCCTCGATGTAAAACCGGATGGAGTTGAAGCGTCGCTTTATGTGTCTGGTCCTCTTGTGAAACCTTGGTTCCTTGGGTAGAGCAATGGCACCAATGTTGTCATAGAATAGGTTTATTGGATTCAGTGCACTAGGCACCACTCCGAGATCTGTCATGAACTGCTTCATCCAGACACCTTCCTTCGCTGCCTTCGAGGCTGCGATGTACTCCGCTTCGCACGTAGAATCAGCTATCACGCTTTGCTTGGAACTGCACCAGCTTACCGCTCTCCGTTAAGAATAAATACGTATCCAGTTTGTAATTTAGAATCGTCCGGATCAGTGTGAAAGCTTGCATCGACGTAACCCTTTACGACGAGCTCTTCATCACCTCCATAAGCGAGAAACATGTCCTTAGTCCTGTTAAGGTACTTAAGGATATTCTTGACCGCTTGCCAGTGCTCCACTCCAGGATCACTTTGAAACCTTCCGGCCATACTTATGGCAAGGCTGACATCGGGTCTTGTGCACAGCATTGCATACATGATAGAGCCTATAGCTGAAGCATAGGGGATGACGCTCATCTTTTCTTTATCTTCTGCAGTCACTGGGCATTGAGTCTTACTCAACTTCACACCTTGTAACACAGGCAAGAACCCTTTCTTGGACTGCTCCATTTTGAACTTCTTCAAAACTTTATCAAGGTATGTGCTCTGTGAAAGTGCTATTAAGCGTCTCGACCTATCTCTATAGATCTTAATGCCTAATATGAAAGCAGCTTCTCCTAGGTCCTTCATTGAAAAACTCTTATCCAAATATTCCTTCACGCTTTCCAGCATTTCTATATTGTTTCCAATCAGCAATATGTCATCCACATATAACACTAGAACGCTATAGAGCTCCCGCTCACTTTCTTGTAAATACAAGCTTCTCCATAAACTTGTATAAACCCAAACGCTTTGATCACCTCATCAAAGCGCTTATTCCAACTCCGAGATGCTTGCACTAGTCCATAAATGGATCGCTGGAGTTTGCAAAATTTGTCAGCATTCTCTGGATCGACAAAACCTTCGGGTTGCATCATATACAACTCTTCCTCAAGGAAACCATTGAGGAACGCCGTTTTGACATCCATCTGCCAAATTTCATAGTCGAAATAAGCAGCTATTGCCAACATGATTCCTACAGACTTAAGCATCGCTACGGGTGAGAAAGTCTCATCATAGTCAACTCCTTGAACTTGTGAAAAACCCTTTGCCACAAGTCGAGCTTTATAGACGGTGACATTACCGTCCGCGACCGTCTTCTTCTTATAGACCCATTTGTTCTGAATGGCCTTTCGCCCTTCAGGTAGTAATTCCAAAGTCCATACTTTGTTTTCATACATGGATCCCATCTCGGATTTCATGGCCTCTAACCATTTCTCGGAATCCGGACCCATCACTGCTCCTCCGTAGCTCGTAGGTTCATTGTTGTCTAACAACATGACCTCCAAGACAGGGTTGCCGTACCACTCGGGAGTAGTACGCGCCCTTGTCGGCCTATGAGGTTCAATAGCAGCTTGATCTGAAGCTTCATGATCATCATCATTAACTTCCTCTTCTACCGTCGTAGGTTCCAAAGAAACATCTTTCTGCGCTACACTACTTTCTGGTTGAAGTAAAGGTTCAATAACCTCATCAAGCTCTATTTTCCTCCCACTCAATTCTTTCGAGAGAAACTCTTTCTCAAGAAATGTTCCGTTCTTAGCGACAAACACTTTGCCTTTGGATCTGAGATAGAAGGTATACCCGACTGTCTCTTTCGGGTATCCTATGAAGACGCATTTCTCCGCTTTGGGTTCCATCTTTTCAGGCTGAAGCTTTTTGACATAAGCATCACATCCCCAAACTTTAAGAAACGACAACTTTGGCCTTTTGCCAAACCACAGTTCATATGGTGTCGTCTCAACGGACTTTGATGGTGCCCTATTTAAAGTGAATGCAGCTGTCTCTAATGCATAACCCCAAAACGATAGTGGCAAATCGGCAAGAGACATCATAGAACGCACCATATCTAATAAGGTTCGATTACGATGTTTAGACACACCATTACGCTGTGGTGTTCCGGGCCGTGTCAACTGTGAAACAATTCCACATTGTCTTAAGTGACTGCCAAACTCATAACTCACATATTCACCTCCTCGATCAGATCATAGAAATTTAATCTTCTTGTTACGATGATTCTCAACTTCACTCTGAAATTGCTTGAACTTTTCAAATGTTTCAGACTTGTGTTTCATCAAGTAAATATACCCATATCTACTCAAGTCATCAGTGAAGGTGAGAAAGTAACAATATCCACCGCGTGCTGCAACATTCATTGGACCGCACACATCAGTAGTATGATTTCCAATAAGTCGCTTGCCCGTTCCATTGTTCCTGAGAACGGCGTTTTAGTCATCTTGCCCATCAGGCATGGTTCACATGTGTCAAGTGATTCAAAATCAAGTGACACCAAAAGTCCATCAGCATTGAGCTTCCTCATGCGTTTTACACCAATATGACCTAAACGGCAGTGCCACAAGAAAGTGGTAATATCATTAACTACTCTACATCTTTTGGCATCAATGTTATGAACATGTGTGTCATCACTATCAAGATTCAATATGAATAAACCCCTAACATTGGGTGCATGACCATAAAAGATATTACTCATATAAATAGAACAACCTTTATTCTCTGATTTAAATGAGTAACCGTCTCGCAATAAACAAGATCCAGATATAATGTTCATGCTTAACGCAGGCACTAAATAACAATTATTCAGGTTCATCACTAATCCTAATGGTAATCAAAGAGAGAGCGTGCCGACGGCGATCACATCAACCTTGGAACCATTTCCCACGTGCATCGTCACTTCGTCCTTTGCCAGTCTTCGTTTATTCCGTAGTTCCTGTTTTGAGTTGCAAATGTGAGCAACCGAACCGGTATCAAATACCCAGGCACTACTACGAGAACTAGTAAGGTACACATCAATAACATGTATATCATATATACCTTGTTTGTCGTTGGCCGCCTTCTTGTCTGCCAGGTACTTGGGGCAGTTCCGCTTCCAGTGACCAGTTCCCTTGCTATGAAAGCACTCAGTTTCTGGCTTAGGTCCATGCTTAGGCTTCTTTGTAGGAGTAGCAACTGCTTTGCCATCCTTCTTGGCTTTACCCTTCTTGCCATTGCCCTTGCCATTTTTCTTGAAACTAGTGGTTTTATTGACCATCAACACTTGATGTTCTTTGTGGATTTCAGACTCAGCGACTTTCGGCATCGCAAACAGCTCGGATGATGACTTGTTCATCCCGTGCATGTTATAGTTCATCACAAAACTCTTGTAACTAGGTGGCAGTGATTGAAGAACTCTATCAATGATCGCCTCTTGCGGAAGGACAATTCCCAACTCAGCTAGACGGTTTGAATATCCAAACATTTTGAGTATATGCTCACTGATAGACCCGTTCTCCTCCATCTTGCAAGCATAGAATTTATCGGAGGTCTCATACCTCTCGATCCGGGCATTCTTTTGAAAGATAAACTTCAACTCCTGGAACATCTCATATGCTCCATGACGTTCAAAACGTCTTTGAAGTCCCGGTTCTAAGCCATACAATATTGCACATTGAACTATTGAGTAGTCTCCAGCACGAGCCTCCCAAGCGTTCTTAACGTCTTCAGAGGTCATGTCTTCTGGTTGGTCACCAAGCGGTGCATCAAGGACATATTTTTTTCTAGGAAGCCGTGAGGATAATCCTCAGATTACGGGCCCAATCAACAAAGTTACTTTCGTCATCTTTCAACTTAGCTTTCTCTAGGAACGCATTAAAATTCAGGGGTGCTACTGCGCGAGCCATTGATCTACAACATAAATATGCAAAGGTTACTTAGACTATTGTTCAAGATAATGAGTTTAGTTAATCAAATTACTAAAGATCCCACTCAAATTGACATCCCTCAGGTCATCTGAGTGTCACATGATCCAAATTCACCAACTCAAGTACGATCATCACGTGAGTGAAGCTGGTTTCAATGGTGAACATCATTATGTTGATCATATCTATTATATGACTCATGTTCGACCTTTCGGTCTCTTGTGTTCTGAGGCCATGTCTGTAGATGCTAGGCTCGTCAAGTTTAACCCGAGTGTTCTGCACGTGCAAATCTGGCTTGCACCCGTTGTATGTGAACGTAGAGTCTATCACACCCGATCATCACATGGTGTCTCGACATGATGAACTTTCGCAACGGTGCACACTTGGGGAGAACACAGTTCATCTTGAAATTCAAGTGAGGGATCACCTTATAATGCTACCGCCGTACTAAGCAAAACAAGATACATAAAAGGATTAACATCTCATGCAATTCATAAGTGACATGATATGGCCATGAACTTGTGTTTAAGATCTCCATCTTCGAAACACCGGCATGATCTCCATCGTCACCGGCACAACACCATGATCTCCATCATCTTGATCTCCATCAATGTGTTGTCATTGGGGTTGTGGCGCCAGACCTGCTTCTATTTCTATTGCTACCGCTTAGCGATAAAGTAAAGCATTACATAGCGCTTAATGATTGACACGCAGGTCATACAATAATTAAAGACAACCCTATGGCTCGTGCCGGTTGCCGTATTCATCGACGTGCAAGTCGTGAAATTCTATACATCACATGATCATCACATACATCACATATATCTCATCATGCAATTGGCCATATAACATCACAACATACCCTGCAAAAACAAGTTAGACGTCCTCTAATTGTTGTTGCATGTTTTACGTGGCTGCTACGGGTATCTAGCAAGAACGATTCTCACCTATGCCTAAACCACAACGGTGATACGTAGATTGCTTTTCAACATTCTCAAGGACTGCCTTTGTCAGATCCGATCCAACTAAAGTGAGACAAACTGTCACCCACAAGCCATCTAAGCAAAAAGTTGCGTCGAGGGAACCGGTCTCTTGTAAGCGTACGAGTAATGTTGGTCTGGGTCGTTTTATCTCACAATCCCGCTGAACCAAAAACCGACCAAGGAAGGAAGCAATCTAAGCATCAACGCCCACAAACCATTTGTGTTCTACTCGAGATCTCATCGAACCATCAAGCTAGCTCATGATGCCACTGTTGGGGAATGTCGCATGGGAAACAAAAACTTTCCTACGCACACGCAAACCAATCCATGGTGATGAGCATCTATGAGAGGGAGAGTGGATCTACGTACCCTTGTAGATCGCTAAGCGGGAAGCGTTAAGAAACGCGGTTGGTGTAGTCGTACTTCTTCGCGATCCAAATCGCCGAGCGTCCCGCGATCTAATCACGAACCATCTCGCCAACCAATCACGAACCGTCCCGCGATCTCGTCACGATCCGTCCTGCGATCCGATCACGAACGTCCCGTGGCCTTGATCATGATCCTTCCGATCTAGTACCAAACGGACGGCACCTCCGCGTTCAGCACACGTGCAGCGTGATGACGATCTCCACCATCTTGATCCAGCAAGAGGAGATGGAGAGTTAGAAGAGTTCGCCGACAGTGTGACGGTGCTCCGGCGATGGTGGTGGAGCAATTCCGGCAGGGCTTCGCCTAAGCACTGCGGAACTACGATCTAGAGGACAAACTATGCACCGGTGGATTGGGTAGCACGTGGCAGAAATTCTGTCCAATAACCACCCACCCCACCTGTATATAAAGGAGGAAGGAGGAGGCAGCCTTGGCGCAAGGCCAGGGCCTCTAGGAGTCGGCCGAAGTGGAGGGGAGCAATCCTACTCCACCTCCAATCCTAGTTGGAGTAGGATTGCTACCTATTGGCTGATTTTTCCTCTTTTCCCTTTAGGAATTTCTTCCCCTGTGCCGTGGGCCTTTGTGGCTGTTTTCCCAGCCCACTAAGGGCTGGTTATTATTCTCCCACAGCCCATGGACCTCTTGGGGTCGAAATACCTCTCCCGGAGGCCTCCCGGTACACTACCGGCAATCTCGGTACTCTACCGATGAGCCCGAAACTTTTCCGGTGACCAAACTGGGACTTCCTATATATGAATCTTTACCTCCGGACCATTCTGGAGCTCCTCGTGATGTCCGGGATCTCATCCGGGACTCCGAACAACCTTCGGTCACCACCATACATAACTCTACACTACCGAAACGTCACCGAACCTTAAGTGTGCAGACCCTGCGGGTTCGAGAACTACGTAGACATGACCGAGACACCTCTATGGTCAATAACCAATGGCGGGACTTGGACGTCCACATTGGTTCCTACATATTCTATGAAGATCTTTATCGGTCGAACCTCTATGTCAAGGATTCAGTTAATCACGTATAACGTTCCCTTTGTTCTTCGGTATGTTACTTGCCCGAGATTCGATCGTCGGTATCTCCATACCTAGTTCAACCTCATTACCGGCAAGTCTCTTTACTCGTTCCGTAATACAAGATCACGCAACTAACAATTAGTCACATTGCTTGCAAGGCTCATTGTGATGTTGCATTACCGAGTGGGCCCCGAGATACCTCTCCGTCACACGGAGTAACAAATCCCAGTCTCGATCCATGCCAACTCAATAGACACCATCAGAGATACCTGTAGAGCACCTTTATAGTCACCCAGTTACGTTGCGACGTTTGATACACACAAGGCACTCCTCCGATATCCGTGAGTTGCATGATCTCATGGTCATAGGAACATATACTTGACATGCGGAAAACAGTAGCAATAAACTGACACGATCATATGCTACGTTTGTAGTTTGGGTCTTGTCCATCACATCATTCTCCTAATGACGTGATCCCGTTATCAAATGACATCTCATGTCAATGGCTAGGAAGCCTTAACCATCCTTTGATCAACGAGCTAGTTCACTAGAGGCATACTAGGGACATTGTGTTGTCTATTTATCCACACATGCAATGTGTTTCCAATCACTACAATTATAGCATGGATAATAAACGATTATCATGAACAATCAAATATAATAATAAACACTTTATATATTTCCTCTAGGGCGTATTTCCAACAAATCCAACACCTCGAGATAACCCGAAGAAAATCAGAGTTCCTCACTCAAGACGTTCGAGAAAGGTAAAACAAATTCAGCAAGGCCTCCCGACGTGTCGACAATCCTGATAGGAGCCACGTATCCTGTTCTCAGGACACGGCAGATAAGCTAGTGTACGGAGGCCTGATAGAAATCTCCCAAGTTGCCCTGGGTTGGCCCCGCACAGTGCTCTAGTTTGGACCAACACTCATGTCGAGCACTGGCCCGGGGGTTGATTAAATTATCCACGGGGTCTGAAAAAAATATCCCCTATGCATGTTCATTTAATTATTAGGCAAATGTAGTACCAATGTTGGGCCTTGCCAGACAAGTTTTAATCTAACCCGAAAATCAAGGGGGTCCCCATAACAACCCCGAGCATGTTAGGAGCGCTCATTTATGGAACATAACACCGGTTCACTAGTAACTAAGGGCGGAAAGAGTGGAACAAAACACCAAGCAAAAGGCCAAGCCTTCCACCCTTTACCAAGTATATATGAGCATTAGATTAAATAGCAGCAATATTGTGATATAACAAAAGAAGGTCCATGTTGACACATGGAATCAATAACACCTACGACTAGCAAAGCTATAAGAAGGCTGAGCAAGCGGTAACATAGCCAAACAAGGTTTGCTGGGATGTGAAGAGGTTAGAGGCTTATCATGGCAATGTTGGGAGGCTTATCAAACAAGTGGTAGGTAGCGAGACATATCGATAAATACGAGACAACTAGCATGGAAATGATAGTAATGGTATCCAGGGAAATGTGTCATCTTGCCTGAGATCCCGCTCGGAAGAAGACCGAGTCCATGAAGAAGACGAACCAACGTAGACGAACGAATCCTCACACTCCGAACGCTTTCGGAACTCTATCGAGAAGAAGCAATTCGAAACAAACAATCAATACAAGAAACACCACAACACATGCAAGACACAATGCACAACAAATATGATGCATGTCCGGTTTAATATGCAAGGTATGACAATGCACAACAATCAAATACTACACATTAAGGGAAGCTCAATATGCAACGAGTTGCATATTGACGAAACTCCACGTTTGAATTATTTAGCTTATTTCCGTTAGGTACACGATAATATTAAATGTTGTTACACATGGCAAGAGGTGAAGCATAAGTAAACTATACTATCTAGGCATCTTAAATGAGGCCGGAAACAACTTATAGCATTTCCGAAATGACCCCATATGGTAATTACGAATTTGGTCCGGATCTGATCTAAACATGTTTTATGTTTGTTAAACATAAAAATAAAGCATACCATGTTATTCTAGACGTCATTCTAGTCGATTTACATATATAGAACATCTCAAACGGAGCTACGGTCTAAAAAATATGAGCAATACAAGATGCACATGTCAGGAATGCAAATGCATGGGAAATGCAATCACAAACATCTCAAATCATGAATGCCAAAAATTATTATGAAACTACATGAGATTCTAAGCAAGTTTCATGTATGGATGTCCATAACGGAGCTACGGTTCAACCACAATCATCACAACAAGTTTTAGTTGAAATCGGCCCAAACAGCAACATGGCATTTTTAACATATGAAAACAACAAGCTACAAGACTCCAAAATGCACAAACCAAGCATGGGGCAATATCATACAACATCCACTTCATTTCATCTTCACATATCATATGCAAAACATGCATGGATCACAAGGTAGGAAGCTCACAAGAAGGCAACTTAATAACAATTTCAGACTTAGTGAAAATAGCAGTTTTTAGACAGTGCAGTTTTTATCACGAAGGCATATTGATAGCAGTAAAACTATATGCTACAGGTCATGAAATGGCATGAAACTTAACAGCATGCTAGAGGGCAGTATCAACAACAAATAATCAACCACAAAAGAGGTCTAGATCACTTGCCAATCACATGGCAAGACAGCAACAAAATATGACAGATTTAGACAGAAATATTTTGGCCCCTCAAAAAACAGATTTTTATAGCAAGTTGACAACAGCGAAACAACACCTAACCATGCATTTCTATTACAAGCAAAATGTCCATGGGCTAGGACACATATCAAAGAGCAAGTTTCATGTTGGAAAATAATTCATATCGTGCCCGGATTAAATCCTACGAAAATGACAAAAGGGCATCACTGCATAAATGACATGCACACAAACATGCTCAAAAGACAAAACTAATTGCACAGATAAATTCTATGAATTTTTCTACCCCGGAAACATATATACTATGATTAGGTTCATGTAGAAAATTAATCACAATTAAATATGCGGGATTATGGCCTAATCATCCTAAAGCAATTCTACAATGCAAAATAAATGCAAACATCATGACCACATTTTTCCCACGCATGAAAATGCGATGCGAATAAGATGAACTTTTTTTTAAAATATTATTAGATTAATTCCGATGCACGTTTATTAATATGAAAATGCAATTAAATGCAAATGATGCAATAACACAAAAAAAGACATGTTAAATAATTTTAGTCATGGATGCAAATGGCATATTAATAATCTACAATTTATTCTAATCATTTTACCTGTTTAAATTATTTAATTACGATCTAAAGTTTAAAAGATATGGTACTTATAAAAATGCAACGAATTACACAAAAAATAAATTAAAAAAACGACAGGGGGGTTGGCTCACCCAATGAGCCTTGGGCCCATCCGGCGGCTGGGAGGAGGCAGCTGGCCGCTGGGGAGCTGGGCCGGGCGTGGCCCAGTCGGGCGCTGGCTGGGGTCAACGGGGGCTCGCCCTCGTCTCGGGCGCTGCTCGTGCCCGACCTCCAGGAGGCGAGGCCATGGCGATGGCCACCAGCGGCGGGGCGAGCTGCGGCGGGGAGAGACGGGTTTCGGCGGGGGAGACGTTATCAGGCCGGCGGCAACGCTTGGCGGCGGCGGGGGCAACAGGAGCTCGCGGCTACTCCATGCCGGCGCACCTACGGGAGAAGGGAGCTCCAGGGTTAGGGGAGAGAGGGAGAGAGGAAGGAGAAGGGAGAGGTGAGGAGAGGAACTCCGGCCAGGTCCGGCAGCGAGCTGCGGCGGCTCCGGTGAGCTGGCGCGACGACGGCCACGGGGAGCAGCGGGAGGGCTCGGGCTACCATGGAAGGAGCTCCGGGATAGCTCCGGATCGGCTGGATCAGGCCCGAATCGGCTCGAATGGGCCCAGATGGGCTCGGGCGGTCTGCTGGAGGTGGGAGAAGGGGCTGGCTAGGGTTAGGTTTGCACGCGGAACGATGAGGGGCACGGGAACCGAGGGTCTATATATAGGAAATGGGGCTAGGGTTGCGGCACTGTCCGTTTTCGGACTGCCGGGTGTCGACCCGACGTCCGGAAGAGGAGAGGGGGTTACGACGACTGTGCAGATGGGCAACGAGGGGAAGAGAGAGAGAATGGTGACCCGTGACATGGAGGGTTTTAAAACACCGAAACGACAGACGAAATACTGATAACCTCACTGCTACGACTGTCCGACGGAGTATCTAACGAACTCGGATCGCGACAAAAATCGACGAGCGGTCTACCTACGATATAACAAAACCGCACATCAGGTTTCAACTCGATCCGAGAATATTTTTGCGTGCGCTTAAAAATGGTTTTATTTAAACGGTGCCGCGAGCGCGTGCGTGTGTGGCTGGTCTCGAACGGGCAACGACGAAACGGAGGGAACCGGCGACTACAAATAGATGCAAGTTTTAGAAAACAGGAGATGATGAAATGCATATGATGCGAATGATGCGATGATGAATGCAACAACCAGATGAACACATGCCGAAAACGGAAACTAAAGGGGAATCTTCTGGAACGTCGGTCTCGGGCTGTCACAAAACACTACAATGCAGTCCCGACTCATCTTCGTCAAAGGTAATCCAGAACTTGGGGGGCTACACAAGGCTCTTCAAGATGTCTACATTGATGTTCCGACTCAACTTTATCAAAGATTGACCCGGCCCTTGGGAGCTACATATGGATTTTCAAACATCTTTATTGAAGATCCGACTCAACTTCATCAAAATTGAGCCGGCCCTTGGGGGGCTACACTTTGGCTTCTAAGGTTATCTACATTTGAAGCTCCGACTCAATATCATCAAACTTGAGCTGGCCCTTGGGGGCTACGGATGACTCTTTATAGGCCTATAAGCTAGCTATTTCTACTTCTCAACAAGATTTGAAGACCCGACTTTTCATTAGCCAATACTAAGCTGGCCCTTGAGGGCTAAGTAAGGATAGAAGGTAGCAGAGTATGAGTACCTCATATTTCTTCTTCATTAAGTTAACAAACTTGAGTTCCATGTCCCGGCTGATGGAGACGCGATTTAAATAGTCGGCATGCAGCTCGTCAGCTATTAACTTTTCCAGCGTGGTGAATTCAAAGTCCATCTTCTTTGAAGCCTTGGTCCTCTCAATATGTTTTGTGAAAACACGAGCCGGAGGAGTTTGGAAGCCGGTGCCGGTAACAAAGACGTCTGGAGTAGTTGATTCATCAGCAGCCTTTGAAGGGCTCAGCGGCTTGGAATGGGCCCTTGGAGGGCTCCCAGGAATCATATCGTCGGCTGCCGGTTCGGCAAAATGATGAGCCACTTCAGGTGCCTCCTTGGAAGCCGACGAGGGGTCAACATGCGGCACGGGAGAATTCGGCTTGGCAGGCTCCGGCTCTTGAGCTTTATGGCCAAGGGTAGACCTGCTGGTCTTCCTTTGTTTTGCTTGGGCCCTGGAAAACGCACGAGGTCGTGGTTAGAGCTTTATATATAATACAAGTTTGAACATAAGCATAAAGGACACATGCTCTGGGTTAATCTTCAGAGGCGGCAGAGTAGTTCCGGTAGAGTCGCCGGACGAAGGGGGTGATTCTTGAAAAATAGTTAAGACAATATAAGACAATGTCGAATTGCAAAAGACAAGATGGACAAGTAAAGTCTGGTTGAACAGGTACCTCAGACGGCAGCTTCCGTTGAGTCGGAGATAATCCGGCCATGAGATCATTAGAGCCGGTGCGGTGGGTCTGGCGTCGGGAGATTTGCTGCTGCTTTTTCAAAAGAAAATGGGGGTCTAAGTAAGCAAGAGGATGAGAAAGTGGGAATTTCCGGATGACCCGCCGTATCTTCTGTGGAACAAGATGTTCTGAGCCGGATGAAATGTAAGTTACCTCAGGAACGTTGGCGTGGCTTGTTTCCGTTTCATCCTATGAAATAAATATTGTCAATAAGGTGCATAAACTGACGGCCAAAAGAATCAGGCTCTACCTCTGAGTCGTCAGTTTACGGCTGTTCCTCGGGCTGTTCTTGGGGTATAGGTTTCTTCTTCCGGCTGTTAGTTTTCTTCTTTGACTTCTTCGGAGGAGGAACGTACTTCTTTTTCATGAAGATGGAATTTGCCTAAAATTATAAGCCGGCAAAAGGTTGAGAGGTTACAAAGTATAAGTTAATACAGAGATAAGGACATCGAGAGTCGCACTTACATCTGGGGCCGGGTTTTCGGCATAGAAAGGTGCTAGCCCAATGGCACTGCAAGCTCCTAAAGATTCGTGGACAAGGCTCCTGATGGCAGCTGATACGTCCATTTTGCATCTTGCTTTTATAGTTATATATTGCATTATGAGCTGTTATTACACATTATGGTACAATACTTATGCCTTTTCACTCTTATTTTACAAGGTTTACATGAAGAGGGAGAATGCTGGCAGCTAGAATTCTGGGCTGGAAAAGGAGCAAGTTTGAGATGCCAATTCTGCACAACTCCAAAAGCCCTGAAAATTGACGAGGAATTATTCTGGAATATATAAAAAATACTGGGTGAAAGAAATACCAGAGGAGGAGCCACCAGGAGGCCACGAGCCTGCCAGGCGCGGCCTACCCCCCTGGCCACGCCTGGGGGGCTCGTGGGCCCCCTATGGACCCTTTGGCCCCCATCTTCTCCTATATGGTGGCTTTCGTTCCAGAAAAAATCAATCTACACCTCTCGGGAAGAATTGCCGCCGCCACGAGGTGGAACTTGAGAAGAACTAATCTAGAGCTCCGACAGGGCCGTCCTACCGGGGAAACTTCCCTCCCTGTCAGGACCGGTTTTTCAATAAAAATATTTATTGAAAAATCGCCCCTTTAGTGAGACCAGTGCAGAAAATCCTTCTCATTGATAGACAAATCCTTGATATAGAAGTCCAGTAGCACTAAATATTACACAAGGTTGAGCAGAGGTTGCTCAAAAACTTATTACAGGCACGCCCATATTATACATAAAGGCGGATATTTCACAATGGAAGTGGTGGCATACTATTGACTCGCATAAAGAAAGCGGTGGTGGGTATGTCATAGTGATGTGGGTGACAAGACTCCAGTATCTCACACTCATCAAGCGTCGGAGTGAGGCTTGATGATTTATTTGAGTAGCGGAAGCATATATAATACAGCGACCAACTCCAGGATCGCGGACGACTGACTGGGACTCCTCTAGGCGTCAGACTCGCTATCAAACTCTTCATCCATAAGATCGCCTTCATCAACATCTGGCCAAATCAACAAGCCAGGTGAGTACTTTGAATGTACTCACAAGAGAGTCGGAACAAGAGATATAACAAATGCAATCATGATGCACAAGAGCAGAAAAGTAATACACACACAGGCATTAACTCTACATAGTAAAAGGTAAATAAAAGTAAGTCGGGCGGTAGTCCTCCCGAAATCCCTATAAAATTAGAGAAGGCCGATCAGGTGTCTAAAGCGACGCCTCGAAAGGTGAAAAGTAAATAGCTTGCCGCAGTCGGGCGTCTGAGCGACACCATATAAAGGGCTTATACTAAAAAGTAAATAGCAGTACATGCCACAGTCGGACGTCTGAGCGACATCACATAAAGGGCTTATATTGAAAGTAAATAATGAGAGTGCCACAGTCGGACATCTAAGCGACATCTCATAAAGGGCTTATATTGAAAATAAATAATAAGAATGCCATAGTCAGACATCTGAGCGACATCTCATAAAGGGCTTATATTGAAAATAAATAACAAGAATTCCACAGTCGGATGTCTTAGCGACATCTCATAAAGAGCTTATATTGAAAATAAATAACAAGAATGCCACAGTCGGACGTCTGAGCGAAATCTCATAAAGGGCTTATATTGAAAGTAAGCAACGGGTTAGTCCATCCACAGAAATAATATTCAACCAAGTTTTCTATTGATATTTAACATATTGGTTCTCGAGAGACTAACACTGATACCGACACTAGACCTGTCAACCAATGTCCTTGACCGTGGACACGGCTACTCGAATAGTTTTGACTCTGCAGAGGTTGTACTCTTTACCCACAGCCAACGGATTTCAGTAGTCACAAAGGACTAGTTCCGCCTATAGTGTTTTAGAAGTAAACACACCAATCCAGTACATACCCATTTCACATCCTGAAGCTAGGTATCACCCTAGGCAACGTTCAAGAAAAACTTTGAGATGGGGAGGCCACTACCTCGAATAGCATGGGATCAAATTTATATCGCGTGCTCTAAGGGGTGCCCCCCTCTCGGTCCCAACCGGAAACACCCATGCCCCGTGACCGGATGACGGGCTTTAATCCAGGGCCGTGGAACCCTCATCCCGACCCCTCTATTTGGTGTGTACATAGAAAGAGGTTTGCAACTTACTAAACTGTATTCCTTTCTGAAAGCATGCGAAAGCACGAAAACGAAAGGTGAACGGGGACAAGACTCGATCTATGTCAACACTGGAGTTAAACAGTTTCTTAGGTAATACTAGCATGCTCCAACAATACCAGCCAACAACCTATCATGCCACTACATGACTAGGTTGTCCAACACATCAAGTTTATAGCTTAGTTGCAACTTGTCATGCATGAAATATAACATGTATCATATGCTCGTATAACACGCCATGAGAACAACCATTTCAAGCAAACATGAAAACACTCATCACATCAAAAGTTCAAACATGCTTGCTTGGTTCGGAGTAGTCGGAGTCTAGCTCGGCGAAGTTGACGGCACCGTCACCTCCCTCGGTATCTACGTTATACAAAAATATCGAATACTAACGTAAATACTGTGTGTGCATAAAAAGTGTTCCAAATATTTTACAAATAAATATTATAAAAAACTAGACAGAAAAATAGAGGTGACAAAGAAAGAATCAGCTCAAAACCAATTTTTTTTAAAAGTTATAAGCAAATCAAACCCAGGGACTAGTTTGTAATAAAACAGAAATTGCCCAGGGGGTAGACTGCTAAAACAGAAAATGGTTCGGTCCAAAGTATGCCAGCCCGTAGAGAAAACGGATTTTTCTCAAAGGCGCTTCCCAAACAAAACGGTTCAGGAAAGAAGAGCGGCTGACGAGGGGGTCCCACTCGTCGGGTTCAAAAAGGGAAACAGAGCTCGCCGGCGCCAGAAGCTTGCGGTGTTCGCCGGCGGCGATCCACTGCATGACCGCGGAAAAGGAGCGTACCGACGTGCTCAGGGGATTCTTCCACGTCAGAGGGTGGTGGAAACAGGCGTCGGAGTGCACCACAGTGACGGCCCCTTCCTCTCCGGCGAACAGCAGCTTCGGGCGATGATGGATCTCGCCGAGGGAGGCTGTAAGTACCGAATCGATGCACGGGTTAGACGAGGTGGTGGACCAGAAGGTTACAGACCAAGGATGAGTGGGGGAGAAGCTCTGCACAGAGGGAATTTCGCCGGCTACCGAAGCGGACGGAGGCGGCCGAAGCTGAGGAAGAAGATCCTCCCGAGGCCTCCTGATAGCTGGTCACGGCTCTGGTGTGGAGGAGGGATGGTGCTGGGTCGAAAATGAGCTCGGGGCATCTATTTATAGCCGTCCCGAGTCAGTTGGCGAGAACGTGATAACTCTGGCGAGCAATTATAGTGAAGAGGTGATCGGACGGAGGGGCAGGGCGACGAGGCAGCTTCAGATTGGTCTGTTGACTCCATTTTTGTCTTGAGTCCGAGCTATCTTGGGCAGCACTCCATGGCTCGACGGAACGGAGCTTGCGGGCACGTCGGCGGCAGAGGGCGCGCACTGTGCATCCCAGGCCACAGCGACAGTTCTGCGGTGCGTACCAGCGAAGAGGACGGCCACGTGGAGGCACGGGGTGGTGCGGGCGGTGCTGAACGGCGTTGCTCCTCGCTGAGTTCTCTGACGCCCCCAGCGGCCATTGCTGTCGTTGCTCACAGGAGAGCTGAGCCCTTGCCAGCTCACCGACGACCAGAGGAAGGTGCTAGCCGCCCGTACAACTCTGGATAAGAAGGAGGAACATGGGAGCAAGATGCCAGGGGAGCTACTGGCGAGATTGAAGCTGCCAAGTGACAAACAGAGCACTTTTCTGAAGAAAATGACACTGAATTTCTGAACCTGACAGGAACAGTGTTCTCCATCTTCTTGATCAAATGATTTGACCCACGTGGAAAATTTTCCCGGGGCTGAGACTTGGAGGGGAGGTCTCTTGATGCATCTAGAGACTCCATGAATTTACTCAGAATTTTTGGAGAAAGAAAAAGATGAAATCCATCAAAAATGGCAAATCTGGTCAAAACTTGCAGTGTTCAAATTTTGAAATGTTTGAACTATGAACCAGCAGCTCTTGATGGATCTTGGTTAAGGGTTCAAAGGACTAGCCATAGGAATTTATTTGGGATTAATGCTCAAAGGGAACTAGCAGTTCCTTTGCAATTCACAAGGGTCCAAAAATAATTGCTACAAAATTGTTTTGAGAAAAACAATTTGGATAAAATACTGAGATGGAATAAATCTTGCTGGAATAAGATGCAAGACTTGAATTCAAGGTAGGGAAAAGGGTTTGGAGAATAAAAACTTGCAAAGCAAGTCATGGCTAGAAGTTTGAATAAGACAATCTTGACTAGGGAGAAATAAACCCAAATACAAATAAACTCTATTTAATGAAAAATGGTCAAAATATTTAGAGAGTATTTATGTTGGACCAACACATGTTGAGAGGACTCTCAAGACCAGAAATTCAAAGTTAAAAAGGTTCCAATAAGAGTCAGTCATCAAAAGAATTTTTAGAGGAAGGTCTCTTTTTTGAAAAATTCAAATAACCTCCTCAAAATAAATGAAAGATTTTGTTAAAAGCCAAATTAAAAATTTTGGCGTGTTACAACACCTACCCCCTTAGGAAAAATCTCGTCCCCGAGATTTCAGCTGATCCTCAAACAGGTGTGGGTGCTCTGCCCGGAGAAAATCTTGTCTTTCCCATGTTGCCTCATCGCGAGTGTGATTGCTCCACTGAACCCTGAATTTTTTTATTGTCTTCTGTCGGGTTCTTCTTTTTGACTCTTCCAAAAAAATTATTGGACGCTCCCTGTATGTAAGGTCTGGTTGAACGTCAATGTCCTCATGCGATACGTGCTTCTCGGGGTTGCTCATGCATTTCCTTAACTATGAGATGTTGAACACATCATGCACGTCTGACAGTTCTTCAGGGAGGTCGAGCTGGTAGGCCATTGTGCCTCTTCATGCAACAACACAGAAGGGTCCAATAAATCGTGGTGCCAGCTTTCCCTTGACTTTGAATCTTTGCAGGCCCCTCATTGGGGATACTCGCAGGTATACATAATCACCTGGTTCAAAACTGACTTCACGATGCCTTTGATCATGATAACTCTTTTGTCGGCTCTGGCTGTCTTGAGTCGTTCCCTGATTAATTTAACCTTTTCCTCAGCTTCCTTGAGCATGCCTGGGCCGAAGATACGGCTGTCCCCAGCCTCTGACCAATTTAGTGGAGTACTGCATCTTCGCCCATACAAGGCTTCAAAAGGTGCCATTTGCAGACTAGCTTGATAACTGTTGTTGTATGTGAACTCGGCATATGGTAAGCTTTCTTCCCAACTGGTTCCATAGGTGAGAACACATGCTCTTAGCATGTCTTCTAAAATTTGGTTCACCCGCTCAGTCTGTCCTCCCGTTTGAGGGTGGTAGGCTGTGCTGAATACTAGCTGAGTTCCCAGCGCTTGTTGTAGGTGATCCCAAAATCTGGAGATGAACTGAGTTCCTCTGTCGAAGATTATGGTCTTTGGAACTCCATGTAGACAAATGATGCTTGCAAGGTAGAGCCTAGCGAGCTTTTGAGTTGTGTGAGTTGTCTTTACAGGAATAAAATGTGCCACTTTGGTTAGCCTGTCAGTGATGACCCATATGGCATCATTCCCATGTTGTGACCGAGGTAATCCGACAATAAAATCCATTCCTATATCGTCCCATTTCCACTCAGGTATCTTGTTTGGTTGTAATAGTCCTGCTGGTTTTTGGTGCTCGGCTTTAATACGTTGACATGAATCACAACATGCAATAAACGTGGCTATATCTCTTTTCATATCGTGCCACCAAAAAAATTCCTGAATGTCCTTGTACATTTTAGTTCCTCCTGGGTGAATGGTATATGGAGCGGTGTGATCTTCGATTAAAATTTGTTTCTTCAGGTCCCTATATCTCGTACACAAAGCCTGTCTCCATACCATAATATTCCCTGGTCATCTATGACGAATTCTGAGGCCTTGCCCATACTTACTTTTCTTCTGATGCCTTCGATGCTAGGATGTCCATGTTGAGCTTCTTTGATTTGCTCCATTAGGGGGGCTGAATTTCTAAATTTGCCACAGTACCGTCGGTGACTAAAGCCATGTTAAGCTTGGCAAATTCCTGCTGAAATTCCGGTCTTGAATTTTGCAAGTTGTCGTTGCTTGAGCTTGGGTTTCTGCTAAGAGCATCTGCTACGACATTTGCCTTGCCTGGATGGTAGTGAATACCAACATCATAGTCTTTCACTAATTCCAACCAGCGTCGCTGTCGTAAATTGAGTTCTGGCTGTGTGAAAATATATTTGAGACTTTTATGGTCCGTATATATTTCACAACGGTTCCCAAGCAGAAAGTGCCTCCATTCCTTGAGTGCATGCATAACTGCTGCTAATTCCAAATCATGAGTGGGATAGTTTTCTTCATGCCGACGTAGTTGCCTGGAAGCATAGGCGACTACTTTGCCTTCTTGCATTAATACACATCCAAGACCTTTCCTAGATGCGTCACAATATATTTCAAAAAATTTGTGTATGTCCGGCACGATTAATACGGGGGCTGTCGTTAATCTTTTCTTCAACTCTTTGAAACTCTTCTCACATGCCTCAATCCACTCAAATTTCTTATCTTTCTTGAGTAGTTGTGTCATAGGTTTTGCTATGGTGGAAAATCCCTCAATAAACCTTTTGTAGTATCCAGCCATCCCAAGAAAACTTTGTATATCCGTTATATTGGCTGGTTGTTTCCAGTCAAGCACAACTTTTACTTTTTCAGGATCCACGGCAATTCCTTCTTGGGTGAGGACGTGCCCAGAAAATCAACTTGTTTTAACCAGAAGTCACATTTGCTGAATTTGGCATACAATTGATGTTTCCTCAATTCTCCCAATACCATTCTGAGATGTTCAGCATGTTCTTCCGGTGTTTTGGAATATACTAAAATATCATCAATAAACACCACAACAAATTTGTCCATAAACTTCATAAACACTTTGTTCATGAGATGGAAAAAATATGCGGGGGCATTCGTTAGGCCGAACGGCATCACTGTAAATTCATACAACCCATATCTCGAGGTGAATGCTGTTTTAGGGATATCTTCTGTCCGTATTTTTAATTGGTGATATCCCGACCTTAAATCAATTTTTGAGAAGACCTTGGCTTGAGCGAGCTGGTCAAATAAATCATTTATCCGTGGCATCAAATGTTTATTTTTGATGGTGACCGTGTTGAGTGCTCGGTAGTCTATACATAATCTCAGGGTTCCATCCCTTTTCTTGGCAAATAATACTAGTGAACCCCATGGTGATGAGTTGGGTCTAATATAACCTTTTTCCAATAATTCTTTTATTTGCTTCTTCAATTCTACCAACTTGGATGGTGCCATTCTATAAGGTTTCTTGTAAATGGGAGTGGTTCCAGGTGCTAATTCAATGATGAACTCTATTTCCCTGTCTGGTGGCATACCTGGTAGCTCTTCGGGAAATACGTCAGGAAATTCACACACCACTGGAACATTACTTAACTCAAAAATATCCACTTTGTTCAATCTTGGTCGGAGTGATATTGGTCTTTCATGTGCTGCAACTTTTATTGTTTTCCCGTGATGATGGGTAAGAATCACGGTCCGATTGTAGAAATCAATAAAACCTTTATTAGTTGTCAGCCAATCCATTGTGAGAATAACATCCAATCCCTTATTTTCCAATACAATGAGATTCGCCCAAAATTTCAGTCCCTCAATCTCAATAATCACACCTTGGCAGTAACTTTGAGTGATCTGTTTAATCCTAGGGGACTTGATAGTCATCGAATTTTCCAAAGGGAGAATCGAAAAATTATTTTGCAAAGAAAATTTCTTGGAAATGAACGAGTGAGAAGCTCCAGAATCAAACAAAATCGTGGCAGGTATGGTGTTGACAGGAAACGTACCGAGTACAATATCCGGAGCATTCTGTGCCCCATCCTTGGTCACATGGTTCATGTGACCCTTCCTGTGGTTGTTGTTGGGGTTGAAGTTGTTGCGCTTGGGAGATGGATTATTTCCATTGTTGTTCGGCTTTGGAGCCGAATTCCTTGGCTTTGGGCACTGCTTGGCATAGTGCCCTTCTTCTCCACAGGCGAAGCAGGTAACGCCTGGGTGATATGTAAAGTTCTTGTCTCTTGCATGAAAATTCTTATTTGGGCTAGGTGTATATGTGGAGGTCTTGTTCGTCCCATTTTTCTGGAATTCATTCTTGTTCTTGTTGTTGTGGGAATTTGCAATCTTGTCTCTTTTGCGCTTGCGAATATCATCCAAGCTGCGGCGTTCATTTTCTAGTGTAATGGCCTTGTCCACAAGTGTTTTGAAATCGGGAAAAGTATGAACGACCAACTAACATTTTAGTGCTAGTGCTAAGCCGTCCAGAAATTTTTTCATCTTTTTATCCTCAGACATGCGCTCTTCATTTGCATAGCGAGACAGCTAAGTAAACTGACTATTGTACTCAGTCACCGTCATACTCCTTGGCTTGAGGTCATCAAATTCTCTTTTCTTAATCTTCATAATGCTTCTGGGAATGTGAGCGCCACAAAAATTCTCCTTAAATTCCTCCAAGTGATGTTGTTTTCATTGGGGTGCATGTGTAGGAACTTCTCCCACCATGATGCAACTGCTCCAGTGAGATAGTGATGTGCATAGAGTACCTTCTCATGGTCCGAACATTGTGCAATAATCAACTTCCTTTCAATATCTCGAAGCCAATAATCAGCCTCAAGAGGTTTATCAGTGTGAGAGAAAGTTGGGGGACGTGTATTTTGCAGTTCAGACAATTTGGAGTGCTGTGGGTAGGGCTCGCGGTGATTCCCCATGTTGATAATACGACTCATCATTTCCTGATGCTGTTGATGGCTTTGTTCATAAAGTCAGCATACCTGATAAAATGCTGCTTCGCTGTCTTGATGACTTGACTATCCCTGTGAGAAATTGTTACTTGTCGGTGTATCATGATTTTCTTCTAGTGGACCTGGCATGGAATGAGTCCAGGGACGAGGCATTTTCCACTCTGGGGCATTTTTGCAAAACACATGAGAAAATCTGCGTGGCAGTAAATAAACAAATTTGCAAAGGCAGAAATTCGAATGCTCCAAGATTTTCCAAGAAAATATTTGATTGCGCAAGGAGAAGGACTGCTCACCACATATCTTACAAGCAAGCCATAATTATACAGAACATCACTCAGGATGCGCGTACACATTCTTGACATGTTATTTAGGCTAGTGCACTTCTCCGAGTTCCTACATGATGCGCAAACAGACTACTTCTCGCCAAGCCTATGTACATATAAACATATCATACAAGCAAATACATTACATTGCCGCTTGGCGCACTCAGTCGGAGATGGAGAAGACCTCCTTTGGCTTGCCGAGGGTGAGTGTCAGAGGCGCAGGAGACTCAACCTCTTCCTCTTCCTTAATAGGCTCTAGACGTGAGTGCTGGGCTGCGGAGCTAGAACGGGTGAGGCAGGGGGAGCAGCTCTAACTGGAGTAGGAGCAATGACTCGGTCAAACTCCTTAGTAGTAGGCAGGCGGCGAGCAGTGGCTAAGGTAGCCGGGGAATAAGAACCTCTAGACGTGACGTACGACAGTGGTGGTGTTGCATGGAGTAACTCCCTCCTGTTGGCGACACAACCCTGTACTGAGTCCATACGAGCAGCCATAAAGTCGTCCACGAGATTATCAAAGGCTGCCTCGAGGGCCTTGAGATACTCAACAAGCATCTCAATAACGTCATCACGTTCTCCCCTAGTGCAGGCAAATGCATAGTGACAGGTGTATGGCACGTGGCATGGGAGGTAGCTATAGCGACGAGCCTTCATTGCAAGAAGAGCATCCCGGAGACGAGCAATTGCCTCCCGGGCAGCTATCTGCATAGCATGCCTCTCCGTAGTCATGGCCCTTCCAGTGAAACGGAAGTGATAAGACTCAGAACACCCTCCTTTAAACTGCACCACGGCCTGATGCATGGACATGCTGTCGCTGAGCTTGTGCTGGTAGAGTGTGAACTCCAGACGAGTCGATGGCCCGATTGCGATCTTGGCGATAGAGGAGAGGAGTTTGATGAACCCCTCAGGCACATTGGCGAACACGTGCGATTCGCAGTCGCGGCCAGCCATCTACACAAGTAGACAAAATTTTGAGATAGTCAAATCATAAATTTATGATGACTAACAGAAAAAATTTCTACAATATGCAAAATGCTAAAATAGCACTAATTCGCTAATAACCGATTAGTGGTCGCACCTAGTGGTTTCCTACAGTCATCCTGACTCTGATACAAAGGTTGTCAGGACCGGTTTTTCAATAAAAATATTTATTGAAAAATCGCCCCTTTAGTCAGACCAGTGTAGAAAATCCTTCTCACTGATAGACAAATCCTTGATACAGAAGTCTAGGAGCACTAAATATTACACAAGGTTGAGCAGAGGTTGCTCGACAACTTATTACAGGCACGCCCATATTATACATAAAGGCGGATATGTCACAATGGAAGTGGTGGCATACTATTGACTCGCAGAAAGATAGCGGTGGTGGGTATGTCACAGTGATGTGGGTGACAAGACTCCAGTATCTCACACTCATCAAGCGTCGGAGTGAGGCTTGATGATTTATTTGAGTAGCGGAAGCGTATATAATACAGTGACCAACTCTAGGATCGCGGAAGACTGACTAGGACTCCTCTAGGCGTCAGACTCGCTATCAAACTCTTCATTCATAAGATCGCCTTCATCAACATCTGGCTAAATCAAACAGCCAGGTGAGTACTTTGAATGTACTCGCAAGACAGTCGGAACAAGAGATATAACAAATGCAATCATGATGCACAAGAGCAGAAAGGTAATACACACACAGGCATTAACTCCACATAGTAAAAGGTAAATAAAAGGAAGTCGGGCGGTAGTCCTCCCGAAATCCCTATAAAATTAGAGAAGGTCGATCGGGTGTCTGAAGCGACGCCTCGAAAGGTGAAAAGTAAACAGCTTTCCGCAGTCGGGTGTCTGAGCGACACCACATAAAGGGCTTATACTGAAAAGTAAATTGTAGTACATGCCACAGTCGGACGTCTGAGCGACATCAAATAAAGGTCTTATATTAAAAGTAAATAACAAGAATGCCATAGTCGGACGTCTGAGCGACATCTCATAAAGGGCTTATATTGAAAATAAATAACAAGAATGCCACAGTCGGACGTCTGAGCGACATCTCACAAAGGGCTTATATTGAAAATAAATAACAAGAATGCCATAGTCGGACGTCTGAGCAACATATCATAAAGGGCTTATAAGTTATAAGCAAATCAAACCCAGGGACTAGTTTGTAATAAAACAGAAATTGCCTAGGGGTAGACTGCTAAAACAGAAAATGGTTCGGTCCAAAGTATGTCAGCGTGCAGAGAAAACAGATTTTGCCCGAAGGCGCTTCCCACACAAAATGGTTCAGGAAAGAAGAGCGGCCGACGCCAGAAGCTTGCGGTGTTCGCCGGCAGCGATCCGCTGCGTGACTAGGGACAAGGAGCGTACCGGCGTGCTCAGGGGATTCTTCCGCGTCGGAGGGTGTGGAATGAGGCATTGGAGTGCACCACAGTGACGGCACCTTCCTCTCCAGCGGACGGCAACTTCGGGCGATGATGGTTCTCGCCGGGGGAGGCTGCATGTCACAACCCTAGAAAGTTGTCCTAGGATAGCATTGTGTTTGCATCATCATCATCATCATCATTGCATCAATATGAAATGGGGAGAAAGAAAAGAAACCCCAAGCACTTAATGAATTAAAGGAATTCAAGTTTATTGGAATTTCAACAAATCCAAAATGCCCATCAAAAATGTTCCCTATGTCTGATAATTAAGGACATGGATATACCAGGGACCATTCTAAATATTTGAACAACTTAAATAATTTAAATTAATGATTTAAGCCTCTGAAATTGATAGATAAAACATTATCTTTACTACTGTTTTCAAATCAACCTAGAACTTTTTATACAAGTTTGAAATATTCAAAGTTGAATATACAAACGTTTTGGAATATTTTGAAAAGTTATTTGGACCTGCAACAAAAATAAACAAAGGTTAGGAAATAGGAAAAATAGAAAGAAAAGAAAAGAAAGAAAGACTTACCTGCTGGCCCAACACTGTAGCAGGCCCGACCCAGGACGAAGCGTTGCCAGTCGTCGTCCTCCTCGCGCCAGAAGGACACGCGCGCGTGGTCGCTGCGCGCGTGGTCGTTGCGCGTGGGCATGCGCTCGACCACCTCCTGCTTGCCGCCGAGCCGGTGGACGCGTGGGAGGCCCCTGGAGACCCCTTTGGATCGAGTCGCCGCTCTCTCTCCCGCCTTGCTCTCTCCATTCCTCGCTCTCTCTCGTCCCCCCTGCCGAGAGCGTCGCCATCGCCGCCGATAGCTCCAGCCGTCGCCTAGCCCCCCTGAACCAGCCAGCAGCTCCGCCATGAGCCCCTGAAGCCCCTCGACGGAGGAATCGAGCTGGGAGTCCTCTGCTTTGTCGTCATCGCCGAATCCCCTCCGCCGGTCGTCCTGGATCCTTGCCGTCGTTTGGTGCCGTCCGGTCATCCCCGAGCCCGCTAGCTAGCTCAACGTCATCCCTGTGAGCTCCTCCCCCTTCTCCTCGTGTTCTCCCTCTCTTTCTCGTGCCCTAGGACACAAGATCGTCGGACCCGAGTCCACCCCGCCGCCGGCCATGTCGCCATCGAGCGAGCAGACGCTCTAGCTCGCGCCTGTGAGCGTCTCCGTGCTCGTGCTACTCCCAGGAGTCGCACGCACCCCTCAGCCGGTCCAATCAATGCCCCATAGTGTAGTTGTGGTCGAGCCCGAGCTCCGGCCACCATCACGAGCTCGTTTCCGGCAAGCTCCGGTGACCCCGCAGCCTCCTGTGGCCTCCGTTGGATGCGGGAGAGCACGGGCTACTCTCTAGTGGCCTCAGCTCGTCGAATGGACTCTTGTGGGAAAAACCCGATGGTCGCCATCGTCTCTGTTGGTCACCGGCGACGAGCCGTTGGCTAACTCCGGCGGGTTTGACCCCAGTGGGCCCTGGCTTGACTCTATGGGTCAATGACAGGTGGGCCCTGGCCTTGTTTAGTTTTAGGTTAATCAGTGGATTAGTTTTAATCGTTTTATTAGTTAATTGTGATGCTGACAGTGGGCCCTACTAGATTAATTAGTCAGGATAATTAATTAAAACAAACTGGGTTAGTAATGAGTCTATGACAGACGGGCCCCACCGGTCAAATTTGACCTGGAGCGGGTCTGTTGACCAGTTGACGTCAGGATGACGTCAGGCTGATGTCATAATTCCATTTTCTTATTTAAAAATAATTCCAAAAAATGTTTAAACTTTGAAAAATCATATAAATTAATCTGTAAGTCAGATAAAAATAATTTATATATGAAAATTTATCAGAAAAATCCAATGAATCCAATGGTGTAATTATCATGCATGTTAGAGAAACCTAAATAGGTGAACATGGAAATTTATCATTAGGATAATATATGGAATTTGAAAGGAGAACAACTTTGAACCTATATTCAAATCTATTTTAAATTGACATGATCACTAGTTACATTAGCTCACCCATGCATATTACTATGCCATGATCATGCATCATATTGTTGCATTTGCTTGTATTGAATGCTCTTACCTGCGTTGTGGTAGGCCCTAATCCGGAAGATACCACCCTGTATCCCGACGAAGGAGAGAACTCCTTTGCAACTCAGCAAGGCAAGCAACCCATTGATCATTTCGATAACATCCCACTCTCCCGCTCCTGCTCTCGTTTATTGCATTAGGACAAACGATCACATGTCAGTCATACACGATAGATGATCCTATTCTTATGCATGACCTGACCTTGTCACAGTAAATAGTTGAACCTTGCAACCTAGCATACCTGGTAGATGCTTGTGCCATGATGTGCTTAGCTTACTTTGCCTGCTATGCATGCTATGCTTAGAGTTGTGTCAGGTCTGTTTCATCTGGGTGATGAACCGGAGTGGAACCATGTTGTCCGATGTGATGAGCTCATAATGAATTCGATTTGGTAAAGGTAGCGATGAGAGGCTATGTAGGAGTACATAGTGGGTTGTCTCATTGGGACCGTTCTTAGGAACTGGGTTCCGTGTTTGTGATCCAAGACTAGTTACTACCACATGCTGGGCCCTGAAATATGACCCCGCTTGACTTATCAGTCGCCTAGTCCTTGGTCCAGGTATTGCAAGTAGTTTCTAGTGTTTATAGCATGCTGGAGGCCGTGCGTAGCGCTGACCCTCGGGGTGGGTTATGACGTGGTAGGCAGTGGCATGGTGTACCAAGGGTCACCCGAATGGTGGGCTTGGGAACCCTACGCACATCGTTTGGGGCCGTAGCCGAAACTTCGGCCGGACTTCCGTGCGGGATCAGTCTCAAATAGGCGATAGCCTAGACTAGAGGTCTTATGTGATTGACGGTCGTGGCCGACTCCCTCGCTGGGCATTCGCTTGAAGGTTGCCGAGGTGCATGGTTTATGGCACACAGTGATAAGTGGCGAGAGCGTGTGAGAAGAAGTACACCCGTGCAGGGTATGAAACTATTCGAATAGTCGCGTCCTCGGATATGGACTACTTGGAGAACTTATGTTGTTCATAGATAATCAAATGGATACTTCAAAAAAATATCAAGACAAGTGTGAGTACCGTGGATGGCACTCTTCCGGTAGGGGAAGGTGAATCCATGGTAGTGTATTGTGATGGAGATAGTGGACTCGTGTGCAAAAACTAAAATTGTAACAAAGAGTTTAAAACTGAGTAGTGTAGGATAGCCATGAGTCAAAGCTGGCATTTCTACATGAACTCCACCACCCCCTTGTTGATACATGGGCATAAATAGACTAGGTCTGTTTTAAAGACTTGTTGAGTACGTTTGTACTCATCCTTGCTTAATTAATGTTGCAGAAGAGAACCAGGACCCATCAGGTGGGTTCTATCTAGACGTTGACGATGCCGAATAGCTGGTGTCCCAGCTACGATCTTGCCTGTGTGGTGGGCTGTAGATAGTCAGGCCGTGTGCCTCTTTCTATTTTTGCCGTCTGTACTCAGATAGCTTAAGTTTCCGCTGGCTTGTATGACTTTGTTTGTATGACTTGAGTGTCGGGTCATGTGACCCCTATCTGTAAGAACATATTATGCAAGGCTCGTCTGAGCCTCTTAAATAAAAGTCATGTTGTTGTATGGTTATGTTGTGATGCCATAGTTGTATCTATGCATATTGGGCATGTCGTGCATACGTGTGACGTGCAACGGTATGTATGGGATCTGACACCTAGTCGTGTGCCTTTAGTAGTACTCTTTACGGGAAACTGTCTCTTTGTGCTTCCACCGAGCCATGGTAGCTTGCTACTGCTCCAGACACATTGATTGACCGGCATGTATCCTTGTTTGCTGCTATGTCTGTCCCTTCGTGGAAATGTCTCGCATTGTAATGGAGTCCCTGTAGCCTGCTACGACTCGTCTACGTGCAGTGATGGAATTTATGCCCCACGACATAATGGAGTCCTTGTAGCTTGCTATGACTCGTCTACACACGCTTGAGGCCGACACCTGCATTGCTGGGTTATGTATGCCTGTTTCCGTATGGATGTGCCACTTGGGTTCTATGACTAGTCATGTCGGCCCGGGTTCTTCGTTGTGTGATTGCCAGCGACATGTTCACATACGTGAGCCAAAAGACGCAAACGGTCCTGGCCAAGGTAAGGCTGCAGCCGTGGGGCTACCGTGCGTGAGGCCGCAAAGTGATGTGATTTGTTACAGTATGGAATCATATGACTTAGGATCGGGGTCCCGACAGCGTTGGTATCAGAGCCTGACTGACTGTAGGACTACCAAGCCAAACCGGTCGAAGTTGAGTCTAGAAACACTATAGATAAGTAGGGGAATTGATTGTGGAAGGGAACATAAGGCTCTTTTTACTCCTCTTCCCAAGTTATTCTATGTTGGGTCATTCTCATCTCTTCTACGGGGATAGGAACTGGGATTCTCATCAATTGCTTAGGATGACGAGTTACTAGCCATGGACCAATAGCTAGCTTGCTTGTAAGTGAGTGCAGTTATTCAAGTGTTGTTGGTGTGACAAACAGATGGAGAAGAGATTTGAGTCTAGATAGTCGAGTGGTTATGCCTTTCCAATCTTTTTCAATTGTCTCAAAAAATTTCTTGAGCAATTACAGTCGTTATGCTGTCCAATTTCTGCTAGGCTCTCTAATGCCTTTGCATCATTCTCTGTTTCAGATGCCCTCTCGTCCTTTCCGTCAGGTGGTCCGTCTGACCAGGTGCATCGATGTGCCGGGTCACACGGCCATGTTGGTTAGAGTTATGATGGAGGCTGGATATCGCTGGTACCCAGAGTACACAGTGGAGGAGCAGTATCGAGATTTCAACCAGAGTCAGTATTTGTGTACCATTAGGATATATCCTTCATATCCTGGATCTAGAGAGCCGCTTCACTGGACTCATGGGTTGGGAGTTACCATAGATATGGCAGTTCAGGAAGCCACCTACACTATGCTGACTATTATGAGGTTTCACCATGGTTTTCTACAGAACACGGAGTTCTGCTATGTTCCTGCTTCCATGAGAGGAGAGGATGGATATCTTAGTGCAGCCTACTTTGATCATTCTCATGAGGACCCTAGGCTGCAGGTGACTGCTCAGATGTTGGAGAACAGGGATCGTGATGCTCATGCCCTTCGCATGGAGCTCTATGCTACCCGTGCCCGCCTTGACGCAGTTGGCACCTGTCGTGCAGACAGGCTATGGAGATTTGGAGATGCTGACCCCATCGCGGACTCATTTGCCATCACACGTAGACTGGCCTAACGTTGGAGGCATCACCCCTCTTCGAGGATCACTGTTGCCGCCGACAAGGGGACCAAGGCCACATCCGTGTCCTTATGGTTTCCAGGGATCCTAGTCTAGAGTGTTTCCAGATCCTCAGGTTCAGCTTCCAGGTCATGGGGGTAACCTGTACGAGGCATTCTACGATGATGTTTGAGTGCGTGGATGTTAGTCCTAGTATGGTAGTAGTTGTATCGCCACAGTCCTGCGTGTCTTGTGGGGTATGACCAGGGTCGAGAGTTGAGTTCTGGAGGTGTAGATAGATAATGTATAGGAAGCTTGTAATGCCTTCGATGAGTTGTGTCATCTCTCCATAGTTGTTTTCAGCTTGGGCTTGTACTGAACTAAGTCATGGTGTGTATGAAACCTAATGTTCATATTGTAGTTGATTTACCATGTTGGTTGGTGTTTATCCTACATGCCATGCTGACAGTACATTCCTTAATTCATGTCTTAGAGTTGATGTTCTCTATGTCTAAGCTGTGGATTGTTTTCCCCAGGATGGTGGCAACTAGGAACAACCCCGTGCCTGCTCCTGATCAAGGCGAGAGTAGCCAGCCAAGGCAAGAGGAGCTTCCACATGCACCATCCCTGGCAGAGGTGATGCTAGAGGCTGAAAGGAATAAGAGGGAGACCAACAGGCTGTTGGAAAGAATTGAGCAAAACACAGCTCGTGCTCCCCGCAATGATAACCATGATGGAGTATCACTTGGTGACTTTATCAAGCTGTGTCCGCCCAAGTACCATCATTCGATCGACCCCCTTGATGCGGATGATTGGCTGACGAGCATGTTTCGCAAGATATGGGCTGCTAATGTGCCCGAGGCCAACAAGGTGTCTTTTGCCACCTACTTTGTGGAGGGACCTGCCAGCCTACGGTGGGAAAGCTATGAGGCTATGCGCCCCCACAGACCTGCACCAACCTGGGGAGAGTTCAGCACCGCATTCCGTATCCATCACATCCCGAAAGGGCTGATGGATCGCAAAAGAGAGGAATTCTGTGCCTTCACCAAGGGCAGATTGTCAGTGGATGCATACAGTCGCGAGTTTGGTAATCTTGCTCGCTATGCTCTAGAAGAAGTCTCAACTGATGCTAAGAAGCAGGCTAGGTTCCGCAAGGGACTTAATCCTGAGCTTCGCCGAGACCTTCGCTTGCACGAGTGCACCACTTTCCAGGCTCTCGTCAACAAGGCCATCTATGCCGAGTCAGGACAAACTGACTACGAGGCTACAAGGAAACATAACCGTGACTTCAACCGTGCATCGGGTTCAGGCCCTAGCAAACGCCGAGTGTGGGTGCCCAATGCAGCTTTGCCGCCGAGGTACACCGCGAGGCCATCCTTCCAGGCACCTCGTCCAGTTCAGTCCAACCCTCCACCTAGACCATTTGGAGGACCGCCTACAAATGTTGCACCTCGTGCTACAGTGGTATGTTACAAATGTGGAGAACTGGGACACTATTCTCGTGAGTGTCCCCAGAACAATGCTAAGCCTGCTGGACGTGGAAAACCAGGAAAAGCTTTCTATGTGAAGCCAGCTCCTGTCTGTGGGCGAGTGAATTATGTGTCTGCTGAAGAAGCCCTTGAAGATCCTGATGTTATTCTAGGTATGCTTCTTGTTAATAGCCATCCAACATCTATTCTATTTGATACTGGGGCATCTCATTCATTCATCTCTGAAAGTTATGCACAATTGCATAATATGTCCTTCTGTGACATGCCCACTCCTTTAGTAGTTCAGACTCCTGGTTCAAAATGGCAAACTTCTAGAGTGAGTCATGACAATGAAATTCTAGTGGATAGACTAGTATTTCTAGCATCCTTGATAGCTCTTAAGTTTTCGGACATCAATATCATTCTAGGCATGGATTGGATGAAAGCCCACTATGCCAAGATTGATACTCATTCTAGGAATGTTCAACTTACACATCCATCGGGTGTGATAGTTAATGTCTCTACTCAAACAACCAAGCGCCAACTCTATTCCCTAAATGCTAGCCCTCTTCCAGAGTTAGAAGATATTCCGGTAGTCTGTGATTTTCCGGATGTCTTTCCAGAAGAACTGCCAGGTATTCCACCTGTCAGAGATGTTGAGTTTGTGATAGAACTTATTCCAGGGACAGTCCCAACAGCCAGAAGACCCTATAAGATGACACCCTTAGAACTAGCCAAGCTAAAAACCCAACTTCATGAAGCTTTGAAGAAAGGTTTCATTCGTCCTAGCTCTTCTCCTTGGGCTTGCCCCGTCCTCTTCGTTAAGAAGAAGGATGGATCGGATCGGATGGTTGTGGATTACAGACCAGTGAATTTGGTCACTATCAAGAACAAGTATCCGCTCCCCAGGATCAACGATTTGTATGATCAACTCACTGGATCCTCTGTCTTCTCCAAAATGGATTTGAGGTTGGGATACCATCAAATCAGAATTAGAAACAGGGACATTCCAAAAACGGCTTTTGTTACTCGTTATGGCCAATACGAGTACACCGTCATGTCCTTCGGTTTAACCAATGCCCCAGCCACCTTCTCTCGTCTGATGAATTCGATCTTCATGGAGTATTTGGATAAATTCGTCGTGGTTTACCTCGACGACATACTTATCTACTCGAAGAACGAACAAGAACATGCCGAGCATCTAAGGCTGGTATTGACGAAACTTCGAGAGCACCGCTTATATGCCAAATTATCCAAGTGTGAATTTTGGTTGCCGGAAGTGACCTATCTAGGCCACGTGATCTTTGGCAAAGGTATTGCTGTCAATCCCGAGAGAGTTCAGGCCGTCCTTGATTGGACTCAACCTGAATCGGTTAAGCAAATTCGGAGTTTCCTTGGCTTAGCGAGCTATTGTTGCCGCTTTGTTGACAACTTCTCCAAGGTTGCGAAACCTCTGATTGAACTCCTCAAGAAAGATAAAAAGTTTGAGTGGACCCCACAATGCGAGCATTCTTTGCAGGAGTTGAAAAGACGACTGACCTCTGCTCCCGTTCTGGTGCCACCAGATTTTTCTAAGGACTTTATTATCTACTGCGACGCCTCGCGACAAGGATTAGGTTGCATTCTTATGCAAGATCGTCATGTGATTGCATACGCATCTCGACAGTTGCGTCCACATGAGGATAATTATCCAACACATGACCTTGAGCTTCCACTTCCAGCCATAGTCCATGCACTGGAAACATGGCGACATTACCTCCTGGGTAATCGTTGCGAGATATACACTGATCACCAAAGTCTGAAATATATCTTGACCCAGCCGGATTTGAATCTCAGGTAAAGACGGTGGGTAGAGTTGATTACAGATTACAACTTAGGGAAAACTTACACCCCGGGGAAAGCCAATATCATGGCTGATGCACTAAGTCGTAAGCCTTATTGTAACAATCTGATGTTACAACAAGGTCAACCGCTTCTCTATGAGGAATTCCGGAAGTTAAACCTTCACATTGTTCCTCAAGGATTCCTATCCAACCTGGTGGCGAAACCTACCCTTAAGGATCAAATCATAGCTGGCCAAAGGTGTGATAAGGGAATCTCCCGGATAAAAGAGAACCTCGTTAGCGGTCTCGCTAAGGAATTCTCTATAGATGGTCAAGGTGTAGCGCTGTTCTAGGGCCGTTTGGTGGTTCCTAAGAGCCAACATCTCAGGCAGCTAATTCTTAAGGAAGCTCATGATTCTCCTCTCACAATTCATCCGGGTAGTACCCAAATGTATCAGGACCTACACCAGAGGTTCTGGTGGACTAGGATGAAGAGAGAAATTGCTCAGTATGTTGCTAACTGCGACGTTTGTCGTCATGTGAAAGCAGAACATCAAAGGCCTGCTGGCACCCTTCGACCTTTAGCTATTCCTGAATGGAAATGGGATAAGGTTGGTATGGATTTCATCACCGGTTTTCCCACGAACAAGAGAGGGAACAATGCTAAATTTGTAGTCATTAATCACCTCTCCAAAGTGGCTCATTTTCTTCCTATTCATGAAAGCATTACTGCTAGTCAGCTAGCAGAGTTATATGTTTCTCGAATAGTTTCTCTTCATGGTGTTCCTTTGGAGATTAACTCAGACTGCGGAAGTATCTTTACTTCTCGACTTTGGGAAAGTTTTCAAACGCTATGGGAACTCATCTATCCTTTAGCACTGCTTTCCATCCTCAATCAAGTGGTCAAGTTGAGCGAGTCAATCAAATTCTCGAAGACATGCTTCGAGCTTGTGTTATATCTTTTGATATGAACTGGGAGAACTGCCTTCCGTTTGCTGAATTTGCATATAACAACAGTTATCAATTAAGCTTGGGCAAAGCCCCTTTTGAAGTTCTCTATGGACGAAAATGTTGACCAGTTAGATAAACTGGGTTAGTAATGAGTCTATGACAGACGGGCCCCACCGGTTAGATTTGACCTGGAGCGGGTCTGTTGACCATTTGACGTCAGGATGACGTCAGGCTGATGTCATAATTCCATTTTCTTATTTAAAAATAATTCCAAAAAATGTTTAAAACTTTGAAAAATCATATAAATTAATCTGTAAGTCAGATAAAAATAATTTATATATGAAAATTTATCAAAAAATCCAATGAAGCCGAGCAACCTAAATAGGTGAACATGGACATTTATCATTAGGACAATATATGGAATTTGAAAGGAGAATAACTTTGAACCTATATTCAAATCTATTTTAAATTGACATGATCACTAGTTACATTAGCTCACCCATGCATATTACTATGCCATGATCATGCATCATATTGTTGCATTTGCTTGTATTGAATGCTCTTATCTGCATTGCGGTAGGCCCTAATCCGGAAGATACCACCCCGTATCCCGACGAAGGAGAGAACTCCTCCGCAACTCAGCAAGGCAAGCAACCCCATTGATCATTTCGATAACATCCCACTCTCTCGCTCCTGCTCTCGTTTATTGCATTAGGACAAACGCTCACATGTCAGTCATACACGATAGATGATCCTATTCTTATGCATGACCTGACCTTGTCACAGTAAATAATTGAACCTTGCAACCTAGCATACCTGGTAGATGCTTGTGCCATGATGTGCTTAGCTTACTTTGCCTTGTATGCACGCTATGCTTAGAGTTTTGTGAGGTCTGTTTCATCTAGGTGATGAACCGGAGTGGAACCGTGTTGTCCGATGTGATGAGCTCATAATGAATTCGATTTGGTAAAGGTAGCGATGAGAGGCTATGTAGGAGCACATAGTGGGTTGTCTCATTGGGAACATTCTTAGGAACTGGGTTCCGTGTTTGTGATCCAAGACTAGTTACTACCACATGCTGGGCCCTGAAATATGACCCCGCTTGACTTATCAGTCATCTAGTCCTTGGTCCAGGTATTGCAAGTAGTTTCTGGTGTTTATAGCATGCTGGAGGTCGTGCATAGCGCTGACCCTCAGGGTGGGTTACGACACGGTAGGCAGTGGCACGGTGTACCAAGGGTCACCTGAATGGTGGGCTTGGGAACCCTGCGCACATCGTTTGGGGCCGTAGCGGAAACTTCGGCCGGACTTCCATGCGGGTTTAGTCTCAAATAGGCGATAGCCTGGACTAGAGGTCTTATGTGATTGACGGTCGTGGTCGACTCCCTTGCTGGGCATCCGCTTGAAGGTTGCCGAGGTGCATGGTTTATGGCACACAGCGATAAGTGGTGAGAGCGTGTGTGAAGAAGTACACCCCTGCAGGGTATGAAACTATTCGAATAGCCGTGTCCTCAGATATGGACTACTTGGAGAACTTATGTTGTTCATAGATAATCAAATGGATACTTCTAAAAAATATCAAGACAAGTGTGAGTACCGTGGATGGCACTCTTCCGGTAGGGGAAGGTGAATCCATGGTAGTGTATTGTGATGGAGATAGTGGACTCGTGTGCGAAAACTAAAATTGTAACAAAGAGTTTAAAACTGAGTAGTGTAGGATAGCCATGAGTCAAAGCTGGCATTTCTACATGAACTCCACCACCCCCTTGTTGGTACATGAGCATAAATAGACTAGGTCTGTTTTAAAGACTTGCTGAGTACGTTTGTACTCATCCTTGCTTAATTAATGTTGCAGAAGAGAACCAGGACCCATCAGGTGGGTTCTATCTAGACGTTGACGATGCCGAATAGCTGGTGTCCCAGCTACGATCTTGCCCGTGTGGTGGGCTGTAGATAGTCAGGCCGTGTGCCTCTTTCTATTTTTGCCGTCTGTACTCAGACATCTTAAGTTGCCGCTGGCTTGTATGACTTTGTTTGTATGACTTGAGTGTCGGGTCATGTGACCCCTATCTATAAGAACATATTATGCAAGGCTCGTCTGAGCCTCTTAAATAAAAGTCATGTTGTTGTATGGTTATGTTGTGATGCCACAGTTGTATCTATGCATATTGGGCATGTCGTGCGTACGTGTGACGTGCAATGGTATGTATGGGATCCGACACCTAGTCAGGTGCCTTTAGTAGTACTCTTTACGGGAAACTGTCTCTTTGTGCTTCCACCGAGCCATGGTAGCTTGCTACTGCTCTAGACACATTGATTGACCGGCGTGTATCCTTCTTTGCTGCTGTGTCTGTCCCTTCGGGGAAATGTCTCGCAGTGTAATGGAATCCCTGTAGCCTGCTACGACTCATCTACGTCCAGTGATGGAATTTATGCCCCACCACGTAATGGATTCCTTGTAGCTTGCTATGACTCGTCTATACACGCTTGAGGCCGACACCTTCATTGCTGGGTTATGTATGCCTGTTTCCATACGGATGTGGCACTGGGTTCTATGACTAGTCATGTCGGCCTGGGTTCTGTGTTATGAGATTGCCAGCGACATGTTCACATACGTGAGCCAAAAGACGCAAACGGTCCCGGCCAAGGTAAGGCTGCAGCCGTGGGGTTACCATGCGTGAGGCCGCAAAGTGATGTGACTTGTTACGGTATGGAATCATATGACTTAGTATCGGGGTCCCGAAACTGCAACTACCGAATCGATGCACGGGTTAGACGAGGTGGTGGACCAGAAGGTTACAGACCAAGGATGAGCGGGGGAGAAGCTCTGCACAGAGGGAATTTTGCCGGCTACCGAAGCGGCCAGAGGCGGCCGGAGCTGAGGAAGAAGATCCTCCCGAGGCCTCCTGATAGCTAGTCGGTGCTCTGGTGTGGAGGAGGGATGGTGTTGGGTCAAAAATGTGCTCGGGGCATCTATTTATAGCCGTCCCGAGTCGGTTGCCGAGAACGGGATGACTCCAGCGAGAAATTACGGTGAAGAGGTGATCGGACGGAGGGGCAGGGCGATGAGGCAGCTTCGGATTGGTCTGTTGACTCCATTTTTGTCTTGAGTTGGAGCTATCTTGAGCGGCACTCCATGGCTCGACGGAACGGAGCTTGCGGGCACGTCGGCGGTAGAGGGTGCGCATTGTGCATCCCAGGCCACGGCGACGGTTCTTCGGTGCGTACCAGCAAAGAGGACGGCCATGCGGAGGCACGGGGTGGTGCAGGCGGTGCTGAACGGCGTTGCTCCTCGCTGAGTTCTCTAACGCCCGCAGCGGCCATTGCTATCGTTGCTCACGGGGGAGCTAAGCCCTTGCCATCTCACCGGCGACCAGAGGAAGGTGCCAGCCGCCCGTTCAACTCTGGATAAGAAGGAGGAATAGGGGAGCAAGATGCGAGGGGAGCTACTGGCGAGATTGACGCTGCCAACTGACGAATAGAGCACTTTTCTAAACAAAATGACACTGAATTTCTGAACCTGACAGGAATAGTGCTCTCCATCTACTTGATCAAATGGGTTGACCCACGTCGAAAATTTTCCCGGGGCTGAGACTTGGAGGGGAGGTCTCTTGATGCATCCAGAGACTCCATGAATTTACTCAGAATTTTTGGAGAAAGAAAAAGATGAAATCCATCAAAAATGGCAAATCTGGTCCAAACTTGCAGTGTTCAAATTTTGAAATGTTTGAACTATGAACCGGCAGCTCTTGATGGATCTTTGTTAAGGGTTCAAAGGACTAGCCATAGGAATTTATTTGGGATTAATGCTCAAAGGGAACTAGCAGTTCCTTTGCAATTCACAAGGGTCCAAAAATAATTGCTAGAAAATTGTTTTGAGAAAAACAATTTGGATAAATACTGAGATGGAATAAATCTTCCTGGATCAGATGCAAGACTTGACTTCAAGGTAGGGAAAAGGGTTTGGAGAAGAAAAACTTGCAAAGCAAGTCATGGCTAGAAGTTTGAATAAGACAATTTTGACTAGGGAGAAATAAACCCAAATTAGAATAAACTCTTTTTAATGAAAAATGGTCAAAATATTTAGAGAGTCTTTGTGTTGGACCAACACATGTTGAGAGGACTCTCAAGACCAGAAGTTCAAAGTTAAAAAGGTTCCAATAAGAGGTCAGTCATCATAAGAATTTTTGGAGGAATGTCTCTTTTTTGAAAAAAATCAAATAACCTCCTTAAAATAAATCAATGATTTTGTTAAAAGCCAAATTAAAATTTTTGGAGTGTTGCACTCCCGAGGGGGAAATCATCGCCATCGTCATCACCAACACTCCTCTCATCGGAGGGGACTCATCTCCATCAACATCTTCATGAGCACCATCTCATCTAGAAACCCTAGTTCATCTCTTGTATCGAATCTCCGTCTTGCAACTCCGATTGGTACTTGTGAGGTTGCTAGTAGTGTTAATTACCTATTGTAGTTGATGCTAGTTGGTTTAATTGGTGGAAGATCATATGTTCAGATCCTTAATGCTATTCAAATCCTCTCTGATCATGAAACCAATTATGCTTTGTGAGTAGTTACTTTCGTTCCTGAGGACATGGGGTAAGTCTTGCTACTAATAGTCATGTGAATTTGGTATTCGTTCGATATTTTAATGCGTTGTATGTTGTCTCTCCTCTAGCTGTGTTATGTGAACGTCGACTACATGACACTTCACCATTATTTGGGCCTAGAGTGACAGAAGCTTAAACCCTAGTTTATGAGTTGCATCGTAAGGGGCTGATTTGGATCCACTAGTTTAATGCTATGGTTAGACTTTGTCTTAATTCTTCTTTCGTAGTTGCGGATGCTTGCGAGAGGGTTTAATCATAAGTGGGATGTTTGTCCAAGTAAGGATAGCACCCAAGCAACGGTCCACCCACATATCAAACTATCAAAGTAGCGAACGTGAATCACATGAACATGATGAAAACTAGTTTGACAATAATTCCCATGTGTCCTCGGGAGCACTTTACTTTATATAAGAGTTCGTTCAGGCTTGTCTCTTGCTACAAAAGGGATTGGGCCATATTGTTGCACCTTTGTTACTATTGCTACTTGCTACCCGTTACAAATTATCTTATCACACAACTATCTGTTACCGACAATTTCAGTGCTTGCAGAGAATACCTTGCTGAAAACCACTTATCATTTCCTTTTGGTCCTCGTTGGGTTCGACACTCTTACTTATCGAAAGGACTACGATAGATCCCCTATACTTGTGGGTCATCAGCAGCCACAATATCATCCTATGATAATGTTGTCTAGTTAAAGCAGAGGGGGTCATCAGACTGGCCTGTATATTCACACATGAGGCGACTACGCCGGCTCAAGGGCATGATCCTCCAGGAAATCTAGCAGCGGATCAAATCCAGTCCCGTCAGTCCATTAGCCATAAGGGCTTTAATTTTTGCATGAGTCGGAGCGTGCTTCGCCCGCTCAGTGGTTGATAGCCGGGCAGGAAGCTCAGAGGTTGTCTTAAGTCGGGATGGACAATAACCTGGCAAGGGATGCTCTCCTTCTGGGGAGGTGTCTTTGCAGTAAAACTAAGTCTTGTTCCAGTCTTTAGGATGACTCAGCATCTGAATAGCTGGAAAGGTTATGTACCATCGCCTCTGAATGGAAATCCCTCCAAGATCTAAGCTTGGACTGGCCTTCACCTTTGTCTGGTGGTTCACATAAAAAACTCACGAAATAGAACAACGGAGGGCTCTGCTTGCAAGTAAACTTCATGAAGGACTTGGAAGTTGCATATGTTGGAGACGGAATTGGGAGCGAGGTCTTGAGGGCGCAGTTTGAAGAAGTGAAGAACGTCCCGGAAGAATTTTGACCCAGGGGGAACAAACCCACGCTCGAGATGATATGAAAATACAACTACCTCACCCTCCTGAGGAACGGGCTTTAGCTCATTACCCGAAACCCGCCAATGGATGACATCTTTGGTGGGTAAGGTACCCGCGTTTACAAAATCCACCAGGAACTCCTTAGTGATAGCAGAGCCGACCCAAATTGCATGAATTGGATGCACGAGACATGGCGGCGACTCGATACTGCGAAAAGTAACAATGTGCGGCAAGTCAAGAGATGCCAGTCGACTAAGGGAGGCCAAAAAGTTCAAGGTTCTATAAACTTAAGCCGCCAAGAGCTATTTGGTGAGGGCCGAAATTTCGCTGGCGGGTCAAGTCTACGAGAAGACGAAGTAGAATTTCACTAAGTGTGGAAAACAAGTTTTACAAACTACCTATACATTTATAGATCTACAAAACAGAGGGAAATCAAGTTTAACCTAGACTCAGTGATGAACAGACAAAACAGTGACGTCCATGAAGACAGCGAACTGAGCAACTACAGATCCACGTGATGCTATTGTCATTCTCCTACGATGCACCGCAATGGCCCATCTTGTTCACTGATGTAGGCATTATCTACCATTGCGGAGAAGCGTGTGTTCTATGCGGGCGGAGGACTCCATGAACCCCTACCGAAAACTTTGGATCTATGGGAGGAGAAGGACTTACCGAAAGGGATGCGACGGACACGGGAGAATCTCTGGTACGATCAGGTCGATGCAGCGGCTCGACGCGACATCGGTGTGGAAGTTTCACCGAAGCAAGATACGCTGGAGCGGCGGCGGCAGGAGGAAGAAGAAGAAGTGCGAAGTGGAGAAGGAAATGAAATCCGCTCCTCGCGGTCCTATTTAATAGTCAAAAGGTGGAAACGGGCGCGACAATCCAGGCGACAGATATTGATTGACCGAGTCACACGCCTCGATTCTCGTGCTGTCCATTTAATAAGGGAAAGATCTGTTGCGGTTGTGAGATGATATTTTTGACATATTTGATGTGACATCATGGCGGGTCATTTTGTCTTACTTTTAGGTGACATAAGCGAGACTCGCCGCCAGTTAAGAAGGAGGCTGAAATGAGCAAGCTCAAATCAACCTGGGGCCTAATGTTGGGGATATACACCGTGGTGAGACCCGCCCCGGAGGCTCCTGGTCACACCTGGCGGCTCATAGAATGGCCCAAGGATGGGCCTTGAAGACTCAAGCCCAAGACGTTGGGCGGCTTGCCAAGATGGGCCAAGATGAGGCCCGGACGGAGAAGGTATGAAGACCAGGGCGAGTGAGCCGCCCGGAGACAACTTGCTCAGGAAGGCAAGGCAATACCAAGATAGACTCAGACACGTTGTGTGAGTCGGTTACGACTTGTATGACTCGTGGTCTTGACCTCCTATATAAAGGCGAGACCTGGGGCAACTAAGACAAAGACTAACTAATCGAGAGCTAGGTCAAGCGATTCCGCTCCCTTGTAATCAAGATTCCAAGCAATACAAGCACAAGAAGGACGTAGGCTTTTACCTCTACTTGAGGGGCCGAACCTGGGTAAACATGTGTCCTTCGTCCCGATCAACCCCTTTGAGTCCATCACCTTAGCGATGGCCTCGAATCTAAGTCCTCAGACATCTACCATGACAAAACCATGACACATGCCCTTTCCTCCTTAACCATCCAAGAAAAAGGATAATGAGAATTTTGAGCGTTTTGTTGAAATGCTTAGACCTGTCTTTTTGCGTATGCGCTTGACTAATATTCTGAAAATGTCTCCTTATGCTAAGTATATAAAAGATATTGTGACTAATAAAAGGAAGATACCGGGAGCTGAAATTTCGACCATGCTTGCTAATTATACTTTTAAGGGTGGAGTACCAAAGAAATTAGGAGATCCAGGAATACAACCTATACCATGCTCTATTAAGGGGAATTATGTTAAAACTGCTTTATGTGATTTGGGAGCTAGTGTTAGTGTTATGCCTTTCTCTTTATATCGTAGACTTGATTTCAATAAGTTGAAACCTACTGAAATCTCTTTGCAAATGGATGATAAATCAGCCACTCTACCTATCGATATTTGTGAGGATGTACCTGTCATATTTGCAAATTATACTATCTTAACAGACTTTGTTATTCCTGACATTCCTGAGGACGACAATATGTCGATCATCCTTGGTAGACCCTTTTTGAATACTGTAGGGGCTATTATTGATTGCAACAAGGGTAATGTAACTTTTAATATTAATGGTAATGAGCATACAGTACACTTTTCAAAGAAACAACCTCAAGTTCATAGTATCAACTCCATTGATAAAATTCCAACGATTATTATTGGAGACTTTGAATTCCCTATTCCTACTATCAAGAAGAAATATGATATACTTATTGTTGGGGATATACATATCCCCGTTTAGGTAACTAAGTGTTATTCGAAAAAAAATCAGTTTCATGTTATTCGAAAGAAGTTTATTAATAAGACTTGATCAACCTTATTGATGGATTCCTTTTGATGAGCATGAGATGGATGAATTTAGAAAGCCCAAATTCCTGTACCCAACTTTTATTTTCTGTTAGTTAGATGAAATTAAGTAAAAATGCTATTAGTTTTCTATTTTCTGAGTTTCCCGTGCAATAAAAAAGTGACCTGAAAATAGATGTTTTCAAATGTCTTGGAAATGGAGTATGATTTTTTCTGGAATATTTAAAAATATCTGGCACTAAGCACACTACAGGGGGCTGTACCAGTGGGCCACAAGCCCACAAGGCGTGGCTACCCCCTGGCCATGCCTAGAAGGCTTGTGGGTCCCACGTGGCCCCTTTCACTTATTCTAGCACCCATTCACTTCATCTTCATCCAGAAAAATCCCACCATTGCTCAAACCCGTGTTCTAGCTCATTTTGCTGGAATTTTTGATCTCCTTGTGCAAAGCTTCATTCGCAAAACTATTTTGGGAGATTGTTCCTCGGTATGTGACTCCTCTAATGGTCCAATTAGATTTTGTTCTAGTGCTTTATATATTGCAAATTTTTGCTACCGAGGTGACCTTGTTCTTGAGCTTGCATGTCAAATTTATATGGTCCCAAGTAGTTTTGATGCATGATATAGCCTCTAGGCACTTGAGGGAGTAGTTGCTATAAGTATTATTGAGTTTTGTTCACTTTTATTTTGAGTCACTAAAACTTTCAGAATTTTTCAGAGAAAGAAATGCCAAGGAGATGTTAAGAGGCTCTTCAAGCCGAAGCTCTAAGGAAGATGAAAATGAGATGAGGGAGAAACCCAAGTATAATCTTCCTCGCGTCGTAGAAATTCGACCATGTGAATGGTCGTGTCACACATTCTTGAGGGCGTCCGGAATTTATGAAGATTTCTATTATTTGGCCGAGAATGCAGGCATCAATGACTTTCTCAACAATAAGTGTGACTAGTACCTCTTGCTCACGAATACCTTTGTGCAAAATTTTCACTTTCATTCTAGGGAAGACCCTCCTACAGTAGAATATCACTTATATGATGTTCCTAAGAAAATGAACCTTTATGATTTTTGCAAAGTTTGCAAAATACCCTACGAGGACGGCATCAGGGAACCACGTCCTAGAGATATGGAAGATTTTATTGCCGCATTCACTATAGGCGAAGAGAGAGGTGTGTCAAAGGCAAGAGCTGCTAGTTTACATTTTCCTGTGCTACACTATTATTCATTATTTGTGGGAAGATGTTAGTTGCTCGCTGGGAGAGTGGAGGTATTAGTGCCCTTGACCTCGCCATTCTGCGCCATGCTGTATTTGCTGATAGAACATGTAGTTTGGGCACTATGGTACTGGCCCAACGGTTGAACACCAACCGTTCGAAGGGGCCTATATTCGGAGGTATCTATGCATCTTGTTTGGCCAAACATTTTGAGATACCCATTAGGATGAACGAGAAAGATGAGAGGCTACTACCCTCGAAGTTTTTAAATTATGACCGTATGGTAGCACACGATGTTATGAAGAAAAATGATGATAGCAGCTTGCTTTACAACTTAGTTTTTAGCCAGGGTACTTGTGAAATTATTACTCTGCCTGCTTCTTCTTTGTTTGATATTCGCTCAGGAAGGTACATCGTTATGCCCGGAGACATTTACGGATATTGGGGTCTGACACAACCCCCAGCTCCAAATTCGGCACCAGCCCTTGATCCATACCCGGAGCCAGATTTTCAGTGGAAACCGCAGGAGTTTGCCAACCAATGGAACTCTGATGACGCTCCTGAGTATCCGGGAGAGAGCTCTTTCTATCCATGGCCATATACCAACTTAGGCCAAAAGCCTAAGCTTGGGGGAGTACGTATTTCTCATCGACTTTACATTCATGTTCACACACTATTCTTAGTAGTCGGTGTTCATACTCTTTCATTGTACTATCCATGGTAGTTTATTTCCTTGTTTCGCTTTCTTCTTGTGTGTTTATTTAACTTTGAGAAAAATACGAAAAATAGTTATAGCTTTATGTTCTAGTTGCTTAGTTGTAGTATTGAAAAGAAAACCCAAAAAGATTTTTCGTTATTATTTTGCTTGTTGGGAGCTTTCCCGTGTAAATAGTTTTTTTCTCGTTCTTGTTTTGATTTTTCTTTCTTTGGGTCGTAAGGAGAAGACCATGATGAAAATGTCGAGTGGCTCTCATATGCATTATTGTTTAGCTATTAGAGAGCCCATGTTACCTTGTCTTCTCCTTTGAGTTATTGTTTGCAGATTCCAACTTAGTCCAAGGCACGTGCACTCTTATTATTATCCACACCGTTTGGTCATGCAAGTGAAAGGCAATATTGACAATATCTGATGAAAAGATTGACATGGAGAAAAGCTGGTATGAACTCGACCTATCTTTCTTTTGTAAATATGATTAGCTATGATTAGGTATGAACTCGTTCGAAATTCACTTCATTATGGATGAAACATATTTGCAATGACAATTAGATATTATAGTTATTCATGCCATGCTTAATTATCTAAAAGTGGATAATGGTTTGTTTTGGGTGCCAACATGCATATTAGAATGGTTGTGATGTAGTATGATGGGATGGTATCCTCCTCTGAACGATTCAAGTGGCTCGACTTGGCACATGTTCATGCATGTAGTTGAAACAAAATCAACATAGCCTCTGCGATATTTATATTCATAGTGATTTATATCCTACTCATGCTTGCATTCAATGTTGGTTAATCTCAAAGCATGGTGATGACTGTGTCGCTCTTTAGTTTGTCACTCCTGAGTCTTTTGCTAGCCTTCACTTGTACTAAGCAAGAATACTACTTGTGCATCCAATCCCTCAAACTGAAAGTTGTTTCATATGAGTCACCCATACCTACCTATATGTGGTATTTACCTACTGTCCCAAGTAAACATGCATGTGACAAACTCTAAACCTTCAAATAGACACTCTATTTTGTATGCCCAAATCCCTCATGTGGCGACTGGGGGCTTTCAGTATCTTCCATGCTAGGTGGGTTATTCTCATGATATGTGTTAATTCACTATCATTCACGAGAAAGTGGATAGAAATTGGGATGCCCAGTTCCATGCCCGAAATAAAAGCAAAATCTAATTAAACAAAACTCCCCTAGAACTGTGTTTGTATGGACGGTACCCATGGATTCGGCTCGCCCTGGAGTGTGACTGATTGGTGGAGGGGGAGTAAAAACTTTAACATTCTGTTTGGGAACTGCCTATAATGTATCTAGCATGGAAGATGTTGAAAACCTCTTGGTCGTTATGTGAGCAATGAAAGCATACAACTCAAAAAAATTGCATACCTATATTTTAAAAAATTGAGCTCTGGCACCTCTGCAAATCAATGCTTCCCTCCACGAAGGGCCTTTCCATTTACTTTATTGTCCAGTCATCATCCTCTTATAAAAGGCACCAGTTAGAGAGCACCACCGTCATTTGTATGCTTTGCTGTTAATTGATATTGAGTATGAGCATGACTGGATCTCTTTCACCATGAATTACAATGTCTAGTCAGTCCTTGTTCTTTAGAGTTGCTCTGCAATTATGGTTTGCGGTCTCAAAAGGGCTAGCGAGATATCATTTCATCATATTGTATCATGATTGTTTCGAAAAACTGTTGTCATCCGAGAGTTATTACTATTGCACGCTAGTTGATTATGCCATTGATATGAGTAAATGTGAGACCTAAATGTTATTGTGAACGTGGTTAGTCCATGATCTTTGCTGAAAGTCTGAACATCAATTAGACGTATTTACAACAAGATCAAACAGAGTTTGTAAAAGTTTTTGTTTACCACTTTCAGTTTATCAACAGAATTACTTAAGGACAAGCAATGGGTTAAACTTGGGGGAGTTGATATGTCTCCATCGTATCCACTTTTCCAAACTCTTTTGCCCTTGTTTTGGACTCTAATTTGCATGATTTGAATGGAACTAACCCGAGTGACGCTGTTTTCAGTAGAATTGCCTTGGTGTTATTTTTGTGCAGAAATAAAGTTCTTGGATTGTCCTGAAAATTTACGAAGAATATTTTTGGATTAATAAAAAGTACTGGTGCAATAATCAACCAGAGGGGGCCACCCGCAGGCCACAAGGCTGCTAGGCGCGGCCACCCCCCTGGCCGCGCCTAGCAGGCTTGTGGGGCCGTTGTGGCTTCTTCGACCTCATCTCCAACTCCATATAACCCTATTCGTGGAGAAAAATTCAGAGATAAGAGTTCATCATGTTTCACGATACGGAACCGCCGCCACCTCCTCTTCTTCCTCGGGAGACCAGATTTGGAGTCCGTTTTGGGCTCCAAAGAGGGGAAATTGACGTCATCGTCATCACCAACCATCCTTCATCACCAATTCCATGATGTTCTCCGTTGTTCATGAGTAATCCCATCATAGGCTTGCTGGACGATGATGGGTTGGATGAGATTTATCATGTAATCGAGTTAGTTTTGTTAGGGTTTGATCCCTAGTATCCACTATGTTCTGAGATTGATGTTGCTATGATTTTGCTATGCTTAATGCTTGTCACTAGGGCCCGAGTGCCATGATGCCGAGCCTCCTGTTGCGTCTGTTCCACCACAAACCCACAAGAACCCCTCGCGAGTACGCCCGTGCCACACCTCACAGGAGTTCCCCTACCACCCGAAGCCCTCTGTGCTTGCCATGCTCGACCCCGCCTTCCCCGAGCCCCACTGACGCCATAGATCGACACTGTAGACTCGCCGTCGTCGACTGGAGCCCTTTGCCTTCTTGCTCGACCACCAGAATACCTTCCCCAACCCACTCCTCGCTTCGGCCCCAACAACCTTGCCGAACTTCACTGACCACCGTTGTGGGCACCCCCTCTCCACCGTTCGATATGAGTAGATGGCGGCATAGATTAGATCACTTTATAAACCCACACTTTTTCCTTTAATTAACTCTTGTTTGCTCGCTATCGTTTGCTCGCTAGCCACCGCAAGCGCACCGCCACAACCAACTAGGAAGCGCCATGTTGCCCCCCGCGAGTTAGGTTTAATTTTTCTATTTCTGTTTTTATTTTCTGAAACAGAATAGCTTCCGTTTTTGCAAATTAGATTTCTCCTAGGATATTTAGAGTTTTTGGTTGACTATTTTTTCTTAGGGTCACAAATATTATAACCTTTCTGCCTGTCCTTTTAGTTTTCTAATTTGAACTGTTTACATTTGAATTCATTGAATTTTGCTCAAATCACTCGAATTTGAATAACTTTAGTTTAAAAACATATTATTGAGTGATTCTTTTTGCTACTGGTTAATATTATTGTTTTTTATCACCCTATTCAATTTGCGAATTTTTAGTATATTTTAAATTAGGGTTTTTTAGCAAAATAGATTTTGTTTTAGTTCTTTTAGGTTTATTTTATTTTCTTTTGATTTAGTTTGTTTTGATTTTGTTTTCTTATAAGTTTCTGTTATATTATTTTTAGTTTATATTGGTTAGCAATATGTGATATAGTTTCTATAAATAAAATGTTTTTGTTGTTTTGTTCTTTTTTAGTAGGAAACATTTTTTCTTCATATGTAGTGTTTTATAATAGGTATTACAGTAATTCTTTTTGCGTAGGCAATTTTGGTAAAATACATTCTGTTAATTTGATAAAAATAGTTTTTATTTCTGTTAAATATTTTATTAGTTGTAGAAACCTTTTCTTATTTGTTTTACTTTAGTAAAAGCCTTGCAATGAACTTTTGGATGGATTCCTTGTTTGCTTTATTTTCTTTTCTTTGTTTGTGCTATTGATTGTTTTAGTGTTATTAGTTTTCCTTGTTGTATTTGTAAGTTGTGATATGGTTATGGTTATGTTGTGAATTGTTCGTTTCGTTAGATCATCGGGAGTGCGAGGCTTGCTACTTAGAGTCACTCGAGTTCGAAGATCGTCAGCAAGGCAAGTTCACATTGATCATGTACTACCTATGGTTTTATTGCATTAGTTCAACCTTTCCACCATTGCATGCAAAGTAGGTACTTGGAAACTTGGTTCTTGAGTAGTATCATGTGGTAGGAACCCATGTCACTTTAGCCCCGGGAAACTTTATTTTGTTTTGCTATGCTATTAGTAGATGGGGTTTGGCTGAGTGTTTATCATGAGAGTTGTGAGAATTAATTTATGACTAAGACCTCAAGACTCCAAGACTTTCAAGACTTCATGATGCAATATAACTTTGGGCAAATATTGGTTGAACGGCACCCTAGAGAACTGAGTGGTAGCCTAGGTGATGCTGGAGAAGTGCCAGTATGCATGCAGAAAGGTTCACCCAGGCACGAAGAGATGGATGGATACTTCAGGACCCGAGGCTTACCTGCACAGCCACAAGCCATTATGTGCTCTAGCTTGGTTGGACATCGTGGCGACTCTGGACGAGCGGTGCTAGCATATGTAGAAGAACAGTAGGAATGGATGGGCACCAACAGTGGCTCAGAGGAACCCTTGGGAAGACCATGTTTTGATCATCCGGTTCTCAAACACCCTGCAGTGCAAGGACTTCAACGGAGGCGATCAAATATTGTGGGGAAAGCATGCAAAACTCAGCAGAGTACCAAACCTAATGGATTGGTCGTGTCCACGGTTATGGACAACTTGAGCCAAAGGAACTGAAACTATCAGGAACTCTCAACACAAATAATACTAATGATGTGGGTATTATTGTTAACTTGGGTATGCGAAATGGTTGGAGGAACCTTCTCATTAAACAACCAACAATGTAGTAATAGTTTTGCTCTTGCCCCCTCCCTTGTTGTAGGAAAAAAGTTTTCCTTACGCTAAACTTAAACTTACAGGCCCACCTGCCATATATGCATATAGTATAGATGATATTTGTACCCCTCTCTTTTGTGACTTGCCAGCATATTTAGTATGCTGACACGGCTGGAACATGTCATGTTGCGGAGTACTTTTCTGACCAGGAGTGAGGAGACGCTCTATGCTTGGTGATACGCCCTTAGAGTCGGATGGAGTCGCTGGCGTCTACGTCTTCCGCATATAGTTTTATCTCATGAGTTGGCCTTCGGCCGAATTTATTGCAATAAAGACTCTATATGAGATTCGATTAATAAAGCAGTGTGATTTCACTTTTATATATACATTGATTTATTGCCTATATACCAACATGGTTTTGTGATGGTACAGAAATACAAGAGACTTGACCGTTTCAGATCGAGCCGCTACACAAAAGCAGAATATGGAACAGAATAGTTTGTAATGATCTATAGTAAAACCATACTTCTGTAACTCCAAAAATTCTGAAACATTAGGACAGATTGGACAATTTATATACCAATATTGTATACAAAATTAGCAATTTATCACACTCTAGTAAAACCAAAATTCCTGTAAGGGGTGCAAAAGTTTTTGTTTTTGCACAACACCAATTCTACTATCATCGAAATCAATCCCAAAACCTTTACTTTGTTCAAACACTAATTCAAACATAAAAACACAATCATTATAGAAGAAATAATCATGTTAACGAACCATAATAGAAACTAAAACAAAAAATTGAAGGTAACTATTGTTTTATGCCCCTAGCTAGGCATAATGTATAGTATCAAGTGTTGTCATCCTTGATACTCAGTCCATAGGTGGCCCACATTATAGATTCATAAGGTGGCTTAATTCTCTTTCTAGGTAAGTGTTCCATCCCCTTATTTAATGGGAATTGGAATCTTATGTTTACCTCCTTCATATCAATAATAGCACATATAGTTCATAGGAAAGGCCTACCATACTTTATTCTGAAGAGTTTCCACATCACGAGCAACTCTATCCATACTTTTATCCATATCGTCAACTTTATGCATTTTGTCTTCTACCATAGTATTGAAAAACTTTTGAGAACTAATAAATTCTTTAATGGTGTTCGCAAGATCAGTATGAATCACCATAATTATTAGAGAAATTAACGGGATACGGTCTAGCATTGAAATTTCCTCTATAAGCATTATTTTTGAAATTATTTCGTGAAACAAAATTCACATCAGTAGAACAATCATTTTTCTCAATAAAAGTTCGGATCAACATGAGCATGTTTATTAGCAACCAAATTCATAAGAGCATCCATTTTATCACTCAAAGTGGCAATTTCCTCAACCGAATTTACCTTCTTAGCAGTTGCAGCTCGCTTAGTGTGCATTGAGAGTAATTTGTCGTGATGTTGTCCAGAAGTCTTGTAGACTCTCCTAATGTCACGTCCATAAAGGTACCACCTATAGTAGAAGCTATAAGGTTTCTAGGTACAAAGTTTAGTCCTGCATAAATGTTTTGTATAATCGTCCATAAATTCAAACCATGCGTGGGAAAAAATTTAATCATCATTTTTCATTCTTTCCAATGCTTTTGCAACATATTCTTGCTCATGTTGTTTAAACTTCTTAATTTGGTTTCTGAGAGAGATGATCTTGGTATGAGGGAACTACTTGGCAATAAAAGCATCTTTACACTTATTCGATGTTCCAACACTATTATGAGGCGAAGATGAAAACCAAGCTTTAGCTTTGTCTCTTATTGAAAATGGAAATAATTTTAGTTTAACAACATCATTATCCATAGCCTTTTCTCTTTTGTATATCACATAATTCAACAAAGGTATTAAGATGTAGAGCGGGATCATCATTAGGATTTCCCAAAAATTGTTCTTTCATAACAAAGTTTAATAATGCAACATTGATATCATAAAACTCCACAATAGTGGCCGATGGTATAGTAGTACTAATAAAATCATTTTTTGACCTGTTACCAATAAAATCATTGCTATTAGAATTCGATAAGTCACAAAACTTGGTATTATCTTGAGACATACTGATGAAGCAAGTAAACTAGCAAGCAAAAAAGTAAACTAGATAACTAATCAAATGAGCAAATAGAAATATTTTTGCAATTTTTATATTTTTAGGCAGTCAAATAATAAGTAGAACAAGTGGGGAAAAATGTGTGAAGGGACCTGATAAGAATTTGATGATGCCTCCCAGACAACGATGCCAGAAATTCTTCCTTCTACTTGTAAGGGCCAGTTCTTTTGAGCGATGTTGTGAAAATAAGATCATGTGGAAATACGCTAGAAATAAGGTCCTATGAAAATAAGCTCCATATAATAAGCTAGCTAGTTCTTTTCAATGCTTATTTTTACAGCTTATCTGTGGTACACTCTATGAAAATCTATAATGCCCTTGGACTATAATGTTAATATGATTAAATGATACTCCCTCCATTCCATAATGTAGTGCATATAGATATTTTAAAAAGTCAAACTTTATCAACTTTGACCAAGTTTGTGGAAAAAAATAATTATATCTAGAATTCCTAACATATATCATTGGATTCACCATAAGATATAGTTTCATATTACATATATTTGGTATTACAGATATAAATAGTTTTGTCTATAAACTTGGTCAAAGTTGGCAAAGTTTGACATTAAAAAATCTATATGCACTACATTATGGAACGGAGGGAGTATCGCATTATTTTTTATCGGTTTTCTGCCTATCTGAAGATAAATTGTACTACTACAAGGCACAATCTACATCATCCAATCAACGCATCCTTATCATAGCAAATCTTGATGAAATTTAATCACATCAAATATAGCAAATCTAGATCCAATCTTCCTGGAGGAGGGTACGGGGAACGAAGGTCCTTCGACGGAGTGGGGCGCCAGCCGCCGGAGTGGGGTTCCAGTCGCCGGAGTTTTTTTTGGACATCGGGGGAAGGAGGCGATGCACTCGACGGAGGAGTCGCACCCAAGGGAGATGGGGTGGGAGATGCAAGCCTACCCATGGGCCATGTTGCCGGAGAGGACCAGAGGACCGGTGGCGGTGGCGCATGGAGGAACCCTAGAGGGAGCAAGAGAACAGGGGAGTGCGAGAGGGCGAGGATCGAGTGCGATCTCCTCCATCAGTTTTTTTTCGTCGGGGACAGATCATATGCGGGCCTAGGCAGTGGCAATTTTAGCATAATAACATCAAACAATAGGGCCACTTCATTGTACCCTTTCATTTTAAGTGAAAAGCTTGCGAGAAGCAGCAAGAAGCTAGCCGAACCCAGCTATTTTCCATTGTACACAAACATGAGGTGGAAATAAGTTAAGCTGATTTTTTTCAAAATGAGTTCTTTTGGGCATGTGGCTTATTTTGACAATAAGCTGTAAAAAGCTGCGAAAGAACTAGACCTAAATTTCATTCGGTTTTTCCCCAAAGAGGAGATGCAGCATAGTAGAGATAAGTATTTACCGTGGTGAGAACCAAGGTTATCGAACCAATAGGAGAATCATGCAATCTCCCGTCATCAACACCTACACACACAGAATCAAACACTTGCACCAAATGCGAGCAAGAGGGTTGTCAAGCCCCTTGAACTCGTTACTTGCAAGGATTAAATAATGATAGTTGGACATATATAAATATAAAATAAAATAACAGTAAATAAATGGGAACAATATTTTTAGGGTTTTAGTAATAATGTTTATGTAGACTCGGGGGCCATAGTTTTCGCTAGAGGCTTCTCTCTCGAATATACCATACGGTGGGTAGACAAATTATTCTTGGGCGATGGTACAAAAGCACATAGTTATGAATTATTTATTCACGACAATGATCATGTATATCGGCGTCACGTCCATAAGCAAGTAGACTGACTCTTGCCTGCATCTACTACTATTACTCCACCCATCGAACGCTATCCATCATGCATCTAGAGTATTAAGTATAAAACATGGTAATGCTTGAAGCAAGATGACATGATGTAGACAAAGTAAACTCAACTAATATGAATAAACCACATCATTTATCCTTAGTGGTAGAAATACAATATGTGTCATGTCCCCTTCTATCATTGGGATTGAGCACCGCAAGATTGGATGCATCACAACGCACCACTCCCACTAAAGATAAATCAATCTAGTTGGCCACACCAAACCGATAGATCAGAAAGAAATATGAAGGTATAACAATCATACATAAAAGAATTTAGTGATGACTCAATTAATATCCATGAATAATCTGATCATAAACCCACAATTCATTGGATCCCAACAAACACACCACAAAGAATATTAAATCGAATAGATCACCGCGGGAATCGTGGTGTACTTTGTATTGAAGATCAAAGAAAGAGAGAAGGCCAGCTAGGTACTAGGTATGGACCCGTAGTTCTATGGTGAACTACTCACACATCACCATTCGAGAAACAAGGTTTATATAGAGGCCCTCCATTATCGATCCCTCATCCGGTAGGGCACCGGAACAGGGCTCCATATGGACACACGGTGGAAGAGGGACTTGCGGCGGTGGAAAAAGAATTTTGGCTGACTCTTTTTCGGATTCTGGATTTCAGAGAATTGATAGAGGCGGAGTTAGGTCAAACAGAGCCACGGGGTGGTCCTACGTAAGGGAGTGTGCCTACACCCCCCAGGCACGCCCTCTTGCCATGGAATCGGCTCGTGCGGCCTCCGGACTCCCTTCGAAGCTTTCATGTCTTATTTTTGTCCAGAAAAAATCATCAAAAAGAATCATAGCATTTGGACTTTGTTTGCTATTGGTTTCCTCAAAGGCCAAAAACAAAAAGAAAACAACAACTCGCATTGCGCACTAGGTTAATAGGTTAGTTCCCAAAAGTGATATAAATGCATATAAAGTATCCTAGAATGATAACATAATAACATGGAACAATCAAAAATTATAGATACGTTGGAGATGTATCAGCCACTGCCCCAACATGTATCAAGCCCGACATAGGAGAAAACTAGTCGCACGAAGCACATGTTAGATCTCCCAAGCAACGCCTCTAAGGGCATCACCAACGGCAACCCGCAAATGTCCTCCCGCATCCGTACATGGGCAGGGAGGCAGGTCGTGGACACGGATGCACGAGGATGACATCCAACCCTAGCTGCATATATATCCAACCTTCCTCATTATTTCCGAGTCCACACGATCAAATAGCCACATGCAAAGGGTACAAATATTCAAATAGCTGCATGTAGCACTAGTTCAAATTATAAAAAGTTCAAACATCACATCCTAACATTTTTGTCCCCTTTCACCGCCCACTGATGTTCAATTAGATCTACCTTCATCTTCTTGTGAGTTTGTTGATGCCGAATTTGTTGATGCATATGAATAAACCCTTAGAATATGGACGGATTCTGTTCCGAAAGTTGGATAGGATCCCCATGTTCTCAAATTCTAGAGCTGCAACAACATCGTCACCCTCACCCTCCACTATCATATTGTGTATGATCACACACCATATGTAGCGACCCGACTCAAAACGAGTCAAGCCTCTATGTGTTCTGTGCCATCCCTAGATCAGTATGCTGGCACACACAGTACATCAATGTATATATCAAAGTGCAATCACATGTAATTAACGTAAAGTTGATATATACCTTGAAATCTCAGCGGAAACAGCCAACGGGAGTGGAGTCCCAATAAACACGAACGGCAGGTTGAGTGTAGACCGTAACCCTGAATCGTACTCTTACCCGTCGTAGAGCTTATCTGCAACATAAGACGTTGCAGCCGTGTAGGTCAGTACATTGAATGTACCAGCAAGATCACCATAGTAGAACAGAAGATAAAGACTATTCTATATGCAATAAGGCTTTGTGGCACTATGCCTAATTTTTTTGCATAAAAGCTGATTTTGTTTTCATTTTCCAACAACAAAGGAATATCATGGAGTTTTCACTACAGAGTTACCTAACATGACATGGTTCCGCCAACCTATGTCTAAATGCCCACAAGTATCATAGGTTGCCCACAATTAATTATCAGTCCAGTGTTGAGAGTTCAGAGATAGATCCATGTATAGAAGCTCAAATTGTCCATAACCGGGGACACGGCTAACCGATTAGGTTTAACTCTGCAGAGTGTTGTGTACTTTACCCACAAGATTCATTCCCTCCTGGTAAGTCCTCGCACTGCCGGGTGTTTGAGAACAGGACGAACGAAACATGGTCTTTAAGAGTGTTTCCCTCACTACTGTCTGTGCCCATCCATTCCTAATGTGGACTACATCTCGTAGCACTGCCCAGCCAGAGTCACAACAAAGATCAGCCAAGCCAGAGCCCACAATGACTTGTGGCTACACAGGTAAGCTTCGGGGCATGAAGTATTCATCCTTCTCTCTGAGTCTGGGTGAAGCTTTCCGCAAGATGTCATGGCGCTTCTCCATGCATCCCGGCCATCGGCTGGTTACTCCAGGGATGCCCAATCAACCATCCTTCACCCAGTAAGGTGTATTGAAAAACTTGTTTCTTGAGTCTCGAAGTCTGGAGGTATTGAAGATGCAGGACTTGAAGATGCCTTCATGAAGTTGTCCTCTTGACGTAGAGTCCTCCTTCTCACACCACTCATGAACACTCATACCAGACCCCGTCTACTTTAGCATAGCATAAAATAACTAACGTTCTCGGGGCTTTATTAACAAGTGGTGGGTTCCTACCTCATGCATTCTACTCAACTACAAGAATTTCAATAACACTACTAGAGGGATTTCTTGAATGATGTCGCTACATGCAATAAAACATAGGTATGAACAAAATGGTCAAAGTGAACTTGCCTGTATTGTTGATGAAGAAAAATTATCACTCTCAGAAATAACTTGATAGATTATTCATCACTCTCCGATGAAAATCTATATAATCAAACATTGCATTCATATAAGCAATCATACTAGCAATCAATTCTAACAATCAAGAAGTAACACAAAACCAAATGCAACAAGGTTGTGATGAAGGAAATACTTAAGACAAAACTCAAAACAACAAAACTTCATCAATACAATCAAGGGTAGGTTTTCTCTACAAATGATCCTATTTTCAAAAGTAACAAAACAAAAACCAAGTAAAATATGACAAAAGTATTTTAGTAAATATTTTACTAGCAAAAGAATTACTTTTGAAAACAACTAAGAACTAAGAAGTAATACTCTAAACAACATAGGTTTTTGCCTAATAAACTTAACAACAAGAAAACAATAAAATATTAAGATAACAGAAAACAAAATATATAATAACTAAGTTAACAAAAAGTATATTTTATAAAACAATTGATTAAAGATATTTTCAAATAGAAAATCAAACTAGCAATGGAAATCAATTACAAGTTATAATTAACTAGAATTGATTTTCATGCAATCAACTAATAAAATAATATTTTTTGAAGTGCTACTGTTATCTAACAGAAAACTTTATAAAATCTATCAACTAATATAAAAGAAAATAAATTAAAACAATTTAACACAAAAGAAATATAAATAAATCTAAAAATAATTAAAACAGAATCTGTTTTGTTAAAAATACTAATTTAAATTATTCTAAAAATACTAAAATTTTACCTACTGATAAATAACATCACTAGTGACCAGTAGCAAAAGGAATCAGTTTAAAATCCTTTTTTAAACTCAAGATATTCAGAAAATAAGATTTGAACCAAATCTGTTTGAATTCAATTTTACATTATTCAAATATGGTCAAACATGATGTCTACAGAAACTAGATGAAATTTGTGACACAATTAAAAAAGAATAAAATTAAAATAATCAAAAACATAAAGGATACAAAGAAAACAAAATTAGAACTATTCTGTTTTTTCAAAACAAAACAGAAAAATAAAAGAAATCTAACTATCGTACAGGGGTACACGTGGCGGCTTCGGATTGGCTGGAGGGTGTGCACGTTCTAGCGATTCGAGCGAATGGTCGACTCCTAACAAAAAATGGTTCGGTTAAAATAACTATATAGAAAAACCGGTTGGTTTATTTAATCTAAACCGAAGACGTACGCACGATCTAATCGGGGCCGTTCCTCTAAGATCTGACGGTGGGGAGAGCTCCGGTGACTTACAGAGGAGAAGGGGAACTCTGGTGATGCTTCGGCGAGGTCCGAGGTGGCGAGGTCAACGGGGACGGCGCTCCGGTGGTCCTCCGGCGTGTCTGAAAGCACCGGTCGACGCGGGCGAGAACGGCGACGAGGTAGGTGGCGTCAGCGAGGCTCGGGGACGACGGTGTCGACGACGGCGAGCTCGCGAGCAGCGAAGATCTTCGGGTGGTCAATGGATAAGGGGCTCCGGTGGGTGCGGGGCATGGGTGAGTGGATGGATAAGTGCGCGCGAGTGAGGTGGAGAGGTTGGTGGGCTCGAGAGAGCTTGGGGCGGTCGGAGGTGAGCAGTAGCTCAACAATGGCGCGGCGGTGCGGTCGGACTCCAGCGAGGAGGGGCATCGGGCAGAGGGGGAAAACGGGCGGAATGGGTAGAGGGGGCCTCGGGATATATAGGGGCAGCTCGGGGTCGTCCGAAAGGAAAGGGGAGAGGAGATCGCGTCTCCGGTGGTCGCCGGCGTGGAAAGGGGCGGGGACAGAGGAGGGAGACGAGCGCGGGATTAGTGGGATCGGACGGTGGGGTCCACTGGTCACTAGGAGATAGAGAGAGAGCGGTGTCGGTGGCCGGTTTGGAGTGATTTCGCGAGGGGGTTAAGGCAGGTGGGATGGCCGGTTTTTATTAAAACATTAATTCCTTTCCTTTTCTAATTTCCAGTGAAAGGAAAACCTTTTATGGCAATCAAATCACTTCAAAATTGAAGATCTTTATATTTAAATGACCAGGGGACTAAATGCAATTTAATGAACATTTTTCCACGTCCAAAATAAATACTTTTAAAAAAATTATTTTCAGAAAATGCCTAAATTGGTTTTAATTCTTTTGCAATAAATTTTCAAATAACCCCCTGGGTTTTATGGTTCAAATACTTCACAAAATAACCCCTGTTGTGTAGTGTCATATTACTCCTCTCAAGTTTTGTCAAGGGGTTTGAATTCTTTCAAACTTCAATTGGAAATTCAATTATGAAAGGAACTCCATATCAGGAAATTTCAAATAGTTTTCAAGTTCATTTTTCAAATCTTTTTATATTGAAGAAGTCATGTCATCTTCTCTCACTGATTTGAAATGTAAGAATTTGAATTCAAACACATGGGAAAGTCATGGCATTCCCTCTCATTGAAAAGTTTTTTCAAAGTTTCAAATTCCACTCAATTTCAATCACTCAAGCAAACATACACTCATTCTAATATTTATTATAACATTCCAAAAATTGGGATGTTACAAACCTACCACACTTAAAATGAATCTCGTCCTCGAGATTCGAAAGGGCTAGAAAGAATAGGTTAGGGTTTGGGGTCTTCTAGCAATTCCATTGACCAAGAAGGTGTGGGGTCTACCACACTTAAAATGGGAGTTACTGGTCCTTCAAAAATCATGACAGTCCTCTGGGTGTATTTGTCTCTTCGCATACTTCATGATAGCTCCTACGGTGATTCTCTTCCATTTTAAATCAAAATATCGTGTTCTCATGAGAAAATGTATTTCCTCCGATACTGGGACTTCTTAGCTGACACGTCTCGTGATCATTCTAAATAACCTATCGAAGATCTCATGGTGGTCTACCATTAGTGGGTATCCTGCAGTGAAATGGGTCTTGGCATCATTCCTCACCGTAAACTTCCTACATGTGACAGCAACTGTCATGTACAAGGGGTTTTCCTCATACCATTCTAAGGCTTAAACCAAAGATTCTAAGAACGTCGTCTCTTTACTACGGGTAAGTCACTCAGTTTTACCATTCCGAATAGCAAGAGAAATGATAAGAGTAAGTCGTCATGGTGGCCAAGCCATGTCGCACTGAAATCATTACCTTGTATAAGGTTTGGTGAATCTCGTATTATAGCACTTGGGCTTCCTCACAAGTGTTGCGGATATTTCTCTTGTCAACGAACGAAGTTCAGATAAATCCATTGATTCTGCAAGCTAAGCAAAAACATCTATCGTTTCTTCACAACTCTCAGGTTTTTGTATACTCCTAAGAAAACGTTTGCTGATCAATCATAGCTTCTTCCAAGTTTCTTTCTTCACAAAGGTAGGGGTTGATCCTTATCAATCCTGAGGTCAGTGAGTTGTGGGTTCACTTGAATACTTGAACAGCTTTAACTCACTCTTGGGGTTACTATCGTTCCATATTCCAACATTGCCTTCAGTTCTCTCCATCATACCCTTGAGGTAACAATTCACAGGCTTATTCTTGTCTAGATTCCACTCTGCGGAATTCATTTTCCTTTCCATTGGTCTGTTTAACCTTGGGTATGGTTTCATCACAATCATTCCAACTTCAAAAATCACTTTTTCACAAGGTTATCAGCCACATATTTTGATGTGGTTCCACATTCTCTTCATCTGTATTCAGTTATCCAAACTCCTTAATATGAATGGTATTTTCTTCATTCATTTATCCCTGTGGTTACTACCACACTTAAAATGAAATGCACTCGTGCGTGCATAGACCATATTTTCTCATATCCTCGAAAATGGTCGGAGATCTTTGTTCATACAGTAACAAATCATGTAATTCAACATAGGAGAATCATGACACCATAAATTCCATTGACTCGTGAATTTATTACAAACTCTGAGACTTCTGTTACGTAACTTCAAAATGATAAGAGCGCTACCTATTACATTTATTACTTCCAAAATCCAAAAACTCAAACTACTCGTGTTTAGCCTTCTTCTCCGGGCAGGTATAGGAGTAGTGTCCTGTCTTCTCGCACTGGTGACAAGTGATGTGGCTCAGATCCTTCCGTGTAGAAAATCACGAAGCCTTCTTATTCTTGGGTTGGTTCCTCTCCTGATGCTTGGCTCATACCTCTTGCAAAAATAGTGTGGCTTCTCCAAGCTACAATGCAAACATCTGATGCCTCCGCTTACTTGGCCTTTCTTCTTGTCCAGGCTGATCATTTCTTCTATCTCCTAAGGATAATATTGCACTTCTTATGTCGGGAAGTCTCCCAGATACTCTTTTATTTCCATTGTACAGTCCTGTGAGAAATGTCCTTCTTCTCCACATGAATAGCAGGCATTGGAGTAAAATCTGGTTAGGCCTTCTCCATTAGGGTCTTCAACATCTTCCTTCATCACAGATTCTCCTAAATTTTCTCTGAGGCCTTCCTTCATGGCTCCCTTCTGCTGCTTGATGACTTCTTGTACCTTGGGGTACCTTTGGCATTGAGACGGGAAATGAGTAGTTCCTTCACACAAGAAACATGTCACCTGCCCAGTTGGGCATTCCTCAGTCAGTGATTTTCTTCACAATGAGGGCATCCATCCTTGTGTTCTTCCTGGGTGTGTCCTATCTCTCCACATATCCTGCATGCACAAATCTTCTTCACATCTTTGCAACAGGGCTTCTTGGTGTTGGTAACAACATGAGATCCTTGCAGAGTCATCTTGAATTCTTCCCAAGTGATTGATGCTTGCGTATCATGGATAGCTTCATGCATCTTCCACCAATTTGCAGCACCTTCTGCAAAGTACCGAAGAGCATACTAGACCATCTCGTTCCTTGAAACATGGTTACTCCTTAGGTGATCCTCCATGTCCTAAATCCATTCTTCTGTCTCTAACCGAGTCATTGATCCAGAATACATGAGTCCAGTTTCATTCATCATCTATCGGGTTCAAGGTTTGGGATGAGATGCGAGAGAGAGAGAGAGAGAGAGAGAGAGAGAGAGAGAGAGAAAGGGAGAGAGAAGGGATACAAACAAATCGAAGACACAAAACATCAAACTCATGTCCACACATATAATAAGTTCAATCAAACTATAGTATCGCCACCCACATAAGGTTGGTATGGCCGATCACTCAAATCGTAAAAACGTTTATCTTTATTTCTCTCATGGTGGGGCTACTACTAAGCTAGTCTATATCATGTCTTCATCTTCAGTGTGCTTCTTCTGGTCATGCTTGATATTCTCAAGTTCTTCTGCCAGATTTTCCCTGTTGATGCGGAGTTTCCGGTGTCGTCCTTGTAGTTCCAGGAGTTGGCTCTTGAGCTTCTGTATTTCAATGTGTCCAGCATGAGCCATGGCCTGACTGTTCTTCAAGTCTTGACGAAGCTTCTGAATCTCGGGATTGGGTTTCTTCAGATTGGCTACCTTCAACTTCTAAGCCTTGTGGTTCTCATGAAGTGTTTCATTCTCAAATAATTCTGAGAGAAGGTCCATTTGAAGGTTCTTGATGTGGTGCTCCAGCTCTTGATTATACACGAGTATGGGTGAAAACTTCATTTTCTACTCGTCGGTCAGGTCGATGAGTGCTCCATCAGGTTTTTGCCATCCAAGCCTTCCAAAATAGTGGTTGCACAACTCAACATGATGATGATAGCTCAAATGTGCGATGGCATCATGGACGGCGATGTTCATGCCCATCTCACGTTCATGGCTCAATGTGCCATAGTTGATGTCTTCAGTCTTGGGGTCTTTAGTACATCCAAAAACTTTAGTTCTGATGCCCCAGAATCCAGACTTCCTCTTATTCACCTTGATCTCAGGTATCGGAAGCTTCACCATTTGTACTAGCTCCATGAGGAATGAGCCTCCGAGAACATCTTCGTAGTCCTCTGTTTTGTTTAGGGTGTAGTTCTCCATCTATAGTTTGAAACAGGGAGGGTTTGGTAAAAGAATTTAGAAGTTACGGGAGTAGTGAAAAAAAAAGTTGTTCCTATCAAGGTCTTCCTATTTCTAATCCATTTCCAAGGGTCACATCCTACAGTCAACATGTGCTCAGATACAATCTCTGTAGCGACCCGACTCAAAACGAGTCAAGCCTTTGTGTGTTCTGTGCCATCCCTAGATCAGTATGCTGGCACACACAGTACATCAATGTATATATCAAAGTGCAATCACATGTAATTAACGTAAAGTTGATATATACCTTAAAATCTCAGCGGAAACAGTCAACGGGAGTGGAGTCCCAATAAACACCAACGGCAGGTTGAGTGTAGACCGTAACCCTGAATCTTACTCTTACCCGTCGTAGAGCTTATCTGCAACATAAGACGTTGCAGCCGTGTAGGTCAGTACATTGAATGTATAGGCAAGATCACCATAGTTGAACAGAAGATAAAGACTATTCTATGTGCAATAAGGCTTTGTGGCACTGTGTCTGATTTTTTTTGCATAAAAGCTGATTTTGTTTTCATTTTCCTACAACAAAGTAATATCATGGAGTTTTCACTATAGAGTTACCTAACATGACATGGTTCCGCAAACCGATGTCTAAATGCCCACAAGTATCATAGGTTGCCCACAATTAATTATCAGTCCAGTGTTGAGAGTTCAGAGATAGATCCAAGTCTAGAAGCTCAAATTGTACGTAACCGGGGACACGGCTAATCGATTAGGTTTAACTCTGCAGAGTGTTGTGTACTTTCCCACAAGATTCGTTCCCTCCTGGTAAGTCCTCACACTGCCGGGTGTTTGAGAACAGGACGAACAAAACATGGTCTTTGAGAGTGTTTCCCTAACTACTGTCAGTGCCCATCCATTCCTAACGTCGACTACATCTCGTAGCACTGCCCAGCCAGAGTCACAACAAAGATCAACCAAGCCAGAGGCCATAATGACTTGTGGCTACACAGGTAAGCTTCCGGGCATGAAGTATTCATCCTTCTCTTTGAGTCTGGGTCAAGTTTTCCGCAAGATGTCATGGCGCTTCTCCATGCATCCCGGCCATCCACTGGTTACTCCAGGGATGCCCAATCAACCATCCTTCGCCCAGTAATGTGTATTGAAAAACTTGTCTCTCGAGTCTCGAATTCTGGAGGTATTGAAGATGCAGGACTTGAAGATGCCTTCATGAAGTTGTCGTCCTGACATAGAGTCCTCCTTCTCACACCACTCACGAACACTCATACCACACTCCGTGTACTTTAACATAGCATAAAATAACTAACGTTCCCGGGGCTTTAGTAACAAGTGGTGGGTTCCTACCTCATGCATTCTACTCAACTACAAGAATTTCAATAACACTACTGGAGGGATTTGTTGAATCATGTCACTACATGCAATAAAACATAGGTATGAACAAAATGGTCAAAGTGAACTTGCATTTATTGTTGATGAAGAAAAATTATCACTCTCAGAAATAACTTCATAGATTATTCGTCACTCTCCGATGAAAATCTATATAATCAAACATTGCATTCATATAAGCAATCATACTAGCAATATATTCTAACAATCAAGAAGTAACACAAAACCAAAAGCAACAAGGTTGTGATGAAGGAAATACTTAAGACAAAACTCAAAACAACAAAACTTCATCAATACAACCAAGGGTTGGTTTTCTCTACAAATGATCCTATTTTCAAAAGTAACAAAACAAAAACCAAGTAAAATATGAAAAAAGTATTTTAGTAAATATTTTACTAGCAAAAGAATTACTTTTTAAAACAACTAAGAAGTAATACTCTAAACAACATAGGTTTTTGCCTATTAAACTTAACAACAAGAAAACAATAAAATATTAAGATAACAGAAAACAAAATATAAAATAACTAAGTTATCAGAAAGTATATTTTATAAAACTATTTTATTAAAGATATTTTCAAATAGAAAATCAAACTAGCAATGGAAATCAATTACAAGTTATAATTAACTAGAATTGATTTTCATGCAATCAACTAATAAAATAATATTTGTTTGAAGGGCTACTGTTATCTAACAGAAAACTTTATATAATCTATCAACTAATATGAAAGAAAATAAATTAAAACAATTTAAAACAAAGAAATATAAATAAATCTAAAAAGAATTAAAACAGAATCTGTTTTGTTAGAAATACTAATTTAAATTATTCTAAAAATTCTAAAATTTTACCTACTGATAAATAACATCACTAGTGACCAGTAGCAAAAGGAATCAATTTAAAATCTTTTTTTAAACTCAAGATATTCAGAAAATAAGATTTGAACCAAATCTGTTTGAATTCAATTTTAAATTATTCAAATATGGTCAAACATGATGTCTACAGAAACTAGATGAAATTTGTGACACAATGCAAAAAATAATCAAGTTACAATAATTAAAAACATAAAACATATAAAGAAAACAAAATTAGAACTATTCTGTTTTTTTCAAAACAAAACGGAAAAATAAAAGAAATCTAACTATCGGATAGGGGTACACGTGGTGGCTTCGGATTGGCTGGAGGGTGTGCACGTTCTAGCGATTCGAGTGAATGGCCGACTCCTAAAAGAAAACGGTTCAGCTAAAATAACTATACAGAAATACCAGTCGGCTTATTTAATCTAAACCGAAGAGGAACGCACGATCTAATCGAGGCCATTCCTCTAAGATCTGACGGTGGGGAGAGCTCCGGTGACTTACAGAGGAGGAGGGGAACTCCGGTAATGCTCCGGCGATGTCTGAGGCAGCGATGTCAATGGGGACGGCACTCCGGTGGTCCTCCGGCGTGTCTGAAAGCACCGGTCGACGCGGGCGAGAACGGCGACGAGGTAGGTGGTGTCAGCGGGGCTCGGGGACGACGGTGTCGACGTAGGCGAGCTCGCGAGCGGAGAGGATCTTTGGGTGGTCGACGGAGAAGGGGCTCCGGTGGGTGCGGGGCACAGGCGAGTGGATGGAGGGGTGCGCGCGAGTGAGGTGGAGAGGTTGGTGGGCTCGGGAGAGCTTGGGGCGGTCGGAGGTGAGTAGCAGCTCAACAAGGACGCGGCGGTGCGGTCGGACTCCGGCGAGAAATGGCAGCGAGGAGGGGCATTGGGCAGAGGGGGAAACGGGTGGAATGGTTAGAGGGGGCCTCGAGCTTTATAGGGGCGGGTCGGGGTCGTCCGAAAGGAAAGGGGAGAGGAGATCGCGTCTCCGGTGGTCACCGGCGTGGAAAGGGGCGGGGACAGAGGAGGGAGACGAGCGCGGGATTAGTGGGATCGGACGGTGGGGTCCACCGGTCATTGGGAGAGAGAGAGAAAGAGTGGTGTCGGTGGCCGGTTCAGAGTGATTTCGGGAGGGGGTTAAGGCAGGTGGGTCGGCCGGTTTTGATTAAAACATTAATTCCTTTCCTTTTCTAATTTCCAGTGAAAGGAAAACTCATTTATGGCAATCAAAACACTTCAAAAATTGAAGATCTTTATATGAAAATGACTAGGGGAATAAATGCAATTTAATAAACATTTTTCCACGGCGAAAATAAATACTTTAAAAAAAATTCAGAAAATGCCTAAATTGGTTTTAATTCTTTTGCAATAAATTTTCAAATAACCCCCTGGGTTTTATGGTTCAAATACTTCATAAAATAACCCCTGGTGTGGAGTGTCATATTACTCCTCTCAAGTTTTGTCAAGGGGTTTGAATTCTTTCAAACTTCAATTGGAAATTCAATTATGAAAGGAACTCCATATCAGGAAATTTCAAATAGTTTTCAAATTCATTTTCAAATCTTTTTATATTGAAGAAGTCATGTCATCTTCTCTCACTGATTTGAAATGTAGGAATTTGAATTCAAACACATGGGAAAGTCATGTCATTCCCTCTCATTCAAAAGTTTTTTAAAAGTTTCAAATTCCACTCAATTTCAATCACTCAAGCAAACAAACACTCATTCTAATATTTATTATAACATTCCAAAATTGGGATGTTACACCATATCATCACTTCCCACAAGGTCTTCTGATACCATTGTTTTGCGGGTCCACGAACAACTGCAAAATGGGCCTACAGAACTCCAAATGCCCTCTTGACATCCTTTCTAGCTTCTTCTTGTATCTGTGCAAAGTGAGCCTTTTTTGGCCTTTCCGGTTAGAGATGGTTCTGATAAAGGTAGCTCATGAAGGATAGATATCGACAACCAGATAGTAGCCCATGTTGCTAATACGTCCATTTTGCATCATGATTTTATAATTATATTTATTGCACTATGGGCTGTTGTTACACATTATGGTACAATACTTATGCCTTTTCTCTCTTATTGTACAAGGTTTACATGAAGAGGGAGAATCCCGGCAGCTAGAATTCTTGACTGGGAAAGGATCAAATCTGAGATACCTATTCTGCACAGCTCCAAAAGTCTTTAAAAGTTATGGAGAATTGTTTTGGAATATATGAAAAATATTGGGAGAAACAAATACCAGAGGGGGGCCACCAGGAGGTGACAAGCCTTCCAGGCACGACAACCCCCTGGCTGCGCCTAGGTGGCTTGTGACCCACCTGGAAGGTTCCCGACACCCATCTTCTTCTATATGAAGGGTTTTGACCTGGAACAAAATCATAAGAGAGCTTTCGGGACGAAGAGCCGTCGTCTCGAGGCGGAACTTAGGCAGAACCAATCTAGAGCTCCGCCAGAGCCATTCTGCTGGGGAAACTTCCCTCCCGAAGGAGGAAATTGAAGCCATCATCATCACCAACGATCCTCCCATCGAGAGGGGGTCAATCTCCATCAACATCTTCATCAACACCATCTCCTCTCCAAACCCTAGTTCATCTCTTGTATCCAATCTTTGTCTCAAACCTCAGATTGGTACCTGTGGGTTCCTAGTAGTGTTGATTACTCATTGTAGTTGATGCTAGTTGGTTTACTTGATGGAAGATCATATGTTCAGATCCTTTATGATAATTAATATTCCTCTGATTATGAATGTGAACATGCTTTGTGACTAGTTACGTTTGTTCCTAAGGACATGGGATAAGTCTTGTTATAAGTAATCATGTGAATTTGGTATTCGTTTGATATTTTGATGAGATGTATGTTTTCTCTCCTCTAGTGGTGTTATGTGAACGTCGACTACATAACACTTCACCATTATTTGGGCCTAGGGGAAGGCATTGGGAAGTAATAAGTAGATGATGGGTTGCTAGAGTGACAGAAGCTTAAACCTTAGTTTATGTGTTGCTTCGTAAGGGGTTGATTTGGATCCACATGTTTCATGCTATGGTTACATTTATCTTAATTATTCTTTCGTAGCTGTGGATGCTTGCGAGAGAGGTTAATCATAAGAGGGAGGTTGTCCAAGTAAGGCAGCACCCAAGCATCGGTCCACCCACATATCAAATTATCAAAGTAACGAACGCGAATCAATTGAAAATGATGAAAAGTAGCTTGATGGAAATTAACATGTGTCCTCAGGAGTGATTTACTTTATATAAGAGTATGTCCAGGTTGGTCCTTTGCTACAAAAAGGATTGGGCTACCTTGTTGCACCTTTTCTAAACTTGTTACTCGTTACTCGTTACCAATTATCTTATCACAAAACTATCTGTTACTAATAATTTTAGTGCTTGTAGAGAATACCTTACTGAAACCGCTTGTCATTTCCTTCTGCTCCTCGTTGGGTTCGACACTCTTACTTATCGAAAGGACTATGATAGATCCCCTATACTTGGGGGTCACCAGTTGTACTCATGTCCATTGACAATATAGTTACAATGAGGAGCTTTTCCTTTAGCTGACCTCGCAAACAATAGCTATTGTTGTAGCACATTGATGTCATTGTGAGACCCGGGCATGCCAAACAAAAGCGTGCCAAATCAAAATATCATGTCATGCAACTGCTTCAAGAATGATGGTGGGCTTTTTAACGTGATCTTGATATTGCCCTTGTAAAGCCTTCAGCCAGTTCCATTTCTAGTGCATGCAGTCAAGAGATCCAAGCAAACCTAGTCACCCTCTTCCTTCTAAGATTGTGAAGAGCCTCTTGGTGTCGAGCACAATTGGTTCTCTCAGGTACTAACGTCCAAACACCTCGACCACGACAGTTGCAAACCTAACCATGGCATCTCTGCAGGTGCTCTCACACATCCGTAGGTACTCGTCCCATGAATCAGCGACCGTTCCATCACTACTAGGGAAAACCTTACCCATAGCGTTGTTTTTTTGCCTACCAGTAGAACGGTGGCCAACACTACTACTAAGGCGCTATAGCTAATATTTAGCAGTAGCGCATTTTACAGGTAGCGTTACTACTAATTCTAATAGCAATAGCACTTGTTTAACACGCACTATTGCTAAATAGCAGCAGCGCTTGTTTCTATACAGTGACACTACTATGTATTTGTATTTCTTTTGTACATTGTTATACAAGCTTTTATACGGCAGCAACAAACAGGTAGTGATTGAAACACCGATTAGATTAAATTGGATGGATCCAATTAACCAAGTTGTATTAGTAGGACGATAAGATGTTGGGACAGCACACAAGTGTCGAATGACAGGCACACTTGTGTGCCGTCCCAACAACATATCGTCCTACTCATTCAACTTGACTAATTGGATCCATCAACTATAATCTAAACCATGTTTTCTACACCCAATAAGATAACAACTCATAATTATCATAACCCATCAATCTATTATCACAACTCATCAATCTAGCATATCACAAGTTACCAACTCTAACTAATTGTTATAAATAACTCATCATATTTCTAGCACATGATGAATACAAGCTAGAACCTACTGCTCTCTTCTAGGTAAAATAGCAGAAAAAGGTAAACTCCTCCATCTCCCCTATGAAGAATACAGATCAACATATCTCCAACTTGTGGCATGTGTAAATCCTTATCGTCTTTGCCAAGCGGGTTCCTGTGTGCTTTTATTGTGTTGCTCCATCCTTTGATTTCCAGGGTTTCCTCCCTTCGAGACATCATGTATCTACCTGGGAAACTCACCGGAAGTATTGTCCATAAGCAAACCATTGATACATCTCCAACGTATCTATAATTTTTTATTGTTACATGCTATTATATTATCATTCTAGGATATGTTAGGCATTTACTTGTTGTTTTATATTATTTCTAATCACTAACCTATTAACCCAGTGCCAGATGCCATTTGCTGTTTTCTGCGTGTTTTTGGCTTTTCAGGAATACTGTACCAAACGAAGTCCAAATACCCTGCAACTTTTTGAGATTTTTTCCGGACCAAAATAAGATCTCAAAGCTTCGAAGGAAGACCGGCGGGCACACGAGGAGACTGATACATCTCCAACATATCTATAATTATTAATTGTTTCATGCCAATATTATACAACTTTGATATACATTTGGCAACATTTTATATTATTTTTGTGTAACAACCCAAAACCGATGCTCTAGAACATTCCCATTTTATTCCATTGTCGTCGTGTGATTTATTTGGGTGTACCATTCATCATCGCATCATTCGCATCATCTACATAGCATCGGCACTCAGTTGCCGTCATTTTTTAAAACTTGCATCCGTTCGTAGTTGCTGGTTCTCTCCGTTCTCGCCGTTGGAAAATTTCATGACCAACCACACACGCCGCGCCCACGACATCCATAAAATATTGTTTTCAAAAGTGTGTATAAAACTTTCTTGGAATGGGTCAAAACTTAGCGGGTGGCCGTAATATACTGTAGGTAGACCGCATGTGAATTTTTGTCACAATCAAAGGTCGTTTGATACCCGAATGATCAACCGTACTGGTACCACCATTGGTTTATTCGTCCGGCATTTTTTCGTATTTACAAACATGTCACGAGCCTCAATCTTCCCTCTCATCCCCACCTAGCCCAAGTACACAGCCCACCGCAGCCCACCTAAACTTCCGTCATGACTGGAGCCGTCTAATTGCGATCGAATGGCTCGAATCACCCCAGAACCCTCAAACCCTAGCCAAAACTGCTATATATGGGCGTTCCCCACGTCCAAAAATGGCCTCCCTAGCCTCCACCTACCTCCGGCCTTAGTTCCGCACCGGACCAGCCCCACCGTGCCACTTGGAGGCACCCTAGCCAGCCTCGCCGCCACCCAGCCGTTGTGCTGTCCTTCCTCGCCACTACCACGAAGCCACTTGGCCCTCTCTCTCTCTCTTCTTCCCCCAGATGAAGCCCGCCGCAGCCCAGGCCAGGCCTGCCCCGGGCCCGAACCGGGCCGGCCGCTGCCCGAGCACCCAGCATCGTGCCCTGCCTCTCCTCCCGAGCGCCTCGCCCGGGCCACCTTGCTGGCCCTGTCGGCGCACCCTCTGACGAGCTGCAGTCGGGCGCTCGCCCGCCTTTCGTCGGAGCTCCGCCTGTAGGGACCCGACCTGAAAGGTCGAATCTCCGGTGTTTCCGTACCATCCCAAGATCATGCTGGTACACAGACGGTACATCAATATATATATCAAAGGGAAATCACATAGCATTATATTAATCAAAATCTCATATCGAGTCCTTTATTACAATAAAGATTACAATAAAGTGGCTGAAGGCCAACTCATGAGAATATCTAAATCTAGCGGAAGCGTCGAAGTAGATGAGTCCATCTGACTCCAAGGGCATCTCACCGAGCGTAGAGCGTGTCCTCACTTCTGGTCGGAAAAGTATTCTGCAACATGATACGTTGCAGCCGTGTAGGTCAGCATATGGAATATGCCGGCAAAGTCACAAGAGAGGGGTGAAAATATAATCATCTAATCTACATGCATATATGGCAGGTGGGGTGTTAAGTTTTTGCGCAAAGCCAATTTTCCTACATCAAGAGGGGGTTAAGAAAAATTATTACTAAGTTGGTTGATTAATGAGATGGTTCCACCAACCAATTCTCATACCCAAGTTATTAATACCCACATCATCATATTAATTGTGTTGAGGGTTTCCGGAAGTTTCAGTTCCTTTGGCTTAAGTCGTCCATGACCGTGGACACGGCTAATCGATTAGGTTGAGTACTCTGCAGAGTTTTGCACACGTTCCCCACAAGATTTGGTCGCCTCCGTTTGATTTCTCGCACTTCAGGGTGTTTGAGAAACGGATGACCAAAACATGGTCTTCCAAAGGGTTTCCCTGCGACTCTGTCGGTGCCCATCCTTTCCTACTGTTCTTCTACCTCTCGTAGCACCGCCTGTCCAGGGTCACCACGATATCCTACCAATCCAGAGCCCATAATGACTTGTGGCTGTGCAGGTAAGCCTTGGGTCTTGAAGCATCCATCCATCTCTTTGTGCCTGGGTGGACCTTTCCGCGTGAATACTGGCCATCTCCAGCAACACCTAGGCAAATCCACTGGTTTCTCCAGGGTGTCGTTCAACCATCATCCACCCAGAGTTATGTTAAAAACTCGGAGTCTTGAAGTCTTGCTCATTATGTAGGTCTTGAAGTTATTACCTCACAACTCTCATGAATCACACATCCAACCCCGTCTACTAGTAGCATAGCAAAATGTAAAACAACGTTTCCCGGGGCCAATGTGTCAAAGTGTTGAGGGGGTACCTACCACATGATACTACAACAGTAACCAAGTTTCCAATTACCTACTTTGCATGCAACTGGGGGGAAATGGTAGAACTAATGCAATAAAAACATGGGTAAAGATGATCAAAGTGACTTGCCTGATTGACGATCTTCATACTCGTGGGACTCTAAGTAACAAGCCTCGCACTCCGAATGATCTAACGAATCATACAAGAGCACTCAATAAACTTACAACAAAATATTGTAACTCACAACAATCAGGAATGAACTAGAATCACTCAAGACAAGACAAGGCACAATCACAAGAAAAGAAATCAACACTTAGTTTTGTTTTGTAAAAGTTGGTGGGTAAACCACTACTAACATAATAAAACCATTTGTATTAACAAAACAATAGTTGATATCAAGGAAACAATAAAATATTTATTAATAAACAGAATAAAATTCCATTTAAAGTTTTGTTAAGAAAAAATCTTAGTATGGTTTTAGAAGTTTTGATAAACACTAATAGATGTGGTAACTATAGTTTACTAACAAAAGAGTGAAACTAAACTTATTATTAATTAATAAACATTATATTAACAGAAAATGAATTGACTAAAAACTCTTCTTAGAAAACAGAATTTAATTATATAAAACTTTGTTAAAAGAATTTATTACTAAACTACTTGGTTTTAATCAAACTATACCTAGTTGAAAATGAGTTGAGATCTTATAACAATATAGAAATAAACTAAGCAAATTATATTATTATTTACAGAAAGTAAAACACCTAATGCTTAAGCAACAGAACCTACTAAAACAAATTATAACAAATCTGATTTAAACTAACTAAAACTAAGTAAATAAAACTATACTATAATACTAGGCAGATTCTGTTTATAGCTAGAACACTAATCAAAATCATTCTAAAAATCCTCAAACTAAGCAATCTGCTAGTCCTAACTAATACCAAGCAGTAGCAAAAAGATTCATATCAAAATCTATTTTTAAACTCTAGTTATTCAGATTTGAATGATTTGAGAAAATTTGATTCAATTCAAATTTTAGAGTTCAAATTTGAAATCTAAAACTACAGGGTGAAACTACATGAAATTAGGAACCTAATGCAAAAATAATTAGTTGAAAACATTAAAAAGATTAAAATATATAGCTAAAACAAATTTTGAAAAGTTTCTGTTAACTAAAACAAAACAGAAAAAAAAACAGAAAACTATCGGACGGCAGGGGGCTACGTGGCAGCCTGTGAGTGGCTAAGGGGGGGGGGTGCGAGCGGGGTTACGGGCGGTCGACCGAGCCTAAGAGGATACCGGTTCGAGCAATTAAAACTTCTAATCTTGGCCGTCGGGTCTAGATCTGATGGATGGGGAAAGCTCACCGTGGATGGAGGTCGCCGGCGAGGGGATCTCCAGCGGTCCGAATCGGCGAGGTCGATGGGGCGGCACTCCGGTGGTCGTTGGCAACGTCGCAAGGCTCCAAATGACAGCGGCGGGGCTCCGGCGACGGGTGGTGGCATCGGAGAGGTGCGAGGAGGTCCGAGGCGACGGGCACGAGTGGGGGAAGGGTTCGGTGGGGCAGCAACTCCGGCGAGGTCGTCGTGGCGTCTCAGGCGAGGAGAGAGGGGGCTCGGGGGGAAATGGATGCGGGGGAGAGGCGCTCTTATATAGGGCCGGAGAGGGGGTCGGGAAAAGGAAAGGGGCGCAGATCCGGCGAGGAGGTGATTCCGGCGGCGGCGGCGCGTGCGGGATGGAGGGGATGACCGGTGCGAGGTTTGCGGCGGTCGGGTGGGCTCCACTGTCAGCGAGAGAGAGCGAGCGGCTGAGGTGTCGGCGACCGAAATTTAGGAAAGTCGGGGGAGTAACTACGGTGGGCCGGCCCGATTTTGAAATAAAGTCTTTCCTTTTTAAATAACCAGAGCAATAAAACTCCTTTAATACATTTGATTTAAATCCAAATATAGGAGTATTATATATCAGAATTAACAGAATAATAAATGCCATTTAATGAGCATTTTTATTATGTTATTTGAGTACTTTGAAAAAATTATTATTTTCACAAATGGCCTATTTGCTTTTAAAATCCTTTTGCAAATATTTTCAAAACAACCCCTGGTTTTTATTGTTCAAATAAATCACCAATTAGGTCCTGGTGTGGAGTGTCATGTTCCTCCCCTCTTATTTTGAACTTTTTCCGAGGTTTTCAAATAGGTGAAAGCAACACATTGAAAATAGAAGGGACTTTCAGAAAGTCAGAAGAAGCATTTCAACTATTTCATACATTCAAGCAATGATGATGATGGATGCACAGCTATATTTCATAACATTCCCAAATGAAATTTTGGGATGTTACACCGCCTCACCGGCGACAGTAGCCAAGATCCTCGTCATCCGCCTCGTCCCTTCCAGCCGCCATCCCGCACCGGATCTGGCGAAATCCAACAGGATCCACCCACGCCCAACGCCTCCTTGGCCCTTCTCGTCCCCGTCGACCTCCAGCCTCGTCATCGGCACGCACGGGCGCCATGGCCATCGAACTCCCCTGCCTCTGCCGATCTGGACGCCCCCATCCAAGATCCAGGCCATCCACCCGGGCATCCCATCAGCCAAATGTCGTCCCGCGAGATCTCTGCTGCATCCATCCAAGTTTCGTTAGGGTAAAAAATGACAAGTCCCTGAAACTGCACGTTTTATCTGCAACATTGCATTTTGTGTGGCTTGTAGCCGTTGCACCGTGCATCGGATCTAAAAGAGTGATATATGAAAATTGATGTACTCGATGTGCTCTACATGTTGGTAGACTTTGGTTGTGCATTCCCTCGTAGGCGGTAAATCTGTTATTATATTCAATTTGCATGGAAGATGGCATCTAATTTGTAGGTATTTTGCATGTGGTATCTTCATGATTATTGCCCTATTGGATGTCTAATTTGATGTCATGCCTTTGGTTTCCATGTAAATCATCCATATCATGTTCATTTGTTGCTCTCAAGTAGCCATCACATTAAAACTGTAATCTGTTAACGGTAAATTCCATTTTGTGAGCCTCATATTAAGCAATCCATGTCTTTTTTGAAAATGTGACAGTGGAGTATTTGGAAGTGTGTCATGTCTAATTGCTGCTACTATCCTTGTGATGCATATAAATGATTCCTATGCTACTGTTATTTCCATGTTAACATGCCTAGTCAAACTAGAGGTTTGGGAGATTGTTAAATTTCACTAAGTCTAAAACTGTTATTTTGTTGCCATGTTGCCATGTGATTTTCCATTGATCTAGGCCTCTTTTGTTGTTGCCCCAATGGAGACTTATGTTAAGCATGTTATTGTCTACTAAGTTGTTCCATTTGTTTCCATAATCAGGGTTTGTATCATAGATAATGCTGCTATCAAACAATTCAATCTGATAAAACTTCTCTATATGAAACTTTCTTAGAATTTCATGATAATTTTTATAAGTCTAAAGAACTCCTTAGTTCAATACGCCATTTTGGGTGAATGCTAGCCAAGTCTCTATGCATATTTCAATGATGCTCCAAGGGATTTATTTCTTGTGAATCATGTAGACTACATCCCCGTGTCTTTGTTGTGCATTTTTAGGTTGTTGTAGCTTGTTGATTTGTGGGTTGCAATATGCCATGTTGCTGATTTGGGCAGATTTTAGCTATATCTTGTCTTGGTTGTTTTTGTTGAACTGTTGCTCCGTTTTGAACATACCATATATGAAACTTGCTTAGAATTTCATGTAGTATCATATTATCATGTTGCATCCATGTTTTGAGATGCTTGTGGTTGTAATTTTCATGCATTTTGCATTCATGGCATATTCATCTTGTGTTGGTCATATCTTTTAGACCGTAGCTTCGTCTTAAATGTTCTATATATGTAAATCGCATCGAATGATGTGTAGAATCACATAGTGCATTTTGTTTCCCTGTTTAACAAATATAATTTTTTTTTAGTTCAGATCTCGACCAATTTCAAAATTAACATATGGGGTCACTTCGGAAATACAATAAGTTGTATCTGACCTCATTTAGATTACCTAGATAGGTAGTTTCCTTATGCTTCACCTTTTGCACTGTTAACCAACATTTAAACTTGTCGTATAACTAAAGAGAGTGAATTAAGTAATTCAAATATGGAGTTTCATCAATATACAACTCGTTGCATATTGAACTTCACTTAATGTGTAGTAGTTGTTTGTTGTTCTTCCCATGCCATGCCTTGCATATTTAAATCGGTCATGCATCAAATTTTTTTGCGCATCATGTCATTCATATGTTGTCTTGTTCATCATGTGTTTATCGCTTGTTTCCCGATTTCTTCTTCTTGATAGAGTTTCAAAACCGATTTGGAATGTGAGGATTCGTTCGACTATGTCATGTTCATCTAGTTCACGGATTTATTCTTCTTCCAAGCGGAATCTCAGACAACATGACCATTTCCCTGGATACCACTACTATCATTTCCATGCTAGTTGTCTCACTTCTATCGTTATGTCTCGCTACTTATCACTTGTATGTCAAGCCTCCCAACATTGCCATGAAAAGCCTCTAACCCTCTACATCCCAACAAACAATTCTTTGGCTATGTTACCTCTTGCTCAACCCTTCTTATAGCGATGTTAGTTGCAGGTGTAGGTTGTTTCCATGTGACAATATGGATATTTTGAGATATCACAATATTATTCTTACATAACTTCATGCGCATATATACTTTGTAAGGCTTGGCCTTTTGCTCGGTGTTTTGTTCCATCTTTGCCGCCCTAGTTACTTGTGTACCAGTGTTATGTTCCATATTGAGCGCTCCTAACATGCTTGGGGTTGTTATGGGGACCCCCTTGATTTTTGTGGGATAAAACTGTGCTGGCAAGGCCCTACATTGGTACTACATTTGCCTAATAACTAATAAACTAGCATAGGGCGTCATGACCCTGTGTATAATTAATCAACCCTCGGGCCAATGTTCCTCATGAGTGTTGGTCCAACCTGTCAACCACCGGTGGCCACCAGGGACAACTCTGTGATTGGCCTACCGGAAGTTTGGACAATCTGTCATGTCCTGAGAACAAGATACGCGGCTCCTATCGGGATCGTTGACACGGTGGGCGGCCTTGCTGGATTCGTATTACCTTTCTCGAACGTATTGTGCATGGGATTCCGATGATACTTTAGGATATCTCGATGTTGAGGTTTTCCACCGGGATTTTGAGGATATTGCGGGCCATTCCATGGTTGAGGTTTTCTCATGCATCATGTGGCTAGTTTATAATGGATGAGTTGGAGCACCCCTGCAGGGTTAAATCTTTCATGAGAGCCGTGCCTGCGGTTATGTGGCAACTTAGAAATTTGTTTAGCATCCAGTCATAGAGAACCTAAAGTAAACTCAAATATCAATTGTGTGAGTAACCTTGAATGTCTCTACTCGTGAGTTCCGAACCGAGAGAGAACACGGTGGGGTTATGCTTGACCGTAAGTAGGTGTTCAGAATCACTTAGTGATAATTACTTGTTCACGTTCGTTTATGCATAGATCACCCCTATTATTCTTCTACTCGTAAGTTAGCCACTCAAATAAATTCTTAGTGCTTGCTTTAGCCTCACCACTTAACCATACCTTACTCATTAAGCTTTGCTAGTCTTTCCATAGGAAAGATATTTTCGTGATAAAAATCCCCCGAAAATTTCAGCCTGATCGGAGTTACGGATCTCCAGATATTTAAGAAATGGTGAAGGGGTCAAAAAACATACTCGAAAACAGAAGAGAGACATAGAGATAGATCCAATCTTAGAGGGGCTCCTTCCCTCCAGGAGCCATGGAAGCCTTGGACTAGAGGGGAAACTCTCTTTCCATCTAGGGGAGACCAAGGAAGAAGAAGAAGGAGGGAGGCTCTCTCGCCCTCTCTCCCGGTGGCATCGGAGCGCCACCGGGCCAACCATCGTGATGGCGATCTACACAAACAACTTCGCCATCGTCATCACCACCACCATCACCTTCCCTCCTGTATCTATAGAGGTCCACTCTCTCGCATCCCTTTTTACCCCCTACTTGAACATAGTGTTTTATGCTACATATTATTATCCAATGATTTGTTGCTATCCTATGATGTTTGAGTAGACCCCTTTTGTCATATGGGTTGATTGATGATCTTGATTGATTTGAGTTGTGTGTCTTATTTTGGTGTTGTCCTAAGGTGCCTTCTGTGAGGTGCACACGTGAAGGATTCACGCTGGAGGGTGTTGCAATATGTATATGATTCGCTTATAGTGGGTTGGTGAGTGACTGAAACACAAACCCGAGTAAGGGGATTGTTGCGTATGGGAGTAAAGAGGACTTGATGTTTAATGTTATGGTAGGTTTACCTTAATGATTTCTAGTAGTTGCATGTGCTTGGTAGAGCTCCAATCATAAGTGCATATGATCCAAGTACGGAAAGTATGTTAGCACATGCCTCTCCCTCATATAAATCTGCAACAATGATACCGGTCTTTTTATCAATTGCCTAGGACAATCTTGCAAATCCTATCACCACTTTTCCACACTCGCTATATTTAATTTATTGTTCTTTTATTAAAACAACACCTAAATTTTATTTCCATGTTATTTATTATCTTGAAAAACTATTTAAAAACTACTCCTAGTTCTATTTTCGCAAAGTAGTTTCATAGTTGTTCTAGGTAAAGTAAGCGTTAGCATGCATAGAGTTGTATCGGTGGTCGGTAGAACTTGAAAGAATATTAATTCTAACTTTATCTCCCCATTGGGTTCAACGCTCTTACTTATCAAAAAATGCTAGAAACGATCCCCTACACTTGTGGGTTATCAAGACCTTTTTCTGGCGCAGGGGAGCAATAGTGTAGCGGTTGATATTCTCGTGTGTGCTTGTTTGCTTTATCACTAAGTATTTTATTTCCAATTAAAATCTATTTTCTATCTTTAGTTATGGATATGGAACACGAAACAGCATAAAATAGTTGTACTTGCTACTCGTGGACATGGGGAACCTCCTAAAAACCCCGATGCTGGTTATGTGAAAAACATTAAATACTACTCTGATAATCCTGAGAAATCGCCATTCAACTTGATAATGGGAGTGACGTTGGATCAATGTGATTACTTTAGGGATTAGTGCTTGTCCCAAAAAGGGAAACACTTATGGGATCAAATTGAAATGTTGCGTTGGTATGTTTGGAATTTATGCTTGAGATGTGATTATACTTGTTGCTCTAAGATTAAGGGTCTACAAATTCCCTTTCAATGTGAATTTAATGATATTGGAACCTTGGCTTCTTATGCTAAGGGTATATATGATTACTATGATGTGGAACAGATAGAAGAATTTGTTGCTCTTAAGGGTGCTTATGAAATGGAATCATTCATTGAAAAGTATGATAACTATGCTGATGTTGTTTGTAGATCTAAAATTGTTTCCATACTTAAATATTGCTATGATAATTATGAATACAATGCCGATATTAATGAATTTATTTAGAGAATATCTGCTGCCTTGCAAGAGACTAATATTTTGTAGGAATATATGGAAGAAGAAATTGTTGAAATGTGAGCTCATTAGATGAAAAAGATTAGGAGAAGAGCAAAGAACAAAAGGAGGAAGCGCGTATTAGCTACCTGTTCCCACCTTATAATGAGAGTAACTCTTCAAATCGTACATTGTTTAATTCCCCTTCACACATACCGAAGGATGAATTCTATGGTAATTGCTATGATCCCTTAGATTCATTTGAAATGCCCCTTTTTGATGAACTTGATGCTTGCTATGCTTGTGGCCATTATGCCAATATGAATTATGCTTATGGAGATGAACCTGCTATATTTCCTTATGTTAAGAATGAAATTGTTGCTATTGCACCTACACATGATAGTCCTATTATGTTTTTGAATTCTCCCAACTACACTATATCATAGAAGTTTGCACTTATTAAGGATTATATTGATGGGTTGCGTTTTACTATTACACATGATAATTTTGATGAATGTAATATGCATGTGCTTGCTGCTCCTACTTGCGATTATTATTGGAGAGGAACCAAATCTTCACCTCTCTATGTTTCCAATAAGATAAAATTGCAAGAAACTACTTATGCTATGTATTGGTATTTACTTGATGTGCATGAATCGTTCATTTATGACATGCCAATGCATAGGAAGAGAGTTAGAATTCATGGTTACATGATATATATATCACTTTGTGCTTACTACTAAATTACAAATCATTGTTAATTAAAATTGCCTTTGATATACCTTGGGATCCGGGTGGATCAATTACTTAAGAACTATATGCCTAGCTTAATGGCTTTAAAGAAAGTGTTGCCATAGAGACAACCCGGAAGTTTTAGAGAGTCATTTATCTATGTCGTATGCTTTTCAAATAATTAAAAACAAAAAAATAAAGTTGGGAACCTAAAACTTTTTCAACAAGAAAAGGTAAAGTGAGAAGGGCGAGCACCGTTGAAGTGGGGCTAGCCTTGAACTTTTTCATGCCCATCAAAACTTTGTGAATCCTGATTACGGCAAATTTTCAACAAAAAATTACCCCCTTGTACAAATCCATTGTATTATGAAAAATAATGTGCCAAGTTTTACCTTTAGGATGTTTGAATTGCTTGTTTGATATGTGTTGTGCAAAAACACAAACTTTGGTTGTACTGTTTGATTTTTAATATTTTACTAGAACATCAAAAGTTTCTACATTTTTTACACATTAATTTATACAAATTGTTTACCACATCCTAATTTTTCAGAATTTTTTGAGGTACATAAGTATGGTATTCATCTCCATGTGTATAGACTGTTCTGTTTTTCACAGATTGTTGTTATAGTTGCTTTGTCTACTTATCTTTGAGTTCTTGTTGAGCCCATTGACTTGATAGCCATATAATTGTCATAGCATATAGTATGTAATGTTGGATTGCAATTATACAATAATGTGATGGCAATATATGATGGTATTTGATGTTATATGTACTAACCTTTCAAATGAAAGTTCTGTTAAGTTTTGTGTGGATGAAGTGTTCGAAGATCAAGGAGGTATTGATATGAAAAGAACAAGGAGAGGCAAGAGCTTAATCTTGGGGACGCCGAAGGCACCCAAACTAAATATTCAAGGACACTCAAGCATCTAAGCTTGGGTATTCCCCAGAAAGCATCACACCTTTCTTCGTCAACAATTATCGGTATGTCTCGGTTTTTGTTTTGTTCACGTGATATGCGTAAATTCTTGGAGCATCGTGTGCATTTTATTTTCCTTTTAGCAATGCACCATGTTGGTATGTGAAATTCCATGGTTGATTTATATAATGCTCTTTTCACTTCACTTATATCTTTTCAGTATGGCTTTAGAGAATGCTTCATGTGCTTCACTTATATCATTTGAAGTTGGATGCTTTTTGTCTACATATAGAAAACCATTATTTGTATAATACTCTTTTGCTTCACTTATATTTATTAGAGCGTGGTATTTTTTAGAAAGAATTAAACTCTCATGCATCACTTATACCTATCTAAATAGTCAACATGAATTGATCCTTTATATGGTTAGTCATAAAATCCTACATAAAACTTGAAGATCACCGAATATGACATGTTTGATTCCCTGTAATACTTTTGCGACATTAAGATAGTAATATGTGGATGCACTAGTGGATGATTGTGGATTAGTAAAAATATTGTTGTTAAGGTTTGTGATTCCCGAAGCATGCACACTTAGTCTCTAGTTAAGCGATGAAAATTGGAGCATAATTTATCCTTGATTGAAATCCTTTGTACTGTCATAATCGGGAGGGAGGGGGGGCATGATGGTTAACTCCTACAAACCTCCTCCCTAGGAGCATGCGAGTAGTACATTGCTTCGAGAGAACTAATAAAACCTTGCAATAAGTATGTGAGTTCTTTATGACTAATGTGAATCCATGGATGTACGCGCTCCCACCACCTCATATTTGCTAGCCTCTTTGGTACTGTGCATAGCCCATTCTCACCTTGAGGATTGGTGCAAAAAAATCCGGTGCATCCAAACCCCGCGGCATGATACCCTCTATTGCACATAAGCCTCATTATATCTTCCTCAAAACAGCTACCATACCTACCTATCATGGCATATCCATAGCCATTCCGAGATATTACCATGCAACTTCCACCGTCATGTCATATGACTAGTACACCCATTGTCATATTGCTTTGCATGATCGTAAGATAGCTAGCATAATATTTCCATGGCTTGTCTGTTCTTTGAGATATTTCACTACGCTAGATCACTTCACATTCTGGTACACTGCCCGGGGCATTCATATAGAGTCATATTGTTCAGTAGTTTTTTGTATCGAGTTGTAAGTAAATAAAAGTGTGATGATCATCATCAAAGCATTGTCTCAGTGAGGAAAGGATGATGGAGACTATGATTCCCCCCTAAGTTGGGATGAGACTCCGGACAAAAAATGAAAAATGGGGGAGGCCAAATGAGCCCACCACAAAAAAAAAGAGAAATGGGGGATGCGAAAAAAAAGACCACCATGAAAAAATATAAAACAAATAAACAAATGAGAGAAAAAGAGAGAAGGGACTTTGCTACTATCCTTTACCACACTTTTGCCTCAAAGGGGCACCATGTTCTTCATATAGAGAGTCTCCTGGGTTATTATTTTCATATGCTAGTGGGAATCTTTCATTATAGAATTTGGCTTGTATATCATGATGAAGGGCTTCCTCAAATGCCCGAGGTATTCATGAGCAAGCAAGTTGGATGCACACCCACTTAGCTGTAGTCGAGCTTTCACACACTTATAACTCTAGTGCATCTTTTGCATAGCAATCCTTACTCCTCGCATTGATATCTATTGATGGGCATATGCATAGACCATTGATACGTCGAATTTATGTGAGACTTCCATCTCCACTTTTACCCCTTTGAAACCTACCACCATATTATATTCCATCTTTATGCTATATCCATGGTTCATGCTCATGTATTGCATGAGTAATAAAAAGCCGAAGCGCGTTAAAAAGTATGATCCAATTGCTTGGTTTGACACCGGGGTGCTCACGATTGTAGGAAGACCAAGCATGACAAGCTATATTATTTTTTATGGATAGTGTTATTTAGCATTATTATTTTGAAAGGACATGATTGTTTGCTAGTGAACTTGAGTATTGATGTCTTTATGTCAAATGATAGACTATTGCTTTGAATCACTTAAGTCCGTCTGTAGAATCTATGTCGTCCATACCTTTGCCATCAGTCAGCTCTTTACCGTCTACTTTACGGCAGCTATTGGCAAAGAGCATCTTTGCCATCTGCCAACAGACAGAAAAGGACTGGCTGATGCCAAATTACTGGATTACAGTATTTAGAGTCGGAAGCAAGGCAACACGATGCCCGAGGGAGGCACAAGCCAACAGGCCCAGGGGGTGTGAGCATACCCTGATGGCTTGTGACTCCCCTTTAAGTTTTTTGGGGCCCTACTTTCGCCACAAGACATATATTTTCACGATAAAAAAACCTCAAAATTCCAGCCCGATCGGAGTTACGGATCTCCATATATTTAAGAAATGGTGAAGGGGTCAGAAAATAGACGTGAAAATAGGAGAGAGAGAGAGAGAGAGAGAGAGATCCAATCTCAGAGGGGATCCTGCCCTCCGGGAACCATGGCAGCCATCAACTAGAGGGGAAACTCTCCTCCAATCTAGGGGGAGACAGAGGAAGAAGAAGAAGGAGGGGGGCTCTCTCCCGATGGCGCTGGAGCATCCTCGAGGAAATCATCATGACGGCGATCTACACCAACAACTTCACCGCCATCATAATCACCACTATCACCTTCCCTCATCTATCTATAGCAGTCCAGTCTCCCACATCCCGTTGTACCCCCTACTTGAACATGGTGTTTTATGCTACATATTATTATCCAATGATTTTTTGCTATCCTAAGATGTTTGATTAGATCCATTTTGTCCTATGGGTTGATTTATCTGAGTTGCATGGTTTATTTTGGTGTTGTCCTAAGGTGCCTTTCATGAGGCGCACATGTGAAGGATTCACACTGAAGGGTGTTGCAATATGTATATGATTCGCTTATAGTGGGTTGGTGAGTGACTGAAACACATACCCGGGTAAGGGGATTGTTGTGTATGGGAGTAAAGAGGACTTGATGTTTAATGCCATGGTTAGGTTTACCTTAATGATTTCTAGTTGTTGCAGATGCTTGCTAGAGGTCCAATTATAAGTGCATATGATCCAAGTACGGAAAATATGTTAGCGTATGCCTCTTCCTCATATAGAAATGCAACAATGATACTAGCTTGTTATCAACTGCCTAGGACAATCTCGCAAATCATATCACCACTTTTCCACACTTGCTATATTTACTTTATTGTTTTATTAAAAAACACCCAACTTTTCTTTCCATGTTCTTTATTATCTTGCAAAAGTATTTACAAAGTGCTCCTAGTTCTATTCCCGAAAAGTAGTTTCATACTTGTTCTAGGTAAAGTAATTGTTAGCGTGCATAGAGTTGTATCGGTGGTAGATAGAACTTGAGAGAATATTAACTCTACCTTTAGCTCCTCGTTGGGTTCGACACTCTTACTTATCAGTGCCCCCAAGCCATCAAGGTGCACCCAGGGTGGTGGTCGCGCCCTGAGAGCTTGGGGCCACCTCCCCGCTCTCCTGGCCTTGATCTCTATCCTATAAATTCTCTAATATTCTGAAAACCCTAGAGAGCCTCCTAAAACACTTTTTCCGTCGCCAGAAGTCTCTGTTCTGATGTTTTCCCATCTAGATCCTGTTTCGGTGCCCTGTTAGAGGCTGGATCGATCACGGAGGGCCTCTACATCAACCTTGATCCTCACATAGCGATGTGTGAGTAGTTCACAGCACACCTACATGTTCGTTGTTAGTACCTAGATGGTTATCTCTCTCTACGTTCTTCACTTCCGAAATCACCGTGATTCCCGCCGTGATCTATCTTATGTAATTAATCTTTGCGGTGTGTTTGTTGGGATCGGATGAATTGTGGGTTTATGTTCAGATTATTCCAGAAAAGATATTGAATACTTCCTTGTATTTTATTTGCATGATTGTTATATCTTTGCAATGCTCTCCGATCTATCGGTTTGGTTTGGCCAACTAGATCGATTTATCTTCAAGTGGTAGTGGTGCGTTATAGTGGGTTCAATTTTGCGGTGCTAAATCCCAACGACAGAAAGGGACATGACACGTATTGTATTGCTGGCACTAAGGCTAAAATGATGGGCTTCATTCATATTAACTGGATTTACTTTGTCTACATCATGACATCCTCCTCCAAGAATTACTATGTTTCTTAATTAATACACTAGATGCATGCTGGATAGCGGTCGATGGGTGGAGTAATAGTAGTAGATGCAGGTAGGAGTTGGTCTACTTGTTTATGGACTAGATGCCTATATACATGATCATTGTCGTGAATAAATATTGCATAACTATGCACTTTTCTATCAATTGCCCAACGGTAATTTCTTTACCCACAGTATGCCTTGTTCGAGAGAGAAGCCTCTAGTGAACACTATGGCCTTCGGGTCTCCTCACAAATATATTTACAAAAACTCTAAATACCTTGCTACCATTATTTACTTTATTTTTATTGAAAATTTATATTTGTCAAATTTTCTATGTACTAATAAGGAGTTCAAGGGGATTTACAACCCTCTTGCTCGTGTTGGGTGCATGTGTTTGCTCTTTTGTGCATAGCTCCGAAGACGGGAATTTGCATGGTTATCCTATTGGTTTGATATCCTTGGTTATCACTGAGGGAAATACTTACCTTTGCTTTGATGCGTCATCCCCTCTCTTGGGGAACATTGCATGGGAAACAAAAAAAATCTTACGCTCACGCAAGATCTATCCATGGTGATGAGCATCTACGAGAGGGAGAGTGGATCTACATACCCTTGTAGATCGCTAAGCGGGAAGCGTTAAAAAGCGCGATTGATGTAGTCGAAGTTCTTCGCGATCCAAATCGCCGAGCATCCCGCGATCCCATCACAATCCATCTCATGATCCAATCACGATCTGTCCCGCAATCCCATGATGATCCGACCCATGATCAAATCACGAATCATCTCGCAATCTTGATCACGATCCTTCCGATCTAACGCTGAACGGACGACACCTCCGCGTGCAGCACACGTACAGCTCGATGACAATCTCCACCTTCTTGATCCAGCAAGAGGGAGCGGAGAGGTAGATGATTTCTCCGTCAGCGCAACGGCGCGGCGGCGATGGTGGTGGAACTATTCCGGCAGGGCTTCACCTAAGCACCACTTAACTAGACTAGAGGAGAAAACAGATCTAGATGAAGTAGAGGGAGCACGTGGCAATTAGGGTTAGCTCTTCCCTCTAAATACTCTAGCATATATATAGGAGGGAGGGAGGGGAGGAGACAGCCCCAAACCCTCAAGGTTTGGTCGAAATTGGAGGTGGAGGAGTCCTACTCCAATCCTATTAGGAGTAGGACTCCTCCTTTCCACTTGGAAACTCTTTCCACCTCTCCACCTTTGGGTTTTTCCCACCCCTAGCCTCATGGACCTTAGTGGGGGGATAGGCCAGACACCTAAGGGCTGTCTTGACTCCTCCCACAACCCATGAGGCCTTTTGGGTCGAGACACCCTCCCGATGGTCCCCGGTACCCCTCCCGGCTCTCCTGATACACTACCGATGAGCCCAAAACTTTTCCGGTGACCAAAACAGAACTTCCTATATATCAATCTTTACCTCCGGACCATTCCGGAGCTTCTCGTGGCGTTCGTATCTCATCCGGGACTCCTAACAACCTTCAGTCACCACCATATATAACTCTATACTACTGAAACGTCACCGAACCTTAAGTGTGTAGACCCTGCGGGTTCGAGAACTATGTAGACATGACCGAGACACCTCTACGGTCAATAACCAATAGCGGGACCTAGATGCCCATATTGGTTCCTACATATTCTATGAAGATCTTTATCGGTTGAACCTCTATGTCAAGGATTCAGATAATCCCGTATGTTGTTCCCTTTGTCCTTCGGTATGTTACTTACCCGAGATTCAATCGTCGATATCTCTATAACTAGTTCAATCTCGTTACCGGAAAGTCTCTTTACTTGTTCCGTAATACAAGATCTTGTGGCTAACTCTTTAGTCATATTGCTTGCGAGTCTTATAGTGATGTTGTATTACCGAGTGGGCCTTGAGATACCTCTCCGTCACACGGAGTAACAAATCTAGTCTTGATCCATGCCAACCCACCAGACACCCTCGGGGATACCTATAGAGCACCTTTATAGTCACCCAGTTACGTTGCGACTTTTGATACACACAAGGTAATCCTCCGGTGTCAGTGAGTTGCATGATCTCATGGTCATAGGAACAGATACTTGACATGCAGAAAACTATAGCAATAAACTGACACGATCATATGCTATGTTTATAGTTTGGGTCTTGTCCATCACATCATTCTCCTAATGATGTGATCCCATTTATCAAATAACATCTCATGTCCATGGCTAGGAAATCTTGACCATCTTTGATTAACGAGATAGTCTATTAGAGGCATACTAGGGACATGGTGTTGTCTATGTATCCACACATGTATCTGAGTTTCCGATCAATACAATTCTAGCATGGATAATAAACTATTATCATGAACAAGGAAATATGATAAGAACTAATTTGTTATTGCCTCTAGGGCATATTTCCAACAGTCTCCCACTTGCACTAGAGTCAATAATCTAGCTCACATTGCTATGTGATTTTTTATGAATCTCACATCCAATGAGTTTTGGGGTTCGGTCATGTTTTGCATGTGAAAGAGGTTTTAGTCAACGGGTCTGCGACATTCAGATCCGTGTGTACTTTGTAAATCTCTATGTCATACTATAGACACTGCTACCACGCTTCACTTGGAGCTATTCCAAATGGCTACTCCACTATACGTATTCAGATTTCTACTAAGAGTCATCCGGATCGGTGTTAAAGCTTGCATCGACGTAACTCTTTACGACGAACTCTTTATCACCTCCATAATCGAGAAACATCTCCTTAGTCCTATGGTTACTAAGGATATTTTTTACCGTTGTCCAGTGATCCACTCCTGGATCACTCTTGTACCCCTTGACAGACTCATGGCAAGGCACACACCAGGTGCGGTACACAGCATGGCATAATATAGAGCCTATGGCTAAGGCATAGGGGACGACCTTCGTCCTTTATCTTTTCACTGCAATGGTCGAGCTTTGAGTCTCACTCAACTTCACACCTTACAAATCAGGCAAGAACTCTTTCTTTGACTGGTCCATTTTGAACTCTTTAGAAATCTTGTCAAGGTATGTACTCATTGAAAGTCTCATCAGGCATCTTGATCTAGCTCTATAGATCTCGATTCCTAACAATTAAGTAGCCTTATCCAGGTCTTCCTTTGAAAAACTCTTTTCAAACAACCCTTTATGCTTTCCATAAATTCTACATCATTTCCGATCAACAATATGTCATCCACATATGCTTATCAAAAATTCTATAGTGCTCTCACTCACTTTATTGTAAATACAAGTTTCTCATAAACTTTGTGTAGACTCAAAAACTTTGATCGCCTCATTGAAGTGTGTATTCCAACTCCGAGATGCTTGCTCCAATCCATAGAAGGATCACTGGAGCTTGCACACCTTTTAGCATCCTTAGGACTGACAAAACCTTCTAGTTGTATCTCATACAACCTTTCCTCAAGGAAGGAAACGATGTTTTGACATCCATCTGCCAGATTTCATAATTGAAAAAATGCAACAACTGCTAACATAATTCCAACAGACTTTAGCATCGCTACAAGTGAGAAAGTCTCATCACAGTCAACTCCTTGAACTTGTCGGAAACTTCTTTGCGGCAAGTCGAGCTTTATAAATGGTGACATTCACCATCCGCGTATGTCTTCATCTTAAAGGTCCATTTGTACTGAACGACGTACCATTCAATGGGCAAGTCTACCAAAGTCCATACTTGGTTTTCATACATGGATCCTTTCTCGGATTTCATGGCCTCTAACCATTTATTGGAATCCGGGCCCATCATCGCTTCTCCATAGCTCGTAGGTTCATCTTGTCTAACAACATGACCTCTAAGACAAGGTTGTTGTACCACTCAGGAGCAGTATGCGTCCTTGTCGACCTACGAGGTTAAATAGTAACTTGATCTGAACTTCATGAACATCATCATTAACTAGCTCTTCGACTAATGTAGGCTCCATAGAAACATATTTCTGCGCTGCGCTACTCTCTGGTTGAAATAAAGGTTCAACAACCTCATCAAGTTCTATCTTCCTCCCACTCAATTCTTTCGAGAGAAACTCTTTCTTGAGAAAGGACCCATTTTAGCAACAAACACTTTGTGCTTGGATCTAAGATAGAAGGTTTACCCAAATGTTAAGTTAGGGTATTCTATGAAGATGCATTTGTCTTCTTTGGGTTCGAGCTCATTAGGTGAAAACCCTTTTTCACATAAGCATCGCAGCCCCCAAACATTAAGAAATGATAGCTTAGGTTTCCGCCAAACCAAAATTCATACGGTGTCATCTCAACGGACTTAGATGGTGCCCCTTTTAAAGTGAATGTAGTTGTCTCTAATGCATAACCCCAAAACGATAGTGGCAAATCGATAAGAGATGTCATAGTTCGGACCATATGCAATAGAGCACGACTACGACGTTCGGACACACCATCACACTATGGTGTTCTAGGTGGCGTGAGTTGTGAAACAACTTCCACTTTGTCTTAAGTTGTATACCAAACTCATCACTCAGATATGCACCTTCATAATCATATCATAGACATTTTATCTTGTCACGATGATCTCAAACTTCACTCCAATTTTGCTTGAACTTTTCAAACGACTCAGACTTGTGTTTCATTAAGTAAATATACACTATATCTACTCAAATCATCAATGAAGGTAAGAAAATAACGATATCCACCGCACGCTACAAAACTCATTGGATTGCATACATCAACATGTATCATTTCCAATAAGTCACTTGCCCACTCCATCAAATCGGAAAACGGGGTCCTTAGTCATCTTTCCAAGAGGCATGGTTCGCATGTCTCAAAGGATTCGAAATTGAATGAGTCCAAAGATCCATCAACATGGAGTTTCTTCATGCGCTTTAGACCAATATAACATTTAGCGGCCATGCCACAAGTATGTGGTACTATCATTATTAACTTTGTATCTTTTGGCATCAATATTATGAACATGTGTATTACTACGATCAAGATTCAACAAACCATTCTCATTGGGTGCATGACCATTGAAGGTATTATTCATGTAAACAGAATAACCATTATTCTCTAACTTAAATGAATAATCGTATTGGAATAAACACGATCTAATCATGTTCATGCTTAATGCAAGCACCAAATAACATGTATTTAGGTTCGTCACTAATCCCGAAGGTAGAGAGAGCGTGTGCTGTTGATCACATCAACCTTGGAAACATTTCCAACACACATCGTCACCTCACCCTTAGCTAGTCTCTATTTATTCCATAGATTTTATTTCGAGTTACTAACATTTACCAACTGAACCGGTATCCAATACCCAGGTGCTACTAGGAGTACTAGCAAGGTACACATCAATAACATGTATATCAAATATATTTCTGTCGACGTTTCTAGCCTTCTTATCTACCAAGTATCTAGGATTGTTCCCCTTCAGCGACCGCTCTCCTCATAATAGAAGCACTTAGTCTCGGGTTTGGGTTCAACTTTGGGTTTCTTCACTGGAGCAGCAACTGACTTGCCATCCATGGAGTTTCCCTCCTTACCCTTTCCCTTTTCGAAACTAGCGGTTTTACTAACCATCAACACTTGATGCTCCTTCTTGATATCTACCTTCGCAGTGTCAAACATCGCGAACAGCTCAAGGATCATTATTTCCATCCCTGGCATTTTATAGTTCATCACGAAGCTCTAGTAGCTTAGTGACAGTGACTTGGAGAACTATATAAATCACTATCTTATCTAGAAGATTAACTCCCACTCGATTCAAGTGATTATAGTACCCAGACAATCTGAGCACATGCTCAACCATTGAGCTATTCTTCCTGCACGCAAAGAATCTTGTTGGAGATCTCATATCTCACAACACGGGCACGAGCCTAAGATCCCAATTTCAGCTCTTAGAACCTCTCATATGTTCCATGAAGTTCAAAATGTTTTGGAGCCTCAATTCTAAGTCGTAATGCATGACGCACTAAACTATCAATTAGTCATTGGAACGTTCCTATCAGATGTTCACAACATCTATAGACGACGCTAGAGGGGGTGGCACACTGAGCGGTGCATTAAGGACATAAGCCTTCTGTGCAGCAATGAGGACAATTCTCAGATCACGGACCTAGTCTGCAATATTGCTACCAACATCTTTCAACTCTATTTCTCTAGGAAAATATACAATTCAAGGGAGCTACAACATGAGCTAGTAATCTACAACATAATTTTCAAAGACACTACTAACTATGTTCATGATAATGAGTTCAATTAATCATATTACTTAAGAACTCCCACTCAAATTGACATCCCTCCGGTCATTCAAGTGATACATGATTTAAATTCACCAACTCAAGTCCGATCATCACATGAGTTGAGGTGGTTTCAATGGTGAACATCATTATGTTGATCATATCTACTATATGACTCATGTTCGACCTTTCGGTCTCTTGTGTTTTGAGGCCATGTTTGTACATGCTAGGCTCGTCAAGTTTAACCCGAGTGTTCTGCACATGCAACACTGGCTTGCACCCGTTTTATGTGAACGTAGAGTCTATCACATCCGATCATCACGTGGTGTCTCGACACGACGAACTTTCACAACGGTGCGCACTCGGGGAGAACACAATTGATCTTGAAATTTTAGTGACGGATTACCTTATAATGTTGTTGTCATCCTAAGCAAAACACGGTACATAAAAGGATTAACATCACATGCAAAGCATAAGTGACATGGTATGGCCATGAACTTGTGCTTTTGATCTCCATCTATAAAGCACCGGCATGATCTCCATCGTCACCGGCATGACACCATGATCTCCATCATCTTGATCTCCATCAACGTGTCGCCATCACGGTTGTCGCACCCACCATGCTTCTACTACTATTGCTACCACTTAGCAATAAAGTAAAGAATTACATAGCACTTAATGATTGACACGCAAGTCATACAATAATTAAAGACAACCATATGGCTCATGCCGATTGTCGTACTAAACGACATGCATGTCATGATATTCTATACAATACATGATCATCTCATACATCACATATATCTCAACATGTAATTGACCATATCACATCAGAACATACCCTGCAAAAACAAGTTAGACGTCCTCTAATTATTGTTGCAAGTTTTACATGGCTGCTACAGGTATCTAGCAAGAACAATTCTCACCTACGTATAAACCACAACGGTGATACTCAAATCGCTATTCAACCTTCTCAAGGACCGCCTTTGTCGAATCCGATCCAACTAGAGTAGGAGAGACAGACACCTGCCAGCCATATTTGTGCAACAATGTTACACGTCAGTCGATGAAACCGGTCTCTCATAACTGTACATGTAAGGTCGGTCTGGGACGCTTCATCCCACAATACCGTTGAACCAAAACACCATGGGAGGAAGCAATCTAAGCATCAACGCCCACAAACTCCTTTGTGTTCTACTCGAGATCTCATCTACACATAGACCTAGCTCTGATACCACTGTTGGGGAACGTTGCATGGGAAACAAAAAATTTCTTACGCACATGCAAGATCTATCCATGGTGATGAGCATCTATGAGAGGGAGAGTGGATCTACATACCCTTGTAGATCGCTAAGCGGAAAGCGTTAAGAAACGCGGTTGATGTAGTCGAACGTCTTCACGATCCAAATCGTCGAGCGTCCCGCGATCCCATCACGATCCATCTCGCGATCCAATCATGATCTGTCCCGTGATCCCATGACGATCCGCCCCGTGATCAAATCACGAATCGTCTCGCAATCTTGATCGCGGTCCTTCCGACCTAGCGTCGAACAGATGACACCTCCGCGTTCAGCACACATACAGCTCGATGACGATCTCCTCCTTATTGATCAAGCAAGAGGGAGCGGAGAGGTAGATAAGTTCTCCGGCAGCGCAACGGCGCGGCGGTGATGGTGGTGGAACTATTCCAGCAGGGCTTCGCCTAAGCACCGCTGAACTAGACTAGAGGAGAAAACAGATCTAGATGAAGTAGAGGGAGCACGTGGCAATTAGGGTTAGCTCCTCCCTCTAAATCCTCTAGCATATATAGGATGGAGGGAGGGGAGGAGTCAGCCTCAAACCCTCAAGGTTTGGTCGAAATTGGAGGTGGAGGAGTCCTACTCCAATCCTATCAGGAGTAGGATTCCTCCTTTCCACTTGGAAACTCTTTCCACCTCTCCACCTTTGGGTTTTTCCCACCCCTAGCCGCATGGGCCTTAGTGGGGGGATCGGCCAACCCACTAAGGGCTGGATTGACTCATCCCACAGCCCATGAGGCCCTTTGGGTCGAGATACCCCTCCCGATGGTCCCCGGAACCCCTCCCGGCACTCCTGATACACTACCGATGAGCCCGAAACTTTTCCGGTGACCAAAACAGGACTTCCTATATATCAATATTTGTTGGGGAACGTCGCATGGGAAACAAAAATTTTCCTACGCACACGCAAACCTATCCATGGTGATGAGCATCTACGAGAGGGAGAGTGGATCTACATACCCTTGTAGATCGCTAAGCGGGAAGCGTTAAGAAACGCGGTTGGTGTAGTCGAACATCTTCGCGATCCAAATCGCCGAGCGTCCCGCGATCTCATCACGATCCGTCCCGCGATCCCATCACGATCCGTCCCGCGATCTCATCACGATCCGTCTCACGATCTTGATCACGATCTGTCCCGCGAACTCATCACGATCCGTTCCGCGATCTCATCACGAACCGTCTTGCGATCTCGATCACGGTCCTTCCGATCTAGCGCCGAACGGACGGCACCTCCGCGTTCCGCACACGTGCAGCTTGATGACGATCTCAACCGTCTTGATCCAGCAAGAGGAGGTGGAGAGGAGAGAGAGTTCACCGGCAGCGTGACGGCGCTCCGGTGATGGTGGTGGAGTGATTCCGGCAGGGCTTCGCCTAAGCGCTGCGAAAAACCGATCTAGAGGAGAAACTGTGCACCGGTGAAACGGGTAGCACGTGGCCGGAAATTCTGTCCAAAAACCACCCAATCCACTAGTATATATAGGAGGAGAGGATAGGAGAGGCAGCCAAGGCCTTTGGGTCGGCCGAAATAGGAGGTGGGAGCAATCCTACTTCACCTCCAATCCTAGTTGGAGTAGGATTGCCTCCTATTGGCTGATTTTCCACTTTTTGCTTTAGGACTTTCTCTCCTGCGCCATGGGCCTTTGTGGCTGTTTTCCCAGCCCACTAAGGGCTGGTTATTATTCTCCCACAGCCCATCGACCTCTTGGGGTCGAAATACCCCTCCCGGAGGTCCCCCAGTACACTACCGGCACTCCCGGTACACTACCGATACTCCCGATACACTACCGATGAGCCCGAAACTTTTCCGGCGACCAAACTGGGACATCCTATATATGAATCTTTACCTCCGGACCATTCCGGAGCTCCTCGTGATGTCCGGGATCTCATCCGGGACTCCGAACAACCTTCGGTCACCACCATACATAACTCTACACTACCGAAACGTCACCGAACCTTAAGTGTGCAGACCCTGCGGGTTCGAGAGCTATGTAGACATGACCGAGACACCTCTACGGTCAATAACCAATGGCAGGACCTGGACGTCCACATTGGTTCCTACATATTCTACGAAGATCTTTATCAGTCGAACCTCTATGTCAAGGATTCAGTTAACCCCGTATAACGTTCCCTTTGTTCTTCGGTATGTTACTTGCCCGAGATTCGATCGTCGATATCTCCATACCTAGTTCAACCTCGTTACTGGCAAGTCTCTTTACTCGTTCCGTAATACAAGATCCCATGACTAACACTTAGCCACATTGCTTGCAAGGCTTGTTGTGATGTTGTATTACCGAGTGGGCCTTGAGATACCTCTCCGTCACACGGAGTAACAAATCCCAGTCTCGATCCATGCCAACTTAACAGACACCATCGGAGATACCTGTAGAGCACCTTTATAGTCACCCAGTTACATTGCGACGTTTGATACACACAAGGCACTCCTTCGATATCCATGAGTTGCATGATCTCATGGTCATAGGAACATATACTTGACATGCAGAAAACAGTAGCAATAAACTGACACGATCATATGCTATGTTTGTAGTTTGGGTCCTATCCATCACATCATTCTCCTAATGATGTGATCCCGTTATCAAACGACATCTCATGTCCATGGCTAGGAAACCTTAACCATCTTTTGATCAACGAGCTAGTCTACTAGAGGCATACTAGGGACATGGTGTTGTCTATGTATCCACACATGTATCTGAGTTTCCGATCAATACAATTATAGCATGGATAATAAACGATTATCATGAACAAGGAAATATGATAATAACTAATTTATTATTGCCTCTAGGGCATATTTCCAACAGTCTCCCACTTGCACTAGAGTCAATAATCTAGTTCACATCACCATGTGATTCGCATTGTTATGAATCTAACACCCAATGAGTTCTGGGGCTCGATCATGCTTTGCATGTGAGAGAGGTCTTATAGTCAACGGGTCTGCGATATTCAGATCCGTGTGTACTTTGCAAATCTCTATGTCAAACCGTAAACACTGCTACCACACTCCACTTGATACTATTTCCAAATGGCTGCTCCACTATACGTATCCAGATTGCTACTACGAGTCATCCGGATTAGTGTTAAAGCTTGTATCGACGTAACTCCTTACAACGAATTCTTTATCACCTCCATAATCGAGAAACATGTCCTCGGTATCTTAGTTACAGAGGATAATCTTGACTGCTGTCCAGTGATCCACTCCTGGTTCACTCTTGTACCCCCTGACGGACTCATGGCAAGGCACACACAGGTGCGGTACACAGCATGGCATAATATAGAGCCTATGGCTAAGGCATAGGGGACGACGTTCGTCCTTTCTCTTTCTTCTGCCGTTGTCGAGCTTTGAGTCTCACTCAACTTTCACACTTTACAAATCAGGCGAGAACTCTTTCTCTGACTGATCCATTTGAACTCTTTCAAAATCTTGTCAAGGTATGGACTCATTGAAAGTCTCATCGAGCATCTTGATCTATCTCCATAGATTTTGATGCTCAACAATTAGGTAGCTTCATCCAGGTCTTCCTTTGCAAAACACTTTCCAAATGACCGTTTTATGCTTTCCAGAAACTCTACATTATTTCTGATCAACAATATGTCATCCACATATACTTATCAGAAATTCTATAGTGCTCCCACTCACTTTATTGCAAATACAAGTTTCTCGTAAACTTTGTATAAACATCAAAAACTTTGATCACCTCATCAAAGTGTATATTCCAACTCCGAGATGCTTGCTTCAGTCCATGGAAGGATCACCGAAGCTTGCACACCTTTTAGTCCTTAGGACTGACAAAACCTTCTGGTTGTATCACATACAACCTTTCCTCAAGTAAACCGTTAAGGAAATGATGTTTTGACATCCATGTGTCAGATTTCATAATTGAAAACGCAGCAACTGCTAACATAATTCCAACAGACTTTAGCATTGCTACGAGTGAGAAAGTCTCATTGTAGTCAACTCCTTGAACTTGTCATAAACATCTTTGCAACAAGTCGAGCTTTACAAATAGTGACATTCACCATCAGTGTCTGTCTTCATTTTAAAGATCCATTTGTACTCAACGACCTGCCGACCAACGAGCAAGTCTACCAAAGTCTATACTTGGTTTTTCATACATGGATCATATCTCGGATTTCATGGCCTCCAACCATTTGTTGGAATCCGGGCCCATCATCGCTTCTCCATAGCTCGTAGGTTCATCGCTGTCCAACAACATGACCTCGAAGACAGGGTTGTCGTACCGCTTACGAGCAGTACACATCCTTGTCGACCCACGAAGTTTGATAGTAACTTGATCCTGAAGCTTCATGATCATCATCATTAACTTCCTCTTCAACTAACGTAGGCTTCACAGAAACATCTTTCTGCGCTGCGCTACTCTCTGGTTGAACAAAGGTTTAACAACCTCATCAAGTTCTATCTTCCTCCCACTCAATTCTTTCGAGAGAAACCTTTCCTCGAGAAAGGATCCGTTTTAGTAACAAACACTTTGCACTTGGATCTGAGATAGAATGTTCACCCAACTGATCTTAGGGTATTCTATGAAGATGCATTTGTCCGCCTTGGGTTCGACCTCATTAGGTGAAAACATTTTTCACACAAGTGCCGCAGCCCCAAGTATTAAGAAATGACAGCTTAGGTTTCTATCAAACCATAATACATATGGTGTCATCTCAAAGGATTTAGATGGTGCCCTATTTAAAGTGAATGTAGTTGTCTCTAATGCATAACCCCAAAATTATAGTAGTAAAACGACAAGAGACATCATAGCACGCACCATGTCCAATAGAGCATAACTATGATGTTCGGACACACCATCACACTATGGTGTGTTCCAGGTGGCGTTTAGTTGTGAAACAACTTTCACATTGTCTTAAGTTGTATGCCAAACTCGTGACTCAGATATTCACCTCCACGATCATATCGCAGTCATTTTTATCTTCTTGTCACGATGATCTTTAAACTTCACTCTGAATTTGCTTGAACCTTTCAAACGATTCAGACTTGTGTTTCATTAAGTAAATATACACTATATCTACTCAAATCATCAGTGAAGGTAAGAAAATAACGATATCCACTGCACGCTACAAGACTCACTAGATTGCATACATCAACATGTATCATTTCCAATGAATCACTTGCCCGCTCCATCCAACGGGGTCCTTTAGTCATCTTGCCCAAGAGGCATGGTTCGCATGTCTCAACCGATTCGAAATCGAATGAGTCCAAATATCCATCAGCATGGAGTTTCTACATGCGCTTTATAACAATATGACATTTAGCGGCAGTGCCACAAGTATGTGGTACTATCATTATTAACTTTGTATCTTTTGACATCAATGTTATGAACATGTGTAATACTACGATCAAGATTTCAACAAACCATTCTCACTGGGTGCATGACCATTGAAGGTATTATTCATGTAAACAGAATAACCATTATTCTCTAACTTAAATGAATAACCGTATTGCAATAAACATGATCTAATCATGTTCATGCTCAACGCAAAACACCAAATAACATTTATTTAGGTTCGTCACTAATCCTGAAGGTAGAGAGAGCGTGCGATGTTGATCACATCAACCTTGGAAACACTTCCAACACATATCGCCACCTCACCCTTAGCTAGTTCTCTGTTTATTCCGTAGCTTTTATTTCGAGTTACTAACATTTAGCAACCGAACCGGTATCCAATACCCAGGTGCTACTAAGAGTACTAGCAAGGTACACATTAGTAACTCGTATATCAAATATACTTCTATCAATGTTGCCAGCCTTCTTATCTACCAAGTATCTAGGGTTGTTCCGCTTCAGCGACCTCTAACCTCATAATAGAAGCACTTAGTCTCGGGTTTGAGTTCAACTTTGGGTTGCTTCACTGGAGCAACAACTGACTTGCTATCCATGAAGTTTCCCTCCTTGCTCTTGCCCTTTTCGAAACTAGTGGTTTGATTAACCATCAACACTTGACTCTCCTTCTTGATTTCTACCTTCGCGGTGTCAAACATCGCGAACAGCTCAGGGATCAATACTTCTATCCCTGGTGTATTATAGTTCATCACTAAGTTCTAGTAGCTTTAGTGACAGTGACTTGGAGAACTATATCAATCACTATCTTATCTGGAAGATCAACTCCCACTTGATTCAAGCGATTGTAGTACCCAGACAATCCGAGTACATGCTCAACGATTGAGCTATTCTCCTTCATCTTACAGGCAAAGAATCTTGTTGGAGATCTCATATCTCGCAACACAGGCACGAGCCTGAGATCACAATCTCTGCCCCTAGAACATCTCATATGTTCCGTGACGTTCAAAACGTTTCGGAGCCTCAATTCTAAGCCGTAATGCATGACGCACTAAACTATCAAGTAGTCATCGAAACGTGCCTGTCAGATGTTCACAACATCTATAGACGACGCTAGAGGGGGTGGCGTACCGAGCGGTGCATTAAGGACATAAGCCTTCTGTGCAGCAATGAGGACAATCCTCAGATCACGGACCCAGTCCACAATATTGCTACCAACATCTTTCAACTCATTTCTCTAGGAACATATACAAATTTAAGGGAGCTACAGCGCGAGCTAGTAATCTACAACATAATTTGCAAAAACACTTTGACTATGTTCATGATAATGAGTTCAATTAATCATATTACTTAAGAACTCCCACTCAAATTGACATCCCTCCGACATTTGAGTGATACATGATCCAAATTCACCAACTCAAGTCCGATCATCACGTGAGTTGAGGTGGCTGCAATGGTGAACATCATTATGTTGATCATATCTACTATATGACTCATGTTCGACCTTTCGGTCTCTCGTGTTCCAAGGCCATGTCTGTACATGCTAGGCTCGTCAAGTTTAACCCGAGTGTTCTGCGCGTGCAAATCTGGCTTGCACCCGTTGTATGTGAACGTAGAGTCTATCACACCCTATCATCACGTGGTGTCTCAACACGACGAACTTTCGCAACGGTGCACACTCGGGGAGAACACAGTTCATCTTGAAATTCAAGTGAGGGATCACCTTATAATGCTATCGCCGTACTAAGCAAAACAAGGTGCATAAAAGGATTAACATCTCATGCAATTCATAAGTGACATGATATGGCCATGAACTTGTGTTTAAGATCTCCATCTTCGAAACACCGGCATGATCTCCATCGTCACTGGCACAACACCATGATCTCCATCATCTTGATCTCCATCAATGTGTTGCCATTGGGGTTGTGGCGCCAGCCCTGCTTGTACCTCTATTGCTACTGCTTAGCGATAAAGTAAAGCGTTACATAGCGCTTAATGATTGACACGCAGGTCATACAATAATTAAAGACAACCCTATGGCTCCTGTCGGTTGCCGTACTCAACAACATGCAAGTCGTGAAATTCTATACATCACATGATCATCTCATACATCACATATATCTCATCATGTAATTGGCCATATCACATCACAACATACCCTGCAAAAACAAGTTAGATGTCCTCTAATTGTTCTTGCATGTTTTACGTGGCTGCTACGGGTATCTAGCAAGAACGATTCTCACCTACGCATAAACCACAATGGTGATACATAGATTGCTTTTCAACCTTCTCAAGGACCGCCTTTGTCGGATCCGATCCAACTAAAGTGAGAGAAACTGTCACCCGCAAGCCATCTAAGCAACAAGTTGCGTCGAGGGAACCGGTCTCTCGTAAGCGTACGAGTAATGTTGGTCCGGGCCGCTTCATCTCACAATCCCGCTGAACCAAAATCCTACCAAGGGAGGAAGCAATCTAAGCATAAACGCCCACAAAGCTTTTGTCTTCTACTCGAGATCTCATCGAACCATCAACCTAGCTCATGATGCCACTGTTGGGGAACGTCGCATGGGAAACAAAAAATTTCCTACGCACACGCAAACCTATCCATGGTGATGAGCATCTACGAGAGGGAGAGTGGATCTACATACCCTGGTAGATCGCTAAGCGGGAAGCATTAAGAAACGCGGTTGGTGTAGTCGAACATCTTCGCGATCCAAATCGCCGAGCGTCCCGCGATCTCATCACGATCCGTCCCGCGATCCCATCACGATCCGTCCCGCGATCTCATCACGATCCATCTCACGATCTTGATCACGATCTGTCCCACGAACTCATCACGATCCGTTCCGCGATCTCATCACGAACCGTCTCGCGATCTCGATCACGGTCCTTCCAATCTAGCGCCAAACGGACGGCACCTCCGCGTTCAGCACACGTGCAGCTTGATGACGATCTCCACCGTCTTGATCCAGCAAGAGGAGGTGGAGAGGAGAGAGAGTTCACCAGCAGCGTGACGGCACTCCGGTGATGGTGGTGGAGTGATTCCGGCAGGGCTTCGCCTAAGCGCTGCGAAAAACCGATCTAGAGGAGAAACTGTGCACCGGTGAAACGGGTAGCACGTGGCCGGAAATTCTGTCCAAAAACCACCCAATCCACTAGTATATATAGGAGGAGAGGAGAGGAGAGGCAGCCAAGGCCTTTGGGTCGGCCGAAATAGGAGGTGGGAGCAATCCTACTTCACCTCCAATCCTAGTTGGAGTAGGATTGCCTCCTATTGGCTGATTTTCCACTTTTTGCTTTAGGACTTTCTCTCCTGCGCCATGGGCCTTTGTGGCTGTTTTCCCAGCCCACTAAGGGCTGGTTATTATTCTCCCACAGCCCATCGACCTCTTGGGGTCGAAATACCCCTCCCGGAGGTCCCCCAGTACACTACCGGCACTCCCGGTACACTACCGATACTCCCGATACACTACCGATGAGCCCGAAACTTTTCCGGCGACCAAACTGGGACATCCTATATATGAATATTTACCTCCGGACCATTCCGGAGCTCCTCGTGATGTCCGGGATCTCATCTGGGACTCCGAACAACCTTCGGTCACCACCATACATAACTCTACACTACCGAAATGTCACCGAACCTTAAGTGTGCAGACCCTGCGGGTTCGAGAACTATGTAGACATGACCGAGACACCTCTACGGTCAATAACCAATGGCAGGACCTGGACGTCCACATTGGTTCCTACATATTCTACGAAGATCTTTATCGGTCGAACCTCTATGTCAAGGATTCAGTTAATCCCGTATAACGTTCCCTTTGTTCTTCGGTATGTTACTTGCCCGAGATTCGATCGTCGATATCTCCATACCTAGTTCAACCTCATTACTGGCAAGTCTCTTTACTCGTTCCGTAATACAAGATCCCGTGACTAACACTTAGCCACATTGCTTGCAAGGCTTGTTGTGATGTTGTATTACCGAGTGGGCCCTGAGATACCTCTCCGTCACACGGAGTAACAAATCCCAGTCTCGATCCATGCCAACTTAACAGACACCATCGGAGATACCTGTAGAGCACCTTTATAGTCACCCAGTTACGTTGCGACGTTTGATACACACAAGGCACTCCTCCGATATCCGTGAGTTGCATGATCTCATGGTCATAGGAACATATACTTGACATGCAGAAAACAGTAGCAATAAACTGACACGATCATATGCTATGTTTGTAGTTTGGGTCCTATCCATCACATCATTCTCCTAATGATGTGATCCCGTTATCAAACGACATCTCATGTCCATGGCTAGGAAACCTTAACCATCTTTTGATCAACGAGCTAGTCTACTAGAGGCATACTAGGGACATGGTGTTGTCTATGTATCCACACATGTATCTGAGTTTCCGATCAATACAATTATAGCATGGATAATAAACGATTATCATGAACAAGGAAATATGATAATAACTAATTTATTATTGCCTCTAGGGCATATTTCCAACAATATTTACCTCCAGACCATTTCGGAGCTTCTCGTGATGTTCGGGATCTCATCTGGGACTCCTACCAACCTTCGTTCACCACCATACATAACTCTATACTACCGAAATGTCACCGAACCTTAAGTGTGCAAACCCTGTGGGTTCGAGAACTATGTAGACATGACCGAGACACCTCTACGGTCAATAACCAATAGAGGGACCTGGCTTCCCATATTGGTTCCTACATATTCTGTGAAGATCTTTATCGGTTGAACCTCTATGTCAAGGATTCAGGTAATCTCGTATGTTGTTCCCTTTGTCCTTCGGTATGTTACTTGCCCGAGATTTGATCATCGGTATCTCTATACCTAGTTCAATATCGTTACCGGCAAGTCTCTTTACTCGTTCCGTAATACAAGATCCCATGGCTAACTCTTTAGTCACATTGCTTGTAAGGCTTATAGTGATGTTGTATTACTGAGTGGGCCCTAAGACACCTCTTCGTCGCACGGAGTAACAAATCCCAGTCTTGATCCATGCCAACCCAACAGACACCCTCGGGGATATTTGTAGAGAACCTTTATAGTCACCTAGTTATGTTGCAACATTTTATACACACAAGGTACTCCTCCGGTGTAAGTGAGTTGCATGATTTCATGGTCATAGGAACAGTTACTTGACATGCAGAAAACTATAGCAATAAACTGACACGATCATATGCTATGTTTATAGTTTGGGTCTTGTCCATCACATAATTCTCCTAATGATGTGATCCCATTTATAAAATTACATCTCATGTCCATGGCTAGGAAACCTTGACCATCTTTGATTAACGAGCTAGTCTATTAGAGGCATACTAGGGACATGGTGTTGTCTATGTATCCACACATGTATCTGAGTTTCCGATCAATACAATTCTAGCATGGATAATAAAAAATTATCATGAACAAGGAAATATGATAATAACTAATTTATTATTGCCTCTAGGGAATATTTCCAACACCCTCCTCTTTGGGGAAAATGCAAACACAGTTTACAATTATCAGGAAGTTTTTTTGGCACCGTTGGCGGGTAGCATCATCAAATTCCTATAAATTACCTTCTCACAAATTATCATCCACTTGTTCTAATTTTTATTTGATATTATATTTTTCCTTCCTATTAAAATCAAAAATACAAAAATATTTATCTTTGCTAGTTTGTTTGTTATCATGGCTGGTTCTTCATTAGTTTTGTGTACCCCCGAGAATGAGGTGCTTAACTTTAAACAAAGGGGAGCGGAAAGTCTAAAAGATGCTTGGCATTGGATTTGCAATGCTCAAAATAGGTCAACTCATAAGCACTCTCCCTATCTTGCTTCGTAATATTTATGTGGGTATTACTACTTTGTATAGATTTGTGCTTGATACTATTATCGATGGTAATTTCTTAATGAGCCACACTTCGGATGCTTTCAAAGCCATGGAAAATCTAGTTGGGTTACCACCCCTCATTATGAATGAAACTACCTTAACTTTGGAGAATTTTATTCAAAGGCTAGAGATTATTGAAAATAAAATATACCACTAAATAAAAAAAGGAGGAGTTGGATAAAAAGATTTGTAATCATATTACTCAATTTGGATCAAAAGTAAGGATTACTTTGAAAGCATCAAAGGAAATAGATACAATTATTAATGAGAAAGTGGAGTAAAGCCTTAAAACAATTGATAAAATGGAGGAAGTAATTTATAAAATGGGTTCCACATTCATTCCCTCTAAAACTAATGCTAGTACCTATCAATGAAAAAACTCTAAGGTTATGTATGTCCTTAAGAATATTAGTATCACTCCTAACAAAAGAAATGACGATCTTAAAAAGATTAGTGTGCATCCCAACTTTATAAACATGATAAGAGATACTATCATTAAGCCTCCTACTTTCCCTAGAAAACATGTTTGTGTAATTTAGGAGCTTGACACCTAGGATGACAACACTTGATAACATGCATTATGCCTAGCTAGGGGCATAAAAGGATAACGCTCGTTGGGAGGCAACCCAATAGTTATCTTTATTTTTTGTTTTTAATTAATTTCATGGTGTTATAACATGATTATTTATACTAAAATGGTTCTGTTTTTATTTTTAAATTAGTGTTTGTGCCAAGTAAAGTCTTTGGGGTGACTTGAATGATAAGTCGAATTGATACGATGCAAAAACTGAAACTTTTGCGTCTAGTGCAAATTTCTCTGATTTTATTGTAACGTATTTTTTATCTGAATGTTTTAAAAAGTATTGGTATAAAAATTCCCCAGGTTTTCCTAATTTTTTAGAATTTTTGGAGCTACAGAAGTATGGTGATTGCGCACATGATTACAAATTGTTCTGTTTTAGACAGATTTTGTTTTTGCTTGAATAGTTTGCTTGTTTTGATAATGCTATGGGTTGTATCAGGGAGTACAAACCATGGATAAGTTAGAATATAGCAACTTAGGAAATAATAAAATATGAATCAATTTATATCTGTACCTAAAGTTTTTTATTTACCTACCATACTAATGGAGCTCACGAGTTTTTTGTTGAGTTTTGTGTGCTGAAGTATTCAAGTTTTGGGTGCTATCATGATGGATGAAGGAATAAGGAGCGGAAAAGAGCCTAGCCATGGGGATTCCCAAGGCACCCCAAGGTAAATTCTAGGAAGACTCAAGCGTATAAGCTTGGGGATGCCCCGGAAAACATCTCCTCTTTCATCTCAATCCATCAGTATGCCACTTGGAGCTACATTTTTATCCATCACATGATATGTGTTTTGCTTGGAGCCTCTTGCATTTTAGTTTGCTTTTGTTCTATTTTTACACAATACATTTTTTTCTGGACTCACCTACTTGAGGGAGACACATGTTCACCATGATTTGTTAGAATACTCTATGTGCTTCACTTGTATCTTTTCAGCTAACCAGTTCCTCTAGTGCTTCGCTTATTGATTTTAGAGCATTGTGGCATATGGATTTTATAGAGATAATTGCAATCTCGTTATTCACATAAATTTGTTTGAGAGTTTAATATATAGTGACAGTAATTTGGATGGGTTATAAGACTAGTCCAAAAATAATAGGTATTCAAGGAGTGCATAAGCAAAACCTTCATGTAGCACATAAAAGAGAAATTGTGGGTTAATGATATTGAGGTGGTAATATGAAAGGTTGTGACTGCAAGGCTATTGATTAGTAGAAATATCAATAGGTAAAGGGTGTTAATTTCTTGTTCATCTAAATATTGGTTATGACATGGTGATTATGTGTGAGCATTCTTATTCCTCATTGAAATCCTAGTGTTGTTTAGGTTGGGGGCGCGCGATGGTTAACTCCTACCAACCTCCTCCCTAGGCCATGCGAGTATAGTACTTTGCTTCAAGAGAGATAACAAAACTTTGCAATAAGTACGTGAGTACTTTATGACTAATGTTAATCTGTGGATGTATGCACACTCACCTTTTCATATATGCTAGCCTCTTCGGTATCGTGCACTGCCCATTCTCACCTCGAGGATCGGTGCAGCTTTGACCGGCGCATCCAAACCCCATGACATGATACGCTCTACTGCACATAAGCCTCCTTATGTCTTCCTCAAAACAGACAACCATACCTATCATGGCATTTCCATAGCCAAAGCCACCGTTCATCATTGTTTACATGTTATGCTAGATCATTGCACATCCTGGTACACTACCAGAGGCATTCATATGTAGTCATATTATTTAGTAGTTTTTCATATTGAGTTGTAAGTAAATAAAAGTGATGATTATCATTATTAGAGCACTATCTCAGTGAGGACGGGATGATGAAGCAAATGATTCCCCCACAAGACGGGATTCGACTCCGGACAAAAAAAATAAAATAAAAAAGAGAAAAGGAGAAAAAGGAAATAAAGAAAGAGAAAGAAAAAAGAAATAGAAAGAAAAAAAGGAAGAAAGGAAGAAAAAAGAAATAAATGGGAGATAAGGAGAGAAGGGACAGTGTACTACCTCCTTTTCCACACTTGTGCTTAGGGAAAGCACCGTGTTTTTCATATAGAGTCTCATGCTTTGTCATTCCATATGCTAGTGGGAATTTTTAATTCTAGGACTTGTCTTGTATATTCTGCTGACGGGCTTCCTCAAATGCATGAGGTCTTCATGAGCAAACAAGTTGGATGCACACCCACTTAGTTTCATTTGAGCTTTCATACACTTATAGCTCTAGTGCATCCATTGCATGGCAACCCCTACTCCTCACATTGCTATCAATTCATGGGCATCTCCATAGCTGGTTGATACGCCTAGTTGATGCGAGACTTTATTCTCCACTTCTACCCCTTTGAAACCTACCACCATATTATATTCCACCTATATGCTATGTCCATGGTTCACGCTCATGTATTGAGTAAGGTATTAAATGCTATATCGCGTGAAAAAGTATGACTCGATTGCTTGGCTTAACACCATGGTGCTTGACATTTGTATTGATGTGGTGAAGACGGAGCCATGCCATGCTAATATGATAAAATGAATGGGGGTAAATATTTTTAAGGATCATATATTTTGAAAGTTGATGATTATATTACTTATGTTTATGGATTTTACTATGTTAATGTTTATTGATTCATCATTTATTAGTGATCATACCTGAAAATATTACATGTTGTGTAGCATATCACATCCAAAATTCTATTTTTCTCATTTACCTACTCGAGGATGAGCGGGAATTAAGCTTGGGGATGTTGATACATCTCCAAGGTATCTATATTTTTTTATTGTTCCATGCTTATTATATTACCACTCTATGATACTTTTAAGCATTTACTTGTTGTTTTATGTTACTTTTGAGGACTACCCTATTAACCCAGTGCCAAGTGCCAGTTGTTGTTTTCTACATGTTTTTGGCTTTTCAGGAATACTGTAACAAACGAAGTCCAAATACCTCGAATTTTTTTGATGTTTTTTAGACCAAAATAAGACCTCGAAGCTTTGGATGAAGACCGGAGGGCACACGGTGTGCACCCAAGCAATCAAGGCGCGCCCAAGGGATGGTCACACCCTGATAGCTCGGGGTGACCTCCCCGCTCTCCTGGCCCTGATCTCTGACCTATAAATTCTCTACTATTCCGAAAGCCCTAGAGAGCCTTCCAAAACACTTTTCTGCCATCACAAGTCTCTGTTCTGTCATGTACCCATCTGGATCCCTGATCTGGTAGTCTACCGAAGGGGGGATCGATCAAGGAGGGCCTCTACAATAACCTTCATGATCCCATGATAATGTGTGAGTAGTTCACCACAGACCTACGCGTCTGTAGTTAGTACCTAGATGGCCATCTCTCTCTCAATGTTCTTCATTGCCAAGATCACCGTGATTCCCGCAATGACCTAGCTTATGTAAGCAATCTTTGAGTTGTGTTTGTTGGGATCCGACTAATTGTGGGTTTATGTTCGGATTATTCATGAAAAGATATTTAATATGTGCTGGTATTTTATTTGCATAATTATTATAGCTTCGTAAAGCTCTCCGATCTATCAGTTTGGTTTGGCCAACTAGATTGATTTATCTTCAAGTGCGAGTGGTGTGTTGTAGTGGGTTCAATTTTGCGATGCTTAATCCCAATGACAGGAAGGGACATCAAACGTATCGTATTGCTTCCACTAAGGGTAAATGATGGGATTCATTCATATTAATCGGATTTACTTTGTCTACACCATGTCATCATCCTCCAAGCATTACTTCGTTTTACTTAATACTCTAGATGCATGCTGGATAGCGGTCGATGGGTGGAGTAATAGTAGTAGATGTTTGAATGAGTTAGTATACTTGTTTATCGACATGATGCCTATATACATGATCATTAAAATGAATAAATATTGCATAACTATGTGCTTTTCTATCAATTTCCTAACAGTAATTTGTTTACCCATTGTATGCCTTCTTCGAGAGAGAAGCCTCTAGCAAACACTATGGCCCCTAGGTCTTCTCACAAATATATTTACAAAAACTCTAAATACCATGCTGCCATTATTTACTTTATTTTTTATTTACAAATTACATTTATCAAATTATCTATCTATCACTATCTATCGCTTGCAAGTAACGAGTTCAAGGGGATTGACAAGTCTCTTGCCCGTGTTGGGTGCAAGCGTTTGCTCTTTTGTGCGTAAGCACTGAAGATAGGAATGTGCGTGGTTCTCCTATTGATTCGATAAACTTCACTTGGGGAATACTTACCTTTGCTTTGCTGCATCATCCCCTCCTATTCGGGGAAAATCTCAATGCAGTTTACAAGTACCATATGCAAATAACCTTCGGTAAACATCACGATAGACACAGTCTCTAGATGGAGTACCTGTTGAAGAACATAATTAATCATAACATAGTTAGCAAACTAGTTTTGCTTAAAAAGAATGTATGAAAAAGATGGACTAGTGACACAATAGTAAAAACACTTACAAAGATGTCTGAAGTGATGTTAACATAGTTCAATCATGCACTAGTGGCATGTGTCAGTATAACAATCACCAATTAGGTAATTGGTCTTAAAGTTATCAACATCATGAATAAATGAGATCAAATGATTTTTCTCCAACCAAGTAAGCTCAGAGCCATAACTATAGTAGGTCCGGTCTACTATATGTCGTGTGTGTTTTGAAGAAGAGAAATAAGATAACAATTAAAAATAAACAAGTTTAGTTGGGATGAGTACCAAATATTTTTCAATAAACAATATAAATTACCTAAAAAATTTGTTGACAAACTCACATGGAGCTAGAACTGGAATCAGGTGTTCCACATGCACCCAAATACTGATATTATTTTCACGGTCATCATCATGACCAACATCGAAGGTTATTTCCATGTCCTCCTCAAACCCGTACGCCTTGCATAATTCTCTCCAAGCGGAACAACCCAAATATGGGTGATCTACTCCATTGTTTAAGCTCAACATCAAAAGTGAAAAGGCCCATCTTTAGGTGAGTTCGCTTACTCTCCATACTCTCCCTATCATGGAAATGGAACTTGTCCAAGACATATAGTCTTGCATGGCAGAGAATGCACTAGTCGAATTGTAAAAAAGAAAATTACATGTTAATTAAAGCAAAAAAAATAAACATCATGCTTCATTAAATAATACATGCCATCTTTACACACCATAATAATTTCGAAGTCATCCTTTAGCTTAACAGTGAAGCACGTACCGTTGTCTAGGTGAGGATAACGACCACATATACCCCTATTGTTGGTGCACCAATCGCACTCAAAGATCTTATCGTCCTCAGATATTTCATGTGTTCATGATTCAAAGATTAAAAATCGACGGCAATCATACCAAGAACTATTTAGCATAGGTTGACTTTCGATTTGTCGAGGCTTCCTTAAAAAACTCTCATATCTCATGGTGTATATGGTGCACACTCCCTCACACTGATATGATGGTGTATTTAGTGGACACTCCTCTCAACAAAAAATTTGACCGTTGATGCTGGTTGCTCCTCCCTTCGTCCTCGTGTGCAGTGTAGCACATAGGGAAGAAGGAGGAAGTGGCCCCCACGACAACAGCCAGGATTCTTCCTCTGATATTTCGACCATCGGTGATGGTCAATTCCTCTCCCTCTCACGTGCATTAAACCAAGGTATATATCACGAGAAGAGGAAGAGGAAGAGGAAGCAACCCCCACAACAACAGACAGGATTCTTCCTTTGATATTTTGACCGTCGATGATGGTTGCTTACTCTCCCTATCTTGCACATTATATCAAGGTATATATCGCGAGGAAACGACCCCCACGACAACAGTCGGGATTCCTCCAATAAGAACATAGTGAAAGTCGCACAAGGAGCTCCGAAAGACTGAAAGTCAACCCTAGGCATTAGTCAATTAACATGGCCTATGTTTCGTCGGAATGTCGTTTAATTCCTATTCTAGGAAATCACGCGCACTTGATATTTCCTACTTTATAGCAAAAGTGTTGATGAAATCCACAAAAATTGTTAGCATGAAGTTTGCTAAAATATGACATATAGAGCGCCAAACATTTGTTAGAACGGAAACGAATCAACATTCTGGCAAAACATAGAACACTTGGAGGTATTCCACGAAATCACGGGCACTCGATATTTACTACTTTATAGCAGAAGTATTGATGAAATCCACCAAAAAAATCGACATGAACTTTGCTAAAATATGACATATCGAGCACCTGAAATCTGTCGGAATGGAAATGAATCAACATTCCGGCAAAACATAGACCACTCAGAGGTGTTCCCTGCAAAATGATACACACATCTAAGGAGACAACCAATACATGTCCAAATATCATCGAGTTTTAGCTCTCGACTGAATATTTTAGTGACATGAGCGGAGGAGAAGGAGGAGGTGAACTTTTAGCTCACTGACTAGAGTGGAGAGGAAGTATATGAAGCTCCGACGATGGTCACTCCAGGGAGAGACGCGACACTAGAAAGCCTGCATACTCCACCGGGTGAAAAATTTAGATCATCAAATCTCATACTAAAAATTTCTGTACCTAAATTCTTTTACTAAAAATTTCTATTACTAAATTTGATGCCTAAAACTTTCCCATATAGCATTTCAATACAATTCTATATTGAAAATTTTCTATACCTAAAAGTTTCAATTACTAACTTTTTTACTACAAAATTCTATACCTAAATTTTATAAAATTTCTATTACTAAATTTGTTCACTAAAAGTTTCTCATATAGCATTCCAATACATTTCTAATAGGTCAGAGAGGTGGGAGCAGGCATGAGGGGGGCAGGAGGAGAGAGGAGGAGGAGGAGGAGGAGGGAGGAGGGCACGTGGGTGGAGGAGGGGCACGACCGGCGGTGGGAGGAGGAAGGAGAGAGGAGGGAAACGAGAGGAGGAGGTAAGGACGGAGGAGGGAGGAGGGAGGAGGGAGGAGGGCCCGTGGGAGGAGGAGGAGCGTGACCGGCAGCGGGAGGATGGAGGAGGGAGGAGGGTGGCGAGAGGACGAGGTAGGAAGGGAGATAGCGGCGATGACGCGAGAGGAAGACGTGGCGGCGATGCGAGGTCGGCGGCAGTAGCGCGGGCGAGCGGGAGGGAGAGGGAGAGGGAGAGTAAGAGTGCGGAGAACAGGCGGGGAAGAAAATAAGACAACCTTAGTAATAGCGGTGAGTTGGTAGCCAATGCTATTCCTAAGGAAATTACGTGTAGCATTGGTCAACAGACAAGCATTGCTGCTAGTGTGGCCCACCTGCTCGCCCTTCCATATACACCAGCCGTGGTTTTCTGCCAGACATGCACTACTGCAAATTAGCAGTAGTGCTTGTTTATATACAACTTTGTTACTATGGCTGGCCCCAGGGTGTGTCGTGGGACCCAATTATCAGTAGTGCCTTGTGTAGATACAGCACTACTGCTAAAACTTACCAGTAGCATTGGAAATAGCCAAGCTCTACTAGTACTTAATAGTAGCATGGGGATGCTACCCAGCGGTACTGCTAGGATTGTACCTATAAGCTATTTCCTAGTAGTGCATATGCAAGCATCCGGAGTGCGGCCGTGCACTTCTGGTAACCAGAGAAGCCAATCGTTCCCATGGTGTCCTTCATCGGGATGAAGTAATCATCGTATGACCGAACGCCATGGTACCCAACACACTCCCAACCGCTCTCCAAATAATTTGGGCACATATCGCCAGGAATAATATTGCCAAATGTTGTTTGGGCATATATCGGTACCCAACACACTCCCAACCGCTCTCCAAATAATTTTGGCAACAGGGCAAGTAAAGAATAAGTGTTGTGAAGTTTCCCTACTTCTACAAAAAGAGCATTTGGGATTACCATCCCATTTTCGCCTCTTCATCACATCTCTGGTGAGAACCACATCCGGAAACAGTTGCCAAAGAATATTTCGATCTTAAGGGGAATCTTAGCTCTCCATATCCATCTATAACCGCATCCACTAAAGGCCTCTCTAAATATCCATAGACCGACTTGGTAGAAAACCTTTTACATTTCCCATGGGTCCTTATAATTTTATCAGATTCCACATTAGAAGGATAATATTACATTGTTTTAACAAGATCATTCCACTTATCTATCAGAGGACGATGCAGGTGTCTTCTAAAGAAGGCTTCCCCCACTCCAGATTTAAATTTAGCCACACTGATCTCTTGATCATTGCAAATGCTAAAGAGCATAGGAAATTTGTGATGCAAGGGTTCCCTGCCATTCAAAGGATCTATCCAAAGTCTGGCAAGCTTTCTAGAATTTAATATAATCCCTCTACCAACCATGTAAATATCCTTAACTTCCAAGATAGCTTTCCAAATTGGACAGTCTCTAAATTTTCACGACACTGAAGCCATAGTATATTTTTTCAAGTATTTGGCACAGATAATATCCTGCCAGAGTCCTTGTTGGGTTTCTAACTTACACCACCACTTTGTAAGTAGGCATAAGTTTTTTTGCAACAATATTTCACCCCTAAACCCCCTTTACATTTGGATATGCAAATCCTAACCCACTTAACAAGATGAAAGCGTTTGCGTCCATTGTGTTCAAAAGAAGCGCTTGCGATGTTTATCCAGCTTCTCAATAACCTTTTTAGGCAGCGGGAATATGGACATGTAATAGTAAACAATACTAGCAAGAGAAGGACCAAGGAGGGTCAGCCTACCCCATGAAGAAGTTGCACTTCCTATCCAAGATTCAAAGAACTTTAAAAATTTCTCATCTACAAAATCCCAATCCAAGCTATGGAGAGTAGAATAGCTGACTGGAACCCCCAGATATGTCATGGGAAACTGTCCAATTTGACAGATAAAAAGCTCAGCATAATAGTTCAACAAATCATCATACCCCCCCCCCCCACACACACACACAGAGAATTTCACTCCTTAGGAAATTGATTTTCAAGCCTGGCATAAGCTCGAAAATATAGACAAGAAGTTTCAAATTGACTGCATCATATTTATTTTTCCCGAGGAAAGTTACAATGTCATCACCATACTACAAAATGTCCACACACACCCCTCAATTAGGTCCATGGCAAGGCCAGTGAGCAGTTTTTCTTTCTGGGCATTAAGTATCATTTTTTAAAAGGCCCCAACCACGATATTGAATAGAAAAGGAGAGAATGGATTGCCTTGGCGCACCCCTTTATGACTTTGGAAGTAGGGACTTGTCTTGTTATTAAGTTTAATGCTAATATTCCCATTATTCAAAATTTTACTAATCCGGCCACACCAAGTTTCATCGAACCCTCGATTTCTATGGCATTCTAGTAGGAAGTCCCACTTAATCTTGTCATAAGATTTTTCGAAGTCAAGTTTGAGAACTATGCCCACTTTCTTATTGCATTGAGTATGGTGAAGGAACTCATGAAGGGTGAGAATCCCATCCATAATGTTAATGTTCGTAATAAAAGCATTCTGGTGCTTGCTAATGAGCTGATCAGCGAACACGCTACCCTACTATCAAGGACTTTCGTGATTAGCTTATAAGGACATCTTAGGAGACAATGGACCAATATTGTTGGATTTTTTGCTTCGTTCATCTTAGGGATCAACATAATCAGCCCGTAGTTAAGGTGGGCCACGTCCAGAGTATTATCATGCAAAGCCTCAAACTGGTGCATGATGTCAGGTTTCACAAACTCCCAACATTGTTTCTAAAAGTCCACTAGGATATTATCCGTGCCAGGGACTCTATTACTATCCATGTCAAACGGGGCCTTTTTCACCTCTTCTTTAGTAAAGGTATTGCTAAGGAGGTTGTTATCAACCAAAGTAAGTTTTTCTTCCTCTGTCCAAGTATCTGGTGATAGATGGAATAGATTACCCCTTGTAGGACCAAACAAATTCGTATAATATTCCGTGTCATGGTTCAGGAGGTTATATGTTCCCTCAATGTCCACATGACCATACGTAAATGAGTGGATGGTGTTTTCGTGTTTTCTAGCATTGGCAACGCGGTGGAAAAAGTAGATTTCTGGTCTCCTTTAAGTAACCAATGCTCATTCGAGTGTTGGAGCTATAAAAGTTCTTCATTGTCCAGGATATCATTCAGTTCTGCGCATAAAGCAGTTCTATACTCATAGGTTTCAGGGCTAAGGGGACCTGACTCCTCTAATTTTCTAACTCGTCAAGCTCCATCTTGATATTTTTTTTTCTTTTTAGTCTGGCCAAAGGAATTTGAGCCCCATCCTTTAAAACATTTATTAATATGTTTAAGCTTGATATTGAGGATTTCAGTGGGATCTTTAGATGAGACAGGATGTTCCCAAATTCTTTTAGCAATTCAAAAAAGAACTCCTCATTTTTCAACCAATTGAGCTCAAATCGGAATTCACGTTGATGATGTTAGATGTGTATAGTCCTCTTCCTGTATATCCCCATTGTATAAGGGGCTTCTTGCACTTTACCACACTTGTATATGTATGACCTTTGGCCCTCAGTGAGTGCTAGTTGCTCATTCTCTAACATGGTATTGGTTGCCAGGTTCCTCTCCCGCACGTTGCAGCTCCGTGCGCTCTAGCCTGTCCCCCGTCGGCCATCTCCTCCTTGGCCGCCAGCCGCCTCCACCCTCGCCATCGGCCCTCTCCTCCCTGGTTGCCGGTTGTCCGGCTCTCTCCCGGCTGCTTCTCCTGCGCCCCGCACGTGCCCTGCTGCCTTTCCTCCGCGCTTGTGCGTGCCCGCGCACGAGGCCAGGCGCAGCTGCTCCGAACCTGCCCACGCCCGGCAGCCGTCATCCCGTGCTTGCCTGCGGCTGGTCACCGCTGCTCTACGCCTGACCGCGCTTGGAAGCTGCTGCTCTATGCCTGGCCTCCCCCCCTAGGTAGTCATTGCTCCGCCGGCCGCCAGTGCCTCGCATCCGGCCGTCCCGTGCCCTGCTAACGGCGCCCCGTGCTCGCCCCTCGATTCTAGATCGAGGCGGCCTCGAGGGGGTGAGCCTCCGAACCCCGATCCAGATCGGGGTGCGTTGACTTCAAAAATCAGTAGAAGGAGCGAGAGCTCCTCATGTCTCCTTCGGGCTATGTTGCGGTTCCTCGGTGCTTGGTGATCTACGATGGCACCAAATATACCAAGTTCATGGGTTTCATGCGCATCCATATGCACGACCTTCTTCTGTGGGGCATTATTTCTGGTGAGGTCCCCTGTCCACCGTGTCTTGCCCCTACAGTGACTCCTACACCACCGGTGCCGCTGGTTCTTGCTGCTGACGCATCTCAGGCTGATCAGGGTGCAGTTAAGGCCCTTGATGACGCTGCAGTTGATACTTATGATCAGCAGGTATCATCTTACTCAAATGCTTTTTCAGTTTACCGCGAGGATCTAGCTGCTTACACTCAGTGGTACAATGATGATGCTCGGGATGTTGTTGTTCTCACTGCGAGTGTTCTCCCTCAGTTTGCTTCGGAGTTCATGGGCCTCGGCATAGTTGCAGCAATGTGGTCATTTCTTTGCCAGCACTATCATCCATCTGGTGATGCTTTGTATTTGTTTGTGGTGTGTCAGAAGAACGCTCTTCAGCAAGGTGACTCGCCTGTTGACGAGTTCTACACTTAGCGTTCTGCCATCTGGCGTTAGCTTGATTCTCTTTGCATAGTTGTTTGTGGATCTTGCCGTTGCTGTCAGACTACCCGGGCTGACTTGGATTTCCAGCGTGTACATGAGTTCTTATCTCGTCTCCGCTCCGAGTTTGAGCCTCGACGTGCTCACTTACTTTATCGTGCTCGTGTTCCTATCTCGGAGGTGCTTGCTGAGCTTCGTGCTGAGGAGACCCGCCTTCGTTCTGCTGGGTTACTTGTGGTTCCTTCTGTGTTGGCTGCCAAGGCTCCTGTGTCGTCTACTCCTCCCACCGCTCCATCACTCCTACCCACACCTTTAGGGGGGTCAGTCGCCCTCCTTATGCTGCGAAGGGTCGGTCGCGGCATGACATCTTCTGTGGCTATTGCTCCCGGCAAGGTCACCCAGAGGCTAATTGTCGCCAGAAGCAGCGAGACTAGAGGTGCTCCTCTTCTAGTGGGACTCATGCATATGCCTCGATACCGTCACTCACTGATCAGGGCACTGTGAAGCTCAAGCGCCTCTTGGCTGCCTCTGGCTCTTGATCGACTAGTTCTGCTACTGTTGTGACGGCTGCCACCCCAACATCACCATCAGCAACTACACCGTCAGGTACATCTTCGTGGGTTCTGGATTCTAGAGCTTTTTTTTCATATGTCTTCCGATTCTTCCGCTTTGTCTTCTCTTCGACCTCTTGATTCTCCTATTAATGTTCTTACTGTCGATGGCACATCTCTTCCTGTTGCTAGTCGTGGCACTCTTTCTACTCTGTATTTTTCAGTCCTAATGTCTCTCATGTTCCACGTCTTATCATGAATCTTTTTTCCGTTGCCCAACTTACTGATTCTGGTTGTCATGTTATTCTTGATCCTGACTCTTGTTTTGATCAGGATCTCCACACCAAGGCCCTGGTTGGTTCTGGCCCTCGCCGCCGTGACTCAAAGGGCCTTTGGGAAGTTGACTGGCTTCATGTTCCTTCCGCTGCCACCACCTCAGCCAGTTCCCATGATCTTGATGCCTCCTCTTTTGCGTCCTTCCAGCAGTGGCATAATCGCCTAGGTCACATATGTGGCTCCCGCTTATCGTCCTTGGTGCGTCAGGGTGTCTTAGGGTTTGTTTCTGGAGATGTTTATTTACATTGTGAGGGTTGTAGACTTGGAAAACAAACTTAGTTACCTTATCCTCATAGTGAGTCGGTGTCTCAGTGTCTGTTTGATTTAGTTCACTTTGATGTATGGGGTCATGCTCCCTTTGATTCGAAAGGTGGTCATCGCTACTATGTGTTATTTATTGATGATTTCTCTCGCTACACTTGGCTCTACTTTATGAAATCTCGCAATGAGGTTCTATTCATATACAAACGTTTTGCCGCCATGGTTCACATCCAGTTTTCCACGCCTATTCACACTTTTCATGTTGACTCTGCTGGCTAGTATCTCCCAGATGTTGCGTGGTTTTCTCGCGGAACCGGGTACTCTTGCCCAGTTCTCCTGTCATGGTGCCCATGCTCAGAATGGTGTTGCGGAACGTAAGCATCGTCATTTGCTTGAGACGGCTCGTGCGTAGATGATCGGTGCTTCCCTCCCACCTCACTTTTGGGACGAGACCGTGTGTGCATCCACCAACCTTATCAACATTCAGCCATCGACTGCCTTGCAGGGTGGTATTCCTATGGAGCGTCTCACTGGTTGTTCTCCCGACTACTCCGCTCTTCGAATGTTTGGGTGTGTGTTCTATGTTCTTGCTCCACGAGAACACACCAAACTGATTGCTCAATTGGTTGAGTATGTTTCTCTCGGCTACAGTGACAAGCACAAGGGCTATCGATGCTGGGATCCAGTTGGTCATTGGATGTGCATTTCGCATGATGTGACCTTTGATGAGTCCCACTCTTACTACCCGCGTCCTTCCTCTTCAAGCTTCTATGTGGAAGATATTTCTTTTCTTCTTCTTCTCGATACATCCTCTCATGTGCCTCCTATTTCATCCCTTCCTTCGGCACCTCTGAAAGCAAAACATGCTCCCTTGGTGGTTTTGATAATTCATGACAACATACATTGTCTCTTGGACTGATATTTTTACTTAGTGTATTTCAGACACAGTCTACAGAGAGGATTGGCAAAAGGATAGTGTGTACATACCCCAAGATGCAAAGAAATAGGTTGGCCAAGATTCAAGCAAGAGGACTCTACATTTTATATTTTTGAGAAATCACTTTGAGTCCATAGGAAATCCAATACTATTAAAAGGGGGTAAGGTTTTGATGGTGAACAATATGCTCAAACGTGCACAAGTGATAGTCGCCAAAAACATCCACAAACTCTCCCACCAAAGTCTGTTCTATACCCCACACTCAAAATCGGTGCAACCAACTTTCCCATACCGGTGCCACCGATTCTAGAACCTAGACAGACTCTGCCAAACCCTAGCCACTTTGGTGCAACCAATTCCATACCGGTGCCACCGAGTTTAGGTTGTCAACTTTCTATTATGCAAATTATCATTTTTGGTCCCACCGAGAATGTTGGATTGGCGTCACCGAGATTGGAAATCTGACTGTTGGTTACCTTATCGATGCAACCGAGTTTCCTATATCGGTCTCACCGAGATTCAAAAGTTGCCACCTTTTGGTCACTTCGGTACCACCGAGATTAACACATCGGTGTCACCGAGTTGGTCATTTTGTGTGTAACGGTTGGATTTTTGGGGATGCCTATATATACCCCTTCACCACCACCTACTTGAGAGAGAAGCACTCGGAACTATTCCATACCTATCCTATCAGATTTTCTAAGAGAGAACCACCTACCCTTGTGTTGAGGTCAAGATCTTCCACTCCAATCATATGGATCTTTATTTCTAAACTCCCCAAGTAGCTTTCCACCAATCCCATCTCTTCAACCATGCCAAATCTGTGAGAGAGTGATTGGGTGCTGAGGAGTCTATCATATTGAAGCACAAGAGCAAGGAGTTCATCGTCATTACCGAGCCTATTACCTTTTGGAGGGTGGTGCCTCCTAGATTGGTTAGGTGTCGCTTGGGAGCCTCCTACTTCGTGTTGTGGAGTGAACCAAGAAGTTTGTAAGGGCAAGGAGATCGCCTACTTCGTGAAGATCTACCCATAGTGAGGATAGTCCTTCATGGACGGAAGTCATTATGGAAAAGTCAAGGTTGCTACTTCGTGGACCCTTTTGGGTGGAGCCCTCCATGGACTCTCGCGACCGTTACCCTCCGTGGTTTGAAGACTCCATAAACATGGATGTACGATAGCGCCACCTATTGGAACCACAAGAAAAATGCATGCGTCTCCAACTGCGTTTGATCTACCTATCTCAACACTTTACTTCATATGCAATGTCTTTACTTTCCGCTGCCATATTTGTTGACATGCATGTGTAGGGCTGTTAGACTTGCTAGCTTTGCTAAAACTGTTAAAATCTACCAACTAATTAACTTGGGAAAGGTTAGGTTTTAAATTCCTGCTAGTAGTCTATTCACCCCCCCTCTAGACACTCTTCTAGTGATCCTTCAATTGGTATCAGAGCTTTGCTCTCCATTGCTTCGGTTTAATCACCGAGGAGGAAGATGGATGTGTCTAGTATAGGGAGTTTGAGTTGTAGAGTGCCCATTCTTGATGGAGAGTACTATAGTCAATGGAAGTCTTTGATTCTTGAGATGTTTAATGAATTTCAGTTGAGCAAATATGTTATGCGCCCCTATGAGCCTCCTATTGATCAATTGCATCCCACACACGAAGAGGAAATTAACATGCTTGGTAACCTAAGAACTGTCAATCTTATTGTTAGAGGTTTACCAAGATTTGTGCTTTCTCAAATGAAGAACTTTGCATGTGCTTATACCTTATGGACTGATTTGGATAAATGATATCCAAATCTTTCCTTAGGGAATCTAGATGAAATCCATCATAAAGCCATTGCTTTTCACAAAATGAAACCTAGTGATCCAAACTTTGATAAATGCCTATTTGAACTTCGTGATCTTATGCGTGCTAAAGGAGATGTCACCACTGTCAACAACATTATCTTTGAAGCCATTCGCACTCATAAAATTGAACATTGTCATGATCACTATTCTATCGAATCTCTTGATCTTTATGACAAGGATTTCCCACTTGATGATGACAATGTGGAACATGGCTATTATGAAGAAGATGAGTTGCTTGACATCAAGTATGAGAAGATCATGAAGAATCTAAGTCTTATGGCAAACTTTAAGGATTACATGTTCGGAGGAAAAGAGTGGATTCTCGACAGCGGATGTACGATGATAAAGACATGTTCTAAGAGATCACGCCTAATCAAGGTCCTCGATGGTACATGACCTTTGGAGACAACTCTAATGGTAAGGTACTTGGCCTTGGTAAGGTGGCCATATCCCATGATAGCTCTATTCAAAATCTTGTGCTTGTTGAATCCCTTGGTTACAATCTTCTTTCCGTATCTAGACTTGTTGATTTCGGTTTCAATGTTCTATTCACGAAAGTAGATTGCCAAGTGTTTCGTCAAGATAATCATAAAATAGTCTTTAGCGGTATCCGTAGAGGTGATCTATACATTGTCGATTTCACTAAGAGATCCAAACCTCGCACTTGTTTAATTGCTAAATCTTCTAAAGGTTGGCTTTGGCATAGAATATTAGGACATGTTGGCATGCGTAATTTAGACAAACTCATCAAAGGTGATCATATACTTGGTGTTAAAGCTGTTGTCTTTGACAAAGATAGACTTTGTAGTGCTTGTCAACCTAGAAAGCAAGTAGGTGGAAGTCATCCTGTTAAGAATATCATGACTACTAGGAGACCACTCGAGTTACTTCACATGGATCTTTTCGGTCCCAATGCTTACAAGAGTCTTGGTGGAAATTCCTATGGTCTAGTTATAGTTGATGATTTTTCTAGATTTACGTGGGTATTCTTTCTTGATGATAAGTCGCAGGTTCAAAAGATCTTCAAGAACTTCGCTCGCAAAGCGCAAAATCAGTTTGAAGTGAAGATCAAGAAGGTTCGGAGCGATAACGGATCGGAGTTCAAGAACACCCATCTGGATACCTTTCTTGACGAAGAAGGTGTCTCACATGAGTTCTCGGCTACATACACGCCTCAACAAAATGGAGTTGCTGAGAGGAAGAACCGGACACTCATTGAGATGGCAAGAATGATGCTTGACGAATACAAGATGCCAAAACACTTTTGGGCAGAAGTCGTGGAAATAGCATGTCATTCCACAAACCGACTTTACTTGCACAAGCTTCTCGGTAAAACGGCATACGAGGTACTCACCGGTAACAAACCCCAAGTTGGCTACTTTCGGGTATTCGACTCCAAGTGCTACGTTCTTGATAAGCATCGTCGTACTAAATTTTCTCCTAAATCTCATGATGGATTCCTGCTTGGTTGTGGATCGAACTCTCACACCTACCATGTCTATAACAACTTCACTCGAAAAGTTGAAGAGACGGTAGATGTGAAGTTTGATGAACCTAATGGTTCGCAAGTCGAACAATTGCCAAATGATGTAGGTGATAAGAACCCTTCAGAAGCTATCCTAGATTTACCCATCGGCAAGATTCGTCCCATGGAGGTGAACGAAAGTACTTCATCAACTCAAATTGAAGCCCCTACTTCACGACAAGGTGAACCACAACATGACATGGAGGCATCCACAAGTGGTACACAGCAAGATGATGAAGAGGACGAAGTGCATCATGAAGATCCACCACAACCTCCTTCACCACCACCTCAAGGGAACGACACCTTCAACAAAAACGAAGATGAAGGAGATGATGATGAAGAAGAAGCTCCACCAACCAACAATCGGAAGCTGACCCGAGTTCGAGCACAAGTGACCAAGAACCATCCCCTAAACCAAATCTTTGGTGATATACAAACAGGGAGGATCACTCGCTCTAAAACTTGTCTAGCAAACTTCTGTGAGCATTATTCTTTCATTTCTAGCATTGAGCCCTTGAAGGTAGAACGAGCTCTTGAAGACACGGATTGGGTGAACTCTATGCATGAAGACCTTCACAACTTCGAAAGGAACGAAGTGTGGACACTCGTGGAGAAACCCGAGGATGAACAAAACATCATCGAAACCAAATGGGTATTTCGGAACAAGCAAAACGAAGACGGTCAACTCGTGCACAACAAGGCTCGCCTCGTAGCTCAAGGATATACGCAAGTCGAAGGTATGGACTACGGTGAGACCTACGCCCCCGTCGCTAGACTTGAAGCTATTCGCATTCTTCTTGCTTATGCCAATAACCATGATATCACGCATTATCAAATGGATATTAAAAGTGCATTTTTAAACAGTGAGATTGAATAAGAGGTATATGTTAAGCAACCACCTGGCTTTGTGAATCCTAAGAAACCTAATCATGTTTAAAAGCTTCGTAAAGCTCTTTATGGTCTTAAGCAAGCCCCTCGTGCTTGGTATAAATGTTTAAAGAAGTTTCTTATTGAAAAAGGTTTTGAAATTGGTAAAATTGACGCAACCTTATTCACTAAGAGAGTTAATGGTGAATTATTTGTGTGCCAAATATATGTGGATGATATTATCTTTGGTTCCAATCACCCCCAATTTAGTGAAAGGTTTGGAAGGTTGATGTCCGAGAAGTATGAGATGTCCATGATGTGTGAGCTGAAATTCTTTCTTGGGTTGCAAATCAAACAATCAAAAGAAGGAACTTTCGTCTCTCAAACTAAGTATACCAAGGACTTGATCAAAAAGTTCAACATGTAGGAGTGCAAAGGTATGAAAACCCCTATGCCTACTAGCGTACATGTTGATCTCACCAGAGAGGATGAGCCGGTTGATCAGAAAGTTTATCGATCTATGATTGGTTCACTATTATATCTATGTGCATCTCGTCCCGATATTATGCTCAGTATTTGCATGTGTGCTAGATATCAAGCTGCACCGAAAGAATGTCATCTTTTAGCTATAAAATGCATTGTGAGGTACTTGATACAAACGTCAAATTTTGGCATTTGGTATCCCAAGGGATCTTCTTTTGACCTTGTTGGCTATTTTGATTCGGGCTATGTCGGTGACAAGGTTGATAGAAAATCCACCTCGAGTACTTGTCAATTTTTGGGCAGATCTCTTGTATCTTGGTCCTCTAAGAAACAAAACTCGGTATCTCTATCGACTGCCGAAGCTGAGTATATTGCTGTTGGATGTTGTTGTGCACAATTACTATGGATGACACAAACACTTGGATTATGGAATTCATGTTAAAAACGTTCCATTACTTTGTGACAATGAAAGTGCTATTAAAATTGGTCATAATCATGTGCAACATTCTCGAACTAAGCATATTCAAGTTCGACAGCATTTCATTCGTGATCATGTTGCCAAAGAGATATTAATCTTAAGCATGTTCGCACTAACAAGCAATTGGCAGATATCTTTACTAAGCCACTTGATGAGAATACATTTTGTCACTTGAGGAGTGAGTTGAACATCATCGATGCTTCAAACTTGATCTAGACTCACTCGATTGCATGCAAGGGCATGAGCTTTCTTGATATTTCCATGTATCTTAACATTTCATCTTATGACATGGAATTCTATGCTCCCTTGTATTGCATCTAATCTCTTGTAGGTACTTGGAAAAACTTCATTCCACAAGATTGCCATCAACTCCAATCATAAGCAATCTTGTCATTACCAAGTATCCACAACCCCTCTTGATGATGGAAGGAAGAAGGCCACTCAACAATATCCTTGACATATACTTGATCAAAATTGCACCCTCTCAATTGGTATCATGTCAATAGGATATATCTATTGTTCTTCCTTGCATGACTAATCTTTGTAGGTAACCAGTGAACTAGAACAAGAAGGATTGCTCAAAACTCAATATGATCTTCATCAACCTCGAGCATCCTCAGCAAGTTCATCTACAAGCTACGTCATCAACATCACTCAAAGGTATGTACTCATGTCCTTGAAAAGGCTTTACTCCAAGAAATGAGCTAAAGCGACTCAAGCGATATGAAAACATTAAAATGCTTAATAGAAAAATGGTAACCCCATTTTAAACATAACGTAGAGTATGACCTATGATCAAGTATTCTTGCTTGGCTCCTAAGTCGAAATACTCTAATATAGGTGACCTAGTCACCGCCCATCATCTAGTTAAGAATATGGTGTGGTTTGCTCTCTATTGCATGATTTCTCATAACTACTCCAATCTTATATAGTTGATGTCCATTGTAAAAACTTCATATTTCGTTGAAAATCTTTCTCTTGACTTTGTAAAAACAGAAACTTGGTTTCTCTTTCCAACACACCGACTCAGATATCTTGGTTCTACCAAAATTGCAGACAAGCTACACCACAAAATCTCGGTACCACTGATCTATCTATCTTGGAGTCACTGATTTTTATTTTGTTTCATTTGAATCAATTTTTGCAATTATGTGTTTTCTTAGTGATCTTTCTTGTAATTTTTCTGTTACTTCCACGATCCCTTAAAAAAACTTTGTATTACTTAGGGGAGAAGAACTAAAGGTAATCTTGAGTAGATAATTTTTGGTCCTCAAGGATCCCTATCTTCCATGAAGAAAGGAGGAGAAGAACAAGTCATTTTCCATGACTTTCTCAGTTTTCACTTCTGTGAATCCTACATTTCGATGACCCTTGTTCTCAAGGATCCCTTCTCAGTCAATGATCCCTGTACCTATCCCTGTTTTTAACCTTTTTGGAAATTAATGCCAAAGGGGGAGAAGACCAAAGCTTCATGCTAAAGGGGAGATATATGCTTATGCAAAGGGGTAGATATGATCAAGGGGGAGAGCCAATATCAATACTGATACCTTTATAAATAGGGGGGGAATATCAAAGTAGGGGGAGAAGAAATTTTTTGACCTTTCTCACCTTATCCAATCCTCATATCTACATGCTAAGATTCAGGGGGAAAGGGTAATCTATTTTCATATCTATGGTGAGAAAATTCTCAATGATCTTGGAGACATATCAATTCTAAGGAGTACTATTTTCTATATGTCCTCCATATCTTGGCAATTTTGAGTTCTATTGCTTTGCTATTTGGTAGAATACTCTTGTGTTTCCTAACATTGTTTTCTCAAGTGTGTTTCTATTGCCAGGATGCTCAAGAACTCAAGGAAAGTATATGCATCATATCCTTGATCAAGATGATCTCTTGCTTGTTGCACATATTGTTTGCAAGAGTGATGTCTTGAACAAATATACATCTCATTCACATATATTTGATGCATATAGCCAAGATACACATGACATGTTATATCCCTTCTACCTTATGTGTGTTCATGCATTCAAAAACAACTATCCTTTAAAGGAGTGCACACATTTGGGGGGAGCAAGTCTATGTCATGTGTCTCTCAAACTCTTCAGTATAACCATGCATATCTTTATTTGAAGCTTTGATTGTATGTTGTCATCAATTACCAAAAAGGGGGAGATTGAAAGCACAACATGCTCCCTTGGTGGTTTTACCTAGTGTATTTCATATACAGTCTACAGAGAGGATTGGAAAAAGGAGAGTGTGGACATACCCCAAGATGCAAGGAAATAGGTTGGCCAAGCTTCAAGCAAGAGGACTCTACATTTTATATTTGTGAGAAATCACTTTGAATCCATAGGAAAGCCAATACTATTAAAAGGGGGTAAGGTTTTGATGGTGAACAATATGCTCAAACATGCACAAGTGATAGTCGCCAAAGACATCTGCAAACTCTCCCACCAAAGTTTGTTCTATACCCAACAATCAAAATCGGTGCAACCAACTTTCCCATAGCGGTGCCACCGATTCCAGAACCTAGACAGACTCTGCCAAACCCTAGCCACTTCGGTGCAACCGATTCCTTGCCGGTGCCATCAAGTTTAGGTTGCCAACTTTCTGTTATGCAAATTCACATTTTCGGTCCCACCAAGAATGTTGGATTGGCGTCACCGAGATTGGAAATCTGACTGTTGGTTACCTTATCGGTGCAACCGAGTTTCCTATATCGGTCTCACCGAGATTCAAAAGTTGCCACCTTTTGGTCACTTCGGTACCACCGAGATTAACACATCGGTGTCACCGAGTTGGTCATTTTGTGTGTAACGTTTGGATTTTTGGGGATGCCTATATATACCCCTTCACCACCACCTACTCGAGAGAGAAGCACTCAGAACTATTCCATACCTATCCTATCAGATTTTCTAAGAGAGAACCACCTACCCTTGTGTTGAGGTCAAGATCTTCCACTCCAATCATATGGATCTTTATTTCTAGACTCCCCAAGTAGCTTTCCACCAATCCCATCTCTTCAACCATGCCAAATCTGTGAGAGAGTGATTGGGTGCTGAGGAGTCTATCATATTGAAGCACAAGAGCAAGGAGTTCATCATCATTACCGAGCCTATTACCTTTTGGAGGGTGGTGCCTCCTAGATTGGTTAGGTGTCGCTTGGGATCCTCCTACTTCGTGTTGTGGAGTGAACCAAGAAGTTTGTAAGGGCAAGGAGATCGCCTACTTCGTGAAGATCTACCCATAGTGAGGCTAGTCCTTCATGGACGGATGTCGTTATGGAAAAGTCAAGGTTGCTACTTCGTGGACCCTTTTGGGTGGAGCCCTCCATGGACTCTCGCGACCGTTACCCTTCGTGGGTTGAAGACTCCATAAACATGGATGTACGATAGCGCCACCTATTGGAACCACAGGAAAAATCCATGCATCTCCAACTGTGTTTGATCTACCTATCTCAACACTTTACTTCATATGCAACGTCTTTACTTTCCGCTGCCATATTTGTTGACATGCATGTGTAGGGTTGTTAGACTTGCTAGCTTTGCTAAAACTGTTAAAATCTGCCAACTAATTAACTTGGGAAAGTTAAGGTTTTAAATTCCTGGTAGTAGTCTATTCACCCCCCCCCCCTCCTCTAGACACTCTTCTAGTGATCCTTAAACCTCTCACTCTTCCTCCTCCACCACCGTCACCATAGCCACCACCTTCGCCTCCATCCACCTCTCCCCCATCCTCTCCAGTCTATCGTCCTCTCTCTCCTTTTCCTCTTCACTACACTCATCGTCCTTGTTTTGAGGATGATTCTACTAACGCTCCCTCCACTTCCGGAGCCACACCTTCCATGCCTCCCAAAGTTCATAACCTCTGTGCTCAGCCTCGCCCCGCACCTGATCGTGACTCTCCTGACCTGTATGGTATCTTTGTTGTTGCCAAGCCCACCTTTCGGACTTCCATGACTCAGCCTGAATGGCAGCTTGCTATGGCCGAGGAGCTTGTTGCTCTTGAGCACTCTGGCACATGGGATCTAGTTTTGCTTCCTTCTGGTATTCGTCCCATCACCTGCAAGTAGGTCTATAAGTTTAAGACTCGCTCTGATGGCTCTCTTAAGCGCTACAAAGCCCGCCTTGTGGCTCGCAGCTTTCAACAGGAGTAGGGACGTGATTATGATGAGACTTTTGCTCATGTGGCCCATATGACCATTGTCCGCACTCCTCTTGTTGTTGCCTCTATTCGCCATTGGTATGTGTCTCAACTTGACTTCCAGAATGCTTTTCTCAATGGTGAGTTGCGTGAGGAGGATTACATGTAGCCACCACCAGGGTACTATCCTCCTGATGGCATGGTATGTCGCCTTCGCCGCTCCCTCTATGGCCTGAAACAAGCTCCTCGCACCTGGTTCGAGCGTTTTGCCTCTGTGGTCACTACTGCCGGCTTCTTGCCCAGTGACCATGATCACGCGTTTTTTGTTCACACATCTTCTCATGGTCAGACTCTTCTCCTTATCTATGTTGATGACATGATCATCACTGGTGATGACCATGACTACATTGCCTTTGTTAAGGCTTGCCTTTGTGACCAGTTCCTCATGAAGGATCTTGGTCCTCTTCGCTATTTTCTTGGGATTGAGTTCTCTTCGACCTCCGATGGCTTTTTCATCTCCCATGAAAAATATATTCAGGATCTTCTTGATCGATCTGCTCTCGGCGATGAGCGCACTGTTGTGACTCCTATGGAACTCAATGTTTAGCTTCGTGCTCCTGATGGTGATCCTCTTCCCAATCCTACTCGCTATCGCCACCTCGTTGGGAGCCTCGTCTGTCTCGTTGTCACGCGCCCTGACATCTCCTATCCTGTACATATCCTCAGTCAGTTTGTTTCGGCCCCCACCTCTGTCCACTATAGCCATCTTCTCCGTGTTCTATGATATCTTTGTGGCACGATCTCTCATTGCCTTTTCTTTCCCCGCTCCAGCTCTCTCGAGCTCCAGGCCTAATCGTATGCTATATGGACTAGTGATCCCTTTGATCAACACTCGTTGTCTGCTTACTGTGTTTTTCTTGGTGGCTCTCTGATTGCTTGGAAGACAAAGAAATAGACTACAGTTTCTCGCTCGAGTATAGAGGTTGAGTTGCGAGCACTGGCTATGTTGACGGCTGAAGTGATCTGGTTATGATGATTACTTGAGGAATTTGGTGTGTCCACTACTACCTCGACTCCCTTACTATCAGACAATACCGATGCTATCAATATTGCACATGATCCAGTGAAGCATGAGCTCACCAAGCACATCGGTGTGGATGCCCACTTTGTGCGTGCTGCAGTATAGGATCAGATTCTTGGTATCCACTATGTGCCCTCTAAGTTAGAGTTGGAAGACTTCTTCACGAAGGCACAAACTCGAGCGCAGCATGGCTTTTTCCTTTCCAAACTCAGTGTTGTTGATCCACCATGAGTTTGAGGGGGGTGTTAGATGTGTATAGTCCTCTTCCTTTATACCCCCATTGTATAAGGGGCTTATTGCACTTTAACACACTTGTATATGTATGGCCTTTGGCCCTCAGTGAATGTCAGTTGCTCATTCTCTAACAGGTGAAGGGGGCCAGGCTTTACTTGTTCCGTGAATAATAGTAGGGGATTATGATCAGAGAGATCTGTGACCAGCTTACGGACGATAACTAAAGGAAATAAATCTTCCCATTCAAAACTCGTGAGGATTCTGTCTAGATTTTCCAGAGTAAGATGCTTTTGATTATTGGACCAAGTATATTTGACACCCCCCATATGGATCTCTCGCAAATTTAAATCATGGATCACTTGATGAAATTTATCCATATATTGGGATCGATTAATATTTTTATTCTTATCATCGCTCTCTCGAAAGATATTGAAATCACCACCAACAATATAAGGAATCCTAAGGTGGGAACAAACCGAGGCAAGTTCAGCAAGAAATTCATCTTTGTTATCATCATGGGCAGCACCATAGATCACTATGAGTGTCCACATGCACTTTAGTTTGATATATATCAAACAAGTTTGCTTATAGGGAAAATTTTCACACATTCCAGGAAACAACCTCTAGCTATTCTATTTCACCCCGCAAAGAATTCCACCAGATTTACCAACATAAGGAACCCAATTCCATGCAAATCTATCCATGGGATCAATTTTTCGAAGGGTCTTATTAGGAAAACTTTTCTTCATAGTCTCATGCACATCTATAAAATCTAGGGAATGATCTTTTATGATTTCAGAGAAGCAGGTAGTCATTCCTCTCTTTCCTACTCCCCTACAATTCTAGAATGGACCATTCATTTGATGGAGTTATCTTTCCCTCTCATGGTATTCCTGCTAGGGGGTAGAGTAGGTTTACCACCACATTGCTCTAGGGATAATTTATTTTTTTATTTCTAGTAATGGGTCTTGAAACCACCACATTAGGTTTTCTCTATCTTTTTTTCTTAGAGCGAACTACAGTGAAATTATCCTCTTCTTACCAATTAATATCTAGAGGGGTTTGATCTCATGTAGCATTAGTTAACATGAAAGTGTTAACATGTCGCTTAGGGGGTAATTTTTGTCATGTAAGGCCTCCATATTTATAACTTTCTCAAGTTCCCTAAGAATATCAATGCTAGGAAAGTCAAAATCAGGTATGTTAACCCCCCATCTTAACAGCTTTCAGAATAAGATCAGGATTAGACAAAGTATCAAAGGAGTTCAGATTTTTTAGTGTACCTTCAATGTCTCTTTTCTTAGCCATAGCAGTAGCCTTATCTTCCACTCTCTCCATCTTGCTCTGCATGTTTCACAAACTAAACAAAAAAATTCTTCAGTAACCAAAGGAGGAGTTGGAATCACCTCTACATCCATAGTCGACTAAGGGATTGCACAAAGATTCAGGACACACATCAGTAGTAGCATGACATTCTCCAGTCACTTCCATCACCAGTGTATAGTTTTTCGTAGGGTAAACGTTTGGCAACGGCGCGCCAGCTAAAGCTTCGGCCGGCCGCACGTGCCCCACTCGATTGCACACCGATCAAGCGCATATATGTCTTCCGGTCCAGGTTTTAAGTAGCTTTTTTCTTCTCCTTGGCCTGCCACGTGCCTTTTGGCCCATCACGGCCGGGTTTTTTCTCAGCTTTCCTTTATCTTCTTTCTCATGTCGTCTTCAAGATTCATGTGCACCACTACAGTTCTTGCTACATGTTTCAAGCAGTGTTGGAATTTGCTACAAATAGCATCGTATACTGCTGCCACCGCCGTCATGTTTTGCTGCAATGCACAATGGGCGTCGTATATTTGCTACAACTGATATCGCTTTTTGCTACAACCGTTTTCATTTTTTTCTACATGTGTTCACGACTGAGCTGCCTTCGCGGTTTGCTGCATTGCACAATAGCATGTATTTTTGCTGGAACCGACGCTCTAATTTGCTGGAACAGGCCGAACAATTTGTTGCAACGGTGTAGTGCGACCGATGAGGTGGAGACTGACAAGGCGAGTAGTTGTCCTCACCACCAGAGCTACAACCATCACCGCGCGAAGCAGCAACCGCAGGCGCAGCTGTTGCATTGGTGGAAACCAATGATGGATATGGTCGTTGAGGGCAGTGACCGACGGCAGATGGTGGCCAAGCACGATAATGGGGTGGCGGGGGTGGCCGACAAGCCCAGGCGGCTGAGGACGAGGGTGCGGTGGTCGGGGATGAGGCGTGGCCGGGGTGATGAGCTCGGACGGCTGGGTCGATGAGCATGGGCGCCCGGGGTGGCGAGCTATTGTCGCATCACCACCATAAAACCCGTCACAGCGGGAGCTGCGACCTAATGCGGCGCCAGATTTTTTGTTCCAACCGCACTTGGATTTTGCTACTACCGACTAGGATTTTTTCTACATCCGTCGTGCCGGAGCTGACGCTGACACGACATTTGCTGCAACCGTCCTCACATCAAATTTTTGCTACAACCGTCATCTCATTTTGCTAAAACCATCCACCAAAAAAGTTGCATCCACTTTCGTCAAAGTTGCAACCCGAGTTCGCCGGAGTTGTAGCCACGATCATCCAGAGATTTTTCTCCTACAACCGGTGTCAATTATTGCTACAACCGGTGCAAATTTTTGATACATTTGCAACCGTAGTTGCATTTTTGCTACTACTGGCGAACGTTTTTGCTACATCCGTCAAGGCAGAGTTGCGACCTCACGACGGCGGCGAGGAATTTTTGCTGCAACCGTAGTTGAATTTTTCTACTACCGGCGAAGTTGTATGATACATCCATTCAAAAACGGCATTGACTGTCTAATGGTCGTCGTCGACACAATTTCATACAACGATCATCAACTGCAAGGGATGGTGGCGAAGCTATAATAGTCACTGCTAAGAGCTACAACCGCAGCTGCAGTTGTTGCACGGAACGAGGCGACGATGAGGATGACCTGAGAGGGTGTGTAGCAGTGACGAGGATGGCCCACGAGCGTGTGTACCGGCGACGCATGGCCCAGGTAGCAACACTAAGACGGAGTTGTCAGCTGAGTCTCATTTGCGAGCGGGCTATACGAGGCATTCCCGCTAAAGATGTTAGGTGTGGGTATTTTTTCCTATGATGGAGAAGCGAGGGGAGGGAGACGAGGATGATGTCCATGCCCCGAGCTTGAGGGGAGGAGTTACCGACTGTGAGTAAGGAGGGAAGGAGTCGCCGGCTTTGAGCAAAGAGGGTGGCGCATGCGAGTAGAACGACTGCTCCCGAGATGGATTGTGGGGATAGGGGAGCGGCGTTGCTGTTTTTTAATGTCTCAAGATACGATCAAACGGACGACATCAGCTAAATCTTGTGGCTCTTGTGCGACCGGCCGAAGTGGCGTCGGTCGACCGGTGCCTATAAGCGCCCATTTCGTAGCCTCTAAATAAGTTTTCTTAACATTGCAAGTACTCAATTCAATGTTATTAATTTCATTTTTCAGACTTACGTATCTATACCATCCATGTGTTCTTGCTCCATAGTATCAATCAGAAGAGTATTATGGAGTGACTCATCAGACTCAACACTCTCTTGTGATTCCCGAATAGCATCATTCCCCTTATCCTGGGAAGGGAAAGATATCCCCTGCCCCCAAGCCCAGTAGAGGAAGTACCCACATTATCTCCAGGATTCAACTTAGGTGTCATTTTCTCAGGAATTTTCTTTTCAATATTTTCAGTATTCAGAACAACATTTTATTTGTATCATGATCCTTCACCAAAACCTGATCCACCTCATATAAAAAATCATAGAAATGTCCTCCCAGAATAGCTTCAGCAACTACAGGAATCTCCTCAACATTTCTACACCCAATCTTAACACGAGAAGAAGTAGGATGATGCAAAGTTGCATCATAAATCTCAAGTGGTACACCAACCAAAGAGGAAACATAAGCTAAATTCCTTTCACTTCTTTTATCCAGAGGGACATTATTCACTTTAACCTAGGCCACTTCCATCACTCCCTTGGAGCCCACAATAGAGGACCAAGGGATGACATGAATAACTGCACCATTGGTCTTAAGGGCAACATTCCCCACATAGAAAATTTGAGCTACATCACGAGCGGTAGGAAATTTAACCACAAACACCCCCAATCCAATAGCATTAGCAGAGCAACACCAATTAGTCACTAAGTAGTCAGTCAAATCACGTTTCATCTAACGAGTGGAGGTTTCTCCCTCAACAATAGTAACTACTCCCTCTGTTCCAAAATATTTGTCTTTTTAGAGATTCAACTATGGACTACATACGAAGCAAAATGAATGAATCTGCACTTTAAATTTAAATTATGTCTATATACATCTGTATGTAGTTCATAGTGAAATCTCTAGAAAGACAAATATTTAGGAACGGAGGGAGTATAATGTTATTAGATCTGCCCTTCAGCTGATTTGCAGTGCATGAATCACGGATGTAGTAAAAGCCATGTCCTCTAGACTGACACGCACTCATCAGAGCTATGCACTCCCATGGGAGGAACTCCATGCAAACAGAAGCAAGATGCACTAACTTGTTGCAGCGCTCATAGAAAGTCTGATGTCATCGAGTAAGAGGATGTTCATACGACTTGCAAATGGGACATTGATACGTCTCCAACATATCTATAATTTTTTATTGTTCCATGCTATTATATTATCAACTTTGGATGTTTTATATGCATGAATATGCTATTTTATATTATTTTTGGGGATAACTTATTAACTCAATGCCTAGTGCCAGTTTCTGTTTTTCCGTGTTTTTGACCTTTTTCAGATTGGAATATCAAACGGAGTCCAAACGGAATAAAACTTTCGCCATGATTTTTTATGGAAAATATCAAAAATACTAGAAGGAAAAGATACCGAAGAGGAGGCCCGAGGAAGCCACGAGCCTGGGAGGTGCGGCCTTCCCCCCCCCCTCCTGGGCGCGCCTAGGGGCCTCGTGAATCCCTCATGGGCCCTCCTGACCTGTTCTCGACGCCATCTGGTCTTATAAATATAGAAACCTCCAGAACTAAACCTAGATCGAAAGTTCCGCCGCCGCAAGCCTTTGTAGCCACCAAAAACCAATCGAGAGACCGTTCCGGCACCCTGTCGGAGGGAGATTCGGACACGGAGGGCTTCTTCATCAACACCATTGCCTCTCCGATGATGTGTGAGTAGTTCACCACAGACCTTCGGGTCCATAGCTAGTAGCTAGATGGCTTCTTCTCTCTCTTTGATCTTCAATACAAAGTTCTCCATGATCTTCATGGAGATCTATCCGATGTAACTTTCTTTTGCGGTGTGTTTGTCGATATCCGATGAATTGTGGATTTATGATCAGATTATGTATAAAAATTATTTGAGTCTCCTCTGATTTCTTATATGCATGATTTCGTATCCTTGTAAGTCTCTTCGAGTTATGGGTTTCGTTTGGCCAACTTGATCTATAATTCTTGCAATGGGAGAAGTGCTTGATTTTGGGTTCATACCATGCGGTGTCCTCACCTAGTGACAGAAGGGGTAGTGAGGCACGCATCGTGTTGTTTCCATCAAGGGTAAAAAGATGGGGTTTATATCATATTGCATGAATCTATCCCTCTACATCATGTCATCTTGCTTAAGGCATTACTCTGTTTGTTATGAACTTAATACACTAGATGCATGCTGGATAGCGGTCGATGTGTGGAGTAATAGTAGTAGATGCAGAAAGTATCGGTCTACTTGTCTCGGACGTGATGCCTATATATATGATCATTGCCTTAGATATCGTCATGACTTTGCACGATTCTATCAATTGCTCGACAGTAATTTGTTCACCCACTGTAATACTTGCTATCATGAGAGAAGCCTCTAGTGAACACTATGGCCCCCGGGTCTATTTTACATATTATATATTCAGATCTACATACAAAAATACCAAAAATACCTTGCTGCACTTTTATTTACTTATTTATATTTAGCTATTATCACTATCAGATCTCACCTTGCAAGTAAACGTAAAGGGATTGACAACCCCTTTATCGCGTTGGGTGCAAGTTTGTTGTTTTTGTGCAGGTGCCTTGGTGCCTCATCTTGATACTCCTACTGGATTGATACCTTGGTTCTCAAACTGAGGGAAATACTTATCTCTACTTTGATGCATCACCCTTTCCTCTTCAAGGGAAAAACCAACGCAAGCTCAAGAAGTAGCAGGAAGAATTTCTGGCGCCGTTGCCGGGGAGTATTCAAGTGAAGCATATCTACCAAGTACCTATCGCAAACTCATCTCTTGCATTTACATTATTTGCCATTTGCCTCTTGTTTTCCTCTCCCCCAATTCTAAAACAAAATTTACAAAAATATTTGCCTTTCTTTATTTGCCTTTTTCGTTCGCCCTTTCTTTTGCTTGCTTCCTGTTTGCTCGTGTGTGTTATCTTATTTATCCTCATGGCCCAACCAAATGATTATGATGCTTACTAGAAAAAGTTGGAAGAGATTGAAACTAATGTAAAAAGCTTCATGTCTACACAGTTTGATCATAATAGTTACTTTCGTAGAGAACTAAGGGAGCAAAATTCTTTTATGGCATATATGAATAAATAGGTTGATGATATGGCCAAAGAATTCCTTGCATTAAATTCTCAATTTGCTCAGCTTGAAAAATTGGTAGGCCAGATTTCTGATAAACAAGCTACCTTAGTCAATAAAATGGCTGCTAAACCTGAAATATGTGGTGAGAATCACGAAGATCTTAAAGTGCTTGGTATGACTCCTATTGAATCCTTGTTTTCTAATGTCAATCTTAATGATGATGGGGCTGGATGTGAATCCACTTTGGTTGAGAAACGCCCCAATGATTCGGAGTCTATTTATCTTGATGCTAAAAATACTAAAAGTGGAGTAGAGGATATCAAAACTTTGAATAGTGATGAAATTACTACTTTGGATTTCGAGGAATTTAATTATGATAGTTGCTCTTTGATTGAATGTATTTCCTTGATGCAATCCATGCCAAACTCTCCACATGCTTATAGCCAAAATAAGGCTTTTACCAAACATATCGTTGATGCTATGTTGAAATCTCTTGAAGAGAAACTTGAGTTGGAAATATCTATTCCTAGAAAACTTCATGATGAGTGGGAACCTACTATAAAAATCAAGATTATGAACGCCATGCTTTGTGTGATTTGGGTGCTAGTGTTTCCACAATTCCAAAATATTTATGTGATGTTCTAGGTTTCAATGAGATTGATGAGTGCTCTCTTCATTTGCATCTTGTGGATTCTACTATTAAAAAACCTATGGGAAGGATTAATGATGTTCTTATTATTGCAAATAGAACTATGTGCCCGTAGATTTCATTGTGCTTGATGTTGATTGCAATCCGACATGTCCCATTATCCTTGGTAGACCTTTCCTTAGGACTATTGGTGTTGTTATTGATATGAAGGAACGGAATATTAAATTTCAATTTCCATTAAATAAGGACATGGAACACTTCCCTAGAAAGATAATAAAATTGCCTTATGAATCCATTATGAGAGCTACTTATGGTTTGAGCACTAAAGATGACAATACTTGATTCTATTGCCTTACGCCTAGCTAAGGGCGTTAAACGATAGCGCTTGTTGGGAGGCAACCCAATGAATAAATTTATGTTTACTTTTTAATTTCTGTTTTTTTGAGTACACACCATCATGATTCTGTTATGATTGTGTTTTTTTATGTTTTAGTTAGTGTTTGGGCCAAGTAGAACCTTTATGATTAGTTTTGGTGATAGTTGTTTAATCATGCTGAAAAAAGACAGAAACTTTGTGCTCAATAAATTATTTTTAATTACTATCCAGAAAAAGCTTTTGAGTTGATTATTTTTGCTTCTGATTGATACGCAAATTTCCCTAATTTTCATAATTTTTTCAGAATTTTTGGGTTAGCAGAGGTATACGAAATATACAGATTTCTACAGACTATTCTGTTTTTGACAGATTCTGTTTTTGTTGTATTGATTGCTTATTTTGATGAAATTATGGTTAGTATCGGGGGGTACGAGCCATGGAAAAGTGACAATACAGTAATATAACATCAATCTAAATGGAAATTAAGTTTACTACAGTACCTAAAAAGTTGGTGGTTTGTTTTCTTATGTTAATGCTATCACGAGTTTCTGTTTAAGTTTTGTGTTGTGAAGTTTTCAAGTTTTGGGTGATGTTCTTATGGACAATGGAATAAAGAGTAGAAAGAGCCTAAGCTTGGGGATGCCCAAGTCATCCCAAGCCAAATTCAAGGACACTAAAAAGCCTAAGCTTGGGGATGCCCCGGGAAGGCATCCCCTCTTTCGTCTTCAATCCATCGGTAACGTTACTTGGAGCTATGACGTAGGGTATTACCTCCATTGGAGGGCCCGAACCTGGGTAAATCTATGTCCCCTTCGTCTTCTGTTACCATCAATTCTAGTCTCACAGTTCGGGACCCCCTACCCGAGATCCGCCGGTTTTGACACCGACATTGGTGCTTTCATTGAGAGTTCCTTTGTGAGCGCCAAAGGAATCGATGGATCACCTCGTCGCGAGAAAAGAGATTTGCATCCGGGGGACTCTCGCCCCCGATCAGAGTCTCACCAGCGATGACATCTTGTCGCATGCCAGCCCGATCAGCCGTCATGGCTAGACCGGAAGCTTTCCCCCAATCAGATTATCGAGTTCCGAACCTTAGAGTTCATGGTTGATTCACAGGGAATACTTGTTCTAATGGAACCGTCGACCCTCGAAGAGAAACCTGTAAGTCCGGACGCCTTGATGCCGAAGACATCAGGTCTCCTGGTTGGACGGAACACAGATCCACTTCGTCATGGCTCTGGAACCGTCACGCCGCTCAATGAATCCACTCGTCTCAGCGACACGCATCCTACCATCGCCTCATTCTTAAACGAGTTGTTTGATCGGATCGAAGCTATGCGTATATCGGATGACCAAGTTCTGATCTATGATCGTCTCGGTATCAGACCCGATGACTTGGAGATTCATGTCCCTCCGTTCACCCACCTTGTCGCTACTATTGAGTGTCGGGCTACGGATTCGTCTCGACAGCCGGAATTGAAAACAGTATATACCCCAGTCCTCGATCACCGAGACTCTGTTGGCGAGCCATAGGCAGGGAATCACTCTAAAGCCGGACCGTCACCGGTCCGGATCCATCACACGATTCGTAAACTGTAATTCCAAACACTCAATGCGGCATGGAATCGGATTTTTTCCCATCGACTACCCAAGACGATCATCTTAGTATCGCACCAAAGCCCGTGTCTTTAGACTTTCAGCATATTAAGCAACTACAAGGAGAATCAGTGCATCACTTTTGGGCCAGACTCCTACTCGCTAGAAGCAGAGTAAAAGGTCTTAGTGACCAAGAGATGATGGCAACTTTCATTCGCAATTGCCATGATGAAGGGATTCTTAATGCCCTGGCCCGCCGACACATTTGTGACTTTTCGGGGTTATCCGATTTAGTACAAAAGTACTTTGCCATGGAGAGCGCCTGGCAATCTGAACAGTTGTTCTCGGAACCAATTTTCCCCTAACACCCTAGAGGAGCTCGGAAGAAGAGGATACCTCCAAAGCGTCTAGCTAGGTATGAACCCGTTGAAAAAAGAAACAAGCCCCTTTCAGGGACAGGCACTGTCCTCGACGGACTATTGTACAAACCTTGCCCTATACATTTTGTGTTGTTAAACACAAACCCGACTCACAGCCTTAGAGCTTGTTGGGTCATCAGGCAAGTCGCAAAAAGTGGAAAGGCCATCCTTGAAACACATCCGTCGAGCAAGCGCTCCTCTTCGCCGCCTGGATATAATGTCGAAGTCCTGACGGTCTACGAGACCTTCCCCTCAAGGAACAGGCGTAAAAGGGCTCTTAGGGAGCTCGAACAAATCTACCATGTGGCAGCCACTAGCCCATGGGCAGACATACCAATTACTTTCGGGGACACTGACCAGCCGGCCATTCTTCCCGGTCACTCACCGACTGCACTAGTCTTGAACCCCATAATTGATGGATACATGCTACATAAAGTGCTAATGGACGACGGCAGTGGTATAAACCTTGTATATGAATCCACCCTAGAAAAAATGCAGTTCAACCGATCTCGCATTTAACACAGCAATACAACCTTCCGGGGAATTATCCAGGGAAAGAGGCACGTTGTTCCGGATGTATCGTCCTGGACGTGGTGTTCGGCACGCCCGAAAACTACCGATCCGAAGAACTTCTCTTCCACATCGTCCCCTTCCCGAGTGGCTATCACGCCCTACTGGGACGTGACGCCTTTACAAAGTTTCGGGCTATACCCCACTACGGGTACATGAAACTCAAAATGCCAGGATCAAATGGAGTGATCACGATCACGAGTGATCCGAACATAGCCCTTCGGGTCGAAAATAAAACGGCATCGCTTGCTCTCGAGACATTAGCGGAGACTTTTGCTGCCGAAGAATTGACCGCGTTACAGTCGACAGTTAATAAGGATGATGTAATCCTTAGAAAAAGCCCAAGTCCACGTCCTTCAAACCCGCACAGGAAATCGTCAAATTTCAGGTACATCCGACAGACCCCAATAAGACGGTGTCCATTGGAGCCCAGCTTGATCCCCTCATGGACGAAGCACTGCGGAATTTCCTTCACGAAAATTGGGACATTTTTTGCTTGGCATCCTTCCGATATGCCCTAAATCCCACGACGGCTTGCCGAACACAGTCTAAACATTATCCCAGGCTTTAAGCCTGTGAAACAGACCCTGCGCCGCTTCTCCGAGCCCAAACGGCAAGCTATGGGTGAAGAATTAGCTCAACTACTCGAGGCTGGATTTATTCGGGATATTAAACATCCCGAGTGGCTGGAAAACCTGGTGATGGTACCCAAGAAAGGCAAGTCCTGGCGGCTGTGTGTCGATTTCAAAGACCTTAGCAAAGCCTGCCCTAAGGACACTTTCCCCTTACCACGCATAGACCAGATCATTGATGCCACAGCCGGACACGATTTGTTGTGTTTCCTCGATGCTTACTCCGGATAACATCAAATTAAAATGAAGGAATCCAATCAAGCGGCTACCGCATTCATCATCCCCTGCAGGCCATTCTGCTTCAACACGATGCCTTTCAGGCTTAAAAACGCTGGGGCCACATACCAGCGCATGATCCAGACCTGTCTCGCGACACAAGTCGGTAAGATTGTCGGGGCATACGTGGATGACGTGGTAATCGAAACCAAACAAGTCAGCCAGTTGATCAACGACCTATGGAAAACCTTTGCCAATCTACACGAATATGATATACGACTCAATCCGAAAAATGTGTATTCGGAGTTCCCTCTAGAAAGCTGCTTGGATTCATCGTCTCCCATAGAGGAGTAGAGGCAAATCCAGCTAAAATCCATGCTTTATCGGAACCTGCAATTCCAACGGAGTTGAAGCACGTCTAGAGGCTAGCTGGGTGCATGGCGGCGTTAAGCCACTTTATCTCCCGCCTCTGAGAGAAGGCTTTGCCGCTCTATAAGCTGCTGATGCATACCAACAAGTTCGAATGGGCTGATGAGGCAGCGACTTCATTAGAAGAAATCAAAACACTACTGAAAACCAATCCCATACTCACGGTACCAGGCGCCGGTAAGCCCATGTTATTATACATATCGGCCACCAACAAAGTTGTCAGCGCGGTGCTCGTCGTTGAACGAGATGAGGAGAGACACAAATTCCGGACTCAGAAACCAGTATATTATGTGTCAGAGGTGCTAACGCAGTGCAAGTCCAGATACCTCCATTACCAAAAGATAGCCTATACAGTATTTATGGCGTCAAGGAAACTCAGACATTACTTCTAGGAGTGTGCGGTAACAGTGGCATCTGAGGTTCCCCTTAATGATATAATCAACAACAGGGACGCCACCGGCCGCATAGCCAAGTGGGCCATTGAGACCCTTCCCTTTGAAATAACCTACAAGCCACGCCATTCCATTAAATCTCGGGTATTGGCGGACTTCCTAGCTGAATGGACAGAGGCCGAGCTCCCAAATAAATACAGTGCATACTCCCATTGGACAATGTACTTTGATGGATCCAAGACCTTGGTCGGACTAGGGGATGGAGTTATCCTCACATCCCCCACAGGCGACAACGTGCGATACATGTTGCAAATCATGTATGCTGACTCCAACAATGCAGCCAAATACGAAGCTCTCCTTCATGGTCTTCAAATGGCGGTATCAATGGGAATAATACGGCTAGAGGTACGGGGAGACTCAAACTTGGCCATATCCCAAATCAACGGCGAATTCGACGCCAAAAACCCGAAGATGGCAGCATATAGAAATGCCATCCTTAAGATATCTGCTCGGTTCGAGGGATTGGAATTTCACCATGTCGCTCGCGACAACAACCAAGCCATCGACATACTGGCCCGTATGGGAGCCAAGCGCGATCCTGTCCCGAGAAACACCTTCCTGGAGCAGCTCTTCAAGCCATCCGTAGTGTGGCAGGACGATGACAATGGCGTCGGTTTGAATACGGCGGACAAGGTTGTTCCCCCCATAAACGAACCAGACTTTGGCATTATCGGTGCTCCGTAATGAATCAAACGCCTTCGGCTCATGAGGTAATGATAGTAATAGCGCCATGGACAGAGCCCTTCCTCACTAACCTTATTCGCAAGGAACTCTCCGACGATCAAACCGAGGCACGACGCATAGTTCGGCGATCCAAGGCCTACAAAGTACACGGTGAGTTATACAAGAAAAGCACAACAGGAATATTACAACGGTGTATATCCGAGGAAGAAGGAGAGGAGCTCCTCGCCGAAATCCACGCAGGCATGGGCGATCATCACGCTGCGGCAAGAGCCCTTGTTAGCAAGGCCTTACGAGCTGGTTTCTTTTGGCCTACAGCTCGGACGGACGCCAAGTCACTTGTCCAACATTGCGTAGGGTGTCAACTCTTCGCAAATCAAAGTCACATGCCCCCAACAACTCTTTGGACTATTCTGATCACTTGGCCTTTCGCGGTCTGGGGGATGGACATGGTCGGACCCCTTAAAGGGGGGGGCCAAGAAAAATAAATACCTATTGGTCAAGGTTGACAAGTTCACCAAATGGATAGAAGCAAAGCCCGTCAACTCGGCTAAACTCGGACCAGCGATCGACTTCATATCCAGCATGGTACACCGTTATGGTGTCCCGCATAGTATAATAATGGATAATGGATCCGACTTCACGGCCCAAGAGGTCAAGGACTAGTGCGTAAAATGGGCATAAAGCTTGATTACGCGTCAGTATATCATCCGCTGACTAATGGACAGGTCGAACGAGCAAACGGTCTCATTATGAGCGGCATTAAGCCACGTTTGCTTTGATCTCTTCACGAGTCTGACTGTCATTGGGTGGAGGAACTCGACTCCGTTTTATGGGACATGCACACCACCCCGAACAGATCAACGGGTTACACACCATTCTTTATGGTCTATGGGCACTAGTGCAGAACCGGCCTATAGTCGTGGTCGTAAGGGCCTTTAGTGTCGGTTCTAGAACCGGCACTAAAGGGTGGGGACTAAAGCCTACCCCCCTTTAGTGCTGGTCCAACACGGCCCGGCACCAAAGGCCCTCCACGTGGCTTCCGACGGCGCCATGGGCTGGGGGACCTTTAGTCCCGGGTGGTAACACTAACCGGGACTAAAAGTATTGAGTTTTTTTAGTTTTGTTTTATTTTTCCTTCTAATTCTTTAGGAGTTTGTGAATTAATTATGGTTATATGCCGTTATACAAATTTTGATACAGTACCAATTAAGAGGTTGTTATATCATTATGTTCATGATAAATTATTATATCATTGTGAGGAAGAAACATGGATTTTATTCATCCAAATGAATAAAAAGTGATCATAAGTTGAATGTAGGACGAAGATCCTACTAATTCAACTTTTGGTCACTTTTGATCCATCCACATGAATCTAATCCGCTTTCCTTCCCCCAATGATATAGCAAATCATCATGATAATCATGATCAACATCATCATCATATTAATATAAAAACTCTTGCATCATATCATCACCAACAACACTATAGCTAATAATCAGCATAGTCATTACCACCAACTCCTCTGCATCATCATCATCAACTCTAACAACATGTAGCACATAACAACACATTGTACCTAGGACCTACTCCTCTCTCATAGGACCTACTCTACCCTCTCTTATGTACAATATCATAAAACAAGATAGGCCCTGACTCTCCATTATGGAGAACGGAAATCATCCTGTCTCTAATTCTTGGCCTACGCACAATGTTGCTTCCAAGTAGCTCTCTACGATTGAGCATACATTTTTCCAATCTTTGATTGTCATGTCTTCATCGGTTTTAGAAATCCGGTATGGACAGGAGTGATGAGTAGGCTGATCTGGCCGTGGTGGCCCTAAGCTCATAACAACAACGCGACCTCTCGAAAACATCATATGAGGCACACAATCCTTCGGTATTTTTTGTTGAAAAACGTAGTAATAATTTGTAGTTAGCAATGTAGTTTAGTTTTAGAAGAATTTATGCAAAAGATGCACGGATGTCGTAATAGTAGAAAATCTTACCATGCAATCTCCATGGATGTTACCGTAGTTCACCACGTGCACTAGTGGCACGTATTGACCATAATGTGGAGGAGTTTGATAATAGCTATTGTAATTCTCAAGATGATTAAGAAATGCGGTGAGATGATCTTTCTCCTTACAAGTTAATTCTACTTCATCATTGTAGTAGTAGGTTCTGTCTACCATCTTCCGTATATTTTTTGAAGAATGAAAATAAGCTGTCAATGGAAATAAATTGTCAACTATTTTTAAATAAACAATATAAATTACTTAATAAATATGGTTGAGAAACTCACATAATGGTATAACTAGAGGCATCTGCACATCGACCCAGATGTCGATATTACCTTCAATTTCATCTTCCGGACGAATATCAAGGGTGATAAGCATATTAGGCTCAAATGCATAAGCCTTGCATAGTGCTCTCCAACTTTTGCATTCAAAATAGCAGTAGGTCTGTGCATTGTACAATTTTACCGCAAAAGTATAACCATGCTCGGTCCTCAAGTGAACTACCTTTACCTCCATATTTTTTTAGTATTGAAACCAATTTTATCCAAGACAACAATTCTTGCATGGCAGGGGATACGCTAGTATAATAGTAAAAATTAAAATTATAAGTTGAAGCAAAAGAAGCAGAAGTCAGGCTTAATTACGAAAAAAGACTTGTCATTGTGACTTACTGTATTCACTTCGAAGGTCTCATCCAGCATGATGCTGAAGCGTCTACCATCAACTAGGAAAGGCTTGTCACACAGGTCGCGCTCGTCTTCGCGGTATTCGCACATACCAAATTCTCTTTCGTCGTCAGACATTTCCTATGTTCATAGTTGAAACATTTAAAATCGATTGAAGGGAACTACGAGAAAACTGATCAACAAATAGATCACTATTACTCAATATGCAACAGGTTGACTTTAGGTCTGTCGAGTCTTTCCTTCCTAAACTTTCATCTCACGTCTATGGTGGGCGCACTACTTCTGATATTGCGACCGTCGGTGATGGTGGCTCATCCATTCGTCCCAAAGTGCATTACACCAAAATGTCTAGCACAATGGAACGAAGGAGAAGCCACCCCCACGGCAACAGTCGGGATTCTTCCTCTCTCATATATATATATATATGGTGGACACTCTCCCTCACTGAAAGACACACAAGGAGCCAAAACAGACGTAAAGTCAACCCGTTCCATATATCGAGCAATGACATAGAAAAAATGCAACATTAAAATATGCAACTTTTGCAAATACTAATTACTATACATTGGATCAAATGACAAAATTCATCAACTTTTTTCTATACATAAATACTAATTTATATATATAATTCATCTAACATTTCTATAACTAAAAGTATAAAAAACTAAAAAACAGAAAATAAGAAAATGTATGTGTGTGTGCGTGTGTGTGTTCATGCATGTGTGTGTGCGCGGGATCGATCGATAGGAGGGTGGCCATGGCGGCAGGGGCTCACAGCGGGGCGATGGGCGATGAGGCAAGGCGACGGCGACGACGACAGCGACGATGACGGAGCGCGAGCTCGAGGAGGGGGCGGCACGCGACGGTGGCGGCGACGTGGGGCGGCGCGTCTGGGGCAGCGACGGTATGGGCGGCGCGTCGGTGGTGGCGACGCTGTCGAGGCGGCGACGATGTGGGCGGCGATGGCGTGAGCGGTGATGGTGTCGGGGGCGCGCGGGCGGCGATCTCCTGTGGTCGAAGAGACGAAGAAAGCAGAGGGAAACTAAAAAAAATTCAACTCCTGCTTATATAGGAGTACCTTTAGTCGTGGTTGGTGTCTCCAACCGCGACTAAAGGGGGGTCTTTAGTCGCGGTTGGAGCTACCAACCGCGACTAAAGGTGAATTTCACCAGCCGAAGTGGCGGGAAGCGAAACCCTTTAGTTGCGGTTGGTGGCTCCAACCGCGACTAAAGGGGGGTCTTTAGTCGCGGTTGGAGCTACCAACCGCGACTAAAGGGTGTTGTGCCAAGCGAGTGGCGGGGAGGAAGTTTAGTCCCACCTCGCTTGTCGAGAGGAGCTCGCACCAGTTTATAAGCCCTGTCGCAGCTACCGTGTCGAGATCCTCTCTTAAGCAGGCCTTCTGGGCCTACCGCACCTCTGCGCCCTGTGGGGCCTACTAGGCCGTACGGGCCTGCGTCCTGGCCCAACAAGAGGTTGGGTTTCTAGTTGTATGGAGGCCTTGGCGGCCCAGTAGGCGGGCTTTTTAATATATTTTTTGTTTTTCGATTTTCTGCTTTATTTATTTTCTTTTGTTTTTTTGAGTTGTTTTTTGCTTTATTTAGAGTTTCTTTGTGAATCTTTTTTCTTTAGGTAAAAACATTATAAACTTTCTCTTAGTGCTAGTAGTTTTCAAATTTGAATAGTTTAAATTTAAATTATTTGAAATTTGTGTGAATCACTAGTTTGTGAATAACTTTAATTCAAAAATAGATTTTCCAGTGATTCTTTTTCTACTATTTAATATTATCGTGTTTTATCATTATATCCAATTTGGTAATTCTTAGGTTATTTAAAAAATGAAATGCCTTTGTAACAGGCGAGTTTTCGTCTGAAACCTTGATACTTCGAAAGAGATTGTCCATTTTGTATACGAAGTGCATCCAGTTTTGCCGTAACCCTCTCAACTTTTTAGCACATGCTATGTGGGTGAAATGATGAGACCATGCCAATTTTCAACCTTTTCAGAGTTCATTTGTAGTGCTTATCAATTTCAGGGTCATTTAGCTCAAAAAAATCAGTAAATGCATGGAAAATAGCAAATGAAGTCGGAAAGGGTTGAAAATTGATGGCCTCCATTCGAAAGGTCCATACTGAACGCACAAATAGTCTGGAGTTGAAATAAGTTAAAAAATGAAATGCCTTTGTAACAGGCGAGTTTTCGTCTGAAACCCTGATACTTCGAAAGAGATTGTCCATTTTGTACACGAAGTGCATCCAGTTTTTGCCGTAACCCTCTCAACTTTTTAGCACATGCTATGTGAGTGAAATTATGATACCGTGCCAACTTTCAACCTTTTCAGAGTTCATTTGTAGTGCTTATCAATTTCAGGGCCATTTAGCTCAAAAAAATCAGTCAACGCATGGAAAATAGCAAATGAAGTCGGAAAGGGTTGAAAATTGATGGCCTCCATTCGAATGGTCCATACTGAACGCACAAAAATTTTGGAGTTGACATAAGTTAAAAAATGAAATGCCTTTGTAACAGGCGAGTTTTCGTCTGAAACCCTGATATTTCGAAAGAGATTGTCCATTTTGTACACGAAGTGCATCCAGTTTTTGCCATAACCCTCTCAACTTTTTAGCACATGCTATGTGGGTGAAATGATGATACCATGCCAACTTTCAACCTTTTCAGAGTTCATTTGTAGTGCTTATCAATTTCAGGGTCATTTAGCTCAAAAAAATCAGTAAATGCATGGAAAATAGCAAATGAAGTCGGAAAGGGTTGAAAATTGATGGACTCCATTCGAATGGTCCATATTGAATGCACAAAACACATAATTACACTACTATTACAAAGATTCCCTTCGGTTTGTCCGAAGTGGGACTTTCTAGATATATATATAAGTCCGGAAACTAACTAGAGAAGCCGGTCACATCCCAAAGTGGGATCTTTGGGTGTAAAACTTTTTCTTCGCGTGTGTCCCTTTGCGTCGTAACCATGGGCAATCTTCATCGTTTAACTTGATGCTCGGGTCAGCATTCACTGTGAAGGGAGCAATTTCATGAAACTTTTCATAATCTTCTGACATGTCTGTCTTGTCCTCCACTCCCACGATGTTTATTTTCCCTGAAAGAACTATGTGGCACTTTGGCTCATTGCATGATGTATTTGCTTCCTTATCTTTTATTTTTCTCGGCTTGGTAGACATGGTCCTTCACGTAGAAAATTTGCGCCACATCATTGGCTAGGACGAATGGTTCGTCTGCGTACCCAAGATTGTTGAGATCCAGTGTTGTCATTCCGTACTGCGGGTCTTCCTTTACCCCGCCTCCTATCAGATTGACCCATTTGCACCTAAACAAAGGGACCTTCAAATAAAGTCCATAGTCAAGTTCCCATATCTCCTCTATGTAACCATAGTATGTGTCCTTTGGCCCATTGTTGTTTGCTGTATCAAAGCGGACACCACTGTTTTGGTTGGCGCTCTTTTTATCTTGGGCGATCGTGTAAAATGTATTCCCATTTATCTCGTACCCTTTGAAAGTCAATATAGTCGAAGATGGTAATTGGGATAGCAAGTACAGTTCATCTTCAACAGTGTCGTCATGCATGAGACGTGTCTGCAACCAACCGGCGAAAGTCACCATTTGTTCATGTGTAATCCAGTCGTCAGACTTCTCCGGGTGTTTGGAGCATAGAATATTATTGTGTTGCTTGATATACGGAGCCACCAAGGCAGAACTTTGTAGAACTATGTAGTGTGCTTGTGCCAAAGAATGCCCGTCCCGTCATATTAGTGATTTCTTTCCTAGCGTGCCTTTTCCAGCAAGTATGCCCTCATGCCGCGATTCAAGAACACCTATCAGCTTAATATCAGGAATAAAGTCAATACAAAACTCAATGACCTCCTCTGTTTCATGTCCCTTGGAGATGCTTCCTTCTGGCCTAGCACGATTATGAACATATTTCTTTAAGACTCCCATGAACTTCTCAAAGGGGAACATATTGTGTAGAAATACAGGACCCAGAATGGCAATCTCCTCGACTAGGTGAACTAGGACATGCGTCATGATATCGAAGAAGGATGGTGGGAACGCCAACTCAAAACTGACAAGACATTGCACCAAATCATTCTCTAACCTTGGTAGGATTTCTGGATCGATTACCTTCTAAGAGATTGCATTCAGGAATGCACATAGCTTCACAATGGCTAATCGAACGTTTTCCAGTAGAAGCCCCCTCAATGCAACTGGAAGCAATTGCGTCATAATCACGTGGCATTCATGAGACTTTAGGTTCTGGAAATTTTTCTCTGCCATATTTATTATTCCCTTTATATTCGGCGAGAAGCCAAACGGGACCTTCATACTGAGAAGGCATTCAAAGAAGATTTCCTTCTCTTCTTTGGTAAGAGTGTAGCTGGCATGACCCTAAAACTGCTTTGGATCCATGCCTTCTTTTCCGTGCATACATTGCTGGTCCTCACGTGCCTCTGGCGTATCTTTTGTCTTCCCATACACGCCCAAGAAGCCTAGCAGGTTCACACAAAGATTCTTCGTCACGTGTATCACATCGATTGTAGAGTGGACCTCAAGGTCTTTCCAATACGGTAGGTCCCAAAATATAGATTTCTTCTTCCACATGGGTGCACATTTGTCAGCGTCATTCAGAACAGATTGTGCACCAGGACCCTTGCCAAAGATTACTTTTAAATCATTGATCATATCAAGTATTTCATCACCCGTATGGTGGCAAGGATTCTTCCGGTGATCTGCCTCACCTTTGAAATGCTTGCCTTTCTTTCTTACGGCATGCCTGCTCTGAAGAAATCGACGATGCCCTAGATATACATTCTTCTTACATTTATCCAAATATATAGTGTCAGTATCATCTAAATAGTGCGTGCATGCATGGTATCCCTTGTTTGTCTGTCCTGAAAGGTTACTGAGAGTAGGCCAATCATTGATGGTTACAAACAGCAACGCGTGTAGGTCAAATTCCTCCTGATCTTTCGCATCCCATGTAGGTACACCTTTTCCATTCCACAGTTGTAAAAGTTCTTCAACCAATGGCCTTAGGTACACATCAATGTCATTGTCGGGTTGCCTGGGGCCTTGTATGAGCACTGGCATCATAATGAACTTCCGCTTCATGCACAACCAAGGAGGGAGTTTATAGATACATAGAGTCACATGCCATGTGTTATGATTGTTGTTCTGCTCCCCAAAAGGATTAATGCCATCTACACTTAAACCAAACCATATGTTCCTTGCATCCTTTACAAAGTCCTTCCACTTTATCTCGATTTTTCTCCACTGCGACCCGTCAGCGGGCAGTCTCAACTTCCCGTCTTTCTTACGGTCTTCCTTGTGCCATCACATCAACTTGGCATGCTCTTTGTTTTGGAACAAATGTTTCAACTGTGGTATTATAGGAGCATACCACATCACCTTGGCAGGAATCTTCTTCCTGGGGCGCTCGCCCTCAACATCACCAGGGTCATCGTGGCCGATCTTATAGCGCAATGCACAGCATACCGGGCATATCATGGCCGATCTTATAGCGCCATCGCAGCAATTCCAGTGTGGTACCCAGCTTTTTATTGTCATCTTTAGAATTTGGGTACAACCTTTTTTTGTGATCCTCTAACATGCGCTGCAACTTCAGCTTCTCATTTTCACTTGCGCAGTTTCTCTCTGCATCGGCAATGGCCCGACCAAGATCATCATCGGGCTCATCTGATGCCTCTTCTTCAGCTCCTTCCCTCATTGTCGGCTCAGCTTCTTCCCCCATTGTTGTACCATCGTATTCATGGAACCCATGGCTAGGATAGTTGTCGTCATCCTCTTCTTCTTCATTCTCTCCCATTAGGACCCCTCTTTCTCCGTGCTTGGTTCAACAATTATAGCCGGACATGAAATCGGACTCAAAAAGGTGGACGTGAATGGTTCTTGAGTTAGAGTAATTTTGATCATTCTTACATCCAGCACATGGACAATACATAAAACCATCTGGCCGCTTGTTTGCCTCAGCCGCAACCAGAAAAGTATGCACGCCATTAATGAACTGGGGAGAGCATCGGTCCTCGTACATCCATTGCCGGCTCATCTTCATTACACAACACCGAAAATACCAAATTAATACAAGTTCATACATAAAGTTCATACACACTTGTTCTCATAAAACAACATACAAACTCTCTAGCTAAAGCATTTAAATGCAACAACAAATGCGATCAACATTGCAACTAAGGTAAGAATTGATCCAACAGCATGATGATACCAAGCCTCATTATCAATGGCATATCTTTTAAATTTTCTAATCTTCAAGCGCATTGCACCCATCTTGATCTTGTGGTCATCGACGACATCGGCAACATACAACTCCAGTTTCATCTTCTCTTCTTCAACTCTTTTCAATTTTTCTTTCAAATACTCGTTTTCTTTTTCAACTAAATTTAACTTCTTGACAAGAATATCTATGTCGGTTGGAATCTCCGGTTCACATACCTCCTAGATAAAAATATCTATGTCAACTTAATTGGCATAATTTTCATAAACACGAAATGCAACAAAGAGTTATAAAAGAGAGTATATACGACATCTGCATCATAAACCGGACGAGGGCCCATGGGGACAGATTTCAAAACCATGCCACTATGTATAACAAACAACCATATAAGTAAGAAAACTATACAAGTAACTAACTAAATCTTACAAACATGGTTTTTTTATAAAAAACATAAGAACAAGAAGCTCATCAAGGTGGTGCCGGCAACGAGACAGTGCGGGCGATCGACGGTGGTTAGGACGGGGACGGGAAGGCACTAAGTAAACCACACCTACAAATGCAAAGTAAGAAGTTAATTTGAGCTCAAATTGCATAAATAAAATAAACTACCACATACAAACTAAAACCCACAAATTACTATACTTATAGAGCATTGGAAGAGCTAATCTAGCAATGAAAGATGAAAGGACAAAGTTGCTAACCTTTGTGAACACTTGGAAGGATTGGATGACTCCAAATCTTGACAAATTTTGGCAAAAATGGAGGATGAGCTCGAGGAAGAGAGGAAGAACAAAGAGGAGAGTAATGGAGGGAAGAACAGAGGACTCTGCTCGGGCTGGCGCCGAAGGGTTTCAATATAGGGGAACCTTTAGTCCCGGTTGGTGGCTCCAACCGCGACTAAAGGTTAGCCTATAGTCGCGGTTGGAGTCACCAACCGGGACTAAAGGTTCTTGTGGGGCCCCAAGCTGACACCGGCCTGCCACCATGCCTTTAGTGCCGGTTCGTGGCACGAACTGGGACTAAAGGTCCGTAACAAACTAGCACTAATGATCCTCATCACGAACCGGCACTAATGATCACACTAGTGCCGGTTCAAAAGCCAACCGTGACTAATGAGGCGGACGAAAGGTTTGTTTTCTACTAGTGGGGGCAGAGGCAGTCCTCCCTTGTGACATTATTCACGACGCACCAAGGGTGCACATGTACGAGGAAAAGGAGGCCAAGTTGGATCGGTAGGACGACTTAGACGCCTTGGAGGGAGAGCACGACATAGCTTGGGCTCGCTCCACTTTTTACCAACAGCAAGCTCGACGTTACCAAAGTAGGGAGGTCAGGGCAAAAGCATACAATGTAGGCGAACTCGTCCTAGGACTCCCGAAGAAACAGAAGCATAAACTCAACCCCAAATGGGAGGGTCCTTTCATCATTGATGAAGTACTCGCGAGAGGTGCCTATCGTCTTCGGAGTCCATCCAACAACCGCCTTGAACCAAACCCATGGAACGCAGCTCGTCTTCGACGCTTCTACGGATAAATCGGTGTCGCCTACCTCCCCCATTTTTTTCCTCTTGTTCTTTTTTCCTTTTTCTTATTCCCTTCCCATTTTGCTGTTTGATAGGGTCAATTTATTTTTTTCCCTATGTTTGGTTGAACCGATCCTGTACTAAAGATTATCGGCATACACCATAAAGTGTTAAATCCGAACACAGCACATGGGCACTTCTTCTAGAAGCCAACGTTTTTATATCACAAGTATTTGCTCACACTTATCGTGCACACATGTTTCTTTTGTCACGTTCTAGCCATCATATGCATCAATTCAAACTAAGACTTTGCCAAGCTGGGTTGCCTCGCTCCTGTGATTACCCTCTACGTTCCCGATTGTTCGGCTAAAGGGTAAAGGGAGTACCTGTGTGATTGTTACGACCGGGTCATCCGGACACATACCTCAGACGGGTGAAGCCGAAAGCTAGCTATCTTACATAGACAATTGGTCGGCTGTGACGGAAACACCTTATACGGCTCCGGTTGTTATCACCGTTGTTTGGGTCTTTTCTTCCCAAAGCACAATTAGCCGCATACTAAAAATATGCAGACTTCTATCTACGACCTTCGTAGAGCCCCGATGAAAGGTATCGATAGAGGTACTATTTTCCTCAGAAAATGTTTCTTACGCTAAGCAGTAATATAACATATCTTTTCGTGTGCTTTTTGTCTGTTCGCACCGCATGGCCGGATTGCCTGGTTCCCCGAGTATAGTTCTCCCTTTTGGAGTGGCAAATAAGGAGGAACACTTTCGAGCTCTTCGCACGGGAGGGAAAAGCCAATGGCCAGTTAAGACAAAGTTTACAACACAAATTGTTTCTACAACAAGTACATATAAATTACATGTTCGGTTGCTGATCGAGATTATCGATTATGGTGTCAAGGGGGCAGTCCTCTTGTGAAAGACAGGCGGCAGGCATCACCTGGTCATACACCAGGTGGAGTGGCACTTCTTTTCCATCCGATCTTGCGGGACCAACCTGCGCCATATGCTCGGGATTAAGTCCGGTGTAACGGGTCTTGATCATTGCCCATGTTTCTCGTGCTCCCTCACGGCAAGCTAAAGTCTTCCACAGCTCGAACCTATTCCAAGCCCCCTTGAATCGATCCACCAGTTCGGCTAGCCCTTCAGGCGGCTGTTCGGCAGGCCATAGTGCCTTTACCATGCCTTTCATTGCTTTCCGCACACGCCGATGGAGATCGGTCATCTCTTTCAGCAGGTTCCCTTGGTATGATCCTATCTCCTCTTCAGGATGCCCGGACAGGAGACCTGTACATGAGGCAACAACGTGCTTACTTTTACTTCCTACATAGGAAATATTTGTTGTAATAGAATCACACTTACCGAACATGCCCCTCTAAAGCTTTTGGTTTTCTTCTTGAGCTTGGGCCAAGTGAATCTTCAAATTCTTAATTTATTCGGCCTGCTTTTGCACAACAAGGTAGCCAGCCTCGTGCTGGGACTCGGCGTACCGCTAAGAGTCTCGGGCTTCCTCCAACTGCCTTTGCATGTTCCCTACTGATTCGGCTGCTACATGGAATTCGTGCGTCAGGCACGATAATACATTAAGATTAGCAGTAAAGGTACACTCACCATGGGCCTCCTGGGTGAAGCTCTTCACTTGCGCCAGTTCGGCCTTCACAGATTGCACTTCTGTGCGGCTGTCCTCCAGCTCCTTGGCCAATTGCTCGGCATGTTGCTTTGAAGCTTGCGTCAATAGTCAAACATTGCAGAGATCCTTAATTCATTTGTTCCAAATCAAATTACGGCTCGGGGGCTACTGGGTTTACATGAGTATTCGGACCCTATAAAAGCCGACCACTTACCTGCATGTTGGCTAATATCAACTTCATAGCCTCGCCGAACCCAGCTCGGGCAGCTCCAATGTGCGCATCCGCTGAGTGTAGAGCACCGAACTCTTGTTCAGAGAATATTGGATGCCGCATGGCCTCCCACCATTGTCGGTGATTCATGGCGCTCCCCACCTCCGAGTTGGTAACGGATACACCATCACCAAAATCGGCAGGTGTTGGATTGGCCATGGGGGCTTCTGCAGCAGGAGCTGCATGAGGTGTAGCTCGGGAATTTCGGACGTCTCCAGACACCCTGGTAACCTCTTCGGCAAGAGAGGACTGGGCATTTCGCCTAAATATTTCAATAAATCAAAACTGTCATAAGACTCTATTTATTGATAATGAGTGGATAGTCGAACGATGTACCTCTGGGATGAGCGGGCAGGTGGATTCGCCCCCATGGTCGGCTCTTTCACAGGATCCTTGTTGGCCTCCGACTCGACCGCGGCTTCGGCTGCCGGTGTATGGCGCATGGATCGATGGCGTTTGGGAGTCGAGGTCGACGCATCCGGGGCGCTGTTGGTAGCTGGCCTCTTGCGGGACGAGTTTTTCTTCTTGCTCATTGCAGGGATGGAGAATGACCCGGGGTAATCAACTATGATAGCCATCGGGGATTTGGTCGACACTATCCTGGAGATAGACTCTGTCTTCAAAGTCAAGTAGAAGATTCGGGTCCTCGTTGAAACCTGGATCGTTGTCGCGTGAATGGTTCTCGGGCTGAGCCGGACAGTTGACTGTCTCGATGAAACTCCTCCATTCATGTTCACGCAAGGCTTCAGTTAAATCAAGTGCGGAACGGAAACCCCGAACTACGTTCATGTTAGAGAGAGAAAGGCTTACCCATTCGATAGGAGTGTGGGCCTAATATCCTTCCTTGGTTTCCCACCGAACAAAGTCCTCTTGCTCTCCTTTGTACGGGTCGGCAAGTGCGGCAGCCAACGCCGTCGGATTGGCGGGCCCTAGCTTTCGGGAGCGTGTGGTGTCGCTCGCCCCGTTGTATTGCCACAAGGGGTGTACCCTCTGTTGAAGGGGTTGCACACACCGAGAGATGGCGGCAGACATGACATCGATCATGGTCAGTTGGTGGTGGGTGAGCATCCGCACCTGAGCTGCTAGGCGTCACACTTTGATGCTTTCCTCCTGGGACGAACTCCTCGGCCGCCAGTTGTATCTCTTCTTCGGGAAGGCCTCGGAGTATTCGGGAAGACCTGTCCGAGTTGGCTCGAACAAGGGGACGTCTTCAATATAAAACCATTCCGAAGTCCACTCTTTGGATTTCTTCGGTGTGCCCACCGGATACCCCGTCCCTGCTATGCAGCACACTTCGGCTCCGCCGACCTACAAAATTGTCTTGTCCCGAGTTCGGGGGAGGAGACAAAAGTATTTTCTCCACAAATCAAAGTGCACCTCGCACCCCAGGAACATCTCGCAGAGAGCGACGAAGCCCAAGATGTGCAAGATAGACACTGGAGTAAGGTGGTGGAGTTGGATCCCGTAGAACTCCAGCAACCCCCTCAGGAACGAATGGATTGGAAACCCAAGGCACCGGAGGAGAAAGGGGACGAAGCATACGCGTTCCCTTTTGTTAGGATTGGGGAAACGCTTGACGAAAACTTCGTCGTTGTAAGAAAGCGGACCTGCGCGGGTCACTACCAGATCTGAAGAAGGGAGATACCCCTGGGTCTCCAGATTGTAGAGCCGCAGGAGTGTAACGGAGCAGCTAGTCCAGTCCCCTGGGCGTGAGCCGTAGGGGCGTGCGGAGGAGCTGGGGGCGTTAGCCATGTTTTTCATGGAGCTTCCGCTAGGGGTTTCTTTCGATGAGGAAGAAGAGGATGTGGTCTGAGCCATGATTTTTTTTTAATTAAATGGGTGGTGCTTCCGCTACGGAGGGGTAAGATTGTAAAAAATCACTGACCACTCGCCTCCCCACGACGCACGAAAATCGAGGAACGCGTGCGGTTATTATAATGGACCTGCGTCCGCGACGCTTGGGATCTTACCGAAGACTGGTCGGTTGCCAAACAAAGAGGGATGAGGGACTCGCCTCGCAAGCAGAAGATGACGACATGAGGAGATTGACCGGATATATATCGGCGTTGAAGGCTAGTCCGGGGGCTACTGAGGGAGTCCTGGATTAGGGGTCCTCGGATAGTCGACCGTTCATTTATGGGCCTGATTGTATGGGCGACAAGGTGAGCATCGGATGATCAAAGACCACCTACGCCAGATGGAAGCTTCGAGGAGTCATGGCGTACTCTCCAAGTTATTAGTCGTAGTTAGGCATGTTTATCTCTTTGGCATGTAACCGACAATGTGTAAACCCTAGCATCCTCGGCGTCTATATAAGCCAGAGGGTTTTAGGGTATAGGAACAGAATAATTCATCTAGGGTTAGCTATTCGATCTCGAGGTAGATCAACTCTGTAACCCCCATATCATCAATACAACCAAGCAGGACGTAGGGTATTACCTTCATTGAAGGGCCCGAACCTGGTTAAATCTGTGTCCCCTTCGTCTCATGTTACCATCGATTTTAGTCTCATAGTTCGGGACCCCCTACCCGAGATCCGCCGGTTTTGACTCAGACACCCGCCCCATCCGGCCCGCGGCAAATCCTTTTCGTCAATCTCCGTGAAAACCACGCCTCGCATCAGTGATCAGTCGCCATGGGAGGGAGAGCGGCGACGGAAGCAAAGGAGCGAGGATCTCCACCTACCTTGCCTTTCCACCACTCGAATGTTTCGGGTTTGCAAGATCTAGGGTTTTTCTCCGTCGCCCTGAAGTGGGTGAGGGCAAGTTCTAGGTCAAGCACCGGGCAAGGAGATGGTTTTATACCCTCACGCGAATTAGGGGATGGGGAGTGGAGGATAGGATTCGCACCCACATGTTGAGTATCCGCCATTGGTGGTACGTGTGGCGAGCTCGGGCCCATTAGGAACGTGTAGGGTGGTTTGCACGGTGTACCACACCGCACCCATATGTCGCGCCATCCATCCCCTCTCCCCCTGATGAATTCGCCGGAATTGAAGTCGCTGTCGGGATTCAGTTCGCCGCCAGCAAACGATCGTGGATTTTTGCAAAATGACAAGGAAAGGGGATTACATCACCAATATCAATGTGTTCCCCTCCTCGAACGTAGCGCACGTCCACCGTGTTCCCTCACAGGTTCAAGAGCATGAGACGAAGCCTATCTCATCAGAGAAGGACACTCGTCAAATGCGAGAGATCACGACAAAAGATGGGCGGCCCGAGCCCTTCCACCATGTGCCATACCACACAGCACCCGCAGCAGCTCCGCACCGCTCCACCCCTTGTGCGTCCGCACCAAACGAAGCTCCATCACAGCCAGTGACGAATCTAAGGGGGGTGCTTCAACAGGCTTGAGCCTCCCCCCCCCCCCCCCCCCCCTCCAAAAATTCAAAAACAAAATTTACTAGTATTCATCATAGACAAATAATATTATTTGAACTAGAAAACTGAGTGTTAGTGTCTTTTTCTTCAAACCACTAACACTGAGGCCCCTTCAATTTCTTGCAAGATTCGCCACTGGTCACAGCACCACAAGCTACGAAGAAAGACGTGCCAGCCGGGAGCAAAATCACGCGCGTCACTGGATCTGGCCTCCATTCACGGCAGCAGCACCAGCCGCCCACGGCCGACGACCCGGGACAGCCGTCCCGGCTTCCTCGGACGCCTGAACAGCTGCCAGCCCAAGAGCCACCCATCGACGATAGGAACACACATCCGCACGGTCAGGATGACACATCCGCCCCTGCGCTCCCCTGACGCGACGCGCCTGCGCTCCCTCGCCACGCCAGTTGGATGACACGTCAATCTATGCATATTGTCCATAGTAGAACAAGGATCATGCATTAACAAATCCGAAACTCAGAACCCATGTTAGCAGTTTCAAGCAACCAAGGGCGCTGTGAAGGAGACAATAGTGTGGGCTCTTCTACCCTAAGTTCCCTCAAAATTACAATCAAACTCTGCAGCGTATATAAAGTCGGAAGACAATCAGGAACACGGTCGGATTCAGAGTCATAGCAGCCTAGTTTTGTCAGCTTAGCACAGCTCGTCCATGGCCGATGACAATGTTATAAGTGTAACCAATCAGCAGAGGGCTACAGCAGCGGAGTTCACAGGCTTAACGACACAGTGCTGTGAAAATATGGTCCAGTTCGTCACCTGCAGGTTCAAAACTTAAACTACTGCTTTCTACCTGGGAGAGAGTGGAGGAGAAAGTGTAATATCAGAACCGATAGGAGAAGCGTCGTATTGTTGACTGCTCGTATCATGGCAATCCTGGTGCTTTCTCACCCTGCCTTCTGCAGGAAACTCCACATACCCACTGCTCTTGTCTACCGAATGGACACCCCTGGGTATCCCCTCCACTTCCACAAATTCTTCCCAACTCCTCTCGTACTCATACGGCTCTCCTGTGCGAATTCTGTGGTCTTTCCATATTTCCCACAGCCGCTCCCCTACCTCCTCTATTCTTGGGCGATCATCCACTTCAAAACGTGTACACCAGGATGCTAAACCAAGCCAGTCTCCAAGAAATTTTTCATCCACATGTTCCGCCAAACGGTCATCCAATACCTCGCTGATCTGGCCTGCCCTAAATTTCTCGAGAACCTGCATGCACAACAACATAGGCTAGCGTGTCATTCTACAGAATTTTGAAACACAAGGACGAAAACCATCGGTGAAAACTGCACTAGACTTCCGAGCGCATATTTACATGATATGAATTTCATTAGGATAGACACGTCAACTGGAGACAAAAGCATACAAGGTTCAACTTACCCATGCTCCAATGCCAGGGAATTGCAGTCCATCAGGCTGGTTATCAAAGATCCCCGAGTCCCGCATGTCTTGGTTCCACATTTGTGGTCCGTGGGAAGATATAATTTCTAAGAGTATTACACCAAAAGCGTAGACATCGGCTTTAGCTGTCAGCGCATCGCAATGGAAGTAGTGTGGATCCATGTAGCCAGCTGTCCCTGTCATTTTGTTCATGGTACCACTTCTTGACAATTCAAAAGTGCCCAACTTTGCTCTATAACTCTCTGTCAGAAGAATTTTCGTTGTCTTCAAATTATAACAAATCATTGTTTCCCCTGCTACTATTAGATCATGACCATAACGAAAAAATTCTCATCAAATACCCATGATGAAATAAAGCTATCAAATTAGTTAAGCAGTGGAAAGCAAGTATAAATGATCAACGATTTTGAGAACACATAATTAATCTGTTCAGCATTTCAATTAGACAAAATGGAAAGACTATTTTTTAAATAATTAAGTCAGCTGAAGGGAAATGAGACATGTCAAAACTCGTCCTGATAAAAAGGATAGCAATGTCTTTTCTCACCCAAAGGGCAAGCTTGGTCCTTTCTCTGCCAAAAGCTCTCCCATGCCGGTATATAGTCACAATATCCTTCTCTCACCAAAAAGTCAAGCTTAGTCTTCGCTCCAAATTTTCTGGATACCCCAGTTTATGCCCCTCTCTCTCTCTCTCTCACCTAAGAGCCCTATCTCATCAAAGACATGCAGTCTGGCTACATTTCACAAAACTGTAGCTCCTTCTAGCTATCAAATACTCCCTCCGTTTCTAAATATAAGACCTTTTAGAGATTTCAATACGAACTACATACGGATGTATATGGACGCATTTTAGATTGTAGATTCATTCATTTTGCTTCGTATGTAGTCGGTATTGGAATCTCTAAAAAACCTTATATTTAGGAACGGAGGGAGTATTAACTTCCTAGAGTGCATGCAGTCAGCCTATGTTATTTAAATTGGCCATGTGAAAAATGAATTGGGTTTGTTTTCAAAAATATAACTCCGCCTATGTTGTCTCAACATAGCCGGTCCCAAGCCCGGGTAAAGGAGGAGGGTTGTGATAGGCTTGGCGAGCCAACGTGAAAACCCAGCCACTCTTATGGAGATGAAACCCAAAAGATTTTCGTTGGGGCGTAATCCTCTCAGCGACGCGCCACATCGGAACCCGGGTGTGGTGGATAATGGGCAAGGGCCGGGCCGTCACCCCCCAGGTGGCGCGCCGTATCGTGATCTGGATACGGTCGCAAGTGAGCGAGGATTGGGTCGTCGCATCCTTAGTGGCGCGCTACATCGGCGCCCGGGTGTAGTGGAAAATGAGCGAGGGTCTTCGCATTTGACTCGACGAGTGCGAAGGGTAAGGAAGCTAGCCGAGCCTAGGAGGATTCGATTAGGTAGCTGGAACGTAGGGTCTTTGACAGGTAAGCTTCGGGAGGTAGTTGATACAGTGGTGAGGAGAGGCATTGGTATCCTTTGCGTCCAAGAGACCAAATGGAGGGGACAGAAGGCGAAGGAGGTGGAGGGTACCGGCTTCAAGCTGTGGTACACGGGGACGGTTGCAAACAGAAATGGAGTAGGCATCTTGATCAGCAAGAGCCTCAAGGATGGAGTGGTAGACGTCAAGAGACGTGGGGACCGGATTATCCTGGTCAAGCTGGTAGTTGGGGACTTAGTCCTCAACGTTATCAGCACATATGCCCCACAAGTAGGCCACAATGAGAACACCAAGAGGGAGTTCTGGGAAGGCCTGGAGGACTTGGTTAGGAGTGTACCGATCGGCGAGAGGCTCTTCATAGGAGGAGACCTCAATGGCCACGTGGGCACATCTAACACATGTTTTGAAGGGGTGCATGGGGGTTTTGGCTATGGCATCAGGAATCAAGAAGGAGAAGATGTCTTAAGCTTTGCGTTAGCCTATGACATGATCGTAGCTAACACCTTCTTTAAGAAGAGAGAATCACATCTAGTGACTTACAGTAGTGGGCAGCACTCTAGCCAGATTGATTTCATCCTCTTGAGAAGAGAAGACAGGCGTGCATGCCTAGACTGTAAGGTGATACCTGGAGAGAGTGTTGTCCCCCAGCATAAGCTTGTGGTTGCTGACCTCCGCTTTCGGATTCGTGTCCAGCGGGACAAGCGTGCCAAAGTTGCTAGAACGAAGTGGTGGAAGCTCAAGGGGGAGGTAGCTCAGGTGTTCAAGGAGAGGGTCATTAAGGAGGGCCCTTGGGAGGAAGGAGGTGATGCAGACAACATGTGGATGAAGATGGCGACTTGCATTCGTAAGGTGGCCTCAGAGGAGTTTGGAGTGTCCAGGGGAAGTAGAAGAGAAGCTAAAGATACCTGGTGGTGGAATGATGTTGTCCAGAAGGCAATCAAGGAGAAGAAAGATTGTTTCAGACGCCTATATCTGGATAGGAGTGCAGACAACATAGAGAAGTACCAGATGGCAAAGAAGGCCGCAAAGCGAGTTATGAGTGAAGCAAGGGGTCGGGCGTATGAGGACCTCTACCAAAGGTTAGACACGAAGGAAGGTAAAATGGACATCTATAAGATGGCCAAGAGCCGAGAGAGGAAGACGAGGGATGTTGACCAAATCAAGTGCATCAAGGACAAAGCAGATCAACTCCTGGTGAAGAACGAGGAGATTAAGCATAGATGGCGGGAGTACTTTGACAAGTTGTTCAATGGGGAGAGTGAGAGCTCTACCATTGACCTGGATGACTCCTTTGATGATACTAGCAGGCGTTTTGTGAGGCGAATCCAGGAGTCGGAGGTCAATGAGGCTTTAAAGAGGATGAAAGGAGGCAAGGCGATGGGCCCCGATTGTATCCCCATTGAGGTGTGGAGAGACCTCGGGGACATAGCGATAGTATGGCTAACCAAACTTTTCAACCTCATTTTTCGGGCAAACAAGATGCCAGAAGAATGGAGACGGAGTATATTAGTACCAATCTTCAAGAACAAGGGGAATGTTCAGAGTTGTACTAATTACCGTGGAATTAAGCTGATGAGCCATACAATGAAGCTATGGGAGAGAGTCATTGAGCACCGTGTAAGAAGAATGACAAGCGTGACCAAAAATCAGTTTGGTTTCATGCTTGGGAGATCGACCATGGAAGCCATTTTCTTGGTACGACAACTTATGGAGAGATATAGGGAGCAAAAGAAGGACCTGCATATGGTGTTCATTGACTTGGAGAAGGCCTATGATAAGATTCCGTGGAATGTTATGTGGTGGGCCTTGGAGAAACACAAAGTCCCAACAAAGTACATTACCCTCGTCAAGGACATGTATGATAATGTTGTGACAAGTGTTCGAACAAGTGATGGCAACACTAACGACTTCCCCATTAAGATAGGACTGCATCAAGGGTCAGCTTTGAGCCCTTATCTTTTTGCCTTGGTGATGGATGAGGTCACAAGGGATATACAAGGAGATATCCCATGGTGTATGCTCTTTGCGGACGATGTGGTGCTAGTCGATGAGAGCCGGACGGGGGTCAACAGGAAGTTGGAGTTATGGAGGCAAACCTTGGAATCGAAAGGTTTTAGACTTAGTAGGACTAAAACTGAGTACATGAGGTGCGCTTTCAGTACTACTAGGAACGAGGAGGGGGAGGATGTTAGCCTTGATGGGCAAGTGGTGCCTCAGAAGGACACCTTTCGATATTTGGGATCAATGTTGCAGAAGGATGGGGATATCGATGAAGATGTGAACCATCGAATTAAAGCCGGATGGATGAAGTGGCGCCAAGCTTCTGGCATTCTTTGTGACAAGAGGGTGCCACAAAAGCTAAAAGGCAAGTTCTATAGGACGGCAGTTCGACCCGCAATGTTGTATGGCGCTGAGTGTTGGCCGACTAAAAGGCGACATGTGCAACAGTTAGGTGTGGCAGAGATGCGCATGTTGAGATGGATGTGTGGCCACACAAGGAAGGACCGCATCCGGAATGATGATATACGAGATAAAGTTGGGGTAGCACCAATTGAAGAGAAGCTTGTCCAACATCGTCTAAGATGGTTTGGGCATATTCAGCGCAGGCCTCCAGAAGCCCCAGTGCACAGGGGACGGCTTAAGCATGCTGATAATGTCAAAAGAGGCCGGGGTAGACCGAACTTGACATGGGAAGAGTCCGTAAAGAGAGATCTGAAGGACTGGAGCATCACCAAAGAACTAGCCATGGACAGGGGTGCGTGGAAGCTTGCTATCCATGTGCCAGAACCATGAGTTGGTCGCGAGATCTTATGGGTTTCACCTCTAGCCTACCCCAACTTGTTTGGGACTAAAGGCTTTGTTGTTGTTGTTGTTGTTGTTGTTGTTTGTTTTCAAAAATATATGATGATGCAAATTAGTAGTCAAATTTTAATTTGGAAATCAGGCTGGAGTTCAAAATTCTTCTCTTTTTCTACTGAAGGGAGTATGAATTGAAGTACTCTATTTTTTTGTCGAGAAACTGAAGTACTCCCTCCGATCCATATTAATGGGCGCTGGTTTAGTACAGAGTGTATAACTGTATGGTGCAATTTAATGAATGTGTAGTGAACCAACATTGAAACGATGAGTTATCACTTTCTTACCAGCAGACAAATGAAGATAGGTCAAGGCAATAGCAACATCAATAGCGATCAATATGCGTTGATCCAAATCCAGGATTTTCGGATGTTGGCCTGCGGATAGGTTAAAATTGATACAGGTAGTTCAAATTTTCCAACAAAAGGGAGAATTAATGAATAACTTAACATACCATGCAGGTGTTGCCTTAGACTGCCATTTGGAACATACTCAGTGATCAAAATAAATTCATTTCCTTTATCAATCAAACATAGAGACCTCACCAAACTCCAGTGATTAATTGCTGGAAGGAACTGCACTTCTTTGTGAACTCCCACAGCACGATCAGAGTCCTGAAAATAAGGACTTAATTACCACTTACTTAAGATCAACATCGTTATTATTGTTTCGGGAATGCTCTACACTAGTCACTGGGAAGAACTAATTGCACAAAACCACCATATTTGAGGCTTCGTTTGCGGAAAACTACCTAATCCCTAATTATTTGCAAACGGCACCACGTTTCTGGTAATCCTTTTGCAAACAACACTGATCGGAGTGTTTGGACCATTTGATCACTTTCTGACAAGTAGGCCCGGATTGTAAGACGCTGATTTGGCAACAAATTGACATACAATCCCCCGAAAAGACTCTCAAATAGCTTGAGAATATACAGCGCGGATTTCTTTGGGCCGGGCGCGCCGCTGCCAACGGAGGGCATTGGCACGTGAACTGGAAACGCGTCTGCCGCTCCATCGAGCTTGGGGGTCTGGGCATGCGAGACCTCAAACGCACCAGCCTCGCACTACGACTGCGCTGGTTATGGTTCTCCAGAACAGATCCCGAGCAAGCGTGGCAAGGGCTCGACCTCCAGTTCTCGGCCATGGAGTGCGCACTGTTCTGGGCATCCACTTCTATGGCCGTCGGGAATGGCCTCACCACCCTGCTCTGGGAGGACCGGTGGATCAACGGCTAGTCCGTCCGCGAGCTCCTGCCCAACCTATACAGCTGCATCCCCAAGCAGCGACGCACAACAAGAACTGTGGCGGACGGACTCAATGGCAACTCCTGGGCACGCGACATTCAGGGCACCCTAGGCCTGCACGAGATCGGTCAGTACCTGCAACTTTGGCAGATCATGCAACCCACCGAGCTCTCCGATGCCCCGGACCAGCTGATCTGGAAATGGACGGCGAGCGACACGTACTCCGCGCAGTCCTGCTACTTGGACACATTCCACGGATCGATGGCCTGCTACTCCTGGAAACTTATCTGGAGAAGTTGGGCGTCGCCGAGAGTCAAATTCTTCCACTGGCTGGCCAACCTGGACCGATGCTGGACTGCAGAGAGGTTGGCCCGCCATGGACTGCAGCACCACCCTCGATATCTCCTATGCGACCAAGAGCTGGAAACGCTCCGACACCTATTGCTGGAATGCCCCTTCGCTCGCCAAGCATGGCATGAGGTCCTGGCCTGGCTTCGCATCCCAGCCCCGATACCCAACTGCGAGCCGTCGCTCATGGACTGGTGGAACCTTGCCAAGGAAAACACGCTGCCGATTCTCCACAAAGCCCTGAAATCCGTCGCGCTGCTCGTGCCCTGGATGGTGTGGAAGCATAGGAACAGCTGCGTTTTCGACAACGCAACACCATCCATGAATACGCTTCTTGGTAGGATAAAGGACGAAGCCTGCTCTTGGGTGGCTGCCGGGGCACCTGACCTACGGTTTGTGATCCCACAAACTTGGGATGTGCACTGATCATGATGTAATTCGTGTCCTCGGGTGATTGGAACTGAACTCTTATCTTTTCAATGCATAGAAACCTTCTCGAAAAAGGTGTAGTTCCTCTTTTTTTTTAGTTTAGTGAATTCCAATTTTTTGGAAGTTCACCAAAGATAGTTAGAAGTTGGCTCTGAATTTTCAAAGGAAAGGGTCGAGGATGAGAGGACGAGTGCTTTCATTGGTCCTCAAACCCTTACCAACCCCAGCATGTGACATGCATATAAAGTCAAAAAAACAAGATCTAGCAGACGTGGCTTGTCAGCAAAACAGAGCATCATGAATAATACCATAATGAGCGGCTAACAAATTATATGCAAGTTTTTATAAGAAAAAAATGGTAAATGACAAGGTCACAACTGGGGAAAATAAGACATTAGTCGAGTGTGGAGACAACCTTTTTAGCTCTCTTGACGACAACGATTTGGTTATCTTGTAAGATACCCTTGTACACTGACCAGAACCCACTTTCGCTTAGCTTATGTGAAGGTGAAAAATTCCTAGTAGCCTTCTGAACCTGCTTAAGGCTTAAGTTCAAGGATCGTACTCCAGGTATTTGCGCAGACATTTTGGACCTAGACAGCTGGTGAGAGGTTGGTGGGGTCTTCTTTGATGGCGCGCTCACTGCAGAGGATGTAATACGTTCCACTGGAAATGAAAAATTGTTAAGCACAACAATCCAACAAAGTTTAATCCTTCCTAATGTTTCCACTTCCAAAATAATTTCACAAATAAGACTTCCAGATGTACCCTTGTTTGCTTTTCAACATAGTAGTCTGGTAGAGTAGATGAACACACAAGGTGGGCCACAGCAAGAGATTGGCAATCGAACTGTACTGAATGCTCGCTGGCGCAAAAGCGTTGAGGCGGCTGCCGCTGCATGCCCGCCCCCCTGACATGGTTTTCTAGTTGCTTCAGCCCTTCCTGTACAGGTTCTTGTGTGGCTTTTGGCTTTTCCTCTGTTTCTTCTTTGTTGCTTTAGTCTAGGCAGTGCTTGTTTTTGTTTTTCTTCCGTTTGTTATTGTATGGTTTTGCGCTATTTCGGCTTTCTACTAATACAAAATGACATGAATTTGGTGCGTGTTCGAGAAAATGTATTAAGGAAAGTTGGAACCATGCCGCTACACAGTCAGCAGTTCTAATAAATACCACTGGCTGTGAGAATGACATATGGGTCCACCTACTTGAAAGTTTCAAGTACTGTGCTTTCAAATATTAGAGATGTATGTTTTGTAAGACAAATATTTGTATTTCCTTTTGTATTAGGATTCTTACATATCTCTTCCCCTGTACATGTATATATATTGGCCTTGAACCCATGGAATTGATCAATTTGCTATTGCTGAAAGTTAATGCTGTTTTTTTTTTGGAGAGAACACAAAGCTTTTGCCTCGATGCATTGATAGGACGTTCACTTTTTTTGAGCTGCAATAATAACGCTTAGCTAAATGAAGGCGTAACTTTTATGACATACTTCAATAAGCCATGAAAGAAAGCAATCTAATAGCACTTCAAAGAATCTAAAGCATCGTTTTATCCCTTGAGAATAATTATGCATATATCATATAGTGCATGTTTCGGTCACTATCATGCTCCACTGATCAATGCATACTTCATCTGATTCATAAGCTTAGATCCAATTAAACCATTCAATATTTGAAAATAACTAAATCCTTCTCTTCTCTTGTACTTGTCGTATCAGACATCAACGTCAACATGGTCAAACAATACACAGCTTCGGTCATTGCTACTTTTAGTTATATATCAGAATTACTAAAAGTATAATGATATAGAAGAACAGGATGCTCTTACTTTTATTGTGTGGAGCATCTAGGCAGTCTTCCCTACGCTAATGTATTTTGTTGTGACACCACAAACAGGAGTATTCTTTCCTTATGGAGAAGTGTCATTTATACACACGAAAATAGCTTAATGTCACAACAAGTATATGTTCAGTCTAGAATGACAAATAATATGCAGTAACCTGAGTTAACACATAGGTTTTCTATTCAGTCTAGAGTGGCACAGATTTATGTCCTGACCTGATTGTCCCGAACTGGTATTGAACTTTGGGAACAGTTTCCGGATAATTGAGGTAACAAGGCCTGTTGTGGCTGGGTTGTGCTGTAAAGATTTCAAGGATGATTCACCAGAGGATTGCCAGCCCGATGAGTCCACATCCACAACATGGTGAGTATTCGTATAGGCATCATCCTGTATTTCCGTAAGATAACCGGATGTGAGGCCCACAGAAGTGTGAAAAACTAATAAACTTTTAAATATTATGTTACTAACCTGATATATTTTGTACAGCTAAGTAATGGGAGAAGAAAAGTAATATGTTGAAGAAATAAATACAGCAACAAATGAAGCACACAGTTACTTACCTGAGTGGACAATTCATTTAAAATCCTTGTCTCAGATGAACTTTGGTTTGTTTTTTCATTCTGAATCTTGCTACTGGATGATTCTTGAGAGCATTTTACCCCCAGGAGCTTCAAAGAGATTACTGCTTCACCATCATCCCCCACACATGCATCAATTACTATTTTCTCGATGTTCTGCAAGGATTCAAGCCATTGCAAGCAACTGGAAGATATCCTGCACCCAGAAATCATTACGATTGCTGGTGACGGAGATGACAGTGGCCCCAAAGGTTCCCCACATGACAGAATCCTGTTACCATCTTTTATCCCATATTTCCGACACTTTGGCAAAGATGGTTTGAACATGAGATTAGGGCACGATAGCACGGACAATTCCTCAAGAGCAGGGAATATGAACTGCTGGTTCCCATTGTTCGTCAACAATAGTATAGGCAACTCTTCTAGGTTTACTAAATTTTCCAATTTGAGTGTTAATTTCTTGAAGGGCTGTGTGCCCCCAGAAAGACCCATACCTAGATTTACGAGGTTAGGCATATCTTCTACATGCAAGTGCCGCAAATTTATTAGCTGGCCCAGTGGAGGAAGATCATTGCAGTTTCCAAGGCAGAGAAGATGGAGGCTGATAAGGTTGGGGAGTAAAGTCACCATGTTGTTCATCATCCATGTAGGCCATGCAAATCCTGAATACCCAACTAGCTCAAAATGCTCTAAACTCTGGTGTGGTTGGAGCTTTTCCAGAACTTCTTCACCTAAATCTTCATCTATTCCATGTACTACTGGATGAGAAGTATTAGTCCACTCCAGCTTAAGGAAACGTAGCTCTGGTCGATTCTTCAGATTTGCTCTCTCTGCGATAGTTAAGCCCCTGGACCCTCTTGTGAGATCCGGAATAACAAGCTCGTCGGTTGTTATGTGCCAGTTTTCATCAATCCTAACAGAGCACCGGATGTATGGTGGAAGACAGGCCACTATTATTGGATCTTTCGTCAACAGAAATTTCAGTCCTGTCATTTTATGTATGATATCTAGGAACATTTGAGGTAAACTATGGGATGGATGCTCAAGAGCACAACCAGTGAGGTCCAACGTATGCAGTGTCTGAAGCCTCACAAAAGACACAGGTATGACGAGAGGATTTTGCGACAAGTTCAGATATTCTAGATTGAACAAGTGTCCAAGAGATTGCAGACAGTCAATGGTAGGGCGGCACCGTGAGAGATTCAAAAACTTCAGTCCAGAGAAGTTATTTAAACAATTAGGCTGAGTCAGCAGCTTAAGACATTGCTTTAGGTTCAGATACTCCAAATTGGTTGTTAACATCCCAACACTTACATGAAGTGCCTCGCAGCCAGATAGATCCAAAATACGAAGGTTCTCAATATTCCCAAAGCATGGAGGGAGGTTTTGAAGTCTACGACACCTCCGAAGTATAAGGACTTCCAACTTGATGAGATTACAAAGAGATCCAGGCAATTGTTCGAGCTCATAGCAGCTCGACATGTTCAGAGACCTAAGAAAATCAAGGTTGCCAAAAGATTCTGGTAGCTGCTTGAGGTTGAAGCAACTAGATAGGTTTAGATCCTCCAATTTTATTAAATTACCAAATGAAGAAGGCAACTGTGGAAGCTCAGTGCAGCTTGACAAATCAATAAATCGAAGATCCTGAAGATTGCAGAGAGAGTCAGCTAGATCACCAACATCATAACAACATGACAGCCTAAGATGCTCAAGTGTTTGAAGACGACCAAGGGTCGCAGGCAAGTTTTGAAGTATGTCACAGCCTTGCAGGTTCAAATATTTTAGCTTCTCTAAAGAACCAATGAAAGAGGGCAATTCCTTGAGAGAAGTATTTGATAGATCCAACACCTCAAGATTTATCAACGTACTCATGGAGGAAGGTAATGTCTGAACCTTTAAGCCAGAAATATCAAGGTATCTTAGATGTTTCAAATGGCCAATGGAAGCGGGTATTTCCTCAATGCAGCTTCCACGGAGATTCAAAACACGCAGATGCTTCAGTAATTCAAATGCTTCTCGATGGAGCTTTATAGCCTCAGTGTTCAGGAAGTGTAATGCCCTTGCCCTTGTAAGCAGTGCACTGCAAAGTGTTGATTGCCCTTTGTAATGGGTCAACAATGCATATTGGAAGGAGAGCTCCTTTGCATTATCATTCATTTCTCTATCATCCAAAATAATAATATCATTGCAAGCAACATGCCTTGCAAATTCATGGACAAAGTTATGCATGTAGAGTGTTGTAGGAGATGTACTGATTTCCATTACATTAACCTGGAAACAAACAGAACATAAATCATATAATTTTCCCAACATAACCACCTTATTTGAATTTGGACTAGTTTACAACCATCCGTGGGATAACCTACCTATGATGCAGAACATGAACCAAGAAAAATTGGAAAGGAAAAGCCTAAAGGTGGTTATCAGTGTTTAAAACCTCATCTAACTTTTCTAGCCCTGCCTAGCAGCATTTTTTGGGTGAATACTCACAGGGCAACAACTAGCAGATAAATATCCAGTGAATTTCGAAGTCCCGTATTCTTTTTCTGGAAAGCTTCATTCTGAGACTGAAGTTCTCAAGAACAGAAAGATACAGGCAAGACATGCATGCATAGTCAACCTCCTAGTGCAATAAGGAAGGAGCAGTAGTAGGAAAGCAACATGACCACATGAATGGTCATCCTGAAAGGACGAAATGGAAGTGCCCAAATATATTCTAAACTAAAGATTGGACATCATTGACACATTCAAATCTAACTAAATTATTACTACCTTCGTTCCAAAATACAAGACCTCCTAGAAAGCATGCTTTCCCACTTCTCTCTCTGTCATAACTAATGAACAAAAAACTACTTAGATTTGTTTGGTACAAATTGTGGCATTACATTTTTCATGAAACATAGCTTCAAAATTTGTTTATCTACTAAGATATACATATAAAAAAGGTGCTCAAAGTTGCATCTTGGAGACTGTCCATATATAAAACATCATGTATTTTGGAACGGAGGGAGTACAACTAAAAGCTAAGCTCAATATAACAGACACAAATACCAGAATCTTGTAATATGTGTGATTCCTAGTGAACCTATTGGTGAGTCCTTTACCATATGATAAAAAAAGTACCATTGATTCAAAAGGATAATAACATTGATCATATATCCATGAATCACAGGCAAAGATTTTTGAGATCAAAAGTATGTATTTACTCATCGGCCGAGGTTTATAAAGGAAGCCGTAAACAACAATGAGTAAAATATGAACTTACTAGTGTAGCCAGCAAATTTTCACAATGGCATGTCCGTAAAGGGTCTAAAAGCATACTATATACCTAAAACAGCAAAAGAAAAGACTGACAATCCAACAAATACTTGGTGACTTACCAAATGTGTCTTCCTGACTTGCAGGAAATGTATTGACAGAAGGTCCTGAATGTACATCTCCCCCTGCACATAGGATGGCATGGTTCCATGTTTTGATCCAATAATATCAAGTGCAATCCACTGTTGGATAAGTTTTTCTTTATCAATAATAGATCCCTTAGGAAATACTGATAAATATAGAAGGCATAGTTTCAGCACCGAGGGCATGTCATAGAATATTTGATTAAGTGATGAAAACACTTCAACTTTCATGGAATATGTGCTCTCTAATTTCCATATTGGTTCATCCCTTGCTGCTAACCAGACATCCAAGACTTGATTGTGCACTACTGAACCAAGAAAATGAGCTAAAGATGGTATTCCATCACATCTTTTCACAATTTGCTTACCAATTTTCTTCAGGTATGCATTAATGTTATCCCCGTCCCCAAAAGCTTTTTCAGAAAATATGGTCGAACAGTCGTCTTCAGACAATGGAGACAACTTGTATGGCGTGAAAGTGTGCATTAGTTTTGCAGTTATTTCACTGGAAGTGGTCACCAAAACCTTGACCGATTTGTTCATACACCTGAGCATTTCCTTCAGTTCATCCAACTGGCTTTTATCTGTGCTACAAAGGCCATCCAAGACAATTAGACAACGTTTGTCATGAAGCGTCTTCTGCAAACGATTCTTTAGCAATTGGAGATTTTCATGGATCTGAATGTTGATATTGACTTCTGAGGGTCCTTCTTTCGTTCCATTAGCTTGTGAGATTATATCAGCAGCAATGTTTTTGAGGTTAAATTTCCTATTTAAGTCGATCCAAATACGAAGATCTAAATTCCACCCTTCTCCCTGGTCATGGAAAATTAATCTGGCAAGAGTTGTTTTCCCCAAACCCACTAGGCCAACTATGGGAATGATGGACAATGTTTCTGTATCATTTTCCAAGATTAATTTCTTTATGTTTGCTTTGTCACTATCCCTTCCAACAATTGCAGCTCTATAGAACTCTTCTTGGATATCAGATTGCTCAATATCACAATTTGGGTGCTGCATCAAACTGAAAACGACAGAATCTCTTGCTAAAAGATCCAACCTTTTTCTGAGTATTTTCATTCTATTCACTCTAGTACTGTACAAGGAAAACGGACATGAAGAACACAACGATGTTGCCTGCAGAATTTATTCAAAAATGATCAACCAACAAGAGTTTTAACTAACCTAAATGGTGCAAACATAGCTGATGTGTTGCGCCACTAAATCAGTTGTACAAATATATATACAACAGCAGATCCATTTCAAACATTGGTTGCAGAAATACTAGTATATGACAGGAGCAAATGTAAACTGTAATTGGCAAATGAATCTAGAAAGGATCAAGTGTAGCACCGTAATAAATCTGAGATGTACTCGCGGCTTTCCGCCTTCTGAGAAATATATTCAAGTGGGGGAGCCGCGAGCCCCCACCCCCCAACAACCCCCACCCCGGTGATTCTCAAAAAAAAAAAAATAGTAGCAATTTTGACACAGAGCGAAAAGGAAATTTTAGTAATTTGCATTAGCGGTTACCCAATATAAAGAAAATGCCTTGGCAAGGCGCATTTGGGGGTTGGGACTATCGAACCTTTGTAATACAGGCGGTCCTCTCAGATCCGATGCCATTTTGGTCTTCAAACTCGTCCAAGAGATGTTCAGTATCATAAACAATCTGAATTATCTTCGCCATCCAATCCTGCACCTCCATACGCGCCCTAAAATATCTCTCCACACGTAGCAGCACATCTTGCAACCCCGACAGAGTTCGCCACAGATGCGCCACGTGCTCATCTACGCCCGAGGGTAGCTCTGACCGGCGAGCGTCGGAGGCCAGCCGGCGTAGGAGCCGGTCAACGACGGCGCCGGCGGTGGCCATAAGGCACGTGGACTTGGCTTATGGATATTCCACAGTTTTGAACTGGGGGGGTCTATAGAGGTGAAGAAGACCGTGTCCATTCAAGTCTGGTCAGAGTGGAAAGAGATAAAAGGTGCTTCCAAATTCTTCAAGGAAATTAAGATCAAAAGCATCTCCAACAACCGCGCTAAACAAGCGTCGCGTCGCAAATTTGGTCATTTTAGCACGAGCGCAACCGGTAGAAAGGCTCCAGCGGGTGCGTAATAACCGCGCGCGCGGCATATGGAGTTGGGCACGCGGTCCGATTGTTGGGGAACGTTACATGGGAAACAAAAAATTTCCTACGCACACACAAGATCTATCCATGGTGATGAGCATCTACGAGAGGGAGAGTGGATCTACGTACCCTTATAGATCGCTAAGGGGGAAGCGTTAAGAAAGACGGTTGGTGTAGTCGAACATCTTCGCGATCCAAATCGACGAGCGTCCCGCGATCCAATCATGATCCATCCTGATCAAGCACCGAACGGGCGGCACCTCCACGTTTAGCACGCGTGCAGCTTGGTGACGACCTCCGCCTTCTTGATCCAGCAAGAGGGAGCGGAGAGGTAGACGAGTTCTCCGGCAGCGTGACGGCGCCGCGGCGATGGTGGTAGAGCAATTCCGGCAGGGCTTCGCCTAAGCACTGCAGAAAAACCGATCTAGAGGAGAAACTATGCACTAAAGGAGAGGGTAGCACGTGGCTGAAAATCAAGCGCAAAAACCTTAAAACCTCTAGTATATATAAGAGGAAGAGAGGAGGAGGCTTGGCGCAAGGGTCAAGCCCTCTAGGCTTCGGCCGAAGTGGGAGGAGAGGAGGAATCCTCCTCCAATCCTAGTAGGACTAGGACTCCTCCTTATTTTGGTCTTTTTGCCTTTTTCCACCTTTTTCTCTTTGGGCTGTTCTTTCCAGCCGCATGGGCCTTATGTGAGACTTCCACCGGCCCACTAAGGGCTGGTATTCACCCTCCCACAGGGCTGGTATTCACCCTCCAACAGCCCATGTAGCCTCTTGGGTCGAAATACCCTTCCCGATGGTCTCCCGGTACACTACCGGCACTCCCGGTACACTACTAATGAGCCCAAAACTTTTCTGGCGACCAAAACAGGACTTCCTATATATCAATCTTTGCCTCCGGACCATTCCGGAGCTCCTCGTGACGTCCAGGATCTCATCCGGGACTCCGAAAAACCTTCGTTCACCACCATGCATAACTCTATACTACCGAAACGTCACCAAACCTTAAGTGTGTAGACCTTGCGGGTTCGAGAACTATGTAGACATGACCGAGGCACCTCTACGGTCAATAACCAATAGCGGGACCTGGATGCCCATATTGGTTCCTACATATTCTACGAAGATCTTTATCGGTCGAACCTCTATGCCAAGGATTCAGTTAATCCCGTATGATGTTCCCTTTGTTCTTCGGTATGTTACTTGCCCGAGATTCGATCATCGGTATCTCCATACCTAGTTCAACCTCGTTACCGGCAAGTCTCTTTACTCGTCCCGTAATACAAGACCCCGTGACTAACACTTAGTCACATTGCTTGCAAGGATTATTGTGATGTTGTATTACCGAGTGGGCCCTGAGATACCTCTCCGTCACACGGAGTAACAAATTCCAGTCTTGATCCATGCCAACCCAACAGACACCCTTGGAGATACCTATAGAGCACCTTTATAGTCAGCCAGTTATGTTGCGACGTTTGATACACACAAGGCACTCCTCCGGTGTCCGTGAGTTGCATGATCTCATGGTCATAGGAGCATGTACTTGACATGCAGAAAACGGTAGCAATAAACTGACACGATCATATGCTACGTTCGTAGTTTGGGTCTTGTCCATCACATCATTCTCCTAATGATATGATCCCGTTATCAAATGACATCACATGTCAATGGCTAGGAAACCTTGACCATCTTTGATCAACGAGCTAGTTCACTAGAGGCATACTAGGGACAAAGTATTGTCTATTTATCCACACATGTAATGTGTTTCCAATCAATAAAATTATAGCATGGACAATAAACAATTATCATGAACAAGGAAATATAATAATAAACACTTTATCTATTGCCTCTAGGGCATATTTCCAACAGTCTCCCACTTGTACTAGAGTCAATAATCTAGTTCACATCACTATGTGATTTACATTGTAATGAATCGAACACACATGCAGTTCTGGTGTTGATCATGTTTAGCCCTTGGAAGAGGTTTAGTCAACGGGTCTGCAACATTCAGATTCGTGTGCACTTTGCAAATATTTATGTCTTTCTCCTCGATGTAATAGCGGATGGAGTTGAAGCATCGCTTTATGTGTCTGGTCCTCTTGTGAAACCTTGGTTCCTTGGCCAGAGCAATGGCACCAGTGTTGTCATAAAACAGATTCATTGGATTCAGTGCACTGGGCACTACTCCAAGATCTGTCATGAACTGCTTCATCCAGACACCTTCCTTCGCCGCCTCCGAGGCTGCGATGTACTCCGCTTCACACGTAGAATCGGCTACCACGCTTTGCTTGGAACTACACCAACTTACCGCTCCCCCATAAGAATAAATACATATCCGGTTTGTGACTTAGAGTCTTCCAGATCAGTTGTACATCGCAGTCTACCAAGCTCGGTGGCACTGGCAGTACAGGCAAGCTCTGCCCTACCCAGATGTCAACCTCCCCATGGTTGGCATCTGGACCCCCACCGCATCCCCATCCCAACAGTGTCGCGGTCTATGCGCATGTGGAGGAGGTCCTCTGACGACACGAGCTCCTCACCCCTGAGCAGTGACATGATCCTGTGTACGCGGCCAACTCCCCTAACTGGGAGGTTTGGTTCACCCTGGAGCACGAGCAGGAGTGCCTTCATGGCGTCTAGTTCAATCCGGTCGTCCCACTGTCGCCCCCTGAAGTGAAGCCAAAGGAGCAGGAGGATGAAGCTTCCTACCAGGCCGCCCTCGAGGAGGCAATGGCCTGCATCATTTAGTAGAGCATGCATGACGAGAACGTGCACTGGGAGGGTCTCGAAGAAGCCCTCGCACTGTCCACGGCGGACGGCTGCGTCCTGCCTCCTCCTCCTCCTCTAGCTCCGTCGGTCGCTTGGTGATCCACGAGCCCAAGGTTGACGCCGAGGAGCGCCAGCCAGAGATCTACAAGTGGACCGGCCAGCTCCGGGAGTGGGTGTCCATGCCTCTCATCCGGCTTATGGCCACGTCGGAGCAGGAGCGGAAGTATCTCCTACACCACAGGTCGCTAGCACTAGCGAGGGAGGCCGCCAAGGCCGCGGAGCAGATGAAGTTGGAGCGTAGGTGGGCGGAGGAGGTGGAGGTGGAGCGTCGGGAGCAGGAGCCGGAGGAGCAAGCCCGTCAGCCTGCGCCGCCGGCACGGCAGGACGCTGCTCAGGCATGGGAGGCCGCGCTCCCTTGGGCTGGGCCGGCGCCGGAGTTCATTGACCTCACCGTCCCCGACGACGATGCATAGGACAGGTGGCAGGCGGCCGAGTTTTTTTAATTATGTTTATTTAAGTTTTATGTGGACTTGGGTCGGCTTTTATCGTGTTTAATGCTTAATTATGTTTAATATCGTATTTTGGGCATTATTATTTTTAAGTGAGAGCTGACTCATTTGCATCCACGCCTGCGTTGGGCGGACTAGCCGATCCATTTGCAAAACCGGACACCAGCGTCCGCTCGATCGACCCAATGGACAAAAAAGGACAAACTGTGCGTCAGTTTGGGTCTTCCTATTGGAGTTGCTCTAAGCTCGATGTGGCGGACGACGGTGTCGTCATTGTAGAACTAGATGATGCCCCGCGCGTTGCTACATGAACGTTGGTAAAGAAATGGATAAATAGTTGCTATAAAAAAACTAAAACCAATGAAAAGCGAATGTAAGCTTAAAAACAATAAAATACAAAGCGTATAAAAAGAGAGTGAAAATTATAGTTGAAAAATGTAATTTTTAACAAAATATGGAGGATGGACTCTAATGCAAAAAACTACTTATGACTAATGTGAGCTATGGCGGACAACGGTATCGTCGTTGTAGAACTAGATGATGCCCCACGCGTTATTGCGGGAACGTTGTTAAAGAAATGGATAAATAATTGCTATAAAAAATCTAAAGTAATGGAAAGCGGGCGTAAACTTAAAAAAATAAAATACAAAGCGTATAAAAAGAGAGTGAAAATTATAGTTAAAAATGTAATTTTTAACAAAATATGGAGGATGAACTCTAATGCAAAAAACTACTTATGACTAATGTGAACGAATTGATGGTGTGGCACCATTGCATGCGTAGAGTAATGCAAAAGATGTTATTTATTTCTTGCATGCATACTTGCTTATGTGTCAAGGTTGCATGGCTAGGAAGATTAGGTAGTGGGTGATAGCTATTTAGGATAGAGGATATAGAAGATATTTATTTTTGCAACAAAGGGCCTGTTGCAATTCTTTCCGCAAAAAGACTTTGTTGCGGCATAAAAAACTCATAAAAATGATTCTGCAATAAAATCATTGTTGCGAAAAATGTCAATAACAAGACCTTTTTTATAGAAAAAACCTCATAAAAATGATTCTGCAAGACCATTGTTGCGAAAATATTCTGCAACAAGATTATTGTTGCAAAAAATACTATAACAAGAGCTTTGCTGCAAAAAATACCATAAAAATGCACTTGTTGCAAGGATGACTCATTACGTAGGTAGATCACATCTTCATCCAATGGTCACGGAGTCGGCCGATCTTTTTATATTATCTGCCGACGGACGCGTAGTGTCGCCCATTCTTCAAAGGCCAGATGTATACTTTTTTGCTAATCACGATTTGTAAGGGCATCTCCAACGACTAACCCATAAAGGATTCGTCCATACACGAAGAACAATTCATGGATAAATATATGAAAGCCAACCATCTAACGTTGTCTGCATATAATTTAACCACTGTTTAAATAAAATGGACTAAATTCATGTAAACATGATGAATTTCATATGAAGCAAGGGTTACATTTTGGACATTTGTTTTTTTGCGGGAAAAAAGGTGTTTTATTCCATAATTATAGAATTACAATCAACTAGCAAGAGTTCCTCTACACACGGAGGGCCTCTCTGAAGTCAAACTGTGGTACATGACTCGGTACGGTTGTAATTAGGCACACAATCTGCTGCTCTATTTTGATCCCTACCAATCTTCTAGGGAATAAACACCCTCTCTTCCATTAAGGCTTTGATTTCAGCTACCAAATGCTCATATGCGGAACGGTGAAATATTATCATTTGATAAGATGGATAACACCTCTCATGAGTCTGATTGGACAATTACCTATAGTTGTGTGTTGTAGCACTAATGCCATGCCTTGCATAAGAGCATGGATGTTGGATTCAAGAGCATCATTGCAACGGAATAAAAGTTTGTAAGCACAAAAGATGACTGGATCGTCATATCGTCTAAGCATCATACCAGCCGCAGGGGAACCATCAGAAGCAGAGAAAAGATCCATCCACTGAAACTTGGTCGACAGAAGGACGAGGCCATGGCACGAGCTGGCCGCTGGGTTTGGGGCCTGGAATATGGACATCCTTCACAGGCATTTTACCATTAATAATATCCTCTGTGTTGTACTGATACGTCCATTCTGCATCATACTTTTATATTGATATTTATCGCATTATGAGCTGTTATTACACATTATGGTACAATACTTATGCCTTTTCTCTCTTATTTTACAAAGTTTATATGAAGAGGGAGAATGCCGGTAGCTGGAATTCTAGGCTGGAAAAGGAGCAAGTTTGAGATGTCTATTCTGCACAACTCCAAAACCCGTGAAAATCAGCGAGGAATTATTATGGAATATATAAAAAATACTGGGTGGGAGAAATACCAGAGGGGAGCCACAAGGAGGCCACGAGCCTACCAGGCACGCCCCACCCCCCTAGGCGTGCTTCGGGGCTCGTGGGCCCCCTATAGCCCCTCTGGCCCCATCTTCTTCTATATGGAGGGTTTCATCCCAGAAAAAATCAGAAGAGAGCTTTCGGGAAGAAACGCCGCCGCCACGAGGCGGAACTTGAGCAGAACCAATCTAGAGCTCCGGTAGGGCCGTCTTGCCCGGGAAACTTCTCTCCCGGAGGGGGAAATCGTTGACATCGTCATCACCAACACTCCTCTCATCGGAGGGGACTCATCTCCATCAACATCTTCATCAGCACCATCTCATCTCCAAACCCTAGTTCATCTCTTGTATCCAATCTCCATCTCATGACTCCGATTGGTACTTGTAAGGTTGCTAGTAGTGTTAATTACTTCTTGTAGTTGATGCTAGTTGGTTTACTTGGTGGTAGATCATATGTTCAGATCCTTAATGCTATTCAATACCTCTATGATCGTGAACATAATTATGCTTTGTGAGTAGTTACGTTTGTTCCTGAGGACATGTGATAAGTCTTGCTACTAGTAGTCATGTGAATTTGGTATTCGTTCGATATTTTGATGCGTTGTATGTTGTCTCTCCTCTAGTGGTGTTATGTGAACGTCGACTACATGACACTTTACCATTATTTGGGCCTAGAGGAAGGCATTGGGAAGTAATAAGTAGATGATGGGTTGCTAGAGTGACAGAAGCTTAAACCCTACTTTATGCATTGCTTCGCAAGGGGCTGATTTGGATCCACTAGTTTAATGCTATGGTTAGACTTTGTCTTAATTCTTCTTTGTAGTTGCGAATGCTTGCGAGAGGGGTTAATCATAAGTGGGATGTTTGTCCAAGTAAGGACAACACCCAAGCACCGGTCCACCCACATATCAAACTATCAAAGTAGCGAACGCGAATCATATGAACATGATGAAAACTAGCTTGACAATAATTCCCATGTGTCCCCGGGAGCGCTTTACCTTATATAAGAGTTCGTTCAGGCTTGTCCCTTGCTGCAAAATGGATTGGGACATATTGCTGCACCTTTGTTACTATTGTTACTTGCTACCCGTTACAAATTATCTTATCACACAACTATCTGTTACCGACAATTTCAGTGCTTGCAGAGAATACCTTACTGAAAACCGCTTGTCATTTCCTTCTGCTCCTCGTTGGGTTTGACACTCTTACTTATCGAAAGGACTACTATAGATCCCCTATACTTGTGGTTCATCAAGACTCTTTTCTGGCGCCGTTGCCGGGGAGTGAAGCGCCTTTGGTGAGTGGAATTTGGTAAGGAAACATTTATATAGTGTGCTGAAATTTATTGCCACTTGTCACTATGGAAACTAATCCTTTGAGGGGCTTGTTCGGGGTATCTTCACCTCGACCGGAATCACAAATAGTTTCTCCTCAACCTACTGCACCTACTGAAAATATTTATTATGAGATTCCTTTGGGTATGCTAGAGAAACTGTTGGCTAATCCTTTTATAGGAGATGGAACATCACATCCCGACTTGCATCTAATCTATGTAGATGAAGTTTGTGGTTTATTTAAGCTTGCATGTTTGCCCGAGGATGAGGTCAAGAAGAAGGCCTTTCCCTTATCTTTGAGGGATAAAGCATTAACATGGTATAGGCTATGTGATGATACTGGATCATGGAACTACAACCGATTGAAATTGGAATTTCATCAAAAGTTTTATCCTATGCATTTGGTACATCATGATCGGAATTATATCTATAATTTTTGGCCTTGTGATGGAGAAAGTATCGCTCAAGATTGAAGGAGGCTTAAGTCAATGTTATATTCATGCCCCAACCATGAGCTCCCTAGAGAAATTATTATTATGAACTTTTATGCTTGGCTTTCTCATGACAATCACACCATGCTTGACACTTCTTGTACCGGTTCTTTTATGAAGAGAGATATTGACTTTAGATGGGATTTATTGGAAAGAATTAAACGCAATTCTGAAGATTGGGAGTTTGATGAAGGTAAGGAGTCAGGTATGAATCTTAAGTTCGATTGCGTTAAATCCTTCGTAGAAACAAATACTTGTGATTTTAGCGCTAAATATGGACTTGACTCTGAGATAGTAGCTTCTTTATGTGAATCATTTGCTACTCATATTAATCTCCCTAAGGAGAAGTGGTTTAAATATCATCCTCCCATAGAAGTTAATGTAGCTAAACCCATTCCAGTTGAAGAGAAAGTTATTGCTTATAATGATTCTATTGTTCCTACTGCTTACACTGAGAAACCACCTTTCCCTGTTAGAATAAAGGATCATGCTAAAGCTTCAAATGTGATACGTAAGGGCTACATTAGAACACCTACACCCCCTGAGAAAATTAAAGTTGAACCTAGTATTGCTATTATTAAAGATCTCTTGGCCGATAATGTTGATGGGCATGTTATTCAATTCTGTGAAGCTGCTGCTAGAATTGCTAAACCTCATGCTAGAGACAAACATAAACCTGTAGTTGCCATGCTTGTTGTTTCTGTTAAGATAGGAGATCATTGTTATCATGGTTTATGTGACATGGGTGCTAGTGTTAGTGCAATACAATCTTTATATAATGAAATTAAAGATGAGATTGCACCTGTCGAGATGGAATTTATTGATGTTACTATTAAACTTGCTAATAGAGATACTATCTGCCTTGTGGGAATTGTTAGAGATGCTGAAGTCTTGTGTGGTAAAACTAAGTATCCTACTGATTTTCTCGTTCTTGCTACCACACAAGATAGCTTTTGTCCCATCATATTTGGCAGACCTTTCCTCAATACTGTTAATGCTCAAATTGATTGTGAGAAACAAACTGTTACTGTTGGCTTTGGAGGTGTGTCACATGAATTTAATTTTTCTAAGTTTGGTAGACAACCTCATGAAAAAGAATTGTCTAGTAAGGATGAAATTATTGCTCTTGCTTCTATTGTTGTGCCTCCTACTGATCCTTTAGAGCAATACTTGCTTGAACATGAAAATGATATGCATATGGATGAAAGGAATGAGATAGATAGAGTTATCTTTGAACAACGTCCTATCCTTAAGAATAATTTGTCTGTTGAATTACTTGGAGATCCACCTCCACCAAAGGGTGATCCTGTGTTTGAGCTTAAACAATTACCTGATACTCTTAAGTATGCTTATCTTGATTAAAAGGAGATATATCCTGTTATTATTAGTGCTAACCTTTCAGAGCATGAAGAAAAGAAATTATTGAAAACTCTAAGGAAGCACAGTGCTGCTATTGGATATACTCTTGATGATCTTAAGGGCATTAGTCCCACTCTATGCCAGCATAAAATTAAAACTGATCCTGATTCCAAACCAGTTGCCGATCACCAACGAAGACTGAATCCTAAGATGAAAGAGGTGGTAAGAAAAGAAATACTAAAGCTCCTGGAAGCAGGTATTATTTACCCTGTTGCTCATAGTGATTGGGTAAGTCCGGTGCATTGTGTCCCTAAGAAGGGAGGTATTACCGTTGTTCCTAATGATAAAGATGAATTGATCCCGCAAAGAATTGTTACTGGCTATAGGATGGTAATTGATTTTAGGAAATTAAATAAAGCTACTAAGAAAGATCATTACCCTCTACCTTTTATTGATAAAATGCTAGAAAGATTGTCTAAACATACACACTTTTGCTTTCTAGATGGTTATTCTGGTTTCTCCCAAATACCTGTTGCACAATCTGATCAGGAGAAAACCACTTTTACTTTCCCTTTCGGTACCTTTGCTTATAGACGTGTGCCTTTTGGTTTATGTAATGCACCTGCTACCTTTCAAAGATGTATGATGGCTATATTCTCTGACTTTTGTGAAAAGATTGTTGAGGTTTTCATGGATGATTTCTCCATTTACAGATCTTCTTTTGATGATTGCTTGAGCAACCTTGATCGAGTTTTGTAGAGATGTAAAGATACTAACCTTGTCTTGAATTGGGAGAAGTGCCACTTTATGGTTAATGAAGGCATTGTCTTGGGACATAAAATTTCCGAAAGAGGTATTGAAGTTGATAAGGCTAAAGTTGATGCCATTGAGAAGATGCCATGCCCTACAGACATTAAAGGTATAAGAAGTTTCCTTGGTCATGCTGGTTTCTATAGAAGGTTTATTAAAGACTTCTCTAAGATTTCTAGGCCTCTCACTAATCTCTTGCAAAAAGATATTCCATTTGTTTTTTTATTATGATTGTGAAGAAGCATTTGAAATACTCAAGAAGGCCTTGATAACTGCACCTATTGTTCAACCACCTGATTGGAACCTACCTTTTGAAATTATGTGTGATGCTAGTGATTATGCTGTTGGTGCTGTCCTAGGACAAAGAGTTGATAAGAAATTAAATGTTATTCATTATGCTAGTAAAACTCTAGACAGTGCCCAAAGAAATTATGCTACTACTGAAAAAGAATTTTTAGCAGTTGTGTTTGCATGTGATAAGTTTAGATCTTATATTGTTGATTCTAAAGTTACTATTCACACTGATCATGCTGCTATTAAATATCTCATGGAAAAGAAAGATGCTAAACCTAGACTTATTAGATGGGTTCTCTTGCTACAAGAATTTGATTTGCATATTGTTGATAGGAAGGGTGTTGAGAACCCCGTAGCAGATAACTTGTCTAGGTTAGAGAATGTTCTTGATGACCCACAACCTATTGATGATAGCTTTCCTGATGAACAATTGAATGTTATCAATGCTTCACGCAGTACACCATGGTATGTTGATTATGCTAATTATATTGTTGCTAAATATATACCACCTAGTTTCACGTACCAACAAAAGAAAAAGTTCTTTTATGATTTGAGACATTACTTTTGGGATGATCCTCAGCTGTATAAAGAAGGAGTAATTGTGTTATTTGACGTTGTGTACCTGAGCATGAACAGGGACAGATCCTACAGAAGTGCCACTCCGAGGCTTACGGAGGACACCATGCTGGAGATAGAACTGCACACAAGGTATTGCAATCCGTTTTTTATTGGCCTACTCTCTTTAAGGATGCTCGTAAGTTTGTCTTGTCTTGTGATGAATGTCAAAGAATAGGTAATATTAGTAGGCGGCATGAAATGCCTATGAATTATTCACTTGTTATTGAACCATTTGATGTTTGGGGTTTTGATTATATGGGACCTTTTCCAAAGTCCAATGGGTATACTCATATTCTAGTTGTTGTTGATTACGTTACTAAGTGGGTAGAAGTTATTCCAACTAGTAGTGCTGATCATAACACCTCTATTAAGATGCTTAAAGAAGTTATTTTCCCTAGATTTGGAGTCCCTGGATATTTAATGACTGATGGTGGTTCACATTTTATTCATGGTGCTTTTTGTAAAATGCTTGCTAAGTATGATGTCAACCATAGAATTGCATCTCCTTATCATCCTCAGTCTAGTGGTCAAGTAGAGGTAAGTAATAGAGAAATTAAATTAATTCTGCAAAAGACTGTTAATAGGTCTAGAAAGAATTGGTCTAAGAAACTTGATGATGCATTGTGGGCTTATAGAACTGCTTATAAGAATCCCATGGGCATGTCTCCTTATAAAATGGTTTATGGTAAGGCTTGTCATTTACCTCTTGAGCTAGAGCATAAGGATTATTGGGCAATCAAAGAGCTCAACTTTGATTTCAAATTTGCTAGTGAGAAGAGGTTATTTGATATTAGCTCACTTGATGAATGGAGAACTCAGGCATATGAAAATGCCAAGTTATTTAAGGAGAAAGTTAAGAGATGGCATGATAGAAGGATACAAAAATGTGAGTTCAATGTAGGTGATTATGTCTTGCTATACAATTCTCGTTTAAGATTTTTTGCAGGCAAACTTCTCTCTAAATGGGAAGGTCCTTACATTGTCAAGGAAGTATATCGTTCCGGTGCCATCAAAATCAACAACGCGGAAGGCAATTTTCCGAGAGTTGTGAATGGGCAAAGAATCAAGCATTATATCTCGGGTACTCCCATAAATGTTGAAAGCAATATAATTAATACCATAACTCCCGAGGAGTACATAAGGGATGTTTGCCAGCCTGTTTCAGACTCCGAAAACGAAGAGGTATGTGATACGGTAAGTAAACCAACTCCAAAACTTTTCCAATAGCAATTTTTCTCCGTTTTGGAATATTTAGAAAAATAGAAAATTTTAAAGTAGTCCGGAAAGCGCATGAGGAGGCGGCGAGCCTGCCAGGCGCGCCCCTACCCCCTGGGCGCGCCTGGGGGCTCGTGAGCACCTCGTGTGCCTCCCAGACTCCGTTTTCTTGTGGAATACTCCTTATGGTCGGTAAAAAATCATTATATAATCTCCCGAAAGGTCTGACCCTCGTATCACGCAAATATCCTCTGTTTTCGTTTTGAGCTGTTGTGCACACAGATCTAGATCGCTATGGCGTCCCCAAAGGTTTTGAAGGACGAGTTCTTCGAGAAGGTCCTCAGCCCCTACCTCGCGGAGGTGCTGCAACACCCTCAAACCATTGAGATGCGTGAGGGGGTGCTGCACATCCGTGACGTTGAGGGGCCCAAGAAGACCAGAAACGTGGAGACGAGGCTCGAAGCAATGGAGCAGCAAGTCTTCAAGTGCCAAGGGATGGTGGAACATGGACTCAACGCCAACCACACGATGATCACAAAGTTCACCAACAAGCACAAGATCGATGCCAAGGACATCGGGGAACACCTCTTCAAGCTCTATGATAGTATCGATCATCTCCAAGCCCAGATCTACGACCTGCAAAACCAGAACTATGAGTATGAGTATAGATTTAAAGCAATGCGGTTGGCTGTAGATTTGAGAATCCCGGAGACTCGATCATCTTTCCATGATGGAGAACCTATGCCTTGGAAGACGGAGAATCAACCCCGGACTCCAACAACTCCACCACCATCACCCCCGAAGGAAGACAATTAAACACACGGGTATGGGCACTCCCCTTGGCGTGTGCCAAGCTTGAGGGAGTTGCCCCGATATCGTATCACCATCATATCTTTTGCCTTTACCTTTATCCTAGTTCGATCCTTTTGGTAATATCTTTATCTAGTAGAATAAAGTTCTTAGTATGATCTAGGCTTGAGTTTTGCTTTGTGTTACCCCCAATGTAATCGAGTTCGTGAGTTATATAATAAAGAGTGTTTTAGTTAAGGGCTTTGCTTCTTGCCATGATCTAACAAAAATAATAATAATAATAAAAGAACAAAAGCATGAAAGATCATGTGATGATCTTATGGGAAGTGATGGCTTCACATATAAAAAGAATGTTGACTGAAACTTGTTGTGGGTGGACAAACATAGACCTTGGTCATTGTTGCAATTAATAGGAAGTAATAAAGAAAGAGAGGTTCACATATAAATATATCATCTTTGACACCGTCTATGATTGTGAACACTCATTAAACTATTACATGCTAAGAAGTAGATGTTGGACAAGGAAGACAACATAATGAATTATGTTTGCTTGGTTCCGAACAATGTTATATGATTATGGATCCTTTAGCATGTGACGCTTGCTTCCACCTCATATTAGCCAAAACTTCCGCACTAAGTAGAGATACTACTTGTGCATCCATAAAACCCTCAACCCAGTTTTGCCATGAGAGTCCACCATACCTACCTATGGATTGAATAAGATCCTTCAAGTAAGTTTTCATCGGTGCAAGCAATAAAAATTGCTCCCTAAATATGTATGATCTATTAGTGTGTGGAAAATAAGCTTTGTACGGACCTGTGATGAGGAAGACATAAAAGCGACAGACTGCATAATAAAGTTCTTTATCACAGGAGGCAGTATAAAGTGACGTTCGTTCACACTAAGAGATCACACATCCAAACCTCAAAAGCGCATGGCAACCTCTGCTTCCCTCTGTGAAGGGCCTATCTTGTACCTTTACTTTTTATCTTTAAAATAGTCATGGTGATCGACACCAATTCCTTATTTCACCATTATCTTGGCAAGCGTCATGTGCTAGGGAAAGATCTATATTCATATATCAACTTGGAAGTAAGTAATCATGAATTATTATTGTTGACATTACCCTTGAGGTAAATAGTTGGGAGGCGAAACTATAAGCCCCTATCTTTCTCTGTGTCCAACTGAAACTTTGATCTCATGAGTACCGCGTGAGTTTTAGCAAGTGTAGAAGACTAAAAGATGATTGAGTATGTGGATTTGCTTTACAAGCTCTTATTTGACTCTTTCCGATGTTATGATAAATTGCAATTGCTTCAGTGACTAAAGACTATTGGTTGTTAATTCTCAATAAGGTTCTTGATGCATGCTTTGCATTGTGAATGAATTGTCACTTTAGCATAAGGGATTATATGACGATAATGTTGTTCTAAATATGATTATGATGCCTGCATGTCCGTATTTTATTTTATCGACACCTCTATCTCTAAACATGTGGGCATATTTATCGATCTCGACTTCCGCTTGACGACAAGCGAGGTCTAAGCTTGGGGGAGTTGATACGTCCATTTTGCATCATACTTTTATATTGATATTTATCGCATTATGAGCTGTTATTACACATTATGGTACAATACTTATGCCTTTTCTCTCTTATTTTACAAGGTTTACATGAAGAGGGAGAATGCCAGCAGCTGGAATTCTGGGCTGGAAAAGGAGCAAGTTTGAGTTGTCTATTCTGCACAACTCCAAAACCCGTGAAACTCAGGATATGTTGGAATCTATAAAAAATACTGGGCGGGAGAAATACCAGAGGGGAGCCACCAGGAGGCCACGAGCCTGCCAGGCGCGCCCCACCCCCTGGGCGCGCCTGGGGGGCTCGTGGGCCTCCTGTAGCCCCTCTAGCCCCCATCTTCTTCTATATGGAGGGTTTCATCCCAGAAAACAAAAATCAAAAGAGTGCTTTCGGGAAGAAACGCCGCCGCCACGAGGCGGAACTTGAGCAGAACCAATCTAGAGCTCCGGCAGGGCCGTCCTGTCGGGGAAACTTCTCTCCCGGAGGGGGAAATCGTCGCCATCGTCATCACCAACACTCCTCTCATCAGAGGGGACTCATCTCCATCAACATCTTCATCAGCACCATCTCATCTCCAAACCCTAGTTCATCTCTTGTATCCAATCTCCGTCTCGCGACTCCGATTGGTAGTTGTAAGGTTGCTAGTAGTGTTAATTACTTCTTGTAGTTGATGCTAGTTGGTTTACTTGGTGGAAGATCATATGTTCAGATCCTTAATGCTATTCAATACTCTCTGATCATGAACATAATTATGCTTTGTGAGTAGTTACGTTTGTTCCCGAGGACATGGGATAAGTCTTGCTACTAGTAGTCATGTGAATTTGGTATTCGTTCGATATTTTGATGCGTTGTATGTTGTCTCTCCTCTAGTGGTGTTATGTGAACGTCGACTACATGACACTTTACCATTATTTGGGCCTAGAGGAAGGCATTGGGAAGTAATAAGTAGATGATGGGTTGCTAGAGTGACAGAAGCTTAAACCCTAGTTTATGCGTTGCTTCGCAAGGGGCTGATTTGGATCCACTAGTTTAATGCTATGGTTAGACTTTGTCTTAATTCTTCTTTCGTAGTTGCGGATGCTTGCGAGAGGGGTTAATCATAAGTGGGATGTTTGTCCAAGTAAGGACAGCACCCAAGCACGGGTCCACCCACATATCAAACTATCAAAGTAGCGAACGCGAATCATATGAACATGATGAAAACTAGCTTGACAATAATTCCCATGTGTCCTCGGGAGCGCTTTACCTTATATAAGAGTTTGTTCAGGTTTGTCCCTTGCTGCAAAAGGGATTGGGCCACATTGCTACACATTTGTTACTATTGTTACTTGCTACCCGTTACAAATTATCTTATCACACAACTATCTGTTACCAACAATTTCAGTGCTTGCAGAGAATACCTTACTTAAAACCGCTTGTCATTTCCTTCTGCTCCTCGTTGGGTTCGACACTCTTACTTATCGAAAGGACTACGATAGATCCCCTACACTTGTGGGTCATCATGTACCTCCTAGCATTCTCTAGGGATTTGTTAACTAAAACTATATCAGACTAAAGGTAAAATTAGTTTACGACTGGCGCTGGCGGATATCCATTCTCACGACACGAGTAGCTTTTACTAGTCTACGACCGACCGCGGAGAATCTTGATTACCCATAAGTGTAGAGGACCAATAGTAGTTTTTTCGATAAATAAGAGTGTTGAACCTAACGAAGAGCAGGAAAAAATGATAAGCGGTTTTAGTAAGGTATTCTCTGCAAGCACTGGAAATAGTAGTAGCATGTAATTTGGTAGCAAGATAATTCGTAGCAAGTAACAAGTAACAATAGTGACAAGGTTCATCAAGGTGGCCCAATCCTTATTAAGGATAGGTCAAAGTGTTTCTTATAACGAGTAAGCGTTCTCGAGGACATGTGGGAGTTTTTTCTAATCATGCTTATTGTGTTCTAGGTGATTCACGTTCACTACTTTGATACATTGTAATGTGGGTGGACCATTACTAAGGTGTTGTTCTTACTTGAACGAGCAAACTATTTATGATTACCCCCTTCACAAGTATCCGCAACTACGAACGAAGAATTGAGATAAATCTAATCATAGCATGAAACATATGGATCCAAATCAGCCCCTTACGGAATAGTACATAAACTAGGGTTTAAGTTTCTATCATTCTCGCAACCCATCATCTACTTCCTATTCCACAGTGTTTTCCTCTAGGCCCAAATATGATGAGGTGCCATGTAATTGACGTTCACACGACACCACTAGAGGAAACATTGAACATTGAACAAATACCAGGTTCACATGATAGTTTATAACAAGACCTCTCTCATGTCATTGAGAACAATAGTAACTACTCACAAATCACGTTCATGTTCAAGATCAGAGGGGTATTAAATATGCTTAAGGATCTGAACCTGTAATCTTCCACCAAGTAAACCAACTAGCATCAACTACAAAATATAATCAACATTACTAGCAAATAACTGGTACTAATCTGAGGTTTAGGGACAAAGATTGAATACAAGAGATGAACTAGGGTTTGATATGATATGGTGATGGTGAAGATGTTGATGGATATGAGTCCTTCCATGATGGAGCAATTGTTGGTGATGACGATGACTTTGATTTCCCTCTCTTGGGGGCAATTTTCTCGATCGGATGCTTTGTCGAAGAGCAAAAGTGCTCTTGCCAAGTTCCGCCTCGATACGGTGGTGCTTCATCTCAAAAGTGATCTCTTAATTTCTTTTCATAGGGTCACCATATAGGAGAAGGGGTGCACGGAGGCCTGTCATTGGTCCCACAAGCTCACATGGCGCATCCAACTCTTCTTAGATGACTCTTCCTCTAGTATTTTTTAGTCCAAAACAATTCTCTGTAAAATTTTAATTCATTTGGAGCTCCGGAGAGTATCTATCTTTGTTGTACCTTTTTCAGGTCCAAAATTCCAGTTGCGGATAATTTCCCTCTTCAGATAGATTTTGCAAATTAAGATAGAAAAGGCATAAGAATTGCATCATAATGATAAAAACCATTATAATTATCAGTATAAAATCATGATGTAAAATGGACATATCAACTCCCCAAGCTTAGACCTCGCTTGTCCTCAAGCGAATATTGAACTCGATAATCATGACCACATGTTTAGAGAGAGAAGTTGATAAAATAAAATACAAACATAGTAGCATCATGGTCATTATTATAACAACAAGTAATCATCATAAACTTCTCATATTAAAGTAACAATTCATTCACATCTTCAAAAGCATAAGCAATAAACTTTCTTGAAAACTAACAAACTATGTTCTTAGTCATCGAAGCAACTGCAATTCATTATACTTACGAGGAGAGTCTATGTAAGAGCTTTTCAGTTTAGTAAATTCCACATATTCAACCATCATATAGTCTTCCATGGTTGCCGGCACTCAAAGCATATTTTTAGAACAATGACCAGTCCAAGTCAGACACAGAGGAAGACATGGGATTAATGTTTATCTCAAGGATATTTTCAACAATAATAATTTAGGATTGCCTACATTCATGTGGATATATATGCCTCGATTTTGCCCCACCACATGATGCTTGCTATACAGAGAGTTACTAAAGGATGCATAGAACTGACTCTTGCATAAAAAATTAAAAACTTAAACTTAAACATGAATAGAAATGTTACAAGATAGGCCCTTCGCAGAGGGAATCAGGGTTGTCATGCGCTTTTAGTTTTTGGTGTGTGGTCTCTTAATTCAAAGGGACTGTTGGGGAACGTTGCATGGGAAACAAAAAATTTCCTACGCACACGCAGATCTATCCATGGTGATGAGCATCTACGAGAGGGAGAGTGGATCTACGTACCCTTGTAGATCGCTAAGCGGGAAGCGTTAAGAAACGCGGTTGGTGTAGTCGAACGTCTTCACGATCCAAATCGCCGAGCGTCCCGCGATCTAGTCATGATCCGTCCCGCAATCCAATCAAGATCCGTCCCGCGAACTTGATCATGATCCGTCCCACGAACTTGATTACGATCCTTCCGATCTAGCGCCGAACGGATGGCACCTCCGCGTTCAGCACACGTACAGCTTGATGACGATCTCCGCCTTCTTGATCCAGCAAGAAGGAGCGGAGAGGAGGAAGAGTTCTCCGGCAGCGTGACGGCGCTCCGGCAATGGTGGTGGAGCTATTTCGGCAGGGCTTCGCCTAAGCACTGTAGAAATCCAATCTAGAGGAGAAACTATGCACTGGAGGAACGGGTAGCACGTGGCTAAAAAACTAGTGCAAAAACCCTAAAACCACCAGTATATATAGGAAGAAGAGAGGAGAGGAGGCAGCCTTGGCTTTCCAAGCCAAGAGCTTCGGCCGAACCAGGTGGTGGAGGTGGAGTCCACCTCCAATCCTAGTAGGACTAGGATTCACCCTATTTTGCCTTTTTTTTCACTTTTTCTCTTTGGATTTTCTTCTCTAGCCGCATGGGCCTTGTGTGGAAGTTCCACCAGCCCACTAAGGGCTAGTTTTCACTCTCCCACAGCCCATGAAACCTCTTGGGTCGAAATACCCCTCCCGATGGTCTCCTGGTACAATACCGGCACTCCCGGTATACTACCGATGAGCCCGAAACTTTTCCGGCGACCAAAATAGGACTTCCTATATATCAGTCTTTACCTCCGGACCATTCCGGAGCTCCTCGTGACGTCCAGGATCTCATCCGGGACTCAGAACAACCTTCGGTCACCACCATACATAACTCTATACTACCGAAACGTCACCAAACCTTAAGTGTGCAGACCCTGCAGGTTCGAGAACTATGTAGACATGACCGAGACACCTCTATGATCAATAACCAATAGCGGGACCTGGATGCCCATATTGGTTCCTACATATTCTACGAATATCTTTATCAGTCGAACCTCTATGTCAAGGATTCATTTAATCCCGTATGATGTTCCCTTTGTTCTTCGGTATGTTACTTGCCCGAGATTCGATCGTCGGTATCTCCATACCTAGTTCAACCTTGTTACCGGCAAGTCTCTTTACTCGTTCCGTAATACAAGATCCCGCAACTAACACTTAGTCACATTGCTTGCAAGGCTTATTGTGATGTTGTATTACCGAGTGGGCCCTGAGATACCTCTCCGTCAAACGGAGTAACAAATCCCAGTCTTGATCCATGCCAACTCAACAAACACCTTCGGAGATACCTATAGAGCACCATTATAGTCACCCAGTTACGTTGCGACGTTTGATACACACAAGGCACTCCTCATACTTGCATGATATCATGGTCATAGGAACACATACTTGACATGCAAAAAACAGTAGCAATAAACTGCCACGATCATATGCTACGTTTGTAGTTTGGGTCTTGTCCATCACATCATTCTCCTAATGATGTGACCCCATTATCAGATGACATCTCATGTCAATGGCTAGGAAACCTTGACCATCTTTGATCAATGAGCTAGTTCACTAGAGGCATACTAGGGACAAAGTGTTGTCTATTTACCCACACATGTAATGTGTTTCCAATCAATAGAATTATAGAATGGATAATAAACGATTATCATGAACAAGGAAATATAATAATAAACACTTTATTTATTGCCTCTAGGGCATATTTCCAACAGTCTCCCACTTGCACTAGAGTCAATAATCTAGTTCACATCACAGTGTGATTTACATGGTAATGAATCAAACACCCATGCAGTTCTGGTGTTGATCATGTTTAGCCCTTGGAAGAGGTTTAGTCAACAGGTCTGCAACATTCTGATCCGTGTGCACTTTGCAAATATTTATGTCTTTCTACTCGATCTAATAGCGATGGAGTTCAAGCGTCGCTTTATGTGTCTGGTCCTCTTGTGAAACCTTGGTTCCTTGGCCAGAGCAATGGCACCAGTGTTATCACAAAACAGATTCATTGGATTCAGTGCACTGGGCACTACTCCAAGATCTGTCATGAACTGCTTCATCCAGACACCTTTCTTCTCCACCTCCGAGGCTGCGATGTACTCCGCTTCGCACGTAGAATCAGCTACCACGCTTTGCTTGGACTGCACCAGCTTACCGCTCCCCTGTTAAGAATAAATACGTATCCGGTTTGCGACTTAGAGTCGTCCTGATCAGTGTCAAAGCTTGCATCGACGTAACCCTTTACGATGAGCTCTTCATCACCTCCATAAACGAGAAACATTTCCTTATTCCTTTTCAGGTACTTAAGGATATTCTTGACCGCTGCCCAGTGCTCTATTCCAGGATCACTTTGAAACATTCCGTCCATACTTATGGCAAGGCTGACATCGGGTCTTGTGCACAACATTGCATACATGATAGAGCCTATGGCTGAAGCATAGGGGATGACACTGATCTTTTCTCTATCTTCTGCAGTCACTGGGCATTGAGTCTTACTCAACTTCACACCTTGTAACACAGGCAACAGGCAAGAACCCCTTCTTGGACTGATCCATTTTGAACTTCTTTAGAACTTTATCAAGGTATGTGCTCTTTGAAAGTGCTATTAAGCATCTCGATCTATCTCTATAGATCTTAATGCCTAATATGAAAGCAGCTTGTCCTAGGTCCTTCATTGAAAAACTCTTGTTCAAATATTCCTTCACGCTTTCCAGCATTTCTATGTTGTTTCCAATCAGCAATATGTCATCCACATATAATATTAGAAACGCTATAGAGCTCCCACTCACTTTCTTGTAAATACAAGCTTCTCCATAAACTTGTATAAACTGAAACGCTTTGATCACCTCATCAAAGCACTTATTCCAACTCCGAGATGCTTGCACCAGTCCATAAATGGATCACTGGAGTTTGCAAACTTTGTCAGCATTCTCTGGATCGACAAAACCTTCGGGTTGCATCATATACAACTCTTCCTCAAGGAAACCATTGAGGAACGCCGTTTTGACATCCATCTACCATATTTCATAGTCGAAATAAGCAGCTATTGACAACATGATTCTGACAGACTTAAGCATCGCTAGGGTGAGAATGTCTCATCCTAGTCAACTCCTTGAACTTGTGCAAAACCCTTTGCCACAAGTCGAGCTTTGTAGACGATGATATTACCGTCCGCGTCTGTCTTCTTCTTAAAGATCCATTTGTTCTGAATGGCCTTTCGCCCTTCAGGTAATACTTCCAAAGTCCATACTTTGTTTTCATACATGGATCCCATCTCGGATTTCATGGCCTCTAACCATTTCTTGGAATCTGGGCCCATCACTGCTCCTCCGTAGCTCGTACGTTCATTGTTGTCCAACAACATGACCTCTAAGATAGGGTTCCCGTACCACTCAGGAGTAGTACGCGCCCTTGTCGAACTACGAGGTTCAATATCAGCTTGATCTGAAGCTTCATGATCATCATCATTAACTTCCTCTTCTACCATCGTAGGTTCCACAGAAACATCTTTCTGCGCTGTGCTACTTTCTGGTTGAAGTAAAGGTTCAATAACCTCATCAAGCTCTATCTTCCTCCCACTCAATTCTTTCGAGAGAAACTCTTTCTCAAGAAATGTTCCGTTCTTAGCGACAAACACTTTGCCTTCGGATCTGAGATAGAAGGTATACCCGACTGTCTCTTTCGGGTATCCTATGAAGACACATTTCTCCGCTCTGGGTTCCAACTTTTCAGGCTGAAGCTTTTTGACATAAGCATCACATCCCCAAACTTTAAGAAACGACAACTTTGGTCTCTTGCCAAACCATAGTTCATATGGCGTCGTCTCAACGGATTTCGATGGTGCCCTATTTAAAGTGAATGCAACTGTCTCTAATGCATAACCCCAAAACGATAGTGGCAAATCAGCAAGAGACATCATAGAACGCACCATATCTAATAAGGTTGGATTACGACATTCGGACACACCATTACGCTGTGGTGTTCCGGGCGGTGTCAACTGTGAAACAATTCCACACTGTCTTAAGTGACTGCCAAACTCATAACTCAGATATTCACCTCCTCGATCAGATCGCATGAACTTAATCTTCTTGTTACAATGATTCTCAACTTCACTCTCAAATTGCTTGGACTTTTCAAACATTTTAGACTTGTGTTTCATTAAGTAAATATACCCATATCTACTTAAGTCATCAGTGAAGGTGAGAAAATAACGATATCCACCACGCGCTGTAACATTCATTGGACAACACAAATCATTATGTATGATTTCCAATAAGTCACTTGCCCGTTACATTGTTCCAGAGAACGGCGTTTTAGTCATCTTGCCCATGAGGCATGGTTCACATGTGTCAAGTGATTCAAAATCAAGTGAATCCAAAAATCAAGTGACTCCTAAACGGCAATGCCACAAGAAAGTGGTACTATCATTATCAACTCTACATCTTTTGGCATCAATGTTATGAACATGTGGGTCATCACTATCAAGATTCAATATGAATAAACCCCTAACATTGGGTGCATGACCATAAAAGATATTACTCATATAAATAGAACAACCTTTATTCTCCGATTTAAATGAGTAACCATCTCGCAATAAACAAGATCCAGATATAATGTTCATGCTTAACGCAGGCACTAAATAACAATTATTCAGGTTCATCACTAATCTCGATGGTAATCGAAGAGAGAGCGTGCCGACGACGATCACATCAACCTTGGAACCATTTCCCACGCGCATCCTCACTTCGTCCTTCGCCAGCCTTCGTTTATTCCATACTTCCTGCTTTGAGTTGCAAATGTGAGCAACCGAACCGGTATCAAATACCCAGGCACTACTACGAGAGCTAGTAAGGTACACATCAATAACATGTATATCATATATACCTTGTTTGTCGTTGGCCGCCTTCTTGTCAGCCAGGTACTTGGGGCAGTTCCGCTTCCAGTGACCAGTTCCCTTGCAATGAAAGCACTCAGTTTCTAGCTTAGGTCCATGCTTAGGCTTCTTTACAGGAGTAGCAACTGCTTTGCCATCCTTCTTGGTTTTACCCTTCTTGCCCTTGCCCTTTCCGTTCTTCTTGAAACTAGTGGTTTTATTGACCATCAACACTTGATGTTCTTCCTAGATTTCAAACTCAGCGACTTTTAGCGTCGCAAACAGCTCGACGACTGACTTGTTCATCCCATGCACGTTATAGTTCATCACAAAGCTCTTATAACTAGGTGGCAGTGATTGAAGAACTCTATTAGTGATTGCCTCTGGTGGAAGGGTAATTCCCAACTCTACTAGACGATTTGAATACCCAGACATTCTGAGTATATGCTCACCGATAGACCCGTTCTCCTCCATCTTGCAAGCATAGAATTTATCGGAGGTCTCATACCTCTCGATATGGGCATTCTTATGAAAGATAAACTTGAACTCCTGGAACATCTCATATGCTCCATGACGTTCAAAACGTCTTTAAAGTCCCGGTTCTAAGCCATACAATATTGCACACTGAACTATTGAGTAATCTCCAGTACGTGCCTCCCAAGCGTTATTAACGTCTTCGGAGGTCATGTCTTCTGGTTGGTCACCAAGCGGTGCATCAAGGACATATGATTTCTGGGAAGCCATGAGGATAATCCTCAAATTATGGGCCCAGTCAACAAAGTTACTTCCATCATCTTTCAACTTAGCTTTCTCTTGGGACGCATTAAAATTCAGGGGTGCTACTGCGCGAGCCATTGATCTACAACATAAATATGCAAAGGTTACTTAGACTATTGTTCAAGATATTGAGTTTTAGTTAATAAAATTTACTAAAGCTCCCACTCAAATCGACAGCCCTCAGGTCATCTGAGTGTCACATGATCCAAATTCACCAACTCAAGTCCGATCATCACGTGAGTTGAGGTGGCTTCAATGGTGAACATCTCATGTTGATCATATCTACTATATGACTCATCTTTGACCTTTCAGTCTCTTGTGTTTCGAGGCCATGTCTGTACATGCTAGGCTCGTCAAGTTTAACCCGAGTGTTCTGCGTGTGCAACACTGGCTTGCACCCGTTGTATGTGGACGTAGAGTCTATTACACCCGATCATCACATGGTGTCTGGACACGACGAACTTTCGCAACGGTGCACACTCGGGGAGAACACAATTTATCTTGAAATTTAAGTGATGGATCACCTTATAATGCTACCATCGTCCTAAGCAAAACAAGGTGCATAAAAGGATTAACATCACATGCAATTCATAAGTGACATGATATGGCCATGAACTTGTGCTTTTGATCTCCATCTAGAAAGCACCGGCATGATCTCCATCGTCACCTACATGACACCATGATCTCCATCATCTTAATCTCCATCAACGTGTCGCCATCAGGGTTGTCGCGCCCAACATGCTTCTACTACTATTGCTACTGTTTAGCGATAAAGTAAAGCATTACATAGCACTTAATGATTGACACGCAGGTCATACCATAATTAAAGATAACCCTATGGCTCCTGCCGGTTGCCGTACTCATCGACATGCAGGTCGTGATAACCTATACATCACATGATCATCTCATACATCACATATATAACATCATGTAATTGGCCATATCACATCACAACATACCCTGCAAAAACAAGTTAGACGTCCTCTAATTGTTGTTGCATGTTTTACGTGGCTGCTACGGGTATCTAGCAAGAACAATTCTCATCTACGCAAAAATAACAACGGTGATACACTAGTTGCTTTTCAACCTTCTCAAGGACCGCCTTTGTCGAATCCGATCCGACTAAAGTGAGAGAAACTGGCACCCACAAGCCATCTATGCAACAACTTGCGGTCGCGGGAACCGGTCTCTCGTAAGCATATGAGTAATGTTGGTCCGGGTCGCTTCATCTCACAATACCGCTGAACCAAAATCCAACCAAGGGAGGAAGCAATCTAAGCATCAACGCCCACAAACCTTTTGTGTTCTACTCGAGATCTCATCTACAGATAGACCTAGATCATGATGCCACCGTTGGGGAACGTTGCATGGGAAACAAAAATTTTCCGACGCACATGCAGATCTATCCATGGTGATGAACATCTACGAGAGGGAGAGTGGATCTATGTACCCTTGTAGATCGCTAAGCGGGAAGCGTTAAGAAACGCGGTTGGTGTAGTCGAACGTCTTCATGATCCAAATCGCCGAGTGTCCCGCGATCCAATCATGATCCATCCCGCAATCCAATCACGATCCGTCCCGCGAACTTGATCATGATCCGTCCCACGAACTTGATCACGATCCTTCCGATCTAGCGCCGAACGGACGACACCTCCGCGTTCAACACACGTACAACTTGATGACGATCTCCGCCGTCTTTATCTAGAAAGAAGGAGCGGAGAGGTGGAAGAGTTCTTCGGCAGCATGACGACGCTCCGGCGATGGTGGTGGAGCTATTCCGGCAGGGCTTCGCCTAAGCACTGCAGAAATCCGATCTAGAGGAGAAACTATGCACTGGAGGAACGGGTAGCACGTGGCTGAAAAACTAGTGCAAAAACCCTAAAACCACCAGTATATATAGGAGGAAGAGAGGAGAGGAGGCATACTTGGCTTTCCAAGCAAAGAGCTTCGGCCGAACCAAGTGGTGGAGGTGGAGTCCACCTCCAATCCTAGTAGGACTAGGATTCACCCTATTTTGCCTTTTTCCACTTTTTCTCTTTGGATTTTCTTCTCTAGCCGCATGGGCCTTGTGTGGAAGTTCAACCAGCCCACTAAGGGCTGTTATGCACTCTCCCACAGCCCATGAAGCCTCTTGGGTCGAAATACCCCTCCCGATGGTCTCCCGGTACACTACGGGCACTCCCGGTACACTACCGATGAGCCCGAAACTTGTCCGGCGACCAAAATAGGACTTCCTATACATCAATATTTAACTCCGGACCATTTCGGAGCTCCTCGTGACGTCCGGGATCTCATCCAAGACTCCGAACAACCTTCGGTCACCACCATACATAACTCTATACTACCGAAACGTCACCAAACCTTAAGTGTGCAGACCCCGCGGGTTCGAGAACTATGTAGACATGACTGAGGCACCTCTACGGTCAATAACCAATAGCGGGACCTGGATGCCCATATTGGTTCCTACATATTCTACGAAGATCTTTATCGATCGAACCTCTATGTCAAGGATTCAGTTAATCCCGTATGATGTTCCCTTTGTTCTTCGGTATGTTACTTGCCCGAGATTCGATCGTCGGTATCTCCATACCTAGTTCAACCTCGTTACTGGAAAGTCTCTTTACTCGTTACGTAATACAAGATCCCGCAACTAACACTTAGTCACATTGCTTGCAAGGCTTATTGTGATGTTGTATTACCGAGTGGGCCCTGAGATACCTCTCCGTCACACGAAGTAACAAATCCCAGTCTTGATCGATGCCAACTTAACAGACACCTGTAGAGCACCTTTATAGTCACCCAGTTACGTTGCGACGTTTGATACACACAAGGCACTCCTCCGATGTAAATCTCTCAACAATACTAACATAGTTGAATCATATGTAAATCCCTCACGTGCGACAAAGAGTTCACTCCATAGTCACCAATAGGGGAGAACAAACGAAGAAATTATTGTAGGGTACGAAACCACCTCAAAGTTATCTTTTCCGATCAATCTTATGAGCTATCCCTATAAGTGTCCCGAACAGCCCTAGAGTTCGTACTAATATAACACCTTAAGATACACATCAACCAAAACCCTAATGTCACCTAGATACTCCAATGTCACCACGAGTACCCATGGGCTTGATTATACGATATGCATCACACAATTTCAGATTCATCATGTTCAATCCAACACAAAGAACTTCAAAGGGTGCCCCAAAGTCTCTACCGGAGATTCAAAACGAAAACATATGCCAACCCCTATGCATAGATTCCCAAGGTCACGGAAGCCGCAAGTTGATCACCAAAACATACATCAAGTGGATCAATAGAACATCCCATTGTCACCATGGATATCCCATCGCAAGACATACATCAAGTGTTCTCAAATCCTTAAAGACTCAATCTGATAAGACAACTTCAAAGGGAAAACTCAACTCATCACAAGAAGATAGGCAGGGGAAAACTCCATATGATTCATCTATATAAATAAAACTCGCGGTACATCAAGATCGTGCCATCTCAAGAACACGAGAGAGAGAGAGAGAGAGAGATCCAACACATAGCTACTTGTACATACCCTCAGGCCCGAGGGTGAACTACACCCTCCTCATCATGGAGACCGTCGGGATGATGAAGATGGCCTCCGGTGAGGGTTTCCCCCTCCGACAGGGTGCTGGAATGGACTCCTGATTGGTTTTTCGTGGCTATAGAGGCTTGCGGCAGCGGAACTCACGATCTAGGTTTCTTTCTGGGGGTTTTGGTATTTATAGGAATTTTTGGCATCGGTCTCACGTTAAGGGGGTGCTCAAGGAGTCCACAAGCCACAAGGGCGCAACCTAGGGGGGTGGCCGTGCTGAGTAGGCTTGTGACCTCCTCGTCCACTTCTTGGCCCAACTCTTCGCTCCAGTATTTTTTTATATTTTCCAATAATATTCTCCGTAAATTTTCAGCCCATTCTGAGGACTTTTATTTCTGCACAAAAACAACACCACGGTAGTTCTGCTAAAAACAATGCCAGTCCAGGTTAGTTCTAATAAAATCATACCAAAATCATATAGAATTATTGTAAACATGGCATGAATACTTCATAAATTATAGATACGTTGGAGATGCATCATACATCATCTCAGTTTATTCTTCCTCATCTATTGGCCATTCATACGGCTCGACATCACCATAGATCCTCAGGTTTGAGATGAAGTGTGTAACGTATCTCTCCCCATCTGAATCTTGTGACGTCATTATGATCTAGATCTGTTAGAAAATATACCAAAACAAGAACAGAAGAGAAACTTGCGATACGGTGGTCAAAACAACAAGGAGTATATATAATAATTTTTCCCGTGTAGGACAAGTTTTCGGGAGGAAAATGGAGGCGAAAGGTCCACGGGGGCCCACAAGGTCACACGACGCACCCTAATGGGGGTGCCACCTGGGCTTGTGGCCCCCTCATGCACTTTTGTGGCTGGTTCTTATTTTCCTTTTTTAATATTCCAAAATACACACAAAAGTATTTTTATAGAAGTTTTGAAGTCGATTTACTTACTGCATCACATACCTATTCCTATTGAGGGTTCTGGAGTGTTATGGAAGGTTTCATTTATGTATTCCTCTGGGGTAATAACTTGAATAATATTTTTTTAAACATTAATGGATGTATCCACAATATAGTGTTAACTCTTTACCCATTAACAACCCTCGTACTTGTGCCTTCGGCATAATTGATATTGATAGCTCGGGAGCAGTAAACTTCTTCGATGACATAACTCGTCGAATTTGGAGAGAAGTTTACCTACGAAGAATCTAAAACACGAATTGTCTAAATGGACTTGATAACCAATTTTAAACTCTCATTTTCAAATTCTTTTATCATGCCATCTCTTAAATTTTTTGTTTAAATAACTTGGCATTCCCATAAGCTTGTGTTCTACACTCATAGAGGGAACTAATATCAAATAACCTCTTTTCACCGGCAAGTTAAAAATCATGATTAAACTATTTAATTGCCCAATAATCTTTATGTTCTAACTCAAGAGGTAAATGACAAGCTTTTTCATAAACCGTCTTATATGGGGCATGTCCATTGGATTTTTGTAAGTAGTTCTCTAAGCCCAAAGTGTGTCATCAAGTTTTTGTGACCAATTGTTCCTAGACTGGTTAACGACCTTTTGCAAGATTAACTTTATTTCTCTATTACTCAATTCTACTTGAACACTAGACTGAGGGTGATAAGGTGAGGAAATTCTATGGTTGACATCGTATTTAGCAAGGATCTTACGGAAAGCGCCATGAATAAAACGAGAACCACCATCGGTAATTAGATATCTAGGGACTCCAAACCTCTAAAGGATAACTTCTTTAAGCATTTTAATGGAGGTGTTGTAGTCAGCACTAGTAGTTGGAATAGCCTCTACTAGTAATGTAATCAACAACAACTAAAATATGAAAATATCCATTAGAGGAAGGGAAAAGACACATATAATCAAATCTCCAAACATCAAATGGCTATATAACAAGTGAATAATTCATAGGTATTCCTTGATGTCTACCAATATTATCAAATCTTTGACATTCATCACAAGAGAGGACATACTTATGTGCATCTTTGAAGAGAGTAGTCCAATAAGAACCTGATTGTAGTACCTTGTGTGAGTCCTGTCTCCACCATGGTGTCCTTCATAGGGTTAGGAATGACACTTCCTCAAAATGCGTTCCTTTTTATGCTCATGAATACAACATCTAATAATAATGTATACTCCTTTATATAAATTCGGGTCATCCCAAAAGTTATGCCTCAAGTCAAAGAAAAACTTTGTCTTTTGCTGATATGTGTAACTAGGTGGTAAGTATTTTGCAACAATGAAATTAGCATAATCTAAATACCAAGGATTATTACGGGAAATGGAAATTTTTTTATAACAGCTAAGTGCTCACCAGGAAAACTATCATCAACAAGTAGTGGGTCAAGGACATTTTCCATTCTAGATAAATTATCTACCACAAGATTTTCACCTCATTTCTATCAACAATATGCAAATCAAACTCTTGCAATAAAACACCTAATTCATTTGGGTTTAGCATCCTTATTTTCCATAAAATATTTAATAGCAACATAATTAGTGTGAATGGTGACTTTAGAATCAACAATATAATGCTTGAATTTGTCACATGCAAACACAACTGCTAGAAATTCTTTCTAAGTGGTGGCATAGTTCCTTTGAGCACTACCCAAGGTGTTACTAGCATAATAGATAACATTTAATTTCTTATCAATTCATTGACCTAGAAAAGCACCAACAACATAATTACTAGCATCACACATAATTTAAAAAGGTAAGTTCCAACCAGGTGGTTGAACAATAGGGGTAGTAATTAAAGGTTTCTTAAGTATTTCGAAGGCTTTTACATAATCATCATCGACAACAAATGGGACATATTTTTGTAAGTGATTAGTGGGAGGTCTCGAAATTTTAGAATAAATCTTTAATGAATCTCCTATCAAAACTAGCATGACCTAAGAAACCTTCGTATACCTTTAATATCTTTGGGACAAGGCATTTTCTCAATTGCATCAACTTTAGCTTTATCAACTTCAATACCTCTTTTAGAAATTTTATGACCAAGGACTATACCTTCATTCACCATAAATTGGCACTTCTCCCAGTTCAAGATGATATTAGTCTCTTCACATCTCTGCAAAACTTACTCAAGGTTGCTTAAGCAATCATCAAAATAAGTTTTGTAAATGAAAAAAATATCCATGAATACTTCAACAATTTTCTCATAGAAGTCAGAGAATATAGCAGTCATGCATCTTTGACAAGTAGCGGGAGCATTATATAAACCAAAAGGCATAAGTCTATAAGCATAAGTTCCAAAACGACAAGTAAAAGTAGTTTTGTCTTGGTCCTCTTATAATACAGGTATTTGAGAGAACCCAGAGTATCCATCTATAAAGCAAAAGTTGGTGTGTTTTGATAGTCTTTCTAACATCTAATCAATGAAGGGTAATGTGTAATGATATTTCCTAGTAGCCTTATTTAATTTTCTAAAATCAATTACCATCTGATAACCGATTACAATTCTTTGAGGAATGAGTTCATTTTTATCATTATGAACAATAATAATGTTGCCTCTCTTGGGGACACAATGAACATGACTCACCCATCTACTATCGGCTACAAGATAAATAATACCCGCTTCCAAAAGATTCACTATTTTAGTTCTTACCACATCCTTTATTTTTTGGAGTCAAGCGACATTGATGGCCAACAACTGGCTTAGCATCAGGCTCTGTATTAATCTTGTGTTGACATAGGGTAGGGATGATCCTCTTAAAGTCATCTAGAGTATATCCGATTGCAGCTCGATGCTTCCTAAAAAATTTCAATAACCTCTTTTCTTTGTGTACTGGAAGGTTAGCATTAATAATAACATGATGTATCTTCTTTTCATGAAGATAGGCATATTTCAAAGTATCTGGTGGTGTCTTTAGTTCAAACACCGGTTCGCTCTTAGGTCGAAGAGGATCCCCTAGGGTTTCAATGGGTAGATTATGTTTAAGGATAGGTATTTTTCTAAAGAGTATTTCATCTATTTCATTTCTTTCAATCATATGCATATCATTTTCATGGTCTAAAATATATTGTTCTAAAGGATCCGAAGGGGGTAGAACAATAGATGCAGGACCTATGATATCATCTTTACTAGGGAATTATTTTTCATGAGGTTTTCTATTACACTTGGATAAATTAAATTCTTTAGATATCACTGAATGTAACTTTAACCATTTCCTTGACACAACCAATTTTATCATTAAAATTGTTTAAGAAAGGTCTTCCAAAAATAATGGGACCGAAATTATCTTGATGTGATCCAAGTACTAAGAAATCAGTAGGGTATTTAACCTTACTGCATAAAACTTCAACATCTCTCACAATACCAAGCTGTGAAATAGTGTATCTATTTGCAAGATTAATAGTAACATCCATATCTTCTATCTTAGCAAGTGCAATATCATGCATAACTTCTTGATATAAAGAGTAAGGAATAGAAATAATACTGGCAACCATATCACAGAAACCATGATAAAAATGATCTCCAATCTTAACAGAAACAACAGGCATTCCAACAACCTTCTTATTCTTATCTAGAAGATCTTTTTTGTTTCTAACAAGTTTAGCAATTCTAGGAGCCTCATCCCAAAAGTAAATAATATGCCTGTCAATATTATCAACCAAAAGATCCTTTAATTTGCTCAAAGGGTTTGGGTATTTTAGTGTTACTATTATGAACCACAATTGTAGCTTTAACATGTTCCTTAATCCTAACATAGAAAGGAGATTTCTCACTGTAAGCACTAGGTAATATCGGATTGGTAGAATAAGCAATGTTTTCGGTTTCAACAATAGGTGGTTCTTCATAAGTAATTTCAATAGGCGGATGAAATTTAAACCACTTATCCTTAGGAAGATCAACATGAGTATCAAAGAATTCACAAAATGTAGCTACTATCTCGGAGTCAAGTCCATATTTTGTACTAAGCTTATGAAAAACATTTGTTTCTACAAAGGGTTAACACAATCAAACTCAAGATTCATACCTGACTCATTGCCTTCATTGATCTTCCAATATTCAAAGTTGCGTCTAATTCTGTCAATGAGATCCCATCTAATTCAATACTTTTCTTCATAAAAGAATCAGCGGAAGAAGTATCGAGCATTGCTTTATCATCTTTAAAAAGTCAAGCATAAAAGTTTTCCATAATTATTATTCTTGAGAGATCATGATTGAGGCATTTGTGTAACATCTACTTAAGCCTCCCCAAGCTTTAGCGATGCTTTCTCCTTTGCAAGGCCAAAAATATATAATTCCGATCACGATGAACGAAATGCATAGGATAAAATTTCTAGTGAAATTCCAGTTCAAGATGGTTCCGGTCCCACGTTCCACGTTCATCCTATAGCGTGTACCATAGCAATGATTTTCCCTCCAAAGATAAAGGGACTAATTTCTTCTTAACTCCGTCATCTAATAAACCTGAAATCTTAAACAATCCACATATTTCATCCATAAAGATTAACCGCATGTGAGGACGTAATGTTCCATCTCCTGGATAAGGATGATCTTGCAATTTATCCATAATCTCATAAGGTATTTCATAATAAATATTTTCAATAGTTTCAGTAGGTTGAGGAGTGGTTCTTACCACTTCCGGTCGAGGTGAAGATACCCCAAACAAGCCTTTCAAAGGATTATCTTCCATAGTAACAAGTAAAAAAACAACACTCAATGTAAATGTTTCCTTACCAAAGGCGTTTCACTCCTAGGCAACGGCGCCATAAAAGAGTCTTGATGACCCACAATTTTAGGGGATCGATCTTAGTCCTTTCGATAAGTAAGAGTGTCGAACCCAGCATGGAGCAGAAGGAAATGATAAGCGGTTTTCAGTAAGGTATTCTCTGCAAGCACTAAAAATAGAAGTAGCGTGTAATTTGGAAGCAAGATAATTTGTAGCAAGTAACAAGTAACAATAGTGACAAGGTGCAGCAATGTGTCCCAATCCTTATTAAGGACAAGTCAAAGTGTTTCTTATAATGAGCAAGCATTCTCGAGGACACATGGGAATTTTGTCTAGTCATGCCTATGATGTTTTAGTTGATTCACGTTCACTAATTTGATAAATTGTAATGTAGGTGGACCAGTGCTAAGGTATTGTTCTGACTTGAACAAGAAACATAATTATGATTACCCCCCCCTTTGCAAGCATCCACAATTATGAAAAAAGAATTAATATAAATCTAACAATAGCATGAAACATACGGATCCAAATCATCCCCTTACGAAATAGTACACAAACTAGGGTTTAAGTTTCTATCACTCTCGCAACCCATCATCTACTTCCTATTCCACAATGCTTTACTTTAGAGACAAATATGGTGAAGTGTCATGTAGTCAACGTTCACACGACACCACTAGAGAAAACAGAACATACATGCCAACAAAATACCGAACGAATACTAACTTCACATGATAGTTTATAACAAGAATTCTCCCATGTCCTCAAGAACAATAGTAGCTACTCATAAATCACATTCATGTTCAAGATCAGAGGGGTATTGAATATGCTAAGGATCTTAACATGTAATTCTCCACCAAGTAAACCAACTAGCATCAACTACAAGATGTAATCAACACTACTAGCAACACACATGTAGTAATCTGAGGTTTATCGACAAAGATTGAAAACAAGAGATGAACTAGGGTTTAAGATGAAATGGTGCTGGTGAAGATGTTGATGGAGATGACTCCTCCCACGATGGAGGAATCATTTGTGATCACGGTGGCTTTGATTTCCCCCTCCTGAAGGGAAGTATCCCAGGCGGAATCGCTCCGCCAAAGACAAAAAGTGCTCCTGCCAAGGTTCCACCACGAGATGGTGGCGCTTTGTCCCGAAAGTGATATCTTGATTTTTTTACGGTAAATACCACCATATAGAAGAAGGAGGGGCACAAAGGCCCGCCAGGGGTCCCACAAGCTTGCATGATGTGCCCTAGCGGGGCATCTGGGCTTGTGGACCACTGGCAATCCTTCTTTTGATGATTCTTCCTCTAGTATTTTTTCTATTTGAAAACAATTCTCTGTAAAATTTTAGATCGTTTGGAGCTTCGGAGAATATCTATCTTTGATATAGCTTTTAGGTCTAGAATTCTAGCTGCTAGTAATTTCCCTCTTTGGATAAATCTTGCAAATTAAGAGAGAAAAGTCATAATAATTGCATCATATTGATCAAAAACATTATAATTATCAGTATGAAATCATGATGCAAAATGGACGTATCAAATTTTCCTTGTCTTATGATACGTCCATTTTGCGTCATGCTTTTATGTTGATATTTATTGCATTATGGGTTGTTATTACACATTATGGTACAATACTTATGCCTTTTCTCTCTTATTTTACAAGGTTTACATGAAGAGGGAGAATGCCGACAGCTAGAATTCTGGACTGAAAAAGGAGCAAATCTGAGATACCTATTCTGCACAACTCCAAAATTCCTAAAAATTTACGGAGAATTATTTTGGAATATATAAAAAATATTGGGCAAAACAGATGCCAGAGTGGGCCACTAGGAGGTGACAAGCCTGCCAGGCACGACCACCCCCTAGCCGCGCCTAGCAAACTTGTGGCCCACCTGGCAGGACCCCGACACCCATAGTTTGCTATATGGAGGGTTTTGACCTGGAAAAAAAATCATAAGAGAGCTTTCGGGACAAAGCGCCGCCGTCTCAAGGCGGAACTTGGACAAAACAAATCTAGAGTCCAGCAGGGCTGTTCTGCTGGGGAAACTTCCCTCCCGGAGGGGGAAATCGAAGCCATGGTCATCACCAATGATCCTAGAGGGGGCAATCTCCATCAACACCTTCACAAGCACCATCTCCTCTCCAAACCCTAGTTCATCTCTTGTATCCGATTTTTGTCTCAAACCTCAGATTGGTACCTGTGGGTTGCTAGTAGTGTTGATTACTCCTTTTAGTTGATGCTAGTTGGTTTACTTGGTGGAAGATCATATGTTCAGATCCTTTATGATAATTAATACTCCTCTGATTATGAACATGAACATGTTTTGTGAGTAGTTATTTTTGTCCCCGAGGACATGGGATAAGTCTTGTTATAAGTAATCATGTGAATTTGGTATTCGTTCAATATTTTGTTGAGATGTATGTTGTATCTCCTCTAGTGGTGTTATGTGAACGTCGACTACATAACACTTCACCATTATTTGGGCCTAGGGGAAGGCATTGGGAAGTAATAAGTGGATGATGGGTTGCTAGAGTGACAGAAGCTTAAACCCTAGTTTATGCGTTGCTTCGTAAGGGGCTGATTTGGATCCATATGTTTCATGCTATGGTTAGGTTTACCTTAATTGTTCTTTCGTAGTTGCGGATGCTTACGATAGGGGTTAATCATAAGTGGGAGGTTTGTCCAATTAAGGGCAGAACCCAAGCACCGGTCCACCCACATATCAAATTATCAAAGTAACGAATGCGAATCAAATGAGCATGATGAAAACTAGCTTGATAGAAATTCCCATGTGTCCTCAGGAGTGCTTTGCTTTATAGAAGAGGTTGTTTAGGCCTGTACTTTGCTACAAAAAGGATTGGGCTACCTTGCTGCACCCTTGCTACACTTGTTACTTGTTACTCGTTATGAATTATCTTATCACAAAACTATCTGTTACCGATAATTTTAGTGCTTGCAGAGAATACCTTACTGGAAACCGCTTGTCATTTCCTTCTGCTCCTCGTTGGGTTTGACACTCTTACTTATTGAAAGGACTACAATAGATCCCCTATACTTGGGGGTCATCAATACTCTGTCCTGGCGCTGTTGTCGGTAGTGAAGCGCCTTTGGTAAGTGGAATCTAGTAAGGACAAATTTATATAGTGTGCTGAAATTTACTGTCACTTGTCACTATGGAAAGTAATCCTTTGAGGGGCTTGTTCGGGGTATCTTCACCTCGATCGGAAACACAAAGAGGTGTCCCTCAACCTACTGAACCTATTGAAAATATCTATTATGAAATTCCTTCGGGTATGATAGAGAAACTGCTGGCCAATCCTTATGTAGGAGATGGAACACTACATCCTGATTTACATCTAATCCATGTGGATGAAGTTTGTGGATTATTTAAGCTTACAGGTTTTCCCGAGGATCATATCAAGAAGATGGTCTTTCCTTTATCTTTGAAGGAGAAGGCATTGACATGGTATAGGCTATGTGATGATATTGGATCATGGAGCTACAACCGATTGAAAATGGAATTTCATCAGAAGTTCTACCCTATGCATCTAGTTCATCGTGATCAGAATTATATTTATAACTTTTGGCCTCATGAAGGAGAAAGAATCGCTCAAGCTTGGGGGAGGCTTAAGTCAATGTTATATTCATGCCCCAATTATGAGCTCTTGAGAGAAATAATTATTCAGAATTTTTATGCTCGACTTTCTCGTAATGATCAATCCATGCTCGATACTTCTTGTGACGGTTCCTATATGAAGAAGGATACTGACTTCAAATGGGATTTATCGGAAAGAATTAAACGCAACTCTGAAGATTAGGAACTCGACGAAGGTAAGGAGTGAGGTATGAACCTTAAGTTTGATTGTGTTAAATCCTTCGTAGACACCGATTCTTTTTGTGAATTTAGCACTAAATATGGACTTGACTCTGAGATAGTAGCTTCTTTTTGTGAATCTTTTGCTGCCCATGTTGATCTCCCTAAGGAGAAGTGGTTTAAATATCATCATCCCATCAAAGTGAAATTAGTTGAACCTATTAAAGTCGAAGAGAAAACTATTACTTAAAATATTGATCCTATTATTCCCGCTGCTTACATTGAGAAACCACCTTTCCCTGTTAAAATAAAGGAACATGCTACAGTTTCAACTGTGGTTCATAAGAGCTGTGCTAGAACACCTACACCCCTCGAGCAAATTAAAGTTGAGCCTAGTATTGCTATGGTTAAGGATCTCTTGGTTGATAATATTGATGGGCATGTTATTCAATTTTGTGATGAAGCCGCTAGAATTGCTAAATCTGATGCTAAAGATAAACATAGACCCATTGTTGGCACGCCCCTTGTTTCTTTTAAAATAGGAGATAATTGTTATCATGGCTTATGTGATATGGGTGCTAGTGTGAGTGCAATTCCCATTACCTTATATAAAGATATTATGAATGATATTGCACTAGCTGAGTTAGAGGAAATTGATGTTACAATTAAACTTGCTAATAGAGATACTATATCACTAGTTGGGATTATTAGAGATGTTGAAGTCTTGTGTGGGAAAATGAAATATCCTACCGATTTTCTTGTTTTTGGTTCCCCACAAGATGATTTTTGTCCCATTATATTTGGTAGACCCTTCTTGAATACCGTTAATGCAAGGATAGATTGTGAGAAGGAAACGGTTACCGTATATTTTGGGGATATGTCTCATGAGTTTAATTTCTCTAAATTTCGTAGACAACCCCATGATAAAGAACTGTCTTGTAAGGATGAAATTATTGGTCTTGCTTCTATTGATGTGCGTCCTACTGATCCTTTAGAACAATATTTGCTAGACCATGAAAATGACATGCATATGAATGAAAGGAATAAAGTAGATAAGATTTTCTTTGGTCAACATCCTAATCTGAAACACAACTTGCCTGTTGAAATACTTGGGGATCCTCCTCCACCCAAGGGTGATCCCATGTTTGAGCTTAAACAATTATCGGATACTCTGAAATATGCTTATCTTGATGAAAAGAAGATATATCATGTTATTATTAGTTCTAACCTTTGAGAGAATGAAGAACAAAGATTATTGAAAACTCTAAGGAAGCACCGTGCTGCTATTGGATATACTCTTGATGATCTTAAGGGCATTAGCCCCACTCTATGTTAGCACAAAATTAAAATGGAGCCTGATGCTAAACCCGTTGTCGATCACCAACGACGGTTGAATCCTAAAATGAAGGAGGTGGTAAGAAATGAAATATTAAAGCTTCTGGAGGCAGGTATCATTTTACCTATTACTGATAGTAGATGGGTTAGTCCCGTTCATTATGTCCCTAAGAAAGGAGGTATTACCGTAGTTCCTAATGATAAAAATGAATTGATTCCGTAGAGAATTGTTACATCATATAGAATGGTAATTGATTTTAGGAAATTGAATAAAGCTACTAGAAAAGATCATTACCCTCTACCTTTTATTGATCAAATGCTAGAAAGGTTATCCAAACACACACATTTCTGCTTTCTAGATGGTTATTCTGGTTTCTCTCAAATACCTGTGTCAAAAGAGGACCAAGAGAAGACCACCTTTACCTGCCCTTTTAGTACCTTTGCTTATAGACGTATGCCTTTTGGTTTATGCAGTGCACCTGCTACCTTTCAAAGATGCATGACTGCCATATTCTTTGATTTTTGTGAAAGGATTGTTGAGGTTTTCATGGATGATTTTTCCGTTTACGAAACTTCTTTTGATGATTGTTTGAGCAACCTTGATCGAGTTTTGTAGAGATGTGAAGAAACTAATCTTGTCTTGAATTGGGAGAAGTGTCACTTTATGGTGAATGAAGGCATTGTCTTGGGACATAAAATTTCTGAAAGAGGTATTGAAGTTGACAAAGCTAAAGTTGATGCTATTGAAAAAATGCCGTGTCCTACGGATATCAGAGGTATAAGAAGTTTCCTTGGTCATGCTGGTTTCTATAGGAGATTTATTAAAAAATTCTCTAAGATTTCTAGGCCGTGCACTAATCTCTTGCAAAAAGATGTTCCATTCGTTTTTTATGATGATTGTGTAGAAGCTTTTGAAATTCTTAAGAATGCCTTGATTTCTGCACATGTTGTTCAACCACCTAACTGGAACCTACCCTTTGAAATTATGTGTGATGCTAATGATTATGCCGTTGGTGCTGTCCTAGGACAAAGATTTGATAGAAAATTAATTGTTATTCATTATGCTAGCCAAACTCTAGGCAGTGCTCAAAGAAACTATGCTACCACTGAAAAGGAATTTTTAGCAGTTGTGTTCGCTTGTGATAAGTTCAGACCCTATATTGTTGATTCCAAAGTAACTGTTCACACTGATCATGCTGCTATTAAATATCTTATGGAAAAGAAAGATATCAAACCTAGACTGATTAGATGGGTTCTTTTTTGATTTGCATATTGTTGATAGAAAGGGTGCTGATAACCCCGTAGTAGATAACTTTTCTAGGTTAGAGAATGTTCTTGATGACCCACTACCTATTGATGTTAGCTTTCCTGATAAATAATTAGCTGTCACAAATGCTTCTCGTAATGCTCCTTGGTATGCTGATTTTGCTAATTACAATGTCGCTAAATTTATACCGCCTAGTTTCACATACCAACATAAGAAAAAGTTTTTCTATGATTTAAGTCATTACTTTTGGGATGACCCACACCTTTATAAAGATGGAGTAGATGGTGTTATTAGACGTTGTGTACCTGAGAATGAACAGGAACAAATCCTACAGAGGTGTCATTCTGAGGCATACGGAGGACACCACGCTGGAGATAGAACTGCACATAGGGTATTACAATCTGGTTTTTATTGGCCTACTCTCTTCAAGGATGCTCGAAAGTTTGTCTTGTCATGCGATGAATGTCAAAGAATTAGCAATATTAGTAGACGCCAGGAAATGCCTATGAATTACTCTCTTGTTATTGAAGCATTTGATGTTTGGGGTTTTGATTATATGGGACCTTTTCCAATGTCCAACAGGTATACTCATATTTTAGTTGCTGTTGATTATGTTACTAAGTGGGTAGAAGCTATTCCAACTAGTAGTGCTGATCATAACACCTCTATTAAGATGCCTAAAGAAGTTATTTTCCCTACATTTGGAGTCCCCAGATATTTAATGACTGATGGTGGTTCATGATATGTCTCCAACGTATCTATAATTTATGAAGTATTCATGCCATGTTTAAAATAATTCTATATGATTTTGGTATGATTTTATTAGAACTAACCCGGATTGACGCTGTTTTCAGCAGAACTACCGTGGTGTTGTTTTTGTGCAGAAATAAAAGTTCTCGGAATGAGATGAAAATTTACGGAGAATATTTTTGGAAAATATAAAAAAATACTAGAGCGAAGAGTCACCAGGGATGAAGGCCGAGGAAGCCACAAGCCACAGGGGCGCCCCCTAGGGCATGTCCCCCTGGATTGTGACCTCCTCGGGAACCTTCTGGACGTGGGACCGATGCCAAAAATTCCTATAAATACTAAAATCCCCCAAAAAACCTAGATCGAGAGTTCCGCCGCCGCAAGCCTCCAGAGCCACGAAAAACCAATCGGGGGCCCGTTCCAGCACCCTATCAGAGGGGGAAACCATCATCGGAGGCCATCTTCATCATCCCGATGGTCTCCACGACGAGGAGGGAGGATTTCACCCTCGGGGCTGAGGGTATGTACCAGTAGCTATGTGTTTGATCTCTCTCTTGTGTTCTTGAGATGGCACGATCTTGATGTACCGCGAACTTTATTGATATAGATTGAATCATATGGAGTTTTCCGCTCTTTATCTTCTTGTGATGAATTGAGTTTTCCCTTGAAGTTTTCTTATTGGATTGAGTCTTTAAGGATTTGAGAACACTTGATGTGTGTCTTGTGATGGGATATCCGTGGTGACAATGGGATCTATTGATCCACTTGATGTATGTTTTGGTGATCAGCTTGCAGGTTCTGTGACCTTCGGAATCAATGCATAGGGGTTGTCACACGTTTTTTTCTTGAATTTCCGGTAGAAACTTTGGGGCACTCTTTGAAGTTCTTTGTGTTGGATTGAACATGATGAATATGAAATTATGTGATGCATATCGTATAATCAAGCCCATGGTTACTTGTGGTGATATTGGAGTATCTAGGTGACATTAGGGTTTTCGTTGATGTGTATCTTAAGGTGTTATTTTAGTATGAACTCTAGGTCTGTTTGTGACACTTATAGGGATAGCTCATAAGATTGATTAGAAAAGATAACTTTGAGGTGGTTTCGTACCCTACAATAATTTCTTCGTTAGTTATCTTCTATTTGTGACTTTGGAGTGAACTCTTTGTCGCATGAGAGGTATTTACATAAGATTCACCTATGCCAATATTGTTGAGAGAAATTGCACTAGTGAAAGTATGGACCCTAGGCCTTGTTTCCAAGCATTTATACAACGTTTTTCTCACTGTTTACTATTTTTTACCTTGCTGTTTATATATTTTCAGATTACAAAAAACCTATATGTACCATCCATATTGCACTTGTATCACCATCTTTTCGCCGAACAAGTGCACCTATACAATTTACCTTTGTATTGGGTGTGTTGGGGACACAAGAGACTCTTTTTTATTTGGTTGCAGGGTTGTTTGAGAGAGACCATCTTCATCCTACGTCTCCCATGGATTGATAAACCTTGGGTCATCCACTTGAGGGAAAATTGCCATTGTCTTACAAAACTCTACGCTTGGAGGCCCAACACGAGTCTACAAGAAGAAGGTTGTGTAGTAGACATCAAGCTCTTTTCTAGCGCCGTTGCCGGGGAGGTGACTGCTTGAAGGTATATCTTTAGATCTTGCAATTGAATCTTTTAGTTTCTTGTTTTATTACTTGTTTGGTTTTATAAAAGAAGACTCCAAAAGTTGGAATTGAGGTTGCCTCATATACTTCATATTTTTAATGTCTTTCGTGAAAATGATGGAAAGGAAAATTGTGCTCAGGTGTAAGAAGAAGTTATTAAAATGTTTGGCACTAAATCCTTGAGTGATAAGCATGATTGCAATGTTGTTAGTATGAATTCTCTGAATATCCATGTTGCTAACGATCTTCAAAGCCACAAGCTTGGGGATGCTATGTTTGAGGAAGAAGATATTTTTAGTCCCCCAAGTTTTGATGAGCAAAACTATTATGATTATGACATGCCTCATATCTATGATGATTATTGTGATGACATGTATGCTATAAAGAGTAATGACAACAATGAAACCTATTATCATGATTTTAATATGTTGGAAATATGCCCTAGAGGCAATAATAAATTAGTTATTATGATATTTCCTTGTTCAAGGTAATCGTTTATTATCCATGCTATAATTGTGTTGATTGGAAACTCAGATACATGTGTGGATACATAGACAACACCATGTCCCTAGTATGCCTCTAGTAGACTAGCTCATTGATCAAAAGATGGTTAAGGTTTCCTAGCCATGGACATGAGATGTCATTTGATAATGGGATCACATCATTAGGAGAATGATGTGATGGACAAGAACCAAACTACAAACGTAGCATATGATTGTGTCAGTTTATTGCTACTGTTTTCTGCATGTCAATTATATATTCCTATGACCATGAGATCATGCAACTCACAGACATCGGAGGAGTGCCTTGTGTGTATCAAACGTCACAACGTAACTGGGTGGCTATAAAGGTGCTCTACAGGTATCTTCGAGGGTGTCTGTTGAGTTGGCATGGATCAAGACTGGGATTTGTTACTCCGTGTGACGGAGAGGTATCTCAGGGCCCACTCGGAATACAACATCACAATAAGTCTTGCAAGCAATGTGACTAAGTGTTAGTCACGGGATCTTGTATTACGGAACGAGTAAAGAGACTTGCCGGTAACGATGTTGAACTAGGTATGGAGATACCGACGATCGAATCTCGGGCAAGTAACATACCGAAAAACAAAGGGAACATCATACGGGATTAACTGAATCCTTGACATAGAGGTTCAACCGATAAAGATCTTCGTAGAATATTTAGGAACCAATATGGGCGTCCAGGTCCCGCTATTGGTTATTGACCATAGAGGTGTCTCGGTCATGTCTACATAGTTCTCGAACCCGCAGGGTCTGCACACTTAAGGTTTGGTGACGTTTCGGTAGTATAGAGTTATGTATGGTGGTGACCGAAGGTTGTTCGGAGTCCCGGATGAGATCCCGGATGTCACGAGGAGCTCCGGAATGGTCCGGAGGTAAAGATTCATATATAGGAAGTCCTATTTTGGTCGCCGGAAAAGTTTCGGGCTCATCGGTAGTGTACCGGGAGTGCCGGTAGTGTACCGGGAGACCATCGGGAGGGGTATTTCGACCCAAGAGGCTACATGGGCTGTGGGAGAGTAAATACCAGCCCTTAGTGGGCTGGTGGAAATCCCACACAAGGCCCATGAGGCTGGGAAGAAAAGCCCAAAGAGAAAAAGGTGGAAAAAGGCAAAAAATAGGGTGAATCCTAGTCCTACTAGGATTGGAGGTGGATTCCACCTCTCCCACTTGATTTGGCCAACCCAATTGCTGGTCCGTTGAGGGCCAAGCCTCCTCCTCTCTTCCTATCGTATATACTAGAGGTTTTAGGGTTTTTTGGCACCAGTTTTTAGCCACATGCTACCCGTTCCTCCAGTGCATAGTTTCTCCTCTAGATCGGATTTCTACAGTGCTTTGGCGAAGCCCTGCCGGAATAGCTCCACCACCATCGCCGGAGCACCGTCACGCTGCCAGAGAACTCTTCTATCTCTCCACTCCCTCTTGCTGGATCAAGAAGGCGGAGATCGTCATCAAGCTGTACGTGTGCTGAACACGGAGGTGCCATCCGTTCGGCGCTAGATCGGAAGAACCATGATCAAGATCGTGAGGCGGATCGTGATGAGATCGTGGGATGGATCGTGATGAGTTCACGGGACAGATCGTGATCAAGATTGTGAGACGAATCATGATGAGATCGCAGGACGGATCGTGATGAGATCGCGGGACGGATCGTGATGAGATCGCGGGACGCTCGGTGATTTGGATCGCGAAGACATTCGACTACACCAACCGCGTTTCTTAACGCTTCCCGCTTAGCGATCTACAAGGGTATATAGATCCACTCTCCCTCTCATAGATGCTCATCACCATGGATAGATCTGCGTGTGCGTAGGAAATTTTTTGTTTCCCATGCATCGTTCGCCAACAGTGGTATCAGAGCTAGGTCTACGTGTAGATGAGATCTCGAGTAGAACACAAAAGGTTTGTGGGCGTTGATGCTTAGATTGCTTCCTCTCTTGGTCGGATTTTGGTTCAGCGGTATTGTGAGATGAAGCGGCTCGGACCAACATTACTCGTCGCTTACGAGAGACTGGTTCCCTCAACCGCAACTTGTTGCATAGATGGCTTGCGGGTGATAATTTCTCTCACCTTAGTTGGATCGGATTCGACAAAGGCGGTCCTTGAGAAGGTTGAAAAGCAACTAGTGTATCACCGTTGTGGTTTTTGTGTAGATGAGAATTGTTATTTCTAGATACCCATAGCAGCCACGTAAAACATGCAACAACAATTAGAGGACGTCTAACTTGTTTTTGCAGGGTATTTTGTGATATGATATGGCCAATTACATGATGAGATATATGTGATGTATGAGATGATCATGTGATGTATAGATTATCACGACTTGCATGTCGTTGAGTACGGCAACCGGCAGGAGCCATAGGGTTGTCTTTAATTATTGTATGACCTGCGTGTCAATCATTAAGCGCTATGTAATGCTTTACTTTATCGCTATGGTAGCAATAGTAGTAGAAGCATGTTGGGCGCGACAAACCCCGATGGCGACATGTTGATGGAGATCAAGATGATGGAGATCATGGTGTCGTGCCGGTGATGATGGAGATCATGCCGGTGCTTTCATGATGGAGATCAAAAGCACAAGTTCATGGCGATATCATGTCACATATGATTTGCATGTGATGTTAATCCTTTTATGCACCTTGTTTTGATTAGGACGACAGTAGCATTATAAGGTGATCCCTCACTTAATTTCAAGATAAATTTTGTTCTCCCCGAGGGTGCACCGTTGCGAAAGTTCGTCGTGTCGAGACACCACGTGATGATCGGGTGTGATAGACTCTACGTCCACATACAATGGGTGCAAGCCAGTGTTGCACATGTAGAACACTCGGGTTAAACTTGATGAGCCTAGCATGTACAGACATGGCCTCGGAACACAAGAGACCTTAAGGTCGAACATGAGTCATATAGTAGATATGATCAACATAATGATGTTCACCATTGAAGCCACCTCAACTCACGTGATGATCGGACTTGAGTTGGTGAATTTGGATCATGTGTCACTCAAATGACCTGAGGGATGTCAATTTGAGTGGGAGTTCTTAGGTAATATGATTAATTGAACTCATTATCATGAACATAGTCAAAGTGTCTTTGCAAATTATGTTGTAGATTACTAGCTCACGCTGTAGCTCCCTTGTATTTTTATATGTTCCTAGAGAAATAGAGTTGAAAGATAATGGTAGCAATATTGCGGACTGGGTCCATGATCTGAGGATTGTCCTCATTGCTGCACAGAAGGCTTATGTCCTTAATGCACCGCTCGGTGCGCCAACCCCTCTAGCGTCGTTTGTAGATGTTGTGAACATCTGACAGGCACGTTCTGATGACTACTTGATATTTTAGTGCGTCATGCATTACGGCTTAGAAATGAGGCTCCAAAACGTTTTGAACATCACGGAACATATGAGATGTTGCTAAGAGTTGAAATTAGGATCTCAGGATCATGCCCGTGTTGCGAGATATGAGATCTCCAACAAGATTCTTTGCCTGCAAGATGAACGAGAATAGCTCAATCGTTGAGCATGTGCTCAAATTGTCTGGGTGCTACAATCGCTTGAATCAAGTGGGAGTTAATCTTCCAAGTAAGACAGTGATTGATATAGTTCTCCAAGTCACTGTCACTAAGCTACTAGAACTTGGTGATGAACTATAAAATGCCAAAAACAAAAATAATGATCCCTGAGCTGTTCGCGATGTTTGACACCGCGAAGGTAGAAATCAAGAAGGAGCATCAAGTGTTGATGGTTAGTAAAACCACTAGTTTCGAGAAGGGCGAGGGCAAGGAGGAAACCTTCATGGATGGCAAGTCAGTTGCTGCTCCAGTGAAGTAACCCAGAGTTGAACCTAAACCCGAGACTAAGTGCTTCGATTATGAGGAGAGCGGTCGCTGAAGCGGAACAACCCTAGATACTTGGTAGATAAGAAGGCTGGCAACATCGACAGAAGTAAATTTGATATACGTGTGATTGATGTGTACCTTGCTAGTACTCCTAGTAGCACCTGGGTATTGAATACCGGTTCAGTTGCTAAATGTTAGTAACTCGAAGTAAAAGCTACGGAATAAACAGAGAACTAACTAAGGGTGAGGTGACGATGTGTGTTGGAAATGTTTCCAAGGTTGATGTGATCAACATCGCACGCTCTCTCTACCTTCGGGATTAGTGACGAACCTAAATAAATGTTATTTGGTGTTTTGCATTGAGCATGAACGTGATTAGATCGTGTTTATTGCAACATCATTATTAATTTAAGTTAGAGAATAATGGTTATTCTGTTTACATGAATAATACCTTCAATGGTCATGCACCCAGTGAGAATGGTTTGTTGAATCTTGATCGTAGTAATACACATGTTTTTGATGCCAAAAGATACAAAGTTAATAATGATAGTACCACATAATTGTGGCACTGCCGCTAAATGTCATATTGGTATAAAGCGCATGAAGAAACTCCATGCTGATGGATCTTTGGACTCATTCGATTTTGAATCGGTTGAGACATGCGAACCATGCCTTTTGGGCAAGATGACTAAGGACCCCGTTTTCTGGATTGATGGAGCGGGCAAGTGGTTTATTGGAAATGATACATGTTGATGTATGCAATCCAATGAGTCTTGTAACGTGCGGTGGATGTCATTATTTTCTTACCTTCACTGATGATTTGAGTAGATATAGGGGATATTTACTTAATGAAACACAAGTCTGAATCGTTTGAAAGGTTCAAGAAGATTCAGAGTGAAGTTGAAGATCATCGTGACAAGAAGATAAAGATGTCTACGATATGATCGTGGAGGTGAATATCCGAGTTACGAGTTTGGCATACAACTTTGGACAATGTGAAAGTCATTTCAAAACTCACGCCACCTGGAACACCATTGTGTGATGGTGTGTCCGAACGTCATAGTCGTGCTCTATTGGATATGGTGCTTGCTATGATGTCTCTTATCGATTTGCTACTATAGTTTTGGGGTTATGCATTAGAGACAACTACATTCACTTTAAATAGGGCACCATCTAAATTCGTTGAGATGACACCGTGTGAATTATGGTTTGATAGAAACCTAAGCTGTCATTTCTTGATGTTAGGGGCTGCGACGCTTGTGTGGAAAAAATGTTTTCACCTAATAAGCTCGAACCCAAAGCGGACAAATGCATCTCCATAGAATACCCTAAGAATAGTTGGGTATACCTTCTATCTCAGATCCAAGTGCAAAGTGTTTGTTGTTAAAAATGGGTCCTTTCTCGAGAAAGAGTTTCTCTCGAAAGAATTGAGTGGGAGAAAGATAGAACTTGATGAGGTTGTTAAACCTTTATTCAACCAGAGAGTAGCGCAACACAGGAAGATGTTCCTGTGAAGCCTACATTAGTTGAAGAGGAAGTTAATGATGATGATCATGAAGCTTCAGGATCAAGTTAGTATCGAACTTCGTAGGTCAACAAGGATGTGTACTGCTCCTGAGCGGTACGACAACCCTGTCTTGGAGGTCATATTGTTGGACAACGATGAACCTACGAGCTATGGAGAAGAGATGATGGGCCCGGATTCCGACAAATGGTTAGAGGCCATGAAATCCGAGAAAAGGATCCATGTATGAAACCCAAGTATAGACTTTGGTAGACTTGCTCGTTGGACGGCAGGTCATTGAGTACAAATGGATCTTTAAAATGAAGATAGACGCTGATGGTAAATGTCACCATTTGTAAAGCTCGACTTGTTGCAAAGAAGTTTGTGACAAGTTCAAGGAGTTGACTATGATGCGGCTTTCTCACTCGTAGCGATGCTAAAGTCTGTTGGAATTATGTTAGCAGTTGCTGCATTTTTCAATTATGAAATCTAGCAGATGGATGTCAAAACATCGTTTCCTTAACGGTTTAATTGAGGAAAGGTTGTATGTGATACAACCAGAAAGTTTTGTCAGTCCTAAGGATGCTAAAAGGTGAGCAAGCTTCAGTGATCTTTCTATGGACTAAAGCAAGCATCTCGGAGTTGGAATATACACTTTGATGAGGTGATCAAAGTTTTTGAAATTTATACAAAGTTTACGAGAAACTTGTATTTACAATAAAGTGAGTGGGAGCACTATAGAATTTCTGATAAGTATATGTGGATGACATATTGTTGATCGGAAATAATGTAGAATTTCTGGAAAGCATAAACGGTTGTTTGAAAAGTGTTTTTCAAAGGAAGACCTGGATAAGGCTACCTAATTGTTAAGCATCAAGATCTATAGAGATAGATCAAGATGCTTGATGAGACTTTCAATGAGTACATACCTTGACAAAGATTTTGAAAGAGTTCAAAATGGATCAGTCAGAGAAAGAGTTCTCACCTGATTTGTAAGGTGTGAAGTTGAGTGAGACTCAAAGCTCGACCACAGCAGAAGAAAGAGAAAGGACGAACGTCGTCCCCTATGCCTTAGCCATAGGCTCTGTACAGTATGCCATGTTGTGTACCGCACCTGTGTGTGCCTTACCATGAGTCCGTCAAGGGGTACAAGAGTGACCCAGGAGTGGATCACTGGACAGCGGTCAAAACTATCCTTAGGAGATGTTTCTCGATTATGGAGGTGATAAAGAGTTCGTCGTAAAGAGTTACGTCGATGCAAGCTTTAACACCAATCCGGATGAATCGTATTAGGAATCTGGATATGTATAGTGGAGCAGCCATTTGGAATAGTACCCAGTGGAGTGTGGTAGCTGTGTTTACGGTTTGACATAGAGATTTGCAAAGTACACACGGATCTGAATGTCGTAGACCCGTTGACTATAAGACCTCCCTCACATGCAAAGCATGATCGAGCCCCAGAACTCATTGGGTGTTAGATTCATAATAATGCGAATCACATAGTGATGTGAACTAGATTATTGACTCCAGTGCAAGTGGGAGATTGTTGGAAATATGCCCTAGAGGCAATAATAAATTAGTTATTATCATATTTCCTTGTTCATGATAATCGTTTATTATCCATGCTATAATTGTGTTGATCGAAAACTCAGATACATGTGTGGATACATAGACAACACCATGTGCGTAGTATGCCTCTAGTAGACTAGCTCGTTGATCAAAAGATGATTAAGGTTTCCTAGCCATGGACATGAGATGTCATTTGATAACGGGATCACATCATTAGGAGAATGATGTGATGGACAAGACCCAAACTACAAACATAGCATATGATAGTGTCAGTTTATTGCTACTGTTTTCCGCATGTCAAGTATATGTTCCTATGATCATGAGATCATGCAACTCACAGACATCGGAGGAGTGCCTTGTGTGTATCAAACGTCGCAACGTAACTGGGTGGCTATAAAGGTGCTCTACAGGTATCTCCGAGGGTGTCTGTTGAGTTGGCATGGATCAAGACTGGGATTTGTTACTCCGTGTGACGGAGAGGTATCTCAAGGCCCACTCGATAATACAACATCACAATAAGCATTGCAAGCAATGTTACTAAGTGTTAGTCATGGGATCTTGTATTACGGAATGAGTAAAGAGACTTGCTGGTAACGAGGTTGAACTAGGTATGGAGATACCGACGATCGAATCTCGGGCAAGTAACATACCAAAGAACAAAGGGAACATCATACGAGATTAACTGAATCCTTGACATAGAGGTTCGACCGATAAAGATCTTCGTAGAATATGTAGGAACCAATATGGGCATCCAGGTCCCGCTATTGGTTATTGACCGTAGAGGTGTCTCGGTCATGTCTACATAGTTCTCGGACCCGCAGGGTCTGCACACTTAAGGTTTGGTGACGTTTCGGTAGTATAGAGTTATGTATGGTGGTAACCTAAGGTTGTTAGGAGTCCAGGATGAGATCCTGGACGTCACGAGGAGCTCCAGAATGGTCCAAAGGTAAAGATTCATATATAGGAAGTCCTATTTTGGTCGCCGGAAAAGTTTCGGGCTCATCGGTAGTGTACCGGGAGTGCCGGTAGTGTACCGGGAGACCATCGGGAGGGGTATTTCGACCCAAGAGGCTACATGGGCTGTGGGAGAGTAAATACCAGCCCTTAGTGGGCTGGTGGAAATCCCACACAAGGCCCATGAGGCTGGGAAGAAAAGCCCAAAGAGAAAAAGGTGGAAAAAGGCAAAAAATAGGGTGAATCCTAGTCCTACTAGGATTGGAGGTGGATTCCACCTCTCCCACTTGATTTGGCCGACCCAATTGCTGGTACTTTGAGGGCCAAGGCTCCTCCTCTCTTCCTCTTATATATACTAGAGGTTTTAGGGTTTTTTGGCACCAGTTTTTAGCCACGTGCTACCCGTTCCTCCAGTGCATAGTTTCTCCTCTAGATCGGATTTCTACAGTGCTTAGGCGAAGCCCTGCCGGAATAGCTCCACCACCATCGCCGAAGCACCGCCATGCTGCCGGAGAACTCTTCTACCTCTCTGTTTCCTCTTGCTGGATCAAGAAGGCAGAGATCGTCATCAAGCTGTACGTGTGTTGAACGCGAAGGTGCCGTCCGTTCGGCGCTAGATCGGAAGAACCATGATCAAGATCGTGAGACGGATCATGATGAGATTGTGGGACGGATCGTGATGAGTTCATGGGACAGATCGTGATCAAGATCGTGAGACGGATCGTGATGAGATCGCGAGACGGATCGTGATGAGATCGCGGGATGCTCGGTGATTTGGATCGCGAAGACGTTCGACTACACCAACCGCGTTTCTTAACGCTTCCCGCTTAGCGATCTACAAGGGTATGTAGATCCACTCTCCCTCTTGTAGATGCTCATCACCATGGATAGATCCGCGTGTGCGTAGGAAATTTTTTGTTTCCCATGCATCGTTCCCCAACATAATATTCATTGTGGTTATGTCAATCAAGTGTCACATGACAGTTATTTTGTTGAGTTTGCTCCCACTATTATGAATGAGAAGAAAATTGCTTATGTGGAGAGTGACAAATTTTCTATGCTTGTATATCATGAAAAGAATTCTTTATGTTCTTGTTATATTGTGGAATTACTTCATGATGCTACTGAAAATTATTATGAGGGAGGAACATATGCTTGCAGGAATTGCAAGAATACCAAGTTTCCTCTCTATGTGTTCAAAGTTTTGAAGTTATGCTTGTTTTGCCTTCCTATGCTAGATGATTCTTGCTCCCATAAATTATTTACTCACAAAATCCCTATGCATAGGAAGTGGTTTAGACTTAAATGTTCTTGTCATGAGATTCATGATGCTCTTTTGCATGTTTCAATTATTATTCCTATACGAGCATCATTGAAATCATCATGCCTAGCTAAAAGGCATTAAAGAAAAGCGCTTATTGGGAGACAACCCAACACTTTTACCTTCTATTTTCATGTGTTAACATGATCAAGCTACTATAGTAATCATTTTTTGTGTCTTTTATTTCATTAAAGTGCCAAGTAAAGCCTTTGGGATAGTGTGGATACTTGCTTGTTTGATTCTGTGCAAAAATAGAAAGTTTTGCGTCCAGTATATGAATTATCTAATTTTACTGGAGACTTAAAAAATTCTGAAATTTTTACACAACATTTATATGCAAATTCCTTGAGTTTACTATTTTTCAGAATTTTTAGAGTCAGGGAAGTATGGTGATCATTCAGATCTTTACAGACTGTTCTGTTTTTGACAGATTCTGCTTTGCATGCATAGTTTGCTTGTTTCAAGCGTTCCTATAGCTTATATTGAGTAATATAAATTGTGGGAATGATGGAATACAGTAGTTATCATGTGGTAAAAATTATGAATCTTTTCTTGACAGTACCTAAGTGAATGATCTATCTTTACTACACTAACCCTTCTCACAAAGTTCCGTTAAGTTTTGTGTGATTGAAGTTTTCAAGTTTTGGGTGAGATACCGATATGAGGTGAATAAGGAGTGACAATAACCTAAGATTGGGGATTCCCAAGACACCCCAAGGTAATATTCAAGGAAGACTCAAGCGTCTAAGCTTGGGGATGCCCCGGAAGGTATCCCCTCTTTCGTCTTCAACACTATCGGTATATCTTACTTGGAGCTATATTTTTATTCGTCACATAATATGAGTTTTGTTTGGAGTGTCATTTTTTTTCTATGTTTGGTGTTATTCATAATCTTGTTTTTCAATAAAAAGTTCCAAGAATTGCCTTTAGGATGCTTGAATTGCGTGTTTGATGTGTGCTGTGTAAAAACAGAAACTTCTGCTGTAGTGTTTGAATTTGCATATTTTACTGGAACATGGAAAGTTTCTAAAAACATTACACAGTGTTATCATATGAATTTTATAGAATTTCCTAAATTTTCATAATTTTGTGAATTAGATAAGTATACTATTTTCATAAATTGCTACAAACTGTTCTGTTTGGGCAGATTGCTGTCATAGTTTTGTTATCTACTTATCCTATTGTTTCCATAGCCTATATTGGTAGATATAAATTGTGGAAACGATAGTATACAGTACCTATTGTTTGAAAATTATTATGCAACTTGTCTTGGTAGTACATGAAGTGTTGATTTATTCTTATGTGTACTAACCTATCTCACGAGTTCTTTTCAAGTTTTGTGTGGAAGATGTTCTTGAGAATAGGTGAAACCGGGATATGATAAGATTGAACGAGATACAAAAGCTCAAGATTGGGGATGCCCAAGGCACCCCAATTAATTATTTCAAGAACTCTAAAGCATCTAATCTTGGGGATGCTACACATCAGACATCGCTTCATCAACAATTTTTGGTTAGCCTATGTTGAGCCTAAATTTTTATTCGTTCACATGATATGTGCTATTCTTGGAGTGATATTTTTGTTTTGATTTCTGTTTAAATAAAATACTCAGATCTGAAAATATTTATTGAGAGAAAGAGAGAGAGAGAGAAAGTCCTCACATAGCTACTTAATTGTTTGACTACTCATTGATCTTCACTTATATGTTTTGGAGTAGTTTTGTCATTTACTCTCATGTTTCACTTATATCGTATGAGTAAATGTTGAATGAATTGAATATCATAAATCTTAAATTATATATTTTTTATATGCTTATCCCATGGGGAGTAATGATTTCACATATAATAAGTATAGGTAGTAAAATTTATTGTAAGTAAGCAAACACCGCATTGGTCACTTGAACCATTCATGAAAGAATATTGAAGGAAGAGAGATTTCACATATAAATATACTATCTTGGACATATTCTATGATTGTGATTACCCATTGATTATTCTCAAACTTGAGCAAATTAGTTGAAGTTGTACAAGGAAGACAACGTAATGAGTTATGGTTGCGTATATTTGCATAGAAGTTATATAGTTATGGATCCTCCAACATGTGGTGCTTGCTTCCACCTCATACTAGCCAAAACTTCCGCACCAAGTAGAAATACTACTTGTGCGTCCAAACACCCTTAAACCCAAAGTTGTTCCATATGAGTCCACCATACCTACCTATATGCGGCATTTACCTGCCATTCCAAGTAAATTTGCATGTGCCAAACTCTAAACCTTCAAATAATATTCTGTTTTGTATGCCCAAATCGCTCATATAGTAACTAGGGGCTGTCAGTATCTTCCATGCTAGGTGTGTTATTCTCATGATATGCGTTGATTCACTATCATTCACGAGAATGTGGCTGGTAATAGGGATTCCCAGTCCCGAAATCAAAGTAAAAAAATGCAAATAATTAAACAAAACTCCCCCAGGAATGTTGTCCATATGGATGGCACCCGTGAATTCTGCTCGCCGTGGAGTGTGATTGATTGGTGGAGGGGGAGTAAAAACTTTACCATTCTGTTTGGGAACCGCCTATAATGTATCTAGCATGGAAGATACCGAGATCTCTCGGTTGTTATGGTGACAATGAAAGCATACCGCTCAAAATTATTATTCATCTCTGTTTTAAAAGCTCGAGCTTTGGCACCTCTGTAAATCAATGCTTCCCTCTGCGAACGACCTATATTTTACTTTCTAGTACTTACCTTTATGTAAGAGTCATGGTGGTCTTCACCACTTCCTATATTTTGCGTTTTTCTCTTGGCAAGCGTCATGTGTTGGGGAAAGATCCAAGCATATATGACCATTCAAATAAATTTGACCATGAATTATTATTGTTGACAATTATCTATATGATAAATAAGTTGGGAGGCGAAACATTAAGCTCCTATCTTTCTCTGTGTTCGACGAATGCTATTTGTTCTAAAAATATGCTTTGAGTGCTAGCAATCATGGAAGACTATATGATAGTTGAGTATGTGAAACTTGCTAAATCAAAGCTCTTACATAGACCCTGTTGGGGAACGTCGCATGGGAAACAAAAATTTTCCTACGCACACGCAAACCTATCCATGGTGATGAGCATCTACGAGAGGGAGAGTGGATCTACGTACCCTTGTAGATCGCTAAGCGGGAAGCGTTAAGAAACGCGGTTGGTGTAGTCGAACTTCTTCGCGATCCAAATCGCCGAGCGTCCCGCGATCCAATCACGAACCGTCCCGCGAACCAATCACGAACCGTCCCACGATCTCGTCACGATCCGTCCCACGATCCAATCACGAACGTCTCGTGGCCTTGATCACGATCCTTCCGATCTAGTACCGAACGGACGGCACCTCCGCGTTCAGCACACGTGCAGCTTGATGACGATCTCCACCGTCTTGATCCAGCAAGAGGGGTGGAGAGGAGAGAGAGTTCACCGGCAGCGTGACGGCGCTCCGGTGATGGTGGTGGAGCAATTCCGGCAGGGCTTCGCCTAAGCACTGCGGAACTACGATCTAGAGGAGAAACTATGCACCGGTGGAACGGGTAGCACGTGGCCGGAAATTCTGTCCAAAAACCACCCAATCCACTAGTATATATAGGAGGAGAGGAGAGGAGAGGCAGCCAAGGCCTTTGGGTCGGCCGAAATAGGAGGTGGGAGCAATCCTACTTCACCTCCAATCCTAGTTGGAGTAGGATTGCCTCCTATTGGCTGATTTTCCACTTTTTGCTTTAGGACTTTCTCTCCTGCGCCATGGGCCTTTGTGGCTGTTTTCCCAGCCCACTAAGGGCTGGTTATTATTCTCCCACAGCCCATGGACCTCTTGGGGTCGAAATACCCCTCCCGGAGGTCCTCCGGTACACTACCGGCACTCCCGGTACAATACCGATACTCCCGGTACACTACCGATGAGCCCGAAACTTTTCCGGAAACCAAACTGGGACTTCCTATATATGAATCTTTACCTCCGGACCATTCCGGAGCTCCTCGTGACGTCCGGGATCTCATCCGGGACTCCGAACAACCTTCGGTCACCACCATACATAACTCTACACTACCGAAACGTCACCGAACCTTAAGTGTGCAGACCCTGCGGGTTCGAGAACTATGTAGACATGACCGAGACACCTCTACGGTCAATAACCAATGGCGGGACCTGGACGTCCACATTGGTTCCTACATATTCTACGAAGATCTTTATCGGTCGAACCTCTATGTCAAGGATTCAGTTAATCCCGTATAACGTCCCCTTTGTTCTTCGGTATGTTACTTGCCCGAGATTCGATCGTCGGTATCTCCATACCTAGTTCAACCTCGTTACTGGCAAGTCTCTTTACTCGTTCCGTAATACAAGATCCCGTGACTAACACTTAGCCATATTGCTTGCAAGGCTTGTTGTGATGTTGTATTACCGAGTGGGCCCTGAGATACCTCTCCGTCACACGGAGTAACAAATCCCAGTCTCGATCCATGCCAACTCAACAAACACCATCGGAGATACCTGTAGAGCACCTTTATAGTCACCCAGTTACGTTGCGACGTTTGATACACACAAGGCACTCCTCCGATATACGTGAGTTGCATGATCTCATGGTCATAGGAACATATACTTGACATGCAGAAAACAGTAGCAATAAACTGACACGATCATATGCTATGTTTGTAGTTTGGGTCTTATCCATCACATCATTCTCCTAATGATGTGATCCCGTTATCAAATGACATCTCATGTCCATGGCTAGGAAACCTTAACCATCCTTTGATCAACGAGCTAGTCCATTAGAGGCATACTAGGGACATGGTTTTGTCTATGTATCCACACATGCATTTAAGTCTCCGATCAATACAGTTATAGCATGGATAATAAACGATTATCATGAACAAGGAAATATGATAATAACTAATTTATTATTGCCTCTAGGGCATATTTCCAACAGTCTCCCACTTGCACTAGAGTCAATAATCTAGTTCACATCACTATGTGATTTACATGGTAATGAATCGAACACCCATACAGTTCTGGTGTTGATCATGTTTAGCCCTTGGAAGAGGTTTAGTCAACGGGTCTGCAACATTCAGATCTGTGTGCACTTTGCAAATATTTATGTCCTTCTCCTCGATGTAGAACCGGATGGAGTTGAAGCGTCGCTTTATGTGTCTGGTCCTCTTGTGAAACCTTGGTTCCTTGGCTAGAGCAATGGCACCAGTGTTGTCACAGAACAGATTTATTGGATTCAGTGCACTAGGCACTACTCCAAGATCTGTCATGAACTGCTTCATCCAGACACCTTCCTTCGCTGCCTCCGAGGCTGCGATGTACTCCGCTTCGCACGTAGAATCAGCTACCACGCTTTGCTTGGAACTGCACCAGCTTACCGCTCCCCCGTTAAGAATAAATACGTATCCGGTTTGCGATTTAGAATCGTCCGGATCAGTGTCAAAGCTTGCATCGACGTAACCCTTTACGACGAGCTCTTCATCACCTCCATAAATGAGAAACATGTCCTTAGTCCTGTTAAGGTACTTAAGGATATTCTTGACCGCTTGCCAGTGCTCCATTCCAGGATCACTTTGAAACCTTCCAGCCATACTTATGGCAAGGCTGACATCAGGTCTTGTGCACAGCATTGCATACATGATAGAGCCTATGGCTGAAGCATAGGGGATGACGCTCATCTTTTCTTTATCTTCTGCAGTCACTGGGCATTGAGTCTTACTCAACTTCACACCTTGCAACACAGGCAAGAACCCCTTCTTGGCCTGTTCCATTTTGAACTTCTTCAAAACTTTATCAAGGTATGTGCTCTGTGAAAGTGCTATTAAGCGTCTCGACCTATCTCTATAGATCTTAATGCCTAATATGAAAGCAGCTTCTCCTAGGTCCTTCATTGAAAAACTCTTATTCAAATATTCCTTCACGCTTTCCAGCATTTCTATATCGTTTCCGATCAGCAATATGTCATCCACATATAACACTAGAAACGCTATAGAGCTCCCACTCACTTTCTTGTAAATACAAGCTTCTCCATAAACTTGTATAAACCCAAACGCTTTGATCACCTCATCAAAGCGTTTATTCCAACTCCGAGATGCTTGCACCAGTCCATAAATGGATCGCTGGAGTTTGCAAACTTTGTCAGCATTCTCTGGATCGACAAAACCTTCGGGTTGCATCATATACAACTCTTCCTCAAGGAAACCGTTGAGGAACGCCGTTTTGACGTCCATCTGCCAAATTTCATAGTCGAAATAAGCAGCTATTGCCAACATGATTCTGACAGACTTAAGCATCGCTACGGGTGAGAAAGTCTCATCGTAGTCAACTCCTTGAACTTGTGAAAAACCCTTTGCCACAAGTCGAGCTTTATGGACGGTGACATTACCATCCGCGTCCGTCTTCTTCTTATAGATCCATTTGTTCTGAATGGCCTTTCGCCCTTCAGGTAGTACTTCCAAAGTCCATACTTTGTTTTCATACATGGATCCCATCTCAGATTGCATGGCCTCTAACCATTTCTCGGAATCCGGGCCCATCACTGCTCCTCCATAGCTCGTAGGTTCATTGTTGTCCAACAACATGACCTCTAAGACAGGGTTGCCGTACCACTCGGGAGTAGTACGCGTCCTTGTCGACCTACGAGGTTCAATAGCAGCTTGATCCGAAGCTTCATGATCATCATCATTAACTTCCTCTTCTACCGTTGTAGGTTCCACAGAAACATCTTTCTGTGCTGCGCTACTCTCTGGTTGAAGTAAAGGTTCAATAACCTCATCAAGCTCTATTTTCCTCCCACTCAATTCTTTCGAGAGAAACTCTTTCTCAAGAAATGTTCCGTTCTTAGCGACAAACACTTTGCCCTCGGATCTGAGATAGAAGGTATACCCGACTGTCTCTTTCGGGTATCCTATGAAGACGCACTTTTCCGCTTTGGGTTCCAGCTTTTCAGGCTGAAGCTTTTTGACATAAGCATCACATCCCCAAACTTTAAGAAACGACAACTTCGGCTTTTTGCCAAACCACAGTTCATATGGCGTCGTCTCAACGGATTTTGATGGTGCCCTATTTAAAGTGAATGCAGCTGTCTCTAATGCATAACCCCAAAACGATAGTGGCAAATCGGCAAGAGACATCATAGAACGCACCATATCCAATAAGGTCCGATTACGACGTTCAGACACACCATTACGCTGTGGTGTCCCGGGCGGTGTCAACTGTGAAACAATTCCACACTGTCTTAAGTGATTGCCAAACTCATAACTCAGATATTCACCTCCTCGATCAGATCGAAGAAATTTAATCTTCTTGTTACGATGATTCTCAACTTCACTCTGAAATTGCTTGAACTTTTCAAATGTTTCAGACTTGTGCTTCATCAAGTAAATATACCCATATCTACTCAAGTCATCAGTGAAGGTGAGAAAATAACGATAACCACCGCGCGCTTCGACATTCATTGGACCGCACACATCAGTATGTATGATTTCCAATAAGTCACTCGCCCGTTCCATTGTTCCAGAGAACGGCGTTTTGGTCATCTTGCCCATAAGGCATGGTTCACATGTGTCAAGTGATTCAAAATCAAGTGACTCCAAAAGTCCATCAGCATGGAGCTTCCTCATGCGTTTTACACCAATATGACCTAAACGGCAGTGCCACAAGAAAGTGGTACTATCATTAACTACTCTACATCTTTTGGCATCAATGTTATGAACATGTGTGTCATCACTATCAAGATTCAATATGAATAAACCCCTAACATTGGGTGCATGACCATAAAAGATATTACTCATATAAATAGAACAACCTTTATTCTCTGATTTAAATGAGTAACCGTCTCGCAATAAACAAGATCCAGATATAATGTTCATGCTTAACGCAGGCACTAAATAACAATTATTTAGGTTCATCACTAATCCTGATGGTAATCGAAGAGAGAGCGTGCCGACGGCGATCACATCAACCTTGGAACCATTTCCCACGCGCATCGTCACTTCGTCCTTTGCCAGTCTTCGTTTATTCCGTAGTTCCTGTTTTGAGTTGCAAATGTGAGCAACCGAACCGGTATCAAATACCCAGGCACTACTACGAGAACTAGTAAGGTACACATCAATAACATGTATATCATATATACCTTGTTTGTCGTTGGCCGCCTTCTTGCCAGCCAGGTACTTGGGGCAGTTCCGCTTCCAATGACCAGTTCCTTTGCAATGAAAGCACTCAGTTTCTGGCTTAGGTCCATGCTTAGGCTTCTTTGTAGGAGTAGCAACTGCTTTGCCATCCTTCTTGGTTTTACCCTTCTTGCCTTTGCCTTTGCCGTTTTTCTTGAAACTAGTGGTTTTATTGACCATCAACACTTGATGTTCTTTCTGGATTTCAGACTCAGCGACTTTCAACATCGCAAACAGCTCGGCGACTGACTTGTTCATCCCGTGCATGTTATAGTTCATCACAAAGCTCTTGTAACTAGGTGGCAGCGATTGAAGAACTCTATCAGTGATCGCCTCCGGCGGAAGGGTAATTCCCAACTCCGCTAGACGGTTTGAGTACCCAGACATTCTGAGTATGTGCTCACTAATAGACCCATTCTCCTCCATCTTGCAAGCATAGAATTTATCGGAGGTCTCATACCTCTCGATCCGGGCATTCTTTTGAAAGATAAACTTCAACTCCTGGAACATCTCATATGCCCCATGACGTTCAAAACGTCTTTGAAGTCCCGGTTCTAAGCCATACAATATTGCACACTGAACTATTGAGTAGTCTCCAGCACGAGCCTCCCAAGCGTTCTTAACGTCTTCGGAGGTCATGTCTTCTGGCTGGTCACCAAGCGGTGCATCAAGGACATATGACTTCTGGGAAGCCGTGAGGATAATCCTCAGATTACGGGCCCAGTCAACAAAGTTACTTCCATCATCTTTCAATTTAGCTTTCTCTAGGAACGCATTAAAATTCAGGGGTGCTACTGCGCGAGCCATTGATCTACAACATAAATATGCAAAGGTTACTTAGACTATTGTTCAAGATAATGAGTTTAGTTAATCAAATTACTAAAGCTCCCACTCAAATTGACATCCCTCGGGTCATCTGAGTGTCACATGATCCAAATTCACCAACTCAAGTCCGATCATCACGTGAGTTAAGGTGGCTTCAATGGTGAACATCATTATGTTGATCATATCTACTATATGACTCATGTTCGACCTTTCGGTCTCTTGTGTTCCGAGGCCATGTCTGTACATGCTAGGCTCGTCAAGTTTAACCCGAGTGTTCTGCACGTGCAAATCTGACTTGCACCCGTTGTATGTGAACGTAGAGTCTATCACACCCGATCATCACGTGGTGTCTCGACACGACGAACTTTCGCAACGGTGCACACTCGGGGAGAACACAGTTCATCTTGAAATTTAAGTGAGGGATCACCTTATAATGCTACCGTCGTACTAAGCAAAACAAGGTGCATAAAAGGATTAACATCTCATGCAATTCATAAGTGACATGATATGGCTATCAACTTGTGTTTAAGATCTCCATCTTCGAAACACCGGCATGATCTCCATCGTCACCGGCATGACACCATGATCTCCATCATCTTGATCTCCATCAACGTGTCGCCATCGGGGTTGTCACGCCCTGCATTCTTCTACTACTATTGCTACCGTAGCGATAAAGTAAAGCATTACATAGCGCTTAATGATTGACACGCAGGTCATACAATAATTAAAGACAACCCTATGGCTCCTGCCGGTTGCCGTAATCACCGACATGCAAGTCGTGATAATCTATACATCACATGATCATCTCATACATCACATATATCTCATCATGTAATTGGCCATATCATATCACAACATACCCTGCAAAAACAAGTTAGACGTCCTCTAATTGTTGTTGCATGTTTTACGTGGCTGCTACGGGTATCTAGCAAGAACGATTCTCACCTACGTATAAACCACAACGGTGATACATAGATTGCTTTTCAACCTTCTCAAGGACCGCCTTTGTCGGATCCGATCCAACTAAAGTGAGAGAAACTGTCACCCGCAAGCCATCTAAGCAACAAGTTGCGTCGAGGGAACCGGTCTCTCGTAAGCGTACGAGTAATGTTGGTCCGGGCCGCTTCATCTCACAATCCCGCTGAACCAAAATCCAACCAAGGGAGGAAGCAATCTAAGCATCAACGCCCACAAACCTTTTGTGTTCTACTCGAGATCTCATCGAACCATCAACCTAGCTCATGATGCCACTGTTGGGGAACGTCGCATGGGAAACAAAAATTTTCCTACGCACACGCAAACCTATCCATGGTGATGAGCATCTACGAGAGGGAGAGTGGATCTACGTACCCTTGTAGATCGCTAAGCGGGAAGCGTTAAGAAACGCGGTTGGTGTAGTCGAACTTCTTCGCGATCCAAATCGCCGAGCGTCCCGCGATCCAATCACGAACCGTCCCGCGAACCAATCACGAACCGTCCCACGATCTCGTCACGATCCGTCCCACGATCCAATCACGAACGTCTCGTGGCCTTGATCACGATCCTTCCGATCTAGTACCGAACGGACGGCACCTCCGCGTTCAGCACACGTGCAGCTTGATGACGATCTCCACCGTCTTGATCCAGCAAGAGGGGTGGAGAGGAGAGAGAGTTCACCGGCAGCGTGACGGCGCTCCGGTGATGGTGGTGGAGCAATTCCGGCAGGGCTTCGCCTAAGCACTGCGGAACTACGATCTAGAGGAGAAACTATGCACCGGTGGAACGGGTAGCACGTGGCCGGAAATTCTGTCCAAAAACCACCCAATCCACTAGTATATATAGGAGGAGAGGAGAGGAGAGGCAGCCAAGGCCTTTGGGTCGGCCGAAATAGGAGGTGGGAGCAATCCTACTTCACCTCCAATCCTAGTTGGAGTAGGATTGCCTCCTATTGGCTGATTTTCCACTTTTTGCTTTAGGACTTTCTCTCCTGCGCCATGGGCCTTTGTGGCTGTTTTCCCAGCCCACTAAGGGCTGGTTATTATTCTCCCACAGCCCATGGACCTCTTGGGGTCGAAATACCCCTCCCGGAGGTCCTCCGGTACACTACCGGCACTCCCGGTACAATACCGATACTCCCGGTACACTACCGATGAGCCCGAAACTTTTCCGGAAACCAAACTGGGACTTCCTATATATGAATCTTTACCTCCGGACCATTCCGGAGCTCCTCGTGACGTCCGGGATCTCATCCGGGACTCCGAACAACCTTCGGTCACCACCATACATAACTCTACACTACCGAAACGTCACCGAACCTTAAGTGTGCAGACCCTGCGGGTTCGAGAACTATGTAGACATGACCGAGACACCTCTACGGTCAATAACCAATGGCGGGACCTGGACGTCCACATTGGTTCCTACATATTCTACGAAGATCTTTATCGGTCGAACCTCTATGTCAAGGATTCAGTTAATCCCGTATAACGTCCCCTTTGTTCTTCGGTATGTTACTTGCCCGAGATTCGATCGTCGGTATCTCCATACCTAGTTCAACCTCGTTACTGGCAAGTCTCTTTACTCGTTCCGTAATACAAGATCCCGTGACTAACACTTAGCCATATTGCTTGCAAGGCTTGTTGTGATGTTGTATTACCGAGTGGGCCCTGAGATACCTCTCCGTCACACGGAGTAACAAATCCCAGTCTCGATCCATGCCAACTCAACAAACACCATCGGAGATACCTGTAGAGCACCTTTATAGTCACCCAGTTACGTTGCGACGTTTGATACACACAAGGCACTCCTCCGATATACGTGAGTTGCATGATCTCATGGTCATAGGAACATATACTTGACATGCAGAAAACAGTAGCAATAAACTGACACGATCATATGCTATGTTTGTAGTTTGGGTCTTATCCATCACATCATTCTCCTAATGATGTGATCCCGTTATCAAATGACATCTCATGTCCATGGCTAGGAAACCTTAACCATCCTTTGATCAACGAGCTAGTCCATTAGAGGCATACTAGGGACATGGTTTTGTCTATGTATCCACACATGCATTTAAGTCTCCGATCAATACAGTTATAGCATGGATAATAAACGATTATCATGAACAAGGAAATATGATAATAACTAATTTATTATTGCCTCTAGGGCATATTTCCAACAGACCCTTCCTGAAAATAAGATGAATTGCAATAGTTTGGAGACTGAAAGCATAGTTTATTTGTCTATACTTTAAACATGTGGATAGCTTGCTATTTCATCATGAAGGTTTATGAGATGAGCTACTGTTTATCATATATAATAATGCTATAAAAAGTGTTTGGAATTGTCATTGATCAAATTTATGCACTATGCGAGCATTCACACTTCATAAATTATTTCTTTTATCATTTACCTACTAGAGGACGAGCAGGAATTAAGCTTGGGGATGCTGATATGTATCCAACATATCTATAATTTATGAAGTATTCATGCCATATTTACAATAATTCTATATGATTTTGGTATGATTTTATTAGAACTAACCGGGACTGAAGTTGTTTTCAGTAGAACTACCGTGGTGTTGTTTTTGTGCAGAAATAAAAGTTCTCGGAATGAGCTGAAAATTTACGGAGAATATTTTTGGAAAATATAAAAAATAGTAGAGTGAAGAGTCACCGGAGAGGAAGGCCGAGGAAGCCACAAGCCACAGGGGCGCCCCCCTAGGGCACGTCCCCCTGGCTTGTGACTTCCTCGGGAACCTTCTGGACGTGGGACTGACGCCAAAAATTCCTATAAATACTAAAATCCCCAGAAACAAACCTAGATAGGGAGTTCCGCCGCCGCAAGCCTCTAGAGCCACGAAAAACCAATCGGCGGCCCGTTCCAGCACCCTGCCGAAGGGGGAAACCATCATCGGAGGCCATCTTCATCATCCCGGTGGTCTCCATGACGAGGACAGAGTAGTTCACCCTTGGGGCTGAGGGTATGTACAAGTAGCTATGTGTTTGATCTCTCTCTCTCTCGTGTTCTTGAGATGGCACGATCTTGATGTATCGCGAGCTTTATTGATATAGGTTGAATCATATGGAGTTTTCCCCTATCTATCTTCTTGTGATTAATTGAGTTTTCCCTTGAAGTTTTCTTATCGGATTGAGTCTTTAAGGATTTGAGAACACTTGATGTATGTATTGCGATGGGATATCCATGGTGACAATGGGATGTTCTATTGATCCACTTGATGTATGTTTTGGTGATCAACTTGCGGGTTCCGTGACCTTCGGAATCTATGCATAGGGGTTGGCACACATTTTTGTCTTGACTTCCCGGTAGAAACTTTGGGGCACTCTTTGAAGTTGTTTGTGTTCGATTGAACATGATGAGTCTGAAATTATGTGATGCATATCGTATAATCAAGCCCATGGGTACTTGTGGTGACATTGGAGTATCTAGGTGACATTAGGGTTTTGGTTGATGTGTATTTTAAGGTGTTATTTTAGTACGAACTCTAGGGCTGTTTGTGACACTTATAGGGATAGCTCATAAGATTGATCGGAAAAGATAAATTTCAGGTGGTTTCGTACCCTACAATAATTTATTCGTTAGTTCTCTGCTATTTGTGACTTTGGAGTGAACTCTTTGTCGCACGAGAGGTATTTACATATGATTCAACTATGCGAATATTGTTGCGAGAAATTGCACTAGTGAAAGTATGGACCCTAGGCCTTGTTTCCAAGCATTTATACATCGTTTTGCTCGCTGTTTACTATTTGTTACCTTGCTGTTTTTATATTTTCAGATTACAAAAACCTATATCTACTATCCATATTGCTCTTTTATCACCATATCTTCGCCGAACTAGTGCACCTATACAATTTACCATTGTATTGGGTGTGTTGGGGACAGAAGAGACTCATTGTTATTTGGTTGCAGGGTTGTTTGAGAGAGACCATATTCATCCTACGCCTCCCGTGGATTGAGAAACCTTAGGTCATCCACTTGAGGGAAAATTTCCGATGTCCTACAAAACTCTACGCTTGGAGTCCCAACACGAGTCTACAAGAAGAAGGTTGTGTACTAGACATCAGTTCACATTTTATTCATGGTGATTTTCGTAAATTGCTTGCTAAGCATGATGTTAATCATAGAATTGCATCTCCTTATCATCCTTAGTCTAGTGGCCAAGTAGAATTAAGAAATAGAGAAATTAAGTTGATCTTGCAAAAGACAGTACTAGATCTAGGAAGAATTGGTCTAAGAAACTTGACGATGTTGTAGGATCACTAGAGATGCTAGACGGGTTAGCTAGACGAGTTTTAGAGTGAGTGATTCTCCCTGTTTGTATATCACCAAAGATTTGGTTTAGGGGATGGTTCTTGGTCACTTGTGCTCGAACTCAGGCCAGCTTCCAATTGTTGGATGGTGGAGCTTCTTCTTCATCATCATCGTCTCCTTCATCTTTGTTGTTGTTGAAGGTGTTGTTCCCTTGAGGTGGTGGTGAAGGTGGTTGTGGTGGATCTTCATGATGCACTTCTTCCTCTCCATCATCTTGTCATGTACCGCTTGTGGATGCCTCCATGTCGTGTTGAGGTTCACCTTGACATGAAGTAGGGGCTTCCACTTGAGTTGATGAAGTACTTTTCTTCACCTCCATGAGACGAAGCTTGCCGATGGGTACATCTAGAATAGCGTCCGAAGGGTCCTTATCGCCTACATCATTTGGCAATTGTCCGACTTGCGAACCATTAGATTCATCGAACTTCACATCTACCCTCTCTTCAACTTTTCGAGTGAAGTTGTTGTAGACACGGTAAGTGTGAGAGTTCGATCCGTAACCAAGTAGGAATTCTTCATGAGATTTAGGAGCAAATTTAGTACGACGATGCTTATCAAGAATGTAGCACTTTGAGAAAAATATCCAAAAGTAACCGACTTGGGGTTTGTTACCGGTGAGTAGCTCGTATGCCGTTTTACCGAGAAGCTCGTGCAAGTAAAGTCGGTTTGTGGTATGACATGTTGTTTCAATGGCTTCTGTCCAAAAGTGTCTTGGCGTCTTGTATTCGTCAAGCATTGTTCTTGCCATCTCAATGAACGTTCGGTTCTTCCTCTCAACAACTCCATTTTTTTGAGGTGTTTACGTAGCCGAGAACTCATGTGAGACACCTTCTTCGTCAAGAAAGGTATCCACATAGGTGTTCTTGAACTCCGATTTGTTATCGCTCCGAACCTTCTTGATCTTCACTTTAAACTGATTTTGCACTTTGCAAGCAAAGTTCTTGAAGATCTTTTGAACCTACGACTTATGATCAAGAAATAATACCCACGTAAATCTGGAAAAATCATCAACTATAACTAGACCATAGGAATTTCCACCGAGACTCTTGTAAGCATTAGGAACAAAAAGATCCATGTGAAGTAACCCAAGTGGTCTCCTAGTAGTCATGATATTCTTAACGGGGATGACTTCCACCTACTTGCTTTCCAGCTTGACAAGCACTACAAAGTCTATCTTTGTCAAATATAACATCTTTAACACCAAGTATATGATCACCCTTGATAAGCTTGTCTAAATTGCGCAGGCCAACATGTCCTAGTCTTCTATGCCAAAGCGACCCTTTAGAAGATTTTGCAATAAGACAAGTACGAGGTTTGGATATCTTAGTGAAATCAACAAAGTATAGATCACCTCTACGGAAACCGGTAAAGACCATTTTATGATTATCTTGAAGAAACACTTGGCAATCTACTTTCTTGAATAACACATTGAAACCGAAGTCGGCAAGTGTAGATACAGAAAGAAGATTGTAGCCAAGAGATTCAACAAGCATAACATTTGTAATAGAGCTATCATGGGATATGGCCACCTTACCTAGACCAAGTACCTTACCTTTAGAGTTATCTCCAAACGTTACGTACCTTCGCGGTCCATGGTTTGGTGTGATCCCTTCGAACATCTCTCTATCCCCGGTCATATGATCAGTACATCCACTGTCGAGAATTCACTCTTTTCCTCCGGACATGTAATGCTTGAAGTTTGCCATAAGACTCAGATTCTTCATGATCTTTTCATGCTCGATGTCAAACAACTCATCTTCACCAAAGTAGTCATGTTCCACATTGTCATCATCAAGTGGGAAATCCTCGCCATAAAGAACAAGAGATTTGTTAGAATTGTGATCATGACAATGCTCAAGTTTATAAATGTGAATGGCTTCAAAGATAATGCTATTGATAGTGGTGACATCTCCTTTAGCACGCATAAGATCACGGAGCTCAAATAGGCATTTATCAAAGTTTGGATCATTGGGCTTCATTTTGTGGAAAGCAATGGTGTTATGAAGAATTTCATCAAGATTTCCTAATGAAAGATTCAGATAACATTTCTCCAAATCAGCCCACAAGGTATAAGCAGATGCAAAGTTCTTCAATTGAGAAAGCATGAATCTTGGTAAGCCTCTAACAATGAGATTGATAGCCCTAAGGTTACCAAGCATGTTAATTTCCTGTTCATGTGTGGGATGCAATTCATCAATGGGGAGCACATAGGGATCTTCAATATGTTTTGTCAAATGGAATTTATCAAATATATCAATCATGTCATTTTTCCATTGACTATAGTACTCTCCATCAAGAATGGGCACTCTACAACTCAACCTCCCTATACTAGACACATCCATCTTCCTCCACGGTGATTAAACCGAAGCAATGGAGACCAATGCTTTGATACCACTTGTAGGATCACTAGAAGAGTGTCTAGAGGGGGGGGGTGAACATACTACTAGCGGGAATTTAAAACCTAACCTTTTCTCAAGTTAATTGGTTGGCAAATTTTAACAGTTTTAGCAAGTCTAACAAGTCTAACAGCCCTACACATGCATGTCTACAAATATGGCAGCGGAAAGTAAAGACATTGCACATGAAGTAAAGAGAAGAGATAGGAAGATCAAACGCAATAGGAGACGTAAAGATTTTTCCTGCGGTTCCGATAGGTGGCGCTATCGCATGCCAAGTTTATGGAGTCTTCAACCCACAAAGGGTAACGGTCGCGAGAGTCCATGAAGGGATCCACCCATAAGGGTCCACGAAGTAGCAACCTTGACTATTCCATATGGCTTCCGTCCATGAACGACTAGCCTCACTATGGGTAGATCTTCACGAAGTCGGCGATGTCCTTGCCCTTACAAACTTCTTGGTTCACTCCACAACATGAAGTAGGAGGCTCCCAAGCGACACCTAACCAATCTAGGAGGCACCACCCTCCCAAAGGTAATAGGCTCGGTAATGATGATGAACTCCTTGATCTTGTGCTTCAAGATGATAGACTCCTCAACACACAGTCACTCTCTCATAGATTTGGCTTGGTGGAAGATATGGGATTGGTGGAAAGCAACTTGGGGCGGCTAGAAATCAAGATCCATATGGATGGAGTGGAAGATCTTGATCTCAACACAAGGGTAGGTGGTTCTCTCTCAAAAAATCTGATAGGATAGGTATGGAATAGTTTTGAGTGCTTCTCCTTCGAGTAGGTGGTGGTGGAGGGGTATATATAGGCATCCCCAAAAATCCAACCATTACACACAAAATTACCAACTCGGTGACACCGATGTGTTAATCTTGGTGGTACCGAAGTGATCAAACGGTGGCAACTTTTGAATCTCGGTGAGACCGATATATGAAACTCGGTTGCACCGATAAGGTGACCAACGGTCAAATTTCCAATCTCGATGACGCCGACCCAACATTCTCAATGGTACCGAAAATGTGAATTTGCGTAACAAAATGTTGGCAACCTAAACTCGGTGGCACTGGTATGGAATCAGTTGCACCGAAGTGGCTAGGGTTTGGCCGAGTCTGTCTAGGTTCTGGAATCGGTGGCACCGGGATAGTAATGTTGGTTGTATCGATTTGGAATGTTTGGCTATAGACAGACTTTGGTGGGAGAGCTTGTGTATGTTTTTGGTGACTATCACTTGTGCACGTATGAGCATTTTGTTCACCAACAAAACCTTACCCCCTTTTAATAGTATTGGCTTTCCTATGGACTCAAAGTGATTTCTCAGAAATTCAAAATGTAGAGTCCTCTTGATTGAAGCTTGGCCAACCTATTTCCTTGCATCTTGGGGTAATCCCACAATCTCCACAGTCCTTTTGCCAACCCAACTCTCCATGGACTATTATCTGAAATACACTAGATAAAGGTGTTAGTCCAAGAGATAATGTATGTTATCATGAATTATCAAAACCACCAAGGGAGCATGTTGTGCTTTCAATCTCCCCCTTTTTGGTAATTGATGACAACATACAATCAAAGCTTCAAATAAAGATATGCATGGATGTAATGAAGACTTTGAGAAACACATGACTTAGATTTGCTCCCCGTAAATGTGTGCAGTCCTTTAAAGGATAGTTGCTTTGGAATGCATGGACACACAGATAGTAGAAGGGATATGAAAGGTCATGTGTATCTTGGATATTTGCATCAAATTTGTATGAATGAGGTGTATCCTTGATCAAGACTTCACTCTTGCAAACAATATGTGCAAGAAGCAAGAGATCGTATTGATCAAAGATATGATGCATATACTTACCTTGAGTTCTTGAGCATTCTAGTAGTAGAGACATACTTGAGAAAACAATGTTAGGAAATAGAAGAGTATTCTACTAAACAAAAGCAATAGTACTAAAAGGATACCAAGATATGGAGAACATATAAAATATGATAATCCTTAAGAATGATAGGTCTCCTCCTTTAGCATTAATCTTTTATATATTTTCTCCCCTTAGATATGAAAGTGGTAGTTCATCCTCTCCCCCTGAATCTCAGCATGTAGATATTGGGATTGGATAGGGTGAGAAAAAGTCTAAAGTGAACAGTCAAATAAGATAAAATAGTCTGCAATTTTTCCCAAAATATATTTTTCTCCCCCTACATTGTTCTCACCTTGTATAAGTATAAACTTTCGATATTTTCCTCTCCCCCTAAATCATATCTTCCCCTTTGCATAAGCATGTAACACTCCCTTGAGCATGAAGCTTTGATATTCCCCCCTTTGGCATAATTACGAAAAAAGATAAACTTAGGAGTAGTGACAGGGATCATTGACAAGGAAGGGAGCCTCGAGGACAAGGGTCATTGAAAGTAGGGTTCATAGAAAAGAACTAAGGGAATCATTGAATATAACTTCTCTCCCTTTTGGAAATTTTAGTCTTCTTCTCCTTGGAGCTAGGGATCCTTGAATAAATAATTTCTTCCCCTAAGACTAGCTTGTTATTCTCTCTCCCCCTTTTTTCTATTTTTTTAATAAAGGGGCCATCGAAGGATCAAGAACATCACAAGAACAGATACCAAAAAAACATTTAAGAAACATAGATTTAGAAAAGAAAGAAAATTGGTGACTCCGGGATAAATAAATCGATGGTACCGAGATTGTGTAGTGCAGCTCATCTGCAATGTCGGTAGAACCGAGTTGTTTATATCGGTGGCTCCAAATGAGAGACCATGTTTCTGTTTTCACAGAGACAAAAGAAATATTTTCGAAAATGAAATGCGAAATTTTTACAAAGGACATCAATTAGATAAGATTTGAGTGGTTACAAGAGATCATGCAAATAGAGAGCAAACCACACAAGATTCTTAACTAGATGATGGGCGGTGACTAGGTCACCTATATTAGAGTATATTGACTTAGGAGCCAAGCAAGAATACTCGATCATAGGTCATACTCTACGTTAAGCTCAAAATGGGGTTACCATTTTTTGATTAAGCATTTTAATGTCTTCATATCACTTGAGTTGCTTTAGCCCATGACTTGGAGTAAAGCCTTTTCAAGGATATGAGTACATACCTTTGAGTGATGTTGATGTCGTTGCTCGTAGGTGAACTTGTTGAGGATGCTCGAGGTTGATGAAAATCATCTTGAATTGGGAGCAATCCTTCTCGTTCTAGTACACTAGTCACCTACAAAGGTTAGTCATGCAAGGAAGAACAATGGATATATCCAATTGACATGATACCACTTAAGATTTTGCAACTAAGATCAAGTATATGTCAAGTATATGTTTTTGTTGTCTTCTTCCTTCCATCATCAAGAGGGGTTGTGGATACTTGACAATGCCAAGATTGCTTATGATTGGAGGTGATGGCAATCTTGTGGAATGAAGTTCTTCAAAGTACCTACAAAAGGTTAGATGCAATACAAGGGAGCATAGAATTCCATGGCATATGATAATGAGTTACGGGAACATGAAATAACAAGAAAGCCATACCCTTGATTGCAACCGAGTGAGTCTAGCTCAAGTTTGAAGCATCAATGATGTTTAACTCACTCCTCAAGTGACAAAATGTTTTCTCATCAAGTGTCTTGGTAAAGATATCGGCTAATTGCTTGTTAGTGCGAACATACTTAAGATTAATATCTCCTTTGGCGACATGATCACGAATGAAATGATGTCAAACTTGAATATGCTTAGTTCGAGAATGTTGCACATGATTATGACCAATTTTAATAGCACTTTCATTGTCACAAAGTAATGGAACATTTTGAACATAAATTCCATAATCCTTAAGCATTTGTGTCATCCATAGTAATTGTGCACAACAAGATCCAACAGCAATATACTCAGCTTCGGCAGTAGATAGAGATACTGACTTTTGTTTCTTGGAGGACCAAGACACAAGTATCTACCCAAAAATTGACAAGTACCCGAGGTGGACTTTATATCAACCTTGTCACCGGCATAGTCCGAATTGGAATAGCCAACAAGATTAAAAGAAGATCCCTTGGGATACCAAATGCCAAAGTTTGGTGTTTGTATCAAGTATCTCACAATACGTTTCACAGCTAAAAGATGACACTCTTTAGGTGCAGCTTGATATCTAGTACACATGCAAACACTAAGCATAATATCGTGATGAGATGCACATAGATATAGCAATGAACCAATCATAGATCGATAAACCTTTTGATCATCTGGTTCATCCTCCCTGGTAAGATCAACATGTCCACTAGTGGGCATGGGAGTTTTCATACCTTTGCACTCCTGCATGTTGAACTTCTTGATCAAGTCCTTGCTATACTTAGTTTGAGAGATGAAAGTTCCTTCTCTTGATTGCTTCGACTTGTGTATATCCTTGGGCTACGATACGAGCCTTGTTGCACACGACTTGACCGTCTTCGTCTTGTTTGTTCCAAAACACCCATTTGGTTCCGATGATGTTTTGTTCATCCTCGGGCTTCTCCACGAGTGTCCACACTTTGTTCCTCTTGAAGTTGTGTAGCTCTTCATGCATGGCGTTCACCCAATCTGTGTCTTCAAGAGCTTGTTCTACCTTCAATGGCTCAATGCTAGAGATGAAAGAATAATGCTCACAAAAGTTAGCTAGACAGGTTTTAGAGCGAGTGATTCTCCCTGTTTGTATATCACCAAATATTTGGTTTAGGGTAAGGTTCTTGGTCACTTGTGCTTGAACTCGGGCCAGCTTCCAATTGTTGGATGGTGGAGCTTCTTCTTCTTCATCGTCATCTCCATCATCTTCGTTGTTGTTGAAGGTGTTGTTCCCTTGAGGTGGTGGTGAAGGTGGTTGTGGTGGATCTTCATGATGCACTTCCTCCTCTTCATCATCTCGTCGTGTACCTCTTGTGGATGCCTCCCTGTCGTGTTGAGGTTCACCTTGACCGTGAAGTAGGGGCTTCCACTTGAGTTGATGAAGTACTTTTCTTCACCTCCATGGGACGAATCTTGTCAATGGGTAGATCTAGAATAGCTTTCGAAGGGTCCTTATCACCTACATCATTTGGTAATTGTTCGACTTGCGAACCATTAGATTCATCAAACTTCACATCTACCATCTCTTCAACTTTTCGAGTGAAGTTTTTGTAGACATGGTAAGTGTGAGAGTTCGATCCGTAACCAAGTAGGAATCCTTCATGAGATTTAGGAGAAAATTTAGTATGAGATGCTTATCAAGAATGCAACACTTTGAGACAAATACCCGAAAGTATCCAACTTGGGGTTTGTTACTGGTGAGTATGTAACATACCAAAATTCCATTTTGGAATGTTATGAAACATAGCTATGCGTCCTCATCATAATTTCTTGAATGTATGAATTAGTTGAAGTGCTTCTTCTTGCTTTCTGAAAGTCCCTTTCAATTTTCACTATGTTGCTTTCACCTATTTGAAAGCCTTGGAGAAAATAATTCAAAATAAGAGGGAGGAACATGACACTCCACACCAGGGACTTCTTGGTGATTTATTTGAACAATTAAAACCAGGGGGTATTTTGAAAAATATTTGCAAAAGGTTTTAAAACCAAATAGGCCATTTCTGAAAATAATATTTTTTTCAAAGTACTCAAATGATAGAATAAAAATGTTCAATAAATGTAATTTATTCTTCTGTTAATTTTGATATATATTTTTCTTATATTTGGAATTAAATCGAATGCATTAAAGGAGTTTTGTTGTGCTGTTATTTGAAAATAGGAAAAATCTTTAAAGTCTTTAAGACCCGGTCGGCCCAATCGGCAATTAAGCCCCTCCCGACCTTCCTTTCTATCGGACAACCGACGCGCTGACGCTGCCCTCTCTCTCTCTGACAGCGGGCCCTGCCCCGACCGATCGCTGGATCAGCGCGGTCATCGCCTTCCTCGCGCGCGCGCCGCCGTCGCCGGAAATCCCTCTCCCGGATCTCCCTCCTCCTTCCCTTCCCTCGCCCCACCCGCGGCCCTATATAAAGAGGCCACCTCCGCGCTCCATTTCCCCCCGAACCCCTCTCTCTCCCTCGCTAGAGCGCTGCGCCGAAGCTCGCCGGAGCTCTGCCTCGACCGAACCCTCCCCGAGCACCTGGCCGTCGTCTCCCTCGCCCTCAGCTCCGTCCGGCACCACCACTCGACTCCGGACGATCACCGCCGTCGCCTGGACCTCACCGACGACCTCCTCGACCACTAGAGCAACCTCCCCGACCAGCTTCGACCATTGGTCGCCGCCATCCTCGCCGGAGACCTCCTCCCCCCTGTAAGTCGCCGAATCCTCTCTGGACCGTCGGATCTATAGAGAACGACCCAGATTAGATCTAATTTAAATGCGAACCATTTTCCTCTTTAGTTCGGTCGACCGCCCGCAATTTCCCAGTGCTCACGCTAGCAGCCAATAGGAAGCCGTCACGTAGCCTTGGCCGTCCGTTAGGTTTTTTTTCTTTTCTGTTTTGTTTTTAGTTAACAGATTGTTTTCTGATTTTGTTTTACTTATATCTTTTAAACTATTTAGTGTTTTTAGTTAATTATTTTTGCATTAGGTCACATATTTCATGTAGTTTCACCCTGTAGTCTTAGATTTTAAATTTGAACTCTAAAATTTGAATTTAATCAAATTTGCTCAAACTACTCAAATCTGAATAACTAGAGTTTAAAAATAGATTTTTGTATGAATTTTTTTGCTACTGCTTGGTATTAGTTAGGACTGTCATCATGATTAGTTTGAGGATTCTTAGGATGAATTTTTTAGTGTTTTAACCATAAACAGATTCTGCCTGGTGGTTATCATAGCTTAATTAATTTTGTTTTTAGTTAGTTTAAATCTGAATTAGTTATATTTTGTTTTAGTAGGTTTTGTTGTTTAAACATTAGGTGTTTTACTTGCTGTTAATAAAAATATATATTTGCTTAGTTTTTATACTTAATATTATAGGAATCTCTACTCTTTTTCAATTAGGTTTAGTTTGATAAAATCAAACTAGTTAGTAATAGTTTCTTTTAACAAAGTTTTAGATAAATAGATTCTGTTTTCTAAGAAAATTTTTAGTAAATTATTTTCTGTTAATATAATTGTTTTATTAATAAAATTGTAGTTTATTTCACTCTATTGTTAGTAAACCCTAGCCCACTTCATGTAGTAGTGTTTATCAAAACTTTTAAAACCCTACTAAAATTTTGCTCAACAAAACTTTAATGAATTTGATTCTATTTATTAATAAAATATTTTATTGTTTCTTTTCTGCCAACTAATGTTTAGTTAATACAAAGACCAATAGTTTTATTTTGTTAGTAATAGTTTACCCATCATCTATTAGAAAAATAAAACTATGTGTTGATTTCTTTTTATTGTGATTGTGCCTTGTTTTGTCTTGAGTGATTACTAGTTCATTCATGATTCTGTGAGTTACAGTTTTGTTGTATGCTTATTGAGTGCTCTTGTTTGATTCGTTAGATCATCCGGAGTGCGAGGCTTGTTACCTAGAGTCCCTCGAGTACGAAGATCGTCAATCAGGCAAGTCACTTTGACCATGTATACCTATGTTTTATTGCATTAGTTCTTCCATCTCCCCAATTGCATGCAAAGTAGGTTAATTGGAAACTTGGTTAATTGATGTAGTATCATGTGGTAGGCACCCCTCACCCCCTTTGACACTTTGGCCCCCGGGAAACATTAAACTAGGTTTGCTATGCTATTAGTAGACGGGGTTGATTGTGTGATTCATGAGAGTTGTGAGGTAATAATTTCAAGACCTACTATGATGATCAAGAACTCAAGATTTCCAAGTTTTCAACATACCTCTGGGTGGATGATGGTTGAACGACGCTCTGGAGAAACCAGTGGTTAGCCCAGGTGATGCTGGAGATGTGCCAGTATTCACGTGGAAAGGTCCACCCAGGCACGAAGAGATGGATGGAAGCTTCAAGACCCAAGGCTTACCTGCACAGCCACAAGCCATTATGGGCTCTGGCTTGGTTGGATATTGTGGCGTCACTGGACAGGCAGTGCTACGAGATGTAGAAGAACAGTAGGAAAGGATGGGCACCGACAGAGTCTCAGTGGGACCCCTTAGAAGACCATGTTTTGGTCATCCATTCCTCAAACACCCTGAAGTGCGAGGAATCCAACGGAGGCGATCAAATCTTGTGGTGAACGTGTGCAAAACTCTGCAGAGTACTCAAACCTAATCGATTAGCCGTGTCCACGGTCATGGACGACTTGAGCCAAAGGAACTGAAACTTCCGGAACTCTCAACACCATGAATATGATGATGTGGGTATTAATAACTTGGGTATGATAATTGGTTGGTGGAACCATCTCATTAATCAACCAACTTAGTAATAGTTTTGCTTAGCCCTCTCTTGATGTAGGAAAATTGGCTTTACGCAAAAACTTACTACCCCGCCTGCCATATATGCATGTAGATTTGATGATTACTTTTCACCCCTCTCTTGTAGAGTACTTTTCCGACCAGGAGTGAGGATACGCTCTATGCTCGATGAGATGCCCTTGGAGTCAGATGGACTTCACTACCTTTGAAGCTTCCGCAAGATTAGTTATTCTCATGAGTTGGCCTTCAGCCACTTTATTGTAATCTTTATTGTAATAAAGGACTCGATATGAGATTTTCGATTAATTAATGTTGTGTGATTTCCCTTTGATATATACATTGATGTACCGTGTGTGTACCGGCATGATCTTGGGATGGTACGGAAACACCAGAGATTCGACCTTTCAGGTCGAGTCGCTACAGAGTAGCTCGTATGCCATTTTACCGAGAAGCGTGTGCAAGTAAAGTCGGTTTGTGACATGACATGCTATTTCAATGGCTTCTGCCCAAAAGTGTCTTGGCGTCTTGTATTCGTCAAGCATCGTTCTTACCATCTCAATGAGCGTCTGGTTCTTTGTCTCAACAACTCCATTTTGTTGAGGTGTGTACATAGCCAAGAACTCATGTGAGACACCTTCTTCGTCAAGAAAGGTATCCACATGGGTGTTCTTGAACTCCAATCCGTTATCGCTCCGAACCTTCTTGATCTTCACTTCAAACTAATTTTGCGCTTTGCAAGCGAAGTTCTTGAAGATCTTTTGAACCTGCGACTTATCATCAAGAAAGAATACCCACATAAATCTAGAAAAATCATCAACTATAACTAGACCATATTAATTTCCACTGAGACTCTTGTAAGCATTAGGACCAAAAAGATCCATGTGAAGTAACTCGAGTGGTCTCCTAGTAGTCATGATATTCTTAACGGGATGACTTCCACCTACTTGATTTCCATCTTGACAAGCAGTACAAAGTCTATCTTTGTCAAACATAACATCTTTAACACCAAGTATATGATCACCCTTGATAAGCTTGTCTAAATGACACATTCCAACATGTCCTAGTCTTCTATGACAAAGCCACCCTTTAGAAGATTTTGCAATAAGACAAGTACGAGGTTTTGATCTCTTAGTGAAATCAACAATGTACAGATCACCTGTACGGAAACCGGTGAAGACCATTTTATGATTATCTTGACGAAACACTTGGTAATCTACTTTCCTGAATAACACATTGAAACCGAAGTCGGCAAGTCTAGATATGGAAAGAATATTGTAGCCAAGAGATTCAACAAGCATAACATTTTTTAATAGAGCTATCATGGGATATGTCCAACTTACCTAGACCAAGTACCTTACCTTTAGAGTTATCTCCAAACGTTACGTACCTTCGCGGTCCATGGTTTGGTGTGATCTCTTCGGACATCTCCCTATCCCCGGTCATATGATCGGTACATCCACTGTTGAGAATCCACTCTTTTCCTACGGACATGTAATCCTTGAAGTTTGCCATAAGACTCAGATTCTTCATGATCTTTTCATGCTCGATGTCGAACAACTCATCTTCACCAAAGTAGTCATGTTCCACATTGTCATCATCAAGTGGGAAATCCTCGTCATAAAGAACAAGAGATTCGTTAGAATTGTGATCATGACAATGTTCAAGTTTATGAATGGAAATGGCTTCAAAGATAATGTTGTTGGTAGTGGTAACATCTCCTTTAGCACGCATAAGATCATGGAGCTCAAATATGCATTTATGAAAGTTTGGATCACTAGGCTTCATTTTGTGAAAAGCAATGGTTTTATGAAGAATTTCATCAAGATTTCCTAATGAAAGATTCGGATAACGTTTCTCAAAATCAGTCCACAAGGTATAAGAACATGCAAAGTTCTTCAATTGAGAAAGCACGAATCTTGGTAAGCCTCTAACAGTCCTAAGGTTACCAAGCATCTTAATTTCCTCTTCGTGTGTGGGATGCAATTCATCAATGGGGAGCACATAGGGGTCTGAAATATGTTTTCTAAAATGGAATTTATCAAATATATCAATCATGTCATTTCTCCATTCACTATAGTACTCTACATCAAGAATGTGCACTCTACAACTCAAACTCCCTATACTAGACACATCCATCTTCCTCCATGGGGATTAAACCGAAGCAATGGAGACCAATGCTCTGATACCACTTGTAGGATCACTAGAAGAGTGTCTAGAGGGGGGGGGGTGAATAGACTACTAGAAGGAATTTAAAACCTAACTGTTGGGGATATAACCCCCTGGTATGACCCGTTATAAGGAGCTCCGGGTCATATTACTGATCCATGAGCCGGCCCAAAAGGTAAGCCACCAACTGGAGGCCCAGGAGGATAGGCGGCTCAAGATGTGGGCCAGACGATGGCCCAGAAGAGAAAGACCCGGACGTATAAGATGTCTCAAAGCGTAACTTGGATAGGAAGATAGCGATAGACTCGGAGATGTAAGGTGACTTGGTTAACAATTTAAGACCCGATGGTCCTGACCTCTTATATAAAGGCAGACCCGGAGCGACTTAGAGGTGAGGTGATCGAGAACTAGGGCAAGCTTCTAGCTCCTTGTAATCGATACAACAAGCAATAACAACACAAGTAGGACGTAGGCTTTTACCTCGACTTGAGGGGCCAAACCTGGGTAAATCTGTGTCCCTCGTCCCGTTCAACCCCTTTGAGTCCACCGCATTGGCAACAGCCCCGAACTCAAGTTCGGTAACCTGGACATCTGCCGTGACAAAACCATGACAGTTGGCGCCCACCATGGGGCTAGCGCTTGGTGGTGTCGAGTTCTCAAAGGGTTCTCTCCCAGGGCTCGAGGGATACGTGGTTGGAAGGATGAGCAAGAGTCGTTGCGGCCGGCTCTACATGGATGACGTCGGCTGGGGGCTTGATGCTGCATCTGTGGAGTATGGTTTTCGGGTTCCGTTCGGCGGGATCCAGGTTTTCATCGGAAAGGTTGACGGGTCTACACCTGGGCCGGACATCTGCACCAACATCGTTGAGCCGGCTCGGTATCTACAACCTACATGCAAGGCGTGCCCAGCCCGTGATAATCTAGGTCAGAGGCATGTTTTCGTGGGCTTTACTCAATGTATGGATCTGGAAGATTCCGGATCTCAGGAAACTCTCGTTTACTCAGAAGATTAGTCCTCAAGTGGGGAAACAGAATCTGTGTACCGGCTCAGCAACGGTGGCCTCGGGGGCTGTGATGACGCCTGCCCCGAGTCAGACCACTCCGGGTCAGACAACCTTGGACCGCCGGTTCATGCTGTGGTGTTCATGGCGGGGTAGGGGACTGCCAGATCAGGAGATAACCCGCCTCCGCCTCCACCGCCGCCGACTCAGGTTCTCGTGGAGCTGATGGATGAGCTTGAGGCTTTGATGGCTACAGAGGTTACGCCAAACAATCAAGCGGCCCGGAATATGGAGATCACGAGAATCAAGGGAAGGATGGCCCAGGAACGTCAAAGCATAGCTGAGTTGAAAGACCAGATGGAGGCAGAGGCAGCACGTCTCAACGCCGATGATTTACGTTTGGAGTTGGAACATGTATCAGCAGCGGCTGTGCACCGCAGGAGGCATCAGTCTCGTCTTTCGGAGCACTATGAAGCAAGGAATCTTTTCAATACTCCGGGCTCTAGGAGCGCCGCAGCCGCCCCTGAGGTAGGACAAGCAGCGGCTCACACGACTCAACCCGGAAGGTTTGCGACGCCAGCAGGTCATTACTCTAACCCGGCCGAAAACATGGTGGCAGCGGTCACCCGGCTGGAGACAATTCCTATTCTAGACGAGGCACCCTTTGTAGAGGAGGTACGTAATGCTATTGGATTTTTACAGACAGCCGTGGCTCAGTAGGAGAAGTACACTCACAACCGGAGTCGGGTCCACTCTACCCGTCTCCATAGTTTTAGCCGACGCTACGTGTCGCCGGCGGTTTCCAGCAGTGGTCCGCGTCATGGGCCAGAAGATGAGCAAGCAGCGTTAGATGCGCAAGCCCATGTGTACCAGGCAAGGAACAGGCGAGAGGCGGAGATAGCAGCGACCCGTCCGGAGCCGGCACCTTCCGTCGCAATGGGAGCAGTTAGCACCAGAGCCGTAGGGGTTCCGTGCTTAACTCCGGCTCTGAGAAGTGAGAGATTACCGAAGGATTTCAAGGGGCCTCGGAAGGTTCTGAACTACACGACGGATCTACCCCCTGAGGCTTGGGTAGAGAGCTACGAGCTGGCCATGGAGATGTTGGATGTCAGTGAGGCGGTGTGTGCAAAGTACTTTATCATGATGCTCGAGGGTCCGGCTCGCACATGGTTAAAAGGCTTGCCACCCAACATGATAAATTCTTGGGCTGAGTTAAGGGCAAAGTTTATTAAGAATTTCTAGGGGACCTGCAAACAGCCTATGACTATTGTAGACTTGGATCATTGTGTTCAACAGGAGAATGTGTCGGCCCATCACTGGGTTTGGCGGGTGTCGACCATTATTCACTCTTCAGAGCAGATCACGACGGCTCAAGCAGTACTCATTCTGGACAAAAACTGTCATTTTGTCCCGTTAAAACAGAAACTTAGCCGGCTCAAGCGCACCTGCCAAGATATGGGAGAGCTCATGACGGCCCTGACGAAATATGTTGATTCAGATAGCACCAAAGATCCAAGCTCGGATGATGAGAAAACCAATCAAGGGAAGAAGAACAATCAAAGCAAGAGCTTTATAAACAATGGGAATCAGAATAAACGGAGGAATGCCGAGGGCGGGCCAGAATTAGTGGCCAATACCAACACAGGACATAATCGTCCTAGCGGGAATGGAAAATCCAGGCCGTTTTTCAGAGGAACCGGACTCCTTTCAACTTAGAGGAGGTACTTAAGAAGCCTTGTCCAGAACATGGCATGCCAGAGAGGCTAGCGTCGCATGCGTGGGGTGATTGCTTTATCATGCAAAGATTCAAAAACCAGCATTCACAGCAACACCATAACCAAGGCGGTGGCCCGCCTAGCGGTTCGGGACCGGGCGGATCAGGAGCTAGATTCGGTGCCAGCGGCTTTGGAGCTAGACATCCAGGTCAGAACAATCAAGGAGGACACCAACAGCATCCTGGCAACAACAACAACAACAACAATCAGCAGGAGCAGCAGCGCAATCAATCCGGGTTCTAGAGTAACCGGAAGCAACTCAGTTTTCGACAGTATCATGTATTCACAACCGGACACAGTAAACGAGATGAGAAGTTGCGGAGGCGAGCAGTTAATGCGGTCGCTCCGGCTCTCCCGCGGTACTTACCATGGTCTGAGTATGACATAATGTGGAGCCGGGAGGATCACCCGCCACGGGTAGATGATCCAGTCCGTCTGGCTTTAGTAGTGGCCCCTCAAATACATGGTTATGGGGTGAATAAGGTGCTCATGGATGGAGGAAGCAGCATCAACATCTTATATTATGACACCTTCCAGCGAATGAAACTGCTTGACAAGGATCTTAAACCTTCTTCCACCATCTTTCATGGTGTGGTTCCGTGTAAGTCGGCATACCCAGTGGGCAAAATTTCTTTGGAAGTAGCTTTCGGCGATGAGTATAATTACAGGGTGGAGTCTTTATGGTTTGAGGTGGTTAAAATCAAGAGTCCCTATAATGCACTGTTTGGGAGCCCGGCTTATGCCAAATTCATGGCTAGGCCTTGCTATGTTTACTTACAACTCAAAATGCCTAGCTTAAATGGTACAATTACCATACATGGTAATCAGAAAACGGATCTTGAGTGTGAGGAAGGTCATGCGGCTTATGCAGAGTCTAGCTGTGCCCAGGAGGAGCTTAAATTTTACAAGGAGAACGTTAACCCGGAGTATATGACCCCGCTGAAGAAGCCTACTATGGTAGTTGAGCCGCCACTCAAGTTTTCAGCGGATGATACCAAGGCAGTAGATTTCACCCCGGGCGACTCATCCAAGCAGTTCATCATTGGGGCTCATATGGATCCCAAATAGGAAAGCGCGCTCATCGAATTCATCCGTGAGAATCGGGACATCTTTGCATGGAAGCCTTATGACATGCCGGGTGTACCGAGAGAGTTCATGGAGCACAACCTTAATGTGGATCCTAAGTTTAAGCCGATCAAACAATTTCTACGACGGTTCAACGAAGAGAGACGTAAAGCTATTGGGGAGGCAGTTGCCCGGCTCTTGGTTGCAGGGTTTATAGTTGAAGTTTTTCACCCGGAGTGGTTGGCTAACCCAGTGTTGGTGCTAAAAAAGAACGGCACCTGGCGTATGTGCATAGATTACACGGACCTCAATATGGCTTGTCCGGCTGATCCTTTTGCACTCCCTCGTATTGATCAGATTATCAATGCTACAGCCGGATGTGAAAGTTTATGCTTCTTGGATGCATATTCAGGTTATCATCAGATCAAGCTGGCTCTGAAAGATCAGGAGAAGACGACATTTATTACACCCTTTGGGGCATTCTGCTATGTCTCTATGCCTTTCGAGCTCAAGAGTGCCCAGGCGACTTACCAACGGTGTGTGCGGAACTGCCTTCACAGCCAGATTGGTCGTAATGTTCATGCTTACGTAGATGACATCATGGTGAAATCTCGAAAGAAGGAAACCCTCCTAGAGGACCTGAAGGAAACTTTTGATAATCTTCGTGTCTATAAGATGATGCTTAACCCGACGAAGTGTGTGTTTGGTGTTCCAGCAGGAAAACTTTTGGGTTTCTTGGTCTCTGAGCGGGGCATTGAGGCTAACCCGGATAAAATGAAGGCTATCACTTCCTTGGGAGAGCCTACGTGCATTAATGATGTTCAGCGCATTGCAGGACGGATTGCTGCATTGAGCCGGTTCATAAGCCGACTCGGAGAGAAGGCCATTCCTTTATATTAGATGATGAAAAAGACAGACAAATTTAAGTGGAGTAAGGAAGCGGCTGAAGCTCTGGAAGCTCTTAAAAAGCAGTTGAATGAGCCGCCAATATTACCCGCTCCGGCTGAGAAAGAGCCGTTGCTCCTTTATGTGGTGGCTAACAACAGGGCGATCAGTGTGGGAATTGTGGTTGAGCATAAGGAAGCAAGGAAAGAATATCCTGTGCAGAGGCCGGTTTATTATATCAGTGAAGTTTTGGCCGAGTCTAAACAGAGGTATCCACATTGGCAGAAGCTGGTCTATGGAGTTTTCATGGCTAATCGCAAATTAAAACACTATTTTCTGGGACACCAGATAATCGTGGTTAGTTCTGCCCCATTGGGAGATATCATTCAAAATAGAGAAGCTATGGGGAGGATTTCCAAATGGACCTTAGATCTCGGACCTCTTAACATCAAGTATGTTCCTCGTACAGCGATAAGGTCCCAAGCCTTGGTGGATTTCATGAATGATTGGACAGAGTGCCAAGCTCCTGAAGAGAAGCCGGATAACACATATTGGACTATACACTTTGACGGGTCCAAGCAGTTAGAGGGATCCGATGCTGGAGTTGTTCTTACCTCCCCCAAAGGTGACAAATTTTGTTATGTGCTCTGGTTGATGTTTCCTTGTACTACCAATGGAGCCGAGTATGAGGCATTGCTCCATGGTCTCAGAGTCGCTAAAGAGATGAACTTAAGCCGGGTCAGATGCCTAGGCGACTCAGACCTTGTAGCTCAGCAAGTTTCGGGTACTTGGGATTCTAAAGACCCGCGGATGGCGGCTTATCGACAGGTGGTTGATATTATTGCCGGTCACTTCAAAGGATATCAAGTGGATCATATTGATCATTGCAGGAATGAGGCGGCTGATGCTTTGTCACGGTTAGGTTCTCAGCGTAAGCCGGTGCCGCCTAATGTTTTTCTGGACGTCTTGCATCATTCGACTGTGAATATACCTTCTGAAGATGATTTGGCTATTCCTAACACGGAGTCAGAGCTGGTGGTAGCTTTACATGCCATCCCAGACTGGACTATCCCTTACTTGGCATATTTAATGCGCGGCGAGTTACCTGAGGATGAGAGCCGGGCTAGAGAAATCACCCGGCGTTCTAAGTCTATGACAATCATCAATGGTGAGTTACATAAGCGTAGTGTGACAAGCGTCTTTCAGCGTTGTGTCTCACCAGAGGAAGGCCAGCAAATCTTAAATGAAATTCATGTTGGTGACTGTGGACATCATGCTGGGTCAAAATCCTTGGCACCTAAGGCTCTCCGGGATGGGTTTTTCTGGTTGACGGCTCATAAAGATGTAGAGGACCTAGTCCGCAAATGTGACGGTTGTCAGAAGTTTGGCCGTCGTGCTCACGTTCCGGCTCAAGAATTGAGGATGATACCAATCACCTGGCCGTTTGCGGTTTGGGGGCTTGATATGGTAGGGCCTTTCAAAAGGTCTAAAGATAAGAAAACACACCTGCTGGTGGTGGTTGATAAGTTTACTAAATGGGTAGAAGTAGAGCCGGTCAGTAAGTGTGATGCGGCCACAGCGGTCGAATTTGTTAAGAAGCTGATTTATCGTTTTGGTTACCCATACAACATCATTACGGACAATGGAAAACATTTATCCAAGGGGGCTATGAAAGTATTTTGTGAGAAGGAGCATATACGGCTTGATGTTTCAGCCATGGCACATCCACAGTCTAATGGTGAGGCAGAGCGTGCTAACCAGGAAATTCTACGTGGGATTAAACCCCGGCTCATGGTTCCTTTAAAAAGAACACCTGGATGCTGGGTGGAAGAATTACCTTCTGTTTTATGGAGCATTAGAACTACTCCTAACAGGTCTACGGGTTTTACGCCTTTCTTCATGGTATACGGCGCCGAGGCGGTTCTACCAAGTGACATCTGGCATGACTCACCAAGGGTGGCGGCTTACATTGAGACGGATAATGAAGTAGCACGCCAGGATGCATTGGACGCCTTGGACGAGGCACGAGAGCTAGCAACAGCTAGATCGGCGATTTATCAACAAGACCTGCGATGCTATCATAGCCACAGGGTTAAGACCCGGGTGTTCCAGGAGGGGGACTTGGTGCTCCGTTTAATTCAAGATCAATCAGGAATGCATAAGTTATCTCCACCTTGCGAGGGGCCTTTGCTGGTCAGCCGAAACCTCAATAATGGATCATATTACCTCATGGACATCCGAGATGATTCGGACACTGCGGGTCAAGAGACTATACGAGCATGGAATATCGCGCATCTGTGACCATATTTTACTTAGCATGCACTGAAAGCCGCTGTCACTATGTGTATCATATTCATATAAGTGAGAGTTAGCATCTCCACAAAGGCTGGAGCCTCCGCTCTTATATATATCCTTGTGCAATCAAGATGAATTTTTTTTGGCTTAACAAGTTTAAGTCGACGTGATTTATGACCTGCCAAAGCCTTACCAATTAATCTCGCTTAGAGACCCTAAGCTAGCTCAAAAAGTTGACGGCCAATCTCTCCTAGAGACCCTGAACCGGTTAAGTCTAAGGTGACCCGTTGAGCTCTTACCAGTCAATCTCGCTTAGAGACCCTGAGCCGGCTCACAAAGTTGACGACCAATCTCGCTTAGAGACCCTGAACTGGTGTGAGTTAAAACAGCTGACAAGCGCTATTGCAGGGAGGCTTCTTGCCTTCGGGTATAGCTTACATCTCCCCTACTCAGTCTTCTTTTACTCTGTTGCAAGGAGGCTTCTTGCCTTCGGGTATAGCTTACATCTCCCTTGCACAGATTGGCTTTATGCCTAGTTTGGGTACATTAAGCGCTGTTGTTGATGGAGGCTTCTTACCTTTGGTATAGCTTACATGACCCTAAGGCAACAGCGTGTATGCCAAATTCCAGTTGCTTATCAACTGTGGCCATTGAATGGGGCTTCTTACCGATGGGTATCGCTTATCTCACCCTAATGGTCGGCTTTATGCGATTTTCGGTTAACATGTTAGCCGCGGTTGTCGAAGGGGGCTTCTTACTGACGGGTTCGCTTATCTCACCCTAACAACCGGCGTTTACGCCAAAACTTAGCTGTTGAAAGAGGCTTCTTGCCCTCGGGTATAGCTTACATCACCTTTCACACAGCCGGCTATTGCAATCAATAGCCGCGGCTATCGAATGGAGGCTTGTTGCCCTCGGGTATAGCTTACATCACCCATCGGCAGCCGGCTTTTGTAAATCGTTAGCCGCGGCGCGGTCGATGGAGGCTTCTTGCCTTAGGGTATATCTTACATCACCTATCGACAGCCGGTGTTCACATACAAGGTACAAACTTTGCTGTTAAAAGGAGGCTTCTTACCGTCAGGTATAGCTTACATTACCCTTCATACAGCCGGCTTTAGGCCGTTTTTGGTTCATCAAAACAGCCGCGGTTGTCTATAGAGGCTTCCTACCATCAGGTATAGCTTACATTATCCTAAGACAACCGGCTCATAAAAGAATTTATTTACAAGGGCGGCTCATGTTCCCCTGAAAAAGTTGCTGGCTTTAGGCCACTTCTGGCTCTTCATTAGCCGCGGTTGTCAATGGAGGCTTCTTACCTTGAAGTATAGCCCACATTACCCTATGACAACCGGTCATCAACAGAGCTCATAAGACTCGGAGTCATGCTACTCCGGTTGACAAGCTTTACAATTGTCCACTGGCTTTACATATTTTGAGGAAGGCGTGACATCGTTAAAACGACAGGCGCCGGTTCTACACAGTCATGGACGGATTTATGCAAAGGGGAATCAGTCAATGGAGACCCGGCAAGACATCAAATTGAAACACGGAAATATGGAGATATATAAAGTCGGCAATATTTTCAAAACGATAGATTCGTCCTTAAAGCTATTACAAAATGGCTCTCAGAAGGAGCAAAGGCATTATCAAGTTTTCAGCCGCCCATGGCGAGTCATTACAAGAGCCATTGCTCCGAATATTACAAAATGTCAAGTCAGTTGGCCGGTTCACCCTGCTCCGGTTCTTCTGCCGGCTTGATCTGGAGGTTCCCCAATTCCCAGTTGCAGTTAGCCATGGAAGCAAAAGACCCCTCAAAGAAGGGGGACGCTACAAGCTCACAGGGGAAAAGGTCCTTACTGCGGGCCCGCGGATCCTTTTATCCTCGCTGTCGTAAGCCGCCTGGTAGCTCTTTAAATTTGCTTCTTCTACAAGAACATACGCCAAGAAGCGGGAATCCTTGACACATTGGAAGTAGTCCGCCTTGGTAAACTCTAAGCCATCGACCTTCTTCGATGGATAGCCATCCATCATTTCAGCCGGCGTCAATTCGGGCACAAAGGCCAGAGCCCGGCTCAGTCCCGCGACAGCTCCTTGACGAAATGCAGACTTCTTCAGCTCTTCTATCTGTTTCGGCATGGTGGAGAAGAGCTCCAAGACCCCTTTCAGGGCAGTGGGGATCTTCTCCCTGTATTGAATGCTTTTAATGGTGAAAATGGCGCCGGAGTATAGCTGCTTGGCGAAGGTGTAGATGACCTTTAATGGCAGAAGGCTATCAGAAGCCAACTGCCGGCTCCTGGGACCTGGATAAGCCGGATAAACATTAATGAGTCGCTAGTTCTCAATAGCAAGTTTGACAGACAAAATAAAACAGAAACTTACCAAACAGGGCAGCTGACATCTTCGCAATGTGCCATTTCAGGCCTTGGAGTTCTTCTGCTATGGCGATAAGCCGCTGGTCGGCGTTGTCCACCCGTTTGGTCATAGCAATCTTCTCTGATTCTGCCGTCTCTTTCAGAGAGGCAAGCTCAACAGTGGCATTGGCTAGTTCTTCAGATAGAAGCTGGCATTTTTCATCGGCAATACTCCGGGCCTCCTGCTGAGCCGCCAAATTGGCTTTCAGATCTGCCAATTGAGAGCCGGCAGCGCTTAATGCGTCCTGCAAAGCATCAATGTGAAAGCATAAGCCGTCAGAGGAGAGACACTATCAAGCAACAAAGTGTTCACAGCGAAATTATGCAAGTCTCGAACAGATTGCAAGCAATATATTTGACACTTGGGGGCTAATGTATATTTGATCTTTTGAGTGCATAATATAGTTCCGGTTCATCTTCTTCAAAATTGATCCGGAACTTGGGGGCTACACTATGGATCTTTCAAATAGAAGCACTGACTCAAATAAAATTTGACTCGTCCCTTGGGGGCTACGACGAGATCTTCAAATTGTTTACAAGAAAAAGACCCGACTCAAATAGAATTTGAGTCGGCCCTTGGGGGCTACAATTGACGGTTCATTATATCTGCAGTGCAGGTTTTACATCTAGTATGTTTTGACAAAGGCATTTTCTACATAACCTCAAGGAAAGATCCGGTTCAACTATAAATTAGATTAAACCGGCTCTTGGGGGCTAGGAAAGGTTATGGCAAAGGAAGAGTAATATACCTCATACTTGGTCTTCATCAGAGAAACCAACCGAAGTTCTAGATCCCGGCTGGTGCTAACCCGGTTCATGTACCCGGAGTGGAGTTCTTCGGCTGTCATCTTTTCATATGAAGAGTCAAAATTGAGCTTCCTTGAGGCCTCAACCGACTCTGTATGCCGGGTCAGCACATGCGCCGGAGGAGAGTTTTGAACAGACCCAGTAATGATAACATTTGGAGTTGCTGGGGTCTTGGAAGGAGTGGCCGGTTTTGAAGGAGCCCTTGGATGACTCTCCATTATAACATCGTCCGTTGCCGACTCTGTGGAAGTAGCTGGCGGAGATTCTTCTGCTGGAGCTTCTTCCAGCTGTCCATGGTCCGGCTGTCCATGGTCCGGCTGTGCCAAGTCCGGCTATTCGAGTTCCTGGTCTTGAGGGACTTGGCTAGGGGAGGACTGGTTGGTTTTATGGCGCTTCTCCTGAGCACTGCAAGATAAAGGATCAGCATTTGAAGAGATTAATATTGTATCAACAGCCGGATGTTTGAATACTTACAGCGGGTTGATCTTTGGCGGTGGTATAACCGACGCTGAAGAGTCGCCAGAGGAAGGGGTCTTCTGAAAGAGTAAGACAGGAAAAATGAGAAGACGCCAAAACATAAAGGAAAAATCAAAGGAAAAATAGAGACACAAACCTCTACGGGACGTTTCTTGGGAGCCGACGAGTTTGGTAGCCCTGACACAAGCTCGGTAGAGCCGGTACTCCGGGTCTGGCGACGTTCGGCCTGCTGTTGCTTTTTCAAGAAGAAATCGGGAGCGAGATGAGCGAGAGGGTGAGAAAGAGGAAATTTCCTGACAACCCGCCGCGGCTTTCGGATGAAATATTCTGAGTCGGAATAGATATAAGTTACCTCAGGAGCATTGGCGTGGCTAGTCTCCACTTCTTCCTGTGAACACAATAAACATTAATAAAGAGCAGAAAGAGCAAGGGGTCAAACAAGCAAATCAAGACTTTACCTCTGAATCTGACGAGGCTGGCTGTTCAAGCCAGTTCTCTTGTGGAGCGTTTTTCTTTTGATTCTTGCCCGCAGCTTTCTTCTTGGCCTTCTTCGGAGGAGGGACATACTCCTTTTTCCAGAAGTCTGAGTCGGCCTGCCCAAGGTGACCTGGAAGAAAGGATAGTAAATCAAGCAAAGAACAAGTAAACATGCAAGAGCCGGATGGAAAAGAGGTTAACTTACAGCAGGAGCCGGATTGGTAATGCAGAAAGGCGCTAAGCCAATGGTGCTGCAAGAGCCAGAGGCTTCATGAACGAGGCTCCGAACGGCCATACAAATATCATCCTCAGTCAACGTGACCTTGTTGAAACACAAAGAGCTATCGTATTTTCCTTCATACTCATACATGAGCCGCCCCCTACGGCTTAAAGGCATGATCCGCCATTCAATCCAGCAACGAATCAGATCTGTTCCTCTGAGTCCATTGGCCAGGAGCGCTTTCAATTTGGCATGATCTGTATCATACCTAGCACGATCTGAGGCTAAGAGCCAGTTAGGGAGCACTGTATCTGTCTTCAGTCGGGAAGGGCGGTAACCTGGCAAGTGGTGTTCGTTCTCACGAGATGTATCCTTATAGTAAAACCAAGTCTTATTCCAGTCCTTGGGGTGGCTTGGCATCTGGATAGCCGGAAAAATAATGCCCCTTCGGCGCTGGATAGAAATACCTCCAAGTTCCAGACTCGGGCCGCCTTTGAACTCCGTCTGGCGGTTGGCATAAAAGAACTCACGGAAGAAACCTATAGACGGCCTGGACTAAAGGAAGGCTTCGCAGAGTACTTGGAAATGACAGATGTTGGAAACAGAATTTGGCGCCAAGTCTTGAGGATGAAGCTTGTACAGATGAAGGATGTCTCAGAAAAACTTAGAGCCAGGTGGTACGAACCCTCTCTCAATATGATCCGTAAACACTACCACTTCCCCCTTCTTAGGTGCGGGGTGGGTCTCATCACCCGGAACCCTCTAGTGAAGGACCTCCTTTGGGGGAAGGGTACCCGCTGCGACAAGATCCGCCAAATGTTCCTCAGTGATGCAAGACCCGACCCAGTTGCACGAGTTGGTGGCGCATGTCATACTGACGGCTTAAAATACTATGCAAAGTAAAAAGAGTGACTAGTCAAGCGAAAGCGAGTGATCATGATGGCTTACAATTTAATGAGTTCTACGGATAACATAGAAAACCCGACTGATGATGGCCAGAGGGAGTCTAACGGTTCAAAAGTGAAGGGCGATTGAAAATCGGCTAAGTCCTACACAAACAGTTTTCACAGATCACGACGGAAATTATCGATCTACAAAAGACAGAAAATAAAGCTTATTCCCGACCTAGCGATGAACAACGGAAGGAAGAAAAATGGGCCGCAGCCATCACAGTCCACGCATTGCGTGCGGCCGGCCCACGCATGGCGGCGGAGTGAACGCACATGCTAAGAACATCCACGACGTCGGAGCACACCCATAGGCGGCGGCGCCGGAGTCCGAGCGGCGGCAGCGGAACTACCGGAAAACCCTATCTGTGGTGACAGTAATCTAGGGAGCAGAAGAACTCACCGGAGTCGACGACGGAGGCGGACGAAGCTTGGGACCGTTCGGGGTCATGCAACGGCCAAGGGTGAGGACGATGTGCGATGGCGCCGGAGTGGAGATCGAAGACGCGGGGCGGCGACAGGAAGAAGACGAAGGGCGCAAGAGCGGGAAGAGTGAGGGCCCTCGACCCGCACGGGTCATATTTAAAGAAAGAATAAGGAAGGCGTGAAAATCCAGGCGACAACACTGGTTTGACCGAGGCAGACGCCTCGATTCTCGGAATGAGTGGTTAAATGCGAGACTCGGTGATACGTCAGCGGAGCCCGTGACGTCACGCCGGGTCATTTCCGGGCGACTCTCAAAGACCAGAAGAGAAGGATGAAGTGAGCAAGCTCAATTCCACCTGGGGCCTAATGTTGGGGATATAACCCCCTGGTATGACCCATCATAAGGAGCTCCGGGTCATATTAGTGATCCGTGAGCCGGCCCAAAAGGTAAGCCACCAACTAGAGGCCCAGGAGGATAGGCAGCTCAAGATATGGGCCGGACGATGGCCCGGAAGAGAAAGACCCGGACGTGTAAGATGTCTCAAAGCGTAACTTGGATAGGAAGATAGAGATAGACTCGGAGATGTAAGGTGACTCGGTTAACAATTGTAAGACCCGATGGTCCTGACCTCTTATATAAAGGCAGACCCGGGGCGACTTAGAGGTGAGGTGATCGAGAACTAGGGCAAGCTTCTATCTCCTTGTAATCGATACAACAAGCAATAACAACACAAGCAGGACATAGGTTTTACCTTGACTTGAGGGGCCGAACCTGGGTAAATCTGTGTCCCTCGTCCCATTCAACCCCTTTGAGTCCACCGCAATGGCGACAGCCCCGAACTCAAGTTCGGTAACCCGTACATCTGCCGTGACAAAGCCACGACACTAACCTTTCCCCCAGTTAATTGGTTGGCAGATTTTAATAGTTTTAGCAAGTCTAGCAAGTCTAACAGTCCTACACATGCATGCCTACAAATATGGCAGCGGAAAGTAAAGACATTACACATGAAGTAAAGAGATGAGATAGGAAGATCAAACACAAGAGGGGATGTAAAGATTTTTCCCGTGGTTCCGATAGGTGGTGCTATCGTACATCCACGCTTATGGAGTCTTCAACCCACGGAGGGTAACGGTCATGAGAGTCCATGGAAGGCTCCACCCATAAGGGTCCACGAAGTAGCAACCTTGACTATTCCATATGGGTTCCATCCACGAAGGCCTAGCCTCACTATGGGTAGATCTTTACGAAGTAGGCGATTTCCTTGCCCTTACAAACTTCTTGGTTCACTCCACAACATGAAGTAGGAGGCTCCCAAGCGACACCTAACCAATCTAGGAGGCACCACCCTCCAAAAGGTAATATGCTCGATAATGATGATGAACTCCTTGCTCTTGTGCTTCAAGATGATAGACTCCTCAACACACAATCACTCTCTCACAGATTTGTCTTGGTGGAAGAGATGGGATTGGTGGAAAGCAACTCGGGGAGGCTAGAAATCAATATCCATATGGTTGGAGTGGAAGATCTTGATCTCAACACAAGGGTAGGTGGTTCTCTCTCAGAAAATCTGATAGGATAGGTATGGAATAGTTCCGAGTGCTTCTCTTTCGAGTAGGTGGTGGTGGAGGGGTATATACAGGCATCCCCAAAAATACAGCCGTTACACACAAAATGACCAACTCGGTGACACCGATGTGTTAATCTCGATGGTACCGAAGTGATAAAAAGGTGGGAACTTTTGAATCTCGATGAGATCGATATATGAAACTCTGTTGCACCAAGAAGGTGATCAACGGTCAGATTTCCAATCTCGGTGACGCCGACGCAACATTCTCGATGGTACCGAAAATGTGAATTTGTGTAACAGAAAGTTGGCCACCTATACTCGGTGGCACCGGTATGGAATCGGTTGCACCGAAGTGGCTAGGGTTTGGCTGAGTATGTCTAGGTTTTGGAATCAGTGGCACCGGGATAGGAATGTTGGTGGCACTGATTTTGAATGTTTGGCTATAGACAGACTTGGTGGGAGAGCTTGTGGATGTTTTTTGTGACTATCACTTGTGCATGTATGAGCATTTTGTTCACCAACAAAACCTTACCCCTTTTTAATAGTATTGGCTTTCCTATGGACTCAAAGTGATTTCTCAGAAACGTAAATTGTAGAGTCCTCTTGCTTGAAGCTTGGCCAACCTATTTCCTTGCACCTTTGAGTAATCCCACAATCTCCACAATCCTTTTGCCAACCCAACTCTCCATGGACTATTATCTGAAATACACTAGATAGAGGTGTTAGTCCAAGAGACAATGTATGTTGTCATGAATTATCAAAACCACCAAGGGAGCATGTTGTGCTTTCAGATGCATTATGGGCTTATAGAACTGCTTACATGTATCCTATGGGTATGTCTCCATATAAAATGGTTTGTGGGAAAGTATGTCACTTACCTCTAGAGCTAGAGCACAAATCTTATTGGGCAATCAAAGAGCTCAACTATGATTTCAAACTTGCTGGTGAGAAGAGGTTATTTGATATTAGCTCACTTGATGAATGGAGAACCCAGGCCTATGATAATGCCAAGTTGTTTAAAGAAAAAGTTAAGAGATGGCATGATAAAAGGATACAAAAGCTTGAATTCAATATAGGTGATCATGTCTTGCTATACAATTCTCGGTTAAGATTTTTTGTAGGAAAACTTCTCTCTAAATGGGAAGGGCCTTACATTGTTGAGGAAGTATATCGTTCTGGTGCAATCAAGATCAACAACACCGAAGGCACAGATACGAAGGTGGTAAACGGGCAAAGAATCAAACATTATATCCTAGGTACTCCCATTAATGTTGAAACCAATGTTATCAATACCATAACTCTAGAAGAGCATATTAGGGAGACCTGCCGGAACGTTTCAGACTCCAAAAAGGAATAGGTACGTCGTACGGTAAGTAAACCGACTCCAAAACTTTCCCAATAGCAATTTTACTCAGTTTTCGAATATTTAAAAATTTAGGAAAATTAAAAGTAGTCCGAAAGACGCACGAGGAGGCGGCAAGCCTGCTAGGCACGGCCACCCCCTGGCCATGCCTAGGGGGCTTGTCACCACCCCGTGCGCCCTCAGGACTCTGTTTTCTTGTGGTACACCCCTTCGGGTCGGAAAAATTTGATTATATAATCTCCCGAAGGTTTGCACTTTCGTATCACGACAATACCTCCTGTTTTCATTTGAGCTGTTTCTGCAGCAGATTTAGATCGTCATGGCGTCCCCCAGTGCTCCGAAGGACAATTTTTTTGAGAAGGTCATCAACCCTTACCTTGCGGAGGTGCTGCAACACCCTCAAACCATCGAGATGCGTGAGGGGGTGTTGCACATCCGTGATGTTGAGGGGCCAAAGAAGACCGGAAGCATGGAAACAAGGCTCGAAGCAATGGGGAAACAAGTATTCAAGTGCCAAGGGATGGTGGAACATGGACTCAATTCCAATCATATGATGATCTCGGAGTTTACCCATAAACACAAGGTGGACACCAAGGACACTGGGGAGCACATCTTCAAGCTTTACGAGAAAATTGAGCATCTCCAATCCCAGATCTATGATCCGCAAAATCAAAACAGTGAGTATGAATACAGATTTAAGAGAATGAGTTTGGCTGCAGAGTTGAGGATTCTGGAGACTCGTTCATCTTTTTACGATGGTGAGCCTATGCCTTGGAAGATGGAGGACAAGCTTCCATCCTCATCAATAACTCCACCACCATCACCTCCGAAGAAGGACATCTAAACACATGGGTATGGGCACTCCCCTTGGCTTGTGCTAAGCTTGGGGGAGGCGCCCTGGTATCGTATCACCATCACACCTTTTTACTTTTTCGTTTTTCTTGTTTTCTTAGTTTGATCCTTTTTGTTTTGTCTTGATCTGGTAGAATAAAGTGTTAGTATGATCTACCTTTTAGTTTTTGCTTTTGCCCCCCTCATGTAAGCAAGTCCGAGAGCTATATAATAAAAAGTAGTTTTGATGAGAGGGATTTGCTAGATTACTATGATCTTGAGAGTGATGAATAAATAATAATATAATAAAAGCAAAGAGTAGACATAATGATCCTATGGGGACTGATGACTTCACTTATAAAAAGTATGTCGATTGAAATTTGTTGGGAGTTAACAAACATAGTAATTGGTCATTGGTGCAATTGAAAAGGAAGTGATAAAGAGAGAGAGATTTACATATAAATATATTATCTTGGACATCTTTTATGATTGTGACCACTCACTAAAATATTACATGCCAAGAAGTTGATGTTGGACAAGGAAGACAACATAATAGGTTATTTTTGCTTACCTCCAGATAGAAGTTATATGGTTTTAGATCCTCCAACATGTAGTGATTGCTTCCACCTCATATCAGCCAAAACTTCCGCACCAAGTAGAGATACTACTCGTGCATCCAAACACCTCCACTCAGTTTTTCCATGAGAGCCCACCATACCTACCTATGGGTTGAATAAGATACTTCAAGTAAGTTGTCATCGGTGCAAAAATCAATAAAAATTGCTCCTAAATGTGTGTGATCTTTTAGTGTAAGGGAAATAAGCGTTTTACGAACTTGTGATAGTAAAGAAATAAAAGCGACATAGTGCATAATAAAGGTTTCTATCACAAAGGGCAATACAACGCGGCGTTCCTCTGCACTAAGGGTTTGTGCATCCCAAAATAAAAAGTGCATGACAACATCTGCTTCCCTCTGCGAAGGGCCTATCTGTTACTTGTACTTTTAAAGTACTTACCTTCACACAAGAGTCATGGTGATCCTCAGCACTTCCTATATTTCGCCTCTCTCTTCGCAAGCATTATGTGTTGGGGAATGATCTAGACGCATATATCCACTTAGATATGGGTGATCATGAGTTATTATTGTTGACATCACCCTTGAGGTGAATAGTTGGGAGGCAAAACTATAAGCCCATATCTTTCTCTATGTCCGGTTGAAGCTTTGATCTCATGGGTGTCGCGTGAGTGTTAGAAATTATGAAAGACTAAAAGATGATTGATTATGTGGGTTTGCTTTACAAGCTCTTATATTGACTCTTTCCGATGTTATGATAAATTGCCAATTGCTTCAATGACTAAGATCATAGTTTGTTGGTTGTCAATAGAGTTCTTGGTTCATACTTTATCTTGTGAATGAATTGTTACTCTAGCATAAGAAATCTTATACAATAAGTATTGCTATTCTAAGGATGTTCATGATGCCCTCATGTCCGTATTTTATTTTCTCGACACCTCTCTCTGCAAACATGTGGATATATTTATCGATCTCTGACTTTCGCTTGAGGGAAAACGAGGTCTAAGCTTGGGGGAGTTGATACGTCCATTTTGCATCATGCTTTTATGTTGATATTTATTGCATTATGGGCTGTTATTACACGTTATGGTACAATACTTATGCCTTTTGTCTCTTATTGTACAAGGTTTACATGAAGAGGGAGAATGCCAGCAGTTGGAATTCTGGACTGGAAAAGGGGCAATCTGATATACCTATTCTGCACAACTCCAAAAGTCCTGAAAATTTACGAAGAATTATTTTGGAATATATAAAAAATATTGGGTGAAATAGATGCCAAAGGTGGGCCACCAAGAGGTGACAAGCCTGCCAGGCGCAGCGACCCCCTTGGCCGTGCCTAGCAGGTTTGTGGCCCACCTGGCTAGCCCCTGACGCCCATCTTTTGCTATATGGAGGGTTTTGACCTGGAAAAATTCATAAGAGAGCTTTCGGGATGAAGCACCGCCGGATCGAGGTGGAACTTGGACAGAATCAATTCAGAGCTCCGGCAGGGCCGTTCTGCCGGGGAAACTTCCCTCCCGGAGGGGAAAATCAAAGCCATCGTCATCACCAACAATCCTCTCATCGAGAGGGGGTCAATCTCCATCAACACCTTCACCAGCACCATCTCCTCTCCAAACCTTAGTTCATCTCTTGTATCCGATCTTTGTCTCAAACCTTAGATTGGTACCTGTGGGTTGCTAGTAGTGTTGATTACTCCTTGTAGTTGATGCTAGTTGGTTTGATTGGTGGAAGATCATATGTTCAGATCCTTTATGATAATTAATACTCCTCTGATTATGATCATGAACATGTTTTGCGAGTAGTTACGTTTGTTCCTAAGGACATGGGATAAATGTTGTTATAAGTAATCATGTGAATTTGGTATTCGTTTGATATTTTGATGAGATGTATGTTGTCTCTCCTCTAGTGGTGTTATGTGAACATCGAATACATAACACTTCACCATTATTTGGGCCTAGGGGAGGCATTGGGAAGCAATAAGTAGACGATGGGTTGCTAGAGTGACAGAAGCTTAAACCCTAGTTTATGCGTTGCTTCGTAAGGGGCTGATTTGGATCCATATGTTTCATGCTATGGTTAGGTTTACCTTAATTCTTCTTTCGTAGTTGCAGACGCTTGCGATAGGCGTTAGTCATAAGTGGGAGGTTTGTCCAAGTAAGGGAAGCACCCAAGCACCGGTCCACCCACATATCAAATTATCAAAGTAACGAACATGAATCAAATGAGCATGATGAAAACTTGCTTGACAGAAATTCCCATGTGTCCTCAGGAGCGCTTTGCTTTATATAAGAGTTTGTTTAGGCCTGTCCTTTGCTACAAAAAGGATTGGTCTAACTTGATGCACCATTGCTACACTTGTTACTTGTTACTCCTTACGAATTATCTTATCACAAAACTATTTGTTACCGATAATTTCAGTGCTTGCAGAGAATACCTTACTAGAGACCGCTTGTTAGTTCCTTCTACTCCTCGTTGGGTTCGATACTCTTACTTATCAAAAGGACTACAATAGATCCCCTATACTTGTGGGTCATCATCTTACCCATGTCCGGCAACCCGCTCAATGGACTGCCTTGAGCCGCGGAGATATACGCTTCACCACAAAGGGCGGCATGCTTCCCCTTATTAGATAGTGTCACTCAGCGGAGTGGCACCGCCTAGATATGCTTCATCTGGAGGGAAAGGGTGCCCCCCGCTTCCATGAATAATATACTAAGGTTTTTTTTGTGGTGGGGGTCAATGGTGGCCTGCGAACGGGACCCAAGCGATGGTGGCCCCCAGCTGTGTATGACGACGTCGCCTCCGCGGTGACCTTCTTGGGCCCAAGTGCTGGTGGCCTCCCATGTTCTACTTCTCCTTGATGATGGCGGCAGGCACCGATGTGTTGGTCGCTGCCTTGTCGACCTCCGCGAAGCAAAGTTCTTTCTTCGTTGTCAGAGTGTGGTTATGCAAATGTTTACGATAGATGGTGTGAGAGTTCGATTCATAACCAAGTAGGAAACCTTCATGAGATTTAGGAGCAAATTTAGCATGGCGATGCTTATCAAGAATGGAACACTTAGAGCCGAATACCCGAAAGTATCCAACCTGGGGTTTGTTACCGGTGGGAAGCTCGTATGTCGTTTTATCAAGAATCTTGTGTAAGTAGAGTCGGTTCGTGGCATGACATGCTATTTCCATGGCTTCTGCCCAAAAGTGTCTTGGCGTCTTGTATTCATCAAGCATCATTCTTGCCATCTCAATGAGGGTTCAGTTCTTTCTCTCAAAAACTCCATTTTGTTGAGGCATGTACGTAGCCAAGAACTCATGTGAAATACCCTCTTCGTCAAGACAGGTATCCACATGGGTGTTCTTGAACTCCGATCTGTTATCGCTTCGAACCTTCTTGATCTTCACTTAAAATTGATTTTGCGCTTTGCGTGCAAAGTTCTTGAAGATCTTTTGTACCTTCCAGTTATCAAGAAAGAATACCCACGCAAATCTGGAAAAATCATCAACTATAACTAGACCATAAGAGTTTCCATCGAGACTCTTGTAAGCATTGGGACCAAAAAGATCCATATGAAGTAACTCGAGTGGTATCCTAGTGGTCATAATGTTCTTGACCGGATGACTTCCACCTACTAGTTTTCCTGCTTGACAAGCGCTACAAAGCCTATCTTTTTCAAAGATAACATCTTTAACACCAAGAATGTGATTGCCCTTGATAAGCTTATCTAGATTGTCCATAGCCAACCTTTAGATGATTTTGCAATGAGACAAGTACGAGGTTGGGCCTTTTTAGTGAAATCAACAATGTGTAGATCACCTCTACGAATATCGGTAAAGACAATTTTATGATTATCAAATTGAAACACTTGGCAATCTACTTTAGTAAATAGCACATTGAAAACGAAGTTTGCTAGTCTAGATATAGAAAGAAGATTGTAGCCATGGGATTTAACAAGCATCACACTTTGAATGGAGCTATCATGAGATATGGCCACCTTACCAAGGCCAAGTACCTTACCCTTAGAGTTGTCTCCAAAGGTCACGTACCTCCGAGGACCTTGATTTGGCGTGATCTCTTGGAACATGTCTTTATCACCAGTCATGTGATCCGTGCATCCACTGTCGAGAATCCACTCTTTTCCACCGGACATGTAATCCTTCAAATTTTCCATTAGACTTAGATTCTTCATGATCTTTTCATGCTCGATGTTGAACAACTCACCTTCATCATAGTAGCCATGTTCTTCATTGTCATCGTTTTGTGGAATCTCCTCGTCATAGAAACCAAGAGACTTGTTAGAATCGTAACCATGACAATTTTCAAGTTTATGAATGTGAATGGCTTCAATAATAATGTTGTTAATAGTTGTGACATGTCCTTTAGCATGCATAAGATCACGAAGCTCAAATAGGCATTTATCAAAGTTTGGATCACTAGACTTCATTTTGTGAAAAGCAACGGTTTTATGAAGAATTTCATCAAGATTACTTAATGTAATATTTGGATATCATTTCTCCAAATCAGTCCAAAAATTATAAGCATATGCAAAGTTCTTCAATTGAGAAAGCACAAATCTTGGTAAACCTCTAACAATAAGATTGACAGTTCTTAGGTTACCAAGCATGTTAATTTCCTATTCATGTGTGGGATGCAATTCATCAATAGGGAGTACATAAGGTTTTTCAATACGTTTCCTTAAATGGAATTTGTCAAATATATCAATCATGGCATTCTTCCATCAACTATAGTATTATCTATCAAGAATTGGCACTCTACAATACAAACTCTCCACACTAGACATGTTCATCTTCCTCCATGGCGATGAAACTGAAGCAATGGAGACCAAGGCTCTCATACCAATTGCGGGATCACTAGAAGAGTGTGTCTAGAGGGGGTGAATAGACTACTAGCAGTAATGTAAAATCTACACAATATCCAAAGTTAAGTGTTGAGATATTTTAGCAATTATAGCAAGTCTAGCACACCCTACACATGCAAGTCATCAGGTATAGCAGCGGAAAGTAAAGACATTGCACATGGAAGTAAGGAGTAGAGATAGGAAGATCAAACACATGAGGGACACGAAGATTTTTCCCGTGGTTCCGATAGGTGGTGCTATGGCACGTCCATGTTTATGGAGTCTTCAACCCATGGAGGGTAACGGTCGCGAGTCCAAGGAGGGCTCCGCTCATGGAGGGTTCCGCGAAGAAGCAACCTTGACTATACCATGATGGCCTATGTCCACGGAGGACTAGCCTAACTCGGGGTAGATCTTCATGAAGTAGGCGATCTCCTTGCCCTTACAAACTTCTTGGTTCACTCCACAACACGAAGTAGTAGGCTCCCAAGCGACACCTAACCAATCTAGGAGGCACCACCCTCCAAAAGGTAACAGGCTCGATAATGTCGATGAACTCCTTGCTCTTCTGCTTCAAGATGATAGACTCCTCAACACTCAATTACTCTCTCACATATTTGGCTTTGGTGGAAGAGATTGATTGGGTGGAAAGCAACTTGGGGAGGCTAGAGATCAATATTCATATGGTTGGAATGGAATGGCATGATCTCAACACATGAGTAGGTGGCTCTCTCTCAGAAAATCTGATGGTAGGAGTGGGGATCTGTTTTGAGTGCTTCTCTTGCGAGTGAGTGGTGGCGGAGGGGTATATATAGGCATCTCCAAAAATCCAACCGTTACACCTAATAAGTCCAACTCGGTGACACCAATGTGTTAATATCGGTGGTACCGAGTTGCCTAAAAGGTAGCAACTTTTGAATCTCGGTGAGACCGATACATAAAACTCAGTTGCACCGATAAGGTGACCAACGGTCAGATTGCCAGACTCGATGACACTGATTCAACAAACTCGATGGGACAGGTTTTGTGAATTTGCGTAACAGAAAGTTGGCAACCCAAACTCGGTGGCACCGAAGCAAAATCGGTTGCACCGAAGGCTTAGGGTTCAGCTGAGTCTGTCTAAGGATGAGAATCGGTGGCACCGAGTGGAAAGTGTTGGTTGCACCGATTTTGGATATTTGGCTTTAGACAAACTTTTGTGGAAGAGCTTTTGGGTGTATGTGGTGGCTATCACTTGTGCACATATGAGCATTTTGTTCACCAACAGTACCTTACCCCCTTTTGATAGTATTGACTTTCCTATGGACTCAAAGTGATTTCTCACAAAGTAAAATGTAGAGTCCTCTTCCTTGAAGCTTTGACAATGCTATTGCTTCTCCTTCTTCTTCATGGGGATACTCTCCACACTCCTTTTGCCAACCCATCTCTCTCTATGGATTTATCTAAAATACACTAGATGAAAGTATTAGTCCAAGAGACAATGTATGTTGTCATGAATTATCAAAACCACCAAGGGAGCACATTGTGCTTTCAAAACCCCTAGGGGGAATCCCGAACCACTTTTTCCGCCACCGTGAGTCTTTGTTCCGTCGCGATCCCATCTAGAGCTCCGTTCCGGCACCTTGCTGGAGGGGGGATCGATCACGGAGGGCCTCCCCATCAGTCTTGCTGCCCTCATGATGATGTGTGAGCAGTTCACCACACACCTATGGGTCCGTAGTTAGTACCTAGATGGCTATCTCTCTCTCTTTTGATCCTTAATACAATGATCATCGCATCTTCGCTTTGATCTATCTAAGGTAATTCTTTTGTACGGTGTGTTTTTTGGGATCCAATGAATTGTGGGTTTATGTTAAAAGTATTTGACTCACCTCTTAATATTATGATTCTTTTTTCCATGATCATTATAGGTTCGTAAATCTCTTCGATCTATTGAAATAGTTTGGCCACCTAGATTGATATTTCTTCAGTGAGAGGGGTGCGTTGTAGTGGGTTCAATCTAGCGATGCTCTATATCCCAGTGACAAAAAGGGACAAGACACGTCTTTGTATTGTTGCCATTAAAGATAAAATGCTGGGGTTAGTTCATATTAATTGAATTCTCTTTGTCTACATCATGTCAATGTTCTCCAAGCATTACTCTTTTTGACTTAATACTCTAGATGCATGCTAGATAGCAGTCGATGGGTTGAGTAATAGTAATAGGTGCTGGCAGGGGTCAACCTATTTGCTTATGGATGTGATCCCTATACATACATGATCATTGCTGTGAATATCACATAACTATGCATTTTTTATCAATTGCCAAACCATAATTTGTTTACCCACCGTATGTTGCCTACGCGAGAGATGCGTGACGTCGCTTGAGACTAGGTCGGTATTTCCCCAAAGAGGAAGGGATGATGCAGCAAAGCGACGATAAGTATTTCCCTAAGTTATGAAACCAAGTTATCCATCCATAGAGGAAGATCACGCACCCATGTAAACAACACCTGCATAGAAATAACAAATACTTGCAAGCCAACGCAAAAGGGAGGTTGTCAATCTCTCTAGGGTAAGATGATAGATTGGATAATGATAGTTTTGGCAAATAGATCTCGCAAGAACACAAAATAAACTAAGTAAAAAAAAGTGCAGCAAGTTATTTTTGGGTTTTTGGATTTGTAGAACTGAAAACAAAAAGGCAAAATAGTAAATCGGAAAGTAATATGTTGGAAAAGTAGACCCGGGGGGCGTAGGTTTCACTAGTGGCTTCTCTCATAAGTATAGTACACGGTGGGTGAACAAATTGCTATTGGTAAATTGATAGAAAATCAAATAATCATGACGATATCAAGGCAATGATCCTTATATAGGCATCACATCCAAGACAAGTAGACCAAAACGACTCTGCATCTACTTCTATTACTCCCCACATCGACTGCTATCCAGCATGCATCTAGTGTATTAAGTTCATGGAGAAACGGAGTAATGCAATAAGAGCGATGACATGATGTAGACAAGATGTATTCATGTAGGAATAGACCCCATCTTTATATCCTTAATGGAAACGATACATGCGTGCCTTGCTGCCCCTTTTGTCACTAGGAAAGAACACCGCAAGATCGAACCCATCACAAAGCACCTCTTCCCATGGCAAGAAAAATCGATCTAGTAGGCCTAACTAAACCAAATATTCGAAGAAGAAATACGAGGCTATAAGTAATCATGAAAATAAGATATCAAAGAAGACTCAAATCATATTCATGGATAGAAACTGATCATGAACTCAAAATTCATCGGATCCCAACAAACACACCGCAAAAGTCATTACATCAAATAGATCTCCAAGAGACCATTGTATTGAGAATCATAGAGAGGGAGAGGAAGCTATCTAGCTACTTCCTACGGACCCGTAGGTCTCTGGTGGACTACTCACGCATCATCGTTGAGGCTCCTATGATGAAGATGAACCCTCCGTGATGGTGTTAGATTAGATCTCGAGGTTCTGGAACTTGCGACGGCTGTAATTGTGTTTTGTTGACTCCCCTAGGGTTTTCCAAATATTTGGAATTTATAGGGCAAATAGTCGGTTGAGGGGGTTCCTGAGGTGGGAACCCTCTAATAGACCGCTCCAGGGGCCTCTGGCGCACCCTGGTGGAGGGTGGCTACCCTGGGGCCCCTCTCCTATTGTTCTTTGGCCCATCCTGGCTCTTCTGGTCCATACAAATTCTCCAAAAATTCCCATAGCGTTTGGGATCTGTTTGGTACTGATTTTCTGCGAAGTAAAAAACAAGCAAAAACAACAACTGGCACTTTGGCACTATGCCAATAGGTTAGTCTCAAAAAATGATATAAAGTTGCTAAAAATGATTGTAAAACATCCAATATTGATAATATAACAACATGGAAAAAGAAAAAAATTATAGATATGTTGGAGACGTATCAGCATCCCCAAGCTTAATTCCTACTCGTCCTCGAGTAGGTAAATGATAAAAATGGAATTCTTGTTGTGGAATGTTGCATAACATGTTCATCATATATTCTTTTCTTTGTAGCATGGACATTTGGACTTTTAAATGATTCCAAGCAATATTCTAGTTTTGACATGAAAACTTTAATACTCAAGCATATCAACAAGCAACCATGTCTTTCAAAATATCAGCACTAAAGCAAGTTATCCTTAGCCCATCATGCTCAATCATTGATCCATTGACAATACACAATCAAATATTAGCTACACCTAATGCTCAAGTACGATCATAGTGCCTCCTAGTTGGTGCTTTATAAGAAGATGGATACTCAAATTGAAAAAAATAAAAATTGCATAAAGTAAATAGATAGGCCCTTCGCAGAGGGAAGTAGGGATTTGTAGAGGTGCCAAAGCTCAAGTGTTTAAATTAATAGATAAAAATATTTCGAGTGTCATGCCTTTCCTGTCAACAAAAACGACTGAGATATTTCAATATCTTTCCATGATAGGAGGTTCTCAAACACAAAATAAAGTTTATTCCTTTTCCACCATACTTTCACTTTCCATGGATAGCGAATCCATGGTTGCCTTCCATACCAACACTTTCCAAGGAATTTATTAGTTCACAACATAAAGAAATATTTTTCTTTTTGATTTTGGGACTGGGCATCCCTATTACCATTGTACTCTTGGGCAATGACAAGTGAATAAAAATCATCTTGAGAATAACACATCTAGCATGGAAAAATATCGATAACCCCCTACCATTTCATGAGCGGTACAAGCACACAAAAAGGAAAATTTATTTTGCAAATTTAGATATGTTGTTGGGGAACGTCGCACGGGAATTTTTTTTCCTACGTTCACGCAAGACCGATCCATGGTGATGAGCATCTACGAGAGGGAGAGTGGATCCACATACCCTTGTAGATCGCTAAGCGGGAAGCGTTAAGAAACACGGTTGGTGTAGTAAAACGTCTTCACGATCCAAATCGCCTCGCATTTCGCAATCCAATCACGATCCGTCTTGATCAAGCACCGAACGAACGACACCTCCGCGTTCAGCACACGTATAGCTTGATGACGATCTCCGCCTTCTTGCTCCAGCAAGAGGGAGCGGAGAGGTAGAAGAGTTCTTTTGCAGCGTGACGACACTCCAGCGATGGTGCAAAAGAACTCTAAATTTGTCGCTGGAGTGTCGTCACGCTGCAAAAGAACTCTTCTAACTCTCCGCTCCCTCTTGCTGGATCAAGAAGGCGGAGATCGTCATCGAGCTGTACGTGTGCTGAACGCGGAGGTGCCGTCCGTTCGGCGCTAGATCGGAAGGACAATGATCAAGATCGCGAGATGGATCGTGAGGAGATCGTGGGACGGATCATGATGAGTTCGCGGGCCGGATCGTGATTGGATCGCGCGACTGATCATGATGAGATCGTGGGACGCTCGGCGATTTGGATCGCAAAGACGTTCAACTACACCTACCAAATTTCTTAACGCTTCCCGCTTAGCGATCTACAAGGGTATGTAGATCCACTCTCCCTCTCGTAGATGCTCATCACCATGGATAGATCTTGCGTGTGCGTAGGATTTTTTTCCCTTGCAATGTTCCCCAACAATGGCATCATGAGCTGGGTCTATGTGTAGATGAGATCTCGAGTAGAACACAAAGAGTTTGTGGGCGTTGATGCTTAGATTGCTTCCTCCCTTGGTCGTGTTTTGGTTCAGCGGTATTGTGGGATGAAGCGGCCCAGACCAACCTTACTTGTATGCTTACAAGAGACCGGTTCCATCGACTAATGTGTAAGTTCGTTGCACAAAGATGGCTGGCGGGTGTCTGTTTCTCCTACTTTTGTTGGATCGGATTCGACTAAGGCGGTCCCTGAGAAGGTTGAAAGGCAACTTATGTATCACCGTTGTGGTTTATGCGTAGGTGAGAATTGTTCTTGCTAGATACCTGTAGCAGCCACGTAAAACATGCAACAACAATTAGAGGACGTCTAACTTGTTTTTGCAGGGTATGTTGTGATGTGATATGGCCAATTACATGATGAGATATATGTGATGTATGAGATGATCATCTGTTGTATAGAATATCACGACTTGCATGTTGACGAGTATGGCAACGGCAGGAGCCTTAGGTTTGTCTGTAATTATCGTATGACCTGCGTGTCAATCATTAAGCGCTATGTAATGCTTTACTTTATCGCTAAATCGTAGCAATAGTAGTAGAAGCATGGTGGGCGCGACAACCCCGATGGCGACACGTTGATGGAGATCAAGATGATGGAGATCATGGTGTCATGCCGGTGACGATGGAGATCATGCCAGTGCTTTCATGATGGAGATCAGAAGCACAAGTTCATGGCCATATCATGTCACTTATGATTTGCATGTGATGTTAATCCTTTTATGCACCTTGTTTTTCTTAGGACGACGGTAGCATTCTAAGGTGATCCCTCACTTAAATCTCAAGATGAATTGTGTTATCCCCGAGTGTGCACCGTTGTGAAAGTTCATCGTGTCGAGACACCACGTGATGATCGAGTGTGATAGACTCTACGTTCACATACAATGGGTGCAAGCCAGTATTGCACATGCAGAACACTCGGGTTAAACTTGACGAGCCTAGCATGTACAGACATGGCCTCGGAACACAAGAGACCGAAAGGTCGAACACGAGTCATATAGCAGATATGATCAACATGATGATGTTCATCATTGAAACCACCTCAACTCACATGATGATTGGACTTGAGTTGGTGAATTTGGATCATGTATCACTCGAATGACCGGAGGGATGTCAATTTGAGTGGGAGTTCTTCAGTAATATGATTAATTGAACTCATTATCATGAACATAGTCAGTAGTGTCTTTGCAAATTATGTTGTAGATTACTTGCTCACGCTGTAGCTCCCTTGAATTTTTATATGTTTCTAGAGAAATAGAGTTGAAAGATGATGGTAGCAATATTGCGGACTGGGTCCGTGATCTGAGGATTGTCCTCATTCCTGCACAGAAGGCTTATGTCCTTAATGCACCGCTCGGTGTGCCAACCCCTCTAGCGTCGTTTGTAGATGTTGTGAACATCTAACAGGCACGTTCTGATGACTACTTGATAGTTTAGTGCTTCATGCATTACGGCTTAGAATTGAGGCTCCGAAACATTTTGAACGTCACGGAACATATGAGATGTTCTAAGAGCTGAAATTAGGATCTCAGGCTCGTGCCCGTGTTGTGAGATATGAGATCTCCTACAAGATTCTTTGCCTGCAAGATGAAGGAGAATAGCTCAATCGTTGAGCATGTGCTCAGATTGTCTGGGTGCTACAATCGCTTGAATCGAGTGGGAGTTGATCTTCCAGATAAGATAGTGATTGATATAGTTCTCCAAGTCACTATCACTAAGCTACTAGAATTTGGTGATGAACTATAAAACGCCAGGGATAGAAATGATGATCTCTGAGCTGTTCGCGATGTTTGACACCGCGAAGGTAGAAATCAAGAAGGAGCATCAAGAGTTGATGGTTAGTCAAACCACTAGTTTCGAGAAGGGCAGGAGCAAGGAGGGAAACTTCATGGATAGCAAGTCAGTTGCTGCTCTAGTGAAGCAACCGAAAGTTGAACCCAAACCCGAGACTAAGTGCTTCGATTATGAGGAGAGCAGTCGCTGAAGCGGAACAACCCTAGATACTTGGTAGATAAGAAGGCTGGCAACGTCAACAGAAGTATATTTGATATACGTGTTATTGATGTGTACCTTGCTAGTACTCCTAGTCGCACGTGGGTATTGGATACCGGTTTGGTTGATAAATGTTAGTAACTCGAAATAAAATCTAAGGAATAAACGGAGAACTAGATGAGGGTGAGGTGACGATGTGTGTTGGAAATGTTTCCAAGGTTGATGTGATCAACATCGCATGCTCTCTCTACCATCGGGATTAGTGACGAACCTAAATAAATGTTATTTGGTATTTTGCATTGAGCATGAATGTGATTAGATCATGTTTATTGCAACACGGTTATTCATTTAAGTTAGAGAATAATGGTTATTCTGTTTGCATGAATAATATCTTCAATGGTCATGCACCCAGTGAGAATGGTTTGTTGAATCTTAATCGTAGTAATACACATGTTAATAACATTGGTGCCAAAAGATACAAAGTTAATAATAATAGTACCACATACTTGTGGCACTACCGCTAAATGTCAGATTGGTATAAAACGCATGAAGAAACTCCATGCTGATGGATCTTTGGAGTCATTCGATTTTGAATCGGTTGAGACATGCGAACCATGCCTCTTGGTCAAGATGGCTAAGGACCCCGTTTTCTGGTTTGATGGAGCAGGCAAATGATTTATTGGAAATGATACATGTTGATGTATGTAATCCAATGAGTCTTATAGCGTGCGGTGGATATCGTTATTTTCTTACCTTCACTGATGATTTGAGTAGATATAGTGTATATTTACTTAATGAAACACAAGTCTGAATCGTTTGAAAGGTTCGAGCAAATTCAGAGTGAAGTTTAAGATCATCGTGACAAAAAGAAATGTCTGTGATATGATCGTGGAGGTGAATATCTGAGTTACGAGTTTGGCATAAAACTTTAGACAATGTGAAAGTTGTTTCACAATACACGCCACCTGGAACACCATAGCATGATGGTGTGTCCGAACGTGATAGTCGTGCTCTATTGGATATGGTGCGTGCTATGATGTCTCTTATAGTTTTGCTACTATAATTTTGGGGTTATGCATTAGAGACAACTACATTCACTTCAAATAGGGCACCATCTAAATCTGTTGAGATGACACCATGTGAATTATGGTTTGTTAGAAACCTAAGCTGTCATTTCTTAATGTTTGGGGCTACGACGCTTGTGTGGAAAAATGTTTTCACCTAATGAGTTTGAACCCAAAGCGGACAAATGCATCTTCATAGATTACCCTAAGAATAGTTGGGTGAACCTTCTATCTCAGATCCAAGCATAAATTGTTTGTTGCTAAAACTGGCCCTTTCCCAAGAAAAAGTTTCTCTCGAAAGAATTGAGTGGGAGGAAGATAGAACTTGATGAGGTTGTTGAACCTTTGTTTCAACCAGAGAGCAGCGCAATGCAGAAAGATGTTTCTATGGAACCTACGTCAGTTGAAGAGGAAGTAAATGATGATGATCAGGAAGCTTCAGATCAAGTTACTATCGAACCTCGTAGGTCGACAAGGATGCGTACTGCTCCTGAGTGGTACGACAACCCTGTCTTAGAGGTAATGTTGTTCGACAATGATGAACCTACGAGATATGGAGAAGCAATGATGGTCTCGGATTCCAACAAATGGTTAGAGGCCATGAAAGCCGAGAAAGGATCAATGTAGGAAAACCAAGTATAGACTTTGGTAGACTTGCTCGTTGGACGGCAGGTCGTCGAGTACAAATGGACCTTGAGATGAAGACAAACGCTGATGGTAAATGTCACCATTTATAAAGCTCGACTTGTCACAAACAAGTTTCCGACAAGCTCAAACAGTTGACTACGATGAGACTCTAACTCGTAGAGATGCTAAAGTCTCTTGGAATTATGTTAGCAGTTGCTGCATTTTTCAATTATGAAATCTGGCAGATGGATGACAAAACATATTTTCCTTAACAGTTTACTTGAGGAAAAGTTGTATGTGATACAACCAGAAGGTTTTGTCAGTCCTAAGGATGCTAAAAGGTGAGCAAGCTTCATTGATCCTTCTATGGACTGAAGCAAGCATCTCGGAGTTGGAATATACACTTTGATGAGGTGATCTAAGTTTTTGAGTCTATACAAAGTTTATGAGAAACTTGTACTTATAATAAAGTGAGTGGGAGCACTATAGAGTTTCTGATAAGCATATGTGGTTGACATATTGTTGATCAAAAATGATGTAGAATTTTTGAAAGCATAAAGGGTTGTTTTAAAGGAGTTTTTCAAAGGAAGACCTGGATAAAGCTACCTAATTGTTGAGCATCAAGATCTATAGAGATAGATCAAGATGCTTGATGAGACTTTTATTGAGTACATACCTTGAAAAGATTTTGAAAGAGTTCAAAATGGATCAGTCAGAGAAAGAGTCCTCGCCTGATTTGGAAGGTGGGAAGTTGAGTGAGACTCAAAGCTCGGCAACGGCAGAAGAAAGAGAAAGGACGAACATCATCCCCTATGCCTTAGCCGTAGGCTCTATATTATGCCATGTTGTGTACCGCACCTGGTGTGTGCCTTGCCATGAGTCTATCAAGAAATACAAAAGTGATCCAGGAGTGGATCACTGGACAACGGTCAAGATTATCCTTAGTAACTAAAAGACTAAGGAGTTGTTTCTTGATTATGGAGGTGACAAAGAGTTCATCGTAAAGAGTTACATTGATGCAAGCTTTAACACCAATCCGAATGACTCGTAGTAGCAATCTGGATACGTATAGTGGAGCAGCCATTTGGAATAGTACCAAGTGGAGTGTGGTAGCAATGTTTACGGTTTGACCTAGAGATTTGCAAAGTACACACGGATCTAAATGTCGCAGACCCGTTGACTATAAGACCTCTCTCACATGCAAAGCATGATCGAGCCCCAGAACTCATTGGGTGTTAGATTCATAACAATGCGAATCACATGGTGATGTGAACTAGATTATTGACTCTAGTGCAAGTGGGAGACTGTTGGAAATATGACCTAGATGCAATAATAAATTAGTTATTATCATATTTCCTTGTTCATGATAATCGTTTATTATCCATGATATAATTGTATTGATCGGAGACTTAGATGCATGTGTGGATACATAGACAACACCATGTCCCTAGTATGCCTCTGATGGACTAGCTCGTTGATCAAAGATGGTTAAGGTTTCCTAGCCATGAACATGAGATGTCATTTGATAATGAGATCACATCATTAGTAGAATGGTGTGATGGACAAGACCCAAACTACAAACGTAGCATATGATCGTGTCAGTTTAATGCTACTTTTTTCTGCATGTCAAGTATCTGTTCCTATGACCATGAGATCTTGCAACTCACTGATAACAGAGGAGTGCCTTGTGTGTATCAAATGTCGCAACGTAACTGGGTGAATATAAAGGTACTCTACAGGTATCTCCGAGGGTGTCTGTTGGGTTGGCATGGATCAAAACTGGGATTTGTTAATCCGTGTGACAGAGAGGTATCTCAGGGCCCACTCGGTAATACAACATCACAACAAGCCTTGCAAGCAATGTGACTAAGTGTTAGTCACGGGATATTGTATTATGGAATGATTAAAGAGACTTGCCGGTAATGAGGTTGAACTAGGTATGGAGATACCGACGATAGAATCTCGGGCAAGTAACATACCGAAGAACAAAGGGAACATCATACGGGATTAACTGAATCCTTAACATAGAGGTTCGACCAATAAAGATCTTCGTAGAATATGTAGGAACCAATATGGGCATCCAGGTCCCGCTATTGTTTATTCACAGTAGAGGTGTCTCGGTCATGTCTAGATAGTTCTCGAACCCGCAGGGTCTGCACACTTAAGGTTCAGTGACGTTTCGGTAGTATAGAGTTATGTGTGGTTGTTACCTAAGGTTGTTCGGAGTCCCGGATGAGATCCCGGATGTCATGAGGAGCTCCGGAATGGTCCGAAGGTAAAGATTGATATATAGGAAGTCTTATTTTGGTCGCCGGAAAAGTTTCGGGCTCATCGGTAGTGTACTGGGAGTGCCAGTAGTGTACCGAGAGACCATCGGGAGGGGTATTTCGACCCAAGAGGCTACATGGGATATGGGAGAGTGAATACCAGACCTTAGTGGGCTGGTGGAAGTCACACATAAGGCCCATGCGACTGGGAAGAAAAGCCCAAAGAAAAAAAGGTGGAAAAAGGCAAAAATACCAAAATAAGGAGGAGTCCTAGTCCTACTAGGATTGGAGGAGGAATTGTCCTCTCCTCCTTGGTTCAGCTGAAGCCTAGATGCTTGGCCCTTGGGCCAAGCCTCCTCCTCTCTTCCTCTTATATATACTAGAGGTTTTAGGGTTTTTGCACTAGATTTTCTGCCACGTGCTACCCTCTCCTCTAGTGCATAGTTTCTCCTCTAAATCGGTTTTCTGCAGTGCTTAGGCGAAGCCCTGCCGGAACAGCTCCACCACCATCACCGTAGCGCCGTCATGAAGCCGAAGAACTCTTCTACCTCTCTGCTCCCTCTTGCTGGATCAAGAAGGCGGAGATCGTCATCGAGCTGTACGTGTGCTGAATCGGAGGTGCCGTCCGTTTGGCACTAGATCGGAAGGACCGTGATCAAGATTGCAAAACGGATCGTGATGAGATCGCAGGACGGACCATGATGAGTTCGCGGGACGGATCGTGATTGGATCGCGGGACCGTTCGTGATGAGATCATGGGACGCTCGGCGATTTGGATCGCAAAGACATTCAACTACACTAACCGCGTTTCTTAACGCTTCCCGCTTAGCGATCTACAAGGGTATGTAGATCCACTCTCCCTCTAGTAGATGCTCATCACCATGGATAGATCTTGCGTGTGCGTAGGAGTTTTTTCCCATGCAACGTTCCCCAACACTTAGTTGCTTGTTACTCTTTGGATATTACCTTGTGGTTCTATAGCATCCCCAAGCTTAGGTTATTCTTACTCCTTATTCTTTCATCCATCATGATCTCACCCAAAACTTGAAAACTTCAATCACACAAAACTTGACAAAATTCTTGTGAGATTCGTTAGTATAATAAAGCAAATTACCACTTTAGGTACTGTTTTAAACCCATTAATATTTTATTATTGCATTATACCTACTGTATTTTAACTTTACCATGACTTATACCCTCCAATACAAGCCATAGATTCATGAAAACAAGCACACAATGCAACGAAAAAAAGAAACTGTCTCAAACGGAACAATCTGTAGTAATCTGTACTCTAACCATACTTCTAGAACTCTAAACTTTTTTAAAAATTATGAAAACATAAATAATTTGTATATAAATACTGTGTTAAAATTTCAGCTTAATATTGCGTTCCAGTAAAAAAATCAAAATTTGTGCACTGGGAACAAAGTTTCTGTTTTTCAGATTCAGCATTGTTTCTACTCATGTTATTGATCATCCTAAAGGCATTACTTGGCACAAACACTAAATAAAACATAACAACATAATCATAAAAGAAGCATAATTTTGAAAAACACTCAAAAACACAAAGGAAAAGGTAAAAATATTTTATTCATTGGGTTGCCTCCCAACAAGCGCTATCGGTTTACGCCCTAGCTAGGCATACACATAGATTCGAGTGTTGTCATCCTTAGTTTTTGCCACTTTTATGAGGGCTTTCTCAAATCTGGGAGGTTCTTTACGCTTACCCACATTTTCAAGAGAAGAAACTATCTTGAGATCTAAAATATCCAAACGCTTATTGCAAGGAGTAATCAAAGTGTTCATGTGATTCAAGTTTACCCCAATATGTTTAAGAGGCTCATGATATTTTTGCAACTCAACCAAATGTTTATGTAAGTCACCCAATTTGTCTAGAATTTGAACCCCTTCTTGTGTGAGAGAGGGAACCTGTATTGGGGAAGGAACTCCCAATATCCCTTCTAAAATTTTATAAGCAGCGTTCAGATCAAGTTCAAAAAAGTTTCCTTTAGCAGAAAAATCCAAGAGTTGTATATGATGCAAAGTTAATCTTATGTCAAAATTTCGAAGCAAAACCATTGCAACTCCCTTTAGATTGCAAATACGATATGACTCCATCAATCTATACCAAGCATCTTTCAGATTTTGCCCTTGTTTTTGTTTGAAGTATAGAAGTTCAAAATCCGGTGACAAGGGGGTAGTGATACTAGTCATAGTGAAGAGATATGCAAACAAGAGATCTGACAAGAAAAAGGTAAATGAAAAAGAGAGGGCGGATAAAACGATCAATTTGTGAAGTGGGGGTGAGGAAAACGAGAGGCAAATGGAAAATAGTGTGAATTGCAAGGAGATGAGATTTCTTATTGGGAACCTGGTAGATGAGATTGCTTCCTCCCAGGCAATGGCATAAGAAATTCCTTTGACGTGGCTTGAGACTGCGTCGGTATTTCCCCAAAGAGGAAGGGATGATGCAACATAGTGACGGTAAGTGATACGTCTCCAACGTATCTCTAATTTTTGATGATGGCATGCTATTATATTATCTGTTTTGGATGTTTTATATGTAGTAATATGCTATTTTATACTATTTTGGGGCTAACCTATTAATCTAGAGCCAAGTGCCAGTTTCTGTTTTTTCCTTGTTATTGAGTTTTGCAGATATGGAATATTAAATAGAGTCCAAACGGAATAAAACCTTTGGAAGGAATTTTTCTGGAAGGAAACAAGTCATCCAAGCTTGGAGTGCACGTCAGGGGAGGTGCCAGGGTGCCACAAGCCTGCTAGGCGCGGGCCCCCCTGGCCGCGTCTAAAAGGCTTGTCGCCTCCTGTCAGGTCTCCTAACCCTAATTCTTGGCCTATAAATACCCAAATATTCCCCCAACATCAAAAAGAGACACACAAATACTTTTCCACCGGAAGCCTCCATTCCCGAGAGATCCAATCTTGGAGCCTTTTCCGATAATCTGGCGGAGGAGGTTTCGATCATGGAGGGCATCTACATCAACTTATTTACACCTTGATGATGCATGAGTAGTCCACTGCAGACCTATGGGTCCATAGCTAGTATCTAGATGGCTTCTTCTCTCTCTTTGATCTTCAATACCATGTTCTTCATGATCTTCATAGAGATCTATCCAATGTAATCCTCTTCTATGGTGTGTTTGTCAAGATCCGATGAATTGTGAGTTTATGTTCAGATTATCCATGAATCTTATTTGAATCTCCTATGATTTCTTATATGCATGATTTCATATCCTTGCAAGTCTCTTCTAGTTATTGGTTTGGTTTGGCCAACTAGATTGGTAATTCTTGCAATGGGAGAAGTGCTTGGTTTTGGGCTCAATCTTGCGGTATCCTCACCCAGTGACAAAGTAGGGGTAGCAAGGCACGTATTGTATTATTGCTATCAAGGGTAACAAGATAGGGTTTTCATCATATTGCTTGAGTTTATCCCTCTACATCATGTCATCTTTCTTTATGCGTTACTCTGTTCTTCATGAACTTAATACTCTAGATGGAGGCAGGAGTCGGTCGATGTGTGGAGTAATAGTAGTAGATGCAGAATCGTTTCGGTCTACTTGTCACGGACGTGATGCCTATATGCATGATCATTTCCTTGGATAACTACATGATTATTCTCTTTTCTATCAATTGCTTGATAGTAATTCATTTACCCACCATGATATTTGCTTTCAAGAGAGAAGCGCTAGTGAAACCTATGGCCCCCGGGTCTATTTTCCATCGTATATTTTCAGATCTATACTTGGTGCAATTTATTTACCTTTTACTTTCCGCACTCGTTACATCTATCTCTATCGGATCTAATCCTTGCAAATAACCGTGAAGGGATTGACAACCCCTTTATAGCATTGGGTGCAAGAGTTTGATTATTTGTGTAGGTGCATGCATTGGTGACTTGCTTGTTCCTCCTACTGGATTGATACCTTGGTTCTCAAAAATTGAGGGAAATACTTATCTACTTTGTTGCATCACCCTTTCCTCTTCAAGGGAAACCAATGCATGCTCAAGAGGTAGCAAGAAGGATTTCTGGCGCTGTTGCCGGGGACGAAACATAGCAAGTCAAGACAAGATCTCTCCTGTCAACTTGCCAATTTCTGGTGCCGATGCTGGGAAGGATACACATCAAGCCTACCAAGTACCCATCACAAACTAATCTCCTGCATTTACTTTATTTGCCATTCGCCTCTCGTTTTGCTCTCCCACACTTCTAAAATGATTTTTAGAAAATACCAAAAATATTTGCCTTTTTATTCGCCCTTCTTTCACTTGCCTTTTGTTTGCTTGAACTCATGGCTAGTCTTACTACTATAACTAATACTCCCGAGTATGAGGTCCTTAATTTTAAGCAAAGGGAGGGAGAAAACTTAAAAGATGCTTGGTATAGAATTTGCAATTCTCAAAATAGATCTATTTGTAAGAAATCTACTACCGTTCTCCTTCGCAATTTTTACGTGGGCATCACTCCTTGGAATAGATATGTTCTAGATACCATCATGGGAGGGAATTTTTTGGGAAGTCATACCTTTGAATCCTATAGTACTAAGATAAATTTGTTTGGATCACCCCCAATCATGGTTAATGGGACTATTTTAACTCTGGAACATGTGATGCAAAGGCTTGATATTATTGAAAAAAGGATTGCTACGGTTGAGCTCATTGAAAACTTGGATATAAAGATTCATAATCACATTACTCAATATGGATCTAAAGTAGGAATTACCTTAAAAATTCTTAAAGAAAAGGAACCCATAGTTAATGAGAAATTGGAACAAGATTCCTTTAGAATTGACAAGCTAGAGGAAATTATTACCAACTTGGGATCTGCTTTTGCTTTAGTACAAACCCCTCCAACTCGTTCGCCTCCTAGGTCTGCAAGTGTGTTTATGTTCCCAAAAATAAGGGTGAAACTTCTAGTAAAGATGAAGATCTTAAGACGATAAGTATTCACCCCAACTTCCTCAATATTATTAAGGAACCAATTGCCACCATTGAATCTCTCGATTTTTCACCTAGGAGTATTATCATTGATAGGAACAACGGGCCTCCTAGGGCTTATAAGTGTGAAATTGAGGAGTTACATACCAAAGATGACAATACCTAGATCTATTGCGTTTTGCCTAGCTAGGGGCGTTAAACAATAGCGCTTGTTGGGAGGCAACCCAATTTTATTCTTGTGTTCTGTTTTGGCTTCTATTTTTGAGTGTTTCCCACATTATTACTTCTATATTAATTGTGATTTCATGTTTTAATTAGTGTTTGATCTAAGTAAAATCTTTGGGGTGATCTATGGTAGTTGTTTATTTGATCTTGCTGAAAAATAGAAACTTTTGCGCTCAGTAAGGAATTTTCTAATTTTTTCAGAGAGTCAAATTGATCTAAAATTGTTGCACAAGATTTATATACAAATTGCACAGGTTTTCCTAATGTTTCAGAATAGTTTGAGTTACATAAGTGTAGGAAGTTTCTAGATTGCTATAGACTGTTCTGTTTTTGACAGATTCTGTTTTCTTTGAGTCGTTTGCCTATTTTGATGAATCTATGGGTTGTATCATGTGGTATGAGCCATGGAGAAGTTAGATTACAGTAGGTATAACACCAATATAAATAAAGAATGAGTTCACAACAGTACCTAAAGTTGTGATTTATTTTCTTATACTAACGGATCTCACGAGTTTTTTGTTAAGTTTTGTGTGGTGAAGTTTTCAAGTTTTGGGTAAAGATTGGATGGACTATGGAATAAGGAGTGGAAAGAGACTAAGATTGGGGATTCCCAAGGCACCCCAAGTCATATTCAAGTATGCAAAAGATCCTAAGCTTGGGGATGCCCCGGAAGGCATCCCCTCTTTCGTCTTCAATCCAACGGTAAATTTACTTGAGGCTATATTTTTATTCACCACATGATATGTGTTTTGCTTGGAGCGTGTTGTATGATATGAGTCTTTGCTTGCTAGTTTGACACAATCATCCTTTCTGCACACATCTTTCGAGAGACACATGCTGAATCATGTATTTATTAGATTACTCTTTGTGCTTCACTTATATCTTTTGAGTTGGGCAATTTTGCTCTATATGCTTCACTTATATCTTTTAGAGCACGGTGGTGTTTTCGTTTTATAGAAATACTTGAACTCTAATATCTCACTTGTATTTTTTTGGGAGTTCCTAAAACAGCATGGTAATTGGTCTAGGTTATGAATTTAGTCCTAATAGGATAGGCATCCAAAAGTGATATAATAAAAACTTCCATATTAAGTGCATTGAGTATTTATGAGAAGTTCGATTCCTTGCATAAAGTTATGAGATATGAAGATGGTAATGTTAAGAGACATGTTAGGAATTAATTTGTGATTTGGTAAAAATACTTGTGTAAAGGTTTTTGATTCCTATAGCATGCACGTATGGTGAACCTCTATGTAAGGAAGTCGGAGCATGACTTGTTTATAGATTGTCGACCTTTGTGTGAGGGTCGGGGGCGTGCGATGGTTAACTCCTACCAACCTCCCCCCTAGGAGCAAGCGTTTAATGCTTTGCTTCATTGACTAATAGAATATTGCAATAAGTATGTGAGTTCTTTATGACTAATGTTGAGTCAATGGATTATACGCACTCTCACCCTTCCACTTTTCCTAGCCTTTCTAGTACCGCACAACTTTCGCCGGTGCAACAAACACCTTCCTCAAAACAGCCACCATATACCTTCCTCAAAACAGCCACCATATATCTTTCCTCAAAACAGCCACCATACCTACCTATTATGGCATTTCCATAGCCATTTCGAGATATATTGCCATGCAACTTCCACCGTTTCCTTTTATGACATTCACATCATCACTTCCATATTGCATATAGAGTCATATTTTGTCATAGGTATCGAGTTGTAATTTTCCTTTTGAGTTGTAAGTAAATAAAAGTGTGTTGATTTTCATTATAGAGCATGTCCCATGTGAGGAAAGGATGATGGAAGCTTTGTTTCCCTTACTAGTAGGGATGAGAGTCCGGACTTTATGAAAAATAAAAGAGGCCAGCGAAGCCCAAATAAAAAAAAATGAATAAAATAGGCCTTAGATGCCCAACAACAACAAAAATGAGAGAAAAGAGAGAAGGGACATTGCTACTACCTTTTGCCACACTTGTGCTTCAAAGTAGCACCATGATCTTCGTGATAGAGAGTCTCCTATTTTGTCACTTTCACATAGCTAGTGGAATATTTTTCTTCGTGATGCACATCCACTTAGTTTATTTTTGAGCTCTCACACACTTATAGCTCTAGTGCATTTGTTGCATGGTAATCCCTACTCACTCACATTGATATATATTGATGGGCATCTCCATAGCCCGTTGATATGCCTAGTTGATGTGAGACTATCTTCTCCCTTTCCTTGACAACCTCCACCATATTCTATTCCACCTATAGTGCTATATCCATGGTTTGCACTCATGTATTGCATGAGAGTTGAAAAGGTTTGAGAAAATAAAGGTGTGAAAACAATTGCTTGACTTTTCATCGGGGTCGTGCATGATGTAAATACTTTGTGTGGGGAAGATGGAGCATAGCCAGACCATATGATATTGTAGGGATAACTTTTTTTGCCATTATATTTTGAAGAGATACAATTGCTTTTCTAGTATGCGTGAAATGTTATTGTTTCTATATCAATATTAAGCTTTTGCTTTCAGTCTTACGGATCTGAATATTCATGCCACAATAAAGAATATTACTTGGATAAATCTGTTAGGTAGCACTCAACATCAAAAATTCTGTTTTTTATCATTTACCTACTCGAGGACAAGCAGGAATTAAGCTTGGGGATGCTGGTATATCTCCAACATATCTATAATTTTTGATGATGGCATGCTATTATATTATCTGTTTTGGATGTTTTATATGCATTAATATTCTATTTTATACTATTTTTTGCGACTAACCTATTAATCTAGAACCAAGTGCCAGTTTCTGTTTTTTCCTTGTTTTTGAGTTTTGCAGATATGGAATATTAAACGGAGTCCAAACGGAATAAAACCTTCAGAAGGAATTTTTCTGGAAGGAAACAAGTCATCCAAGCTTGGAGTGTACGTCAAGGGATGTGCCAGGGCACCACAAGCCTGCTAGGTGCGGCCCCCCTGGTCGTGCCTAGTAGGCTTGTCGCCTCTTGGCAGGTCTCCTAGCCCTAATTCTTGGCCTATAAATACCCAAATATCTCCCCAACATAAAAAACAGTCACACAAATACTTTTCCGCCGCCGGAAGCCTTCGTTCCCGAGAGATCCAATCTTGGAGCCTTTTCCTATAATCTGCCGGAGGGGATTTCCATCACGGAGGGCATCTACATCAACTCAATTTCCCCTTCGATGATGCGTGAGTAGTCCACCACAGACCTATAGGTCCATAGCTAGTATCTAGATGGCTTCTTCTCTCTCTCTTTGATCTTTAATACCATGTTCTTCATGATCTTCATGGAGATCTATCCGATGTAATCCTCTTTTGTGGTGTGTTTGTTAAGATCCGATGAATTGTGAGTTTATGTTCAGATTATCCATGAATTTTATTTGAATCTCCTCTGATTTCTTATATGCATGATTTCATATCCTTGAAAGTCTCTTCGAGTGATTGGTTGGTTTGTCCAACTAGATTGGTAATTCTTGCAATGGAAGAAGTGCTGGGTTTTGGGTTCAATCTTCCAGTGTCCTCACCCAGTGACAAAGTAGGGGCAGCGAGGCATGTATTGTATTGTTACCATCAAGGGTAACAATATGGGGTTTTCATCATATTGCTTGAGTTTATCCCTCTACATAATGTCATCTTTCTTAATGTGTTACTCTGTTCTTCATGAACTTAATATTCTAGATGCAGGCAGGAGTCAGTCGTTGTGTGGAGTAATAGTAGTAGATGCAGAATCGTTTTGGTCTACTTGCCACGGACATGATGCCTATATGCATGATAATTCCTTGGATAACTACATGATTATTCAATTTTCTATCAATTGCTTGACAGTAATTCGTTTACCCACCATGATATTTACCTTCAAGAGAGAAGCCTCTAGTGAAACCTGTGGCCCCTCGGGTCTATTTTCCACCATATATTTTCAGATCTATACTAGTTGCAATTTATTTACCTTTTACTTTCCGCACTCGTTACATCTATCTCTATCGGATCTAATCCTTGCAAATAACCGTGAAGGGATTGACAACCCCTTTATAGCGTTGGGTGCAAGAGTTTGATTATTTGTGTAGGTGCATCCATTGGTGCCTTGCTTGTTCCTCCTACTGGATTGATACCTTGGTTCTCAAAAATTGAGGGAAATACTTATCTACCTTGCTGCATCACCCTTTCCTCTTCAAGGGAAACCAACGCATGCTCAAGAGGTAGCAATAAGCATTTCCCTGAGTTATGAAACCAAGATATCAATCCATAGAGGAAGATCATGCACCCACGTAAACAACACCCGCACACAAATAACAAATACTTGCAACCCGACGCGAAAGAGAGGTTGTCAATCTCTCTAGGGTAAGATGATAGATTGGATAATGATAGTTTTGGCAAATAGATCTCGCAAGAGCACAAAATAAACTAAGTAAACAAAAAGTGCTGCAAGGTATTTTTGGGTTTTTGGGTTTGTAGAACTGAAAACAAAAATGCAAAAAAGTTGATCGGAAAGCAATATGTTGGAAAACTAGACCCGAGGGCCGTAGGTTTCACTAGTGGCTTCTCTCATGAGTATAGAACACGGTGGGTGAACAAATTACTAGAGGGAATTGATAGTAGATAAAATAATCACGATGATATCCAGGCAATGATCATTATATAGGCATCACATCCAAGATTCCACAACAATTCTACATCTACTTCTATTACTCCACACGTCGACCGCTATCCATCATTCATCTAGTGTATTAAGTTCATGGAGAAACGGAGTAATGCAATAAGAGTGATGACATGATGTAGACAAGATGTATTCATGTAGGAATAGACCCCATCTTGATATCCTTAATGGCAACGATATATGCGTGCCTTGCTACCCCTTTTTTCACTGGGAAACAACACCGTAAGATCGAACCCATCACAAAGCACCTCTTCCTATGGCAAGAAAAATCGATCTAGTCGGCCGAACTAAACCAAAGATTCGAAGAAGAAATACGAGGCTATAAGTAATCATGTAAATAAGAGATCAAAGAAGACTCAAATCATATTCATGGATAGAAACTGATCATGAACTCAAAATTAATCGGATCCCAACAAACACACCGCAAAAGTCATTACATGAAATAGATCTCCAAGAGACCATTGTATTGAGAATCATAGAGAGGGGGAAGAAATCTAGCTATTGCCTATGGACCCGTAGGTTTATGGTGGACAACTCACGCATCATCGGAGAGGCACCTATGATGAAGACAAACCCCTCCATGATGGTGTTAGATTGGATATCGAGGTTCTGGAACTTGTGGCAGCTGGAATTTTGTTTTGTTGACTCCCCTAGGGGTTTCCAAATATTTGGGAATTTATAGGGAATAGTCGGTTGAGGGGATTCCCGAGGTGGGCACCCTCTACTAGGCAGCACCAGGGGCCTCTGGCATGCCCTGGTGGAGGGTGGCCACCCTAGGCCCCCTCAAATGTTGTTCTTTGGCCCATCCTAGCTCTTCTGGTCCATAAAAATTCTCCAAGAGTTCCCGTAGCGTTTGGGCTCCATTTGTTACTATTTTCCGCAAAGTAAAAAAAACAAGCAAAAATAGAAAATGGCACTTTGGCACTATGTCAATAGGTTAGTCTCAAAAGATGATATAAAGTTGCTATAAAATGATTGTAAAACATCCAAGATTGATAATATAATAACATGGAACAAGCAAAAATTATATATACGTTGGAGACGTATCAATGTCGCTAGGCAAGACTATGCCCTTGGGTCTATTCACTTATATATTTACAACCATTGTCATTACCTTGTTGCCATTATTTACCTTTTATTTTATTTTGTAATTTAAAATTATCTACTATCATCTACACACTTCACTTGCTTGCAAATGGCGAGATCAAGGGGATTGAAAACCCTCTTGCCGCATTGGGTGCAAGTGTTTGCTCTTTTATGTGCAACCACTGAAGACGGTTGTGTACTAATATTCCTATTGGTTCGATAAAGCTTGGTTCTTAACTGAGGGAAATACTTATCCATATTGTGTTGCAGTTACCTATTCCTCTTCCTCGAAAACCCAACGCAAATCATAAGTATCAGGGGTGTGATGCGATTTTTGCCTGGCATCTGGCATCGTTCAAATAGCAGGCGGACGACTGGAGACAACCGACGCTGTGCTTAATATATTTACCTTTTTCTTGACTAAACATTTAAAATTATTCCATGTCTTTAATATGCTATATCTTTTCGGTTGGCTGTGTTGGCTCCTTAATATTCCACTGCTCTTTAGCCATCATAATATTTTCTATAAGTGTTCGTCCTTCTTCAAGAGTTGGATACATGAAACGTCCTCCTGCTCTTAAATCAAGAATAGATTTGGATTCATCGTTAATCCCGTGATAAAACATATGAGGTATAACATGTTTAGCATAACCATCGTTAGGTAAAAGGTTCTTTCTGACTAATGTGAATCCATGGATGTACGCACACTCACCTTTTCATATCTTGCTATCCTCTTCGGTACCGTGCATTGCCCATTCTCACATCGAGGATCGGTGCAACTTTCCCCTGCGCATCCAAACCCTGTGACTTGATATGCTCTGTTGCAGATAAGCCTCCTTATATCTTCCTCAATAAAGCCACCATACCTACATATCATGGCATCTCCATAGCCCTTCCGAGATATATTGTCATGCAACTTTAATCGTTACATTATATGACTTGTGTGTTCATCGTCATATTGCTTTGCATGAGCATGTAACTGGAATAATATTTGTGGGAAAAACACCATTCATCATTTTTTACATGTTACACTTGATCATTGCACATCTTGGTACACTACCAGAGGCATTCATATAAAGTCATCTTGTTTATTAGTTTTTCTTATTCAGTTGTGAGTAAATAAAAGTGTGATGATCATCATTATTAGAGCACTGTCTTAATGAGGAAAGGATGGTGGAGACAATGATTCCCCCACAAGTGGGGATGAGACTCTAGACAAAAATAAAAAAATAAAGAAAAAGAAAAAAGAGAAAAAAGGAAAAAGAAAAAAAGACAAAGAAAAAAGAAAAAAAGAAAAGAGAGAAGCGACAATGCTACTACCTCCTTTTCCACGTTTGTGCTTAGGGAAAGCACCATGTTTTTCATATGGAGAGTCTCATGTTTTTTCATTTTCATATTCTAGTGGGATTTTTTATTTATTTTAGAACTTGGCTTGTATATTCCGATGATGGGCTTCCTGAAATGTCCAAGGTCTTCATGAGCAAGCAAGTTGGATGCACACCCACTTAGCTTCCATTGAGCTTTCATACACTTATAGCTCAAGTGCATCTGTTGCATGGCAATCCCTACTCCTCGCATTGATATTGGTTGATGGGCATCTCCATAGCCCGTTGATCCACCTATTTGATTCGAGACTTTCTTCTCCACTTTTACTCCTTTGATATCTACCACCATATTCTATTCCACCTATATGCTATGTCCATAGTTCACGCTCATGTATTGAGCGAGGTATAAAAAGCTGAAGCACATTAAGAAGTACGATTCAATTGCCTGGCTTAACACCTTGGTGCCATACAATTGTATTTATGTGGTGAAGATGAAGCCATGCCATGGTAATATGATAAAATGAATTTGGAGTAAATTTATTTAAGGATCATATATTTTGGAAGTTAATGATTGTATTACTTATGTTTGTGGATATTACTATGTTTATGTTTATTAGTTCATCGTTTCTCAATGATCATAACTGAAAGAGATTACATGTTGGGTAGCATGTCACATCAAAAATTCTGTTTTTATCATTGACAAGGACGAGAACGAATTAAGCTTGGGGATGTTGATTCATCGCTGATAACCCACAAGTATAGGGGATCGCAACAATTTTCGAGGGTAGAGTATTCAACCCAAATTTATTGATTCGACACAAGGGGAGCCAAAGAATATTCTTGAGTATCAGCAGTTGAGTTGTCAATTCAACCACACCTGAAAGACTTAATATCTACAGCAAAGTGTTCAGTAGCAAAGTAATATGGTAGTAACGGTAACGGTGGCAAAGTTGTAGTAGCAAATTTGTAATGATTGTAACAGTAGCAACGGAAAAGTAACTGAACAAAGATCAATATATGGAAAGCTCGTAGGCAATGGATCAGTGATGGATAATTATGTCGGATGGAATTCATCATGCATCAGTTATAATATAGGGTGACACAGAACTAGCTCCAATTCATCAATGTAATGTAGGCATGTATTCTATATATAGTCACACGTGCTTATGGAAAAGAACTTGCATGATATCTTTTGTCCTACCCTCCCATGGCAGCGGGGTCCTATTGGAAACTAAGGGATATTGAGGCCTACTTTTAATAGAGAACCGGACCAAAGCATTAGCACTTACTGAATACATGAACTCCTCAAACTAAGGTAATCACCGAAAAGAGTCCCAGTTATTGTCACCCTCGGGGATGCGGATCATAACTCGTAATAGGTGTCTACAACTTGCAAGATAGGATCAAGAACACACATATATTCATGAAAACATAATAGGTTCAGATATGAAATCATGGCACCCGGGCCCTAGTGACAAGCATTAAGCATAGCAAAGTCATAGCAACATCAATCTCAGAACATAGTGGATACTAGGGATCAAACCCTAACCAAACTAACTCAATTACATGATAAATCTCATCCAACCCATCACCGTCCAGCAAGCCTATGATGAGATTACTCATGAACAGTGGTGAGAATCATGGAATTGGTGATGAAGTATGGTTGATGATGATGAAGGCGTCGATTTCCTTTCTCCGGAGACCAAAACGGTCTCCAGATCATGATGGTGGTGGTTCCGTATCGTGAAACACGATGAACTCTTCTCTCCGATTTTCCTCGACAAATACGGTTATATGGAGCTGGAGAGGAGGTCCGAGGAGCCACGAGAGGCCCACAAGCATGACCCGTGCGGCCAGGGGGTGGCCGCGGCTAGCAGGCTTTTGGCCTGCTAGTGGCCCCCTCTGGTTAATTCTTGCGCCAATATTTTTTATTAATTCCAAAAATGTTCTCCATAAATTTTCAGTACGATCCGAGAACTTTTATTTCTGCACAAAAATAACACCAAGGCAGTTTTGCTGAAAACAACGTCAGTCCGGGTTAGTTCCATTCAAATCATGCAAATTAGAGTCCAAAGCAAGGGCAAAAGAGTTTGGAAAAGTAGATACATTGGAGATGTATCAACTCCCCCAAGCTTAAACCTTTGCTTGTCCTCAAGCAATTCAGTTGATAAACTGAAAGTGATAAACGAAAACTTTTACAAACTCCATTTGATCTTGCTATTGTAAATATGTCTAACTTATGTTCAGATTTTCATCAAAGATTATAAACTAACCACATTAACAATAACATTTAGGTCTCAAATTTACTCATGTTAATGGCATAACCAACTAGTGAGCAATAATACCAAGTCTCGGATGACAACAATGTATCAAAACAATCAGGATACAATATGACATAATGGTATCTCTCTATCCCTTTCTAAGACCGCAAAACATAAATGCAGAGCACCTCTGGAGAACAAGGACTGACTAAACATTGTAATTCATGGCGGGAGAGATCCAGTCATGCTCATACTCAACATCAATTAATAGCAAGGCATACAAATGACAATGGTGCTCCCTCACTGGTGCTTTTTATAAGAGGATGATGACTCAACAATAAAGTAAGTAGATAAGCCCTTCGTAAAGGGAAGCATTGATTTGCAGAGGTGCTGGAGCTCAAGCTTTTAAAACAGAGATATGTAATGATTTTGGAGTGGTATGCTTTCGTTGCTCACATAACGACCAAGATGTTTTCAATATCTTCCATGCTAGATACATTATAGGCGGTTCCCAAACATAATGGTAAAGTTTTTACCCCCCTCCACCAACCAGTCACACTCCACGGCGGGCCAAATTCATGGGTACTGTCCATACAAACACATTCTTGGGGGAGTTTTGTTTGATTATATTTTGCTTTTTATTTCAAGCATGGAACTGGGCATCCTGATTACCAGCCACTTTCTCATGAATGATAGTGAATCAACACATATCGTGAGAATAACCCACTTAGCATGGAAGATACTGACAGCCCCCAGTCGCCACATGAGCGATTTGGGCATACAAAACAGAAGGTTTATTTGAAGGTTTAAAGTTTAGCACATGGAAATTTACTTGGAATGGCAGGTAAATACCGCATATAGGTAGATATGGTGGACTCATATGGAACAACTTTGGGTTTATTGAGATGGATGCACAAGCAGTATTCCCGCTTGGTACAAGTGAAGGCTAGCAAAAGACTGGGGAGCGACCAACTAGAGAGCGACACAATCATCAACATGCCTTGAGATTAACCAACATTGAATGCAAGCATGAGTAGGATAAAATTCACTATGAACATAAATATCGTGGAGGCTATGTTGATTTGTTTCAACTACATGCATAAACATGTGCCAAGTCAAGCCACTTGAATCATCCAGAGGAGGATACCATTCTAACATACTACATCACAACCATTTTAATGCGCATGTTGGCACTCAAGATGAACCATTATCCACTCTTAGCTAATTAAGCATGGCATGAATAACTATAGTCTCTAATTGTTATTGCAAACATGATCAACTCACAATGTACTGAATTCGGAATGATGAGCTAATCGTATTTACAAAAGCAAGATAGGTCGAGTTCATACCAGCTTTTCTCCATCTCAATCTTTTCATCAAATGTCATCATTATTGCCTTTCACTTGCACGAATGAACGATGTGAATAATAATAAGAGTGCACATGCATTGGACTAAGCTGGAATCTGCAAACAATAAACCAAAGGAGAAGACAAGGCAATATAGGCTCTTTGTAAGATAAGCAATAGTGCATATGAGAGCCACTCAACACATCGTCGCGGTCTTCTCCTTACGACCCAAAGAAAAGAAAGGAAAATTATTTACAAGGGAAAGCTCCCAACAAGCAAAAAGAAGAACGAGAAATCTTGTTGGGTTTTCTCTTTAATGCTACAACTAAGCAACATGGAAATAAACCAAGAACTAATTTTTTTATATTTTTCTCAAAGTTAATTAAACACACCAAAAGAAAGCAAAACAAGAATACAAACTACCATGGATAGTACAATGAAAAAGTATGAACACCGACAACTCAAATAAGTGTGCGGACATGAATGTAATGTCGGTGAGAAATACGTACTCCCCCAAGCTTAGGCTTTTAGCCTAAGTTGGTCTAGGGCCATGGATGGAAATAACCTTCTTCGGGGTACTCCGGAGGACACTGAGGGTTCCAATGATTAGCGATCTCTTGTGGCTCCCACTGAAAAACCGGGGTCTGATATGGATCCAGAGCTGGTGCTGGCTCAGGTGCCGGGGGTTGCTCCAAACCCCAATATTGGTAGATGTCATCGGGCATAACAATCTACCTGCTTGAATAAATATCGAATAGAAAAGAAGCAGGCAGAGTAATAATCTCTCAAGTACCCTAACTAAATACTAAGTTGTAAAGTAGCCCCCTATCATCATTCTTCTTAATAAAATCATGGGCTACCATAAGGTCATAATCTAAAAACTTCGTGGGTACCAGCTTTTCATCTTTCTCGTGAAGCCTAATGGGTATCTCAAAATGTTTAGCTAAACGAGATGCATAAATACCTCCGAATATGGGCCCCTTCGAACGGTTGGTCTTTAACCGTTGAGACACCATAACGCCCAGACTAAAAGTTCTATCAGCAAGTAAAGCATGGCACAAAATAGTGAAGTCAGGAGTACTAAGGCTACCACTCTCCCAGCGACCAATTAAACATCTTCCCACAAATAATGAATAATAGCGTAACATAGGAAAATGTAAACTACCTGCGCTTGCCTTTGATACGCCTCTCTCTTCTCCTACAGTGACTGAGGCAATAAAATCTTCCATGTCTCGAGGACGTGGTTCCGTGATGCTGCCCTCATAGGGTATCTTGCAAACTTTGCAAAAATCATAAAGATTCATTTTCTTAGGCACATCATATAAATGAAATTCTACTGTAGGAGGGTCTTCCCTAGGATGAAAGTGAAAATTTTGCACAAAGGTGTTAGTGAGCAAGAGGTATTGGTCACAGTTATCGTTGAGCAAGTCGGTGATGCTTGTATTCTTGACCAAATAATAGAAATCTTCATATATTCCAGCCGCCCTCAAGAATGTGTCACACGGCCATTCACATGGTCGGGTTTCTGCGACGCGAGGAAGATTGTATTTGGGTTTCTCCTTCATTTCATTCTCATCTCCCTTAGAACCCTGGCTTGAAGATCCTCTTGGCAACCTTCTCAACATTTCTAAAAAATTCTGAAATTTTTAGTGAGTGAAAATAAAGGTGCACAAAACTCAACAAAACTCATAGCAACTACTCCCTCAAGTGTCTAGAGACCATATCATGCATCAAAACTACTTGGGACCGTACAAATTTGACATGCAAGCTTAATAACAAGGTCACCATAGCAGCAAAATTTTGCAACATATAAATCTCTATAACGAAAACTAACGAGACAATTGGAGGAGTCACATACCGGTGAGTAATCCCCTAAAACAGTTTTGCAAATGGAGCTTTGAGCAAGGAGATCAAAAATGGCAGCAAGATGAGCTAGAACACGGGTTTGAGCAACAGTGGGATTTTTTCTAGAGGAAGATGAAGTGAATGGGTGCTGCAATAAGTGGAGGGGGGCCACTTGCTAGGCGCGGCCAGGGGGGTGGCCACGCCCTGTAGGCTTGTGGCCCACTGGTGCAGCCCCCTGATGCATTCTCAGTGCCAAAAATTCTAAAATATTCCAGAAAAAATCATACTAAATTTTCAGGGGATTCATGGAACTTTTATTTTTAGGTCATTTTTCTAGTGCTCGAAAAACTCAGAAAACATAAAATAATAGCATTTTTTACTTAATTTCATCTAGGTAATAGAAAGTAAAAGTTAAGTGCATGAAGCTATGCTTTTTAAATTCATCCATCTCATGCTCCTCAAAAGGAATCTATCAATAAGATTGATCAAGTCTTATTAACGAACTTCTTTCAAATGACATTAAACTAAAGAATTTTCGAATAACACTAAGTTACCTCAATGGGGATATGCATTTCCCCAACAATAAGTATAACATATTTCTTCTTGACAGTGGGAAGAGGGAACTCAATGTCTCCAATAATAATTGTTGGAATTTTTCAATAGAGTTGATACTATGAACTTGAGGTTGTTCCTTCGGAAAGTGTACTGCATGCTCATTACCATTAATATGAAAAGTGACATTCCCCTTGTTACAATCAATAACAGCCCCTGCAGTATTCAAAAAGGGTCTACAAAGGATGATCGACATACTATCGTCCTCGGGAATATCAAGAATAACAAAGTCCGTCAAGATAGTAGCATTTACAACTACGAGAGGTACCTCCTCACAAATACCGATAGATAGAGCAGTTGATTTATTAGCCATTTGCAAAGAGATTTCAATTGGTGTCAACTTATTCAAATCAAGTCTACGGTATAAAGAGAAAGACATAACACTAACACCAGCTCGAAGATCACATAAAGCAGTTTTAACATAATTTCCTTTAATAGAGCATGGTATAGTAGGCACTCCTGGATCTCCTAGTTTCTTAGGTATTCCACCTTTAGAAGTATAATTCGCAAGCATGGTGGAAATCTCAGCTTCCGGTATCTTTTTTTTATTTGTCACGTTATCTTTCATATACTTAGCGTAAGGAGACATTTTCAAAATATTAGTCAAGCGCATACGTAAAAAGACAGGTCTAAGCATTTCAGCAAAGCACTCAAAGTCCTCATCATCCTTTTTCTTGGATGTCTTAGGAGGAAAGGGCATGGGTTTATGAACCCATGGTTCTCTTTCTCTACCATGTTTCCTAGCAATGAAGTCTCTTTTATCGTATCTTTTTTTCTTAGGTTGTGGGTTATCAAGATCACCAGCAGGTTCAATATCCACATAATTATCATTACTAGGTTGAGCATCAGCATGAACATCATTATTAATGTTATCACTAGGCTCATGTTCATCACCAAATAGTGTCTCAGCATCAGAAACGGAAATATCATTTGGATTCTTAGATGTATCTATAATAGGTTCACTAGTAGCATGCAAAGTACTATGATCATTATTTTTCCTACTCTTACTAGAAGGAATAGGTGCATCCATATTAACTCTCTAAGAATCTTGCTCAATTATCCTAGGATGGCCCTCAGGATACAAAGGTTCCCGAGTCATTCTACCACCTCTAGTCACAACTTTAACAAAATGATCATTTTTTTTACTATTCATCTCATTAAGCAAATCATTTTGAGCCTTCAGTACTTGTTCTACTTGAGTGGTTACCATAGAAGCATATTTACTAATAAGCTTAAGATCATTGACAGGACTACTCAAACAATCACCCAAGCGATCAAGCATATAAGCATTATGTTTCAACTGTCTATTAACATAGGCATTGAAATTTTCTTGCTTCACAATAAAATTATCAAATTCATCCAAGCATTGGCTAGCAGGCTTATTATAAGGGATATCTCTTTCATTAAATCTTCTGAGAGAATTTACCTCTACTACCCGTGTCGGGTTATCAAGACTATGTATTTCTTTAATAGGTGGTAGATTCTTAACATCTTCAGCTTTAATACCCTTTTCTTTCATAGATTTCTTTGCCTCTTGCATATCTTCAGGACCGAGGAAGAGAATACCTCTTTTCTTCGGAGTTGGCTTTGGAGGTGGTTCAGGAATAGTCCAATCATTATCATTGCTCAATATATTATTCAATAGTAATTCATCTTGTTCAATAGTTCATTCCCTGAAAACACAACCATCACAACTATCTAGGTAGTCCCTAGAAGCATCAGCTAGTCCATTATAAAAGATATCAAGTATTTGATTTTTCTTGAGAGGATGATCAGGCAAAGCAGTAAGCAATTGGAGAAGCCTCCCCCAATCTTGTGGGAGAATCTCTTCTTCAATTTTCACAAATTTCAATATTTCCTACAAGGCACCTTGTTTCTTATGGGCAGGAAAATATTTTTTAGAGAAGTAATAAACCATGTCCCGGGGACTATGGACACAACAAGGAGCAAGAGAATTAAACCATTTCTTAGCATCACCCTTTAATGAGAAAGGAAACAACTTAAGAATATATTAATAGTGAATTTTTTCCTCATGAGTAAATAGGGTGGCTATATCATTCAATTTGGTAAGATGTGCCACGACAGTTTCAGATTCATAACCATGGAAAGGATCAGATTCAACAAAAGTAATTAACTCAGGATCAAAAGAGAATTCATAATCCTTATCAGTAACAAAGATGGGTGAAGTAGCAAACTTAGGATCATATTGCATTCTAGCATTCACAGATTTTTCCTTCCACCTGCCAAGCAATTTCTTAAGATCATCTCTATCCTCACAAGCAAGAAAGTCCCTAGCTACCTCTCCTTCCATAACATAACCTTCAGGTATATCAGGCAATTCATATCTAGGAGAGCTAGGTCTAGCAGGTGAATCATAGTGTTCAGTTTCAATAATTTCATCATATTCAACAATATTATCAGTTTCAGCATTAGCTCTAGAAATTTGTTCATCAAGAAATTCACCTAGTGGCACCGTATAATCAAACAAAGTATTATTATAGGCATCATGCATAGCATAAGTAACATCATCAATTACTTGTGACATATCAGAATTACTAGCAGGTGGTGGTGTCGCAAACTTACTCATAACAGAAGGTGAATCAAGTGGAGAGCTAGATGGCAGTTCCATACCTCTCCTCGTAGTAGAGGGATCGATCATGGTTTTTGGATCTTTCAGATTCTTCATAGTGATCAAGAGATATATATCCCAAGTGACTCAGAGAATAAAGCTATGCTCCCCGGCAACGGCGCTAGAAAAAGGTCTTGATAACCCACAAGTATAGGGGATCGCAATAGTTTTCGAGGGTTGAGTATTCAACCCAAATTTATTGATTCGACACAATGGGATCCAAAGAATATTCTCGAGTATTAGCAGCTGAGTTGTCAATTCAAGCACACCTAAAAGACTTACTATCTGCAGCAAAGTGTTCAGTAGCAAAGTAATATGGTTGTAACGGTAACGGTGGCAGTGATAGTAGCAGAATTGTAATGATTGTAACAGTAGCAACGGAAAAGTAACTGAACGAATATCCAGATATGGAAAGCCCATAGGCAATGGACCAGTGATGGATAATTATGTCAGATGGCATTCATCATGCAACAGTTATAACATAGGGCGACACAAAACTAGCTCCAATTCATCAATGTAATGTAGGCATGTATTGCATATATAGTCATATGTGCTTATGGAAAAGAACTTGCATGACATCTTTTGTCCTACCCTCCCATGGCAGCGGTTTCCTATTGGAAACTAAGGGATATTAAGGCCTCCTTTTAATAGAGAACTGGACCAAAGCACTAGCACTTAGTGAATACATGAACTCCTCAAACACCAGAAAGAATCCCAGTTATTGTCACCCTAGGGGATGCGGATCATAACTCGTAATAGGTGTCTACAACTTGCAAGATAGGATCAAGAACACACATATATTCATGAAAACATAATAGGTGTAGATCTGAAATCATGGCAATCGGGCCCTAGTGGATACTAGGGATCATCAATCTCCGAACATAGGTTAAGCATAGCAAATTCATAGCAACATCAATGTCAGAACATAGTGGATACTAGGGATCAAACCCTAACCAAACTAACTCGATTACATGATAAATCTCATCCAACCCATCACCGTCCAGCAAGCCTATGATGAGATTACTCACGAATGGTGGGGAGCATCATGGAATTGGCGATGAAGGATGGTTGATGATGATGAAGGCGTCGATTTCCCCTCTCCGGGGCCCAAAACGAACTCCAGATCTGGTCTCCCAAGGAAGAACTCGTGATGGCGGCAACTCCGTATCATGAAACACGATGAACTCTTCTCTCAGATTTTTTCATCGACAAATAGGGTTATATGGAGCTGGTGTGAAGGTCAGAGGAGCCACGAGGGGCCCACAAGCTTGCCCTACACGGCTAGGGGGGTGGCTGCGGCTAGCAGGCTTGTGGCCTGCTAGTGGACCCCCTCTGGTTAATTCTTGCGCTAGTATTTTTTTATTAATTCCAAAAATATTCTCCGTAAATTTTCTGGATGATTCGAGAACTTTTATTTCTGCACAAAAATAACACCAAGGCAATTCTGTTGAAAACAACGTTAGTCTGGGTTAGTTCCATTCAAATCATGCAAATTAGAGTCCAAAACAAGGGCAAAAGAGTTTGGAAAAGTAAATACGCTGGAGACGTATCAATCGCCAACGTATCTATAATTTTTTTATTGTTCCATGCTATTATATTATCATTCTAGGATACTTTTTAAGCATTTGCTTACTGGTTTATATTATTTTTGAGCACTAACCTATTAACCCAGTGTCTAGTCCCAATTACTGTTTTCTACTTGTTTTGGCCATTCAGGAGTATTGTAACAAACAAAGTCCAAATACCCCAAAACTTGTGATGATTTTTTCTGGATAACGATAAGAACTGGAAGCTTCGGAAGGAGACCAGAGGCCACAGGGGTTGGTGCCAAGTCAACAGGGCACGCCCAGGGGGTGATCGTGCCTAGATGGCTTGGGGGCACCTCCCACAACCTCGGGCCCTGATGTCTTCGCTAAAAATTCATATTTATATTCGGAAAACCCTAGAGAGCCTCCCGAAACACTTTTTCCACCACCACAAGTCTTCGCTCCATCGTGTGCCCATATGGAGCTCTGTTCTGGTGCCTTGCCAGAGGGGGATCAATCATGGAGGGCCTGTGCATCAACCTTGCTTCTCCCATGGTGATGTGTTAGTAGTTCACCGCAAACCTACGTGTATGTATTTAGTACCTAGATGGTTATCTCTCTCTCTATGTTCTTCAATGCAAAGATCACCACGATTCCTGCAGTGATCTATCCTATGTAATCATCTTTGGGGTGTGTTTGTTGGGATCCGATGAATTGTGGGTTTATGTTCAGATTATTCATGAATAATACTTGAGTCATCCCTGAATTCTTATATGCATGATTGTTATAGCTTTGTATTGCTCCCCGATCTATGAGTTTGGTTTGGCCAACTAGATTGATTTATCTTCAGTGGGAGTGCTGTGTTGTAGTGGGTTTAATCTTGCGGTGCTCAATCCGAGTGATAGAAAGGGACATGACATGTATTGTATTGCTTCCACTAAGGGTAAAACGATGGGGTTCATTCATATTAATTTTATTTACTTTGTCTACATCATGTCATCATTATCCAAGCATTATTCTGTTTTTACTTAATACTCTAGATGCATGTTGGATAGCGGTCGATGGGTGGAGTAATAGTAGTAGATGCAGGCAGGAGTCGTTCTACTTGCTTATGGAGGTGATTCCTATATACATGATCATTGTCATGAATAAATATTACCTAACCATGCACTTTTCTATCAATTACCCAACAATAATTGTCTACCCACCGTATGCTTTCTTCGAGAGAGAAGCCTCCAGCGAACACTATGGCCCCTGGGTCTCTTCCCGAATATTATTACAAAAACTCCCAAAAATATTTCTGCCATTGTTTACTTTCTGTTTATTTGCAATTTATATCTATTAATTTATCTATCTATCACTACTTTATCGCTTGCAAGTAACAAGTTCAAGGGGATTGACAACTGTCTTGCCCGCGTTGGGTGTAAGTGTGTGCTCTTTGGTGTGTAAGTGCTAAAGACGGGAATTTGCGTGGTTCTCCTATTGGTTTGATAACCTTGATTATCACTGAGAAAATACTTATCTCTATTGTGCTGCATCTCCCCTCCTCTTTGGCGAAAATGCGAATGAACTTTACAAGTAGCAGGAAGAATTTCTAGCGCTTTTGCGGGGGAGCATCACCAAATTCCTATCAAGTACCTTCTCACAAATTATCATTCACTTGTTCTAATTTTTATTTTTTTTTCATATTTTTCTTGCTATAAAAATCAAAAATACATTTTTTATCTTTGCTAGTTTACTTGTTTGCTTGCTATACTTTCTAGTTCACTTGCTTCGCTTGTTTCGTCACCAAGTCTCAAGATACTACTAAGTTGTGTGATTTCTCAAATACTACTAATACTGATTTTGTTAGTACCACTATACCACCTGCCACTAGTGTGGAGTTTTATGATATATATGTTGCATTGCTATATCTTGTGATGAAAGAACAATTTTCGAGAAGTCCTAATGAGGATCTCGCTTCTCATCTCAACACCTTTGTTTAATTATGTGATATGCAAAATAAAAAGGACATGGATAATGATGTGGTTAAATTTAAATTATTCCTTTTAGACTAAGATATAAAGCTAAAACCTGGTTTGCATCCTTGCCTCACAATAGTATTGGATCTTGGGGCAAGTGTAAGGATGCTTTTATCGCTAAGTATTTTCCTCGCACTAAAATTATATCTCTCCAAAACCAAATTATGAATTTTAAGCAACATGATCAAGAACATGTTTCACAAGCATAGGAGAGAATGAAAATGATGATTAGAAATTGTCTCACTCCTAGCTTAAACTTATGGATGATTATACAAAATTTCTATGTTGGACTGAACTTTGTGTCTAGAAACCTTTTAGATTTTGTTGCAGGTGGTACCTTTATGGACCTGACATTAGTAGAGGCTATAAAACTTCTGGGTAACATCATGAAAAATTATTCTCAATGGCACACCGAGCGAACTCCAACTAGTAAGAAGGTAAATTCCGTCAAAGAAATTACTACTTTAAATGATAAAATGGATGCTCTCATGAATATGATTGCAAAGAAGAATGCTCAAGTTGATCATAATGATATTACATTGTCTACTTTGATTGACAAAAATAATGATGCTATTGATGTGAACTTTGTTCGTGTATTAATTTCAACAATAATGCTTATAGAGGTAATTTCAATGCTAGACTGTATCCCGATAATTCCTCTAATAGCTGTGGAAATTCTTATGGTAATTCCTATGGAAATTCGTCTAATAATAATAATAGGATACCTATTGATCTTGAGAACACATTAATGCATTTATTAGTTCTCAAAAGATTTTCAACACTATGGTAGAAGAAAAGTTGCATAAAGTTGACGATATGGCAAGAAACGTGGATATGATTTCTCATGATGTGGAAACTCTTAAAAGTAAAACTTTGCCATGCAAGCATGATATTAATGAATCTATTAAATCCATCAGAATATCTATCAATGAAATTAAGGAGAGAACCACTAGGTTGAGAGCTAAGCAAGAATTCTTAGAAATGGCTCTTCCACCTAGTTTTTACCGTAATCATGATGAAGATCTTAAAATGATTGGTACCTCTCCCATTGAATATTTGTTTACTAATCTTGAAATAGATGATAAAGGGATTGGAGATGAGTCAACTGTAAGTATAAGGCATCCCATTTGTTCGGAGGGTGATGATCTTAATGATAAAAATGAAAAAGTGGGTTTGAAGAGGTCGAGACTTCAACGGGTGATGTACTCACTATATTGGATCACAAGGACTTTAATTAAGATAAATGCTCTTTAGTGGAATGTATTAACTTTCTGCAATCCATTATTAGCTCAATCGATGCTTACGAACAAAATAAGGCTTTTACTAAACATATTGTAGAAGCTATGCTAAAAGCTCATGAAGAAAAACTTGAGTTAGAAGTTTCTATTCCTAGAAAGTTGCATGATGAGTGGGAACCTACTATTAAAATAAAGCTTAAATAATACGAGTGCGATGCTTTTTATGATCTTAGTGCTAGCATGTATCCTATACCGAAATCTTTATGTGATGTGCTAGGTCTCACCAAGATAGATGAATGTCCCCTTAACTTGCACTTAGCGGATTCCACTATTAAGAAACCATTGGGTAGAATAAATGACATGCTCATTATTGCGAATAAGAATTATGTGCCCGTGGATTTAATTGTTTTTGATATTGAGTGTAATCCATCTTGACAAATAATACTTGTTAGGGCTTTCCTACATACTATAGGTGCTATTACTGATATGAAGGAGGGAAACATAAGATTCCAACTCTCACTAAAGAAAGGGATGGAACACTTCCCTAGAAATAGAATTAAACCAACTTATGAATCTATAATGAGGATAACCTATGGATTGAGTGTCAAAGAGGAAAACACTTGATACTATGCATTATTGCTACTCTAAATATTTTGTTTTTATGTTTAAATTAGTTATTGTGCCAACTAAAGCCTTTGGGATAACTTGAATGATAAGTAGAAATGATACGATGCAAAAACAAAAACTTTGGCGTCCAGTGCAGAATTTCTCTTATCTTACTGGAACGTCTTTTTGTTCTAATTTTTTTACGAAGTATTTGTGTACAAATTCCCCAGGTTGTCTTGATTTTTCAGAATTTTTGGAGCTAGATAAGTATGGTGTTTGTGCAGATCATTATATATTGTTCTGTTTCACACAAATTCTATTCTTGCTTACATAGTTTGCTTGTTTGAGGATGATGGTATGGATTGTATCCAGGGGTATAATCCATGGAGAAGTTAGAATACAGTAATGTATGCAATAATAAATATGAATCAATTTATAACACTAACTAAAGTGTTTGATTCACCTATCATACTAACAGAACTCACGAGTTTTCTGTTGAGTTTTGTGTGCTGAAGTTTTCAAGTCTCGTGTGCCATCACGATGGATGAAGGAATAAGGAGCGGCATGAGGCTAAGATTGGGGATGCCCAAGGCACCCCAAGGTAAATTCTAGGAAGACTCAACCGTCTATGCTTGGGGATGCCCCGAAAGGCATCCCCTCTTTTGTCTCACTCCATCGGCATGTCACTTGGAGCTATATTTTTATTCATCACATGATATTTGTTTTGCTTGGAGAGCGTTGTGTGTTATAGTTTGCTTTTGTTTTGGTTTTACACAATAATTGTTAGCTGGACATGCCTAATTGAGAGAGACACATGTTCACCATGATTTGTTAGAATACTCTATCTACTTCACTTATATTTTTTGAGCTAAGCAGTTGCTCTAGTGCTTGACTTTTGTCTTTTAGAGCATGGTGGCATATAAATTGTATACAAATAATTGAACTCTCGTTCTTCACTTAAATTTTTTGAGTGTCCAATAAATAGTGATGGTAATTTTCATGTGTTATAAGACTAGTCTAGAAATAATAGGTATTCAAGGAGTGCATAATCAAAACCTTCATGTAGCATTTAAAAGAGAAATTGTGGGTTAATGATATTGATGTGGTAATAGGAGAGAGCATAAGTGCATGGTAGTTGGTTAGTAGAAATATCGATATTTAAAGGGTGTTAATTTGTTGTTCATCTAAATATTGGTTATGGCATGCTGATGATGTGTGAGCATTCTTATTCCTCGTTGGAATCCTAGTGTTGTTTAGATCAGGGGGGATGGTTAACTCCTACCAACCTCCTCCCTAGGGGCATGCGAGTAGTGCTTTGCTTAGAGAGAGATAATAAAGCTTTGCAATAAGTATATGTGTTATTTATGAATAATTTGGATCCCTGGATGTACACACAATCACCTTTCCATATTTTGCTAGCCTCTTCGGTATCGTGCATTGCCCATTCTCACCTCGAGGATTGGTGCAGCTTTCACCGGTGCATCCAAACCCTGCAACATGATACACTCTCTTACACATAAGCCTCCTTGTACATTCCTAAAAACAGCCACCATACCTGCCTATCATGGCATTTCTATAGCCATTCCGAGATATATTGACATGCAACTTCCACTGTTGCATTATATGACTTGTGTGTTCATTGTCATATTGCTTTGTATGATCATGTAGCTGACATAGTATTTGTGGTAAGTCCACCATTCATCGTTGTTTACATGTTATTCTAGATCATTACACATCCTGGTACACTGCCAGAGGAATTCATATAGAGTCATCTTGTTTAGTAGTTTTTCATATTGAATTGAAGTAAATAAAAGTGTGATAATCATCATTATTAGAGCACTATCATAGTGAGGAAAGGATGATGGAGAAAAGTATTCCCCCACAAGTCGGGACAAGACTCTGAAAAATAAATAGAAAAAGTGAAAAAGAGAAAAAATAAAAAGAAATGATAAAAAAAGAGAAAAAATAAAAAATAAAAGAGAGAAAAGGGAGAAGGGACAATGCTAGTACCTATTTTTCCACACTTGTGCTTAGAGAAGCACCATGTTTTTCATATAGAGAGTCTCATGTTTAGTCATTTTCCTATGCTAGTGGGATTTTTCATTATAGAACTTGGCTTGTATATTCCAATGATGGGCTTCCTCAAATGCCCGATGTGTTCATGAGCAAGCAAGTTGTATGCATGCCCACTTAGATTCTACTGAGCTTTCATACACTTATAGCTCTAGTGCATCCATTGCATGGCAAGCCCTTCTCCTTGCACTGACATCGGTTGATGGGCATCTCTGCCGTTGGTCCGCCTAGTTGATGTGAGACTTTATTCTCCACTTTTTCTCCTATGATATCTACAACCATATCTATTCCACCTATACTCTTGTCCATGGTTCACGCTCATGTACTAAGTGAGGTATAAAAATCTGAACCGCGTTAAGAAGTACAATCCAATTGCCTTGCTTAACCACCGTGGTGCTTGATATTTGTAGTTATGTGGTGAACATGGAGCCATGCCATGCTAATATGATAAAATGAATGGGGAGTAAACATTCTTTGAGGATCATATATTTTGAAACTTAATGGTAGTGTTACTATGTTTATGGATATTACTATGTTGTTGTTTATTAGTTCATCATTTCTCAACGATCATAATTGAAAGAGATTACATGTCGGGTAGAAAGTCACATCAAAAATTTCTGTCTTTATCATTTACCTACTCGAGGACGAGCAGGAATTAAGCTTGGGGATGCTGATACATTTCCAACGTACCCATAATTTTTTATTGTTACATCTATATATTATCATTCTAGGATACTTTTTGAGCATTTGCTTGTTGATTTATATTATTTTTGAGTACTAACCTATTAACCCAATTCCCAATGCCAGTTATTCTTTTCTGCTTGTTTTTGTCCTTTCAGGAATACTATACCAAACAAAGTCCAAATACCCCGAAACTTTTTGATGATTTTTTCTGGACAAAAATAAGACCTGGAAGCTTCAAAGGGTGACCAGAGGCTACACAGGGTGGCGCCAAGCTAAGAGGGTGTGCCCAGGGGTTGACCATGCCCTAATGGCTTAGGGTCATCTCCCACGGCCTCTGGCCCTAATCTCTTTGCTAAAAATTCACATATATTGGGAAAACCCTAGAGAGCCTCCCGAAACACCTTTTCCATCGCCGCAAGTCTTTGTTCTGTCATGTGCCCATCTGGAGCCCTATTTTGGTGCCCTGCCCGAGAGGAGGGGTTGATCATGGAGGGCCTTTGCATCAACCATGCAGCTCCCATGGTGACGTGTCAGTAGTTCACCACAGACCTATGGGTCCCTAGTTAGTACCTAGATGGCTATTTCACTCTCTATGTTCTTCAATGCAAATATCACCATGTTTCCTTGCTAGCTATCAAACTAATAGGAGAATTGTGGGTTTATGTTTAGATTATTCATGAAAATATATTGAATCCTTACTAGATATTTATATGCATGATTGTTATAGATTTGTAATGCTCTCCGATCTATCGGTTTGGTTTGGCCAGCTAGATTGATTTATCTTCGGTGGGAGTGGTGCGTTGTAGTGGGTTTAATCTTGCAATGCTCAATCCCAGTAACAGAAAGGGACATGACACATGTTGTATTTCTGTCACTAAGGGTAAAATGATGGGGTCCATTCATAATAATTGGATTTACTTTTCGTACATTATGTCATCATATTCCAAGCATTACTCTATTTTTACTTAATACTCTAGATGCATGTTGGATAGCAGTTGATGGGTGGAGTAATAGTAGTAGATGTAGGGAGGAGTCTGTCTCCTTGCTTATGGACATTATGCCTATATATATGATCATTGTCGTGAATAAATATTACATAACTATGCACTTTTCTATCAATTTCTCAATAGTAATTTGTCTACCCATCATATTCTTTCTCCGAGAGAGAAGCCTCTAGCGAACACTATGGCCCCCGGGTCTCTTCACAAATATTATTATAAAAACTCCCAAAATATTGCTGCCATTACTTAGTTTCTTTTTATTTGCAATTTATATTTATCAATTTATCTATCTATCACTACTTATTGCTTGCAAATACGAGTTCAAGGGGATTGACAACCCTCTTGCCTGCGTTGGGTGCAAGTGTCTACTCTTTTGTGTGTAGGTGCTGAAGACGGGGAATATGTGTGGTTCTCCTATTGGTTCGATAAACTTGGTTCTAACTAAGGGAAATACTTATATCTATTGTGTTGCATCTTCCCACCTCTTCGGGGAAAATCCCAACGCAGTTTGCAAGTAGCATGGTCGTTTCCACAATTAAGGTCTTCGGACCGGAGCCAAGCATTAACTTTCATGGATCACCGTTATCCCATATTGTCTTCGGTCCTCATAGTTGTCTTCACCTGTCATGTCAGAGGTTGCATACTTCATAAGAAATATGTGTTACATGTGTAGTGAGGGAGTCCAGGACTAAGGGGTCCTCGGGCCACCGATCTATCTCTCATAGACCGGATTGGTGGGACGCTTTGTGGCCCTTATCGAAAGACCAAGCTATGAGAAAACTCCGTGTTCGAGAAGGAAAACTCTGGTGCCTTGGTGTATCCTCCAAGTCAAGATAGTAGATTTGACATATTCTTTCCCTGATGATAACCAACCATGTGTAACCCTAGTTACCACTAGTGTCTATATAAACCAGAGGGTTTAGGTTCGTAGACAGAGCCATCATCATTATCATCTAGGGTTTAGTTAATATGATCTCGTGATAGATTGACGTTGTAATCGTCATATACACATCAATACAATCAAGCAAGACGTAGGGTTTTACCTCCTCGAGAGAGCCCGAACCTGGGTAAACGCCGTCCCTCTTTCTTCGTGTTCCCCATCGATCCAAGATCCATAGCTCGGTACCCCCTGCCCAAGATCTGCTGGTTTTGACACCGACATTGGTGTGTTCATTGAGAGTTCTGATGTGTAATTGCCAAAGGATCAGTGACACGCCTAATCATCAGCTGCGACGTTTGCAATGGGGACGTTTTCGTCCCTGGGTAAACCTTCGTGTTTGGTAGCATCGTGATGCACGCCAATCCAACCGGCCACCTTGGCTAGATCAGAAGTTTCTCCCCCGATCAGGAGATTAGGTTCGGGAACCTAGAGTTCTCCACCAACTCCTAGGGGGATCTTATCCTTACTGGGCTCATGGCCTCGCCCGATCGGCCTAGGAATCTTGAAGCTTTAACTTTGAACCACCTACTTGGCACCATCCCCAGGTCGACCCTCGCCCTGGATCCAACTTTGAGGTCGGACCTGATCATAGCGTCTAAAGACCAGGGGTCATCCTTGGACAAGCATGCTTCTTGTGTTGACATGCCGGAGCCTAATTCTGAAGAACTCCAGAGGACTAATCCGTCCGGTCTCTCGCTATTGGACGAGACGCCGACCCAGATCGAGACAATGAACATTGCGTATGACCCATCCTCGACCCATGACCGGATCGGTTTTGAAGCATACCATGGGGAATTTTACAACCCACCCACCTCCCACTTAGTAGCCACTATCGAGGATTTAACCTACATGCTAGACTACGCCTCCAAGGAGGTCGAGGACATAGGTGAAGACGTTGATGATACTTGTGATCTATGTTGGGTTTTTCGTGAAGCAGAATGGGTTATCGCAACACAATGTGGGTAAATATTTCCCTTAGTTATGAAACAAAGGTTTATCAAACGAATAGGAATACCAATCCTCAACCATCTTCAATGGTTGTACATAAAAGAACAAATAACTTGCACCCAATGCCGGCAAGAGGGTTGTCAATCCCCTTGATCTCATTATTTGCAAGCAAGTGAGTTGTGTAGATAATTGTAAATTGCAAAATAAATTAAAAGCAAACAAATAACAGCAAGGTATTAGTAGCATTTGAGAATATATAAGTGAATAGACCCGTGGAGCGTAGAGTTCTCTAGTGGCATCTCTCATAGAAATAGCATACGGTGGGTAAACAAATTACTATTGGGTAATTGATAGAAAAACGAATAGTTATGCGATTTTCATGGCAATGATCATGTGTATATAGGCATCACGTCCATAAGAAAATAGGCTGACTCCTGCCTACACCTATTACTATTACTCCACTCATCCACCGCTATCCAGCACGCATCTGGAGTATTAAGTAAAATAGAGTAATGATAGGAGAACAATGACATGATGTAGACAAAGTAAACTCAATCAATATGAATAAACCCCATCGTTTCATCCTTACTAGGAGCAACACAAATACACAACATTTCCCCATCTGTCACTGGGATATAGGAACTCGTCAGGTTGAACCTACTACAACACACCACTCCCACTGAAGAAATATTAATCTAGTTGGCCAAACTATCTCAATAGATTAGATAGCATTACGATTTACAAAGCTATGATGATCATGCAAATAGGAATGTTAGTATTTAGGTTTGACTCAAATACTTTTGATGAATAATATGAACATAAACTCACAATTCATCGGATCCTAACAAACACACCATACAAAGGGATTACATGAGATAGATCAAGACAAAGATGCGATGAACATTGCATTGAAGATCAAGAGAGACAGAGAGAGAGAGATTTACATCTAGGTACTACCTATGAACCCATAGGTCTGTGGTGAACAACTCACACATCATCATGAGCGTAGCAAGGTTGATGAAGAGGCCCTCCGTGATTGATCTCCCCTCTGACAGGGTGCCAGAACAGAGATGTAGATGGGCTCCCATCGGAACAGAGACTTGCGGCAGTGGAAAAAGTGTTTTGGGATCTCCCTTAGGGTTTTTGGAATATTAGAGAATTTATAGGCTAGAGAGGGGCGTCGAGAGGCGCACGAGGGAGGCACAAGCCATTCGGGCATGCCCTGTTGGCTTGTGGGGCCCTTGTGTAGCTCTCGGCCTCCTTCCGAAGCTTCCAGGTCTTCTTTTGGTCCAGAAAAATCATCAAAAAGTGTCATGGCAATTGGACTTCGTTTGGTACAGTAAACCTGAAAAGTCAAAAACTTACAGAAAATAGGAAATGGCACTAGGCACGAGGTCAATAGGTTAGTGCTCAAAAATATTATAAATTGGTAAACAAATGCCCAAAAAGTATCCTAGAATGATAATATATCAGCATGGAACAATCAAAATGATTGATATGTTGGAGACGTATCAGCATCCCCAAGCTTAATTCCTGCTCGTCCTCGAGTAGGTAAATGATAAAAACATAATTTTTTTGTTTGACGTGCTACCCATTATGTAATCTTTTGTATGTATGCTCATTGAGAAATGATGAATTAACAAACAACAACATAGTAATATTTATAAGTATAAGAAACAAAATCATTGATTTTCAAAGTATACAATCCTAAAAGAACATTTACCCCCATTCATATTATTATATTAGCAAGCATGATTCCATCTTCACCACATCAATACAAATGTTAAGCACCACGGTGTCCAAGTCAGGCAATTGGATCGTACTTTTTCAGCATGCAGCAACTTTTCATTCTTTACGCAATACATGAGTGTAAAGCATTGGACATAGCATATAGGTGGAATAGAATATGATGGTAGATACCAAAGGGGTAAAAAGTGGAGAAGATAGTCTCACATCAACTAGACATACCAACGAGCTATGGAGATGCACATCAATAGATGTCAATGCAAGGAGTAGAGATTGCCATGCAAATGATGCACTAGAGCCATAAGTGTATGAAATCTCAACCAAAGCTAAGTGAGTGTGCATCCAACTAGCTTGGTCATGAAGACCTCAGGCATTTGAGGAAGCCCGTCATAAGAATATAAAAGGCAAATTTATAATGAAAAGGTAATTCCCACTAGCATATAGAAGTGACAAAATAGGAGACTCTCTATATGAAGAACATAGTGCCACTTTGAGGCACAAGTGTGGTAAATGATAGTATCAAAGTCCCTTCTCTCTTTTTCTCTCATTTATTTTATTTTTTATTTTTTATTTTTTTCATGGTGGGATTTTGTTTTTTCCCTTTTTGCTTCCCCCATTCATAATTTTTTAATATGATGGGCTCATTTGGCCTACCCCATTTTTATTTTATTTTCGACCGGAGTCTCATCCCGACTTGTGGGGGAATCATAGTCTCCATCATCCTTTCCTCACCTGGACAATGCTCTAATACGGATGATCATTACACTATTATTTACTTACAACTCAATATGAATAACTGGTAGGAAGATATGACTCTATATGAATGCCTCTGGCAGTGTACCAGGACGTGCAATGATCTAGAGTGACATGTATCTGCCACAAATACTATGTTAGCTCTATATGATTATGCAATGCAATATGAGGATTGAATGAACTAGTCATGTGAAGTGACGATGGAATTCGCATGGCAATATTTGTTGGAATGGCTATGGAAATGCCATAATAGGTAGGTATGGTGGCTGTTTTGAGGAAGATATATTGAGTCTTATGTGCAATAGAGCGTATCATGTTACGGGGTTTGGATGCTCCGGGAGAAGTTACATCGATCCTCGAGGTGAGAATGGGCTATGCACGGTACTAAAGAGGATAGCAAATATGAGAAGGAGAGGATGCGTATGTCCATGGTGTCACATTAGCTATAAAGAACTCATATACTTATTGTAAAGTTTTATTAGTTTTATCACAAATCAAAGTACTCCTCGCATGCCCCGAGGGAGGATCTTGGTAGGAGTTAACCATCGGGCACCCCCGAGTCAAAACAACACTAGGATTTCAACGAGGAATAGAAATTCTCACACATCATCACCATGCCTCTTTAATTTTTAGATGAATAACAAGTGAACACCTCTTATATCAGCACTTCTACGAATCAATAATTTTGTACTCACACCTTTTTCATATTACCTTGTTAATGTCATTAACACAAAATTTCTCTATATGTGCTACATCATGGTTTTGATTATCACTCATTGAATACCTATAATTTTTGGACTACTCTTATGACCCATGCAAATTACCGTAACTATTCATTCATCTCTCAAAAAATTATAAGTTAATAAGAAGATCATATTATTTCTATAAAATCTACAATCTACACGCCACCGTGCTAAAAAAGATATAAGTGAAGTACTAGAGCAACTGCCAAGTTCGAAGTATATAAGTGAAGCACATAGAGTATTTAAATTTTTTTATGATGAAGGTGTGTCTCTATCAAATAGGTGTGTCAAGAAAATGATCATCGTGACAAACTTAAAGTGAAAGCAAACAAAAGCAAAATATGATCCAAGCAAAACACATATCATGTGATGAATAAAAATATAGCTCCAAGTGACATTACAGTGGATTGGGACGAAAGAGGGGGTGCCTTACGAGGCACCCCCAAGCTTAGACGCTTGAGTCTTCCTTATAATATTACTTCGGATGCCTTGGGAATCCACAATCTTAGGCTCTTGATACTCCTTATTCCGTGGTCCATCGTGAGCACACCCAAAACTTGAAAACTTCAATGACACAAAACTCAACAAAACTTCGTGAGATCCGTTAGTATAAGCAACATATTGAATGCTTTAGGTAATTTTATAAATTGATTCTTAATTAATTTTTGCATAATAGGTACTGTGTTCTAAATTCTCCATGGCTTATACTCCCCCCAATACAGTCCATAGCATAATCAAAACAAGCAAACTATGCAAGCAAAACAGAATCTGATTAAAACAAAATAGTCTGTAGCAATCTGTAAAGAGTCCATACTTATGTAACTCTAATTTTTTTGAAACATTAGGACAACATGGAGAATTTGTATATAAATACTAGTTAAAAATTTCCGATCATTATCATGCTCCAGTAATAAACGAAATTCTAGTACTAGATTTAAAGTTTCCATTTTGTTTCAGCATCGATTCTACTCATCTTGTGAGTTATCCCAAAGGCTTTACTTGGCACAAACACTAGTTAAAACATAATAACATAATAATTATAGAGGCAATAATCATGTTATATTAAAATAATAGAAAAGAAAAAAAGAAAATACAAATATTGGGTTGCCTCCCAACAAGCGCTATTATTTTATGCCCCTAGCTAGGCATAATGCATAGTTTCAAGTGTTGTAGTAATCATGGAAACGATTCAACATGCTATAATCATATTACCTTCTTTTAGCATCAAGTTTTCTCATAGGTAAGAAAAAATAATTAAAGGGGCTAAACTTCACAATACAAGGGTTTGACAGGTTTATTTTGGGAGGAATAGGAGGCTCTGTCGGTGTCAAAACCGGCAAATCTCGGGTAGGGTGTCCCGAACTATGGATCTTGGATTGATGGGTTATAGGAGACTAGGCATATGATGTTTACCCAGGTTTTGGACCTCTTAATGGAGGTAAAATCCTACGTCTTGCTTTGATTGTATTGAATATGTGGTATCGAGTACATAGTTGATCTACCTCGAGATCGTATGATGTGGTCTAAACCCTAAGAGCAATGAGCTTAAATTTCCCTACATACCAAAACCCTCTAGATTATATATTCACCAGGGGTATCTAGGGCTACACAATGTCGGCTACATTAGGAAAGGAATATGCCAAACCCATCTTCTTGTACTTGGAGTGCACGTCTTGTCCTGAGAGATTTCGTCTTAGTTATGGTGTCAAGACCTTCATTGACAATCACAAGGCGACCCATTCGGCCCGCGGAGATAGGCTGGCAGCCGAGGACCCCTTAATATCGAACTCCCTCAGTAGCCCCCTAACTAGCCTCGAATGTCGCAGTAACATCTCAGCATTTGAACGTCCAAAGTCTTCGGCTTGCGGGGCGAGTTCTACCGTTCTCCCTTCATAGTTCGGCCAACTCCAATTCCTCTGGCGTATTTCCGAACGTCAGAGCATCGCTTGGTCCACAACCCAAGGTCTTCCTGTGACTCCTCGATTCCTATGCGCCAATGGGGGATAGTCGATTCCAAAAATGCCCCTCAAGGATCTGGGGTGAACCATCCATTTAAATAGAGTTGATGAGCATTGAGTAATCCATCGCGCCTCTCCTTTATTGAGCAAAACACCAGAGAATCATGGCAAACATCCCAGGTTCCTCCTCACGTCCTCATGGTACCCTCCTAGGCGACTAGGGGAACTGCTCAATTTCCCTTCTCCGCCTGTGTAATCTAGAAGTTCAAAGATACCTTCCCTCTTCAAATCTGATGCCCCTTTGTTCTAGATTAACTTCCGCAAACGGTGAAGCTTCCGTGGAGTAATCTCCCACTCCACGCAAGGAGGATAGGGTATGATTTGTTCCCTTCCTTTTACGAGGTTTGGACTTTCCTATCCATCCTTTCATAAGGGGTTTATTAGAATTTTATGGGATCCAACTCCACCACCTCATGCCTAGATCTATCCTCCACAATACGGGTTTCGTTGCCCTGTGTGAGATGTTTTTGTGTTGTGAATCCCACTTCAAACTGTGGAGGAAATTCTTCTGCCTTGTTCTCATACTCATGAGGGTCAATTATGGAAGTTGGTGGGGCTGAAGTGTGTTTAGCCAGGTCAGGATTCCCTGTGGGAAGTCCGGAAAAGGACCCCGAGGAGTGGACCTCCGAGTAGTTTTATATTGAGGATGTCCCCTTATTCGACCCATCTCGGAGGGTTCTTCCCAATTCTCCCCCGCTCCTTTGAAGAAGCGTATAAACTAGCGCCCAAGAAGTTGTCACCAAGAGGACAGTGACAAAGTTAGACGACTAATCACCAAGGTGAAGCTATTAGCACACTACGGGCTGACCATCATTGAAGTGATGGCCACGACCATCAGGCGATGCTTCCAGCCCCTTCCACAAAGTATGCACCCTTTTTGGTGTTATAAGGACTCAAATGACGTGACCCACTATAAGTGGGAAGGTCCTGCCAACCAACAATCTATGGCCACCATACTGGCTGATATCTTTAAAGGAGAAAAAGACGGGTTCACTAACTTGAACGTCAAGGACAGATATTCAGACCACAATCCCATTGAATGGTTGAGTGCAATCTTATCCCCTTACTTTAGGCATTTTCATACTAATTTTCTACTAACTAAATATTATTAAAATTTTGTCGAACAGGACTGGAGGCGCTGGATCGAGATAGTCAACTGTCCCTCCCCTCAACCCAAGATTCATTCTCGAGATGACAAACCAGGATTTCACGATGATCTAAATGCTTTGATCATTTTTGAGGATGGAGTTTTTTTACCAAGAGAGTCTTGATGCCTCTACGGTAGCCATCATAATTGATCATATGAGGATATTCCTCTCCCAAAACGGAGGTAAGAAGAAGGCTCCTACCCAAAAAAGGCACCCACATCCTATTGCTTCAAAGGCATCTCTCCCCGAGGGCCGCCATAGTGCACATCCAACACTGGACAATGTGTCTCCAGCAGAGCCCACACAAGGGGCTGTCAAGCACGGAACTGCCAAAGGAGCTACATTGACTGCTCCTCCCCCCAGAAGATAATGAGTCAAACTTTTAACAAGTCGAGCATCGCTTGCCACTACTTATGAGTTTTTGCGGTCTTGATCGACCTATTATAGGAGCCAAACACAACCCTCAATGCCCGAAGACAACGAGCGGGTTTGAGGTGATGAATTTGAACAATGAAATCCCACACTCGCAGGTGGTAATGCAGGAGCCCTAGCCACGGGCTAGCATCTAGAAGAGGCTGATGATGTTTCCGCCACTAATTCGGAGGTAGAAAGTGTGTTGAACCACCGATGTCGGAATACATCACTACACCACCCCGCATTAACCGATCATGAGATTAATGCTCTTGAATCAGTGGATATGCATCTTGGTTCCACTCAATTAGGACTTGAAGGTATCACCAATATTATGCTAGATAATATTCGGGTAAGTAATTATTTCAATGACCAAATATGATTCCCAATCCGGTAGCCCTCGAGCCTTAATGTGGATAAGATGACCATGTTAAGGGTCTAACAACATCCGCTTGTGACCTTTGATAGGCTACAAGGGAGCGAAATGACAAACTTTTTGAAGACCTTGAGACCAGCCGGACATAGCTAGAGGCTGCAAAATCCAAGCTAGAAGTAGTGAAAAAATTCATTAGGGAAGCGCACGGTAAGTAACAACTTCGAGTGATATGCTACTTCTTGAGCTTGCGTTGGTTTTTCCCTTGAAGAGGAAAGGGTGATGAAGCAAAGTAGAGATAAGTATTTCCCTCAGTTTGAGAACCAAGGTATAAATCCAGTAGGAGTATCAAGATGAGGCACCAAGGAACCTGCACAAACACAAACAACTTGCACCCAACGCGATAAAGAGGTTGTCAATCCCTTTACGATTACTTGCAAGGTGAGATCTGATAGTGATAATAGGTGAATGTAAATAAGTAAATCAAATTACTGTATGTAAAATACACCCGGGGGCCATAGTGTTCACTAGAGGTTTCTCTCATGATAGCAAGTATTACGGTGGGTGAACAAATTACTGTCAAGCAATTGATAGAATCACGCAAAGTCATGACGATATCTAAGGCAATGATCATACATATAGGCATCATGTCCGAGACAAGTAGACGGATACTTTCTGCATCTACTACTATTACTCCACACATCGACCGCTATCCAACATGCATCTAGTGTATTAAGTTCATAACAAACGGAGTAATGCTTTAAGCAAGATGACATGATGTAGAGGGATAAATTCATGCAATATGATATAAACTCCATATTTTTACCCTTGGTGGCAACAACACGATACGTGCCTCGCTACTGCTTCCATCACTAGGTGAGGACACCGCACGGTATGAACCCAAAACCAAGCACTTCTCCCATTGCAAGAACTATAGATCAAGTTGGCCAAACGAAACCCTAACTCGAAGAGACTTACAAGGATATGAAATCATTCATATAAGAATTCAGAATTGACTCAAATAATATTCATAGATAATCTGATCATAAATCCACAATTCATTGGATCTCAACAAACACACCGCAAAAGAGAATTACAACCGATAGATCACCATGAAGATCATGGAGAACTTTGTATTGAAGATCAAAGAGAGATAAGAAGACATCTAGATACTAGCTATGGACCCGAAGGTCTGATGTGAACTACTCACGCATCATCGGAGAGGCAATGGTTTTGATGAAGATGGCCACCGGAGATGGATTCCCCTCCGGCAGGATGCCGAAACGGTCTCCCGATTGGTTTTTGGTGGCTACGGAGGCTTGCGGCGGTGGAACTTGTGATCTAGGTTTAGTTCTGAGGGTTTTTGTATTTATAAGAACGTGTGGCGTCGAGAACATGTCAGGAGGGGCCACGAGGAGGTCACGAGCCTCCTGGCCGCGCCCTAGGGGGGTGGCGCCTCCCAGGCTCATGACTCCCTCGGGCCGCCTCTCCGGTATTTTTTCGTTCTGGTATTTTTGATATTTTCCATAAAAAATCAAGGAAATTTTTTTATTCCGTTTGGACTCCGTTTGATATTCCTATCTGAAAAAGGTCAAAAACACGGAAAAAACAGAAACTGGCACTGGGCACTGAGTTAATAAGTTAGTCCCAAAAAAATATGAAATAGCATATTCATGCATATAAACATCCAAAGTTGATAATATAATAGCATGGAACAATCAAAAATTATAGATATGTTGGAGACATATCAAGCATCCCCAAGCTTAACTCCTGCTCGTCCTCGAGTAGGGAAGTGATAAAGAACGAATTTTTGATGTGGAATGCTACCTAACATATTTTTTCTATGTAATCTCTTTGTTGTGGCATGAATGTTCAGATCCATAAGATTCAAAACAATAGTTTAATATTGACATGAAAACAATAATACTTCAAGTATAATAGCAAAGTAATCATGAACTTTTGAAATAACAAGGCCAAAGAAAGTTATCCCTACAAAATCATATAGTCTGGCTATGCTCCATCATCCCCACACAACGAATTTAAATCATGCACAACCTCGATATTGGCCAAGTAATTGTTTTTGCACTCTTACTTTCTCAAACTTTTTTCAACTCTCACGCAATACATGAGCGTGAGCCATGGATATAACACTATAGGTGGAATAGAGTGTGGTGGAGGTTGTGAGGCAAAAAGGAGGAGATGGTCACATCGACTCGGCATATCAATGGGCTATGGAGATGCCTATCAATAGATATCAATGTGAATGAGTAGGGATTTCCATGGAATGGATGCACTAGAGCTATAAGTGTATGAAAGCTCAAAAATGAAAACTAGTGGGTGTGCACCCAACTTGCTTGCTCACGAAGACCTAGGGCAATTTGAGGAAGCCCATCATTGGAATATACAAGCAAGTTATATAATGAAAATTTCCACTAGCATATGAAAGTGAAAAAACAAGATACTCTCTATCACGAAGAATATGGTGCTATTTTGAAGCACAAGTGTGGAAAAATATAGTAGCATTGTCCCTTCTCTCTTTTTCTCTCATTTTATTTGTTTGGGCTCTTTGGCCTCTTTTTTTTATTTGGGCTCTTCGGCCTCTTTTTCTTTGGTGGGCATCTTTGCCCTCTTTTTTATATTCTCACATGGGACAATGCTCTAATAATGATGATCATCACACTTTTATTTACTTACAACTCGATACTTAGAACAATAATGACTCTATATGAATGAAAGTGGTGGCACATGTCATGAGACGGAATGGTGAAGTTGCATGGCAATATATCTCGGAATGGCTATGAAAATGCCATAATAGGTAGGTATGGTGGCTGTTTTGAGGAAAGTATATGGTGGGTTTGTGCACCGGCGAAAGTTGCACGACACTACAGAGGGTAGCAATGGTGGAAAGGTGAAAGTGCATTTATACCATGGACTCACATTAGTCATGAAGAACTCATATACTTATTGCAAAAGTTTTATTAGTAATCGAAACAAAGTGCTAAACGCATACTCCTAGGGGAAGGGTTGGTAGGAGTTAACCATCGCGCGATCCCGACCGCCACACAAATGGATGACAATCAATAAATCAATTATGCTTCGACTTCCTAACATAGCGGTTCACCATACGTGCATGCTACAGGAATCACTAACCTCACCACAAATATTTCTAGATTCACAACACCCTAATAACATAACTCTAATATTAACATATCCATATCTCAAAACTAATTGTGAGGAATCAAACTTATCTTACTAATCAATGCAATTGAATATGAAAGTTTTTATTATATCCTCTTTGGATGCCTATCATGTTTAGGACTAATTTCATAACACACACCAATTACCAAGTTACTTAGGGAGAGCACTCTCAAAATGATATAAGTGAAGGTCAAGAGTTTTTATTTCTACAAAATATGACACCGTCATCCTCTACAAAGATTTAAGTGAATCACTAGACCAAAATTATCTAGCTCAAAAGATATAAGTGAAGCTCATGGGAGCAAAATTATCTAGCTCAAAAGATATAAGTGAAGCACATGGGAGAAAAATTATCTAGCTCAAAATATATAAGTGAAGAACATGGGAGCAAAATCATCAAGATCAAAAGATATAAGTGAAGCACAGGGGAGCAAAATCATCAAGCTCGAAAGATATAAGTGAAGCACATGTGAGCTAAATTGCCTAACTCAAAAGATATAAGTGAAGCTCATTGAGTATTCTAACAAATTCACGATGAGTGCATGTCTCTATCAACAGGTGTTCAGCAAGGATGATTGTGATAAAACAAAAATCAAAGACTCCTATAATACACGACACTCCAAGCAAAACACATATCATGTGGTGAATAAAAATATAGCTCCAAGTAACGTTACCGATGGATTGAAGACGAAAGAGGGGATGCCTTCCTGGGGCATCCCCAAGCTTAGGCTTTTTGGTGTCCTTGAATTTGGTTTGGGATGCCTTGGGCATCCCCAAGCTTAGGATCTTTCCACTCTTTATTCCATTGTCCATAAGAACATCACCCAAAACTTGAAAACTTCACAACACAAAACTTAAACAGAAACTCGTGATAGCATTAGCATAAGAAAACAAACCACCAACTTTTTGTTTACTGTAGTAAACTTAATTTACATTTAGATTGATGTTATATTACTGTATTCTCACTTTTACATGGCTTGTACCCCCTGATACTAACCATAGTTTCATCAAAATAAGCAATCAACACAACAAAAATAGAATATGTCAAAAACAGAACAGTCTGTAGCAATCTGTATATTTTGTACACCTCTGCTAACTCAAAAACTCTGAAACAATTATTAAAATTAGGTAAATTTGCATATAAATTAGCATAAAAAATAATCAACTCAAAATCTCTTTCTTTATAGGAATGAAAAGTAATTTCACGAGCACAAAGTTTCTGTCTTTTTTCAGCATGATTAAACAACTATCACCAAAACCAATCATAAAGGTTCTAGTTGGCACAAACACTAATTAAAACAAAAAAACACAATCATAACAGAATCATGATGGTGTGGAGAATAAAACAAAAAGTAAAAAATCAAAAATAAATCTATTCATTGGGTTGCCTCCCAACAAGCGCTATCGTTTAACGCCATTAGCTAGGCATAAGGCAATAGAATCAAGTATTGTCATCTTTAGTGCTCAAACCATAAGTAGCTCTCATAATGGATTCGTAAGGCAATTTCATTCTCTTTCTAGTAAAGTGTTCCATGCCCTTCTTTAATTGAAACTGAAATTTAATATTCCCTTCCTTCATATCAATAACAGCACCAATAGTCCTAAGGAAAGGTCTACCAAGAATAATGGGACATGTTGGATTGCAATCAATATCAAGCACAATGAAATCTATGGGCACATAGGTCCTATTTGCAATAACAAGAACATAATTAATACTTCCCATAGGTTTCTTAATAGTAGAATCCGCAAGATGCAAATTAAGAGAGCACTCATCAATCTCATTGAAACCTAGAACATCACATAAAGATTTTGGAATCGTGGAAACACTAGCACCAAAATCACACAAAGCATGGCATTCATAATTTTTAATCTTGATTTTTATAGTAGGTTCCCACTCATCATGAAGTTTTCTAGGAATAGATATTTCCAACTCAAGTTTCTCTTCAAGAGATTTCATCATAGCATCAACAATATGTTTAGTAAAAGCCTTATTTTGGCTATAAGTATGTGGAGAGTTTTACATGGATTGCATCAAGGAAATACATTCAATCAAAGAGCAACTATCATAATTAAATTCCTTGAAATCCAAAGTAGTAGTTTCATGACTATTCAAAGTTTTGATATCCTCTACTCCACTTTTAGTATTTTTAGCATCACGATAAATAGACTCCGAATCATTGGGGTGTTTCTCAACCAAAGTGGATTCACATCCAGACCCATCATCATTAAGATTGACATTAGAAAAAAGGATTCAATAGGAGTCACACCAAGCACTTCAAGATCTTCGTGATTCTCATCACGAGAACACGCCTTTTTGAGCCATTCATGTCTAGCACGAATTTGGGCGGTTCTTTCTTTACTCTCATTCATAGAAACACGCATAGCTTTCAAAGTTTCATACATATTAATCTTGGGAGGAACACATCTTAATTTCAAAGCATCAATATCAAGAGACATTCTATCAACAGTCCTAGCCAAGTCATCAATTTTAAGCAGTTTTTCTTCTATGGAGGCATTGAAAATCTTTTGCGAATTAATAAACTCCTTAATATTACTCTCAAGATCAGAGGGTATTTTATTATAATTTCCATGAGCATTGTTGTAGGAATAGCCAAAATTATTAGAGGGATTACTAGGAAAAGGCCTAGGATTAAAGTTACCTCTATAAGCATTGTTGTTACCAAAATTATTCCTACCAACAAAATTAACATCCAAATTTTCATTGCTATTCTCAATAAAGGAAGGTAAAGGAATATCATTTGGATCTAGAGGAACACTTTTACTAGTAAACATCTTCATTAACTCATCCATCTTAGCACTCAAAGAGTTGATTTCTTTTTTGGCTAAAGATGAAAACCAAGTTTTTTTGCTCGATCTCGTAGTGAGAACGGAAATAGCTTCAATTTAATCATATCATTATCCACATCTCTCTTCTTTTGCATATAGCATAACTCAATAAAGGTATTAAGATGGGATGCGGCATCTTCACTAGGAAGGCCGGAAAATTGCTCTTTCATAACAAGATTCAACAAGGCAGCATTAATTTCATATGATTCCGCACTAGTGGAGGGAGCAATTGGATTACTAATAAAATCATTGTTATTAGTATTAGAGAAGTCACACAATTTAGTGTTTTCAAACATGGTGACTTAGCAAGCAGACAAGCACACAAGCAAACGGAAAGCAAGCAAAAGAAAAGGGCGAACGAAAAAGGCAAATAAAGAAAGGCAAATATTTTTGGAAATTTTTGTTTTAGAAGTGGGGGGAGAGGAAAACGAGAGGCAAATAGCAAATAATGTAAATGCAAGAGATGAGTTTGTGATAGGTACTTGGTAGATATGATTCACTTGAATACTCCCAGGCAACGACGCCAGAAATTCTTCCTGCTACTTCTTGAGCTAGCGTTGGTTTTTCCCTTGAAGAGGAAAGGGTGATGCAGAAAAGTAGAGATAAGTATTTCCCTCAGTTTGAGAACCAAGGTATCAATCTAGTAGGAGTATCAAGATGAGGCACCAAGGAACCTGCACAAACACAAACAACTTTCTCCCAACGCGATAAAGAGGTTATCAATCCCTTTACGATTACTTGCAAGGTGAGATCCGATAGTGATAATAGGTGAATGTAAATAAGTAAATCAAATTGCAGAAAGGTATTTTTGGTGTTTTTGTATTTAGATCTGAATATATAATATGTAAAATACACCCGGGGGCCATAGTGTTCACTAGAGGCTTCTCTCATGATAGCAAGTATTACGGTGGGTGAACAAATTACTGTCAAGCAATTGATAGAATTGCGCAAAGTCATGACGATATCTAAGGCAATGATCATACATATAGGCATCATGTTCGAGACAAGTAGACCGATACTTTCTGCATCTACTACTATTACTCCACACATCGACCGCTATCCAACATGCATCTAGTGTATTAAGTTCATAACAAACAGAGTAACGCTTTAAGCAAGATGACATGATGTAGAGGGATAAATTCATGCAATATGATATAAACCCCATATTTTTACCCTTGATGGCAACAACACGATACATGCCTCGCTACCCCTTCTGTCACTAGGTGAGGACACCGCACGGTATGAACCCAAAACCAAGCATTCTCCTATTGCAAGAACTATAGATCAAGTTGGCCAAACGAAACCCATAACTCGAAGAGACTTAGAAGGATATGAAATCATGCATATAAGAATTCAGAATTGACTCAAATAATATTGATAGATAATCTGATCATAAATCCCCAATTCATCGGATCTCAACAAACACACCGAAAAGAGAGTTACATCAGATAGATCACCATGAAGATCATGGAGAACTTTGTATTGAAGATCAAAGAGAGAGAAGAAGCCATCTAGCTACTAGCTATGGACCCCCGAAGGTCTGATGTGAACTACTCACGCATCATCGAAGAGGCAACGGTGTTGATGACGATGGCCACCGAAGATGGATTCCCCTCCGGCAAGATGCCGGAACGGTCTCCCGATTGGTTTTTGGTGGCTACGGAGGCTTGCGGCAGTAGAACTTGCGATCTAGGTTTAGTTCTGAGTGTTTTGGTAGTTATAAGACCGTCTGGCGTCGAGAACAAGTTAGGAGGGGCCACGAGGAGGTCACGAGCCTCCTGGACGCGCCCTAGGGGGCGCCTCCCAGGCTCGTGACTCCCTCGGGCCGCCTCTCCGGTATTTTTTCCTTCTGGTATTTTTGATATTTTCCATAAAAAATCAAGGCGAAAGTTTTATTCCGTTTGGACTCCGTTTGATATTCCTATCTGAAAAAGGTCAAAAACACAGAAAAACAGAAACTGGCACTAGGCACTGAGTTAATAAGTTAGTCCCAAAAATAATATAAAATAGCATATTCATGCATATAAAACATCCAAAGTTGATAATATAATAGCATGGAACAATCAAAAATTATAGATATGTTGGAGACGTATCATGATACGTAAGTGCTCAAGGCATCAATATCTAATTAGGTTTTGCTTTATAGCAGCCGAATCCATAGGTCAGTTACAAAAAGACCTAGATGCGGCAAGAGGGTCGCAAAGGTAAGATGAATCGCAACTCAAGCCGGCCATCGAGCATTGGCACAAAATCTTGAAGAAAAGAATAAACTTCAGACAGAGAATCAACGACAGGCCGGTGAAATCGAGTATTTAAAAACCCAACTGGCTTGTGCCTATGAAGACAATCAAAGATTGAAAGGCGGTATATTTGGTAAGTGTAACTCCGAACTCATAGTTCCTCAGATTATATTTGAGCTAACAAACATGCCATGTCTCCTAGTAGTTCAATTAACTGGGCGTCCTAAAGAAGAGGCCAGCTATAGGATCGAAAATAAGTATAGAGGGTGTGGGTGATTAGACTAGTTGACTAAATAAAAATTCTACCTTTTCACAATTTTAGTTGTGGGTAGATTTTAGCAATGATAGCAAGTCAAGCACACCCTACACATTCATGTCTAAGAGTATAGCAGCAGAAAGTAAAGACAAACACATGTAATAGAGGTTAGGGTTAGAAGATCAAACACAATTGTAGACACGAAGATTTTTCCCATGGTTTCGATAGGTGGCGCTATCGTACATCCACGTTTATGGAGTCTTCAACCAATGGAGGGTAACGGTCATGAGATTCCACTAAGGGCTCCACCCATGAGGGTCCATGAAGTAGCAACCTTGACTATTCCATAACGGATTCCGTCCACAAAGGTCTAGCCTCACTATGGGTAGATCTTCATGAAGTAGGCAGTCTCCTTGCTCGTACAAACTTCTTGGTTCGACTCCACAACATGAAGTAGGAGGCTCCCAAGCAACACCTAACAATCTAGGAGGTACCATCCTCCAAACGGTAATAGGCTTGATAATGATGATGAACTCCTTGCTCTTGTGCTTCAAGATGATAAACTCTTCAACACTCAATCACTCTCTCACAGATTTGGCTTGGTAGAAGAGATTGATTTGGTGGAACGCAACTTGGGGAGGCTAGAAATCAAGATCCATATGGTTGGAGTGGATGATCTTGATCTCGACACAAGGGTAGGTGGTTCTCTCTCGGAAATTTGGATATGGGAAGTGGGGAAATGTTCTGAGTGTTTCTCTTGCGAGCGGGATGTGGTGGAGGGGTATATATAGGCATATCCAAAAATCCAACCGTTACAACATTATTGACCAACTCGGTGAAACCGAAGCAAAACTCGGTTGTACCAATCTGTTCAAAGTGTGGCAACTTTAGGATTCTCGGTGAGACCGATATGACATTCTCGGTAGTACCGATATGTGTGGCTGAGGGCAGTTTCCAAACTCAGTGAGACCGATCCATAAAACTCAGAATTTCCGATTCCATGAATTTGGTCACCTGAATCTTGTTCACCAAATCACGGTTGCACCGATGTAGTACCTGGTTGTACTGAGAAGTTTGGGTTTGGCTAAGGTTCTGCTTGGGGAGAAAATTGGTAGAGCCGAATGGAAAGCTTGGTGGCACCAATTTTGCATGATAGGGTTTATACACATTCTTTTTGTGGGAGAGCTTGTGGGTGTTTTTGGTGTGTAGCACTTGTGCATGTGGAGCAATTTGTTCACCAACATTACCTTACCCCCTTTTAATAGTATTGGATTTCCTATGGACTGAAAGTGATTTCTCACAAAGTAAAATGTAGAGTCTCCTTTCTTGAAGCTTTGCTAATCCATTCCTTGCATCTTGGGGTCTCCTCACAATCTATAGCCATCCCATCATTGGATTTGTCCTAAAATATACTTAGTAGAAACATGAGTCCAATGAGATCTATGTTGTTATTAATTACCAAAACCACCAAGGGAGCAAATGTGCTTTCACCAGCTCATATAAATAGGACCCGTTGAGGGTTTTATCCAGTGTACATGAATGGGGACAAAAGGGGATGACGAGCATGTTCAAGGCTCTATGGCCATCTCAGATTCCACCGGAAGGTATGGAAGAATTGGCGGACCGTTTCAAAGGGGCTCGTCATCAATTCAAGATATGGAAAACATCAGCCTGTCGAGCAGGGGCTCGAGAGGCATGGGTCATGGTGAAGACGAGATTCACCAAGCTTAATACCAGGCACTTGGCTCAAGTCGGGACGGTAGGGCTAGATGGTCAAGAGATACCTCTACATCTGGTATACGACGAGGTAATGCGTGCCACACGCCTTTCTCAAGAAGATTGCCGACTGGATGCAATATTAGAATATCTCGACCAACAACCAGATATTTTAATCTATGTAAGACTTGAAATATCAGGTCAGTTCAGAGAACCAAGCAATCCGGCCATGTGGTGCGAACAAACAAATAGTTGATCACAGAGCAATGTCATATTACTACTTAACATTAGAAACATCTTCCAACGGAAATAGTTCCTCTACGGGATCCTTTCTTCAGGCGCTATGCTATATGTTGTCCTAATATCTGAATACCGCTAGTAGGCGGACACAAATTCAATTCGGCTCATGACTCCGAACTGTGGTAGAAATCACCAAATTATTTCTTTGTCCTTTACAAACGACCAATTATGTTTTTTAGAATGCTAGCTTTTGGCTTTACCCGTCTGAGGTACGTACCCGGATGACCCAGTCATAACAATCATAGAGGTGCTCCCTTTACCCTCTAGCCCAACAATCGGGAACATAGAGGATAAGCACAAGATCCAGGCAACCTAGCTTGGAAAAATCTTAAGTCAAATGGATGCATATAATGGTTGTGAAAACAACATAGGATATATATATATATATATATATATGATAAAGACAAAAAGTATGAGCACATGAAATATATTAACCGGCTTTAATAAAAAGCCCCCAGGTGTTTTAAGGAGAAGTGCATTTAAAGATGTATGCCCAGGAATTTGTAGGTACAGCTCAGTCTAGCCGAACATAACCAGACAAATAATAAAAAGAGAATAACTAAGAGTAAGGAAAAGGATGAAAATTGGGCTGATTTATGACATTAGTACTATCCGTAGAAGCGCCGAAGACGAGCCGTGTTCCATGGGTTCGGTTCGAGGCGGCTTTCTGATGGGTTGCACAGACCATACGCTCCTCCTGTAAGGACTTCATCAATGATAAAAGGGCACTCCCATTTGAGTGATAGATTATTTTTCTCTTTCTTTGGGAGGCGCAATACGAATTCGCCCACATTATGTGATTTAGCCCGAACTTCCCAACTGTGATAACGTCGACCCTGTTGCTAATAAAATCTAGATCGTGCCAAAGCGATGTCGCGCTCTTCCTCCAAGGTGTCTAGGTTGTCCTGCCGATCCAATCAGCTTACTTTTCCTCGTACATGCGCACTCTAGGTTGCGTCATGGATGATATCGTAGGGTAAAACTGTTTCTGCCCCATAAACCATAAAGAATGGTGTGTATCCTGTTGACCGGTTGGGGGTGGTGTGCAAACCCCATAGTACGGACTCAAGCCCCTCCACCCAGTGGTAGACATATTCTGTCAAGGAGCAAACCTGGCGTGGTTTAATACCGCTCATAATTAGTTTATTTCTCATTCAACCTGTCTGTTAGTTCACGGGTGGTATACAGAGGCGTAATCAGGCTTATTGCCTAAATTTGCACACCGATCCTTGACTTCCTGAGTAGTAAAGTTGGACCCATTGTGTTGGAAATATGCCCTAGAGGCTATAATAAATTAGTTATTATCATATTTTCTTGTTCATGGTAATCGTTTATTATCCATGCTAGAATTGTATTGATCGAAAACTCAGATACATGTGTGGATACATAAACAACACCATGTCCCAAGTATGCCTCTGATGGACTAGCTCGTTGATCAAAGATGGTTAAGGTTTCCTAGCCATGGACATGAGATGTCATTCGATAATGGGATCACATCATTAGGAGAATGATGTGATGGACAAGACCCAAACTATAAACGTATCATATGATCGTGTCAGTTTATTGCTACAGTTTTCTGCATGTCAAGTATCTATTCCTGTGACCATGAGATCATGCAACTCACTGACACCGGAGGAGTACATTGTGTGTCTCAAACATTGCAACGTAACTGGGTGACTATAAAGGTGCTCTACAGGTATCTCTGAGGGTGTCTGTTGGGTTGGCATGGATCATAGAAAAAAGTTACATTGTGATTGTTAGTATTGATTGCTAGAAGTGTTTGCTTATGAATGCAATGTTTGATTATATAGATTTCATCGGAGACTGACGAATAGTTCTACGTATTTTCTGAGAGCGATACTTATTCTTCATCAACAGTACAGGCAAGTTCACTTTGACCATCTATTTCATACCTCTGTTTTATTGCATGTAGTGACATCATTCAACAAATCCCTCCCGTAGTGTTATTGAAATTCTTGTAGTTGAGTAGAATGCATGAGGTAGGAACCCACCACTTGTTGCTAAAGCCCCGGGAACATTAGTTATTTTTATGCTATGCTAAAGTAGACGGGGTTTGGTATGAGTGTTCGTGAATGGTGTGAGAAGGAGGACTCCACGTCAAGACGACAACTTCATGAAGGCATCTTCACGTCCTGCATCTTCAAGACCTCAAGACTTCGAGACTCGTGAAACAAGTTTTTCAATACACACTACTGGGTGAAGGATGGAATTGATGGGCATCCCTAGAGTAACTAGTGGATGGCCGGGATGCATGGGGAAGTGCCATGACATCTTGCGGAAAGCTTCACCCAGACTCAAAGAGAAGGATGAATACTTCATGCCCAGAAGCTTACCTGTGTAGCCACAAGTCATTATGGGCTCTGGCTTGGTTGATCTTTGTTGTGACTCTGTCTAGGCAGTGCTACGAGAGGTAGTTGACGTTAGGATTTGGATGGGCACTGTCGGATAGTCAGGGAAGCACTCTGAAAGACCATGTTTCGTTCATCCTATTCTCAAACACCATGTAGTGCGAGGACTTACCAGGAGGGAACGAATCTTGTGGGTAAAGTACAAAACACTCTCTAGAGTTAAACCTAATCGATTAGCCGTGTCCTCAGTTACGGACAATTTGAGCCTCTGGACTTGGATCTATCGATGAACTCTCAACACTGGACTGATAATTAATTGTGGGCAACTTATTGATACTTGTGGTCATTTAGACATCGGTTGGCAGAACCATGTCATGATAGGTAACTCTATAGTGAAATTCTCGATATTCCTTTGTTGTAGGAAAATAAAATCAGCTTTTACGCAAAAACTCAGACACAGAGCCACAAAGCCTTTTGCATATAGAATAGCCTTTATTATTCTGTTCTACTATGGTGATCTTGCCAGTACATTCCATGTACTGACCTACACGGCTGCAACGTCTTATGTTGCAGATACTTTTCTACGACGGGTAAGTGTACGATTCAGGGATACGATCCGCACTCAACCTGCCGTTGGTGTTATTGGGATTCCACTCCTGTTGACTGTTTCCGCTGCTATTTTAAGGTATATACCAGTATAACATTAATTACATGTGATTGCACTTTGATATATACATTGATGTACTGTGTGTGCCAGCATACTGATCCAGGGATGGCACAGAACACACAGAGGCTTGACTCGTTTTGAGTCGGGTCGCTTCATTATGTGAAAAAGGGGTTTTCACCTAATGAGCTCGAACCCAAAGCGGACAAATGCATCTTCATAAAATACCCTAACATAACAGTTGGGTAAACCTTCTATCTTAGATCCAAGCACAAAGTGTTGTTGCTAAAACGGGTCCTTTCTCTCGAAAGAGTTTCTCTCGAAAGAATTGAGTGGGAGGAAGATAGAACTTGATGAGGTTGTTGAACCTTTGTTTTAACCAGAGAGTAGTGCAGCGCAGAAAGATGTTTCTGTGGAGCCTACTCTAGTTGAAGAGGAAGTTAATGATGATGATCATGAAGCTTCGGATCAAGTTACTATCGAACCTCATAGGTTGACAAGGATGCGTACTGCTCCTGAGTGGTACGACAACCTTGTCTTAGAGGTAATGTTGTTGGACAATGATGAACCTACGAGATATGGAGAAGCGATGATGGTCCCAGATTCCAACAAATGGTTAGAGGCCATGAAATCCGAGAAAGGATCCATGTAGGAAAACCAAGTATAGACTTTGGTAGACTTGCTCGTTGCACGGCAGGTCGTCGAGTACAAATGGACCTTTGAGATGAAGACCGACGCTGATGGTAAATGTCACCATTTATAAAGCTCGACTTGTCACAAAGAAGTTTCCGACAAGTTCAAAGAGTTGACTATGAGGAGACTCTCACTCATAGCGATGCTAAAGTCTGATGGAATTATTTTAGCAGTTGCTGCGGTTTTTGAATTATGAATCTAGCAGATGGATGTCAAAACATAGTTTCCTTAATGGTTTCCGTGAGGAACGGTTGTATTTGATACAACCGGAACGTTTTGTCACACCTAAGGATGCTAAAAAGTATGCAAGCTCCAGCAATCCATCTAAGGGTTGGAGCAAGCATCTCGGAGTTGGAATATACGCTTTGATGAGGTGATCAAAGTTTTTGAGTTTATACAAAGTTTACGAGAAACTTGTATTTACAATGAAGTGAGTGGGAGCACTATAGAATTTCTGATAAGCATATGTGGATGACATATTGTTGATCGGAAATGATGTAGAATTTCTGGACGGCATAAAGGCTTGTTTGAAAAGAGTATTTCAAAGGAAGACCTGGATAAAGCTACTTAATTGTTGGGCATCGAGATCTATAGAGATAGATCAAGACACCTGATGAGACTTTCAATGAGTACATACCTTGACAAGATTTTGAAAGAGTTCAAAATGGATCAGTCAAAGAAAGAGTTCTTGCCTGATTTGTAAGGTATGAAGTTGAGTGAGATTCAAAGCTCAACCACGGTAGAAGAAAGAGTAAGGACGCAGGTCGTCCCCTATGCTTTATCCGTAGGCTCTATATAGTATGTCATGGTGTGTATCGCGCCTGTGTGTGCCTTGCCATGAGTCTATCAAGGGGTACAAGAGTGATCCAGGAGTGGATCACTCGACGGCAGTCAAGATTATCCTTAGTAACTAAAGGACTAAGGAAATGTTTCTCAATTATGGAGGTGATAAAGAGTTCGTCATAAAGAGTTACGTCGATGCAAGCTTTAACACCAATCCGGATGACTCATAGTAGCAATCCGGATACGTATAGTGGAGCAGCCATTTGGAATAGTTCCAAGTGGAGTGTGGTAGAAGTATTTATAGTATGATATAGATATTTGCAAAGTACACACAAATCTGAATATAGCAGACCCGTTGACTAAAAGACCTCTCTGACATGCAAAGCATGATTGAGCCCCAGAACTCATGGGGTGTTAGATTCATAACAATGCGAATTACATGGTGATGTGAACTAGATTATTGACTCTAGTGCAAGTGGGAGACTATTGGAAATATGCCTTAGAGGCAAAAATCAATTAGTTATTATCATATTTCCTTGTTCATGGTAATCGTTTAATATCCATGCTACAATTGTATTGATCGGAAACTCACATACATGTGTGGATACATAGACAACACCATGTCCCTAGTATGCCTCTGATGGACTAGCTCTTTGATCAAAGATGGTTAAGGTTTCCTAGCCATGGACATGAGATGTCATTTGATAACGGGATCACATCATTAGGAGAATGATGTGATGGACAAGACCCAAACTATAAATGTAGCATATGATCGTGTCAGTTTATTGCGACAGTTTTCTGCATGTCAAGTATCTGTTCCTATGACCATGAGATCATGCAACTCACTGACACCGGAGGAGTACCTTGTGTGTATCAAATGTTGCAACGTAACTGGGTGACTATAAAGGTGCTCTACGCGTATCTCCGAGGGTGTCTGTTGGGTTGGCATGGATCAAGACTGGGATTTGTTACTCCGTGTGACGGAGATGTATCTCAGGGCCCACTCGGTAATACAACATCACAAAAAGCCTTGCAAGCAATGTGACTAAGTGTTAGCCACGGAATCTGGTATTACAGAACGAGTAAAGAGACTTGCCGGTAACGAGATTGAACTAGGTATAGAGATACCGACGATCGAATCTCAGGCAAGTAACATACCGAAGAACAAAGGGAACACCATACAGGATTAACTGAATCCTTGACATAGAGGTTCAACCAATAAAGATCTTTGTAGAATATGTAGGAACCAATATGGGCATCTAGGTCCCGCTATTGGTTATTTACTGTTGAGGTGTCTTGGTCATGTCTACATAGTTCTTGAACCCGCAAGGTCTACACACTTAAGGTTCGGTGATGTTTCAATAGTATAGAGTTATGTATGGTGGTGACTGAAGGTTGTTTGGAGTCTCGGATGACAGAGCTGACGTCACGAGGAGCTCCGGAATGTTTCGGAGGTAAATATTGATATATAGGAAGTCCTGTTTTGGTCCCCGGAGAAGTTTCGGGCTCATCGGTAGTGTACCGGGAGTGCCGGGAGGGTGCCAGGGGACCATCGGGAGGGATGTCTCGACCCAAAGGACCTCATGGGATGTGGAAGGAGTCAAACTAGCCCTTGGTGGGCTGTACTAATCCCCCACTAAGGCCCATGCGGCTAGGGGTGGGAAAAACCCAAAATGTGGAGAGGTGGAAAGAGTTTCCAAGTGGAAAGGAGGAATCCTACTCCTAATAGGATTGGAGTAGGACTCCTCCACCTCCAATTTTGACCAAACCTTGAGGGTTTGAGGCTGCCTCCTCCCCCCCTCCCTCCTATATATACTAGAGGATTTAGAGGGAAGAGCTAACCCTAATTCCCACGTGGTGCCCTCTTCTAGATTAGTTCTGCGGTGCTTAGGCGATGCCCTGCATGGTTAGTTCACCACCACCTCCACCACGTCATTGTGTTGCCGGAGAACTCATCTACCTCTCATCTCCCTCTTTCTGGATCAAGAAGGTGGAGATCGTCAATGAGCTGTACGTGTGCTGAACGTGGAGGCGCCATCCGTTCGGCACTAGATCGAAAGAACCGTGATCAAGATCGTGAGACGATTCATGATTGGATCGCGGGACGGATCGTGATGGGATTGTGAACGGATCGTGATTGGATCGCGGGACAGATCGTGATAGGATCGCGGGACAGTCATTGATTTGGATCGCAAAGACGTTCGACTACATCAACCACATTTCTTAACGCTTCCAGCTTAGCGATCTACAAGGGTATGTAGATCCACTCTCCCTCTCGTAGATCTCAGCACCACGGATAGACCTTGCGTGTGCGTAGGAATTTTTTTTGTTTCCCATGCAACGTTCCCTAACACATTGTCCATTATTATACCATGAGGAACACCATAATGGTGAACCACGCCGGATATGGTCCAGATTTAGCAGAACTTACTGGCTTGGCTTCAATCCATTTAGTAAATTTGTCCACCATAACTAGTAAATATTTCTTCTTCTTGGTCCCTCCTTTAAGTGGTCCGACCATGTCCAACCCTAGACTACAAAAGGCCAAGTGATTGGTATTGTCCGAATAGAAGTTGCAGGCATGTGGCTTTGATTTGCAAAGAGCTGACACCCTCACATAGTGTTATACGAGTGTGTGAGCATCAGCGCGAGCCGTGGGCCAGAATAAACCAGCCCGAAAGGCCGTATTAACAAGGGCTCGAGTGGTTGTGTGATGGCCACCCATACCCGCATGTATTTCGGCTAAAAGTAGCTTATCTTCTTCTTTGGATATGCATCGTTGGACTACTCCAATGGTGCTTATTTTGTATAGCTCACCCTCGTAGACCTTGTAAGACTTGGATCATTGAATTATTTATCTTGCTTCTATTTTTTTGTCGGGGAGCTCTTGGCGGATTAGATAGGCGAGGAAGGGTTCATTCATTGTGCGATTACTGCCATAACTTCATGGGCCGAAGGTGTTTCTTCAAGTGTCGAACCGCCAATAATTTGTTCATCTGGTTCAGCCATGGGAGGGGTGACCAGCTCCTGTTCACTGGTTCCATCAAAGTTATCTCCGTCCTACCATACGACGGACGTCTTAAAGAGCCGTTCCAAGAAAGTATTCTTAGGAACCGGGCCACGTTTAGCGCCCATGCGGGCGAGGACATCTGCAGCTTGATTGTTGTCTCTGGTGACATGATGGATTTCAAGGCCCTCGAATTGTGCTGATGTTTTAAGAACGGCGTTCCTGTATGCCGCCATTTTTGCATTTTTGGCGTCATATTCGCCGCTAATTTGTGAGATGGTAAGGTTGGAATCCCCTCGTACCCCGAGGAGTCGCACACCCATAGAGGTTGCCATCTGAAGTCCATGCAGTAGGGCCTCGTATTCGGACACGTTATTTGAACCTGTGTACATTATTTGTAGTACATACCGGATGTTGTCGTCGCTGGGGGATGTAAGGATGACACCAGGCCCTTGTCCGGTGAGCATTTTGGAGCCATCGAACTATATTGTCCAATGGGAGTATGCATTGTACTCTTTCTGGAGTCCGGCCTCCGTCCATTCGGCCAAGAAATCCGCCAACACCTGAGATTTAATGGCTTGACATGGTTTGTACATGATTTCAAGAGGTAAGAGTTCAATCGCCCATTTGGCTATGTAGCCCGTGGCATCCTTGTTGTTGATTAAATCATTGAGGGGCACTTTAGATGCAACTGTGATTGAACACTCTTGAAAGTAGTGTGAGTTTTTGATATGCCATAAAAATTGTATAGGTTATATTCTGATAATGCAGGTACCGTTTCTTGCATGTGGTGAGTACTTCTGATACGTAGTAGACTAGCTTTTGCAATAGGAGCATGTGGCCCTCCGCCCCCCGTTCAACGAAAAGGACTACGCTAACCACTTGATTAGCGGCTGATATGTGGAGGAGCATTGATTCACCAATGGCGGGTGCCGTAAGAATTGGGTTACTGGCCAGTAGTGTTTCGATTTCTTCCAATGCGAATGTTGCTTCGTCGGTCGATTCGAAGTTTTTTGTCCATTTGATAAGCTTGTAGAGTGACAGGGCCTTTTCAACGAGGCGGGATATAAAGCGACTTAACGCTGCCATGCAGCCGGCCAATTTTTGTGCGTGCTTCAACTCCGTCGGTATTGCAAATTGGGATAAGGATTGAGTTTTAGCTAGATTGGCCTCTATTCCTCTATGGGAAATGATGAACCCCAAGCAGTTTACCGGCCGGAACCCAAAGATGCATTTGTCTGGGTTAAGCCGGATATCATAAGCCCACGGATTATTAAAGGTTGTTCGGAGATCGTCGACCAACTGGCTGACATGTTTGGTCTGGATCACCACATCGTACATGTACGCCTCAACTGTTTTGCTGATTTATTTTTCAAGGCACGTCTAAATCATGCGTTGATACGTGGCACCTGTGTTTTCCAATCCAAAGGGCCTTGTGTTGAAGTAGAAAGGCCCATAAGGGCTGATGAATGCGGTGGCAGCCTGGTCGGACTCTTTCATTTTTATTTGGTGGTATCTGGAGTAGGCGTGGAGGAAACATAGTGAGTCATGTCCGGCAGTGGCGTCGATGACTTGGTTTCGAAAAGTCAGCGTAACGCATGTTTAACTAGTTTGAATCCTGCGATTATATTCAGGTTGTGCTTTGCGAGTCCTTGAGGGATTCCTTGCATATCTGAGGCGTGCCAGGCTAATATGCCCCAATTTTCGTGCAAGAATGTATGCAATGCTCTGTCCAACACAGGATCCAACTGAGCTCTCATGTACGCTATTTTATTTGGGTCCGTTGGGTGTACCTAGAATTTGACTATCTCGTCCGTTGGTTTGAAGGAAGTAGTCTTTGGCCTCTTGCTAAGGGTTACATCATCCTTGTCTACCATTGAGAGAAGTGCGGTTAGCTCTTCAGCCATGACGGCTTCAGATAATGCTTTGACAATGAACGATGTGGTTTTATTTTTGGCCCTAAGGGCTTTGTTCGTCTTGCTTATGATTGTAATGACACTGTTGCGTCCTGGCATTTTAAGCTTCATGTACCTATAGTGCGGTATGGCCTGAAACCTGGTGAAGGCTTTGTACTCGAGCAGGGCGTGATAGCTGCTGCGAAAAGGTACAATATGAAAGACAAGTTCCTCAGACCTATAATTCTTAGGGGTACCAAATACTGAATCGAGGGTAACCTGTCATGGGCATCGCACCTCTCTTCCAGGGACAATCCCCCAAAAGGTGGTGGGGTTGTGTTCGATGTGAGATCGCTTGAACTGCATTTTCTCCAAGGTATCCTCATAGATTAGGTTCAAGCCACTGCCGCCATCCATGAGCACTTTATGCAGCCGAAAACTGTCTATTATGGGGCTGAGCACTAGAGCAGGCGGTGTTTGGTTGGTCCTGATTCTCGACTGGTCCTCCTCGTCGAAGGTTATGGCTGTGTCTACACAAGAGTTCATGGCTACCAGATGGTGTATTTGGTCGAGTTCTCGAATAGCTATCTTCCTATGTTTTTTCGAGGAGAATGTTTCGTAGATTGTCAGGACCTCTGTATCGTCACCTGGTGGTGTGGTTGATCGTCTTGTTGGGAGTGAGATGCCAAGGATAGCCTCCCCGCTCTTTGCAACTTTCCTTACCACCCAACAAGCTTGGAGGCTATGAGTCGGATTTATGTTCGGCGATGTAGAGTGCATGGGGCATGGCTTGTACAGAAGTTCGTCAAGAACAATCCGGCGTCGCTCAAGGTGTTCGCTCTTTTTCTCGATGTGTTCGTGCTCAGCTAACTGTCATTGGGGCGCGTGCTTCCTCAGAGCTCCTGTGGGTCCTCTGGTTTAGATTGACTCGAGTTGCTGAGCTTGCCAGGTGCTTTCCAAGGCGCAGTACCTACGCACCAGGTTTGATAGTTCATAGAAGTTGAGAATTCGGCAACATGCGAGGGTGTTTAGTATCCCATAGTCCCAACAGTTATGTCGGAAGGTTGCTATGATTTCTTGATCATTGCAGGCTATTAATTTATTCTTGGTGAGGAGGAATCGGGCCTAGTAATGGTGGACTGTTTCCCCAGGATGTTGTATGATGTACAACAAATACCATATGTCGGGCTTACCCGAATTGGTCGGAGAGTATGAGACATGGGCGGTGGGTGGAAAGAAAATTCTTATTCCGATGGGCCAATGGTCGAGGGACGTGTAGGTTGAGTCCTGCGTCGCTATGACATACGAGGCTCTGGGTTTGGTGTGTGAATCGTCCATCGGAATTTCCCGTCCCATTCCAAAGATGAGTGCCGAATAGGGTATTATTTCCAGATTGTCTACGGGTCTAAGCCCAGATTCTGTACTATGTGATCAATTGGGGTCATCTGAGGCCCAAACATAGACCATTCTCAGTTCCGGAAGGCAGGAAGACAAGTCTTCAACTGAACTCTCGACGGTGGCCACCAGATGCGTAATAGGTTGGGCCCATATTTCCCTATCATCGGGCTTCAGTTCGATCTGGTCGTAAAGGGATGGTTGGTCACGACTCACCCCCGTCATCTGAATTTGCCCCAGCAGTTCATTCAAGGATGAGACATCTGTAGGGTTGAAATCTCCGGCATACGTGGAGTTAATCTATAGCGCATGTACTCCCCTGGTTTCCGGGCACACACCCGAGCGCATCTCACCAAGTTGGGAACCAGGTGCGTTGATCGTATCGGGATTGGGAGCTGAACCCGAGGTGGAGGGCATCTCTGGTTCACGCTCTTCCGTTGTTGAGGCTACGGTGCCGGTGCTCAAGTGCTCTCCAGGAGGAGCAACCATCTTGGTTAAAAAGAGATCCCCCGGGAGTCAGCCATGAACTCTAGGTTGTCGAACCTGAACTCCTGGTTGGGGGAGAAGCTTCCAATCTGGTCTAGGCGGCTGGTCGGGTCTACGTGCAGCATGACGCTGTCAAACGCAAAATTTGTCCGGGGACGAAGACGTCCCCGTTACAGATTCCGCTCTTGAAGATTAAGCGAGCCATCGATCCTTTTGGCGATCTCATAGTGTAACTCTCAATGAAAGCACCAATGTTGGTGTCAAAACGGAAGATCTCGGGTAGGGGGTCCCAAACTATGGATCTTGGATTGATGTGTTATAGGAGACTAGGGGAACAATGTTTACCCAGGTTTGGGCCCTCTAAATGGAGGTAAAACCCTATGTCCTGCTTTGATTGTATTGAATATGGGCTATCGAGTATAGAGTTGATCTACCTCGAGATCGTACGATGTGGTCTAAACCCTAAGAGTAATGAGCTTAACTTTCCCTATGGACTAAAACCCTATGGTTTATATAGTCACCAGGGGTATCTAGGGTTACACAATGTCGGCTACATCAGGAAGGAATACGGAGAACCTATCTTCTTGTACTCGGAGTGCATGTCACGTCCTGAGAGATTCCATCTTGGTTATGGTGTTCAGACCTTCATTGACGGTCACAAGGCATCACACTGTCCGGCCCGCAGAGATAGGTTGACAGCCCGAGGACCCCTTAATCCTGGACTCCCTCAGGCTCCTCCTTAGGTTTCTCATAAGTGATGAACATCTCTTCATTGTATAAGTTTCGATAAAGATATTTTATCAATTCTCTCTCAAGCTCAAAGCCAATTCCAAGTTTTGGTATAGAAAATTGATCACTATGTTCAGAAATTTTATCAACTAGGACATTAGGTGGAACCTTCTTTCTAAGGTTTTCATCATAAGCAACATAATTCATGGATCTCATTTTCCTTATACATTCTAACTCATAAAGGATTCCTTCTATTGGTGGGCACTCACAATTAATCCTATAATGAGCAAATATATCTCTAGCTTCTTGTATGATATTATCAAATTCTTGAACAAGAAAAATAGTGTCTAAACATTTAGTAGGACCTTCCTGAATATTAGAGAATTCTAGAAATAACCATTGTATCAGAGGATGCATATGGACAAATTGTATTTCCAATTGTGTTATAAGCAAAGATATAGCATCCGCATAACTTGTAGTTATAGCAACAATGGAATCTCCTGTCAATGGCAATGATCCCGCAGAAGTGAAAAATCTTGAATCACAATTTTACCTAAAATATTCCCACTACATATGTGGAGTTTCTTAGTTTGCATAATAGGTTCACTTTTAGAAGGATCATCATCCACAAGATTATCGAGTTTGTCATTAGCAACTGCATCAAAATTTCTTTTAGCATTCTTAGCACAAGGTGAAATTAGAAGCTCAAGGGCTTCCGCACTAGTGGCGGAAACACCACTAGCTAATTTCAAAATCAGACATGATAGCAACTTTCAAGCAAGCACAAGAAGAAAAGTAATAAACTAGTAACTAGCAAAGATAAATATTTTTGTATTTATATTTTTATTTATGAGACAAACTAAGTATAACAGCAAATAAAAATAAGAACGAATTAATGAAAATTTGTGCGAAGTTACTTGATACTTGGTGATGGTACTCCCCGGCAACAGCGCCAGAAATCCATCCTGATACTTGTGATCTGCGTTAGGTTTTCCGTGAAAAGGAACGGGTTATCGCGGCACAATGTGGGTAAGTATTTCCCTCAGTTATAAAACCAAGGTTTATCGAACCGATGGGAATACCAATCCTCAGCGACTGCACACAAAAGAAGAAACCACTTGCACCCAACGTCGGCAAGAGGGTTGTCAATCCCCTTGATCTCGTTATTTGCAAGTTAGTGAGTTGTGTAAATAATTGTAAATTGAAAAATAAAATTACAGCAAAGTATTAGTAGCATTTTGAATATATATATATATATAAGTGAATAGATACGGGGGGCGTAGAGTTCTCTAGTGTCATCTCTCATAGAAATAGCATACGGTGGGTAAACAAATCACCGTTGGGCAATTGATAGAAAAGCGAATAGTTGTGCGATTTTCACGGCAATGATCATGTGCATATAGGAATCACATCCATAACCAAATAGGCCAACTCCTGCCTGCACCTATTACTATTACTCCACTCATTGACCGCTATCTAGCATGCATCTAGACAATTAAGTAGAACATATTAATGCTTGGAGAACGATGATATGATGTAGACAAGGTAAACTAAATCAATATGAATAAACCCCATAGTTTTATCTTAGTATAAGCAACACAAATACACAACTTGTGCCCTTCTGTCAATGGGATATAGAAACTCGTCAGGTTGAACCTACTACAATGCACCACTCCCACCGAAGAAATATCAGTCGAGTTGGCCAAACTATATCAATAGATCGGAGAGAATTATGAAGCTATGATGATCATGCAAATAAGAATCTTAGTATTCAGGTTTGACTCAAATACTTTTCATGAATAATCTGAACATAAATTCACAATTCATCAGATCCCAACAAACAGACCATAAAAATGGATTACATTAGATAGATCAAGGTAAAGATGCAATGAACATTGTGCTGAAGATCAAAAGAGAGAAAGATTATCATCTAGGTAATACCTAAGGAACCGTAGGTCTATGGTGAACTACTCACACATCATCATGAGGGAAACAAGGTTGATGAAGAGGCCCTCCGTGATTGATCTCCCCTCCAACAGGGTGCTGGAACGGAGCTGTAGATGGGCTCCCATCGGAACAGAGACTTGAGGCTGTGGAAAAAGTGTTTCGGGAGCTCCCTTATGTTTTTTGAAATATTAGAGAATTTATAAGCCAAAGAGGGGCGTCAGGAGGTGCACGAGGGAGGCACAAGCCATCAGGGAGCCACCCCTAGGGCACGCCCTATTGGCATGTGGGTCCCTCGTGTGGCTCCCGGCCTCTTTCCGAAGCTTCCAAGTCTTCTTTTGCTCCAGAAAAAATCATCAAAAAGTTTCATGGAAATTGGATTGGTTTGATACTGTAAACCCAAAAAGTCAAAACATGCAGAAAACATCAACTGACACTAGGCATTGGGTCAATAAGTTAGTGCTCAAATATATTATAAATTGGTAAACAAATTCCCAAGAAGTATCCTAGAATGATAATATATCAGCATGGAACAATCAAAAATTATAGATACGTTGGAGACATATCAGGCGACAGCACCACCCCTCCCACCACCGGGCGGTGGACATCCACCTCCAACTATGATGTATGGTGGACACTATCGGTGTCAAAACTGGCGGATCTCGGGTAGGGGGTCCCGAGCTGTGAGAGTTGGATCGATGGTAACATGGGATGAACGAGACGGTGTTTACCCAGGTTCGGGCCTTCCTATATAGGTAAAACCCTATGTCTTGCTTGATTATACTGATGAGGTGTAGGTTATAGAGTTGATCTACCTCGAGATCGAATAGCTAAACGCTAGATGAGTTGTCCTCCCCCTACAACCTAAAACCCTCTGGCTTATATAGATGTCGAGGGTTCCTAGGGTTTACACATGGTCGGTTACACATAGAAGGAAAAAACATGCCTATCTACTTATTCCAAATCTTGGAGAACACCTCACAATTCCCTAAGCTTCCTTCCTCGAGACAGGGCCTTCGATCAATCCAATGCTCAAGAAACGGCCCATATAGTCCGGCCCAAGAGAAACAGGTCGGCCACACGAGGACCCCTTAAACCAGGACTCCCTTAGTAGCCCCCGAACTAGCCTCCAACACGAAGCGTCTTAGCTGTAGCTTCCCTTGATCAGAGTCTTCGGCTTGCGAGGCGAATTCTTCTCCTCAATCAGTGATCGGCTGAGTTTACTTCGGTCATGCAGTTTTCCCATCTCCCGTGGATCGCTCGAACACCATGAATAGCTTAGCCCAGAAGGCCAAGTGTCAAGGAGCAAACAGAGTTCCCTAACAACTTTTCTGATGAAAGGTCATGGCCCACCACGACCGCTAGACCAGTTACAAAAACTCGATTAGCGGTTTGAGGTTGTTATCATCAGTATGATCCATCAATGCACGGATCGTGCTCCGTTTCGCACGGGATATGTTTAATCATGCGTGTATAATTGCACACACGTCTTGGGAAGTGGAGGGATTCATGCCGTAGTAAAGGGAGGCTAACAGGCGACAAGCCTCATAAAAGTGAAAGAAAACCCCAAGGATTAACCATGCTTCCCATTCACATCCTCTGCTTCCCCAATCTCTTGATCCTCGTGAGCACAGATCCAGGTTTTCTACAAATCCCCCTCCGAGCTCGGGCCTGGCCGGTTCTGGTTCCAACGACAAGTGGAAGGCCTCCACGGTCACCTACCAGGATATTCGGGACCTAAAGGATGCCGGCTCCCCACCAACATCTACCACCGCGCTCCGGAGAAGAACCAGGTGGTTCCCACTCCCAAGCCAGGCGAGAGGGTGGTGTTCATCCCTCATTTCATCTGGGAACCGAGCTTCCGGCTCCACCCCTTCGTTAGGGGCCTCATGCTCTTCTATGGACTCAACTTCCACGACCTCCCGCCGAACTCCTTCATGCACATATCAGCCTTCATCATCGTCCGCGAGGCCTTCTTGCGGGTCGAACCGCACTTCGGACTATGGCTCAAGGTATTTAATATCAAGCCGAAGTGTGTCGCAGGCGAACACGCAGACTGTGGCGGGGCGGTCATCAACAAGCTCCCCCGCGTCGGATGGCCATCCGACACCTTCATCGACACCATCAAAATTTGGCAAAAAGAGTGGTTTTATATCACCGAGCCAAGCGAGGAAGGTTGGGCTGCCCCGGCCGAATTCAGATCCGCCCCCCTAGATTGACCTCATGGCTCCGAAAGAGCCTTAACTGGGGGTCGGATACGGAGGTGGACAGCCTGCAGAAGCGCATCACCTCAATGATCAGAGGCAAGATCGAGCTGGCCAACATGGTCGAGATTATGCTTCGGCGGCGCATCCTCCACTGTCAGCGCCGGGACTCTCCCATGTGGGCTTATCAGCTTGACGATGATCCTACTATTTGTCGGCTCTTCCGCACCACTCCGGAGAAGTTGTGGAAGGCGTTGTTCAAGGCTCGAGAGAGCTGGCCAGCCAAGGAGGAGGATCGTGGCCTACATGCCGATAACCCTCCTTCCCAGGTATAACATGGTTTTAATAGATCAGCTCTGTTTTCCGAAAGAAAATCTAAGCACCTTTCCGAACACCTCTGCCAAAATGGTTGAGCAAAGGCACGGGCATTAACTGCCCGTCACCACAGCCCAAAGACCCCAGGTCCAAGTTGTTGTCGGAGATGCTCATTGTGGCGCCTTACAAGGCGCCAGAAAAGAAGGAGAAGAAGAAGACAGGCTGAGGAGGCCTCCGTATCAAGGACCAGACGGACGTTGTGTCCGAGGAAACCCATGCTTCCTCTAATCAAGAGGAGGAGAATGGGGACAAGGGGGAAGGCGATTCCCCCTTCGCAAGAAAGAGGGTGGCGTCACCGGACGCCACACAGGACGTACCCCCTCCTGCCCCGAAGAAGGCACGTCGGCCGCGGTTGATCCTACCCGACGACAGTTCGGACTCGAACACCGAGTCCAAAGACTTCGAGAAGGTTCCTTCAAGGAACCTAAGGATCAAGCCCCCAGCTTGAAGGTAAGAACTCAAAGATTCACCGAGCTATTAATGCCAAGTTTTGAAGGTTATTAACATGTGAGCGCCTATTGATCGGTGATACGTCTCCAATGTATCTATAATCAATGAAGTATTCATGTCATGTTTACAATAATTCTATATGATTTTGGTTTGATTTTATTAGAACTAACCCGGACTGACGCTGTTTTCAGCAAAACTACCATGGTGTTGTTTTTTGTGCAGAAATAAAAGTTCTCGGAATGGACTGAAAATTTAGTATGATTTTTTGGACCAAAAGAGACCCCCGAAGCATTGGAGTTGGGCCAGAAGAGCCACGAGGAGGTCACAAGCCTTCCAGGCATGGCCACCCCCTGGACACGCCTAGCAGGCTTGTCACCGACTTGTGGCCCCCCTTGATGTGAGATCGACGCCAAAAATTCCTATAAATATAGAAACCTCTGAAAAGAAACCTAGATCAGGAGTTCCACTGCCGCAAGCCTCTAGAGCCACGAAAAACCAATCGGGAGCCCATTCCGGCACCCTACTGGAGGGGGAAACCATCACCGGAGGCCATCTTCATCGTCCCAGCGGTCTCCATGACGAGGAGCGAGTAGTTCACCCTCGAGGCTGAGGGTATGTACCAGTAGCTATGTGTTTGATTTCTCTCTCTCTCGTGTTCTTGAGATGGCACGATCTTGATGTACCATGAGCTTTATTGATATAGATGAATCACATGGATTTTCCCCCTCTCTATCTTGTTGTGATGAATTGAGTTTTCCCTTTGAAGTTTTCTTATCGGATTGTGTCTTTAAGGATTTGAGAACACTTGATGTATGTCTTGCGATGGGATATTCGTGGTGACAATGGGATGTTCTATTGATCCACTTGATGTATGTTTTGGTGATCAACTTGCGGGTTCCGTGACCTCGGGAATCTATGCATACGGGTTGGTACACGTTTTGGTCTTGACACTCCTGTAGAAACTTTGGGGCACTCTTTGAAGTTCTTTCTATTGGATTGAATATGATGAATCTGAAATTATGTGATGCATATCGTATAATCAAGCCCGTGGGTACTTGTGGAGACATGTAACATCCCAAAATTCCATTTTGGAATGTTATGAAATATAGCTATGCATCATCATCATGTTGTTTGAGTGAAATGAATTGTTGAAGTTTCCCTTTTGGATTTCTGAAAGGCCATCTCTATTTTTCCATCATTTGTTTTTCCTATCTTGCCAAAACCCTGAAATATTCAAATATGAGAGGAGGAACATGACACTCCATATCAGGGGTATTTTTGTGAAGTATTTGAACCATAAAACCTAGGGGGTTATTTGAATTTTTTTTAAATCAATTTAGGCAATTTCTGAAAAATAAATTTTCTAAAAGTATTTATTTTTGCCGTGGAAAAATGTTCATTAAATTGCATTTATTCCCCTGGTCAATTTAATATATAGACCTTCATTTTTTGTAAATGTTTTGATTGCTATAAACTAGTTTCCTTTCTCTGTAAATTAGAAAAAAGAAAAAAATCGCGTATTAGGAAAGTCCACGGCCCACCGACACCCATGCCAGATCCGAATTTAATTCGGATCGGCCACCGATGCCGCAAACACCGCTCCCCTCTCTTTGTCGCATGGGACCCACCGACAGACCGTGCGATCCCCGCGGTCACCCCCTTCCTTTCTCCCCCCACCTCGCCGACGAGATCCACTCCCGCCCGGACTCCCTCCTTCTTCCATTTCCCGACCCCTCGAGGCCCCTATATAAAGCCCCTTCCTCGCCGCGTTCCATTCCCCCCCGAAACCCCACTCCCCTTGCCAGAGCGTCGCCCCCGCACCTCACCGGAGCTCGGCTCCCCACCAAAGCTCTCCGAGCTCCTGGCCATCGCCCCCGCCACCCCCACACCCCACCATCGCCACCTATCATCGCCAGAGGTCCGCCACCCTCAATTGCAACCTTAGGACGTTGCCTCGACCACCGGAACGCCGCCCCCGAGCACCACCGAGCCGCCGCTGCCGTCGACCATCGCCGAAGACCTCGTCTCTGTCTGTAAGCCACCCCCTAGACCGTCTGATCTAAATCCAACGCCTAGGATTAGATCATTTAAATCCTCGAACCGATATCTCCTAAGGCTCGGCCGTCCGCTCGTTAAACCCCGCACGCGCACCGCCTTGGCCAATCACAGAATGACACGTAGCACACTGTCCGTTAGTTTATTTTTCTTCTTTTCTGTTTTTTGTTTTAGAAAACAGAATAGTTTCTAATTTTCATTTTGTTATATCTCTTAGGATATTTAGATTTTTTGATTGATTCTTTTTGCAACATGTCACAAATTACATGTAGTTTCTGTCTGTAGTCTTAGTTTTCAAATTTGAACTTTTAAATTTGAATTTTGTTAAATTTGAGCAAATCACTAAAACTTGAATAACTTGAGTTTAAAAATTTATTTTTGAGTGAATCTTTTTGCCACTGTTTTGTATTAGTTAGGTTTATCATCCTGAACTGTTTGAGTATTCTTAGGATCTTTTAGATTATAGTTTTTAGCAAAAACAGATTCTGTTTAGTTCTTCTTAGAGTTTAATTGAATTGTTTTTATTTTAGTTAATTTTGGTTTTGTTTTAGTTTAAATTTTATTGTAGTTTCTTTAGTTTCTGTTGTTCAACATTAGGAGAATAATTTTCTAATAATAAAAATATTTTGTTTTGTTTTGTGCTCTATTTTCAATAGGTAAACTTTGTTTTCCCCATAAGTAGGGTTTAGTAAAAGGTTTTTGTAGGAATTCTTTTGCACAAATTTTTTGTGGTGAAACACTTCTGTTTTCTAATAAAATTTTAGTATTTTCTTTTCTGTTATCTGTTGGTTAGTTGCTGAAAACAAATTTTTGTCTTGTTATGTCTTAGTAGAAGTTTTGCCACCAAAATTTTGAGAGTCTTCTAGTTTGTTTTGATTTCTTTCTTTTGATTGTGCTATCGATTGTTGTAGTATTATTAGTTTACCTTGATGTTGTGTAAAATTGTATTGTGGTTATGCTTATTGTGTGCATTGTTTCATTCGTTAGATCATCCGGAGTGTGAGGCTTTTTATATAGAGTCACTCGAGCACGAGGATTGTCAGCAAGGCAAGTCACTTTGATCATGTTTACCCATGTTCTTATTGCGTTAGTTCTACCATCTCCCCAATTGCATGCAAACTAGGTAATTTGGAAACTTGGTTACTTGATGTAGTATCATGTGGTAGGCACCCCTCAACCCTTTGGCACTTTGGCCCCGTCAAACGTTGATTCAATTTTGCTATGCTATTAGTAGACGGGTTGGTTGTGTGATTCATGAGCATTGTGAGATAATAATTACAAGACCTACATGATGATCAAGACTTCAAGACTTCGACTTTTCAACATACCTCTGGGTGGATGATGGTTGAACGGCGCCCTAGAGAAGCCAGTGGTTAGCCTAGGTGTTGCTGGAGAAGTGCCAGTATTCACGCGGTAAGGTCCACCCAGGAACAAAGAGAAGGATGGATGATTCAAGACCCAAGGTTTACCTGCACAGCCACAAGCCATTATGGGCTTTGGCTTGGTTGTATATTGTGGTGACCCTAGACAGGCGGTGCTACGAGATGTAGAAGAACGGTAGGAAAGGATAGGCACCGATAGAGTCTCAGAGGAACCACTTAGAAGACCATGTTTTGATCATCCGTTCCTCAAACACCCCGAAGTGCGAGGAATCCAACGGAGGCGATCAAATCTTGTGGGGAACGTTTGCAAAACTCTGCAGAGTACCCAAACCTAATCGATTAGCCATGTCCACGGTCATGGATGATACGTCTCAGACATATCTATAATTTTGATTGTTCCATGCTATTATATTATCAACTTTGGATGTTTATATGCATGAATATGATATTTTATATGATTTTTGGGACTAACTTATTAACTCAGTGCCCAGTGCCAGTTCCTGTTTTTTCCGTGTTTTTGATCTTTTTCACATAGAAATATCAAACGGAGTCCAAATGGAATAAAACTTTCGCTGTGATTTTTTATGAAAAATATCAAAAATACCTGAAGGAAGAAATACCAGAGAAGTGGGCCGAGGGAGCCACGAGCCTGGGAGGCACGGCCCCCCTAGGCAGCGGCTAGGGGGCTCGTGGCCTCCTCGTTGCCCATCTCCACTTGTTTCTGCCGCCATACGGTCTTATAAATAGCCAAACGCACAGAAATAGACCTAGATCGCAAGTTTCGCCGCTGCAAGCCTCCGGAACCACCAAAAACCAATCGGGAGACCGTTCCAGCATCCTGCCGGAGGGGAATCCATCTCCGGTGGCCATCTTCATCAACATCCTTGCCTCTCCGATGATGCCTTCTTCTCTCTCTTTGATCTTCGGGTCCATAGGTAGTAGCTAGATGCCTTCTTCTCTCTCTTTGATCTTCAATACAAAGTTCTCCATGATCTTCATCGAGATCTATCCGATGTAATCTTCTTTTGCGGTGTGTTTGTTGAGATCCGATGAATTGTGGATTTATGATCAGCTTATCTATGAATATTATTTGAGTCTCCTCTGATTTCTTATATGCATGATTTCATATCCTTGTAAGTCTCTTCGAGTTATGGGTTTCGTTTGGCCAACTTGATTTATGATTCTTGCAATGGGAGAAGTGCTTGGTTTTGTGTTCATACCATGCGGTGTCCTCACCCAGTGACAGAAAGGGTAGCGAGGCATGTATCGTGTTGTTGCCATCAAGGGTAAAAAGATGGGGTTTATATCATATTGCATGAATTTATCCTTCTACATCATGTCATCTTGCTTAAAGCGTTACTCCGTTTCTTATGAACTTAATACACTAGATGCATGCTGGATAGCGGTCGATGTGTGGAGTAATAGTAGTAGATGAAGACAGTATCGGTCTACTTGTCTCGGACGTGATGCCTATATGTATGATCATTGCCTTAGATATCATCATGACTTTGCGCTATTCTATCAATTGCTCAACAGTAATTTGTTCACCCACCGTAATACTTGCTATCATGAGAGAAGCCTCTAGTCAACACTATGGCCCCCGGGTCTATTTTACATATTATATATTCAGATCTAAACATAAAAACACCAAAAATACCTTGCTGCAATTTTATTTACTTATTTACATTTATTCATTATCACTATCAGATCTCACCTTGCAAGTAATCGTGAAGGGATTGACAACCCCTTTATCGCGTTGGGTGCAAGTTTGTTTGTGTTTGTGGAGGTTTCTTGGTGCCTCATCTTGATACTCCTACTGGATTGATACCTTAGTTCTCAAACTGAGGGAAATACTTACCTCTACTTTGCTGCATCACCCTTTCCTCTTCAAGGGAAAAACCAACGCACGCTCGAGAAGTAGTAGGAAGAATTTCTGGCGTCGTTGCCGGGGAGTATTCAAGTGAAGCATATCTATCAAGTACCTATCACAAACTCATATCTTGCATTTACATTATTTGCCATTTGCCTCTCGTTTTCCACTCCCCCACTTCTAAAACAAAAATTTACAAAAATGTTTGCCTTTCTTTATTTTCCTTTTTCGTTCGCCCTCTTCTTTCGCTTGCGTCCTGTTTGCTTGTGTGAGTTAGTTTGCTTATCCTTATGGCTAGTCCTATCGCTATGATCGTTACTCCCGAGAGCGAGGTTCTTAACTTTAAACAAAAGGAGGGAGAAAATTTAAAATATTCTTGGTATATAATTTGCAATGCTTAGAATAGATCTACTCGTAAGCAATCTACTACCGTTCTACTTCGCAATTTTTATGTGGGTATTTCCCCTCGGAATAGGTATGTTCTTGACACCATCGTAGGCGGAAATTTCTTGGGTAGCCATATAGTTGATTCTTATGGTGCTTTATTAAATTTGGTAGGCTCACCCCAACTCATGGTTAATGGAACTATTTTAACTTTGGAACATGTGATGCGTAGGCTTGATATTATTGAAAATAAAGTTGCTATGATAGAACTCATTGAAAATTGGGATAAAAGGATCCACAATCAAATCACTCAATATGGATCCAAGGTGGGAATGACTTTGAAAAATCTAAAGGAGAAGTAACCCATAGTGAATGAAAAGCTAGATCATGATTCCACTAGAATTGGCAAACTAGAGGATGTTATAACCAACTTGGGTTCCACTTTTGCTGCCGTTCAGAACACTCCAAATTTTGCCCACAATAAGGCTACTAAGCTTGTTTATGTTCCTAAAAATAATTCTGACCATCTAGTAAGAGAGATGAAGATCTTAAAATGATGAGTGTTCACCCTAATAGTGATGATGGCATGAGGGGTTTGAGCATTAAAGATGACAATACTTGATTCCATTGCCTTATGCCTAGCTAGGGGCGTTGAACGATAGCGCTTGTTGGGAGGCAACCCAATGAATAGATTTATTCTTGATTTTTACTTTCTGTTTTGTTGAGTCAACACCATCATGATTCTGTTATGATTGTGTTTTTTATGTTTTAATTAGTGTTTGTGCCAAGTAGAACCTTTATGATTAGTTTTGGTGATAGTTGTTTAATCATGCTGGAAAAGACAGAAACTTTCTGCTCACGAAATTATTTTTCATTACCATCCAGAAAGAGCTTTTGAGTTGATTGTTTTTGATGATGATTGATATGCAAATTTCCCTAATTTCCCTAATTGTTTAAGAATTTTTGAGTTAGTAGAGGTTTTCTAAATATGCAGATTGCTACAGACTGTTCTGTTTTTGACAGATTCTGTTTTTGTTGTGTTGATTGCTTATTTTGATGAAACTATGGTTAGTATCGGGGGGTACGAGTCATGGGAAAGTGTGAATACAGTAATATAACATCAATATAAATGGAAATTAAGTTTACTACAGTACACAAATATTTGGTGGTTTGTTTTCTTATGCTAATGCTATCACGAGTTACTGTTTAAGTTTTGTGTTGTGAAGTTTTCAAGTTTTGGGTGATGTTCTTATGGACAATGGAATAAAGAGTGGAAAGAGCCTAAGCTTTGGGATTCCCAAGGCATCCCAAGCCAAATTCAAGGACACCAAAAATCCTAAGCTTGGGGATGCCCCGGGAAGGCATCCCCTCTTTCGTCTTCAACCCATCGGTAACGTTACTTGGAGCTATATTTTTATTCACCACATGATATGTGTTTTGCTTGGAGCGTCGTGTGTTATAGTAGTCTATGATTTTTGTTTTATCACCATCATCCTTTCTGCACACCTTTTGAGAGGGACATGCACTCATTGTGAATTTGTTAGAATACTCAATGAGCTTCACTTATATCTTTTGAGATAGGCAATATTATCTCACATGTGCTTCACTTATATCTTTTCAGCTTCATGATTTTGTTCACATGTGCTTCACTTATATATTTTGAGATTGGTAATATTAGCTCACATGTGCTTCACTTATATCTTTTGAGCTAGATAAATTTTGCTCTAATGCTTCACTTAAATCTTTGTAGAGCACGGCGATGTCATATTTTGTAGAAATCAAAACTCTCTAATCTTCACTTATATCATTTTGAGAATGCTCTATCTCTGAGAAACATGGTAATTGGTGTGTGTTATGAAATTAGTCCAGAATATGATAGGCATCCAAAGAGGATATAATAAAAACTTTCATATTCAAGTGCATTGATTAGTAAGAGAAGTTTGATTCCTCATGATTAGTTTTGAGATATGGATATGGTAATATGAGAGTTATGTTAGTAGGGTGTTCTGAACCTAGAAATACTTGTGTTGAGGTTAGTGATTCCTGTACCATGCATCCATGGTGAACCGCTATGTTAGGAAGTCGGAGCATAATTGATTTATTGATTGTCATCCTTTGTGTAGAGGTCGGGATCGCGCGATGGTTAACTCCTACCAACCCTTCCCCTAGGAGTATGCGTTTAGCACTTTGTTTCGATTACTAATAAAACTTTTGCAATAAGTATGTGAGTTCTTCATGACTAATGTGAGTCCATGGTATAAATGCACTTTCACCTTCCACCATTGCTAGCCTCTCTAGTGCCGCGAAACTTTTGCCGATACACAAACCCACCATATATCTTCCTCAAAACAGCCACCATACCTACCTATTATGGCATTTTCATAGCCATTCCGAGATATATTGCCATGCAACTTTTACCATTCTGTCTCATGACATGTCCATCACTTTCATTCATATAGAGTCATTATTATTCTAAGTATCGAGTTGTAAGTAAATAAAAGTGTGATGATCATCATTATTAGAGCATTGTCCCATGTGAGGAAATAAAAGAGGCCAAAGATGCCCACCAAACAAAAAAAAGAGGTCAAAGAGCCCAAACAAAAAAAAGAGAGAAAAAGAGAGAAGGGACAATGCTACTATCTTTTTCCACACTTGTGCTTCAAAATAGCACCATGTTCTTCAAGATGGAGAGTCTCTTGTTTTGTCACTTTCATATGCTAGTGGAAATTTTCATTATGTAACTTGACTTGTATATTCCAGTGATGGGCTTCCTCAAAATTGCCCTAGGTCTTCATGAGCAAGCAAATATGATGCACACCCACTAGTTTTCATTTTTGACCTTTCATACACTTATAACTCTAGTGCATCCGTTTGATGGCAATCCCTACTCATTCATATTGATATCTATTGATGGGCATCTTCATAGCCTATTGATACGCCGAGTCGATGTGACCATCTCCTTCTTTTTGCCTCACAATCTTCCACACACTCTATTCCACCTATAGTGGTATAACCATGGCTCACGCTCATATATTGCGTGAGAGTTGAAAAAGGTTTGAGAAAGTAAGAGTGTGAAAACAATTACTTGGCCAATACCAAGGTTGTGAATGATTTAAATTCGTTGTGTGGGGATGATGGAGCATAGCCAGACTATATGATTTTGTAGGGATAACTTTCTTTGGCCTTGTTATTTCAAAAGTTTATGATCACTTTGCTATTATGCTTGAAGTATTATTGTTTTCATGTCAATATTGAACTATTGTTTTGAATCTTATGGATCTGAACATTCATGCCACAATAAAGTGATTACATAAAACAAATATGTTGGGTAGCATTCCACATAAAAAATTCGGTCTTTATCACTTCCCTACTCAAGGACGAGCAGGAGTTAAGCTTGGGGATGCTTGATACGTCTCCGACATATCCATAATTTTTTATTGTTCCATGCTATTATATTATCAACTTTGGATGTTTTATATGCATGAATATGCTATTTTATATGATTTTTGAAACTAACTTATTAACTCAGTGCCCAGTGCCAGTTCTTGTTTTTTCCGTGTTTTTTATCTTTTTCAAATAGGAATATCAAACGGAGTCCAAATGGAATAAAACTTTCACCATGATTTTTTATGAAAAATATCAAAAATACCAGAAGGAAGAAATACCAGAGAAGTGGGCCGAGGGAGCCACAAGCCTGGGAGGCGCCCAACTAGGCCGCGGCTAGGGGGCTCGTGGCCTCCTCGTGGCCCATCTCCACTTGTTTTTGCCGCCATACGGTCTTATAAATAGCCAAACGCACAGAAATAGACCTAGATCGCAAGTTCCGCCACCGCAAGCCTCCAGAACCACCAAAAACCAATCGGGAGACCGTTCCGGCATCCTGCCGGAGGGGAATCCATCTCCGGTGGCCATCTTCATCAACAACCTTGCCTCTCCGATGATGCGTGAGTAGTTCACATCAGACCTTCGGGTCCATAGGTAGTAGCTAGATGGCTTCTTCTCTCTCTTTGATCTTCAATACAAAGTTCTCCATGATCTTCATGGTGATCTATCCGATGTAATCTTCTTTTGCGGTGTGTTTGTTGAGATCCGATGAATTGTGGATTTATGATCATCTTATCTATTAATATTATTTGAGTCTCCTCTGATTTCTTATATGCATGATTTCATATCCTTGTAAGTCTCTTCGAGTTATGGGTTTCGTTTGGCCAACTTGATCTATAGTTCTTGCAATGGGAGAATGCTTGGTTTTGGGTTCATACCGTGCGGTGTCCTCACCTAGTGACAGAAGGGGTAGCGAGGCGTGTATCGTGTTGTTGCCATCAAGGGTAAAAAGATGGGGTTTATATCATATTGCATGAATTTATCCCTCTACATCATGTCATCTTGCTTAAAGCGTTACTCTGTTTGTTATGAACTTAATACACTAGATGCATGCTGGATAGCGGTCGATGTGTGGAGTAATAGTAGTAGATGCAAACAGTATCAGTCTACTTGTCTCGAACGTGATGCCTTTATGTATGATCATTGCCTTAGATATTGTCACGACTTTGCGCTATTCTATCAATTGCTCAACAGTAATTTGTTCACCCACCGTAATACTTGCTATCACGAGAGAAGCCTCTAGTGAACACTATGGCCCCCGGGTCTATTTTACATATTATATATTCAGATCTAAACATAAAAACACCAAAAATACCTTGCTGCAATTTTATTTACTTATTTATATTTATTCATTATCACTATCGGATCTCACCTTGCAAGTAATCGTGAAGGGATTGACAACCCCTTTATCGCGTTGGGTGCAAGTTTGTTTGTGTTTGTGCAGGTTTCTTGGTGCCTCATCTTGATACTCGTACTAGATTGATACCTTGGTTCTCTTACTGAGGGAAATACTTACCTCTACTTTGCTGCATCACCCTTTCCTCTTCAAGGGAAAAACCAACGCATGCTCGAGAAGTAGCAATGGACAACTTGAGCCAAAGGATTTGAAACTATCTGGAATTCTCAACACAAAGAATTATATTGATGTGGGTATTACTGACAACTTGGGTATGATAATTGGTTGGTGGAACCATCTCATTAATCAACCAACATTGTAGTAATAACTTATGTTTTGCCAATCTCTTGTTGTAGGAAAAAATTGCTTTACGCAAAACTTACTACCCCCACCTGCCATATATGCATATAGAATAGATGATTATTTTTCACCCCTCTCTTTTGTGACATTGCCGGCATATTCAATATGCTGACCTACATGGTTGCAACGTATCATGTTGCAGAATACTTTCCGACCAGGAGTGAGGATACGCTCTACGCTCAGTGAGATGCCCTTGTAGTCAGATGGACTCAACTACCTTTGAAGCTTCCGCGAGATGTTTGGTTTAGTTTATCTCATGAGTTGGCCTTCAGCCACTTTATTATAATCCTTATTGTAATAAAGGACTCGATATGAGATTTTGATTAATAAAGCTATGTGATTTTCCCTTTGATATATACATTGATGTACCGTGTGTGTACCAGCATGATCTTGGGATGGTACGGAAACACCGGAGATTCGACCGTTTCAGGTCGGGTCGCTACATAAATGGTATCAGAGCACATGCTGACCGTAGGACGTAACCTATAGGATTGGAAAAGCCTTAGGAAAAACATCACTTTTCTATTGTCTTTCAAATTCTTATATTCTCATCTGCTCATTTCTGACTTCTCTCCGATTTTTTGAATATTTCTAGATGGCCACCTTCACCCTAGTTTGCTTCACGGAGTTTTGCCAGCCTGACGCGACCATGCCCTTTGGCAAAGAGCTAGCACAGATCATTAAGGACGTAAAGATTGCTCTGCCAACCCTCGTCGGGATTGCGATCACGTCTTTCCCACAAGACGCTCGCTACAGGATCGAACTGCACATTCCCGGAAGGACTTTTGGTTATCGCACAGAGCCCATCGACTTCATGTTTGTGGCACCCAGCTGGATTCTTGGGAGGGACATGTCGATTCACCATGCCCTCGGACGTATTCAGGAGGAATACAGGGGTGGTCCCATTTTGCCAGGCCCCAGCATGATTTGTCACAGGGATGCCATTGGAAATATCATAAACACCCCCACTGAAGACTCCACCATTTCCTATATCCAGACTTTGGAGACTCACATCAGGACTCTGGAGCTTCGGGTAGGTGCAGACACGAAGACGATCAAAAGGCTGATGAACCGCAATATTGACCTCGAAGCTGACATACGGGAAGCCAATTACGAGCATGAGCATGAAGTGAAGGACTTCTTGGAGAGGATCGAGAAGCTGAAAACTCGCATTGCATATGGGTAGTGTATTTTTTCTTTTAGGCCCTTGTTCTATTCTAATTCTCATTCCTCTGAAAACAGGAAGATGCCTCCACGACGTGAGCCCGACTTCACCTTCCCGCCGGAACTCACACAACTCCTCCAGCAGCACAATGCCCTGATGCAACTATTGATCCAAAACCAGACCAACAACCACAACAACCACCCTCCACCTCAGGGTGACAACCTCACCCATTTTCTGAGGCTGAATCCACCAACCTTCTCTAGCAGCACTGAGCCCATCGTGGTAGATGATTGGCTCCGCAAGATGGAGAGGAAACTCATCACCGCTGGATGCACTGAGGCTGAAAAGGTGCGCTTTGCGGCCCATCAACTTGAGGGGCCTGCAGCTTCATGGTGGGAGGACTACACCACCACATACCCCATTGCTGGTGTGACTTGGGAGCAGTTCAAGCTAGCTTTCCGCACCGCTCATGTCTCCGCTGGAGCCATGAGTCTCAAGAAGCGTGAGTTTCGCAACATGCGCCAGGGGAATCGCTCCGTGGCCCAGTATGTGGATGAATTCAGCATGTTGGCCCGCTATGCACCAGGAGATGTGGCCAATGATGCAGCCAAGCAGGAGAAGTTCCTGGAAGGACTCAACGATGAGTTGAGCGTGCAACTGATGGTGACTACTTTCAACAACTACTAGAAGCTGGTAGACAAGGCCCTCATCTTGGAGGGGAAGCGACAACAAATTGAAAACCACAAGAGGAAGCATGGACAGGGGAAGTCTAACTCTGGAGCTCAACAGAAGCCCCGCTACTCCCCGTACTCAGGGAATGCCGGATCAGGGACCGATAGGTATGGAGGACACACTCATGCCTTGCACAACCATGGAGGCCACAACCACGGAGGAAATGGGAATAATCGTCCCAACAATGGCAACTTCAAGAATGGCAATGGAAGTGGAAATGGCAAACAACACTGTCCCGCCCTGGCTCAGAAGGATTTGAGCCATATCACCTGCTTCAAGTGCCAGAAGACCGGGCACTATGCCACTGAATGTCCCCAGACCAAGAAGGGAAATGGAAATGGCAACAACAACGGCAACTCATCAGCTAAGAAGCCAAATCCTTTTCCCCGTGCTCAGGTGATCACATTGATGTGGAGGAAGTCTATGATCAGCCCGAGACTGTGGTTGGTAAGTTTTTATTGCATTCATGTCCAGTTATGGTACTTTTTTATTCCGGTGCAACTCATTCATTCATATCATGGGTAGTTGTGGAAAAGTATGGTTTGCCCACCAGAACCCTTAGTCAACCCATTAAGGTCAGTTCCCCAGGAGGCATGATGATGGCAGGGATAGGATGCCACGCATTGAAACTCAATATAGGAAACCATGTTTTCCCCACCGACCTCATCGTCTTAGAGTCCCAGGGATTGGATGTAATCCTAGGCATGGATTGGATGACCAAGTATGAAGGAAACCTTGATTGCCCCAGCAAGTCTATTTTGCTCACCACCCCAGAACACAAGAGGATTAAGTATGTATCCCGACGCACACCGAAGAGTAATCGGGTGAATTCCCTTACAGGAGTTATTCAGGAGGAAGTGCCGGTTGTACAAGACTTTCCAGATGTATTACCGGAGGAATTAACAGGCATGCCACCACATAGAGAGATTGAGTTCCTGATAGAGTTACTGTCAGGAACAGCCCCAATTTCCAAGAGACCCTATCGGATGCCTGCAAATGATTTAGAAGAAATCAAGAAGCAGATTAAGGAGTTATTGGACAAAGGGTACATTCGCCCAAGTTCTTCACCTTGGGGAGCCCCAGTTCTTTTGGTGGAGAAGAAGGATAAAACCTTGAGGGTGGTAGTCGATTATCGTGCATTGAACGAGGTGACTATCAAGAACAAGTACCCTCTGCCGATGATTAATGACTTGTTCGATTAGCTAGTGGGAGCCAAAGTGTTCTCCAAGATCGATCTTCGATCAGGGTATCACCAGTTGAAAATTCGTGAACAGGATATACCCAAAACCGCTTTCACCACAAGGTATGGCTTATATGAGTATATAGTCATGTCTTTTGGTTTGACTAATGCTCCTGCCTATTTCATGAGTATGATGAACAAGGTGTTTATGGAATATCTGGACAAGTTTGTCGTGGTGTTCATCGATGATATATTGATATTCTCCAACAGCGAGGAAGAACACAAGGAACACTTGCATTTAGTTCTAGAGAAGCTTAGAGAGCATCAGTTATATGCCAAGTTCAGCAAATGTGAATTCTGGCTGACGGAAGTCGGATTCCTTGGACATGTTATTTCTGGAGATGGAATAGCACTCGACCCCGCTAAGGTTGAAGCAGTCACCGAGTGGAAGTCACCCACCTCAGTTAAGGAGATCCGCAGTTTTCTTGGACTTGCCGAATATTACCAGAGGTTCATTGAGAATTTCTCAAAGATTGCCAAGCCCATGACAGAGTTATTGAAGAAAGAGTCTAAGTATGTTTGGACTGAGGAATGTGAAGACACTTTCCAAGAGTTGAAGAAACGTTTGGTCATAGCCCCAGTGTTGATTTTGCCAAATATTCGGAAGGACTTCCAGGTTTATTGTGATGCTTCATGTCAAGGACTTGGAGGAGTACTCATGCAGGAGGGAAAAGTTGTAGCCTATGCATCCAGACAGCTACGACCTCATGAGTTGAACTATGCCACCCATGATTTGGAGTTAGTAGCCATAGTGCACGCACTCAAGACCTAGAGACATTTCCTTGTCGAAAATAGTTGTGATGTTTACACTGATCATAAGAGCCTGAAGTATATCTTCACGCAGAAGGAGTTAAACCTCAGACAGAGGAGATGGCTAGAGTTAATCAAGAACTATGACATGAGATTGCATTATCATCCAGGGAAGGCAAATGTTGTAGCAGATGCCTTGAGCCGGAAGGGTTATGTGAACACACTCATAGAGACAGGATTACCCCAGGAGTTAGCCGATGATCTCAGAGAGCTCCGGCTAGAGATAGTTCCAAGAGGATATGTTGCCACACTAGAGATCTAGTCCACTTTGACCGAAAGAATTCGTGAATTCCAGAAGTCAGAAAGGAGATAACTGAGATAAAGCAGAGAATGAAGGATGGAAAAGCTAAAGGTTTTCGTGAGGATCAACAAGGAACTCTGTGGTTTGAGAACCGAATCTATGTGCCCAATGACCCAGAGCTCAGGAAGTTGATACTTCAAGAAGCCCACGATTCACCTTACTCGATACACCCAGGCAACACCAAGATGTATCTGGATTTGAAGGAAAGTTACTGGTGGACAGGTATGAAGAAGGATATTGCCGAACATGTTGCGGTATGTGATGTTTGTCAGCGAGTAAAGGCGGAACATCAGAAACCAGTAGGGTTACTCCAACCTTTGCCGATACTCGAGTGGAAATAGGATAAGATTGGTATGGACTTCATCATAGGATTACCCAGGACCCGTTCCCGTTATGATTCCATCTGGGTAGTGGTCGATCGCTTGACCAAGGTGGCTCATTTCGTCCCAGTGAAGACCACCTATGCCAGTGCTAAGTTAGCTAAGATATATATGACTAGGATCGTGTGTCTACATGGAGTTTCGAGGACTATCGTGTCAGATAGAGGAACACAATTTACCTCAAAGTTTTGGCATCAGTTACATGAAACTTTGGGTACGAGGCTGGAGTTCAGTACAACTTTTCATCCGCAGACCAATGGACAGACTGAGAGAGTCAACCAGATTCTGGAGGACATGTTGAGAGCTTGTGCGCTAGACTATGGGTCTAGTTAGGATGACAACTTACCTTACACAGAGTTCTTGTACAACAACAGTTATCAGACCAATCTGAAGATGTCCCCTTCCGAAGCTTTATACGGAAGGAGGTGCAGAACACCATTGATGTGGGATGGTGTTGGAGACCGAAAACTTTTTGGTCCCGATCTCATCCGAGATTCTGAGGAGAAGGTCAAGTTGATTCGTGACCGACTCAAGATAGCCCAATCTAGGAAAAAAGAGCTATGCTGATAGCAAACGCAAGGAAGTGACTTATGGAGTGGGAGACCGAGCATACCTTTGTGTGTCCCCACTTCGAGGAATCAAGAGGTTTGGTGTTAAAGGAAAGTTAGCACCCAGATTCATAGCCCCCTACAAAATTCTTGAACGTAGAGGCGAAGTTGCATACAAGATGGAATTACCAGGAGGATTGTCCGGAGTTCACGATGTTTTCCATGTTTCTTAGCTGAAGAAATGCCATGCTGAGATGGCTGATATTCCTTTGAGAGACACAGTGCCCCTAGAGGCCATACAACTTGACAGTGATCTGACTTATGAGGAGAAGCGCGTTAGAATCCTCGAGACTGCCAACAGAGTTACCCGCAGAAAGATCATCAAGTTCTGAAAGGTTCTGTGGAGTCACCACACCGAGGAAAAAGCCACCTGGGAACGCGAAGAAGATCTTCGTCGAGACCACCATCACCTATTTTCTAGCCAACCCGAATCTCGAGGACGAGATTCATCTTAAGGTGGGTAGGTCTGTAACATCCCAAAATTCCATTTTGGAATGTTATGAAATATAGCTATGCATCATCATCATGTTGTTTGAGTGAAATGAATTGTTGAAGTTTCACTTTTGGATTTCTGAAAGGCCATCTCTATTTTTCCATCATTTGTTTTTCCTATCTTGCCAGAACCCTGAAATATTCAAATATGAGAGGAGGAACATGACACTCCATATCAGGGGGATTTTTGTGCAGTATTTGAACCATAAAACCCAGGGGGTTATTTGAAAATTTATTAAAATCAATTTAGGCATTTTTTGAAAATAATTTTTTTAAGTATTTATTTTGGTCATGAAAAAATGTTCATTAAATTGCGTTTATTCCCCTGGTCAGTTTAGTATATAGATCTTCATTTTTAGGAAATGTTTTGATTGCCATAAAGTAGTTTCCTTTCTCTGTAAATTAGAAAAAAGAAAAAAAACGCGTATTAGGAAAGTCCACGGCCCACCGACACCCACGCCAGATCCGAATTTAATTCGGATCGGCCATCGACGCCGCCAACACCGCTCCCCTCTCTCTGTCACGTGGGACCCACCGACTGACCGCGCGATCCCCGCGGTCACCCCCTTCCTTTCGCCCCTCACCTCGCCGGCGAGATCCACTCCCACCCGGATCTACCTCCTCCTTCCATTTCCCGACCCCTCGAGGCCCCTATATAAAGCCCCTGCCTTGCCGCGTTCCATCCCCCCCGAAACCCCACTCCCCTCGCGAGAGCATCGCCCCCGCACCTCGCCAGAGCTCGGCTCCCCACCGAAGCTCTCCGAGCTCCTGGCCGTCGCCCCCGCCACCCCCACACCCCACCGTCGCCACCTATCGTTGCCGGAGGTCCGTCGCCGTCGACTGCAACCTTCGGACGTCGCCCCGACCACCGGAACGCCGCCCCCGAGCACCACTGAGCCGCTGCCGCCGTCGACCATCGCCGGAGACTTCGTCTCTCTGTGTAAGCCACCGCCCCCTAGACCGTCCGATCCAAATCCAACGCCTAGGATTAGATCATTTAAATCCCCGAACAGGTATCTCCTAAGGCTCGGGCGTCCGCTCGTTAAACCCCGCACGCGCACCGCCTTGGCCAATCATAGCATGACACGTAGCACACTGTCCGTTAGTTTATTTTTCTTATTTTCTGTTTTTGTTTTAGAAAACAGAATAGTTTCTGTTTTTGTTTTTGTTATATCTTTTAGGATATTTGGAGTTTTTGATTGATTCTTTTTGCAACATGTCACAAATTACATGTAGTTTCTATATGTTGTCTTAGTTTTCAAATTTGAACTCCTAATTTGAATTTTGTTAAATTTGAGAAAATCACTAAAACTTGAATAAGTTGAGTTTAAAAAATTATTTTGCCACTATTTTGTATTAGTTAGGTTTATCATCCTAAACAGTTTGAGTGTTTTTAGGATATTTTAGATTATAGTTTTTAGCAAAAACAAATTCTGTTTAGTTCTTCTTAGAGTTTAATTGAATTGTTTTTTATTTTAATTTATTTTGATTTTTTTAGTTTAACTTTTATCGTAGTTTCTGTAGTTTCTGCTGTTAAACATTAGGAGAATTATTTTCTGATAATAAAAATATTTTGTTTTGTTTTGTGCTCTATTTTCAATAGGTAAACTTTGTTTTCCCCATAAGTAGGGTTTAGTAAAAGGTTTTTATAGGAATTCTTTTGCACAAATTTTTTATGGTGAAACACTTCTGGTTTCTAATAAAATTTTAGTATTTTCTTTTATGTTATCTGTTGTTTAGTTGCTGAAAACAAATTTTTGTCTTGTTATGTCTTAGTAGAAGTTTTGCCACAAAAATTTTGAGAATGTTCTACTTTGTTTTGATTTCTTTCTTTTGATTGTGCTATTGATTGTTGTAGTATTATTAGTTTACCTTGCTGTTGTGTAAAATTGTATTGTGGTTATGCTTATTGTGTGCATTGTTTGATTCGTTAGATCATCCGGAGTGCGAGGCTTGTTATCTAGAGTCACTCGAGTACGAGTATCGTCAGCAAGGCAAGTCACATTGATCAAGTTTACCCATGTTTTTATGGCATTAGTCCTACCATCTCCCCAATTGCATGCAAAGTAGGTAATTTGGAAACTTGGTTAATTGATGTAGTATCATGTGGTAGGCACCCCTCAACCCTTTGACACTTTGGCCCCGGGAAACGTTGATTCAATTTTGCTATGCTATTAGTAGACGGGTTGGTTGTGTGATTCATGAGCGTTGTGAGGTAATAATTAGAAGACCTACATGATGATCAAGACTTCAAGCCTCCGAGTTTTCAACATACCTCTGGGTGGATGATGGTTGAACGACGCCCTGGAGAAGCTAGTGGTTAGCCTAGGTGTTGCTGGAGAAGTGCTAGTATTCACGTAGAAAGGTCCACCCAGGAACAAAGAGAAGGATGGATGCTTCAAGACCCAAGGCTTACCTACACAGCCACAAGCCATTATGGGCTCTGGCTTGGTTGGATATTGTGGTGACCCTGGACAGGCGGTGCTACGAGATGTAGAAGAACGGTAGGAAAGGATGGGCACCGACAGAGTCTCAGAGGAACCACTTAGAAGACCATGTTTTGATCATCCGTTCCTCAAACACCCTGAAGTGTGAGGAATCCAATGGAGGCGGTCAAATCTTGTGGGGAATGTGTGCAAAACTCTACAGAGTACCCAAACCTAATCGATTAGCCGTGTCCACGGTCATGGACAACTTGAGCCAAAGGAACTGAAACTATCTGGAATTCTCAACACAAAAATTATATTGATGTGGGTATTAATGACAACTTGGGTATGAGAATTGGTTGGTGGAACCATCTCATTAATCAACCAACGTTATACTAATAACTTCTGTTTTGCCCCTCTCTTGTTGTAGGAAAAAATTGCTTTACGCAAAACTTACTACCCCCACCTGCCATATATGCATATAGAATAGATGATTATTTTTCACCCCTCTCTTTTGTGACATTGCTGGCATATTCAATATTCTGACCAACACGGCTGCAACGTATCATGTTGCAGAGTACTTTTCCGACCAGGAGTGAGGATACGCTCTACGCTCGGTGAGATGCACTTGGAGTCAGATGGACTCAACTACCTTTCAAGCTTCCGCAAGATTTTTGGTTTATTTAACTCATGAGTTGCCCTTCAGCCACTTTATTGTAATCCTTATTGTAATAAAGGACTCGATATGAGATTTCGATTAATAAAGCTATGTGATTTTCCCTTTGATATATACATTGATGTACCGTGTGTGTACCAATATGATCTTGGGATGGTACGGAAACACCGGAGATTTGACCGTTTCAGGTCGGGTCGCTACATGACACTGGAGTATCTAGGTGACATTAGGGTTTTAGTTGATGTGTACCTTAAGGTGTTATTTTAGTACGAACTCTAGGGCTGTCCGTGACACTTATAAGGATAGCTCATAAGATTGATTAGAAAAGATAGCTTTGAGGTGGTTTCGTACCCTACAATAATTTCTTTGTTAGTTATCCGCTATTTGTGACTTTGGAGAGAACTCTTTGTCGCACGAGAGGTATTTACATATGATTCAACTATGCCAATATTGTTGAGAGAAATTGCAATAGTGAAAGTATGAACCCTAGGCCTTGTTTCTAAGCATTGCAATACCGTTTGTGCTCACGTTTCTCATTAGTTACCTTGATGTTTTTATATTTTCTGATTTCAAAAACCTATATCTACCATCCATATTATACTTGTATTACCATCTCTTCACCGAACTAGTGCACCTATACAATTTACCATTGTATTGGCTGTGTTGGGGACACAAGAGACTCTTTGTTATTTGGTTGCAGGGTCGTTCGAGAGAGACCATTTCATCCTACGCCTCCCACGTATTGATAAACCTTAGGTCATCCACTTGAGGGAAAATTTCCATTGTCCTACAAAACTCTGTGCTTGGAGGCCGAACAAAGTCTACAAGAATAAAGTTGCATGGTAGACGTCAAGCTCTTTTCTGGCGTCATTGCCACGGAGGTGAGTGCTTGAAGGTATATCTTTAGAACTTGCAATAAAATCTTTTGTTTCTTGTTTTTCACTGGTTTGGTTTTATAAAAGAAAACTACAAAAAAATGGAATTGAGGTTGCCTCATATGCTTCATCTTTTTAATGTCTTTCGTGAAAATGATGGAAAGGAAAATTGTGCTAAAGTGCTAGAAGAAGAAGTTATTAAAAATTTTGGCAATAAATATTTGATTTATGAGCATGATTTCAATATTATCAGTATGAATTCTGTGAATATTCATGATGCTAATGATATGCAAAGCCACAAGCTTGGGTATGCTATGTTTGATGAAGATGATATTTTTTGTCCGCCAAGTTTTGACGAGAAAAACTATTATAATGATTGGATGGCTCCTATCTATGTTCATTATCGTGATGACACATATGCTATACAAAGTAATGACAACCATGAAACCTATTATCATGAATTTAATATTCAAAGTGGTTATGTCAATCAGGTACCTCATGATAGTTATTTTGTTGAGTTTGCTCCCACTATTATGAATGAGAAGAAGCTTGATTATGTGGAGAGTAGTAAATTTTTCATGCTTGTAGATCATGAAAAGAATGCTTTATGTGCTGGTTATATTGTGGAATTACTTCATGATGCTGCTGAAAATTATTATGAGGGAGGAACATATACTTGTAGGAATTTCAATAATATCAAGTTTCCTCTCTATGTGTTCAAAGTTTTGAAGTTGTGCTTGTTTTGCCTTCCTATGCAAGTTGATTATTGTTCCCATGATTTGTTTGCTCACAAAATCCCTAAGCATAGGAAGTGGTTTAGACTTAAATGTTCTTGTCATGAGATTCATGATGCTCTTTCGCATGTTTCAAATATTATTCCTATACGAGCATCATTGAAATCATCATGCCTAGCTAGAAGGCATTAAAGAAAAGCGCTTGTTGGGAGACAACCCAGCACTTTTACTTTCTCTTTTGATGTGTTAACATGATTAATATGCTGTATTAATCATTATTTGTGTCTTTTATTTCAATAAAGTGCCAACTAAAGCCTTTGGGATAGTGTTGATACTTGCTTGTTTGATTCTATGCAAAAACAGAAAGTTTTGCGTCCAGTATATGAGTTATCTTATTTTACTGGAGCGTCAAAAAATTGTGAAATATTTACAAAACATTTTTATAAAATTTCCTTGAGTTTTCCTAATTTTCAGAATTTTTAGGGTCAGGTAAGTAAGGTGATCATTCAGATCTTTACAGATTGTTTTGTTTTTGGCAGATTCTGTTTTGCATGCATAGTTTGCTTGTTTCAAGTGTTCCTATAGCTTATATTGAGTAATATAAATTGTGGGAATGATGGAATACAGTAGGTATAATGTGAGAAAAATTATGAATCTTGTCTTGATAGTACCTAAGTGAATGATCTATCTTTATTACACTAACCCTTCTCACAAAGTTCCGTTAAGTTTTGTGTGATTGAAGTTTTCAAGTTTTGGTGAGACACCGATATGAGGATAATAAGGAGTGACATGAATATAATCTTGGGGATTCCCAAGGCACCCCCAAGGTAATATCCAAGGAGGACTCAAGCGCCTAAGCTTGGGGATGCCCCGGAAGGCATCCCCTCTTTCGTCTTCAACACTATCAGTATATCCTACTTGGAGCTATATTTTTATTCATCACATAATATGAGTTTCTCTTGGAGAGTCATTTTTTTCTATGATAGGTCTTATTTAGAATCTTTTTTTTCAGAAGAAAGTTCCAAGAATTGCCTTAGGATGCTTGCATTGCATGTTTTGATAAGTGCTAGGTAAAAACAGAAACTTCTGCTGTAGTGTTTGAAATTTCATATTTTACCGGGACATGGAAAGTTTCTGAAATTTTTACATAGTATTTTCATATAAATTTTATAGAATTTCATAAATTTTTATAATTTTTTGAGTTACATAAGTAAACTGGTTTAATAAATTGCTCTAGACTATTCTGTTTAGACAGATTGATGTCATAGTTTTGTTATCTACTTATCCTACAGTTTCCATAGCCTCTATTGCTAGATATAAATTACGGAAATGATAGTATACAGTAACCAATGTTTGAAAATTATTGTGCAACTTGTATTGGCAGCACATGAAGTGTGGATTTGTTCTTATGTGTACTAACCTATGTCACGAGTTATTTTTGAGTTTTGTGTGAATGAAGTTTTTGAGAATAGGTGAAACCATGATAGGAGAGGATTGAACGAGATACAAAAGCTCAAGATTGGGGATGCCCAAGGCACCCCAAGTGAATATTTAAAGAAGTCTCAAGCATCTAAGCTTGGGGATGCTACGCATCCCACCTCTCTTCGTCAACTATCGGTTAGCCTATGTTGAGCCTAAATTTTTATTTGTCCACATGATGCATGCTATTCTTGGAGTGCTATTTTAATTTTGCTTGCTATTTAATTGAAATACTCAAATCTGAAAATATTTATTGAGATAGAGAGAAAGTCCTCACATAGCTATTTAATTGTTTAACTACTCATTGATCTTCACTTACATGTTTTGGAGTAGTTTTGTCATTCACTCTCGTGCTTCACGTATATCCCATGAGTAAATGGTTGAATGAATTGAATATCATAAATATGAAATTATATATGTTTTATATGCTTATCCCATGGGGAGTAATGACTTCACATATAAGAATTACATGTGGTAAAATTTATTGAAAATTAGCAAACACCGCATTGGTCACTTGAACCATTCATGAAATTATTGAAGGAAGAGAGATTTCACATATAAGTATACTATCTTGGAAATCTTCTATGATTGTGATTAACCATTAATTATTTTCAAACATGAGAAAATTAGTTGAAGTTGGACAAGGAAGACAACGTAATGAGTTATGGTTGCGTATATTTGCATAGAATTTATATTGTTATGGATCCTCCAACATGTGGTGCTTCCTTCCACCTCATACTAGCCAAAAATTTCGCACCAAGTAGAAATACTACTTGTGCATAAAAACACCCTTAAAACCAAAGATGTTCGATATGAGTCCACCATACCTACCTATATGCGGTATTTACCTGTCGTTCCAAGTAAATTTGCATGTGCCAAACTCTAAACCTTCAAATAATATTTTGTTTTGTATGCGCGAATCGCTCATATAATGACTAGGGGTTGTCAGTATCTTCCATGCTAGGTGGGTTATTCTCACGATATGTGTTGATTCACTATCATTCAGGAGAAAGTGGCTGGTAATAGGGATTCCCAGCCCCCAAATCAAAAAAATACAAATAACTAAACAAAACTCCCCCAGGAATGTTGTTGGTATGGATGGTACCCGTGGATTTGGCTCATCGTGGAGTGTGATTGATTGGTGGAGGAGGAGCAAAACCTTTACCATTCTATTTGGGAACCGCCTATAATGTATCTAGCATGGAAGATACCAAGATCTCTCGGTTGTTATAGTGACAATGAAAGCATACCGCCCAAAATTATTATTCAGCTTTGTTTTAAAAATCTCGAGCTCTGGCACCTCTGCAAATCAATGATTCCCTCTGCGAAGGACCTATCTTTTACTTTCTAGTACTTACCTTTATGCAAGAGTCATGGTGATCTTCACCACTTCCTATATTTCACCATTTTCTCTTGGCAAGCGTCATGTGTTGGGGAAAGATCCAAGTATATATGGCCATTCAAATATATTTGATCATAACTTATTACTGTTGACAATTATCTATATGATAAATAAGTAGGGAGCCGAAACATTAAGCCCCTATCTTTCTTTGTGTTTGACGGATGCCATCATGGAAGACTATATGATAGTTGAGTATGTGGAATTTTTTAAATCAAAGCTCTTAAATAGACCCTTCCTGCAAATAAGATGAATTGAAATTGTTTGGTGACTGAAAGCATAGTTTGTTAGTCTATACTTTAACATGTGGATAACTTGTTATATCATCATGAGAAGGTTTATGAGATGAGCTACTGTTTACGATATATAATGATGCTATAAAGTATTTGGAACTATCATTGATAAAATTTATGCATTATGCTAGCATTCACACTTCATAAATTATTCTTTTATCATTTACCTACTCGAGTAAGAGCATGGGCTAAAAATTTAGTATGATGTCGTTTTTTGTGTCAGAAATAAAACACATGGTCGGCTGCTTCCCGGCTGGCAAGCGCATGGCCGGCAGGCACGTTACCGGCTAACCCAGGGCCGGCTATCCAAGGAATTGGCTCGACCCTGGCCGGCTGCCTTCGGACCGGCTCCTCCGTTGACCCTTGGGCGGACAAGCCCCCGTCCCATCCCTTTGCACACGGGTACGACGACAAGACAGGAACCCCATGATGGGCCCCCAATGTAGCCATAGTGACCACTGATGCGTGGGTGTGCACGGCTACAATGCATCCAGTCGCGTCATTGACCTTGGACGACCGCGACTGGGTGGGGAAAAATGCACGCCCCCACCCACTCGATTACCTTCCCCAGCGTGGCTACAGTGCGGCCGGTCGTACCGAAGACTTCGACCGGCTGGCGCAAGACGACGCTGCCCGGGAAGCTCGTGTCGTAGCAGGTGGGCGCGGGCGAATCGCGGAGCCGGCTGGCGGGCCCCAGCGGGCGATGGGACCACACAACAGGTGGACCCTACGGGCGACGAGACATCTCAAGCGGCAGGACCCCCTGGCCGGCTGGACAGGCTGCCAGCTGGGTCCCCCATGTTTTACCTTAAGGATATTGTAAGCCAGGGGGGTTGGCCTATAAAAACCCCCGAGCCCCCCATGCAACGGGGATGACGGGACACATGCACACACATCCACGGGGCACGTCCCTCACATCCACCCACGTAGCAAAGGAAGGCGAGCCAGCTGCTCCCTCTTCCACCTCTAGACAACAGCTCCAGGAGCAGCCTTGTATCAATACCCATCTATCAACTAGACCAAGCAGGACTAGGGGAATTACCTCCCACGGAGGGCCCTGAACCTGGGTACATTGTGTGTCATCACCGCTTGTGCCTAATCCCGCACCCGGAGCCTGTCGGCGTCCTACGGCCCCAACCACCTTCGGTAAACCTACCCATGGCATCTGTTGTGAGAAAACGACAATAGTTGGCGCCCACTGTTGGGCCATACGTGGCGCTAGCCGGAGTCACGCTCCGGGCGGGACCCTTCACCACATCCCTCGTCCGCCGCGCGTCCAAGCGGAACCGCAGGCTCGTGGGGCTTGCTCCGGCAGGCCCTGCGGGTAGCGCTGTCAACCCCAGGCTTGACATCGACTCGCTCGTCGAGTGCGTCGGTAGGCTGAGCCTCGCCGACGCACCGGCGGCCGACGAGTACCCCGGCTGGGTGCTCGACTGCACTGACCCTCCCACGGCTGTGGACGCACTCACGGCTGCCAAGTCCAACAGCCCCCACGTCGGGGTGATGGTCATCATTTCCACCGCATCTTATGGCCGAGCGCGGGCCAAGGCCTACACCGCCACAGCCCGCATCGGCCCCTCCGATCCACTTGGCACGAACCTTCGGGGCCTGAGCACCCCCATCGCTCCGACAGCGAACCCAACATTGCCACGGCTGAGCTGGAGGCGGCTCGCCGCCTCCTTTTCAAGGACGCCAGCACCCTCACAGCCACGTGGCGCCGCATGGAGGCTGCTTAGGGGGAGTACGCCTCTGCCTACAGTCTCACCCCGGCTGGCACCAAGCCTAGCCGGCATGGGACTGTGCGCGACCACAGTAACGTAGTCATCGAAATCTTGGGTGGCAACATGCCCGTCTAAGACACCCCCGGGGCCAACCTGCGGGCCGCCAAGGTATCCTATGAAGATTTGGCTACCTTGGAGGGCGAAGAACATGCCACCCGCAAGCGTCACATCAAGGACCTCATCGACGCCACCGACGTGCAGCAGCAACAGCTCGCGGCGGGCGGAGTCGCCTCTAAAGACCCTCGGCCTAAGGGTGAGGGTACTAGGACTGTTGGCCGTCAGCCGGCTTAGCACTCCTGCTCCCCTCGCGCCTCCGGTCAGCGGGTCGAGGGAAGCAACCCTTAGCGCTCCCAGCTGCCGGGGAACAAGCAGCCGGTTGTGAACAGCCGACCCACCAACCACCTAGCTGATAGAAACCACCGCAATGAGGCGCCGACTGCCGGTAGTCGGCGCAGCCGCGGTCACACACCGCCTCCACGGCACGAGCCGGCGCGGTCGATCCCACCTGCCATCCGCCCCGAACTTACGGCCTCCTCCAGCTCATCCCGCAGGATGGCCAGCCGGTCCAAGTCGACGCCACGGTACCATGACATGACGAATCGGAGCGCCATCTGCACGCCGGCTCAAGCTGCTGATGCCTTCTAGACCTCGTGTCGGGCCACGGCGTTCTCCGGCCACAAGGCCACGAGGCTCTCCGGAGCCCCATGACCCGGCCATAGGGTGGCGATGACCTCCTTGCCAGTCGTCTTCATCCGCTCCATGATCCGCTTGAGGTGGATCAACTGGTTTTCTATGGCTAGCCCAAGCTCTGCCATGTCCCAACCGGCAACCTCCTCGATGTCGCGCCCGCGCCCCCGAAGATATTCCCGGTGTTCCTCAACGACACGCTCAGCATGGCGCTGGGTTTCTAGGAAGTGTTCTAGAAAAGAGAGAGGAGAATCAGAAGAAGGCAACTCAAAGCCAAGAAGAACACACCCGGCTGACAGAGAAAAAACAAAGACTTACGTTGGAAGGAGTCGTCCAGCTCGATAGTGAAGTGGAGCAATGAGTCCCGCTCCGACACCAGTGCCGCCTCCGCCTCGGCGAGGGAAACCTTGCGCTCCTCGAGCGTCTTCTCGAGACGGGTCACCTTGCTTTGGAGGGCGGCAGTCCGTTGGGTGGCGTCAGCTGCCTCCTCGACGGCCTTCTCCTTGGTCGCCACCTCCCGCGCCATGTCGGATCCCAGCCGGTCCCTCTCTAGGGTGATCGCCTGGACCCTCTCGATCAACTGGTCCCGCTCGGAGACTGCCTCAGCCTTCTCCCTCGAAGGGTGGTCAGCTCCCCTGCGAAGCAAAACCGCCTGCCATAGGAGGCCGAAGTTAGAGTATGCACGAAGAGATCTGACCTGTCTGCCCCACAACCACTTAGCCGGCCCGCATCTCGGGGGCTACACCCAGTGCGTACGCTCTCGTGCCCCCACTGAAAATTTTGACAAAGACAAGCGAGGCCTACCTCCACACACTGCAGGGTGTTGTCGACCGCCTCCGCGAACAGGGCCAGCTCCTCATGGCACCATGCCAGGACGATGTCCAGCTCCCCAAACGCCGGGACCGGGCCGTCGGCCGGCAGACGAGGGATGGCAGGGACACGCGCCAACTCCTCCCAGACCCGAATCATGTCCAGCATGGACCTCCGGGACCGACTCTCCTTGCCGTCCGCCCCGACATTCGTCATGACACCGGCTGTGGGGGAGGGTTGTGAACGACGAGGGCGCGGGAATCAACTCCCGACTGTCCCTCGTTCGGTGCCAACACCGCCTCCCCCTCTGGTCGGCTGGGTGCGATGATCGCGGCGGTTGGCCTCTCCATATCGATGACTGGCACCTACGGCACCTCCGATGCCGCCTCCGAAGCCATCGGGGCCTCCCGCACATCAACCTGGGTCGGCTCGGCAACAGGCGACGTCGCGTCCGGCACCATAGGTCGGGTCTCCTCGCGGGCTGGCTCCGTAGCAGCCGCTCCCGTCCGGGCCGTTTCCTCTACGAACAAAGGCACGGCCGGCTCCGCAGCCGCCCCTTGCAGCTCTCTCGATGGGGGCCTCGACATGCGAGTCGACTCTGTTGTCGAGTTTGATGCTCGCATTGGGTCCGCGGACCTCCTCCGCCTCCTGCCGCTCGAGGTCCCAGAGCGTGAGGGCCCGCCCTGAACTCCGGACTTTAAGGCCCGTAGCTCCGCGAGCCTCCTCTTCTCCGCGGGCTGCGTGGCCACGTGCTCGCAGGCCAGCCGGCTGGCGGCCTCCGTCGGGTCGGCTGTTGACTCCACGTCATGGAGCTCGATGGGATCCCTAGGACAACAAGGACTCAAATGCTCGGCACATGACCCAAGGAGAAACCCAAACAAAAAGTAGAACACTTACCTGGTGACGACGGGAAGAGCCCGCCTGGCATGCGCCGATGGCTTCGACGCAACCGACTTCACCCGCTTGCGATTCCGGCGGCTGGGCCACCGGCTCCTCCTAAGCCGGCCTCTTCCCCCGGCAGGAGGTCCTGGCTGTCGGGGCACGCGTCGGCTGCTCCTCGCGCCGCCCGCGCGGGCCCTGCCTAACTGTGGGGGGAGGCACATTCAGGATTCGAACATTGTCATCATGATCGTCATCCTTGTCATCAGTCCAATCCCTTATCATGGGGCCAAGGGGAAACTCACCGGGTGCGCTGGGCCCTCCGGCTCCTGGGTCGGTCGCCGCCTCGACCTCCCCTGAGGAGTCGACCCCCTCTTCGGGCACGCCACAGTTGGGGAACATCGCATGGGAAACAAAAGTTTTCCTACGCACACGCAAACCTATCCATGGTGATGAGCATCTACGAGAGGGAGAGTGGATCTACATACCCTTGTAGATCCCTAAGCGGGAAGCGTTGAGAAACGCGGTTGGTGTAGTCGTACTTCTTCGCGATCCAAATCGCCGAGCGTCCCACGATCTAATCATGAACCGTCCCGCAAACCAATCACGAACCATCCCGCGATCTCGTCACGATCCGTCCTGCGATCCGATCACGAACGTCCCGTGGCCTTGATCACAATCCTTCCAATCTAGTACCGAACGGACGGCACCTCCGCGTTTAGCACACGTGCAGCTTGATGACGATATCCACCGTCTTGATCCAGCAAGAGGAGGCGGAGAGGAGGAAGAGTTCACCGGCAGCGTGACGGCGCTCCGGAGATGGTGGTGGAGCAATTCCAGCAGGGCTTCACCTAAGCACTGCAAAAATCCGATCTAGAGAAGAAACTATGCACTAGAGAAGAGGGCAACACGTGGCAAAATAACTTGTGCCAAAACCCTCAAACCCCTCTAGTATATATAGGAGGAGAGGAGGAGGAGGAGGGGCTGGCGCAAGGGCCAAAGCCCACATGGTTCGGCCGGCTAGGGAGGAGTCCTCCTCTTCTCACTCCTAGTGGGATTAGGACTCCTTCCATATATAGCCCTTTTTGCCTTTTTCCACCTTTTTCCTTTTGGTATTTTCTTCCCGGCCTTATGGGCCTTGTGTAGGACTTCCACCAGCCCACTAAGGGCTGGTATTCATCTTCCCACAGCCCATAAAGCCTCTTGGGTCGAAATAACCCTCCCGGTGGTCTCCCGGTACACTACCGGCACTCCTGGTACAATACCGATGAGCCCGAAACTTTTCCGGCGACCAAACTGGGACTTCCTATATATGAATCTTTACCTCTGGACCATTCCATAGCTCCTCGTGACGTCCGGGATCTCAGACGGGACTCCGAACAAACTTCGGTCACCACCATACATAACTCTACACTACCGAAACGTCACTAAACCTTAAGTGTGCAGACCCTGCGGGTTCGAGAACTATGTAGACATGACCGAGACACCTCTACGGTCAATAACCAATGGCGGGACCTGGATGTCCACATTGGCTCCTACATATTCTACGAAGATCTTTATCGGTCGAACCTCTATGTCAAGGATTCAGTTAATCCCGTATGATGTTCCCTTTGTTCTTTGGTATGTTACTTAACCGAGATTCGATCGTCGGTATCTCCATACCTAGTTCAACCTCGTTACTGGAAAGTCTCTTTACTCATTTCGTAATACAAGATCCTGCAACTAACAATTAGTCACGTTGCTTGCAAGGCTCATTGTGATGTTGTATTACCGAGTGGGCCCCAAGAGGCAATATTAAATTAGTTATTATCATATTTCCTTGTTCATGATGATCATTTATTATCCATTCTATAATTGTGTTGATCGGAAACTCAGATATATGTATGGATACATAGACAACACCATGTCCCTAGTATGCCTCCAATAGACTAGCTCGTTGATCAAAGATGGCTATGGTTTCCTAGTCATGGACATTAGATGTCATTTGGTAACGGGATCACATCATTAGGAGAATGATGTGATGGACAATACCCAAACTACAAACGTAGCATATGATCGTGTCAGTTTATTGCTACTGTTTTCTGCATGTCAAGTATATGTTCGTATGACCATGAGATCATGCAACTCACTGACACCAGAGGAGTGCCTTGTGTGTATAAAACATCGCAATGTAACTGGGTGACTATAAAGGCGCTCTACAGGTATCTCTGAGGGTGTCTGTTGGGTTGGCATGGATCAAGACTGGGATTTGTTACTCCGTGTGACGGAGAGGTATCTCAGGGCCCACTCGGTAATACAACATCACAATAAGCCTTGCAAGCAATGTGACTAAGTGTTAGTCACGGGATCTTGTATTACGGAACGAGTAAAGAGACTTGCCGGTAACGAGGTTGAACTACGTATGGAGATACCCACGATCAAATCTCGGGCAAGTAACATACCCAAGAACAAAGGGAATATCATACGAGATTAACTGAATCCTTGACATAGAGGTTCGACCGATAAAGATCTTCGTAGAATATGTAGGAACCAATATGGTCATCCAGGTCCCGCTATTGGTTATTCACCGTAGAGGTGTCTCGGTCATGTCTACATAGTTCTCGAACCCGCAGGGTCTGCACACTTAAGGTTTGGTAACATTTCGGTAGTATAGAGTTATGCATGGTGGTGACAGAATATTGTTCGGAGTCCCAGATGAGATCCCGGACGTCACTAGGAGCTCCGGAATGGTCCGGAGGTAAAGATTCATATATAGGAAGTCCTATTTGGTCACTGGAAAAGTTTCGGGCTCATCGGTAGTGTACCGGGAGTGCCGGGAGTGTACCGGGAGAAAACCGGGAGGGGTATTTCGACCCAAGAGGCTTCATGGGATGTGGGAGAGTGAATACCAGCCCTCGGTGGGCTGGAGGAAGTCCCTTGCAAGGCCCATGCGGCTGGGAAGAAAAGCCCAAAAATAAAAAGGTGGAAAAAGGCAAAAATGGACCAAATAAGGAAGGAGTACTAATCCTACTAGGAGTGGAGGAGGAGAACTCGTCCCTCCTTGTTCGGCCGACCCAAGGGTTGTCTCCTTGGCAGACAAGCCTCCTCCTCATCTCCTCCTATATATACTAGAGGGTTTTAGGGTTTTGGCACTTGATTTTCAGCCATGTGCAACCCTACCCTCTAGTTCATAGTTTCTCCTCTAGATTGGATTTCTGTAGTGCTTAGGCGAAGCCCTGCCGGAATTACTCCACCACCATCGCCGTGGTGCCTTCACGCTTCCGGAGAAATCATCTACCTCTCCGCTCCCTCTTGCTGGATCAAGAAGGCAGAGATCGTCATCGAGCTGGACGTGTGCTGGACACGGAGGTGCCGTCCGTTCGGTGCTAGATCGAAACTACCGTGATCAAGATCGCAAGACAATTCGTGACTAGTTCGCGGGACGGATCGTGATGGGATCGCAGGACGCTCGGCGATTTGGATCGCGAAGATGTTCGACTACACCAACCACGTTTCTTAGCGCTTCCCGCTTATCGATCTACAAGGGTACATAGATCCACTCTCCCTCTCGTAGATGCTCATCACCATGGATAGATCTTGCATGTGCGTAGGAAATTTTTTGTTTCCCATGCAACGCTCCCCAACAGTGGTATCAGAGCTAGGTCTATGTGTAGATGAGATCTCGAGTAGAACACAAAGAGTTTGTGGGTGTTGATGCTTAGATTGGTTCCTCCCTTGGTCATGTTTTGGTTTAGCAGTATTGTGGGATGAAGCGGCCCAGACCAACATTACTCGTATGCTTACGAGAGACCGATCCCATCGTCTGACGTGTTACTTCGTTGCACAAAGATGGCTGGCGGGTGTCTGTTTCTCCTACTTTAGTTGGATTGGATTCGACAAAGGCGGTCCTTGAGAAGGTTGAAAAGTAACTTATGTATCACCGTTGTGGTTTATGCGTTGGTGAGAATTGTTCTTGCTAGATACCCGTAGCAGCCATGTAAAACATGCAACAACAATTAGAGGACGTCTAACTTGTTTTTGCGGGGTATGTTGTGATGTGATATGGCCAATTACATGATGTGATATATGTGATGTATGAGATGATCATGTGATGTATAGACTATCATGACTTGCATGTCGATGAGTACGGCAACCGCCAGGAGCCATAGGGTTGTCTTTCATTATTGTATGACCTACGTGTCAATCATTAAGCGCTATGTAATGCTTTACTTTATCGCTAAACGGTAGCAATATTAGTAGAAGCATCATGGGCGCGACAACCCCGATGGTGACACGTTAATGGAGATCATGGTGTCGTTCCGGTGACGATGGAGATCATGCCGGTGCTTTCTAGATGGAGATGAAAAGCACAAGTTCATGGCCATATCATGTTACTTATGATTTGCATGTGATGTTAATCCTTTTATGCACCTTGTTTTGCTTAGGACGATGGTAGCATTATAAGGTGATCCCTCACTTAATTTCAAGATAAATTGTGTTCTCCCCGAGTGTGCACCGTTGCAAAAGTTCGTCGTGTCGAGACACCACGTGATGATCGGGTGTGATAGATTCTACGTTCACATACAACGGGTGCAAGCCAGTGTTGCACATGCAGAACACTCGGGTTAAACTTGACGAGCCTAGCATGTACAGACATGGCCTCGGAACACAAGAGACCGAAAGGTCGAACATGAGTCATATAGTAGATATGATCAACATAATGATGTTCACCACTGAAACCACCTCAACTCATGTGATGATCGGACTTGAGTTGGTGAATTTGGATCATGTATCACTCGAATGACCGGAGGGATGTCAATTTGAGTGGGAGTTCTTAAGTAATATGATTAATTCAACTCATTATCATGAACATAGTCAATAGTGTCTTTGCAAATTATGTTGTAGATTACTAGCTCGCGTTGTAGCTCCCTTGTATTTTTATATGTTCCTAGAGAAATAGAGTTGAAATATAATGGTAGCAATATTGCGGACTGGGTCCATGATCTGAGGATTGTCCTCATTGCTGCACAGAAGGCTTATGTCCTTAATGCACCGCTCGGTGCGCCAACCCCTCTAGCGTCGTCTGTAGATGTTGTGAACATCTGACACGCACGTTCTGATGACTACTTGATAGTTTAGTGCATCATGCATTACGGCTTAGAATTGAGGCTCTGAATCATTTTGAACGTCACGGAACGGAACATATGAGATGTTTTAAGAGCTGCAATTAGGATCTCAGGCTCATGCCCGTGTTGCGAGATATGAGATCTCCAACAAGATTATTTGCCTGCAAGATGAAAGAGAATAGCTCAATCGTTGAGCATGTGCTCAGATTGTCTAGGTGCTACAATCGCTTGAATCGAATGGGAGTTGATCTTCCAAATAAGATAGTGATTGATATAGTTCTCCAAGTCACTGTCACTAAGCTACTAGAACTTGGTGATGAACTATAAAATGTCAGGGATAGAAATAATGATCCATGAGCTGTTCGCGATGTTTGACACCGCAAAGGTAGAAATCAAGAAGGAGCGTCAAGTGTTGATTGTTAGTCAAACCACTAGTTTCGAGAAGGGCAAGACCAAGGAGGGAAACTTCATGGATAGCAAGTCAATTGCTGCTCTAGTGAAGCAACCCAAAGTTGAACCCAAACCCGAGACTAAGTGCTTCTGTTATGAGGTGAGCGGTCGCTGAAGCGGAACAACCCTAGATACTTGGTAGATAGGAAGGTTGGCAACGTCGACACAAGTATATTTCATATACGTGTTATTGATGTGTACCTTGCTAGTGCTCCTAATAGCACGTGGGTATTGGATACCGTTTCGGTTGCTAAATGTTAGTAACTCGAAATAAAAGCTACGGAACAAACGGAGAACTAGCTAAGGGTGAGGTGATGATGTGTGTTGGAAATGTTTCCAAGGTTGATGTGATCAACATCGCACACTCTCTCTACATTCGGGATTAGTGACGAACCTAAATAAATGTTATTTGGTGTTTTGCATTGATCATGAACGTGATTAGATCATGTTTATTGCAACACGGTTATACATTTAAGTTAGAGAATAATGGTTATTCTGTTTACATGAATAATACCTTCAATGGTCATGCACCCAGCGAGAATGGCTTGTTGAAATCTTAATCGTAGTAATACACATGTTCATAACTTTGATGACAAAAGATACAAAGTTAATAATGATAGTACCACATACTTGTGGCACTGCCACTAAATGGCATATTGGTATAAAGCGCATGAAGAAACTCCATGCTGATGGATCTTGGACTCATTCGATTTTGAATCGGTTGAGACATGCGAACCATGCCTCTTGGGCAAGATGACTAAGGACCCCATTCTCCGGATTGATGGAGCGGGCAAGTGGTTCATTGGAAATGATACATGTTGATGTATGCAATCCAATGAGTCTTGTAGCGTGCGGTGGATATCGTTATTTTCTTACCTTCACTGATGATTTGAGTAGATATAGTGTAATTTACTTAATGAAATACAAGTCTGAATCGTTTGAAAAGTTCAAGCAAATTTAGAGTGAAGTTTTAAAGATCATCGTGACAGGAAGATAAGGATGTCTACGATATGATCGTGGCACTGAATATCTGAGTTACGAGTTTAGCATACAAGTTTAGACAATGTGTAAATCGTTTCACAACTCACGCCACCTAGAACACCATAGTGTGATGGTGTGTCTGAATGTCATAGTCGTGCTCTATTGGATATGGTGCTTGCTATGATGTCTCTTATTGTTTTTCTACTATAATTTTGGGGTTATGCATTAGAGACAACTACATTCACTTTAGATAGGGCACCATCTAAATCCGTTGAGATGACACCGTGTGAATTATGGTTTGATAGAAACCTAAGCTGTCATTTCTTAATGTTTGGGGCTGCGATGTTTGTGTGGAAAATGTTTTCACCTAATGAGCTCAAACCCAAAGCGGACAAGCATCTTCATAGAATACCCTAAGAATAGTTGGGTGAACCTTCTATCTTAGATCCAAGCATAAAGTGTTTGTTGCTAAAATGGGTCCTTTCCCGAGGAAAAGTTTCTCTCAACAGAATTGAGTGGGAGGAAGATAGAATTGATGAGGTTGTTGAACCTTTGTTTCAACTAGAGAGTAGCGCAGCGCAGAAAGATGTTTATGTGGAACCTACGTCAGTTGAAGAGGAAGTAAATGATGATGATCATGAAGCTTCAGATCAAGTTACTATCGACCCTCGTAGGTCGACAAGGATGTGTACTGCTCCTGAGCGGTACGACAACCCTGTCTTGGAGGTTATGTTGTTGGACAACGATGAACCTTCGAACTGTGGAGAAGCGATGATGGGCCCGGATTCTGAAAAATGGTTAGAGGTCATGAAATCCGAGAAAGGATCCATGTATGAAAACCAAGTATAGACTTTGGTAGACTTGCTCGTTGGACGGCAGGTCTTGAGTACAAATGGACCTTTAAAATGAAGACATACGCTGATGGTAAATGACACCATTTATAAAGCTTGACTTGTCGCAAAGAAGTTTCCGCCAAGTTCAAGGAGTTGACTGCGATGAGACTTTCTCACTCGTAGCGTTGCTAAAGTCTATTGGAATTATGTTAGCAGTTGTTGCATTTTTCAATTATGACATATGGCAGATGGATGCCAAAACATAGTTTCCTTCCTTAAGGAAATGTTGTATGAGATACAACCAGAAGGTTTTGTCAGTCCTAAGGATGCTAAAAGGTGTGCAAGCTTCAGTGATCCTTCTATGAACTGAAGCAAGCATCTCGAAGTTGGAATATACACTTTGATGAGGTGATCAAAGTTTTTGAGTGTATACAAAGTTTATGAGAAACTTGTATTTGCAATAAAGTGAGTGGGAGCACTATAGAGTTTCAGGTAAGCATATGTGGTTGACATATTGTTGATCGGAAATGATGTAGAATTTCTGGAAAGCAAAATTGGTTGTTTGAAAAGACCTGGATAAAGCTACCTAATTGTTGAGCATCAAGATCTATAGAGACAGATCAAGATGCTTGATGCGACTTTCAATTTGTACATACCTTGACAAGATTTTGAAAGAGTTCGAAATGGATAAGTCAGAGAAAGAGTTCTCGCCTGATTTGTAAGGTGTGAAGTTGAGTGAGACTCAAAGCTCGACAACTGCAGAAGAAAGAGAAAGGACGAATGTCGTCCCCTATGCTTTAGCCACAGGCTCTATATTATGCCATGTTGTGTACCGCACCTGTGTGTGCCTTGCCATGAGTCTGTCAAGGGGTAGATGAGTGATCCAAGAGTGGATCACTAGATAGCGGTCAAGATTATCCTTAGTAACTAAAAGGCTAAGGAGATGTTTCTCGATTATGGAGGTGATAAAGAGTTCATCATAAAGAGTTATGTTGATGCAAGCTTTGACACCAATCCGGATGACTTGTAGTAGCAATCTGGATATGTATAGTGGAGCAACCATTTTGAATAGTACCAAGTGGAGTGTGGTAGCAATGTTTACAGTTTGACATAGGGATTTGCAAAGTACACATGGATCTGAATGTTGCAGACCCGTTGACTATAAGACCTCTCTCACATGCAAAGCATGATCGAACCCCATAATTCATTGGGTGTTAGATTCAGAACAATGTGAATCACATGGTGATGTGAACTAGATTATTGACTCTAGTGCAAGTGGGAGACTGTTTGAAATATGCCCTAGAGGCGGAGATCGTCATTGAGCTGTACATGTGCTGAACGCGGAGGTGTCGTCGGTTCGGTGCTAGATCGAGGGACGGATCGTGATGGGATCGCAGGACGCTCGGCGATTTGGATCGCGAAGACGTTTGACTACACCAACCGTGTTTCTTAACGCTTCCTCCTTAGCGATCTACAAGGGTACATAGATCCACTCTCCCTCTCGTAGATTCTCATCCCCATGGACAGATCTTGCGTGCGCGTAGGAAAATTTTTGTTTCCCATGCAACGTTCCCCAAATTCTCGAGTGCGCCTGGGATGGTAACCGGCTGGCTGAGGCCCTGGAGATAGCCGAGGAAAAGCGACAGCTCGACCTGCTCGTGGCCCTTGCTTCCAGCCAGTCGGCCGTGCCGGCTCCTCCCTCGCAGTTGGTCGGCCTGAAGAATACATGCGCTAACTTCCAGAGATGCATGCAAAAGTGCTTCCTGCCTCAGATAGGTAGGAACGTCCACGTCTACATCGACAACATCGTCATCAAGACCAAGAAGCACTTCAGCCTCCTCGATGATCTCCGAGAGACATTCGCGAACCTGCGCGAATACAAGATCAAACTCAACCCGAAGAAGTGTGTCTTCGGCATCCCAGTCGGCCAGCTCTTGGGTTTCCTTGTGTCCGCTCGTGGCACCGAAGCCAAACCAGAGAAGATCAGCGTGATTAAGCGCATGCCCAAGCCAACCCAGCTCCGCAACGTCCAGAAGTTCATCGGGTGCCTCGCCTCCCTCAGCCGGTTCATCAGCCAACTGGGGAAAAAAGCTTTGCCCCTCTACGGGCTCCTTCGCAAGATGGCTCTGGTAGAGTTGGGCCACATGAAAAGCCCAGCATGTTCGACTGGCCCGACGAGGCGGACGAGGCCTTCCGTGACCTCAAGCGGGCCCTCACTCACGCATCCATCCTGGCTGCGCCGGCTAAGAAGGAGCCATTGCTTGCCTACGTCGCGGCAACCACATGCGTCATCAGCATCGTCCTGGTGGTCGACCGGCCAGAGGAGGGCAAGTCCCTGCCAGGCCAGCGCCCCATCTACTACCTCAGCGAGGTCCTCTCCGTCTGCAAGCAAAACTACCCCCACTACCAGAAGATGTGCTACGACATCTACTTTGCCCCCAAGAAGGTCAAGCAGTACTTCCAGGAGCACACCATCACCATGGTGAGCACGGCCCCGCTCGGCGAGATCATGAGCAGCCGGGACTCCACCTGCCGGATTGCCAAATGGGTCATCGCCCCCACCGACTATGAAATCCGTACCGCCATCAAGTCGCAGGAGATGGCCAACTTCCTCATCGACTAGACAGAGACCGAGTTTGTGCCGCCTCCTCCAGACTCCATGCATTGGCGCATGCATTTTGATGGCTCAACGATGGGACCGGCCTGGGTGCCGGCATAGTCCTCTCCTCCCCAAAAGGTGACCAACTCAAGTATACACTCTAGATCCATTTTGCTGCCTCCAACAACATGGCCGAGTACGAGGCGCTCGTCCACGGCCTCCGGCTCGCCAAGGAAATTGGCATCAGGAGCATCCTGTGTTTCGGCGACTCCGACCTCGTGGTGCAGCAGGTCTCTGGCGAATGGGACGCCAGAGATGCCAACATGTCCAGCTATCACTTCCTCATCGAGCAACTCACCGGCTATTCGAGGGATGTGAGTTCCACTACATCCCGTGGGCGGACAATGAGGCGGCCGATACGCTGGCCAAAATCGGCTCCACCCGGCAGGCCATCCCAGCCGGCATCTCCCTTGAGAGGCTGCTCGAACCATCGGTCAAGCCCTCCTCGGAATCAGAGTCCATCTTCGTGCCAGCTGACGTTGCCGGCCCGTCAACAGCTCTGGCTTCTCCCTCGGCATCTTCGCCGCTGGCTCCATCAACCTCGGCTGCCTTGCCGGCACGGGCTCCACCGGTCCAGCCGGCTGCATTGGATGCAGCAGGCTCCGACGCCACGACGGTCATGATGACGATCGATGCCCTTCCCACCATCTCCAACTCGGGGGCTGACGAGGCAGTCCCGAGGATTGGCGAGCCTGTCCCGGGGGCTGGCCAGCCGGTCTCGGGGGCTGATCACCTAGGCACGGGGGCTCCGGGGCCGGCCCCCATCTCGGATCCCTCATGGGCCCAGCCCATCCTTGCGTTCCTTCTGCGCGGCGAGCTCCCTACGGACGAGGCCACAACAAGACAAATCCAGCGCCGGGCTCCGGCCTACAGCATCATCAACCGCGAGCTCGTCCACCGCAGCACCACCGACATCTTCCAACGGTGCGTCAAGCCGGAAAAGGGTCAGGAGATCCTCCTCGACATCCACCAGGGGCGAGTGCGGGTACCACGCCGCCTCCAGGACCCTGGTGGCCAAGCCCTTCCGCCACGGTTTCTATTGATCGACCACCCTGGAGGAGGCCAAGAAGTTGGTCGACGAGTGCGAGGGCTGCCAGCGCTTCAGCACGCAGAGTCACCTGCCGGCTTTGACCCTCCAGACTATCCCCCTCTTCTGGCCCTTCGCCGTCTGGGGGCTGGACATGGTGGGTCCCTTCAAGACCACACGAGGTGGCATGACGCACCTGTTGGTGGTCATCGACAAATTCACCAAGTTGATCGAGGCTAGGCCGATCAAGATACTGGACGGCCCCATGGCCGTCCGGTTCATAGAAGATACCATGGTTCGCTACGGCGTCCCCCACAGCATCATCACCAACAATGACATGAACTTCACCAAGGGCGCGCTAGCACGTTTCTGCTCCAAGAAAGGCATCCGGATTGACCTGGCCTCCGTCACACATCCACAGTCCAACGGCCAGCTCAAAAGGGCAAACGGCCTAATCATGACCGGCATCAAGCCTCGGCACTTAACGCCGTTGGTCAGGTCAGTTGGCTGTTGGATCGACGAATTACTGGCTGTCCTTGGAGCCTCAGGACCACGCCCAACCGTTCGACCGGCTACACACCCTTCTTTATCGTGTACGGGTCCGAGGCGATGATCCCCATCGACATCGAGTTCGACTCGCCTCGGGTCGCCTTGTACCCGGAGAAGGACGCAAGGGAGGCAAGAGAAGAAGGTGTTGACCTACTCGAAGAAGCACGTGAGTTGGCCTTGAGTCGGATGGCCATCTACCAGCAAAATCTCCGGCACTACCACAGCAAGTGGATCCGGCAACTCTCCTTCTGCGAAGTGGATCCGGTGCTCAGGCAGATCCAGCGAACAGCCGGCCAACATAAGATGTCCTCCCCGTGGGAGGGCCCGTTCATCGTCAGCAAGGCACTGCACAACAACATGTACTACCTAATAGATACCCAGAAGTCACAGAAGTGCAAGAGAGACGCCTCCGGCGAGGAGACGGGGCGCCCGTGGAACACGGCGCACCTTCGCCCATTTTACTGCTGAAAATCGAGTGTATGTGTGTATCTTTCCCTCTTCGGAGCTTATGAATGCAATGGGTGCCCCAGGCCGGCTCTTAGGGCACGCCCTTTTCGTTTCCATCCAAGGTTTCCTCACTCACCGGCTCCCGGACCCGGCTCCTAGGCCCGGGGGCTCTCTAGCTGGTCCTAGTCCGCCTCCCCCAAAACCGACCAAGTATTGTGAGCTAAACAAGCCCTCCCACCCCTCCCAGTTGTAGACTAGTTCCCGGCTGTCTGGCTGATGGGGACTTGGGGCGGCGAAACTTAGCACACACGAAAAATCGATCACAAGGGGTTCGCCGGCTAGGTCTAGCCGGACCACCTCCTCGCCTCTCCCACTCAACTTACCCAAAAGACTCTCGCGGTTCCTAAGCTCTGAACCGGATCCCTCGAGGCGGATGCCAAACCCAGCTACAAACCGGCTCTCGGCTGTCGGGCTGGCGGGACCGAAACCAAAGGGGAAAAGGGGCTAAGCAGATGCAACCGGGGGGCAAAAAAGGGTAAGGACGAGCCGACACGCATGATCAGCAAACACATTAAGCATTCAGAGCACATGTTAAAGATAGTAAAGGCCACCGGCCATACGTACATTACAAGACACCCCCAATGGGTCGAAATGAGTCTAACATGCAGCAAACAGTAAAGACAAGTAAAAACGCCCGGGAGTTCAGGCTACCGGCACGTCGCCAGCCGGCTCGACGTGCGGCCCGGAAGAGGCTGCAGCCTTTGGGTCAGCTTCTGTGGTTCCCGTCATGTCACCGCAGCTGTCGGTGCTAGAGTCGGTACTATCATCTGTGACCACCTCGTCCTCCGGACCTTGGGGTTGCCGAAGGAATCCTCGGCGACCGACTCGCCATCCTCAACGAGAGCCGGGAGGAGCTCGTCTGGGTCAACATACGAGGCATGCTCGTTGGCCCAGCGGACTAGGGTGGTCTCGCGTGCCACCTGCTCCTCCTCCAGTTCACCCCGCATGGTGGCCAGCCGGTCCAAGTCGATGCCACGGTACCATGACATGACCAATCGGAGCGCCATCTACGCGCCGGCTCAAACTGCTGCTGCCTTCTAGACCTCGTGTCGGGCCATGGCGTTCTCCGGCCACAAGGCCATGAGGCTCTTCACAGCCCCACGACCCGTACATAGGGCGGCGATGACCTCCTTGTCGGCCGTCTTCAGCCGCTCCATGCTTCGCTCGAGGTGGATCAACCGGTTTTCTATGGCTAGCCCAAGCTCCGCCATGTCCCAACCGGCAACCTCCTCGATGCCGCGCCTGCGCCCCCCGGCGATATTCCCGGTGTTCCTCGACGGCGCTCTTAGCGCGGCGCTGGGTTTCTAGGAAGTGTTCTAGAAAAGAGAGGGTAGAATCAGAAGAAGGCAACTCAAAGCCAAGAAGAACACACCCGGCTGAAAGAGAAAAAAACCAAGACTTACGTTGGAAGGAGTCGTCCAGTTCGATGGTGAAGTGGAGCGACGAGTCCCGCTCTGACACCAGTGCCGCCTCCGCCTCGGCGAGGGAAACCTTGCGCTCCTCGAGCGTCTTCTCGAGGCGGGTCACCTCGCTTTGGAGGGCTGCAGTCCATTGGGCGGCGTCAGCCGCCTCCTTGATGGCCTTCTCCTTGGCCGCCACCTCTCACTCCATGTCGGCTCTCAGGCAGTCTTGAGCCGCCTGCCCGTCCACCAGCAGGGCGCCCAGCCAGTCCCTCTCCAGGGTGATGGCCTGGACGCTCTGCGTCAGCTGGTCCCGCTCGGAGACCGCCTCGGCCTTCTCCCCCGAAGGGTGGTTGATACGTCTCCAACGTATCTACTTTTCCAAACTCTTTTGCCCTTGTTTTGGACTCTAATTTGCGCTATTTGAATGAAACTAACCCGGACTGACGCTGTTTTCAGCAGAACTGCCATGGTGTTGTTTTTGTGCAGAAATAAAAGTTCTCTGAATGACCTAAAAATTGACGGAGAATTTTTGTGGAATATATAAAAAATACTGACGAAAGAATCAACCGGAGGGGAGGAGACAGTGGGCCACGAGCCCAGGAGCCACGGGCCCCCTAGGTTGCGCCTGGCAGGCTCGTGGGGCCCACGTGGCCCCTCCGACCTCCTCTCCAATTCCATATGACCCTATTCGTCCCAGAAAAAATAAGAGAGAAGGAATAATCGCATTTTACGATATGGAGCCGCCGCCGCCACCTGTTCTTCCTCGGGAGGGCAGATCTGGAGTCCGTTCTGGGCTCCGGAGAGTGGAAATCGAAGCCATCGTCATCATCAACCATCCTCCATCGCCAATTTCATGATGTTGTTCATCGTTCATGAGTAATCTCATTGTAGGCTTGTTGGACGGTGATGAGTTGGATGAGATCCATCATGTAATTGAGTTAGTTTGGATATGGTTTGATCCCTAGTATCCACTATGTTCTAAGATTGATGTTGCTACTACTTTGCTATGCTTAATGCTTGTCACTAGGGCCCGAGTGCCATGATTTCAGATCTGAACCTATTATGTTATCATCAATATATGTGTGTTCTTGATCCTATTTTGCAAGTTGTAGTCACCTACTATGTGTTATGACCCGGCAACCCCGGAGTGACAATAGCCAGAACCACTCCCGGAGATGACCATAGTATAAGGATCCCATGTATTCACCATGTGTTAATGCTTTCTTCCGGTACTCTACTAAAAGGAGACCTTAATATCCCTTAGATTCCATTAGGGCCCCGCTGCCATGGGAGGGATGGACAAAAGATGTCATGCAAGTTCTTTTCCATAAGCACGTATGACTATATACGAAATACATGCCTACATTATATTGACGAACTGGAGCTAGTTACATATCACCCTATGTTATAACTTTTACATGATGAATATCATCCGGCATAATCATCCATCACCGATCCAATGCCTATGAGCTTTTCCTATACTGCTCTTTGCTACATTACTTTACCGCTACTGTTGTTACACTTGCTACACAAATCACTCCTGCTATTGCTGCTACTGTTACTGTTACTACCATACTACTTTGCTACTAAAACTTTGTTGTAGATACTAAATATTTCAGGTGTGTTTGAATTGACAACTCAACTGTTAATACTCGAGGATATTCTTTGGCTCCCCTTGTGTCGAATCAATAAATCTGGGTTGAATACTCTACCCTCGAAAACTATTGCGATCCCCTATACTTGTGGGTTATCAAGACCTTTTCCTGGTGCCATTGCCGGGGATCATAGCTCTATTATTTGAGTTACTTGGGATTTATATTTGTTGATCACTATGAAGACATTGCGAGATCCAAAAACTAAAGTTCTGCCCTCAACTACGAGGACAGGTAAGGAACTACCATCTAGCTCCGCACTTGATTCACCTTCTGTTATGAGTAAATTTGCGACACCGCCACTTGCTATTAATTCCGATATGTTGCCTGTGCTTGATGATGCTACTTCTGCTATACATGATAATTATGATGATGCTTTGCTTTACAATGAGATGCCACTTGGTGAATTTCTGGATGCACAAATTGCTAGAGTTACTACTAAATCAAATGATACTTCTGAAACTGATGAAACTATTGAAATTGAACCTGCTGTTACACCTGTTAGACCTAGCCCTCCTAGATATGAATTGCCTAATATACCTAAGTGTTATGTTATGGAAGGAGAGGTAGCTGAAGACTTTCTTGCTTGTAAAGATAGCTATGATCTTGAGAAATTATTACGCAAGTGGAAAGAAAAATCTTTGAATGCTAGAATGAAATATGATCTTAAGTTTGCTACTTCACCTATCTTCGTTACTGATAAAGATTATGAGTTCTTTGTTGATCCTGAGTTAATCAGTTTGGTTGAATCTGATCCTTTTCATGGTTATGAATCTGAAATTGTTGTGGCACATCTTACTAAACTGAATGATGTTGCCGCCCTATTCACTAATGAGGAAAAAAAAATCGCTATTACTATATCCTTAAGTTGTTTCCTTTCTCACTAAAGGGTGATGCTAAAACTTGGTTTACCTCTCTTGCTCCTGGTTGTGTGCGTAGTCCCCAGGATATGGTATACTACTTTTCTGAGAAATATTTTCCTGCCCATAAGAAACAAGTTGCCTTGCAGGATATATATAACTTTGTGCAAATTGAAGAAGAAAGTCTCCCACAAGCTTGGGGGAGGCTTGTCCAGTTAGTCAATGCTTTGCTTGATCACCCTCTTAAGAAAAATGAAATACTTGATATCTTTTATAATGGACTAACCAATACTTCTAGGGACCACCTAGATAGTTGTGTTGGTTGTGTCTTCAGGGAACGAACTGTGGAACAAGCTGAAATTCTATTAAATAATATCTTGGGCAATGATAATGCTTGGACTATTCCCGAACCACCTTCAAAGCCAACTCCGAAGGAAAGAGGTATTCTATTCCTCAGTCCTGAAGATATGCAAGAAGCAAATAAATCTATGCGAGAGAAAGGTATTAAATTTGAAGATGTTAAGAATCTACCACCTATTGAAGAGATACATGGTCTTGATAACCCGACATAGGTAATAGAGGTAAATTCTCTCCGAAGATTCAATGAGAGTGATATTCCTTATGATAAACCTGCTAGCTTATGCTTAGATGAATTTGATAACTTTGTTGCCAAACAACAAAGTTTTAATGAGTCTGTTAGCAGACAACTGGAACAAAATGCTTGTATGATTAATCATATAAGTGCTTGTGTGGATAGAAATGTCAATGATCTTAAGCTTATTAGTAAACATGCTTCTATGGTCACTACTCAAGTAGAGCAAGTACTTAACGCTCAAAATGACTTGCTTAATGAATTGAATGATAATTCTGTTAAAGTTGTTACTGGAGGTGGTAGAATGACTCAGGAACCTTTGTATCCTGAGGGCCATCCTAAGAGAATTGAGCAAGATTCTCAAGGAATTAATACTGATGCACCTAGTCATCCTGGTAATAGGAAGAAAAAGAAAGATGATAGGAACTTGCATGCTAATAAACCTGTTTCTATTACACCTGAGAATCAAAATGATATATCTATTTCTGATGTTGAGACACAATCTGGTGATGAACATGAGCATAGTGATAATACTGATAATGATGTTCATATTGATGCTCAACCTAGTAATGATAATGATGTGGAAATTAACCCTGCTATTGATCCTGATAACCCACAACCTAAGAATAAAATATATGATAAGAGTGATTTTATTCCTAAAAAGCACGGTAAAGAAAGAGAACCATGGGTTCAAAAACCCATGCCCTTTCCTCCCAAACCATCCAAGAAAAAGGATGATGAGGATTTTGAGCGCTTTGTTGAAATGATTAGACCTATCTTCTTGCAAATGCGTTTGACTGATATGCTTAAAATGTCTCCTTATGCTAAATACATGAAAGATATTGTGACAAATAAAAGAAAGATACCTGATATTGAGATTTCTGCCATGCTTGCTAATTACAATTTTATGGGTGGGACTCCTAAGAAACTAGGTGATCCCGGAGTACCCACTATACCTTGCTCCATTAAAGGAAATTATGTTAGAACTGCTTTATGTGATCTTGGAGCCAGTGTTAGTGTTATGCCTCTCTCTTTATATCGTAGACTTGAATTAGATAAATTGACACCTACTGAAATTTCGTTGCAAATGGACGACAAATCAACTGCTTTACCTATCGGCATTTGCGAGGATGTGCCTGTTGTGGTTGCAAACGTTACCATCTTAACAGAATTTGTTATCCTTGATATTCCCGAGGATGATGCCATGGCAATCATCCTTGGAAGACCCTTTTTAAAAACTGCAGGAGCTGTTATTGATTGCAACAAAGGCAATGTCACTTTCCATGTCAATGGTAATGAGCACACAGTGCACTTTCCGAAGAAACAATATCGGGCTCATTGCATAAATTCTATTGAAACATCTTCATCCATTATTGTTGGAAGTTTTGAAATTCCTTTACCTACTGTCAAGATGAGATATGATATGCTTATTGTTGGGGATATGCATATCCCCATTGAGGTAACCTAGTGATTTTTCGAAAATTCTCCGGTTTCATGTGATTCGAAAAAAGTTTGTAAAGGAGACTTGATCAACCTCATTGATGGATTTCTTTTGATGACCATGAGGTGGATGAATTTAGAAGTCACAACCTTCTGTTCTCAACTTTTACTTCCTGTTATTCCGTAGAAAAATAATAAATATAGCATTATTTTCCTGTTTTCTGCATTATTCGTCCAATAAAAAATGACCTAAAAATAAAAGTTCTTCAAATGCCCTAAATTCTAGTATGATTTTTTCTGGAATATTTAAGAATTTTTGGGATAAATAACTACTCGGGGGGATGCACCAGTGGGCCACGAGCCCAGGAGGCACGACCACCCCCCTGGCCACGCCTGGCAGGCTCGTGGGGCCCACATGGCCCCCCTCCACTTATTCCAGCCCCCACCTCCTTCTTCTACCTCCAGAAAAAATCATCCCACAGCTCAAACCCGTGTTCTTGCTCATTTTGCTGCGTTTTTTGATCTCCTTGTGTAAAGCCCTGTTCACCAAACTGTTTTAGGGAATTGGTCCAATTAGTTTTTGTTCTAGTGCTTTATTCATTGCATAGTATTGCTGCCTTGGTGACCCTGTTCTTGAGGTTTGCATGTTAATTTTATTTGGTCCCAAGTAGTTTTGATGCAAGATATAGCCTCTAGGCACTTGTAGGAGTAGTTGCTATGAGTTTTCTTAAGTTTTATTCACTTTTATTTTGAGTCACTAAAAATTTCAGAATTTTTCAGAGGAATAAAAGAGAACCATGAGGAGGTTTCTAAGGGTCTCTTCGAGCCGTAATCCCCAGGAAGGTGAAAATGAGAAGAAGAAACCCAAGTATCCGGTCCCCCGAGTTGCAGAAGTTCGAGCATGCGAGTGGCCAAGCGATACGTTCTTGCACGCTGCCGATATTCATAAGGATTTTTATTACTTGGTGGAGAATGCAGGCCTTATCGCATTTGTCGAAGATAAGTGTCCACAATACCTCCTCCTCACTAATACTTTCGTGCAAAGCTTTAAGTTCTATGCGAGGAAAAGTCCTCCTATGGTTGAGTTCAAGTTATATGATATCCCCCAGCGCATGTCACTTCAGAATTTGCAATGTTTGCAAGTTACCTTATGTTGGGGATATTCATGAACCTCGCCCACGGGACTTGGAGGCTTTCATTGATACTATTGCCGTAGGAGAGGAAAGAGGAGTGTCTGGTGCCAGAATTGCCAGCATGCTTTTTCCTGTGCTTCGTTATTTCTCTTTATTTGTAGGAAAATGTTTGATTGGCCGAGGAAAGGCCAGGTCTTAGCTCCCCAGATCTTGCAGTCTTACGCTCAGCTTTACATAATGATAGAACTTATAGTTTGGGCGCTATTGTTGCCAAACGGTTGGACACGAACCGTTCCAAGGGCACTGTACATGGAGGTATCTATGCTACTCGTCTAGCTAATCATTTTGGGATACCTGCTAGGCTGCATGAGGAAGGAGAGATGCTTCTTCCAAAGAGATATTTAGACTATGATAGCATGGTTCGCCATGACTTTATTGATAAAAATGATAATGGGAGGTTAATTTATAACTTGGTATTTAGACAAGGTACTCATGAGGTCATTACCCTGCCTGCACCTTCTTTGTTCAATCTTCATCTAGGTAGGTACATTATTATGCCCTCGGACATCTACGCACACTGGGGCATGGCGCCACCTCAGGCGCCCAAGCCTGAGCCACCAGTCGAGTACCAGATGCTAGTTTATCAGTGGGAGCCGGAGGAGCTCCCCAGCAGTGGCACCCTTAGTACACTCCGGAGTACCCAGGAGCTGGTTACTTTCCTCCCTGGGAGTAGACCAACTTAGGCCAAAAGCCTAAGCTTGGGGGAGTATGTGTTTCTCACCGACTTTATATTCATGTTCACAAATTTACTTTGATAGTCGGTGTTCACATTTTTTCATTATATCATCCATGCTAGTTTATTTTGTTTTTTCTTGTATTCTACTTGTGTGTTTTATTAACTTGAGAAAACCCAAAAAAGTAAAAACGAGAAAAACAAAAAAAAATAGTTGTAACTTTACATTCTTGCATGCTTAGTAGTAATTAAGAAAAGAAAACCCGAAAAGATTTCCCGTTCTTATTTTGCTTGTTGGGAGCTTTCCCATGTAAATAGTTTTCTTTTTCTTTGGGTCGAGGTAGAAGACCATGATTAAAATGATTAGTGGCTCTCATATGCATTATTGTTTATTCATCAAAGAGCCATATTACTTTGTCTTCTCCTCTGAGTTTGCTTGCAGATTCCAGCTTAGTCCAATGCACGAACACTCTTATTATTATTCACATCATTCAGTCGTGCAAGTGAAAGGCAATAATGACGATATATGATGAAGTGATTGAGCCTGGAAAAGCTGGTATGAACTCGATCTGTTTTGTTTTTGTAAATATGACTAGCTCATCGTTCCTAATTCAGCATTGTTATGAGAGAAACATGTTTGCAATGACAATTTAGAGATCATAGTTTCTTATGCCATGCTTAATTAGCTAGGAGCTTATAATGGTTTGTCTTTGGATGCCAACATGAATTTTAAAAATGATTGTGATGTAGTATGATAGGATGGTATCCTCCATTGAATGATTCAAGTGGTTTGACCTGGCACTTGTTCACGCATGTAGTTGAAACAAAATCAACATAGCCTTCACGATATTCATGTTCATGGTGATTTATATCCTACTCATGCTTGCACTCAATGTTGGTTAATCTCAATGCATGTTTATGACTGTTGTCGTTCTCTAGTTGGTCGCTTCCTAGTCTTTTGCTAGCCTTCACTTGTACTAAGCGAGAATACTGCTTGTGCATCCATTTCCTAAACCCAAAGTTGTTTCATATGAGTCCACCATACCGACCTATATGCGGTATCTACCTGCCGTTCCAAGTAAATTTGCATGTGCCATTCTCTAAACCTTCAAATAATAACTTATTTTATGCCTGAACCGCTCATGTTGTGACAAGGGGCGGTCAGTATCTTCCATGCTAGGAGTGTTATCCTCGATATGTGTTTATTCACTATCACTCACGAGAAAGGGGCCGGTAATCGTGATGCCCAGTTCCATGTTCAAATCAAATAAAAATGTAATTGCAAGAAAAACTCCCCCAGGATTGTTGTTGGTATGGACGGCACCCAAGGATTTCGCTAGCCGTGGAGTGTGATTGATTGGTGGTTGGGGGAGTCAAAACTTTACTATTCTGTTTGGGAACCGCCTATAATACGTGTAGCATGGAAGAGGGTGAAAACTCAACTGTTGTTACACTTGCTACACAAATCACTACTGCTACTGTTGTTACACTTGCTACACAAATCATCCATCACCGATCCAATGCCTATGAGCTTTTCCTATACTAGTCTTTGCTACGTTACTTTACCGCTACTGTTGTTACACTTGCTACACAAATCACTACTGCTACTGTTGCTACTGTTACTATTACTACCATACTGCTTTGCTACTAAAACTTTGCTGCAGATACTAAATCTTTTAGGTGTGGTTGAATTGACAACTCAACTGCTAATACTCGAGGATATTCTTTGGCTCCCCTTGTGTCGAATCAATAAATCTGGGTTGAATACTCTACCCTCGAAAACTGTTGCGATCCCCTATACTTGTGGGTTACCAGTGGTCAGCTCCCCTACGAAGCAAAACCGCCTGCCATAGGAGGCCGAAGTTAGAGTATGCATGAAGAGAACCGACCCAGCTGCCCCACAGCAAGTTAGCCGGCCCTCATCTCGGGGGCTACACCCAGTGCCTATGCTCTACGCCCCCACTGAAAAATTTGACAAAGACAAGCGAGGCCTACCTCCGCACGCTGCAGGGTGTTGTCAGCCGCCTCCACGAACCGGGCCAGATCCTCGCGGCTCCACGCCAGGACGGTGCCCAGCTCCACAAACGTCGGGACCGGGCCGCTGGCCAGGAGAGGCAGAATGGCAAGGACGCGCGCCAGTGCCTCCCAGTCCCGGATCATGTCCAGCATGGACCTCCGGGACCGACTCTCCTTGCCTCCCGCCCCGGCATTCGTCACGACACCGGCTACGGGGGAGGGTTGTGAATGACAAGGGCGTAGAAATCGGCTCCCGGCTGTCCCTCGTTCGGTGCCAACACCGCCTGCCCCTCTGGTCGGCTGGGCATGATGATCGCGGCGGTTGGCCTCTCCATCTTCACGACCGGCACCTCCGGCACCGCCTCCGATGCCGCCTCCGGAGCCATCGGGGCCTTCGGCACATCAACCTGGGCTGACTCGGCGGTAGGCGGCGGCGCGTCTGGCACCACAGGTCGGGTCTCCTCGCGGGCCGGCTCCGTAGCAGCCGCTCCCGGCCGGGCCGTTTCCTCCGCAGACGGAGGCGCGGCCAGCTCCGCGGCCGCCCCTTGCGGCTCGCTCGACGGGGGCCTCGACATGCGAGTCGACTCTGCTGTCGAGTTTGATGCTCATGCTTGGTCCGTGGACCTGCTCTGCCTCCTGCCGCTCAAGGTCCCAGAGCGTGAGGGCCCGCCCTGAACTCCGAACTTTGAGGCCCGCAGCTCCGCGAGCCTCCTCTTCTCCTTGGGCTGCGTGGCCACGTGCTCGCGGGCCAGTCGGTTGGCGGCCTCCACCGGGTCGGCTATCAACTCCACGTCATGGAGCTCGATGGGGTCCCTGGGACAGCAAGGACTCAAACGCCCATCAGCACACGGCCCGGGGAGAAACCCACACAAAAAGTAGAACACTTACCCGGTGACGACGGGCAGAGCCCGCCTGGCGCGTGCCGACGGCGTCGACGCGGCTAACTTCACCCGCTTGTGAGTCGGCAGCTAGGTCGCTGGCTCCTCCTAAGACGGCCTCTTCCCCCAGCAGGAGTCCCGATCGTCGGGGCACGCGCCGGCTGCTCCTCGCGCCGCCTGCGCGGGCCCTACCTAACTGTGGGGGGAGGCGCGTTCAGGATTCGAACATCGTCATCATCGTCGTCATCCTTGTCATCAGTCCAATCCCTTATCATGGGGCCAAGGGGAAACTCACCGGGTGCGCTGGGCCCTCCGGCTCTCGGGTCGGTCGCCGCCTTGGCCTCCCTTGAGGAGTCGACCCCCTCTTCGGGCGCTCCACCCTACTCGTAGTCCTTGTAGTTAGACTGGGCATGCTTTGCCTCGAAGATCTGGGGGTGCGGGCCATCTGACGTGTTCTATCACATGAACAACTACGGTCAGCACAGAAAGTAAGGTCAGGAGCCGGGTGGAAGGATTCGGAAAACAAAGGGCGCCTCAACAGAACGTACCAGGGGTGCCCAGTGGTGCCAGTCGTACGGCTCCTTGCCGAAGGTCCACATCGCTAGCGCCAGTCATAAGGTCGTGATAGCATTCACTCACTTCGCCACCTGCGTCGGCATCAGTTCGATGGTCGTGAGCCGGCAGGGGTCCCGGTGGCTGGACATGTTGCAGATCCGGTGCGGCCTTGGCTAGAGAGGCAGCACCCAGTGCGCGATGAAGGCGGTCACCAGATAGGCGGTGACCAGCCCTTCCTCGCTCCTCATCTCCACGAGCCAGCTGAGCTCTTCGAGAGGGTTCCGCACGGAGCGGTCCCGACCAGTTCACCCTGGAGGACGGTGCGTTGACGTATGCCGATAGCCGGATGTCATCCTGCAGCGGGTCAGTGTTCTTCATGTAGAAGAACGTCTGGTGCTAGCCCTTGACGGACTCGATGAGGCTGAAGTGCGAGAAGCGCGACCCGCAGCAGCACACCGCCGCGCCCCCGCAGGCATACGTCGACTTCACCAGTGACGAGATGGGCAAATATGCCCAGCGCTGGTTCCATCACGAGGTGAATGCCACCATGCCGACAACTCCCCAGTTCATGCACTAGTCAGAGAAGTTGGTCACCTGGAGCTGTTTCTTGATTATGGAGGTGATAAAGAGTTCGTCGTAAAGAGTTACGTCGATGCAAGCTTTAACACCAACCGGATGACTCGTAGTAGCAATCTGGATACGTATAGTGCAGCAACCATTAGGAATAGTACCAAGTGGAGTGTGGTAGCAGTGTTTACAGTTTGACATAGGGATTTGCAAAGTACACACGGATCTAAATGTTGCAGACCCATTGACTATAAGACCTCTCTCACATGCAAAGCATGATCGAACCCTAGAACTCATTGGGTGTTAGATTCATAACAATGCGAATCACATGGTGATGTGAACTAGATTATTGAATCTAGTGCAAGTGAGATACTGTTGGAAATATGCCCTAGAGGCAATAATAAATTAGTTATTATCATATTTCCTTGTTCATGATGATCGTTTATTATCCATGCCATAATTGTGTTGATCGGAAACTCAGATACATGTGTGGATACATAGACAACACCATGTCCCTAGTATGCGTCTAATAGACTAGCTCGTTGATCAAAGATGGCTATGGTTTCCTAGTCATTGACATGAGATGTCATTTGGTAATGGGATCACAACATTAAGAGAATGATGTGATGGACATGACCCAAACTACAAACGTAGCATATGGTCGTGTCAGTTTATTGCTACTGTTTTCTGCATGTCAAGTATATGTTCCTATGACCAAGAGATCATGCAACTCCCTCACACCGGAGGAGTGCCTTGTGTGTATCAAACGTCGCAACGTAACTGGGTGACTATAAAGGTGCTCTACGCGTATCTCCGAGGGTGTTTGTTGGGTTGGCATGGATCAAGACTGGGATTTGTTACTCCATGTGACGGAGAGGTATCTTAGGGCCCACTCGGTAATACAACATCACAATAAGCCTTGCAAGCAATGTGACTAAGTGTTATTCATGGGATCTTGTATTAAGGAACGAGTAAAGAGACTTGCCAGTAATGAGGTTGAACTAGGTATGGAGATACCCACGATCTAATCTCGGGCAAGTAACATACCGAAGAACAAAGGGAACATCATACGGGATTGACTGAATCCTTGACATAGAGGTTCGACCGATAAAGATCTTCGTAGAATATGTAGGAACCAATATGGGCATCCATGTCCCGCTATTGGTTATTGACCGTAGAGGTGTCTCGGTCATGTCTACATAGTTCTCGAACCAGCAGGGTCTGCACACTTAAAATTTGGTGACGTTTCGATAGTATAGAGTTATGCGTGGTGGTGACCGAAGATTGTTCAGAGTACCGGATGAGATCCTGGACGTCACGAGGAGCTCCGGAATGGTCCGGAGGTAAATATTCATATATATGAAGTCCTATTTTGGTCACTGGAAATGTTTCGGGCTCATCGGTAGTGTACCGGGAGTGCCGGTAGTGTACCGGGAGACCACCGGGAGGGGTATTTCGACCCAAGAGGCTTCATGGGCTGTGGGAGAGTGAATACCAGCCCCTAGTGGGCTGGTGGAAGTCGCACACAAGGCCCATGTGACTGGGAAGAAAAGCCCAAAAGGAAAAAGGTGGAAAAAGGCAAAAAGGGACCAAATAAGGAAGGAGTCCTGATCCTACTAGGAGTGGAGGAGGAGGACTCCTCCCTCCTGGTTCGGCTGACCAAAGGGATGGATCCTTGGGATCCAAGCCTCCTCCTCCTCTCCTCGTATATATACTAGAGGGTTTTAGGGTTTTGGCACTTGATTTTCAGCCACGTGCAACCCTACCCTCTAGTTCATAGTTTCTCCTCTAGATTAGATTTCTGCAGTGCTTAGGCGAAGCCCTACCGGAATTACTCCACCACCATCGCCGCAGCACCGTCACGCTGCCAGAGAACTCATCTAGCTCTCCGCTCCCTCTTGCTGGATCAAGAAGGTGGAGATCATCATCGAGTTGTACGTGTGTTGAACGCGGAGGTGTCGTCCGTTCGGCGCTAGATCGGAAGGACCGTGATCAAGATCGAAAGACGATTCGTGATTGGTTCGCGGGACGGATCGTGATGGGATTGCGAGACGGATCGTGGTGAGATCGCAGGACAGGTAGTGATGGGATCGCGGGACGCTTGGCGATTTGGATCGTGAAGACGTTGGACTACACCAACCGCGTTTCTTAATGCTTCCCGCTTAGCGATCTACAAGGGTAGGTAGATCCACTCTCCCTCTCGTACATGCTCATCACCATGGATAGATCTTGCGTGTGCATAGGAAATTTTTTGTTTCCCATGCAATGTTACCCAACAGCTCGAGTGCGCCTAGGACGGTAGCCGGCTGGCTGAGGCCCTGGAGATAGCCGAGGAAAGGTGGCAGCTCGACCGGCTCGTGGCCCTTCCTTCCAGCCAGTCGGTCGTGCCAGCACCTCCCTTGCAGTCGGTCGGCAAGGCCTCCTTCGAACTGTCCAAGGACACCAAGCAGATCCCTCTTGACCCGGCCAACCCTGCACAGTGCATCACCATTGGCTCCCGCCTCGACAACAAATAGGAAGGCGAGCTCGTCGACTTCCTCCGTGAGAATCTAGACATCTTTGTATAGTCCCCCAAGGACATGCCGGGTGTTTCGAGGAAGTTCACCGAGCACAAGCTTCATGTCCGGCTGGATTCTAAACTAGTCAAGCAACCCCTACGCCGTTTCTCTGAGGAGAAGTGGTGCACTATAGGAGAAGAGATCGCCCGGCTGCTCCAAGCCGGCTTCATCATGGAAGTACTCCACCCGGACTGGCTGGCCAACCTAGTTTTGGTGCTGAAGAAGAACAAGACCTAGCGCATGTGCATCGACTACACCGGCGGATCGATCAAGTCATCGACTTCACGGCCAGCTGCGATTTGCTATCTTTCTTGGACGCCAACTCCGGCTACCTCCAGATCAAGCTGGACCCGGACGACTGGATCAAGACCTCCTTGATCACGCCCTTCGGGGCCTACTACTACATCACCATGTCCTTTGGCCTGAAGAATACATGTGCTACCTTCCAACGATGCATGCAAAAGTGCCTCCTGCCTCAGATAGGTAGGAACGTCCATGTCTACGTCGACGACATCATCGTCAAGACCAAGAAGCACTTCAGCCTCCTCGACGATCTCCGAGAGACATTCGCGAACCTGCGCGAATACAAGATCAAGCTCAACCCGGAGAAGTGTGTCTTTGGCGTCCCAGCCGGCTAGCTCTTGGGTTTCTTCGTGTCTGCTCGCGACATCGAAGCCAACCCAAAGAAGATCAGCGCGATCGAGCGCATGCCCAAGCCGACCTAGCTCCGCGACGTCCAGAAGTTCACGGGGTGCCTCGCCTCCCTCAGCCGGTTCATCAGCCGACTGGGGAAAAAAGCTTTGCCCCTCTACGGGCTCCTTCGCAAGATGGCTCTTGTAGAGTTGGGCCACATGAAAAAGCCGGGCATGTTCGACTGGCCCGACGAGGCGGACGAGGCCTTCCGTGGCCTCAAGAGGGCCCTCACCCACGCGTCCATCCTGGCCACGCCAGCTGAGAAGGAGCCAATGCTCGCCTACGTCGTGGCAACCACATGTGTCATCAGCGTCGTTCTGGTGATCGAGCGGCCGGAGGAAGGCAAGTCCCTGCCGGTCCAATGCCCCGTCTACTACCTCAGCGAGGTCCTCTTCGTCTCCAAGCAAAACTACCCCCACTACCAGAAGATGTGCTATGACATCTACTTTGCCGCCAAGAAGGTCAAGTAGTACTTCCAGGAGCACACCATCACCATGCTGAGCACGGCCCCGCTCGGCGAGATCATGAGCGGCCGAGACTCCACCTGCCGGATCGCCAAATGGGTCATCGCCCTCGTCGACCATGAAATCTGGTACGAGCTGCGGACCGCCATCAAGTCGCAGGCGATTGATGTCTACTATGCAACCTTCTCCTTGTAGACGTTGTTGGGCCTCCAAGTGCAGAGGTTTGTAGGACAGTAGCAATTTTCCCTTAAGTGGGTGATCTAAGGTTTATCAATCCGCGGGAGGCATAGGATGAAGATGGTATCTCTCAAGCAACCCTGCAACCAAATAACAAAGAGTCTCTTGTGTCCCCAAGACACCCAATACAATGGTAAGTTGTATAGGTGCACTAGTTCGGCGAAGAGATGGTGATACAAGTGCAATATGGATGGTAGATATAGGTTTTTGTAACCTGAAAATATAAAAACAGCAAGGTAATTAATAGTAAAAGTGACCACAAATGGTATTGCAATGCGTGGAAACATGGCCTAGGGTTCATACTTTCACTAGTGAAGTTCTCTCAACAATGATAACATAATTGGATCATATAACTATCCATCAACGTGCAACAATGAGTCACTCCAAAGTACTAATAGCAGAGAACAAACGAAGAGACTATTGTCGGGTACGAAACCTCCACAAAGTTATTCTTTCTGATCGATCTATTCAAGAGTCCGTAGTAAAATAACACGAAGCTATTCTTTCCGTTCAATCTATCCTAGAGTTCGTACTAGAATAACACCTTAAGACACACATCAACCAAAACCCTAATGTCACCTAGATACTCCATTCTCACCTCAAGTATCCGTGGGTATGATTATACGACATGCGTCACACAATCTCAAAATCATCTATTCAATCAACACATAGAACTTCAAAGAGTGCCCCGAAGTTTCTACCGGAGAGTCAAAACGTGTGCCAACCCCTATGCATAGGTTCCCGAGGTCATGAAACCCACAAGTTGATCACCAAAACATACATTAAGTGCTCACATGAATATCCCATTGTCACCACAGATAGACACGTGCAAGACATACATCAAGTGTTCTTAAAGACTCAATCCGATAAGATAAATTCATAGGGAAAACTCAATTCATTACAAGAAGGTAGAGGGGAAAGAACATCATAAGATCCAACTATAGTAGCAAAGCTCACGGTACATCGAGATCAAGACATCTCAAGAACACGAGAGAGAGAGAGATCAAACACAAAGCTACTGGTACATACCCTCAGCCCCGAGGGTGAACTACTCCCTCCTCGTCATGGAGATCGCCGGGATGATGAAGATGGACACCGGAGATGGATTCCCCCTCCGGTAGGGTGCCAGAACGGGCTCCCGATTGGTTTTTGGTGGCTCTGGTGGCTTGCAGCGGCGGAACTCCCGATCTAGGTTTAATTCTGTGGGTTTCTCTATTTATAAGACCGTGTGGCATTGGAAACAAGTCGAGAGGGGCCACGAGGAGGTCACGAGCCTCCCAAGCGCGGCAAGGGGGGTGGCCACGCCTCCTAGGATCGTGGCTCCCTCGGGCCCCCTCTCCGGAAGTTTTTCCTTCAGGTATTTTTGATATTTTCCATAAAAAATCACAGCAAAAGCTTATTCCGTTTGGACTCCGTTTGATATTCCTATCTGAAAAAGGTCAAAAACACGGAAAAAACAGAAACTGGCACTGGGCACTGAGTTAATAAGTTAGTCCCAAAAATAATATAAAATAACATGTTCATGCATATAAAACATCCAAAGTTTATAATATAATAGCATGGAACGATCAAAAATTATAGATATCTTGGAGACGTATCAAGCATCCCCAAGCTTAACTCCTCCTCGTCCTCGAGTAGGGAAGTGATAAAAACAGAATTTTTGATGAGGAATGCTACCTAGCATATTTATTCTCATAATCTTATTTATTGTGGCATGAAGGTTCATATCCATAAGATTCAAAACAAAAGTTTAATATTGACATGAAAACAATAATACTTCAAGTATGATAGCAAAGTAATCATGAACTTTCGAAATAACAAAGCCAAAGAAAGTTATCCCTACAAAATCATATAGTCTGGCTATGCTCCATCATCCCCACACAACGAATTTAAATCATGCACAACCCCGGTATTGATCAAGTAATTGTTTTCACACTCTTATTTTTTCAAACTTTTTCAACTCTCACGCAATACATGAGCGTGAGCCATGGATATAGCACTATAGGTGGAATAGAGTGTGGTGGAGGTTGTGAGGCAAAAAGGAGGAGATGGTCACATTGACTCGGCGTATCAATGGGCTATGGAGATGCTCATCAATAGATATCAATGTGAATGAGTAGGTATTGCCATGAAACGGATGGACTAGAGCTATAAGTGTATGAAACCTCACAAATGAAAACTAGTGGGTGTGCACCCAACTTGCTTGCTCACGAAGACCTAGGGCAATTTGAGGAAGCCCATCATTGGAATATACAAGCCAAGTTACATAATGAAAATTTCTACTATCATATGAAAGTGACAAAACAAGAGACTCTCTATCATGAAGAACATGGTGCTTTTTGAAGCACAAGTGTGGAAAAAGATAGTAGCATTGTCCCTTCTCTCTTTTTCTCTCATTTTTTTTTGTTTGGGCTCTTCGGCCTCTCTTTTTTATTTGGGCTCTTTGGCCTCCTTTTTTATTTTTTATTTTTTTATTTGGGCTCTTTGGCCTCTTTTTTTTGTTTCCTCACATGGGACAATGCTCTAATAATGATGATCATCACACTTTTATTTACTTACAACTCGATACTTAGAACAATAATGACTCTATATGAATGAAAGTGATGGCACATGTCATGGGACAGAACGGTGAAGTTGCATGGCAATATATCTCGGAATGGCTATGAAAATGCCATAATAGGTAGGTATGGTGGCTGTTTTGACGAAGATATGTGGTGGGTTTGTGCACCGGCAAAAGTTGCGCGACACTAGAGAGGGTAGTAATGATGGAAAGGTGAAAGTGCATATATACCATGGACTCACATTGGTCATGAAGAACTCATATACTTCTTGCGAAAGTTCTATTAGTAATCGAAACAAAGTGCTAAACGCATACTCCTAGGGGAAGGGTTGGTAGGAGTTAACCATCGCACGATCCCGACCGCCACACAAAGGATGACAATCAATAAATCAATCATGCTCCAACTTCCTAACATAGCGGTTCACCATACGTGCATGCTACGGGAATCACTAACCTTAACACAAGTATTTCTAGATTCATAACACTCAACTAACATGACTCTAATATCACCATCTCCATGTCTCAAAACTAGATGCAAGGAATCAAACTTCTCTTACTATTCAATGCACTTGAATATGAAAGTTTTTCTTATATCCCTTTTGGATGCCTATCGTATTAGGACTTGTCGTGGATTTATCATGGCAGATGTCTGGGTGAACAGACTTGGATTTGAGGCCATCGCTAACGGGGTGGACTCAAAGGGGTTGATTGGGACGAAAGACATGGGTTTACCCAGGTTCGGCCCCTCAAGTCGAGGTAATAGCCTACGTCTTGCTTGTCTATGTATTGCTTGTTGTATCGATTCCAAGGAGCTAGAAGCTTGACCTAGTTATCGATAACCTACCTCTAAGTCGCCTTGGGTCTGCCTTTATATAGGAGGTCAGAACCACCGGGTATTTACAATTGGGTAACCGAGTCTCATCATACATCCGAGTCTCTCTCTATCTTCTTGTCCAAGTTGTCTCTGAGGCGGCTTACACGCCCGGGTCTTCTCCGTCCGGGCCACCGTGCGGCCCACACTTTGAGCCGTCTATCTTCCTGGGCCTCCAGTCTTACGGCTCACCTTTGGGCCGGCTCACAAGCCACCAACATGACCCGGAACCCTTAAGGGAGGGTCATATTGCGGGGTTATATCCCCAACATTAGGCCCCAGGTTGAATTGAGCTTGCTCACTTCGTCCTTCTCGTTCACTCTTGGCGAGTCGCCCGGAGATGACCCGACGTGACGTCATGAGATCCGCTTACGTACCACGGAATCTTTCATTAACAGTCAGCCCGAGAATCGAGGCGACCGCCTCGGTCAAACGGTTTCGTCACCTGGATTTTCGTGCCTACCTTATTCCTTCTTTAAACACAACCCGTGCGGGCCAAACTTTTCCTCCTCCCACTCATTCCTCTTCTTCTTCCTGCCGTCGCCGCTCCAGCATCCACATTGTCCGGTGCCGTCTTCACAGCTACACCGACCGGGCCGCTGCATCACCCTGATTCGGACCAGAGCCACTTCCGCAACCGTTTTCTCCATCGTCAGTGAGTTCCATCTCCCTCTTTAGATCCGTCGTCGTCGCTAGCAGGATCTGTATGAATATCCGCCGCCTTTAGTAGGGTTCTCATGAACGTCCTCCACCGCCACTTGGGCTCCTCCATCGTTAGGGTTTCCGACGCCCTCGACATCGTTAGTGCGCGCCTCCGCCGCGCCGCCGCATGCGGAGCGGTCGAGCCCAATGCGCGGGTCTTCGCGACTCCGCCTTAGTTTTTCTCTGTTCCACTATTCTTGCTAGGTCAGGAATAAGATCCATTTTCTGTCTTTTGTAGATCTGTAATTGTAGCGGTAATCTGCGAAAGTTGTTTTCCAGGACTTAGCCAATTTTCACTCCTCCTTTCCTTGTTGAACCGCCAGGCCTCTCCGGCTTTTATTAGCCAGACTATGGCATAGTATTGTAGAGCCCTTAAAATTGTAAGCCGCCGCAGATACCTGCTTGTTCTTAACTCGTCGTTTTACCCCCTTTGCATAGCCGCCAATATGTCTTGTGCTTCCAACTCATGCAACTGGGTTGGTTCTTGTGTCACGGAAGAGTTTTTGGCAGACTTTGTCAATGTGGGCACTATCCCTCCCAAGGAGGTCTTTCACTGCGGGTTCCGCGTGACGAGATACGACCCTCTCCCAAGAAGGGAGAAATAGTGGTTTTCACTGATCATGTTGAACGAGGATTTGTGCCTCCCGGCTCTAAATTCTTCCGAGACGTTCTTCATTTCTACAAGCTGCATCCTCAAGACTTGGCCCCCAATTCTGTCTCAAACATCTGCAACTTCCAAGTGCTCTGTGAAGCTTATCTGCAAACGAAGCCGTCTGTGGGGTTCTTCCGAGAGTTCTTCTATGCCAACCGCCAAACTGAGATGAAGGGCGGTCCGAGTCTAGAGTTAGGCGGCATTTCAATTCAACGTCACTGAGACATCATCTTTCCGGCTTCTCAAATGTCGAGTCATCCAAAAGACTGGAACAAGACATGGTTCTACTGCCAGGACACTTCCCCTAAGAAAGAGCACCCTTTGTCGGGTTACCGTCCTTTTCGGCTTAGGACAGATACAGAGCTTCCTGGCCGGCTCTCAGCCTTAGAGCGTGCCAGGTATGAGCCGTTTCTTGCCAAGATCAAGGCGCTCATGGCCAATGGTTTAACCGGTTTAGACTTGATCCGCTGCTGGATATCCTGGCGGATCATGCCCTTAAGCCGTAGAGGCCGGCTTATGTGTGATTACGAAGGCAAGTATGACAAGTCCTTGTGCTTCAGCAAATCAACTCTCACAGAAGACGACATCACCATGGCCATCCGGAGCCTCGTCCATGAAGCCTCAAACTCGTGCAGCACCATTGGCCTGGCGCCTTTCTGCGTCAACAATCCGGCTCCAGACGTAAGTTAATCTCTTCCCATCCGTCTCTTGGATGTTGCTTGTACTTTGCTGATTTATTACTCCTTCTCCGGGTCACTCTTGTAGGCCGACTCAGACTTTTGGAAGAAGGAGTATGTCCCTCCTCCTAAGAAGGCCAACAAGAAAGCTGCCGGAAAAAAATCAAAGAGGAGCGCTCCGCAAGAAGACTGGCTTGAATGGCCACAGTCGTCCGACTTAGAGGTAAAGTCTTAATTTGTTTGCTTGACCCTTTGCCCTCCTGCTTTATTAATGTTTGTCTTACTCGCAGGACGAAGTGGAAACCATCCATGCCAATGCTCCTGAGGTAAACTATATTTCTTCCGACTCAGAATGTTTTGTCCCCCCAAAGCCGCGGCGGGTTATCAGAAAAGTCCCTCTTTCTCATCCTCTCGCTTACCTGGCTCCCAACTTTCTTTTGAAAAAGCAATAGCAGGTCGAGCGTCGACAGACTCGGAGCACCAGCTCTACTGAGCTCGTGTCTGGGTTACCAAATTCTCCGGCTCCCAAGAAGCACCCCACAGAGGTTTACGTCTCTACTTTTTCTTTAACTTTCCTTTGTAAACTTGACGCTTTCTCATCTTCTCTGTTTTATTCTTTTAGAAATCCCCTTCCTCTGGCGACTCTTCGGCGTCGGTTCTACCACCGCCCAAGATCAATCCGCTGTAAGTATTTCTTACTATGACATTTGGATATCTGGCTCTCAACACAATAGTAACATCTTCAAATGCTGATCCTTTTATTTTGCAGTGCCCAAGCCAAGCGTCGCAAGACCAACAAGCCCTCCCCCGGTCCTGCTATCCAAGAGCAGGAGCTCGAACAACCGGAGGAGACTCAACCAAAAGAAAATCCGTCCGCAGCCTCCATGGAGCTGGCCGCTGAAGATGTCATCATGGAGAGCCCTCCAAGGGCCCTTCAAAGCCGTTGACTCCTGCAAAAACTCCTGCAACTCCGGATGTCATTATCACCGGGTCTGCTCAGCAAACTCCTCTGGCTCATGTGCTGACTAAACATACAGAGCTGGCCGAAGCCTCAAAGAGATTGAACTTTGATTCTTCCTACAAGAAGATGACAGTTGAGGAGCTCCACGCCGGGTACACGAACCGGCTCAACACCAGTAGAGATTTGGAGCTTCGGCTGGTGTTGGGGATATAACCCCGCAATATGACCCAACCTTAAAGATTCCGGGTCATGTTGCTGGCTTGTGAGCCGGCCCAAGGGTGAGCCGTAAGACTGGAGGCCCAGGAAGATAGATGGCTCAAAGTGTGGACCGCGCGGTGGCCTGGACGAAGAAGGCCCGGGCGTGTAAGCCGCCTCAAGGACAACTTGGACAGGAAGATAGAGAGAGACTCGGACATACAAGGAGACTCTGTTAAGTAATTGTAAAGACCCAATGGTCCTGACCTCCTATATAAAGGCAGACCCAGGGCGACTTACAGGATAGGTTATCGAGAACAAGGTCAAGCTTCTAGCACCTTGTAATCGATATAACAAGCAATACAAACACAAGCAGGACGTAGGCTATTACCTCGACTTGAGGGGCCGAACCTGGGTAAACCCGTGTCTTTCGTCCCAATCAACCCCTTTGAGTCCACCCCATTAGCGATGGCCTCGAATCCAAGTCCATTCACCCGGGCATCTGTCGTGATAAATCCATGACAGCTGGTGACCTTGATGAAGACAAAATATGAGTTACTCTTTCCTCTTACCATATCCTTACTTAGCCCCCAAGAGCCGGTTTAATCTAGTAGAGAGTTGAACCGGGTCTTTCTTCTGTAGAAAATCCAATGCATTGTCCGGCTAAATTCACTAGAGTTGATTTGGATCAGCATTGTAGATATGGTGAACCACCAATCGTAGCCCCCAAGGGCTGGCTCAAATTTTATTTGAGTCGGGTCTTTAATGTAGATAACCTGAAGATCTAATCGTAGCCCCCAAGGGCCGACTCAAATTTTATTTGAGTCGGGTCTTTAATGTTGATAACCTGAAGATCTAATCATAGCCCCCAAGGGCCGGCTCAAACTTGATCAAGTTGAGTCAGAGCTTCCATTATAAATACACTGAAGAGCCATAGTGTAGCCCCCAAGTTCTGGATTAACTTTGAAGAAGATGAGCCGAAACTGCATTGCATACTCAAAGATCAAACATACATTAGCCCCCAAGTGTCAAACATATTGCTTGCAATCTGCTTGAAACTTGCATATGATCTCTATTTTTGCGACTTATTCTGTATTTTGATGTGTCACAGGAAGCTTTAACCGACGCCGGGTCTCAACTGATGGACCTGAAGTCAAACTTAGCGGCTCAACAAGAAGCCTGCGACGTCTCTGACGAAAAGTGTCGGCTTCTGTCTGAAGAGCTAGCTGCCGTCAAGCCTGCATTTGCTGCCTTTAAAGAATCGGCTGAGTCAGAGAAGGCCGCTTTGACCCAGCGAGCGGATGACGCCGACCAGCGGCTGATAGCCGTGGTGGATGAGCTTCAAGGCCTTAAGCGTCACACATCCAAGATGTCAGCTGCTCTCTTTGGTAAGCTCTTGATCATTTGGTGTTTCCAATATGTCTCTCTTTTCTTAAGCTGGCGACTCATCTGCCTTGTTTGACTTATACAGGCCCCAGAAGCCGGCAATTGGCCTCAGATAGCCTTTTTCCCGTGAAGGCCATCTATACCTTTGCGGAGCAACTTTACTGTGGCGCCATCTTCACTATCAAGACAGTTCAATACAAAGAGAAGATCCCCACAGCTCTGAGAGGGGTCTTGGAGCTCTTTTCTACCATGCCAAAGCAAATTGAAGAACTGAAGAAGTCGGCTTTCCACCAAGGGGCAGTTGCAGGACTGAGCCGAGCTCTAGCCTTCGCCCCAGAGCTGACACCGGCTGAAATGATGGAGGGCTACCCGTCAAAGAAAGATGACGGTTCAGAATTCACAGAGGTGGATTACATCCGGTGTGTCAAGGACTCTCGCTATTTGGCCTCTGTGCTGCCAGACGAAGCTGACTTAAACACCTACCAGGCAGCTTATGACGCCGAGGAGAAGAGGATCCGAAGGCCTCTCTACGAGTGGAAAGATACGACACCCACCCGTAGTAAGGATCTCTTTCCTTGTGAGCTTGAAACGTCTCCTTTTCTTGAAGGGTCTTTCGCTGCTCTGGCTGATTGCAATTGGGATTTGGAAAATCTCCAGATCAAGCCAGCAGAAGAGCCAGAGCAGGATGAGCCGGCCACTAACTGAACTTGTACCTTTTAATCTTCTGAGCAGAGGCTCCTGTAATGACCCGCCATGGGTGGTGAAAACTTAGCAACACCTTTTGGCTCCAATTGAGAGCACCTTTGTAATGGCTTTAGGATAATTCTGCCTCTCTTGAATGTGGCTCCGGATGTATATACTTTCCGTCTTTCTATTTTATTCCCATGCTTTGCCAGCTCTTCATTGACTGATCACTCTTTTGTACAAACGTGTCTTGAGCTTTCATGATGAGAGGCATTTGTCCTTAAAGATGATCCCTCTTCTCCAGAAAATTAGAGCCGGCTAATAACTTTAAAACTTGAAACTTGTCAACCGGAGTAGCATGACTTCGGCTCTTGTAAGATGAACTCTGTCGAGAACCGGTTGTCGTAAGGTAATGCAAGCTATACCTGAAGGTAAGAAGCCTCCATCGACAACCGCGGCTACTGATGAGCCGGAAGCGGCATAAAGCCGGCTGTTTGAAGGGTAATGTAAGCTATACCCGAAGGTAAGAAGCCTCCTTTTAACAGCAAATGTTGTATGCACGGACGCCGGCTGTTGATGGGTAATGTAAGCTATACCCGTAGGCAAGAAGCCTCCATCAACAGCCGCGGCTAATGATGAGCCAGAAGCGGCATAAAGTTGGTTGTATGAAGGGTAATGTAAGCTATACCCGAAGGTAAGAAGCGTCCTTCAATAGCTACAGTTGATAAGCAACTGAGTTTTGGCGTAAAACGCCGGTTGTTAGGGTGAGATAAGCGAACCCGTCGGTAAGAAGCCCCCTTTGACAACCGTGGTTAATAAGTAACCAGAAGTGGCATAAAGCCGGCAATTAGGGTGAGATAAGCGATACCCGTCGGTAAGAAGCCCCCTTTGATGGCTGCAGTTGATAAGCAACTGGAATTTGGTGTACATGCTGGTTTGTCTTAGGGTAATGTAAGCTATACCAAAGGTAAGAAGCCTCCATTGACAACCGCGTTTAATGTACCCAAATTAGGCATAAAGCCGGCTGTTGCATGGGTAATGTAAGCTATATCCGAAGGCAAGAAGCCTCCTTACAATAGTGTTTAATAAAAGCCGGTTGTGCAAGGGTAATGTAAGCTATACCCAAAGGCAAGAAGCCTCCTTGCAACAGCGCTTAATTGGGCATAAAGCTGGCTGTGCAAGGGTAATGTAAGCTATACCTGAAGGTAAGAAGCCTCCTTGCAACAGCGTTTAATTGGGCTAAAGCCAGTTGTGTAAGGGTAATGTAAGCTATACCCGAAGGTAAGAAGCCTCCTTACAACAGTGTTTGACTTGCTTTGAACCGAATGACGGATCAGCCGTTGGCGGCAAAAAAACTGCTTCAACTCAAATTTTGAGCCAAAAAATTTCACCTTGCTTAATCAAGGATGTATATAAGAGCAGAGGCCCCAGTCTTCCTAGGGATGATAACTTTTATTCACATAAATATGATATGTACAATGATAGCGGCTTTCAACATCTGCTAAGTAAAATAAGGTCGCAGATGTGCGATATTCCATGGCCGTTGAGTCTCCTGACCCGCTATGTCGAACTCATCTCGGATATCAATGAGGTAATATGACCCATTGTTAAGGTTTCGGCTGATCACAAAAGGCCCCTCCCATGGCGGAGATAACTTATGCATTCTTGATTGATCTTGAATCAACCGGAGCACCAAGTCTCCTTCCTGGAATGTCCGGGTCTTCACCCTGCGGCTATGATAGCGTCGCAGGTCTTGATGATAAATCGCCGACCAAGCTGTTGCAAGCTCTATTGCTTCATCCAAGGCATCCAATGCATCTTGGCATGCCACTACATTGTCCATCTCAACATAAGCCACCACCCTCGGTGAATCGTGTCGGATGTCGCTGGGTAGAACCGCCTCGGCACCATACACCATGAAGAAAGACGTGAAACCTGTAGACCTGTTTGGGGTAGTTCTGATGCTCCATAAGACGGAAGGCAACTCCTCAACCCAACATTCGGGTGTTCGTTTCAAAGGAACCATGAGCCGTGGTTTGACCCCTCTTAAAATTTCTTGATTGGCTCGCGCCGCCTGACCGTTGGACTGTGGATGTGCCATGGCTGAAACATCAAGCCGGATATGCTCCTTATCACAGAACGTTTTCATAGCCCCCTTGGAGAGATTTGTTCCATTATCAGTAATGATGCTGTGCGGGTAACCAAAGCGGTAAATCAACTTTTTAATGAATAGAACAGCCGTAGCCACATCACATTTGCTGACCGGCTCTGCCTCCACCCACTTAGTAAATTTATCAACTGCCACTAAGAGGTGTGTTTTCTTGTCCTCGGATCTCTTGAAAGGCCCTACCATGTCAAGCCCCCAAACCACAAATGGCCAAGTGATTGGTATCATCCTCAACTCTTGAGCCGGAACATGAGCCCGCCGGCCAAACTTCTGACAGCCGTCACACTTGTGGACTAAGTCCTCTGTATCCTTGTGAGCCGTCAACCAGAAAAATCCATGTCGAAAAGCCTTGGCCACTAAAGATTTCGACCCGGCATGGTGTCCACAATCGCCAGCATGAATTTCACTCAGGATCTGTCCGCCCTCCTTTGGTGAGACGCAACGCTGAAAGACGCCTGTCACACTGCATTTATGTAACTCAGCATTGATAATTATCATAGATTTAGAACGCCGGGTGATTTTCCTGGCCAGATCCTCATCCTGAGGTAACTCACCGTGTGTTAAGTACGCCAAATAAGGAATAGTCCAGTCTGGGATAGCGTGCAAAGCCGCTACCAACTCCGCCTTCGGGCCAGGAATAGCCAGATCCTCCTCAGAAGGTGTTTTGACAGTCGGATGATGCAATACGTTCAGAAAAACATTGGGTGGTACCGGCTTTCATTGAGAACCTAACCGTGATAAGGCATCAGCCGCTTCATTCTTGCGACGATCAATATGATCCACCTGATATCCCTTGAAGTGACCTGCAATGATATCAACCGCCTATCGATAAGCCACCATCCGCGGATCCTTGGAATCCCAAGTACCTAACACTTGCTGAGCTACAAGGTCTGAGTCGCCCAGACATCTGACCCGGCTTAAATTCATGTCTTTAGCGACTCTGAGACCATGAAGCAGAGCCTCATACTTAGCCGCATTATTAGTGCAAGGAAACATCAGCCGGAGCACATAACAAAACTTGTCCCCTTTGGGGAGGTGAGAACAACCCCTGCACCGGACCCCTCTAACTGTTTAGACCCATCAAAGTGTATAGTCCAATATGTGTTGTCCGGCTTTTCTTCAGGAGCTTGACACTCTGTCCAATCATTTATGAAATCCACCAAAGCTTGAGATTTTATCGCTGTACGAGGAACATATTTGATGTTAAGAGGTCCCAACTCTAAGGCCCACTTGGCAATCCTCCCCGTGGCCTCTCTATTCTGAATGATATCTCCCAACGGGGTAGAACTGACCACAGTTATCTGGTGCCCTAGAAAGTAGTGTTTTAACTTATGGTTGGCCATGAAAACTCCAGATACCAACTTCCGCTAATGTGGATATCTCTGCTTGGATTCTGCTAAGACCTCACTGATATAATAAACCGGCCTTTGCATAGGATACTCTTTCCCTGCCTCCTTGCGCTCAACCACAATTGCAACACTGACCGCTCTGTTGTTAGCCGCCACATAAAGGAGCAACGGTTCTTTCTCAGCCGGAGCGGCTAACACTGGCGGCTCAGTCAACTACTTTTTGAGAGCTTCAAGTGCTTCAGCCGCTGCCTTGCTCCACTCAAGCTTGTCTGTTTTCTTCATCATCTGGTATAAGGAATAGCTTTCTCCCCAAGCCGGCTTATGAACCGGCTCAACGCTGCAATCCATCCTGCAAGGCGCTGAACATCATTAATGCAAGTTGGCTCTCCCAGAGAAGTGATAGCCTTAATTTTATCCGGGTTAGCCTCGATGCCCCGCTCAAAGACCAAGAAACCCAAAAGATTTCCTGCTGGAACACCAAAAACACACTTTGTCGGGTTAAGCATCATCTTGTAGACCCGGAGATTGTCAAAAGTTTCCTTTAGATCTTCCAAAAGAGTTTCTTTCTTTCTGGATTTAACCACGATGCCATCCACATAAGCATGAACGTTACGGCCAATCTGACTGTGAAGGCAGTTCTGCACACACCGTTGGTAAGTCACCTGGGCACTCTTGAGCCCGAAAGGCATAGAAACATAACAGAATGCTCCAAAGGGCGTAATGAAAGTCGTCTTCTCCTGGTCTTTAACCGCCATCTTGATCTGATGATAACCCGAATAAGCATCCAGGAAACACAAACTTTCGCACCCCGTGGTCGCATCGATGATCTGATCAATACGAGGGAGTGCAAACGGATCAGCCGGACAAGCTTTATTAAGGTCCATGTAATCCACACACATATGCCACGTGCCGTTCTTTTTAAGCACCGGCACCGGGTTAGCCAATCACTCCGGGTGAAAGACTTCAACGATGAAACCTGCTACCAAGAGCCGGGCAACCTCCTCTCCAATGGCCTTCCGCCTCTCTTCATTAAACCTCCGTAGAAACTGTTTGATTGGTTTGAACTTCGAATCCACATTAAGGTTATGCTCAGCGAACTCTCTCGGTACACCCGGCATGTTAGAAGGCTTCCATGCGAAGATGTCCCGATTCTCACGGATGAATTCGATGAGTGCGCTTTCCTATTTGGTATCCATATGAGCTCCAATGATGAACTGTTTGGATGAGTCGCCCGGAGAAAATCCACCACCTTAGTATCATCCGCCGAAAACTTAAGGGGTGGCTCAACCTTCGTAGTAGGATTCTTCAGTGGGGTCATATCCTCCGGGTCAACGTTCTCCTTGTAGAACTTAAGCTCCTCCTGGGCGCAACTAGACTCTGCATAAGCCGCGTCTCCTTCCTCACATTCAATAGTCGTATTCCGATTACCATGAACGGTAATTGTACCCATTAGGCCGGGCATCTTGAGCTATAAGTAAACATAGCAAGGCCTAGCCATAAACTTGGCGTAAGCCGGTCTCCCAAACAGGGCGTGATAAGGGCTCTTGATCTTAACCACCTCAAACCACAAGGACTCCACCCTGTAGTTGTACTCATCACCGAAAGCCACTTCCAAAGAAATCCTGCCTACTGGATACGCCGATTTACCCGGGACCACACCATGAAAGACGATGGAAGACGGCTTAAGATCCTTGTCAAGCAACTTGATCCACCGGAAGGCGTCATAATAAAGGATGTTGATACTGCTTCCTCCGTCCATGAGCACTTTGTTCACCATATAACCATTCACTTGAGGGGCCACAACCAAAGCCAGCCGGCCCGGGTCATCCACCCGTGGCGGGTGATCCTCCTGGCTCCACATTATGTCATACTCAGACCACGGTAAGTACCGCGGGAGAGCCGGCGCAACCGCATTGACCGCTTGCCTTCGCAACTTTTGGTCTCGTTTACTGTGACCGGTTGTGAAGACGTGATATTGCCCGAAACTGAGCTGTTTTGGGTTACTCTGATACCCGGATTGATTGCGCTGCTGCTGCTGCTGATTGTTGTTGTTGTTGCCAGGATGCTGTTGGTGTCCCCCTTGGCTATTCTGACCCGGATGTCTGGCTCCTGGACCGCCGGCACCGAATCCAGCCCCTGATCCGCCGTGCCCCGAGCCGCCGTGCCCTGAGCCGCCAGGCGGGCTGCCGCCCTGGTTATTGTGTTGCTGTGAATGTTGGTTTTTGAATCTCTGCATGATAAAGCAATCACCCCACGCATGGAACGCCGGCTTATCAGGCGTGCTGTGCTCCGGACAAGGTTTCTCAAGCGCTTCCTCTAAATTGAAGGGAGCCCTGTTCCTGTTATGAAACTACCTGAACTTTTCGTTCCCCTTGGGATGGTTCTGCCCTGTGTTGGTGTTTGCCACTAGCTCCGACCCGCCATCAGAGTTTTTCCGCTTATTCTGATTCCCATTGTTCACAAAGCCCTTGCATTGACTGTTCTTCTTCCCTTGATTGACCTTCTCTTCATCTGAGCCTGGGTCTTTGGTGTTATCTGAGTCGGCATACTTTGTGAGGGCCCTCATGAGCTCTCCCATATCCTGACATGTGCGCTTAAGTCGGCCGAGTTTCTGTTTTAATGGAACAAAATGATAGTTCTTTTCCAGGATAAGCACCGCTTGAGCCACCGTGATCTGCTCCGAAGAATAAATGATGGTCGACACCCGCCGGACCCAATGAGGAGCCGACTTGTTCTCCTGTTGAACACAATGATCCAAATCTACGATGGTCATAGGCTGCTTGCAGGTCCCTTGAAAATTCTTAATAAACTTTGCTCTTAGCTGCCCCCATGAGCTTATCATGTTAGGCGGTAGGCCTTTTAACCACATGCGAGCCGGACCCTCAAGCATCATGATAAAATACTTTGCACACACCGCTTCACTAACGTCCAGCATCTCCATGGCCAACTCATAACTCTCAACCCAAGCCTCAGGGGGTAGATCAGCCGTGTAATTTGGAACTTTCCGAGGTCCCTTGAAATCCTTCAGTAGACGTTCACTTCTCAGAGCTGGAGTTAAGCACGGCACCCCTACGGCTCTGGTACTAACTGTTGTTCCAGCTCCCACCGAGATGGAAGGCGCTGGCTCTAGACGGGTTGCTGCTACCTCCGCCTCTCGCATGTTCCTCGCTTGGTCCACGAGGGCTTGTGCATCTAGAGCTGCTTGCTCATCCTCCGGCGGTCCCCGACGCGGGCCACTGCTGGAACCCGCCCATGACTCGTATCGCCGGCTGAAACTTCGACTAGGGAGAGGGGTAGAGTGAACCCAGCTCCGGCTGTGAGCATACCTCTCTTGTTGGGCCATGGCTGTCTGCAAGTACCCAATGGCGTTTCGCACGTCCTCCGCGAAGGGTGCTTCATATGGGATAGGGATCGTCCCAAGACGGGTGGCCGCCACCACCATGTTCTCGGCCGGGTTAGAATAATGACCCGCCGGTGTTGGAAAACTTCCAGGTGAAGCTTGGTTATGCCGGGGCAGATGAGTCGCCAGCTGTTCTGTCGGGCGGCTCTCGGGCGCGCCCGCAGCTCGCCCCGCACCAGGGGTATTAAATAGGTTCCTCGCTTCATAACATTCTGGCAGACGGGACTGATGCCTCCTCCGGTGTACCACAGCTGCTGACCTTTGCTCCAGCTCTAGCCGGAAAGCATCTACCTTGATACCCTTTGCTTCTTCCTCCATCTGGATCTTCAGCTCAGTCATCCTTTGTCGTTCCTCTGCCATCCGGCCCTTGATCCGTGCAACCTCTAAATTCCGGGCTGCTTGATTATTCGGTGTTACATCCGTGGCCATGAGAGCCGTAAGCTCATCCATCAGTTCCACAAGAATCTGAGCCGGCGGCGGCGGGCTACCACCTGCGGCGGTGGCCCCGTGGTTGTATTACCAGCAGCTGGGGCTGATCCCGCCATGAACACCGCCACATGAACCGGAGGCCTTGGAGCATCTGACTCAAAACCCTCCGACTCAGAGTAGGCGTCGTCATAGCCCCCAAGGCCACCATTGCTGAGCCGATATACTGACTCTGTCTCCCCACTTGAGGACTCATCTTCAGAGCAAACGAGAGTTTCCTGCGACCCGGATGCTTCCAGATCCATACCTTGAGTGAAGCCTACGAAAACATGTTTCTGACCCGGATTGGTGCGAACAGGCCGCACGCTACTTGCAAGCTGGAGATGCCGAGCCGGCTTGACGATGTTGGTGCAGATGTCCAGCCCTGGTGTAGCTCCATCAACCTTTCCAATGAAAACCTGGATCCCGCCGAACGGAATCCGGAATCCATACTCCACGGACTCAGCATCAAGCCCCCAGCCGGCATCGTCGATGTAGAGCCGGCCGCGGCGACTCTTGCTCATACTTCCAACCACGTATCCCTCGAGCCCTAGGAGAGAGCCCTTTGAGAACTCAACACCACCAAGCACGGGCCCCATGGTGGGCGCCAACTATCGTGGATTTATCACGGCAAATGTTCAGGTGAACGGACTTGGATTCGAGGCCATCGCTAACGGGGTGGACTCAAAGGGGTTGATTGGGATGAAAGACACGGGTTTACCCAGGTTCGGCCCCTCAAGTCGAGGTAATAGCCTACGTCATGCTTGTGTTTGTATTGCTTGTTGTATCGATTACAAGGAGCTAGAAGCTTGACCTAGTTATCGATAACCTACCTCTAAGTCGCCCCAGGTCTGCCTTTATATACGAGGTCAGGACCACCGGGTCTTTACAATTGGGTAACCGAGTCTCATCATACATCCGAGTCTCTCTCTATCTTCTTGTCCAAGTTGTCTCTGAGGCGGCTTACACGCTCGGGTCTTCTCCGTCCGGGTCACCGAGCGGCCCATACTTTGAGCCGTCTATCTTCCTGGGCCTCCAGTCTTACGGCTCACCTTTGGGCCGGCTCACAATCCACCAACATGACCCGAAACCCTTAAGGGCGGGTCATATTGTGGGGTTATATCCCCAACAGGACTAGTTTCATAACCTAAGCAAATTACCATGCTGTTTAAGACTCTCAAAATGATATAAGTGAAGCATGAGAGTTCATTAATTTCTCTAAAATATAAACATTGCAATGCTTTATAAGGATATAAGTGGAACGCTAGAGCAAAAGACAAACTAATCCAAAAGATATAAGTGAAGCTCAATGAATAGTTGAATAATTATTTAGCTATGTGAAGACTCTCCCATATATGAATTTCAGATCTTAAGTACCTTATTCAAACAAAATAAAATGACACTCCAAGGATAGCACGAATCATGTGAAGAAGCAAAAACTTAGGTTTAACCGATACTAACCGATAATTGTTGAAGAAGAAAGGTGGGATGCCAACCGGGGCATCCCCAAGCTTATACGCTTGAAAATTCTTGAAATATGGATTGGGTGCCTTGGGCATCCCCAATATTGATCTTTTGTGTCTCCTTAATTCCTCTCATATGACGGTTTCCGAAATCTTAAAAACTTGATCCACACAAAACTCAACAGAAACTCGTGAGATAGGTTAGTATAAATCAACGCAAAAATTTATCATCCTCTACTATAGAAAATTACTAAAATTATTATTTCACATTGCATACTAAATGCCTCTGCATATTTAAAACTCCCATCATCAAATGGAATCATTAAACATGCAAACATATGCAAACAATGCAAACATAACAGCAATTTGCCTAAACAGAACAGTCTGTGAAGAATGCAGCAAGATCCATACTTAATTAACTCCAAAAACTCTGAAACAATTCCATGCTGTATGGAATTTATAAGAGCATAACGTGTCCAAATTTCTAGTTATTCTGACATACCAAAAATCCTAGGGAATTTTTGCACTACAAGCAAACTTTTTGTTTTGGAATAGCAACTCCTATACTTGCAAATTAAGCATGGTAAAGGCTATCCTTGACATTTTTATTGAACTAAATGATGCAAAACATTAACATTAATATAAATAAAAGCAATCAAGTACTAATAAAATAAAATGAAGCTCCAAGCAAAACACATATCATGTGGTGAATAAAAATATAGCCCCAAGTAAAGTTACCGATGGATTGAAGACGAAAGAGGGGATGCCTTCCCGGGGCATCCCCAAGCTTAGGCTCTTTGGTGTACTTGAATATGACTTGGGATGCCTTGGGCATCCCCAATCTTAGGATATTTCCACTCCTTGTTCTGTTGTCCATCCAAACTTTACCCAAAACTTGAAAACTTCACAACACAAAACTTAACAGAACTTCGTGAGATGGGTTAGTATAATGAAGACAAATCATTCATTTTGGTACTGTCAAGACAAGATTCATAAATGTGCCCGCACAATTACTATTGTATCTTATCATTTCCACAATTTATATCACTTAATATAATCTATGGAAACACTAAAACAAGCAAACTATACATTGAAAACAGAATCTGTCAAGAACAGAACAGTCTTTAATGGTCTCAATGATAACCATACTTCTGCACCTTCTAAAATTCTTAAAAAATTATGAAAATTAAGGCAATTTTTATATCAATCAGAAAAAAAAATCAACTCAAAATCTCTCTCTGGATAAAAATGAAAAATACTTTCGTGAGCACAAAGTTTCTGTCTTTTTTAGCATGATCAAACAACTATCACCCAAACTAATCATAAAGGCTTTACTTGGCACTTTATTGAAATAAAAGCTATAAAACATGATTAATACATTACACTAATCATGCGAACACACAAAATAGTAAGGATACATATTGGGTTTTCTCCCAACAAGCACTTTTCTTTTATGCCTTTCAAACTAGGCATAATGATTTCAATGATGCTCACATAAAAGATAATGATTGAAACATAATGGAAGCATCATGAAGCCTATGACTAGCACATTTAAGTCTAACCAACTTCCTATGCATAGGGATTTTGTGAAAAAACAACTTATTGGAGCAAGAATTATCTAGCATAGGAAGGCAAAGCAAGCATAGCTTCAAAATTTTCAACACATAGAGAGGATACTTGACATTATTGCAATATGTAGAAGCATATGATCCTCTCTCATTATAATTTTCAGTAGCATCATGAATGAATTCAACAATATAACCAGCAACTAAAGCATTCTTTTCATGATCTACAAGCATAGAAATTTTACTACTCTCCTCATAAGAAAAGTTATTCTCATAATTAATATTGGGAGTATCGTAAAAGACTTGAATACTATGAATAGTTTCCACATTAAAAGAGTGATGTTTAGCAAAAGGGTACTCATAACTGTGACAAATTTTATCATCATCCTTCTTTATAGCATAAGTATCATCACAATAATCATCATAGATAGGAGGTATGCAATAATCATAGTAAATTTGATCACTCAAAGTGGGGGGACTAAAAGGATCATCTTCATTTAACATAGCATCCCCAAGCTTGTAGTTTTGCATATCATAGACATAATCACTCTCATCATTAATAGTATGAATAGCACCAATAGTATAGCAATTATTATCATCCTCCACATTTATTTTTGATTCATTCTCATGAGGCATATCAATAATAGGAGCAACATTATTTGGGAGAGATACCTCTTTACCTTTACTTTTTCTTCTTTTCTTCTTCTTCACCCCATCATGTGAAGGTTTACTTAATTTTTCCAAGCTTATTTTTGGAGAGGTTGGTTGAATAGAAAGCTCCTCCTCGTTACCTGATTCATCATAAGAAATAATAGGAGGGTATTGGGAAACCTCTTCCCCTTCGTTAGTATTATCTTTATCTTCCATTTGTTTTCTTGCCTTTAAGTAATTGGCGATATAAGGATTCTCAATGCAATTTACTGCACAATATAAATAAATTTCTTCTATATCATAATCAAGCATATTCATGACAGCCCAATCTGGGAGGCTCTTAGTTATACGTTTCATTTCTTTATATCTCAGAAGCAAACTAAGTTCATTATGATGCGCAAGGGAAATCAAGTAATCACAATTTTTGGACACCATTCGATCATTAAACAACTTGCATTGGAGATTTAAATGACCATGTTCATAGCAAAGTTCAAAAGGACGGCTATCAATATTAAATATTTCAGCACAATCATCTAGCCTCACATGCAACGACTTAGTTTCTAAATACATATGCGTCTTACAAAATCTATCTTCCCTTTTTGGTATATATTTGCAAACTCTATGTATTCCATAGAAATCAACATGCTTATAGGAAATATTCTCATCATGAATAGTGCAATCAGAATTAGCATCATGGATATTCAAAGTATTCATACTAACAACATTGAAATCATGCTCATCATTCACATATTTTATGCCAACCATCCTATGTAATTCTTCTTCTAGCATTTGAGCACAATTTTCTTTTCCATAATTTTCGCGAAAGACATTAAAAAGATGAAGCATATGAGGTATCCTTAATTCCATTTTTTTGTAGTTTTCTTTTAATAAACTAAACTAGTGATAAAACAAGAATCTAAAATATTCGATTGCAAGATCTAAAGATATACCTTCAAGCGCTAACCTCCCAGGCAACGACGCCAGAAAAGAGCTTGATGTCTACTACACAACCTTCTCCTTGTAGACGTTGTTGGGCCTCCAAGTACAGAGGTTTGTAGGACAGTAGCAATTCTCCCTTAAGTGGGTGACCTAAAGTTTATCAATCCACGGGAGGCGTAGGATGAATACGGTATCTCTCAAGCAACCCTGCAACCAAATAACAAAGAGTCTCCTGTGTCCCCAACACACCCAATAAAATGGTAAGTTGTATAGGTGCACTAGTTCGGCGAAGAGATGGTGTTACAAGTGCAATATGGATGGTAGATATAGGTTTTTGTAATCTGAAAATATAAAAACAGCAAGGTAATTAATAGTAAAAGTGAGCATAAATGGTATTGCAATGCGTGGAAACAAGGCCTAGGGTTCATACTTTCACTAGTGAAGTTCTCTCAACAATGATAACATAATTGGATCATATAACTATCCCTCAACGTGCAACAATGAGTCACTCCAAAGTTACTAATAGCGGAGAACAAACGAAGATATTATTGTCGGGTATGAAACCTCCACAAAGTTATTCTTACTGATCGATCTATTCAAGAGTCCGTAGTAAAATAACACGAAGCTATTCTTTCCGTTTAATCTATCCTAGAGTTCGTACTAGAATAGCACCTTAAGACACACATCAACCAAAACCCTAATGTCACCTAGATACTCCATTGTCACCTCAAGTATCCGTGGGTATGATTATACGACATGCATCACACAATCTCAAAATCATCTATTCAACCAACACATAGAACTTCAAAGAGTGCCCCGAAGTTTCTACCGGAGAGTCAAAACGTGTGCCAACCCCTATGCATAGGTTCCCGAGCTCACGAAACCCGCAACTTGATCACCAAAACATACATCAAGTGCTCACACCATTGTCACCACAGATAGACACGTGCAAGACATACATCAAGTGTTCTTAAAGACTCAATCCGATAAGATAACTTCATAGGGAAAACTCAATTCATTACAAGAAGGTAGAGGGGGAAGAACATAATAAGATCCAACTATAGTAGCAAAGCCCACGGTACATCGAGATCAAGACATCTCAAGAACACGAGAGAGAGAGAGAGAGAGAGAGAGAGAGAGAGAGAGATCAAACACATAGCTACTGGTACATACCCTTAGCCCCGAGGGTGAACTACTCCCTCCTCGTCATGGAGATCGCCTGGATGATGAAGATGGCTATCGGAGATGGATTCCCCCTCCGGCAGGGTGCCGGAACTGGATCCCGATTGGTTTTTGGTGGCTCTAGAGACTTGCGGCGGCGGAACTCCCGATCTAGGTTTAATTCTGTGGGTTTCTCTATTTATAAGACCGCGTGGCGTTGGAAACAAGTCGAGAGGGGCCACAAGGACGTCACGAGCCTCCCAGGCATGGCCAGGGGGGTGACCGCGCCTCCCAGGCTCATGGATCCCTCGGGCCCCCTCTCCGGTAGTTTTTCCTTCAGTTATTTTTGATATTTTCCATAAAAAATCACGGCGAAAGTTTTATTCCGTTTGGACTCCGTTTGATATTGCTATCTGAAAAAGGTCAAAAACACAGAAAAAACAGAAACTGGCACTGGGCACTGAGTTAATAAGTTAGTCCCAAAAATAATATAAAATAGCATATTCATGCATATAAAACATCCAAAGTTGATAATATAATAGCATGGAACGATCAAAATTATAGATACGTTGGAGACGTATCAGCGACGGCCAACTTCCTCATCGACTGGACGGAGACCGAGTTTATGCCGCCTCCTCCAGACTCCACGCATTGGCGCATGCATTTCGATGGCTCAACGATGAGGACCGGCCTGGGTGTCGGCATAGTCCTCTCCTCCCCAGAAGGTCACCAACTCAAGTATGCACTCCAGATCCATTTCACCACCTCCAACAACGTGGCCAAGTACGAGGCGCTCGTCCACGGCCTCCGGCTCGCCAAGGAAATTGGCATTAGGAGCATCTTGTGTTTCGGTGACTCTAACTTCGTGGTGCAGCAGGTCTCTGGCGAATGGGACGCCAGAGACGCCAACATGGCCAGCTATCACTTCCTCGTCCAGCAGCTCACCAGCTCATTCGAGGGCTGTGAGTTCCACCACATCCCGTGGGCGGACAATGAGGCGCCCGATACGCTGGCAAAGATCGGCTCCACCCGGCAGGCCATCCCAACCGTCGTCTCCCTCGAGCGGCTGCTCAAACCGTTGGTCAAGCCCTCCCTAGAATCACAGTCCATCTTCGTGCCGGCTAACGCTATCGGCCCGAAAGCAGCTCCGGCTATTCCCCTGGCATCTTTGCCGCTAGCTCCATCAACCCCGACTACCTTGCCGGCACCGGCTCCACCGATCCAGCCGGCTGCGTCGGATGCAGCCAACTCCGACGCCATGGCGGTCATGATGATGATCGACGCCCCTCCCACCGTCTCCAACTCGAGGGCTGACGAGCCGGTCCCGAGGACTGGCGAGCCGGTCCTGGGGGCTGGCCAGCCGGTCCCGGGGGCTGATCACCTAGGCACGGGGGCTCCGGGCCCGTCCCCCGTCTCGAATCCCTCATGGGCCCAGCCCATCCTTGTGTTCCTTTTGTGCGGTGAGCTCCCTACGGACGAGGCCGTAGCAAGAAAATTCCAGACCGGGCTCCGGCCTACAGCATCATCAACCGCAAGCTCATCCACCGCGGCACCATCGACGTCTTCCAACGGTGCGTCGAGCCGGAAAAGGGTTAGGAGATCCTCCTTGACATCCACCAGGGGCGAGTGCGGGCACCACGCCGTCTCCAGGACCCTGGTGGACAAGGCCTTCCGCCACGGTTTCTACTGACTGACCGCCCTGGAGGAGGCCAAGAAGTTGGTTGACGAGTGCGAGGGCTGCCAGCGCTTCAACACGCAGAGCCACCTGCCGGCTTTGGCCCTCCAGACCATCCCCCTCTTGTGGCCCTTCGCCGTCTGGGGGCTGGACATGGTGGATCCCTTCAAGACCGCACGAGGCGGCATGATGCACCTGTTGGTGGTCGTCGACAAATTCACCAAGTGGATCGAGGCTAGGCCGATCAAGAAACTAGATGGCCCCACGGCCGTCCGGTTCATAGAAGATACCACGGTTCGCTACGGCGTCCCCCACACCATCATCACCGACAACGACACGAACTTTGCCAGGGGTGTGCTAGCACGTTTCTGCTCCAAGAAGGGCATCCGGCTCGACCTGGACTCCATCACTCATCCACAATCCAACAGCCAGGTCGAAAGGGCAAATGGCCTAATCCTGTCCGGCATCAAGCCCCAGCCTTTAACACCGTTGGTCAGGCCAGTCAGCTGTTGGATCGACGAATTACCGGCTATCCTTTGGAGCCTCAGGACCATGCCCAACCGTTTGACCGGCTACACACCCTTCTTTCTCGTGTACGGGTCCGAGGTGATGATCCCTACCGACATCGAGTTCAACTCGCCTCGGGTCGCTCTGTACACGGAGAAGGACGCAAGGGAGGCAAGAGAAGACGGTGTTGACCTACTCAAAGAAGCGCGTGAGTTGGCCTTGAGCCGGATGGCCATCTACCTGCAAAAGCTCTGGCACTACCACAGCAAGCGGATCCGGCCACTCTCCTTCCGCGAAGGGGATCTGGTGCTCAGGCAGATCCAGCGAACAGCCGGCCAACATAAGATGTCCTCCCCGTGGGAGGGCCCGTTCATCGTCAGCAAGGCATTGCACAACAACACATACTACCTAATAGATGCCCAGAAGTCACAAAAGCGCAAGAGAGACGCCTCCGGCGAGGAGACGGGGCGCCCGTGGAATGCGGCGCTCCTTCGCCCATTTTACTGCTGAGAAACCAGTGTATGCATGTATCTTTCCCTCTTCGGAGCTTATGAATGAGATGGGTGCCCCAGGCCGGCTCTTGGGGCACGCCCTTTTCGTTTCCATCCAAGGTTTCCTCACTCATCGGCTCTCGGACCTGGCTCCTAGGCCTGGGGGCTCTCTGGCTGGTCCTAGTCCGCCTCCCCCAAAACCGACCTAGTAGTGTGAGCTAAACAAGCCCTCCCACCCCTCCCAGCTACAGACCAGCTCTCGGCTGTCCGGCTGACGGGGCCTTGGGGCGGCGAAACTTAGCACACACAAAAAATCGATCACAAGGGGTTCGCCCGCTAGGTCTAGCCAGACCACCTCCTCGCCTCTGCCACTCAACTTACCCAAAAGACTCTCGCGGTTCCTAAGCTCAGAACCGGATCCCTCGAGGCGGACGCCCCGACCCAGCTACAGACTGGCTCCCAGTTGTCGGGCTGGCGGGGCCGAAACCAAAGGGGAAAATGGGTTGAGTAGATGCAACCGGGGGGCAAAAAAGGGTAAGGATGAGCCGGCACGCATAATCAGCAAACACATTAAGCATTCAGAGCACAGGTTAAAGATAGTAAAGGCCACCGGCCATACGTTCATTACAATACACCCCCAGCGGGTGGAAATGAGTCTAACATGCAGCAAAAAGTAAAGACAAGTAAAAACGCCCGGGGGCTCAGGCTACCGGCGCGTCGCCAGCCGGCTCGACGTGCGGCCCGGAAGAAGCTGTAGCCTTCAGGTCAGCTTCTATGGTTCCCGTCGTCTCACTGCAACTGTCGGTGCTAGAGTCGGTACTCTCATCCGCGACCACCTCATCCTCCGGACCTTGGGGGTTGCCGAAGGAATCCTCGGCGACCGGCTCGCCATCCTTAACGAGAGCCGGAAGGAGCTCGTCCGGGTCAACATACGAGGCATGCTCATTGGCCTAGCAGACTAGGGTGGTCTCGTGTGCCGCCTGCTCCTCCTCCAGCTCATCCCACATGGTGGCCAGCCAGTCCAAGTCGACGGCACGGTACCATGACATGACGAATCGTAGCGCCATCTGCGCGCTGGCTCGAGATGTTGATGCCTTCTAGACCTCGTCCCGGGCCACGGCGTTCTTCGGCCACAAGGCCACGAGGCTCTCTGGAGCCCCACGACCCAGCCATAGGGCGGTGATGACCTCCTTGCCGGCCGTCTTCAGCCGCTCCATGCTCCGCTCGAGGTGGATCAACCGGTTTTCTATGGCTAGCCCAAGCTCCACCATGTCCCAACCGTCAACCTCCTCGATGTTGTGCCTGCACCCCCCGGAGATATTCCCGGTGTTCCTCGACGGCACGCTCAGCGCGGCGCTGGGTTTCTAGGAAGTGTTCTAGAAAAGAGAGGGGAGAATCAGAAGAAGGCAACTCAAAGCCAAGAAGAACACACCCGGCTGAAAGAGAAAAAAATCCAAGACTTTCATTAGAAGGAGTCGTCCAGCTCGATGACGAAGTGGAGCGACGAGTCTCGCTCCGACACCAACGCCGCCTCCGCCTCTGCGAGGGAAACCTTGCGCTCCTCGAGCGTCTTCTCAAGGCAGGTCACCTCGCTTTGGAGGGCGGCGGTCCATTGGGCGGCGTCAGTCGCCTCCTTGACGGCCTTCTCCTTGGCTGCCACCTCCCGTGCCATGTCGGCTCTCAGGCGGTCTTGAGCCGCCTGCCCGTCCACCAGCAGGGCACCCAGTTGGTCCCTCTCCAGGGTGATCGCCTGGACGCTCTGCGTCAGCTGGTCCTGCTCGGAGATTGCCTCGGCCTTCTCCCCAGAAGGGTGGTCAGCTCCCCTGCGAAGCAAAACCGCTTGCCATAGGAGGCCAAAGTTAGAGAATGCATGAAGAGATCTGCCCCGGCTGCCCCACAGCCGGTTAGCCGGCTCGCATCTCGGGGGGCTACACCTAATGCGTGCGCTCGCGTGCCCCCACTGAAAAATTTGACAAAGACAAGCGAGGCCTGCCTCCGCATGCTGCAGGGTGTTGTCGGCCACCTTCGCGAACCGGGCCAGCTCCTCGCGACACCGCGCCAGGACGGTGCCCAGCTCCCCAAACGTCGGGACCGGGCCGCCGGCCGGCAGAGGCGGGATGGCAGGGACGCGCGCCAGCACCTCCCAGTCCCAGATCACATCCAGCATGGACCTTCGGGACCGACTCTCCTTGCTGCCCGCACCGACATTCGTCACGTCATCGGCTGCGGGGGTGGGTTGTGAATGACGAGGGTGCGGGAATCGGCTCCAGGCTGTCCCTCGTTCAGTGCCAACACCGCCTCCCCCTCTGGTCGGCTGGGCATGATGATTGCGGTGGTTGGCCTCTCCATCTCCACGACCGGCACCTCCGGCGCCGCCTCCGATGCCGCCTCCGGAGTCATCGGAGCCTCCGACACATCAACCTGGGCCGGCTCGGCGGCAGGCGGCGTCGCGTCCGGCACCACAGGTCGGGTCTCCTCGCGGGCCAGCTCCGTAGTAGCCGCTCCCGGCCGGGCCGTTTCCTCTGTGGACGGAGGCGCGGCCGGCTCCACGGCCGCCCCTTGCGGCTCTCTCGACGGGGGCCTTGACATGCGAGTCAACTCTGTTGCTGAGTCTGATGCTCGCGCTGGGTCTGTGGACCTCCTCCGCCTCCCACCGCTCGAGGTCCCAGAGCATGAGGGCCCGCCTTGAACTCCGGACTTTGAGGCCCACAGCTCCGCGAGCCTTCTCTTCTCCTAGGGCTGCGTGGCCGCATGCTCGTGGCCCAGCCGGCTGGCGGCCTCCACCGGGTCGGCTGTCGACTCCACGTCATGGAGCTTGATGGCTTCGACATGGCCACCTTCACCCACTTGCGAGCCAGCGGCTGGGCTGCCAGCTCCTCCTAAGCTGGCCTCTTCCCCCGGCAGGAGGTCCCGGCCATCGGGGCACATGTCGGCTGCTCCTCGCGCCGCCCGCGCGGGCCCTGCTGAACTGTGGGGGGAGGCGCGTTCAGGATTCGAACATCGTCATCATCATCATCATCCTTGTCATCAGTCCAATCATCAGTCCAATCCCTTATCATGGGGCCAAGGGGAAACTCGCAGGGTGCGCTGGACCCTCCGGCTCCCGGGTCGGTCGCCGCCTCGGCCTCCCCTGAGGAGTCGACACCCTATTCGGGCACACCACCCTGCTCGTAGTCCTTGGAGTCAGACTGGGCACGCTTCGCCTCGAAGATCTGGGGGTGCGGGCCATCCTGCGTGTTCTATCGCATGAACAATTGCGGTCGGCACAGAAAGTAAGGTCAGGAGCTGGCTAGAAGGATTCGGAAAAGAAAGGGCGCCTCAACAGAACATACCAGGGGTGCCCGTTGGTGCCGGTCATACGGCTCCATACCGAAGGTCCACGTCGTTGGCGCGAGCTGGAAGGTCGTGATGGCGTTCACTCACTTCACCACCTGCGTCGGCATCAATTCGATGGTCGTGAGCCGGCAGGGGTCCCAGCAGCCGGACATGTCGCAGATCCGGTGCGGCCTTAGCTAGAGAGGCAGCACCTAGTGCGCGATGAAGGCGGCCACCAGATAGGCAGCGACCAGCCCTTCCCTGCTCCTCATCTCCATGAGCCGGCTGAGCTCTTCGAGAGGGCTCCGCGCGGAGCGGTCCCCAACCAGTTCACCCCGAAAGACGAGGTGTTGACGTATGCCGGTAGCCAGATGTAATCCCGCAGCGGGTCGGTGTTCTTCATGTAGAAGAACGTCCGGTGCCAGCCCTTGACAGACTCGATGAGGCTGAAGTGCGGGAAGCACGACCCGCAACAGCACACCACCGTGCCCCCGCAGGCATACAGCTCCTCGGCGCTTTTCAACGCCTTGAGGTAGAACAATGCCTTGAAGAAGTCCATGAAGGGGAGAATCCACAGATAGCCCTCACACAGCGTCACGAAGCCCGCAATGTAAAGGATGGCATTGGGGTCGAGGTGGTGCGGCTGGAGATCGAACGTGTCCAGCATGAGGCGGAAGAAGAGGCTCACCGGTAGCCCGAAGCCGCGAGAGAAATGGCAGGTGAAGATGACGAACTCCCCCGCGTACGGCTCGGGCACCACTTCGGCGCCCGGTGCGTGTGCGATCATGCGTTCCTCTGATGACAACATGCGCATGTGGTGGAGCTCCGCGATGGTGGCCTCCGTGACGAAGAACCAGCCCAGTTCCCTGAGCAGCCTTTCGCCATCACGTTGGCGGGGCTGCGTGAGAAGGCGAGCGAGCAGAGCTGCATGCGAGAAGAGCGGCAGCACGAGGGGGACTTGAGAAGACGAAGAAGAGAGAAACTGAGGGGGCAAATGGAGCGCGGTTACCTCCTGTTGGGAGACGTAGTAGTAAATCAAAAATTTCCTACATGTCACCAAGATCTATCTATGGAGAAACCAGCAAACGAGTGGGGAGAGATTGGATCTTCATACCTTTGAAGATCGCTAAGCGGAAGCGTTACAAGAGCGCGGTTGATGGAGTCGTACTCGCAGCGATTCATATCGCGGTAGATCCGATCAAGTGCCGAACGGACGACACCTCCGCGTTCAACACACGTGCAGCCCGGTGACGTCTCCTACGCCTTGATCCAGCAAGGAGGAAGGAGAGGTTGGGGAAGAGCTCCAGCAGCAGCACGACGGCGTGGTGTTGGTGGAGTAGCAAGGTATCCCGGCAGGGCTTCGCCTAAGCACTGCGGAGGAGGAAGAAGCAGAATAGGGCTGCAGCGAGAGAGAAAGAGTTCGTCGTCTCAAACCTGCCCAAACCCTTGCATATATATAGGAGGAAGGAGAGGGAGGGCTGGATTGGCCCCTCCTCCAAGGAGGAGGGATTCGGCCGAAGTGGGGGGAGAGTCCTCCTCCCACACGGGAGGTGGATCTCCCCCTTTTAAATCCCTTTTGCCTCTATCTCCAGATCCCTGGCGCATGGGCCCTTTCTAGAAGGTATTGGCTGGCCCAATATGGGCTGGCACACCTCCTCTAAGGGCCCATGAGGTCCTTTGGTCGTCACCCCCTCCCGGGGGTCCTCCGGCACCCTCCCGGCACTCCCGGTACAATACCGATGAGCCCGAAAACTTTCCGGTGACCAAAACTGGACTTCCTATATATCAATCTTTACCTCCGGACCATTCCGGAGCTCCTCATGACGTCCGGGATCTCATCCGGGACTCCGAACAAACTTCGGTAATCACGTATACCTTTTCCCTATAACCCTAGCGTCATCGAACCTTAAGTGTGTAGACCCTACGGGTTCGGGAGACACGTAGACATGACCGAGACACCTCTCCGGCCAATAACCAACAGCAGGATCTGGATACCCATGTTGGCTCCCACGTACTCCACGATGATCTCATCGGATGAACCACGATGTCAGGGATTCAATCAATCCCGTATACAATTCCCTTTGTCTATCGGTATGGTACTTGCCCGAGATTCGATCGTCGGTATCCGCATACCTTGTTCAATCTCGTTACTGGCAAGTCTCTTTACTCGTTCCGTAATACATCATCCCGTGACTAACTCCTTAGTCACATTGAGCTCATAATGATGATGTCTTACCGAGTGGGCCCAGAGATACCTCTCCGTCACACGGAGTGACAAATCCCAGTCTCGATTCGTGTCAACCCAACAGACACTTTCGGAGATACCCGTAGCGTACCTTTATAGCCACCCAGTTACGTTGTGATGTTTGGCACACCCAAAGCATTCCTACGGTATCCGGGAGTTACACAATCTCATGGTCTAAGGAAATGATACTTGACATTGAAAAGCTTTAGCAAACGAACTACACGATCTTGTGCTATGCTTAGGATTGAGTCTTGTCCATCACATCATTCTCCTAATGATGTGATCCCGTTATCAACGACATCCAATGTCCATGGTCATGAAACCGAGACCATCTATTGATCAACGAGCTAGCCAACTAGAGGCTCACTAGGGACACGTTGTGGTCTATGTATTCACACATGTATTACGGTTTCCGGTTAACACAATTATAGCATGAATAATAGACAATTATCATGAACTAGGAAATACAATAATAACCATTTTATTATTGCCTCTAGGGCATATTTCCAACAGTCTCCCACTTGCACTAGAGTCAATAATCTAGTTACATTGTGATGAATCGAACACCCATAGCATTCTGGTGTTGATCATGTTTTGCTCGTGAGAGAGGTTTAGTCAACGGATCTGCGACATTCAGATCCGTATGCACTTTACAAATATCTATGTCTCCCTCCTGAATGTAATCACGGATGGAGTTGAAGCGGCGCTTGATGTGTCTTGTCTTCTTGTGAAACCTGGGCTCCTTCGCAAGGGCAATAGCTCCAGTGTTGTCACAGAGTAGAGTCATCGGGCCCAATGCATTCGGAATCACTTCTAGGTCGGTGATGAACTCCTTCATCCAGACTCCCTCCTTTGCTGCTTCCGAAGCAGCTATGTACTCCGCTTCACATGTAGATGCTGCCACGACGCTTTGCTTGCTGCTGCTCCAGCTCACTGCCCCTCCATTCAAAATATACACGTATCCGGTTTGCGACTTGGAGTCGTCCGGATCTGTGTCGAAGCTAGCATCGACGTAACCCTTTACGACGAGCTCTTCGGCACCTCCATAAACGAGAAACATGTCCTTTGTCCTTTTCAGGTACTTCAGGATATTCTTGACCGTTGTCCAGTGTTCCGCTCCGGGATCACTTTGGTACCTCCCTACCAAACTTATGGCAAGGTTCACATCAGGCCTGGTACACAGCATGGCATACATGACAGAGCCTATGGCTGAAGCATAGGGGATGACACTCATCTCTTCTCTATCCTTTGCCGTGGTCGGGCATTGAGTCGTACTCAATCTCACACCTTGCAACACAGGCAAGAACCCCTTCTTGGACTGATCCATATTGAACTTCTTCAATATCTTTTCAAGGTATGTGCTTTGTGAAAGACCAATGAGGCGTTTCGATCTATCTCTATAGATCTTAATACCTAATATGTAAGCAGCTTCTCCAAGGTCCTTCATTGAAAAACACTTATTCAAGTAGGCCTTTATACTTTCCAAGAGTTCTATATTATTTCCCATTATCAGCATGTCATCCACATACAGTATAAGGAATGCTATAGAGCTCCCACTCACTTTCTTGTAAATACAGGGTTCTCCATAAACCTGTACAAACCCAAACGCTTTAATCACCTCATTAAAGCGAATGTTCCAACTCCGAGATGCTTGCACCAGCCCATAGATGGAGCGCTGGAGCTTGCATACCTTGTTAGCATCTTTAGGATCGACAAAACCTTCCGGCTGCATCATATACAGTTCTTCCTTGAGGAAGCCATTAAGGAATGCCGTTTTGACGTCCATTTGCCAGATCTCATAATCATAAAATGCGGCAACTGCTAACATGATTCGGACAGACTTTAGCATCGCTACGGGTGAGAATGTCTCATCGTAGTCAACTCCTTGAACTTGTCGATAACCCTTAGCGACAAGCCGAGCTTTATAGGCGGTCACATTACCGTCTGCGTCAGTCTTCTTCTTAAAGATCCATTTATTTTCAATGGCTCGCTTATCATCAGGCAAGTCCACCAAAGTCCATACTTTGTTCTCATACATGGATCCTATCTCGGATTTCATGGCCTCAAGCCATTTGTCGGAATCCGGGCCCGCCATCGCTTCTTCATAGTTTGAAGGTTCACCGTTATCCAACAACATGATCTCTAGGACAGGATTGCCGTACCACTCTGGTGCGGAACGTGTCCTAGTGGACCTTCGAATAGCAACTTGATCTGAAGTTTCATGATCATCATTATTAACTTCCTCTCTAGCCGGTGTAGGCTCCACAGAAACAACTTCCTGTGCTGCGCTACTCTCTGGTTCGAGTGGAGGTACAATTACCTCATCAAGTTCTATTTTCCTCCCACTTACTTCTTTCGAGAGAAACTCTTTCTCGAGAAAGGATCCATTCTTGGCAACAAAGACTTTGCCTTCGGATCGTAGGTAGAAGGTATACCCAATAGTCTCTTTGGGATATCCTATGAAGACGCACTTTTCCGCTTTGGGTTCGAGCTTCTCAGGTTGAAGTTTCTTCACATAAGCATCGCAACCCCAAACTTTTAGAAACGACAGCTTAGGTTTCTTTCCAAACCATAATTCATACGGTGTCGTCTCAACGGATCTAGACGGTGCCCTATTTAAAGTGAACGCGGCAGTCTCTAATGCATATCCCCAAAATGATAGCGGTAAGTCGGTAAGAGACATCATAGATCGCACCATATCCAATAGAGTGCGATTACGACGTTCAGACACACCATTTCGCTGAGGTGTGCCTGGCGGCGTGAGCTGTGAAACAATTCCACATTTCCTAAGGTGCATGTCAAACTCGTGACTTAAATATTCTCCGCCACGATCAGATCGTAGGCATTTTATTTTCCTGTCACGTTGATTCTCGACCTCACTCTGAAATTCCTTGAACCTTTCAAAGGTTTCAGACTTGTGTTTCATTAAGTAGACATACCCATATCTGCTCAAGTCATCAGTGAGGGTGAGAACATAACGGTAGCCACCGCGAGCCTCGACACTCATTGGACCGCATACATCGGTATGTATTATCTCCAACAAGTCAGTTGCTCGCTCCATTGTTCCGGAGAACGGAGTCTTGGTCATCTTGCCCATGAGGCATGGTTCGCATGTGTCAAATGATTCGAAATCAAGTGACTCCAAAAGTCCATCAGCATGGAGCTTCTTCATGCGTTTGACACCAATATGGCCAAGACGGCAGTGCCACATGTAAGTGGGACTATCGTTATCAACTTTACACTTTTTGGTACTCACACTATGGACATGTGTAACATCACGTTCGAGATTCATCAAAAATAAACCATTGACCAGCGGGGCATGAGCATAGAACATTTCTCTCATATAAATAGAACAACCATTATTCTCGGATTTAAAAGAGTAGCCATCTCGTATCAAGCGAGATCCAGATACAATGTTCATGCTCAAAGCTAGTAGTAAATAACAATTATTAAGGTTTAAAACTAATCCCGAAGGTAGATGTAGAGGTAGCGTGCCGACGCGATCACATCGACCTTGGAACCATTCCCGACGCGCATCGTCACCTCGTCCTTTGCCAACCTTCACTTATTCCGCAGCTCCTGCTTGGAGTTACAAATGTGAGCAACTGCACCGGTATCAAATACCCAGGAGCTACTACGAGCGCTGGTTAGGTACACATCAATAACAAGTATATCACATATACCTTTAACGTTGCCGACCTTCTTATCCGCTAAGTACTTGGGGCAGTTCCGCTTCCAGTGACCGGTACCCTTACAATAGAAACACTCAGTCTCAGGCTTGGGTCCATTCTTGTTCTTCTTCTTCCCGGCAACTTGCTTAGCGGGCGCGGCAACAGCTTTGCCGTCCTTCTTGAAGTTCTTCTTACCCTTGCCTTTCTTGAAACTAGTGGTCTTGTTTACCATCAACACTTGATGCTCCTTTCTGATCTCGACCTCTGCTGATTTGAGCATCGAGTACAACTCAGGAATGGACTTCTCCATCCCCTGCATGTTGTAGTTCATCACAAAGCTTTTGTAGCTAGGTGGAAGCGACTGGAGGATTCTGTCAATGACTGAGTCATCCGGGAGATTAACTCCCAGCTGAGTCAAGCGGTTGTGAAGCCCAGACATCTTGAGGATGTGCTCACTAACAGAACTGTTCTCCTCCATCTTACAGCTGAAGAACGTGTCAGAGATGTCATATCTCTCGACTCGGGCATGAGCTTGGAAAACCAGTTTCAGCTCTTGGAACATCTCATATGCTCCGTGTTGCTCAAAACGCTTTTGGAGCCCCGATTCTAAACTGTAAAGCATGCCGCACTGAACAAGGGAGTAATCATCGCAGCGTGACTACCAAGCGTTCGTAACGTCTTGGTCCGCTGGGAGAATGGGTGGGTCACCTAGCGGTGCATCAAGGACATACAATCTCTTGGAAGCTATGAGGATGATCCTCAAGCCACGGACCCAGTCCGTATAGTTGCTTCCATCATCTTTTAGCTTGGTTTTCTCTAGGAACGCGTTGAAATTGAGGTTGACATTTGCGTTGGCCATTGGATCTACAATATAGATATTAAAGGCAATTTTAGACTAAGTTCATGATAATCGAGTTCACATAATCAAATTATTCAATGAACTCCCACTCAGATAGACATCTCTCTAGTCATCTAAGTGACACATGATCCATGTCAACTAGCCCGTGTCCGATCATCACGTGAGACGGACTAGTCATCCATGGTGAACATCTCCATGTTGATCGTATCTTCTATACGACTCATGTTCGACCTTTCGGTCTTCCGTGTTCCGAGGCCATGTCTGTACATGCTAGGCTCGTCAAGTCAACCTAAGTGTTTCGCGTGTGTAAATCTGGCTTACACCCATTGTATGCGAACCTTAGAACCTATCACACCCGATCATCACGTGGTGCTTCGGAACAACGATCCTTAGCAACGGTGCACAGTTAGGGTGAACACTTCTCTTGAAATTTTATTGAGAGATCATCTTATTTACTACCGTCGTTTTAAGCAAATAAGATGTAAACATGATAAACATCACATGCAATCAATATAGTGACATGATATGGCCAATATCATCTTGCTCCTATGATCTCCATCTTCGGGGCACCATGATCATCATTGTCACCGGCATGACACCATGATCTCCATCATCATGATCTCCATCATTGTGTCTTCATGAGGTTGTCTCGCCAACTATTACTTCTACTGCTATGGCTAACGCTTAGCAATAAAGTAAAGTAATTACATGGCGTTTGTGATTGACTCGCAGGTCATACAATAAATAAGACAACTCCTATGGCTCATGCCGGTTGTCATAGTCATCGACATGCAAGTCGTGAACTCTATTACAAGAACATGATCAATCTCATACATCACAATGCATCACATCACATCCTTCTGGCCATATCACATCACAAGGCATATGCTGCAAAAACAAGTTAGACGTCCTCTAATTTGTAGTTGCAAGTTTTTACGTGGTTGCTATAGGTTTCTAGCAAGAACGTTTCTTACCTACGCCAAAACCACAACGTGATATGCCAATTGCTATTTACCCTTCATAAGGACCCTTTTCATCGAATCCAATCCGACTAAGGTGGGAGAGACAGACACCCGCTAGCCACCTTATGCAACTGGTGCATGTCAGGCGGTGGAACCGGTCTCACGTAAGCGTACGTGTAAGGTTGGTCCGGGCCGCTTCATCCCACAATACCGTCGAATCAAGATAAGACTAGTAACGGCAAGCATATTAACAAAATTGATGCCCACAACTGCTTTGTGTTCTACTCGTGCATAGATTCTACGCATAGACCTAGCTCATGATGCCACTGTTGGGAGACGTAGTAGTAAATCAAAAATTTCCTACGTGTCACCAAGATCTATCTATGGAGAAACCAGCAAACGAGTGGGGAGAGATTGGATCTTCATACCTTTGAAGATCGCTAAGCGGAAGCGTTACAAGAACGCGGTTGATGGAGTCGTACTCGCAGCGATTCAGATCGCGGTAGATCCGATCAAGTGCCGAACGGACGACACCTCCGCGTTCAACACACGTGCAGCCCGGTGACGTCTCCTACGCCTTGATCCAGCAAGGAGGAAGGAGAGGTTGGGGAAGAGCTCCAGCAGCAGCACGACGGCGTGGTGTTGGTGGAGTAGCAAGGTATCCCGGCAGGGCTTCGCCTAAGCACTGCGGAGGAGGAAGAAGCAGAATAGGGCTGCAGCGAGAGAGAAAGAGTTCGTCGTCTCAAACCTGCCCAAACCCTTGCATATATATAGGAGGAAGGAGAGGGAGGGCTGGCTTGGCCCCTCCTCCAAGGAGGAGGGATTCGGCCGAAGTGGGGGGAGAGTCCTCCTCCCACACGGGAGGTGGATCTCCCCCTTTTAAATCCCTTTTGCCTCTATCTCCAGATCCCTGGCGCATGGGCCCTTTCTAGAAGGTATTGGCTGGCCCAATATGGGCTGGCACACCTCCTCTAAGGGCCCATGAGGTCCTTTGGTCGTCACCCCCTCCCGGGGGTCCTCCGGCACCCTCCCGGCACTCCCGGTACAATACCGATGAGCCCGAAAACTTTCCGGTGACCAAAACTGGACTTCCTATATATCAATCTTTACCTCCGGACCATTCCGGAGCTCCTCATGACGTCCGGGATCTCATCCGGGACTCCGAACAAACTTCGGTAATCACGTATACCTTTTCCCTATAACCCTAGCGTCATCGAACCTTAAGTGTGTAGACCCTACGGGTTCGGGAGACACGTAGACATGACCGAGACACCTCTCCGGCCAATAACCAACAGCAGGATCTGGATACCCATGTTGGCTCCCACGTACTCCACGATGATCTCATCGGATGAACCACGATGTCAGGGATTCAATCAATCCCGTATACAATTCCCTTTGTCTATCGGTATGGTACTTGCCCGAGATTCGATCGTCGGTATCCGCATACCTTGTTCAATCTCGTTACTGGCAAGTCTCTTTACTCGTTCCGTAATACATCATCCCGTGACTAACTCCTTAGTCACATTGAGCTCATAATGATGATGTCTTACCGAGTGGGCCCAGAGATACCTCTCCGTCACACGGAGTGACAAATCCCAGTCTCGATTCGTGTCAACCCAACAGACACTTTCGGAGATACCCGTAGCGTACCTTTATAGCCACCCAGTTACGTTGTGATGTTTGGCACACCCAAAGCATTCCTACGGTATCCGGGAGTTACACAATCTCATGGTCTAAGGAAATGATACTTGACATTGAAAAGCTTTAGCAAACGAACTACACGATCTTGTGCTATGCTTAGGATTGAGTCTTGTCCATCACATCATTCTCCTAATGATGTGATCCCGTTATCAACGACATCCAATGTCCATGGTCATGAAATCGAGACCATCTATTGATCAACGAGCTAGCCAACTAGAGGCTCACTAGGGACACGTTGTGGTCTATGTATTCACACATGTATTACGGTTTCCGGTTAACACAATTATAGCATGAATAATAGACAATTATCATGAACTAGGAAATACAATAATAACCATTTTATTATTGCCTCTAGGGCATATTTCCAACACCTCCACCCCTCGCCTCCCCCTCCTTTTAAACCGAGGAGGCCACGACCAGGGGGTGGGATTAACTGTGCCCACTCCCCCAGAATCTCCGCGCGCGCGTGGGCATCCTGGGTTGCAACCGCCGCGTCGGGGCACAGAAGATCCTAGGCTACGCCCCGAGGCCTACTGGGCTACGCCCGTGGCCTAGAAGGCTAGGCCCAGGGCGACATCTCGTCTGCCCGCGTGCGCAGGCCCCACGGCATCAGTACTCACCGCGTGGTGCACTGTGGGCCAGCCTGGGTCTCTGGGTGTCGCGTCGGAACCCGAGGCATCGGGAGCGGCCGCCAACCCGGCTGGCTGTTCAGCTTTGTGCCGGAGGCGGACACCGCGTGAGGGAAGCCATCGGCTCCCCTCCGTCTGGCGGACGCGGGCCCCCGCCGGCTTCAGGGACAACTGACGGGGTTATTACCCCTGGGTAGGCCAACGCAACGGGGTTCTCTCCCCCGCTTCAAGAAAAAACACATGGCCGCCTGCTTCCCGGCCGGCTGGCGCACGACCGGTAGACATGTTACCGGCTGACCCGGAGCCGGCTGTCCAAGGAGCCAGCTCAACCCCGGCCAGCTGCCTTCGGACCGGCTCCTCCGTTGACCCTAGGGCGGGCAAGCTCCCGTCCCATCCCTCTGCACGCGGGTATGGTGACAAGACGAGACCCCGCGACGAGCCCCAATGTAGCCACAGTGATCGCTGACGCGCGGGTGCGCATGGCTACAGTGCAGCCGGTTGCGCTGCTGACCTTGGCCGACCTCGACTAGGTGGGGCAATAGTGTCGGCATGCCCCCGCCCACTCGATTACCTGCCCCGGCGTGGCTACAGTGCGGCCGGTCGTACGAAAGACTTTGGCCGGCTGGCCCAAGACGACGATGCCCGGGCGTCCCGTGTCATAGAAGGTGGGCATGGGTAAATTGCGAAGCCGGCTGGCAGGCCCCAGTGGGCGATGGGAACACGTAGTTGGTGGACCCTATGGGCGACGAGACGGCTCAAGCGGCGGGAACCCCTGGCTGGCCGAAGAGGCTTCCAGCTGGGTCCCCCCACTCTGTACCTTAAGGATTTTGTAAGACGGGGGGTTGGCCTGTTAAAAACCCCGAGCCCCCCATGCAACGGGGATGACGGGACACACGCACACACATCCACGGGACCCTTCCCTCACATCCACCCACGTAGCGAAGGAAGGCGAGTCGGCTGCTCCCACTTCCACCTCTAGACAACAGCTCCAGGAGCAACCTTGTATCCATACCCATCTATCAACTAGACCAAGCGGGACTAGGGGTATTACCTGCCACGGAGGGCCCTGAACCTGGGTACATCACGTGTCATCACCACTTGTGCCTAATCCCGCACCCGGAGCCCGTCGGCATCCTCTGGCCCCAACCACCTTCGATAAGCCTACCCATGGCATTTCTCGTGAGAAAACGACAACAGGGATATCGGGATCGCTGAGGTCTTCCGGGGTATCTCCGTCCCTGGTGCCAACGATAGCTTTTCTTCCCTTTTTTCCTTTTAATCGTTTATGCGGCTTTCGGTGCCTTGACGATGCTTCACCCGATTTTTCGGCATCATTTTTAGGTGTGTGCTCGCCGTTAGCATATGGAATGTGCACCATGTAGACGTCGTACGTGGAGGTGGAAGCCCATCACCCTGTGTTTATGGGAGTGGGTGCAATCTTCCTCATCCATGTATTCTGCCTCCTCGAAGGCATAGTCCAACATGTCGGTTAAATCCTAGACAGTGGCTATCAAGCGAGTGGTGGGGGGATGAAAAATTTGTCCTGACCCGCCTTGAGACCGATCTAAGCATAGATCCGAGTTAGGTCATCAGTAATTTTCATCGACGAGATCCGGTCTAGGGCCTCGTTGAGTGTCGAGAGCTTGATCGGGTCGACCTGCTCAGAGAGTTCGGAGTTGACCTCTGGTGCGTCTGTGCAAGGAGAGTGTTTGACAATAACGGGTGTCCGGGTGTCTAGCACTATGGCCGAACCGAGACTAAAGGTCAAGCCATCACCGGGGTGGATCCCGCGAGCGAGACCGAAAGAGGGATCCGAGGTTAAAGCCTCGGAGTCTTAGGGTGTGGGAGGCGAGAGTTCAAGCCCGGTTAGAGAAAGGTCGCCCGAGAGTCTACGGAGAACTCCAGGTTCCCGAATCTAACCTCTTGATCAGGGGCAAAACTGCCAACCCAGCCTACATGGCCAATCGGGTCAGCGTGCAGCACATTGCTGCCAAAAGCAAATATCTGTCCGAGGACGAACGTGTCCATGTTGCGTACTTCTTCTTTGATGACAACACGAGCCATCGATTCTTTTGGTGATCATAGCAGAACTCTCAATGAAATCACCAATGTCGGTGTCAAAACCGGCTGATCTCGGGTAGGGGGTCCCGAGCTGTGAGACTAGGATCGATGGTAATAGGGGACGTAGGAGATGATGTTTACCCAGGTTTGGGCCCACCTATGGAGGTAAAACCCTACGTCCTACTTGATTATATTGATGAGGTGTAGGTTACAGAGTTGATCTACCTCGAGATCGAATAGCTAAACCCTAGATGATTTGTCCTCCCCCTACCTAAAACCATCTGACTTATATAGACGCCGAGGGTTCCTAGGGTTTACACATGGTCGGTTACACATAGAAGGAAAAACATGCCTATCTAATGATTCCAAATCTTGGAGAACACCTTATGATTCCTGAAGCTTCCTTCCTAGAGACAGGGCTTTTGATCAATCCAATGCTCGGTAAATGGCCCATATAGTCCGGCCCATGAGAAACAGATCGGGCACCCGAGGACCCCTTAAACCAGGACTCCCTCAAACACCCCTAGCAATAAGGGCGACAACTCCCCTAGAGAGAATAGTGACAATCCTGGAGAGGATCCATCGAAGCGCTGACGCCAGCACAAATGAGCCAAGGCATGCAAGCATAAGGAAAGAAACACATAAACTAGAGAAAATGATACCTCCGATAATATGAAAGACCTCGGTGATCGAGTTTCCTCCGAAAAGCACCTCGAGTACTCAGAGGGACACGAGGATCGGCGCAAACCCGAGGACCCCAATGACTCCAAGGACAACAATTACCTTCCTCCCTCAGACGAGGAGGTTAGTCTTGGAGCTGAGGATTTTATTGTTCCAGAGGACACATTGGATCAAGAAAGATTCAAGCGGCAACTCATAGCAACCGCCCAAAACCTTAAAAAGAAGCAACAATGAATAAAATACAAACAAGATACCCTCAACGACAGATGGATGAAAGTCCTAGTAGGCGAAGAAAGGTATGGCAAGGAACATTTGGATAAAACCAAAAGCTACCCGCGCCGATGTTTTCTGCCACAATTTGATGGCGACGCCCTTGAGCCCGCACCCCCTAGACTTACTCAAGGAAACCAGCCAAACCACCCCACTTGAGGATGGGACAGGGTGACTAGAGAAGCAGAAGATCCTCCTGCGCTCCCCCACAGGAGAGGAAATGAGACAGCACGGCCTAAAGACCATTATGACTTACGACACAACCTAGATGCTAGAACAGGCCATACAAGATCCATCTATTGATCCAAAGGGCGCACTCCTGATAGACAGGACAATTACCAAGACTAGCTCGATAGATTTCGGGAACAACATCGGGCCCGGATGAGAGATGACATGCGGTGTGATGTATCTCGGGTCACGGGCGCTGCTCACCCAATGTGCTTCACAGACGAGGTAATGCACCATCAATTCCTCAAAGGGTTTAAAGCTGTAAACATCGAGCATATGACGAGACAACAGACCCGGACGTGTGGATTTAAGATTTCCTTCCCCACATTCATATGGATCGAGGAGATGATCTCCACGCCATAAAATAATTGCCTTTAAAGGTTAAAGGACCAGCGCGGCATTGGCTAAATAGTATCCCCTAAAACTCCATTGGGAGCTGGGAAGAGCTCGAGGTTGCTTTCCGAGCTAACTTTCAAGGCACCTATGTCCAGCCTCCAAACCCCTGCGATTTGAGCCATCTTGTTCAAAAGTTCGGAGAGGCACCACGAAAATTCTGGAATCGGTTCTTGACCAAGAAGAACCAGACTGTTGACTTTTCGGATGCCGAGGCAATAAACTCTTTCAAACACAACATCCGGGATGAATGGCTAGCCCGTCAGCTTGGCCAAGAAAGGCTGAGAACAATGTCAGCCCTCACCTCACTCGTGACCCACTTTTGCGTGGGTGAGGACAGTTGGCTAGCCAGTCAGAACCATAATCCTGAAGACCCCGGCACCTCCGAAGTTCGAGATGGAAACGGGAAACCACGACGCAACAAGAACAAGCGCCAAAGCAGCAACGTCGAGGCTGAGGATACGATAATAAATGTCGGATTCAGCAACTCAAAATCTAGAACAAGAAAGAAATCCTCTAAAGGGAGCCGGGATGGACCCACTACTCTTTACAAAATCCTGGATAGGCCCTGTCAAATCCACGGCAACCAAGACAAGCCAGCCAACCACATCAACCGTAATTGTTGGGCGATCAAACAGGCTAGCAAATTCATATCCGAGGAGCAGGGCAAGGACCCCTACATCGAGGACGATGACGAGCCTCATGGACCGAATAATGGCGGCCAGAAGCAATTCCCTCCTAAGGTAAAAATTATGAACATGATCTACGACATGCATATACCAAAGAAGAAGACGAAATGTGTGTTTCGGTAAGTCTATGTCGTATAACCCGTAGCTTCGAAATTCAACCCATGGCCCGATCACCTTCGACCGTAGGGACCACCCAACTAGTATCTGCCATGGAGGGTTGGTGGCCCTGGTACTTGACCCCATCATCGATGGGTACCACCTCACTAGAGTCCTCATGGATGGAGGCATCAACCTCAATTTGATTTACTCATATACAGTGAGAAAATGGGTATTGATCTATCAAGGATCACACCCAGCAACACCACCTTTAAAGGAGTAATCCCAGGCGTCGAAGCCCACTACTTGGGTACCGTGATTCTGGAGGTAGTGTTAGGCTCGCCCGACAACTTCTGCAGTGACTTGACCTTTGACATCGCCCCTTTCCGTAACGACTATCACACACTTCGTGTCGAAACAATGTTCACTCACTTTAATGCCGTCCCCCATTACGCATATCTCAAGCTAAAGATTCCCGGACCCAAGGGTGTCATCTCGGTTAGTGGCAATACGGAGCGCTCCCTCCGAACAGTGGAACACAAGCAGCTTTGGCAGCCGAAGTTCAGGTCGACAATACGACACCAAAGCCCCCGTCCGCCGTCAAGGCACGAGAGGCTAGCAAAAGAGCACGCACCATATCTCATCTCCCGGAGTCTTCTCACGCTTCGCATAAATAGGAATACACTCCTCATAGCATAACCCCGACAGTTGCAAGCTATGTACCTCGGAGTCACAACTTTGCACTCAAAATACCATGGGCAGCTCTGGGGACCTGCTATCCAAAGACCAAGTGTGTGGCTTGACTGAGCTATGGTCAAACACATCTTCGGACAAAAAGTAGGTATCGTATAGGACCTACACAGCATCAAGCTAACATGCTATGATGGCCTCTCAAGACTCTCTCTCAAAGGTCCGTCCGTCGGTCACTATCTCCTCCAAAGGAGCAAACCGCCCAAGAGCAAAGGTGCAGACCTTTCCTTTGTTATAGTAGGGATGTCAAACCACTCATAAAAGGCCATGTGTAAACCTTTCCTTTGTTAAAGTCTATTTATAAATAAAAGTACATGTAATAGTTGCTTTGGCAGTTTGGATTATATGGTTAGACATCACAAACTTATCGGAAATAAAGGCCGTTTTCACGGTCCCATTGCATCATTTACATTACATATCCCTCTTTTTGCTCTCCGATGCCGAAATAAACTAGTTCGGTACATATTTTCTTAGAAGCAACCAGCAGATAGACCGGGGGCTCGACTATAAGACTCGCCCTAAGCATCATACTGACACTATCCTATGTGCTCGGCGTCACGGATATGGCCCTATATGAATCGCTTCCGAATGATGTCTTGGGTCAATGGTTGGGTTGCTCGACTCCTATGTTTACCCTCTTACATTCCACCTGTTCGGCTAGGAGGGTAAAGGGAGCACCAGTGTGATTGTACTTCCAGCTAGCCTGCTTAAGTACCTGAGTGGAGAAAGTCGAAAACTGATTGTCATAATGAGCGCAAACTGGTCAGCGTTCCGATCACAAGTGTTAAACTAAAATCAATGGAGGTCAGACTATGTTATACGAAGGGTTTGTATTCGCACAGACCATGAGATAATGGTTTTAACCTCGGTATACCCAAACATCACAAGATACTAGGGGCTAGTCACTAGCCACCACAGTCAAGCTCATATGGCTAAGTGAAAGTATTAAAGCCACATAGTCTGATAGCCTCATTTCCCTTACACACTACCACCTCCAGGCACCGAGACATCGGCTAAGGGTCACAGTGCGGAGGTCAAAAAAAACCTAGTAGCATCTACAAGGAGGCTGAAGACGATGACTGGGAACTTTCAAATTAAAACAGCCACACATGAGTCAAAATAAAACAAAAGAAAGCATGGCATACCATGCAATGTAACAACACAATAAAGCACAAGAAATTAACTATCATTCAATACGTGATAGTATGCTCAGTCAAAAATTACATCTTTTAAGCATTGGGCCCCTATGGCCCGAGCATCATCCATCATGATGGGAAAGTACTGCTTAGGGCACCTATGCTCCTTCCCAGGAGGCGGGGGTCCGGTGGCCATCTCGGTCGGCTTGATCTTCGGACAATGCACCATTGTCTTGGCGAAGGCCATCCGAGCTCCCTCGATGCAAATGGAGCACTTCACGATGTTAATCTGGGATGCGACATCGCACAACTTCTACACCAAGCCAAAGTAATTGCTCGGCAGCGACTCCAAAGGTCATAGCTGTATGCAGAGGTCCTTTAGGGCCGAATCCGCCATCCGATGCAACTCCATCAATTGCTTCATCTGGTGAGTGAGGACGGGAGGGTGCTCGGGGGCTTGAAACTATGCCCAAAAAGACTTTGCTCGATGTTCCCATCCAGGGACACAAAGTACCTTGCCACATACGACACACTCCTCGGAAGATCCGCGAAAGCGCCTGAGGAACGCCACACTCATGTCAGAAACCCGAACCTATTACCACCTAAGACACGTTGCAGTAAGTACGGCTTACCATCTGTAATAAGCTTGACTTCGTGGAGCTCCTATTGGCTGCCTTGTCCCTACACACGAGCCTCCTTGATCGCCGACCTCAACGAGTCTAGCTCGAAGGCCTGATCCATAGTATTTTTCTGAACGGCCTCACATTTAGTGACGGTGTCCCTGTGCTCCTTCTGCACCTTGGCCTCCCTGGTCTCGTGCTTCTTACTAGCAGTGTTTGCCGACGATAGCTAGGTGGTTGCTTGTTCAGCCGCCACCATTTGTTCGGCCGCGTCTTGCCTCACCTTCTTCAGCTCGGCCTTAAGGTTTTCAACCTCCGTGGTGACAGTTGTCGTCATAATAGGCATCCCAGGTTTAGGTATAAAACCCGAATATCTCACTTAATGAGAAAAACTTGGACATTCAATAGTCTACTTCTGACTTACCTTGTGCATCGTCGAACTGCTTATTGAGGCAATCAAGTTCCTCATCGAAGCGCTTGAGCTTCTGACTCACCTCGGCGAGTTCCACTGCATTAGCGGATGTTGCCGATGATGAGGCCTGCACATAAGTTCCCACCTATAAGACTCCCAAATTTTGATTTTCGATCCCCTACCAGGTTTTCTTCAACCCTGACAAAGTCTCGGGGGCTACTATATACGAGGATTGCATAGACCTACAAAATAAATTCGCCTTGAAAAAAGATATTACATGATTTACCTTGAAGCCCCGCAATAGTCCTCCGAAAGCTTGCTTCAGCCCGCTGTCAACGGACTGAATGCTTCGTAAAACCGCGCCCATAAGGACACGATTTTGTTCGGTGATGGACGGGCTGTTCAAGGCCACCTCCATCACGACCAGCCACCGAGGTTCGGCCCGCTCTACTACGGGTGATACTGGTGGTGGCGCCCCAGCTCCCCCTTGGGTGGAGTCTGGAATAGACAACTCCTGGGGTCTTGGGGGCTCTAGGGCCACCCTCGGAGAGAGCTTGGATCAATCGGGATTCCCCACTTTGTTCACCAGAAGGGATCCCCCCCTCCTGGTCTTTAGCGACCGAGGTATTAACCTCGGCCATCACATCATCGCCCCCACCATCCGTCTTCAGTCCTGGAGGGCTCTTTCGAGACAATACCTCCTCGGGCTCCTCAGCACCTAGAGGAGGTGTATTGCGCAGGGTGGTCCTACTCTCCACTAGCTCGGCTGGTGGAGAGTCCCCTTTCGAGATTTTAGCAGTGGGGAGGTCATGCGGTGGGCTACAATATGGAAGGAGTTCATTAGGTTAGTAATAAACCTTAATATGAATATACTAGGAAGTCTTCAGATGCATACCTCTGTGTCAGGGGCTTGACCCTAGGGATCCTTAGAGGAACCCCTTCTGAAGCCTCATTCTCCCCGGTGGAGTCTGAGTTGTCATCGGCCAGGGTCACCTTGGCCATGCATTGCTTTTTTGGTGCAGGAGGAGGCATGTCCTCCTCGGCATCGTCAAACGTCGCCCTTTTCCTTGTTTGGGAGGAGTCGCTCTCCTCCCCTTCCTCTTCGTGCTCTTCCTCATGAGTAGAAGAGGCATGGGTTTCCCTAGACTTAGTGTTTGGGAGTCCTCTTGAATGGAGACCTTCCTGGGTCTCCCTCTCTTTCTTCTTCTTATCCTTCTTCTCCGGCGCCTGGTAACATGCCTCAAGGAGCATCGCCTCCAACAAGGGTGTCCTGGGGCCCTTGGGTAGCGCGGCCAGAACATCGATCCACGTAGCCTTTTTCAATCAGTTTTGTAAAATCAAGGAGGAAAGAGTTAAGTTCCTTGTTAAAAGGGCAATATCTGAACACAAGATTATCTTACCTCCTTAGGAGGGTTAGCGATGTCGAGGCCGATCTCTTCCTCCTTGGTCGTCCATTCCTTCTAGGCTTGAACAACACCTTCCACAGTTTGGCATGGTTAGTGCTAAAGAAGTGGAGCACAATGGTGGTGTCGTCAAGCTTGTAGGACCACATTGGGGTAGTCTGATGTTGGCAAGGAAGGAGGTAGTGTCGAAGCATAATTTGAACCACGTTGGTCAGCTCGATCTTCTCATTTATCATCTAGGAGATGCGCTTTTGCAGCGACTTCACCTCTGCCTCTGATCCCTAGTTGAGGCCCTTCTTGACCCATGATACCAGCCTTGTGGGAGGGCCGGATCTGAACTTGACGGGTGCTGCCCAGTCCGCGTCGCGTAGTTCAGTGATGTAGAACCACTTCTTCTACCAAATCTTGATGGTGTCTATGAAGGTACCATCTGACCATTCAACCCGGGGGAGCTTGCTAATCGTCGCCCCCAAGTCCGTGTGTTGGCCGTCAACTATCTTTGGCTTGAGGTTAAGGACCTTCAGCCACAAGCTGAAGTGCGGCTGGACTCGTAGGAAGGCCTCACAGACGATGATGTAGGCCTAAATGTGCATAAAGGAATTCGGAGGGAGATCATGGAAGTCCAAACTGTAAAAAATATAAGCCCCCTTAAAAACGGATGGACCAAGTAAATGGGGGATGAACACTACCCTCTCGTCTTGCCTTGGTGTGAGCAACGTCGGTCAAAAGATAACTGGTGCGCTTCAGCTCCACGATGTCGTTGTCAGTGACATAGGAAGCCTCCCACTTGCCTTTGGAACCTGAGCCGGCCATGGACGATGTGAGGGTGTGTCTTGGGAGGGCATGGGGAGAAAATGTATCTGGTTGCTTGAACTCAGGAGGTTAGGAGGGCAATAGCGATGAGGGAACAAAGATGTGTGTGGAGATTTCGGTGACCACTTCCTTTTATAAAGCTATCAGAAATGCCAAGAGTCCCCTTAGTGCACTGCAAGCCTCACCACTTCCCGATATAATCATGTCGTTATGCATGAGTGGGATAACCCGAATGATTGATCATATCCTTTAAATAGCAGGACACAATCTCCAATTTCATGGAACATGCCAATGGTGGAATCGCCTCGAACCGCAAATTGAGTTTTCATAACTGGTGTGTACTTATCACTGGTCGTGACCTTTGGTCGAAAGTTGTCAGGTGAAGGCGTTGTTTCCGCTCGGGCGGTTGGCCTTTGAGGTTAAGTACTACGAACTGGTCAGAAATCAAGAGGTCATCAGCAACCGAATTGTTACCGCCCTAATGAAGGAAAGGGAGAAGAACTCACCTTGCAAGACGGAGACTCGGGTGCATGGAGCTACTAGGGGTCGTATACCCTGACATTGAAGGCTAGTTCAGGGGCTACTGAGGGAGTCCTGGACTAAGGGGTCCTTGGGCCGCCGGTCTATCTCTCATAGACCGGATTTGCGGGCTGCTTTGTGGCCCTTATCGGAAGACCGAGCTATGAGACAACTCCATGTTCGATAAAAAAAGCTTTGGTGCCTTGGTGTGTCCTCCAAGTCAAGATAGTAGATTCGAAATATTCGTTCCCTAATGATAACCGACCATGTGTAACCCTAGTTACCCCTGGTGTCTATATAAACCAGAGGGTTTAGGTTCATAGACAGAACCATAATCATACTCATCTAGGGTTTAGTTCATGTTATCTCATGGTAGATCGACTCTATACTCATCATATACACATCAACACAATCAAGAAGGACGTAGGGTTTTACCTCCTCGAGACGGCCCAAACCTGTGTAAACACCGTCCCTCTTTCTTCCTACTCCCCATCGATCCAAGATCCACAGCTCGGGACCCCCTACCCAAGATCAGCCGGTTTTGACACCGACATGTAGTTCTTGAGATCATGTTGTGTGTGCCCTTAAATTGGAAAACATCCATAGAGGTCACCATAGTATAAAAACTTACTAGACAGATCATAGGACTACAAACACAAATGTCAACATATAGATCAGGCAAAAATGAATCTTACCACTCACCTACATCTCCTACGCGTAGAGGAAGCTACTCACGTATCATAAGAGAGAGAGAGAGATCACACCAGATATTAAACCCATGAAAACCATATTGATAATACCATGAAGATCCACAATAAGATCAAATAGATAATTGGAATAGTCTTGATCACCATATTACTATGAATAGAGTTACAACTTGTTCTCATAAATTGGAATTTTTCTTACAATAATGAAGGATAAGAGGATGATGGAGATGAAAGGACCAAAACTAAGAAGATCTCTGATGGTTCCTGGGATCACCTCCTCCGCCATTTTGGATATGGTGGCGGCGGCTAGGATTCTCTCCTCTCTCTAGTACCTTCACGAAAGTGTCTTGTATATACATGGTGGAGTTGCTGGCACTTCATACAACCGCTCATGCGAGCGGTGCCGCTCACATGAAAGGCCATCTTTTGCTCTGGTGCGCCTGATGACTTGACTCTCCACATGTAAGTTGCTCCATTTGACTTGATTCATAGTAATCCTCCTTGGTTTCCTCCCATAAATGATATTTCCTGCCAAACAACGGAAAATAGATTTTATTCCCTTTTGAAGGATTAGAGTTAGAAATAACCGAGAAGTGGCAAAGTTTTGATGAACAAATAAGAATCGCTTGAAAAAGATCAAAATTTCTCAAGCCATCCCCTCCCGGTTTGATACCAATCAGTGCGATTTTAGATGCCACGACACATCCACGTACATTTGTGACACGACGATGGATGGCAATTTTTGTCTGGACAGGGTGGTACACATGTTTAGGAGAGGTTTGTTGTACATCAGTGGAGTTTCCCTAACACAACTGCCATTGGTATATTTGGCCCAAGACTATTCTTGGACCATATTACTAGTAGTGGGAAATAAGTCACGTCCACCACTAGTACTTGTATATACCAGTGGAAAACAAATTTTAGCACCCATCACTAGTATTTTTTCCAAATTACTAGTGATGGGTGCTAAGCATTACCCACTCGTGAGGTCCCACCTATAAGCATGTTCCTAATAGTGTGACCATTGATTGGGAATATAAGTTTCCTCTAGGTAGACATTACCAAATCATGCTCCATTCATAAAGGATTTTGGCCAAACAACCCAACCTCGTTAGGGCATCTCTAGCCGATTTCCTAAAAATACAAGAATAAACGGCCGAGTAAACCTTAGATTTTACACCACTAAGTTTGGGTCATTTCTAGCCGATCACCTAAATTTAGTTGAGTAAAATTTTGTTTTGACAAGGTATTATAATGCTAGTTTACTTAATACATTGCAACTACATATTAACACACATATGAAAACCAAACCTAATAACTAAGTTCCACACACTTCACGAATATTACAAATTCATAGTTTTACAAACCCACTTATTAAAATTTAAACAGACCACATGGTTCAAATGAATTAAATACATGATAAAAGCATGACTATAAAGTTTTGTGGACATGCCATTGATGCTCAACAAGATTATGTAGGAGCTGGGTATGAACTTCTCGGTTCTCGATCCTACGATGTGCTTTGAGGAATTCCTGGATCCTATTAGAATCGTGCTTTGGATATACATGATTCCCATGGGTGATGTACCAAAAGTTCTCAAACATGCCTCTCTTATCTTCGATGGTCATGTTATGCAAGATGTTGCAACAAGTCAGGATTTGAAATAGAACCTTGGAGTTCCAATACTCAGCAGCCCCACGAACGATTGCAAAGCGCTTCTAAAGCACATCAAAATATCTCTCCACATCCTTCCTAGTAAATGCCTTATGTGTTGCAAAGTGAGAATTTCTGTTACCTTTTGGATGGTGATTTGTTTGGAAAAATGTGGCCCATGGAGGATAGATGCCATCCGCAAGGTAGTAACCCATCGTGTACTCATGACCCTTCATATAGTTGCAAGAGGAGCATCTCCGGCAGCAATTCTAGTGAATAGTGGTGATCTCGATAGTAAACTTAGGTCATTGTGATAGCCAAAAAATCCAAAGAAATAATGCCAGATCCACAGATCCTCCGATGCAACAAACTCAAGAATGATTGTTGAATCATTGTAGTGGCCTTTTGCTACTTGTAAATTGCGTTGGTTTTTTTCTTAGAAAAGGAGAGGAGATGCAACACATTAGAGATAAGTATTTCCCTTAGTGAGAACCAAGGTTATCAAACCAATAGGGGAATCACGGAAACTTACATCGTCAACACACGCACATACAGAATCAAACACTTGCACCCAACGCGGGCAAGAGGGTGCCAAGCCCCTTGAACTCAGTACTTGCAAGGATTAAATACTGATAGTTGGATAGATATAAATACAAAATAAAATAAAAGTGAATAATGGTAGCAATATTTTTGGAATTTTATTAATAATATGTGTGAAGACCTGCAACATGTAAATTGCGTTGGGATTTTTGCCAAATAAGAGGGGAGATGGAACACGATAGAGATAACTATTTTCCTTAGTGAGAACCAAGGTTATCGAACCAATAGGAGGACCATGCAAATTCCCGTCTTCAGCACCTACACACAAAATAGCCTGCACTTGCACCCAACGTGGGCAAGAGGATTGTCAAGCCTGTTGAACTCGTTACTTGCAAGCGATAAGTAGTGATAGATAAATAATAAAATATGAAATAAAATAACAATCAATAAATGGTAGCAATATTTTTGGTTCTTTTGTAATAATATATTTTGTGAAGACCCGGGGGCCATAGTTTTCGCTAGAGGCTTGTCTCTCAAAGAAAGCATACGGTGGGTAGACAAATTACTGTTGGATAATTGATAGAAAACCGCATAGTTATGAAATATTTATTCACGACAATGATCATGTATATAGGCATCACATCCATCAACAAGTAAATTGACACTTGCCCGCATCTACTACTATTACTCCACCCATCTACAGCTATCCAGCATGCATCTAGAGTAATGCTTGGAGCATGATGACATGATGTAGACAAAGTAAACTCAATCAATATGAATAAACCCCATCAGTTTACCCTTAATGGCAGAAATACAATACATAGCATGTCCCCTTCTGTCCCTGGGATTGAGCACCGCAAGATTGCATCCATCACAATGCACCAATCCCACTGAAGATAAATCAATCTACTTGGCCAAACCAAACTGATAGATCCGAGAGAAATATCAAGCTATCACAATCATGAATATAAGAATTCAAAGAAGACTCAAATATTATTCATGAATAATCCGATCATAAACCCACAATTCATCGGATGCCAACAAAAACACCACAAAGAAGATTACATCGAATAGATCACCCGGAAATCACGGTGAACTTTGTATTGAAGATCATAGAGAGAGAAAAGCCATCTAGGTACTAGTTATGGACACGTAGGTCTGTGGTGAACTACTCACACATCACCATGGGAGCTGAAAGTTTGATGTACATGCCCTCCATGATCGATCCCCCCTCCAATAGGGCACCGAAACAGGACTCCAGATGGGCACAAGGCGGAACAGAGACTTGCGGTGGTGGAAAAAGTCTTTTGGGTGGATCTCTGGTTTTTTCTCATTTATGAGAATTTATAGAGGCGGAGTTAGGTCAAGAGGCGCCATGAGGTGGTCCTAAGCCATCAAGGTGCAACCCCCCCCCCCTGGGCATGCCCTGTTGGGTTGGCACCACTCTGTGTGGCCTGTGGTCTCCCTCCAAAGCTTCCAAGTCTAATTCCGATAGAGCAGAAATCATCAAAAAGTTTCATAGCATTTGGACTTCATTTGGTACTGATTTCCTAAAAGGCCAAAAAACATGTAGAAAACAGCAAATGGCACTGGGCACTAGGTTAATAGGTTAGTTCCCAAAAATGATATAAAACAACATATAAATGCATATAAAGTATCCAAGAATGATAATATAACAACATGGAACAATAAAAAATTATAGATATGTTGGAAACATATCAGCATCCCCAAGCTTAATTCCTGCTCGTCCTCGAGTAGATAAATGATAGAAAAGATTTTTTGATGCGACATGCTACGTGTAACTCTTTTAGGTATGATCCTTGAGAAGCGATGAACTAATTAACATAAACATAGTAATATCCATAAAAATAAATAAGATGATCATTAACTTTCAAAATATACGATCCTTAAAGAACGTTACCCCCGCTCATTTTATCATTAGCATGGCATGAGTCCGTCTTCACCACATAAGTACAAATCTTGAGCACAATGGTGTAAAGTCATGCAATTGGATCGTACTTCTAACGAGCTTCATCATTTTCAACCTCACTTAGTATATGAGCGTGAACCATGGATATACCGTATGGGTGGAATAGAATATGGTGGTAGAGATCAAAAGAAGTCAAAGTGAAAGGAAAATCTTGCATCAACTAGGCGGGTCAATGGGATATGGAGATGCCCATCAATCGATATCAATGCAAGGAGTAGGGATTGTCGTGCAATGGATGCACTAAAGCTATAAGTGTATGAAATCTCAATGGAAGCTAAGTGGGTGTGCATCCAACTTTCTTGCTCATGAAGACCTCGAGCATTTGAGGAAGCCCGTCATTGGAATATACAAGCCAAGTTTTATAATGAAAAAATTCCCACTAGCATATGAAAATGACAACTCATGAGACTCTCTATATGAAGAACATGGTGCTACAGTGAAGCACAAGTCTGGTAAAGGATAGTAGCAAAGTCCCTTCTTTCTTTGTCTCTCATTTTTTTCATGGTGGGCTTTTTCTTTTTCGCCTCCTCCATTTATTTATTTTATTTTCTGTCCAGAGTCTCATCTCGACTTGTGGGGGAATCATAGTCTCCATCGTCCTTTCCTCATTCGGAGAATGCTCTAATAATGATGATCATCACACTTTTATTTACTTACAACTCGATAAGACAACTCAACGATGAAAAAGAAATGACTCTATATCAATGCCTCTAGCAGTGTACTAGGATGTGCAATCATCTAGCGTGACATGTAAACAATGATGGACAGTGGCTTTGCCACAAATGCTATGTCAGCTATATGATCATGCAAAGCAATATGATGATGAACTTACAAGTCATGTGGTGTAACGATGGAAGTTGCATGGCAATATATCTCGGAATGTCTATGCAAATGCCATAATAGGTAGGTATGGTGGATGTTTTGAGGAAGATATAAGGAGTCTTATGTGTGATAGAGCGTATCATATCACAGGGTTTGGATGCACTGTCGAAAGCTGCATGGATCCTTGAGGTGAGAATGGGCAATGCACGGCACCGAAGAGGCTAGCAATATATGGAAAGGTGAGTATGCGTACATCCATTGATTCGCATTAGTCATAAAGAACTCATATTGTTATTGCATAGCATTATTAGCTCTCTGGTAGCAAAGTAATACTGCATGCCCCTAGGGAGGAGGTTGGTAGGAGTTAACCATCGCGCGCCCCTGACTCGAACAACACTAGGATTTCAACAAGGAATAAGAATGCTCTCACACATCATCATCACGTCATAACCATATTTAGATGAGCACTAAGTAATAAGCTTTAACCACCAATATTTATACTAACCAACAATCATGTACTCATGCCCTTTCATATTACTACATCAATATATTAACCCACAATTTCTCTTATAAGGTGAGCTACATGAAAGTTCTGATTATACACCCCTTGAATACGTATCCTTTTTGGACTAGTCTTATAACTCATGCAAATTATAGTTACTATTTATTAACTCTCAAACAAGTTTAAGTGAAGCACGAGAGTTCATTTTATTTCTATAAAATCTACATGTCTTCATGCTCTAAATATAAGTGATGCACTAGAGCAACTTCTTAGCTCAAAAGATACAAGTGAAGCAAATAAGTATTGTAACAAACATGATGAACATGTGTCTCTATCAAATAGGTGTGTACAACAAACAATCATTGTGGCAAACTAAACATAAAGAAAACTATAGTACACGACATTCCAAACAAAATACATATCATGTGATGAATAAAAATATAGCTCCAAGTGACATACTAATGGAGTGGAGACAAAAGAGGGGATGCCTTCTGGGGCATCCCCAAGCTTAGACACTTGAGTCTTCCTAGAATTTTACCTTGGAGTTCCTTGGGTATCCCTAAGCTTAGGCTTTTGCCGCTCCTTATTCCTTTTTCCATCGTGATCGCACCCAAAACTTGAAAACTTAAGCACACAAAAATCAACAGAAACCTCGTGAGATCTGTTACTATAATAGGTAAATCAAAAACTTTATGTACTATTATAAACTGATTCATATTTTATTACTGCATAAGTTATTGTATTCTAACTTCTCCATGACTTATATCCCTCGATATAATCCATAGCATCATCAAAACAAGCAAACTATGCAAGCAAAAAACATAATCTATATAAAACAGAACAATCTGTAATTCTCTGCACTAAAACCATACTTTTGTAACTCCGAAAATTCTGAGATAGTAGGACAACCTAGTAAATGTGTATAGAATTACTGTGTAAAAATTTCAGGAATTTATCACGCTCGAGTGAAAACCAAAAATCCTGTAATAGACGCAAAAGTTTATGTTTATTCACAACATCAGTTCTACTATCATCCAAATTAATCCCAAAGGCTTTACTTGGAACAAACACTAACTAAAACATAAAAACAAAATTATTGCAGTAGCAATAATCATGTCAACACACCAAGACATAAAGTAAAACAAAAATTTAAAGATAACTATTGGGTTGTCTCCCAACAAGCACTATCGTTTTACGCCCCTAGATAGCCATAATGCATAGTATCAAGTGTTGTCATCTAGCTTCTCAATTATGCAACCATGGTTCCTAGGACTTTTAGCATATAATTTATTGATGACCATGCTCCTAGAAATAAAAAGGGGAGACCTGACAATATATTCCTTTATTATGTTTACAAAGTTGGGGTGCACACTAATCAATTAAGATCTTCATCCCTTCTACTAGGTGTGGCACTCGCATTCTTAGGAACATACATAACCTTGGGGATCTTATTGGGAGAAGTCCCTTCATTTGTTTCAGTGTAGGTAAAAGCTTAACCTATCTTGTTGATTAACTTGTTCCAACTTATCAATTCTAACGTGACTTTGCTCCATTCTCCCATTAATTACTATCTCCTACTATTTTAATGTTTTCAGAGTGATTACTACCTTTGAACCAAATTGAGTAATATGATTATGCATCCTCTTGTCTAGATTTCCAAAGTGCTCAGTAGTAGTCATTTCTTTTCTATAGCATCAAGCCTATGCATAGCACTTCCAAAGTCAACATGGTTTCATTGACAGTAGTAAGAGTGTTCCTACAAAATTTTCAATAGCACTAATAGCATTGAGAGTGTGACACATTAAGAAATTACCACCAGTAATGTTGTCAAGCACAAATCTAAACCAAGTAGTCACACCCGCATAAAAATTACGAAGCAAACTAGTGGTGGATTGCTTGTGAGTGGATCTATTTTGAGCACTGCAAATCCTATACCATGCATATTTCAAACTCTTTCATCCCCTTTGTTTGAATTAATCACTTCATTCTCGGGAGTACGCAAAACAATAGAAGAACTAGCCATGATAGTGCTACCTCTTGAGCTTGCGTTGGTTTTCCCTTGAAGAGGAAATGGTGATGCAGCGAAGTAGATAAGTATTTCCCTCAGTTGATGACAACCAAGGTATCAATCCAGTAGGAGGAACAAGCAAGTCACCAATGGATGCACCTACACACACAATCAAACTCTTGCACCCAACACTATAAAGGGGTTGTCAATCCCTTCACGGTTTTTTGCAAGGATTAGATCTAATAGAGATAGATGTAAACGAAAATGGAAAGTAAAAGATAAGTAAATTGTAGCAAGGTATTTTTGGTTTATAGATCTGAAAATATATTATGGAAAGTAGACCAGGGGCGATAGATTTCACTAGAGGCTTTTCTCTTGAAGGAAAATATCATGGAGGATAAACAAATTACTATCAACCAATTGATAGAAAAGCGAATCCAAGGCAATGATCATGCATATAGGAATCACGTCCATGTCAAGTTGACCGAAATGATTTTGCATCTACTACTATTACTCCACACATCGACCGACTCCTGCCTGCATCTAGAGTATCAAGCTCATGAAGTACAGAGTAACGCATTAAGTAAGATGACATGATGTAGACGGATAAACTCAAGGAATATGATGAAAACCCCATTTTGTTACCCTTGATGGCAACAATACAATATGTGCCTCGCTACCCCTACTATGTCACTGGGTGAGGACACCGCAAGATTGAACCCAAAACCAAGCACTTCCCCATTGCAAGAATTACCAATATAGTTGGCCAAACCAAACCAATAACTCGAAGAGACTTGCAAGGATATGAAATCATGCATGTAAGAATTCAGAGAAGATTCAAATACGACTCATGGATAATCTGAACATAAACTGTAACATCCCAAAATCTCATTTTGGAATGTTATGAAATATAGCTATGCATCATCATCATCATTTCTTGAACGAATGGAATTAGTTGAAAGGCTTCTTCTGATTTTCTGAAAGGCCATTTCAATTTTCACTATATTTGGTTTCACCTAATTGAAAATCTCTGGAAAAGTTCAAAGTAAGAGGGGAGGAACATGACACTCCACACCAGGGACATCTTGGTGATTCACTTGAACAATAAAAACCAGGGGTCTTTTGAAAAATATTTGCAAAAGCTTTTAAAACCAAATAGGCAATTTATAAAAATATTATTTTTTCAAAGTATTCAAATGACAGAAGAAAAAATTTCAATAAATGGCATTTATTATTATGATAATTTTGATATGTATTTTTCCTATATTTGGAATTAAATTGAATGCATTAAAAGGTTTTACTGCGCTAGAAAAGGAAAGGCTTTTATTGCAAAACCGGCCGGCCCATAGCATTAACCACCCGACTTGCCTTATTATCGGCCACCGACGCCCCCGCAAAACCCTCCCTCTCTATGGCAAGAGGACCCCACCCGACCGCTAGCGAGATCCAAGCGGTCACCTCCTTCCCCGCGCCCGCAACCACTGCCGGCGATCCATCCTCGCCGGATCTCTCTCCCCTTCCTTCCCCTCGCTCCACCGCGGCCCTATATAAAGGCGGCCACCCTCCGCACTCCATCCTCCCAAATCCCTCTCTCTCCCTCGCTAGAGAACTGCCGCTTGAGCTCGCCGGAGCTCTGCCCCCTCCCAAGACACCCACTGCACCTGGCCGGCGCCGAACGGGGCTGCCGTCGCCTCCCTCGTCCTCAGCCCCGTCTGGCGCCACCATTCATCGCCAGAGATCCACCGCCGTCGATTGGAGCTTTCATATGCCGCACCCGACCATCGGAGCGCCCTCCCCAACCACCTCCGACCACCGGCCGCCGCCGTCCTCGCCGGAGACCACCGCGACCACCTCTGTAAGCCACCGAACCCCTCTGGACCGTTGGATCTGTAGTCAACGCTCCCGATTAGAAGAATTACACGATGAACTGTTTTCTTTTAAGTCTCGGTCAACCGCCGTAAACACCCGCGCGCCTGTGCTAGCAACCAACAGGAAGCCGCCACGTAGCACTGGCCGTCCGCTAGTTTATTTTTTTCTGTTTTGTTTTTAGAAAACAAAATGTGTTCTGTTTTTCTTTTGCTTATATCTTTTAAACTACTTAGTATTTTTAGTTGATTCTTTTTGCATTAGGTCACAAATTTCTTGTAGTTTATGTCTGTAGTTTTAGAATTTAAATTTGAACTCTAAAACTTGAATCTAATCAAATTTGCTTAAATTACTAAATATTGCTTACCTTGAGTTTATAAATAGATTTTTGTATGAATCTTTTTGCCACTGATTGGTATTAGTTAGGACTATCATCATGCTTAGTTTGAGAATTTTTAGGATGAATTTGATTACTGTTTTTACAATAAACAGAATTTGTTTAGTTGTTAGTATAGTTTAACTAGTTTAATTTGTAGTTAGTTTAAATCTGAGTTAATTATATTTTGTTTTAGTAGGTTCTGTTGTTTCAACTTTAGGAGTTTACTTTCTGTTAATAAATAATTTGCTTAGTTTTATACTTTATTATTATAAGTATTTGTACTCTTTTTCAATTAGGTATAGTTTATTAAAACAAACTAGTTAGTAATAGTTCTTTTAACAAAGTCTTAGATAAATTAGATTCTCGTTCCTAAGAAAAGTTTTAGTAAATTCTTTTCTGTTAAGATAATGTTTTGTAAATAAAATAAATAGTTTAGTTACTTCATACCCTATTGTTTGAGGAAACTATAACCTATCTTATTAAGTAGTGTTTTATAAAACAAATTAACTTTAGTAGCATTTTTCTTTCACAAAAGTTTTAGTGGATTTAATTTTGTTTATTAATAACATATTTTATTGTTTCTTTTTTTCAACTATGTTTTAGTTAATACAAATACAAATAGTACTATTTTGTTAGTAGTACTTTACCCACCAACTTTTAGAAAAACAAAACTATGTGTTGATTTCTTTTTCTTGTGATTGTGCCTTGGTTGTTTTGATTGATTACTAGTAAGCTTACTGATTTTGTAAGTTAAAACCTTTGGTTGTATGCTTATTGAGTGATCTTGTTTCATTCGTTAGATCATCCGGAGTGTGAGGCTTGTTACCTAGAGTCACTCAAGTACGAAGATCGTCAACCAGGCAAGTCACTTTGATCATGTTTTACCCATGTTTTAATGCATTAGTTCTACCATCTCCCCAATTGCATGCAAAGTAGGTAAATTGGAAATTTGGTTACTTGATGTAGTATCATATGGTAGGTACCCCTCAACCCTTCGACATTGGCCCCGGGAGACATTAAATTAGTTTTGCTATGCTATTAGTAGACGGGGTCGGTTATGTGATTCATGAGAGTTGTGAGGTAATAATTTCAAGACCTACTATGATGATCAAGACTTCAAGACTTCCAATTTTTCAACATACCTCTGGGTGGATGATGGTTGAACGGCGCCCTGGAGAAACCAGTGGTTAGCCTAGGTGTTGCTGGAGAAGTGCCAGTATTCACGCGGAAAGGTCCACCCAGGCACAAAGATATGGATGGATGCTTCAAGACCCAAGGCTTACCCGCACAGCCACAAGCCATTATGGGCTCTGGCTTGGTAGGATATTGTGGCGACACTGGACAGGCGGTGCTACGACATGTAGAAGAACGGTAGGAAAGGATGGGCACCGACAGAGTCTCAATGGGACCCCTTAGAAGACCATGTTTTGGTCATCCGTTCCTCAAACACCCTGAAGTGCGAAACTCTACAGAGTACTCAAACCTAATCGATTAGCCGTGTCCACGTTCATGGACGACTTGAGCCAAAGGAACTGAAACTTCTAGAACTCTCAACACAATTAATATGATGATGTGGGTTTAATAACTTGGGTATGAGATTTGGTTGGTGGAATCATCTCATTAATCAACCAACTTAGTAATAAATTTTTCTTAGCCCTCTCTTGATGTAGGAAAATTGGCTTTACGCAAAAACTTACTACCCCACCTGCCATATATGCATGTAGATTAGATGATTATCTTTTCACCCCTCTCTTGTGTGACTTTGACGGCATATTCAATATGTTGACCTACACGACTGCAACGTATCATGCTGCAGAGTACTTTTCTGACCAGGAGTGAGGATACGCTCTACTCTCGGTGAGATGCCTTGGAGTCAGATGGACTTCACTACCTTTGAAGCTTCCGCAAGATTAGATATTCTCATGAGTTGGCCTTCAGCCACTTTATTGTAATCTTTATTGTAATAAAGGACTCGATATGAGACTTCGATTATTAAATGTTGTGTGATTTCCCTTTGATATATGCATTGATGTACCGTGTGTGTACCAGCATGATCTTGGGATGGTATGGAAACACCGGAGTTTCGACCTTCCAGGTTGGGTCGCTACAGAAATGGTATCACAACACACGCTGACCGTAGGACGTAACCTCTAGGATTGGAAAAGCCTTAGGATATTTATTTTTCCCTTGTTTTACAAATTCTTATATTCTCATCTGCTCATTTCTGACTTCTCTTCGTTGTACTTCAACAATTTTTAGATGGCCACCTTCACCCCCGTTCGCTTCACGGAGTTCTGCCAGCCTGACGCAACCATTCCTTTTGGCAAGGAGCTGACACAGATTGTCAAGGATGTGAAGATTGCCCTGCCAACCATCATCGGGATTGCGATCACGTCTTTCCCACGGGACGCTCACTACAGGATCGAAGTACACATCCCTGGAAGGACTTTTGGATATCTCACAAAGCCCATCAACTTCAAGTTTGTGGCACCCAGCTGGATTCTTGGGAGAGACATGGCGATTCACCGTGCCCTCGGACGTATTCAGGAGGAATACAGGGGTGGTCCCATTTCGCGAGACCTCCGCACCGCTCATGTCTCAGCTGGAGCCATGAGTCTGAAGAAGCGCGAGTTTCGCAACTTGCGCCAGGGAAATCGTTCTGTGGCCCAATATGTGGACGAATTCAGCATGTTGGCCCATTATGCACCAGGAGATGTGGCCGATGATGCGGCCAAGCAGGAGAAGTTTCTGGAAGGACTCAACGATGAGTTGAGCATGCAACTGGTGGTGGCTACCTTCAACAACTACCAAGAGTTGGTGGACAAGGCCCTCATCTTGGAGGGAAAGCAGCAACAAATCGAGAATCGCAAGAGGAAGTATACTCAAGGGAAGTTTAACTCTGGAGCTCATCAGAAGCCCCGCTACTCCCCGTACTCAGGGAATACCGGATCGGGTACCGGTAAGTTTGGAAGGCACACTCATGTCGTGCACAACCATGGAGGCCACAACCATGGAGGAAATGGGAATAACCGTCCCAACCATGGCAACTTCAAGACTGACAATGGGAATGGAAACAACAACCAGCACCGGCATGCTCCCACTCAGAAGGATCTGAGCCACATGACCTGCTTCAAGTGTCAGAAGACTGGGCACTATGCTACTGAATGTCCCCAGAGCAAGCAGGGAAATGGAAACGGCAACAACAACGGCAACTTAGCAGCTAAGAAGCCCAACCCATTTCCCCGTGCTCAGGTGAACCACATTGATGAGGAGGAAGTCTATGATCAGCCCAAGACTGTGGTTGGTAAGTTTTTATTGCATTCACATCCAGTTACGGTACTTTTTGATTCCGGTGCAACTCATTCATTCATATCAAGGGTAGTTGTGGAAAAGTATGGTTTGCCCACCAGAACCCTTAGTCAGCCCATTAAGGTCAGTTCCCCAGGAGGCATGATGATGGCAGGGATAGGATGCCATGCTTTGAAACTCAATATAGGAAACCATGTTTTTCCCACCGACCTCATCGTCTTGGAGTCATAGGGATTGGATGTAATCCTAGGCATGGATTGGATGACCAAGTATGAAGGAAACCTTGACTGTCCCAGCAAGTCTATCTTGCTCACCACCCCGAAGAACAAGAGGATTAAGTATGTATCTCGACGCACACGGATGAGTGCTCGATTAAATTCTCTCACAGGAGTCATCCAGGAGGAAGTACCTATGGTAAAAGACTTTCCAGATGTATTCCCGGAAGAATTACTAGGCATGCCACCAGATAGAGAAATTGAGTTCCTGATAGAGCTACTGCCAGGAACATCCCCAATCTCCAAGAGACCCTATCGGATGCCCGCAAATGATCTATTAGAAATCAAGAAGCAAATTAAGGAGTTATTGGACAAAGGGTATATTCGCCCAAGTTCTTCACCTTGGGGAGCCCCAGTACTTTTGGTGGAGAAGAAGGATAAAACTTTGAGGATGGTAGTCGATTATCGTGCACTGAACGAGGTGACTATCAAGAACAAGTACCCCCTGCCGATGATTAATGACTTGTTTGATCAGCTAGTAGGAGCCAAAGTGTTCTCCAAGATCGATCTTCGATTAGGGTATCACCAGTTGAAAATTCGTGAACAGGATATACCCAAAACAGCTTTCACCACAAGGTATGGCTTGTATGAGTATACTGTCATGTCTTTTGGTTTGACAAATGCTCATGCTTACTTCATGAGTTTGATGAACAAAGTATTCATGGAATACCTGGACAAGTTTGTCGTGGTGTTCATCGATGACATTTTGATATTCTCCAAGAACGAGGAAGAACACAAGGAACATTTGCGTTTAGTTCTGGAGAAGCTGAGAGAGCATCAGTTATATGCCAAGTTCAGCAAATGTGTATTCTGGCTGACGGAAGTCGGATTCCTAGGACACATTATTTCCGGAGATGGAATAGCAGTGGACCCCGCTAAGGTTGAAGCCGTCACCGAGTGGAAGTCACCCACCTCAGTTAAGGAGATCGCAGTTTCCTCGGACTTGCCGGATATTACCAGAGGTTCATTGAGAATTTCTCAAAGATTGCCAAGCCCATGACGGAGTTGTTGAAGAAAGAGTCTAAGTATATTTGGACTGAGGAATGTGAAGCCAGTTTCCAGGAGTTGAAGAAACATTTGGTCATAGCCCCAGTGTTGATTTTGCCAAATATTCAGAAGGACTTCCAGGTTTATTGTGATGCTTCACGTCAAGTACTTGGAGGAGTACTCATGCAAGATGGAAAGGTTGTAGCTTATGCATCCAGACAACTACGACCTCATGAGTTGAATTATGCCACCCATGATTTGGAATTAGCAGCCGTAGTGCATGCCCTCAAGACCTGGAGACATTTCCTTGTCAGAAATAGTTGTGATGTTTACACCGACCATAAGAGCCTGAAGTATATCTTCACGCAGAAAGAGTTGAACCTCAGACAGAGGAGATGGTTAGAGTTAATCAAGGACTATGACATGAGATTACACTACCATCCAGGTAAGGCAAATGTTGTAACAGATGCCTTGAGTCGGAAAACTTATGTAAACACACTCACAGCAGGAGGATTACCCCAAGAGTTAGCTGATGATCTCAGAGAGCTCCGGCTAGAGATAGTTCCAAGAGGATATGTTGCCACATTGGAGATCTAGTCCACCTTGACCGAAAGAATTCGTGAAACCCAGAAGTCGGACAAGGAGATAGCTGAGATTAAGCAGAGAATGAGGATGGTAAAGCTAAAGGTTTTCGTGGAGATGAACATGGAACTCTGTGGTTTGAGAACCGAATCTATGTGCCCAATGAACTAGAGCTCAGGAAGTTGATACTTCAAGAAGCCCACGATTCACCTTACTCGATACACCCAGGCAACACCAAGATGTATCTAGATTTGAAGGAAAGTTATTGGTGGACAGGTATGAAGAAGGATATTGCGGAACATGTTGCAATATGTGATGTTTGTCAGCGAGTAAAGGCGGAACATCAGAAACCAGCAGGGTTACTCCAAACTTTGCCGATACCCTAATGGAAATGGGATAAGCTTGGTATGGACTTCATCACAGGATTACCCAGGACCCGTTCAGGTTATGATTCCATCTGGGTAGTGGTTGATCGCTTGACCAAGGTGGCTCATTTCATTCCGGTGAAGACCACCTATACCAGTGCTAAGTTAGCCAAGATATACATGACCAGGATCGTGTGTCTGCATGGAGTTCCGAGGAGTATTGTGTCAGATAGAGGAACACAATTTACCTCAAAGTTTTGGCATCAGCTACATGAAACTTTGGGTACGAGGCTGGAGTTCAGTACAGCTTTTCATCCGCAGACCGATGGATAGACTGAGAGAGTCAACCAGATTCTGGAGGACATGTTGAGAGCTTGTGCACTAGACTATGGATCTAGTTGGGATGATAATTTACCCTACGCAGAATTCTCGTATAACAACAGTTATCGGACCAGTCTGAAGATGGCCCCTTTCGAGGCTTTATACGGAAGGAGGTGCAGAACACCATTGATGTCGGATGGTGTTGGAGACCGAAAACTTTTTGGTCCCGACCTTATCCGAGATTCTGAAGAGAAAGTCAAGTTGATTCATGACAGACTAAAGATAGCTCAATCCCGGCAGAAGAGCTATGATGACAGCAAATGCAAGGAAGTGACGTATGAAGTGGGAGACCGAGCATATCTTCGTGTGTCCCCCCTTCGAGGAATCAAGAGGTTTGGTGTTAAAGGAAAGTTAGCACCCAGATTCATAGGCCCCTACAAAATTATTGAACGTAGAGGCGAAGTTGCATACAAGCTGGAATTGCCGGAAGGATTGTCCGGAGTTCATGATGTTTTCCATGTTTCCCAGCTGAAGAAATGCCATGCTGAGATGGTTGATATTCCTCTGAGAGACACAGTGCCCCTAGAGGCCATACAACTTGACAGTGATCTAACCTACGAGGAGAAGCCCGTCAGAATCCTCGAGACTGCTAACAGAGTTACCCGCAGCAAGATCACCAAGTTCTATAAGGTTTTGTGGAGTCACCACACCGAGGAAGAAGACACCTGGGAACGCGAAGAAGATCTTCATAGAGACCACCCGCACCTATTTTCTAGCCAACCCGGTCTCGAGGGCGAGATTCATCTTAAGGTGGGTAGGTTTGTAACATCCCAAAATTTCATTTTGGAATGTTATGAAATATAGCTATGCATCATCATCATCATTTCTTGAATGAATGGAATTAGTTGAAAGGCTTCTTCTGATTTTCTGAAAGGCCATTTCAATTTTCACTATATTTGGTTTCACCTAATTGAAAATCTCTGGAAAAGTTCAAAGTAAGAGGGGAGGAACATGACACTCCACACCAGGGACATCTTGGTGATTCATTTGAACAATAAAAACCAGGGGTCTTTTGAAAAATATTTGCAAAAGCTTTTAAAACCAAATAGGCAATTTCTAAAAATATTAGTTTTTCAAAGTATTCAAATGACAGAACAAAAAATTTCAATAAATGTCATTTATTCTTCTGATAATTTTGATATATGTTTTTCCTATATTTGGAATTAAATTGAATGCATTAAAAGGTTTTTACTGCGCTGGAAAATAGAAAAGGAAAGGCTTTTATTGCAAAACCGGCTGGCCCACAGCATTAACAACCCGACTTGCCTTATTATCGGCCACCGACGCCCCCGCAAAACCCTCCCTCTCTATGGCAAGCGGACCCCACCCGACCGCTAGCGAGATCCACGCAGTCACCTCCTTCCCCGCGCCTGCAACCACCGTCGGCGATCCATCCTCGCCGGATCTCTCTCCCCTTCCTTCCCCTCGCTACAACGCGGCCCTATATAAAGGCGGCCACCCTCCGCACTCCATCCCCCCCAAAGCCCTCTCTCTCCCTCACTAGAGCACTTCCGCTCGAGCTCGCAGGAGCTCTGCCCCCTCCCGAGACACCCACCGCACCTGGCCGTCGCCTCCCTCGTCCTCAGCCCCGTCCGGCGCCACCATTCATCACCGGAGATCCACCACCGCCGATTGGAGCTTTCAGACGCCCCACCCGACCATAGGAGCGCCCTCCTCAACCACCTCCGACCATCGGCCGCCGCCGTCCTCGCTGAAGACCACCGCGACAACCTCTGTAAGCCACCGGACCCCTCTGGACCGTCGGATCTGTAGTCAACACTCCCGATTAGAAGAATTAAACGGCGAACCGTTTTCTTTAAGTCTCGGTCAACCGCCGCAAACACCCGCGCGCCTGTGCTAGCAATCAATAGGAAGTCGCCACGTAGCACTGGCCGTCCGCTAGTTTATTTTTATTTTCTGTTTTGTTTTTAGAAAACAGAATATGTTCTGTTTCTGTTTTGCTTATATCTTTTAAACTATTTAGTATTTTTAGTTGATTCTTTTTGCATTAGGTCACAAATTTCTTGTAGTTTATGACTGTAGTTTTCGAATTTAAATTTGAACTCTAAAATTTGAATCTAATTAAATTTTCTTAAATTACTAAAATATGCTTAACTTGAGTTTAATAATAGATTTTTGTATGAATCTTTTTTCCACTGATTGGTATTAGTTAGGACTGTCATCATGCTTAGTTTGAGAATTTTTAGGATGAATTTGATTACTGTTTTTACAATAAATAGAATATGTTTAGTTGTTAGTATAGTTTAATTAGTTTAATTTGTAGTTAGTTTAAATCTGAGTTAATTATATTTTGTTTTAGTAGGTTCTATTGTTTCAACTTTAGGAGTTTACTTTCTATTAATAAATAATTTGCTTAGTTTTATACTATATTATTATAGGTATTTCTACTCTTTTTCAATTAGGTATAGTTTATTAAAACAAACTAGTTAGTAGTAGTTCTTTTAACGAAGTCTTAGATAAATTAGATTCTGGTTCCTAAGAAAAGTTTTAGTAAATTCTTTTCTGTTAAGATAATGTTTTGTAAATAAAATAAATAGTTTAGTTACTTCATACCCTATTGTTTGAGGAAACTATAACCTATCTTATTAAGTAGTGTTTTATTAAACAAATTAACTTTAGCAGCATTTTTCTTTCACAAAAGTTTTAGTGGATTTAATTCTGTTTATTAATAAAATATTGTATTGTTTCTTTTCTGTCAACTATGTTTTAGTTAATACAAATACAAATAGTACTATTTTGTTAGTAGTAGTTTACCCACCAACTTTTAGAAAAACAAAACTATGTGTTGATTTCTTTTTCTTGTGATTGTGCCTTGGTTGTTTTGATTGATTACTAGTAACCTTACTGATTTTGTGAGTTAAAATCTTTGGTTGTATGCTTATTGAGTGCTCTTGTTTGATTCGTTAGATCATCCGGAGTGCGAGGCTTGTTACCTAGAGTCGCTCGAGTATGAAGATCGTCAACCAGGCAAGTCACTTTGAACATGTTTTACCCATGTTTTAATGCATTAGTTCTACCATCTCCCCAATTGCATGCAAAGTAGGTAAATTGGAAATTTGGTTACTTGATGTAGTATCATGTGGTAGGTACCCCTCAACCCTTCGACACTTGGCCCCAGGAGACGTTAAATTAGTTTTGCTATGCTATTAGTAGACGGGGTTGGTTGTGTGATTCATGAGAGTTGTGAGCTAATAATTTCAAGACCTACTATGATGATCAAGACTTCAAGATTTCCAATTTTTCAACATACCTCTGGGTGGATGATGGTTGAACGGCGCCCTGGAGAAACCAGTGGTTAGCCTAGGTGTTGCTGGAGAAGTGCCAGTATTCACGCGGAAAGGTCCACCCAGGCACAAAGAGATGGATGGATGCTTCAAGACCCAAGGCTTACCTACACAGCCACAAGCCATTATGGGCTCTGGCTTGGTTGGATATTGTGGCGACACTGGACAGGCAATGCTACGTGGCGACACTGGACAGGCAATGCTACGAGATGTAGAAGAACAATAGGAAAGGATGGGCACCGACAGAGTCTCAGTGGGACCCCTTAGAAGACCATGTTTTGGTCATCCGTTCCTCAAACACCCTGAAGTGCGAGGAATCTAAAGGAGGCGATCAAATCTTGTGGGGAACGTGTGCAAAACTCTACAGAGTACTCAAACCTAATCGATTAGCCGTGTCCACGGTCATGGACGACTTGAGCCAAAGGAACTGAAACTTCTGGAACTCTCAACACAATTAATATGATGATGTGGGTTTAATAACTTGGGTATGAGATTTGGTTGGTGGAATCATCTCATTAATCAACCAACTTAGTAATAAATTTTGCTTATCCCTCTCTTGATGTAGGAAAATTGGCTTTACGCAAAAACTTACTACCCCACCTGCCATATATGCATGTAGATTAGATGATTATATTTTCACCCCTCTCTTGTGTGACTTTGCCGGCATATTCAATATGCTGACCTACACGGCTACAACGTATCATGTTGCAGAGTACTTTTCCGACCAGGAGTGAGGATACGCTCTACGCTCGGTGAGATGCGTTGGAGTCAAATGGACTTCACTACCTTTGAAGCTTCCGCAAGATTAGATATTCTCATGAGTTGGCCTTCAACCACTTTATTGTAATATTTATTGTAATAAAGGACTCGATATGAGACTTCGATTATTAAATGATGTGTGATTTCCCTTTGATATATACATTGATGTACCGTGTGTGTACCAGCATGATCTTGGGATGGTACGGAAACACCAGAGATTCGACCTTCCAGGTCGGGTCGCTACATAAACCCACAATTCATCGGATCTCGACAAACACACCGCAATAGAGTATTACATCGGATAGATCTCCATGAAGATCATAAAGAATATGGTATTGAAGCACAAAGAGAGAGAAGAAGCCATCTAGATACAAGCTATGGACCCGTACGTCTGTGGTGGACTACTCACGTATCATCGGAGGGGCAATGGAGTTGATGTAGCTGCCCTCCATGATCGAAACCCCCTCCGATAGATTACCGGAAAAGGATCCAAGATTGGATCTCTCGGGAACGGAGGCTTCTGTCAGTGGAAAAGTATTCACGTGGCTCCCTTTGGTGTTGGGGGATATTTGGGTATAGGACAAAGAATAGGGTTAGGAAACCTGCCAGGAGACGGCAAGCCTGCAAGGCACGACCAGGGGGTGGCCGCGCCTACCAGGCTTGTGATCTCCAGGTAGATCCCCTGGCGTGCACTCCAAGTCTGGTAGATCTCTTTCCTTCCAAAAAAAATCATTACGAAGATTTTATTATGTTTGAACTCCATTTAATATTCCATATCTGCAAAACTCAAAAACAAGGAAAAATAGAAACTGGCACTAGGCTCTAGATTAATAGGTTAGTCCCAAAAATAATACAAAATAGCATATTAATTCATATAAAATATCCAAAACAAATAATATAATAGCATGACATCATAAAAAATTATAGATACGTTAGAGACGTATCAGCATCCCCAAGCTTAATTCTGGCTCGTCCTCGAGTAGGTAAATGATAAAAACAGAATTTTTGATGTGGAGTGCTACCTAACATATTTATCCATGTAATATTCTCTATTGTGGCATGAATATTCAGATCCATAAGACTCAAAACAAAAGCTTAATATTGATATAAGAACAATAACATTTCAAGCATACTAGCAAAGCAATTGTATCTCTTCAAAATATAATGGCAAAAGAAAGTTATCCTTACAATATCATATGGTCTCGCCATGCTCCATCTTCCCCACACAAAGTATTTATATCATGCACAACCCTGATGACACGTCAAGCAATTGTTTTCACACTTTTATTTTCTCAAAGTTTTTCATCTCTCACGCAATACATGAGCGTGAGCCATGGATATAGCACTATAGGTGGAATAGAATATGGTGGAGGTTGTCAAGAAAAAGGAGAAGATAGTCTCACATCAACTAGGCGTATCAACGGTCTATGGAGATGACAGCTCAAAAAACGGGCTATGGAGATGCCCATCAATAGATATCAATGTGAGTGAGTAGGGATTGCCATGCAACGGATGCAATAGAGCTATAAGTGATGAAAGCTCAAGACAAAACTAAGTGAGTTTGCATCCAACTTGCTTTCTCATGAAGACCTAGGGCAATTTGAGGAAGCCCATCATTGGAATATACAAGCCAAGTTATATAAATAAAAATTCCCACTAGTATATGAAAGTGACAAAATAGGAGACTCTCTATCATGAAGATCATGGTGCTACTTTGAAGCACAAGTGTGGAAAAAGATAGTAGTAATGTCCCTTCTCTCTTTTCTCTCATTTTTTCTCTTTTTTGGTGGGCATCTAAGGCCTCTTTTATATAATTTTTTATTTGGGCTTCACTAGCCTCTTTTATTTTTCGTAAAGTACAGAATCTCATCTCCACTTGTGAGGGAATCATAGCCTCCACCATCCTTTCCTCACATGGGACATTCTCTAATAATGATAACCATCACACTTTTATTTACTTACAACTCAAAAGAAAATTACAACTCTATATGCAATATGGAAGTGATGGTGCATGTCATAAAAGGAAATGATGGAAGTTGCATGGAAATATATCTCGGAATGGCTATGGAAATGCCATAATAGGTAGGTATGGTGGATGTTTTGAGGAAGGTATATGGTGGCTGTTTTGAGGAAGGTGGATTTGTTCCACCGTTGAAAGTTGCACGGTACTAGAGAGGCTAGCAAAGGTGAAAGGGTGAGAGTGCGTATAATCCATGGACTCAACATTAGTCATAAAGAACTCACATACTTATTCCAAAAGTCTATTAGTCATTGAAGCAAACTATTAAACGCATGCTCCTAGGGGAGAGGTTGGTAGGAGTTAACCATCACGCACTCCCGACCCTCACACAAAGGTCGACAATCTATAAACAAATCATGCTCTGACTTCCTTACATAAAGGTTCACCATACGTGCATGCTACGGGAATCACAAGCCTTTACACAAGTATCTTTACCAAATCACAATTACTTCCTAACATGACTCTTAACATTACCACCTTTATATCTCAAAACTTTATGCAAGGAATCAAACTTCTCATAATATTCAATGCACTTAATATGGAAGTTTTTATTATATCCCTCTTGGATGCCTATCATATTAGGACTAAATTTATAACCTAGACCAATTACCATACTGTTTAAAGACCCTCAAAATAATATAAGTGAGGTACAAGAGTTCAATTATTTCTATAAAACGCAAACACCACTCTAGTCTAAAAAATATAAGTGAAGCACATAGAGCAAAATTGCCTATCTCAAAAGATATAAGTGAAGCACATAGAGTATTCTAAAAAATTCACAATTCAGTGTTTCTCTCTCAAAAGATGTGTGCAGCAAGGATTATTGTGGCAAACTAAAAAGCAAAGACTCATATCATACAAGACGCTCCAAGCAAAACACATATCATGTGGTGAATAAAAATATAGTCTCAAGTAAATTTACCGATGGATTGAAGACGAAAGAGGGGATGCCTTCCTGGGCATGCCCAAGCTTAGGCTCTTTGGAATCCTTGAATATGACTTGGGGTGCCTTGGTCATCCACAAGATTAGGCTCTTGTCACTCCTTATTCCATAGTCCATCAAATCTTTACCCAAAACTTGAAAACTTCAGAACACAAAACTTAACAAAAAACTCGTGAGATTTGTTAGTATAAGAAAATAATTCACCACTTTAGATACTTTTGTGAACTCATCCTTTACTTATATTGGTGTTATACCTACTTTATTATAACTTCTCCATGGTTCATACCCCATGATACAACCCATAGATTCATCAAAATAGGTAAACAACTCAAAGAAAATAGAATCTCACAAAAACAGAATAGTCTATAGCAATCTGAAAACTTCGTATACTTCTGTAACTCAAACAATTCTGAAAAATTAGTACAACGTGGTAAATTTATATGTCAATATTTTGTAAAAATTTCAGACTTATTCGACGTTCCGAAAAGTTTAGAAAATTCCTGGACGAAACGCAAAAGTTTATGTTTTTGAGCGAGATCAAATCAATAACTACCATAGATCATCCCAAAGGTTTTACTTGGCTCAAACACTAATTAAAACACCAAAACACAATTACTACAGAAGTAATAATGTGGGAAACACTCAAAAAACAGAATCAAACAAAACAAAAAAATAAATTTGGGTTGCCGCCCAATAAGCGCTATTGTTTAACGCCACTAGTTAGGCAAAAAGCAATAGATTTAGGTATTGTCATCTTTGGTATGCAATCCAAAAGTAGATCTCATAATAGATTCATAAGGCAATCTTATTTTCTTTCTATGAAAGTGCTCCATGCCTTTCCTTAATGGAAATTGAAATCTAATGTTTCCTTCTTTCATGTCAATAATTACACCAATCGTTCTAAGGAAAGGTCTACCAAGAATAATAGGACATGTAGGATTGCAATCTGTATCAAGAAAAATGAAATCTACGGACACATAATTCATATTTGCAACAACAAGAACATCATTAATCCTTCCCATAGGTTTATTAATAGTGGAATCCGCGAGATGCAAATTTATAGAGCAATCATCAAGATCATGGTAACCTAGCACATCACATAAAGTTTTCGGAATCGTGGAAACACTAGCACCCAAATCACATAAAGCATGGCACTCATAATATTTGATTTTAATCTTAATAGTACGTTCCCACTCATCATGAAGCTTTCTAGGGATAGAAACTTCTAACTCAAGTTTCTCTTCAAAAGATATCATCATAGCATCAACGATGTGTTTAGTAAAAGCTTTATTGTGATTATAAGCATGTGGAGAATTCATCATGGATTGTAACAAGGAAATACAATCAATCAAAGAGCAACTATCATAATTAAAGTCCTTGAAATCCAAAAGAGTGGGTTCATTGCTATTTCAAGTTTTGACCTCTTCCATCCCACTTTTATCAATCTTAGCATTAAGATATATAAACTCTAAATTATTGGGACGCATTTTAACTAAAGTTGACTTATCTCCAGTCCCATCTTTACCAAGATTCACATTAGAAAACAAAGATTCAAAAGGGGTCACATCAATAACTTTAAGGTCTTCATCATTGCTGAAAGATTCTAGTTTAGCAGCCACCTTATTGACTAAGGTAGCTTGTTTATTAGAAATTTGGCCTACTAAATCCTCAAGATGAGCAAACTGAGATTTCAATCCATAAAACTCTTTACATATATCATCAAGTTCCTTATTCATGTATTCAAGCATACCCTTTTGTTCTTTAAGCTCGTTTCTAAAGAAATTATTATGGTCAAATTGGGGTGACATGAATCTTTAAGCATTATGCTCAATATCCTCCAACTTCCTAAGATAAGGAGTAAAGCTATTGGGTAGAGCCATAAAGACGAACAAACAATCTAACACACAAGCAAACAAAAGAAGGGCGAATAAAAAGGCAAAACTTTTTGGTATTTCCTGAAAATCGTTTTAGAAGTGGGGGAGAGGAAAACGAGAGGCAAATGGCCAATAATGTAAATGCAAGAGATGAGTTTGCGATGGGTACTTGGTAGGCTTGATGTAGATCTCCCCCAGCAATGCTGCCAGAATTGGCAAGTTGACGGGAAAGTTCTTGTCTTGACTTGCTATGTATCCTCCCCGACAACGGCGCCAGAAATCCTTCTTGCTACCTCTTGAGCTTGCGTTGGTTTTCCTTTGAAAAGGAAAGTGTGATGCAGCAAATTAGATAAGTATTTCCCTCAGTTCATGAGAACGAAGGTATCAATCCAGTAGGAGGAACAAGCAAGTTAACAATGGATGCACCTACACAAACAATCAAACTCTTGCACCCAGTGTTATAAAGGGGTTGTCAATCCCTTCACGGTTATTGTCACACCCTGTGTTTGTATCACTTTGTTATGCTTGGATATATAAAATTTGGATCCAACAAAAACTTTTGAGTGCATGCTTGTTTGAATTGTTGCTTGTTTGCTTGTTCGGTTGTTTGTGTTTGGCACTCTTAGGTTCTACTCCTCTCCATATTCATCTTCCTCGATCCAAACTTCCTGCCCAATGATCACGCCATGTGAATAGTACCCAAAACTATTTTTATCAAATATTATTTTTGGCCAAAAGGGATTTATTCAAATTAGGTTTTCAAAAACCCCTAAGTTGAGGTTTGCACTACAAGTCCTCAAATTGGGTGGATCCTTTTCCCCCAAAGGCTTTGTTTGAAACCTACTATATTGGTGACTTCCCAAAACCACCAAATATTAATTTTAGAGATTATTTTAATATTTTATTTAAAGGCTTTTTCTTAAGACCAGAAATGGCTTTTCATAGGGAAAAATTATTTTATGCTTTAAAAATATTTGAGAACATTTAGGGAAACTCAGTGGACATATATTTTCCATATATATGAGTTTCAACACATGGTCATGTTCAAAATCATGGGGAAACCCCTCAAAACCCTTTCTGCCCAAATCAAGCATTTGAAACATTTCTATAAGAAATACTCTCAATAAATTCCGAGAAAATGTTAGAAACTCACACATGTCATATTTGATGACCTTGCAAAGTTTAATCTCAATCATAATTGTTTTGCTTCATCAAAATACCAAAACCCTCTTTGTCCAGATTCAAATTGGAACAACTTTACATTGTGAAGTTTGCCCTATTGACCTCCAACTTTGTGGGCATGTTCTAAACCACAAAAAATGATGCCACACAAAGTTCTGGAATTGGGGGAAGTGAAATGCATGCCTAGATCTATAGAAATCTGATTCTGTTGATTTCTAGGGTTTCACAAAGTTACATTGTGAACTTTCTTCAAAACAACTCAAACTTGGTGCTCCTATCTATTTTACCTATATCTTCATCCTGTTAAATCTCAAGGCAAACAAACTCCATTTGCTTAGCAAAACCATCATCAAACACTTTTGCTTCTGTTATAGAAATCCCTGTTTGACCCCCTTCCTCTAATCTCCATCACTCCAAAATTTTACCACAGCCCCGTACTGGTGTGCTTCACCTCCAGTAACTTCCTGTGGCCAAGGCTCTATGTTTAGGTGGGGTAAAAACCCATTTTTTCCTACTAGATAGATTGGCCAGCACCCATTTTGCCTCCCCCTCTTCTCACCTCTACTCTCCCTAGCTTCCCCTAGCTCCTATAGCATCTGCAGATAATCCAGGAGCTACTGGACAAAATGGGGCACCCCAGAGCGCGCGGGCAACGACAATGTCGGCCATATGCACGCTCTGGAGCACGCAACAGTGCGCTCCCACACTGTAGCCGCCCCATCCCGACGTTCCTGACCACCTCGGGCCAAGGGAGCACACCATCGGGCCCCCCTCGAGGTCCGCTCCACCTTGCCAGTCGTCTCCCCTTCTCTCTCTCTATCTCTCTCTCTCCCCTGATGTCCCCCCTCGCGCGCGCATGGCATCGCCCGAGAGATCCAATGGGAGATGCGACACGCGTGAGCCTTTGGCCCCCTCTTGCTGCCCCTCTTCCTATCCGCGGGCACTGACCGAGTCCACGACCACCGCAGACACAGCCCAGGGCATCCTCATGGCTTGTGGCGTCACCCTCGACCTCGTCGTGCTCCCTGTCCATGGCAAGACCGACCGCCCCTATAAGAGGAGTCCCTGGGCCTCCTCTTGCTCCTCCCTCGCTCCGTTGACCACCTAATAGTGCTTCGGCACCAGCCACTCCACCTCAAAACCCCTCTATGCACGGTATCGATCCGATCGCCGCCGCTTCGGGCCACCGGCATTCGCGAGGTAAACGACCTCCTCCGCCCCCGTTTTCTCTCGATCTGGAACCCGAGACCCCTCCTCATCATTTTCGCCCTCCTCCCCGATCATTTTCAGCTAAGGGACAATGCTGGTGACCCACCTTCCAAAGCAGACACGTCATACTTCCTCGTCGCCGGCGAGACAGTGCCTCTCTGGCGTCCCCTCCACCTCCACCCGAACGGCGGGTCCATGATGGCTCCATTTCCTCCATCCCCAGGCTCCGTCGTCGACCACATCACCACCGGTGAGCTCCTTTGCTCCCTGTCACGAGGTGAGGGATGATAGGTGGAGCCCACCTATCATACCCTAACTCCCCCCTCTCGCTGCCAGGCAGGACCCGTGGGCACGTTTAAATAAAACCTGTCGCGCGCGCCGATTCGTCCTAGGTCGAATTTCCCCTGGGCCAGCTCAATTGCGGCCGTTCTGGCCCAAGCACTCTGTTGCTTTTCCTTTTTCTTTATTTCTGGCATTTTCCTAAAATCCCACAGAGTTTAATAGTTGTCAGAATCCAATTATTCTTTCACCAAAAGTCTTAGAAGAATATATAGAATTTAATAGTGCCATTTGTGAAAAAAATTGAAAACTTTTTATGCACTGTTTTATTTTAAAACCTGTTTTAGGCATCTTTTTGCCTCTGTTTAAATAGTTTTCAAAAATGTTTTCATAGCAAAACATTAGGCAAATATATTTAGAATGGCCTTTAGGATTTTCCAGAATAGAGTAACATTTTTAAAAGTAGCTTTTGTGCTCTGTTTTTGTTGTGATGCTTATTATTTTTGCACATTCATTCTGCGATGATAGATTGCATTGTTGACGAAGGGAGTGGACATGAAGACATTGAAGACCCCGAAGACTTTGTTGAGCCAGGCAAGCAGCCCTTTGACCATGACTATGAACCCTTTTACTTGCATGGCATATAGCACTTATTTCTGTGATGTTGATCATGATGATGTGGTATTCCCCTTCGGTGGGATGCCTCCGATACTTTCTTGTTGATACTTTCATCATGCATGACCCTACCTCCTTATGAGGGTTGTGCGGGTGGGAGTAGTTAGGTTACTACTAGTAGTGCTACGCAAGTGGGATGGGAATAAGCATGGTGATGAAAACAATATGATTTCAAAGACTTTTTGAAAACCCCGTCGGGTGCCACTAATGCCCGCGGGAGATGTTGATGAGCTAGGTAGCCACTTGAGAAGGAAGTGGTGTACTGGAGTAAGTGAGTGTGTGTGGTTTTCGAAAACGGATTGGTGTAAGTTGCGACCGTTATTCCAACGTTACATGTACGACCACGATACCCCTTATGGGATGGGGCTTTGTTGATTACTATGGTTGGTGCTAGTAGGGAGCTTGCGTTACCAGTGGCGAGAGTGAAGTGGTCACTCTCGAGACGGGGTCGTCCCGGAGTGGAAGGCCATGCGCTGTCTTTATAGGCACCGGGCACACCGTTGTGTGCCCTCATGGATGATACGTGTGATGTATATCATGAGGGATGGCACCAACGAGTGGACTCTTTGTTTAGTATCACCATGGGAAAGGCAATGTTCGGGTGCTTACCTCGGGTGTGATAAATACCGTGAGTCATGGATGACACAGAAGTTCCCCGAGTCATGTGGGTAAAGTGTGCAACCTCTGCAGAGTGTAAAACTATTCGAATAGCCGTGTCCACGGTCAAGGACAGTTGGATGACTGCTCTTGTGCTACGTCCAAATGTTTACTAAACTTGGTGTGTGTGCGTGTGTGGATGACACAGAGAGCATACTTGAGATAAGTTAGATGACTTGACGTGATGACTGAACATGAGATGTTCAACCCCCTAGTTATGATGATATCTAGAAGTTGTTCATACGGATATCGGTCAACCGTTGATGCATGCTTACATAAGTTACTTGATCATGTCATTGCATACAAAATTAGCTTTTTGCAAAACACCTACTTAGTGCTATATCATGCATTGTTATTGCCTTGTTCCATCATGGGTTGATTGTGAGTACATTCAAAGTACTCATTGGCATGCCACTGGTTATTTAATTGGCCAGTCATGGAAGAGCAGGAGTATGGTGAAGAGTTCGTTGGTGACGAACATGCGAACTAGGACGCTTCCCGGTAAGAATGACTGTAGGTTTAAGGCAGATGGCATGGGTTCACGCTTTCGATCAAGATTTCCGCTGCTTGTTATGTTTAAGTGTTTGGCCCTTGTAGCCCAATCTATGTAAGACTTGACCTTCATGGTCCTTATTTGTGTAAGACGCTAAATGTGGATGTAAGACTCTTGTTATTCAGCTTTTGTGTGTTCAGTGAGCATTGATCTCTGGAATCATTGTACACGTGCATTTGGTGATCATGACTTATGAGTCGGGGTCCCCACAGAGCTGGTATAAGAGCCATCCTAACTGTAGGAAGCCCTTAGTTAGCATGGATGTTAGTTAGGATAAAACCATTTCCAAAACTACACCTAGCACCTATACTTAGGAGTTTTTGCACTCATTACCTCTTCTATTCTTCACACAGCACTCTACTAACTCTCCTCCCTTCAAACCTTTGTAGATGGCCGTCATACCCGAAGCCTTCGTGACATCCGACTTTCCCCCTACTTCTTGAGGATGGCCTGGAGAAGTGCCAGTTTCGCCAATCACCCATTTTCCTCTACCACGAGCACTGGGTCGATGCCGTCACGAAGGAGTACCACGTGGATGTGGTCATGAAGGCAAACGGTTCCCCGACTAGTTGGTTCTTTGAAGGACCACAGATGGAGACCATGGCACTCGCAGTCGAGACAGCTGCATGCAAGGCACTCCTACACCTTCGAGATATCGTTCTAGAAATGGCTAACGAGACAGCTACTCACTACATACCTTTCAGAAAGGATAATCTTGGCGAGAGTTGGACGTTCATTCCATCTAAGGAGGATGGCACACCACTCAGGTTCCAGATCTACTTCAGCCTCTCCGCCGATAGTCTGGTTCACAACCTGATTAAGGAGTCCGTGAAGCTCCACAAGGAACTTCACCACACCTGAGAGCTACTTTGTCAAGCCAAGACGAAGCCAGACAAGATCAAGAATGATGGAGCCACTGAGGGACGACCAGCTATCGCTTATCGAGGAGGAGTACCCCCAGCTATAGATGCACTCACACATCATCGTCGCATGAGTGCGAAGGAGTACCGTGAGATCTTCTCTGACCCACCGACGAAGCGTCATTGGGATGGACCTCCTCGTTCCCCGACCCCTTTGACCGGAAACGATGCCCGTTCGGGTGACGAACATGACGAAAACCCAGAGGAGCGTGACTACGAGACCGAGCACTCCACCACCTAAGTCTGAGAACCCCTAGGATAGGATTAGTCATGTAACCCTCATGCGAAGTCAAGTCCGTGTAACGGTTCATATGAAACCATGTGTGCTTGTTGATTGTTTTGCTGTTTGTGTTTCGATGCAAGTCACACATTTGCCTTAGGCAACATGTAAGCGACTCCATCGTCTATCTTATCTCAATATATGTGTTGGTCCTTCGACCTTTGTTTTACCACACTTGCACTCGGCCAACCCCCTTAGGCGCGCTTTTCCATTGTTGCTTTTCCTCTCGTCTATCCTAGTTGTTTAACTTGGCTGCTCTAAACAGGATGGTGACTGCTATCGGCAACAGCTCCTTCGCCAACCCTGAAGCCGGCAACTCAAGCCAGCAATAGGGTGCTGGTGGGACTGCACAGGCTGGAGGACACCAGGAGCAGTCACAAGGAGACATTCCCCCACCACCACCTCCACCGAAGAACATGACCATAGCTCAGTTTCTCCAAGTTCTCCGGGAGGAACGCCAATCCAACAATGTTGTTATTCAGCAGATGGCTCAATTCCTTGTGAACAACCAGCAGCAAGGCAGGAACGGCAATGGCCGCTCCATCCTGTCTGAGTTCACGAGAATTCGCCCCCAACCTTCACTGAGACTACTGAACCCTTGGATGCTGATGACTGGATCCACACCATCCAGGACCTCCTTGCACTGGTCAACTGCAATGAGGATCGTGAGAAGGTGTTGTATGCCTCTCACTGCCTCGGAGGTACCGCTAGAGCTTGGTGGGATGTATTCAAGGTCATGCAAGGCGATCATGTGATCACTTCGGTTAACTTCAAGGAAAGATTCCGCACCACCCACATTCCTTCTGGGATCATGGCTATCAATAAGAGAGAATTCCGAGCGCTGAAGCAAGGAAGTGACTCTATCAAGGAGTACCTGCAGAAGTTCAACCTTCTGTCAAGGTATGCACCTGAAGATGTCAACATGGAGGCTGCCAAGAAGGAATGCTTCATGGAAGGACTTCAGCAGACCCTGCAGTATCGACTCATCGTCTGCGACTTTCGGACCTTCTTCGACCTGATGAACAAGGCCCTCGTGCTGGAAGACAAGCGTCATGCCATAGATGACACTCGCAAGCACAAGATGATAAGAAAGGGTAGTTCCAGCAACCAGAAGCCTCGCCCTTGGCAGCCAGCCGCACCTAAGCCAACCTATGAGCCGCAGCAGGCTAAACCTCCTACATCTCGTCCGAACTACCAGCCTCAGCAGTATGCCAATCCCAAGCCGGTTTACAACAACGGCGACAGGAACTACAACAACAACCCTAGCCAGGTCACTTGCTTTGGGTGTGGCCAGCCTGGACACATCTCTAAGCTATTCCCCACAAGAAGCCAGATGCACCACGCCCCAATGCACCAAACCAAGGTCAAGGCCGTGGAGCACCACCAAGGAACCCCGCTCCCTGCAACCAGCCCAACAATGACAAGGGTCGTGTGAATCACGTCACCGTCGAGGAAGCCCAGGAAGACCCTGACGTCATACTGGGTACGTTCCTCGTCAACTCAACCCCAGCAACAGTATTGTTTGGTTGTGGAGCTTTGCATTCTTTTGTCACCCAAAAGTTTGCCCTAGATAGTGGCATGAAGCCTACACCCCTGGGTAGTCGTATGTTGATACAAACTCCGGGGTCAGTTATGAAGTCTGGGATAGGTTGTAAAGGAGTGGAATTAACATCAACAGGGTAGACTTCCTAGCAAACCTTATAGTTCTGGATTCACCAGGCTTGGACGTCATCCTTGGCATGAATTGGTTGACCAAGAACCAAGGCTACTTAGACTGTGCCAAGAGGACCGTCACCATAACCAATAGTCAAGGAGTGGAAGTCAAGTATGTTCCCAACCCTGCCTCCACTCAAGCCTCTCAAGCTATTTGTCTGTCGGGAATTGAGTTGGACCAAGTGCCAGTGGTATGTGAATACCCAAATGTATTTCCTGATGAGCTGCCCGGGATGCCTCCTAACCGTGACATTGAGTTCATCATTGAACTAATGCCCGGATCAAGGCCCATCTACAAGAAGCCCTATAGGATGGGATCCTAAGAGTTGGTTGAATTGAAGAAGCAACTAGGAGAGTAGCTCAGAAAAGGATTCATTCGTCCTAGTGCCTCTCCTTGGGGATCGCATGTTCTGTTTGTGTCAAAGAGGGACGGAACTATTCGACTATGTGTCGATTACCGTTCTCTCAATGAAGTCACGATAAAGAACAAGTACCCACTCCCCAAGATTGAGGATCTGTTTGATCAGCTGAAAGGAGCCAAGGTGTTTTCCAAGATCGACCTCGGGTCAGGGTACTACCAGTTGAAGATCAGGCCCCAAGACATTTCGAAGATGGCGTTTGTCACCCGGTATGGCCTGTATGACTACACGGTCATGTCATTTGGATTTACCAATGCCCCTGCCTTCTTCATGTACCTCATGAACAAGGTTTTCATGGAATACTTGGACAAGTTTGTTGTCGTCTTTGTTGATGACATACTTGTCTTCTCCAAGTCTGAAGAAGCGCATGTGCAACACTTGAGATTGGTCCTAGACAAGCTTCGAGAACACCAGCTTTACGCCAAATTCAGTAAGTGTGAATTCTGGCTGCATGAAGTTGGATTCCTGGGTCATGTGTTGACTGCAAAAGGATTGTCAGTGGATCCTGCCAAGATTGAAGCCATGACTGAATGGCAATCTCCAACCACTGTGAAGGAAGTCAGGAGCTTCCTAGGACTCGTGGGGTACTACCGCAAGTTCGTCGATGGATTCTCGAGCATTGGCCAACCCATGACTCAGCTTTTGAAGAATGACAAGAAGTTTGAATGGACAGCTAAGTGTGAGAAAGCTTCCAGGAGCTCAAGAAGAGACTGACCACAGCCCCAGTTTTGGCCACCCCCGATATTCACAAGGAGTTTGTGATATATTGTGATGTGTCGAGAACCGGGATTGGAGGTGTTCTGATGCAAGAAGGCAGAGTCGTAGCATATCTATCCAGACAGCTACGTCCTCATGAAGAGAACTACGCCACTCATGATCTTGAGTTGGCAGTCGTAGTTCATGCCATGAAGACATGGTGACATTACCTTCTGGGGAAGCGATGTGAGATATACACAGACCACAAGAGTTTGAAGTATATTTTCACCCAAAGGGAATTGAAGATGAGGCAGCGAAGATGGTTGGAATTGATCAAGGATTATGACCTTAGTGTTCAATACCACCCTGGAAAGGCTAACGTGGTAGCTGATGCCTTAAACAGAAAGGCTTGTTCCTTGAATGCTATGATTAAGGAAAGGCTACCCGCCTTGTATGAAGAGCTTGAAAGCTTTGGCTTGGAACTAGTTGCACCTAGATTCCTAGCCAACCTCGAAGCAAAGCCTACGTTGATGGATGATATTAAAGAAGCACAGAAGGGACACGAGAGCATTGAAGGCACCAAGAGGAAGATCAAGGCAGGCAAGGCCCCAGGATTCTCAGCAGATGAACAAGGAGTTGTGTGGTTCCGCAATCGCATCTGCGTACCCAAAAAGGGAGAGCTCAAGAACTTGATCTTGTAAGAAGCTCATGACACTCCATACTCCATCCATACTAGAGGAACCAAGATGTACCAAGACCTTAAGGCAAGATTCTGGTGGCATGGCATGAAACGAGAGATAGGCACCTTTGTTGCTAAGTGTGACATATGCCAGAGAGTCAAAGCTAAGCATCAGCGACCCGCTGGACTGTTGCAACCTCTCAAAGTGCCTGAATGGAAGTGGGAAAAGTCGGCATGGACTTCATCACCGGATTACCAAGGTCAAGCAAAGGACATGATTCCATTTGGGTCATTGTCGATCACCTGACCAAGGTAGCCCACTTCATTCCCGTCAAGACGACCTACAATGGGAACCAATTGGCCAACCTCTACATCAACCGGATTGTAAGCCTCCACGGAGTTCCTAAGGAGATTGTATTGGACCGAGGCACATAGTTCACCTCAAGGTTCTGGAATAGGTTCCAAGAAACCTTGGGAACCAAGCTTTCTTTCAGCACTGCTTTTCACCCCCAGACCGGTGGGAAGATAGGGCGAGTAAATCAGATACTCGAGGATATGCTCTGTGCCTGTGTATTGGCGTATGGAGCCAAGCGGGAAGATTGCCTACCCTTTGTTGAGTTCTCCTACAAGAACAACTATCATTCGAGCCTTCAGATGGCACCATTTGAGGTGTTGTATGGACGCAAGTGTTGTAGTCCCCTCAACTGGTCGGAAACCGGAGAAGGACTAGTCTTTGGACCATACATCCTCCGCAAAGCATAAGAGCAAGTTCAACTCGTCTGAGAGCATCTTGAGACCGCCAAGACTAGGAAGAAGAGCTACGCTCACTCTCACCGTCGAGACATGAGTTTTCGTGTTGGAGACTATGTTTACCTCCAAGTCACGCCTCTCAAAGGGACCAAGCGTTTCCACGTCAAGGGAAAACTTGCACCAAGGTACATCGGCACCTTCAAGATCATCGACAGGCAAGGAGAAGTTGCCTATCAACTAGAGTTACCTTCCGATCTATCAGATGTGCACAACGTCTTTCATGTGTCACAACTCTGGAAGTGTCTCCAAGTTCCCAACCGCCCTAACCTCTACAAGGACATCGACCATCAAGCCATCGATCTTCAGCCATACCTCACTTATCGTGAAAGGCCAGTCCGTAATCTGGAGGAAGAAGATCATTTCACCCAAAGCCACACCATCACGTACTTCAAGGTCCAATGGAGCAACCATGCTGAAGCAGAAGCAACCTGGGAGCGTGAAGACTATCTTAGATATGAGTTCCCTTATCTTTTTAGCGCTTACCCTAGGAATGTCGGGGACGAGATTCTTGTAAGGGGGGTAGGTCTGTCACACCCTGTGTTTGTATCACTTTGTTATGCTTGGATATATAAAATTTGGAACCAACAAAAACTTTTGAGTGCATGCTTGTTTGAATTGTTGCTTGTTTGCTTGTTTGGTTGTTTGTGTTTGGCACTCTTAGGTTCTACTCCTCTCCATATTCATCTTCCTTGATCCAAACTTCTTTCCCAATGATCATGCCATGTGAATAGTACCCAAAACTATTTTTATCAAATATTATTTTTGGCCAAAAGGGATTTATTCAAATTAGGTTTTCGAAAACCCCTGAGTTGAGGTTTGCACTGCAAGTCCTCAAATTGGGTGGATCCTTTTTCCCCCAAAGGCTTTATTTGAAACCTACTAGATTTATGACTTCCCAAAACCACCAAATATTAATTTTAGAGATTATTTTAATATTTTATTTAAAGGCTTTTTCTTAAGACCGGAAATGGCTTTTCATAGGGAAAAATTATTTAATGCTTTAAAAATATTTGAGAAAATTTAGGGAAACTCAGTGGACATATATTTTCCATATATATGAGTTTCAACACATGGTCATGTTCAAAATCATAGGCAAAACCCCTCAAAACCCTTTCTGCCCAAATCAAGCTTTTGAAATATTTCTATAAGAAATATTATCAATAAATTCCAAGAAAATTTTAGCAACTCACACATGTCATATGTGATGACCTTGCAGAGTTTCATCTCAATCCCAATTGTTTTGCTTCATCAAAATATTCCAAAACCCTCTCTGTCCAGATTCAAATTGGAACAACTTTACATTGCGAAGTTTGCCCTATTGACCTCAAACTTTGTGGGCATGTTCTAAACCACAAATAATGATGCCACGCCAAGTGGTGGAATTGGGGGAAGTGAAATGCATGCCTAGATCTACAAAAATCTGATTTTTTTACATTGTGAACTTTCTTCAAAACTACTCAAACTTGGTGCTCCTATCTATTTTTACCTATGTCTTCATCGTGTTAAATCTCAAGGCAAGTAAACTCCATTTGCTTAGCCAAACCATCATCAAACACTTTTGCTTCTGTTATAGAAATCCATGTTTGACCCCCTTCATCTAATCTTCATCACTCCAAAATTTTACCACGGTCCCTTAATGGTGTGCTTCACCTCCAGTAACTTCCTGTGGCCAGGGCTCTATGTTTAGGTGGGGTAAAAACCCATTTTTACCTACTGGACAGCTTGGCCAGCACCCATTTTTCCTCCCCCTCCTCCCACCTCTACTCTCCCTAGCTTCCCCTAGCTCCTACAACATCTGAAGATAATCCAGGAGCTACTGGACAAAGTGAGGCACCCCAAAGCGCGCGGGCAACAACAGTGTCGGCCATATGCACGCTCTGGAGCACGCTACAGTGTGCTCCCGCACTGTAGCCACCCCCATCCTAATGCTCCCAACCACCTCGGGCCAAGGGAGAACGCCACCAGGCCCCCCTCGACGTTCGCACCTCCCTGTCGGTCGACTCCCCTTCTCTTTCTCCCCTGTTGTCCCCCTCGCGCGTGCATGGCACCGCCCGAGAGCTCCAATGGGAGATGCCACACGCGCGAGCCTCTGTCCCCCTCTAGCTTCCCATCTTCCTATTCGCGGGCACGGACCGAGTCCACGACCACCGCAGACACAGCCCGGGGCATCTCCGTGGCTTGTGGCGTCGCCCTCGACCTTATCGTGCTCCCTGTCCACGATAGGACCGACTGCCCCTATAAGAGGAGTCCCCGGGCCTCCTCTTGCTCCTCCCTCGCCCCCTCGACCACCTAATAGTGCTCAAGCACCAGCCACTCCACCTCCAAACCACTCTGTGCACGGGATCGAGCCGATTGCTTCCGATTCAGGCCACCGATGTTAGCGAGGTAAACGACCTCCTCCGCCCTCATTTTCTCTCGATCTGGAACCCCAGACCCCTCCTGGTAGTTTTCCCCTCCTCCCCGATCATTTTCAGCTAAGGGACGACACCGGCAACCCCCTCCCGAAGCGGCCCTACCGTACTTCCTCGTCACCGGCGAGACAGTGCCTCTCCGGCGTCCCCTCCACCTCCACCCAAACAGCGGGTCCATGCTAGTTCCATTTCCTCCATCGCCAGGCTCCGCCGTCGACCGCATCACCATCGGTGAGATCTCTGCTCCCTATCGCGAGGTGAGGGATGACAGGTGGAGTCCACCTGTCATACCCTCACCACCCTCTCGCTGCCAAGCAGGTCCCGCGGGTAGGTTTAAATAAAACCTGTCGTGCGCCGATTCGTCCTGGGCCGAATTTCCCCTGGGCCAGCTCAGTTGCGGCCGTTTTGGCCCAAGCACTATGTTGCTTTTCCTTTTTCTTTATTTCTGGCATTTTCCTAAAATCCCATAGAATTTAATACTTGTCAAAATCCTATTATTCTTTCACCAAAAATCTTAGAAGAATATGTAGAATTTAATAGTGCCATTTGTGAAAGAAATTGAAAACTTTTTATGCACTGTTTTATTTTAAAACCAGTTCTAGGCATCTTTTGCCCTTGTTTAAATAGTTTTCAAAAATGTTTTCACAGCAAAACATTAGGCAAATATTTTTAGAATAGCCTGTAGGATTTTTCAGAATAGGGTAACATTTTTAAAAGTAGATTTTGTGCTCTGTTTTTGTTGTGATGCTTATTATTTTTGCACGTTCATTCCGCGACGATAGATTGCGTTGTTGACGAAGGGAGTGGACATGAAGACTTTGGAGACCCCGAAGACTTTGTTGAGCCAGGCAAGCAGCCCTTTGACCATGACTATGAACCCTTTTATTTGCATGGCATATAACACTTATTTCCGTGATGTTGGTCATGATGATGTGGTATTCCCCTTCGATGGGATGCCTCCGATACTTTCTTGTTGATACTTGCATCATGCATGACCCTACCTCCTTATGAGGGTTGTGCGGGTGGGAGTAGTTAGGTTGCTACTAGTAGTGCTATGCAAGTGGGATGGTAATATGCATGGTGATGGAAACAATATGATTTCAAAGAATTTTCGAAAACCCCGTTGAGTGCCACCAATGCACGAGGGAGATGTTGATGAGCTAGGTAGCAACTTGATAAGGAAGTGGTGTACTGGAGCAAGTGAGTGTGTGTGATTTTCAAAAACGGATTGGTGTAAGTTGTGACCATTATTCCAACCTTACATGTACAACCATGATACCCCTTATTGGACGGGGCTTTGTTGATTACTATGGTTGGTGCTAGCAGGGAGCCCACACTACCAGTGGCGAGAGTGAAGTGGTCACTCTCGAGACCGGGTCGTCCCGGAGTGGAAGGCCATGCGATGTCTTTACAGGCACCGGGCACACCGTTGCGTGCCCTCATGGATGATATGTGTGATGTATATCACGAGGGATGACACCAATGAGTGGACTCTTTGTTTAGTATTACCATGGGAAAGTCAATGTTCGGGTGCTTACCTCGAGTATGATAAATACCGCGAGTCGTGGATGACACGGAAGTTCCCTGAGTCTTGTGGGTAAAGTGTGCAACCTCTGCAGAGTGTAAAACTATTCGAATAGCCATGTCCACGGTCAAGGACAGTTGGATGACCGCGCTTGTGCTACGTCCAAATGTTTACTAAACTTGGTGTGTGTGCGTGTGTGGATGACATAGAGAGGATACTTGAGATAAGTCAGATGACTTGACGTGATGACTGAACATGAGATGTTCAACCCCCTGGTTATGATGATATCTGGAAGTTGTTCATACGGATATCGGTCAACCGTTGATGCATGCTTACATAAGTTACTTGATCATGTCATTGCATACAAAATTAGCTTCCTGCAAAACACCTACTTAGTGCTATATCATGCATTGTTATTGCCTTGTTCCATCATGGGTTGCTTGCGAGTACATTCAAAGTACTCATTGGCTTGCCACTGGTTATTTAATTGGCCAGGCATGGAAAAGCAGGAGTATGGTGAAGAGTTCGCTGGTGACGAACATGTGAACTAGGACGCTTCCCAGTCAGAATGCCTGTAGGTTTAAGGTAGATGGCATGGGTTCACGCTTTCGATCAAGATTTCCATTGCTTGTTATGTTTGTGTTTGGCCCTTGCGGCCCTATCTATGTAAGGCTTGACCTTCATGGTCCTTATTTGTGTAAGACGCTAAATGTGGATGTAAGACTCTTGTTATTCAGCTTCTGTGTGTTCAGTGAGCATTGATCTCTAGGATCATTGTACATGTGCATTCGATGATCACGACTTATGAGTCGGGGTCCCCACAGTTATTTGCAAGGATTAGATCTGATAGAGATAGATGTAAACAAAAGCGGAAAGTAAAAGATAAGTAAATTGCAGTAAGGTATTTTTGGTATTTTGGTTTATAGATCTGAAATATATTATGGAAACCAGACCCGGGGGCCATAGATTTCACTAGAGGCTTCTCTCTTGAAGAAAAATATCATGGTGGGTAAACAAATTACTGTCAAGCAATTGATATAAAAGCGAATAATCATGTAGATATCCAAGGCAATGATCATGCATATAGGCATCACGTCCATGTCAAGTAGACCAAAACAATTCTGCATCTACTACTATTACTCCACACATCGACCGACTCCTGCCTGCATCTAGAGTATTAAGTTCATGAAGAACAGAGTAACACATTAAGTAAGATGACATGATGTAGAGGGATAAACTCAAGCAATTTGATGAAAACCCCATCTTGTTACCCTTGATGGCAACAATACAATATGTGACTCGCTACCCCTACTATTGTTGGGTTCTACCGTAGGTGCATCGCATGCAAATTAAAATTTTCCTACACGCAGAACATCCAAGAACATGCTACGGAGATGGATCACAGATTGTTACCACTAGACGCATAGTGTCGTGCAGCGGAAGTAGAGTTGGGGCAGCGTGTTCGTGTGGTTCGTCTCCTCCTCGTCCGATCTTCCTCGAACAGCCATTTAAATTTCCTCGAATAGTCGATCGTCGGATCCCACATATAGGTTCGTCGGAGTGGCGCAAGTGCACTGCCTCTAACAATATCCGCGCGTGCAGGAGGAACACCCGTGCGGTAGACTTCTAGGTCCGATCACACGGTCGGCAGCGGCGAGTGGAGGTGTCTAGTTGCAACTCATGCAAAACCCTAATGACGGTGCTGAAGCGATCAACCGGATGGGTGTGCCGCACCTCCACTATATATAGGCATTCAACGCGGGCTCAACTCTTGGGTCTCGCACGGATCCTAAAGCCCGCGTGTTCCTTCCCTTAAGCGTGTGACCCTTTAGGTTCTCGTCCACTTGGTTGCGAGTCAGATGACATCCGACACGACCGGTCGGTAGTAGTCTCTAGCAAGACGTGCCGAGTTGAAGTGTCCGATGAAGCTGGTTAGGCGAACATGTACTTCACACTTCTATTCCCTTTGCCACACGATATATGTTGACGGGCACAAGACGACATGATCATCCTTGTTGCAGCACGACCTCTTTCTCGTTCCGGTGAATCCAACCAACACTTCAGATTATCTCATAATCCTCATCGCATGGCCATGCTTATCCAGGTCGGATCACCCGAGGGGCCCAGAGTATATCTCTCCTGATCAGAGGGGCAAATCTCATCTTGCTCGACCATGTCTCACAACATGGGTCTGGACAAGCCCGAAACCTACCTTTGTAACTACCCAGTCACGGAGTAGCGTTTGGTCGTCCCAAAGCAAGTATGTCACCATCCCGAGTACATGCGTCAGCTCAGGTCTTAGGACATAGAACGTATGTTGTACTAGAGACTCACAGATGACCTATCGCTGCGTCTCATAGTTGGGTCTGTCCAACTCAGACCTTATCTCGACTCGGATCCAACTATGTCGAATCTGACCAGACCTTTCTGAGTCCATATTATCCGGCTAGCTTCCAATGCTACATGGTCAGTGATACCAAACCATCCACCATGTCATATGCTACTCTGATTAGTTGTGCGTCCACACAACCCTTTGGACTAGGGACCATTTAGGACAGTTATCATACAACGCATAGTCTCACAAACAAGTCATGTACTTGTTAATACACATCAATGATAATGTCCAAGGACTATCTTTATTCATAAACACATAGGAAATATCATCATACATGATTGCCTCTAGGGCATATCTGCAACAATTATGTCACTAGGTGAGGACACCGCAAGATTGAACCCAAAACCAAGCACCTCTCCCATTGCAAGAATTATCAATCTAGTTGGCAAAACCAAACCAATAACTCAAAAAGACTTGCAAGGATATGAAATCATGCATATAAGAATTCAGAGAAGATTCTAATAAGATTCATGGATAATCTGAACATAAACTCACAATTCATCAGATCTTGACAAACACACCACAAAAGAGTATTTCATCGAATAGATCTCCATGAAGATCATGAAGAACATGGTATTGAAGATCAAAGAGAGAGAATAAGACATATAGCTACTAGATATGGACCCGTAGGTTTGTGGTGGACTACTCACGCATCATCGGAGGGGAAATGGAGTTGATGTAGATGCCCTCCGTGATCGAAACCCCCTCCGGCAGATTACCAGAAAAGGCTCCAAGATTGGATCTCTCGGGAACGGAGGCTTCTTTTGGTGTTGGGGGAATATTTGGGTATTTATAGGATGAAGAATAGGGTTAGAAGACCTGCCAGGAGAAGGAAAGCCTGCCAAGCGCGGCCAGGGGGTGGCCACGCCTACCAGGCTTGTGATCTCCTAGTAGATCCCCTGGCGTGCACTCAAAGTCTGGTAGATCTCTTTCCTTCCAGAAAAAATCATTCCGAAGATTTTATTCCGTTTGGACTCCGTTTAATATTCCATATCTGCAAAACTCAAAAACAAGGAAAAAACAGAAACTGGCACTAGGCTCTAGATTAATAGGTTAGTCCCAAAAATAATTTAAAATAGAATATTAATGCATATAAAACATCCAAAACATATAATATAATAGCATGACATCATCAAAAATTATAGATGCGTTGGAGACATCAGATAGCAAGCAAGAAAACAAGCAAAAAATATATTTTTGTATTTTCATGTTTTAGGCAATAAAACATAAAGCCAAATAAAAAGTATAACAAGTGAATGACAATTTGTGTGAAGGAACCTGATGAGAATTTGATGATGTCTCTCCAGCAACGGCGCCAGAAATTCTTCCTGCTGCTTGTAAACTATGTTGGGTTTTTCCTTGAAGAGGAGAGGAGATGCAACACAGTAGAGATAAGTATTTCCCTCAGTGAGAACAAAGGTTATCGAACCAATGGGAGAATCACGCAAACTCCCGTCATCAACACCTGCACACACAAAATCAAACACTTGCACCCAACGCGTGCAAGAGGGTTGACAAGCCCCTTGAACTCGTTACTTGCAAGGATTAGATAATGATAGTTGGACATATATAAATAGAAAATAAAATAAAAGTAAATAATGGCAGCAATATTTTTGGAATTTTAGGAATAATATGTGTCAAGACCCGGGGGGCATAGTTTTCGCTAGAGGCTTCTCTCTCGAAGAAAGCATAAGGTGGGTAAACAAACTACTGTTGGGCAATTGATAGAAAAGCGCATAGTTATTAAATATTTATTCACAACAATGATCATGTATATATGCATCACATCCATAAGGAAGTAGACTGACTCCTCTCTGCATCTACTACTATTACTCCACCCATCGACCACTATCCAGCATGCATCTAGAGTATTAAGTAAAACAGAGTAATGCTTGTAGACCGATGACATGATGTAGACAAAGTAAACTCAATCAATATGAATTAACCCCATCATTTTACCCATAATGGAAGCAATAAAATACGTGTCATGTACCCTTATGTCGTTAGGATTGATCACCGCGAGATTCAACCCATCACAATGCACCACTCCCACTTAAGATAAATCAATCTAGTTGGCCAAACCAAACCGATAGATCAGAGAGAAATATGAAGCTATAACAATCATGCATATAAGAATTCATAGAAGACTCAAATATTATTCATGAATAATAATACCATAAACCGACAATTCATTGGATCCCAACAAACACACCGCAAAGGAGATTACATTGAATAGATCACCGCGGGAATCGCGGTGAACTTTCTATTGAAGATCATAGAGAGTGAAAGCCATCTAGGTACCAGATATGGACCCGTAGGTCTGTGGTGAACTACTCACACATCACGATGGGAGCAACACGGTTGATGTAGAGGCCCTCTACGATCGATCCCCCCTCTGGCAGGGCACCGGAATAGGGCTCCAGATGGGCACACGACAGAACAAAGACTCCCAATGTTGGAAAAAGTATTTTGGATGGCTCTCTCGTGGTTTTCCGATTTATGAGAATTTATAGAGGCAGAGTTAGGTTAAGAGGAGCCAGGTGGTGGTCCCAAGCCATCAGGGTGCGACTACCCCCTGGGCGTGCCTTGTTGGCTTGGCACCACTCTGTGTGGCCTCTGGTCCCCCTCTGAAGCTTCCAAGTCTTATTTTTGTGAGAAAATCATAAAAAGTTTCATGACATTTGTACTCGCTTGATACTAATTTCCTGAAAAGCCAAAAACACGCAGGAAACAACAAATGGCACCGGGCACTAGGTTAATAGGTTAGTTCCCAAAAATGATATGAAAAACATATAAATGCATATAGAGTATCCAAGAATGATAATATAATAGCATGGGCAGCCCAGTGCATGTAGCTCCCGCTTGCACAGGGTCCGGGGAAGGGTCCGACCACTTTGGGTCTATTGTACGCATCTTTTCCCTGCATTTCCGCAAGAGGTTGTTTCCAGGACTTGAACCAGTGAACTCATGGTCACAAGGCAGCAGCAGCTTTACCACTGCGCCAAGGCTCCCCTTCATAATAGCATGGAACAAAAAAAATTATAGATATGTTGGAGAGATATCACCTTTGTACCGACCTTTCCATCTCATTGGACAATTCTTCCAGGTCCAATGCATACGCATTCAGCTAATCCTATCATCCCAGGCCATCCTCTTTCTTCACTCATTGCAAACAACCTCTCGGTGTCTTCCTCGTTGGGTGCCCTGATATGTCTCCAACATATCTATAATTTTTGATTGTTCCATGCTGATATATTATCATTCTAGGACACTTTTTGGCATTTGTTTACCAATTTATAATAGTTTTGAGCACTAACCTATTGACCTAGTGCCCAGTGCCAGTTGCTGTTTTCTGCATGTTTTTCACTTTTCAGGTTTACAATACCAAACGAATTCCAATTGCCACGAAACTTTTTGATGATTTTTTCTGGACCAAAAGAAGAATTGGAAGCTTTGGGAGGAGGCCGGGAGGCACACAAGGGCCCCACCACACATCAGGGAGCGCCCTGAGATGTGGTGCCCCCTCGAGCGTCTCCCCATGTCTCTCTCTGGCCTATACATTCTCTAATATCCCAAAAACTCTAAGGGAGCTCCCGAAACACTTTTTTTGCCACCGCAAGTCTCTTTTCCAATGGGATCCCATCTAGAGCTCTATTCCGGCACCCTGTCGGAGGGGGGATCGATCACGAAGGGCATATTCATCAACCTTGCTGCCCTCATGATGATGTGTGAGTAGTTTACCACAGACCTACGGGTCCGTAGGTAGTACCTAGATGGAAATATCTCTCTCTCTCTTGATCTTCAATACAATGTTCATCGTAGCTGTGCCTTGATCTATCCGATGTAATCCCTTTGTATGGTGTGTTTGTTGGTATCCGATGAATTGTGGTTTTATGTTCAGATTATTCATGAAAAGTATTTGAGTCAAACATGAATACTAAGATTCTTATTTGCACAATCATTATATCTTCGTAATGCTCTCCGATCTATTGCGATAGTTTGGCCAACTAGATTGATATTTCTTCGGTGGGAGTGGTGCCTTGTGGTAGGTTCAACCTGACGAGTTTCTGTATTCCAATGACAAAGTAGGGGACAAGATACGTCTTTATGTTGCTGCTACTAAGGATAAAACGATGGGGTTAATTCATATTGATTGAGTTTACTTTGTCTACATCATGTCATCGGTCTCCAAGCATTACTCTGTTTTACTTAATACTCTAGATGCATGCTGGATAGTGGTTGAAGGGTGGAGTAATAGTAATAGGTGCAGGCAGGAGTCGGCCTATTTGCTTATGGATGTGATGCCTATATACACATGATCATTGCCGTGAAAATCGCATAACTATTCACTTTTTCTATCAGTTGCCACACAATAATTTGTTTACCCACTGTATGCTATTTCTATGAGAGATGCCACTAGAGAACACTACAGCCCCCGGGTCTATTCACTTATATATATTTACAAATGCTACTATTACCTTGCTGTTATTTATTTGCTTTTATTTTATTTTGCAATTTACAATTATCTACACAACTCACTTGCTTGCAAATAACGAGATAAAGGGGATTGACAACCCTCTTGCTAGCGTTGGGTGCAAGTTGTTTGTTCTTTTGTGTGCGGCCGCTGAAAACGGCTGATGATTGGTATTCCTATTGATTCAATAAACATTGGTTTCGTAACGGAGGAAAATGCTTACCCACATTCTGCTGCGATAACCCGTTTCTCTTCACGAAAAACCCAAAGCAGATCACAAGTATCATGCCCTCAAGTACTCTAACCCAAAGACATCAACTACTTTTGTGGACCTTCGAACTACCTCCATGGTTGTATCTTCTCCAATGCGGACATAGTCGTCAATTGCATTGGCCGAACAGCCATATGTTAGAACTCAGAACAACTCCAACACACTTCATCAAAGGGCTCACACTTATATCTATGCATGCATTTCTTGTAAGCTTGAACCAAGTGGCATACTTCTCCACTGCTTTTGCAATGGTGAAAAAGAGACTTGTGCGTATCCAAAAGCGGCGGCGAAAATACTTCTTCTGATAGGGCGGATTAGGATCAAAATAATCTCTCATAATCTTGGCATGGCCCTCTGCTCTATCACTGGTGAGTTGTATGCCGCCACGTTGCGATCCTCTCCTCAACCGCCAAAATCATCGTTGAAAATCATGCCAACAACAATTTCAAAGTCAACATCATCTTCTTCCTCCTTGGATGACAATGATTCCTCGAAGATCATCTCTCTCAGCCTCTTCATCTTCAATTGAAACAATGCGGTTCACTTTAATTGGACAAAACAAAACGAGGCAAAATAACAAAAAATACTCACCTACACAAAATGTCAAACACTTGCAAGGCGATGGAGGTCTACCAACTAGCGGGGGCGTAGAGCCCAAACTAGCGGGCAACGAGGTGTGTGTATGGTTGGGGAAGGTGCGCAAGCACGATGAGATGTCGGGTGGCTAACAAGGAAGAAGATCTAAGGCGGTTTCTCACGAATCGGTCGATGCGGCGACGAGAACGGCGTTTCAGCTCATCTTCGGCGATGGTGATGGTCGGAGAACGGCTCAAACTCTGGCAGAAAGGCGATGAGGCCAATGGAGGAGGCGAGGTAGCGACAGAGGTAGTGGACAGTCACTAACAGGTGCGTTGGCATCGATGCAATGAGGAAGGTGGCTGGAAAAGTGGGCACAATGTTAACTCGGATGCCTCGAGGTCCAGTGTTTTTAGGAGCGTGTGAGGCAAAGGAGTAAAAAATTACACCACTATTCGGTTTATAACTTCAGCTAGGTGCCGGTTAGAGAGTGAACTAAAAGCCCTTAGCTGCCCCAATTTAGACTTGAGTTGGTCAATTAAGATAGTTTGGAGCCGACAATATCAGGGTGACACATTGACATGATCAAAATTGAAATTATAGAAAATCTGCATAGACGTGTAGATTTTTTCATCTATATCCATGATTTGTTTGTATTGTGTTCAAAAAAGCATTTGAAGGGTTGGTTCTACATCTTTCTCCACCTTTGAGACTTTGAAAAGTCAAAGTTAAGAAACCAATCAATCTAAAACAAAAGTGATCAAAATTACAAATAACACGGTGGATAGTTTCCATTGCCAGCCGCATCTTTCTTGCTCCACCTCCTTCTTTCTAGCCATGGTTGGTGCGGAGATGCTCGCGGCCGCGGCTGTGAGCCAGGTCGCCCGCAAGATTGGCGAAATCGTTAGCGCAGCGCAGGGCGAGGTCACGCTGTGCTGCAGTTTCAGCGACGATCTGGAGAGCATAAAGTACACTCTGGTGTAGGATTTGCTCCTCCAACGATGGAGAGATATCTCTGGCCCCTCTCGGTGTTACGGTATCCATCATCGTCTAGCCAGACACTTTGTGATTTGATCACGGGGATGCCGGAACACGGGAACGAGAAAAGAGAACAATACCGGTAACGAGGTAACTGGCATAGTGGACGAGTTGTTGATCCACAGGGATGCCAACATGTCTCGCCTTGGGTATTTGTAACATATCGTGAAGGAACAGGAATAGCACATGGCAACTGGAGGTTCACTCGAATATTCATTCGTGTGGGTATAGGGGTCAATATGGGTGTCCACGGCTACGATGTTGATCATTGATCGGAAGGGGTTACGGGTCATGTCTATACCTCACCAAACCTATAGGGTCACACGCTTAAGGGTTATCTATCTGCTGAATACTAGACAGGGAGTCTGAGAGAAAGTTTCCAGAAAAAGTTTTCGGAGACAGCGGAAAAGTTCTGAGGAGAGAGGTCATCGGATGAGTTTCGGTGAAACTGAAAAGTTGTTTCAGGGGATACCATAGAGTTAAATTAGTTTCGGCACATGCTTGATAATTCTTGGAGGGTGCCAGAATTGTTCTGGAAACTTTCTAGAATTTTCCGGGATGAAAACCGGAAATGTTCCGGAGCTATTGGAACCGCTTCAGATGCTTTTCGCAGATGCAAATCACTAAATCAAAATTGTTTCGGAATGCATTGAAAATTATTTTAGTGGGCATTGGAAATGTTCTATACCCACATAAATATTTTCAGTTCGAACACACCCTGAAAAATGTTGTCGTGAATAGTGAAAGTGCTTTTTGGGATATTTTTGGAAAGTCACCTTTTGGGATATTTTCCCAAAAGGCTTCTAGAAGGGATGGATGGATGAGGACCCCATTGGGAGGCCACATGGGGTGGCCGGCCAAGAAGGGGGCTCCACCTTGGAGCCCCACTTGCCCACTTGCTTCCCCCTTTTACCCTTGGAAAGTGTTTCCTTCATGGGTATTTTTGGTATTTTGAATACCCAACCTACCCCTTGGTTTTCCTATAAATAGAGGAGGAGGGTCATCCCAAATGCTTGACCCCTTGCTCTCATACACATTCCATGACTTGTCTGGCTTCTCTCTCCCTCCCAACAAAATAGTTTCGTAGAGCCGAAAGGCTGTCTAGGTTACGATGGGAACTAGTTCTGGACGGCGAAGCCCTGCTGGATAGATGACACCGTATGTGTGCAACTTTCTAGAGAGATCGTAGTTTCGGTCTTAATTCGAGAGTACCTCCCGAAGGGCTGTCCATGTGACCATCCGAGTTTCGAGGGTCCTCCCGGAGGGCTGTCCGAGTGACTGTCCGAGTTTCGAAGGTCCTCCCGAAGGGCTGTCCATGACACCGTCCGGGGGACTGTCCGACCGCCTCCCGGAGGGCTGTCCGAGGGGCGGATGAGGGTATACATCCTCGCGGTTGGGAGGTTGTAAATCCTAGCTACGGGGATCTGCACCGTTGATCGTCATCGACTATAGTTCTGCTGCGCTACGAGTCGGTAACAAAAAGATCAAACCTTGTATGCGGTCTCCATAGTGGTCCTGGGCTGGTGCGTAGGTCAGATTTTTTTTGTTTTCTGCTATGTTACCCTATAGTGGTATCAGAGTCGTGCTATGCATAGATGAAGGTTGCGATCTAGAATACATAGAGATGTATGGGTGTTGCACAATAGAATTAGGTAGTAGATGAGTTCTATTACTGAGAATTATTTGTGCGGGTAGTAGATGAAATCTATTACTCGATGTTCTTGTTGCTTCCCTGGAATTTGCATATTTCTGATCTTGATAACAGCATGGTGGATTTTCAATTTTTGGCAATCCGCGATCCCGATTGATCAATGAAGTGCTAACAGTTCATTGAATTCCACCGTAGTTAAAAAGAAAGATGAAATTTAACAGACGAAAGGGCAATGCAGATATGATCTGCACGGGGGTCATGCGTATGACGAAGTTCGGTATGGGGCTCGAGATTTTATTATCTCGTGTTTCATACCCCCCGCGATGTTAATCTAGCGACTTGGATTATCATGCTTGATGATGGACGTTGGTAGCTTTGGTTTGTTTGGAAACCTTAGAAGCCACGAAAACAAGTTTTTGCATGAACTGATTAGAGGCGTCTAACTTGGTTTTGCAGGATGGTTTGCATGTGCATGTGATGTGGTATAGCAGTGTTATGCGATGACTATACAATGTAAATTGATTAACATGACCTACGTGTCATGATTCGGCATGATGGCTAGAGCCATATGATTGTCACTTTAATGACCTGCATGTCAACCTTAAGTAATGCACTTATTTTATTAGCTATAGAGATAGCAATATTATCTGGTGCATCGACAAGGTGGTGGCAATCTTCGCGAAGGTGAACATCGACACAAATGCCGAAGATGAAGAAATGAAAGACTTGTCCGTCGGAAAGGGCTATACCATATCATGCTATTATGAATTGCTTGAGATGTTTATCCCTTATGATGCACCCTTCTTGATTGTGCGGTAGTCGCTTTTATTAGGGTGATCTCTCACAAAAATATCAAGTAGTTAGTGTTCTCCCAAGTGTAGCACCGTCACAGCATCCTTCCTTTCGAGGTGCACCATGATCTACATGGGTACGAATGATTGTACGGGTGTAAGGCGGGTGAGGTCAGACCTTGCAGCAAGATCACTTGGTTATCTTGGCGTTCATGGCAGGATCGTACTGAGATCGGAACACACGCATCAAAAGATGAACAAGAGTCACATGGAGATGTGATTGGCAAGTTTGCCTACCAATTGAAGTTCGCGCCATCAATGTACATCTCGAACAATGGCGTTGAATGGAAATGTGGGTCTTGAATCACTCACAATCAATTATGAGAGATATTGATTTGAGTGGGAGTGCACTGTAGACTTAACTTGTTTAATTCTCGGTGCAATTAATTTTGAACACTGTCTCGGTGTAATTTGCATAATAGTTGTAGAATAATGGCTTGCATTTCCACCTTTCCTATTAAAATTGAATAGTTGTTAAATATCTGGTTAATATTTTACAGTTGGCAACGTAATATGAGGATTGTCCTCAAGAGTACCGAGAAGGACTTTGTCATATCGCGTACTTTCGATATTCCCCCGCTAATGCTATGGATGATATGACTCTCGTCCTTCGATCCAAAAGCTAAAATTCCGTTACGGTCAAGCGAAATATGTTTGCTTCCATGAGACCCGAACTTCGATAGTTTGGATAGTTATGTGATATTCATGGAATCTGAAAATAATTTTTAGATACAAACAAAGGCTGAAAGATATGAAATATCCAAAGCAATGTTTGTTTGCAAACTATTAGTAAAGTTGTTTACTATGCATTAGACTGATAAGAGGGGATCCAGAAGAACGTCTATCATATGATGATGGTGAATAAAACAACAATTTAAAGAGAAAGGAAGTGTCCGAAGGGTGTTAGTGAAACTTCCACGCCTAGGAAATCCGGGGCCAACACCACTCTTAAGTTGGGTGCTTCTTCTGAGAGTAGGAGAAATACTGAAAGTTAAACCGTTAGAAGTATAATGGCAAAAGGAAAGGGGACTGGAATATCCAGCTCATGTATGAATGTCATACAAGTTTTTGATGTATAGAAGGCTAGTCAAAGATATAGTTCTTGGGAATTATGGTTAAATATGTTAATCACTAATTCTTGGGTATTTTGAGTTGATCACAAAGATACCCGCTCGATTGCATTCTATTGCAACTCGATGTAAGAACTACTATGGCCTAAAGGACTTGTCGGAAATGAGATTTAGATACGCGTCGGGAACATAGTACATGTTACTATACCTTCCACCGGTGTATTATCTATGTATTTATTTTCATAATTCATTTAGAGTTTCACACTCTAGCCCTTTGCATAATGTATCTTGCAAGAAGGTTGTTCATAAGAGAACTTTTGATGTTCGGTGTTGTGAATAACATAAGGGCCATACTTTCATTATGAATGAGACATGTGTTATGAATATTGATAATAATACATTACCTATGGGTTTACTTTCATAATTCATTTTAGAGTTTCATACACTCTAGCCCATTGCACAATGTTTGTTGCAAAAGAGTTGTTCATAACAACAACAATTGTTGTTCAGTATTATGAATAACATGAAGGGCCATGTTTCCATCCTAGATAAGATGTATGTTATGAATATTTATGGAAATATGATACATCCATAACACTGACGCTAAATGTCGCAAGACTAAAAGAATACCACACAAGTGTGGCACTGCATTTGGTCACATTGGAGAAACCCGCATGGAAAATTCCATTATGATGGATTTTGAAGTCATTTGATTTTGAATCATCTGACACTTGCAACTTTCCTCTGAAAAGTGAAGTGACTGAAATACCGTTCACAGGCCATAAGGAACGAGCAAAGAACATATTGATGATAATACATTATGATGTGTGTAGTCCAATAAATGTTGTTGCAACTAGTGGATTTATCTATCTTCAGAAATGACTCAAGTAGATATATGGATATTTACTTATTGTGACGTAAGTCTGGATCTTTTGAATTCATTCATAAGGTTTTCAAAAATGAAGTAGAAGTTATTGTAACAAGAAAATTATGTTTCTGCAAATTGTTAGCGAAAAGGAATATTTGAGTTACAAGTTTAGCGAATGTCTGATGAGTTGTGAAAGGGGTTTCATAACTTGCACCTCCCGTAACACCACTGCAAGTGGAGAGTCCGTGTAGATGTAATCAAACCATTCATGACATGGTAAGATCAAAGATGACATAAATAAATTTGCCATTATCCCTTTTAAAGTGATGCTTTAGAGACTGCGGCTTTTACACCGAAAAGAGCTCCATCGGGTCTGTTGAAATGACGTCATGGTATGGTACGCCCAACCATGTTATATCTTTTCTTAACATTTGGAATATGGGGCTTGTGTAAAAGGTTACAAACCTATTCCAAATCAGACAAGTGCTGCTTTGTAGGTTATCCCAAGTCATTGGGTATTCCACCACCACTATACTGAGGCAAAGGATTTTGCCACAAACGGTATGCTTTTAAAAAGAATAGTTCTTACAAAAGGTGAGTGGGAGGACAGTGCAACTCGACGAGATAACCAGTATCTTCATCATCAGGTCAAAGGAAAGGAACCTTGGAAGTGATTCCGGAGTTTCCTACTGCGACTGATATGGAAGTCTCTACAATAAAATATATGGATTTCGGTCGAACTTGCAGCTGAACCACGTAAGCAAGGCTCGTGCAAACCTCTCAGGTGCACAAACGAGATATTGTTGTTGTACAATAGTATACCTACTATACACAAGGAAGCGGTGATGGGCCCTGACTTTGGAATTGGCTAAATGCCAATACAATCCGAGATAGTTTTCCATATAAATGTTGCGAGATTAAAATCTTGATACACCTTTCGGAAGGCTTAGAGTCTAACGAATATTTATGGAACTAAAAACTGATATGGATAAAAAAATTATCCATAAAGCTCAACTTGTTGAAATAACAACTTCAAGGAGTTGACTACGATAAGGTTGTTTCACCGTAGCGATGCTTAAAGTCGGTTCGGGTTGAACTAGCAATTAATACATATTTCAATCACGAGATATGAAACATGGATGACGAAAGGATTTCCATCTGATGGAAATGTAACCAAGGACTTGCATGTGTTACAGTCCAAGGTATTTTGTCAGTCCAGAGGATGCTAGTAAGTCTCCAAACTTTAGAGTTCCAACAATGGACAAAAGAGTGCAAATGTAGTGACCCGACCTGAAAGGTCAAGTCTCCGGTGTTTCCGTACCATCCCAAGATCATGCTGGTACACACACGGTACATCCATGTATATATCAAAGGGAAATCACACAGCATTATATTAATCGAAATCTCATATCGAGTCCTTTATTACAATAAAAAAAATTACAATAAAGTGGCTAAAAGCCAACTCATGAGAATATCTAAATCTTGCGGAAGCGTCGAAGGTAGATGAGTCCATCTGACTCCAAGGGCATCTCACTGAGCATAGAACGTGTCCTCACTCCTGGTCGGAAAAGTACTCTGCAACATGATACGTTGCAGTCGTGTAGGTCAGCATATGGAATATGCCGGCAAAGTCACAGTAGAGGTGTGAAAATAATGAGCTAGTCTATATGCATATATGGCAGGTGGGGTGGTAAGTTTTGCGTAAAGCCAATTTTTCCTACATCAAGAAAAGGGGCTAAGCAAAAATATTACTAAGTTGGTTGATTAATGAGATGGTTCCACCAACCAATTCTCATACCCAAAATTGTTAATACCCACATCATCATATTAATTGTGTTGAGAGTTCCGGAAGTTTCAATTCCTTTGGCTCAAGTCGTCCATGACCGTGGACACGGCTAATCGATTAGGTTTGGAATACTCTGCAGAGTTTTGCACACATTCCCCACAAGATTTGGTCGCCTCCGTTTGATTTCTCGCACTTCAGGGTGTTTGAGAAACTGATGACCAAAACATGGTCTTCCAAAGGGTTTCCCTGCGACTCTGTCGGTGCCCATCCTTTCCTACCGTTCTTCTACCTCTCGTAGCACCGCCTGTCCAGGGTCACCACGATATCCAACCAAGCCAGAGCCCATAATGACTTGTGGCTGTGCAGGTAAGCCTTGGGTTTTAAAGCATCCATCCATCTCTTTGTGCCTAGGTGGACCTTTCCGCGTGAATACTAGCCATCTCCAGCATCACCTAGGCAAATCCACTGGTTTCTCCAGGGTGCCGTTCAACCATCATCCACCCAAAGGTATGTTGAAAACTCGGAGTCTTAAATCTTGATCATTATGTAGGTCTTGAAATTATTAACTCTCTCAACTCTCATGAATCACACAACCAACCCCGTCTACTAATAGCATAGCAAAAAGGTAAAACAACGTTTCCTGGGGCCAATGTGTCAAAGAGGTTGAGGGGGGTACCTACCACATGATACTAGTACAATGTAACCAAGTTTCCAACTAACCTATCTTGCATGCAATTGGGGAGATGGTAGAACTAATGCATATAAAACATGGGTAAACATGGTCAAAGTGACTTGCCTGATTGATGATCTTCGTACGTGAGTGACTCTAAGTAACAAGCTTCGCACTCCGGATAATCTAACGAAACAAACAAGCACTCAATAATCATACAAAAAAATAACAACTCATAACATTCAGCAAAGAAGTATTAAACAATCAAGGCAAACAATGCACAAAATCACTAGCAAGAAAAACACACAAGATTTTGTTTTCAAAAAGGTGAGAGGTGAAAACACTACTGACATAATGAAACCATTTCTAATAACAAAACAATTGTTGTCAGCAAGGAAACAATAGAATATTTTATTAATAAACAGAATATAATCAATTTAAGTTTGTTGGGAAAAGTTTAATAAAGTTTATACAAGTTTGTGATAAACACTATATGAATCAACTATAGTTATATTAACAAAAGAATGAAAAACTAAACTTATTATTTATTTGTAAAACATGTTCTTAACAGGAAATAATTTACAATTAAATCTGTCTTAGAAAACAGAATTAAAATATACAAAACTTTGTTTGAAAACAAAACTATTACTAGTTAGTTGTTTTAATCAAAATAAACCTATTTGAAAATAAGTTGTGATTCCTAGGTTAAATAAAATTAAACTAAGCAAATTTATATTTTTATTAACAGTGAGTGAAAACACTAAATGTTTACTAACAGAACCTAATAAACAAATAAAACCAAATTCTAAATCAAACTAATTAAAATTAAGTATATAAAACTATATTGTAATACTAGGCAGATTCTGTTTTTGGTTAAAACATTAATCAAATATATCCTAAATATCTTCAAACTAAGCATGAAGGTAGTCCTAACTAATACCAAACAGTAGCAAAAAGATTCATATCAAAATCTATTTTCAAACTCTAGTTATTCAGATTTGAAGATTTTAAGCAAATTTGATTCAATTCAAATTTTATAGTTCAAATTTGAAATTTAAAAGTACAGGGTGAAACTACATGTAAATTGTGAGCTATTGCAAAAAGAATCAACTCAAAACACTAAATAGATTAAAAGTTATAAGCAAAACAAAATTTGAAAACATTCTGTTAATTAAAACAAAAACTGAAAAAGGAAAATGTTTTGCGACGGTCAGGGGGCTACGTGGCGCTGTCCGATTGGCTAAGGGGTGTGTGTGCTCGAGGATTACGGGCGGGCGACCGGTCGGAAGAAGAAAACGGTTCGGAATAAATCCGATCTAATCACGGTCGTTGATTCGGGATCCGATGGTCGAGGGAGCTTACGGGGGAGAGGTTGCCGGCGTCGGGGTTTCTCCGGTGATCCGAAGGCGGCGAGGACGACGGCGAGGCGTGCCGGTGGTCGGGGAAGACGGGGAAGTGGTCCGGGCGACGGCGACGGTTCTCCGGAGTCGATTGGTGGCAACGGTGGGGCGAACGGTGGACGGAGTCGGTGGCTACGCTCGACGGGAGGTCCAGTGGTGGCGCTACTCCGGCGAGCAATTGACAGCGTCTCGGCGAGAGAGAAAGGGGGCTCGGGGGGGAAATGGATGCGGGGAGTGTCCGGTTTATATAGGGGCGTTGGGAGTGCGGGGAGTTAAGAGGGGAGAGAGATCCGGGAGGGGGCGAGTAACTGCCGGCGGTCCGGCGTCGCGGGAGGGAGGTGAGTGACGACCGAGCGAGGCTAACGGTCGGTCGGGGGTGGGGTCCAGTGTCAGTGAGAGAGAGAGAAGTGAATGTGCGTCGGTCGGCCGACCGGTAACGGTCTCGGCTTTTAAAGCCGGTGGGCCGGCCCGTTAAATACCGGAAACGGTTACCGTTTCTTTTTTAATAATATACCAGAGACATTCAAAAGCTTTTAAAGCATTCAAATCGTCTCTAAATATAGGGGTATTATATATCAAAATTAACAGAATAATAAATGCTATTTAATGAACATTTCTATTCTGTCATTTGAACACTTTGAAAAAAAAATATTTTCAGAAATTGCCTAATTGTTTTTAAACCCTTTTTGCAAATATTTTCAAAATAACCCCCTGGTTATTTTTGTTCAAATAAACCACCAATTAGTCCCTGGTGTGGAGTGTCATGTTCCTCCTCTCTTATTTGAACTTTTAACCAAAATTTCAAATAGGTGAAAGCAACTTAGTGAAAAGTAGAAAGGACTTTCTGGAATTCAGAAGAGACATTTCAACTAACACATAAAATCAAGCAATGATGCTGCTAGATGCATAGCTATAATCATAACATTCCAAAATGGAATTTTGGGATGTTACAGCAAATGGAGTTGGAATCTTTGTGTTTTGATGAAATGGTCGAAAAGGATTTTTGACTTCATCAATGGGTAACGAAGATGCTTGTGATTCAATAAAATAAGTGGGAGCATAATAATTTTTCTAAAAACCTTGTGTGCTTGACACATTGTTAATTGGAAATAAATTTCTTGACATGAATTAGGATTTCATTTGAAAATAGTTTTTCGATGAAGTGCTTAGGCTAAATAGCCTCAATATTAGGCATGATGATCTATGGAAATAGATTTACCTAATAGGGCTAAGCAATGGATACATATTGACAAGATGCTAAAACCTTTTAGCATTTAAAACGCCAAGGAGTGATTCTTGCCGAATTCACATGCAAAGAGTTTTTGCAAGACTCGGTGTCCCAAAACACTGATGAGCGAAATACATGATGGAGATTCCACACACTCTTGTGTTTGGATTAATCATGTATTCCATGATATGTAAAACAACCAGATATGTCCGATACTCCAAAGTTGTTGCGAGTATGGATACCAAAGTGATCAAAGTACTGATCATGGGACAATAGTGAAAGATGTCATTGAGTACTAGAGCAGTACTGATGACATGTTTTCTCGCAAGCAGAGATTATGAAGTGCTCGTTGTAAGTAATTACATCAATACAATCTTCATCAATGCTCCATGCGATTTTTGATTTAAGTTAGGTTTTGTGCAATACACGAATGGTGTCACGGTAGTTGGAAATTGTTCCAAACAAGATACTGTGGCGAATTCTATAACAAAGGCTAAGTATGTTGACGCTTTAGAAGCGACAAAGAAGTTGTTGAATCATATAGTTCATTCATGAACTTAGTATGGTTCCAAGATGGCTTTGGTCTATGGGACACTATTGCAGATAGTTGCTCCATAGCTCAGTCTGAGGAATCAGGTTTTGACCAATGATTCACACATATGCAAAGCCAAGTCCACACAAAATATGAATTTTGTGAAAGCGTGAAAACGCAAGGATATGCAAAGTTACACATGGAGTTGAAGTCGTCAGATCCGTTGGACATCAGGCTATACCACATGTGAAGCATATTTTACACCAGTGTGCCACATGTGTAAAGTGCATTAGCATTAACTAGATCATTGACTCTAGTACAAGTGGGGGTCTGTAGGAGATATGCCCTAGAGGCAATAATAAATGTTATTGATTATCTCCCTGTTCATAATTAGGTTATAACTACTATGGTTCTCGAGTCTGCAATAACCACGAGGCTCGGAGGAAGACTCATATGCACGTGTGGAATAATAAACGGTAAAATGTATTCCTAGTCTGGCCTCTAAGACTGGCTCAAGTATTGCATGATGATCCTGTTTTCCTGATCATGGGCATGGCTATGCGGCAATTTTGAGGGTGCATTGCTGGTAGAACACTTGTGTTGAATCGACCCGAATTGATGTTATGCTATGAGATACATTCGTCACAAGTTAATGGTTTATAACACAGGGATGGTTAGCGTTTGCATGATTCCTTAGACCATGAGAGTATCGAGTTTCTTCATGCTTGCTTCATGAACTTTGGGGTTTGTTAAACGTCATCCGTAAATGGGTGGCTATTACGGCGGCTTACGAGTTCATGGAAAAGTATGTCAAGTAACTTGATAGCTCAAGATTGGGATTTGCTCCTCCGACGATGGAGAGATATCTCTAGGCCCTCTCGGTGTTACGGTATCCATCATTGTCTGTCCAGACACTTTGTGATTTGATCACGGGGATGTCGGAACACGGGAACAAGAAAAGAGAACAATACCGGTAACGAGGTAACTGGCATAGTGGACAAGTTGTTGATCCACGGGGATGCCAACATCTCTCACCTCGGGTATTTGTAACATATCGCGAAGCAACAAGAATAGCACACGACAACTGGAGGTTCACTCGAATATTCATTCGTGTGGGTATAGGGGTCAATATGGGTGTCCACAGCTCTGATGTTGATCATTGATCGGAAGGGGTTCCGGGTCATGTCTATACTTCACCGAACCTATAGGGTCACACGCTTAAGGGTCATCTATCTGCTGAATACTAGACACGGAGTATGAGAGAAAGTTTTCGGAGACAGCGAAAAAGTTCCGAAGAGAGAGGTCACCGGATGAGTTCCGGTGAAACTGAAAAGTTGTTTCAGGGGATACCATAAACTCAAATTGGTTTCGACACATGCCTGATAATTCTTGGAGGGTGCCAGAATCGTTCTGGAAACTTTCTGGAATTTTCCGGGATGAAAACCGGAAATGTTCCGGAGCTGTCGGAACCACTTCAGATGCTTTTCGCAGATGAAAATCACTAAACCGGAATTGTTTCGGAACGCGTTGAAAATTATTTTAGTGGGTATTGGAAATGTTCTATGCCCACATAAATATTTTCAGTTCGAACAAACGCTGAAAAATGTCGTTGTGAATAGTGAAAGTGCTTTGTGGGATATTTTTGGAAAGTCACCTTTTGGGATATTTTCCCAAAAGGCTTCTACAAGGGATGGATGGATGAGGACCCCCTTGGGGGGGCACATGGGGTGTGGCCGGCCAAGAAGGGGGCTCCACCTTGGAGCCACACTTGCCCACTTGCTTCCCCCTTTTACCCTTGGAAAGTTTTTCCTTCATGGGTATTTTTGGTATTTTGAATACCCATCCTACCCACTTGGTTTTCCTATAAATAGAGGAGGAGGGGGCAACCCAAATGCTTGATCCCTTGCTCTCATACACATGCCATGACTTGTCTGGCTTTTCTCTCTTCCTCCCAGCGAAATAGTTTCGTAGAGCCGAAAGGCTGTCTGGGTTCCGGTGGGAAGTAGTTCTGGACAGCGAAGAGATGACACCGTATGTGTGCAACTCTGTAGAGAGATCATAGTTTCGGTCTTAATTCGAGAGTGCCTCCCGAAGGGCTGTCTGTGTGACCGTCCGAGTTTCGAGGGTCCTCCCGGAGGGCTGTTCGAGTGACTGTCCGAGTTTCGAAGGTCCTTTCGAAGGGCTGTCCGCGACACCGTCCGGGGGACTGTCCGACCGCCTCCCGGAGGGCTGTCCGAGGCGCGGATGAGGGTATACATCCTCGTGTTTGGGAGGTTGTAAATCCTAGCTGTGGGGATCTACATCGCCGTTCGTCATCGACTCTACTTTCGCTGCGCTACGAGTCGGTAACGAAAAGATCAAACCTTGTATGCAGTCTCCATAGTGATACTGGGCTGGTGCGTAGGTCGGAATTTTTTTGTTTTCTACTGCGTTACCCTACACGTTAGTGGACGACGGTGAAGGACGGCGGTGCCGTCGATAACAACGGCGGCGGTGCTACAACTTTATCTTAGTCGTAATTTATGTGCAACATCACATGTGTTGCAAAAGTTACTTTCACAATAACATCTACTTGCAAAAAGGTGAAGACAAAAAAATATTATGTAACATAACCTCCGTGTAAAAAAACCACAACAAAAACTACGTTGTAACAAGACCTATTATGCTATAAAAAGAAATGTTTATGTAACAAAACATATGTTATAAAAAGATTTCGTAACACGACTTCTGTTACATAAATGAGGCGACTCTGCGGCACGAGATTGCCTCACACCGACAGATTATTTGAAAAAAAATCGCCGGACGACGAGTAGCACTCTCCTTTCAATTATATAACTTTTGTATGTGAATGATATTTTGAGTCCCTCGTCGTGAGTGTGAAAAAGCGAAGCGCCGAACGACAGCCCTCCTCGTTGCGTTTGTTGGAATGTCGTATCCACCGTTCGCTGGTCGATCCAACGGTCCAAACGAGTCCCCTCTTTCCCTTCACGCCGGTTTCCCTGGTATTTTAGATCTACTAGCCCAGTTTCTCCTTCCTCGATCGATCCCCAAATCGCTGCCTGCTTCCTCCACCCAACCCCAACCCTAACCCTAGCCGCGCCGCCACCATCGATCCCCAAATCCCTTCCCCCTCCACCCAACCTTAATCCCTAGTTAGCTAGACGCTATGGCCAGTTCCATGGTTCTGCTCGACCGCGAGCTTGATTTCCGCCGCGACGAAGCGGCATCCGATGGAATTGGCGGAGAGTCAATCCCCTACCTGCGGGGATTCTGGGAAGGAAGAGGTCTACAAACAGGCAAAGCGCTGAGTGATGAAGTCATGGAGTACCTGCAGACCTTCAAGGCCCGCGCAGTGGTCGACAAGCCGCCGAAACTCTCCTTCCTCCACATACTGGTGCCGCCACTATCCGACCCTCTCCCGCCGCCATTCATTGGCCTGCACTCGGGCCGCATCTCCAGCACGGACAAGAACCTGGTCGCCCTTTACGCCGGCGGGTACCGCCCTGGCTCTAGTTTGCTTGGAGGCTATCTCATCTACGACGCCAGAGAGGACTCCCTCTCCGTCATTCCCCGGATCCCCGACGACCACTCCCAGAAAGCCATGGGTCATCAGTCGGCCGTCGTCATGTCCGACTCCCAAGGGGATGGCTACGTTCTTGCCGAGCTCGTGGTTCCAGGATTGTCCCGAGCCGAGGTCTGGCTGTGGAAGTCATCCGCTTCAGAATGGGCCTTGCTCTCCGGGAGCCATCCCCTTCCATCCATCACCTTCTCCGTTGACTTGTGCTTCTCTTATCAGGGCTCTACCCTTTGCTGGGTGGATCTGTTCCAAGGCATGTTGCTCTGTGATCTGAACCAAAACTGCAACAAGTTCAGCTTTATTGAGTTGCCACCAGATTGTCCAACCTATGATATGCACCCCGAGTATCCAAACAGCGTCCGCCCAGAGGAGTCCCGTTCCATCGCCTGTGTTTGTGGCCACATCAAGCTCATCGCCTTGGATGAATGTGGATTGGAACTCATCGTCTGGACCCAGTCGCCTGAACTCTCAGGCTGGACCAGAACCTGCAAGTACAATGTTGAAAATATCTGGGCAAACGTCAACTACCTGTCTGCTGGTTTGAGCAAGCTTGCTCTGTCGCTCCCTGTCCTGAGCATCCATCAAGATGGTGTCGTCTACTTAGTCGTAAATGATGACGACTTTGTGGACCATCGACTAGTGCGCGAAGTCCAGTATTTGCTTCGTGTCGACATGAATAATAACGATGTCCAGGTCTCTCCACAGCCTACGTGTATTTATTCCCAGCTCTTGGCCAGTGAGTTCAGTGTGCACGGACGACAGGATCACCCGGTACTACCACCGCCACCAAGCATAGTTTCATTTGCATACTACTGTCATTTTATTTATATATGTTCACTGTCATTGAACATGCTTCCATTTGCAGGCATGCTACTGTAATTTTGCTTATAGGTTTTAAAATGATTAAAATTCCAATGCTTGTTTATTGCATCCAGTGTGCTTCATACTTGCTAATTGAAATCAAGATATTTGGCCACCTCCCCATGTTGTAGAGCAGATGTCTGATATTGATGCTCATCAAGAGTCATGATTCTGAAATCAATTTTTATTACAAAATTACTCTGCCCCTTTGTCATATTAGACTTCACGTCATGATGACACTCTTTTGCATGTTTTAAGGCTGTTTTTTTTTCTTGCTTGCTTGATAGACATAGTGTTATGATTAGCTTCACCCGTCCCCTTTAAGATTTGATGACCAGGGCATTCAGTGAATATAGCAGGGTACCTGTAGTTCGTTTTCTGAACTTGGAATTGCATGAGTCAAGTGCATTCAAAGATGCACATAGCAGATAAAGCATAATTTCAAACTAGTAGAGCTGAACACTGAGAAGTGTCTGAATGAAAGATGTGAAAAGTAAAAAAATGTACCTTTGACACATATAGCTGTTTCAACAATTTTAATTCAGAGCATCCTGGACTGACCCTAGACGTTTATAGCATGTTGGACTGATCTTAGACATTGTGTTAGTGTTGCCCAATTAATTAATATCGCTGCATATGTACTCAGCCTTGCACTCGTTCCTTTTTAAAAATTGTTTTTGGGTAATTATAACCTGACATATGGTCGCATTAGAAATATTAGATTTGACTGATCTCTGTTTTTTTTGCCAGAGAGAGATAGAAGCAAGCGAGTTTGGTCAAAGTGGAAAGAGGTTGAAGCCTTTAGATGTTGGCAACATATCATGTGGAACCGCCACTTAGGCACACTGGAGACTTTTAATGTTATCATTATCAGATGTTAGTAGTTATAAACTGAATGGTGGGTACTTTGTGTTTTCACTCATGGCTTTATGTCTACTGAGTGGCTTGTTTTGGATTTGTAATAACTGGTAATGGCTTGTATATTGTTGTGATTGTGTTGATTCTGGCTACATGCACATCACTGTCATTTTCCTGCGGGAATCCTACTGGTTTGTTTTAAGTCTGGTTGATTTAAAAGTGCAATATTAGATGTTTGGAACTAATTGATGCCTCCTTGCTCTGATGTTTGCTTGCGTAAAAGAAGATACATTTCCGATTTTAAAAGCACTTGATTTGTAAACTGTGATGAATCATTGTTAAACTGGTATGGCGAAGCCCCTCGTTCATGTATCCCATGAACCCTTTTGAACTAGCGATGAAGCATTGTTAGTATGGCGAGACCTCCCGTGCATGTAACCCTTGTACATTTTTCAGTTTCGACGGATGGGCATCATGCAATTTAAGGAAGAAACGACCAACATGGTTTTGATTGTTACAAAATTTGTTACGAAACCTTCCTACACCTACTTACAGTTACGTAATTTGTTACGAAACCTTCCTCCTAATCCTCTCTCCCCCCTTGATTTTCAAGTTGGGTGGGGCCATCCTCCCCCTATTTTCCAATCAAAGGTTGCCAAGTGGATCTCCTTCGTAAGATGCACGTAGCCATCCCGTATGTGTAGCATTGCTCTTTGTTGAGCATCCCTTTTTCAGGGGTAAATTGCTGCTTTTTTTTTAGCGAACTATGGCAGGCAAAGCCAGCCTGAACTCATTTTTATTGAATTTTGGTTTAACAAAAAATATTTACAAACAAGGTGAAGGGAGAAAGAGAAAAAAACACTTTATCTATACCTATTAATATTAATATTAATATTAATATTATATTTATTAATCTTTACCTATTAATAAAGGGACTATTGCTTCTTACTCCGCTAATTTGGTCCGTCTTCGTCCTCCGTGTCTTCCTACGTCGCTAGCTTCGTTGCTACGTTTGGTCTTCGTATATAAGTCATGGGCCTGATCCAGTCATAGAGCCAATCAACTAATCCAGCCCAAAACTATTATGTCTCCTTGCACGATCGCTTCAGGTTTTAAATAGTACCACCTTGATCCCTCGTATCCATCCAGACCAGTTTATATACATCGATGTACCTTGCTTTCACGTGGCAGATTAGATGTGGAGAAACAACGGGAGGAAGCACGTATGTGCCTGCATGCAAATCGGTGGCGTCCTATATAATTAATAGGAGAGAAGCACAATGCAAAATATTATGATGCCATTCAATACATGTATGTGCTTGCATGCATGCCAGTCTTCGATGGGTGTGCCCAGCCTATACAAACTCGGAGGCCGCCGCGGCGTCATGACGTCCGTGGTGGTGGTGGCGACGGCAGGAGGTGTTCCGGGGAGGCGCTAGGATGGATCGGGGGCTCGGACTGGACTGCTGCATCAGGAGTGTGGGGAGAGACAAGGATGAGGGCTGCATGTATGTGCACAAGGAAATGATGTAAAATAGTATTCTTTTTATGAACTTTTTCTATGGAAATCGTAGCAGAGGATTCTTCTGTAGTGGAGTATAAGCTGATTATTTCTGGCCGGATAAGAGAGCAAATTAATTAACTATAATTTTTGCATCGAAAGTAACTATATATCTCAAAAATCATTAAATCCAGAAATTTCCGTACTATAGAAAAAAATAAGCAGTATGTATGTACACTCAGGAGTATGCAACACACATGTACATGTGATGTAGTAGAAAGTATCTATGAATCGCCATTTAATGTTGACATTTAAGTAATAAAGCATCCCTTTTCAAAAAATCTAATGTTGACAAAAATATCTAGAACACCCATGATCATCAATATTAGTAAAAAAAGGGGGTAGAAATCTCATCCATCTATCCCATGAACACTAATGAAGAGAAAGTATTATAGATAACAGACAACATATGGAAAATCAACAATCTCTCTTCAAGTTGTGTGTCCTAGATATCATATACTCTCTCCATGTACAAATACAATCCTTATAGAGATTTTAGTATGGACTGCATAGGTACGTATATAGACATATTTTAGAGTGTAGATTCACTCATTTTACTCCGTATGTTGTCCATATTGGATTCTCTAAAAGGACTTATATTAAAGAATAGAAGGAATGATTCATATAGTGTTGTTTCCATCATAATGAAAGGGCTCCTCCGGTCTTACACGTAGATCACTTTGTTTTTAGCAAGAAACGTGGAGATATGACAATGTGATTTTATTGCTTTTGGTACAGTATTTGTAAGATACATATAGAAAAAATTCAAATACATCACTTCCATTGATGAATGTGAATGTTCATCCACACAAAGAAGCCCAAAACACTAATAGTTACCATGAAGTGTATGCTCTCTCTCTCTCTCTGAACATTGTGAGTAGTATCTCTGGTCAACTAGCAATTTCGGATGAAAAATGACAAAACTTTATCATGCTCCTAACTTTATTTTGTTATATGTTGACACATGTAAAGAATTTTTTTATAAGATTAATATTTCTGCTTGGATAAATTTGGATCTTCTAAACATTTTAATTTGACCGAATTTTGCATTACCTATGAATGTGTTTCTGCACATAGAAATCTAACTAAACTTAAATATAAATTGATATTTTTCTCCCGTTGCAACGCACGGACATTTGTGCTAGTCCTAATAATAAAGCGGCTATCGCTTCTGGTTCGTACGTCGTCGCCAGTTTTGCAAAAAGGCCCCTGTGTTTTATCAAAATCAACCCACGGTCCTCTAATAAGTGGACAAAACATTCCGTTTTTATAAAAAAGCCCCTGGACAACGTCACTCCGGCCCGGCCACTCTGGCGCATCTCGCATGCACGGCAGCGTCCGCTCCTCCCTCCGTCTCCTCCTTCCTCGCCGCCGACCGTTTGCGTCCTCCGGGCAAAGCTCCCGCGCCTGTGCTGCTCCTCGTACGCGGCGGTCCGGTGGTTGCGCTCCGCGAAGCGGAAGCGGATGCTGGGCGGGGGCAGGGACGGGGAGGGAGAGGGCGGGAGCGGTGATGGGAAGGGACAGGGGCGGCGAGGGTGGAGGCTGAGGAGGAGTCCGCGGGGAGGTAGAGGGGCGAGGGCGAGGACGGGGAGGAAGAGGGGCGGCGAGGGTGGGGTGGAGGCGGAGGAGGAGTCGGCAGGGAGGGAGAGGGGCGGTGACGGGTGCGACGTCTTGCTCCGGTGACGACGACGTCCTGCTAATCTAGAGAAAGAGAGAGAGAGACAATGCGTGAGGGAGAGAGGAAGAAAAGAGGAGAAGGGGCACAAGGTGAGGGCGGTAGTAGCCGGCGGTGGCGGCCCCGGTACCCGTCCGACGGGCAGGGAAACGAGCTCCTATTGAGGCGGCGAGGATCAGTGCGGACTGGTTCCTCTAGATCGAGCTCTCCCAAGGCGTGCAGTTGTGGGCGTCTGATGAGTTGGTTTGGCGCCCCCTACTCAGATCTGCACGTCCCTGATGATTGGAGGTAGGCTAATCACTCTCCTCATTAAAACTAGATGGTTTGCTTCTTTGATCTGGAAAACATAAAGCCCCAACGATATGTTTCAACACGTTTCTAGGCCTTGATTTGATGTAAAAAGGATCTGATTTTCTTCCCGCTTATGTTCTGGATTTCATCTTTTCTCCATTCACTGATTTACTCATACACGACTCCTGACTTGCTGCATGTGGCTGCTAATCTTTCTACTGCAGGTTCGTTGAGTTGCTTGATGACACAAAAGAATTGAAATATGGAGTTATGCAATTACAGCAACAAGGACGAATGACCAGCTTCACAGGTTAAGCCTCGTACTGTAATTTGCATTCAGGTATGTGCAGTAATAGTGTCATATTTGTCAGTAGCCTGCTAGCTGTTTTCAGATTTTTTAGACATGATTGACTGCTTCTACATAAAAGGAGTTTGTTCTAATTTGCTTTCATTCTTTAACTGGATGATAATAGAACAAGCTCTGCAATTATTGTAATCATTACGCACATGTGAGTCCTTCTACAGTCATGTTTCGTGACAACTGATACAAGTGGTAATTGAATTGAGCTAAAAAAAAGGGGCAGCTTAGTGATTGCTACTACAGGACATGTAGGTTTCGTGAGATGCCACGTCCTACTTAGTTAAATGTGTGCATAGTATTCAAGCTTACATAAACTAAGATGACTCTGCTATTTTTGGTATGCGTGAAGTAATTCAAGCTTGCCCAAACTAAGATCACAAGAAAAATATACATGCTTCTGAAAATTGGCCCCGTGAGTTCTAAAAGTGTGTTGCACAATGCTATTTTGTTAATTGCGCTCTATCGAATCAAAACCTGAATATTCCTATTTATTGTAAATAAATCCTGTTGTTGCTACTTTGTTCAAAAATCATGCGCTTCTTAATTTTTTGTGTGCTGCTTGCTGTCAAAACATTAAACTTGACATGTGTAGTTCAGCAACTTTATTTCACAAGTTCGCAACACGATATTCAGGTAGTTAAGCTGCTGGTATTATAGTTCTAATTTACTTTCGTCTCATAACACTTGGTCTCGTAAACAGTTTATGTTATTCTCCATAAAGTTTGTTTTAGCAGAACAATCCGAAGGTTACAAAGGCATCATCTTCCTTGTACGGGCTGCTGGTAACCGTGCCAGTTGGCAACAAGCAACAGTACGTATGTCCTTGATAAAGTAAATTTTCAAGCTTCTAATTTATGTGAAAGAGAACAATGAACCCAATTCAAATGTTATTACTTGAATCCTTTATCAGGAAGGAAGTTCCTTGTAAGTAACACACCTCTCAAGGCCTTGGTTTATGCAGAGAAACTATCTTAGCTGAAGGTGAAGTTCTTTTACACACCAATGTAAATGTGAAGGTACTATGTTAGTTGAAGCTGAAGGTGCTATGTTAGCTGAAGTGGTTGCTAAATTTGTTTCAACAAATGAAGATGAGATTTGATGCTGAGTTGTTCTTGCAAGACTGAAGGGCATGTTTTCTGAACATATACTAAAACAAATACAAGTCAGTTTGTTTAGTGTGATTCTTCCCAGCAAGAAGCACTACAACTGGAGGTAGAGGCTAGAACTTTTCTATCATGTACGCCAAGAAACCATAAGTTGATGCAAATTTTGACAGCAATGTGTGTTCAATGGTGATCACCTTCATTATCAGTCTTGCTGGTCATGGACTAAAAATAATCATGTCATGTTATGTGTAAACTTGATATATATGTATATCTATGTTGTGCCTGAGATGCTCCAGTTTGGCATGCACCAAAATTTTTGTGCCTAGGATGGTCGAGTAACTCAAATATATGTGTTGTATGTGCTTGTAATCCCACGCACAAGTCTTTTCATGTATATGATTTTGAATGATATGATCATAACTGAGCTATGAAAATTGTACAAGGGTATCGTGTGTGCAGCATGGTTCTTCATGTATGACTGACATGCATTTGTGCTAGACCTTGATGTGTGCCTCCATGCTACCATCGAGTTGACCATTTTTATGCTGTTGTGCCACACTGGTGAATATTTTGATGAACACATTAATTTTCTCTCCAGTTGCAACGCACGTGCATTTGTAATACTCTTACTGTGATACTGCTATTACTTAGTAATTTTAAGATCAACTCTTTCGACTTATAACTATATGTAGAGTAGAGGACCCGACCTTGCATGTGACCAGTTTAATTTGTTTACTGAAGAAATTAGTTTAAAAAGTCACAGTTTTACACATGTTCACACTATTTTTGTTTCAAAAAATATGTTTACACTTTTTTAAAAAATAAAAAAATCCAAAAAATAATTTTTACTAAAAAAGTCATTTAGAAATGTACAACAAAACCAAAACATTCTTTAAAGAAAAAAGATCTGTTATTTTTTTTGTTTTTCTAGAGAAATGTTCTAATTTTCATAAACGTTTGAGATTCTTAAAGAGTTGTTCCATTTTTATGTAAACCTTAACTTCGATTCAAAATAAGAAAATTCTCGTGTTTTCCAGAAAAAACAAAAAAAAGGATTGACAAACTATTCCATGCAAAACTGCTCTTGCATGTGATGAAGAACGCTAAGTCAGCTTCTTCATGTCCTAACTTGATTCTACAAAAAGCAATAATCGGTTTTACCTTATTATCGATGTTAATTAAAATCAGATATATAAAATAGTGCACAATGAAGTATAAAGCTGGTTGTGCCTCTTTTTTAGCCCGATACAACGCACGAGCATTTGTAATAGTCCTTTCCTAATAATAAAAAGGCTACTGCTTCTGGTCGTACTTGGAGTCATCGTACGTTGCGGCATTTTTGCAGAAAAGTCCTCCTGTTTTTTGATATTCAACCCGCAGTCCTCAGCCCCGAATCGGTACAGAGGAGAAAAAAGAAAAAAAACGCCCAACACGATCCTGCCTCCTCGATCCCATCTCCACCTCCATCCCGCCGCCACCTCCTGCGCCGCGCCGCGCCGCCCGCCCCACACCGCGACGACCGGGACCGCGTCCCTCCCCAAACAGCGGCGATGATGGAGGGAGGGAGGGAGGCCGCCTCCATCTGGACGCCGCCGGCCGTGCTCGCGCGGGGAAGGGAGGTCGCCTCCATCTGGACGCCGCCCGCCGTGCTCGCACGGGGGAAGGGAGTCCGCCTCCATCTAGCCGCCGCCGGCCATGCTCGCTCGTGGGAAGGGAGGCCGGCTCCATCTGGCCGTCGCCGGCCATGCTCGCACGAGGGAAGGGAGGCCGCCTCCATCTGGTCGCCGTCGGCCGTGCTCGCGCGGGGGAAGGGAAGCTGCCTCCATCTGGCCGCCGGCGGCCGTGCTCGCATGGGGGGAGGGAGGCTGCCTCCATGTGGCCATCGCCGGCCGCGTCCACGCGGAGGAGTTGTCTCCATCGCCTGCGCCGAGACGTCATCTACATCCGCAGGTCTTGCTCCCCCAATCCACCCCTTCTCCTCTTTGGTCCAATCTGGGTTGTTAATTCCGTCAAGAGGTGTGAGTCATCATTTTACTGGATACTCTCTCGACCTTTTCTTCCTATGGATTTTGTGGGTAGTAAATTGTTCTCTCGGTATGGATTTGAGAAAGAACCAACTCTTGTGAAATACTTCTTAGACAGGACGGGCAATTTTGATAGTATTTTCTATGAATTCTGGGAAAATTTATGTTATATAGCATGGTTCATTAATTCTTTTGGCTCAAGCTAGCTCCCTTGGAGATTCTTTTCAATGAAAAATCTTGACTGCAAGTATTTAGCACCTACAACTGAACTGAAGATCAGCAAGTATTTAAGCAACACATATGTTTGGTACGCATGTGTTATAACCAAATCAGCAAAGTTTCTGCACATCATGACTAAGGGGTGAAGAATTCATGTTTGCCAATGGCCATCGATTAAGCCACAGTATTTTCCATGAACTGTGGTAACTCTTGCGTATACAAACTGCATGGAAAAAACAGTCTTGCTTCAAGTGAATTTTTGCGTTATCATCTTTTGTACAGGTTGAAACTTTCAGGTGTTAACTTTTGTGGTTTGTTAACAAGATTGTTCATCATATCCACTTTTGCAGTTAACATAACCAGAGTCACTTATTTGACATGGTTTTATACTGGTATAATCACATAACTAATTTTATGTTACCACCTTGACGCCTTCAGTTACATAGAACTTATGTCCATGCCCAACCGATAATGAACGAGTACAATTTTATAGATGGTTCAAGTGAAGTTGTGCAAACTGAATCAATTCTACAAGCAACCATGTCATACATTTTTCCTTGGTAGCATTAACATGTATAGATCATTTTATTGTGTACAACAAGTCAACAATACATTGTTTGTATAATCATGGCTTTGGCCAATTTCTGTCGTCAAGCTTCTGTGAAATGTGACCAGGAACTAATTATGTGGTAATTCAGTATAGAACCTGACACCAAATAATAGCATAATGCTCCCTCCGTTCACTAATGTAAGAACTTTTAGCTTTTTCCCGATTTTCTCTTCTTCAGTTGTTGGCTGCCGTGCAACAATTATTCTTGAACCAAGTACTTTGCACTATATTTTGAACTTTCTAATTTTGTTCCATGACATGTTTTTGCAACCTTCCATTCAAAAATAGTTTTGGGGTCCTTCGGATGGGAATAAAATTTAGGTTTGTTTGTTCATGCTTCATGAATTTGTTTTCCAACTGATTAATTGTTGGTGCGAATTTTAGATTCTGACAGGTTTGGGTCCATCTATAACATGCTTGACCGGGCGATCATGCGGCTATCGAGCACTCTTATCTCCTGGTCATAAGCTCTTACCAACTAAGGTTTTATCTCCCACAGCTCCCCTGCACAAAAATATTTATGGTCACAGATAAAACAGTAATAAACTGCACTTCCATGTCAAACTTATAGCGTACAAGGTTGCCATGCCTGATCAGCAAAGGATTTGCGCTTCTTTGGCACATATATATCACAATACCGTATATGATTTTCACAATTCTTACTTCAAAATTTTCCTTTTCTGGCACAGCCATGGATATCAATAATCAGTCAAGCAAAGAAATATTCATGGGATTTATACAGGGATCCACAAGAATGTGCACCGTATGGCACTACCCTTTTGCCATCGAGCCACTATCACATTTTGGTCAGCAACCAGTTCAAGCAATTCTCAGCACCAAATTTACATCTGAACAAACAATACATCGAGCAAGAGAAAAGAAAGAGTGGTCGTCTCTTTTTCTTGGTACAAAGATGACATACAAGCATTCAGACTTCAGAATGCACAAGCAGTTTGTATATAAATGGTGTGCCATATCGTCTTAAGATGGACACTTCAAAAGAATATCTGCGAAGAGTGGTCGCTGATCACTATGATTATAGTAGTCCTAAAGAGTTTGCCTCTGCGTTTGCGCTCACATGTAATTGAGGTTTTAGCCTTTTAGAAGTATATGGTGTTGCTTAAGCTATGCTTATTTTGGCAACAACATATGAAATGAAGAAAGTTTTGTTGTTATGGAAAAGTTGTCGGTAGTAACTGATATCTGAATTTTGTTTGATGTAGCTAATTCTGCATCACCAGGCTATTAAGTAGTAGGATAAAACTGTGAAAGAAGGTTAAGTGGCGGTACTGGTGTGGTGCCATGTTAAAATAGAGGGCATGGGTCTTGGGGGTTTAGGTTATTTTCGTGGTTACTACCCGGACCATCGATTAATTCAAAATTTAACATTTCTTATAACACGTGAACATATGTCCATAATTCAGTATACAAATATGACGAGGAACATAAGATGGCTTAATCTGCAACCCCATGGAACATGAACCTCTGAAGAGAATAATTAGGAGAAAGTGAGATGTTTGCCCTATTGCAATACACAACAACTCTTTTCATTAATGGCATTTTTTGAACCCCGAAAAAATATGACATTTTAAGACCATTTCTCTATTAAGTTAAGATATGTTTTTATTAAGCAGTACATATCTTAACTGAATAGAGCACCTGCAACAGTGATGATGGGAATAAAATAGCAAAGCCGCAAACCAAACAATGCACACATTTCTTAACCATTTTGCAAAGATGGCAAGGCTGAAAGCATAATTCTTCATGTTGAGAATGGTTAATGGGTTTCATAAATCAAACAATTACTCGCGTGTGTAATAGGTTACAGGGCGTGATGATCTTTTTTCTCCCTCAGTTTTTTCATCCGTTTCTTCGTACGTCGTGGTTATTATTTGTCCGTCGTTTTTGCACGATCAGCTGGCCTCTACTTTATGGGCCACGAAGTGGTCTCTCCTGGAAGCCCGCTTACTGGGCCGCGATACAAATGAGTAGGCTTCATAAAATCTGGTACGCTCACTGGGCCGGGCTTTGGGCTTTTTCAAATTAAGAAAAGAATTGATGGCTCCGTATGGAATAGAACCGAGCACCTCATGTATCGAGGTGGAGCTGCGTAACTAACTAAGATAACAACTGTTCGTTATTAATCCCACCTCCGTCTTTTATATGAAGTTCCACCTATTTATATAGGTTTACAACTCGACTGAACTATCGAGCAGCCTTCAGGGAATCAAAGAAAGGAGAGAATTAGCAGGGCGACCAGGAAGTAATTAACTCGGGATGGAATTTGTGTGGCTGCCATGCATATGGTAAAGGAGGACGTCAGGTATATGAATGATTAAAGATTGTGGGAAACTTTGGATATCTATTCTTCAGAGTTCAAGGCTCGAGACATCACGACCACGTTGACTAGAAAGTACAAGGGGAGAAGGAGTGGACGCCGACGAACAATTTGCTTGGTGGACCGCGGCAAAAAAACTATGTGTTCATAAAATTTTCGGTTTCAAAACATGTTCCAATTGTAATAAAAGAATAAAAATAAAAACCTTCTTAAAAAGTTAAGAAAGTCTATTTCATGTAAGTGATAAAAATAAAAATAATAAAATCGATTGACAGTCTATTTCATGTGCACCACTAAGTGGACTCGGATATACGAAATGACACGTGATGGGATAATTTTTTCGACCGTTGCAACGCACGGGCATTTTTGAGTTAGATTAATTAGTTATTGTATTATGAGAACAGAGACATGCTATTAGTAATTTGACCTTTTGCTTTCACTGTTTGTTATCATTCATGCATCGATTGTACAAATGCCAATCAACTACGCATGGATAAAGAGTCCAAATGTATATATATTTTTAGCAATTTGAAGGAGCTAGGAATGATAAAAGCTTGGATGTTTTTTCATTGAATGGTACTTTTACATTAACAATGACGTTTGATTAGACTTTGGAGCGGATATTTTGTTTAAAACTTAATACATGTCACTTTTCTCTCCTATTGCAACACACGGGCATATGTCCTAGTTTAACCAACATAGTTTGGAATATAATTTGAAATAACACCCAAAATGAAATCTATAGTAACCCCATGCCACACCCAAAAATACAGCAACTTTCAAATATATACATATACTTATTAGAGGACTCGACCGAAGCCACACCACGCATCGACTAGCCTTGTGTGCGCGCGTCCAGTACAAGGACAGCACATGTATCAACCTATATAACATTAAAAAGGAACGAACTCAATCGTTGCTGATAAAACAAGTGAAGAATCCTGGAGTCCGTGTATGATATAACAACTCCTCATCCAGCAAGAGTCTTGTATCAAGCTACTTATAAAAAACAAACAACTTTATGATCAAATTTACGTGCAAGAGTTGAGATAAGAACTCTTTGGCCATCAGAAGATCTCAAGTACAAATTGTTTCTAATTCTTCACTTCATGTTAGGCACACTTGACAAGGCTTACAAGACAAACAGGCATTACACGACTCATGATTAGACAGACAATCTTAACAACACTTTGTCGACAGCAGTCAAACAGCATGCGTTCCCAGGTCACAGACTCTTGAGGTCAATCACGTTGTTCCCTAGCCTGCAAATAATCAATGATACGAGGTACATGTATCAGTCAACTTCTAAGATTGCGTACATAAAAATAGTATAAACCACCAAGTCCACAGTAACTCACATCCTAACCACTTTGTCAATAAAGGACTGTATGAGTGCAGGATATTGATTCTGTGAATTTTTCAAAGTCACAAGAATGGTAAACAGGCATCGAGGTATAAAATATTTGCTCTCCATCACCAGCGAGAAGGCTGCATCAAGCACTTCTAAAGAGGCCCACTGCATCAATCAAAACTAGTTTGTATCATACTCAGGTGCCATAAAAATATATACAAGGGAGACTGTATGTATTGTATAGAAAGAGGAAGATGATTAAACATGAATCTTACGTCATGATGTTTGAAAAAGTTGTTGGAGAACTTAAGAAGGCTAACACCATTTTCCACATACGGAACACAAAGCTTCCCAGATTTACCGCGCCACGAATGGAAGTGATAAGTATGCTTCATTGCTGGAACTTTCTTCACAGTATGCGCCCACGGAAACTGATCAAGTGAAGCTAGCAAGACGGTCACAACGGGTGGATCAAGTCTATCAATCAGCTGAACCAAACTTTCACTGATTTGTATCCTCTCAAAATGAGACAGCAACGATACGTGATTCGTCACGAATGCTATGACGGCCTCACTTTGGTAGTCCACAACAGGACCATGTCTTAGGAAGTCGACCAATTGATATAAATGCATTGGATAACAGCTATTGACATGATCTTTGAAAGAATTCTCAAGTATTGTGCCAATTGCAACATAGTCTGATTTTGCAGAATGTTCACTGAATGTTTCTGGGGCAGAATTAATGTGAACATTCCCATCAGGGTCAAAGAGGATATTCTCAGAAGTGATGTTACCTCCGTAGGAAGTCCCACTATAATGTTTTCTGCACAGCTGAACCAGCACTTTCGTAGAACGAAATTGCATATGCTCTGCCAAGTACTTCACCAGCACTGTACCTTGCATGGCCGTGGCACCCGGGCACCGGAGAACTAGGTGCTCTTGTGGCAATGCCACCGTCTCGTAGCGTTCCTGAGATCTGATTACGTCATCCCATGTTTTGTAACCAGCACTGTAAAACAAACAAAATCAAAGCTTTTCAAGTACACAAGAAACCAAAAGTAGTGCAAAAAAAAAAGTACTTAAGCCATAATAGAAGCCTAGAACTGCCTCAAAAATGTTTAAAACGTGAGTTAGCATGACACATTTATCACGAAAGGTGAATGGATAATTAGGTTTTCAGTTTAACACGTACCAGCCACCTCGTAGACGAGTGTTCAATTTGATTGTTGAATCTCTTGGAATTTGATAGCATGACAGCAAACGGTTTGGCTCCAAAACTTTTCCAGCATAAGTTGAATAAAAGTCACGTGGTTTGATTCCCGCTCTAACAAAAGCAGCCTCGCTCAACAGGTTTATGTCCAAATTGCTCAGATTCTTCTGAAGTGAAACAGTTGATCCGCAAATATCCATAAATATCTGAAAAGCAAAAGATAAGTTGTTGAACATAAACAAGTTCTCCATAGAATATATAAGTTATCAATTAAACCAAGATATAAAGATCACAGCTAATTTTCAGTCACATGTACAATGAGCTCAGGAGAGATTAGATAAATTAGTTGAGAATTCAGAATATTATGGTGCTATGGCTCCTGGAAATAGGAAGATAAATAGATCCTGGGGGTTCTTAGGGATTTCTTTTGCTTATGTGAGGGGCAAACCAATCTGCCTTTACCTTTGTGAATGTCATAGGACAGCATGCTGCTTAGTGTTCACCTTAAATCATGTGTTACATTTCTCCTTGCATTCTGAGCAAGTTGTTCGTACCATAATGACTCCCTTTTAATGAAATCTGCTAGCTACAACAGATTAAAAAAATGTCATATGGAAGAAGCAGTCTTACAGGTTATGTTCTAGCCTCTAGGGCTGAGTACACGTTTCCCGTATCAGAAAAATCAACCGGTAAACCTCACGGGACACTGGAAATTGGGTCACAACCAGTAATGTGGGGACTCATTGTCTAAATTTAGAAAGGCAAATACAGCTTTCATTCTTGTTCAATGCAAATCAAGATAAAGTAAACACCAAATTTTGTTAAGATGCCAACTATGAATCTTTGAATGCATCTCCAATCAAGTAATATAATCATACAATTACAGTGTTAAATGCCAACTCTGAATCTTTGAATTTGTTTCCAATCAAGTAGTATATATATGATCATAGAATTACAGAATTAAATTTGAGTAAGATGCCAACTCTGAATCTTGGAACATATCTTCAGTCAAGTAATGCAATCATAGAACCAAAGTGATAAAATACCTGAGTCACTACATCAACACCAGAAATTTTAATGCTCGCACAAGTTGATAGCAAGCCAGGAATTTCTGCTGCAGAGGTAGAAGAAGAGTTCAGAGAAAGAAACTATTACTTTGGTTGCTAAAGCAACGACCAAATAAACAACACAAAATAATATCAAGTTGTGAAAAGGAAAATAAGACATGGTACCTGAGTCGCGACATCTTTCTTTCAACGCTTCGTATCGAGAATGGCTGCTTGTTGCTTCTATCAGAAATTGGCTTGAATCACTAACACAATCAGCCCTTAAATAGTAGTTCATCTTCGAGATATAGTTCAATTTGCCCTTTTTAGAGCCAAAACAGCCTCCTCTATCACTGCAAACGAAGTCTGGTGGTTCACATGCTTCATTTTCCCAAGATATTTCATTCTCTCCATTGATGTCCATTTTAACAGATAGAACATGCTGTAGAACGTACACGACCAATCAGGTGCTAGGTGAGTATCGATAATAAGAAAAATTAAACAAGACGAACAAGGGAATGTATTTCTTTTGAAAGGAAGAATATATATATATCCTACCACAGAATGTCACCTAGGCCTAAAGAATAAGGCATTGATATGAAAAACTAAAATATGATGATATATTACTGACTCTGCCAATAACTCTGAAAAACTAAGTTAGACTCTCAGCTGAACCACAATTTACAACATTAATATGATGATATTTCAGTTCAACAACTACAATATGCTTGTCTTTGAAATAAGAAAAGAAAAGACAATTATGCATTCTTAGGACAGTAAATATATACCTCTTCAACTTTAATCTCTTTGGCACCATCACCCTGAACAATCTTAGCAAGATAGCCCTCTTCCATGCACTCCATCTCTGTCGTGCCTTCGTCCTAATCAAACGAAATGCATACAGATGTTATTTAGCTTCTGCTGCAGCTGTAAGTGTGTACTGACCAAGGAACATACAACTTGCAGATGAAAAATCTTATTGTTTCCACCTCGCACAAAATTCCACCAAGTGAGACTTTGTCTCCTTCCTTCTTCAGCAACCTGGCAATGTTTCCCTGCAGAAAATACAAGTATTGTACCGTGTGAAATTAACAGTTTGAAAGAATTAGCCATGTTCCTCACGTTTAGTACTACTACTGCTACCAGCCTACCACACACACTAACTGTGTCAAGGACATGTAACAGCACAGGATAAAACTTTTTCCACAGGACATATATACCTCTTCAGCTTTAATCTCATTGGCACCATAACCCTGAACAATCTTAGCAAGATAGCCCTCTTCCATGCACTTCATATCTGTCGTGCCTTCGTCCTAATCAAACGAAATGCATACAGATGTTATTTAGCTTCTGCTGCAGCTGTAAGTGTGTACTGACCAAGGAACATACAACTTGCAGATGAAAAACCTTACTGTTTCTGCCTCGCACAAAATTCCACCAAGTGAGACTTTGTCTCCTTCCTTCTTCAGCCACCTGGCAATGTTTCCCTGCGGAAATACAAGTATTGTACCGTGTGAAATTAGCAATGTTCCTCACGTTTAGTACTACTACTGTACCAGCCTACCACACACACTAACTGTGTCAAGGACATGCAACAGCACAGGATAAAACTTTTTCCACAGGACATATATACCTCTTCAACTTTAATCTCTTTGGCACCATAACCCTGAACAATCTTAGCAAGATAGCCCTCTTCTATGCATTCCATCTCTGCTATGGCTTTATCCTAATTAAATGAAATGCATACAGATGTTATTTAGCTTCTGCTGCAGACCAGGAATATGCAACTTGCAGCTGTAGGCAGTCATATAGTAAGTCTAGCCCAACTTTAGGCATGCGCGCAGCACAAGCATGAGAGAGAGAGAGAGAGACGGCGACCCAATACGTACATTGGGCGCCAGATCGCTTGTGGGTGCGAGCTTGAAAGCCTGCGGCCTTGAGGTGCAGCCGTAGATGTAGGCGTCCCTGTCGCCGCGACCCCCTCCGTCTCCTCGCCCTCCGCTCGCCGCCGGGATGCAAGACGCCGCGGGCCCCATCTGCGCGCATGGCGTCGGGTCGCTCCCTGGCGCCAGAGTCGTGATGCGGAAGCAGCACCTCGCGACCCCGCCCTCGTGGCCGAGCCCCGTCGAGACCAGTGCAGAGCCCCCGCACGTCAGCACGGCCTCCTCGGCGCCGGCTGCGGAAGTGCCCTCGCCGAACGGTCGATGGCGTCGAGGAAAAGGGTGGCGGTAGTGCCCGCATCTCGGGACGGGCTCCTGGACGCCATCGGCAGGCGCGCTCTTCCCGCTGGTTTCCTCCAGCGCGACTCTCTTGCCCAGCCACCTGCTCCCGCCCTCACCCGCCGTCGGTGCCGCCGGTTTAGGGCCGCGGGGAGCGGGGCTGGGGTAGTAGCCGCGCCTCGCCTCGGCCTCCTCCCCTTCCTCGACGCCGTCCGCGTCGCACTCGCCCGCCGACGGCGCCGCGGCGGGCCTGTCGTGCATGGTCGGGCGCACGCGGTGGTCGGATCGGAAGGAGCGGGTGACGCTGGTCGACCCGTCCCCCGCCGCCGGGTCGCCGGCGCACCCCTCCGACGGCGCCATCGACACCTCTCCTCCGCCGCTAAACCCTAGGAATGGGGGAGAAACCGAGGGGACGAAGGCGAGAAGGCCGGGTGACTCGCGCAGTCTGTCGCTCCGCTAGCTGTATTTGGGGGTGGAGTGGTGTGCCGCGGGGTGCGGGTGGGGCATCGGCTAGGTGCACCTGGTGCATGAACCAATTAGAGAGAGCAGCGTACGATCAACTAGGATCAGCCGTGGACACACCACTCGGCTCCGCTGCATGGACCCAGTGCGCCGCGCGGCGGGCGCTCCTGCCCGTCCGATTGCGCTGGAGGCACAGGATTCTGTACGCCGCCGGCGCGTGGACGCGGCGTAGGGTCTTCCCGCGCTGGGCGAAGCGTTGGAGCCCACCAGCTGCTCTCCTGACGCCGTGCATCCACCCCTACGCCTACATCCAGCCAGTGTACCCTCCAATCACAGCCGGGCGCTTGGGGTGGGACAGGGCTAGGCCTACACACAAGTGGTAGACGGACACGTACACGTAGGCCTCTGTTGTTCCACCACCTGCTTCAAACCCAAAATTCTTCCTTGCTCGTTGCTGTTTTGCGCATGTGCATGTGCTGCTTCGGTAGGATTTCATTTCAAATTTCAAATGACGGCAATAGCCCAAGCACAATGGTTCATCATGGAGTATGTACATCTTTTCCCCAAAACTTTTATTTACGTATTTTTGTTTAGTGCTAAAACTTTTGGATCTTACTAGTTCTCGGCACATATTTTTCAAATATGCATTTTTATTACTTCTTTAGCCATTCTTTCACACTATATATATGCTCCTTTGAGGAGAAACTTCGAATGTCTGCGTGCGCCATGAGTAGGTCACCAGACGACAAACGCGTCGTCTCCAGGGGGGATGCCCTGCTCCTCCTAAGGCACATACCTTTGGGGCGGCGACTCGCGGTAGATTCTCTACCCACTACGGAAAAATAAATGTAAGAGAAAACTGAAAAACTCTGGCATATGTGCTCTTTGTGGTGTCTTACATGAGGATACCTCTCATGTCTTCTGCAGGTGTCCAATGCTCGGAGCTATGTGGGAAGACACGAGGCAGCATGGCGCTACCCAAACTCCAAAGCATTCAGAACACAGGCCCTGAATGACTTCTTCACCTGTTGGATAAATGTATCGAGACAAAACTTTCTAATCTTTGTCATGAAGTTTTGGCGCATGTGGCATTGGAGGAACGCAGTCACCCATCATGAGGCAGTGCCGCCAATCGAGAGCTCAAGGAGACTTTTGAATAGCTACATTGAGTCTCTCATGTGTATCAAGCAAAACCCGCATTACGACTTTGGTGAAGCAAGATGGTGGCCACCATCAGCAACAAGTCAGCGCAGGCGCGACCCAACCCATGGCCCATACGACACGAAAGGAGGCAAAAGAACATTGCACCTCCGATTCGAGATGGGCGGAATTGGGGGGAGAGCTGGCATGGTGCCTTGTGATGACGTGTGCACCATTATCTTGTTTGTTTGGGCAGCAAAACATTTCGTCCGTATTTTGTGTGTGAATGAATTGCACACTCCCAAGGCCACAGTTACAAAAATGTAATATGCAACTGCGGTTTTTAGTTTTTCTATTTATTTTCATCTTCAACTATTTTCACAAGGGTTGTTCACAATGGTTCGTGTAGATATTTTCCCCAAAAATATTGTGCCACTTTTATTTAGCAATAATTTTTTTGAATCTTACAACCTCTAGGCCCATATTTTCGAGTGTGTGTTTTTTACTTCTCTACTCGTCATTGATAACTCTATGCTCCCTCAAGGAGAAATTTCAGACACCTACGGGCGCAACGAGTAGGTCATTGGACAACAGCCGCGTCATCTCCAGGGCAGGGTGGAGGTGCCTGCTCCTCCTAAGGTACTAATCATGGTGGCGACTCACAGCAAATTGTCTACCTGTTGGGGATATAACCCCGTGGTGAGACCCGCCAAGGAGGTTACGTGTCACACCTGGCGGCTCATGGACCAGCCCAAGGATGGGCCTTGACGGCTCAAGCCCAAGACGTTTGGTGGCTTGCCAAGATGGGCTAAGGTGATTCCCAAACGGAGAAGATATGAAGACCCGGGCGGATAAGCCGCCCGGAGACAGCTTGCTCAAGAAGGCAAGGCAATGTAGAGATAGACTCGGACATGTTGTGAGAGTTGTTACGACTTGTATGACCCATGGTCTTGACCTCCTATATAAAGGCGAGACCCGGGGCGACTTAGACAGAAACCAACTAATCGAGAGCTAGGTCAAGCAATCTGCTCCCTTGTAATCGATACCCAAGCAATACAAACACAAGCAGGACGTAGGCTTTTACCTCTACTTGAGGGGCCGAACCTGGGTAAATCCGTGTCCTTCGTCTCGATCAACCTCTTTGAGTCCATCAACTTAGCGATGGCCTCGAATCTAAGTCCTCGGACATCTGTCGTGACAAAACCACGACAGTTGGCGCCCACCGTGGGGCTAGCGCTCGGTGGTGTTGAGTTCTCAAAGGGCTCTCTCCCAGGGTTCGAGGGGTACGTGGTTGGAAGGATGAGCAAGAGTCACCGCGGCCGGCTCTACATTGACGACGACGGCTGGGGCCCTGAAGCCGACTCTATCGAATACGGATTCCGGGGTCCCTTCGGTGGAATTCATGTGTTTCATTGGCAAGGTGGACGGATCTACACCCGGGCCGAACGTCTGCACCAACATCGTCGAGCCGGCTCGGCGCGCGCAACCAGCCCAACACGTGTGACCCGCTTGTGCTAACCCGGGCCGGAAGCATGTCTTCGTGGCTTTCACTCAAGGTATGGATCTTGAGGCTTCTATGTCGCAGGAGACTCTCGTCTATTCGGAGGACGGGTCTTCGAGCGGAGAGGCGGAATCAATCTACCAGCTCCACAACGGCGGGCTCGGGGGCTACGATGAGCCTTACCCTGAGCCGGAGCATTCTGAGCCGGACGGTCATGCGCTGCCGGTTCATGCGGCCGTGTTCATGGTGGAGTCAGCACCGGGCATGAGCAATACAGCCGCCAGAGCGGCAGACACGAGGGCTAACCCGCCGTCGCCGGCTCAGGTTCTTCTGGATCTAATGAATGAGCTTGCAACCTTGATGGCTACTGAAGTCACACCAGATAATCAAGCCGCCCGAAACTTAGAGATCACAAGGCTTAAGGACCGGATGGCGGAAGTCCAACAGGGATTGCCGAGTTAAAGGCTCAGATGGATGCGGAGGCAGAGCGCCTTAAGACAGAAGCTTTTCGCCTTGAGCTAGAGCAGCAATCAGCAGCTGTGGTGCACCGGATGAGACATCAGTCTCGTTTACCAGAACAGTATGAGGCCAGGAATCTCTTTAACACGCCAGGAACGGGACGGATAGTGGACGCGCCTGGAAGTCGGCCGACGGCTCGACAACAGCTTAACCCTCCCCGACAAAACCAGGTCTCACCGGTGTCTTTTCCGATGCCGGCGGGTCATTATTCCAACCTGGCAGAGAACATGGTGGCGGCAGCAACCCGGCTTGAAACGATCCCAATTCCTGATGAAGCGCCCTTTGCAAAAGAGGTGCAGAACGCCATCGGATACCTTCAAACGGCGATGGCCCAGCAAGAGAAATATGCCTATAGCCGGAGTCGCGTACATTCAACCCCCCTCCCCAGCCGCAGCTTTAGTCGACGCTATGAGTCGCCGGCAGCTTCTAGCAGCGGTCGGCATCAGGGCCTTCCAGGCGCTCGTAGACCGGGGCGAGGAGGCAGCGAGAAGCGGCAGCTCTGGCAGTGGCGGCTCACCAAGAGCCCACACCTTCCGTCTCAATTGGAGCAGGAGTGACCACCAGGGCTGTGGGCGTGCCGTGCTTGGTGCCGGCTCTACGAAACGAGCGGCTGTCGAAGGATTTCAAAGGTCCTTGCAAGGTCCCTAATTACACTGTCGACTTACCTCCAGAGGCCTGGATAGAAAGCTATGAGCTCGCTATGGAGATGTTGAACGTCAATGACGCGGTATGCGCTAAGTATTTTATCATGATGTTGGAAGGGCCGGCTCGCACGTGGTTGAAGGGTTTGCCACCCAACACCATCAATTTCTGGGCCGATTTAAAGGCAAAATTCATCAAAAAAAAATCAAGGAACGTGCAAGTAGCCCATGAAGACCGTGGATTTGGATCACTGTGTGCAACAGGAAAATGAGTCGGCTCATCATTGGGTCCGACGGGTTTCGACTATCATCCACTCGTCTGAGCAGATCACGGCGGCTCAAGCGGTTCTGATCCTGGAAAAGAATTGCCACTTTATAGCTCTGAAGCAGAAGCTTGTCCGGCTCAAGCGTACGTGTCAAGACATGGGGGAGCTCATGGTGGCTCTCACCAAATACGCCGACTCAGATAATACGAAAGATCCAGGCTATGATGAGGAGAAAACTGGCCAGGGTAAAAAGAATAGCCATGGCAAGGGTGCGACATGCAATGGTAACCAAAGCAAGAGGAAGAACCCGGATGGCGGGTCAGAATTGGTGGCCAACGCCAGCACTGACAACAATCGTCCTAAGGGCAATGGGAAGTTTAGACCACCTTTTAATAAGGGTAAGACTCCCTTCAATTTGGAGGAAATGCTTAACAAGCCTTGTCCGGAGCACAGCCGGCCTGGCAGACCGACGGGTCACACATGGGGGTACTGCCACATCATGCAGAAGTTCAAGGACTATAGCATGCGACAGCATAACAACAATGGTGGTGGCCCGCCCAGCGGCTCTGGACCAGGCGGGTCAGGAGCCGGGTTTGGGTCCGGCGGCTCAGGGTCCGGCCATCATGGCCAGGGCAACCAAGGAGGACATCATCAACACTCTGGTGGTAACGATCAGCAACATCATAATCAGTCTGGGTATCAGAGCAACCCAAAGCAGCTCAGTTCAGGCCAGTATCATGTTTTTACGACTAGCCTCAACAAGCGGGATCAGAAGTTGCGCAAGCGGGCGGTTAATGCGGTTGCACCGGCTCTACCGCAATACTTGAACTAGTCTGAGTATGACATAACATGGAGCCAGAGGGTTCACCTGCCGCGTGTTGATGACCCGGGGCGGCTAGCCTTGGTAGTCGCCCCCAAGTGGGAGGATACATGTTAAATAAGGTACTTATGGATGGTGGCAGTAGCATCAATATTCTGTACTATGGTACCTTTCGGCGGATGAAACTAGTTGGCACGGACCTTAGGCCCTCCTCGACGGTATTCCATGGTGTGGTGTCTGGCAAGTCGGCTTACCCAGTGGGAAGGATCTCTTTGGAAGTCTCCTTTGGTGATGAGCACAACTACAGGGTGGAGTCCTTGTGGTTTCAAGTGGTCAAAATCAAGAGCCCCTATCATGCTTTGTTTGGGCGGCCGGCTTACGCCAAGTTCATGGCTAGGCCTTGCTATGTTTATTTGCAGCTCAAGATGCCCGGGTTAAAAGGAACGATTACTGTTCATGGTGATCGGAATACGGTTATTGAGTGCGAGGAAGGAGACGCGGCTTATGCGGAATCAAGTTGTGCCGAGGCAGAGCTCAAGTTTTACAAGGAAAATGTTGACCCGAAGGACATGACTCCGCTGAAGAAGCCTACCACAGAGGTTGACCCGCCCCTCAATTTTTTGGCGGATGATACCAAGTTGGTGGATTTCAATCCGGGCGACTCATCTCAGCAGTTCACTATTGGGGCTAATATGGATCCCAAAAAGGAAAGCGCGCTCATTGAATTCATCCATGAGAATCGGGACATCTTCGCATGGAAACCTTCTGACATGCCGGGTGTACCGAGAGAGTTCGCTGAACATCACCTTAATGTGGATCCTAAGTTTAAACCTATCAAGCAGTTTCTGCGGCGGTTCACTGAGGAGAGACGCAAGGCCATCGAGGAAGAGGTTGCCCAACTCTTGGTGGCGGGTTTCATCGTTGAGGTCTTTCACCCGGAGTGGCTTGCTAACCCGGTGCTCGTGCTCAAGAAGAACGACACGTGGCGTATGTGTGTCGATTACACGGACCTTAACAAGGCCTGTCCGGGTGATCCCTTTGCTCTCCCTCGCATTGATCAGATCATCGATGCTACGGCGGGTTGTGAGAGTTTATGCTTCTTGGATGCTTATTCAGGATATCATCAGATCAAGATGGCAGTCAAGGACCAAGAGAAGACGGCTTTCATCATGCCTTTTGGTGCCTTCTGTTACGTGTCTATGCCTTTTGGGCTCAAGAGTGCCCAGGCGACTTATCAACGTCGTGTGCAGAATTGTCTTCACAGTCAAATTAGGCGCAACGTTCATGCCTATGTAGATGATATTGTGATCAAGTCAAGGAAGAAGAAGACCCCGCTTGATGACCTGAAGGAGACCTTTGACAATCTACGGGTCTACAAGATGATGCTTAACCCGGTGAAGTGTGCCTTTGGTGTTCCGACAGGCAAGCTCTTGGGTTTCCTTGTCTCAGATCGTGGCATTGAAACTAACCCGAACAAGATCAAGGCTATCACCTCTTTGGCAGAGCCGGCGTGCGTCAATGATGTTCAACGCTTGATAGGACGGATTGCCACGTTGAGCCAGTTTATAAGCCGCCTTGGTGAGAAGGCCATCCCCTTATATCAAATGATGAAAAAGACAGACAACTTTGTCTGGAGTACCGTGGCGGGTGAAGCGTTTGAGGCGCTCAAGAAGCAGCTTGCTGAGCCGCCGGTCTTAGCCGCTCCGGTTGAGAAAGAACCCTTGCTCTTGTATGTGGCAGCTAACAACAGAGCTGTCAGCGCTGCAATCGTAGTTGAGCGCAAGGAGGCAGGAAAGGAGTATCCGGTTCAGAGGCCGGTTTATTATGTCAGTGAGGTTTTAACAGAGTCCAAGCAGAGATATCCTCATTGGCAAAAGCTAGTATATGGGGTGTTCATGGCCAACCGCAAGCTCAAGCATTACTTTTTGGGACACCAGGTCACCATGGTCAGCTCTGCCCCGTTGGGAGACATAATTCAAAACAGAGAAGCCACTGGCAGGATTGCTAAGTGGGCATTGGAGCTTGGATCTCTTAATCTGAAATACGTACCCCGTACGACTGTCAAGTCCCAAGCACTAGTGGATTTCATAAATGACTGGACAGAGTGTCAGACGCCCGAAGAAAAGCCGGATAACACATACTGGATAATACACTTTGATGGATCCAGGCAGCTGGAAGGATCAGGGGCAGGAGTTGTCTTAACCTCCCCCAAGGGTGACAACTTTTGTTATGTGCTACGGCTGATGTTCCCTTGTACTAACAATGCAGCTGAGTACGAGGCCTTGCTCCATGGTCTCAGGGTGACTAAGGAGATGAACTTAAGCCGGGTCAGGTGCTTCGGCAACTCAGATCTTGTGGCTTAGCAAGTTTCAGGCACTTGGGACTCCAAGGATCCACGGATGGTGGCTTATCGTCAGGCGGTGGATGCCATTGTTGGTTACTTCAAGGGCTATCAGGTGGATCATGTCGATCGTCACAAAAATGAGGCGGCTGACGCCCTGTCAAGGTTAGGCTCTCAGCGAAAGCCGGTGCCGCCTAACGTGTTTTTGGATGTCTTACATCACCCTTCAGTTAAGTTACCTTCAGAGGAAGACTTAGCTATTCCTGACCCGGAGGGACAGCTGGTGGCGGCTCTACGTGCTATTTCGGACTGGACTGTGCCTTACTTGGCGTATTTGACTCGTGGCGAGTTACCTGATGATGAAACTCTGGCTAGACAAATTGTGAGACGGTCCAAGTCTATGACAATAATCAATGGCGAGTTGCATAAATGCAGTGTCACCGGCGTGTTTCAGCGTTGTGTCTCACCTGAGGAGGGCAAGGCGATCTTGAATGAAATTCATGTTGGTGAGTATGGACATCACGCCGGCTCAAAGTCACTGGTGGCTAAGGCCTTTAGGCATGGCTTCTTCTGGTTGACGGCTCACAAAGATGTAGAGGATTTAGTGCGCAAGTGTGACGGTTGTCAAAAATTCGGCCGGCGGGTTCATGTTCTGGCTCAAGAATTGCGCATTATTCCAATTACTTGGTTGTTTGTAGTCTGGGGGCTTGATATGGTCGGGCCCTTCAAGCGGTCTAAGGACAAGAAGACCCACCTCCTGGTGGCGGTTGACAAGTTTACCAAGTGGGTAGAAGCTGAGCCGATGAGCAAGTGTGACGCGGCTATGGCGGTTCAGTTCATCAAGAAGCTGATCTACCGCTTTGGTTGCCCTCACAGTATCATCACATAAAATGGTACGAATTTATCTAAGGGGGCTATGCGAGCATTTTGTGACAGTGAACACATCCGGCTTGATGTTTCTGCGGTTGCTCACCCACAGTCAAACGGTCAGGCGGAGCGTGCCAATCAAGAAATCTTGAGAGGTATCAAGCCCCGGCTCATGGTTCCTTTACAACGAATGCCGGGTTGTTGGGTGGAAGAGTTACCATTTGTTTTATGGAGCATCAGAACCACCCGAACAAATCAACGGGTTATACACCTTTCTTCATGGTTTATGGTGCAGAAGCCGTATTACCAAGTGACATCCGTCATGACTCGCCACGAGTGGCGGCTTACGTTGAGGCGGACAATGAAACGGCACGTCAAGACGCGTTGGATGCCCTGGAAGAGGAACGTGATCTGGCGGCGGCTCGTTCAGTGATTTACCAGCAAGACCTGTGCCGCTATCATAGCCGTAGAGTCAAGACCCGGACGTTTCAGGAAGGCGACTTAGTGTTGCGATTGGTTCAAGATCAGACAGATGCACACGGGTTATCCCCTCCATGGGAAGGACCTTTTGTGGTCAGTAGAAATCTCAACAATGGGTCATATTACCTCATTGATATCCGAGACGACTCAAATACCTCGGGGCAGGAGACCCGCCGGCCATGGAACATAGCGCATCTACGGCCTTATTATACCTAAGTTGTTGAGACTCGACATTGTACACTATCATTGTACATATCATATTTATATATGAATAAAATTGGCATCCTTGTAAGCCGGGGCCTCTGCCGTTTCGCATATTTCGATTTGTGCAAAAAAGACTTAACATGGTCGTCCAGGGGGCTTCCTACCCACCGGGTGTAGCTTATCAAACCCTATCGACCGGCTCTCAAGCCAAATCGTTGACTCCGTCAACAGGATCGTCCAGGGGGCTTCCCACCCATCGGGTGTAGCTTATCAAACCCTATCGGACAGCTCTTAAGCCAAAGAAGGTTGATTCCATCAACAATGGTCACTTGGGGGCTTCCCACCCACCGGGTGTAGCTTACACACCCTCTTGATCGGCTTTTAGGCCAAACAAGGTTAAACCTGCCTGTAAGCTGATGCTACTCTGCTAGGTGACCCGCCGAACTCTTACCAGTTAATCTCGCCTAGAGACCCTGAGTTGGCTCAAAGAAGTTGACGGCCAATCTCCATAGATACCCTGTACTAGTTAAAGTTCAAACGACGGTTCTTAGCACTTGAGGGTCGGCTTACGGAAAGCAAGGACAAACTCTCCCATCGGCTGCCGACTCTCCGCTATGTGGCCTGTTCGTACTCTTAGACAGTTAATCCTTGAGGACCCTATACTTTTTAAGGTTAAAACAACAGATTTATGTCACGTGAGAGGCATTTTGTGGGCTATAAGGGTGCTGATGCCCTATCGTGTCTCTTCTGGGACGTCACACTTCCTTTCAGTTAATCTTGCTTAGAGACCCTGAGCCAGTTCAAAGAACTTAACGACCAATCTCCACAGAGACCCTGTACCGCTAAGGAGTTTTAAGTGGCGAGTCAAATCAGTAAAACCGGCACATGAGCTATTATGAAAAACAAGTCAGGAAAGATATAGCATCTTTGGGTTATGCTATTCGAAAGTCACCCTCCTAACAATGTTGGAGATGCATCTATTCTTGCAGGTTGATTAAGCCGCCAAGAGTCGGCAAGGCATTCAATATGAAAGGGCAAAAAATATGTCATGCATTACAGCCGGGCTACTTAACATGTGCACGATGGCACAGTTCAGGCAAAGACAAAAGTTTTACAATAAGACTATTATAGCCGCCCTCTCTAGAGCTCAAAAGTGATTCAATGTTTTTTACAGCGCTCATGGCGGGTCACAGAAGCCGGCTTATCCACGGCATTTAAACAAATTCGTTAGTTGGCCGACGGGTCACCCTGCTCCGGTTCTTCGATCGCCTTGATCTGAAGATTGTCCAAGTCCCAGTTGCAGTGGGTTAAAGCTGCAAAGTCTCCTTCCTCAAAGAAGGGGGACGGGTCAAGTTCAGAAGCAAAGAGGATCTTACTGCGGGCGGGTGTCAAGTCCTTGGCTTCAAGGAGGGGCCCCGGATTATTTTCTGATCGACGTCATAAGTCGCCTGATAGGTTGATATGTTCACCTCTTCTACTAACATGGAGGCGAGAACCTTGGAAGCCTTCATGCACTCAGCATAGTCAGCATCGGTGAAGTCTGAGCCGTCATCCTTTTTGGATGGAAACCCATCCATCATGTCTTCAGGGGTCAACTTTGGAGCAAATGCCAATGCCCGACTTATAGCTGTGATGGCTCCCTGTCGGGTGGCTGATCTCTTAAGTTCCACGATCTATTTTGGCAGTGTGGATAATAGTTCTAAGACCCCTTTCATGGTTGAAGAGGTGTTGTCTTTGTAGAGCACATCCTTGATCGTGCAGACGGCTCCACAGTACAGCTACTCCTAGCCTTTAAGGGCAGCAAGCTATCAGAAGCGAGTTGGCGGCTCCTTGGACCTGCGTAAGACGAACATCCATCATAAGTCGCCAATACAGATATTCATGCACATTTTGAGCTAATTATTTTAAGGCTTACCGAATATGGCGGCTGACATCTTCCTAATATGCCGCTTCAAAGAGTTCAGTTCCTCTGAAACGGTCACGAGCTCCTGGTCAGCATCATTGGCACGTTGAGCCAGGGCGGCTTGTTCCGTCTTAGCCGATTTCTTGAAGGTATCAAACTCATCTTTTATTTTTGTCAGCTCTTCAGAGAGGAGCCGACACTTCTCATCAGCTTCACGACGGGCGGTTTGTTGAGCGACCAGTTGGCTTTTTAGACCGGTTAATTCAGAGCCGACTTCATTTAAAGCTTCCTGTGATATACCAGAGTACGCAATAAGTCGTCCGAAGAGCATTTTTTGAAGATTAAGCAAGTCTCAAGCAGATTGCAAGCAATATGTTCGACACTTGGGGGCTAATGTCTATTCGATCTCCAAAGATTACAATGCAGTTCCGGGTCATGTTCGTCAATATAACCCGGAACTTGGGGGCTATAGGCTGTTTTTTTCATGTTATTTACAACAGAAGCTCCGACTCAACTCCGACGACGTTGAGCCGGCCCTTGGGGGCTACCAAAGGGTCTTCAAAGTATAATACAAGGAAGCTCCGGCTCAATTTTGTCACAGTTGTGCCGGTCCTTGGGGGCTACAATCGGCTCTTCACAATATCTACAAGGAAGCTCCGGCTCAATTTTGTCAAGTTGTGCCAGCCCTTGGGGGCTACAATCGGCTCTTCACAATATCTACAAGGAAGATCCGGCTCAATTTTGTCAAAGTTGTGCCGGCCCTTGGGGGCTACGATTAGCTTGTTACAATATCTACAATGAAGCTCCGACTCAACTTTATCAAAGTTGACGCGACTCTTGGGGGCTAGGAACCATGATTTTCATTTACCTCCAATAATTGAGGCCTACAGGTTAAACATGTCTACTTATAGCGTGTGTGAAGACCCGAATTACCATCAGCTAATGGTAACCTGGCCCTTGGGGGCTACATAAGGGTATAAGGAAAAGTGAGCATACCTCATACTTCTTCCTCATCTGGTTGACAAGCTTGAGCTCCAGGTCCCGGCTCGTAGAAGGCGGTTTAGATAACCAACGTGAAGCTCGTTAGTTGTTAGCTTCTCTAGCCCAGGGAGCTCAAACTCCAGCTTCTTGGAAGATTCAGTCGTTTCCCTATGCTTTGTCAGCACACGAAGTTGAGGAGAATGAAAGCCGGCGCCAGTAATGAAGACGTCCGGAGTAGTAGTTTCATCAGCAACCTTGGCAGGGCTTGGCGGCTTGGAATAGTCCTTTGGAGGACTCTCAGGAGTGGTATCGTCGGCCGCTAGCTCTGCAGAAGGGCAAGCCTCTTCCGGTGCTTCTTTGGAATCCGCCGAGGGATCAACATCCGGTATGGGAGAATCCGGCCTAGCAGGCTCTGGGTCCTGAACATTATGGCCAGGGGAGGACTTATTGGTTTTCCTTCGCTTTGCTTGAGCCCTGAAGAGCACAGAGGGTGAGAACCCAAAGTTTACAACTACAAAGGACTCAAAGATAAGCCAGAAAAACACATACAATGGGTTAATCTTTGGACGCGGCAGAGCAGTCGCCGTAGAGTCGCCAGACGAAGGAGGTGATTCCTGAAAGGAAGTTCAAGCAATATAAGGCAATCTTTGAGTCACAAAAGGCAAGATTGGTAAAGTAAAGCAAAGAAGGAATGGATACCTCGGCCGGATGCTTCTTCTGAGCCAGAGAGTTAGATAATCCGACCATGAGAGCGGTAGAGCTGGCGCTCCGGGTCTGGCATCGGGAGATTTGCTGTTGCTTTTTCAAAAGAAATTGGGGGTCTAAGTAAGCAAGAGGATGAGAAAGTGGGACTTTTCGAACGACCCGCCGTGCCTTCTAGGGTACGCAATAGTCTGAGTCGGACGAAACATAAGTTACCTCAGGAGCATTGGCGTGGCTTGTCTCTGGTTTGTCCTTTGAATAACTGTTGTTAATAAGGTGAGTAAGGAGACAACAAAAGAGAGTTAAGTTATACCTCTGAATCGTCAGATTCCGGTTGTTCTTCCGTCTCTTCTTGAGGATCGGTCTTCTTCTTCCAACCTGCGGTTTTCTTTGCCTTCTTTGGAGGAGGAACGTACTTCTTCTTCCAGAAGTCGGAGTTGGCCTGAAAGTATAAACCGGTGAAGGATCAAAAGACCGCTAAGTATGGTTGATATAGAGATAAAGATACCAAGAGTCGCCCTTATGTCTAGGGCCGAGTTTGTAGCATAGAAAGGTGCTAAACCGGTGGCACCGTAGGCTTTTGAAGACTCATGGACAAGGCTCTTAACGACAGCCATGATGTTATCCTCAGATAAAGTTTTTGAGTTAAAGCAGAGGGGGTCATCGGCTTGGCCCGTATATTCACACATGAGGCGGCTTCGCCGGCTCAGGGGCATGACCCTCCAAGAAATCCAGCAGCAAGTTAAGTCCAGGCCTGTCAATCCATTAGCCATGAGAGCTTTGATCTTCATGAGAGCCGGAGCATACTTTGCCCACTTGAAAGTTGATAGTTGGACAAGGAGCTCAAGTGTTGTGTTGAGCCGGGATGGATGATAACCCGGCAGGGGATGTTCTCCTTCAGGGGAGGTGTCTTTGCAATAGAACCAAGTCTTGTTCCAATCCTTAGGATGACTTGGCAGTTGAAGAGACGAGAAGGAGGCGAATGGAAATTCCACCAAGCTCTAAGCTTGGGCCTGCCTTCACTTCCGTCTGGCGGTTCACATAAAAGAACTCACAGAATAAGTCCACTGATGGCTCTTCTTGTAAATAGACCTTGCTGAGTATTTGGAAATTGCATATGTTGGAGACGGGGTTGGGGGCCAGATCTTGAGGGTGCAGTTTGAAAAGGTGAAGAACATCCCGGAAGAACTTTGAGCTGGGTGGGCTAAACCCACGCGTGAGGTGATCGGTAAATATGACTACCTCACCCTCCCGAGGACGGGGCTTCAATTTGTTGCCTGGAACCCGCCAATGTACAATGTTTTTGGCCGGAAGGGTCCCCGCGTCTACAAAATCCGTCAAATATCCCTCCGTAACAGTAGAGCCAACCCAGTTGCATGAGTTGGGCGCACGAGACATGGTGGCGGCTTAAAACTGCGCAAGGTGATAAATACACGGCGCGTTAGGATGGGCCCAATGACAAGGGGCGACTTAAGGTGTAAAGCCCTATCAAGCTAAAGCTGTCAGAATAGGTTTGAAGAGAGCCGGAGTTTCACTGGCAGGTCAAATCTGTTGGACGATGAAGAAAATGCTACTAAGTGTGGGAAACAAGTTTCACAGACTATCTATGCGATTATGGATCTATCAAACAAGAAAAATTCAGTTCTTTCTAGACCTAACCGATGAACCGTTGAACAAGTAATGTTGGAAGACAGTGCTAGGGGTGACTACAGATCTGCTATTATGCCCTTATAAACTACCAGTGATCTGCCGCAATGGAAAGGAATGTGTTTTCAAATCTAAAGACCTATGTCTCATTTAGCATTGCATACAGTTCGTGTTCTAGCGGCGGAAGAGATCCATGAAACCCTACCGAAGAGCTACCGATCTAAAGGGGGGAAACGAACTCATCGGAGAGGACACGGTGGACGCGGACGGGTCTCTGGAATGGTCAGGTTGATGCAGCGACCTGGCGACAACGGCGATTAGGAAGCTTCACCGGAGCGAGAGGCGCTGGAGCGGCGGCGGCGAGAGAGGAAGAAGAGCGAGTGGGGAAGGAAACGAATGTCCCCTTCGCAGTCCTATTTAACGAGTCAAAAGTGGAAACCGGCGCAAGAATCCAGGCGACGAGGATTAATTGACCAAGATGGACGCCTTGATTGTCAGGCTGTCAGTTTAATAAAAGAAAGATCCGTTGCGGTTATTAAGGAATTTTTTTGACTCGCCTGATATGACGTCGCGGTGGGTCATTTTTATTTTTCAGGTAGTGATAAGCGAGACTCGCCGCCAAGTGAGAAGGAGGCTGAAGTGAGCAAGCTCAAATCAACATGGGGCCTAATGTTGGGGATATAATCCCATGATGAGACTCGCCAAGGAAGTTACGGGTCACACCTGGCGGCTCATGGACCGGCCTAAGAATGGGCCTTGACGGCTCAAGCCCAAGACGTTTGGTGGCTTGCCAAGATGGGCTAAGGTGAGGCCCAGACGGAGAAGATATGAAGACCCGGGCGGATAAGCCGCCCGGAGACAGCTTGCTCAAGAAGGCAAGGCAATGTAGAGATAGACTCGGACATGTTCTGAGAGTCATTTGCGACTTGTATGACCCATGGTCTTGACCTCCTATAGAAAGGCGAGACCCGGGGCAACTTAGATAGAAACCAACTAATCGAGAGCTAGGTCAAGCAATCTGCTCCCTTGTAATCGATACTCAAGCAATACAAACACAAGCAGGACGTAGTCTTTTACCTCTACTTGAGGGGCCGAACCTGGGTAAATCCGTGTACTTCGTCCCGATCAACCCCTTTGAGTCCATCACCTTAGTGTGGCCTCGAATCTAAGTCCTCGGACATGTGCCGTGACAAAACCACGACACTACCCACTACTGAAAACAAATGTAAGGGAAAACTTGAAAACTCTAGCTTATGTGCTCTTTGTGGTGTTTTACATGAGGATACCTCCCATGCCATCTGAGGATGTCCAATGCTCAGAGCGATGTCAAAAGACACAAGGGGGGTGTGGCTGCTACACGAACTACAAAGCATTCTGAAAGCATATTTGCTCCCGTGGTGGATTTGGTAATTAATAAGAGCATATAAGTCATTGAACTAATATCTTCACCAAGTATATTTCAGGAAAAGTTCCATGATGGGAATGATAACAGGATTGTGGAATTACCCCAAGATGCAAGGAAATAGGTTGGCCAAGCTTCAAGCAAGAGTACTCTACATTTTACATTTGTGAGAAATCACTTTGAGTCCATAGGAAAGGCAATACTATTAAAAGGGGGTAAAGTTTTGATGGTGAACAATATGCTCAAACGTGCACAAGTGACAGTCACCAAAACATCCACAAACTCTCCCACAAAAGTCTGTCCTAAGCCAAACATGCCAAATTGGTGCAACCAACATTCCTATCCCGGTGCCACCGAGTTCCAAACCCTAGTCAGACTCAGCCAAACCCTAACACTTCGGTCCAGCCGACACTGCACTCGATGCCACCGAGTTGGGTTGCCAAGATTCTGGTACGCAAGTTCACATTTTCGGTCCAACCGAGAATGGTGAATCGGCGTCACCGAGATTGCTAAATCTGACCGTTGGTCACCTTGTCGGTGCAACCGAGAGTTGTATATCGTTCCCTCCGAGATTCAAAAGTTGCCAATTTTTGTCACTTCGGTACCATCGAGATTTACACATCGGTGTTACCGAGTCTGACTTATTGTGTGTAATGGTTGGATTTTTGGGGATGCCTATATATACCCCTTCACCACCACCCACTCGAAAGAGAAGCACTCAGAACTATTCCATACCTATCCTACCCAGTTTTCTGAGAGAGAACCACCTACCCTTGTGTTGAGGTCAAGATCTTCCACTGCAACCATATGGATATTGATTTCTAGCCTCCGCAAGTTGCTTTCCACCAATCCCATCTCTTCTACCAAGCCAGATCTGTGAGAGAGTGATTCTGTGTTGAGGAGTCTATCATCTTGAAGCACAAGAGCAAGGAGTTCATCGTCACTATCGAGCCTATTACCTTTTGGAGGGTGGTGCCTCCTAGATTGGTTAGGTGTCACTTGGGAGCCTTCTACTTCATGTTGTGGAGTGAACCAAGAAGTTTGTAAGGGCAAGGAGATCGCCTACTTTGTGAAGATCTACCCATAGTGAGGCTAGTCCTTCGTGGACGAAAGCCGCATGGAATAGTCAAGGTTGCTTCTTCGTGGAACCCTCCGTGGGTAGAGCCCTCCATGGACTCTCGCGACCGTTACCCTCCGTGGGTTGAAGACTCCATGAACGTGGACGTATGATAGCACCACCTATCGGAACCACGGGAAAAATCATTGTGTCATCACTTGTGTTTGCATTCCTAACCCTCTCTTTACTTACACGTGCAATGTCTTTATTTTCCGCTGCTACACTCTTAGTCATGCATGTGTAGGGTGTTACTTGATATGCTATAAATGCTAAAACTTGCCAAGAATTAAAATTGGGAAAAAGGCAAAAACTTTTATTTGGTCAAGTAGTCTAATCACCCCCCTCTAGACCTACTTTCGATCCTACAAGTGGTATCCGAGCTTTGGTCTCCATTGCATTGGTTTCACAACCTAGGAGAATTATGACATCTAGTGAGGGAAATTATCACCGTAGAGGTCCATACTTTGATGGCACTAATTTTGCTAGTTGGAAGCATAAAATGAAAATGCATTTGCTTGGTCATAATCCTGCCGTTTGGGTTGTTGTTCGTGTTGGCTTGCAAGGTGAATTCTTGGTGGATGGAAAGGAACCAGATCGTGAAGCATCAACGGATTAATTGAAGATGTTGCAACTCAATTCTCAAGCATGTGACATACTCTTCAACTGCCTATGTCCTGAAGAATTCAACAAAATGAGCCGTCTTGAACACGCAAACGAGATTTGAGATACTTTGGTTGATATGCACGAAGGAGCTGAGTCCGTGAGAGAATCCAAGTTAGATGTTCTTCAAGGTCAACATGACAAGTTCAAGATGAAGGATGGTGAAGGAGTCGTTGAAATGTGCTCTAGGCTAGCTCTCATCACCAATGATGTTGCCGGCTTATGGGGGATGCTACATCAAGGGGGATCTTTACTCTAAGACTTGAGTCAAAGCATCTCATAGTATGTGACAAACATTAAATGCTTTATGTAAAAGTGGTAACCCCACTTGTGCTTAAACGATGAGTATGACCTATGATCAAGTACTCTTACTTGGCTCCTAAGTCAAATACTCATATATAGATGACTTCGTCATCGCCCAAGTGCTTGTTAGATGCTAGAGTATATGTGCATGTTTGCCATGATTTCATTTGACATCTTATTGTGTGAGCATGTTGGTCTGCATTTATTTTCTCATTCGAGGATATCCAATTGTTGCTATTTGTCTTTTAATTTATATTTTGTCAATTGGATATACAAGAATGCCTAGGACCACTTCTTTAGCTATCTAGGCTTTCTCACCTCATACTCTATTCATGCCACATCACAAAATTTGAACAAGTGCTTTTCGATCCCTCTATGTGTGGAGCTCTCGGAGTTCCGTATCGACAAGGACTGACCGTTAAAACCTCCCAAGTGCATCTCAGTGGAACCAACCCCAAATTCTCGGTCTCACCAAATGCCTAGGGTTGATCTGGTTTTCAATCTCGTAGCCACCGATTCCATCTTATTGGTTACACCGAGTTTCCTTGTCAACTGACAGTTGAGGAACTCGGTGACACCGAAAAGTTAGAATCGGTGTCAGCGACAGTGGTGGGTATAAAGGCTGTGGACCCCGACGCTTTGAATTTCAATCTCATTCGTCGCACGTCAGAACCCTAAGATGACGCCCACGAGACCCCTGGTCGTCGCCCTTGTCTCCCTGCGCTCCTCCGCCATTGGGAATCGCCGTCGTCGATGAAATCCACTCCCTCATCGCCGTCGTAGAGGATCCGCGCCAAACTAGGGTACGTATTCGATCTCTATTGCGCTCCTCATCCGATTCTTGTGCATTAGATCTATGATTATCTTTGATACACCCTTTGCACGTATTCCTATCCTATTAAATCTCCAAAATCTCGCGATAGATGAATTTTTCTAGGGTTTTGCCGTCCGCCCGATAAATCTTGGTGGAACCAAAACGGACATATCGGTCTCACCAATGTGGAATTTTGTGTGACTGAGAACTAACTCGGTGGAACCGAGTACCACTTTTTGGTCCGAACGAAAAGGGTGCCAAGGTTCGGTTAGCAAGCCAGTCAGTCTCGGCCCCACCGAAAAATCTGTTTCGGCTATACCGATATTTGTTTGACAGAATGCAAAAATCTTGAAAATTCATTGTTCAAATTTAAAAAACCAGCCTCATTTTGTGATGACTCATCTTCTTCTGCTCTCCTATACTCTATTCATAGGGTCAGTATGTCAGATGCAGAGGACAGCCAAAATTTGGCAGAGCAGGGAGTTGATATGAGTATTGGCACAAGCCCTGAGCCCAGTTCTTTCTTAGATCCAGGCACCCCCAGCTCTCATGGGTTGCCCAAGGCTGCCACCAGGACAAGGAAGAAGCTAAATTCTGATGAAGAAGATTCTGACTTCATTCCTGAGGACATTCTTGCCAAGAAGCAAGAAAAGGCTGCCAAGAAGTCAGCAACTGAAGCTACTTCTTCTAGGAGAGTTGTCAGCAAAGTTTATGCACCTGCTAAAGCTTTCAAGGCTCATGAGACTGCTAGGGCCACTATGTCAGTTGAGGTCCCCGGGAAGGCTATGCCTAAGAAGGCAGGGGAGAAGAAGTCCAGGAAGAGGATTGTCCATGTGATTGGCAGACCTACCTCTATGTTTGAAGATCCAGATGAGACTGCTAGTGCTGCTGCCGAGGAGGAGGAGGAGGAAGAACATGTTGAGATAGCCCCTCCCAAGAAGAAAGCCAAGAAGCTTATGGCTGATGCTATGCCAAAGACTAGCACTTCCAAGAGCACCAAGCCTACATCAAAGAAAGATGCTGCACAGAAGTCCAAGAGGACTACCAGAGACATTCTAGCTTCAGAGAAGAACAAAGGAACTGCCTCCAGAGTTGAAGATGATGATGACTTGACCACATTGATGAAGCTCAGACCACATCTTCCAGTGCATGATGCCAACCACTTAATTGCTAAGGACATGAAGGAGAGGAAAGACTCAGGATTGAGAGCCTGGAGAGCCATAGATCCTTATGCTCAGAGGAGGAAAACTGCTGTTGACTATAGGTTCTACACCATAGAGCAACATGACTTTTATGAGACCGTGTTGCTTGACAAGAGCCCAGCTGTTAGCGACATGAGGTATGTCGATTGGAAATTCATCAAGGACAATGTGGACTACTTCCCAAGTGTCCAAGACAATTTCCATTGCATTGTTCTGGACAAGTTCATTGGCAGAGAGCTTACTGCATGGAACGACGAGATGATTATGCAATTCTACTCCACTACACACTTCTACGGAGATGGTAGAATTGCATGGATGACTGAAGGTGCCAGGTGTGAATCCACTGTTGAGGAGTGGGCTGCACTTCTTGAAGTTCCAGAAGCTCAGGAAGGTGATGTGGATGTATACTCTGAACCCAAGGCAAGTCACAATGCCATGAAATACATGTATACTTCTATCCCCACAAACAAGGTGCAATCACACAAGCTAGGATCCATCTACTATCTGCAAGCAAGCCTCCGGACTATGAACACCATTCTCAGGCATACCTTGATGCCCAAGTCAGGAGATGACAAGATGATCCGCGGCTACTCCATTAACATGCTGATCCACCTTAATAAGAACACCAGGACTAGAGTAATGGATTTGATTGTTGAGACAATCAAGAGGGTTGCCGCTGATCAAAAGCGCCCATGCTGCTATGCACCCTACATCCAGTTGCTTATCAACTCTCAGTTGGAAAAGCACATTTTTGCTCTAGATTGTCCACATCTGCCCCTACAGCCAGATTTCGAGGATAATGTTGTGTTGATGGACCCTGATCACCCCACATCTGCTACATCGCAGGCAGAGGCAGAAGCTGTTCGAGCCGCTAGTGCTCAAGCCCCCAGATCCAGGAACGAGCAAATGGATCTTCTGATCACAGTCGTCCGGGTCATGCAGAAGGATATCAAAGGGATTTTGGAAAACCAGAACAGTCTAGTGAGGATCTTTGAGTCGAGGATCAAGGTTCTTGGTGATAAGGTGGACAAGGTCACGAAGACAATGATAGAGCTTCAGAAGGAAGTTGACTCCGTGAACATCCCTCGGGTCTCTTCTACTTCTTCTTCTTCTCATGATGATGATGAGGAAGGATCACCTCTCAGGTCGGGCACCCAGTTCTCTACTCATACTAGATCAGCTATAGTGCGTGCACCAGACTTGAGGCCCTCTTCATCAGCTCCTGCTACTGTCAGCACAACTCCTGCTCCATCAGCTCCTGTTCCACCAGTGTCCACTCTAGCTCCAACCACGACATCTGCAGAGATCTTCGCCGATGCCGTGCTCTCGACTCCTTCATCGACAACCGGAGGAGATCATCCCAAGAACTCTTAGATAGATACCTTTGAACTTTTTGGTAACTTGTTGCCAAAAGGGGAGAAGTGTATATAGATCATTAGGCTTCGAGAGAGAGAGCGTTTGGTGTTTGCTGCTTTTTCAAAACAATTGCTTTTGGTTGCCATGATACTCTTTTGTCTTGCTTGTGATACATGCTTGATGATGTTTGATCATACACCTTAATGTGTGATGCTACTATTTCCTATCATCTTAAATGCTTATGTGATGATCATTCATCTTTGGTTGATTGTGTTGTGCTATGATATTCATTCCAATTACTCTCGCACACCACCAAGTGGTATGTGACATGTAAGAAGTGACCCATGTACCTAATCGATTGTGCATTTGCATTCAAACACAAAATTAAAATAATGCACAAATTTAGGGGGAGCTCTTGCTTATCACATACTTCTCAAAGCGACGATTATATTCAATGATTATATCTTTGTCGAAGCTTTGATCTATATGTTGTCATCAATTACCAAAAAGGGGGAGATTGAAAGCACATTTGCTCCCTTGGTGGTTTTGGTAATTAATAACAACATATAAGTCATTGAAATAATATCTTCACCAAGTATATTTCAGGAAAATTTCAATGATGGGAATGGCAAAAGGATTGTGGAATTACCCCAAGATGCAAGGAAATAGGTTGGCCAAGCTTCAAGCAAGAGGACTCTACATTTTACATTTGTGAGAAATCACTTTAAGCCCATAGGAAAGCCAATACTATTAAAAGGGGGTAAAGTTTTGATGGTGAACAATATGCTCAAACATGCACAAGTGACAGTCACCAAAACATCCACAAACTCTCCCACCAAAGTTTGTCCTAAGCCAAACATGCCAAATCGGTGCAACCAACATTCCTATCCCGGTGCCATCGAGTTCCAAACTGTAGACAGACTCAGCCAAACCCTAACACTTCGGTGTAGCCGATACCGCACTCGGTGCCATCGAGTTGGGTTGCCAAGATTCTATTATGCAAGCTCACATTTTCGGTCCAACCGAGAATGGTGAATCGGCGTTACCGAGACTGGTAAATCTGACCGTTGGTCACCTTGTCGGTGCAACCGAGAGTTGTATACGGTCCCTCGGAGATTCAAAAGTTGCCACTTTTTGTCACTTTGGTACCACCGAGATTTACACATCGGTGTCACTGAGTCTGACTTATTGTGTGTAACGGTTGGATTTTTGGGGATGCCTATATATACCCCTTCACCGCCACCCACTCGAAAGAGAAGCACTCAGAACTATTCCATACCTATCCTACTCAGTTTTCTGAGAGAGAACCACCTACCCTTGTGTTGAGGTCAAGATCTTCCACTCCAACCATATGGATCTTGATTTCTAGCCTCCCCAAGTTGCATTCCACCAATCCCATCTCTTCTACCAAGCCAAATCTGTGAGAGAGTGATTGTGCGTTGAGGAGTCTATCATCTTGAAGCACAAGAGGAAGGAGTTCATCATCACTATCGAGCCTATTACCTTTTGGAGGGTGGTTCCTCCTAGTTTGGTTAGGTTGTCAATTCAACCACACATGGAGAACTAAATATCTATAGCAGAGTGATAAGTAGCACAGTAGTATGATAGTTTGATAGCAATGGTAATTGTAGCAACAGTAATAGTAACAATAGTGGTAGCCGTTGTAACAATAATAAATGTAGTAGTAACTTAGCGAGGATCAATATGCGAAAAGAATAGGCATTGGATCAGTGATGGATAATTATGTTGGTTGACATTCATCATATATCAGTCACAACCTAGAGCGACACATAACTAGCTCCAATTTATCAATGTAATGTAGCGGGGTCCATAAGGAAACTAAGAGATATTAAGTGCTCCTTTTAATAGAGAACCAGAACAAAGAATTAACACATAGTGAATACATGATGTGATAGCCTGGCTTATTAGGGATGATAGACTACTCAAATCAATACGGAATTTCTTCTTTTCCGGGAGCCCATTCGAACAGAACTCTCAGGTTAAGCCTGCTTGGCTTGGAGTAGTTCTAGGATGGGTGACCGACCGGAAAGTTGGTCCCGGGTGCGCATGAGTGAGAACAAAGTGCGCAGAAAAGACTAGTATTGATCTGTGAGGCCAGTCTAGATCGCGCTGGGAGTAACGACTACCGGCGGATGTGTCCGGAGCGTTACAGGTTGGTATCAGAGCCGACCCTTGCGGTTACACGGATGTTTGCCGACAGGTGCGCGGTCATGTTATTCACGAAGTTGATGACCCGTCGTGGCACACGGAATGACACATGTATCGGACTGGAAGCATAGACGTTTGTGCCAAGAGGGAACGTTCCTATGACCCGACGAGGACGCCGGTTCCTCTGAGTGGTGGTGTATGTGATAGCCTGGCTTATTAGGGATGATAGACTACTCATATCAATAAGGAATTCCTTCTTTTCCGGGAGCCCATTCGAACAGAACTCCCAGGTTAAGCGTGCTTGGCTTGGAGTAGTTCTAGAATGGGTGACCGACCGGGAAGTTTGTCCCGGGTGTGTAGAAAAGACTAGTATGGATCTGTGAGGCCAGTCTAGATCCCTCCAGGAGTAACGACTACCGGCGGGTGTGTCCGGGGCGTTACACATGAACTCCTCAAACTACGGTAATCACCGAAAAGAATCCCAATATTGTCACATTGGGGTATGCGGATCATAACACGTAATAGGTGCGTATAACTTGCAATATAGGATCAATAACCCAAATATATTCATGAAAACATAAATGGTTTAGATTTGGAATCATGGCACTCAGGCCCTAGTGACAAGCATTAATCATAGCAAAGTCATAGCAACATCAATCTCAGAACATAGTGGATACTAGGGATCAAGCCCTAACAAATTGACTCGATTACATGATAAATCCCATCCAATCGTGCCAGGCCCTAGTGACAAGCATTAATCATAGCAAAGTCATAGCAACATCAATCTCAGAACATAGTGGATACTAGGGATCAAGCCCTAACAAATTGACTCGATTACATGATAAATCCCATCCAACCCCATCACCGTCCAGCAAGCCTACGAAGGAATTACTCACTCCCGGTGATGAGCATCATGAAATTGGTGATGAAGAAGGGTTGGTGATGATGGCAACGAACCCCCCTCTTAGGAGCCCCGAACGGACTCCAGATCTGGCATGCTGATGAAGAACATGAGGTGGTAGTGGCTCCGTATCGTAAAACGCGATGAAACTTCTTCTTTATTTTTTCTCTAGAAATAGGAATTTATAGACTTAAGATTAGGGTCAACGGAGCCACATGGGCGCCCCTAGGGGGTGGCTGCGCCCATGTGGCTCGTGGGCCACTGGTGGGTCCCCTCCTGTGTATCTTCGCTCTAGTATTTTTTATATATATTCCGTAAAAAATCTCCAAAAAGTTTCGTCCATTTTAGAGAAATTTTATTTCTGCACAAAAACAACACCATGGTAGTTCTGCTGAACAGAACATCAGTTCACGTTAGTTTCATTCAAATCATGCAAATTAGAGTCCAAAACAAGAGCAAAACTGTTTGGAAAAGTAGATACAATGGAAACGTATCAACTCCCCCAAGCTTAACTCATTTCTTGTTCTCAGTCATTGAGTTGACAAACTGAAAGTGATAAAGAATAACTTTTACGAACTCTTTTGTTCTTGTATCCGTATATAAGCTTAAATAGTATCCAAGTTTTCAGAAAAGATTATAACTAACCATGCAAATGACAACTCTTAGAAATTATATGCACTCGTATCAATGGCATAATAAACTAGTGAGCAATAATAATATATCTCAAATGCCAACCTTTATCAAGATAATCATGATATAATATGACAACATGGTATCTCGTTAGCCCTTTCTAAAATCGCAAAACATAAATGCAAAGAACCTCCAAAGTTCAAGCAGTGACCAAACATTGTAATTCATGGTAGAAAATTTCAAGGCATGATGCACATAATATTAACTATGCACAACGCATAAGAATGACAATAGTGCTCTCCAATTGGTGCTTGAATGAGAAGGTGATGACTCAATAATGAAATTAAAATAACATAAAAGTATATGGATATAACCGTCATGGAGGGAAGCATGGATTTGTAGAGGTGCTAGCTCAAAGCTTAAGTCAGAGATAAATGCAATTTTGAGAGGCATGCCTTTCCTGTCAACGTCACGACCGAGAGTATTCAATATCTTCCATGCTAAACACATTATCGGCGGTTCCCAAGCAGAAAGGTAAAGTTTACTCCCCTCCACCAACAAACACAAGCCATGCCTAGCCAAATCCATGGGTGCCCTCCATACAACAACTTTTTGGGGGAGTTTGTTGCATTATATTTTTTTCATTTTGATTATAGGACTGGGCATCCCAATTACCAACCTCTCTCGTGCAATGACAGATGAATAAACACCCATCATGAGAATAAATCGCTTAGCATGGAAGATATTGACCGTCCCATATCGTACATGAGCGGTACGGGCACACAAAACAAATGATTGTTTGAAGGATTAGAGGTGGCACATGCAAGTTTACTTGGAACGACAGGGTAATACCGTATATAGCTAGATATAGTGCACTCATCTGGGACAACTTTGGTTTAAGGGTTTGGATACACGAGCAGTATTCCCGCTTAGTACTGGCGAAGGCTAGCAAATAGATTGAGAAGGGACCAACTAGAGAGCGACAGTGATCATAATCATGCATTGTGAATAATTAACATTGAGTACTAGCATGCATAGGATATAAACACCATGAACATAAATATCATGGAGGCTATGTTGGTTTTGAACAACTACATGTGTGAACATGTGCTTAGTCAAGCCACTCAAAATATTCCGAGGAAGATACCATACTATCAAACTACATCAGAATCATTTTAATGCATGTTGACACCCAAGATGAATCATTACACTCCTAGGTACTTAAGCATGACATGAGCAATTATAATCTCTAATTGTCATCAGAAACATGTTTACTCATAATATGCTGAATCATGGGTACATAGTTAAACATATTTACAAAAACAAAACAAGTTGAGTTCATACTCGCTTTTCCTTGCCACAGTCACTTCATCAAATTATCATCAATATTGCCTTTCACTTCCATGACTGAATGATATGCAAATAATAATAGTGCAAGAGTGTCGTGGACTAAGTCGAAATCTGCAAACATTTTATTCAAAAGAGAAGACAAGGTAATATTGGCTCTTTATTAGATCAGCAATAATGCATATGAGAGCAAGTCAACATTTTTATCGTGGTCTTCTCCTTACGATGGCTCAACAAAAGAAAATAATTTTGTATAAACAGACTGAATTATTGTTGGAGTGTTTAGTTTTTTATTAAAGGAGGCAAATTAAAAATTGAAAAAACAAAAGCGAGAAAAACTATTTACATGGGAAAGCTCCCAACAAGCAAAAGAAGAAATGGGAAATCTTTTGGGGTTTTCTTTTAATACTAAAACCTAATTAAGCTAGAAAGAAAACACGAAAAGAAGTGAGAAATATTTTTGGATTTTCTTAAAGTTTTTCAAACACCCAAAAGAAAACGAAAACAAAACTAACATGGATTATACAATGAAAGAGGGTGAACACCGAAAATTGGAATAAATTGCATTTGCATGAATGTAATGTCGGTGAGAAATACGTACTCCCCCAAGCTTAGCCTTTTTCCTTGCTCGGTAATCACCATCCGTAATATCCATATGGTCCAATATGGAAGTGCTGAGGTGGCGACACTTCAGCGTCCCAACCCTGCACCTCGTTCTAGGCCGCCGCCAACACGTTTTGGTAAGAAGTGATGTTTAGTGGCATGACGGTGTATCCGCTCTTGTCATGAGAGTCAAATAAAGAAGGTGCAGGCAACGGAATAATATCATGAGTATCCTCACTAAAAACCAAGTTATAACAAATGTGGTGAGTAGGTTGAGGGGTATCAATAAAATGGTGATCTATCATAGCCTGGTCATCTAGATATATCCTAGGCAACAAATAATCATGGTGGCATATATCAACATGGAAATGTCTCTCTAGGTGAGTAGCATAAATACCACCATGAATTCTACCCTTAGTCCTATTAGTGTGCAGGCGGCATGCAATGATAGCTCCAAGGCTATAAGTGTTGTCACTAAAAAGTGCTCGTCGTAAAATGGTGAGGTGAGGGCCACTAAGCGCACCACCTTGCTCCCTGGGGGTCAAACATTTCCCTATAAATAAAGCAAAGTAATGCATAACAGGAAATTGTAAACTAGTGGCTTGGACGTACATCCCCCTTTCCTCTCCCACAGTTAGAGTCACGGAAAACCCTCAAACTCCTTCGGTCTAGGCTCTCTTACTTCCCACCAGAGGGAATCAAACATATCTCACAAAATTTAGCAAGTGGTATCTCATGATGTTCAACGTATAAATCAAACACACCATGGGGGGTTCAAACCTATTCAAGAAATGAAAATTTTGCACAAAGGAAGTTATAAGGATGTGGTACTGGTCACACTCATCTGTGAGGAAGTCGGTCAACCCAGCATTTGCAATAAATTGCGCAAACTCTTGGTAGAAACTGGCTTCATTCACGAAAGTATTGTGTGGCCATTCACATGACCGGACCTCCGTCCTACGTGGAATGTTGATGTCACTATCCGAGGAGTTCCCAGTGACTCCCTTGGCACTCCGTTTCGAGGAACTTCTTCGAAATAAGTCATGTTTCCTATGAAGAAAATTTTGATTTTTTGGGCCACGAAATGATGTCAATAAACTTCACAAGATTGATAGAAACTACTCATATGAATGTATAGAGTCCATATCAAGCATTCAAACTACTTGTAACTCAAATAATTCAACATCTAAGCTCATTTTTAGTAGCACCAAGAGAAGCCAATTATGCAAAATGTAATCCACTAAAGCAAAAAGTAATTAGCGCAATGGAGGAGTCACATACCAAGGAGCAAACCCCCAAAATAGTTTCGGAAAAGGAGCTCTGAGCAAAGAGATCGAAAATTTGAGGTTAGGGAGCAAGAACATGAGGGAGAGAGCAACCGGGAATTGTTTTTGGAGGTAAGAGATGAAGTGGGCTAAAGGGATAAGTGAGTTGGTCCATGTGGGGGCCACAAGACACATGGGCACGCCTTGGGGAGTGGTCGCGCCCATGTGCCTCCCGCGCATCAGGGGCATCCCCTAGGGTTGAGTTTAGTGCCAAAAATTATTATATATTCAAGAAAAAATCATGTTAAAATTTTACATCATTCTGAGCACTTTTATTTTGGGGCTATTTTTATTGCACGGATAATTCATAAAATAGGATAATGATGGCATTTTATTTTATTTAACTAGAAATACCAAAGAGCGGATAGTAGGTACATAAAGTTGTGCTTACGAAATTCAGCGATCACATGCCCCTCAAAAAGAATCCATCAATAAGGTTGATCAGTTCTTATTAACAAACTATTTCCAAGTAACATGAAATCGAGTAATCATCATATAACACTAGGTTACCTCAATGGGGATATGCATCTTCCTTATAATTAGAGTTTCATATTTGTTTTTGACAGAAGGAAGAGGTAAATGAAAACCTCCAATAATAATTGTCGAAGCCTTTTTAATGCAACTGATGCCATTCACTTGAAATTGTTTCTTTGGAAAGTTCATTGTATGCTCATTATCATTAATATGAAAAGTGAACTTGCTTTTATTGACATCAATAATAGCCCTTGCAGTATTCAAAAAGTGTCTATAAAGGATAATCGATATGTTGTCGTCCTCGGGCATATCAAGTATAACAAATTCTATTAAGATAGTAACATTTGCAACTACAACAGGAAAATCCTCACAAATAGTGATGGGCTTGGCAGTTGATTTATCAACCATTTACAATGATATTTCAGTAGGTGTGAGTTTATTCAAATCAAGTCTTCTATATAAAGATAAAGGCATAACACTAACACCGACTCCCAAACCACACAAAGCAGTTTGATATAATTTCTTTAAATAGAGCATGATATAGTAGGTATTCCTGGATCTCCTAGTTTCTTAGGTACTCCATGCTTAAAAGAATAATTTGCAAGCATGGTGGTAATTTCAGCTTCATGCACCTTTCTTTTGTTAGTGACAATATCTTTCATGTATTTAGCATATGGGGAGATAATCCACAAGTATAGGGGATCATGACACTCCTCACGGGTAGTATTTCATCCTAATTTATTGATTCGACACAAGAGGGGGCCAAAGAATATTTATCTTCCTTAACGGTTGAGTTGTCAATTCAATCGCACCTGGGATATCTCTCTACGTCAAAGGTTTCGTAGCACGGTAAATAATAATAGTATCAATAATAGTTTATAGCAACAATTTTGCAACAATAGTAACAACAATAGTTTGATAGTAGTGATGAGTGATAGCAGCAAAAATAACTTAGAAAAATTCAGTAGATGTAAAGCGTAGGCTATGGTGTAGCGATGGAAAGATATGGATGGCATCAATCATGTAATAGTTAGACACTAGAGCGACACAGAACTAGCTCAAATTCTTCAATATAATGTAGGCATGTATTTTGTATATAGTCATATGGGCTTGCGATAAGAACTTGCATGACATCTTTTGTCCTACCCACCCGTGGTAGCGGGGTCCTATTGTAAACTAAGGGATATTAAGGCCTCCTTTCAAATAAAGAACCGGAACAAAACATTAACACATGGTGAATGCATGAACTCCTCAAACTACGACAATTACCAGAAATAATCCAATTATCGTCACATTGGGGTATGCGGATCAAGACAGGTAACAGGTGCGCGCGACTTGCAAGATAGGATCTTAGCACTTTGATGTTTAGAGAATATATAATTAGTCCAGACCTGAAATCATGGCACCCAGGCCCTAGTGACAAGCATTAAGCATAGCAAAGTCATAGGAACACCAATCTCAGAACATAGTGGATACTAGGGATCAAGCCCTATCAATTAACTCGATTACATGATCATTTCCATCCACACCCATCACCGACTAGCAAGCCTACAGAGGAATTACTCACTTATGGCGGTGAGCATCATGGAATAGTTGGTGGAGAAGGGTTGGTGATGACGATGACGACGAATCCCCCTCTCCGGAGCCCCAAACGGACTCCAGATCACGCCTTCCGAGGAAAAAACAAGAGGTGGAGGCGACTCTGTCTTGTAGATCACGATGAAAACTTCTCTCTGATTTTTTCTCCGAAGATGTAAATTTATAGGGCTAGAATTAGGGCCGAGGGAGCCTTGTGGGCCCCACCACACAACAAGGCATGCTTGGCGGGGGGGGGGGGGCACCCTGTTGCCTTGTGGACCACAAGCAGCCCCCCTCTGGTGGTCATCGCTTCATAATTCATTATATATTCCAGAAAAAATTCACAATAAGTTTCGTCCAATTTTGAGAACTTTTATTTCTGCACAAAAATAACACCAAGGTAGTTATGCTAAAAACAACATTAGTCCGGGTTAGTTTCATGCAAATGAGAGTTCAAAACAAGAGCAAAAGTGTTTGGAAAAGTAGATACGTTGGAGACATATCTACTCCCCCATGCTTAACTCATTGCTTGTCATCAAGCAATTCAGTTGATAAACTGTAAGTGATAAAGAAAACTTCTATAAACTCTTTGTTCTTGTTGATGTATATATGCTTAACTAATGTTCAGGTTTCAGCATAAATCATAAATAACTATATCCATGATAACAATTTAAACATCATATTCGCTCATGGCAATACATAACCAACTAGTAAGCAATAATAAGATATCTCACATGCCAACAATTTTTCGAAACAATCATGATATAATATGATGACATGATGTTTTGTTAGCCCTTTCTGAGACCATAAAACATAAATGCAGAGCACCTCCGAGGTCCAAGCAACGACTAAACATTATAATTCAGAGTAGGAAAGATCCAATCATGCTCACATTCAACATTAACTAGACATAATGCAAAAGAATGACGATAGTGCTCTCCGGTATGGTCCTTTTAGAAAGAGTATGATGGATCAATAAAATAAAAATAAATGGAAAGACCCTTCGCAGAGGGAATCATTGATTTGCAAAGGTGCCAAAGCTCAGAGTTTAAAGCAGAGAGGAATTGTAGTTTTGGGTGGTATGCTTTTAGTGTCATGTTACGCTAGAGTTTTTAATATCTTCCATGCTAAAACACATCATTGGAGGTTTCCAAGCATAAATATAAAATTTACTCCTTTCCACCATCCATACACAAACCATGGCTAACCGAATCCACGGGTGCCTGCCAACATATCATCTTGTCCTAGGAGTTTGTTCAATTATTTTTGATTATGCAGGACCAGACATCCTTTTTACCAGCCTCTCTCATGCAATGATAGATGAATTAACGTCCATCTCGAGAATAACCCACTTAGCATGGAAGATACCGATCGCTCCATCGCTCCATGAGCGGTACGAGCACACAAAACATATGCTTATTTGAATATTTACAGGTGGCACATGCCAATTTACTTGGAATAACATGGTAATACCACATATAGGTAGGTATGATGGACTCATGTGGAACAACTTTGATTTAGGAGTTTGGATGCACAAGCAACATTCCCACTTAGCACAGGTAATGGCTAGCAATAGGTTGAGAAGCGACCAGTAAGAGAGCGAAACGGTCATAATCATGCATGGTGAAATATTAACATGGGACATTAGCATGGGAACACTCTAAACTTAAATACCGTGAATGATGCATTGGTTTTGAATCAATTACATGTTTGCACATGAGACAAGTCAAGCCGCTCGAATTACTCAGAGGAAAATACCATAATATCATTCCACATCATAACCATTTTAAGGCATGTTGACACATAAGATAAATCATTATCCACTCCTAGCTATTTAATCATGGCATGAGAAACTATAATCTCCAATTGTCATCATAAACATGTTCACTCATGATATACTGACTTGAGATTGAATGAGCTAAACATATTTACAAAAATGTAAAACAAGAATAATTCATCCCAACTTCCTTTGCCATGATCACTTCATCAAATATCGTCATTATTGGCTTTCACTTGCATGACCGAATGATGTGATAATAATAATAGTGCAAGTATGCCATGGACTAAGCTAGAATCTACAAACATTTGTGCAAAGGAGAAGACAAGGTAATATGGGCTCTTGGTTATAACAACATTAATGCATATGAGAGCCACTCAATATTTTCATGATGGTCAACTCCTTTCATGACTCAAAGAAAAGAAAAGAAATTCAGAGAAACAAACTAAAAATGAGAAAAACTATTTACACAGGAAAGATCCCAACAAGTAAAGGAAATATTTTTGGGTTTTATTTTAATACTACAACTAATTAAATGGGAAAACACACACAAAAAGAAGTGAGAAATATTTTTGGGATTTCCAAAGTTTTTTGAACACACAAGAAGAAGGCAGAAGAATAAAACTAACATGGATATACAATGAAAGAGGCTGAACACCGACAGTTTATATGATGTGTGTGAACATGAAATTAATTTGGTGAGAAATACGTACTTCCCCAAGCTTAGGCTTTTGCCTAGCTTGGTGATCACCATTGATAGTAGCTGCCAGGTTCAGAAAAGTATTGTTGCTGACGCACCTGAGTGTCCCATGCCTTAGCCTCGACCTCCACCGCAGCGAACTCATTCATGTAAGTAGTTATATCTTCTGGCATGATGGTATATCCGTGTCTGACATGGAAGTTAAACTAAGAAGGTGCAGGAAACACAATAACACTGAGAGTATTCTCGATGTATACTAAGTTGTAATGAATGTGCTGCGAGTGTTTATGTTCCTCAATGAACTAGTGATCTAACATAGAGTGATGATCGAGATAAACCTTAGGCAATAAGTAATCAGTTGGGAATATGGCAAAATTGAAATGCTTTGCTAGGTGGGTGGCAAAAATACCACCATGGATCTTGCCCTCGATCTGGTTAAGATGAAAGCGGCTTGCAACGATAGCTCCTATACTGTAGGCGCTGTCATCGTAAAGTGTGCGACGTAAGATAGTAAGGGTGGGGGAACTGAGACCACCACCCTGAGTCATAGCAGTTAAAAATTTCCCTATCAATAAAGTGAAGTAATGCATAGAAGGAAAATGTAAACTAGTGGCCCTAGTGTTCGATACACCCCTAGTTTTTCCCACGGTTAAGGTTAGGAGGAAATCCTCGAACTCCTCTGTTTTAGGCTCACAAATTCCCCCGTCAGAAGGAATCATGCATATTTCACAGAATTAAGAGAGTGTTAATTCATGATGTTCATCGTATAAATCAAAACAAACCATGGGAGCATCAGGCCTAGTGTTGAAATAAAAAATTCGCACAAAGGAATTTGTAAGGAGATAGTATTGGTCGCACTCATCTGTGATGAAAGGTGTATGTGGCCATTCATACGGCCTAACCTCCGTGTTGCGAGGGATGTTGATGTCTTGATCTGGGGTCCTCACAACAACTCCTTTGGAGCTCTGGCTTGAAGAACTCCTCCCAAAGAAACTCATCTTCCTATGAACAAATTTCTGAAATTTTTGGACCACAAAATTATGTTAATGAAACTTCACAAGATTGATAGCAACTACTCATATAGATCCCTAGAGGACACATTAAGCATTCCCACTACTTGGAACTCAAAGAATTAGGCATGCAAGCTTATTTTCAGTAGCACCAAGTGTAGAAAAATATGCAAAATATAAACCACTAAAGCAAAAACTAATTGAAGGAATGGGAGAGTCACATACCAATTAGCAATTCCTTAAATCGGTTTCAGAAATGAAGTTCCGAGCAGAGAGATCAGAAATCTTAGTTTCAGGAGGAGGAACACGAGAGAGAGAGCCAGGGAATTTTTGCTGAAGGTAAGGGATGACATGGGCTAAAGAGATAAGGAAGGGGGGCCTCATGGGCCCCACCACACAACAGGGCGCGCCCAGGGGGTGGTCACGCCCTATTGCCTCGTGGCCAATAGGTGCCCCTTCCTGATGTGTTTTCAACACCAAAATTCTTCAATATTCTAGAAAAAACCACGTTAAAATTTTGTGGCATTCTGAGTCTTTTTTATTTTTGGGTCATTTTTTATTGCACGAAAAACTCCAAAAACAGGATAATCATGCCTTTTTATTTTCTTCAACTAAAAGTAACAGAGAGCAAACTAATAATACGGAGAGTTGTGCCTAGTAAATTCATCAACCACATGTCTTTAAAATAGGATCCATTAATAAGGTTTATCAAGTCTTGTTAATAACCGTTTCCAATTTGACATGAAGCCTGTGAATTTTCGTATGACACTAAGTTACCTCAATGGGGATTTGCATTTCCCCAATAATAAGATTATATTATTTCTTCTTGGTAGTAGGTAGAGGAATTTTGATTTCTCTAATAATGACCATGGCACTAGGCTCAATGATATTACTATTATTAACCAAGATTTGCCTCTTCATCAAATTGAACAGTATGTTGTTTGCCATTGACATGGAAAGTGACCTTGCTTTTGTTGCAATCAATAACATCCCCTGTAGTATTTAAAAAGGGTCTACCAAGGATGATCGACATGTTGTCATCGTTGGGCATATCAAGAATAACAAAGTCTGTCAAGATAGTAACATTTGCAGACAACAAGAACATCCTCGCAAATTCCAATAGGTAAAGCTTTATCAGCCATTTGCAAATTTTTCTCGGCAGGAGTAAGATTATTCAATCAAAGTATCTTATAAAGAGAGAAATGCATAACACTAACACCAGCTCCTAGGTCACATAAAGTAGTTTTTAACATAGTTTCAATTTATGGACCAAGGTATTGTGGCACTAGGATCTCCCAACTTCTTAGGCACTCCAGCATCAAAAGAGTAATTAGCAAGCATAGTATTAATTTCAGTTTCAAGTATTTTTATTTTGCTTGTAATAATATCCTTCATATACTTAGCATACATAGGCATTTTCAAGATATTAGTAAAGCGAGTGCGCAAAAATACACGCCTAATCATTTGAGAAAAGCGCTCAAAGCCTTCCTTGTTCTTACTCTTAGAAGGCTTACGAGGGAATGTCATGGGTTTTTGAACCCATCTCTCTCTCTCTCTCTCTCTCTCTTTTCCATGCTTTCTAGAAACAAAGTGTTGGCGTACGACACCCAGGGGATCCACGAGGATCCCTTTAGTTGTTCGGCAGGGAGAAATGCATGCACAAAGAGCAGATCTAACGATCAACGCGAGGGATTTTTACCCAGGTTCGGGCCGCTGAGAAGCGTAAAACCCTACTCCTGCTTTGGTATATTAAGAGTCTTTGAACTCTGGCTCCAGGAGCGCTATGTGAGCTATAGTACAGAGCTGCTACGCATGCAATCTCGGCCAGAAGGTCCTCCCCCTATACCTGCGCCTTGGGTATCCTTTTATATGTCAATAGGGGTCACCAACAGTGGCACATAGTACATACAAGAGGTGGAAAGTTGCTACAACATTATCATACCTAATACTGATGGTGTAGGACAAACGCATTAAATGCTCCGTTTAGGTGCCCCTAACTTTCTTGGGGATGGAAAAAGGGCCCATCCCATCAGCACCGCTTGACCCCATCACCGTTCGCGCCTTGACACACACCCAGGTGGACTAGACCTGTCTGACAGGTTGGTCGCTGCGCTGGAGTGGCGACAGGCTGGTGAGGTCTTGCCGGGGCTTCGCAAGCCATCCCGGCAAGACCTTGCCGGGATCCCAGCCTTTTGTCTTCTTTCTTCTGATCACTGTCTTGAATGCTTACTTGATATTCCTGCACTTGTATTCAGTTGTCCCTCCAGCAGGCCTTGCCATTGGTGTGGCTACAACTGTTTGTGCACAAGTATGGGGTACTAAAAAGCCAAAACTTCAGTACAACGATAGGAGCCCACGGGCCTAGGCCACACATGGGTGCGAGGCGTTGTTGGGCTAGGCCCAAATAGTACACGGGCACGCGTGGCAGGAAACATCAGTTGCAATCGTTCCGCTTACTGCGCCCCCGGAATGCGCGACGTGGGATACGTGCGCGGAGCGGCCGAAACAACCGCGTGCCGAAAGTGCATTATTGTCCTCAACCAGTTTTGACATCTATGACAGTTTCATTTGTGTTTCTAGCCACATGCTCTAGTATAAAACAACACCGTCAAAATTGAAGAGAAGCATGGATGGTTATTCTCCCTTTATGTGCAAAAGGGAAAAAGTAGATTGCCATATTGTTATGTTTTCTTTCTTGAGTCCCTAGGGCAGCCGCACTATTAAGAAGGGGTGCATCATGAAAAACATCTGGGAATCAACTTCACACACACATATGATTTGGCACAATCAACTTCATCATTGGTACATTTTGACACGATGAAATGACTCTGCGAGGCCGAAACTTCCGGGACGGCGGAACTTCCGGGGACCAGAAGGTCCGGGAAGCTTCCGGGCCACCCAGAGAAACTACACCGTGTGCAATCTCTCTGTGTAGCCCGGAACCTTGCCAGACCCTAGCCGGAACTTCCGGGCTGGACGGAACTTCCGGGCGTCGGAACTTCCGTCCCTGTTCTGGTAGCTTTCGGGGTATTCCAGAGAAGATGAAAACTCTCTATGTAGCCTAGAACTTGGCCAGAACTTCTGGGGTCCAAAACCTCCGGGCTTGGACAGAACTTCCGGTCCTCGCAGGAATCTGGCCCCAACGGCTAGATTTCGTCCCCACCTATAAATAGTCTTCTTATTCCCCACGAAGAGGCTAACGACTCCATTTCTCTCTCCACCATTTCGAGACCTCGATTTCTTGGAGTTCTTCGTCCTTAGCCAACTAAAGCTCCTTATCTTTTGAGGAGTGAAGGAGGAGTGCTTGATCTACCCATTGACCAAAGCAAAAGTTGATTCCCCTTGTTTTTCGTGGTGCATGTTGTTACTCTTGGAGGTTGGAGACTCCTAGGCGATAGGAGTTCTCCGACGAGGAATCGTTCATTGTGATTACCCCCAAAAAGTTTGTGAGGGTTCGGAGACCACCCCAAGGTCTACCACTAGTGGTTGGGAATCGCCTTCATGGTGATATCTCAAGGAGAGAATAGGGTGAGACTTCGTGGCGTTGGTGTGCCTTCGTGGTAACATCATCCTCTCTAAATGGTGACATAGCTTCCCTCCAAGGAAGTGAACATCAGCATACATCCTCATCTCTCAGAGTTGCAGTTATTCCTAACCCTAACTCCCTACTTGTGGTTATTTGTCTCTTAGTCTTTATTTATATCTTATTGTGCTTGCTTACTCATATACTTGTGGTACTTGTTTGCTTGGTGTAACTCTTAGCATCATACTTGCAATTGTTTAGGCTTACTTTCATATTCCGCATTATCACCTAAAAAGTGCTAAGTAACAATTAAAATTTGTAATTGTACCTATTCACCCCTCTAGGTCCATCTTGATACTTTCAATTGGTATCAGAGCCTCGTGCTCTATTCGTGTGGCTTAACCGCCCTAGAGCGAAATGAACCCCGATGGGACTCCCCTTGTTGCAGATCCGAAGGATAAGGGCACGGCTTCCACGGAAGCCAAGTCTTTTACTTCCGAGGATCTGGAATGGGCCCTTGCTAAGCAAAAGGAGGAGTATGATGCTTCTCTTGAGGCCTTGGTCCAAATGAGATTAGCCACATTAACCACGATGCTTGCACCTCTTTCGGGTGGTGCGGCCTCGAGGCCAACTGTGTCTACTTGTTCACTTGGCCAACAACCTCCTAGAAATGATCACTCTAGTGTTCCATGGCTTTATGCAAGACCTCAAGTTGAGAAACCTAAATATAATCCTGGAGGAAAACCTCCTTTGCTTGATGACAGTTCTGATTTTCCTTTGTGGAGAGTTGGTATGCAGGACCATCTTAGGTATGCCAATGATGAAATGTTGGAAATCTTGGAGCATGGATATAGGCCTGTCGACCCAAAGAATCTCACTCCAAGAGAGACGTATGACAAGCATCTCAACGACACCGCAATCATGTGCATAAGAAAAGGAATGAATGATAAGCAAAGGAGACCCTACATACATATCACAAGTGCCAAGGAATTATGGGACAACACTGTAAGGACCAAGCCACTCTCCAGATTGCTCAGTATGAAATTGCCAAGGGTCAATTGCAAAACTTTTGTATGGAGAAAGGTGAATCCCCCAAGCAGCTCCTTGAGCGTCTCATGACTCTCTCCACCGACATTGAGTCCTATGATTGTGACAAGACACAAGATGGTTTCAACTTGACTAAGCGGTTTCTTGTGGACAAGCTACTTCATTCACTTGCCCCATATCATCACCAAATGGTGTGGGACATAAGACAACATCATGGATTCAAGGAAATGACTCTAGATGACATCATATCCACTTTCCAATTATTTGAAGAGTCAAAGGCAAATGCTACAAAACATCTTGCCATGCATGGTACCTCAGCATCAAAGATCAATCTTGCTTTGAGGCCAAGCATGTATGTGCGGAAGAGCAAAGTGAAGAAGAAGAAGAAGATGATGATGAAGATGGTGATGAGATTGACTCCAATGAGAGCCCTTCATATGAAGACATTGCCCTCTTTGTCAATAGGTTTAGCGCGGGAAAATTCAAGGGAAGATCCCAGAACAAGAAAGTGAGAAAATGCTACAACTATGAAGAAACCAACCACTTCTCCAACGATTGCCCTGATGAGAAGAGAGAAGATAAACCAAGGTTTCCCAAGACCTTCCCTAAGAAGAAGTTGCCAAATCCTATGAACTCCAAGCTCAAGAAAATAGATAGGAAAGCAATGGTTTCTCATGAAGAATCCGATCCAGATGATGTTGGTGGTGTTGCCGGAGTAGCTCAAGATTCTCAAAACACCTTGAGGCTAGTCAACAAGAGTGGTGAGGTTGTCACCAACAACTATATGAAAGACTACAAGGGAAATTCTCACAAGTGCTTAATGTCAAAGGCCGTGATAGAAGATGGAGAGGACCAAAACTCTCCTGACAATGTCAAGGTAACCCCACGTTCAAATCCTCCTCTTTTCACTCCGTCTACTCCTTGTGATGAGGATCTTGATGTGGAGGATAATGATGATAATGATAGATGATCCTATGCTTGCTAAACTAAATAAGGTCATGTTCTCCCTTAAAGGAAAGAAGCTCACTATGTTTCACATGCTTATGGAGATGGTGAGTAAGCACACCGCTACCTTTAAGGAACTCGAAACCCTCGTCACCGAGGAAAAGGAAAAGTATGAAATCCTTGAGCGGAAAGTCCAATATGAGGAAGCACAAAATGATGAACTATGCTTAAAAATTGGTGCAAACATTGATGATCATGCTAAAAAACTTGCCTCTTTGAAAAAGGCCAAGAACTCTTGCAAGGAGTTGATGAATGATAAAAGTAAGCTTGTGGAATCTCATGTTTCTATCTCTAAGGATTGTGAGCTTCTATCCGTGTCCCTCCAGACTAAGGAAGAGGAGCTCACTCTTCTTACAAAGAGCTTTGAGATGCTCAAACTTACCTATCTTGAAACTCTAGCCAAGGTTTACTCCTTACCTATTATCAATGTTGATGCTTGTACTACTAACTCTAGTGGTGACCTAGCATCCATTCTTGAGGAAAACCGCTTTCTAAAGGCACAACTCGAGAAAGGACTCATGACATGTGCTCAAGTACAAAACAACCTTAATGAGGTGTTGAGTCAACACAATGAGGTGTTTGCCAAGGAAGGGCTCGGGTTGGACCCAAGCATAAGAAAGAAGAAGACACCTCCTCATAAGTGCTCCACCCCTCTCAAAGAGACATTTGTACGTGAAGGGCACAAGGAGAAAGGTAAGGTTGTGAGTGGGAAGGCCACTAGGGGCATGCCCACTTTTAACAAGCCAAAAGAGTTCATGCCTCCATCCTATGTACTTTGTAAAACAAAGGATGGAGAAGTTTATGCGAAATTTGTTGGTCCATGTAATGCATTCCGGTTTTATGCTATTTGGGTCCCTAAGACCCTTGTGACTAACTTGAGAGGTCCTATTGCAAAATGGATGCCTCTAACCAAGTCATAAATATGTGTGTAGGTTGCTTTCTCTGGTGGAGTCAAATGGGTGATCGATAGTGGATGCACCAACCATATGACCGGAGATAACAGATTGCTTTTTGACTTCATGGAAGCTATTCAACCATTTATGAGGATTGTGTTTGGTGGAGGATCAAAAGGATAGGTACTTGGGTTGGGCAAGGTGGCTATTACAAATGACATGTCTCTTTCAAATGTCATGCTTGTCCAATCCCTTAAATACCATTTGCTTTCCGTTCGCCAATTGGCTTCAGTTGGTTATGATACACTATTTGGACTAACGGATGTGAAAGTCTTCAAGAGAGATACTCTCGAAGTGGTATTTGTTGGAAAGTTGGATGTCAACCTTTACATGGCTGATTTCTCGAAAGAGAGCACATTCCATGCAACTTGTCTAATGGCCAAGGCCGATAAGGGGTGGCTATGGCATCGCCGGCTAGCCCATGTCAGCATGAGAAATCTTCAAAATCTCTTAAAGGGTAATCACATCCTTGGACTAACCAATGTCTCCCTAGAGAAAGATCGTGTGTGAAGTGCATGCATAGCCGAGAAGCAACATCAATCAAAGCACCCACCCAAGAATATTGTATCAACTTGAAGGCCTTTAGAGCTCCTTCATGTGGATCTTTTTGGGCCTCCGTCATGGGATAGTCTTGGTGGGAAAAGTATGGACTTGTCATTGTTGATGATTACTCAAGATATACATGGGTGTTTTTCCTCAAGTCCAAGGACGAGACGAAGATCACCTTCATTGATTTTGCCAAGCAAGCCCAATGCAAGTTTGACAAAGAAATCTTGGCAATAAGAAGTGATAATGGCTCCGAGTTCAAGAACTACACCTTGGAAGAATTTCTTAGTGATGAAGGGATTGAGCATCAATATTACGCACCCTACACTCCTCAACAAAATGGTGTAGCCAAGAGAAAGAACCATACACTTGTGGAAATGGCCAGGTCCATGTTGGATGAATACAAGTCACCACATAGTTTTTGGGCCGAGGCTGTCAACACTGCAGCCATGCATCGAACCGGCTCTTTGTCTGCACTATATTGGAGAAGACTCCATATGAGCTCCTGAGAGGGAACAAGCTAAATCTCAAGTACTTTCGTGTATTTGGGTGCAAGTGTTTCATCCTCAACAAAAGAGAACAGTTAGGAAATTTCAATCCAAAGCAACTGAGGGGATATTTGTTGGTTATGGATCAAACTCTCATGCCTATAGAGTCTACAACAAATCCAATGGATGTGTTGTAGAAACTTGTGACGTGGTGTTTGATGAATTTAATGGCTCCCATGGGGAGCAAGTTGATCTAAGTGATGTAGGTGGAGAAGTTCCCTCTCAAGATATTTTGTCCATGGGTGTTGGTGCTCTTCTTCCAATGGAACAAGAATCTCATGATGATGATGACGAAGAAGAAAGTTTCTCTCATCCTCAAGCCACTCCAACACCCATACCACCACAAGATCCTATTTCTCAAACTATGCCCATTGTTCAAAATCAAGAAGGAGAACAAGTCCCTCACGATGATCACATTCAAGAACAAGATCATCACCAAGAGCAAGAACAAGAAAGTGCAATCTTTGATGATGAACCTCAACAAATGCAACATGAAGAAGAAGATCTTCCACCACACATTAATGATCCATATGTTGAGGATGTGGATGATGGAAAGGAAGTTGAACCTCGTGAAACCCTAACCTCCATCATGCCACGGGTGGCCGGTCGTGCTGATGTTGATAAAATTCTAAATGGCACATCGGAAGGTAGAGTCACTCGTAAACAATTGACAATCTTTTGTGCTCACTTTTTGTTTGTCTCTAGTGTTGAGCCACTCAAGGTACAAGATGCATTAATGGACAATGATTGGCTTGTTGCTATGCAAGAAGAGTTGAACAGTTTTGAATGCAACAAAGTATGGTCATTAGTCAAGAGACCAACTAAGGAACACAATGTCATTGGAACAAAATGGATTTTCAAGAACAAGACAGATGAGAATGGTGTAATCATCCGCAACAAGGCAATGTTAGTGGAACAAGGGTACTCACAAGTTGAAGCTTTGGACTTTGATGAGACCTTTGCTCCCGTTGCCCGTCTTATATCTATTCGTATCTTACTTGCGTATGCTTCTTTCAATGGTTTTACATTACATCAAATGGATGTTAAGAGTTCTTTCCTTAACGGTCCTCTACAAGAAGACGTATATGTATCACAACCACCTGGGTTTGTTGATCCCGATCACAAAGACTATGTGTATAAACTTCACAAGGCTTTGTATGGCCTCAAACAAGCACCTCGTGCTTAGTATGATCATCTTAAGAAGTTTCTACTCGATGATGGCTTTGTGACAGGGGTGATCGATCCCACTCTTTTTACTAAGAGGGAAAAAGGTGATTTGATCTTATGCCAAATCTATGTAGATGACATCATTTTTGGTTCTCCTAACATTCATTTGTGCAAGAAATTTGTGGCTTCCATGACCAAGACCTTTGAGATGTCACTCAATGCGGACTTGAAGTTCTTTCTCGGATTTCAAATACAGCAATTTCAAGAAGGAATTTTCTTGTATCAAACAAAATACCTCAAGGAAATTCTAGAGAAGTTTGACATGACAAATGCTAACCCTTGTGAGACACCCATGCCTACAAAACTTGTTCTCACTGAAGACACCAATGGTATTCCTTTTGACCCATCTATTTAACGCTCCGCGATTGGTTCATTAATTTATCTTTGTGCATCTAGACCAGACATCATGTTAAGTGTAGGCATATGTGCAAGATTTCAAGCCTCCTCTAGGGAAAGTCATCATAAGGCGGTTAAGCATATTCTTAGATACCTTGTTCACACCCCAAAGTTGGGTCTATGGTACCCCAAGGATGCCAAGCTTGATCTCATTGGGTACACGGATGCGGATTGGGCCGGAGACAAAGTGGGAAGGAAGTCCACTTCTGGGGCATGTCAATTTCTTGGACACTCCTTGGTAAGTTGGTCCTCGAAGAAGCAAAATTGTGTCTCCCTCTCAACCGCTGAAGCCGAATATATTGCAACCGCAAGTTGTGCAAAATAATTGCTATGGATGAGGCAAACTTTGAAAGATTATGGTATCACCTATAGACTTGTGCCTCTTCTATGCGATAATGAAAGTGCCATCACGATTGCTGAGAACCCTATTGATCACCCTCGCACAAAACACATTGATATTAGGTATGACTTCTTGAGAGATCATGTGCAAAAGGGGGACATTTATCTTGATCATGTTGGTATAGATATGCAACTTGCACACATTTTCACCAAACCATTGGATGAAGCAAGGTTTTGTCAACTTAGGCGTGAACTTGGTATCTTCGAGCTTGATAACATTATGTGAAATCTTGTACATCTACATACACTTACTTCATGTCTTGTCTAGGTGTAGGCATGTATTTAGGGGGAGACATTCAATTCATGAGTTCTCTCACCCTATATGATGTATAAACAAACCAAACACTCTCAAAGTTACTAGGTCTCACTTTTGTGACTTAGTACTTTAAATGATGGAGTTGTGATGTCAAGGTTAATATCTTCATAGTGCCAAGTCATATATACTCAAACATGGTGGATCCGTCCATCGCCCTATCTTCGTTCCTCATGGTTCTTGATTTGATCTATATTTGTTTTCTGATCTCTACACTCATATTTTGGGCTTTCTTTCCTTGATTCGTTTCCTTTTGTCATGTGTGTGTAGTAGTTCTATATGACCATAGTACTGGTTCTACCTAAGCCTCTCTCATCTTAAAACCCTCTTATTTTTCTTAGTTCACAAAGCTTCTTCCATACACATAAATGTTAATTGGGCTAGTGGTGGTCCTGGCAGCTTTTGGACTCTCTCCCTCAAGTTCTCGGGATTTCAGAGAGACTGTGTTCTCTCTGGATAACCCGGAACTTCCGAGGTAAAGACCGGAACTTCCGGTTTCCAAAACTTCCGGGCGTCGCGGATTTGAGACACTCAACCATGGGACAGGGGTCGCCAAAGGGGCTTTCCCTCATTTGTTTCCCTACTCCTCCCCTCGTCTCCTCTTCCTGCGATGCCCCTCTCCCATCGACGACTTCCGGGCGAGCTTCCGGCCCCCGGAACCTCCGGCCTTCCTCCCTTCCATCGGGTTCGGAGGGCATTTCGTGTGCTCCTCCCCATCTCCATGGAGCAAGGTGGTTCTGGTTCGCATGCTCGACCGTCTAAGGTGTATGAATGGAAATCCAAAGAGAGGGTCAAGAAGACCAAAGTTGTTGTGCATGGGCCTAAGAATATGTTTGACTGCCATCCTAAGCCTGATCATGAGTCTACAGACCATGGCTCCCCTCCTCCTGCTCCAAACCAGTCAAAGAAATGCAAGACGGTTTCCAAGAAGGGCAAACCAGTTCATGTTCATCCTCCTCCTCTTGTGCCCATCACTATGAAAGAGTTGCCTGCACCGGAGTGGGTTGCTCAGCACAGGGTCAATCCGTATCACGAAGAACATGAACATGTGGCTGACTCCAAATTCTGGACTCTCTTTCAGCAATGCACCTATACAGAGATTTTCACCCAGTTTGTCAACACGTGTGTCATTCAAAAGAGTATCAACATCGCTCACTTTGACAAGACTGCCACAAACACTGCATACTTTGCTGGGGTCCAGAATATGTGTGTCAAGCTCAATCTTCTTCCTCTCATGAATTTTCAGCATGACGTGTCCCCACCTCTTGTGGCTCAATTTTATGCCATGGTGCATTTTGGAACTAATATTCACCGGACTCTTATTTGGATGTCTGGTGATGAGAAGTTCTCGACTCCATTTTCTCAGCTGGCTCGTCTTTTGGGCTACACATACATTAACACTACAGTTGATCGTGGGTACAAGATCCATGACAGAGGAGTCTTTCAGGTTCATCACTTGGCTGACTTGTACCCTCCTAGAGGACATGTTGGTTCTGTTGGTGACCTTCTGCCCTTCTATGATATCATGCACCAGATTTTTCATGAAGTGCTAGTAGTCAAGGTGGGTGACAAAAACAAGATTCATGGTCATCTCATCAACCTCCTTCACTGCACTTGTCACTCCTCTGATATGGGTCCTATTGATGTGATGGATTTCATATGGCATGAGATTTATAGTGTGGTGATGAACCACAAGGTTCCGATCTATGCTCCCTATATCACTGCCTTGATTGCTGATATTGCTCCTGATACATTGGCTGGCCGACATCTGATTATTCACACCGGCGTTAAATTGTTGGTTAAGAAAGGCAAGGCTACCATTCCTGAGGGTGGTGATGGTGATGAGGAAGAGGATCTTTATGCTGGGGGTGCTCATCACTTTGAATTCCACTCTCACTCTCATGCTTTTCGTCGTGGGGAACCTAGTGATTCCGGGTCTCGGAAGAGCAACGAAGTTTGGCGTCTTCTGAAGAACATGTTTTGTCTGCAGCAAGATATGCACAAGAAGCAGTGGGAGGAGCACAAGTCTAGGAAGGAGGGCATGAAGGCCCTTAAGGATGGCCTACATACATCTAGCACGACCATTGCTCATGGTTCTGAGTCTCATGTGACTCCGTTTGATCAGTACTAGCCCCAGTTTGCTCGGTTTGATGTCGAAGATGGAGATGAAGCCTCTTCTCATCGCCCTCACGGCTCAGTGTCTTCTGGAGAGTCGTCCGACAACTCATTTTCTTAGGTGCGTGAGTAGTGCATTCCTCAATTTTCCTTTTTGCCATCTTAATGACAAAGGGGGAGATGTTGTATTGCTTGATAGCGGCGTTGTCTCTTCGTTTTATTGTTTTATCTGAACCTTCATTGAACCTTTGCTCTTATTTGCTCCTATTTGAACCTTATCGTTGTGTGTTCTTTAACTATATATTATTATGTGAGCACTTTATGGGTTACACTATGTGGCATGGTGTCATATTTCTTATTTTTCTGAGAAGCGACATCTATCATAATTGACATATCCATATGAAAATCAAGGTTAGTAAATCATTCTATGTCGCTTTATTATCCTTGTGAGGGTAGCACAGTGTGAGGGGGAGCTTCTTTCAAACATGTCTTTGGTATTCAAATACAAATCTAGAGTAAGGCATAGGTTGTGGGGGAGTTGTTTCCTTTCATTAAAACTGCTTTATATTCTACATGCATTGTGTGGTTTCCCTCTCAAGCATTATTATCATCTATGTCAAAAAGGGGGAGATTGAAAGTGTATTATTGCCCTTAACCGTTTTTGACATCTATGACAATTTCATTTGTGTTTCTAACCACATGCTATAGTATAAAACAACACCATCAAAATTGAAGAGAAGTATGGATGGTTATTCTCCCTTTACGTGGAAAAAGGGAAAAAGTGGATTGCCATATTGTTATGTTTTCTGTCTTGAGTCGCCAGGGCAGCTGCACTATTAAGAGGGGGTACATCATGAAAAACATCTGGGAATCAGCTTCACACACACATATGATTTGGCACAATCAACTTCATTTTTGGTACATTTTGACACAATGAAATGACTTTGTTGAGGCCAGAACTTCCGGGACGGCCGAAACTTCCGGGGACCAGAAGGTCCGGGAAGCTTCCGGGCCACCCAGAGAAACAACATTGTGTGAAATCTCTCTATGTAGCCCAGAACCTTGCCGGACCCTGGCCGAAACTTCTGTTCCCTGGAACTTCTGGGCTGGACGGAACTTCTGGGCGTCAGAACTTTCGTCCCTGTTCTGGCAGCTTCCAAGGTATTCCAGAGAAGATGAAATCTCTCTGTGTAGCCCGGAACCTAGCCAGAACTTCCGGGGTCCGGAACTTCCGGGGTCCGGAACTTCCGGGGTCCGGAACGTCCGGGCTTGGACGGAACTTCCGGTCCTCGCAGGAATTTGGCCCCAACGGCTGGATTTCGTCCCCACCTATAAATAGTCTTCTTCTTCCCCACAAAGAGGCTAACGACTCCATTTCTCTCTCCACCATTTCTAGACCTCAATTTCTTGGAGTTCTTCCCACTTAGCCAACTAAAGCTCTTGATCTTTTGAGGAGTGAAGGAGGAGTGCTTGATCTACACAATGACCAAAGCAAAAGTTGATTCCCCCTTGTTTTTCGTGGTGCATCTTGTTACTCTTGGAGGTTGGAGACTCCTAGGCAATAGGCGTTCTCTGGCAAGGAATCGTTCATTGTGATTACCCCCGGAAAGTTTGTGAGGGTTTGGAGACCACCTGAAGGTCCACCACTAGTGGTTGGGAATCGCCTTTGTGGTGATATCTCAAGGAGAGAATAGGGTGAGCCTTCGTGGCGTTGGTGTGCCTTCGTGGTAACATCCACCTCTCTAAACGGTGACGTAGCTTCCCTCCAAGAAAGTGAACATCGACATACATCCTCGTCTCTCGGAGTTGCGGTTATTCCTAACCCTAACTCCCTACTTGTGGTTATTTGTCTCTTAGTATTTACTTATATCTTATTGTGCTTGCTTACTCATATACTTGTGGTACTTGTTTGCTGGTGTAACTCTTAGCATCATACTTGATATTATTTAGGCTTACCTTCATATTCCGCATTATCGCCTAAAAATTGCTAAGTAACAATTAAAATTTGTGATTGCACCTATTCACCCCCCTCTAGGTCCATCTCGATCCTTTCACGTGCTTGCAAAGGCGTTTCCGCATTGACTAGTAAAGAGACAGCACCACGCCTTCCCCATAAAAAGGAATCCACAGAGGCGCTTGCCCATTTACCTCCTGTCCTTTCCTATCTGGGAACCACCGTTGTATCCTTCCTCGAGACTGAAATAGAGTCATCCCCACTCATCCTCTGCCTCCACACCCTTGCTGTCCTCGGCTTCTTCCCTCATAGCTGCCATGCCGCCCAAGGCGAGCAAAGGCAAGGGGATGAAAGCTGCCGTCACACAGTGCGAACTGGCAAAGATGCGAAAAGAGCACGTTGTCTTTGGTCCGGCGCTTGACGCGAGCGCTTTTAAGGAGGGATACCGGTTCATGTGGGCGAGGGAGACGAAGGCTCATCCTGCTACTCGCGTGAGCCCAGGTTCCTTTGAGGGCAGCCTAGATAAATTCCATTTCTTTGCCAACTACTTTTATTGCTGGCTCTGTCTTCCGTTCTCTGATTTCTTCAACGACATCATGTACACATACGGCTTCCAACTTTTGGCTTTTACGCCGAATACCGTGACATGTATGTCAGTCTTTGCTCATCTTTGCGAAATTTTTGCCGGGGTAGTCCCCAACACAACCCTCTTCTGCCACTATTTCATTCCTCGCATTCAACCAGGAGATGCCCTTTCTAGTTATATCGCTTGGATTCCAAGGACATGGAACAAAGAGATATACCCAGACGACATCTACCGCGAGAAGTGGGAGGAATGGCGGGACATGTGGTGCTGGATTTAGGAGAAGGACCCTCAGCCTTTTCTGTTTGCCTCGAGAGACGAAGATGGCACGCGGCAATGATTGGAGCGGCTTCGATCCTCAAGATGAGAAGCTCACAGTTGCAATTACCAGGATCCACCACCTCAAAGTTGTCGGGGTCACAGTAGAGATGATTGGAGCTGATTTTCTTCGCTGGCGCATCGCCCCTCTACAGAACAAAGGAAGACCAGCCTGGGAGTACCGTAACGCGGCAGATATCATGAGGCCGCACCCTAGTCTAAACAACAACCTGACGGTCAGGCAACACACAACCCTCTACCATAAGCTGTTCAGGCCTAATGCGAAATGTCAGTTGCTAGCTGGCGTGATTCCTCTATGCAACAACTCCGCCCTGGATTCAATCATCACCATGATGCCGGTGTGCAGTGCTCACGGTCTTGACGGAGCTTGGCAAGAGCCAACCCCAGAGCAGGCACATGAGCTCTTTGACAATTGCTTGGAGAAGGCCACCTGAAAAGAGACGGACCTCATACACCCCACCACTGAAGACGAAGTAGCATATATTACCAGCAGGGTGGAAGAGGCAAATCTAGCCACGGAGGCCGTCAACGCTGGCTTCGTGGAGGGGGAAGCCAGCGAAGAAGAAGTGATATCGGAGGAAAACTTGCCGGGCAGGGCGAGGTTGCCGGAGAGCAGAGTGGCACAGTTGCTGAGGGCCGTTCTGCCGAGGAGTAGCTGCTAGAGGAGCCCCCAGTTCTCGAGAAGGAGAAGCGCGTTCTTTGGAGTGCCACCTCTGGCACTTCAACCCAACAACCTTCTTCGAGTGGTGCATCCCCCGGCAAGGGTGGGTCACACCAACCCTCTGCTCCTGCCGCAACCAAGCGACCCAGGACTCCTCCACCTCCTTACACGGACACCATGGCAGAAGTCGACTTTGACCTCTCCACCTTCAGCTCCAAAAGTGAAGAGTAAGGATCCTCCCACATCTTCTAACTTCTAAATTTCTAGTTTTTCTTATCTTGTTTGCCTCGCTTTGGCTTGCCCCCGTAGAGATACAAAAATGCTAGTGCAAAGGGCGGCGAAGAGGGCGAGGACTTCAACGGGTGATGAGCTGCCAGCAGGCACCATAGGTTCGCCAGAGCCGATCACCATCAGCCCGGAGCCCAGCCCACATACTCATTTCCCATTGGTGAGCATTGGGACGTGTATCTTTGCCATTGACATCGCCAAGCTTGCAGGAGAAGAACAACAACAAGGAGAGCCATCAGAATCCATCCCTGTTGTACCGCCTCCGTCAACTGCGCCGCCCAGAGATGGATCTTTGGCAAGGGCCTCTGCTGACAATCCCATCCTTATTGAGGAGGAACCGGCAAGCACAGGCACTGGCATTCCTACACTGGAAACCAACATTGCTGGGAAAAGAGAAACCACCTCTCAGTAGCTTGACGCAGGTAAACCGCTTGCCTCAGAATTCTTGTCATTCTGTCTCTATTTTTTTGTATTCTTGAACTTCAACCTTGGTCTCATCTTGATTTCCCCTCCTTTAGATTTTAGATATTCCCTCGATGGAACCGCCAAGATGGTAGAGGAAGAAACCGCCAAGAAGTCTGCTAAGGCGGCCGGTAAGGAGTCCAGTGACCATACTGACGGCATTCCTGCCGTAGGAGCGCCGGGCGCTACACCGGCCATGGAGCCCCCAGCTACCGATGAGAAGGCTGTTGAGGATCAGCCATCAACATCTGAAGCCCCCTCTCCAAGCAGATATCTCCAGGCTGGCGAAAGCCTGTTCATCAACATGCCAGGGACGACAATCACTCGGGTGCCAACTAAAGGGGAAACTTTCAACAAGGAAGTCATCACTGCTGGCGGGCTCAAAATTATTGAAGAACCAAGCGTTAGCAGCAAATCCAGGGAAGAACAACTCCTCCAAACCATGAGCGACAACTTCCAAAAACTCCAAGCGCTCTATCACACTCGAAAGGAGAAGTTGGACTCTAGGGCAGCAGTTGTTGAAGCAACGGAGGCGGATCTCCATAAGCGCATCGAGGAAATGCAAGCCTGGTTCGTTGAAGCCTTTCAAGAGCTGAAGACTGGTCGGGAGCAGCTGAGCGAATGCGGGAATGAACTCCTCATGAAGCAGTCTGACATTGAGAAGGCGCAAGAGGAGGCTTCACGACAAGCTTCTGCAGAGGAAGCTCGCCTGATGGAACGCTGCGTCGGGCTTGATACCCATGAAGATGAACTTTCCGCTCGCGAGAAGGCGCTTTCCTACAAGCTTCGTGCCAAAGACGAAGAAATTGAGAAGCTTGCCGTGCGGCAAACCCAGGAGCTGGAGTAGAAGCACAAAGAAGCTCTCAAGGCTCTGACCATAAACCACGCCGACAAGCTGAAGGAAGCCATCAATGCCGCTGAAGCTGCAGAGGCCACCAAGAACGAGCTTGTCGATAAGGTGAAGAAGATGGAGGCGGACCTTGAGGATCACAGCAAGAAGATCTCGACGCTCAAAGCCGAAAGAAAGAAGGATCTCTATAGCCTGTCAAAGATACAAGTTGCCATATCCGACAAGACCAAGGAACTCACCTCAGCCAATGAATCCATTGCCGATCTGCAACTAAAGCTGACCAAGCTGGAGAAGTCCCTTGAGGAGAGCAAGGCTCGTGAGAAGGTCTTGGTCAAAGATCTCCGGAATGAGGACCTGCTCAAGAGAGCCGCCGCCAATTACAATGACTACACGGTAGGTGTGCAGATCTGGACTGAGCGCCTTATCGATGTCGCAGAAAGGCTCTCAACACAGCTGTCCGCCATGGGCCTGCGAGGCTTCAACTACTCTTCTGACGATAGGGTGTCTTCCAGCGCCAAGCTGATCATATTCTTCGACGACATGATTGACGCCCTGAAGCAACTCCATTCTGATCGAGCGACCCATCTGGCCAACGAATCCCGCCAGCCCTACCAGGCCGTCCTCCTCAAGGTGCTCACCAAAGTGGCGTACAAGAACCATGGCATCAACTTCACCAACGTTCTTGTTCACTTGCCAAAGGACGTGGACCTCAAGGCACTTGACGAACTTATCGCGCCCATCGTCGACAAGGTGAACCAAGTCAAGAGGGTTGAAGGCTAGCGCATGGACTAGCCGCTTCATTTCTCTTCACCGCCACCATTCCATGCCAAAGAATTTTTTTATCTTAAGTTAGAATCATGGCAACTAGTTATGTAATATAACTTGCTGTGCTTTGAATGGGTGCATGTTATCCTCTTGTCTGATTTCTTTATGTATGGTATATGCCCTACGCTTTATCAGAAACTTGTCGGTGCACGCAGCCCTGCCGCGAGCGCTTTTGAGGAATGGATCCTTAACAGCCTGCTGGAGGTGTCGCCGCCGGCAAGATACCTTGACGTTCTGAGTGCAGCCACTTAAGCTATTGAGCGGACTCGAAATAGATTAAGGGCGCAACTGATCACGACAAGGTTCCTTCACGTGCAGGTTTTCCATACAAAAGTTGAAATCGTCCAAGGAAAATAACTTTATAGTAAAAATTTACTTAGAGTTTTGCAACTTAGCTTTTCGTTGCTGTACTCCTTTTTGCAAGATGTCAACTTTGAACATCGCCTGTTGGTGTCCATACCTTCATCCCCCCTGGCAAACTTGTACACGAGGGAACCTTCTATTCTTTGAGAAAAAGAAAGAAGAGAAAATAGAGATATGGAACCCTGGTGGTTTGTTAGTACTTGTTGGAAATAAGCGTAATACAACATCTCAGCAAAACATGCATATAAGTAATCATGCAAATCGATAAGAATTGTAAAATGCTTAATCTTATTCAACTATGCACAGGGTCTGCGCCTGGCTTTATACAAAGGATCATATGCATTGCCGGCAAGACATGTACAAAAGATGGTTGCCGGAGAACTCGGTAACCGTGCCTTATGGATAGAACTTACGAAGATGTTTGATATTCTAGGAATTTCTCACTAGAACGCCATCTTTGGTCTCCAGGCGGACTGAGCCAGGCCTGGTGACTTGTACTACCCGATAAGGGCCTTCCCACTTTGGCGTCAACTTGTTGGAATTCTTGGTCGACTGAACGCGCCGAAGAACAAGGTCACCTTCCTCAAGACTTTGGGCATGAACCTTGCGGCTATGGTAGTGGCGCAAGGCTTGCTGGTAGCGTGCAACTCGTATAGCAGCCTGAAGACGATCTTCCTCAAGGAGAGTCACTTCATCTTGCCGCACCTACTCTTGCTCAATCTCATCATAAGAGAGCACTCGAGGTGACCCGTATATGAGTTCCGTGGGGAGAAATGCTTCCGCCCTGTATACTAGGGAGAAGGGTGTCTGGCGGTGGCTCGATTTGGTGTTGTTCTGATTGACCAAAGAACTGCCGGCAGCTCGTCAATCCAGCGTCTTTTGCAATTGCACAGCTTGTCAAAAGTTCTTGTCTTAAGCCCTTGCAACACTTTAGCATTTGCCGTTTCCGCCTGGCCGTTGCTCCTTGGATGAGTAACAGAAGCAAAACAGATCTTGCCGCCAAGGCCTTGGACGTATTGCATGAAGGTGTGGCTCGTGAACTGGGTGTCATTGTCATTGATGATCCTGTTTGGTACACCAAAACGGCAAACTATTCCTTTGAAGATCTTGACGTCTGACTATGCTGTCACCTTTCTCACCGCTTCCACCTCCGGCCACTTTGTGAACTTGTCGATTGCGACGTACAAGTATTCAAAGCCCATGGTAGCACGGGGAAAAGGGCCTGAAATGTCGAGCCCCCAGACCGAAAATGGCCAGGAAAGAGGGATTGTATGAAGAGCTTGAGCCGGTTGATGCAATTTCTTCGAATGGAACTGGCACACTTCACACTTGGTTACTAGTGCAGTTGCATCCTAGAGGGAAGTGGGCCAAAAGAAACCTTGTAGGAATGCCTTACCAACAAGAGCTGTCATGGTTTTGTCACGACAGATGCCATGGGTAGGCTTATCGAGAGAGGCCGAAGGACGCCGGTGGGCTCCGGGAGCGGGGTTAGGCACAAGCGGTGGTGGACACACGATGTACCCAGGTTCGGGGCCCTCCGTGGGAGGTAACACCCCTAGTCCTGCTTGGTCTAGTTGAGACAATGGTCGGATTATAATGGCACTCCTTGAGCTGTATGGATCGTGGAGGAAGGAGCTAGCCCGCTCTTCTGCCTCCCTACGCGTGCGTGTGGAGTGGACGTGGAGGGAGCTGGGAGATCGGCCGACCCCTTGCATGGGGGTGGCCAGGGGGGTTTTATAGGCCAACCCCCCGAATTGCAATACAAATAGAAGGTCAAGGGGGCCCCCAGTCGGCAGCCTCTCTGGCCGGCTGCGGGGTCTTGTCGCTGGTAGGCCCCACCGACTGAAGGGTCCTGTCAGGAGATGGCAGGGCCCACGCGGTGGGTCCTGACGCTGGTCACGTCACGACACGAGCTGCCCCTTGTGGCGTCGTCTTGCGGCACCCGGTCGAGGTCAGCGGTGAGGACGGCCGCCCTATAGCCATGCCGGGGCATGTAATGGAGTGGTTGGGGCGTTCCGGCACTGTTGGAAGCCCGGTCACCGTCCGCCAGGGTCAAAGGCCCTGACACCTTCACTGTGGCCACTCCAGCGCTGACCCCCGATGGGATGGGGGCCACTGTCGCTAGCATGCCCTCTCGACGGTATCCAATGCACAGCCGGCTGGGGGGGCCTAGCGGCAAAGCCCTCAGCTGGCCGACAAGTCGTAACCGGCGGGGCGTAGCCGGCGGGCTCTAGCCGGAGGGCCACTACCGACAAGGCGTAGCCGGACCGTAAGGGGAGGCAGCCCACCCTTTGATTACGTTAGAAAGCCGGAGCAAAGGGGGCGCTTGAGGCTACCCCGGGGTCATCCCCCCGTCAGTAGTCCCCGAAGCCGGGGGGCCCGCCGACGAACCGTGGCGGTCCTCGCCGTCTTGAAGATCGTCCTTGCACCGCGGATTGCCTTGAGAGTCGAGCGACGCCGGCAAATGGCGGCCGGCTCCACAGCCGGCCGACGCCTCGCGCGCCGCCTCGGGTTCCCCACCGGGTAGAGAAGACATGCCACGCGGCAAAAAAGACCGGGCCGCGGGGCGGGGCCCTCCACGACCGCGGCCTCAACCCGCGCATGGGGATCTTTTACGGCATGGGCCGATGGTTGGCGTTCCCGAGCATCGTAATTTCCGCCCCGCATGCCGCAGGAATCGCAAGGGTCGTGCACAATGAATCCGGCCCCCACGATCATCCGCGCAGGGTTTAAATGGAGAGGGGGGGGCAGAACGGCCCGTTCGCTCCCCCCACTGTTGTCACATCGTCGTCGTCGTCGCCTTCCTCCCCCCCGCCACGAGAGAGCGAGCGAGAGAGAGAGCAGGAGGCCAGAGCACGCGGGCAGGCAACACCGCCGTCCGCCGCCGAAGAAAACCCGGGCCGCCGCCAAGCACCCGCGCCCGTCGTCGCGACCGCACGCCCCCTCGGCGACCATGGCGGGCAAGGGCGCCTGGGACGGCAGCGACGTGGACGAGACCTTCATCGAGCACCTCCGCCATCGCCGCAAGCTTCCGGCGGAGGCGCACTTGGAGGCACACCCAGCCGGGCCGGAGAACTCCCCGGCACCCCGGGAAGGTGAGGTGGTCGTCTTTGCCGACCACTTCCTCCGCGGGCTTAGGCTGTCGGCGAGCGCCTTCTTCCGCCGTTTCCTGACGTGGTTCAGACTGCAGCCGCACCACCTCCCCCCAAACGCCATCCTGTAGCTAGCGGCGTTCATCACCCTCTATGAGGGGTACTCGGGGGTTGAGCCGAGGCTTGACCTCTGGTGCCGGCTCTTCTTCGTGAAGCATCAGACGACAAAGGATCCGGTGACGCAGCAGATGGTGATGACCACCTGCGGAGGCGCCATGATCCATATCCGCAAGGGAACCGGCTTCCCAAAACTCCCGCTGCACGAGTCGGTGAAGCGCTGGCAGCGGGGGTTCTTCTATGTGAAGATTGCGAAGCCGGAGTAGGATTACATCAACCTCCCCAACTTCGCCAACCGCCCGCCGACCGTGATGCAGAACTGGCGGGCGGTTCCGCCTTCGGCGCCCGAGACGGCGGACCGGCTCTGCGAGCGCCTGCTCGTGATGACCGGGACGGAGGGGCTGACGGCCACCGATCTGTTGACCGCGATGGTGGCGTGCCGGGTGCAGCCGTTGCAGCACCGGCCGCACCTCATCTGCCTGATGGGAGGACGCCACGACCTCTGCCGACTCTCCACCAAGGAGATGAAGCCGACCCACATGGCGAGGAGGGTGAACGCCATCTCGACGGCGAAGATGGTGGAGGGCGAGTGGCAATGGGGGAAGACCCCGTATAGCCGAAGCCGCCCGGCACCGCGGGTAAGTGTCTGGCCACCTCCTTCCCTCCATATTTTTTCAGAGGCGGTGCCCCTCCCCCCTTTGGCCTGATGGCGCGCCCTCCAGCCCGCCCGCAGGTTTTCCCGCTGCTATAGAACTACGAGGAGCCGGCCCCCGACACGGCGGAGTCGAACCCCTAGGAGGTTGAGGATGCCGACGACGTGGAGCCGGTTGGCTCTGAGTGAGCTTTCACGTCCGAAGCCGGTGACGTGGAGACGGAGACGGAGGGGGTCGAAGAGGCCGAATCGACGGGTGAGTCTCCTCCCCAGACGCTCCTACGGGACTGGACCGATGATGACGCTGAGGCGGAGACGTCGTGTGTTGCAGAGGCTCCGGAGAAGCGCGAAACTTCAGAGGATGAGGTTACAACACCGTGGAGGCGCCAACCTCGAGCCGTCGACGGCTCCAGCCAGGGAGGCCCGGACGCGGACGGCAAGGGGAAACGGCCGGCCGTCACCAGGCCGGCGCCCAAGCGCGCGACGACCGCGCAGCCGGGCGGCAGGAGAAAGAAACAAAGGGTCACCCAGGCGGGACCCATGAGGAGGGCGGTCCCCGTCATCGCCGGGTAAGTCCATCTCCTCCTCCACCTTGGACTGTTCCATCTTCCCCCCAGTCCCTTATTTCGTCGCTTACCAGGGAGGCGCGCGCCCTGGGGAGGACCCCGGGTGGCGGGACGGAGAGGGCGGCGCCGCCGACAGCTGCCGAGGAGAGGGAGCGCCAGGTGTGGCTCAACCTCGAGGCGGCCGAGCAGGCGCGGCGTGTCGAGGAGCTCCGCCCATGGGAAGAGATGGCAAAGAAACGGGGAGGAACCAGCGGGGAGGCCGCCGGCGGAGTGTGGGAGCCGTTCCCCCACCTTCGAGGAACCAGCGGGGAGGTCGCTGGCAAGGCATGGGAGCCGTTCCCCCGTGGCCGGGAGAATAGGTCGAAGGGCCACCACAGTCCCGGGCGACGGACGGATGCGGGCGCGAAGGCCGCGAAGGACGTGGCAGAGGAGGGCCGCGACGCCACCCAGCTGGCGGTGGACGACGTGCCACCGGGGCGGAGGTGCCGGCCCCGAAAGCGACGGCCTCGGAAGTATCGGCTTCGGAGGCGCCGACTCTAGAGGCGAGTCGGCCCGGAGCCGCCGGAGGCAGAGCGCCGGAGGTGAGGGCCGCGACGGTCGGGGAAGCGGCCGCCGTAAGCACGTCGACGGCGGCCCCCGGCGCACCAACGACAGGAGGGGCCGGTCCCATCGCGGTCTTCGACAAGGGAGGACCCGCAGATGGGGGCCGCCCGCCGTAGACCTAGGCGGCGACTGGAAGGCCGGCCCCTAGCGAACCGTCAGGTGCCCTCGGGGCGGCGGTGTCCGCCTTTGGAGATGTGTTCGCCGCTTGCCACGCCCAGGCATCGCAGGACGCTTGAGCCGCCAACGACCGGCTGGTGCGCTTGGAGCAGGCGGTCGCTGTGAGTTCTCTTCTTTCCTTCTTCTCTTGACTTGGCATTTTCTATCTTTTCCAGTGGGAGTGCGCTAGCGCACCCACTGGGTGTAGCCCCCGAGGCTCGAGCCGGCTGGCGCACAAGCGGGTCGAGCCTAAAGTTGTGTGCTCTTGTCGTTTTGCAGGCGGCGTATGACCGCCGGGAGGCCGCGTACAACACCCTGCTGGGGTCATATCGGGGAGCCAAAAACCGGCTCACCATCGTGTCTGCGGACTTGCGAGGTATGTGCTCTTATGGTCTTTCAATGGGGGCGCGTAAGCGCACCCACTGCGTGTAGCCCCCGGGAATCAGGCCGGCTGCCCCGGAGGCGGGCTGAATCCTTTCTGACAACGACGACTTCTTCTCGTGAAGCTACCCATGCTGAGACGGTCTGCCTCCGGAGCCAGGTGGTGCGCCTTTACGAGGAGCGGGAACTCCTGACGACGGAGCATGACCGGCTCCGTGGGGAGGCGGACCAGGCGAAGGCGGAGCGGGAGGGGCACGAGGTGGCCCACCGCCAAGCGTTAGCGGACCAAGGGGCGGCCCTTCGTCGGGAGGCGGAGGAGCGGGAGAAAGTTCTCCACGAGGGGCTGGAGGCCAAAGATGCCGCGCTAGCCAAGGCGGTCGAGGACGCATAGGCGGCTCGGGACGAGCACGAGCGCCAGCGCCTGGAGTGGTCGGCCAGGGATGTGCAGCTGCAGGAGCAAGGGCATGAGGTGGATCGGATGCTGCACAGTAAGCTTCTGTTGCCTTGTTCTTCTCGCGTCTTCCTTCTGGGTTTTCTGGCTTGCCTCCCCGCAAATCCCTTGTTCTCTTCTTAGGGCTTTCCCCGGCACGCAGGAGGTCGCGGAGGCGGCCGTGGAGACCGACCGCGAGGCCCGACGGGCGAAAGGAGAGGCCGTTGGGTAGCTTGCCCCCTGGACCCTGGACGAGGTGGGGATCGCTGCCGAGGCGCGTCTGTCGGAGGTAGTCCGCGCCCTGAAGCGGCTCCAAGCGGCCGGCCAGGCGCTGGTTCGCACTCTTTGGCCCAACGCGGCAGACCCGGGCTCTTTGAGCCGGCTGTCACGGTGGCTAGAGTTTGGGACTACGCGGGTGAATGCCTAGAGGGCCTCCGCGGCAGGCACCGGTGCGGGCATGGCGCTCCGCATTGCCAGGTCGTGGTACCCCGAGCTGGACTTGGTTTTGCTCACGGCCCAGCGTGCCGACACCGACGCGGAATTGGAGGCGATGGCCGATGAGCTGTTGGTGAGGGCGAGCGACCTCACGTCCTTCGCCGCGTGGGACGAGTACGTCCCAAAGCGCAGGGCGGACGGCGTGGTGGTCCCGGAGGACCGGTACGGGCTCGCCCTGGACGACCCGAAGGGGAGCGCCGCCGAGACGGCCGATGGAGAGTCCGACACCGATGACTACGCCGAGTCAGAGCCAGCTCCGGATGCGGGGGCGGGGCCTTCTACCTGAGCCGCCCCGAGGCACTGGCCTCGGAGGCGCCAGCACCGCCGGCTCGCAAGGCGTGAGCACCGTCGGCTCCAGAGGCGTCAGCACCGGAGGAGGGCCGCCCCGAAGCTGCCACCACTTAGGATTTTTCTTTCCTGCATTTTGTTTTAGACTGGAATTCCACCCACTGGGTGTACATATGTAATGAACTTGTGGCCGTGGTCCTTTTATCGTTATGACTTATGCCATTTTTCTCAAAAAGAATGTATGTGCCGGCTCTTCTTTCGCCTTTTGCCTTTTGACTTGTGTTCGCGCACTGGGATTCCTTCTAGCTTCCGCCCCGCCTGCCAGCCAGCCAGGAGACGGTCTGGGATAGGGACGGGGCTTCACCCTTGGGGAAAACTAGCGGGCTCTTAGGGTCAACCGGCTAGGGCTAGGTTGAGCTGGCAGAGGCCGGTTACTAGGAGTAACAAAGCTCAGTTGGGCCGGGCCGGCTGCCGCGCGTCAGCTGACCTCGGTGTGAGAAGTTCCTTCGCACCCCGTGGTCCCTTCAGTCAGACAGCCGGGAGCCGGTCTGTAGCTGGTTAGGGAGGGGAGGCGAAGGTTTTCTTGCTCATACTACTTGTCCGCCTCGGGGGGGAGTCGGGCGAGCCCCTGGGCCCGGGAGCCGGACCCGGTTGACATGCCTTAAATAACAGGAAAACTTTGGAGGAATCGAAACGGGGCGTGCCCCAAGTGCCGGCTTGGGGCCCCCGTTGTATTCACAAGCTCGAAAGGGGAAGGATACATACACTAGTTTTCAGCAATAAAATGGACGGAGGAGCGCCGCATTCCACAGGCGCTCCGTCTCCTCGCCGGAGGTGTCTCTCTTGCGCTTCTGCGGCTTCTGGGCGTCTATCAGATAGTACGCGTTGTTGTGCAGCGCCCGACTGACGATGAACGGGCCCTCCCATGGGGAGGACATCTTGTGCTGGTCAGCGGTTCGCTGGATCCGCCTGAGCACCAAGTCTCCTTCGCGGAAGGAGAGCGGCCGGATCTGCTTGCTGTGGTAATGTCGAAACTTCTGCTGGTAGATGGCTGTCCGGCTCAAGGCCAGCTCGCGGGCCTCCTCGAGGAGGTCGACGCCGTCTTCTCTTGCCTCCCTCGCATCCTTCTCGGTGTACAGGGTAACCCGAGGCGAATCGAATTCGATGTTGGTGGGGATGATCGCCTCGGACCCGTAAACGAGAAAGAACGGAGTGTAGCCGGTCGACCGGTTGGGCGTGGTCCAGAGGCTCCAAAGGACAGCCGACAACTCCTCGACCCAACAGCCGGCCGACCGGACCAGTGGTGTCATGACCCCGGGTTTGATGCCGGACAGGAGCAGGATGTTTGCCCTCTCAACCTGGCCGTTCGACTGTGGATGGGCGACGGACGCCAGGTCGAGCCGGATGCCCCGCCTCGAGCAGAAATGTGCTAGTGCGCCCTTGGCAAAGTTCGTGCCGTTGTCCATGATGATGCTGTGAGGGACGCCGTAGCGTACTATGATGTCTTCGATGAACCGGACGGCCGTGGGGCCGTCCTGTTTCTTGATTGGCCGGGCCTCAATCCACTTGGTGAATTTGTCGACGGCTACCGGCAAGTGTGTCATGCCGCCTCGTGCGGTCTTGAAGGGTCCCACCATGTCCAGCCCCTAGACGGCGAAGGGCCACGAAAGGGGGATGGTCTGGAGGGTGCTAGCCGGAAGATGGCTCTGCGTGCTGAAGCGCTGGCAGCCCTCACACTCGTCAACTAGTTTCTTGGACGCGTCTAGAGCAGTCGGCCAGTAGAAATCGTGACGGAATGCTTTGGCCATCAGGGATCTGGAGGCGGCATGATGCCCGCACTCGCCCTGGTGGATGCCGAGGAGGATTTCTTGCCCTTTCTCTGGCTCGATGCAGCGTTGGAAGACGCTGGTGGTGGTGCGATGAACCAACTCGTGGTTGACGATGCTGTAGGCCGGGGCCCGACACTGAATCTGCCTTGCAGTGGCCTCATCGGAGGGGAGCTCGCCGCGCTGGAGGAACACCAGGATGGGCTAGGCCCATGAGGGAGCCGAGACAAGGGCCGGCTCAACCCCCGGGACCGGCTCGTCAGCCCCCGGAGCCAGCTCGCCAGCCCCCGGGAGCGAGGCGGTGGTAGGAGCGTCGGCCGTCATCATGACGGCGACGGGCCCGGTGCCGGCGCGCGCAGACGTGGCCGGCTCAATTGCCATGGCAGACGCCGCTAGCCCAACGGCTGGTGGTGGCGGAGCTGGTAGAGCTGCCACAGCCGGCGGGGCCGGTTGGGCAGCTGGTTCTCCCGAGATGCGGGCCGCATTTGCCAGCACGAAGATGGACTCCAATTCGGGAGAAGGCTTGATCGAAGGCTTCAACAGCGGCTCGAGGGAGACGCCGGCTGGGATGCCCTGCCGGGTGGAGCCAATCTTGGCCAGCACGTCGGCCGCCTCGTTGTCCGCGTGGGGGACGTGGTGGAACTCGCAACCCTCAAAGGAGTTGGTGAGCTGCTGGACGAGGAAGCGGTAGCTGGCCATGTTGGCGTCCCTGGCGTCCCATTCGCCAGAGACCTGGTGCACCACGAGGTCGGAGTCGCCGAAGCAAATGATGCGCTGGATGTCGATCTCCTTGGCGAGCTGGAGGCCGTGGATGAGGGCCTCGTATTCGGCCACGTTGTTGGAGGCGGCGAAGTGGATCTGGAGGGCATAGCGGAGCTGGTCCCCTCTGGGAGACGACAAGACGATGCCGGCTCCCAGGCCGGCTCGCATCTTCGAGCCGTCGAAGTGCATGCGCCAGTGCGTGGAGTCGGGCGGGGGTGGCACGAACTGGGTTTCGGCCCAGTCGACGAGGAAGTCGGCTATTGCCTTGGATTTGATGGCGGTGCGCGGCTCGTACCGTATTTCGTAGTCGGCTAGGGCGATGGCCCATTTGGCGATCCGGTCGGTGGCGTCCCGGCCGGCCATGATTGCGCCCAGCGGCGTTGTGCTCACGACGGTGATGACGTGCTCCTGGAAGTACTGCTTGAGCTTCTGGGCGGCGAAGTATATGCCGTAGCACATCTTCTGGTAGTGGGGGTAGTTTTGCTTGGAGGCGGAGAGGACCTCGCTGAGGTAGTAGACGGGACGTTGCGTTGGTAGCACCTTGCCTTCCTCCAGCCGCTCCACCACCAGAACGGCGCTGATGACGCATGTGGTCGCCGCAATGTAGGCGAGCAAAGGCTCCTTGTCAGCCGGCGCGGCCAAGATGGGCGCATTGGTGAGAGCCTGCTTGAGGCCGCGGAACACCGCGTTCGCCTCGTCGGACCAGTTGAACAAGGCCGGCTTCTTCGAGAGCTCCCGGCCCGGCTCGACCAGGGCCGACTTGCGTAGGAGCCCGTAGAGGGGAAAGGCCTTCTCGCCCAGCCGGCTGATGAACCGGCTGAGGGAGGCAAGGCAGTCGGTGAACTTCTGGACTTCGCGGAGCCGGACCGGCTTGGGCATGCATTCAATCGCCTGGATCTTCTCGGGGTTAGCTTCGATGCCGCGGGCAGATACGAAGAAACCCAGGAGCTGGCCGGCTGGGACGCCGGAGACACACTTCTCCGGGTTGAGCTTGATCTTGTATTCGCGCAAGTTGGCGAACGTCTCCCGGAGGTCGTCGAGGAGGCTGAATGCTTCTTGGATTTGACGACGATGTCGTCCACGTAGATGTGGACATTTCTGCCTATCTGACGCAGCAGGCACTTCTGCATGCAACGCTGGAAGGTAGCGCCTGCATTCTTCGGGCCGAAGGACATGGTGATGTAGCAGTAGGCCCCAAAGGGGGTGATGAAGGAGGTCTTGAGCCGGTCGGCCGGGTCCAGCTTTGTCTGGTGGTAGCCGGAGTAGGCGTCCAGGAAGGACAGCAGATCGCAACTGGCCATGGAATCGATGACTTGATCGATCCGCGGCAGGGCGAACGGGTCCTTGGGCCACGCCTTGTTCAGGCTTGTGTAGTCGATACACATGCGCCAGGTCTTGTTTTTCTTCAGCACCAGGACTAGGTTGGCTAGCCAGTCCGGGTATGAAGCTGGCTACGAGCAGCCGGGCGATCTCTTCTGCTAGTACGCCGCTTCTCCTCAGAGAAACGGCGTCGGGGTTGCTTGACCGGCTTCGCATCCGGCCGTACATGTAGCTTGTGCTCGGCGAACTTCCTCAGAACACCCGGCATGTCCTTGGGGGACCATGCAAAGATGTCCCGATTCTCACAGAGGAAGTCGACGAGCTCGCTTTCCTATTTGCTGTCGAGGCAGGAGCCGATGGTCACGCACTGGGTGGGGTTGGCCGGATCGAGTGGCACCTGCCTGGTGTCCTTGGACGGCTGGAACGAGGCTTCGCCGACCGACTGGGACGGAGGAGCCGGCACGGCCGGCTGGGCAGACGCAAGGGCCACTAGCCGGTCGAGCTGCCGCTTCTCCTCTGCTATCTCCAGGGCCTCGGCTAGCCATCTGCCGTCTCGCGCGCACGCCATTGACATCTGGTATTTGCCGGCGACGGTGATGATGCCCCTGGGACCCGACATCTTGAGCTTGAGGTAGGCGTAGTGGGGGATCGCCATGAACTTGACAAGAGCCGGTCGGCCCAGCAATGCGTGGTAGGGACTGTCAAGGTCCACTATCTCGAACAAGACCGGCTCGCGACGGAAGTGACCGGCGTCGCCAAAGAGGACGTCGAGCTTGATCTTGCCGATAGGGGTGCAGGACTTTCCCGGCACGATGCCATGGAAGACGGTCCGACTTGTTTTCGGATCCTCCACCTTGAGCCCCAGATTGAGCAGGGTGTCAAGGTAGAGGATGTTGATGCTGCTGCCTCCATCGATCAACACCCGCGAGAAGCGGCACGAGCGTTTCTCGGAGGCGATGGTAGGATCGAGGACGAGGGCGTAGCTGCCAGGGTTTGGCATCACGGCCGGGTGGTCCGCCCGACTCCAGGTGACCGACTTCTCGGACCAATGCATGAACTGGGGAGTCGTGGGCATGGTGGCATTCACCTCGCGGTCGAGCCGGCGCTAGGCGTGCTTGTCCGTCTCTTTGCTGGTGAAGACGACGTAGCAGTGGTCATGTTCGGGGTACCGGTCGTGCAGCCGGCCGTCGTTCCGAGCCGGGGCCGGGTCCGCCTGGACCGGGCCGGCTGTCGGAGCTAGAGCTGGAGCTAGTGCCAGAGCGCGGGCTGGCTGCACGGGGGGAGCCGGGAGGCCGTCCCCTAGGCCAATCGCTGTGAGAAGCTGCACTGCCGGAGCGTATGCGTGGCTGGCTTGGCACCACAGTGGTTTTTGCAGGGGAGGTCAAGCATTTGCTCGAAAGTCAGCTTGGGCTGCCAGGCGGCCTTGCCGGTGCACTGGCGCTGACTGGAGGCCTGGCTGGCCGGTCGCTCCTCCTCGATGGAGGTGACCTACCGGCTCCCATAGCGGGAGTCGGACTGGTCGTTCTTGCGCTTGCCATTCTGCTGCTGCCGGTTGTCGGCCGCCGCCCGCGGTGCGGCAGGGGGCGTAGCCGGCTTGGCTGGTGCCCTAGCCTTCATCCTCATCGAGGAATCGGCCATGGCATATTTGTCCGCTTTGGACATCAGGTCCGCCAGGGAGGTTGGCTCGGAGCACAAGAGCTTGTGCTTGAGGGGGGTGCCACCGCAGCAGCCTTCAATGAAGTACTGGATGGCCTGTACCTCATGCACTCCCTCGCAGGAGTTGCGGAGCTCGGTCCAGCACGTGAGGTAGTCGCGGAGGGGCTCTTCCGGTCCCTGGACGCACATGGCCAGCTCGCGGGGCCAGCCAGGCCGTTTATAGGTGCCGGTGAAGTTGCGGACGAAGGCCTCCTCGAAGTCCGTCCAGGTGTTGATGCTACCGGCAGCCAGGCTGTTCAGCCAGGTGTGGGCCAAGCCGATCAGCATGAGGGGGGCGTAGCGGACGGCTACGCGCTTGTTCCCCCTGGTAATGCCGACGGCGGTGGTGTAGTCGACCAGCCAGTCCTCCGGCTTGGCAGCTCGATATACTTCGGGGTGTCGCGGGGGAGTGCGAAGCCGGGCGGAAAAGGCTCGTTGCGGATCCGTGAACCGAAGCAGGCCGGGCCAATCGAGCCCTCCTCCTCGAGGAGAGCCGACTGTGCCAGCCGGTCAAGATAGAGCCGAGCGTCGTTGTCACTGTGGGGACGCACGGTCCGAGCCGGGCTGCAAGCTCGGGACGGACGGCCGGTGGGACGGACCGCGCCGGCTCTCGCCGTGGAGGCGGAGTATGCCCGCGGGTGCGCCGGCTACCGCCCACCGGCGCCTCGTCGCGGTGGTGGCTGCCAGCCGGATTGTTGCTGCGCTGGCTGTTCACAGCCGGCTGCTCGTTTCCGCGTGACGGGGGGCGCTGAGCATTTCTCCCCCGGGCGTTCTGACCGGAGGGACGAGGAGTGCTGGAGTGCTCAGCCGGCTGACGGTCAGCAGCCCCAGCGTCCTCGCCCTCGGGACGGGGAAACTAGGAGACGACCCCATCGAGGGTGAGGACGACCTGTTGCGTGTTGGCGGTGTCGATGAGGTCCTTGATGTGCCGCTCGCGTGCGGCCCGCTCCTCGCCCTCCAAGGTTGCCAAATCCTCGTAGGCAACCTTGGTGGCACACAGGTTGGCCGCGGGGGTGTCGTAGACGGGGAAACGACCGTCGAGGATTTCTGCGACCACGTTGCCGCGTTCTCACACACCACCATGCCGGCTGGGCTCGGGGCCAGCCGGGGTGAGGCCGTATGCGGAGTTGTATTCCCACTGCGTGGCCTCCATCCGGCGCCGCTCGGCAACGAGGGCGCTGGCGTCTTCGAACAGCAGGCGGCGGGCCACCTCTAGCTCGGCTCTGGCGGTGGCCGGGTCCGCCGTCGCAGCGATAGGAGTGCCCAGACCCCGAAGGGTGGCGGCGAGCGGGTCGGAGGTGCCGGCGCGTGGAGATGGCAGGGCCCACGCGGCGGGTCTCGACGCTGGTCACGTCATGGCACGGGCCGCCCCTTGTGGCGTCGTCTTGCGGCACCTGACCGAGGTCAGCGGTGAGGACGGCCGCCCTGTAGCCATGCCAGGGCAGGTAATGGAGTGGTTGGGGCGTGCTGACACTATTGGAAGCCCGGTCACCGTCCGCCAGGGTCAAAGGCCCTGACACCTTCACTGTGGCCACTCCGGCGCTGACCCCCGATGGGATGGGGGCCCTGTCGACGATTTTCAATGTGCAGCCGGCTGGGGGGGGTCTGGCGTCAATGCCCTCAGCTAGCCGACACGTCGTAACCGGCGGGGCGTAGCCGGCGGGCTCTGGCCGGAGGGCCACTACCGGCAGGGCGTAGCCGGACCATAAGGGGAGGTGGCCCGCCCTTTGATTACGTTAGAAGGCCAGAGCAAAGGGGGCGCTTGAGGCTACCCCGGGGTCATCCCCCCATCAAGAGCTCTTGATCCTATGTGTGAGCCACATATGCCTCCATGTATCTCTGCCAACAGCTCCAGTCCATCCTCCCGAGGAATGCACTTAAATTTCACACCGTTCGTTCTCTTTCTGTACAGGACATTGTCCACAAACTGATACATATTAGACCGACGGGCTATTTTCTCCGCTTCTTCCCGTTCTTCGGTGAGTTCTCCTATTTAGGGAAATTGAACAATGTGTTGTGCCCATGCTGGAGCCCGAGGCTAGACATCAAGGACTAAAGGCATATCTTCTATCGTGGGAGTGTTTGCCTCTACGACAAGGGCTCGAGGCCCTGCCGGAGCCTGTTGCCACCCGACAGGCTTGGCATTGTTCTCGGCAACTTCCTTGCAGGCAAGGATCTTGCGGGCAGCTTTTGGGAGCTCTATGGGAAAGTACTTGTCGGAACTCAGCTTCCTTCTCTTATCTTGCTTAGCCGATGGTGCTACGGATGGTTGAGTTAGTTGAAGCACAAAAGTCCCTGGTTCCATAGGTAACTTGAGGGCAGCACGCTTTGACAAGTCGTCGGCAATGTTGTTCTCTGCACGAGGAACATGCTCTGTTTGCAGACCGTCAAAGCGCTCCTCCAACTTCCTTACTTCATCTACCTAAGCTTCCATCAACGGGCTCTGGTAATCTTTGTTGACTTGCTTAACAACTAGCTATGAGTCACCTCTGACGATGAGCTTCTTGATTCCGAGGTTTGCCGCGATCCTGAGACCGGCAAGCAGTCCTTCATATTCTGTAGTGTTGTTTGTCGACTTCTCCCGGGGAAAGTGCATCTGAATTACATATTTGAGGTGCTCTCCGGTTGGTGTGGCAAGCAGCATGCCAGCACCGGCGCCTTGCAGCGAGAAAGCTCCATCAAAATACATAATCCATTCTTGACTCGTTTCCTTGCTGGGGAGAGTTGTTTCTTGAATCTCTTCGTCCGGCGTTGGTGTCCATTCTGCAATGAACTCTGCCAAGGCCCTGCTTTAAATAGTTGAGGTGCTTTCAAACTTGAGACCAAATCTTGACAGCTCCAACGCCCACTCCACATTCCTACCGGTTGCGTCTGGATTTCGTAAAATCCGTTGCAACGGAAAGCGAGTGACGATGGTGATCTCACGTGCTTGGAAATAATGGCGCAACTTCCTCGAGGCCATAAGGAGGCCGAATAGCATCTTTTGCACACCAGACTATCTTGATCTATTCCCCTGCAATAGGGAGCTGACAAAATAAATTGGGCGCTGCACCATCTTCTTCCTCTGTGTTGCTTCACTTGTCCGCGCAGATTCTTCCTTGTCGGCGCAAGACTCCACCGAGGAAAATCCTGGCTCATCGCTTGGCGGTCTTGCCTCTGCTGCTGCTTCTTCGTCGACTTCTCTCTGCGCCACTAACGCAACACTAACCACTTGATTCGTTGCCTCTAGGTATAGCAACCACAACTCTTGTGGTTTAGGTGTGACTAGTGTTGGCGGAGAGGAGAGGTACCTCTTCAAATCCTGCAGCGCTGCCTCTGCCTTCGGAGTCCACTTCATTGGACCTGCCTTTTTCAAAATTTTGAAAAAGGGCAGGGCGCGCTCAGCAGATTTGGAGATAAACCTACTCAGAGCAGCAACACAACCGGCAAGACGACACACATCTTTGACGCGTCTTGGTGCTTCAATCTGCTCAATTGCCTTGATCTTGTCGGGATTCGCCTTGATTCCACGCTGAGACACAAAGAACCCTAGAAGCTTGCCGGATGGAACACCAAACACACAGTTCTCAGGATTGAGCTTCAAATTGATCTTGCACAGATTTGCAAACGTCTCTTCTAGATATTGTATGAGCGTTGCTTTGTCCTTGGTTTTGACCACTATGTCATCCATATAAGCTTCCATATTTCTATGTAGCTGGGGCTCAAAACCGATCTGAACCGCTCCTGCAAATATTGAACCAACACTTTTCAACCCGAAAGGCATACATATGAAACAATACGTGCCACATGGGGTGATAAACGCGGTTTTCTCTTTGTCTTCCTTAGCCATGAAGATCTGATGATACCCTGAATAAGCATCAAGAAATGACAACAGATCACAACTGGTAGTGGAGTCTACAATCTGGTCGATGCGCGGCAAAGGAAAAAGGTCTTTTGGATAGGCTGTATTAAGATGTGTATAATCAATACACAACCTCCATTTTCCATTCGTCTTGCGCACTACAGCTGGATTGGCCAACCATGTTGGATGGAGCACTCCTCGAACCAGACCTGCCGCTTCCAACTTCCTGATTTGTTCATCAATAAATTCTTGCCGCTCCAAGGCTTGCTTCCTAACCTTCTGCTTGACGGGCGGCGCATGAGGACAGACGACAAGATGGTGCTCAGTCACCTCCCTAGGAACACCGGGGATATCAGATGGTTGCCATGCAAACACATCGACAGTCGCCCACAGGAAGGTAATGAGCGTTCTTTCCTATTTGTCGTCGAGGGTGGAGCTGATGGTGAAAGTTCCTCCCATACCATCTTCCTTGACGGGCACCTTCTTAGTTTCTGGTGGAGCTGCCCTGGGTTTCTTGCTCTTGCCGGTGGAGCTCTCTGGCACATCGTCAACAGGAGCGCAGCACTCCGAGGAGGTGCGCTTGCCGGAGTGTGTGCGAGAGGTCTTGCCGGTCTTCTTCCCCCCGGGAGCTTCGACGGTAGGACCAAGTGCCTTGGCGGTAGGTGCTGCAACTGCCTCCCGGTAAAGTTGGTCGGTGCAGATAAGCACATCCTTCTTATTGGAGCCGACAGTGATGACACTCATCGGCCCGGGCATCTTCAATATGTTATAAGCATAGTGTGATGCCGCCATGAACTTGGCCAGCGCTGGACGGCCAAGGATCCCATTATATGGCAATGGAATCTTGGCGACATCGAAAACAATCTTCTCTGCCCTGTAGTTCATGTCACTACCGAATGTTACTGGTAGCATGATCTTACCCTTTGGCTGGCTCCTCCCTGGATTGATCCCATGAAACATGCCCATTTCCTCGAGATCTTTGTCAGGTATTTGCAACCTTTTGATCACCTTAGGTGAGATTAAATTCAGACCGGCCCCACCGTCAACTAACATTTTCGTCACTTTGAGGTTGCGAATCGTTGGTGAAACCAACAATGGCAGACACCCGACCGCAGTTGTGCGATCAACATGATCCTTAGCGTCCAAAATGATAGGAGTGTTGGACCATTTCAATGGCTTCCAGGCATCGATAGATGGCTCTGCTGCATTAATCTCTCATGCCCACTATTTAAATCGGTGGTGAGAAGAATGCAACAAGGCGCCCCATCAATGCACATGAATTCTGTAGCTTTCTGGAATTCGTGCTCACTGGATTCTTCGTCCTCCTCATTGTCATCGTCACCCCTCTTCCTTGTCGCGGCCTCGAGCGGGCCTCTCCTTCTGTTGCTTGGCCTTGCCGCGACAACCTCCTTAGCCACCGTGTTTCTTGCTGGAACCCTCTGCACCATTCCGGGTCCTCTCCTTATCTTGCCATTCATACTCGGCTTTCTGCTTCTCGACAAGCTGCTCAACTTGCTGGCAGTTTTGGAGATCATGGCCCTTGGTGCGATGGATCTTGCAGTACTGCTTGTCGGAGCCCTCCGGCTTGTCGGTAGCCGCCAAGGCCTGACAGGAGGCACACCCGGTAACCTCCTTGCCGGGGCCGTCAACCTTGACCTTCTTGGCGGTGCCGATGTTTTCGGCTTCCTCGATGGCAAGCACGGCCTTGCCCTTGCGTTTCCTGTTGCACCACCGACCCTCCTTTGCTGGGGCAGCGTCTTCATCTTCAAAGTCGACCCCTGCGCCAGCATCCTCGCCGGGGAGTCTCCTCGCTTCTTCAGCTCGAGCACACTTATCAGCCAGAGCATAGAGCTTGGCAACATCCCTGACTTTGTTGATTGCCAGCTCTTCGCGCATCCTGCGGTTGCGCACGTTCTGATGAAATGCGCTGACAACAGCGACAGGATGAATGTCTGGGATGTTATGATGTATACGGCTGAATCTCTGGATGTACTTGCGCAAGGTTTCGCCCTCTTTCTGGGGGATGAGAGGCAAATCACTTTCCTGGCCAGGAGCTTGGTGGCCTCCGGTAAAGGCGCCAACAAACTCGTGACACAGATGTGCCCAGGAAGAAATAGAATTTTCCGGCAGATGCATCAACCATGACTTGATGTTGGGCTTAAGCACCAACGGAAAGTAGTTGGCGAGTATCTTGTCGTCGCGAGCCCCGACAGCTTGTAACGCAATGGTGTAGATGCTCAAGAACTCCGATGGGTGAGTCTTGCCATCATATTTCTCCGGGACCTCTGACTTGAACGTTCGGGAATTGGGCCACTGGACTCGCCGCAGCTCACGGGTAAACGCTGGACAACCCACCTCATAAGGTAGGTCAACAGGACACCCTGGCGCAGGCTTGTCTACAGTGGGTCCCGTGCGCATATCAGATTGATGGCACGCTTCCCGTTGTTACTCGGTGGTAGTCCGAGCGTCTTCTTTGCATCGCTCCCGAAGAATTTGACGTTGATCGCAGCGAGTTCGCGGATCAGACGATGTCGTTGAATCATCATCACGGGCGCTGGTCCGCCGAGTCAGCGATCGCTATTGCTGCTGCGGAGGAGAGTGTACCATGGTCGCACCGCCTCCAGTCTTTTCGCCATTGGCACGTGCCGACACGATAGACTGCCTCCATGAAGGCTCCACCCGCTATGGTCCATCTCCATTGGTGAGGCCGATGAGGCTTTGTAAAGTAGCCCTTCACTCTTTGAGCTTGTCCGCAGCAGGAGGGAAATTCAGGAGCAGTTGTGCTCGTGCCAGTGCTTCTGCTGGTGTAGGTGGCGGCGAAAGGTGCGAGGAACGTGAGGTGCTTTGACTCCTAACCGTGTTAGAAGGATGTCCATCATGATCCCGCGACCGCACGCCACTTCCTCCAGCATTCTGGCGTACTTGGTGGCCCCGTGCATCTTGGGAGTGATGCCCAGGAGTCTTTTCTTGGGGACGCTTAGAACCACCAACGTCACGGCGCTGCTCATCGTGCGTGACTTCAGAAGGCCAGGGCGCATGCACCAGCGTGGGTGTCTTAGAAGGCGCCCTTCCGTCCTTGGAGTTCACTACGCCGCCCGTAGGCTTCATAGCTCCATCCTTGGATCTAGTGGCGCGTGGGTTGCCGTCGCTGTTGCGAACGATGCCGCTCGCTTGGCTTTGATCACCAGAGCGTCGTGGAAGGTCAGGACCTCCACCTCCTCCACCTGCGTCCACACCATCGCCTGTCCGTGTAGCTACAGGCACACCGGACGCAGATGGACCAACTGTCGTGAAACCCTTCTTCTTCGGTGCCATGGCGATGACGATGATGAAGAAACTGGCATGCTGATCACTAGATCAGGTTCATGCAACCCATCCCCCTACCTGGCGCACCAAAGATGTCGGCATACGACACCCAGGGGATCCACGAGGATCCCTTTAGTGGTTCTGCAGGGAGAAAGGCGTGCAAAAAGAGCAGATCTAACAATCGACGCGAGGGATTTTTACCCAGGTTTGGGCCGCTGAGAAGCATAAAACCCTACTCTTGCTTTGGTGTATTAAGAATCTTTGAACTCTGGCACCAAGAGCGCTATGTGATCTACAATACACATCTGCTACGCATGCAATCTCGGCCAAAAGGTCCTCCCCCTATAGCTGCGCCTTGGGCCTCCTTTTATATGTCAAAAGGGGTCACCAACAGTGGCGCACAGTACATACAAGAGGTGGAAAGTTGCTACAGCGTTATCATACCTAATACAGACGGTGTTGGACAAACGTATTGAATGCTCCATTTAGGTGTCCCTAACTTTCTTGGGGACGGAAAAAGGGGCCGTCCCATCAGCACCACTTAACCCCATTGCCATTCGCGCGTTGACACGCACCCAGGTGGACTGGACCTATCTGACAGGCTGGTCGCTATGCTGGAGTGGCGACAGGTTGGCGAGGTCTTGCCGGGTGCAAGTCTTGCCGGGGTTTCGCAAGCCAACCCAACAAGACCTTGCCGGGATCCCAGCCTTTGGTCTTCCGTCTTCTGATCACTGTCTTGAATGCTTACTTGATATTACTACACTTGTATTCAGCTGTCCCTCCCACAGGCCTTGCCGCTGGTGTGGCGACAACTGTCCGTGCACAAGTATGGGGTAATAAAAAGCCCAAGCTTTAGTACACCGACACAAAGTCTCTTTTATCATAGCATTTATTTTTAGGATGTGGGTTATCAAGGTTTTCAACAGGTTCTATTTCCACATCATTATCAGGTTCTTTATTACTATCTGGTGGATCATCTACATGGACATCATTATTCTCATTATTATTTTCATTATCACTAGGTGCATGTTCACTACCAGATTGTGTCTCGACATCAGAAATAAAAACATCGTTATGCTTTTCAGCAGGTTCTACTTCATATTCACTAGAAGCATCAATATTCATGTCTTTCTTCTTCTTTTTCTTCCTAGATGGACTAGGTATACTTTCTTCTTCTTTTTCTTCCTAGATGGACTAGGTATATCTTCATAAATTCTCTGATAATCTTGTTCAATTATCTTAGGGTGACCTTCAGGATAAAGAGGATCCCGAGTCATTCTACCTCCTTTAGTCATTACTCTAACAACATTGTCATTCATATTATCATTTATCTCAGCGAGCAAATCATTTTGTGACTTAGAAACTTGGTCTAATTGGGTGTGAACCATAGAAGCATGTTTACCTAGACCCTTAACATCATTAGCAATTCTAAAAATCAAGTCACTCAAGCGATATATCATCATAGCAGTATGCCTTAATTTCTCTTTAACATAATTATTGAAATGCTCTTGCTTAACAATATAATTATCAAATTCATACATGCATTGACTAGGAGTCTTAGTGTAAGGTATATCACTTTCATTAAACGTATAGAGAGAATTTACCTCTACTAGTTGTGTCGGGGTGTCAAGTCCATGTATTTCTTCGATAGGTTGTAATTTATTGACATCTTAAGCTTTAATACCTGTTTCTTTTATAGATCTTTTGGCTTCTTGCATATCTTTAGGACCGAGGAATAGAATACTTCTCTTATCTTGAATAGGTTCCGGCGATGGTTTGAGAAGTGTCCAATTATTGGCATTTTGTAATATGTTATTTAATAGTTCTTAAGCTTGTCCAATAGTTCTTTCCCTGAAAACACAACCAGCACAACTATCTCGGAATTCCCTAGAAGCATCGATTAGTCCATTATAGAAGATATCATGTATTTCATTTTTCTTAAGAGGATGATCAGGAAAAGATCTAAGTAGATGGAGAAGCCTCCCCAAGATTGAGGAAGATTCTCTTCTTCAATTTGCACAAATTTAAATATATCCTGTAAGGCAGCTTGTTTCTTATGAGCAGGGAAATGGTTTTCAAAGAAGTAATAAAGCATATCCTGGGGACTACGCACACAACCAGGAGCAAGAGAAGGAACCATTCTTTAGCCACGCCCTTTAGCGAGAAAGGAAAAGGCTTAAGGATATAATAGTAGCATATATTTTCCTCATTAGTAAACAGAGCATCAATATCATTCAATTCAGTAAGATGTTCAACAACAGTTTCAGTTTCATAACCATGGAAAGGATCAAAATCTACTATCGGAATAAACTCAGGGTCTACAGAGAATACATAATCCTTATCATTAACAAATATAGGAGAAGTAGCAAAATTAGGATCATGTTTCATTTTCTCCATCATAGATTTTCCTTTCAGTTTGCATAGTAGTTTCTTCAAGTCATCTCTATTTTTATAAGAAAGAAAGTCCCTAGCTACTTCCCATCCATAACATAACCTTCAGGTACATAAGGCAATTCATATTTATTGGGAGAGCAAGGTGTAGTAGGTGATTCAAAATCTTTATCAGTTTCAGCATTTTCAAGGTCTCTAGCTTTAGCAATATGAGCATTAAGTAATTTATTCAGTGACCCATTTTCATTTTCATCAAGTGTAGCAGTAGTAGTAGAATTAATCTCAGAGGTAGCATCATCAAGTTCATGTGGCATATCCGAATGATCGACATGTGGTGATGTGAGAAGCTGATTCGAAACAGTAGGTGAATCAAAAGAAGAGCTAGATGGCAGTTCCTTACCTCCTCTCGTGCGAGAGGGGACGTTCTTAGTTCAAGTATCTTTTAGATTCTTCATAGTAGCAATTGGATATCCTCCAATTAACCAATAAATATAACTATGCTCCCCGACAACGGCGCCAGAAATAGGTCGTGATAACCAACAAGTCTAGGGGATCGCGACGGTCTTCACAGGTAGTATTTCACCCTAATTTATTGATTCAACCGAAGGGGGCCAAAGAATATTTACTGGCCTTGAAATTTGAGTTGTAAATTCAACCATACCTAGGATATCTCTCTGCAACATAGGTTGAGTAGCACGACAAATAACAGTAGTAGCAGTAACTGTGATAGGAAAAAAAATTGTAACAGTAGTAACAACAACAGTTTTATAGTAGTTATGATAGTGACAGAAACAATAGTAACTTAGCAAAATTTAGTAGATGTAAAGAGTAGGCCATGGTGCAGAGACGGAAAGATATGGATGACATTAATCATGTAACAGTTACACACTAGAGCGACAAATAACTAGCTTCGATTCATCAATATAATGTAGGCATGTATTTCGTATATAGTCATACGTGCTTGCGATAAGAACTTGCATGACATCTTTTGTCCTACCCTCCCATAGCAGCGGGGGCCTATTGGAAACTAAGGGATATTAAGGCATCCTTTTAATAGAGAACCAGATCAAAGCATTAACACATGGTGAATACTTGAACTCCTCAAACTACGGTAGTCACCGGAAAGAATCACAATTATTGTCACCTTGGGGTATGCGGATCAAGACACGTAATAGGTGCATACAACTTGCAATATAGGATCTAAACATTTTCATATTTAGAGGAAATATAATAAGTTCAAATCTTAAATCATGGCACTCGGGCCCTAGTGACAAGCATTAAGCGTAGCAAAGTCTTAGCAACATCAATCTCAAAACATAGTGGATACTAGGGATCAAGCCCTATCAAATTAACTCGATTACATAATCAATTCCATCCAGACCCATCACCGACCAGCAAGCCTTTATAGGTGGTATGCATCATGGAATAGTTGATGGAGAAGGGTTGGTGATGACGACGACGACAAATCCCCCTCTCTGGAGCACCAAACAGACTCCAGATCAGCCTTCTCGGTGAAGAACAGGAGGTGGCGACTGCTCCGTCTCTTAGATCACGATGAAAACTTTTCTCTGATTTTTTTCTCCGCAGATGTGAATTTGTAGTAATGGAATTAGAGTCAGGGAGTCTTGTGGGCCCCACCACACAAACAGGGCAAGCCCGAGGGGGTGGGGTGAGGGGGGCGCCCTGTTGCCTCGTGTACCACAGGCAACCACCTCTGGTGGTTCTTCACTTCATAATTCATTATATATTCCAGAAAAATTCACAGAAAGTTTCGTCCAATTCTGAGAACTTTTATTTCTACAAAAAAAATAACACCATGGTAGTTTTGCTGAAAACATCGTTAGTCTGGGTGAGTTTCATGCAAATTAGAGTTCAAAAAAAGAGCAAAAGTGTGTGGAAAAGTATATACGTTGGAGACGTACCAGTCCATCTTCAAAATATAGTCAAACGAGTACGCAAAAGACTGGCCTAAGCATTTCAACAAAGCGTTCAAATTCTTCCTCATCCTTATTCTTAGGTGGCTTAGAAGGAAAGGGCATGGGTTTCTGAAGCCATGTTTTCTAGAGATGAATTCTCTTTTATCATATCGTTTATTCTTAGGAGGTGGGTTAGCAAGATCAATAGCAGGTTCTATTTTTACATCATTATCGGGTTATTTATAATCATGTGGTTGAGCATCAACATGAACATAATTACTATCATTATCATTATAAGTATCACTACGTGAATGTTCATTACCAGATTGTCTCTCAGCATGAGAAATATAAACATCTTTACTGTTCTCAGTGTTTCTACCTCATGTTGACTAGAAGTTTGAAAAGTCCTGTCATTTTTCTTTTTTTTAGATGGACTAGGTGTATCAATATTAATTCTCTGAGAATCTTGTTAAATTCTTTTAGGGTGACCTTGAGCACAAAGTGGTTCCAGATTCATTGTACCTCCTTTGGTCACTACTCTAACAACATGATCATTCATATTATTATTCATCTCATCAAACAAATTATTTTAAAACTTAGCAACTTTTTCTAATTGAGTTTGGACCATGGATGCATGTTTACGTAGACCTTTAATATCATTAGAAATTCTAAACATTAAATCACTCAAATACTCAATCATGAAGGCATTACATTTCAATTGCTTGGTAACATACATATTAAAGTGTTCTTGCTTAACAATGTAATTGCCAAATTCATCCAGACATTAACTAGCAGATTTATTATAAGGAATATCAGTTTCATCAAATCTCATAAGAGAATTTACCTCTACTACCTGTGTCAGGGTATCAAGTGTTAAAGATATGTCCTAGAGGCAATAATAAATTGGTATTATCATATTTCTTTGTTCATGATAATCGTTTATTATCCATTCTATAATCTTCTATTTACTAATTGGATGCATCATACGAGCTCCCACGTTAATCCTAGAAATTAAGCAAAACTAACCGTCGGATCTCTGCGTTAATTAAGTGCAACCATTGGATGACGTACATCATAGAATCCTTGCCAAGCTTCCCACGTACAATACTTTTCCTTGCCGGACTCTTCTATGGTCTACCCAAAAAAAAGCACGCACATGTCTAGCCTTTTCCTTGCCAAACCCTTCTATGGTTAGTCGTAATAAATATCAGATCGCAGGCCCCTTCTCTGTGCCGATCTCCCCCATCCCTCCTCTACCTCTATGCTGCAGGAGAGCTAGCTTCGAGGTCGATGCCAGAAGCGCGCGGCAAGGTGTGTGTCTGAGGCGCCAAAGTGCACGAGAGCTCTACGGAGACGGCGAGGTGTGTGCGTTGATCCGCTGTTCTACACACTATTGATTAGATTCATCTCCACCATCAGAAGAACTCAATCACATCTCCTTCCTTGGGCATATGGAATTTTCCATCCATCTTACCCCAAGGTATCCCAGTTCAATTTTCAAATAATCCAATAGGCATGGGCTAGCATCAATAATACAGTTGTTTTGGTGATGTCACGAGGTTCCCTTTGTAGCTTTGCAATATATACGGCTCTTATATCATGCAATATGCATGGCCTCTACGTGGGATGACTATAGTGTATTAATTAATTGTCGTGTCAGGTTTTTTCTTGCCGCTAGAGAACTGTTCTATAGTACCCTTTTCTTATTTGGATCAGTTATGTTGATTTGATTCCCTGTAGGAGTAGATAGAGAGTATTCTCCTCTATTAGCTAACTCTGTTTTGTTATTGAGTTGCTATGCTGTAATATTTTACTCTGAATTGTTTACTAGGTGCTAGATGAAAGCCCCACCTAAGCAAATATTTTGTTGTTTTGTACCAGGGTTGCTAGGTGGAACTGAAGGAGAATTTGTGCACTTGCCTCAGACTCCTTGATGATGTGCTGAATATATGGATAACATATATTTGAGATGAAGTAATCTCTCTAAGAATTTCTTTGAGGGAGAGGGCATTGTGCTGTCAGAAGAAGTAACTAGATGTGATCATCAAGTGTGAAAGATGGAAGAGCCTATATGGAGCATTATGCAGGCACCAATAAAATGTAGTCATTCATTCTGTGGCAGCAGGTTAGTAATTTGTCGTGCAAAAAGAAAACCATTTGAGGAAAAAATTAAATTAAATTTATCTTGAGATTTTAGAAACTGCTGTTTAGCACTGGATTTGACATTGTTGTTCTACAACGGAAGTTGACATTGGACTTGGATCTTTTGTCCTGCTAGAATAGTAGGTGCAGATATACGTCACAACAATGTGAAGTTAAGTATTGGAGATGATGCTCCGCTCACCATTTTTATAGAGAATCATAAATATGTATTTGTACGTTTTATGTCAACATTGGACTATTCCCGCAATAAGTTATTCCAGAGTTAAAATATTTTTGTGTTCCAGTAGTGTTATATTCGATAGAAGGTATCCAGCGGTCTCTTCTTTGGGTAAAACATGGCTCCCATGACATTGGGTAACAGTAAGAAACCACGTTTGGCTCTCGGCTTCCATGGAGGCCTTTTTTGGAAAAAATCAAAATTCAATTTTTTTGGTTTCAAAAAAATCTGAAAACAATTGTGCAAGTAAACAAGGATGTTATGTGTATGTGTGTAAACTTTCAGGATGAAAAACGTTGAAATGCGACCGGTACAAAAAAGATAAATTCATGGCCTTGGAGGATGAATAGTATCATGTGTTATAAGCCTCAGATTTGTTTTTTTTGCACAACCTTCATTTCAACGTATTTTGGAATGAAAATTTACACACATGTGTGTTATGCCTTCATCTATTTCTCTTATTTGTTTCAGAATTTTTTGAAACATAAAAATTATGAAATTTAATGAAATTCGTATTTTTCAAAACCGAGCTTCATGGAGCTCGGCCTCCAAAGACAATATCCGTAATGCTTTCCCCTTCTTTGGTAAGAAACTGCTTAGTTTCCAGTATATAATTTGTATAGAAATCATAGTGTTTCTGTTGGCATACTTGCCTTCCCGTCGGAACAGTTTTTCTAAGCAAACTAAAAGCTATCATCACTTAGTAAGAGCAGTGCATCAAGCGGATAAAGTGTGTACTATATCCTGAGCGGCAACACACAATGTGAGTTATCTCTTTATAACTACAGATAGAGATTCGTTATTACTATATTTCTGCAAACATTTTTTGGAGTTATCTTTCTCACTACAAATAGTGATTAGTTCCTCTATTTTGATTAGTTAGGATTTGCAGAAATGTTACTCCGTCCATGCTTCCTTAAGCATTGGCACCCTGTAGTTAGCTGCTGAAAGAAATATAAAAAACGATCTGTTAATTCGGGTCATTGGGCACCCTCTGGCCACCCTTCTCTCCTCAAGCACAGACTACCAGCGTTGCTTCCTTGATATTAGTTAGAAGCCACCACCGCAGGTAACCTGCATGTCAGAAAGAAAATCTTTATTTTTTGCCAAACCCAGTTCACAGGATTATTTTTGTGTTCTTTTTTTCTATCACACTGACACTAGGTTGTGGTGTACAAACAGACGAAAGATGATGGCTTTATAGTATCTCATTACCCTGCAGGTGAAATATCCGGTACACTAGAAGTTGATGCATGGCAGTGCACAAGCTGGAACAAGTGGATTGGTTACTCCATAGATTGCATGCAGATTTCCATTTTTCTTATCACGTAAAGTGGTTATTGTTTCCTCATAATTTCATTGACATTTGTATAGTCCAGTCCAGGCAAGTTCACTCCTAGATCGGAATCAAGCCCGTTTGAACTTTGTATGTTTGCTTGAGTTAGTTTTCTCTTATTGTCTATCAATTATATGAAGCACACAAATAATCGTGTGTACATTATTGTACAGTTCAGAGTACGGGCAATAAATCACACTTGATGTTGAATTATGCAATCTGATTATGTTGAAAGGTATTTTCCATATCTTTCAAGTACATTTATTAGTTCATCTAATAATGAAGCCAACAGGTTTTGACTTCATGGATGGATGAACACCATTAATTAAAATAGTCTCTATCGACGCATATATATTTCAATATCATATACTACTACTTCATATATGCTGATTAGGAGGAGCATGCCAATATGACACGTATGAACGGAATCATACTAAAGTTAGATACTCATATTTCCTTGATTTAACTTCAAGAATCCAACTTTTAACATTTAACCTTTTCTTTTGACTTTAGTTGGTTTTTAAAGTCGAGCCAAACATAGTGTCCAGTCCCTGATCGTCGGCCTTTCGAAAAATCCCCTGCTATGACATCCGCAATTCAATTAAAAATTTAGGCATGAGTGGTCTTGGATATAACATGCATTTGTACTTTCTAAGGAGTCCCAACGAAAAGACGTGTAATCATATAGACATCGGATTCTACCAGTTTCCAATGTTAAAACACCCATGTTACTTGGTTTTGACTACAAGGAGGATTTGTGAGCAGAGAACTTATGTCCATTATTTCTCTCCTATATAGCTTTAATTGATGCATAAGTAAAAAAAAAAACAATCACATTTCAATGGTTCAGTACGTAAATAAAATAGCTAGCCCGTGCAACTGTTGCACGGGGTTGACGACTAGTTGTATTAATTGAAAACTCGGATACATGTGTGGATGCATAGACAACATCGTGTCCCTAGTGAGCCTTTACTAGACTAGCTCGTTAATTAAATATGGTTAAGGTTTCCTAACCATAGACATGAGTTGTCATTTGATAATAGGGTCACATCATTAGGTGAATGATGTGATGGACAAGACCCAACTGTAAGCATAACCTTTGACCGTATTAATTTATTGCAAGTGCTTTCTTCATGTCAAGTATCTGTCCCTATGACCAAGAGATCATGCAACTCCCTAACACCGGAGGAATCCCTTGTGTGTATTAAACGTCACAACGTAACTAGGTGACTATAAATGTACTCTATAGGTATCTCCGAGGGTGTATTTTGGGTTGGCGTGGATCGAGACTGGGATTTGTCACTCCGTATGACGGAGAGGTATCTCTGGGCCCACTCGGTAATACAACATCACAAGAAGCTTGCAAGAAATGTGACTAAGGAGTTAGTCACGGGATCTTGTATTACAGAACAAGTAAAGAGACTTGCCGGTAACGCATTGAGCTAGGTATGGAGACATCGACAATCAAATCTTGGGCAAGTAACATACCGATGGACAAAGGGAACTGCATAAGGGATTGATTGAATCCTTGGCATCGTGGTTCGACCGATGATGATCTTCGTGGGATATGTAGGAACCAATATGGGCATCCAGGTCCCGCTATTGGTTATTGACCAGAGATATGTCTCAGTCATGTCTACATGATTCTCGAACCCGTAGGGTCTGCACGCTTAACGTTCTGTGACGCTAGAGTAGTATTGGGATGTGTAAGTTGGTGAATGAATGCTGTTCGGAGTCCCGGATGAGATCCCAGACGTCACGAGGAGCTTCGGAATGGTCTGGAGGTAAAGATTTATATATGGGAAGTCCTATTTTGCCTACCCGAAAGGTTTCGGGCATTACCGGTAGTGTACCGGAGTGCCGAAAGGGTTCCAAGGGTCCATCAGGGGGGTCCACCTGCCCTATGGGCCCACATGGGCTGTCAGGGTGTTGACCTAGCCAACCTAGGCCAGGTTCACCAGATCCTAGAGGCGCATGGGGCTTGGGGCCAAGAGTCCCAAAGGGACAAGGCACCCCGAAGGTGCCTTGGAGGAGGGGGACTCCTCCCTTCCTTGTGAAGGGAGGGCTCCACCCTAGCCGCCGGCCCTCCTTGGAGGAGGGGCCAAGGGCTACGACCAGACCCTTTCCCTTGCCTCCTATATATAGTAGAGGAGAGGGGGAGGGCTGGACACAACAATTCCCATGCCCTGCGACCTCCCCTCTCTCCCGTTCTTCCTCGTTTGCAGTTCCAGAGGCGCTTGGCAAAGCCTTGCCGGGATTTCTCCACCACGTCGTGCTGCTGAATGCGGAGGTGCCGTCCGTTCGACGCTGGATCGGTTTGGATGATGATTGGATCATGAAGAGTATGACTACATCAACCACGTTATATACGCTTCCGCTTAGCGATCTACAAGGGTATGTAGATACACTCCCCCTCTCGTAGATATGCATCTCCATGGATAGTTCTTTCATGTGCATAGGAATATTTTTGTGTCCCATGCAACGTTCCCAACATCAAGTCCATGTATTTCTTTAATAGGTGGTAAATTCTTAACATCGACTTTAATACCCTTTTTCTTTCATAGATTTCTTTGCCTCTTGCATATCTTCAAGACTGAGAAATAGAACACCCCTCTTCTTCGGAGTTGGTTTAGGTGGTGGTTCACAAAGTGTCAAATCATGATCATTCTTCAATATATTATTCAATAGTTCTTCGGCTTGTGTAATAGTTCGTTCCCTGAAAACACAACCAGCACAACTATCTAGGTAGTCCCTAGAAGCAACGGTTAGTCCATTATAAAAGATATCAAGTATTTGATTTTTCTTGAGAGGATGATCATGCTAAGCATGAAGTAATCGCAGAAGCCCCCCCAAGCTTGAGGGGGATTCTCTTCTTCAATTTGCACAAAGATAAATATTTCATGCAAGGTAGCTTGTTTCTTATGAGCAGGAAAATACTTTTAAGAGAAGTAATATATCATATCCTGGGGATTACACATGCAACCAGGAGCAAGAGTATTAAAGCATATCTTAACATCACCCTTTAATGAGAAAGGAAGCATCTTAAGGATATAGTAGTAGCAAATTTTCCCCATGAGCAAATAGGGTGATGTCGGCATGCCGATCCTAAGCCATACGAATCTAGCATGTAACACATCATATGACTTTGCGGCCTCACGCACAGTAATCTCCACGGCTACCACCTTATCTTGGCCAGGACCATTTGCGCCTTTTGGATCACGTATATGAATATGTTGCTAGCAATCATATGTCTGAGAACCTGGGTCGACATGACTAGTTATAGACCCAAGTGGCACAACCATACAGGAACAAGCATACATAACCCAACAATGCAGGTGTCGATCATCAACACGTGTAGACAAGTTGTAGCAATGCTACATGGAATACATTGCACCGCGTGACATTTCCCTGTAGGGAGAGACACAATGGCAAAGAAGGGTACATGCCTGTCAATCAATGTGTCCGGAGCAATAGCAAGCTACCAAGGCTCACTGGAAGCACAAAGAGGTATTTCCCTATAAAGAAGGTTACTAAAGGCACACAACTAGGTGTCAAATCCCACACATACCAATGCATTTAAAACATACACGCAATATGCACGATATGCGTTGATACAACATGGCATCACAACATAACTCTATGTTTCAAGTATTTATTAAAGACCCATAAGAGCCAACACAATGTGATATTACAAACACGGGTTGCATGACCCAACACTCAAGTCGTACAAGTAACAAGCGGAAGCATGTCATGTCTGGGTACAGACATCTACTAAAAGTGGCTGGAGGAGCCTGAAAATCTACAATGACCCTCCCAAAGGAGCGAAACCTGTATCTGGGATTCCCAAGCTAATTCGTCAACATCGCACTTCACGTAGAGACCACTATTTGAGACTAAGGTCTCCTCTTCAAAAACATAATTAAGCAACCATGGGTACAATGGTACTCAACAAGACTTACATCAGAACTATCTGCATATGCATCATTATCAACAAAGGAATTGTGGAGTTTATTGCAGCAAGACAGCTTTGACCCTTGGCTAACCTTTACTACGAATACGAGTACTTTCTTTGAGGTGAGAGAGCGCACACGAGTCCACATATTTACCACATCAATACACTGCTATGGTTTCCGCTCCTGTCTCCCTACGAGAAGGCCATCCATAGCACTCACACTTATCTTGCACATTTTAGAGTGTCCATTTCAAGTTGCCTATGAACCATTGCAGCGTCCCGACTCAAAACGAATCAAGCCTCTATGTGTTTCGTGCCATCCCTGGATCTATATGCTGGCACACACAGTACATCATTGTATATACCAAAGTGCAATCACATGTAATAACGTAAATATGATATATACCTCAAAATCTCAGTGAAAACAGTCAATGGGAGTGGAGTCCCAATAAACACCAACGAGAGGCTGAGTGTAGACCGTAACCCTGAATCGTACTCTTACTCGTCATAGAAAAGTATCTGCAACATGAGACGTTGCAGCAGTGTAGGTTAGCGTATTGAATATGCCGGCAAGTCACCAAATGAGAGGTAAAGGTTCATCTATACTATATGCATATATGGCAGGTTGGGCTGTAAGTTAAAGTTTTTTGCATAAAGCTGATTTTTCTTACAACAAGAGGATCAAAGCAAAAACTGTTACTACAAAGTTTGTTGTTTAATGAGATGGTTCCACCAACCAATTCTCATACCCAAGTTAACAATAACACCCATATCATTAATAGTAATTGTGTTGAGAGTTCCTGATAGTTTTAGTTCCTTTGGCTTAAGTTGTCCATAACCGTGGACACGATTAATCGATTAGGTTTGATACTCTGCAGAGTTTTGCACACGTTCCCCACAAGATTTGATTACCTCCGTTGAAATCTATATAATCAAACATTGCACTCATAAGCAAACACTTCTAGCAATCAATTCTATCAATCAAAAGGCAACACAAAAACCAAACACAAACGTATTGTGATGAAGGAAATACTTAAGACAAAAGTTAAAACAACAAAACTTCATCAAAACAACCAAGGGTAGTTTTTCCTACAAATAACCTATTTTCAAATGCAACAAAACCTTAACAAAGTAAAATCTAACAAAAGTATTTTAGTAAATATTTTACTAGCAAAAATAATTACTTTTGAAGAACAACTAAAGAACTATGAAAACAACACACTAAACAACATAAGTTTTTGTCTAACAAACTTAACAACCAGAAAAAATAATAAAATACTAAAATAAGTTAAAACAAATATAAAACAACTAAGTTAACAGAAAGTAAAATTTATCGAAGAATTTATAGAAAATATTTTTAAATAGTAAATCAAACTAGCAATGAAATCAATTCGCAAGTTATTATGAAACTAGGATTGATTTCATGTTATCAAATAATAATAAATAACATAAACATAATCTTGGTTGAAATACTACTGCTAACTAACAGAAAACAAGGTAAAACTTGTGAACTAATAGAAAACAAAACAAATTAAAAACAATTAAAACAAAAGAAATTGAAATAAACCTAAAAAAAACTAAAATTGATTCTGTTTTGCATGAAACCTTAATTTGAAATATTCTAAAAATTGTCAAATTGAACAGGGTGATAAATATAACTAATACAAATGATTAGCAAGAAGAATCACTAAAAAATATGTTTTTAAACTCAAGTTATTCAAAATTCAGCAAACAAGGGGGGCTACGTGGCGCACTGTGATTGGCCCTAAGGTGTGCGCGCTAAAGCTAAACTGGCGGACGACGAGAAAGTAGAGCATAACGCTTCGGCTCAAAATAACTAAAAGAAAAAACTACTAGTTTATTTAGATTAACCAAAGGGGTACATGCATTCTAATCTACATCGTATATTTTAGATCAAATGGAGGGGCGAAGGTGGCGGCTTACAACTAGGGGGACGACGCTCTTCGGCGAGATCGACGGCGACGATGGCTCGGGCATGGTCGTTGGCGGCGTTCCAGGGGTTCCCGGCGACGGCAGAGGCAACCAAGCGATGCGGCGTGGCCCGGGGATGGTGGAGACGATGGCGGTGAGCTTGGGGCGGAGGCGGCATCAGGTGGCTGCTGGCTACGGAGCTTCGGTGTCTTTGGAGCTTGGGAAGGGTAACAGGGAGGTGCAGAGGAGCGAGGGGTTTCTCGTGGTGGGCTCAGGTGGTGATGAGGGGGTCCGGGACGAGCTCTAGGGCGTCAATGGTGTGGCGGCGGCGGCTCTGCTCCGACGAGCAATTTACAGGGAGAGAGGGCACGAGGCTTGGGGGTTGTGGGTGGAATGGGGTGCTAGGGAGGCACGGGTTTTATAGAGGCGAAAAGTTGGGGCAGGGGGCGCACGAAATCGGCAGCAAATCGGGATCCGACGAGGATATCCGGTGGGGGAAGGAAATCGCGGCGATGAAGGAAGGTGAGGATCTGCGAGGACGACGACCGACATGGGTGAGATTCGATCGTGTGGGTCCCCCGTGTCAACGAGTGAGGGCGCAAGCAAAGCGAGCAGGTGACCAATTTGATGCCGTTTTCGGAAAGAGGCTGTGGGCGCTAGTGGGCTTCAGTGCAGTGTGGCCTTCGGCCCAGTAAAAAATTTAAAGGCCTTTTCCTAAATTTCTTTTTAAAACAAAAAGTAAAGGATGGAAAATAAAATGGGAACTAATCCATTTATAGGCATGTAATATATCAAAATGACGAGAAAAAAATAATATACAACTTCAACATATTTTCAAGTTCAAATAAAATCCTCACAAAATGAGATAATTCAAACACTGCTACTGTTGAATTTAAAATACAATAAAATATTTTCAAAAATACCAAAATGATTTTAAATTCATTTCTTTCTCCATTTTTATATTGAAGGGAATCATTTTACCCTATTTCCCATATATTTTATTTTGGAGAAAAATAAATTTTGAAAACCACTTCAAGAGTGACTTTGAATTTGAATTTCAAATCTTTTCCAAATAGTTTTCTGAGTTTTATAACTTCAAATATAATTCAAATTTGCCCCTGGTTTGGAGTGTCATATTGCTCCTCTCAAAATTGTGAATTTGGGTAAGGGACATTGAATTCTTTCAAGCTTTTAAAATAAAATAGAACCCATTATGGAATGAATCACAAACAGAAAGCCTTAGTAGTTTTGAAAATAAAAAATTTCAATTCCTTTATTTGAAGAAGTCATGCCATCTTCTCTCACTGAATTGAATTGAATGAATTTGAATTCAAGAACAAAGGGGAAAGTCATTTCATTTCCTCTCACTCAAAAGTTTCAAAAAGTTTGAAACCATGCAAGACCCTAGTCCTGGTTTATCGCCTATTTAAGACTGAACCCGCAAGGAAGTCTGACGCCAAACGACATGAGCATGGATCCATAATCCCATCATTCGGGTGCCACTTGGTACATCGTGGCACTGTGGATCTACCGTACTGAAGCCCACCCCGTCGGGTAGCGCTAAACACGTCCGCTAGCAATTTTCCTACAAACACTAGAAACTAGTTGTAATTCCTAGACAAAGATTTAGGCGATTAATAAGTCGAGAGGGTCAAGTAAGTATCCCAATGTGTGGTAGTAACTCGTCTTGGATAACATACACAAAACTCAATTCTTAAGGATGGTCCCAATGAGACAACCCACCATGTACTCATACATGCCCTCTCATCGCTACCTTTACCAAATCAGATTCACACACTTAGCTCTCACACAACATGACATGAACACCTCCAATCCAATTCGTTGTCTAGATCGATGGATCAGACCCGACATGACTCTCAGCATAGAAGGCATAGTAAGCAAGCATGGATGAGTAGGCACAATAAGGATCAAGCAGTTGCTACTCATGCTAAGTGGTTTGAACTATTTACTGTGACAAAGACAGGTCAAGCAAAGGAATGAGTTCAACTATCAAGAACATGTAACAGTTGAAACATGATTATCCCAATGCAGTAAAAGAGAGCGAGAGAGTGGGTTTATGTATGCATGCTCAAGGGGGGGGGGTAGCTTGCCTCGCACTTCTGAAGATGAACAATTCTTCATTAATTACATCAATCTCAAAGTCAGAATAATGTCTACCAGGAAGAAGCAACACCGAAAAACAAAGAAGGAGCAACAATCAATGCAATGCACAACAATAATGAATGGTATGTCATGTTAAGGTACTGAATTGACCTAATGCAAAAATAGTCTAAGTTAACTGAAGTGGAATTCAAATATAGTTCAAATTCCAACTCCAAATGTTATTTCATAAATTTCCCTAATCATGAAATTTTTTAGTTGGTGATGTTACCTTGTTCAAACATGCATGATCATCACATAAACAGATTCATATATTTTTTTGATCATTTTTCATATATAACTTATTTTCATCTGAGTTATAGACTATTTTCTAGGATTTTTCTAGAATTTCATGGATTATATTTATCCAGAAAGTCAATAATGACGTCAGGATGACCGCAACATGACGTCCCAGGTCAACGACTCTAGTCCAGGTCAAACCTGACGGCCGGGACCCACATGTAAGTGGCTCTGGGTTAATCAGAGATTAGGCAAAATTAACAAGTGGTTAATTAGATCATGGGGCCCATTAGTCGGTGTTAGGGGTAATTAGAACTAACCTAATCATGACCACGTCGACAAGCCGTCGTGTATCCACGGGCGCTAAGCAGACACGATGGAGTTGCTCATTTGGCCAACTCTAGCGACGAGAGCTCACGCGGTTGGGCGCATTGGGATCGGGGCGACAAGGTGCATTTGCTGGTGGTGGCAATGGTTGTTGGGGGCTAAGAAGTGGGGCAGCATCTACATTTCCTTGCAAAACCGTTGTGCATCTTCGGGTGACCAAATGGTCACCGGGGCATCGCCGGCGAAGGCTCTCGCTGCAGCGGGATTTGGAAATGTTGAAGCTACAACTTAGAGCGCCAAACGAGAGGGAAGAGGGAATAGGAGCAGAAGCTCACAAGGGGGGCGTGGAGAAGATCAACATGTCCGAGGATGGCTTGAGGATGACGAATTTGTCGATGGAGTCCGACAATCGTACGAGAAGAGGACGATTCGATGGCGAGGATTCTTGGCGTCTTGGCATGGCATCTTTGACAGAGGAGAAGTAGGTGTCACGACGGAGCTATCTCGCGAGGCGTGGGGAGTTTGGTGTCCACGAGCTTCACAGGGGCGTGTCCATGGCCGCTTCGGTCATGGCAGGCATCGAGCAAAGAGCGAGCAAGGGGAGAGTGAGCAGATCTTCTCGATCCGGACGACTCCGGAGTGGTTATTTGCGACGGCTTGCTGGCAAGGGAGGCATGTAGGCAGGTGGCATGGCGCGCGGCGGCTGCCGTGTCCAGCTTTTCCTCTACCTTCTTGCGGGAGGAAAAATACGCCCCTGCCCTTGGTGGGCTGGCTGGGTCGACCGGGCGAGTGCCAGGTAAGTCTATTCCTCTCTTTTAATAATTTGTTTCTGTTTTCTTATTTTGCAAATATGTTTTTAATTTGGTTTTCAAACCATATTATTTTATAATCTTATGAAAATTATATGTGGCATGTTGACATATACTCACAGCCACTCACAATTTTTTTGATTGTTTGGATCTATAAAATATTTATATCAATTTATAAATCCAATAAAAATACTATTGAATTAACTCATTTGCCCAAGATAAATATTTCTGTGATTCCAAAAATATTGGTTTGCATTTTAGGTCTTGCCAATATTTTCAGAGAATATTAGGAACATTCTCTAGGACCTTTTGAGGCAATTTTTAGGTCGATCATTTTGAAAAAATGACTTCTGAGGCCAGCAAGTTTCCTCAATTCAATTTCAATTAAATTCAAAAAAATGCATGCAGGAAATGTAATGACTAATAACCCACTGGTAAAGGGGATCGCGGTAGTCTTCAGGTGTAGTATTTCACCCTAATTTATTGATTTGACACAAGGGGAGCCAAATAATATTTATTGGCATTGATAGTTGAGTTGTCAATTCAAGCGCACCTGGGATATCTCTCTAAAGTGGAGGTTTAGTAGCACGGCAAATAATAGTAGTAGCAGTAACAATGATAGTAGAAGTAACAATGATAGTAGTAGTTTTGGTAATAGTAGTAACAATAGCAATTGAGTAACAAGTGCAACAGTAACAACATCAGTAGTAACTTAGCAAGATTCAGTATATGTAACGTGTAGGCCATGGTGCATCAGTGTAAATATGTGGATGACATCAATCATGTAATAGTTACACACTAGATCGACAAAGAGATGTCTCCAATTCATCAATATAATGTAGGCATGTATTCCGTATATAGTCATACGTGCTTGCGGTAAGAACTTGCATGCTATCTTTTGTCCTACCCTCTCGTGGAAGCGAGGTCCTATTGGAAACTAAGAGATATTAAGGCCTACTTTTAATAGAGAACCGGAACAAAGCATTAACACAGCGCGAATACATGAACTCCTCAAATTACGGCAATAAGAATCCCAATTATTGTCACCTTGGGGTTTGCGGATCAAGACACATAATAGGTGCATACAACTTGCAAGATAGGATCCAAATCACTCTTATATTCATGAAAACACAATAGGATCAGATTTGAAATCATGGCACTCAGGCCCTGGTGGCAAGCATTAAGCATTGAAAAGTCATAAAAACATCAATCTCAGAACATAGTGGATACTAGGGATCAAGCCCTATCAACTTAACTCGACTACATGATCAATGCCATCCACAACCATCGCCGACCAACAAGCCTACAGAGGAATCACTCACTCCCGATGGTGATCATCATGTAATAGTTGATGGAGAAGGGTCGATGATGACGACGACGAACCCCCCTCTTTGGAGCCCCAAACGGATTCCAGATCAGCCCTCTCGAGGAAGAACATGAGGTGGCGGCGGTTCCGTCTCATAGATCATGATGAGAACTTCTCTATGGGTTTTTCTCCAAGAATAGGAATTTATAGGAGTGGAATTACTGTCGGGGGAGCCATGTGGGCCCCACAAGCCATCTGGGCGTGCCAGGGGGGTCGCGCCCTGTTGGCTTGTGGCCCACAAGCAGCCCCCTCCGGTGGATCTTCGCACCATAATTCATCATATATTCCACAAATAATTCACAAAAGCTTCATCCAATTCCAAGAACTTTTATTTCTGCACAACAATAACACCAAGGTAGTTCTGCTAAAAACAACGTGAGTCCGGTTTATATCCATTCAAATCATGCAAATTAGAGTCCAAAACAAGAGCAAAAGTGTTTGGAAAAGTAGATACGTTTGAGATATCAACTCCCCCAAGCTTAACTCGTTGCTTGTTCTCAAGCAATTCAGTTGATAAATTGAAAGTGATAAAGAAACTTTTAAAAACTCTTTGTTCTTGTTGCTCTCTATATGCTTAGCTATTCTTCAAGTTTTCAACATAAATCATAAATAACCATATCCATGATAATAATTAAGCTATCGTAATATCACATGGCAATACGTAACCAACTAGAAAGCAATAATAAAGTATCTCACATGTCAACAACCTATCAAAACAATCATAATATAATATGATGACATGGTATTTTCCTAGCCCTTTCTGAGACCGCAAAACATAAATGCAGAGCAACTGTAAGGTTCGAGCAGTGACTAAGCATTATAATGTAGGGTAGAAAAGATCCAGTCACGCTCACATCCAATAGTAACTAGACTCAATGCATAAGAATAATAATAGTGTTCTCCAGTGTGGGTGATGACTCAACTGGAAAGTAAATAGATAGTCCCTTCGCAGAGGGAAGCATTGATTTACAGAGGTGCCATAACTCAAGGTTTGAAATAGAGATGAAATTGTAATTTTGGGAGGTGTGCTTTTCCTGTCAACTTTAAGATAGAGATTTCAATATCTTCCATGCTAAACACATTATTAGCAGTTCCCAAGCGGAATTGTAAAGTTTACTCCTTCCACCACACATACACAAACCATGGCTAATTGAATCCATGGGTGCCTGCCAACATATCAACTTGTCCCAGGAGTTCGTTTAATTATTTTTGATTATGCAAGACTAGGCATCCTTTTTACCAGCGTCTCTTGTGCAAAGACAAACGAATAATCGTCCATCCTGAGAATGACCCACTTAGCATGGACGATACTGATCGCTCCATCGCTCCATGAGCGGTACGAGCACACAAAACAGATGTTTATTTAAGTATTGGAGGTGGCACATGCAAATTTACTTGGAACAATAGGGTAATACCGCATATAGATGGTGGACTCATGGGGAACAACTTGGTTTTAGGAGTTTGGATGCACACGCAACATTCCCACTTAGTACATGTGAGGGCTATGTCATCGTTTTCTCAAGAGGGGTGCCGCAAGGACGGCAGATGCCATGGGATGGCTTGATAGGTGAGATCAAGGCTGCGGTGAAGATCCGATACGGGATAGGGCAACAGCATGCGGTGTTTTACCCAGGTTCGGGGCTCTCCTAAGAGATAATACCCTTACTCCTGCATGTCTGTATATGTTGTGTATATGTAGTACAGGGTTGCTCCTGGAGCTGTATCTGAGGAGGAAGAGGGAGCTGTGGGCTCCTTACCTTGGCCTCATATGTATGCATGCGTGAGCATGAGTGAGAGGGAGAGGATGAGAGGAGGCCTCCCGTGAGTGTCCGTGAGATGGAGCTCCCCTGGTGCCTCTTATAAAGGGATGCCCAGGGGACAAGGGGTGGCCCACATGGCCTAATTACACTATTGGAGGAGACATGTGATATGACTCATGATGCAGGCTATAGTGCGTCACTATTGGAGCATAGTGAAGTCATGGGTGAGAGGTGCACAACATGGCACGATTCACCAATAGTGCCCAACTGTAGCGGGGTGGAAGGCTCTTCAGTCATTTAGCTACAATGTCGTTAGCTCGTGTACGATGGGACGCTTGGAGCTGACTTCGTCGGGCCGCAGCCGGCAGCTTGCCAGGAGGAGCCGTCCGGGAGGGGCCGGCCAGGAGGAGCCATCCAGGACGAGCCGGACAGGAGGAGCCAACCAGGAGTAGCTAGATAGAATGAGACGGACAGGAGGAGCCACCCAGGAGTAGCCAGCAGGGAGGAGCCAGCCAGGAGTAGCCATCCGCCCGGGCCGCAATTTTGTCTTCTGTCTTCACTTATTTGTTAATGTTTTAAAATGTTGAGCCATCTCCTTGATCCTACCCGGGGGTAATCCCCCCGATAGTAGCCTCCGAGCCTCCGGGCGACTTGGAGTCGAGCAGAGATTTTTTGCTGTTGGAGTTGTTGTTGCAGAAGTTGTTGATGATGGCCGATTGCAGGTCGGGGACGACGCGGCTTGCTTCCAGCGGGGGCACGCTAGCGCACCCGCTGGGTGTAGCCCCCGAGCCCCCGGGCAACTCGAGGAGTCGGGCGGAGGGCCTTTGCTGTTGCTGAAGTAGACGGTGGCGTCGAGGATGCCGGTCAAGGACACGGAGTCTGCCGGCCAAAGGGCGCAAGGTGCTGCCGGGGGCAAACGCGGAGTCCGCCAGCCAAAGGGTGCGAGGCGCTGCCGGGAGCGAACACCGAGTTCACTGGCTGGCGGTTTCTAGTGGGGGCGCGCCAGCGCACCCACTGGGTGTAGCCTCCGAGCCTCCGGGCGACTCGAAGAGTCGGGCGGAGGGTCTTTGCTATTGTTGAAGTAGATAATGGCGTCGAAGATGTCGGGCACGGACGCGGGGTCAGCCGACTGAAGGGCGCGAGGCGCTGTCGGGGGCGGAAGCGGAGTCTACCGGCTGGTGGTTTCCAGTGGGGGCGCGCCAGCGCACTCGCTGGGAGTTGCCTTTGAGCCTCCAGGCGGCTCGAAGAGTTGGGCGGAGGGTCTTTGCTATTGCTGAAGCACACGGTGGCATCGAAGATGTCGGGCGGGGATGTGGGGTCCGCCGACTGAAGGGCGCGAGGCGCTTCCGGGGGCCGAAGTGGAGTCCATCGGGTGGCGGTTTCCAGCGGGGGTGCGCCAGCGCATCCGCTGGGTGTTGCCTTTGAGCCTCCGGGCGACTCGAAGTGTTGGGCGGAGGTTTTTTTCTGTTGCTAAGGCAGACGGTGGCGTCGAAGATGTGGGGCGCGAACACGGGATCCGCCGAATGAAGGGCGTGAGGCGCTGCCGAGAGCGGACGCGTGGTCCGTCAGCTGATGGGCACGAGGCCCTGCCGGGGCGGGCACATGGTCCGCCAGCTCAAGGGCGTGAGGCGTTGCCGAGGGCGGATGTGTGGTCTGCCGGCTGAAGGGCGCGAGGCGCTACCGAGGGCGAATGCGTTGTCCGCTGGCTGATGGGCGCCAGGCACTGCCGGGCGCTCGGACGTATGATCCGCCGGCTGATGGGCGCAAGGCGCTACCGGGGCGGACGCATGGTCCGCTGGCTAAAGGGCGCGAAGCGCTGCCGGGGGCGGACGCGGGGTCCGCCGGCCGATGGGTGTAGGGACGCGGGGCCCTTCCTGGAGTAGCCTCCGGCCAAGAAGGTTCCTCATGGAAACGATCATGCAGAAGACTAGGTTAAGTTGGCGCAGATATATCAAATATTTGATTTCGGTAGTGCAAGTTTGCGCAGAGGGCTTCGGCTCGGTTTCATCCGAGCCCCCCTCAGTCTTTTTAATGTGCCCTCCGCTCTTTGGCTTTTGCTCTTGCTAGCCGCACAGCCGGGAGCCGGTCTGTAGCTGAGGCAACGAGTGGGTCGTGGAATGGAGCGTACAGTACTCGGACTCTGGGAGCAGACTCGACCGAGCAGATACTCATAAAGAAATGACCAGGTCGCCCAAGCCATTTTCTCCTGGGACGCTATTCGCATGGGGTGACCTCCAGCTTGTGCTCTCACTAGCCGGATAGTCGTGGTGCGATCTGCAGCTGAGACAAAGAGTGGGCCTTCGGTACCGTACACGCTACTAAGCCGCCTCGTGGGAACAAACGTATCGGGCCAAGCGGCTAGCCCCAGGCCGAGACTAGCTGGCGCCGGGGGAACAATAAAGTAGCTGAAGCAAATGCGGGGATGGCCCCCCAAGTGTCGCTCGGGGTTTGCGGATGTTCATGTGCGGCACGAGGATGTGCGGGTGAAAAGCTCACGTTGCTTTTTGGTGCCGGCAAGGCTGTGTGTCGATGTCAACCGCCGCAGCTTGTAGTCGACATGGTCTGGCTGATGCGTGCGAGGTGCTGTCGGGGGCGGATGCGTGGTCCTTCGACAGACGAGCGAGAGGCGCCGCCGGGCACGGACGCGGGATCCATTGACCAATGGGCGTGAGGCCTTGCCGAAGACGGACGTGGGGTCCACCGGCTATCGAGTGCGAGGCACTGGCGGGCGCTGACGCGGGGTCCGCCGGCTGATGGGCGTGGAGCCCCGCCGAAGACGGACATGGGGTCCATCGGCTGTCGAGCGCGAGGCGTTGCCGCGCACGGACACGGGGTCCGCCAGCTGTCAAGCATGAGGCGTTGCCGGGCGCAGACATGGGGTCCGCCGACTGATGGGTGCAGGGCCTTGCCGGGAGTAGCCTCCGAGCCTCCGTGCAAGGAGGTTCATTGCTTTTTTCGCGCAGGCAGGACGATTGTCATCGATGACGATCGGCGCGACCTTGTGCGAGTGGAGCGCGCTGGTGAGTCGGCACACCCGCTGGGTGTGGCCATCGGACCTCCGACGGTCGATGGTCGTGCCAGCCGGCCGGGTCAGAGCCGAGGCAGGTAGGCTAGCCGGCCACACGGCGAAGCGGACGGGCGGTCCCGCAGACTAAGGGGACGCGAGCTCAGTTTTTTTGGCGCCGACTCCACTTTTTCTAGCCGACCCCGCGTTGCTTTTTCTTTTGTCTCCCATTGGGCAGCCGACCTGTTTTCTCTTTGCGGCAGCAAGCTAGGGGCGCGCGGGGCGCAGGCGGCGCGGAAGCGCTGAGCCGGCCAGGGGAGGCGAGCCGGAGCCGGCCGCCGATGGCACGCGGCGCAGCCGGCCACGACACGCGACACGGGAGCGGACAGCGGAGCGCGCGGAGCGGCAGATGTGTGGGGACGCGCATGGGCACACCGTCGGGGCGGAGTCGGAGCCATCACGATGAGGATGCGTGGAGATGGCGAGGTAGGCCCGGCGCGCCCGCTGCGAGAGGAGGCAGGGCCTCAGCTCGGGAAGCAGCCTTGTGGGGTGAGACGGTGGCCGGGCGGCGTAAGGCGATCCAGAGCCGGCTAAGGCCGAGAACGAGCTGGTCAGTGGGCGGAGCGGGAGCGCGGGAGCCGGAGCCGGCGTGCGTAGGGCGGACAGGTGCGACAGGAGCTAGCCGGGCGTTAGGAGGAGGAACTGTGGGAGCCCACAGCAAGGAGGCGAGGTCGTCAGTGCCGTGCGAGGGCGAGCTGGCGGGGCGCGGTTGCTAGCTAGAGCAACGCGCGAGGGCACGTGGGAGCCGGAGAGGCGTGCCAACGCGGTTGCCGACTGGCACGACGAGGTGGCGCGTCGACCCACAGCAACTGCGGGTGCATAGACGGGTGCGGAGAGGCGGACAAAGACGCGCATGGTCACCGGACGCGTGGGGGCGGCAAGGCGACGCGGGAGATACAATGCGTAGTGATGAGGCGATGTGGGAGCTGGGCAAGCGCGGGCGTGCGGCCGTCTGAACAGAGTGAATGCCGCGGGTGAAGCCGGAGCCGGTGAAGCGTGCGGAGGTGCCCTCCGGGGGGGCGCATGGAGGCGGGAGCTGGCCTGCCAGTTCCATGACGCACGCGAGCCGGGGGGTGGCCGGAGAGGCCCGAGCGCGAGCTCGGGAGGGGCGGCGAGAGCAGATGGCGGCCTGGGCGAGCGGGATGCATAGGAGGTGGAGCGAACCAGCGGAGGAGCGCGGGCGCGCGTAGACGGCTCGAGAGGGAGGATGCGGCAGGCGGGGAGCCGCTGGCCGGAGTGTCGGGGGCGCATGGCAATGCAGTAGTGGAGGTCGAGCAGGCGGCCATCCGGAGTGGTGGTGCAGCCAGCCGAGTGCGCACGGCGTCGGAGGCGGCCAGCTGGCCGGGGCGACGGGGGCGCTGGCAGCGCAATCGCGGGGACTGAGCGCGTGGCCAGCTGACGGGCGGCAGCCGGAGTGGGCGTGCAGCCAGCCGATGGCGCACAGGGCCGGAGGCGGCCAACCGGAGGGCGGCCAGCCAGCCGGGGCGACGGGGGCGTTGGCAGCGTGGTCGCGGAGACCGGGCGCACGACCGGGAGCTAGAGCCGGCGAGGGAGGCTAGCCGGAGCGGGCGTGCAGACAGCAGAGGGTGCACGTAGCAGGAATCACAGCCGGCGAGGCGAGCCGGGCCAGAGCCGGCGAGGGAGGGAGGCACTGGTGGAAGCGGGGCGCATGGCTCGGGGTGTCGATGTGCGTGCGAGGAGGCACGGGTGGAGCAGCATGGCGACGTGGGCGGCCGGGCTAGCATGGGCGCTCGGATACGCACGAGGCCCGGGCCATGCGGAGCGGGCCCATTGGAGGTGCGGCCAGCCGGATGAGGGGACCTTAGCGGGGTGCAACATGCAGGCCACGATGAGGCGTGGCGGTGTAGCCCAGGGTGACGTGGACGAGCATCGGGGGAGGTTAGATCGCATGGGGTAGGAGCAGCGCTTGCGCGAATGTGGGGGAGCAGCGGCGGGGACAGTGCATGGGCGTGCGGCTGCCGGAGCAGCGACGGGGAGCCTCCAGAGCACGGCCGAACAACTATGGGAACGAGGCCGTAGACCGGAGCGACGGTGTAGCACCGTCGAGAAGAGGCAAGGACGATGTGGCCAGAGGAGGAACCACTGCTTGGAGCGGAATTGGAGGCAGGTGCGTGCAGTGCGACGAGCGCACGAACGCGATGGGAGCCCGAGCGGTGCGGTGTTTCCAGTGACGAGGAGGTCGCAGCCGACCTTGGGTACGGGAGCAACATGGGGAGGAGCAGAGCGATCCGCAACGGCGAGGACAGCAAGCCGCAGCGCCCGTGGCAGCGGCGCTAGGGATTTGATGGTGAAGACGGACGACGCCGAGGCCGGCAGTGAGGACGCCACTGGTGCAGGCGCGAATGGCCAGGGGCATGTTGATGCCGAGCCCCCGAGCTCCGGCAGAGGGACGGCGGCGATGACGAAAAGCGTCCCGCCTGGACCGTGGTTCCAGCAACAGCTAGGCCCACGGTGGGCGCCAACTGTCATCATTTTCCAACGGGTGTGCCGCAAGGATGGCAGATGCCATGGGATGGCTTGATAGGTGAGAGCAAGGCTGCAATGGAGATTCGGGACGGGATAGGGCAACAACATGCGGTGGTTTACCCAGGTTCGGGGCTCTCCGGAGAGATAATACCCTTACTCCTGCATGTCTATATATGTGGTGTATATGTAGTACAGGGTTCCTCCTGGAGCTGTATCTGAGGAGGAAGAGGGAGCTGTGGGCTCCTTACCTTGGCCTCATATGTATGCATGTGTGATCATGAGTGAGAGGGAGAGGATGAGAGGAGGCTTCCCGTGAGTGTCCGTGAGAGGGAGCTCCCCTGGTGCCTCTTATAAAGGGAGGCCCAGGGGACAAGGGGTGGCCCACATGGCCTAATTACACTATTGGAGGAGACATGTAATATGACTCATGATGCAGGCTACAATGCGTCACTATTGGAGCGCAGTGAAGTGACGGGTAACGGTAGTGCCTGACTGTAGCGGGGTGGCAGGCTCTGCAGTTCGTTAGCTATAGTGTCGTCAGCTCATGTCTGACGGGACGCCTGGAGCTGACTTCGTCGGGTCGTAGCCGGCAGCCGGCTAGGAGGAGCCGTCCAGGAGGAGCCGGACATGAGATCCAGCCAAGAGTAGTCGGACAGGAGGAGCCGGACAGGAGGAGCCGGACAAGAGTAGCCAGCAGGGAGGAGCCAGCCAGCAATTTTATACAAAGGAGAAGACAATGTAATATTGGCTCTCTGTTAGATCAACAATGATGCATATGAGATTTTCATCGCGGTCTTCTCCTTTCATGAGTCAATAAGAAGAAAAGAAATTCAGAGAAACACACTGAAATATTTTTGGAGTTTTTGTTTTTCTCAAGAAAGCAAATAAACAAAGGAAATACAAGAACGAGAAAAAATATTTACACGGGTTTTCTTTTTAGTACTGCAATTAATTAAATGGGGAAAAACCAAAAAGAAGCGAGGAATATTTTTGGATTTTCAAAGTTTTTCAAACTCATAGGAAGAAGGTGGAAAAATAAAACTAACATGGATATACAATGAAAGGATGACAACCGACAATTGGAATGAAGTGTGTGAATATGAATATAATATTGGTAAGAAATGCGTACTCCCCCAAGCTTAGGCATTTGCCTAGCTTGGTGATGACCAGTGTTGGTCTGAATAGTAGTTCTAATGGTAGCCCATGGGGCGTTTTGTGCCACCTCCTCAGCCAAGGGTGCATATTCTATTGCAGTGTTGTTCTCTCGCACCTTGTCCTCAAGAACATAATACCTTTCTTTTCCCTGAAAATCAAAGAGGAAAGGTGCAGGCAACGAGAGATAGGTAGGATTACATTTGTGAAATATTAAGTTGTGCTCGTAACCATGGGGTATGTTTTTAATAAACTCATGACACTGCATGGCTTCAAAGTCTTAATTTTTTCCAGTCAATATAGAATCATTAGGTTGACGTGATACATTCAATTTTGCAGCTACGTGAGAAGCATAGGTTCCTCCATATAAGTCACCATTAATAGAGTTAGAATGAAGCCTCGAGGCAATAATTGCACCGAGGTTATAACGTTTTTCACCAGTCACAACAATGTGGATAAGACTCAAATTAGGAGTGCACAGTGCAGTGCAATCTTGCTTACCTACTACGCATTTTCCAATAAAAGTGCAAAGTAACAAAAATACGTAAAATAGATGCTCTTTATTCTAGCTTGTGTCACCCCTCTATCCTCTCCAACATAAAGGCTCTTGAGAAACATATTATCATTAGATGTTTCTGGTTTTTCTAGTGAGCCCCAAAATGGGAGTTTGCATGCATCACAAAATTCCTCTAAATATAGACTATAATACCTATCATAGAGATTAAAAAAACACGCTAGAAGTATGAGGATGATATCAAAATCCATGCATGAATGAACGAGTAATATTATATCGTTGGATACACTTACCTGCGAGGAAACCTGCGATGATCAAATTGTTCTTTAATTCCAGCACCTCTCATGAATTCTTCGCACGACCCACGACACGATTTAGCATCGAACATGACTATCAAGTTTGTCCGACGTTCAACATAAGCTTGCCATATTGAGCCCTCACTTGATGATTCTCCCGAAGGATGCCTTCTTGAATAACTCCTCCTAAACATATTCATTTTTCCTAGTGCAAATTTCTGAATTTTTTGAGTCACAAAATTATGTCAATAAAAAACGTTGCAAGATTGATAGCAACTACTCATATGGGTACCTAGAGGTCATATCAAGCATTTACAATACTTGGAGCTCAAATAATTCAATGTGCAAACTCATTTTTAGTACACCAAGTGCAACAAAATATGAAAAATATAAACCATTAAGGCAAAAACTAATTGGAGGAATGGGAGAGTCACATACCAAGGAGAAATTCCTCAAAACAGTTTCGGGAACGGAGTTCCGAGCAAAGAGCTCAAAAATTCTAGTTTTTTCAGGAAGAACACAGGAGAGAGAGGGCTAGAGTTTTTTGTTGGAGGTAAGGGATGCAATGATCCAAAGGGATAAGGCAGGGGGGCCTAGGGGCCCCACAAGCCATCGGGCACGCCCAGGGGGGTGGGCGCGCCCTGTTGGCTTGTGGCCCACATGTGCACCTCCCTGATGTATTTTCAGCATAAAAATTTCTTAAACATTCCAGAAAAATTAGTGTTAATATTTTGTGCAATTCTGAGTCTTTTTATTTTTGGGTCATTATTTATTGCACGATAAACTTAGAAAATAGGATAATCAAGGCATTTTACTTTATTCAACTAAAAATAACAAAAAGTAAACAAATGATACATAGAATTGTGCATACTAAATTTATCAATATCATGTCTTTCAAAAAGGATCCATTAATAAGGTTGATCAAGTCTAATTAATAACCATTTCCGATTGACATGAGCCCGAAGAATTTTCATATAATACTAAGTTACCTCAGTGGGGATTTGAATCTCGCCAACAATAAGATTAGAATATTTCTTCTTGGTAGCTTGTAGAGGAATTCTAAAACCTCCAATGATAACCGTGGCACTAGGCTCAATGACGTTAATATTATTAACCAAAGTTTGCTTCTTCGGAAAATGCACGGTATGTTGTTTGCCATTCACGTGAAAAGTAACATTGCTTTTGTTGCAATCAATAACAACCGCCGCAGTATTTAAGAAGGGTCTACCAAGGATAGTCGACATGTTGTCGTCCTCGGGCATCTGAAGGATAACAAAGGTCTGTCAAGATTGTAACATTTGCAACAACAACATGAACATCCTCACAAATTCCAATAGGTACAATAGTGGATTTATCAGCCATTTGTATAGATATCTTAGTGGGTGTAAGCTTATTAAGATCATGTCTTTTATATAACGAGAAAGACATGCCACTAACACCGGCTCCTAGATCACATAATGCAGTTTTAACATAACTTCATTTAATGGAGTGAGGTATTGTGGGTATACCTGGATCTCCTAACCTCTTAGGCACTCCACCATCAAAAGAACAATTAGCAAGCATAGTAGAAATTTCCATTTCAGGTAGTTTTGTTTCGTTGGTAATAATATCCTTCATATACTTAGCATATGGAGTCGTTTTTAGAATATCAGTCAAGCGAGCGCGCAAAAAGACATATCTAATCATTCCAGAAAAGCGTTTGAATTCTTCATCATCCTTACTCTTAGAAGGCTTACGAGGGAAGGGCATGGGTTTTTGAACCCATGGTTCTCTTTCTTTTCCATATTTCTAGCAACAAAGTCTCTTTTATCATGTCATTTATTTTTAGGATGTGGGCTATCAAGATTTTTAGCAGGTTCTATTTCCACATAATTATCAAGTTCTTTATTATTATCTGGTGGAGCAGCTACATGAACATCATTATTATCATTATAATCTTCATTATCTCTAGTTGAATGTTCACTACCAGATTATGTCTCAGCATGAGAAATAGAAACATCATTATGATTCTCACCAGGTTTTTCTATAACAGGTTCACTAGAAGCATGCATAGTCCTATCATTTTTCTTTTTCTTTTTATTTCTAGATGGACTAGGTGCACCATCATTAAGTCTTTGAGAATCTTGTTCAATTCTCTTGGGATTACATTCAGGATAAAGAGGTTCCTGAGTCATCCTACCTCCTCTAGTCATTACTCTAAGAACATGATCATTCATATTATTATTTAATTCAACAAGCAAATCATTTTGTGTCTTATCAACTTGATGTAGTTTGGTGTGAACCATAGAAGCATGTTTACCTAGACCTTTAACATCATTAGCAATTCTAAACATCAAGTCACCCAAGCGATCTATCATCATAGCATTACATGTTAATTGATCATTAACATAGTTGTTGAAGTGTTCTTGCTTAACAATGTAATTATCAAATTCATCCATGCATTGACTAGGAGTCTTAGTATAAGGTATATCACTTTCATTAGAGGTACGGAGATATTTTAGCTCTACTACCTATGTCGGGTTGTCAAGTCCATGTATTTCTTCGATAGGCGGTAATTTTTTGATACCTTCAGATTTAATACCTTTTTCCTTCATAGATTTCTTGGCTTCTCGCATATCTTCAGAATTGAGGAATAGCATATCTTTCTTGTTTTGAATAGGTTCCGACAGTGGTTCAGGAGGTGTCCAATGGTCGGTATTTTGCAATATGTTATTCAATAATTCTTTAGCTTGCTCAACATTCATTTGCTTGAAAACTCAACCAACACAACTATCTAGGAAGTCCCTAGAAGCATCAGTTAGTCCATTATAAAAGATATCCAGTATTTCATTTTTCTTAAGAGGATGATCAGTCAAAGCGATATTCTCTTCTTTAATTTCCACAAAGTTAAATATTTCCTGTAAGGCAACTTTTTTATCGGAAGGAAAATATTTTCCAGAGAAGTAATAAAGCATATCCTGGGGACTACGCATACAACCAGGAGTAAGTGAAAGGAACCATTCTTTAGCCTCACCTTTTAGCAAGAAAGACAAAAGCTTAATGATATAATAGTAGTGTATCTTTTTGTCATTAGTAAATAAAGGAGCAGTGTCATTCAATTTTGTCCGACAACAGTTTCAGTTTCATAGCCATGGAAAGGATCGGACTCTACTATAGTAATCAATTCAGGGTCTACCGGGAATTCATAATCCTTATCAGTGACAACTATAGGAGAAGTAGCAAATTTATGATCATGTTTCATTTTCTCCATCATAGATTTTTCTTTCAGTTTGCATAGTAGTTTCTTCGAATCATCTCTATCGTTACAAGCAATAAAGTCCCTAGCTACATCACCATCTATAACATAACCCTCAGGTATATCAGGAAATTCATATCTATTGGGAGAGCAAGGTGTAATAGGGGATTCAAAATCTTCACCAGTTTCATCATTTTCAAGTTGTCTAGATCTAGCAATATGAGTACCAAGCTAATCACCAAGTGGCGCAATTTCAATTTCATCATGTGTACCAGTAGTAGAATCATTAATTTCAGAGGTAGCATCATCAAGTTCATGTGACATATCACGACAATAAATAGGTGGTGGTGTTATAAGCTGATCAAAACAGAAGGTGAATCAAAAGTAGAGCTAGATGACAGTTCCTTACCTCCTCTCGTGCGAGAGGGGACAGTTTTAGTTCAAGTATATTTAATATTATTCATTGTACTAGTTGGATATCCTCAAGTTAACACAATAAATAGAGCTCTGCTCCCTGGCAATGGCGCCAAAAAATGGTCTTGATAACCCACAAGTATAGGGGATCGCGACAGTCTTCGCGGGTAGTATCTCACCCTAATTTATTAATTAGACACCAGGGGAGCCAAAGAATATTTATTGGCCTTGATAGTTGAATCATCAATTCAACCGCACCTGAGATATCTCTCTGTAGCAGAAGTTTAGTAGCACGATAAATAATAGTAGTAGCAGTAATAGTGGTAGTAGCTATTTTGGTAGGAGTAGTAACAGTAGCGATTGAGTAACAAGTGTGACAGTAATAGCAACAGTTGTAACTTCACAAGATTTAGTATATGTAAAGCGTAGGCATGGTGCAACAATGGAAATATGTGGATGACATCAATCATGTAACAGTTACACACTAGAGCGACATAGAACTAGCTCTAATTCATCAATGCAATGTAGGCATGCATTTCATATATAGTCATACGTTCTTGCGATAAGAACTTGCATGCCATCTTTTGTCCAACCCTCCCGTGACAGTGGGGTCCTAGTGGAAACTAAGATATATTAATGCCTCCTATTGATGGAGAACCGAAAAAAGCATTAACACATGGTGATTACATGAACTCCTGAAAGTACGACAATCACCGAAAAGAATCCCAATTATTGTCACCTTGGTGTATGCGGATCAAGACACGTAATAGGTTGATATGTCCATTTTGCATCATAATTTCTTATTGATATTTGTGTTACTCTTGTCCAGTATACCCTATTGTCATAAAATTCTTATGCCTTATCTCTCTGAATATGCAAGGTACATCAAAAAGAGGGAAATATGAGGAAACTAGAATTCTGGACCGGGAATCAAAGAAAAAGACAAAATAATCACCAGACTCCAAATGACCTGAAGCTCCACAAAACATTTTTATGGAATGTTTAAAAATTAATGGGCCAAACATATACCATAGGGGGTCCACCCGCTGGCCACAAGCCAACAGGGCATGGCCACCCCCTAGGTAGAGGCCCTATATGGTGTGTTTTACCATAGAAAAAATCATAAGCAATCTTTCGAGACGAAGCGCTGTTGTCTCGAGGCGGAAACAAGGGCAAAGGCCCTTTTGCTTTCTGGCAGTCAGATTCTACCAGGGAAATTCCTCTCTGGGAGGGGGAGATCAAAGCCATCGTCATCACCAACACTTCCTCCTTCGTGGGAGGATCAATATTCATCAACATCTTCAACAACACCATCTCATCTCCAACACTAGTTCATCTCTTGTATTCAATCTTTGTCCCAAAAGCTCAGATTGGTACCCGTGGGTCACTAGCTATGTTGATTACATCTTGTAGTTGATTCTTGTTGGATTACTTGGTGGAAGATATTATGTTTAATCCTTAATCATTATTATTATACCTCTGATCTTGAACTTATTGATGAGGTGTGAGTAGTTACTATTGTTCATGAGGACATGGGAGAAGTCCTGTGATAATTAATGTTGAGAAGTTGGTATTCGTTCAAGATTTTGATGATATGTATGTTGTTACTACACTTAGTGGCGTCAGGTGAACGTCGACTACATGACACTTCACCATGTTATGGGCCTAAGGGAAGTCATTGTGGAGTAACAAGTAGATGATGGGTTGCTAGAGTGAAAAAATCTTAAACCCTAGTTTATGTCTTGCTTCACAAGGGTCGGATTTGGATCCACACGTTTTATGCTATGGTTAGATTTGTCTTAATTCTTGTTTCGTAGTTGCGGATTCTTGCGAGAGGGGTTAATCATAAGTAGATTGTTAGTTCAAGTAAGAACATCACCTTAACACTAGTCCACCCACATATCAAATTACCAAAGTAGCGAATGCGAATCAACTCAACGTGATGAATATGACTAGACAAAAAATCCCATATGTCCTCGGGAGCGCTTGCTTAATATAAGAGTACTTTTAGAATTACCCTTTGCTAATAAAAGGATCGGGATACCTTGCTGCACGTTCGTTACTATTGCCACTTGTTACTTATTATGAATTATCTTGCTACAAAACTATATACTCCTGTTACTCTCAACACTTGCAGAGAATACCTTGCTCAAAGCTGCTTGTCATTTCCTTCCGCTCTTCATTGGGTTCGACACTCCTACTTATCTAAAGGACTATGATTGATACCCTATACTTGTGGGTCATCAAGACTCATTTTTGGCACCGTTGTCGAGGAGTGAAGCGCCTTTGGTAAGTGGAAATTGGTATGGAAACATTTTCTATATGTGCTGAAATTTACGACTGCTTGTCACTATGAACGATCACCCTTTGAGTGGATTCTTTGGGGCATCTTCACCTCGAACGGAAATTGAATAAGTTGTTCCTCAACCTATTTAACCTACTTGAAATATTTATTATGAGATTCTTTCGGGTGTGGTAGAGAAACCGTTTGCTAATCCTTATGACGGTTGAACACATCTTGATTACCATTTGATATATGTCAATGAGATTTCTAGATTGTTTAAGATTTTAGGTCTACCCGGAGACAAAGTTTTCCCTTTATATTAGGAGGGAAAATCCTTAATGTGGTACAAGTTATTGGATAATACTGGATCATGGGACTGGAATAACTTGAAGTTGGAATTTCATCAGGTTTTATCCTATGCACCTAGTCCATCATGATTGGAAATTTATTTATAATTGCTGGCCTCGTGAAGTAAAAAGTATCGCTTAAGCTTGGGGGAGGCTTAAATCTATGATGCACACCTTCCCTAACCACGAGCTCTCGAGGGAAATGATTATACGAAATTTTTATGGTCGAATTTCTCATGATGATAAATCATTACTCGATTCTTGTGCTATCGGTTCCTATATGAAGGAGACTATTGAATTCAAATGGGATCTTCTAGAAAGAATTAAACACAACTCTAAAGATTGGGAACTCAATTAAGGTAAAGAGTCAGTTATAAAGCTTAATTTTGATTGTGTTAATTCTTTTAGAGAAACTAATACTTTCCATGAGTTTAGCAATCAATATGGTCTTGACTCTTAGATAGTAGCTAATTTTTGTGAAACTTTTGCTACTCATGTTGATCTTCCCTTTCCTAAATATAAGTGATTTAAATATCATCCTCCCATTGAAAAACCATTACAGGAACCTGTTAAAATTAAGAAGGAAGAAGTAATTATTAGCCATGTTGATCCAATTGTTCCTATTGCTTACATTGAAAAACCTCCTTTTCCTGTTAGAATTACGGAACATGCTAAGGCTACAACTGTGGCTAATAAAAGTCATGTTAAGACACCTAAACCTTCTGAACAAATAAATGTTGTGCCTAAAGTTTGTATGATTAAAGTTCTCTTAGTTGATAATATTGATGGTTAGGTTATTTACTTGTGTGATGAAGCTACTAGAATTGCCAAACCTGTTAGAAACGAGCGAGATGAAAACAAACCGATTGTAGGCATGCCTGTTGTCTTAGTTAAAATTGGAAATCATTGGTACCACAAATTTTGTGATATCGATGCTAGTGTTAGTGCTATACCTTTTACACTATATCAAGAAATTATGCATGACATAGCACCCTCTAAGATTGAAGATATTGATGTTACTATTAAACTTGCAAAACGTGACACTATGTCCTAGCTTGGGATTGTTAGAGATGTTGAAGTCTTGTGTGGAAAAGTCAAGTAACCCAATGATTTCCTAGTACTTGGTTCAGAACAAGATAACTTTTGCCCATTATATCGGTATACCTTTCTTGAATACTTTTAATGCTGAAATTAATTGTGCTACTGAGAAGGTCAAAGAAAGTTTTGGAGATATGTGTCATGAATTTAATTTCTCGAAGTTTAGTAGACAACCACATGAAAAAGAATTGCCTAATTAGGATGAAATAATTGGTCTTGCTTCTATTGCCATAACTCCTACTGATCCGTTAGAACAATATTTGCTAGACCATGAACATGATATGCATATGAATGAAACAAATGATATATTCTTCGACAAACACCTATTCTTAAACACAACTTACCAGCTGATATTTTAGGGGATCCTCCTCCACCCAAGGGAGATCCCGTGTTTGAGTTAAAGACATTGCATGATACTCTGAAATATGCTTATCTTGATGACAAGAAGATATATCCTGTTATTGTTGGGGAATGTCACATGGGAAACAAAAAGATTTCCTACGCACACGTAAACCTATCCATGGTGATGAGCATCTACGAGAGGGAGAGTGGATCTACATACCCTTGTAGATCGCTAAGCGGGAAGCGTTAAGAAACACGGTTGGTGTAGTCGAACATCTTCGCGATCCAAATCGCCGAGCGTCCTGCAATCTCATCACGATCCATCCCGCAATCTCATCACGATCCGTCTCATGATCTTGATCATGATCTGTCCCGCTAACTCATCACGATCTGTTCCGCGATCTCATCACGAACTGTCTCGCGATCTCGATCACGGTCCTTCTTATCTAGCGCCGAACGGACGACACCTCCGCGTTCAGCACACGTGCAGCTTGATGACGATCTCCACCATCTTGATCCAACAAGAGGAGGTGGAGAGGAGAGAGAGTTCACCGTCAGCGTGACGGCGCTCCGATGATGGTGGTGGAGCAATTCCGGTAGGACTTCGCCTAAGCGCTGCAGAAATCCGATCTAGAGGAGTCCCGGTGAAACGGGTAGCACGTGGCCGTAAAAATCTGTGCAAAAACCCTCTATTCCACAATTATATATAGGAGGGAGGGAGGAGGAGGAGCATCCTTGGCCTCGAAGCCTTGTTGGTTCGTCCGAGCCACAAGAGGAGGAGTCCTACTCCTTCCTCCACTCCTAGTAGGAGTAGGACTCTTCCTTTTGCCTTTTTTCCACCTTTTTCTTTAGGCAGTTTTCCTCCTAGCACCATGGGCCTTGCTGTGGCTGTTTCTCCATCCCACTAAGGGCTGGTTATCACTCTCCATAGCCCATGGACCCTCTGGGGTCGAAATACCCCTCCCGGAGGTCTCCCGGTACACTACCAGCACTCCCGGTACACTCCCGATGAGCCCGAAACTTTTCCGGCGACCAAACTGGGACTTCCTATATATGAATCTTTACCTCCGGACCATTCCGGAGCTCCTCGTGATGTCCTGGATCTCATCCGGGACTCCGAACAACCTTCGGTCACCACCATACATAACTCTACACTACCGAAACGTTACCAAACCTTAAGTGTGCAGACCCTGCGGGTTCGAGAACTATGTAGACATGACCGAGACACCTCTACGGTCAATAACCAATGGCGGAACCTGGGTGTCCACATTGGTTCCTACATATTCTATGAAGATCTTTATCGGTCGAACCTCTATGTCAAGGATTCAGTTAATCCCGTATAACGTTCCCTTTGTTCTTCGGTATGTTACTTGCCCGAGATTCGATCGTCGGTATCTCCATACCTAGTTCAACCTCATTACTAGCAAGTCTCTTTACTCGTTCCGTAATACAAGATCCCGCAACTAAAAATTAGTCACATTGCTTGCAAGGCTTTGTGATGTTGTATTCTTGTCCATCACATCATTCTCCTAATGATGTGATCTCGTTATCAAATGACATCTCATGTCCATGGCTAGGAAACCTTAACCATCCTTTGATCAACAAGCTAGTCTATTAGAGGCATACTAGGGACATGGTGTTGTCTATGTATCCACACATGTATCTGAGTTTCCGATCAACACAATTATAGCATGGATAACAAACGATTATCATGAACAATGAAATATGATAATAACCAATTTATTATTGCCTCTAGGGCATATTTCCAATAGTTATTATTAGTGCTAACCTTTGAGAGTATGAAGAAAATAGATTAATTAAAACTCTAAAGAAGCACAAGGCTGCTATTGTATATACTCTCGATGATCTTAAGGGCATACGGCCCACTCTTTGTTAGCACACACTTAATATGGAACCTGACGCTAAACCTGTCGTTGACCATCAACGTCGTCTCAATCGCAAGATGAAGGAGGTGGTAAGCACTGATATACTAAAACTTCTAGAAGCAGGTGTAATTTATCCTAGTGCTCATAGTAGATGGGTAAGCCCCGTTCATTGTATTCCTAAGAAAGGTGGTACAACTATTGTTCCTAATGATAAAAATGAGCTTATTCCACAAAGAATTGTAACGGGTTATATGATGGTGATTGATTTTAGGAAATTAAATAAAGCTACTAGGAAAGATCATTACCCCTTGATTTTAATTAATGAAATGTTGGAAAGAATTTCTAAGCATACTTATTTTTGTTTTCTTGATGGATACTCTATTTTTTTCTCATATACCCGTGTCAAAAGTAGATCAAGAGAAAACTACCTTTACTTGCCATTTTGGAACTTATGCTTATAGGTGTATGCCTTTTGGTTTATGCAATGCACCTGCTACCTTCCAAATATGTATGACTGTTACATTATCTAACTTTTGTGAAAAGATTGGTGAGGTTTTCATTGATGATTATTCCATTGACGAGACTTCTTTTGATGATTTCTCAAGAAACCTCGATCGAGTTTTGTAGAGATGTGAATAAACTAATATTGTTTTGAATTTAGAGAAGTGACTCTTTATAGTAAATGAAGGTATAGTACTTGGGCAGAAAAAATTTGAATGAGGCATTGCAGTAGACAAAGCCAAAGTTGATGCAATAGAGAAAATGCTATGTCCAAAAGATATCAAAGGTATAAGAAGTTTCCTTGGTCATGCTGGTTTCTACACGTGTTTCATTAAGTATTTCTCAAAGATATCTAGGCCGTTAACTAATCTTCTTCAAAAATATATTCCTTTTGTTTTTGATGATGATTGTGTAGAGGGCTTTGAAATACTTAGGAAAGCTTTGATTTCTGCACCCATTGTTCAACCACGTGATTGGAACCTACCATTTGAAATTATGTGTGATTCTAGTGATTATGATATTCGTGCTGTTCTAGGGAAAAGAATAGACAAGATATTGAATGGTATTCATTATGCTAGTAAGACCCAAGACACTTCTCAAAGAAATTATGCTACTACAAAAAAGGAATTTTTAGTAGTTGTTTTTGCATGCGATAAGTTTAGACCTTATATCCTTGATTCCAAAGTAACTATTCACACTGATCATGCTGCTATTAAATACCTTATGGAGATTAAAGATGCTAAACCTAGACTTATTAGGTGGGTGATTTTACTTCAAGATTTTGATTTACATATAGGTGTAGAAAGGGAGATGAAAACCCCGTAGCATATAACTTGTCTTGGATGGAAAATTTGCTTGATGACCCGCTGCCTATTGATGATAATTTTCCTGATGATCAACTTGCTATTATTAATACTTCATGTAGCACTCCTTGGTATGCAGATTATGCTAATTATATTTTTGCTAAGTATATTCCACGTAGTTGCACCTATCAACAAAAGAAAAAATTCTTTCATGATTTGTGACATTACTTTTAGGATGACCCACATCTTTATATAGGAGTAGATGGTGTTATTATACATTGTGTACCTGATCATGAATAGGAACATATTCTAAGGAAGTGCCACTCTGAGGATTACGGAGGACACCATGCTAGTGATAGAACTGCACACAAGGTATTACAGCTTGGTTTGTATTGGCCTACTATATTTAAAGATGCTCGTAAGTATGTACTTTCATGTGATGAATGCTAGAGAGTTGGTAACATTGGTAAACGCCAGGAAATGCCTATGAATTGTTCACTTTCTATTGAACCATTTGATGCTTAGGCTTTGATTTTATGGGACCTTTTCCTTCCTCTAATGGGTATACACATATTTATTTTTTGTTGATTACGTTACTAAGTGGGCAGAAGCTATTCCAATTAGTAGTGCTGATAAGATAACATCTATTAAAATTCTTAAAGACATTACTTTCCTGAGGTTTGGAGTCCCTAGATACTTAATTGTTGGAAATATGCCCTAGAGGCAATAATAAAATGGTTATTATTATATTTCCTTGTTCATGATAATCGTTTATTATCCATGCTAGAATTGTATTGATCGGAAACTCAGATACATGTGTGGATACATAGACAACACCATGTCCCTAGTATGCCTCTGATGGACTAGCTCGTTGATCAAAGATGGTTAAGGTTTCCTAGCCATGGATGTGAGATGTCATTTGATAACCAGATCACATCATTAGGAGAATGATGTGATGGACAAGACCCAAACTATAAACGTAGCATATGATCGTGTCAGTTTATTGCTACAGTTTTCTGCGTGTCAAGTATCTGTTGCTATGACCATGAGATCATGCAACTCACTGACACCGGAGGAGTACCTTGTGTGTGTCAAACGTCGCAACATAACTGGGTGACTATAAAGGTGCTCTACAGGTATCTTCGAGGGTGTCTATTGGGTTGGCATGGATCAAGACTGAGATTTGTTACTCCGTGTGACGGAGAGGTATCTCAGGGCCCACTCGATAATACAACATCACAATAAGCCTTGCAAGCAATGTGACTAAGTGTTAGCCACGGGATCTTTTATTACGGAACGAGTAAAGAGACTTTCCTGTAATGAGGTTGAACTAGGTATGCAAATACCGACGATCGAATCTCGGGCAAGTAACATACCGATAAACAAAGGGAACATCATACGGGATTAATTAAATCGTTGACATAGAGGTTCGACCGATAAAGATCTTCGTAGAATATGTAGGAACCGATATGGGCATCAAGGTCCCGCTATTGGTTATTGATCGTAGAGGTGTCTCGGTCATGGCTACATAGTTCTCGAACCCGCAGGGTCTGCACACTTAAGGTCCGATGACGTTTCGGTAGTATAGAGTTATGTATGGTGGTGACCGAAGGTTGTTCGGAGTCCCGGATGAGATCCTAGACGTCACGAGGAGCTTCGGAATGGTCTGGAGGTAAAGATTGATATATAGGAAGTCCTGTTTTGGTCGCCGGAAAAGTTTCGGTCTCATCGGTAGTGTACCAGGAGTGAAGGTAGTGTACCGGGGGACCATCGGGAGGGGTATTTCAACCCAAGAGGCTACATTGGCTGTGGGAGGGTGAATACCAGCCCTTAGTGGGCTGGTGGAAATCCCACACAAGGCCCATGCGTCTGGGAAGAAAAGCCCAAAAGGAAAAAGGTGGAAAAAGGCAAAAAGGGCTAAATAAGGAAGGAGTCCTAATCCTACTAGGAGTGGAGGAGGAGGACTACTCCCTCCTGGTTCGGCCGAAGCCTAGGGCTGGCCCCTTGAGGGCCAGGCCTCCTCCTCCCGTCCTCCTATATATACTAGTGGTTTTGAGGGTTTTTGCACTAGAATTTCTGCCACGTGCTGCCCTCTCCTCTAGTGCATAGTTTCTCCTCTAGATCTGTTATCTGCAGTGCTTAGGCGAAGCCCTGCCGGAATAGCTCCACCACCATCACCGCAACGCCGTCACGCTGCCGGAGAACTCGTCTACCTCTTTGCTCCCTCTTGCTGGATCAAGAAGGCGGAGATCGTCATCAAGCCATACGTGTGCTGAACGCGGAGGTGCCATCCGTTCGGTACTAGATCGGGATGGATCGTGATTGGATTGTGGGATGCTCGGCGATTTGGATTGCAAAGACGTTCGACTACATCAACCACATTTCTTAACGCTTCCTGCTTAGCGATCTACAAGGGTATGTAGATCCACTTTCCCTCTCGTAGATGCTCATCACCATGGATAGATCTTGCGTGCGCGTAGGAAATTTTTTGTTTCCCATGCAACGTTCCCCAACAGTGGCATCTAAGCTAGGTCTATGTGTAGATGAGATCTCGAGTAGAACACAAAGAGTTTTTGGGCGTTGATTCTTAGATTGCTTCCTCCCTTGTTCGTGTTTTGGTTCAGCGGTATTGTTAGATGAAGCGGCCTGGACCAACATTACTCGTATGCTTACGAGAGACCGGTTCCATCGACTGACGTGTAACTTCGTTACATAAAGATGGCTGGCAGGTGTCTGTTTCTCCTACTTTAGTTGGATCATATTCGACAAAGGCAGTCCTTGAGAAGGTTGAAAAGCAACTTATGTATCACCGTTATGTTTTTGCATAGGTGAGTATTGTTCTTGCTAGATACCCGTAGCAGCCACGTAAAACTTGCAACAAGAATTAGAGGACGTCTAACTTGGTTTTGGCAGGGTATGTTGTGATGTGATATGGCCAATTACATGATGAGATATATGTGATGTATGAGATGATCATGTGTTGTATAGAATATCACGACTTGCATGTCGATGAGTACGGCAACCGGCAGGAGCCATATGGTTGTCTTTAATTATTGTATGACATGCGTGTCAATCATTAAGCTCTATGTAATGCTTTACTTTATCGCTAAATGGTAGCAATAGTAGTAGAAGCATGGTGAGCGAATCAACCCTGATGGCGACACGTTGATGGAGATCAAGATGATGGAGATCATGGTGTCATGCCGGTGACGATGGAGATCATGCCGGTGCTTTCAAGATGAAGATCAAAAGCACAAGTTCATGGCCATACCATGTCACTTATGGTTTGCATGTGATGTTAATCCTTTTATGCACCTTGTTTTGCTTACGAAGACGTTAGCATTATAAGGTTATCCCTCACTTAAATTTCAAGCTGAATTGTGTTCTCCCCGAGTATGCACCATTGCGAAAGTTCATCATGTCGAGACACCACGTGATGATCGGGTGTGATAGACTACGTTCACATACAACGGGTGCAAGCCAGTGTTGCACATGCAGAACACTCGGGTTAAACTTGACGAGCCTAGCATGTACAGACATGGCCTTGGAACACAAGAGACCGAAAGGTCGAACATGAGTCATATAGTAGATATGATCAACATGATGATGTTCACCATTGAAGCCACCTCAACTCACGTGATGATCGGACTTGAGTTGGTGAATTTGGATCATGTATCACTCGAATGACCGGAGGGATGTCAATTTGAGTGGGAGTTCTTGAGTAATATGATTAATTGAACTCATTGTCATGAACATAGTCAGTAGTGTCTTTGCAAATTATGTTGTAGATTACTATCTCACGCTGTAGCTCCCTTGTATTTTTATATGTTCCTAGAGAAATAGAGGTTAAAGATGATTGTAGCAATATTGCGGACTGGGTCCGTGATTTGAGGATTGTCCTCATTGTTGCACAGAAGGCTTATGTCCTTAATGCACTGCTCGGTGCGCCAACCCCTCTAGTGTCGTCTGTAGATGTTGTGAACATCTGACAGGCACATTCTAATGACTACTTGATAGTTTAAGTGCGTCATGCATTATGTCTTAGAATTGAGGCTCCAAAATGTTTTGAACGTCACGGAACATCTGAGATGTTCTAAGAGCTGAAATTGGGATCTCAGGCTCGTTCCCGTGTTGTGAGATATGAGATCTCCAATAAGATCCTTTGCCTGCAAGATCAAAGAGAATAGCTCAACTGTTGAGCATGTGCTTAGATTGTCTGGGTGCTACAATCGCTTGAATCAAGTGGGAGTTGATCTTCCATATAACATACTGATTGATATAATTCTCTAAGTCACTATCACTAAGCTACTAGAACTTCGTGATGTACTATAATTTTGCCAGGGATGGAAATGATGATCCCTGAGCTATTCGCGATGTTTGACACCGCGAAGGTAGAAATCAAGAAGGAGCATCAAGTGTTGATGGTTAGTAAAACCACTAGTTTCGAGAAGGGCAAGGGCAAGGAGGGAAACTTCATGGATGGCAAGTCAGTTGTTGCTCCAGTGAAGCAACCCAAAGTTGAACCCAAACCCGAGACAAAGTGCTTCTATTATGAGGAGAGTGGTCGCTGAAACGGAACAACCCTAGATACTTTGTAGATAAGAAGGCTGGCAACGTCGACAGAAATATATTTGATATACGTGTTATTGATGTGTACCTTGCTAGTACTCCTAGTAGCACTTGGGTATTGGATACTGGTTCGGTTGCTAAACGTTAGCAACTCGAAATAAAATCTGCGGAATAAACGGAGAACTAGCTAAGGGTGAGGTGGCGATGTGTGTTGGAAATGTTTCCAAGGTTGATGTGATCAACATCGCACGCTCTGTCTACCTTCGGGATTAGTGACAAACCTAAATGTTATTTGGTGTTTGGATTAAGCATGAACATGATTAGATCGTGTTTATTGCAACATGGTTATTCATTTAAGTTAGAGAATAATGGTTATTCTATTTACATGAATAATACCTTCAATGGTCATGCACCCAGTGAGAATGGTTTGTTGAATCTTGATCGTAGTAATACACATGTTCATAACATTGATGCCAAAAGATACAAAGTTAGTAATGATAGTACCACACACTTGTGGCACTGCCGCTAAATGTCATATTGGTATAAATCGCATGAAGAAACTCCATGCTGATGGATCTTTTGGACTCATTCGATTTCGAATCGGTTGAGACATGCGGACCATGCCTCTTGGGCAAGATGACTAAGGACCCCGTTTTCCGGTTTGATGGAGCGGGCAATTGACTTATTGGAAATGATACATGTTGATGTATGCGGTCCAATGAGTGTTGTAGCGTGCGGTGGATATCATTATTTTCTTATCTTCACTCATGATTTGAGTAGATATAGAGTATATTTACTTAATGAAACACAAGTCTGAATCATTTGAAAAGTTCAAGCAGAATCAGAGTGAAGTTTGAGATCATCGTGACGAGAAGATAAAAATGTGCGCGATATGATCGTGCAGGTGAATATCCGAGTTACGAGTTTGGCATACAACTTTAGAAAATGTGAAAGTTGTTTCACAACTCATGACAACTGGAACACCATAGTGTGATGGTGTGTTCGAACGTCATAGTCATGCTCTATTGGATATGGTGCATACTATGATGTCTCTTATCGATTTTCCACTATCATTTTTGGGGTTATGCATTAGAGACAACTACATTCACTTTAAATAGGGCACCATCTAAATCCGTTGAGATGACGCCGTATGAATTATGGTTTGATAGAAACCTAGGCTGTCATTTCTTAATGTTTGGGGCTGTGACGCTTATGTGTAAAAGGGTTTTCGCCTAATGAGCTCGAACCCAAAGTGGACAAATGCATCTTTATGGAACACCCTAATAACATTTGGGTATACCTTTTATCTCAGATCCGAGTACAAAGTGTTTGTTGCTAAAACTGGGTCCTTTCTCGAGAAAATGTTTCTCTCGAAAGAATTGAGTGGGAGGAAAATAGAACTTGATGAGGTTGTTGAACCTTTGTTTCAACCAGAGAGTAGCGCAACATAGGAAGATGTTTCTGTGAAGCCTACCTTAGTTGACGAGGAAGTTAATGATGATGATCATGAAGCTTCGGATCAAGTTACTATCGGACCTCGTAGGTCGACAAGGATGCATACTGCTCCTGAGTGGTACGACAACCCTGTCTTGGAGGTCATGTTGTTGGACAACGATGAACCTACGAGCTATGGAGAAGCGATGATGGGCCCGGATTCCGACAAATGGTTAGAGGCCATGAAATCTGAGAAAGGATCCATGTATGAAAACCAAGTATAGACTTTGGTAGACTTGCTCATTGGACGGCAGGTCATCGAGTAGAAATGGACCTTTGAGATGAAGACAGACACTCATGGTAAATGTCACCATTTATAAAAGCTTGACTTGTCGCAAAGAAGTTTCCAACAAGTTCAAGGAGTTGACTGCGATGAGACTATCTCACTCGTAGCGATGCTAAAGTCTGTTGGAATTATGTTAGCAGTTGCTGCATTTTTCAATTATGAAAAATGGCAGATGGATGTCAAAACATCATTTCCTTAATGGCTTACTAGAGGAAAGGTCGTATGTGATACAACCAGAAGGTTTTGTCAGTCCTAAGGATGCAAAGAGGTGTGCAAGCTCCAGCAATCCTTCTATGGGATGGAGCGAGCTTCTCGGAGTTGGAATATACGCTTTGATGAGGTGATCAAAGTTTTTGAGTCTATACAAAGTTTATGAGAAACTTGTATTTACAATAAAGTGAGTGGGAGCACTATAAAGTTTCTGGTAAGCATATGTGGTTGACATATTGTTGATCAGAAATGATGTAGAAGTTCTAGAAAGGATAAAGGGTTGTTTGAAAGGAGGTTTTCAAAGGAAGACCTGGATAAAGCTACCTAATTGTTGAGCATCAAGATCTATAGAGATAGATCAAGATGCTTGATGAGACTTTCAATGAAAACATACCTTGACAAGATTTTGAAAGAGTTCAAAATGGATCAGTCAGAGAAAGAGTTCTTGCTTTATTTGTAAGGTGTGAAGTGGAGTAAGACTCAAAGCTCGACCACGGCAGAAGAAAGAGAAAGGACGAAGGTCGTCCCCTATGCTATAGCCAAGGGCTCTATATAGTATGCCATGCTGTGTACCGCACCTGTGTGTGCCTTGCCATGAGTCCCTCAAGGGGTACAAGAGTGATCCAGGAGTGGATCACTAGACAATGGTCAACATTACCCTTAGTAACTAAAAGACTAAGGAAATATTTCTCAATTATGGAGGTGATAAAGAGTTCATCATAAAGAGTTACATCGATGCAAGCTATAACGCCAATCCGGATGACTCTTAGTAGCAATCTGTATACGTATAGTGGAGCAGCCATTTCGAATAGCTCCAAGTGGAGTGTAGTAGCAGTATCTATGGTTTGACATAGAGATTTGCAAAGCACACACAGATCTGAATGTCGTAGACGCGTTGACTAAAAGACATCTCTCACATGTAAAGCATGATCGAGCCCCAGAACTCATTGGGTGTTAGATTCATTACAATGCAAATCACATGGTGATGTGAACTAGATTATTGACTCTAGTGCAAGTGGGAGACTGTTGGAAATATGCCCTAGAGGCAATAATAAAATGGTTATTATTATATTTCCTTGTTAATGATAATAATTTATTATCCATGCTAGAATTGTATTGATCGGAAACTCAGAGACATGTGTGGATACATAGACAACACCATGTCCCTAGTATGCCTCTGATGGACTAGCTCGTTAATCAAAGATGGTTAAGGTTGCATAGCCATGGACATGAGATGTCATTTGATAATGATATCACATCATTAGGAGAATGATGTGATGGACAAGACCCAAACTATAAACGTAGCATATGATCGTGTCAGTTTATTGCTACAGTTTTCTGCATGTCAAGTATCTGTTCCTATGACCATGAGATCATGCAACTCACTAACACGGGAGGAGTACCTTGTGTGTATTAAACATCGCAACGTAACTGGGTGACTATAAATGTCCTCTACAGGTATCTCTGAGGGTGTCTGTTGGGTTGGCATGGATCAAGACTGGGATTTGTTACTCCGTGTGACGGAGAGGTATCTCAGGGCCCACTCGGTAATACAACATCACAATAAGCCTTCTAAGCAATGTGACTAAGTGTTAGCCACGGGATCTTGTATTACGGAACGAGTAAAGAGACTTGCCGGTAACGAGGCTGAACTAGGTATGCAGATACCGATGATCGAATCTCGGGCAAGTAACATACCGATAATCAAAGGGAACATCATACGGGATTAACTGAATCCTTGACATTGAGGTTCGACCGATAAAGATATTCATAGAATATGTAGGAACCAATGTGGGCATACAAGTCCCGCTATTTGTTATTAACCATAGAGGTGTCTCGGTCATGTCTACATAGTTCTCGAACCCGCAGGGTCTGCACACTTAAGGTTCAATGACGTTTCGATAGTATAGAGTTATGTATGATGGTGACCGAAGGTTGTTCAGAGTCCCGAATGAGATCCCGGACATCACGAGGAGCTCCGGAATGGTTTGGAGGTAAAGATTGATATATAGGAAGTCCTGTTTTGGTCACAGGAAAAGTTTCGGGCTCATCGGTAGTGTACCGGGAGTGTCGGTAGTGTACCGGGGGACCATCGGGAGGGGTATTTCGACCCAAGAGGCTATATTGGCTGTGGGAGGGTGAATACCAGCCCTTAGTGGGATGGTTGAAGCCCCACACAAGGCCCATGCGGCTGGGAAGAAAAGCCCAAAAGGAAAAAGGTGGAAAAAGGCAAAAAGGGCTAAATAAGGAAGGAGTCCTAATCCTGCTAGGAGTGGAGGAGGAGGACTCCTCCCTCCTTGTTCGGCCGAAGCCTAGGGATGCCCCTTGAGGGCCAGTCCTCCTCCTCCCCTCCTCCTATATATACTAGTGGTTTTGAGGGTTTGTGCACTAGAATTTCTGCCACGTGTTGTCCTCTCCTCTAGTGCATAGTTTCTCCTCTAGATCGGTTTTCGGCAATGCTTAAGCGAAGCCCTGCCGGAATAGCTCCACCACCATCACCGCAACGCCGTCGCGCTGCTGGAGAACTCGTCTACCTCTCTGCTCCCTCTTGCTGGATCAAGAAGGCGGAGATCGTCATCAAGTCGTACGTGTGCTGAATGCGGAGGTGCCATATGTTCGGTGTTAGATCAGGACGGATCGTGATTGGCTCACGGGACGCTCGGTGATTTGGATCGCGAAGACGTTCGACTACATCAACCGCGTTTCTTAGCGCTTCCCGCTTAGTGATCTACAAGGGTACGTAGATCCACTTTCCCTCTCGTAGATGCTCACAACCATGGATAGATCTTGCGTGCGCGTAGGAAATTTTTTGTTTCCCATGCAACGTTCCCCAACATTAATGACTGATAGTGGTTCACATTTTATTCATGGTGCTTCATGTAAACTACTATCTATATATGATGTGAACCATAGAATAGCGTCACCTTATCATCCTCAGTCTAGTGGCAAAGTTGAACCGAGCAACCAAGAAATAAAGTTAATTTTGCAAAAGACTCTCAATTGATCCAGGAAGAATTGGTCGAAGAAACAAGATGATGCTCTATGGGCTTATAGAATTGCATATAGGAATCCAATGGGAATGTCTCCATATAAAATGGCCTATGGAAAATCTTGTCATTTACCTCTTGAGTTAGAACATAAAGCTTATTGGACAAATAAAGAGCTTAATTATGACTTCAACTTTCTGGAGAAAAGAGGTTATCTAATATTAGCTCACTAGATGAATGGAGGACACAAGCCTATGAAAATGCCAAGTTGTTTAAAGAAAAGGTTAAAAGATGGCATGTCAAAAGAATTCAAAAATGAGAATTCAATGTAAGGGACCTAGTGCTTTTGTACAATTCTCGTTTCATATTTTTTGCAGATAAACTCCTCTCCAAATGGGAAGGCCCATATGTTATCGAGGTGGTCGGTCGCTCCGATGCGATAAAAAAAATAACTTCGAAGGCAAAACTCCAAGATTGATGAATGGTTAAAGAATTAAACATTACATTTCAGGTACACCCATTAATGTTGAAACTAATATTATTCAATTAGTAACACCAGAGGAGCACATAAAAGGGACCTTCCGGAACACTCCAGAAACCTGAAAAAGAGTGGGTACATGATACTGTAAGTAAACCACCTCCAAAAATAGTAAAAAATATGTTCTGTTGGTTTTGGTATTTTAGAAAAATTACAAAAATAAGGAGTCAGGGGACCCAAGAGGGAGGCACAAGCCAACAGGGCGCGGCCACCCACTGGACGTGCCTTGATGTCTTGTGGGGCCCTCGTGTGCCTTCAGGACTCCTTTTCTTCCCGAACATGTATTCTGACCTAGAAAAAAATCATTATATATATTCCCATATTTTTTAATCACCTCATCACGAGTTTTTGCTTGGTTCTTTTTTCATTCTATTTTTCTTGTAGATCTGAAAGTATGTTGTCGCAAGATTCATATCGAGAGAACTATGTTTCCCACTATGTTGTAGATCCAAAGATCTTTGGTAATATTTACCCCTATCTATGGGCCACAAGTGAGAAGGAAGATACCGACTTGGAGGAGACGAAGGATACCAGCTCATATGAAGATGAAGTTCCATTACCTCAGCCTGCAGGTATGCACATGGAAGTCGGGAAGTCAAGTCTGCCAAATGGAGTAATAAAACCTAAGATACAATTTATCCCCATCTCATTTCCTGTAGGAAAGCAAGTAGGCATTATGCAAAGAGATTTTAAAGCTTGAGCAAGAAAATGATGGATTAAGGGAGGAAAATTTTAACCTTAGTAGTAAACTGGAGAAGAAGAATATCACTACATCATCACCACTATCACCCAAGAAGGACGCTTGAGTACATGGGTATGGGCACCACCCTTAGCTTGTTCCAAGCTCGGGGGAGGTGCCCCGGTATCGTATCACCAACACTTTCACCACTGCTATCTATTTTATTTCAATACTTAGTTTTTTTGTGATTTATAGAAAATTTTAGATTTGCTTTGCTTAGAGTTTTGGTTTGAGATCTATCTATCCTTGTAATTGGGTGTGGGAGTTATATAATAAAGATTAGTTGAGTCTGTGTGCTTCACTTTCATGCACCCATCATCATAGCATGGCAATTAAATAAATAGAAAAGATTATATGCTTATCTCATGGAGAGTAATGACTTCACATAGAAAGAGGTATAAGTGATAAAAGATGTTAAGAGCAAACAAGCATAACATTAGTAATTGATATAATCTATGCAAGATTATGATAGAGAAGAGGATATTTACATATAAAAACACTATCTTGGACACCTTTTATGATTGTGAGCCCCCATCAAATATTATATAATGATCAAGTGTTGATGTGGGACACGAAAGACAACATAATGATCATGATTTTTTATATTTTCATAGAAGATATATTGTCATGGATCCCTTAATATGTGATGCTTGCTTTAGATCCTTTGCTATCCAAAATTTTCTGCACCAAGTAGAGATACTACTTGTGCATCCATAATCCCTTAAACCCAGTTTCTTTCCATGAGAGTCCACCATATCTACCTATGGATTGAATAAGATCCTTCAAGTAAGTTGTCATTGGTGCACAAAGCAATAAAATTGCCTCTAAATACATATGATCTCTTATTGTAAGGGGAAATAAGCTTTGTACGATCTTGCAGGGACGAAGGCAGTAGGGGGCAAGCTGGGGCCATGGCTCAAGCCAACACTAATGAAACAACACTGTTAGATCTATTAGTATGATGTTTTGAGAATAGAAATTGGTATTTTAGCTATTCTGGCCCTCCCTAACATTTATGCTGCAACAATTGGCCCCCCTCATACAACTTTTGTGGCTTCGCCCCTGCGATCTTGTGATAGCAAAGAAATAAAAGCGACATAGTGCATAATCAATTTCACTATCACAAGGGGCAATACAAAGTGACATTCCTTTGCATTAAGAGTTTGCACATTCAAAACAAATAAAAGCGCATGAGAACCTCTTGCTTCCCTCTGCGAAGGGTCTATCTTTTATCTTCTTACAAGAGTTTATTTCCATGCAAAGAGACAATAATCTTTTCCCTTGTTCCTATCTATTAACTCTTTAGCTGGCAAGCACTATATGTTGATGAAATGTCCAAACAAATATATCCAGTTGAATGTGGGTGATCATGATTCATTATTGTTGACTCTATCCTTGAGGTAAATAAGTTGGGTGGCAAGGATAATAAAGCCCCCCATCTTCCTATGTGTCCTACGAAATCACTAGCTCAAAAAATATGCAATGTGTGTTAACAATCATAAAAGGTTACATGATAGTTGAGTATGTGAACTTGTTTGAAATAAAATCTCTTACATAGACTCTTCTCTTGAATATGATGGATTATGATTATCTCAATGACTAATGGCATTGTTTGACGGTTTCCAATAAAGTTTACGCTTCATACTACCTAATTTGTGATTAGATTGTTACTTGTTTATGAGAAGCTATATGATGGAAAAATTACTACTATGTTAATATTCATGATGCTCCCATGTCTCTATTTTACTTTTATCGACTTTTGTCTCTCAAATCATGTGGCCATTATTACCGAGCTCGGCTTTCGCTTGAGGACAAGCGAGGTCTAAGCTTGGGGGAATTGATATTGCATCATGATTTCTTATTGATATTTGTGTTATTCTTGTCCATTATTACCTATTATCATACAATTGTTATGCCCTATCTCTCTGAATATGCAAGGTACATCACAAACACAGAAATATCTCGAAACTGGAATTCTGGTCCGGGAAACCAAGAAAAAGACAAACAATTCACCAAACTCCAAATGACCTGAAACTTCAAGGAGAATTTTTATGGAATATTTAATAATTATTGGGCCAAAAATATACTAGAGGGGGGCCACCCGCTGGTCACAAGCCAACAGGGCATGGCTAGAGGCCCTTTGGCACCCCGCTAGTCAGATTCTGTCGAGAAAATTCCTCTCTTGGAGGGGGAGATCAAAGCCATCATCATCACCAACATTTCCTCCTTCATGGCCGTCGGCGTTCTGGGAATAGGGGTATCCAGATCCGCCTGCCTACGGCCCAAGGCATGGCCCACCTCGTTAGCCAGGCACGGCCGGTGCGGCCTCACTCAAGATAAGGCCCTCATGAGGACCCTAGCCTCGTGAGGGAGGACAACACCAAGACCGGTGAAGGGTTGTCCTCCACAGGCCCCCTCAGGAGCGGCAGAGATCTCTATGCAGGACCCTGCCTCAGAAGTCAAGGATGACGCAAGGAAGGACATGAGGGTGCTAGCATGCCAGGCGGTGCATTTTCCCCTTTGGTGCAAAGGGAGCAAGGACATACACGGGTTCCCAAAGCATCTCCCAAAGGTTTCCATTCTGGTGCAACAAGACCACGACCACGAACCCCGCAGGACAGATGTCATCGCCGAGCCCACCTCTGCATCATCGATAGCTACTTTGCAGGCGAAGGCCACCTTTGGACAGGGAGGGCATGAACTCCTGCCCCCTTCAAATTTGGTCGTTGTGGGATACCTTCCCTCCATTGTGATAAGGGAAGAGGACCCGGGCCGCCGCTATATATACATGCCAGGGTGCATCATAGAGAGGGAGGTCGGACCAGAAGACGGACACTCCACCACAAGGCTAGCAGAGAGCCTAGAACACCACTTGAGCGGCCTCGCGAGGCTGTCCACCACTGTAATAGTTCATCCACCACACCTCCTCGAGAGGCAATCCACCAAAGCAGGAGTAGGGTATTACGCTTTGCAGCGGCCCGAACCTGGGTAAATCATCATGTGCATCGGCCTCCTCATCATCGTGCGAGTTCATCGTCCTGACCATCGAGTAGTGAGCTAGGTAGGGTGAGGTTGCAGGGGATCTTCGCACACGCCACTGTGTTCGAATGTTGTGGGTTTTGCAGAGCCCGAAATCCGACATTTGGTGTGCCAGGCAGGGGGCATGTCAAAGTCTTCCTCAAGTCGAGCGCATCTTCAACTTTGCTCCCTCCCCGCATCGCCGCTCCAATGGTCAATGCCCAACAGGCTCCCTCTGGCCATGGTAGATCCGCCTCCACCGGCCCCGTCGCTGCCGCTAGAGACCCACGCCCCAGCGGCCTGGCGCTGGGCAGTCAGTATCAAGTCAGCAGTATGTTCCCCACCATCGCCCCTCCTCACGCCGCCCAAACGCACGGCGGGCAGGCGGCACCCCCGCCACGGATGCCGTGTTGCACCTACGTGGGAGAACTCGATGCAGACGATGCGCTGTTGATGGCGAGCGAGATGCTTGGACACTGTTCGACAAATGGGGGCTTCGATGCATGGGTTGACCACATCACCGAGCTGGTCGCCATCGCATGGAGGGCCATGGCCCCCAGTTCTTCTCCACGACCGCAGGAGTCAGGCGCCGGGGGCTCACTCGCCGCGCCTGCCGCCCTTCTGGCCAGCGGCATGCCTCCTCACACCCTGGACGGACCTGAACAAGGCTCGCCGCATGCCTTTCTTCTTCTCCTCCGAATCCCGGTCACAGGTTTCGGGGCGCGGCCCAGCCCCGACGATGGAGCCCACGGAGGAAATAGCAGGGTGCCCTATGCGCGCACTGACACGTGCCCCCGTGACCCTATGGACCGGGAACAACCTGGCCTAACCAGGCGGGAACGCGCCATCCTGCGCAAGGAGCAGGCAGCACAGGCATCCGGACATGCAATCAAGCATGGCGAAGGCGCGTCGGATCACCAAAGCAACAATCCACGCCAGGAAGCACGCGGCCCGCCCAGTGGCGGTAACACAGGTATGCAACTTCGACCAGAAGCTCGTCGCAGGAGGGTCTGCTAGATATGCGCAAAGGGCGGCACCCCGCCGCTGCCCGGAAGGGCCGTCCTCGGTGCCCCCCTGGGCGGCTCAGGGGGAGAACCAGGTTCTATGTGGATCCCTATGTGCCACGCTACGTTGTACCTCCGGACGGTGGGGTGGATCAGGCGCTTGCCGTAGGTGCCAACACCCCCAAGTGTAGGGAATACCTTGGGCATCCTCCCTAAGCCGGGCCTGGAGCTTCCACCGACCAAGCACCAGGCCTGGACGCCGCAAGCAGGATAAGGAGGGAGGACGCCCCCGGGCCTGCGGGGCACGATGCAAGCCGTCGCCCTAGCAAGCAAGCAATGCCAAGAAAACACCCGAGGCCTCAGGAGTAATGTCCTAGGGGATCAGCAAGACACAGGTAGCACGGGCCACCTGCGGCAACTGGAGCACCGGCGCGGCCTCGGGAGGATGGGCCTGATGAGGCCCTCAAGACGTTGTCCGGCCAGTGCCCTGACGCCTCGCGAGGCGGCTTCACCGACAAAACACCTTTATGGCTACACCGGATGCATTGTACTCTTGTCTGGGCCACAAGAGCGCAATCCTGCGGTCACGTGGGGAACAATGCATTCGGGTTTGGGGAACAATGCATTCAGGTTTGGGTCATAGAGGCACACAACTGAGCAGAAATGCACGCGATGGCTCTTGACGTAGTTGGGAGCAACCGGGTCGTTCGCCCAGGAGCTTGCCCAGCTATCTACGACCGTGACACTCTCACGTAATAATGAGTGGGTTGTATATGCCCGGAGACCCCCGAGGATGCGGAGGGGTTCCTTCCCATGCAATGTGGAAGCCACAGCTCCGCGCTGGCGGACAAGTCAACACTACCCTCCAATGGCTATGCCCATGCAATGTAGAAGCCACAGCTCCGTGCTGGCAGTCAACACTGCCCTCTAATGGCTATGCCCATGCAACGTGGATGCCTTACGCTTAGCACTGGAGGAATTAGAAGACTAGCCTAGGTGCCGGACGCTGCAGTTGCTTGCTTATTTTTGGTGTTCGAATTGCCACTTTTTGGAATGAAGTTTGAGGATTTCAGAACTCTATGTTTAAAAGTAAAAGGGGCAGGGATTTTTCTCTCATCGTTCTCTCATTTTTACCAGTCTTGAGTTCTCTTTTCCGAATTGGTGTTTCACAAGGGCCTGTGTGCCCTGGCATTCCCTAAGGCACCTCGGAGCTGGAAAGCAAGGCCCTGCCGCCTTAGGAACTTGCATCTTTTGGTAGTCGACCCCCGCTTGGGGTCTTCGACCATAGCGCGACACCATAGCATGAAGCCTCGGGAGGTCCCATCGCCTCCTAAGGCGGTAGCCGGCAGGACGAAATGGGGGTCGCTTGAGCATCAAAGAGGGCTCCTGAGCAGCGCGCCTCAGGAGCCTTACTGGTCATATAGCCACTCGCCCCTTGATGTCGTCCTTGGTGATCCAGTCGGCATCAAGGGTGTCGAGGCCTAACCTCATGGTTGCGTCCTTGGTGATCCGGTCGTAGACTACGGTGGTCGGGAAATGTGCGGGACTGGGACCTACCGACGTAGAGCCGCTTGAGCGTCTAAGGGGACCTCTCAGCAACGCGTCTCAGGAGCCTTACCGGTCATATAGCCACTCGCCCTTTGATGTCATCCTTGCTGATCCGGTCGGCATCAAGGTTGTCGAGGCCTAACCTCGTAATTGTGTACTTGGTGATCCGATCGTACATTACGGTAGTCGGGAAATGTGCGGGACTGGGGCCTGTAGACATAGAGCACTGAAAGGGGCCTCCATACCGTCACACAATTAAGGAAGGAGTATCCCAGGAGGAATCACAGACCGTCTGGACAACCCGGCCGCGCCTCGCAATGCGCGAAACCATCATCACCCCACAAGCTAAGTACATTACCGAACCATGTAGGAGCCTCCTAATCTAATAATGACCCGAGGGCGGGATAAGGGCTATGCACACTAATGTGAGGATGTAGGTACTGCAGGCCACCACGCGCATCCACCGAGACCCTTGAGGCCTGAGGCTCCAGGAAAAACGGCATGAGGGGAGGGACCCTGCCATGGTGGGCAGCAAGGCCACAAACCGAGGGAGCGGTGTCCACAAGCAGCCCCTCAGGAGGGGACACCTCGTGAGGGCCCAACCGACCGCCGTCGCCAGGCCGTAGCGGCACCATCGCCAAGCCCCGTAGAAGGAAACTAAGTCACAACAACGGCAAGCAGGCTACCGGCGATTTAAGAATGGGAAAGACGGAGACAAAGGTATCATGCAAAATACTAATGCCCTCCAAGGCCAGGTTCTTCTTAAATATTACACGAACCATAAAAGGGAAACAGGGGTTTCCTAGAGGGAGGAGTCATTGTCGCCGCCCGCGCCGTCGGCCTCGGCGTCGAAATCGTCCTCCCCACCGAAGGCGGGCACCTGGACGAACCGCTCCACCAGGGACTCGTCATGGGGGCCGACCTCATCCCGAAGACGGCGCTGGAGCTCGTCACGCACCCGCTCCCCAACACGCCGGAGGTCGAGCTCCAAGGCGTGGTGGCGCAGGTTGGAGAAGACGAGTGTCAAGGCGAGGTCCTGGAGGTTGTCCACGTTCATGTAGGGAACGCCGGTCTCCAGCGTCTTCACCACCTTCCGGAAGAAGTCAAGATAGCCCCCGTCGCCGTGCGTGCACGACAGCGCGGGGGCTTCCCTGACGAATTGGCTAACCGCGCTGGTCGCGCGGCGAGCGATGTCAAGGTACTGCTTGGGGCACTGGGACTCCAGCATCTTGGCATGCGCCGCCTTGTCCTAGGCGGCCTGCATGGCATCGGACGCCTCCTGAACCTGGGTCTGGAGGGATGCCAGCTTCAGCCTGGCCTCCTCTTCGCCCTTGAGGGCAGCTTGGAAGGTGGCCTTGCCGATCGCTAGCTGGGCCCGTAGCGCGTCCACCACTTCTTGGCCGCAGGCGCCCTGGGAGAAGTAGAGAATCATGTCTGGATCACTAGACGAGTGGACTAAGAAGGAGGAAGGCGGCGGAGTACTCACTCATCGACCATGGCCTAGTGCCGGCGAACTTGCGCCGACCCCGAAAGCCCCCCACCGCTGCCTCCGGGGGAGGGCGAGGGAGCCGGCGGTACCGCACGCTTCCCCACGCTTGTAGCACTTCTTCCAGACGCCATGGGAGTGGAGAAGCAAGGACGAGGAGAGGGTCCTTCTATGGAATGGCGGAGGCAAGAAGACACCTCAAGACTACAATCCCCCCTGCTAGGGACGGGGCAGATTTATAGGCGTAACTGCGGCCGCGAAGCGTCGTGGGAGGGCAGGCGTCGTGCGCTTCTCGGGTGCCGCAGAGCGGTTTGATCAGCGCGGTACCATCCGCGCCGCCTCGCTTGCCGATTGTCGTGTCACACCCGCGTGGCCCGAGGAGCGGAAGCCTGAGGGAGCAGCAACATTCAAGGAAGGGCAATGATGGCTGGCGCTGCATATAGGAGTCACATCAGTTTGACTTGGGGCGGTTCCTGATGCCCTCGAGGAGCGGGGGCATCGCCATCCAGGCGCACTACATCAATCGCACGACATGTGCCAGTCCTGTCCCACAAGTATTTGGGGCTCGCGGCGCTTCGAGCCATCCTCAAGGCTTCTCCCGGAAGCCAGCTCGAGCGCGCCTTGGGCCCGGGGGCTACTTTCGGCATTCCAGGAACGGGGGTACCTAGACATGCCTGCCTGCGGCCCAGGGCATGGCCCACCTCGTCAGCCAGGCATGGCCCGGCGTGGCCTCACTCAAGACAAGGCCTTCACGAGGACCCTAGCCTCGTGAGGGAGGACAGCACCAAGACGGGTGAAGGGCCATCCTCCTCATGCCTCCTCAGGAGCGGTGGAGATCTCTATGTGGGACCCTGCCTCAGGAGTCAAGGATGACTCAAGGAAGGACAGGCGGGCGCCAACGCGCTAGGCAGTGCAGTTTCTCCTTTGGTGCAAAGGGAGAAAGGACATACGCGGGTTCCTAAAGCATCCCCCAAAGGTTTCCATTCCGGTGAAACAAGACCACGACCATGAGCCACGCGGGACGGATGTCATCGCCAAGCCCACCTCTGCATCATTGACAGCTACTTTGCAGGCGAAGACCACCTTTGGACAGGGCGGGTATGAACTCCTGCCCCCTTCAAATTCTGTTGTGGGATCCCTTCTCGCCATTGCGATAAGGAAAGAGGACTCGGGCCGTCGCTATATATAGAGGCTAGGGTGCACCATAGATAGGGTGGTCGTACCAAAAGACGAACACTCCACCACAAGGCTAGCAGAGAGCCTAGAACAACACTCGAGCACCCTCGCGAGGCTGCCCACCACTGTACTAGTTCATCTACCACATCTCCCCGAAAGGCAATCCACCAAAGCAGGAGTAGGGTATTACACTTTGCAGTGGCCCCAACCTGGGTAAATCATCGTGTGCATCTGCTTCCTCGTCATCGTGCGAGTTCATCATCCTAACCATCGAGTAGCGAGCTAGGTAGGGTGAGGCTGCAGGGGATCTTCGCATATGCTCCTGTGTTCGAATCTTGTGGGTTTTGCGGAGCCCAAAATCCGACAATGGGAGCATCAATATTCATCAACATCTTCACCAACACCATCTCATCTCCAATCCTTGTTCATCTGTTGTATTCAACCTTTGCCCCAAAACCTCAGATTGGTACTTGTGGGTCACTAGTTGTGTTGATTACATCTTGTAGTTGATGCTTGTTTGATTACTTGGTGGAAGATATTATGTTCATATATTTAATCATTATTATTATACCTCTGATCTTGAATATGTTGATGAGGTGTGAGTAGTTACTATTATTCCTAAGGACATGGGAGGAGTCTTGTTACAAGTAATCCTGTGAAGTTGGTATTCATTCGATATTTTGATGATGTGTATGTTGTTACTTCTCTTAGTGGTCTCGTGTGAACGACATGACACTTCACCATATTATGGTCTTACGTGAAGTCATTGTGGAGTAACAAGTAGATGATGGGTTGCTAGAGTGACAAAAGCTTAAACCCCAGTTTATGCGTTGCTTCATAAGGGGCTGATTTGGATCCATACGTTTCATGTTATGGTTAGATTGATCTTAATTCTTCTTTCATAGTTGCGGATGCTTGCGAGAGGGGGTAATCATAAGTAAGTTGTTAGTTCAAGTAAGAACATCACCTTAACACCGGTCCACCCACATATCAAATTATCGAAGTAGCGGATGCGAATCAACTCAACATGCTAGACATGACTATACAAAAATTCCCATGTGTCCTCGGGAGCGCTTGCTTAATATAATAGTACTTTCAGGCTTGCCCTTTGCTGCAAAAAGGATTGGGCTACCTTGCTGCACCTTCGTTACTATTGCCACTTGTTACTTGTTATTAATTATCTTGATAGAAAACTATCTACTACTGTTACTCACATCACTTGCAGAGAATACCTTGCTGAAAACCACTTGTCATTTCCTTCCGCTTCTCGTTAGGTTCGACACTCTTACTAATCAAATGGACTACGATTGATCCCCTATACTTGTGGGTCATCATAGGTGCATAGAACTTGCAAGATAGGATCCAAATCACTCTTATATACATGAAAACATAATAGGTTCAGATCCGAAATCATGGCACTCGGGCCCTAGTGACAAGCATTAAGCATAGCAAAGTCATAACAACATCAATCATAGAACATAGTGGACACTAGGGATCAAGCCCTATCAAAATTAACTCGATTACATGATCAATTGCATCCACACACATCAATGACTAGCACGCCTACAGAGGAATTACTCACTCCTAGTGGTGAGCATCATGGAATAGTTGATGGAGATGGGTTGGTGATGATGAAGGTGACGTTCCCCATCTCCGGAGCCCCAAACAGACTCGAGATTAGCCCTCCCGAGGAAGAACGGGAGGTGGAGGCAGCTCTGTCTCGTAGATTGTGATGAAAACTTCTCTCTGATTTTTTCTCTGAGAATAGGAATTAATAGGAGTGGAATTAAGGTCTGGGGAGCCATGTGGACCCACATGTCATCTGGGCACGACCATGGGGGGTGGTCACGCCCTGTTGAAAGCACAACTTCTCACTAGGTGGTTTTGGTAATTAATAACAACATATATTTCATTGGAATAATGTTTCCACTAAGTATTTTTTAGGGAAGTTCAATGAAAGGATTGGCTAAAAGATTGTGAGGAAACCCCAAAGCAAGGAATAGGATTGGCAAGACTACAAGCTGCAAGGCTCTACATTTTGTATTTTGTGAGAAATCACTTTGAGTCCATGGGCAAGCCAATACTATTAAAAGGGGGGTGAGGCAATGTTGGTGAATGATATGCTCAACAGGCTGAAGTGTTAGCTACCAAAAGCCCTCACAACTTCTCCCACAAATATCCTATCTGAAACCCTACCACTCAAAATCGGTAAGACCAACATTTCAAATTTGGTCTCATCGAGTCAAAACCCTAGACAAATCCTAAGCCAAACATCCATCTTGGTGCTACCATGTTTTCCATTCGGTGCCATCGAAACACAATGACCAACTCTTCGGTATCCTATTTTCAATAATCAGAATTTCCAAGAATTGCAAATCGGTTCCACCGAGATTTGGACCAACTCTCTGGTTAGCCATTCTGAAGAGTCGGTCCATCCGAGTTTTGAGAATCGGTTTCACCGAGAAGTGGTAACTACCTAGGTGATCCATATCGGTACGAACGAGATTCACATATCGGTTTTATCAAAAAGCCTAAACTTGCCACATTTTGCACTAATCGGTACGACCGAGTTTTTACTTTTGTTTCACTGAGTTGGGCAATAATGTTGTAACGGTTGGATTTTCGGAGATGCCTATATATACCCCTCCACCACCACCCACTCGCAAGAGAAGCACTCATAACTGTTCCACACTTGTCATATCCATTTTTTGAGACAGAGCCACCTACTCATGTGTTGAGATCAAGATGTTCCACTCCAACCATATGAATCTTGATTTCTAGCCTCCTCAAGTTGCTTTCCACCCAATCGATCTCTTCTACCGAAGCCAAATCTGTGAGAGAGTGATTGAGTGTTGAGGAGTCTATCATTTGAAGCACAAGAGCAAGGAGTTCATCATACTTACCACATCTATTACCTTTTGGAGGGTGGTGCCTCCTAGATTGGTTAGGTGTCGCTTGGGAGCCTCCTACTTTCTGCTGTGGAGTTGAACCAAGAAGTTTCTAAGGGCAAGGCGATCGCCTACATCATGAATATCTACCCCGAGTATGGCTAGTCCTCCTTGGACATAGGACATCATGAAATAAATAAGGTTGCTTCTTCGTGGACCCTTTGTGGGTGGAGCCCTCCGTGTACTCGTGCATCCGTTACCCTCCATGGGTTGAAGTCTCCATAAACGTGGACATACGATAGCACCACCTATTGGAACCATGGAAAAATCCTCGTGTCTCAAATTGAGTTTGATCTTCCTATCCCTACCTTTACTTTCATGTGATTGTCTTTATTTTACACTACTATACTCTTAGACATGCATGTGTAGGGTGTAATTGACTTTCTACAATTGCTAAAATCCGCCAATACTAAAATTGGGAAAAGGCTAGGTTTTTAGTTTGGTCAAGTAGTCTAATCACCCCCCTCTAAACATACTTTGGATCCTACACCTGTTGGCTTGTGGCCCACAGGTAGCCCCCTGTGGTGAATCTTGGTTCCATAATTCATCAAATATTCCACAAATAATTCACAATAAGTTTTGTCCAATTCTAGGAACTTCTATTTCTGCACGAAAATAACACCAAGGTAGTTCTACTGAAAACATCGTCACTCCGAGTTAGTTCCATTCAAACCATGCAAATTAGAGTCCAAAACAAGAGCAAAAGTGTTTGAAAAAGTAAATATGTTTGAGATGTATCAATGACAAACAAATCTCAAGCTAGGGCTATGACAACTCACCCCCCCTAAACAAGAATCTCGTCTTGAGATTCAGGTGTAGGGTAAGAGGAAGATGGGACACTAAGCTATCACAATCTTCATGATCCAATTGCCCGTCTCGAAGATGTTGATTCATTGTATCATGTTGATCTTGACGTCTTTGCTTTGAGATCTTCATCCAACACAACGGAAGAAGAAACATGAGAAATCTACAAGAATCGATCATCTCAAAGATCAAGCAACTCATGATAAACTAGTGGAATGAGATGTAAAAAATATCTCTCGAGCTGAGAGTCAAAACACACATCATGGGAACGAAAAGAGTAGAAGACGATGGTTCAATTTGGTAGGTAACAATTCCGCGCTTAATACAGATGGTGAAAAGGTTCCAAAGTAGCGAGGAGTTAAGTTGCCCTTGATACTATAACGAGACATCTTAGGAGAGGCGACTCGTAGAATTATTCCCTTAAGTGGCAAAAAGAATTACTTTCGATACAAGATCATTGGAACTCTTCGTACCAGATTAAGGCAATTCACAAATGACCGCTACTTCAAGTGACAATCTCATTACAAACAAAGAGATAAGCCTAATGGTCAAGAAATTCAACAAGCTCTACAAGAATAGAGGCAAAGAGAGAAGCTTCAATTCAAGATATGATGAGAAGCGTTCCTGTAGTCGTGATCGGAATTGTTACAATTGTGGAAGGCCCAGACACTACTCCAATGAGTGCATGCCCCCCTCCCCCACAAGAGAAGACAAGAGTCACCTAGAAGACGAATCTCAAGAGATGAATCACCTCGAAGAGAGAGAAGGAGTAGAGAAGATCACTATGAACGAAGACCCCCCCCCCCGGGAGAAGCAAAGACTCGGAGAAGAAGGACAAGTACACCAAGAGCTACACAAGAATAAGACATCAAGCTCATGTTGGTGAATGAATTTTTGGCTCTGAATCCTACAACCACTCCGAGAGAAGCTACCACTCCGACTCCGACTATAGTCAAGACGAAGGTGTTGCCAGACTTGCACTTGTAACCTCCAATTCCTATGACATATTTTATTCACCAAATGAAGGAGGTGTAAGTTTCTTCATGGATAAGGCCCCAAGGTATCACACCCCGAATACTTTGACTTTAATGGTGATGAGGATGATCTATTAGGAGATGATGACTTGCTCTTTGATAAAACTAGTGATATTTGTCAAAATGAACTTGATGATATTCATGCTAATCAAGATAAGTCATATGATGATGATAAGAAGGAGATTGAGTGTCTAACTATGGAACTAAACACTCTTAAGTTAGCTCATGAATCTACTCTAGATGATCATAGATAGCTATTGAGAACTCATGAGAAGATACGATTCGATAAGCTAAATTTAGAGCAAGAGCATGAGTTTCTTAAAGGCATCAATGACGATCTTCGAAAGAAGAGTGATTCTTATCTTCCCAAATGATTACTCTTATCTACGTTTGTTCCATAGAGGACAATCAACAATGTAGTGACCAAACTTCTTGCATTTGTGGAAGGTCCCTTTCTTGTGATGGCGGGATGAATAATCTGATCTCATGTCATCACCACTTGAAATTTTTCCAAAATAGCATCTTCTTGAGACCTTATGGAATTATCTCACAAGAATTTCTAGCTCCTAACTTAGTTCTTCAGGATCACCAAAGCTACTATCAAAGTCTTCGCCTTTATATGAGGAAGTTGCCTTGGCCTTCAGTGCACGCAATCTTCCATAGATTGTCCATAGAGGTCTCTCTTCTCAAATTGTTGGAATTCATGAGTTTTGAGTCTCTCAAGAATATCTGCAGGATCCAGTGACTTGTAGTATCCATACTCTTGCATCATCAAAGCCAGTGTATTGAATGAGGAATCAAGAGATCTCAATAGTTTCTTCATCACCTCATGGTCGATGATGTCAGTGGCACCAAGATCTTGGAGCTCATTGGAGATATTAGTGAGGCGATCAAAGGTTTGCTGAACATTTTTGTTGTTGAGTCTTTTGAAGCGGTTGAAGATATTGCGAAGAACATCAACTCGAGAGTCATGTTGGGTTGAGACTCCTTCGTGGACTTTGGACAGCCTGTCCCAGATAAGCTTTGAAGTTTCCAAAGCACCCACTCTTCCATACCGTCCTTTGCTCAAATGGCCACATATGATATTCTTCGCTTGAGAGTCGAGTTGCTTGAATCTCTTCACATCAACAACGTTGACAAAGGGAGTGACAGAGGGAACCCAATTTTCCACAATGTACCAGAGATCGTTATCAATTGCTTCAAGATGCATGTGCATCTTGTTCTTCTAGTAGGGGTAGTCCATCGCATCAAAGGTAGGACACCCTACCGAGACCTTGATCATACCTGCAGTTGACATAACTAGTACTACAGGTGGTTAAACCAAAATTACACAGAACAAGGGAGTACCTTGCTCTGATACCGATTGAAAGTGTGTTATATCGAGTAGTGGGGGGGTGAATAGGCGATTTTAACAAATTCATCACTGATGAATTTCTACTAGAGGAATTTTCTAAGTGACAAAATACAAGCAGCGGATAAAGTACTCAAGTGCAGGCACAACATACACTAGCATAGTCATCATGATGAAATGAAATGTACACAGAGAAAAAGTAGCGTGTAAATAGGATAAGCAAGTGGAAGGCAAAGTGACTGAAGTATTTGGGTTGAGGAATTGAGAAAGTATTTCGTCAAAGTCTTCAAACAGTAACGATCAAGTTCAACAATAAGTAAGCAAGGAATTGAAAGGGTTGAGGAAATTGAACCAGTTTCTCGATGAAGACAATGGTTTGTTAGACCAGTTCCAACTGTGGTGACAGTTGTACGTCTGGTTGGAACGGCTTAGTATTTAAACCAAAGTACACACAGTCCCAGGACACAGTCCTTACTGTATTCTCCTTGAGCTAAAGTCACATAGACCTCAGCCAATCACTCGTGGTAAGTCTTCAAGGTAGACTTCCAAACCTTCACAAACTCGGTCACCCGACGACCCACAATTCTTCTTGGATGCTCTAGACCATGATTCCTAACCGTCTGGAAAATGCACAATCTTCAAAGGTAAAAATCATCGGTTCCACACATGAACAATCTCTTCAGTGATGCTCAATCACTTTGGGTTTTTGGTGTTGGGGTTTTGGGTTTTTCCTCACTGATGATTTTCTCTCAAAGTCCTCGGAGGATGGGTTGCTCTAAATTTCACTTGTAAATCTCTCTTGGAGCAGCCAACTAGCTAGTGGTTGTGGGGGGCGACTATTTATAGCCAGGGTGAAACCCAACATCAAAAGACACAAATGCCCCTAATGATATGATCGTTATGTGGATAAGATATTTGGACAGCTAGCACAAAGCACATCAAAAGTCGGAAATTTGAGCTCTCAAATTCCTCGGGCTATCATATTCCTCACTATAGGCAATTTCCACAAGCAAAATCCTAACTCCTCACTCAGAAGAAATTCCTCAGAGACCAGAAGAACTTTATATTTGTCACAGAAGAACTTGACTGAACCGCAAGAGATTTTCCAGGGCTTCACTCGAAGGATTGGGTACGTGTAGGCTTTGAGATGAACATCACTTGGAATAATTTTCCATAGTATTACCATGACCCCCTTTAATAGTATGGTGTTTCCTATGACTCAAAAGAAGGAATTGAAACTATGCAAACAAAACTGTTCACGCTTCATAGTCCTCGCATCAATATCTTCACGGTCACACCAATTTCTTCATTTTTAAAGTCTTCAAAAAGAGCACAAAGTCTTCAGTCAAAGACATTCATTTTTAGGGTCGACATTCTTCGAATATATCAAACTCCTTAGAGACTTATAAGACCTATGTACACTCACAAACACATTAGTCCCTTAACCTATAAGTCTTCGATACACCAAAATCACTAAGGGGCACTAGACGCACTTACACTAATCATTTAAACATACTCAGAAACTTTAGAGTTTAAAACTTAGTACAGATCAACTAAATACTCATAAACTTCAGAGTTTAAAACTTCACAAAAGGTACTGAAATAATTAAACTACTCTTCATCAAGGATTATGCTCAGCTGGCGAACCTTCTTCCTATTGATCTCTCCATCTTTTTTGAAGTGAGCAACGTCTGTCAGCAGCTCAATCCTCTCTATCGTGAGTTATTTTTTCTATAGATTGAGTTTACCCCTATCCTTTGTCAACTTATCCCTCAGCTCCCCCAGTTTGTCTACCTTAGTGAGGGCATTAGCACCCTTTGTGAGCAACTTATCCCTTTCATTCTTCACTATGGCATTGTTTTTCTTGAGTTTTTTATCCTCCACTCTGACTCCTCTAAGAGCCACTGATTCGACTTCTCCACATTTCCACCGATTCGTTGTTGCGTGATGAATTGTCCATATGTGATGTTTCAAATTATGTACACAAGGCATTAAAACTTGTAATGAAATCTCACCATCTTAGAATGAAGAATTTAAAAATAACATGCAGATTTTTGTAAGCTCATATGTGTACTACGAATTATTACATGGTGGATCCTAACATGCATGATTTAAACTCTTTGGTTACTTGCTTTCAGATTTACTAAGAATTAAACATTAGGTATAAACTTAGAAGTGTGCTCTTTTATCTATCATGAAAATTTAAGCATTGTGTTTTACTAGCATATGATATACTTAATTAGTAGGCATTATGATTTACAATAAATTTTAGAAGTGTACTCATTTATCTATCATGACAATATGTACCCACACCGTAGATGCCACTAAACAATTGAAGGGGAAACACCAAGGCAGATTGTCAACATTCGATAGTTAATCGACATATCATGGTTCTAACCAACAAAAAATAGATCACGGTGGAAGGAGCATGTTATACCGTGCCACATTCAATAATGAATAACAGCTTCTCCCTCCATCATGGTTCAGAAGGTGTGCTTGGAAATTCTCTAGGACCTAGGTGGTTGTCGATTGGTTGTGAGATGGCCTGAAAAATAGCATTCACACTACGCATGCATATAGAAGTTGTACATCGGAGTACTAATTAGCTACTAGGATGAAATGCAATGAGCCCTAAACCTTGCCTATTGTGGAAACACACACAAATTTAACTATGCCTTCTAAACTGGGACGGAGGAAGTAGAACTACATGTTCACCAAACCCCAAGTCACAACATGGCTACCTAATTTCAAACGAATGAACAAATAACACCTCACGCTTCGCTCCACTCCTCCGATGAACTCGATGATAGATAGATTTGATGGGGATGACAAAGTTGTACATGTGCTTGAGTGTCGGGTGGGGTGGTGTCAGGCGGGGCATCGTTGGGCAGAGACGGGCGTCAGACAGGGCGGCATCGGGCGGAGATGGGCCACATTGAGCGGCGGCGGGCGGGGCAGCGACGGGGATCGAGAGGAGGATGAGTGGAGATGGAGATCAAGAGAGTGAGGACGAAATGATTTATAGTGTTTTTTATTGCGCCAGGAGCTATTAAAACCGACTAGTGTTGGCGTGAGCTTAATGGGCCTAAATGTGCAACGTCAGGCCTAATGTGAGCACTAAATCCACGCCAGCACACTGTAGAAAGCTGGTGTACTAGTTCTTTTAACACCATCGCTATTTGAAAAAATTAGTGTTGGCATTGCGTCAAATTGGTGCACCACCAACATAAGTTGTGGCTAGCCATTTCTCCGCTAGTGAAATTCTTACTGCAAGCACGTATGACTATATACGAAATACATGCCTACATTATATTGATGAATTGGTGCTAGTTCTGTGTTGCTCTAGTGTGTAACTGTTACATGATGAATGTCATCCATATCGATCCATCGCTGATCCATGACCTACTCTTTTTATAGACTGAATCTTGCTAAGTTACTATTGCTATTACTATTGTTACAATCATTACAAAACTGTTGTTGTTGCTATTACTATTACTACTATTGTTCTGCTTTGCTACTAAAACTTTTGCTACAGAGAGATATCCCAGGTGTGGTTGAATTGACAACTCAAATTCTAGGACCAATAAATATTCTTTGGCTCCCCTTGTGTTGAATCAACAAACTTGGGTAAAATACTTCCCTCGAAGACTATTACAATCCCCTATACTTATGGGTTATCAAGACTATTTTCTGGCCATTGCCAATGATCATAGATCTATTTATTTTCTTTATCAAGGGTATCCTATTGTCACTATGAAGAATTTGAAAGACGCTAAAACCAAGATCGTCCCCTCTCGTATGAGAGGAGGTAAGGAAGTGCCATCTAGCTCTGCTTTTGATCCACCTACTGTTTTGAATCAATTTAAAACACCGCAAGTTGCTACTCGTTCTGATATTTGCAAGTACATTATGATACTTCTAAAATTAATGATGCTACTACTATGCTTGCTAAAACTGAAACTGTGCCACTTGGTGACTTATTTGATGCTCATACTGCTAAGTCTAGAGAAAATGAGAATGCTAAAATTGATGAAAACTTTGAATCACCTATTATGCCTAGCTCTCCTAATATATATGAATTTCGCGATGTACCTGAGGGTTATGTTATGGATGGGAGAATATCTAGATACATTCTTGCTTGTAATGATAGGCATGATTTGAAGAAACTACTATGCAAACCGAAAGAAAAATCTAGGATGGAGAAAATGAAACATGATCCTAAAGGTGCTACTTCTCCTATATGTGTTACTGATAAGGATTATGAATTCTTTGTTGATCCTGAGTTAATTACTATACTGGAATATGATCCTTTCTATGGCTATGAAACTGAAACTGTTGTGGCACACCTCACTAAACTGAATGATATTGCTGCTTTGTTTGCTAATGAGGAAAATATGTGTTATTACTATATCTTAAGCTTTTCCCTTTTCACTAAAAGGCGATGCTAATAAATGGTTCCTCACTCTTCCTCCTAGTTGTGTGCGTAGTGCCCGGGATATGATATCTTACTTCTTTGAGAATTATTTTCTTGCTCATAAAAAAAGTTGCCTTATAGGAAATATTTAACTTTGTGAAAACTAAAGAAGAGAATCTCCCTCAAGCTTGGGGGAGGTTTCTCCAGTTACTTAAAGCTTTGCCTAATCATCCTCTCAAGAAAAATGAAATACTTTGTGTCTTTTATAATGGACTAACTGGTGCTTTTTATGGACTACCTAGATAGTTGTGATGGTTGTGTTTTCAGGGAAGGAACTAGTATTGCACAAGCTGAAGAATTATTGAATAACATATTGCAAAATGCCAATGATTGTACACTTCATGAACCACCGCCGAAACCTATTCAAAAGAAGAGAGGTATGATATCCCTTAGTCCTAAAGATATACCAAAAGCCCAGAGAACTATGAAAGAAAAAGGTATTAATCTGAAGATGTCAAGAATTTACCACCTATCAAAGAAATGCATGGACTTGATACCCCGACATAGGTAGTAGAGGTAAGTTCTCTCCGTCCTTTTAATGAAAGTGATATACCTTATACTAAAATTCCTAGTCAATGCATTGACGAATTTGATAATTACATTGTTAAGTAAGAGCATTTCAATAACTTTGTCAAAGATAAATTACGATGCAATGCCATGACGATAGATCGCTTAAGTGACATAATGTTTATAATTTCTAATGATGTTAAAGGTCTAAGTAAACATGCTTACATCGATGCAATTGCTCCAAGTTGCTAAGTCACAAAATGATTTGCTTGCTGAATTAAATGAGAAAATGAACGATCATGATGTTAGAGTAATGACTAGTGGAGGTAGAATGACTCAAGACCCTCTTTATCCTGAAGGTCACCCTAAAATAATTGACCAAGATTATTAGAGAATTAATGTAGATACACCCAGTCCATATGAGAAGAATAATAAATAGAAAAATAATAGGACTATGCATGCTTCTAGTGAACCTGTTATAGAAAAACCTACCAAGAATCATAAAGATGTTTCTGTTTTTGATGTTGAGACACAGTCTAGTAGTGAACATTCACCTAGTAATAATGAAAATGAGAATGATAATAATGATGTTCACGTGGATGCTCAACCATATAGTAATAAAGAACCTAAAAATGATGTGGAAATAGAACCCCCTGAAAATCTTGATAACCCACATCCTAAAAATAAATGTTATGATAAAAAAAGGCATTGTTGCTAGAAAACACGGAAGAGAAAGAGAGCCACGGGTTCATAAACTCATGCCATTCCCTCATAATCCTTCTAAGAGTAAGGACGAGAAGGAGTTTGAACACTTTGCTGGAATGATTAGACCTATCTTTTGGCGCACTTGCTTGACCAATATTTTGAAGATGCCCCCATATTTTAAATATATCAAGGACATTATTACAAACAAAAGAAAGATACCTGAAACTGAAATTGCCACCATGCTTGCTAATTATTCTTTTGATGGTGGAGTGCCCAAGAACTTGGGAGATCTGGGTATACCCACAATACCTTGCTCCATTAAAGAAGTTATGTTAAAACTTCTTCATGTGATCTAGGAGCCCATTTTACTGTTATGCCTTTCTCTTTATATAAAAGACTTGATTTGAATAAGCTTACACCAACTGAGATATGTTTGCAAATGGTTGATAAATCCACTGCTCTACCTATTGGAATTTGTGAGGATATTCCTGTTGTGGTTGCAAATATTATTATCTTGATAGACTTTGTTATTCTTGAGATGCCTAAGGACAACAACATGTTGATTATCCTTGGTAGACCCTTTCTAGATTCTGTAGGGGCTATTATTGATGACAACAAAAGCAAGGATACTTTTCATGTCAATGGTAAATAACATACAGTGCACTTTTGATCCAATTGCCAAAATCACTAATGGAGGGTTCAAAATTTCCTCTCCTTACTGCCAAGAAGAAATACGATATTCTTATAGTTGGGGATATGCAAATCCCCATTGACATAACATAGTGTTATAGGAAAATTCTTTGGCTTAATGTCAATCAGAAACGATTATAAATATGACTTGATCAACCTTATTAATGGATCCTTTTGAAGACATGTGGTTGATGAATTTAGTAAACACAAATTTTCTATATCATTAGCCTACTCTCTGTTATCTTTAGTTAAATAAAATAAAATGCCATGATTATCCAATTTTCTGAATTTTCCGTGCAATAAAAATGACCCCAAAATAAAAAGTCTCAGAGTGCCAAAAAAGTTTTCCATGAATTTTTCTAGAATATATAAAAAATTGGTGCTGAAAGTGTTGGGTTCTACCATAGGTACATCGCATGCAAATCAAAATTTTCCCTACACACAAAACATCCAAGAACATGCTACGGAGATGGATCACAGATTGTTACCACTAGAAGCACAGTGTCGTGTAGCAAAAGTAGAGTGGGGGTAGCGCGTCCATGAGGTCCGTCTCCTCCTCATCCGATCTCCCTCGAACAGTCGGTCCAATCTCCCTCGAACTGCGGTCGTCGGATCCCTCGTGCATGTTCACCGGAGCAGCGCAAGTGCATCGCCTCTAACAGTATCTGCGTGTGCAGGAGGAACACCGTGCGGAAGACTGCTAGGACCGATCACACAGTCGGCAGCGTGTGGAGGTGGCTAGTTGCAACACATGCAAAGCCCTAATGACGGCGCTGAAGCAATCAACATGCTGGGTGTACCGCACCTCCTCTATATATAGGCATCCCTCGCGGGCTCAACACTTGGGCCTAGAACAGATCCCAAAGCCCACGTGTTGCTTCCCTTAAGCACGCGACGCCCTAGGTTCTCGTTCACTTGGTCGCAAGTCAGATCACATCTGGCTCCAGCAGTCGGTAGCGGCCTCGAGCAAAGCGTGTTGACTCCAACTGGTTAATGAAGCTGGTTAAGCGAACCTGTGCATCACACTTCTATTCCCTTTGCCGCACGATATATGTTGTCGGGCTCAAGGCAAGTCTAAATCCTTGTGCTAGCCCGACCTCTTTTTCATTCTAGTGATACCGACCACAAACCGGATTATCTCATAATCCTTGTTGCACGGCCATGCTTATCTTGGTCGCATCACACGAGTGGCCCAGAGTATATCTCTCCTAATCGGAGGGGCAAATCCCATCTTGCTCGACCATGTGTTGTAGCATGGGTCTGCACAAGCCCGAAACACACCTTTGTAACTACCCAGTCACGGAGTAGCGTTTGGTCAACCCAAAGCAAGTCTATCACCATCCCGAGTACATGCGCCCACTTAGTTCTTAGCAAATAGAACGTATGTTATACTAGAGACTCATAGATGACCTATCGTTGCGTCTCATAGTTGGGTTTGTCCAACCTAGACCTTATCTTGACTCGTGTTCGACTACGTCAAACCCGACCAGATCTTTCTGAGTCAATATTATCCGGCTATCATCCAATGCTACATGGCCAGTGAGACCGGACCATCCACCGTGTCATATGCTAGTCTAACTTACAGAGCGTCCACGTAGCTCTATCGACTAGGGACCATTTAGGATAGTTATCATACAATGCATAGTCTCACAAACAAGTCACGTACTTGTTAATACATATCACTGATAATATCCAAGGACTATCTTTATTCATAAACACATAGGAAATATCATCATACATGATTGCCTCTAGGGCTTATCTCAAACAGTCTCCCACTTGCACTGGAGTCAATCAAATAGACTTCGAATGCCCATAGCTCTAACGTGTCCATCATGCTTGGGTTGTGGAAGTGGCTTAGTCAACGGATCTGCAACATTTGCATCCGTATGAATCTTGCATAAATTAGTATCACCTTTCGCTATGAGATTTCGTATCAGGAGATATTTTCGATCTATGTGCCTGGTCTTGTGGTGTTGTCTTGGCTCGTTGGCCCGTGTAATGGCACCTGAATTATCGCCATAAAGGTCCAATAGTTTTGACCAGCCCGGGGACATACCAACATCTTCCAGGAACTTCTGAATCCAAACACCTTCCTTCGCGGCTTCACAAGCTGCAATGTATTTGGCCTCAGTTGTGGAGTCGACCACCATATCTTGCTTGGAACTTGTCTAGGTTACTGCTCCTCCATTCATGACTTACACGAATCCTGTTTGTGATTGACAATCATCCCTGTCGGTTTGGAAACTAGCATCAGCATAACCCTTTACACGGAGCTCCTACTCACCTCCATAAACTAAGAACATCTCTTTGGTCCTTTTTAGGTACATCAGAATTCCTTTACCACTGCCCAGTGACTTTCACCTAGGTCGGCCTGGTATCTGCTTGTTAAGCTTATTGCAAAGGCAACATCAAGCTGAGTACATATCATGGCATACATGATGGATCCTATTGCCGAAGTATACATAATCCTACTCATCCGGTTTCGCTCATAAGAAGTCGTAGGACTCTGCGTCTTGCTTAGCCTTATACCATGTGAGACGGGCAAGAACCCTTTCTTGGCCTCACTCATGTTGAAACTCTTCAACACTTTGTCATGTACGTGCTCTGGCTTAAGCCGAGCAACCTCATCAGTATATCTCTATAGATCTTGATGCATAAAATGTACACTGCCTCTCCAAGGTCTTTCATCAAAAACTTGCCATTCAATGATTCCTTGACTGAGTTCAGAATCAAAACATCATTTCTGATCAGTAATATGTCATCCACATACAAGATCAAAAATACTACCGAGCTCCCACTAGACTTCTTGTATAAAACATAGTCATCTTCAATTTTTTTTGAAATCAAGGTCAATGATGAGTTCATCAAAACGAATATTCCAACTCCGAGCTGCTTGCCTCAATCCATAAATGGATGTCTTGAGCCTTCATATTTTACCAATGTTATTTGGATCGAAAAAACCTTCAGGGTGTATCATCTATACATCCTCCTTTAAATTCCCATGAAGGAAGGCCATTTTGACATCCATCTGCCATATCTCATAATCGAAATATGTAGCTATAGCTAGTATGATGCTCATCGACTTTAGCATCTCTACCGGTGAGTAGGTCTCATCGTAGTCAATTCCTTGAACTTGTCCATAACCTTTAGCGACAAGCCGAGCTTTGTGGATATGAACATTTCCATCCACATCGGTTTTCTTCTTAAAGACCCATTTGCAACCAATGGCTATAACGTCAGGCGATGGATCAACCAAGTCTCAGACTTGATTATCATCCATGGACTTTAACTCGGATCTCATGGCCTCCAGCCATGCCTAGGAATCTGGGATTACCATCACTTCCGCATACGTGGACGCCTCGTCACTTTCTAGCAACAACACATCGTGCACTCTACGCAATCTTTCCGACCTCCGTGGCTCCGGTGTCGACTCCTCTACAAGTTCTCTGATCGACTCCGGTGTGAACTCATCACCATACGAGCCATCCCCGAGTGGCTCTCGAATTTCTTCGAGTCACACCATTCTCCCACTAGCCTCCCAACTTAGAAACTCTTTCTCTAGGAAAACCCTGTTTCGAGAAACAAACACTTTGTTCTCTTCTTGGTTGTAGAAGTTGTATCCCAAGGTTTCCCTTGATCTACCACGAATATGCATTTATCCGACTTGGGTGTAAGTTTGTCTGACATCATTCACTTGACAAATGCTTCACAACCCCAAATCTTAGAAAAGACAAACTAGAACTCTTCCCAGTCCACATCTCATGTGGTGTCTTATCTACGGATTTTGAGGTACCCTGTTAAGTGTGAAAGATGCAGTTTCTAGAGCGTATCCCTAGAATGACAAGGGTAAATCTTATTTGCTCATCATAGATCAGACCATGTTAACAAGGTTTGATTTCTCTGTTGTGACACACCGTTTCTCTGCCGGTACGTGACGAGGCTGAAGACTGCATCGGTATTTCCCCCAAGAGGACGAGATGATGCAGTACAATGACCCTAGGTATTTCCCTCAGTTATGAAATCAAGGTTATCAAACGAGTAGGAGGAACACCACCACCTAATAAGCAGCTCCAGCACACAAACAACAAATACTTAAAACCCTACGCGAAAGAGAGGTTGTCAACCTCTCTACGGGAAAAAGGTAGATATTTTTGTATGAGATTAGATAAATAGATCTTGCAATAACACAAAATAAAATAAGTAAAGATAAATGGAAGCAAGGTATTTTTGGGTTTTTGGAAATATAGATCTGAAAACAAAGATGGCAAAAAGATAGATTGGAAAGCAATATGTTGGAAAAGTAGACCCGGGGGCCGTTGTTGGAAATATGCCCTAGAGGCAATAAATAAAGTGTTTATTATTATATTACCTTTTTCATGATAATCATTTATTATCCATGCTATAATTTTATTGATTTAAAACACATTACATGTGTGGGTAAATAGACAACACTTTGTCCCTAGTATGCCTCTAGTGAACTAGCTCGTTGGTCAAAGATGGTCAAGGTTTCCTAGCCATTGACATGTGATGTCATTTGATAATGGGGTCACATCATTAGGAGAATGATGTGATGGACAAGACCCAAACTACAAACGTAGCATATGATTGTGTCAGTTTATTGCTACTGTTTTCTGCATGTCAGGTATACGTTCCTATGACCATGAGATCATGTAAATCACAGATACCGGAGGAGTGCTTTGTGTGTATCAAACATCGCAACATAACTGGGTGACTATAAAGGTTCTCTATAGGTATCTCCGAAGGTGTCTGCTGAGTTGGCATGGATCAAGACTGGGATTTGTTACTCCATGTGACGGAGAGGTGTCTCAGGGCCCACTCGGTAATACAACATCACAATAAGCCTTGCAAGCAATGTGACTAAGTGTTAGTCACGGGATCTTGTATTATGGAACGAGTAAAGAGACTAACCGGTCACAAGGTTGAACTAGGTATGGAGATACCAACGATCGAATCTCGGGCAAGTAACATACCGAAGAACAAAGGGAACATCATACGGGGTTAACTGAATCCTTGACATAAAGGTTCGACCGATAAAGATCTTCGTAGAATATGTAGGAATCAATATGGACATCCAGGTCCCGCTATTGGTTATTGACCGTAGAGGTGTCTCGGTCATGTCTACATAGTTCTCGAACCCGCAGGGTCTGCACACTTAAGGTTTGGTGACGTTTCGGTAGTATAGAATGTATGGTGGTGACCGAAGGTTGTTCGAAGTCCTGGATGAGATCCCGGAAATCACAAGGAGCTCCGGAATGGTCCAGAGGTAAATATTGATATATACGAAGTCCTATTTTGGTCGCCAAAAAGTTTCGGGCTCATCGGTAGTGTATCGGGAGTGCCGGTAGTGTATCGGGAGACCATCGGGAGGGGTATTTCGACCCAAGAGGCTACATGGGCTGTGGGAGAGTGAATACCATCCCTTAGTGGGCTGGTGGAAGTCCCACACAAGGCCCATGTGGCTGGGAGAGAAAACCCAAAGAGATAAGGTGGAAAAAAGGCAAAATAGGGAGAAATCCTAGTCCTACTAGGATGGGAGGAGGATTCCTCCTCTCCCACTTGGTTCGGCCGACCCAAGGGCTGGCTCCTTGGGAGCCAAGCCTTCTCCTCCTCTCCTCCAATATAAACTAGAGGATTTTAGGGTTTTGGCACAGAATTTTTAGCCACATGCTACCCGTTCCTCCAGTGCATAGTTTCTCCTCTAGATCGGTTTTCTACAGTGCTTAGGCGAAGCCCTGTCGGAACAGCTCCACCACCATCGCCGGAGCACCGTCACGCTGCCGGAGAACTCTTCCACCTCTCCGCCCCCTCTTTTTGGATCAAGAAGTCGGAGATCGTCATCAAGCCATACGTCGGCTGAACGCGGAGGTGCCATCCGTTCGGTGCTAGATCGGGACGGATCGTGATTGGATCGCGGGACGCTCGGCGATTTGGATCGCAAAGACGTTTGACTACATCAACCGTGTTTCTTAACGCTTCCCGCTTAGCGATCTACAAGGGTATGTAGATCCACTCTCCCCCTCGTAGATGCTCATCACCATGGATAGGTCTTGCGTGAACGTAGGAAATTTTTTGTTTCCCACGCGACGTTCCCTAACAGTGGCATCATGAGCTAGGTCTATGTGTAGATGAGATCTCGAGTAGAACACAAAGAGTTTATGGGTGTTGATGCTTAGATTGCTTCCTCCCTTGGTCGTGTTTTGGTTCAGTGGTATTGTGGGATGAAGTGGCCCGGACCAACCTTACTCGTACCCTTACGAGAGACCGGTTCCATCGACTTACGGGTAACTTCGTTGCACAAAGATGGCTGGCGGGTGTCTGTTTCTCCTACTTTAGTTGGATTGGATTCGACAAAGGCGGTCCTTGAGAAGGTTGAAAAGCAACTAATGTATCACCGTTGTGTTTTATGCGTAGGTGAGAATTGTTCTTGCTAGATACCTGTAGCAGCCACATAAAACATGCAACAACAATTAGAAGATGTCTAACTTGTTTATGCAGGGTATGTTGTGATGTGATATGGCCAATTACATGATGTGATATATGTGATGTATGAGATGATCATGTGTTGTATAGAATATCACGACTTGCATGTCGATGAGTACGGCAACCGGCAGGAGCCATAGGGTTGTTTTTAATTATTGTATGACCTGCATTTCAATCATTAAGCGCTATGTAAGGCTTTACTTTATCGCTAAACGGTAGCAATAGTAGTACAAGCATGATGGGCGTGACAACCTCAATGGCGACACGTTGATGGAGATCAAGATGATGGAGATCATGGTGTCGTGCCGATGACAATGGAGATCATGCTGGTGCTTTAAAGATGGAGATAAAAAGCACAACTTCATGGCCATATCACGTCACTTATGATTTGCATGTGATGTTAATCCTTTTATGCACCTTGTTTTTCTTAGGACGATGGTAGCATTATAAGGTGCCCCCTCACTTAAATTTCAAGATGAATTGTGTTCTCCCCGAGTGTGCACAGTTGCAAAAGTTCGTCGTGTCGAGACACCACGTGATGATCGGGTGTGATAGACTCTACGTTCACATACAACGGGTGCAAGCTAGTGTTGCACATGCAGAACACTCGGGTTAAACTTGATGAGCCTAGCATGTACAGACATGGCCTCGGAACACAAGAGACCGAAAGGTCGAACATGAGTCATATAGTAGATATGATCAACATGATGATGTTCACCATTGAAACCACCTCAACTCACGTGATGATCGGACTTGAGTTGGTGGATTTGGATCATGTGACACTCAGATGACCTGAGGGATGTCAATTTGAGTGGGAGCTTTAGTAATTTGATTAACTAAACTCATTATCTTGAACAATAGTCTAAGTAACATTTGCATATTTATGTTGTAGATCAATGGCTCGCATAGTAGCACCCCTGAATTTTAATGCGTTCCTAGAGAAAGCTAAGTTGAAAGATGATGGAAGTAACTTTGTTGACTGGGCCCGTAATCTAAGGATTATCCTCACAACTTCCCAGAAATCATATGTCCTTGATGCACCGCTTGGTGACCAACCAGAAGACATGTCTTCTGAAGACGTTAAGAATGCTTGGGAGGCACGTTCTGGAGATTACTCAATAGTTCAGTGTGCAATATTGTATGGCTTAGAACCGGGACTTGAAAGACGTTTTGAACGTCATGGAGCATATGAGATGTTCCAGGAGTTGAAGTTTATCTTTCAGAAGAATGCCTGAATCGAGAGGTATGAGACCTCCGATAAGTTCTATGCTTGCAAGATGGAGGAGAATGGGTCTATCAGTGAACATATACTCAGAATGTCTAGGTATTCGACTCGTCTAGCGGAGTTGGGAATTGCCCTTCCGCCAGAGGCGATCCCTGACAGAGTTCTTCAATCACTGCCACCTAGTTACAAGAGCTTTGTGATGAACTATAACATGCACGGGATGAACAAGTCAGTCGCCAATCCCTGACAGAGTTCTTCAATCACTGCCACCTAGTCCCAAGTTAGTCGCCGGATCCAACGTACAGGTTTGTCGGAGCAGCAAAAGTGCACCGGCTCTAATGGTATCCGCATGTGCATGAGGAACACCGTGCGGTAGACTGCTAGGTCTGATCACATAGTCGGCAATGAGTGGAGGTGGCTAGTTGCAACACATGCAAAGCCCTAATGACGATGCTGAAGCGATCAACCCGATGGGTGTGCCGCTCCTCTATATATAGGCATCCCTCACGGGCTCAACACTTGGTCCTCGCACAGATCCTAAAGCCCACGTGCTGCTTCCCTTAAGTGCGCGACCCCTTAGCTTCTCATTCACTTGGTCGCGAGTCACATCACATCTGGCTAGCAGTTGGTAGTGGCCTCTAGCAAAGTGTGCCCACTCCAAATGTCCCATGAAGCTGGTTAGGCGAACCTGTACATCACACTTTTGTTCCCTTTGCCACATGATATATGTTGTCGGGCTCAAGGCGAGCCTGTCATCCTTGTGCTAGCCTGACCTCTTTCTCGTTCCAATGATACTGACCACAAACCGAATTATCTCATAATCCTTGTCGCAGTCCATGCTTATCTTGGTCGCATCACATGAGGGGTCCAGAGTATATCTCTCCTAATCGGAGGGACAAATTCCATCTTGCTCGACCATGTCTCACAGCAAGGGTCTGGACAAGTCCAAAACCTACCTTTGTAACTACCCAGTCATGGAGTAGCGTTTGGTCGGCCCAAGGAATATCTATCACCATCCCGAGTACATGGGTCATCTCAGGTCTTAGGACATAGAACGTATGTTGTACTAGAGACTCAAAGATGACATATCGCTGTGTCTCATAGTTGGGTTTGTCCATCCCGGTCCTTATCTCGACTCGTGTCCGACTACGTCGAACCCGACCAGATCTTTCTGAGTCCATATTATCCGTCTAGCATCCAATGCTACATGGTTAGTGAGACCGGACCATCCATCGTGTCATATGTTAGTCCAACTAGCTAAGCGTCCACAAATCTCTTTCTGCTAGGGACCATTTAGGACAGTTATCATACAATGCATAGTCTCACAAACAAGTCATGTACTTGTTAACACACATCACTGATAATATCCAAGGACTATCTTTATTCATAAACACATAGGAAATATCATCATACATGATTGCATCTAGGGCATATCTCCAACAGAAAGCACACCGGGGGGTGCACCTGTTGGCCACAAGCGAACAGAGAGCACCCACGCCCTCTGGGCGTGCCCTGATGCCTTGGGGAGCCCATGGCACCCCCTTACTTATCCATTCAGCCCACTCCGCCTCCTACCTCCAAAAAAATCATAGTAACTCTCTCTCTCTCTCTTGTTCTTGCTCACAAACCTGAGATTTTCGATCTCTTTGCTCGGAACTCCATTTCTGAAACTGTTTTGAGGGATTGCTCCTTCATATGTGACTCCTCCATTGATCAAATTAGTTTTTTGCTTTAGTGCTTTATAGTTTGCTGCATTCGGTGCTACTAAAAATGAGCTTGCATGTTGAATTCTTTGAGTTGAAAGTAGAATGAATGCTTGATATGTCCTCTAGGCATCTATATGATTAGTTGCTACCAATCTTGCAAAGTTTTATTAACATAATTTTGTGGCCCAAAAATTTCAGAATTTTTTCATGGGAAAATTAATATCTTTAGGAGGAGTTCTTCAAGTCAGAGTTCCAAAGGAGTTGTTGGGAGCACCCAGGACCAAGACATCAACATCTTTCGCAACACGGAGGTTAGGCCGTGTGAATGGCCACACACACACCTTTCATGAGCGAAGCAAGTTTCTACCAAGAATTTATGCAATTCCTCGTAAACGTCGGGTTGACTAACTTCCTTGCAGATGAGTGTGATCAATACTATCTCCTTACAAATTCCTTTTTGCAAAATTTCTATTTCATAAATAGGCCCGATCTTACCATGGTCGCTTTGATTTATATGCAGAACATTACGATTTACAACTCTCTGATTTCTATGAAATATGCTTGATTCCTTCTGATGGGGAGTAGGTGAGCCTAAACCGGAGGAGTTTGAGGACTTTTGCCTTACTTTAACTGTGGGTGAAACTAGGGGCATATCAAACGGAAGATCCACTAGTTTACATTTTCTTGTTGTGCATTACTTTGCTTTATTCATAGGAAAATGTTTAACTCCTATGGAGCAGGGTGGCGGCCCAGTGCCCCCACCCTTGCTATTTTGTGTTGCAGACTATATGGCGATAACTCATACAACTTATGAGCTATTGTTGCATGCCGCTTACATGGCAACCGGACTAGGGGCAAGGTTCATGGTGGTATTTATGCCACTCGCCTAGCAAAATGTTTCAATGTCAATATATGCCCTATTCATTACTTGCCGCCTAAGGTTTATCTTGATCTTCAGCCTATATTAGATTACTAGGTCATTGATGAGCCCGAGCCTGTGCACCACATTCATTATAACATAGTATACACAGAGAGGATTCATGAAAGCACATATGCTCTCTTGGTGGTTTTGATAATTCATGAAAACATACATTGTCTCTTGGACTAATACCTTTACCTAGTGTATTTAAGATAATGTCCATTGGGAAGTTTGGCCAGGGAATGTGTGGAGAATCCCCAAGGAAAGGAGAAGAAGAAGGAAGGAACGGAATCGGCCATGCTTCAAGAATGAGGACTCCACATTTTACATTTGGTGAAATTAGTTTTTGAGTCCATAGGAAAGCCAGTACAATTAAAAGGGGATGATATAAATATGATGATCTAGTTGCTCAAATTCTCAAGTGTTAGACACCAAAAATACTCACCCACTTTCCAACACAAATATTTTGTCCAAAGGCATAACTCCAAGATTTGGTGACACCAACACTTCCCATTTGGATCCACTGAGTTTTACTCTAATCCAAACCAAACCCTAGCATCTCAGTACTAGCAACATTCCATTCGGTCCCACCGAAACACTATGACCAACTCTCTGGTCGGCCATTTTCAAGAATCAAAACTTCCGAGAATTGAAAATCGGTGACACCGAGTTTTGGACCAACTCTCTGGTCAACCGTTTTCAAATATCGGTCCATCCAAGTTTTGAGAATTGGTTACACCGATAAGTGGTAACTTCCTAGGTGACACATATCAGTACCACCGAGATTCATATATTGGTCTCACCAAAAAAGATAAAGTTGTCGCATTTTGCACTAGTCAGTGCAACCAAGTTTTCATTTTGGTTTCACCGAGTTGGGCAATAATGGTGTAACAGTTGGATTTTTGGAGAAGCCTATATGTACCCCACCACCACCTATCACTCGCAAGAGAAGCACTTAGAACATTTCTACACTTGTCATATCCAATTTTCTGAGAGAGAGCCACCTACTCATGTGTTGAGATCAAGACATTCCATTCCTACCATATGAATCTTGATTTCTAGCCTCCCCAAGTTGCTTTCCACCCAATCAATCTCTTCTACCCATGCCAAATCCATGAGAGAGTGATTGAGTATTGAGGACGCTGCCATTTGAAGCACAAGAGGAAGGAGTTCATCATACTACCACATCTATTACCTTTGGAGGGTGGTGCCTCCTAGATTGGTTAGGTGTTGCTTGGGAGCCTCCTTCTTCGTGATTGTGCAGTTGAACCAAGTAGTTTGTAAGGACAAGGAGATCACCTACTTTATGAAGATCTAGCCCAAGTAAGGCTAGTCCTCCGTGGATGTAGGACATCATGGAATAGGCTAGGTTGCTTATTCGTGGACCCTTTGTGGGTGGAGCCATCCCTGGACTCGCATAGCCATTACCCTCCGTGGGTTGAAGTCTCCATAAACGTGGACGTACGATAGCACCACCTATCAAAACCACGGGAAAAATCTTCGTGTCTCCAATTGTGTTTGATCTTCCTATCTCTACTCCTTACTTTAACATGCATCTCTTTACTTTCCTCTGCAATACTTGTTGATATGGTTGTGAAGGGTGTGCTAGACTTGCTAATCCTGCTAAAATCTGCCAACAATTAAGTTAGGGAAAAGGCTAAGTTTTTATTTTGCAAGTACTCTATTCACTCCTCCTCTAGACACCACTTCTAGCTATCCCATAATTGGTATCAGAGCGTTGGTCTCCATAGCTTTGGTTTTATCAACTTTCGACAAAGATGGATCTTCTTAGTTTGGTGAGTCTTAGTTGTAGAGTGCCCATTCTTGATGGAGAGTACTACAGAGAGCGGAAAAACAAGATGCTTGTTATTTTCAATGAATTTCATTTGAGAAAGTATGTTATGAATCCCTATGTGTCTCCCATTGATTCCTTTCCATCCTTCTCATGAAGTAGAAACTGATATGCTTCGTAATCTTAGAACTGTCAATCTTATTGTCAAAGCTTTGCCAAGAGTTGTGCTTAATCAAATGAAGAACTTTGAGTGTGCTTATACTTTGTGGAATGATTTGGAGAAACGATATACAAATTATTCCTTGAGAAATCTTAATGAAATTGTTCACAAAGCTATTGCCTTTTACACGATGAAACCTAGTGATCCTAAATTTGATGTTTGTCTATATGAGCTTAGTGATCTCATGCGTGCGAAAGGAGATGTTTCCAATATAAACAATATCATCCGTGAAGCTATTAGTATTCATGCCTTTGAATATTGTCATAATCACAATTCTAACGAATCTCTTGTTCTTTGTGACGAGCTTTTGCGCTTGATGATGACAATGTGGATCATGGCTACTACAATGACGATGAAGAGTTTGATATTGAATATGAGAAGACCATGATGTGCTTGAGTCTTAGGCAAATTGCAAGGACTACAATTTAGGTGTAAAGGAGTGGATTCTCGAGAGTGGATGCACTGATCACATGACCGGGGATAATGATATGTTTGAAGAGATTACACTAAACCATGGACCACAAAGGTCTGTCACTTTTGGAGATAACTCTGAGGGTAAGGTACTTGGTCTTGGTAAGGTGGCCATATTCTATCATATTTCCATTAAAAATGTCATGTTTTTTGAATCCCTTGGATACAATCTACTTCTCGTATCTAGACTAGCAGACTTTGGTTTTAATGTGCTATTTACTAAAGTTGATTGCCAAGTGTTTTGCCAAGACAATTTGAAAATGGTATTTACCAATATTCGTAGAGGTGATCTATACATCATCGATTTCACTAAAAGAGCCCAACCTCTTACTTGTTTTATTGAAAAATCTTCTAAAGGTTGGCTTTGGCATAGAAGGCTAGGACAAGTTGGTATGCGTAATCTAGACAAGCTTATCAAAGGAGATCATTTCCTTGCTGTTAAGGATGTTATCTTTGACAAAGATAGACTTTGTAGTGCTTGTCAAGATGGAAAGAAAGTAGGTGGAACTCATCCCATTAAAAACAACATAACTACTATAAGACCACTCGAGATGCTTCATATGGATATTTTTGGTACCAATGCTTACAAGAGCCTCGGTGGAAATTCTTTTGGTCTAGTTATAGTTGATGATTTTTCCAGATTTATGTGGGTATTCTTCCTTGATGATAAGTCGCAAGTACAAAAGATCTTCAAGAACTTTGCTCGCAAGGCCCAAAACCAATTTGAGGTGAAGATCAAGAAGGTTCAGAGCGACAACGAATTAGAGTTCAAGAACACCAATGTGGATACCTTTCTTGACAAAAAGGGGATCCTACATGAGTTGTCGGCTACATACACACCTCAGCAAAATGGAGTTGTTGAGAGGAAGAACCGAACTCTTATTGAGATGGCTAGAATGATGCTTGGTCAGTACAAGACTCCAAGACACTTTTGGGCGGAAGTCGTGGAAACAACATGTCATGCTACAAACCGACTCTATCTTCACAAGCTTCTCGGTAAAACGGCATACGAGCTAATCATTTGTAACAACCCCCGAAGTTGGATACTTTCGGCTATTTGGCTCAAAGTTTTACATTCTTGATAAGCGTCATCGTTATAAATTTGCACCTAAATATCATGAAGGTTTCCTTCTCGATTACAGATCAAACTCTCACACATACCGTGTCTACAGCAACTTCACTCGAAAAGTTGATTAGACGGTAGATGTGAAGTTTAGTGATTCCAATGGTTCGCAAGTCAAAAAATTGCCTAATGATGTAGGATATAAGGATCCTTTGGAATCTATTCAAGACCTATCTATTGGCAAGATACGTCCCATGGAGGTGAAGGAGAGCACTTCATCAACTCAAGTTGAAGCCACAACTTTGCATCAAGGCGAACCACAAAATGACATGGAGGCATCCACGAGTGGTACACGACAAGATGAAGAGGAGGAGGAAGTACATCAAGGTGATCCACCTCGACCTCCCTGACCACCTCCACAAGAGAATGACACCACCAACGACAACTAAGAAGATGACGTTGATGATGAGGAAGCTCCATCGTCCAACAAGCAAAAGCTATCACGAGTTCAAGCAAGAGTGAACTAAACTCATCCCTTAGAGCAAATCTTTGGTGACATACAAACTGGGAGAATTACTCCCTCTAAACTCATCTAGCTAACTTTTGTGAGCATTACTCATTTATCTCTAGCCTTTGAAGCTGGAAGAAGCGCTTGAGGACCCCGATTGGGTGAATGCTATGCACGACGAGCTCCACAACTTCTAGAGGAACAAAGCATGGACACTAGTGCAGAAGCCAAAGGAAGAGCAACACGTCATCGGAACCAAGTGGGTGTTTTGGAACAAACAAGACGAAGATGGTCAAATTGTAAGTAACCAGGCATGTCGGCTCAAGGCTACACCCAAGTAGAAGGTATGGACTACAATGAGACCTATGCCCCCATTGCTAGACGTGAAGCTATCCGCATTCTTATAGGTTATGATAATCACCATGATATGACTCTTTATCAAATGGATATTAAAAGTGCCTTTTTAAATAGTGAAATTGAAGAAGAGGTCTATGTTAAACAACCCCATGGTTTTGTGAATCCTAAGAAACCTAATGATGTCTATAAACTTTGTAAAGCTCTTTATGGTCTTAAGCAAGCCCCACGAGCTTGGTACACATGCTTAATGAAGTTACTCACTGAAAAGGGTTTTGAAATTGGAAAATTGATGCAACCTTGTACACTAAAAGAGTTAATGGTGAATTATTTGTGTGACAAATTAATGTGGATGATATTATGTTTGGATCTACTAACCGACATTTTAGTGAGAAATTGGAAGGTTGATGTGAGAGAAGTATGAGATGTCTATGATGTGCGAGCTGAAAATTTTCCTTGGTTTACAAATCAAGAAAACTAGTGAAGGAACTTTCATATCTCAAACCAAGTATACCAATGTTAGGGGGATAACCCCGAGGTAGGCTCAAGCTAACCGTTGTCCCTTTTCAATACGGGGTATATGACGGCCCTCGCAGGCCGGCTCCGCCTGGCCGGCTCCGTGCTCTAGCCGGCGCAGAACGAGGCGCCCCACTAGCCGGCCCCAAAGCGATCTGCTAGCCGGAAAGCAGCACTTTCCCCACCAACCCATGGTGTGGGACATCGATGCATCAGCACGATGTGACAACAGCGACCCAGGTACCGCTGACCGGGGCACACTTGGCTACAGTGATGCTCGTCATACCTCTGGGCAGTGCAAGCATGGCTAAAGTGGTTGTAGCCGTACTGTTGACTGTGACCAACTTCCACTATGCAATGCACCACTGTGGCTGCAAGCCTCGAACCACTCCATTACCGGGCCAAGCATGGCTATAGTTGACCGCGGCCGGGCCGTATAGTTGACCGCGGCCGGGCCGTATAGCCGGGCCGTATAGCTGACCGCGGCCGGCTATGCTAAGGCGGTGCGGCACAATGCGGCCCATGTTGCGGCGTGATAAGCACGCACCAATGGCGAGGGCTAGCCGGTGGCCCCCCACTTCCGATGTGACCCTGCAGCCGGTGGGCCCTACCAGTGACAAGACTTCCCAGCCGATGGGATCCCTGGCCGGCTGGAGAGGCTGCCAGCCGGGTCCCCCTACGCGTCCCATATGCATATTGTGATCTAGGGGGTTGGCCTATACAAAACCCCGGCACCGCCCCATGCAGGGCAAGGCACGCTACGCTCTACACACCCACACACACTCACGGAGAGGAGAGGCAAGCTCCCAAGCTCCTGCTTCCTCCTCTGACCAACACCTCAAGGAGCCACCATTGTAGCCCTCTTCGACACTTAACTAGACAAGCAAGACTAGGGGTGTTACCTACCACAGAGGGCCCTGAACCTGGATACATCGGTGTCTCGCACCACTTGTACCCAATACCATTTCCGGAGCACAACGATGTCCTTTCGGACCCAACCACACTCAATTAGCCTACCCATGGCATCTTCGTGAGAAAACGACGGAAGTTAGTGCCTACTGTGGGGCCGGCCATGGCGTCGGCTAGAGCTATGCTCCGAGCGGGACCCTTTGCCAACTCCATGGAGCGTACCATGCCTGGGCTGCTCATCACCTTTGCAGCACCCGCTCACGCAGGAGACGACTCATCACCGGGCACTAGTTCTGTCTACTTCGCGAATGGTGCCATCGCCCTCACCGACATCCGTGTCGCATCAACGTTCCCGTCAGCTTTGACGGCCTCTGCACGCACTTCGCTGACTTAGCCTTAGCGATGCGCCATCATCGATCGAGTACCCTAGCGAGGTGCTCGAAGTCACCGACCCACCGCTCCTCCCCAGCGGTGTGGCCGCCAGCGATGTGTACGAGTTATGCGTGCTCTTCGCGGCCCCATGTCTCTATGACGCACCCGCCTCCGACGTGTACCCAAACAAGGTGCTCCATTTCACTAGCCCGCCGACTTCCATGCATAGCAGTCCCTCGGATGGTGCCTGCGACGACCTCATCTCCATTGCGGTGATGGCCACCGGCTCCACTACCCGCTCCATGCTGGGTTACCTAGGGGTGGCTGCGGTTGTTGCCACGGACGGGCAGTCTGATCCCCTACGCTCTGCCCTGCAGACCTTGCGCACCCTCATTCCGTCGTGAGCCGACCCGGCCGTCGTAATGGCCGACCTAGAGGCGACCCACAAACAGCTGTATGCAGAGGCCACAACACTCTCTAGAGCACATCGCCGGATGGAGTCCGTCAAGAGCGAGTACAACTTCGCCTACGGCTTCACCCGGCTGGCAGCAGGCCCAGTCGACACTGTGAGGTACGCGACCGTGGTCGCGTGGTTGCCACCATCCTCAGCGGGACCCTACCTACCTACGACACCCCCGCATCCAACATGCGGGCCGCTCAGGCAGCGCTTGCCGACCTATCCGGCTTGGAGGGCCTGGAGCACGAGCTACAATAGCAACACATCCAGGAGCTCGTCGTTGTTGCTAATATGCAGCAGATCTGGTTCGGGCTGGTTCAGGCCAGCACTAAGTCCTCTCTCCTTGACGATGGCGACCGGCTCGCCGCTGCTGGCCCAAGGCTGACCCAACAATCATCCTCCCGACCTCGTAACAGGCACTAGACTGGTAGAAGCCGCGACGGACGCTCCAGGTGGCACGACGAGCAGCCGGCCATTACTAGCTAGCTAGTCGATGACCCGGACCCTGCGAGCCGCCGCCGGACGGACGCTCACATTTCGCCTCCACAGCGGGATCGGGTGCACTCCCTAGAGCCGGCGATCCGACCCGAGGTCGCCGCCTCGCTCGGGGCTCATGTTCCCCAGAGCGACAATGATGCCCACTGCCGCATCGACCGGCTGGCGCAATCCCTCCTCTTGGAGGAAGAAGGTCCAATCGATCGGGCGTGCTTTGGCCCGCGCATCCGCAATGAGCCGTTCCCAGCCAGCTTCACGTTGCCTGTGACACACCGAAGTACAACGGCTTCACAAAGCTCGAGGACTGGCTCATCGACTACACCACCCCAGTCAGCATTGCCCGAGGCAACAAGCGCATAGTTGTGCGCTTCGTCCCACTCACGCTGCCCGACCCAGCTTGGACTTGGCTTAACAGCTTGCCGGCTGGCAGCATCAATGCATGGGTAGACTTCGAAGAGGCATTCGTACACAACTTCACGACACCTACAAGCGGCCAGGCCGGCCCCGCGAGCTTGCCATGTGCATCCAAGGGCCGGAGGAGTCCCTCCGCGACTACCTCACTAGCTGGACCGAGCTTCGCAACTCCTGTGAGGGGGTGCACGAGGTACAGGCGATCAGTACTACTAGGAGGGTTGACGAGATGACACCCTGCTCAAGCACAAGCTCATGTGCTCCAAACCGGTTACCCTGGCTGAGCTCATGGCCAAGGCGGACAAGTATGCTACGGCGGACTCTGACATGCGGATCAAGGTCAACTCTGCAGGCAAGGCCATCCCACCTACTCCTGTAGCCACGATGGTGGCTGGCAAACACTGGCTGCCACAAAACAACAAGCGCAAGTCTGACCAGCCGGACCCCCGTTACGGGAGCCGGCAGGTCGCCACCATCAAGGAGGAACAGTCGGCTGCGCATGCTGGCAACAGCCCGAGGCAGCGGACCGGCAAGGCCGCCTAGCAACCCAAGCTCACCTTCAAGCAGATGCTTGATGCGCCCTGCAAGATGCACTCCGGCACGAAGGCGACAACACACACGTTGAGGCGATGCACTTTTTCCCAGCGGCTGGTCTGAGGTGAGGGACTGTCGGCTCCTCCACCGTCGGCTCCTAGTCCTTCACCCCCACGCCGGCTCTGCCTCTGGCTCTGGCTGCCAACGACGGTTGGCTCCATGACTAGTTCCCCAACCAGACGGGGCATACATCCTGTTCAACAGCGAAGGCATCGACTAGCACAGCCAGTCTGAAATTTGATAGGAGGTCAACGTGACGGTGAGATCGGTTCCCAGTACATGCACTGGTCCGAGAAGGCAGTCACCTAGAGCTGGGCCAACCACCTCGCCTTGATACCGAATCCAAGAAGCTATGCCCTTGTGCTCGACCCCACCATCACCTCCGACGGGTGCACTTGCCGTTTCTCACTGGTGTTGATCGACGGAGGCAACAACATCAACATCCTCTACCTTGACACCCTGCTCAAGCTGGCTCTCAAGGAGACTGACCTGCAGACGACCCGGATGGTTTTTCATGAAATCTTCCATGGGCAATCTTGCTCCCCCATAGGCAAGATCCATCTTGATGTCCTCTTTAGCCACAAGAGCCACTTTTGCCGCGAGCCGGTCTGGTTCAGGGTGGTCGACCTCTATAGTCCCTAACACACGCTGCAAGGCAGGCCGGCTCTCATCAAGTTCATGGAGGTTTCCCACTACTCCTATCTCAAACTTAAGATGCCTGGTCCCAAGGGCATCATCACAGTCAAAGGCGACTACAAGATATCCATCGAGTGTGCCCAGGTCGATGGCCGATTGGCCAAGTCCCTAGTCATCACGGAGGAGAAGCGTCAGCTCGACCGGCTCACGACCCAGGCTGCCGAGAAGCCAGCTGTGTCGGATACTCCGTCCTAGTCGTCCAACGAGGAGGGTTTCCAGCCATCCAAGGACACTAAGCAAGTGCCACTCGACCCGGACAACCCGAAGCAGTGCATCACCATCAGCGCCAACCTCAACAACAAATAGGAAGGCAAGCTTGTCGACTTCCTCCATGAGAATCGGGACATCTTTGCATGGTCTCCCAAAGATATGCTGGGTGTTTCGAGGAAGTATGCTAAGTACAAACTTCATGTTCGGCCGGATGCGAAGATGGTCAAGCACCCTTTGCGCCATTTCTCCGAGGAGAAGCGGCATACCATAGGATAAGGGATCGCCCAGCTGCTCGTAGCCGGCTTCATCATGTAAGTTTTCCACCCGGACTGGCTGGCGAACCCGGTCCTGGTGCTGAAGAAGAACAAGACTTGGTGCGTGTGTATAGACTACATAGGCCTGAACAAGGCATGCCCCAAGGACCCTTTTTCCCTGCCACAGATTAACCAGGTGATCGACTCCACCGACGATTGCGACCTGTGGTCCATCTTGGACGCCTACTACGGCTATCACCAAATCAAGCTGGATCTGGCCGACCGACTGAATTCCTCGTTCACCACGCCCTTCGAGGCCTACTTCTACATCACCATGTCGCTCAGCCTCAAGAACGTAGGCGCCACCTTCCAGCGGTGCATGCAAAAATGCCTCCTGCCCAGATCGGCAGGAACGTGCACGTCTATGTGGACGACATCATCATCAAAACCAAGAAGCATTTCAGACTTCTGGAGGACCTCCGAGAAACCTTCACCAACCTGCGCGAGTACATGGTTTGACTCAACCCGGAGAAATGCATCTTCGGCATGCCAACCAGCTAGCTCCTGGGTTTCTTCGTCTCTGCCCGCGGGATCGAAGCCGACCCGAAGAAGATCAAGGCCATCGAGCGCATGCACAAGCCGGCCAAGTTGTGCGATGTGTAGAAGTTCGCCGGCTTCTTGGTGTTGCTTAGCTGGTTCGGTAGCCCGCTGGGTGAAAAGGTGCTGCCCCTCTACCAGCTCATGAAGAAGACCACCAAGTTTGAGTGGAGCGACCAGACAAACAAAGCTTTCCGCGAGCTCAAGTGCGTTCTCTCCGTCATGCCTGTCTTGGCCACGCCGACTGAGAAGGAACCCATGCTCGCGTACATTGTGTCTACCATGCACGTGGTCAGCATTGTCCTGGTGGTGGAGTGGTCGGAGGAGGGCCGGGCGCTGCCACTTTAGTGCCCCATCTACTACCTAAGCAAGGTCCTCTCCGCCTCCAAGCAGAACTACCCGCATTAACAGAAGATATGTTACGGCGAGTATTTTGCCATCAAGAAGCTGAAACAATATTTCAAGGAGCACACCATCACCGTGGTGAGAACGACTCCACTTTCATAAATCATGGGGAGCCAAGATGTGACTGGCCGGATTGCCTAGTGGTCCACCGCCCTCTCCAACCACGACATCCAATATGAGCCTCGCATGGCCATTAAGTCCCAGGTGGTGGCCGACTTCCTCGTCGACTGGGCCAAAACCCAATTCGTGCCGCCGCCTCTTGACTCGATAAAACTGGCTCATGCACTTCGATGGCTCAAAGATGTGAACCAGCTCGGGAGCCGGCATCGTCTTGTACTCCTCGAAGGGAGACCAACTCAGATACGCCCTCCATATCCTCTTTCCCGCCTCCAATAACGTGGCCGAGTATGAGGCGCTCATGCACGGCTTCCAGCTCACAAAAGAAATTGGCATCCGGTGCATCATGTGCTTCCGTGACTAAGACCTCGTGGTGCAGCAAGTCTCTAGCAAATGGGATGCCAGGGACACAAACATGGCAAGCTACAGATTCCTCATTCAGCAACTCATCGACTCCTTTGAAGGATGCGAGTTTCATCACGTCCCGCGAGTGGACAACGAGGCGACGGAAACACTAGCGAAGATCGGCTCCACCCGACAGGCAATCATAGCTGGCGTCTCCCTCGAGCGGCTCCGTAAGCCATCGATCAGGCCCTCCACTGAGTCGAAGTCAACTTTTGTGTAGGGAGACTCTACCAGAACCGTCTCCGCCTAGGGGGCTCTGCCAGCTGCCTCAGCTCAGTCGGCTGCCCCGACTTCCACCCCCGAACAAGCCTCGAAAGGCACTGGCTCTGACCACACCGTCGTCATGGAGGTACAAGCTACTCCCCAGACCACACCGTCTTCGTCTCCGGCACCAGCGTCTCCTGGGCCTCCGCTCGAGCCGGCGCCAGCCCAGGTGGTCACACCGGACTGGGCCCAGACCATCCTCGTGTTTCTCGCCCGCGAGGAGCTTCCTACAGACGAAGTAGCAACACATGAGGTGCAGCGCCGATCCCCGCCTACGCCATCATCAACCACGAGCTAGTTTGGCGCAGCACAACTCGTGTTTTCCAGCATTGCGTCGAGGCGGATAAGGGGCTCGAGATCCTCGAAGACATCCACCAAGGAGAGTGCGAGCACCATGCCACCTCCAGGACCTTGGTGTCCAAGGCCTTCCACCTTGGCTTCTATTGGCCGACTGCCTTGGACGACGCCAAGCGGCTGATCGATAAATGCGAAGGATGTCAATGCTTTAGGAGCAGAGCCACCTGCCGACTACGGCCCTCCATACCATCCCCATTTCATGTCAGTTCTCTGTATGGGGGCTCGACATGGTTGGACCCTTCAAAACCACTGGAGGCGGCATGACGCACCTGTTGGTAGCCATCGACAAGTTCACCAAGTGGATCGAAGCCAAGCCGATCAAGAAGGTGGACGACACCACGGCTGTCCGATTCATCAAGGACATCACCGTGCGCTACGGTATCCCCCATAGCATCATCACCAACAATGGCACCAATTTCGCCAAAGGCGCAATGGCGCGCTTTTGCTCCACAGAGGGCATCCGGCTCGACATCGCGTCGGTGGCCCACCCGCAGGCAAATGGCCAAGCAAAAAGGGCAAACAGCTTTATCCTGGCTGGAATCATGCCCCAGCTCGTCACATTGCTCGTGCGTTTGACCGGCTTCTAGATCGAAGAGTTGCCTGCCATCCTATGGAGCTTAAGGACCATGCCCAATTGGTCAACCAACTTCACCCCTCCTTCCTCATGTATGGGTCTGAGGCGGTCATCCCCACGGATGTCGAGTTCGACTCGCCTCACGTCATCCTGTACACGAAGACGGACGCAAGAGAGGCATGAGAAGATGGTGTCGATCTGCTCAAGGAGGAACGCGAGCTGGCCCTCACTCGGTCATCCATTTATCAGCACAAGCTATGGCACTACCACAGCAAGATAATCCGGCAACTCGCCTTCCGCGACGGTGACTTGGTGCTCCGCCGGGTCTAGCAGACCGCTGGTCAGCACAAGCTCTCTTCCCCATGGGAGGGACCTTTCATCATCAGCAATGCGTTGCACAACAATGAGTACTACCTAATCGACATGCAGAAGTCACAAAAGCACAAGCGAGACGACTCCGGCAAGGAACCGGAACGCCCATGGAACGGAGCGCTCTGTCACCCATTTTATTGCTAAGGAACCAGTGTATGTATGTATCCCCCACCTTTTGGGCTAAATGAATGCAGCAGGTGCTGCAAGCCTGCACATGGGGTCCACCTTTTTCGTCTACTTCCTTCAGTAGTTGCTACTTGCGTGAGCAACCGAATCTGGCTCTCCGGGCCCGAGGGCTCATCGGCTAGGCCAAGTTCCCTCCTTTCAGGCCAAGTGGAGTATTGTGAACCAAGCAAATCCCTCCCTCTCCGCCCAGCTACATACTTGCCCCCGTCTGTCCGACTGGAAACATCTCGGCAAAACTTGTCCCACACGAAAAAACTCGTGCGAAGGGGCAACCGGCTCAGGCTAGTCGGCTTATATGTCACCTCTAGCCGGCCTCTATGGCACTCGTTTTAGCTCATGTCCCCACGGTAGCCAAACGCCACACAATCTCCTTCATGACAGACGCCCCGTCCCAGCCACAGACCGGCTCCCGGCTGTCCGGCTTGCGGGGCCGAAGCCGGCGAGGAGGTGGTTTGGAAAAACGGAAACCAAAGGGAAGGAAAGCAAGAAACGAGTCAACACGCACATCTTCTTGGCACAACCAAAAGCGTTAAATTATATATAAAACATAAAGGCCCACGACCGCATGTTCATCAAAACCATACACCCCCAGTGGGTGGAACTGTAAACTAACGAAAACAAGCAGGAAATTCAAAGACCACCCAAGATGGTGGAACCTCCCTCCTTGGCCATGTCACCCCTGGTGGAGGCTCCATCGTTGGCCCCGGCATGCCCTGTGTCGGTCGCGGCATCCGCCTCCCCCTCTGGCCCGGCGTCGGCGTAGGCGTCGATGCTGTAGGCGGTATCCTCGGCGTCCATCTCGCAAGTGTTGCCTTCATAATCGTCTAGGGCCAACACGTACTGGTCCTCCAGGACCACCGCCCTGTCTATGGTCCGCTCCGGGAAGTACTCATCCGAAGTGGCAAAGGATGCAAGATCGCTGGCCCGCAAGGCCAGCACGTCGACAACCACGTCCAGCTCTGTGTCGGTGCCGGCACACTGGGTGGCCAGCAACCCAAGGTCCAGGTCCGAGTACCAGGACCTTGCAATCCAGAGCGTCATGGCCGCGCCGGCTCGCGCCGCCGAGGCCTTCCAGGCCTCCACCCACGCGCGCCCGGACTCCAACCAGCGTGCTAGTCGGCTAACAGAGGTGGGATGCACCGCGGTCAGCTAGTGGACGTGGACCAAACCCACACCGCCGCTCTAGAGATGCTCCATGGCCCACACCACCAGCTTCAGACAGGTTTCAGCAGTGACTCCCATCTCGCCCACCATCCAAGCGGCAACCAGTTTGATGTGCACGCCCAGGGTGCGTTTCTCATCATGATGGGTCTCCACGGCCGCCTCCACCAGCCACCTGCGACTCAGGAAAGAATTCTTGGGGAGGAAGGAAGACGCACGGTGTATGAGAGGAAGACAAGCCTCGGCGAGGCACCAAAGAGAACAAAATGTAAAGTGCTTCCGGGCGAGAAGCAGATCCACTGAGCGCGCCTCCTAGCGTATTTTCTGCTCCCTCACCGACCACTCGCTGGCACGATGATCGTACTCCTCATTGGCCTTCCATGCCTCCTCGACGGCCCACTCCAACAGCTTGTCCTTAGCCTCGAGCGCCATGCGGTGGCTCGCCGCCTGCTGCTCAACTCCAGCGAGTGAGCCGCCTCGCGCTCGCTCTTCTTTGTCTGCAGGCAATCCGCCGCCTGACACAGCCGATCGCACCCCGCGGACAGAAGGTCCCGCTGCTCGCCAACTTGGACCACCCGGTGGCAGGCCTCAACCATCTGTGCATCAGAGGCTTCGCAACACAGAAGCGCCTCCATCAGAAATAAGCAACCAAGAAAGTAAAGAAAAGGATTCGACCCGCCTGCGCTATAGCCGGCTTGAAACCCGAGGGCCACACCCAGTGGGTGCGCTCACGCGCCCTCATTGGAAAATCTACAGGGCCGCCATACCTTGCAGGTCCACCGACATGGTAGCCATCCGGCTCTCGGCCTCCCGGTACAGGCCCAACAGTGTGTTGTACGTGGTTGCTCGGCGATCATGAATGGCCTCTGAAGAACAAAAATGAAGCGCACCGATTAGACCTGAGCTGGCTACTCCCCAACCGACCCGGATCTCGGGGGCTACACCTAGTGGGTGCACTGGCACACCCCTACTGGAGGAGACTCAAGAAAAGCCCGCACAGCTAACAAAAAAAATACCATAACATATTGCTTGAGGTGGACCAACTGGCCCCGTGCCGCCTCGGCCTCCCACACTGCCAGGCTGCGACAATCGACAAACTCCACTACGAGCGCGGTCACCGCAGCTCCAAGGGTGTTGAGATGGCCTCCACCTGGGGTGTTGCTGGCCATGGCCCAAGTCTCCTGCGGATGGGCTCCGACGCCGGAGCCGGCTCCAATCTTGGTCGGACCGCGCGCCGATAAGGACCGGATCCACCCGACAGCCCGCTCCCGGGCATCTTGTTGGATGGCCCGGTCGGCTCCGCTGACGAGCCAGTCATGGCTAGCTCCTACAGCACTGAGGCCATGATCTCCGGCGCACCGCCTTCTACAGCGCCGCCAATTGCCACCTTCGGGCTACTCACTTCGGCGGCTCAACGTCAATCTCCGGTGGCGCATCATCAGACCCCGGTGGGACATCGCTGGTCCCCGGCAGCATGTCCCCAGCCCCCGGCACCGACTCTTTGTCGGCCCCCACCATGCTCGCAGCCGCGCGCGCCTCCTCAGCGGCATGTGTGTCCACCTCCGCCCGTCGTGCGGGGATGTGTATGTCCTTGAACCTCCGCTCCTGGATTAGCGGATTAGTAACCGGCGGATGGCCCGCCGCCTCCATGAGGGCCCCTTCGGATACCTACTTCCGGGAAGCCTCCTCCCACGACCGATGCGACTCCTTGAGCAGTTCCTGCTCGGACGCCTCCCGGTCGCGCCATGCTATGCGCTCCCTCTCCTGCAGAACCTCCAGAGGAGTCGTCTTCCTCAAGGCATGCACGCCCTGGCATGAAAAGAAGTTAACAAAGAGAAAGAAGCCATGAAACCAAAGAAGTGTAGAAGTCCAAGAGTGGCCTACCAGACCGTCGTGGGTATCACCTGCCTGGTAGGGCTAGCCGGTGTGGCCCGCGGCTTCCCCACTGGCAGCTTGCCCGCCATGCGATCAGAGCCCAGGTGGCCCTGTGAACCCGCTTCCTTGGCACGGTGACACCCTCCTTGGAAGCCTCCGGATTCCCCATGGCGGCTGCAACGCGCACCTCCCCAAGATCAACATCATTGTCAGACCAATCGTGCAGTGATGCGTTGGAAGGATACTCACCAGATGATTTCGAGCCTTTGGCTTCCAGGTCTCTGACTCGAGGCCATCCGGCTGGCGCCTCCTCCTCCATCACCACGTCAACGGCGCCCTCAATTTCCTCTGCGTCCGACTCCTCCATGTCCGCGGTAGCCGGACCGTACTTCTGCAGCAGGGGAAACAGCTGCAGCCGGGAAGGCGTCCCCGATTACGAGAAGCTAGGGACAACACATACGCGAAGAAGGTCAAGAAGGGCAGCATTCTGCATACCTTTGGAGCCGGATGTTCCCGATCATAGGGGAGCTTGCCCCATCGCCATTCCCCCTCCTCGTTCTTGGCGGCAGAGAAAAGATTCACCCGCCTCGTCATGGTCAACACGTTTAGCTCCTTCGTGGAGAGCCGGCACGGGACGCGTCGTCCCCCCATCTAGCAGTTAAGATGGGGGCGGTGCTGTAGCGGCTGCACTCGGTGCGTCATCATGGTGCAAAGCAGGTCCTCGGCCGTGAGGCCTTCCAAGTCGGTTAGTTTGACCAGCCGGGCATAGAGCTTGTCCAGCATGGCAGCCGTCGAAGGAAGCTTCGCCTTCCAGTTCTGCATCGCGGTCGGCTGCTGGTTGATGAAAGCTGAAAGGTTGATGTAATCGAGGTCGCCCGCATTGTTCCACACGTAGAAGAACCCCTTCTTTCAGTTCTTCATCGAATCTTGCAAAGGCAGCTTGGGGAAGCTGGCTCCCGAGCGGTGGTAGATGAGTCCGCTCTACAGGCGGTCATGACCTTCTTCCCGGTCCTCTTGTCTTCCACTCGCTGTTGCTTGAGGAAGAAGAGGCAGCACTAGAGGTCGAGGCGCCGCTCGATCCCCAGATAGCCCTCACATAGGGCAACGAAGGCAGCCAACTACAGGACGAGTTTGGCACCGAGGTGGTGCGGATGAAGCCCGAAGTGGGTGAGGAACCAGCAGAAGAACGCGCTCTTCGCAACCCCAACCCGCGTCCGAAGTGCTCGGCGAAGCCACCACTTCTCCAGCTCGGGGGGGCGAGCAGTTCTCCGTGCCCGCGATGTGTGCCACTGTCGGGACCCCGATCCCAAGTCATATGATTCCATACTGTAACAACTCACATCACTTTGCGGCCTCACGCACGGTAACCCCACGGCTGCAGCCTTACCTTGGTCGGGACCGTTTGCGTCTTTTGGCTCACGTATGTGAACATGTCGCTGGCAATCACACAACAAAGAACCTGGGCCGACATGACTAGTCATAGAACCCAAGTGGCACATCCATGCGGAAATAGGCATACATAACCCAGCAATGCAGGTGTCAGCCTCAAGCGTGTGTAGACGAGTCATAGCAAGCTACAAGGACTCCATTACGTCGCAAGACACGAATGTCATCCCTGCACGTAGACGAGTCATAGCAGGCTACAGGGACTCCATTACACTGCGAGACATTTCCCCAAAGGGAGAGACACGGCAGCAAAGAAGGATACATGCCGGTCAATCAATGTGTCCGGAGCAGTAGCAAGCTACCATGGCTCGGTGGAAGCACAAAGAGGCAGTTTCCCGTAAAGAGTACTACTAAAGGCACACGACTAGGTGTCGGATCCCATACATACCGTTGCACGTCACACGTACGCACGACATGCTCGATATGCATAGATACAACTATGGCATCACAACATAACCATACAACAACATGACTTTTATTTAAGAGGCTCAGACGAGCCTTGCATAATATGTTCTTACAGATAGGGGTCACATGACCCGACACTCAAGTCATACAAACAAAGTCATACAAGCCAGCGGAAACTTAAGCTGTCTGAGTACAGACGGTGAAAATAGAAAAGAGGCACACGGCCTGACTATCTACAGCCCACCACACGGGCAAGATAGTAGCTGGGACACCAACTATTCGGCATCGTCAACGTCTAGATAGAACCCACCTGATGGGTCCTGGTTCTCTTCTGCAACATTTATTAAGCAAGGATGAGTACAATCGTACTCAGCGGAAACTTAAGCTGTCTGAGTACAAACGGTGAAAATAGAAAAGAGGCACACGGCCTGACTATCTACAGCCCACCACACGGGCAAGATCGTAGCTGGGACACCAACTATTCGGCATCGTCAACGTCTAGATAGAACCCACCTGATGGGTCCTGGTTCTCTTCTGCAACATTTATTAAGCAAGGATGAGTACAATCGTACTCAGCAAGTCTTTAAAACAGACCTAGTCTATTTATGCTCATGTATCAACAAGGGGGTGGTGGAGTTCATGCAGAAATGCCAGCTTGACTCATGGATATCCTACACTACTCAGTTTTAAACTCTTTGTTACAATTTTAGTTATCGCACACGAGTCCACTATGTCCATCACAATACACCACCATGGATTCACCTTCCCCTTCTGGAAGAGTGCCATCCATGGTACTCACACTTGTCTTGATATTTTTAGAAGTATGCATTTGATTATCTATGAACAACATAAGTTCTCCAAGTAGTCCATATCCAAGGACGCGACTATTCAAATAGTTTCATACCCTGCAGGGGTGTACTTCTTCACACACGCTCTCGCCACTTATCGTTGTGTGCCATAATCCATGCACCTCGACAACCTTCAAGCGGATGCCCAGCGAGGGAGTCGGCCACGACCGTCAATCACATAAGACCTCTAGTCCAGGCTATCGCCTATTTGAGACTGAACCCGCACGGAAGTCCGGCCGAAGTTTCCTCTACAGTCCCAAACGATGTGCGCAGGGTTCCCAAGCCCACCATTCGGGTGACCCTTGGTACACTGTGCCACTGCCTACCGTGTCGTAACCCACCCCGAGGGTCAGCGCTACGCACGGCCTTCAGCATGCTATAAACACCAGAAACTACTTGCAACTCCTGGACTAAGGACTAAGCGACTGATAAGTCGAGAGGGGTCGAGTTACCGAACCCAGTGTGTGGTAGTAACTAGTCTTGGATCACAAACACGGAACCCAGTTCCTAAGAACGGTCCCAATGAGACAACCCACTATGTACTCCTACATAGCCTCTCATCGCTACCTTTACCAAATGTATTCATTATGAGCTCATCACATCGGACAACATTGTTTCACTCAGTTCATCACCCAGATGAAACAGACCTGACACAACTCTAAGCATAGCAACATGGCATGATAGTAAGCTAAGCACATCATGGCACAAGCATCTACCAGGTATGCTAGGTTGCAAGGTTTAACTATTTACTGTGACAAGGTCAGGTCATGCATAGGAATAGGATCATCTATCGTGTATGACTGACATGTGATCGTTTGTCCTAATGTAATAACAAGAGCAGGAGCGAGAGAGTGGGATGTTATCGGAATGATCAATGGGGTTGCTTGCCTTGCTGAGTTGCGGAGGAGTTCTCTCCTTCGTCGGGATACGGGGTAGTATCTTCCGGATTAGGGCCTACCGCAACACAGATAAGAGCATTCAATACAAGCAAATGCAACAATATGATGCACGATCATGGCATAGTAATATGCATGGGTGAGCTAATGTAACTAGTGATCATGTCAATTTAAAATAGATTTGAATATAGGTTCAAAGTTATTCTCCTATGCAAATTCCATATATTAACCTAATGTTAAATGTCCATGTTCACCTATTTAGGTTGCTCTAACATGCATGAGAATATCACCATTGGATTCATTGGATTTTTCTGATAAATTTTCATATATAAATTATTTTCATCTGACTTACAGATTAATTTATATGATTTTTCAAAGTTTTAAACAATTTCTGGAATTATTTTTAATAAGAAAATGGAATTATGACATCAGCCTGACATCATCCTGACGTCGACTGGTCGGCTGACCTACCAGGTCAAACCTGATAGCATGGGACCCTCGTGTCAGCGTCAGGGGGCTAATCCTCGCGCTGACTGAGGTTTGACCCACCGATGGGGCCCATTGTTAGTGGTTGGGCTAAGCTAATTAGGGTAATTAGTGGCTAACTGACCGGCCACGTCGGCACTGGCCGGAGGGTGGTCGCCGGCGACCATCCGACGCGGCGGAGGCTCGCCGGAAGCCACTAGAGGGCTCAGATCGGCGCGGGGAGAGCACTGGGACGGAGCCCGTGCTCGACCGCGTCGAGTGGGCTGGTCAGGGAGGACCTGCGGTCGCCGGAGGCTCGCCGAGGAGCACTTCCGCGGTGGCGCCCGAATGGCCACAATGGCGAGGAGTGCAAGGGAGCACAGGGATACCAGGTAAGAGAGGGGGGAGGACGGGGTGCTCACTAGGAAGCTACAGGGGGGCTTAGAGGGCTCGGAGACGACCGGCGACGGCAGGAACGGCGGCGGAGCTCCGGCGGATCCCGAGGTTGAAGATGGACGCGGCAGCAGCCTCGAGGGGCTCTCGGGTCCTTCTGGCGCCACGGGGAGGACGAGGACATCGCGGCGAGTCTACTGATGGGCTCAGAGGGGAGCGGGGGTGGCCAGAACGGCGGCAACGGCGAGCGGCGACTACGGCGGCGCTCGGCATGGGAGGAGGGAAAAGAAAGGAGAGGGGAGAATGGAGAGGGGAGGGAGCCAGCTCATCCCTGGCGAGTCTTCTCGCTCGCCAGCGCGGCGAGGGGGCGGCTAGGCAGGCAGGTGGCGTGGCGCCACCGCCGCGGGCGCCGTCCCCTGCTTCTCCTCTGCCTTCTGGCAAGAGGTAGAAGACGGGGCTGCCCCTGGTGGGCTAGGCCACCTGGTGGGCCGCGGCCAGGTAAGCCCTGCTTCTTTTCCCTCTTTCTTTTATTCTGTTTTCTGATTTCTTTTCTAATATTTGTTTAATTCTTTCAGGTATAAAATACTAGTTTAAAAATACTCCAAGTATTTTATAAACTATAGTTTGACTATCTCAAACTTTTCTGAAGATGTTCCAAAATAATTTGAAAACATAATTAATGGTATTTGCTTTATTTATCATTTTCAGAGGCTTAAATCATTAATTTAAATTATTTAAAATGTTCAAATGATTAGAATGGTCCCTGGTATATCCATGTCCTTAATTATCAGACATAGGGAACATTTTTGATGGGCATTTTGGATTTGTTGAAATTTCACTAAACTTGAATTTCTTTAATTCATTAAGTGCTTAGGGTTTCTTTTCTTTCTCCCCATTTCAAGTTAATGCAATGATGATGAAGATGATGCAAACACAATGCTAACCTAGGACAACTTGCTAGGGTTGTGACAACTCACCCCCACTCAAAAGAATCTCGTCCCGAGATTTTGAAGTCGTCGGGAAGAGCGTGGGGTACTCTAGTCGAAGACGATCTTCTCTTTCCCATGTTGCCTCCTTTTCAGAATGATGTGACCATTGAACCTTAAGAAACTTGATGTTCCGACGCCGAGTGGTACGCTCAGCTTGGTCAAGAATACGAACAGGGCATTCTCGATAGGTAAGGTTATCTTGGAGATCAAGCGCTTCGTGGTCTACTTCGCGGACAGGGTCCGAAAAGCAACACCTGAGTTGCGAGACATGGAAGACATCATGAACTTTGGAAAGATGCGGTGGAAGTTCCAATTTGTAGGCAACTTCTCCTCGTTTAGCAAGAATGCGAAAGGGTCCAATGTAATGAGGAGCCAACTTGCCTTTGATACCGAATCGATGGGTACCCTTCAAAGGTGTAACCCGAAGGTAAGCCTTCTCGTCAACTTCATAGGTCACAGACTTATGATGACGGTCATATTGACTCTTTTGACGAGATTGGGCTGTTTTCAACTTTTCACAAATAATGCGAACTTGCTCCTCTGCATCCTGGATCATGTCCAGACCAAAGAGTTGCCTCTCTCCGGTTTCTGACCAGTTAAGAGGTTTTCGACATTTTCGTCCATAGAGAACTTCAAAAGGGGCTTTGCCCAAGCTTGATTGATAACTGTTGTTATATGCAAATTCAACAAACGGAAGGCAGTTCTCCCAATTCATACCGAAAGATATAACACAAGCTCGGAGCATGTCTTCGAGAATTTGATTGACTCGCTCAACTTGACCACTTGATTGAGGGTGGAAAGCAGTGCTAAAGGATAGATGAGTCCCCATAGCGGTTTGAAAACTTTCCCAAAATTGAGAAGTAAAGATACTTCCACGGTCTGAGCTAATCTCCAAAGGAACACCATGAAGAGAAACTATTTGAGAAACATATAACTCCGCTAGCTGGCTAGCAGTAATACTTTCACGAACAGGAAGAAAATGAGCCACTTTGGAGAGGCGATCAATGACTACAAATATAGCATTGTTCCCTCTCTTGGTCCTGGGAAAACCGGTGATGAAATCCATACCGACCTTATCCCATTTCCACTCAGGAATAGCTAAAGGTTGAAGGGTGCCAGCAGGCCTTTGATGTTCTGCTTTCACACGACGACAAACGTCGCAGTTAGCAACATACTGAGCAATTTCTCTCTTCATCCTAGTCCACTAGAACCTCTGGCGTAGGTCCTGATACATTTTGGTACTTCCCGGATGAATTGTGGGAGGAGAATCATGAGCCTCCTTAAGGATCAATTGTCGCAGATGTTGTTTCTTTGGGATCACCAAGCGATTCTCAAAGAAGACAACTCCCCGATCATCTTCCAAGAAGCATCTAACATTACCCTTCTTAATGTTTTTCTTGATCCAAGATATCCCGGCATCATGCTTCTGGGCTTCTATAATTTGATCCAAAAGAGTAGGTTTCGCCACCAGGTTGGATAGGAATCCTTGAGGAACAATGTGAAGGTTTAACTTCCGGAATTCCTCATAGAGAAGCGGTTGACCTTGTTGTAACATCAGATTGTTACAATAAGACTTACGACTTAGTGCATCAGCCATGACATTGGCTTTCCCCGGGGTGTAAGTTATCCCTAAGTCGTAATCTGTAATCAACTCTACCCACCGTCTTTGCCTGAGATTCAAATCCGGCCGGGTGAAAATATATTTCAAACTTTGGTGATCAGTGTATATCTCGCAACGATTACCTAGAAGGTAATGTCGCCATGTTTTTAGTGCATGGACTATAGCTGCAAGCTCAAGATCATGTGTTGGATAATTATCCTCATGTGGACGCAACTGTCGAGATGCGTATGCAATCACATGACGATCTTGCATGAGAATGCAACCTAATCCTTGTCGCGAGGCGTCGCAGTAGATAATAAAGTCCTTAGAAAAATCTGGTGGCACCAGAACGGGAGCAGAGGTCAATCGTCTTTTCAACTCCTAAAAACTATGCTCGCATTGCGGGGTCCACTCGAACTTTTTATCTTTCTTGAGGAGCTCAGTTAGAGGTTTTGCAACCTTGGAGAAGTTCTCAACAAAGCGGCGACAATAGCTCGCTAAGCCAAGGAAACTCCAAACTTGCTTAACCGATTCAGGTTGAGTCCAATCAAGGACGGCCTGAACTCTCTCGGGATTGACAACAATACCTTTGCCAGAGATCACATGGCCCAGATAGGTCACTTCTGGCAACCAGAATTCACACTTGGAGAATTTGGCATATAAACGGTGCTCTCGAAGTTTCACCAATACCAGCCTTAGATGCTCGGCATGTTCTTGTTCGTTCTTCGAGTAGATAAGTATGTCATCGAGGTAAACCACGACGAATTTATCCAAATACTCCATGAAGATCGAATTCATCAGACGAGAGAAGGTGGCTGGGGCATTGGTTAAACCGAAGGACATGACGGTGTACTCGTATTGGCCATAACGAGTGACAAAAGCCGTTTTTGGAATGTCCCCGTTTCTAATTCTGATTTGATGGTATCCCAACCTCAAATCCATCTTGGAAAAGACAGAGGATCCAGTGAGTTGTTCATACAAATCGTTGATTCTGGGGAGCGGATACTTGTTCTTGATGGTGACCAAATTCACTGGTCGGTAATCCACAACCATCCGATCCGATCCATCCTTCTTCTTAACGAAGAGGACAGGGCAAGCCCAAGGAGAAGAGATAGGACGAATGAAACCTTTCTTCAAAGCTTCATCGAGTTGGGTTTTTAGCTCGGCTAGTTCTAAGGGTGCCATCTTATAGGGTCTTCTGGCTATTGGGATTGTCCCTGGAATAAGTTCTATCACAAACTCAACATCTCTAACAGGTGGAATACCTGGCAGTTCTTCTGGGAAGACATCCGGAAAATCACGGACTACCGGAATATCTTCAACTCTGGAAGAGGGCTAGCATTTAGGGAATAGAGTTGGCGCTTGGTTGTTCGAGTAGAGACATTAACTATCTCACCCGATGGATGTGTAAGTTGAACATTCCTAGAATGAGTATCAATCTTGGCCTAGTGGGCGTTCATCCAATCCATAACTAGAATGATATTGATGTCCGAAGACTTAAGAGATATCAAGGATGCTAGGAATACTAGTCTATCCACTAGAATTTCATTGTCATGACTCACTCTAGAAGTTTGCCATTTTGAACCAGGAGTCTGAACTACTAAAGGAGTGGGCATGTCACAGAAGGACATGTTATGCAACTGTGCATAACTTTCTGAGATGAATGAATGAGATGCCCCAGTATCAAATAGAACAGATGCTGGATGGCTATTAACAAGAAGCATACCTAGAATAACATCAGGATCTTCAAGGGCTTCTTCAGCAGACACATAATTCACTCGCCCACGGACAGGAGCTGGCTTCACATAGAAAGTTTTTCCTAGTTTTCCTCGTCCAGCGGGCTTAGCATTGTTCTGGGGACACTCACGAGAATAGTGTCCCGGTTCTCCACATTTTTAGCATACCACTGAAACACGAGGTGCAACATTTGTAGGCGGTCCTCCAAATGGTCTGGGTGAAGGGTTGGACTGAACTGGACGAGGTGCCTGGAAGGATGGCCTCGTGGTGTATCTTGGCGGCAAAGCTGCATTGGGCACCCACACTCGGCGTTTGTTAGGGCCTGAACCAGATGCAACGTTGAAGTCACGGTTATGCTTCATCGTAGCCTCGTAGTCAGTTTGTCCGGACTCAGCATTGATGGCCTTATTGACGAGAGCCTGGAAGGTGGTGCACTCGTGCAAGCGAAGATCTCGGCGAAGCTCAGCATTAAGTCCCTTGCGGAACCTAGCCTGCTTCTTAGCATCAGTTGAGACTTCCTCTGGAGCATAGCAAGCAAGATTACCAAACTCGCGACTGTATGCATCCACTGACAATCTGCCCTGGGTGAAGGCACAGAATTCCTCTCTTTTGCGATCCATCAGCCCTTCCGGGATGTGATGGATACGGAATGCGGCACTGAACTCTGCCCAGGTTGGTGCAGGTCCCTGTGGACGCATAGCCTCATAGCTTTCCCACCACAGGTTGGCAGGTCCCTCTAGAAAGTAGGTGGCAAAAGACACCCTGTTGGCCTCGGGCACATTAGCAGCCCGTATCTTGCGGAACATACTCGTCAGACAATCATCCGCATCGAGGGGGTCGATCGAATGATGGTACTTGGGCAGACACAGCTTGATAAAGTCACCAAGTGATACTCCATCATGGTGATCATTTCGGGGAGCACGAGCTATGTTTTGCTCAATTCTTTCCAACAGCCTGTTGGTCTCCCCCTTATTCCTTTTAGCCTCTAGCATCACCTCCGCCAGGGATGGTGCATGTGGCAGCTCCTCTTGCCTTGGCTGGCTACTCTCGCCCTGCTCAGGAGCAGGCACGGGGTTGTTCCTAGTTGCCACCATCCTGGGGAAAACAATCCACAACTTAGACATAGAGATCATCAACTCAAAGACATGAGATAAGGAATGTACTGGTCAACATGGCATGTAGGATAAACACCAATCAACATGGTAAAGCAACTACCATATGAACATTAGGTTACATACACACCATGACTTAGTTCAGTACAAGCCCAAGCTGAAAACAACTACGGAGAGATGACACAACTCATCGGAGGCATTACAATCTTCCTATACATTATCTATCTACACCTCCGGAACTCAACTCTCGACCTTGGTCATATCCCACAAGACACACAGGACTGTGGCGATACGACTACTACCATACTAGGACTAACATCCACGCACTCAAACATCACCGTAGAATGCCTCGTATAGGTTACCCCCGTGACCCGGGAGCTGAACCTGAGGATCTGGAAACACTCTAGCCTGGGATCCCTGGAAACCATAAGGACACGGATGTGGCCTTGGTCCCCTTGTCGGCGGCAATAGTGGTCCTCGAAGAGGGGTGATGCCTCCAACATCAGGCCAGTCTACGTGTGCTGGCAAATGAGTCCGTAATGGGGTCAGCATCTCCAAATCTCCATAGCCCGTCTGCACGACAGGTGCCAACTGCGTCAAGGCTGTCCAAAGGTGGGCACGGGTAGCATAAAGCTCCATGCGAAGGGCACGTGCATCACGATCCCTGTTCTCCAACATCCGAGCGGTCACCTGCAGCCTAGAGTCCTCATGAGAATGATCAAAGTAGGTTGCACTAAGATATCCATCCTCTCCTCCCATGGAAGCAGGAACATAACAGAACTCCGTGTTCTGTAGCAGGCCATGGTGAAACCTCATGATAGTCAGCATGGTGTAGGCGGCTTCCTGAACTGCCATATCTATGGTAACTGCCAATCCATGAGTCCAGTGAAGCGGCTCTGCAGCTCCAAGATATGAAGGATATATCCTAACGGTACACAAATACTGACTCTGGTTGAAATCTCGATACTGCTCCTCCACTGTGTACTCTGGGTACCAGCGATATCCAGCCTCCATCATAACTCTAACCAACATTGGTCGTGTGACCCGGTACATCGATGCACCTGGTCAGACGGACCACCTGACGGGAAGGACGAGAGGGCATCTGAAACAGAGAATGATGCAAAGACATTAGAGATCCTAGCAGAAATTGGACAGCATAATGGTTGTAATTGCTCAAGAAATTTTTTGAGACAATTGAAAAGATTGGAAAGGCATAAACACTCGACCATCTAGACTCAAATCTCTTCTCCATCTGTTTGTCACACCAACTATACTTGAATAACTACACTCACTTACAACAAGCTAGCTATTGGTCCATGGCTAGTAACTCGTCATCCTAAGCAATAGATGAGAATCCTAGTTCCTATCCCCGTAGAAAAGATGAGAATGACCCAGCATAGAATAACTTGGGAAGAGGAGTAAAAAGAGCCTTACGTTCCCTTCCACAATCAATTCCCCTACTTATATATAGTGTTTCTAGACTCAACTTCGACCGGTTTGGCTTGGTAGTCCTACAGTCAGTCAGGCTGTGATACCAACGCTGTCGGGACCCCGATCCTAAGTCATATGATTCCATACTATAACAAGTCACATCACTTTGCGGCCTCACGCACGGTAACCCCACGGCTGCAGCCTTACCTTGGTCGGGACCGTTTGCATCTTTTGGCTCACATATGTGAACATGTCGCTGGCAATCACACAACAAAGAACTCGGGCCGACATGACTAGTCATAGAACCCAAGTGGCACATCCGTACGGAAACAAGCATACATAACCCAACAATGCAGGTGTCGGCCTCAAGCATGTGTAGACGAGTCATAGCAAGCTCAAGAGGTAGAAGACGGGGATGCCCCTGGTGGGTTGGGCCACCTGGTGGGCCACGGCCAGGTAAGCCCTGCTTCTTTTCCCTTTTTCTTTTATTCTGATTTCTGATTTCTTTTCTAATATTTGTTTAATTCTTTCAGGTATAAAATACTAGTTGAAAAATACTCCAAGTATTTTATAAACTATAGTTTGACTATCTCAAACTTTTCTGAAGATGTTCCAAAATAATTTGAAAACATAATTAATGGTATTTGCTTTATTTATCATTTTCAGAGGCTTAAATCATTAATTTAAATTATTTAAAATGTTCAAATGATTAGAATGGTCCCTGGTATATCCATGTCCTTAATTATCAGACATAGGGAACATTTTTGATGGGCATTTTGGATTTGTTGAAATTTCACTAAACTTGAATTTCTTTAATTCATTAAGTGCTTAGGGTTTCTTTTCTTTCTCCCCATTTCAAGTTAATGCAATGATGATGAAGATGATGCAAACACAATGCTAACCTAGGACAACTTGCTAGGGTTGTGACAGCCACCACGAGGTCCTCTGGTGGAAGCTTGCGGCCGTGACGAAGATGCTCGATGAATTCTTCATCAATGTCACTATCGCCCCAGGCGCCTTTGCTCCCCATCGGGCCTGGTGTGGGTTCGGGAGCGGAGATGGGGCGGTATGCATGGGAAAGTAGCCCACCCAGCGGGGCACCAGAGGCCGATAACAGTGGCCGGCGGTGCTAGCATTACGCCTCTCTCTGCTTCTCAATAGGGGAGGGGGAGCGGCAAGGACGGCAATGGGTGAGGGCAGGGGAGCGAATGGCTCTTTCTATGACCCTCCCCCCTCTAGTTATACCATAATGACCCACAAGTATAGGGGATCTATCATATTCCTTTCAATATGTAAGAGTGTCGAATCAAACAAGGAGCAGAAGGAAATGACAAGCGGTTTTTAGTAAGGTATTCTCTACAAGCATTGAAATTATCCGTAACAGATAGTTTTGTGATAAATAATTCATAACGGGTAGAAAGTAACAAATGTACCAAAGGTGCATCAAGGTGGCCCAATACTTTTTGTATCAACGGACAAGCCTGGACGAACTCTTATATAAAAGCAAAGCACTCCCGAGGACACATGTGAATTTATGTCAAGCTAATTTTCATCATGCTCATATGATTCGCGTTTGCTACTTTGATAATTTTATATGTGGGTGGACCGGTGCTTGGGTGATGCCCTTACTTGGACAAGCCTCCCACTTATGATTAACCTCTCTCGCAAGCATCCGCAACTACGAACGAAGAATTAAGATAAATCTAACCATAGCATGAAACACATGGATCCAAATCAGCCCCTTACGAAGCAACGCATAAACTAGGGTTTAAGATTTTATCCCTCTAGAAACCCATCATCTAATTATTACTTCCCAATGCCTTCCCCTAGGCCCAAGTAATGGTGAAGTGTCATGTAGTCGACGTTCACATAACACCACTAGAGGAGAGACAACATACATCTCATCAAAATATCGAACGAATACCAAATTCACGTGATTACTTATAACAAGACTTCTTCCATGTCCTCGGGAACAAACGTAACTACTCACAAAGCATATTCATGTTCATAATCAGAGGAGTATTAATGATGATCAAGGATCTGAACATATGATCTTCCACCAAGTAAACCAACTAGCATCAACTACAAGGAGTAATCAACACTACTAGCAATCCACAGGTACCAATCTGAGGTTTTGAGACAAAGATCGGATACAAGAGATCAACTAGGGTTTGGAGTGGAGATGGTGCTGATGAAGATGTTGATGGAGATTGACCCCCTCTCGATGAGAGGATCGTTGGTGATGACGATGGCTTCGATTTCCCCCTCCCGGAGGGAAGTTTCCCCGGCAGAACAACCTTGTCGGAGCTCTAGATTTGTTCTGCTCAAGTACCACCTCGAGACGACGGCGCTTCCTCCCGAAAACTCTCTCATGATTTTTTCCAGGTCAAAACCCTCCATATAGCAGAAGATGGGCACCAGAGGGATGCCAGGGGGGCCACAAGCCACAGGGGCGTGCCTCCTAGGCTTGTGGCCTGCTGATGGGTTCCCTCTGGTATTTCTTTCGCCCAATATTTTTTATATATTCCAAAATAATTCTCCGTAGCTTTTCAGGACTTTTGGAGTTGTGCAGAATAGGTCTCTCATATTTGCTCCTTTTCTAGTCCAAAATTCCAGCTGCCGGCATTCCCCCTCTTTATGTAAACCTTCAAAAATGAGAGAGAAAAGGCATAAGTATTGTACCCTAATGTGTAATAACAGCCCATAATGCAATAAATATCAACATAAAAGCATGATGCAAAATGGACGTATCAACTCCCCCAAGCTTAGACCTCGCTTGTCCTTAAGCGAAAGCCAAAATCGATAAATATGTCCACATGTTTAGAGATAGAGGTGTCGATAAAATAAAATACGTACATGAGAGCATCATGATCATCTTTAGAACAGAAATACTTATTGATATGTAATTTCTTATATTAGAGTAACAATTCATTCACAAGGTAAAGTACGAATCAAGAACTCTATTGACCAACAAACTATCATCTTAGTCATTGAAGCAATTGCAATTTATCATAACATCGGAAAGAGTCAATATAAGATCTTGTAAAGAAAATCCACATACTCAATCATCTTTTAGTCTTTCATGATTGCTAACACTCACGTGGTACTTATGAGGTCGAAGCTCTAATGGGACACAGAGAAAGATAGGGGCTTATAGTTTTGCCTCCCAACTATTTACCTGAAGGGTAATGTCAACAGAAATAACTCATGATCACCCACATCCAAGTGGATATATGTGTATAGATCATTCCCCAACACGTGATGCTTGCCAAGAGAGAAAGGAGCAATAAAGGAAATTGTGAAGATCACCATGACTCTTGCATAAAGGTAAGTACTAGAAAGTAAAAGTAACAGATAGGCCCTTTGCAGAGGGAAGCAGAGGTTATCTTGCGCTTTTATAGTTGGTTGCACAATCTATTAAAGCAAAAGAATGTCACTTTATATTGCCGCTTGTGATAAAGAACTTTATTATGTAGTATGTCGCTTTTATTTCTTCCATATCACATGTTTGTATAAACTTTATTTTCCTCACACTAATAGATCATACATATTTAGAGAGCATGTAACGCCTAAGATGCGCGCCTATCCTTATTAAGACATGGGGGCTCGACAGGGATAGAGGCGCATCTCGTCGTTTCGCAAGTGCAGTAATTCATTGCATACATTTATGAAAAGAGAGTATATGAGTTGGCTTACACTCTCCACAAGCTGAATTACCATTCAATCATCATACAGAAGGCAGGGTCCGTCTACAGACGAAATCAAACGAAGAAAATAAGCAATGAAAAATGCCTTGCTATCCCACGGATCACGACCATGGCCACTCTACTCATCGGGGTACGTGACATACATTTTGCCATGTTCTTCATCGTACTCCCGCTGGAGCTGGGACACGTCATCTGACATGAAATCATCAACACCTGCACCTGTATTGTTGTAGTAATCTGTGAGCCACAAAGGACTCAGCAATCATGTAACCCGGGTATCAAAACTATGTAAGCTTATGGGTTGGATGGGGATAAGTGTTGAGTTTGCAGCAAGCATTAAGCATTATTTGGTGGCTAGCTTATGGGAACATGAATGTAAATATGGTGGCCCACGTAATGACAGTCGAAAACTACCATGATCACTAAGTGATCCTGAACACCTACTTACGTCAACCATAACCCCACCGTGTTCTCTCTCGGTTCATGTTCACGAGCAGAGATGATCATGGTTACGCACTCAGTTAGTGTATTTTATTGGAGTTTACTTCAAGTTAACTATTATCGGGTGTTAAACAAAATATCCAAATTGCCACATAACCATGGGCACGGCTTTCTGAAAGATTTAACCCTGCATGGGTGCTCCAACTAATCCATAAAAAATTAACCACACTCCGCGGGAATAACCTTGACCACGGATCTCGTGATCATCCTAGGCAATTCCAAAGGAAAACCGACACCTCGAGATAGCCCGAACAAGATCAGAGTTCCTTGCGCAAGCCATTTGAGAAAGGTAAACCAAGTCCAGCAAGACCGCCTGACATGTTGACGAACCTGATAAGAGCCGCGTATCTCGTTCTCAGGACACGACCCGATAAGCTAGTATACGGTGGCCTGATAGAAATATCCTGAGTTGCCCCGGGTTGGCCCCGCACAGTGCTCTAGTTTGGACCAACACTCATGAGGAGCACTGGCCCGGGTTGTTGATTAATTATCCACGGGGTTGCAAAGCCCTATGCATTTTTACTAAGTTGTTTAGCAAATAGTACCAATGTTGGGTCTTTCTAGACAAGCTTTAATCTCAACTGAATAATCTAGGGGGTCCCCATAACAACCCCGAGCATGTTAGGAGCGTAAAATATGGAAACATAACACCGGTAACAAGTACTATGGTGGTAAAAGTGGAACAAAACACCAAGCAAAAGGCCAAGCCTTCCACCTCACCAATATATATGTGCATTAAATTAAATATCAGTAAATATTGTGATATCTCCATATATCCATGTTATCACATGGAAACAACCTGCACCTGCATCTAGGAACGCTATAAGAGTGGCTGAGCAGCGGTAACTTACCTAAACAAGGTTTGCTAGGTAGTGGAGGGGTCAGAGGCTATCATGGCAATGTAGGAGGCTTGACATTCAAGTGGTAGGTAACGCAAATGTACCGATAAGAGCGAGACATCTAGCAAAGAGAAAATAGTGTCGGGATCCGGGTACGATCATCTTGCCTGTTGGTTCTTCAGAGGGACAAAGAGTTGGGTCCTCGTAGTGGTACTCTCCTGGATCCTCGTACTCAGGTTCAACACTCGCGTCTACCCAAGAGAAACAGCAACAATAAACAAACAACCAAGGTGCAATGCACAAACAACATGATGCATGATTCATTTGAAGTATTTAACATGGCAATCCTAAGCTAGTCATGTTTCCTATGCAATAGTTAAGTTATTTAGAATTCTGGACAGAACCTCATGTTAAGTTCTTTGAACATGCATGACCATGGCAAATATGGATGCTTCATGAAAAATTGATGCAAATGCATATGTAGAACGTAGGAAACGGAGTAACGGTTCTCACACTACGCTCACAGCAAGGTACGGAGAGAAAATATGAGACAAGGAAGGCCATGGGCTATTCCTTGATATTCCAAGGTATCCACTGGTTAGGAAATGAAAAACCAATCATAATGGAGCCAAAGATCAAGAAAAATAATGGAGCATAGCTCCCACAAGTCACAAAACACAAACACACACAATCTGTCAAAAACACCAACATAGCAACTTCCACAGCAATTATCTAGAGCTACAAGATGTTTCCAACAACAAACAAAGTATGTACAGAAACTACATAACATGCTAACAAATCATCCAACGACACAAACTTAAAAGGAAGCACATATCACTAAGCATGAATCTCACAAGATGGCATAATGAAAACAGATTGTAGGGACTTAGTGAAAATCACAGTTTTCCGGAATCTGAGTTAAGCTGGTAGCAAGTTGACAGCAGAAATTAATGAAGCTAGAGACCACGTCATGGCATGAAAATTAACAGTATGGTACATTACAACATCTACTACAAAACACTAGCGCTGAGCTTAAGATAAAACTCACCAGAGAAGTTGGTAGCATCCATTCATCATGGAATAAAAATAACAACAGATTGTCAGACTTAGAAATATTTAGCATGTTGAAAACAGCAACATTTTGTTAGCTACTTTGGAGCAAGAATCCCACTTGCATGCAAGTAGATAATGTCAAAAGAAAATATCATGGCATAATACGCACAAAACACTACCACTTTCATGTTGACACCATTATCATAACATGCATGGATTAATTCTAACAAAAATAACAAAATGGCATATTGGGGCAAAATGACATTTTGTAAAACTTGCTCAAAGCTCAAATGTCCACACCAATGGATTCCTCGGATTTTTCTACCCCAAATCCATATATCACACTCATATGTTCACACTTGAAAATTGCACAAAATCTAGCTCGAATCTAAGCAAGCATCACTTATAAGTCAAATTTTGCTCAAAATGCTAATAGCCAAAAATACCTATGTACAGATCTGGACATATCCAAAAATGGAATATTTGCAAATAACAGTGATAAAACAAAGCACAACAAAAATAAATATAGGGGAACCCACCTAGCAGTGAGCTAGGGCCCCCTATGTGGATGTCAAGTGGGCCATGGGCCCATTGTCATACACCCACACACACATAGGGCACACCACACACACACACACAGGATCCCTCAGCCATAGTCGGTCCGACCACACACGCACACACACTGGCACACACATACACGAGCACACACGCACACGGGATCCGGGTGTAGCCACACCGGATCCTGCGGCCACCTCATACATGCGACAATTTGAAAAACAAAAGGGTCCGGGGGGAATCGCACCCGCGACCTCGCGGTCGCCCCCCGGTTCGGCTACCACTACGCTACGCACGGACTACTGACATAGAGGGGGACTAACACGCGATATAATCAGAGAAAGCTGACGACTTCCTCTTCACTATGATAGAGAAGAAAGCGACGGCACCGGCAGCACCAGCGGTGCCCTCCGGCGATGGTGACCACCGGCGGGAGCTCCAGGTGTTGTGGGGGTTCCATTCCCATCTCCTACGCGGAGCAAGGGCAAGCACTTTGCGATGCAGGGGAGCGTGGAGCTCCCTGCTCATGGAAGAAGCCATGGCTCGCTACAGATGCGACGCAAGGCGGCACGGGGCTGCGGGGCATCTAGAACACACGCGGAACATCTACTGAGGGGGCCGGGCACTCAAAGAACAAAAACTGCACTTCCCGGCAGAGCAACGGGAGCGCAACGGCGGCATGCATGAATCTACGCGACCAGGGCACGATAACGCGAGGGGGAAGGAGATCAGGGAGAAGGATATACCTATCTCACCTAGGACATGGATAGGAGGAAGGGGTCAAGCTAGAGACGACGCAGGGGAGCTCTGAACCTTGATGGCCTTCGGGTCCGCGCGTAGGGAAGAAGATTGCATCGGTGAGGTGGGGCTCCGGGCTCGCAGATGAAGCATGCATAGAGGAAGAAGACGACGACACTCTCGGAGCTCGATCCACGCGTCAGGGAGGAAGAAGACAAAGCGGGGACGCTACCCCGAGCTCGAGCTCGCGCTCGGTCGGAGCATGGCGGGCAGGCCGACAACGAGGAGCTTGGAGGGACTTACCAATGGTGGGGAGGGGAGAAGATGGGCAGAACAGAGAGAGGGGAAACCCTAGGGCACGGGGGACGCCTCAAATATGCGGCTCGGGCTCCCGTCAGCCGTCAAATTGGCACGGACGCTGACGTGGCTACTGTCGATGAGCGTCGTACATGAGAATGACGAACGCGTACGCGTGTACGCTGGGGGGCTGCAGGCTGCGGCTAATGCTGTTATTGGGCCGCTGCGGGGCAAGGAGGCCCAGGAGGAAAGCTCTCTATCTCTCTCAAGAAAAACAAAAGGTTTTTCTTTTTAATAAAACAACACTAAACCACTAAAGCCCATGAAGAAATCAAAAGGATTTTTTTGGGAAACCAAAATACTTTGCACTAGAAATAAATGCAATCTAATTAAATAAAACGAACTAGACATTTTTAACCAAAGTAAATTAATTACTTTTATTAATAAAAACTATTGTTTGCAACCAATCATACTATAACCAAAGTTCCAACAAAAGAGAGAGCTCACAAACCCTACTACAAATAATTCACCCAAGCAACAGAACATTTATAAAAGATTTATAGGACAAGTTAATTTTTATGACAAAACTAATTAGTAGCAAAAAGGGGGTTTTGAGTTGAAAGACAAGAGGGGGTTTATGGAGAATAAGACAAGGGAGAAGAACAAGACATCAAGCACACATGCACTCATCCACATACCACCTCACATCACAACATTCACAAGCACAAGCAACAAGGCAAAAACATACTATGCAATATGATGATCATGATGCATGATGCATGAATGGCATGAAGCAAAATTAATTCATACAGGTACATGACAACATAGAGGTTCACTTGAGATACATGACCAAAAATGGCAAGGGGTGCACTTGGGCTGTTACAACTCTCCCACACTACAAGAGGATCTCGACCCGAGATCTAAGAACGAAAGAACTCTGGAAATTCGGAACGGAGAAGATCCTCGCGTTCCCAAGTAGCTTCTTTGTAGGAATGATGAGACCACTTCACCTTGATAAAGTTGATTGACTTGTTGCGAGTATTACGCTCAGTTTCTTCGAGAATAGCAACTGGATGCTCATGATAAGATAGGTCTTCTTGGAGATCAATGTCTTGGAGGTCAATGGTACGCTCGGGAGTATTGAAGCACCTCCGGAGCTGAGAGACATGGAAGACATCATGCACATTTGCAAAATTCGGAGGAAGCTCTAGTTGATAGGCAAGGTCACCTCTCTTCCCCACAACTTTGAAAGGACCCACAAAGCGAGGAGCTAGCTTCCCTTTGATTCTGAACCGTTGAGTGCACTTCATGGGAGAAACTCTAAGATAGACTAGATCATCAACTTGGAAGGCGACATCCTGATGTTTGTTATCATAATAACTCTTTTGTCGGGATTGGGATGCTTTGAGATTCTCACGAATGACACGACACATCTCTTCTGCTTCGGTGATCATGTCATTGCCCAGAATTTGATGCTCACCAGTTTCAGACCAATTGAGCGGGGTACGGCACTTCCTGTCGTAGAGAATCTCGAAAGGAGCCTTGCCTGAGCTAGCCTGAAAGTTGTTGTTGTATGAAAATTCAGCGTATGGAAGGCAATCTTCCGATTTCATGCCGAAAGAGATCACACAGGCCCTGAGCATGTCTTCGAGGATTTGATTGACTCTCTCAACTTGACCACTAGTCTGCGGGTGAAATGTTGTGCTGAAATGGATCTTCGTTCCCATAGCGGTCTGGAAGGACTCCCAAAACTTGTAAGTGAAGAGGCTTCCACGATATGAGGGTATGAGCTGCGGAATATCGTGCAAAGAAACTACCCTTGACGTATACGGCTCTGCCAGCTAAGCTGCCGACATAGATTCTTTGACCAGAAGGAAATGAGCAACTTTGGTTAGCTTGTCGATAACCACAAAGATTGCATCATTGCCCTTCTTGGACTTAGGAAAACCAGTGATGAAATCCATCTTAACGTGATCGAATTTCCACTCCGGAATCGACAAAGAGTGAAGGAGACCTACTGGATGTTGATGTTCCGCCTACACTCTGGGACAAACATCACACTCGTTCACGAACTAAGCAATTTCACGCTTCATGCGAGTCCACCAGAAGGTTTGCTTTAGGTCCTGATACATCTTGGAACTGCCTGGATGAATGGATAGGAGAGAATTGTGTGCTTCGTCCATGATAACCCTTCTAAGATCACCTTTAGGAACCACTAGACGGTCCTCAAAGAACAAGGTATCTTTTTCATCCACGCGAAAGCACTTGTCTTTCGGAATGCCTTTGGCCAAACCTTTCTTTACTTTCTTCACCATCATATCCAGAAGTTGAGCTTGGTGAACCTGATCTTCCAGAGTCAGAGAGACTTGAAGATTTGCAAGAAATCCCTGCGGAATCATTTGAAGATTGAGTTTGCAGAAGGCTTCACAAAGCTCGGGCTAAAGAGGCTTCAGGATAAGACTGTTGCATTACACCTTTCGACTGAGCGTGTATGTAATGATATTTGCTTTCCCACGTGTATACTCAATGCTTGGGTTGAAGTCCTCAATCATTTCCACCCAATGAGACTACCGAAGATTGAGATTGGGTTGAGTGAAAAATATACTTCAAGCTCTTGTGATCGGTGTACATCTCAACTGGTCTACCGAACAACAAATGTCTCCAAGTCATTAGAGCATGCACAACTGCCGCCAACTCAAGATCATGAGTGGGGTAGTTCTTTTTGGCAGGCTTAAACTAACGTTGAGTGTAAGCAACAATCTTCTTATATTGCATGAGAACACCACCAGGACCTTGGAGAGAAGCATCACAGAAAACTTGGAAAGGCTTTGATTGCTCGGGAGGGACAAGAACTGGAGCAGACATCAGTTTCTACTTGAGCGTACTGAACGCCACATCACACTTAGGAGACCAAGCATACTTGACATTCTTCTGGAGGAGATTATATAGAGGCTTAGCAATTTGGGAGAAGTTCTCCACGAATCTTCTGCAGTAACTTGCAAGCCCGAGGAAGCTACGAAGCTGCTTGACATTCTGAGGAGGCTCCCACTTCAAGATTGCCTCAACTTTCTCAGGGTGCACTTTAATGCCCTCGACAGAGATCACATGCCCAAGGTACACCACTTTGTTAAGACAAAACTCACCTTGGAAAACTTAGCATAGAATCGGTGCTCCCTTAGCTTGTAAAGCATAAGTCGGAACTGCTCTGGATGTTCTTCTTCAGTCTCTGAGAACACGAGAATATCATCCAAATAGACCAAGACGAACTCATTCTTGAAAGGAGAGAATATGTAGTTCATCATTCTGGAGAAGGTTGGAGGAGCATTGGCGAGACCAAAGGACATGACAGTGTACTTATAAGAGCCAAAACTCGTCCTGAAAGCAGTCTTTGGAATATCTTCTTCACGAATGTGAATCTGATGATAGCCCATGCGAAGATCAAGCTTTGAGAAAACCTTGGCACCTTTCAGTTGTTCAAACAACTCGTTGATGTTCGGACGTGGGTACTTGTTCCTGATTGTCTTTTTATTCAATGGATGGTAATCAACACAAAGTCGGTATGTGCCATCCTTCTTCTTGACAAACAGCACACCACAACCCCAAGGAGAAGAACTTGGTCTGATCAGACCCAGATGTTCTTGTTCATCTAGCTGCTTCTTCAATTCTTTGAGCTCTTCGGGGCCAAGTTTATAAGGACGCTTGCAAACCGGTTCAGTTCCGGGCTCGAGGTCAATCACAAACTCAACTAGCCGGCGCAGAGGCATTCCTGGCAATTCTTCGGGAAAGACATCTGAATACTCACAAACCACCGGAATTTGAGAAATAGCTGAGATTTCACCCTTCTCATTAAGAGCAAAGAGACGGATCGTGTCACCGCGAGCTACGAAAATGATCATGTCTTCTAAAGGATGAGTCAATTTGACTTCTTTGGCTTGACAATCCACATGCACTTTGTTCATAGCCAGAAATTCCATGCCAAGAATGAGATCAATATCGGAATTGTCGAGAACATAAGGAGAAGCCATAATTGCCCATCGTGGTAGAAACATTCGGAACCACAGACACTACTAGGGAAAACCCTACTAGTAGCGCTCGAAATATGCATAGTAGTAGCACTAGGTCCAGCGCTACTGCTATCGCGCTACAACTAAGTTTTAGCAGTAGCGCTGGCTTGGCAAGCGCCACTACTGTGTGCCGTTAACAGTAGTGCTTGCCAGGCCAGCGCTACTGCTAACTATCTGTAGCGCTTGGACGAACGAACCGCTGCTGCTAATCCAGCGCGGCTATTAGATGATTTCCAGCGCTATTGCTAGTATTCCTGCTTTCACAGATTTACACTCTCTATGTATTTGTGATGTATTTATACAGGATCTATACAGTAGTTTCATCAGATCATACTAAGCATACACTATTATCATCATATCATAGACATATAGTACTCTCGTCATACCATCATCATCATTCAACACAAATATCATCACATCTCGAAAATAGCGATACACAAGAGTGATCATGTCATGTCTCGAATAAGTGCAAATGCATGGTCATGGCACAAACACAAGTTTTCATCATCTCTATATAAACCATGATGTAGAGGAGAAGAGCGATCAGCATGAGCAAGGGCGCGACTATGTAGTACTTGAGGCACCGGCGGTCCCGTCCTCGCTCATGCCGGAGTGTCCACCTCAAGTAACTACTTTCCGCTTCGGCTCTGCTGCCGAACCCTCTGTGGCTAGCACCCGGGTACCTGTACACCTGGGCCTGAGCATGTGGCCAGTGGTCATAGACTCCTAGAACCCTCCCAACGAACACGACGTGCCAGTCCTTCGCCATCTCTGATCTATGTACCTGCATCGACAGTTGATCAATTGAACGATAATATGCAACATAATGTACTTAAGAAAACAAAGAGGCATAATTAGCAAAATACAAGCAAATTATAGTAAAAATAAGTGACGAAGTACCTCATATATAGCCAAACTAATTAACTAGCAAGAACGATCAGTCCTTCATGTCGGCGGTCCAATCTTCATAGTCAAGGATGAAGCACCCAAGCTTCATGAAAGGCTTAAGGTCTAGACGCTGAGCGAGTAGCAGTGCTCGGACATCATCCCGCGTCATTGTTGGCCCATAGTACAACATCCTTGTTGGTTCGAGGATCTGCTTCATCATCACTTGGGCAGGTTCACACTGTACGTGATAAAACTCAGCTCGGAGTCGATGATCCGGTGTCTGTCCTATGCTTGTGGCCCAGCTGACAATCTCGGCATCTTCTGTACTAGGTGACATGCGAAGGCATTGATTATCCCTTCTGTACTCGAGCAGGTGATGCATGAGGTAGAATCCATCAGCCTGACTGGTGTGCGGTTGCTGGATGCAGCAGAAGTCGATCTTATGGCGGAAAACCAGCCCGTCCGTCCTGTTCCTGTTCACCTTTATATATCCACTAGACATGCTGAAGGTAAACAAGGCACTATTGAGAACTCTCTTTACGTGCGTGTAATCCTTTTTCTTGATGTTCTTTGATGAGTGGAAGTATATAGCATGGGAGTATTCTGGATACAGAACGATGAGCACGACGCCGCCCCCGCTGCGCAAATGAAGTACACACCTCTAATTAGCCTCCATGCTTGCAAAGGAATGATTAAAGACACTTACGAAAGGATATGTGCAGATAACTTACGTGGGATGATAAGGCAGGAGAATCGCTTCCTTGTCCTTATTAGCGATCATGAATCTGCCGAGGTACTTGCTCTCATAGTCACGGTGCTCTTTGAAAACTGCCAAGTAGCCTTGTGCATATAGAACGGGTCCACGACGTAGATATATCGTATATTCTCGATCCTGATTAAGTAGTTGAGATACATCGTATACATGCGGATGAACTGGAAATCCAGCTTGGTCATGTGGAACATGTTGTAGATGTAGTCGAATCGCAGGATGAACTGATCCGCGGGCCAGGTGTCGACGTACAACTTCCCACCCGACACCTGAGCCGCGTAAAGTGGGTATCCTGGTTTTTCCGCGATCAGAAGGCTTTTTTCTTTGGCCAGCACATCTTCATGGAGTCTCCTTAGATCATTGTTCAGTATGTTATCTAGCGCTTTGGGGGTAGGATCGGCTCACCGGCAACATGGAAACGATTCTTACCTTCGACAGGTATTCTGTCTACCACCCGGAGCTTTAGAGGCGGTTGGCTGCTTGAAGCAGCCGTGGCGCCTTTAGGGCCTTTCTTTTTCGGTCTCCTCCTTGGCTTCTTGGTGCGTGGCAGCGGTAGTGAGCCCAACATACCTTCCCTAACCACCCCCCCAAGTGTCGTTGGGCTAAACATTGGACGGGCCTCGGGGGGTTGCTGGGTAGAGGTGGCATCTGGAGGCGTCTCCTATGAGGATTGCTTGAAGAGAGACTTTTTGCATTCCGCCTTAGGATGTTCCGGCTCCGGCAAATCAGGCAGCATCAAGTCATCATCTCCATGCTCATAGCCTGAGTCTTCGTCATCTTGAGCCATCAACCTTCCATTATAGTAGGCGGTATTGAAATACTTGTCTGGGTCATCATCATCCTCCTCCATGTTATCAACATTTGCTTCTTCGGCAGCGGGGGGCGACATGATCTGGCACTAATGGAGGCTCTCCCTCGCGTCGTCCGCCCACCACGACAGGTGCTGGTAATGTGGTAGGTGGGGTGGTGTTCATACCTTCTTGAGAAGGTTGCGTTGGCATGATATTGGGCGCCTCGAGACAAAGAAGAGACACCGGCCAAGGCAAGAACCAGCTCTTGCATGCGCCAATCCTCGGGGGGGGGGGGTCTCTTCGTCATCGGTTGGTACTGGACGAGCCAAACCCTCGAAGCCCGCTAAGACACTGGCCATGTTAACCTTGAAGACGCCATCGCGCATCTCTCGGTTGTGGAACATGCGGTCCTTCGGCTACACGATCGTTGCCTTTCCCACGGCCACCTTCTGGCCCTTAATGTCATATAGTAGGGTGCACGGGGTATCTTCGGCCTACGAAGAAGACATGTCTGCGACGTCAAACATCCGAAAGGCAACTGAAACGGAAGACCATAGACATGCTGGTGAAAAGGGTATGACGCGTAATTACCGTGAGGGCGTCGAGCTCAGCCAGCGATGAAGGCCCGCCGAGCATGCAAGAGATGGAGGTCGGGCTGCTATGAATAGGAGCAGGACCTTTTGCGGTTGCTTGAGCAGGTGCCATGTTGTGGTGTTCGCCAAATTGCTCCCGATAAAGCTGGGAAGGGGAAAGTCCTCCAGTCGTGCATTTGGATAGTTCTTCATGAAATCTAAAAGTGCCGGAATCAAGCTGACCACCGCGTAAGTGACCGCTGCATTGACGGCCCCGCGCAACTCTTCTTTGGTCTCAGCTTTGGTCTTATTGACCGCAATCGCGATCTTCTTGTCGATGGTCTGCTGAGTGACGACCGACCGTCTCTTCCTTCTTTCCTCTGGCTCCTCGCGGTAGCACATCTTCCACGAGGCGCCATCTCCGACGCCGTGCACACGTCCATAGGATGGCGGCTTGTCCACCGGGACCTTTTTCAGTATGTTCAAGGCCTGGTTGAATGGGGTGTCCCACTTGGGCCTCGCTGACAACTGTGACGACTCGTCGCTTTCGGCTGCCTTTTGGTGCTGCTCTTTTTGCAAAAGGGACATGGATGGTTTACTAATGTGACAAAACTTGTAGTCGAACTGATTGGAAGCTAATATGATAATGTGTTAATATAACAATTACCAGAAGTGTCATGAACTCCCTCGTGTTCGGGTCCGTGTAAAAGATCTTGTTAACTCTGTCCCACTTGTATCGGACCCTGATCCAGTCATGCTCCAGCGGGTCGGTGAACTCCGCCAAGGGGTCTGGGATTCCATGACTTTCACGTTCGGCGTCCTCCTTGGCCCATACGTGCCTCTTCCCCTCATAACCATGGCTTCCGAGGTGGTGGGGAGGCGTGTTCCTGGCCTGGAGCGCCTTCATTTTCTACGACCTTGCCTTGACTTCTTACCGTAATTCTCCTTGAATTTTTCAAAGTCCTCTTCCATTATTGACGGATTATCAGCATGAATCTTGGACCGTGGTTCATTCTTCGCAATCGCTTTTTTCACCTGAACTTTCCAGGAGGACAAGTCGTTGGTGAACGTCACCATTGCCTTGGCGTTTATCTTTGTCATGGCAACGTCGTCCCACGGGTCTTTAAATGTGCTTTCATCCCAGCCGGGGAATAGGAACCTATTCTACAACTTCTTTAGGAGCATGTGCTCCATATGTGATATCTGTTGGAAATATGCCCTAGAGGAAATAAATAAAGTGTTTATTATTATATTTCCTTGTTCATGATAATTGTTTATTATCCATGCTATAATTGTATTGACTGGAAACACATTACATGTGTGGGTAAATAGACAATACTTGGTCCCTAGTATGCCTCTAGTGAACTAGCTCGTTAATCAAAGATGGTCAAGGTTTCCTAGCCATTGACATGTGATGTCATTTGATAACGGGATCACATCATTAGAAGAATGATGTGATGGACAAGACCCAAACTACAAACGTAGCATATGATCGTGTCAGTTTATTGCTACTGTTTTCTGTATGTCAAGTATATGTTCCTATGACCATGAGATCATGCAACTCACAGACATCGGAGGAGTGCCTTGTGTGTATCAAACGTTGCAACGTAAGTAGGTGACTATAAAGGTGCATTACAGGTATCTTCGAGGGTGTCTATTGGGTTGGCATGGATCAATACTGGGATTTGTTATTCCGTGTGACGGAGAGGTATCTCAGGGCCCACTCGGTAATACAACATCATAATAAGCCTTGCAAGCAATGTGACTAAGTGTTAGCCACGGGATCTTGTATTATGGAACGAGTAAAGAGACTTGCCGGTAACGAGGTTGAACTAGGTATGAAGATACCGACGATCGAATCTCGGGCAAGTAACATACCGAAGAACAAAGGGAACATCATACGAGATTAACTGAATCCTTGACATAGAGGTTCGACCGATAAAGATCTTTGTAGAATATGTAGGAACCAATATGGGCATCCAGGTCCTGCTATTGGTTATTGATCGTAGAGGTGTCTCGGTCATGTCTACATAGTTCTCGAACCTGCAGGGTCTGCACACTTATGGTTTGGTGACGTTTCGGTAGTATAGAGTTATGCATGGTAGTGACCGAAGGTTGTTCGGAGTCCCGGATGAGATCCTGGACATCATGAGGAGCTCCGGAATTGTCCAGAGGTAAAGATTGGTATATAGGAAGTCTTGTTTTGGTCGCCGGAAAAGTTTCGGGCTCATTGGTAGTGTACCGGGAGTGTCGATAGTGTACCGGGGGACCATCGGGAGGGGTATTCGACCCAAGAGGCTACATGGGCTGTGGGAAGGTGAATACTAGCCCTTAGTGGGCTGGTGGAAGTCCCACACAAGGCCCATGCATCTAGGAAGAAAATCCCAACAGGAAAAAGGTGGAAAAAGGCAAAAAGGAACAAATAAGGAAGGAGTCCTAATCCTACTAGGAGTGGAGGAGGAGGACTCCTCCCTCCTTGGTTCGGACGAAGCCTAGGGCTGTCCCCTTGAGTGTCAAGCCTCCTCCTCCCCTCCTCCTATATATACTAGTGGTTTTGAGGGGTTTTGCACAGAATTTTCTACCACGTGCTGCCCTCTCCTCTAGTGCATAGTTTGCTCCTCTAGATCAGTTTTCTGCAGTGCTTAGGCGAAGCCCTGTCGGAACAGCTCCACCACCATTGCCGGAGCGCCGTCACGCTGCTGAAGAACTCTTACACCTCTCCACCCCCTCTTTTTGGATCAATAAGGCGGAGACCGTCATCAAGCCGTACGTGTGCTGAATGCAAAGGTGCCATCCGTTCGGTGCTAGATCGGGACGGATCGTGATTGGATCGCGGGACGCTCGGCGATTTGGATCGCGAAGACGTTCGACTACATCAACTGCATTTCTTAATGCTTCCCGCTTAGCGATCTACAAGGGTATGTAGATCCACTCTCCCTCTCGTAGATGCTCATCACCATGGATAGGTCTTGCGTGAACGTAGGAAAATTTTTGTTTCCCATGCAACGTTCCCCAACAATTCTTCTTCAACAGAACGTCATTGATGTTCACGGTTTCCCTAAGGATGCATCCTAGTTGATTGCCCCAGCACGAGCGCGCTTCCTCTAGTGCCGTTGGCTCTAACTTCTTGGGGTGCATCTCCGTGACCACAATTTGTCCGATGCCGAGCTTGTTTGGTTTTCATGACCTCTTCTTCTCTGATGCTTTGCTAGCTACGACAGCATCGTTGCCGGTCTCGGGGGTGGTGTCAGTGCTGGTGCCAGAGCCGGTGTCGGTGTCGGTGTCGGTGTCAGGGTTGGTGCCACTGCGGCCACCATGCAACCCCATCTGGTGTTCGTCCAGGTAATCGAAATAGTGATTTGCTGCCTCGTGGGGGTCTACTACGAGGTGAGCAGAACCCCCGGCTTCGTCATCGGTAGACATGTTTCCTATTCAACAATTGTAAATAAAAGATATAATGAAGAGAAAAAAAGGGGCCTATATATATTTGGTCGGAATGTTGATTCATTCCCCTTCCGGCAAATCCCAGGTACTCCATATGTTCTAGTTTCTAGCACAAGTTGTGCCTGAAATTTTTGGCATGACCTTTGCTAAAAAGTGAGACATATGGAGTGCCTGAAATTTGCTGGAACGGAAATGAATCAACATTCTGGCAAAACATAGGCCACTCGGATATTTTTCGACATTCAACCAACATTGCAAAACCATCATTGCAAAACCAACATATAAATGTTTTTTAGTTGCTCCAAAACATCTTATATTTGTGAATGGAGAGGGAGTACTAAAGCTTTTCCAATTCATCCATCCATGGAGCGTACTAACTAGTCTAGGTCATGGATAACGACCACCTAGCACGTTACAACTAAGACATTAGTGGCCAATCCCATTAAGTAGAAATTCAGCTACCATTAGAAACCATAGAATAGAAGCACAATCCATAGCTACAATTCAGCTACCATATAGACATGTAAGCAATGCTCAAAAGTCAAATGTTCAACCACAGTAGGCTTGTCCAACTAACAATCAATCAGCACAACACGTCACAATCTTTCGACAGCGATATACATCTGTGTCCAAGACAAGTAAACAAGAATAAACGGCACAACCACTTGCCAGCAGTCTTATCTTTGTATCCTACGCCGGTAGAGATTTTTGCAGCTGTGATGCGGCCACCGTGTCAATGACCAAGCAATTTACTAACAACAACAAAGAAACTATGTGCATGGCTGAAACTCCCAGGCCGTGTGTGGGCCATGGCGACAGTCTGGAAGCGAGTTTTGTATGTATGTATCTATTTGTGCAAGGATAGTCAGATGCCATGAACAAGAGCGCTAACAATAACATAATAGCCTGCAAATTAAGGTGCCAAACAAGAAACATACTAGTGCTACACGCGTGTTGTTGGTCGTTCATCCCAAGATATTGTAATAAAGAAACCCTAACAGATCGTTCGCTAGCGCAGGACGAGATGCGATGTCGAATCCAAAAAGACAGTCAAAATTGAACAAGGGCCGGAGAGAGCAGCTTTGCCCAAATCACTGCCAGAATCGATCCCCACCCACAAGAAAGCCCTGTCCTAGCTAAAGAGGGGAGAGGAGGGGAGGGGATCAATTGGTTGCATGAGACCTAAAGAAATCGCCGCCGCCGCGGCCGGCCGTAAGGAGATGGGATTGAGGGGGTTCAGGTCGAGCAGGAAACAAACCTTGCGGCAAAGGGTGGCGGCGCTGCGTGCTGACGAGCCTGGCTTGTTGGTTGGATTGCTTCCTCGTCCCACCGTCCGGCCGGTCGTCTGCTTTGCTTGAACGCTTGGTTGGGTTGGCTTCTTCTTCTGCCTCCCCTCCGCCACTTATAGTTGGGAGCTGCGGCGCGGGGAGGCGCCGGAGCTGACCGGAATCGGTCGGCGACGACGCCGGTAGAGGGGGATCAGGAGGAGTGCGCGCCGCATGCGGGGGGGAGCGAGAGCGACAGCGAAAGGTGGGAAGGATAGACGGGGGAGCCCGCATGGGGGTTAACCCCAAATAGTAGTGGCGCCAGTTTAGGAACCAGCGCTATAGCTACCTTAGCTATAGCGTTGGTTCCTAAACCAGCGCTACTACTAAATATTCCAATTTTATTTATTTAATTATTTTTCCTTTTCTAGTTTTTAGTTTTCTTTTCTTTTATTTTTTTCCTTTTCTTTTCTGTTTACTTTTCTTTTCTTTTGTATTGCTTTCTCCCTTTTGTTTTTTTTTTTGTTTTTTTTCTCCCGATGACGGCGTCTCCCTCTCGCACACTGCACGAATACTATCACCGGAACCATGCATGTGGTGGTAACATATCAGTTTACCGATAACAGTTACTTAAGTGCGTACACAAAATAGATACATATATATAAATGATGGTTTCTGATCAGCTGCGTCGACGACGTTTCACATTGAGCTTATTCCCTTTCTTGTTCGTTGCCGAGTAATTGAGCCCCTCCTTGTGACTTTTCCGGAGCCATGGAGTACGATCTTTCTTAGGTAATGTAGTATTTCTTATTATTTTCACATATGCTTCATTGTCATCATCATCTTCCCTCATTGGGTTGTCGTATTGGTCGTAGTCTTCCTTGTTGGCGACTCCATCCATTCCGATGATGCTCCTTTTGGATCTCCTCACGACAACACGGTTCGGATTGGCCGGTTCGGTTATGAAGAAGCATTGTGTCACGTGCTTAGCATGTATCCATGGCTCATTTTTGGCAATGACGCTAACATTCACGGGAGTGCTCTTCGCGTCGGGTATAGACATGGTGGTGAAATACTTGTTTTGTCTTACGACGTCCTTGGCCCATCTGACACGAAACATCGTCGCATCGTGCATTCCAACATAGTCAAGCTCCCGGATCTCTTCGACCCTTCCGTAGAATTTTTCAGTTATGTCGTTGGCGTCGGTCACGCATTGAATTGTGACCCCGGAGTTCTGGTAATCACTGTCCATGTCTTTGGACTCCGTGTAGAATGTGTACCCATTGATATCGTAGGACTGATCGGTCACGAGCTTGGGCACGGGGCCATGTGCTAAGGCGTGTATTAGCAATCCGTTCGAACTGCCCTCTTCCAGGGGATTTTCAAGAACTTGCTCTTTGAACCAATACAAGAAAGTGGCGTTGTGCTCTACAGTAACTTCGTCATCCGTCTTGAGCATCGCCTTATCATGGTACTACTTTGTGATGCTTTCTTTGTGTCGTGCCACATAATCATCTACCACATCTAGGTGTTGTAGCACTACTAAGTTAGCCATGTCAAAGTTGTTCCGTCGATCCGAGTAGTCCACGTGCAATTCCCTCCGGTCGTTGTTATGACCATCTCCTTCGAGCTTCCCATCGTGCTTCTTGACGGGAAAACCAACAACAGGGTCTCCGACGCCTATATAATTCTCGCAAAAGGAGACACACTCTTGCGTCAGATACCCCTGGACGATGCTCCCTTCGGGACGGGACATGTTACGAATGAATACTTTGATGACCCCCTTCATCGTCTCGAACGACATCATGCTATGAAGGAATGTCGGCCCGACGTAGATGATGTCTTCCACAATGTGGACACACTGATGCACCATGACGTCAAAGAACGCGAGCGGGAAGTACATCTCAAGCTCACATAGTATGACAACGATCTCTTCCTGTAGCCTTCGGAGCTGCTTCACACTTATGGACTTTCGGGAGATAACATCGAAGAAGTTGCAGAGACCAGTAAGCGTGTCACAGACGTGCTTCTCCATTATCCCTCTAATGGCAACCAGGAGTATCTGCGTCATCATCACGTGACAGTCATGAGACTTCATCCGCTGAACCTTTTCTTCTTGGGGTCTAGAAATCTTCTTATCTTCCCATAGTAACCGGAACTGACTTTGATTCCCATAGGGCACTTGATGAATTGATCGATCTCCTTCGCAATTAAGGTGAAGCAAGAAGGGGGGCAATAATTCTCCTCCTTCTTGTTGACTTTTCTGCCCCTTTCCCCCTCCTCCGTCTTTGTCTCTGTCTCCTCCGTTGACTTCTTATGGTGGAGATCTTTCCTGATCTTCAAATCTTCCAAGTGTTTCCTTGCCTTCGGCCCATCCTTGGTCTTCTCCGGCATGTTCATCAGTGTGCCAAGCAAGCTCTCGAGAACATTCTTCATGATATGCATTTGATCAAGGCAATGAGGCGTGTCGTGATTGGGCTAGTACTCCAAGTCCCAGAAAACAGACCTCATTTTCCATACCTTCAGCAGCGGCTCTGGCACCTTTTTGATCTTTCCAGCGCAGGGCATTGTTCCCAGTTTCTCAACAACTTGTCGATTTCTGCGCCGCTCCTCTTACGTGGAGGTACTTGAAGCTCGTCCAAGCCATTGAATAGATCTCCACGCTTTCTCCATGGGTCATCCTTCTCGAGCCATCTATGATGCCCAATGTACACTATTTTCTCGGAGCCTCCATCTTTCGTTGACGTAAGCTGCTGAGACATTGTATCATCCATGCTCCTCGTGCATCCGGAGTATCCGTGGCACACCTGGCCTGAGGTGTACCCGTAACCGAGATAGTCGTGCACCGTCGTCATCAGCACAGCTCTCATATGGAAATGCTCTCCTTTGCTGGCGTCCCATGTCCATGTCGGTGTTTCCATAATGTGTATAGCTCCTCTTGCAGAAGCCCCATATACAGGTTAATACTATTTCCCAGTTGTTTCGGCCCTTGAATCAGCATGCTCATGTGTACGTACTTTGTCTTCATGCACTTCCATGGGGGGAGGTTGTACATCCATACAAACACGGGCCATGTGTTGTGGTTGGTGTTCTGGTTTCCAAACGGATTCATACCATCGGTACTTGCACCAAGCATGATGTTCCTTGGATCTTCTGCAACAAATCCATATACGGCGTTGAATGCTCTCCACTGGCTACCATCTATGACGTGTCTCAGCTTTGGATCATCTCCATCGTCGGGCTTCTTCCTCTCCGCGTGCCAGCGCATGAGCTTTGCTTCCTTAGGATCTACAAAATACCGCTGTAGACGGGGAGTGGTCGTAAAGTACCATACAACTTTATGAGGAGCTTTCTTTCCTGCCTTCTTGTATCGAGAAGCATTGCACACTGGACAGCTGGTTTTTTCCGTGTGCTTCCCCCAATAAATGATGCAATTGTTGATGCATGCGTGGTACCTAATGTGCGACAAATCAAAAGGGCAAACGATTTTCTTGGCCTCCTCGGCACTAGTAGGACACAGGTTCCTCGCAGGAAGAACTTTATTATGTAGATACTTCAAATGCTCATCGAGGCTTTTGTCTGTCCATTTGTTTTTGGCCTTCGTCTTCAGAAGTTCGAGCGTGAAACTCAAGCGGGTCACCTCGGGATCGCAACCGTCACACAATGGAGTCTTCAAGTCTACTTCAAGTTGCGCCAGCTTGGCCTCCTCTCTAGAAGCAGCTCTCTCGCTAGTCGTACTCTTGCGAAGGAGGTCTCGAACATGAGGGTCCTGCATGATTGCACTTAGTAGCGTCGAACACTACGGTGTGACCTCTTCTCCGCCATGTCAGGACTCTTCTTCGCTATGTCGGGATTCTTCTCCGATGCTGCCATTTCCAGACTCTTCCCCGGTGCCATCGTCGTGTCGATCGGTCATCTCTTCGTCGAGCCCCATGTCGTTATTCCCTGCCATGTGGATGTCCTCATCATCATTAGCTTCTTCACTTATCCACTGAGTATAGCCATCCATGAAACCATTCTTCAGCAGGTGCGCCTTCAAAGTGCCACGATCAAAAGGGTCCAAAAGGACTCCTTCCTTGCATCTTGCACACGGACATCTAATCCTAGTCCGATTATTTGCGTACATGTCCATCACCGCGGATTGCATGTACCAGTCCGCCTTCCATCCACTCACCTTCATGACCGACTACACGGTATAACAAGCAAAAGGGTTATAAAATAAATAATGCATGCATGCTTCAAAGTCATATAAAATTTTGGCATGACCTTGCCTAAAAATAGGACATATTGAGTTTGCTCAAAATTCACCGAAACAGAAATAAATCGACATCTCGGCGAAACATAAGCAACTCGAGGGCATGTCACGCACACAAATCTCTCCATATATCCCAAACACACATATTCGCATTCACACACATATTCCCATTCTTGAAATGAACAACTTTTTACTCACCTATATATCTCCCGAGAGTGATACCGATCGAGAGAGCACGACGTTAATTAGATGATGAGAGAGACCGATCGAGACGTGTGGATGGCTAAATAGCTAGCTAGATATAGTTCTTGGGGAGGAGAGGTGAATCTAGCTAGCTAACTAATGGAGAGGGAGTTATGTTGGAGGGGGACATTAATGGGGGGAGAGGAAGAGAGGTAGGAGAAAGAGAGATAATGTGAGAGAGGCCATTTATGAAGGAGAGTTATGGTGGAGGGGGACATTAATGAGGAGAGAATTAGAGAGGTAGGAGGAAGAGAGAAGAAGAGCAGCAATGGTGGAGAGTGGAGAGGGGAAAGGAGGGGAGAGAGGGCAAAGTGGGGGAGAGGGAGGGGTGAAAAGGTGGCAGCAGCCACAACTAGCAGTAGCGCTGCTTACAAAAAAGCATTGCTACTATGTGTTGCACATTAGCAGTAGTGCTTGCATGTCAGAAAGCGCTACTCGCAGTGGCCTTAGCAGTAGCACTTCCTCCCACCCAGTGCTGTTACTATAAATAGTGTCGACGGGGTCGTCGGGGCCACCTTATCAGTAGCGCTTTCTTAGCGCCCATCGCTACTCCTAAAACCTTAGTTGTAGTGCTGCAGGAATACAGCGCTACTCGTAATTAGCAGCGGCGGTTTTATTTTTCCAGCGCTACTAGTAGGCTCCTGTCTATAAGGTTTTCCCTAGTAGTAAGAGGTGGTTTTCATGGCTAGACCCAGAGAAACGACACCCAAAGGTCTACTCAACATCTCGGAATAGAAATCATTCTTGATAGCAAATGGTCTAGACATGAATGAATGTGATGCACTTTTGCAGGAATAGAATTAACCAAGAGATTACCCATGATCACTTGAGAAGAATCCTCTGCCTCGGCTATGTTTACCATGTTCACTCTTGCTGACTTGGGATTATGCTTCACCATAGCATTGCCTGGAGGTCTGACTGGAGGAGGAGGTGGAAGACGCCGCTGGTTGCACTTGTTTGAGTAGTGACCCTTCTGACCACACTTGTTACAAGTAACCTTTGAGAGCGGACGAAAGTTGCCTGGAGGAGGAACATTTGCTGACTTGGGCGCCTAGGGTCTCTGCTGATAACCTGGGTTGGGTGGGTGGGAAGAACCACGACCATCGAACTGTCTCTGCTGCCGAGGAGGACGAAACGAAGGAGGAGGAAGAACCCAATACTTCTGCTGCTTAGGGACCATCTGAGAGCTGGAAGAAGAAGAATAGGATTCCGTGGAACGCTTCCTTGAGTTCTCCAACTTGAAGCTGAGTTGTCTCGACCTTCAGAGCCATGTTGTAGAACTGATCAAACTCATGAGGCTCTTGAAGGACCAGACACGGCAGAAGCTCATCCTTAAGACCGCCTCTTGTTTAGCATAGCGGGCCAGATTCTGGAACTCGACGTTGTACTAATAGACAGACTTGCTTCCCTGCTTCAGGTGCCTAAACTTCTCACGCATTTCCTCGACAAAGCTTGTCGGAATGGAATGGGCCCTGAAGTCACGACAGGAATCATCCCAGCTGACAACACGATCACCCCTGGAGTCCTTGTATTGCTACCACCAATCTGGTGCCTGGCCCTTGAACTGAAACGATGCGAACCTGACATGGTCCTCTGGTATGACATTGCTGCACTCAAAATGCTTACTCATGTTGCGGAGCCAATCATCTGCATCGAAAGGCTGCTCACAACAGGTGAAAGACTTGGGCTGGTTGGCAAGGAACTGGTTGAGAGTCGCGAACTGAGGTTGGTTCTGAAAATTCCCTTGAAAACCTTGCTAACCCTACTCCCTCTCTTGCAACAGCCTGAGCAACATCTGAGTATTTGCATTGATTGTGGCCATCACAGCTTGCCAAGCTTCTGGAGGAGGAGGCGGTGGTGTGGGTGGTGGAGGATCAAACTGCTCCTCACCCCGACCCGGATTCCTGTGAGTTGGTGGAGCCATCCTGGAGATGGACAAGAACATCAGCACACCATTGACAAAGATGATTGCAATAAGCTGAATCAAATGACTTGAAAGACGATGAACGGAATAACATGAATAGCCTTCCTACTGAAAAAATTAGTAAGACCGCCTTCTTCAGGTTTGCCATAACATCATCAGATATTAGAAGCCACGTGCAATAACACAAAAGTATTGAGCTAATGTCGCTCAGAACAAATGTACATGCCCTCATACATCTGAAGAAGATGATCCTAGATAGCTACTTGAATTCCCACCTAAGAAATTGCGAAATCTTTCTGGTTATGCAATCTGGTGTTGGGGATACAAGGAGAAAAATATCTCACACAACTAACAAGCCCTACACCCCAACTGTATCCATCCTTAAACACATAACCAGAGGCTCCGGAACTCCATCTATCTCGGATCCTTGAAAGCACAACGATACCAACCATGGCGGTACCCCGGACGCCTCCCTAGTACTAGGTGACTCCGACCTTATCTCACCACGATAAGTATTGAAGCAATTTCAAACATCCTCAGTCCTAAGATACTAAGAAAACCGAATGCTAACAATGTGCCAAGAATCCCTTAAAGCTCAACTCCCCGGAAGAAATCAAGTCAGACAGGAGGCACCAAGACAGAACTCTATCACATCGGCATCATATAGTTTCCAAAATACCCGCGTGATCCAAAAAAAGTTTTTGAGCGAGAAGAGGAGTAGAATCAAAATTCCTAAGTCGGATACCTCACTAGAGTATAGAAGAGGAGTAAAATAAACCTACTCTCCGCTATAACTAGACTCAAAATAGTTCTTACTAGACTCGACTTGGCCAAGTTCGATCAAGCAAAGGTCTCCTATGTTCGTATGGCTCTGAATACCAACTTGTAACGCCCAAGATGCGCGCCTATCCTTATTAAGACATGAAGGCCTCGACAGGGATAGAGGCGCATCTCATCGTTTCGCAAGCGCAGTAATTCATTGCATACATTTATGAAAAGAGAGTATATGAGTTGGCTTACACTCGCCACAAACTGAATTACAATTCACTCAAATATTCAATCATCATACAGAAGGCAGGGTCCATCTACGGATGAAATCAAATGAAGCAAAGAAGCAATGAAAAACGCCTTGCTATACACGGATCACGACCATGGCCACTCTACTCATCGAGGTACGTGACATACATTCTGCCACATTCTTCATCGTACTCCCACTGGAGCTGGGACATGCCATCTGGCACGAACTCATCAACACCTACACCTATATTGTTGTAGTAATCTGTGAGCCACAAAGGACTTAGCAATCATGTAACCCGGGTACCGAAACTATGTAAGCTTATGGGTTGGATGGGGATAAGTGTTGAGTTTGTAGCAAGCACTAAGCATTATTTGGTGGCTAGCTTACGGGAACATGAATGTAAATATGGTGGCCTATGTAAGACGGTTAAAAACTACTATGATCACTAAGTGATCCTGAACACCTACTTACGTCAACCATAACCCCACCGTGTTCTCTCTCGGTTCATGTTCACGAGCAGAGACGATCAGGTTACACACTCAGTGGTGTATTTATTGGAGTTTACTTCAAGTTAACTATAATCGGGTGTTAAACAAAATATCCAAGTTGCCACATAACCACGAGCACGACTTTCTGAAAGATTTAACCCTGCAGGGGTGCTCCAACTAATCCATCACAAATTAACCACACTCCATAGGAATAACCTTGACCACGGATCTCGTGATCATCCTAGGCAATTCCAAAGGAAAACCGACACCTCGAGATAGCCTGAAAAGATCAGAGTTCCTCACGCAAGCCATTCGAGAAAGGTAAAACAAGTCCAAAAAGACCGACCAACGTGTCGATGAACCCGATAAGAGCCGCGTATCTCGTTCCCAAGACACGGCCGGATAAGTTAATGTATGGTGGCCAAATAGAAATCTCCCGAGTTTCCCCGGGTTGGCCCCGCACAGTGCTCTAGTTTGGAGCAACACTCATGAGGAGCACTGGCCCAGGTTGTTGATTAATTATCCACGGGGTTGCAAAGCCCTATGCATTTTTATTAAGTTGTTTAGCAAATACTACCAATGTTGGGTCTTGCGAGACAAGCTTTAATCTCAACTGAATAATCTAGGGGGTCCCCATAACAACCCCGAGCATGTTAGGAGCACAAAATATGGAAACATAACACCGGTAACAAGTACTATGGCGGTAAAAGTGCAACAAAACACCAAGCAAAAGGCCAAGTCTTCCACCTCACCAAGATATATATGTGCATTAAATTAAATATGGAAACAACCTACACCTGCATCTAAGAATGCTATAAGAGTGGCTGAGCAGCGATAACTTAGCCAAACAAGGTTTGATAGGTAGTGGAGGGGTTAGAGGTTATCATGGCAATGTAGGAGGCTTGACATTCAAGTGGTAGGTAACGCAAATGTAACTCTAAGAGCGAGACATCTAGCAAAGCAAAAATAATGTTGGGATCCGGGTACAATCATCTTGCCTGTTGGTTCTTCAGATGGACAAAGAGCTGGGTCCTCGTAGTGGTACTCTCCTGGATCCTCATACTCAGGTTCAACACTCGCGTCTACCCAAGAGAAACGGCAACAATAAACAAACAACCAAGGTGCAATGCACAAACAAGATGATGCATGATTCATTTGAAGTATTTAACATGGCAATCCTAAGCTAGTCATGTTTCCCATGCAATAGTTAAGTTATTTGAATTCTGGACAGAACCTCATGTTAAGTTGTTTGAACATGCATGATCATGGCAAATATTTATGCTTCATGCATATCTATGCAAATGCATATGTAGAACGTAGGAAACGGAGTAACAGTTCTCACGCTACGCTCACGACAAGGTACGAAGACAAAATACTAGACAAGGAAGGACATGGGCTATTCCTTGATATTCCAAGGTAGCCACTGGTTAGGAAATGAAAAAGCAATCACAATGGAGCCAAAGATCAAGCAAAACAATGGATCATAGCTCTCACAAGTCACAAAACACTAACACACACAATCTGCCCAAAACACCAACATAGCAACTTCCACAACAATTATCTAGAGCTACAGGATGTTCCCAACCACAAACAAAGTATATACAGAAACTGCATAACATGCTTGACAAATCATCCAACTACACAAACTTAAAAGTAAGAACATATCACTAAGCATGAAGCTCACAAGATGGCATAATGAAAACAGATTCTAGGGACTTAGTGAAAATCACAGTTTTCTAGAATCTGAGTTAAGCTGGTAGCAAGTTAACAGCAAAAATTAATGATGCTAGAGACCACCTCATGGCATGAAAATTAACAGTATGGTACATTACAAGATCTACTACAAAACACTAGCACTAAGCTTGAGCTGAAACACACCAGAGCACTTGGTAGCATCCACTCATCATGGCATAGAAATATTTAGCATGTTGAAAACAGCAACATTTTGTTAGCAACTTTGGAGCAAGAATCCTACTTACATGCAAGTATATCATGTCAAAAGAAAATACCATGGCATAATACTCACAAAACACTACCACTTGCATGTTGACACCATTATCATAGCATGCATGGATTAATTCTAACAAAAATGACAAAATGGCATATTGGGGCAAAATGACATTTTGTAAAATTTGCTCAAAAGCTCAAACAACCACACCAATGGATTCCTGGGATTTTTCTACCCCAAATCCATATATCACACTCATATGTTCACACTTGATAATTGCACAAAACCTAGCTCGTATCTAAGCAAGCATCACTTATAAGTCAAATTTTGCTAAAAATTCTCACTACCAAAAATACCTATGTACAGATCTGGACATATCCAAAAATGGAATATTTGCAAATAACAGTGATAAAACAAAGCACAACAAAAATAAATATAGGGGAACCCACCTGGGCCCCCTATATGGATGACAAGTGGGCCATGGGCCCACTATCATACACCCACACGCACAGCACACACACACACAAGGCACACCAAGCACACACGAGATCCCTCGGCCATAGCCGATCCCACTACACATGCACACACACTGGCACACACACACACACGAGCACACATGCACACCGGATCCAGCAGCCACCTCATACACGCGACAATTCGAAAAACAAAAGGGGCCGGGGAGAATCGAACCTGCGACCTCGCGGTCGCCCCCGGTTCGGCTACCACTATGCTACACACGGACTACTGACATAGAGGAGGACTAACATGCGATATAATCAGAGAAAGCAGACGGCTTCCTCTTCCCTGTGACAGAGAAGAAAACGACGACACAGGCGGTGCCCTCCGACGACGATGACCACCGGTGGGAGCTATAGGTGCTGCGAGGGTTGCATTCCCATCTCCTACGCGGAGCAAGGGAAAGCACAATGCGATGCAGGGGAGCGTGGATCTCCCTACTCATGGCGGAAGCCATGGCTCGCTACAGATGTGACGCAAGGCTGCACGGGGCTGCGGAGCAGCTGGAACGCACGCGGAACATCTACTGAGGGGGCTGGGCAGAGCTCACGAGACCCCTGCTACTGCATCTCCTACTCAAAGAACAAAAACCGCACTTCCCGAAAGAGCAACGGGACCGCAACGGCAGCATGCAAGGATCTACGCTACCGGGGCACGATAACGCAAGGGGGAAGGAGAGCAGGGAGAAGGATATACCTATCTCACCTAGGACATGGATAGGAGGAAGGGGTCAAGCTGGAGATGATGCAGGGGAGCTCTGAACCTTGACGGCCTTCAGGTCCACGCGCAGGGCAGAAGATCGCGTTGGCGAGGTGGGGCTCCGGGCTCGCAGACAAAGCATGCGTAGAGGAAGAGGATGGCGGCACTCCCGGAGCTTGATCCACGCGTTGGGAAGGAAGAAGACGAGGCGGGGACGCTACCCCGAGCCTCAAGCTCGCGCTCGGCCGGAGCATGGCTGGCAGGGCGACGACGAGGAGCTTGGAGGGTCTTACCGATGGCGGGGAGGGGAGAAGATGGGCAAAACAGAGAGAGGGGAAACCCTAGGGCACGGGAGACACCTCAAATAGGTGGCTCGGGATCCTGTCGGCCGTCAAATCGGCACGGACGCCGACATGGCTACTACCGATGAGCGTCGTACAGGAGAACAACGAATGCATGCATGCTAGGGGCTGCGGGCTGCGGCTACTATTGTTACTGGGCCGCTACGGGGCAAGGAGACCCAAGAGGCAAGCTCTCTCTCTCTCTCTCTCTCTCAAGAAAAACAAAAGGTTTTTGTTTTAATAAAACAACACTAAACCACTAAAGCCCACGAAGAAATCAAAAGTTTTTTTTTGGAAACCAAATACTTTGCACTACAAATAAATGCAACCTAATTAAATAAAATGAACAAGCCATTTTTAACCAAAGTAAATTAATTACTTTTATTAATAAAAACTACTGTTTGCAACCAATCATACTATAACCAAAGTTCCAACAAAAGAGAGAGCTCACAAACCCTACTACAAATAATTCACCCAAGCAACAGAACATTTATAAAAGATTTATAGGACAAGTTAATTTTTATGACAAAAATAATTAGGATCAAAAGGGGTTTTTTGAGTTGAAATACAAGAGGGGATTATGGAGAATAAGACAAGGGAGAAGAACAACACATCAAGCACACATGCACTCATCCACATACCACCTCACATCACAACATTCACAAGCACAAGCAACAAGGCAAAAACATACTATGCAATATGATGATCATGATGCATGATGCATGAATGGAAGGAAGCAAAATTAATTCATACAAGCACATGGCAACATAGAGGTTCACATGAGATACATGACCAAAAATGGCAAGGGGTGCACTAGGGCTGTTACAGAGCAATTTTTTATTGCTTGCACCGATCACAACTTACTTGAAGGATCTTACTCAATCCATAGGTAGGTATGGTGGACTCTCATGGAAAAACTGGGTTGAGGGTGTTTGGATGCACAAGTAGTATCTGTACTTGGTGCGGAAGTTTTAGCTGATATGGGATGGAAGCAAGCGTCACATGTTAAAGGATCTATAACCATATAACTTCTATTCGAAAGTTAGCAAACATAACCCATTATGTTGTCTTCCTTGTCCAACATCAACTTCTTAGCATATAATATTTTAATGAGTGCTCAAAATCATAAAAGATGTCCAAGATAATATATTTATGTGTGAACCTCTTTTTTTATTACTTCCATTTAATTGCAACAATAGCCAATCGCTATGTTTGTCAACTCACAACAATTTTCAATCAACATACTTCTTATATGTGAAGTCATCACTCCCCATAAGATCATCATATATACTCTTTGCCTTTATTCTATACTTCTTCTATTTATTTTTCTCAAGATCATAGCAATCAAGCAAAGCTCTCAACTTTAAACTACTTTTTATTATATAACTCTCGGACTCGATTACATAGGGGGAACATAAAGCAAGACTCAAAGCTAGATCACACTAAAACTTTATTCTACTAGATCAAGATATACCCCAAAAGATCGAACTAAGGAAAATGATAAAAGTAAAAGATGTGATGGTGATACGATATCGGGGCACCTCCCCCAAGCTTGGCACAAGCCAAGGGGAGTAACCATACCCATGTGTTAAGTTGTCTTTCTTCGGAGGTGGCAATGTTATATTCTTGGTGATGATGCCCCTTGGAATGCAATTATCCTCCTCAAGCTTGTTATTTTTCCGTCTAAGATCCATTATTTCCTTGTGAAGTTTTCTAGTGATGGTTAGAGCTCCCATCACCCATGGATGTTTCATTTCTATGGGGAAGAAAGAACACTCTTTTTCGTATTTTCATAACTAAGCAATTTAGCATTGGGAGGGATGACCGAATTCGGAATTGTTGAGCTCTGAAGTTCCTCCAACATGGCTCTAGGTTGTAGATGAGAGTTAACTACTTGGTCTTCATCCATGGCATCCACCCTTTTCAAGTCAGCCTCCATCTCTTCCTCCGTGGCCTGCCCGAAGTGGTTGGATTCGCTGTATGCTTCGGGCCCCAGTGTCAGGGGAGAGACACGGCTCTCCCCGACCGACTCTTCCCAAGACATCTTGCTCTAAATCTGCTACGGAAAACAACTCAAAATGAAAATAGGAGGTATTGTCATGATATGCAGGTCCAAACCTGTGGGAGATTATATAATGAATTTTTACCGACCTAAAGGAGTATAACACAAGAAAACGGAGTCCGGAGGGTACAAGGGATGGCCACAAGCCACAGGGGCGCGCCCAGGGCGATAGGGCGCGCCCCCTGGCTTGTCGCCTCCTTGTGCACTTTTCGGGCTACTTTAAACTTTCCTAATTTATTTAATATTCCAAAATGGAGAAAAATTGCTAGTAGAAAAGTTTTGGAGTCGGTTTTCTTACCGTACCACATATCTATTCCTTTACGGAGTCTGAAACGTTCTGGTAGGTCTCCCTAATGTACTCCTTCGGAGTTATGGTATTGATAATATTGGTTTCAACATTTATGGGAGTACTGAGATATAATGTTTGATTCTTTGCCCGTTTACCACCTTTGGGTTAGTGTCTTCGGCGTTGTTGATCTTGATGGCTCCGAAACGATATACTTCCTCGACGATGTAAGGCCCTTCCCATTTAGAGAGAAGTTTTCCTGCAAAAAATCTTAAACGAGAATTGTATAGCAAGACATGGTCACCTACATTGAATTCACACTTTTGTATCCTTTTATCATCCCATCTCTTAACCTTCTCTTTAAACAACTTGGCATTCTCATAGGCCTGGGTTCTTCATTCATCAAGTGAACTAATGCCAAATAACCTCTTCTCACTAGCAAGTTTGTAATCATAGTTGAGCTCTTTGATTGCCCAATATGCTTTATGTTCTAGTTCTAGAGGTAAGTGACATGCTTTACCATAAACCATTTTATACGGAGACATATCCATAGGGTTTTTGTAAGAAGTTCTATAGGCCCATAATGCATCATCAAGTTTCTTAGACCAATTTTTTCTAGATCTATTAACAGTCTTTTGCAAGATCAATTTCATTTCTCTATTGCTTAATTCTACTTGACCAATAGACCGAGGATGATATGGATATGCAATTCTAAGATTAACATCATACTTAGCAAGCAATTTACGGAAAGCACCATGAATAAAGTGTGAACCACCATCAGTCATTAAATATCTAGGGACTCCAAATATAGGGAAAATAACTTCTTTAAGCATTTTGATAGAAGTGTTATGATCAGCACTACTAGTTGGAATAGCTTCTACCCACTTATTAACATAATCAACAACAACTAGAATATTAGTATACCCGTTGGAATTTGGAAAAGGTCGCATATAATCAAAACCCCAAACATCAAATGGTTCAATAACAAATGAGTAATTCATAGGCATCTCCTACCGTCTACTAATATTACCAATTCTTTGACATTCATCACAAGAGAAGACAAACTTACAAGCATCCTTGAAGAGAGTAGGCCAATAAAAACTAGATTGTAATACCTTGTGTGCAGTTCTATCTCCAGCGTGGTGTCCTCCGTAGGCCTCGAAGTGACACTTGCGTAGGATCTGTTCATGTTCATGCCCAGGTACCCAACGTCTAATAACACCATCTACTCCTTCTTTATAAAGCTGTGGATAATCCCAAAAGTAATGTCTTAAATCATAGAAGAACTTTTTTCTTTTGCTGGTATGTGAAACTAGGTGGTATAAATTTAGCAACAATGTAATTAGCATAATCGACATACCATGGAGTATTACGAGAGGCATTTATGACAGCTAATTGTTCATCAGGAAAGCTATCATCAATAGGTAGTGGGTCATCAAGAACATTTTCTAACCTAGACAAGTTGTCTGCTACGGGGTTCTCACCATCCTTTCAATCAATAATATGCAAATCAAATTCTTGTAGAAGAAGAACCCATCTGATAAATCTAGGTTTAGCATCTTTATTTTCCATAAGATAATTAATAGTAGCGTGATCAGTGTGAACAGTTATTTTGGAATCAACAATATAAGGTCCGAACTTATCACAAGCAAACACAACTGCTAAAAATTCCATTTTAGTGGTAGCATAGTTTCTTTGAGCACTGTCTAGAGTTTTACTAGCATAATGGATTACATTCAGTTTCTTATCAACTCTTTGTCCTAGAACAACACCAACAACATAATCACTAGCATCACACATAATTTCAAAGGGTAGGTTTCAATCAGGTGGTTGGACAACTGGTGCAGAAATCAAGGCTTTCTTAAGGATTTCAAATGCTTCTACACAATCATCATCAAAAATGAATGGAACATCTTTTTGCAAAATATTAGTGAGAGGCCTAAAAATCTTAGAGAAGTCTTTAATAAATCTCCTATAGAACCCAGAATGACCAAGGAGACTTCTTATACCTTTAATATCCGTGGGACATGGCATTTTTCAATAGCATCAACTTTAGCTTTATCAACTTCAATACCTCTTTCAGAGATTTTGTGTCCCAAGACAATACCTCTTTCAATAGCATCTCTGCAAAACTCGATCAAGGTTGCTCAAGCAATCATCAAAAGAAGTTCCATAAAAGGAGAAATCATCCATGAAAACCTCAACAATCTTTTCACAAAAGTCAGAGAATATAGCAGTCATACATCTCTGAAAGGTAGGAGGTGCATTGAATAAACCAAAAGGCATACGTCTATAAGCAAAGGTACCGAAAGGATAACTAAAAGTGGTCTTCTCTTGGTCCTCTTTTGACACGAAACCGGAATAACCATCTAGAAAGCAAAAGTGTGTGTGTGTTTGTATAGTCTTTCTAGCATTTGATCAATAAAAGGTAGAGGGTAATGATATTTCCTAGTAGCTTTATTTAAGTTCCTAAAATCAATTACCATTCTATATCCTGTAACAATTCCTTGTGGGAGCAATTCATTTTTATCATTAGGAACAACGGTAATACATCCCTTCTTAGGGACACAATGAACGGGACTAACCCATCTACTCTCAGCAATAGGATAAATCATACCTTCCTCCAGAAGCTTTAATATTTAATTTCTTACCACTTCTTTCATTTTGGGATTTAACTGTCATTGGTGATCAACAACTGGTTTAGCATCAAGCTCCATATTAATTTTATGCTGACATAGAGCGGGACTAATGCCCTTAAGATCATCAAGAGTATATCCAATAGCGGCATGGTGCTTCCTCGGAGTTTTCAATAATCTCTTTTCTTCATGCTCTGAAAGCTTAGCACTAATAATAGCATGATATATCTTATTTTCATCAAGATAAGCATATTTGAGAGTGTCCGGTAATTGTTTAAGCTCAACCACGGGATCACCCTTGGGTGGAGGAGGATCCCCAAGTATTTCAGTAGGCAAGTTGTGTTTCGAAATAGGATGTTGATCAAAGAAAATCTTATCTATTTAATTCCTTTCATTCATATGCATATCGTTTTTATGGTCTAGCAAATATTGTTCTAAGGGATCAGTAGGAGGTACAACAATAGAAGCAAGGCCAATAATTTCATCCTTACTAGGCAATTCTTTATCGTGGGGTTGTCTACGAAATTTAGAGAAATTAAACTCATGGGTCACATCCCCAAAACTTACAGTAACAGTTTCTTTCTCACAGTCTATCTTAGCATTAATAGTATTCAAGAAAGGTCTATCAAATATAATGGGACAAAAATCATCCTATGGGGAACCAAGAACAAAAAATTAGTAGGATATTTTATTTACCCACACAAGACTTCAACATCTCTAACAATCCCAACTAGTGCTATAGTATCTCTATTAGCAAGCTTAATGGTAACATCAATTTCTTCTAATTCAGCTGGTGCAATATCATTCATAATTTCTTGATATAAGGTAAAGGGAATTGCACTCACACTAGCACCCACATCACATAAGCCATGATAACAATGATCTCCTATTTTAACAGAAACAACAAGCATGCCGACAATAGGTCTATATTTATATTTAGTATCAGGTCTAGCAATTCTAGTAGCTTCATCACAAAAATGAATAACATGCCCATCAATATTATCAACCTAAAGATGTTTAATCATAGCAATACTAGGTTCAACTGTAATTTGTTCAAGGGGTGTAGGTGTTCTAACATAGCTCTTACGAACGACAGTTGAAGCTTTAGCATGTTCCTTTATTCTAACGGGGAAAGGTGGTTTCTCAATATAAGTAGCAGGAATAACAGGGTCAACATTATAAGTAATAGTTTCTTCTTCAACTTTAATAGGTTCAACTACTTTCACTTCAATGGGAGGATGATATTTAAACCACTTCTACTTAGGGAGATCAACATGAGCAGAAAAAGATTCACAGAAAGAAGCTACAATCTTAGAGTCAAGTCCATAATTAGTGCTAAATTCACGAAAAGCATCGGTGTCTATAAAGGATTTAACACAATCAAACTTAAGGTTTATACCTGACTCCTTACCTTCGTCGCGTTCCCAATCTTTAGAGTTGTGTTTAATTCTTTCCATTAAATCCCATTTGAATTCAATATATTTTTATAAAGGGACCAGTACAAGAAGTATCGAGCATCGATTAATCATTACGGGAAAGCCGAGCATGAAAATTCTGAATAATAATTTCTCTTGAGAGATCATGATTGGGGCATGAATATAACATTGAATTAAGCCTCCCCCAAGCTTGAGCGATACTTTCTCCTTCACGAGGCCAAAAATTATAAATATAATTCCGATCATGATGTACCAGATGCATAGGATAAAACTTCTGATGAAATTCCAATTTCAACCGGTTGTAGTTCCACGATCAAATATCATCACATAGCCTATACCATCTCAATGCCTTCTCCTTCAAAGATAAAGGGAAGACCTTCTTGTTGCCATCATCCTCAGGCAAACCTACAAGCTTAAATAATCCACAAACTTCATCCACATAGATCAGGTGCAAATCAGGATGTAGTGTTCCATCACCTCCATAAGGATTAGCTAGCAGTTTCTCTATCATACCCAAAGGAATTTCATAATAAATATTCTCAGTAGGTTCGATAGGTTCAGGAGCAACTCTTTGTGCTTCTGGTCGAGGTGACGATACACCGAACAAGCCCCTCAAATGATTATTTTCCATAAAGAAGAATTAAGATAAATCTAACCATAGCATGAAACATATGGATCCAAATCAGCCCCTTATGAAGCAACGCATAAACTAGGGTTTAAGATTCTGTCACTCTAGCAACCCATCATCGACTTATTACTTCCCAATGCATTCCCCTAGGCCCAAATAATGTTGAAGTGTCATGCAGTCAACGTTCACATAACACCAGTAGCGGAGAGACAACATACATCTCATCAAAATATCGAACGAATACCAAATTCACATGATTACTTATAATAAGACTTATCCCATGTCCTCATGAACAAATGTAACTACTCACAAAGCATATTCATGTTGATAATCAGAGGAGTATTAATTATCATTAAGGATCTGAATATATGATGTTCCACCAAGTAAACCAACTAGCATCAACTACAAGGAGCAATCAACACTACTAGCAACCCACAAGTACCAATCTGAGGTTTTGAGACAAAGATCGGATACAAGAGATGAACTAGGGTTTGGAGAGGAGATGGTGCTAGTGAAGATGTTGATGGATATTGACCCCCTCTTGATGAGAGGATCGTTGGTGATGTCGATGGCTTTGATTTCCCCCTCCGAGAGGGAAGTTTCCCTGACAGAACAGCTCCGCCCGAGCCCTAGATTTTTTCTGCTCAAGTTCCGCCTCGAGACGACGGCGCTTCATCCCGAAAACTATCTTATGCTTTTTCCAGGTCAAAACCCTCCATATAGCAGAAGATGGGCACTAGAGGGCTACCAGGGGGCCCACAAGCCACAGGGGCGCGCCCTAGGGGATAGGGCGCACCTCCCAGGCTCGTGGCCTGCTGATGGGTTCCCTCTGGTATTTCTTTCGCCCAATATTTTTTTATATACCAAAATAATTCTCCGTAAGTTTTTAGGACTTTTGGAGTTTTGCAGAATAGGTGTCTCATATTTGCTCCTTTTCCAGTCTAGAATTCCAGCTGCGGGCACTCCCCCTCTTCATGTAAACCTTGTAAAATAAGAGAGAAAAGGCATAAGTATTGTACTATAATGTGTAATAACATCCCATAATGCAATAAATATCAATATAAAAGCATGATGCAAAATGGACGTATCAACTGCCCTAAGCTTAGACCTCGCTTGTCCTCAAGCGAAAGCCGAAATCGACAAATATGTCCACATGTTTAGAGATAGAGGTGTCGATAAAATAAAATACAGACATGAGAGCATCATGATCATATATAGAACATAAATACTAATTGATATATAATTTCTTCTATTAGATTAAAAATTCATTCACAAGGTAAAGTATGAATCAAGAACTCTATTGAGAACCAACAAACTATAATATTAGTCATTGAAGCAATTGCAATTTATCATAAGATCGGAAAGGGTCAATATAAGAGCTTGTAAAGCAAATACACATACTCAATCATCTTTTAGTCTTTCATAATTGCTAACACTCAAGCGGTACTTATGAGGTCAAAGCTTTAATTGGACACAGAGAAAGATAGGGGCTTAGAGTTTTGCCTCCCAACTATTTACCTCAAGGGTAATGTCAACAGAAATAACTCATGATCACCCACATCCGAGTGGATATATGTGTCTAGATCATTCCCCAACACATGACGCTTGCCAAGAGAGAAAGGCGAAATAAAGGAAATGGTGAAGATCACCACGAGTCTTGCATGAAGGTAAGTACTACAAAGTAAAAGTAACAGATAGGCCCTTAGCAGAGGGAAGCAGAGGTTGTCATGCGCTTTTATTGTTGGATGCGCAATCTCTTAAAGAAAAAGAACGTCACTTTATATTGCCGCTTGTGATAAAGAACTTTATTATGCACTTTGTTGCTTTTATTTCTTCCATATTATAGGTTCGTATAAACTTTATTTTCCTCACACTAATAGGTCATACATATTTAGATAGCAACTTTTTATTGCTTGCACCGATGACAAGTTAGTTGAAAGATCTTACTCAATTCACAGGTAGGTATGGTGGACTCTCGTGGAAAAACTGGGATGAGGGTGTTTGGATGCATAAGCAGTATCTCTACTTGGTGCGGAAGTTTTGGCTGATATGGGGTGGAAGCAAGTGACACATGTTAAAGGATCTATAACCATATAACTTCTACTCGGAAGTAAGCAAACATAACTGTCGAGGATATACCCCGCGGTATGACTCGGCCGGAAGTATGACCCGGCCAGAACTTGGCGAATCACTGGAGACCCGGCTATAGAATCGACAGTTCATTGGTGACCCGGTAGGCGGGTGAGACGAATGACAAGGCCCAAGGCACGGCGAGCAAGCCGGCTCAAGGCGGCTTATGGATGGGCTTGGATGGGCGGCTCACGAGAGAAGGCCCAAAGAAGAGAGAGCATCCCCTCACAAAGGAAACAAGACCCGAATTGAGATTCAAGAGAGACTAGTCCTAATCCTACTCCCAGTAGGACTCTACATGTAAACCTACCCTTTCACCTATATAAGGAGGGGTAGAGAACCCCTAGAGAGACAAGTTCACAAGTTAAGATAGACACAAGAGATTAGAGATAGACAGATTAGAGGCTCTCGAGATTAGAGGCAGCGATGCCACACCCTTGTAGCTGAGATATCTTCCTCATCATCAATACAAGACAAGCAGGACATAGGCTTTTACCTCCATCGAAGGGGCCGAACCTGGGTAAACTCGCGTCTCTCGATTCCGACCAACCCCTTTCAAGCCGCCACATAGTTGCGACCGCCCCGAACCTAAGTCCGTTCACCCGGACGTCTGTCATGAAAAATCCATGACAGATGGCGCCCACCGTGGGGCCCTCGCACGGTGATGTTGTGTTCTTGAAGGGATCTCCATAGGGATCGAGAAGCTTGCGATGCGCCGGATGAAGAAAACCCAGCACGGAGGGATTTACATCATCACCGCGACGAACAGCCAAAACAGCTTATACAAATTTAAGACTAAGAGATTTTAGGGTTGCGTAGATGTCGCACACATCATGATGATCTGCCGAATCCGGGACAAGAATTTTTTATGGTGGTAGTTTTTGACGATTCATCAATCACAGGCTGCGCCAAGACGAACGTGAAGTTTTGGGGGCAATTCCACGGCTTTACATTTACTTCAAGTTACGAGCAAAAGAAAAGGAAAAGTGGATCAATCTAGTGGGGCAAGTCAGTTGTCTGGTCAGGAGGACCTCGTCTCAACGTCTCCGAGTCAGCCTCCGCCAGCGTTTCTTGAATCCAACCCCATCTCGGTCTTGATCCCGTATCCGGGCCATCCTTCTACCAGCACCTCTTCGTTCTGGCCCGTTTCTTTTCATCGTGGCCGAGCCACTGCTATGGTCTCCACCTCGGTCACAGCCCGGTGTCTCCGAACTGCGTCGGCCGTGCGCCGCCTCCGCCATGAATGAGCCGTCTCCATGAGCTGCCCCTCGACCGCTGTTCGCCTCGCCGCGCCGACCGCCGTCGCATCACCGAGGGCGCCGGCTCCCTCCGTGCCTCGCCTCACCTTGTGCTGTTCCGCACCTCAACGAGGCGAACCAGACGCTCCGCGTTTCGAACCGCCTCTGCTCCGGTTCACCGCCTCTACAATTGAAATCTATTGGGCTTTGCCTGCGCAGGTTCGAATCCTGTTGTCGATGCCATCACCGTGCACACTGGAGTTGTTTCCGCACTGCGCCTCCACTATGTTCGCCAAGCTGGCCAACCGCTGCCGCACCCACCGCTATGGTTCTGCTCCGCCGCGCCACGCTCTGAGCCGGACAGCCACGGCCGCGCCCCGCTTTTGGCTCGCAGTAGCCGCCAGCCACAGCCTTGCCTTGCCTCCACCTCACTCCGTTTCCGCCGCGGGCCGGCGCTGCCGAGCCGCCCGAGCCAAGCCGTCGCCGCTATCCTTGCCTCACCGCCACCATGGCACACCACCCCCGCAGTTCCTCCGTGGCTCCGCCTCCGGCGCTGACCTCCTACGCATCTCCAAGCCGCCGCTGCCAGAGACCGTGTTGTCCCCGCCTACCCGTCATGGCTGCCTTGGTTTTCGCCTCTAGCCCCGCTATACGAGTGGTGGGAGGATAAGGAAAAAGGGAGTGGTGGGGAGCGGTTGAAAAAAAAGGCAAGGGATTGCCATGTCGGTGCTGATGCAATATTAGTTATGCGAGGTCTTTGTTTCGTCCAACTATGTTCCAGCATTATCCATCTTCAACATCCACGTTTGTCCGCCGACAAAAGAAATCAGGTGATATGTATCCAACTTATTTTGTCTATATATATTAATTCCTTAGGAGAACGGTTATTTTGCCCTGCGATGTATTTTTCTGCAGGATAATTGTGAATTATAAAAGTGGTGCTATACTGCGCGGATGGAGCGCGGTCGACATCAACAATGTCGTGGCTACCTCGTGTGTCGGCACCGGTTTTCGACGCGGCAGATTCACCGTCCATGCCGGCTTACATATACTGCGGTCAACACTCGCGTCTGTGCCGGCTTACAACGCCAATGCCATCTTTTGCGACCGCACCGGCTTAGAACGCCACGGCCGTCTCTCATAGCCGAACCAGCTTACAACGCCGCGGTTCCTTTCTACGTCTACATCAACACGCCAGGGGCTGCATACACCAGTACAAGCCGCCCAATGGATGGTTCAGAATCAGCACCTTGCGGTCCGATCTACATTGACATATCGGTGGAGTGTTCGCCTGTACAAGCCGCCCGGCGGACAGACGCACAAGTCGCTGCCACTGTAGTTGGGTTAACTTCAACAACCAGCCGGGATGAACCGTCGACCGGATTATCGAAACAATTCATACGGGATCGCCTATAACCCGCCACGGTCAACCTCAACCTTTAGTGGAGATTCTCAAGCCGCCTCTTCGAGTCAACTTAAGACTCGGGGGCTACAGACATGGCAAGACACATTGGGTCATTTTCAGCAAAAAAAACCGGGTCATGGCAAGGAAGCTAAACTGGTTCCGGGGGCTACTACATTATTGGTGGAAGATTAAAAGTTGCCCAAGAGGACAAGCCACCATGATGCGAGCCGTTCAAACATGGGTGCCAAGATCACTCAAGAGGGCGAGCCGCCATGATGCGAGCCGTTCAAACATGGGTGCCAAGATCACTCAAGAGGGCGAGCTGCCATGATGCGAGTCGTTCAAACATGGGTGCCAAGATCACTCAAGAGGGCGAGCCGCCATGATGCGAGCCATTCAAACATGGGTGCCAAGTCACTCAAGAGGACAAGCCATGATGCGAGCCATTCAAACATGGGTGCCAAGTCGCTCAAGAGGATGAGCCATGATGCGAGCCGTTCAAACATGGGTGCCATGGGAGCCAAAGAGGATGAGCCGCCAGGATGCGAGCCGTTCAAACATAGGTCCCATGATGCAAGATGGGTCGTGGACCAAAGCAAGGCGCCAGAGTGGGTGAAGGCCGCCCCCACTCTGGTAGAGTCGTACCTGCTTGTATATGTAGCTGCCGCTCACGCAGGGGTGCAAGGAGTTGTCAACTCAGCCCCTCCGAGGGCCTCATACAGCGGCGAGGGAAAGCTCTCTCTCATCTGCTATGTACTCTTCGCCAAGTGCCCCGTCGTACTCTTAACAAGTGACGTTGTTTAAGGTTCAAACGGCGGATTTATGTCATGTGAGAAGTAGCTTATGGGACCCGGGGCACTCACCCCGTTATAAATTCTGGTCTGTTGCGCTCTTCACAGTCAATCTTGCCTAGAGACCCTGAGCCGTGCAAGATTGGCGGTCACTCTCGTTAGAGACCCTGCACTGTTAGGCGGTTCAAAGCAACAGTCCCCTTTCAGAAGGGCCAGAATATGAGTTTTCGAAAAACAAAAACAAGGGGAAAGCAAGATCGTCATGCATTACATCACATATTGCATCATTTATTGCATCAAACATTGCATTCATGTTATAAGTTGGGCCAGAGCAAGATTGTGAAAGATGAAGCAAGGTTATGTTAAGGTCTCCGGATTATGCTTTTTTGAAGCCGCCCATACAATAATGCAGAATATATTATGTCTTGTTTATTTTTGCAGATTGGAAAGTTAATTATTCTTGAAGAGCCTCCCTATCAGATATAATGTTGTGTCATCTAATTGACCGGCTCTCGGATGTTTTCAAGTTGTGCTCTGAAGTAATCTACAACACTTACGGATTTCTCAAACATATATTTGCTGGGTTGCGCCGCAACCACGAGCAAGGATTTTCCTTTCAAGGACAAAGGCATTATTTCAGGATATTCAACAAAATGTCGGGTTACAACCAAGATCAAGGATTCATTCAACAAATTGTGGTGATTCATATGATTCTTACATAGTCCCAAGTCGCTGCAGGCAGACGACCCGACACATGGGGGCTACGCTATTCAACTCCAATTTATATCAAATATGCAAGTCCCATGTCGCTGCAAGCACACACCACGGCACTTGGGGGCTAATGCAAGCCGGTTTTCAAATCATTACATTGTCCACAAGACCCTATTATCTCAAGGAGATGCGCCGGCCTTTCAATATTTTTCTAAGTCCCAACCCAGTAATTCTTACTGACCCGGCACTTGGGGGCTACATCGCTCAGGTCAAAATTTTCAATGTCCCAAGTCGCTGCAAGCATGCGAACCGGCACTTGGGGGCTACAGTACTCAGCTGTTTGACAGATTAAGAGGTTCAAATTGAAGACTCGGCGCATCACATTCTGATGAGCCGGCCCTTGGGGGATACACCTGCTGAAGTTTCATAAGGTATAAGACAGTTACAAGTCCCAGGTTGCTGCAGGCAGGACAACCCAACACTTGGGGGCTATAGAGTCCAATATATTATTGCAAATCACCAAGTGATCATGGATAATATCGGAGCTTGGGGGCTACAGGTAATATGGACATATCAAAACTTTGAGGAGAATTTTCACGATGTTAATTATGGAGTTCAGTTGTTAGACCCGGCGTCACCAACATCATGACCCGGTGTTATCAAAATATCATAACCCGGCAGAGTTTATGTAAGCCGCCCCGCTTCACAACAATGGAAGTCTAGATCTACGTCATGAGGATTTCTTATTTTCAAGATTTTCATTAAGCCAAAGTATTGGAAGCCGACTCAATGGCATATGGGTATTCTATTCCCAATATTTTTCAAAGGACACTATCAAGCAAGACGATTTTCAAGACGACTCATTCATATGCAGAACACACTCGGATTTCTGAGGAGCCACTTCATAAGCTGGCCAAAGGAGCAAGCCGACCACTTAACATATTTACTATTCCTATTTTAGGAGGTTACCATGAATAAATTCAAGCTAACCTGGGGGCTGATGTCGGGGATATACCCCGCGGTATGACCCGGCCGAAAGTATGACCAAGCCAGTACTTGGCGACTCACTAGAGACCCGACTATAGAATCGACAGTTCATTGGTGACCCGGCAGGCGGGTCAGACGAGCGACAAGGCCCAAGGCCCGGCGAGCAAGCCGATGCAAGGCGGCTTATGGATGGTCTTGGATGGGAGGATCACAAGAGAAGGCCCAAAGAAGAGAGAGGATTCCCTCACAAAGGAAACAAGACTGGGATTAGGATTCAAGAGAGACTAGTCCTAATCCTACTCCCAGTAGGACTCTACATGTAAACCTACCCTTTCCACCTATATAAGGAGGGATAGAGCACCCCTAGAGAGACAAGTTCACAAGTTAAGATAGACACAAGAGATTAGAGATAGACAGATTAGAGGCTCTCGAGATTAGAGGCAGCGATGCCGCACCCTTGTAACCGAGAGATCTTCCTCATCATCAATAAAAGACAAGCAGGACGTAGGCTTTTACCTCCACCGGAGGGGCCGAACCTGGGTAAACTCGCGTCTCTCGATTCCGACCAACCCCTCTCAAGCCGCCACATAGTTGTGACTACCCCGAACCTAAGTCCGTTCACCTGGTCATCTTCCATGGCAAATCCACGACAATAACCCATTATGTTGTCTTCCTTGTCCAACATCACTTCTTAGCATATAATATTTTAATGAGTGCTCGCAATTATAAAATATGTCCAAGATAATATGTTTATGTGTGAACCTCTCTTTCTTTATTACTTTCTTTTAATTGCAACAATGACCAATCGCTATGTTTGTCAACTCACAACAATTTTCAATCAACATACTTCTTATATGTGAAGTCATCACTCCCCATAAGATCATCATATATACTCTTTGCCTTTATTCTATACTTCTTTCTATTTCTTTTTCTCAAGATCATAACAAGCAAGCAAAGCCCTCAACTTTAAACTACTTTTTATTGTATAACTCTCGGACGCGATTACATAGGGGGAACATTAAGCAAGACTCACAACTAGATCACACTAAAACTTTATTCTACTAGATCAAGATATACCCAAAAAGATTGAACTAAGGAAAATGATAAAAGTAAAAGATGTGATGGTGATACGATACCGGGGCACCTCCCCCAAGCTTGGCACAAGCCAAGGGGAGTGTCCATCCCCATGTGTTAAGTTGTCTTTCTTCGGAGGTGGTGATGTTATATTCTTGGCGATGATGCCCCTTAGAATGCAATTCTCCTCCTCAAGCTTGTTATTTTGCCATCTAAGATCCATTATTTCCTTACGAAGTTTTCTAGTGACGGTTAGAGCTGCCATCACCCATGGATGTTTCATTGCTATAAGGGAAAAACAACACTCTTTTTCATATTTTCATAAAGTAAGAAATTTAGCATTGGGAGGGATGACCAAATTCGGAATTGCTGAGCTCTGAAGTTCCTCCAGCATGGCTCTAGGTTGTAGATGAGAGTTAACTACTTGGTCTTCCTCCATGGCATCCAACCTTTTCAAGCCGGCCTCCATCTCTTCCTGTGTGGCCTGCCCGAAGTGGCTGGCTTCGTTGTATGCTTTGGGCCCCGGTGTCAGGGGAGAGACACGGCTCTCCCCGACTGACTCTTGCGAAGACATCTTGCGCTAAATCTGCTGTAGAAAACAGCTCAAAATGAAAACAGGAGGTATTGTCATGATATGAAGGTCAAAACCTTTGGGAGATTATCTAATGAATTTTTACCGACATAAAGGAGTATATCACAAGAAAACGGAGTCCACAGGGTACACGCGGTGGCCACAACCCACAGGGGCGCGCCCAAGGCGGTAGGGCACACCCCTGGCTTGTCACCTCCTCATGCACTTTTCGGACTACTTTAAATTTTCCTAATTTATTAAATATTCCAAAATGGAGAAAAATTGCTATTATAAAAGTTTTGGATTCGGTTTGCTTACCGTACCACATACCTATTCCTTTTCGGAGTCTGAAACATTCTGGTAGATCTCCCTAATGTACTCCTCCGGAGTTATGGTATTGATAATATTGGTTTAAACATTTATGGGAGTACTGAGATATAATGTTTGATTCTTTGCCCGTTTACCACCTTTGGGTTAGTCCCTTCAACGTTGTTGATCTTGATGGCGCCGGAACGATATACTTCCTCGACGATGTAAGGCCCTACCCATTTAGAGAGAAGTTTTCCTGCAAAAAATCTTAAACGAGAATTGTATAGCAAGACATGGTCACCTACATTGAATTCACGCTTTTGTATCCTTTTATCATGCCATCTCTTAACCTTTTCTTTAAACAACTTAGCATTCTCATAGGCCTAGGTTCTCCATTCATCAAGTGAGCTAATGTCAAATAACCTCTTCTCACCAGCAAGTTTGAAATCATAGTTGAGCTCTTTGATTGTCCAATAAGCTTTATGTTCTAGTTCTAGAGGTAAGTGATATGCTTTACCATAAACCATTTTATATGGAGACATACCCATAGGGTTTTTGTAAGAAGTTCTATAGGCCCGTAATGCATCATCAAGTTTCTTAGACCAATTCTTTCTAGATCTATTAATAGTCTTTTGCAAGATCAATTTAATTTCTCTATGGCTTAATTCTACTTGACCACTAGACCGAGGATGATATGCATATGCAATTCTTAGATTAACATCATACTTAGCAAGCAATTTACAGAAAGCGCCATGAATAAAGTGTGAACCACCATCAGTCATTAAATATCTAGGGACTCCAAATCTAGGGAAAATAACTTCTTTAAGCATTTTTATAGAAGTGTTATGATCAGCACTACTAGATGGAATAGCTTCTACCCACTTATTAACATAATCAACAACAACTAGAATATGAGTATACCCATTGGACTTTGGAAAAGGTCCCATATAATCAAAACCCCAAACATCAAATGGTTCAATAACAAGTGAGTAATTCATAGGCATCTCCCGACTTCTACTGATATTACCAATTCTTTGACATTCATCTTGTCACAAGAGAAGACAAACTTACAAGCATCCTTGAAGAGAGTAGGCCAATAAAAACCAGATTGTAATACCTTGTGTGCAGTTCTATCTCCAGCATGGTGTCCTCCCTAGGCCTCGGAGTGACACTTGTGTAGGATCTGTTCCTGTTCATGCTTAGGTACACAACGTCTAATAACACGATTTACTCCTTATTTATAAAGATGTGGATAATCCGAAAAGTAGTGTCTTAAATCATAGAAGAACTTTTTCTTTTGCTAGTATGTGAAACTAGGTGGTATAAATTTAGCAACAATGTAATTAGCATAATCAGCATACCATGGAGTATTAGGAGAAGTATTTATGACAGCTAATTGTTCATCAAGAAAGCTATCATCAATAGGTAGTGGGTCATCAAGAACATTTTCTAACCTAGACGAGTTGTCTACTACGGGGTTCTCAACACCCTTTCTATCAATAATATGCAAAACAAATTCTTGTAGCAGAAGAACCCATCTGATAAGTCTAGGTTTAGCATCTTTCTTTTCCATAAGATATTTAATAGTAGCGTGATCAATGTGAATAGTTACTTTGGAATCAACAATATAAGATTTGAACTTATCACAAGTAAACACAACTGCTAAAAATTATTTTTAGTGGTACCATACTTTCTTTGAGCATTGTCTAGAGTTTTACTAGCATAATGGATAACATTCAGTTTCTTAGGAACTCTTTGTCCTAGAACAGCACCAACGGCATAATCACTATCATCACACATAATTTCAAAGGGTAGGTTCCAGTCAGGTGGTTGAACAACAGGTGCTAAAATCAAGGCTTTCTTAAGGATTTCAAATGCTTATACACAATCATCATCAAAAACGGATGGAACATCTTTTTGCAAAATATTAGTGAGAGACCTAGAAATCTTAGAGAAGTCTTTAATAAATCTCCTATAGAACCCAACATGACCAACGAGACTTCCTATACCTTTGATATCCATGGGACATGGCATTTTTCAATAGCATCAACTTTAGCTTTATCAACTTCAATACCTCTTTCAGAGATTTTGTGTCCCAAGACAATACCCTAATTAACCATAAAGTGGAACTTCTCCCATTTCAAGACAAGATTAGTTTCTTCAAATCTCTACAAAACTCGATCAAGGTTGTTCAAGCAATCATCAAAAGAAGTTCCGTAAATGGAGAAATCATCCATGAAAACCTCAACAATCTTTTCACAAAAGTCAGAGAATATAGCAGTCATACATCTTTGAAAGGTAGTAGTTACATTGCATAAACCAAAATTCATACTTCTATAAGCAAAGGTACCAAAAGGACAAGTAAAAGTGATCTTCTCTTGGTCATCTTTTGACACAAGTATTTGAGAGAAACCAGAATAACCATCTGGAAAGCAAAAGTGTGTGTGTTTGGATAGTATTTATAGCATTTGATCAATAAAAGGTAGAGGGTAATGATCTTTCCAAGTAGCTTTATTTAAGTTCCTAAAATCAATTACCATTGGATCAATTCATTTTTATCATTAGGAACAACGGTAATACCTCCCTTCTTAGGGACACAATGAACGAGACTAACCCATCTACTATTAGCAATAGGATAAATTATACCTGCCTCCAGAAGCATTAATATTTAATTTCTTACCACTTCTTTCATTTTGGGATGTAACCGTAGTTGGTGATCAACAACTGGTTTAGGATCAGGCTCCATATTAATTTTATGCTGACATAGAGTGGGACTAATGCCCTTAAGATCATCAAGAGTATATCCAATAGCAGCATGTTGCTTCCTCAGAGTTTTCAATAATCTCTTTTGTTCATGCTCTAAAAGGTTAGCACTAATAATAACAGGATATATCTTCTTTTCATCAAGATAAGCATATTTCAGAGTATCAGGTAATTGTTTAAGCTCAAACACGGGATCGCCCTTGGGTGGAGGAGGATCCCCAAGTACTTCAACAGGCAAGTTGTGTTTCAAAATAGGATGCTAATCAAAGAAAATCTTATCTATTTCATTCCTTTCATTCATATGCATACCGTTTTTATGGTCTAGCAAATATTGTTCTAAGGGATCAGTAGGAGGTACAGGAATAGAAGCAATACCAATAATTTCATCCTTACTAGGAAATTCTTAATCGTGGTGTTGTCTACGAAATTTAGAGAAATTAAACTCATGGGACACATCCCCGAAACTTATAGTAACAGTTTCTTTCTCACAATCTATCTTAGCATTAACAGTATTCAAGAAAGGTCTACCAAATATAATGGGACAAAAATCATCCTGTGGGGAACCAAGAACAAGAAAATCAGTAGGATATTTTGTTTTCCCACACAAGACTTCAACATCTCTAACAATCCCAACACGTGCTATAGTATCTCTATTACCAAGCTTAATGGTAACATCAATTTCTCCTAATTCAGCTGGTGCAATATCATTCATAATTTCTTGATATATGGTAAAGGGAATTGCAATCACACTAGCACCCACATCACATAAGACATGATAACAATGATCTACTATTTTAACAGAAACAACAGGCATGCCAACAATAGGTCTATGTTTATAATTTTTTTTGAAGGTGAGACAGTAGGGGAGGTCCCTACTGCATATATATTACTATATCAAAGAGAGTAAAAATTACATGGTCATTACAATCATACAATCACACTCTCTTCGCTATTTGACAGAAATCAGATCACAGGAGAAAACTTTACACACTCACACTATCCAAAAGGGGTGGGGTTTGTGGTTGAGGGGAGAGTGTTGAGGAAGTTAGTGATAAACTGCCCCTTCTTCTCAGTAGTCCTATAAGTCGTGTCTGAAAGGTCTTGAATGAATCTCTTCCTCCAGGTCTTGAACGAGGGGGCGATGCCTCTGAAATGATTATTGTTACGTTCTTTCCAGAGACTCCAGGCCACTACCAAAAAAACATCCATGAACATGGGCCTGGTCCAGCGTTCCCTTGCTTGCCCCAGGAGGTGGAACTAATGACTGTGCGTACTCCCACTACAAGAAATATGTCAACTTGTGACCTTTTGGCAGTGACCTTGGAAGAAATGGACGTAAATCTATGACCATTTGAAATCAATTGGTCGTAAACCACAACGACAAATTTAGTAAGAAAGGTCATAATTTCCTTACACGAAATGGTCATAAAGCAAACAACACTGGTCCGCTGCCTTATTTCTAGCTGATCACGACCAGTATAGATGGTCATAGCCTTGTAAATTGTGGTGGATTGCAATGACTCGGCGCCACCTCATCAGTTTTGCCTATGTGTCATGTCCATGTGACAATTTTTGCCCTAGGTTGTGAAACAACCTATATTTCTGTTATTCCCAAAATTTCCAAAATATTATCATAAATTCTTTGGATCATATCTTTGTCAAATATGTCAAAAACCTACCTTGCCTAGTTCAAAAATAATTCAATAATATTCATTTTCCTATTATTTTTAGAACAACACTTTGTGAAGGAAGTGCTATTTATATATTCTTGATTGGCCTAAAAAATTTTGGGCACTCTTTACTATCCAACTCATTTCTCCATGAAAAAATTCAGCTCCATTTTCCTAGAAAATCTTCCTCGAAAAATTTCCAAAGTTTTTGTTCAGCTTGAAGCTTTTTGAAGGAAGTACTAGCTCTGCATATCCTAATGAGTTGAATTTATGCCACATCTTCTATATGCCCATATCATAGCTCTCCACAAATTTTTATCCCCATCTAACAATCCATGAGAGCTCACCATCCAATCTTTGTTTCTGATAATATTTTTAGTTTGTGAAGCAACTATATTTAATATTGCTTTATAATTGCTGAAAATTTACAAGGACATGACCGCCCATAGAACCTCCCTCCACCAAATTTGAGCTCATTTAATTTAACCATTTTCCCTCAATATTTTTCCCAAATTTTTGTTTAATGGAGAGCATTGTGAAGGAAGTACCATTTTTATATATCCAAATGGCATGAAATTTATACAGTTCCTTCATGTGCCCAAATTATCACCCTCCTCCAAATTGCAGCTCAATCAAATCATCTATATGAGCCCAGGTGCAATTTCTATTTTATGGCCAGATTGGCATATTGCAAAAAAAGTGTTATCTAGACCCCTCCTATTACCCTCAAACTTTTTGGGCACTCTTCAATACTCAAATCATTGCCACATGATAATATTCAGCTCCATTTTTCTAATAAATCTTCCTCAGCAAATTTCCAAAGTTTCTATCCAAAGAGAAGCTTTGTGAAGTAAGTACTAGCCAGGCTTATCCAAATGATCTTATATTTTTCCAAATCTTCCATATGCTCAAATAATCACTCTCCACAAAATTTGAGCTCTATCAAACAAACCATGTGAGCTCATCATCCAATCTTTTATTCTTGTCATATTTTCAGTTTCTGAAGCAACTATATTATTTATTGCTTCATATTTTCTGAATATTTACCACGGCATGACCATACCTATGTAACTTACCTACACCAAATTTGAGCTCATTCCATTTAACCAATTTCTCTCACTAATTTTCCCAAGTATATGTCTAGAGAAGAGCATTGTGAAGGAAGTACCACTTTGGCATGTCCAAATGGTATCAATTTTATACACTGGTTTCCTATGCCCAAATAAACATTGTCCACCAAATTTCAGCTCAATCCAATCATTCATTTGATCCAGTTTCAACATTCATATTTTTGTCCAGTGTGGTACTTTGCAAAGCAAGTGCCACTTAGGATCCTCCATTTGAGCTGAAAATTTGTGAAGACGGTCTTCCTAGTAGATGGTCATCCTGAGCCAGAATTCGCGCCCATTGGCCATGTGCATTTCCCGTACCGCTAATCAAACACCTGGCTGCTAATTCATCAGCATAGTTCGGTCTCCTCGTGAGATTATTTTGTTGTAATTTTCTTCCTAGCACCTACCTGGGGAGTGCCCAGCCCACTAGACATGCCTATGCCGTCTACAACACATGGAAATGCCACGGTCACGTGGTGACCACGCGGCGGGCATGCGAGTTTACGCGCTCTGGAGTTGGGGCCATCGGCACCGTCCAAACCTCGATGTATCGCCACCAAACCATATATTTATGATTAAACAGAAACTATTTTTGGAAAAAATAAAGAGCAGACTATAAGGCAGGTGCAGTTCAAATTTGACCCGCTTCTTATTGAATCGGCAAAAATTTGTCTTTTTCACGAGAGGTGGCTCAAAGCTTTTGACACCCAACCATTTAGTCAATTGTACATTAAATAGGACCTAATATTTAGAAAAATGATTTGGTCCAATTTTGCAACAATTATATGGTAGGTCCTTCACAAAAATACTCATTTTGGGCACTCAGAAAATGGAAAATGAATTTTCTGTCCAAAGAAAATGAAAACTTCCTTAGACAACATTGTTTGTCATTCCAATATGCATCCTTGTACACAATATGAGATCATTTGAACAAACTATGTCATGAATGTGGCCATAAGATTGATCATTTGGCTTGAAAACCATGAATCTTCACACATAATAGTTTATTTTTGAGAATACTTTTTTAAAATAATTGTCGTATTACAAGTTTATTATTTTTTCTGGTAACTTTCTCACATATAATGACACAATGCGAAGGTTTTACCATTTTTTGATATTTTTGAATTTTGCATCCCATTTCAAAATGTGGTCAAAATGACGGGCACAAAACATCACCCAAACAACCAAGCAGTCGTCGAAGCACGACCAAACATAAAAGGTCATAACGCTATATGTATAGTACATTCTGATTGGTCCATAGGCATCCCACGCTAATCATGCATCAAACACCGTCGGATGCTTCCGGATCGAACAACAGCCCTCACCCCAAAATCCAACGTGAGTCGAAACCCTAGTGGTGTCCTCTAGACATCTTCCATCCCACCACAGCCTCCTTTCTTTCCTCGTTTCTCTCGATCCAGATCCACTTCCTTCCCGAGAAAGCACTCCCCCGCCTCCCCACTCACCCACCCACCGGCACCGCCGACCCCCACAGCCGCTGCCGGCCATGGCCTCCCCTTGATCCTCAACTGTCTGTTCGACAGGATCATATAGGCCCATCCTCCTCTCGGCGCTCAGCAGGATCCTCCCGTCGTCCGGGTCCATGGCCAGCTCCATAAAACAAGTCGTGCAAGCTACTCGTGCCGGCAGCTTCCTCCACCTCCCTCCCCCTCCGCTCTCCCACCCTATCTCCGATCCACCGATCCTCGCGACCGATGGCGGCGGGGTCGATCCGCGCCATCATGGAGATGGGCGCCGACGGCGTCGCGCTCATCACCATCTGCAACCCGCCGGTCAATGCCATGCACCCCATCCGTAAGCGACGCCCTCCTCCCCGTCCGTCCTCCGTCGGGCCTCTTTCCCGCCGGCCTACTCAAACGCCGCGCGCCGATTTCGGTCGGTTCCCCTCCTCCGTGCAGTCATCCAGGGGCTCAAGGAGAAGTACGCCGAGGCCTTCGACCGCGACGACGTCAAGGCCATCGTGCTCACCGGTGAGATTTTCACCCCCCTCCCCCTTCCCCCTCACAAAGGATGCAAATGTTGTGATGCTTTTATGTGATTGTGGGCGGAATTGATGGATGTTGCTGAGTAGTAATTCCTGTTTCGCTCTGTTTGGATGTTGTTCTGTCTGCTCTCAAATTCGTTGACCGCCCAGCTGTTTCTTGGTTTGGGGCTATCCTCTTATATGTATTAATTATAGAATGGTTGTGGAGCTGTCGCCATCGTATCTTTTTATTTGTGCTGATCCCTGTCAGCTTGGTGATTGTGCTGCTTCAGTTTTTATGACGCTGCGGCATGGCTGTGTCTCTGTTCTTAGGGTTCTTATTAGCGGTGACAGGTAGATGGGCAAAATCAGTCGCTTTTGCTGCCCGCCAAGAGACTCGAGCGAACCCTGTGTTTGTTTGTTGATGTGTCTGTATGCCTAGTGTGTAACGAGGTGTGTATGTGAATGATCATCCAGGTGAAGGAGATACTTATCGAGGAGTCGAACATGCAACCAGTCAACAACCGGGTCACGGTATGCGGCGACATCCATGGGCAGTTCCATGACCTTATGAAGCTCTTTGCCACCGGAGGGCATGTTCCTGACACCAACTATATTTTCATGCACCTAACCTGGATGTGAGGTAAGGACCAAACCCCACTTCCCTGTTCATGTCTTTTCGTGACCATTGTTTGCCCATCTTAATCACCAAATTATATTATACTTAGTTGCCAGATATTTAAGCATGTTTAGTTAGTGGTAGTATGTTATATATATTTTCCCCTAAAACTTAATTTCCAAATTACATACTACTCAGTTGCCAACTTATAAACATAAATAGTTGCTAGATCCCAGGTATTTGTTTGTTCAAAGTTAAAAATAACTTAATTTGTGTGCTTGTTTCCTTTAAACCAATTTGTGTGCTTGGTTGCTAGTAGGTTAAAACCTGGATTACAAACTACTAATCCATCCATTTCAAAATGATCGCAGATTTAGTACTAAAGTTATAGAAAATACCCCCTCTAATAGAGACCATCAGAAACAAATAAAAATCGTCACACTGTAGGGCAGGATTTATGGTGAGGGCTTTGTAGTGTATAGCCTGTACTAGCATAGAAAAAACCCTGCACTAAATTATTGTATATCAGGTCATTTTTTTCTGGTTTACTTTGTACACTTCGGTAGCCTGTTTGTCGACCGGCTGTTAAAAAAACTCCTAGCTGCCATGTAGCCACATGATGAAGCGCGCAGATCGCAGCGTGGCGCCACACAGGAACGCATGGGTGCGCACGCTTCTAATTTTTCGGTGCTAGATTATATAATATATTATTATGCTACCTTGCTTGGCACTGGTACAACTGTAGTACATCTAAGTTGTAGAATGTCACATGCTTTTGTGCAAGAACAGTCAGGTATTTGGTAGCATTGTTGTTAGTTAACTTCAACAATTCAGATAGTGATTTTTGGTTTTTGTACCAATTTATTGTTGGCCTAGCCTATGCTCTGTACCTTTCTTTGGTTTTAAGTAGCAAGGAGTGACTTGGTACCTTTTCTGTCATGTGGTGTCCATGGATTAAAATGTTGTCTTTTATGTATTGATTTTGGTATCGAAAATGGCTCAAACCTGAAGTACATAAAATAGATTGTCGTTCCTTTCTTGTTTGTTTTGATACCCATATAACTGCCCTGTATTAGCTCTTTCCTTTTGTGCATGTTAATTCAGTGTTGTTGATTTGATGCTGATGTTCAGAAACAAGATTTTGATGGATGTGTTTATTTTAGTAGGCTAAATAGGCTATCTTCTTGGTTTGTTGGCGTGCAGATGATTGATGAGCTGATCTTGTTCCAGCAGTGGTAGTGGAAGTGATGCCGGATCAGAAGATCATCATGTCATTTGGGCAGGGACAAGCTGGGATGGCCCTAGTGCAGCAACACTACCATTGGTACATTTCTCAGTTCCTAGTTGTACCTCTTTTTGCATGTTCTGCTGGTATCTATGCACACAGAATGACCTTCATTATTTATTTATTTATTGTTAAATATGTTGTTAGATTTACTTTTATTTTTTCCTAATCGTTTTGTTCTATAATGTGCAGATGCCGTCCTTTCATGTTTCTTTGTGAGCATCAGGACACAGAAGTCAGAAGAAGCATAGATCTAGTTCATGTGATAGATTGGAGTAATGAAGCCCTTGATGCTGATCAAACTGAAGCATGAACTTGGTTCATGTGATAGATTCTACACTTGTAGAGCTTGCTATCCGCTTGTATCCGCTGATAAACTTGATGCTGATCACATTTGTATGTGTGTTATCCGCTTGTATCCGCTGATAAACTTGATGCTGATCACATTTGTATGTGTGTTATCCGCTTGTATCCGCTGATAAACTTGATGCTGATCACATTTGTATCTGTGTTATTTGAAGTATTGCGTCTGATAAACATGATGTTTCTTTGTAGTAGATTGCTTATATGCTGATCACATTATGTAGAAGATTGCTTATTGCTGTTATTTGAAGTATTGCGTCTATTTTTTTTTTGTCTATTTTGATTTAAATATTGGTTTAATTATTGGCATATTGAAATCTGAAAAAAATGACCTTGACAAAAGGGGCCCACAAAGTAGAACGTGACATTTGGGACCTGACGAGGATATGTACCTAGGGTAGGGTTCTAGGCTTGACCTAGACCCCCTACCTAAGGGCATGACATTGGAGGACTTGAAGATCACAAACAAGATTCCGACTGGATTCTCGGTGGCGCTCAAGTCACTCGACAGACAATCCATTTGGAGAATTCTTCCTTCACTCGATGGTCGACTGCCACTCGGAAGACCTCATTTTCACTCGACGCCAGAAGCCACCTCCAGGAGGCCAACGGCCAGGCGTTAGGTTTTACGTCATTAGTAGCTTTTATTATGTACGTTACCAGTAACGGTAGTCTTTAAACCCATGATCGGACCCTTAGATGCCGGACAATTATGAGGGGCAGCGAACTCTATATAAGCCGCCCCTCCGCTCTGGCACAAGGGTTCGCAATCACTGTAATCTCAACATTCCACACGACAAAGCTCTGAGACGTAGGGCTGTTACCTCCACGGGAGGGGCCTGAACTCATACATCTGTGTGTACACCCTCGCCGTAGCTAGGACTCTGCCCTCTCCTTTCGTACCCCTACCTTCTACTGTCAGGCTCGTTCCCACGACAGTTGGTGCCCACCTTGGGGCATGCGTCTAAGCGACTTCCGGCGAGGTTGCGTTTTTCATCCTTCGACAAGTCTTCTGGCGGTGTTTTCGCTCTGGGCCACGAGATCCGTTTCGGAGCGCTCACCTTCATCGCCGACGATTCGGCATGGCTTCACGAAGCACCTCTCGATGTCGAGGCACTCCCAGTCCACGAAGCCGCGCACTTCCGCGTGATTTCCTGCGGCGTGTTGCTGCGTCAGCCGTCGACTCCCTATGCATTGGCTCCCCTCGCTGTTCGCAGTCGCAAGCGGTCCGGCCGCTCACGACTCCAGCGCTGGGTCAAGCATGCACTGGCGCGTCAAATTTCTTCTTCACAGATCGCAGCCCTCGAGCCTGTCGAGTCTCTTCACGACGTGTTCGAGTCGGATTCCGATTCGTCTGATATCCCTTCTGAGTGCGAGAGCTGCGATCCAGCAGCGGAGGTCCTTATGGCGGGCTCTCATCAAAGCCCGCCGTCGGGCTTTGGCCACGGCAAGCGTGATGCTGGCGGTGCGTTGAGTGAACATCCCCGTCGCGATGGTGAAGTTCTTCATACTCCCATCGTTGGTACGACCGCCGAGGCTCGGGCCTTGGAGGCCATGCGTATTCAGCTGGAAGAGCTCCAGAGGGAACTCGACGAGCGCGCTCGCCAGCGCCCGCCAGTTGCCGGTCGACGGCAACGACACCTGTTCCTGACTGGATCCCGCAACGACGTTGAGGTATATCGTACCCCTGTGTTAAATGTAGCAGCTGCTGCCAGGATAGTAGATTCTATTCAGCCGTCGCGGTCAGAAGCTGGAAGAGGGTTGATGCAAATCAGAGCACTGTTAGATGCAGCGCAGCGTCAGAATTCTGTTGTTTCACAGTCCCGCAATAGGATATATAGCAGCTCAGCCAGGGTGGAAACCGTTCAGTCGGCACACATCCCTGGATCGCCTTTGCGTCATAGGGGTGGAGGCTTTCGTGAGGATCAGGTCAGAGATCGGTTTAACCGTGAGGACCACCGTCGAGTGCCCGCTCCTCCGCAGGGCAGTCCGCGCGTGCCCCGGCACCCGCACGAAAGGTGCTCGTTCAGTGATGAATGGAATGCGGAGTTTGATGCTCGTGATCTCCTCACCCAGAAGCGGATCGACAAGGGCAGAGCCCACAGAGAAGGCCAAGATAGAGACTTTCCGAGTGGTAGCTCGGCCATGATTTCTGGTCCAGAGTGTTTCAGTAGAGCCATCCGTTCTGCAGAGATTCCCCCCAACTTTAGGTTGGCGGCTGGGATCGGAAAAATTTCGGGCGAGTCCAAGCCAGAGACTTGGTTAGATGATTACCGAGTGGCTATACAGATTGGTGGCGGCAATGACAATGTCGCAATGAAGCACCTATCCTTGATGTTAGATGGTTCAGCTTGTGCTTGGCTGAATCGCTTGGCTCCTTCCACTATATATTGCTAGGAGGATCTTGCCCGAGTGTTTATCCGAACCTTCGAGGGCACTTGCAAGCGTCCTGCAGGTCTGGTCGACTTACAACATTGTGTCTAGAAGCCCAATGAGACTTTGAGAGATTATATTCAACGGTGGTCCACTCTGCATCATATAGTGGAAAATGTGTCAGAACACCAGGCTATGTGTGCTTTCAAGGCCGGTGTGAGATACAGAGAGCTTTATCTGAAGTTCGGTTGAACAGGTGATATTTCACTCGGCAAGATGATGGAAATCGCCACTCGGTACGCCAATGGCGAGGAAGAAGACTGCCTCCGTAGCGGCAACGGAAAGATAGTCGTGAGTGATAATGGCGGCAACTCCAATCGGAAGCAGAAGCGAAAAGCTAAGAGTCCGGTTCAAGTAGAAGCAGCCGCACTGGCGACCCGAGCAAAGAATAAGGGGAAGGCTAAAGCACAGTATGCCCCCAAGAAAGGAAAAAAATCATTCAGGGACTGATATTATGGATCAGCCGTATGTAATTCACACGAGGAAAGATGAAGAGGGCAATGTGATTCTGCCCAAGCACACCACTCGCTAGTGTCGAACGCTCATTCAGCAGTTCAAAGAGACTCCGCCCAGTGACAAGACTCCTGAAAAGGAGGAAGATGAAGACAAAGAAACATTCCCAGATGTCACTGCTACACTTGTGATTTTTGCTAATGTTGAGAGCAAGAGTCGACTGAAGGTCATCAACAGAGAAGTTAACATGGCTGTACCTGCTACCCCCACCTACCTCAAGTGGTCCCAGTATGCTATCACGTTCGACTAAATAGACCATCCTGCTCATGTGGCCACTCCTGGTCGACAGGCTCTGGTAGTTGATCCGGTGGGGGGGGGGCACTCGACTCAGAAAGGTCCTCATGGACGGTGGCAGCGGTCTGAACATCCTCTACGCGGATACCCTGAAAGGGATGGGCATTCCGATGTCCCGAATGAGTGAAAGCAACATGCAATTTCATGAAGTCAACCCAGGGAAGAAGGCCAAGTCACTCGGCCAGATTGCGTTGGACGTGACGTTCGAGAACGATAAAAAATTTCGAAAGGAAAAGTTGACATTTGAAGTCGTGGATTTCCAGAGTGCCTGTCACGCCATTTTGGGTCGACCCGCGTATGCTCGTTTCATGGCCCAACCATGCTACGTGTATCTCAAGTTGAAGATGCTGGGCCCTAAGGGTGTGATCACGGTCACTGGCAATCGACAGCGAGCTAAAGAATGCCTCCAGCAAGGCTCCAAGATCGGCGACCATCAGATGGCCATGGTCGAGCTGGAGGAGTGCAAGAAGAGCGCTGACCCTGCTGATTTGCTCCGCGCAAAGAAGCCCGCTTCTGAGTCGGTGTTTCAGTCGGCAGGGGAAATAAAGAAAGTGCACATCCACTCGACGGATCCAACTGCTGCCCCTACAAATATATCATCAACACTCGATAGCAAATAGGAAGCCGAGATCATCCAGTTCTGTTGGAAATATGCCCTAGAGGCAATAAATAAAGTGTTTATTATTATATTTCCTTATTCATGATAATCGTTTATTATCCATGCTATAATTGTATTGATTGGAAACACATTACATGTGTGGGTAAATAGACAACACATTGTCCCTAGTATGCCTCTAGTGAACTAGCTCGTTAATCAAAGATGGTCAAGGTTTCCTAGCCATTGACATGTGATGTCATTTGATGATGGGATCACATCATTAGAAGAATGATGTGATGGACACGACCCAAACTACAAACGTAGCATATGATCGTGTCAGTTTATTGCTACTGTTTTCTGTATGTCAAGTATATGTTCTTATGACCATGAGATCATGTAACTCACGGACACCGGAGGAGTACCTTGTGTGTATCAAATGTCGCACCGTAACTGGGTGACTATAAAGGTGCTCTACAGGTATCTCCAAGGGTGTCTGTTGAGTTGGCATGGATCAAGACTGGGATTTGTTCCTCCGTGTGACAGAGAGGTATCTCAGGGCCCAGTCGGTAATACAACATCATAATAAGCCTTGCAAGCAATGTGACTAAGTGTTAGCCATAGGATCTTGTATTACGGAACGAGTAAAGAGACTTGCCGATAACGAGGTTGAACTAGGTATGGAGATACCGACGATCGAATCTCGAGCAAGTAACATACCGAAGAACAAAGGGAACATCATATGGGATTAACTGAATCCTTGACATAGAGGTTCGACCGATGAAGATCTTCGTAGAATATGTAGGAACCAATATGGGCATCCAGGTTCTGCTATTGGTTATTGACCGTAGAGGTGTCTCGGTCATGTCTACATAGTTCTCGAACCCGCAGGGTCTGCACACTTAAGGTTTGGTGACATTTCGGTAGTATAGAGTTATGTATGGTGATGACCGAAGGTTGTTCGGAGTCCCGGATGAGATCCCGGACGTCACGAGGAGCTCCGGAATGGTCCGGAGGTAAAGACTCATATATAGGAAGTCCTGTTTTGGTCGCCGGGAAAGTTTCAGGCTCATCGGTAGTGTACGGGGAGTGCCGGTAGTGTACCGGGAGGCCTCCGGGAGGGGTATTTCGACCCAAGAGGCTTCATGAGACTTGGGAGAGTGAATATCATCCCTTAGTGGGCTGGTGGAAACTCCCACACAAGGCCCATGTGGCTGGAGAAAAAACCCAATAGGAAAATGTGGAAAAAGGCAAAAAAAGGAGCAATCCTAGTCCTACCAGGATTGGAGGAGTCCTCCTCTCCTAGTAGGTTCGGCCGAACCATAGGAGCCTTGGACCTTGCGCCAAGGCTCTCATCCTCTCCTCCTATATATACTGATGGATTTTAGGGTTTTGCACTAGTTTTTTTAGCCACGTGCTGCCCGTTTCTCCAGTGCATAGTTTCTCCTCTAGATCGGCTTTCTGCAGCGCTTAGGCGAAGCCCTACCGAAATAACTCCACCACCATCGCCGGAGCGCCGTCACGCTGCCGAAGAACTCTTCCTCCTCTCCGTTCCCTCTTGCTGAATCAAGACGGTGGAGATCGTCATCAAGCTGTACGTGTGCTGAACGCGGAGGTGCCGTCCGTTCGGCGCTAGATCGGAAGGATCGTGATCAAGTTTTTGAGACGGATCGTGATCAAGTTTGTGGGACGGATCATGATCAAGTTCGCGGGACGGATCGTGATTGGATCGCGGGATGGATCGTGGGACGCTCGGCGATTTGGATCGTGAAGACGTTCCACTACACCAACCGCGTTTCTTAACGCTTCCCGCTTAGCGATCTACAAGGGTACGTAGATCCACTCTCCCTCTCGTAGATGCTCATCACCATGGATAGATCTGCGTGTGCGTAGGATTTTTTTTGTTTCCCATGCAACGTTCCCCAACAGTGGTATCAGAGCCAGGTCTATGTGTAGATGAGATCTCGAGTAGAACACAAAAGGTTTGTGGGCGTTGATGCTTAGATTGCTTCCTCCCTTGGTCGGATTTTAGTTCAGTGGTATTGTGAGATGAAGCGGCCCGGACCAACATTACTCGTACGCTTACGAGAGACCGGTTCCCTCGACCGCAACTTGTTGCATAGATGGCTTGCGGGTGCCAGTTTCTCTCACTTTAGTTGGATCGAATTCGACAAAGGCGGTCCTTGAGAAGATTGAAAAGCAACTAGTGTATCACCGTTGTGGTTTTTGCGTAGATGAGAATTGTTCTTGCTAGATACCCGTAGCAGCCACGTAAAACATGCAACAACAATTAGAGGACGTCTAACTTGTTTTTGCAGGGTATGTTGTGATGTGATATGGCCAATTACATGATGTGGTATATGTGATGTATGAGATGATCATGTGATGTATAGATTATCACGACTTGCATGTCGGTGAGTACGGCAACCGGCAAGAGCCATAGGGTTGCCTTTAATTATTGTATGACCTGCGTGTCAATCATTAAGCGCTATGTAATGCTTTACTTTATCGCTACGGTAGCAATAGTAGTAGAAGCATGTTGGGCACGACAACCCCGATGGCGATACGTTGATGGAGATCAAGATGATGGAGATCATGGTGTCATGTCGGTGACGATGGAGATCATGCCGGTGCTCTCATGATGGAGATCAAAAGTACAAGTTCATGGCCATATCATGTTACTTATGATTTGCATGTGATGTTAATCCTTTTATGCACCTTGTTTTGCTTAGGACGACGATAGCATTATAAGGTGATCCCTCACTTAATTTCAAGATAAATTGTGTTCTCCCCGAGTGTGCACCGTTGCAAAAGTTTGTCGTGTCGAGACACCACGTGATGATCGGGTGTGATAGACTCTACGTTCACATACAACGGGTGCAAGCCAGTGTTGCACGTGTAGAACACTCGGGTTAAACCTGACAAGCCTAGCATGTACAGACATGGCCTCGGAACACAAGAGACCAAAAGGTCGAACATGAGTCATATAGTAGATATGATCAACATGAGATGTTCACCATTGAAGCCACCTCAACTCACATGATGATCGGACCTGAGTTGGTGAATTTGGATCATGTGACACTCAGATGACCTGAGGGATGTCGATTTGAGTGGGAGCTTTAGTAAATTTGATTAACTAAACTCATTATCCTGAACAATAGTCTAAGTAACCTTTGCATATTTATGTTGTAGATCAATGGATCGCGCAGTAGCACTCCTGAATTTTAATGCGTTCCTAGAGAAAGCTAAGTTGAAAGATGATGGAAGTAACTTTGTTGACTGCGCCCGTAATCTGAGGATTATCCTCACGGCTTCCCAGAAATCATATGTCCTTGATGCACCGCTTGGTGACCAACTAGAAGACATGACCTCCGAAGACGTTAAGAACGCTTGGGAGGCACGTACTGGAGATTACTCAATAGTTCATTGTGCAATATTGTATGGCTTAGAACCGGGACTTCAAAGACGTTTTGAACGTCATGGAGCATATGAGATGTTCTAGGAGTTGAAGTTTATCTTTCAGAAGAATGCCCGGATCGAGAGGTATGAGACCTCCGATAAGTTCTATGCTTGCCAAATGGAGGAGAATGGGTCTATCAGTGAGCATATACTCAGAATGTCTGGGTACTCAATTCGTCTGGCTGAGTTGCGAATTGCCCTTCCGCCAGAGACGATCACTGACAGAGTTTTCTTCAATCACTACCACCTAGTTACAAGAGCTTTGTGATGAACTATAACATGCACGGGATGAACAAGTCAGTCGCCGAGCTGTTTGCGATGATAAAAGCCGCTGAGTCTGAAATCCAGAAAGAACATCAAGTGTTGATGGTCAATAAAACCACTAGTTTCAAGAAGAATGACAAGGGCAAAGGCAAGGGCAAGAAGGATAAAACCAAGAAGGATGGCAAAGCAGTTGCTACTCCAATAAACAAGCCCAAGCATGGACCCAAGCCAGAAACCGAGTGCTTTCATTGCAAGGGAACTGGTCACTGGAAGCGGAACTGCCCCAAGTACCTAGCTGACAAGAAGGCGGCCAACGACAAACAAGGTATATATGATATACATGTTATTGATGTGTACCTTACTAGCTCTCATTCTAGTGCCTGGGTATTTGATACCGGTTCGGTTGCTCACATTTGCAACTCAAAACAGGAACTACGGAATAAACGAAGGCTCGCAAAGGATGAAGTGACTATGCGCGTGGGAAATGGTTCCAAGGTTGATGTGATCGCCGTCGGCACGCTCTCTCTTTGATTACCATCGGGATTAGTGATGAACCCGAATAATTGCTATTTAGTGTCTGCGTTAAGCATGAACATTTTATATGGATCTTGTTTATTGCGAGACAGTTACTCATTTAAATCAGAGAATAATAGTTGTTCTATTTATATGAGTAATATCTTTTATGGTCATGCATCCATTGTGAGGGGTTTATTCATGTTGAATCTTGATAGGAATGATACACATGTACATAATATTGATGCCAAAAGATGTAGAGTTGATAATGGTAGTACCACTTTCTTGTGGCACTACCGTTTAGGTCATATTGGTGTAAAATGCATGAGGAAGCTCCATACTGATGGGCTTTTGGTGTCACTTGATTTTGAATCACTTGACACATGTGAACCATGCCTCATGGGCAAGATGACTAAAACGCCATTCTCTGAAACAATGGAACGGGCAAGTGACTTATTGGAAATCATACATACTGATGTGTGCAGTCCAATGAATGTTACAACATGGTGGATATCGTTATTTTCTCACCTTCACTGATGACTTAAGTAGATATGGGTATATTTACTTGATGAAACACAAGTCTAAAACATTTGAAAAGTTCAAGCAATTTCAGAGTGAAGTTGACAATCATCGTAACAAGAAGATTAAATTCCTGTGATCTGATCGAGGAGGTGAATATCTGAGTTATGAGTTTGGCAGTCACTTAATACAGTGTGGAATTGTTTCACAGTTGACACCGCCCGGAACACCACAGCGTAGTGGTGTGTCCGAATGTCGTAATCGGACCTTATTAGATATGGTGCGATCTATGATGTCTCTTGCTGATTTGCCACTATTGTTTTGGGGTTATGCATTAGAGACAACTACATTCACTTTAAATAGGGCACCATCAAAATCTGTAGAGACGATGCCATATGAACTATGGTTTGGCAAGAGGCCAAAGTTGTCATTTCTTAAAGTTTGGGGATGTGATGCTTATGTCAAAAAGCTTCAGCCTGAAAAGCTGGAACCCAAAGCGGAGAAATGCGTCTTCATAGGATATCCGAAAGAGACAATCGGGTATACCTTCTATCTCAGATCCGAGGGCAAAGTGTTTGTCGCTAAGAACGGAACATTTCTTGAGAAAGAGTTTCTCTCGAAAGAATTGAGTGGGAGGAAAATAGAGCTTGATGAGGTTATTGAACCTTTACTTCAACCAGAAAGTAGCGCAGCGCAAAAAGATGTTTATGTGGAACCTACGACGGTAGAAGAAGAAGTTAATGGTGATGATCATGAAGCTTCGGATCAAGCTACTATTGAACCTCGTAGGTCGACAAGGGCACGTACTACTCCTGAGTGGTACGACAACCCTGTCTTAGAGGTCATGTTGTTGGACAACAATGAACCTACGAGCTATGGAGGAGCAGTGATGTGCTCAAATTCCGATAAATGGTTAGAGGCCATGAAATCCGAGATGGGATCCATGTATGAAAACAAAGTATGGACTTTGGAAGTATTACCTGAAGGGCGAAAGGACATTCAGAACAAATGGATCTTTAAGAAGAAGACGGACGCGGACGGTAATGTTACCGTCTATAAAGCTCGACTTGTGGCAAAGGGTTTTTCACAAGTTCAAGGAGTTGACTATGATGAGACCTTCTCACCCGTAGCGATGCTTAAGTCCGTCAGAATCATGTTAGCAATAGCTGCTTATTTCGACTATGAAATTTGGCAGATGGATGTCAAAACAGCGTTCCTCAATGGTTTTCTTGAGGAAGAGTTGTATATGATGCAACCAGAAGGTTTTGTCGATCCAGAGAATGCTGACAAAGTTTGCAAACTCCAGCGATCCATTTATGGGCTGGTGCAAGCATCTCGGAGTTGGAATAAGCGTTTTGATGAGGTGATCAAAGCGTTTGAGTTTATACAAGTTTATGGAGAAGCTTGTATTTACAAGAAAGTGAGTGGGAGCTTTATAGCGTTTCTAGTATTATATGTGGATGACATATTGCTAATTGGAAACAATATAGAAATGCTGGAAAGCGTGAAAGAACATTTGAACAAGAGTTTTTCAATGAAGGACCTAGGAGAAGCTGCTTTCATATTAGGCATTAAGATCTATAGAGATAGATCGAGACGCTTAATAGCACTTTCACAGAGCACATACCTTGATAAAGTTTTGAAGAAGTTCAAAATGGATTAGTCCAAGAAGGGTTCTTGCTCGTGTTACAAGGTGTGAAGTTGAGTAAGACTCAATGCCCAGTAACTGCAGAGGATAGAGAGAAGATGAGTGTCATCCCCTATGCTTGAGCCATAGGCTCTATCATGTATGCAATGCTACGCACAAGACCGGATGTCAGCCTTGCCATAAGTATGGCCGGAAGGTTTCAAAGTGATCCTGGAATGGAGCACTGGACAGCGGTCAAGAATATCCTTAAGTACCTGAACAGGACTAAGGAAATGTTTCTCATTTATGGAGGTGATGAAGAGCTCGTCGTAAAGGGTTACGTCGATGCAAGCTTTGACACTGATCAAGATGACTCGAAGTCACAAACCGGATACATATTTATTCTCAACGGGGGAGCAGTAAGCTGGTGCAGTTCCAAGCAAAGCGTGGTAGCCGATTCTACATGCGAGGCGGAGTACATCGCAGCCTCGAAGGTGGCGAAGGAAGGTGTCTGGATGAAGTAGTTCATGACAGATCTTGGAGTAGTGCCTAGTGCACTGAATCCAATGAACCTGTTCTGTGATAACACTGGTGCCATTGCTCTGGCCAAGGAACCAATGTTTCACAAGAGGACCAGACAAATAAAGCGACACTTTCAACTCCATCCGCGATTACATCGAGGAGAAGGACATAAATATTTGCAAAGTGCACACGGATCTGAATGTTGCAGACCCGTTGACTAAACCTCTTCCAAGGGCTAAACATGATCAACACTAGAACTGCATGGGTGTTCGATTCATTACAATGTAAGTCACATAGTGATGTGAACTAGATTATTGACTCTAGTGCAAGTGGGAGACTGTTGGAAATATGCCCTAGAGGCAATAAATAAAGTGTTTATTATTATATTTCCTTGTTCATGATAATAGTTTATTATCCATGCTATAATTGTATTGATTGGAAACACATGACATGTGTGGGTAAATAGACAACACATTATCCCTAGTATGCCTCTAGTGAACTAGCTCGTTAATCAAAGATGGTCAAGGTTTCCGAGCCATTGACATGTGATGTCATTTGATGACGGGATCACATCATCAGAAGAATGATGTGATGGACAAGACCCAAACTACAAACGTAGCATATGATCGTGTCAGTTTATTGCTACTGTTTTTTGTATGTCAAGTATATGTTCCTATGACCATGAGATCATGTAACTCACGGACACCAGAGGAGTACCATGTGTGTATCAAACGTCGCAACATAACTGGGTGACTATAAAGGTGCTCTACAGGTATCTCCGAGGGTGTCTATTGAGTTGGCATGGATTAAGACTGGGATTTGTTACTCCATGTGACGGAGAGGTATCTCAGGGCCCACTCGGTAATACCACATCATAATAAGCCTTGCAAGCAATGTGACTAAGTTTTAGCCACGGGATCTTGTATTACGGAACGAGTAAAGGGACTTGCCGGTAATGAGGTTGAACTAGGTATGGAGATACTGATGATCGAATCTCGAGCAAGTAACATACCGAAGAACAAAGGGAACATCATACGGGATTAACTGAATCCTTGACATAGAGGTTCGACCGATGAAGATCTTCGTAGAATATGTAGGAACCAATATGGGCATCCAGGTCCCGCTATTGGTTATTGACCGTAGAGGTGTCCCGGTCATGTCTACATAGTTCTCGAACCCGCAGGGTCTGCACACTTAAGGTTTGGTGACGTTTCGGTAGTATAGAGTTATGTGTGGTGATGACCGAAGGTTGTTCGGAGTCCCGGATGAGATCCCGGATGTCACGAGGAGCTCCGGAATGGTTCAGAGGTAAATATTCATATATAGGAAGTCCCGTTTTGGTCGCCGGAAAAGTTTCTGGCTCATCGGTAGTATACCGGGAGTGCCGGTAGTGTACCGGGAGGCCTCCGGGAGGGGTATTTCGACCCAAGAGGCTTCATGGGCTGTGGGAGAGTGAATATCATCCCTTAGTGGGCTGGTGGAAACTCCCACACAAGGCCCATGTGGCTGGAGAAGAAAACCCAATAGGAAAAGGTGGAAAAAGGCAAAAAAAGGAGCAATCCTAGTCCTACTAGGATTGGAGGAGGAGTCCTCCTCTCCTAGTAGGTTCGGCCGAACCATAGGAGCCTTGGCCCTTGCGCCAAGGCTCACCTCCTCTCCTCCTATATATATTGGTGGATTTTAGGGTTTTGCACTAGTTTTTTCAGCCACGTGCTACCCGTTCCTCTAGTGCATAGTTTCTCCTCTAGATCGGTTTTCTGCAGCGCTTAGGCGAAGCCCTGCCGGAATAACTTGATATAGGCAAAGTTGTCCCTGTCTTTCGATGAGATGGTGGCTATCGTTTTTGGTGGAGTAGACTTTGACGATCCTACTACGAACGTGTGATGACGCTGCGCCTTAGCAATCGCTAAACCAACTCCGAGAGGTTATTGACCACGCCGGAGCACGATCAACCTGACCACAAGGGTCTGTTTCCTGCACGCAAATGAAGAACAAGCAAGAAACTAAGATTGCAATCTGGATATTGCGAATATAAGAGGAAAGCTTTATTGATGAAGTGGGGTTCTGTGACGCCTTTGTCTGGTCGTGGAACACAAATGAAGAACGCGAAATTGCAGCTATGGCGAACTTGTAATCTAAACAAAACCCAACCCTAAAACGTCACTCTAAGGGCTGTATATATGGGGGAATAGAGGGGAATTTCATGGCCCCTTGGAGGAGGGGTCCGAAACCGACCTTAACTCAGTTTCCCCATACATACGGACTCTAAAAATAGCCTATAATATGGTATTTCGAAATTACATGGGCCTGGCCCAACAATAAGGTGGCACAACACCTATATTATCCTAGGGACAAATTTTATAAAGTAGCATCATGCATATTTCGTCCAAGGCTTCTTGCTCCCATTATGGTGGCTTCAAAGTGGGAAAATCATCACTGGAAGCTCCATTGTTCTTTCCCGCGCGCGCAACTTCTTCTCCATGCTTGATCCCGCTCCCATGGTCATCCTTCTTATCCATGCCAGGTCCTTCATTCGCAAGTAAAACAAAAGTATCTAATTTAGGCAGCATCATATGTTCATGAACATTAGAAGGATTTGCAAGAAACGAAAGTACTTGGTAATTCAATTGACGTGCGCGAGCTCTAGTAATTGGTCCTGTATGTATAGCAGTTGGAGTTGTGGGTGTAGCCTTAGCAGGGATTTCCTCATCATCCTCCCCTTCTTGAACTAAAGTCGTCCCCGACAGAAGCTCATCTTCCTCACCCAAATAAGGCTTCAAATCTGCAATGTTAAAAGTGGGGCTAACCCCAAACTCCACAGGCAGCTCAAGTTTACATGCATTATCATTTATTTTCTCTAACACCTTAAAAGGATCATCAGCACGTGGCATTAGCTTTGACTTGCGCAAATCAGGAAATCTATCCTTACGCAAATGTAACCAAACAAGATCTCCAGGTGCAAAGACAACATGTTTTCTACCCTTATCTCCAGCAATTTTGTATTTAGCATTCATACGCTCAATGTTTTCCTTCGTTAACTCATGCATCTTTAATATCAATTCAGCACGTTCTTTAGCATCAAAATTAACCTTCTCCGAAGATGGAAGAGGCAACAAATCAATAGGTGCACGAGGTAAGAAACCATACACAACTTCAAAAGGGCACATCTTAGTGGTAGAATGTAGCGAACGATTATAAGCAAATTCAATATGAGGCAAGCATTCTTCCCACATTTTAAGGTTATTCTTCAAAACAGCCCTAAGCATAGTAGACAATGATCTATTGACTACTTCAGTTTGGCCATCAGTTTGGGGATGACATGTAGTACTAAAAAGTAGTTTAGTCCCCAACTTAGCCCATAAACATCTCCAAAAGTGGCTAAGAAATTTAGCATCACGATCTGAAACAATTGTATTTGGCACACCATGCAACCGAATAATTTCATGAAAGAACAAATCAGCAACATGAGCAGCATCATCACTTTTATGACATGGTATAAAGTGTGGCATTTTGGAAAATCTATCCACGACAACAAATATGCTATCCCTCCCCTTCTTAGTTCGAGGTAAACCTAAAACAAAGTCCATAGATATATCCTCCCACGAAACACTAGGTACAGGCAAAGGCATATATAAACCATGAGGATTGAGTCGTGACTTAGCTTTTTGACATGTAGTGCAGCGAGCAACAAAACGCTCAGCATCCCGTCTCATCTTTGGCCAAAAGAAATGTGTAGAAGGTACGTCCTCCGTCTTCTTCACACCAAAGTGTCCCATTAATCCTCCTCCGTGTGCCTCCTGTAAGAACAAAAGACGAACGGAGCTAGCGGGAATGCATAGCTTGTTAGCACAGAACACAAATCCATCATTAATAACGAACTTGTTCCATGTCCTCCCTTCTTTACAATGTTGCAACACATCTCTAAATTCAGCATCATGCACATATTGATCTTTGATGGTCTCCAAACCAAATATTTTAAAGTCAAGTTGTGAAAGCATAGTATAACGACGAGACAAAGCATCAGCAATAACATTTTCTTTACCCTTCTTGTGTTTAATGACATAAGGGAAAGTCTCAATGAATTCAACCCATTTAGCATGTCTACGGTTCAGTTTTGCTTGACTTTTAATATGTTTCAAAGATTCATGATCAGAATGTATAACAAATTCTTTGGGCCATAAATAATGTTGCCATGTTTCCAAAGTCCGAACGAGAGCATATAATTCCTTATCATAAGTAGAATAATTCAGACTAGGCCCACTCATTTTTCAGAAAAGTACGCAACATGTTTACCATCTTGTAATAACACACCTCCTAACCCAATTCCACTAGCATCACATTCAAGCTCGAAAGTCTTATTAAAATCAGGAAGTTGGAGTAAAGGAGCATGTGTTAACTTATCTTTCAAGACCATGAAGGCTTCTTCCTGTGCGGTACCCCAAGAAAAAGACATGTCCTTCTTTGTAAGATCATTGAGAGGCACAACAATGGTGCTGAAATCTCTCACAAAAAGCCTATAGAAACCAGCGAGGCCAAGAAAACTCCTCACTTGTGTGACCGTTTTGGGCTGCGGCCAACTCTCAATAGCTTCAATCTTGGCTTTATCAACTTCAATTCCCTGTGGAGTAACAACATAGCCAAGAAAAGATACTCGGTCGGTGCAAAACGTGCACTTCCCAAGGTTACCAAACAAACGTGCATCACGTAGAGCAATAAAAACAGCACGTAGATGTTCCAAATGTTCCTCCAAAGATCTACTAAAAATCAATATATCATCAAAATAGACTACCACAAATCGTCCAATGAAAGCACGTAAAACCTCGTTCATTAATCTCATGAAAGTGCTAGGTGCATTAGTTAACCCAAAAGGCATGACTAACCACTCATATAATCCAAACTTAGTTTTAAATGCTGTTTTCCATTCATCTCCCAATTTCATACGAATTTGATGGTATCCACTACGAAATCTACTTTGGAGAAAATTGTAGAACCACTTAATTCATCAAGCATATCATCTAGTCTAGGAATAGGATGACGATAACGAATAGTAATATTATTAATGCCTCTACAATCCACACACATGCGCGATGTACCATCCTTTTTAGGCACTAGAATAATAGGAACAACACAAGGACTAAGGGATTCACGTATATAACCTTTGTCAAGCAGCTCCTGTACTTGACGCATAATCTCCTTTGTCTCCTCTAGATTGGTATGGTATGGCGCACGGTTGGGTAGGGATGCACCAAGAATTAAGTCAATCTGATGATCAATCCCGCGAATAGGTGGTAATCCCGGTAGCACGTCTTGTGGGAAGACGTCAGCGAATTCTTGCAAAATGTTAATGACAGCAGGAGGCAAAGAGGGAGGCATGTCCTCGAATGAAAATAATACCTCTTTGCATACAAAAGCATAGCAAATAGATGTAGCAACATCCGAATCATTAATATCAGATTTAGTAGCAAGTAAACATCCACTCTTCAATTTTATTTCGGATGCAACATTAGATGATGGTTTATTATGCTTATGGTGTTGCTCAAATTCCTGTGCTACAATCTGATTTCACTCTTATTTTTCTCCTGTTTTGCTTTACTAGCTCTCGCAATGTCATCTTTCATAATATGTTCCGGAGACATAGGAAGCAAAGTGATATTTTGATCCTTATGAACAAGAGTATACTGATTTGTCCTACCATGGTGTACACAATTTCTATCAAACTGCCATGGCCTACCAAGTAGAACCGAACATGCTTGCAGGGGTACCACATCACAATCCAGATAATCAGAATATGTAGCAATGCTAAAATGCACACGGACAGTACGTGTTACCTTAACCTTGCCACTATTGTTGAACCATTGGATCTAATAAGGATGAGGATGTGGTCTGGTGGTTAGAGACAGCTTCTCCACCATCTCCATGCTAGCCAAGTTATTGCAACTCCCTCCATCGATGATGACGCGAACAAAACGCTCCTTCACAACTCCCTTTGTGTGGAACAAGTTGTGCCTCTGATTTTGCTCAGCCTGTGTAACCTGCACACTGAGAACATGTTGAGCAACTAAACTTTCATACCTGTCAGCGTAATCAGCAGCCATGTAGTTTGTCTCTGGTTCTGCATACTCGCCACCCTGTTCTTCACTTGCAATGAGAGCCAAAGTCTCCTCATCATAATCACTAGCGGACGCATATCCACCATCCTCAGTAACAATCATTCCACGCTTGGAAGGGCATTCTCTCGCAAAGTGACCTCCACCCTTGCAACGACGGCATATAACCTCATGTGTTTGCCCTGTGGATGCAATATGGATGCAATAGATGAAGAAGAGCTCTGTGCAGGCCCAGAAGGTGTGCTCTTCGCAGAGGTTGGAGTAGGAGCCTGTTTCCTGGTATCGCGGTTGGAGTTGGAGGTGGAAGTAGGTGGTGTTGCAGCAGGACATGCGGAAGTAGAGGAGGTATGTGGCATCCATGATGAAGTGCGACCTGCAAAAAAAGTAGTTCTCGCCATTGCCTGTCGATCCTGCACTTCACGTTCAGCTTTGCAAGCAAGATGAAATAAACGAGTGATAGTGTTATACTCCTTATACTCTAGAATAGTCTGAATCTCTCTATTTAATCCACCCATAAAACGTGCAAGCATAGCTTCATTCTCCTCAACAATAACACATCTAATCATGCCAGTTTGTAATTCCTGATAATATTCTTCTACATAATTTTTTCCTTGTCTTAAACGCTGCAAATTTTGAAGCAATTCACGTTGATAATAAGGTGGCACCCAACGATTACGCATAGCAGTTTTCAAAGCAGCCCAAGTAATTGGAATATTAGCATGGTGTATTCTACAATTTTCTGACCACCAAACACAAGCAAAACTAGTGAATGAACAAACAACAGCAACAACACGTCTATCCTCAGGAAATTGTAAGCATGTAAAATGTTGTTCTGTTTCTAACTCCCATGTAAGATATATATCAGGAACATATCTACCCTCAAACGTCAGAATATTCAATTTAAGTTTAGGGAGATGGTCATGATCCCGTACCTAAGGGGGTGGTGCAGACCTACCATTATGGTTGTAGCCATGTGGTCGACCTGGTACGTATCGTGGTGGTTGCCCCTGAGGCTGATCTGGAGCAACCTCTCCCTCATGATCGTAATCACCCTCATAATCTTCAACCTGCTCAAGGACAGTAGATGCAGGAGCCACAAAAGTAGGAGCATATCAACAGTACCAGTATGTTGGGCTTGGCTGAGAGGCACATGTCGTGCTCGTCGTTCGAAAAGGATAGGAGCTGCAACTGGTGGTGGTAGACGGGCAAGCACCTCATTGAACTTGGCGTCCATCTTGGCGTCGAATATCTTCTCCAAACCATCGAGCTTCTCCATGGCCTCTCCAAAGTTGGTCACGAAGTCTTGTACCTAGTCAGCCATCATTTGCTGAAATTTATCATAGAGCGCTTTGTTGGTCATGCTCTCCCAGTGGCTCCCGTCGTCGTGTGATTCTCACATGGTTAGCAGAAATAGGAAACACACAAGAATATGAAACCTACAGACTACTGGGACGTGGTGGCGGTGGTGTGTCACAAATCCTTTAAGCGAATCTCAAATTCTTACCAGTTCTTACCCAGCAGCAGGCGGTGATCGGCAACCGCTGTAGTCAAAACTCTCAAAGCTTGGATAGAGCGATTTCCAAGTGGTGTCAAACACATGACGTAGATGTATGTGGAGCTGGGATGGCTTATAATATGGTAGCAAAAAGGGTTAGCAATAATCAATTCAGAGATGCAAGGTTGAATAAACGCTCAATGACGGTACGGTGCTGGTCCTAGGCTAGACCGTACTAGAGACGCGAGCCTAAAACACCAACAAAATCACGAGATACACGTAATCAAGGGAAAAGCACACTCTGGATTTTTTTTTTGTTTTTTTTGGCGCCTCTTTTTTTTGGCGCTCTTTTTTTTCCTCAAAAAATCACTACAATGGCGAGTGTCTCAAAACTCTTCCCACGTCGTATAAGCAAGATGGGCACGAAATTTGTTGGACTAATTTTTTTTCTGGAGCAATTCGGGGGCCACGACGACCAAAAATTTCGACAAAAATCACTATGATGGCAAGTGTCTCAAAACGCTCCGAAGAACCTAAAATCAAGATAGGGAAAAAATCTTTTCAGCTGAATTTTTTTGGGCCAAAACATGCTCTGCAAAGCGTGCCAGACTTTTTTCCGACACCTATGCAGGTAGCAAAACAAGAATCCGAAATCAAAAGGATCTCAAAACTAAACCTAAAACGAGCTGGACTCGGATTGGTGGCGGATTTGTGGTGGTATATATGGACACCAATGGATAGTGATGGTGGGTGGTGATATATGGCAGCGGTGATGATGGTGGTGGTATATGGCAACTATGAACACGATGCGATGGCAGCGTGACAACCTGTGAATAGAACTCGAAACTCTAAAGGACTAGACACTAAGACCACCAACTCGACACGACGATGTAACCGCAAGTTCAACAAAGCAAAATACTGAAAAGACTATGCAAAGGCTCAGATTGGTTCGGATATGATGATCTAACCCTAATTTTTTTTCTGGCTTTTCATGGACTAAAGGTATGAAGAACAGATGTGATCTAAACTATGAAAACTGGTAAAATCTCACCGAGCAACCTGGAAATCTGATACCACTTGATATAGGTGAAGTTGTCCCTGTCTTTCGATGAGATGGTGGCTATCGTTTTTGGTGGAGTAGACTTTGACGATCCGACTACGAACGTGTGATGGCGCTGCGCCTTAGCAATCAGTAAACCAACTCCGAGAGGTTATTGACCACGCCGGAGCACGATCAACCTGACCACGAGGGTTTGTTTCCTACACACAAACGAAGAACAAGCAAGAAACTAAGATTGCAATCTGGATATTGAAAATATAAGAGGAAAGCTTTATTGATGAAGTGGGGTTCTGTGACGCCTTTGTCTGGTCGTGGAATACAAATGAAGAACGCGAAGTTGCAGCTATGGCAAACTTGTAATCTAAACAAAACCCAACCCTAAAATGACGCCCTAAGGGTTGTATATATGGGGGAATAGAGGGGAATTTCGTGGCCCCTTGGAGGAGGGGTCCGAAACCGACCTTAACTCAGTTTCCCCATACATACGGACTCTAAAAATAGCCTATAATATGGTATTTCAAAATTACATGGGCCTGGCCCAAAAATAAGATGGCGCAGCACCTATATTAGCCTAGGGACGAATTTTATAAAGTAGCATCATGCATATTTCGTCCAAGGCTTCTTGCTCCCATTATGGTGTCTTCAAAGTGCGAAAATCATCACTGGAAGTTCCATTGTTCTTTCCCGCGCGCGCACCTTCTTCTCCATGCTTGATCCCGCTCCCATGGTCATCCTTCTTGTCCATGCCAGGTCCTTCATTCATAAGTAAAACAAAAGTATCTAATTTAGGCAGCATCATATGTTCATGAAGATTAGAAGGATTTGCAAGAAACGAAAGTACCTGGTAATTCAATTGACGTGCGCGAGCTCTAGTAATTGGTCCTGTATGTATAGCAGTCGGAGTTGTGGGTGTAGCCTTAGCAGGGATGTCCTCATCATAACTCCACCACCATCGCCGGAGCGCCGTCACGCTGCCGGAGAACTCTTCCTCCTCTCCGCTCCCTCTTGCTGGATCAAGACGGCGGAAATCGTCATCAAGCTGTACGTGTGCTGAATGCGGAGGTGTCGGCTGTTCGGTGCTAGATCGGAAGGATCGTGATCAAGTTCGTGAGACGGATCGTGATCAAGTTCGTGGGACGGATCGTGATCAAGTTTGCGGGATGGATCGTGATTGGATCGCGGGAAAGATCGTGATTGGATCGCGAGACGCTCGGCGATTTGGATCGCGAAGATGTTCGACTACACCAACCGCGTTTCTTAACGCTTCCCGCTTAGCGATCTACAAGGGTACGTAGATCCACTCTCCCTCTCGTAGATGCTCATCACCATGGATAGATCTGCGTGTGCGTAGAATTTTTTTTGTTTCCCATGCAACGTTCCCCAACAAGTTCCTCCGTGAGAACTGGGATATCTTCGCATGGAATCCTGCTGACATGCCGGGGGTTCCCAGGGGACTGGCTGAGCACCGTCTAAGAGTTGATCCGAAAGCTAAGCCCATCAGGGAGCATTTGAATCGATCGGCGGCGGAGAAGCGCAAAGCAATCAGCGAAGAAGTAGCCCGTCTCTTGCAAGCCAAGTTCATTCGGGAGATTTACCACTCCGAGTGGCTCTCGAATGTTGTGATGGTGTCCAAAAAGTATAAGTCGTTGCGCATGTGCATTGACTTGAAACATCTCAATCGGGTATGTCTGAAGGATCATTTTTCGCTCCCCTGCATAGATCAGATTGTTGACTCGACTGTGGGATGCGAGCGCTTATCGTTTCTAGATGCTTACTCTGGGTACCATCAGATCCGTCTGTATGGCCCATATGAAATAAAGACAGCCTTCATCACCCCATTCGGGTGTTTTTGCTACATCACTATGCCATTCGGTCTGAAAAATGTCGGTGCTACTTTTATGCGCATGATTCAGAAGTGTTTACTCAACCAGATACCTCGGAATGTCGAGGCGTACATGGATGATACAGTGGTCAAGTCCCGCAAAGGTTTTGACCTGCTGGCGGACTTGGCCGAAACATTCGCCAATTTGAGGAGATACGACATAAAGCTGAATCCAGCCAAGTGTACTTCCGGCGTCCCTGGCGGCAAGTTACTCGGTTTTCTCGTTTCCGAACGAGGGATAGATGTCAACCCTAAGAAAATCAGCGCCATTACCCAGATGAAGACCCCTGTGCGAGTGCACGATGTTCAGAAACTCACAGGTTGCCTGGCAGCATTGAGTCGATTCATTTCTCGTCTCGATGAGAAGGCGTTACCTCTGTACCAATTGATGAAGAAGTCCGATACATTCGAGTGGACTCCAGAAGCCGAGGCAGCGTTTGTTGAGCTCAAAGCCCTGCTCTCCACCCAGCCAGTGCTTGCCGCTCCATGCAGCAAAGAGCCATTGCTCCTGTACATCGCGGCCACTAATCAGGTCGTCAGTACAGTGCTAACTATCGAGCGAGAGGAGGAGGGTAAAGATTACAAAGTCCAATGGCCGATTTATTATGTCTCTGAAGTTCTGTCCCCCTCAAAGCAAAGATATCCACACTACCAGAAGCTGGTTTATGGTATTTACCTATCAGCGAAGAAGGTGGCGCATTATTTTCAAGACCACTTGATTTCAGTCGTCAATGATGCTCCATTGTCCGAGAGTTTCAACAATCGAGACGCATCTGGTCGAGTGGCAAAGTGGGCAATCGACTCAGACATTTTGACATTAAGTTTGAAGCCAAGAAAGCAATCAAGTCCCAGGCATTGGCAGATTTTATGGCCGAGTGGATTGAACAGCACTAGCCGATCCAAGTTCACTCGGCACATTGGACCATGTTCTTCGACGGCTCTAAAATGTTGAATGGGTCTAGTGCTGGTGTTGTTTTGATATCCCCCAAGGGCGACAAGCTTAGCTATGTCTTGCAAATTTTCTTTGATTCCTCCAACAGTGAGGCAGAATATGAAGCACTTTTGTATGGGTTGCGCATGGCTATCACACTCGGCGTCAAGCGCCTGATGGTTTATGGCAACTCAGATTTGGTGGTGAATCAAGTGATGAAAGAGTGGGATGTTCGAAACCCCGCTATGACTGGGTACTGCAATGTTGTCAGAAAGTTGGAGAAGAAATTCAAAGGCGTGGAACTTCATCATGTTCCCCGGCTGAAGAATCAGGCGGCCGATGAACTAGCAAAGATTGGGTCCACTCGACGGCCCGTTCCCAGTGATGTGTTCTTAGAGCACTTACACACTCCTTCGGTGCAAGAAGATCCTTTCACCGAAGAACCCCCACAGGCTATGAGCTCCACTGGTCCGACTGAAGTCGATGTTCCTGCAGTGATTGATTTGGTCATGGTAATTTTGGTTGTCATTCCTGATTGGACAGTACCTTACATTGCTTATATCCTCCGACAAGAACTCCCTGAATATGAAACAGAGGCTCGACAAATTATGCGCAGATCCAAGGCCTTTACTGTGATGGGAGATCAGCTGTTCAGAGAAAGCGCGACTGGCATGACGCAGCGTTGCATCTCCCCCGAAGAAGGTCGAATGATTCTGGATGAGATCCACTTGGGAACTTGCGGCCATCATGCGTCCTCAAGGACAATCATCGCTAAAGCATACCGAGCTGGTTTCTTCTGGCCACGCGCTAATGAGATGGCAAAAGACATTGTTGATCATTGTGATGGATGCCAGTTCTATGCAAACTTGTCACATAAACCGGCCTCTGCTCTACAGACGATTCCCCTTGCCTGGCCATTTGCTGTTTGGGGACACGACATGGTTGGTCCCTTTCGGAATGGAAAAGGCGGTTTCACTCATTTACTGGTTGCAGTCGACAAGTTTACAAAGTGGATAGAAGCCAAGCCGATCAAGAAATTGAACTCCCGCACGACAGTCACATTCATGAGAGAAATAATTTTTTGGTACGACATTCCTCACAGCATTATCACAGATAATGGCACCAACTTTGACTTGGAAGAGTTCAGAAACTACTGCACTTCTCAGGGCACTCAGGTGGATTATGCGTCTGTTGCACATCCACAAACCAATGGGCAATTCGAGCGAGCCAATGGCCTCATCCTGCAAGGTCTGAAGCCTCCTCTCATGCGCAATCTGGATCATGCCGCTGGTGCCTGGGTAACTGAGATTCCATCTGTGTTATGGGGCCTGAGAACTATGCCAAATCGGTCGACTGGACGGACTCCTTTTTTCTTGGTCTACGGTGCCGAAGCTGTCTTGTCGAGTGACTTGTTTCACAATTCTCCCCGAGTGGAACTTTATTCTGAAGCTGAAGCTAAACAGGCTAGGCAGGATGGTGTTGATCTCCTGGAGGAAGAATGAGGGATGACTTTGATCCGGACTACAGCCTATCAGCAGGATCTGCGGCGCTTCCATGTGAAGAATGTCAAGAGTCGATCGTTTCATGAGGGAGACTTGGTGCTCCGAGTGAATCAACAGCGACCTCATAAGCTTGCTCCTGCATGGGAAGGTCCTTTCGTCGTCACCAAAATGCTGAACAACACAACTTATCACCTGTATAATCTCATGAAGCGGATAGATGAGCCACGAGCCTGGAATGCAGATCTGCTCCGACATTTTTATACTTAGAGACAGAAGAATCTTCTGATGTAACAAGAATACTTCATCTATGCAAATCAAACTTCTGCAATATATATGTTGTCGATTCCGATCGTACAGTTTCATTCTTTGGAATACTCCGAGTGTCGAGCAATCCTCACACTCGGGGGCTTAGCTGTGAACATGCTTTTGCCTAAGTTAAAAACCCTGTCGGGTGGATAGCAGTCCATTCACTTGATGACCTATTTACAAATTAGTCTTTGCTTAGGTTCAAAAATACTCCGAGTGTCGAGCAATCCTCACACTCGAGGGCTTAGCTGCGAACATGTTTTTGCCTAAGTTAAACTCTCCATCGAGTGGATAGTAATACATCCACTCGACGCCCTAGCTGCGAATCAATCTTCGCCTAGGGTCAAAAATATTCCGAGTATTGAGCAATTCTCACACTCGGGGGCTTAGCTGCGAACATGTTTTCGCCTAAGTTAAACTCTCCGTCGAGTGGATAGTAATACATCCACTCGACGGCCTAGCTGCGAATGAATCTTCACCTAGGGTCAAAAATATTCTGAGTGTTGAGTAATCCTCATACTCGGAGGCTTAGCTGCGAACAAGTTTTCGCCTAAGCCTAAAAACAAACTCAGTTGAGCAAACGATTGAAAGCCAAATACGGATAAATCCAAAGGTTTAATCGTAGATAAAAGTTTCACGAGAAAGCAAAGGTGCTCAGGCCTAAGGCCTGAATAAAGTTTTAAGCTAATACAGTTTCACTCGGCATATCGAGGCAAATAAAGTTTTTCTTCCAAAGATCAAGTTTTTAAGCGTCCGACGGGCTTGCTGGCTCGACAAAAGTGTCCAAGTCGATGTCGTCTGCGATCCTGGTGGCTGCGTCGATGAAGGTCTCCATGAAATCTTCAAACTCGAGTTTCTTCGTGTTAACCACTCGGAGCTCCTTCAGTTTGTCTTCCCTCACTTCCTTGCAATGGACCCTCACAAGAGAGAGCGCCACGTCGGCACCACAATGAGCAACAGATTTCTTCCAGGCTTGCACTCGACTCGGGAGGTCGTTCAATCGTGTCATCAGAGATGTGAGGTTGAGCTGAAGAGTGTCTTCGGGCCACACCTCCTTGTCGATCCTCTCCATTGCAGTTTTCAATCGAAGGACATACGCTTGGACACCCTGAAGCCTGAAGTTGAGTCTGAGCATGTTCATGGCCACCGCATCTCCAACAGGTGGGATCTAGGTTGGGCTCGATATCCTCGGTCTCTTTCTCAAAGTCTTGGCAGAATTCTGGGAAAGAAGAATGAAAGAATGGGAGGAGGACTGGTGAGATGCAGCCGTCAAGGATTTCATAAAGTTCAGCCGACAGAAAAACTCACCGTCGAGCAGAATATACATCTTCCTCGAGAACTCTCCCAAGTGCCTCTCCAGGCCATTGCTCCTCTTGGTTAATTGCTCGGTCTTCTTGATGAGGTCCACACGCTCTTGCTTCATCTTCGAGTTTTCTTCCTCCATCCTCTTCGCAGCTTCAATCTTCTCCTTCGCCACACGCTGGGCGTCGGCGAGCGCTTTGTCCTCTTCCTCAAGTGCCTTCTTCATGGAATCTAAAGAAACATCATTGTTGAGTCGCGATTGGAGTCAACGGTTTTCATTGCGTGCGTTTGTTCGAGTGAAAGCACTTGGTTCGAAGCTTGGAAAGTGAAGATGAGAATGCAGTGGGTCGAAGAAAGTTACCTCCTAGAGTTTTTAGCTTGGCGCGCACCCTCTCCAAATCATTGTTGCAGGTGTCCAAGTCCATGTGCAACTGGTTCTTTTCATCCTCAAGATCCTTCTACTGCATAACAAGTTCACAAGACCTCTGAAATCAACAAAGAAAGAAATTCAATCGACAAAAAATATCAACACGGAAGTGCAGAAGACCAAAAACGATCGATTGGGCGGCGCGCATCACCCCGCCCCTCTATCTTGGAACAGCGTCATATTATGGTTGATCAATGATGTCCATGAAACCCGCATCCATGGGAAAGTGAATTCAACCAAAAGTACAGTCAACATGTGTCGGGACCCTGATCCTAAGTCATATGAATCCAGACTGTAACATATCACATCACTTTGCGGCCTCACGCTCGGTAAGTTCCACGGCTGCAGCCTTACCTTAGCCGGGACCGTTTGCGTCTTTTGGCTCACGTATGCGAGCATGTCGCTGGTAATCAAACGACAGAGAACCCGGGCTGACATGACTAGTCATAGAACCTAAGCGGCTCATCCGTACGAAAACAGGCATACGTAACCCAACAATGCAGGTGTCGGCCTCAAGCGTGTGTAGACGAGTCATAGCAAGCTACAAGGACTCCATTACGCAGTGAGACATAAATGCCATCACCGCATGTAGACGAGTCATAGCAGGCTACAGGGACTCCATTACACTGCGAGACATTTCCCCGAAGGGACAGACACAGCAGCAAAGAAGGATACATGCCGGTCAATCAATGTGTCCGGAGCAGTAGTAAGCTACCATGGCTCGGTGGAAGCACAAAGAGGCAGTTTCCCGTAAAGAGTACTACTAAAGGCACATGACTAGGTGTCGGATCCCATACATACCTTTGCACGTCACACGTACGCACGACATGCCCGATATGCATAGATACAACCATGGCATCACAACATAACCATACAACAACATGAATTTTATTTAAGAGGCTCAGACGAGCCTTGCATAACATGTTCTTACAGATAGGGGTCACATGACCCGACACTCAAGTCATACAAACAAGTTCATACAAACCAAGCGGAAGCATAAGGCTGTCTGAGTACAGACAGATGAAAGGGGTAAAAAGGCACATGTCCTGACTATCTACAGCCCGCCACAGGCGTAAGGTCGTAGCTGGGACACCAGCTATTCGGCATCGTCAACATCTAGAAATAACCCACCCGAAGGGTCCTGGGTCTTATGTGCAACAATTATTAAGCAAACATAAGTACAAATGTACTCAGCAAGTCTTTAAAGCAGACCTAGGCTAATCATGCTCATGTATCAACAAAGGGGGAAGGTGGAGTTTATGCAACAATGCCAGCTTTGACTCATGGCTATCCTACACTACTCAATTTTTAACTCTTAGTTACAATTTTAGATATCGCACACGAGTCCACCAACTCGATGACAATACACCACCATGGATTCACTTCCCTCTTCCAGGAGAGTGCCATCCACAGTACTCACACTTGTCTTGATAGTTTTATGAGTATCCATTTGATTACTTATGAACAACATAGGTTCTCCAAGTAGTCCATATCCGAGGACGCGGCTATTCAAATAGTTTCATACCCTGCAGGGGTGTACTTCTTCACACATGCTCTCGCCACTTATCACTCAGTGCTCATAAAATCATGCACCTCGACAACCTTCAAGCAAAAGCCCAGCGAGGGAGTCGGCCACGACTGTCAATCACATAAGACCTCTAGTCGAGGCTATCGCCTATTTGAGACTGAACCTGCACGGAAGTCCGGCCAAAGTTTCCGCTACGGTCCCAAACAATGTGTGCAGGGTTCCCAAGCCCACCATTCGGGTGACCCTTGGTACACCGTGCCACTGCCTACCGTGTCGTAACCCACCCCTAGGGTCAGCGCTATGCACGACCTCTAGCATGCTATAAACACCAGAAACTACTTGCGACTCCTGGACTAAGGACTAAGCGACCGATAAGTCGAGAGGGTCAATTAAGTATCCCAACGTGTGGTAGTATCTAGTCTTGGATCACAAACACGGAACTCGGTTCCTAAGAACGGTCCCAATGAGACAACCCGCTATGTACTCCTACATAGCCTCTCATCGTTACCTTTACCAAATCGGGTTCATCATAAGATCATCACATCAGACAACATTGTTTCACTCAGTTCATCACCCAGATGAATCAGACCTGACACAACTCTAAGCATAGCAAGCAAAGTAAGCTAAGCACATCATGGCACAAGCATCTACCAGGTATGCTAGGTTGCAAGGTTTAGCTATTTAGTGACAATAATAGGTCATGCAGCAGAATAGGATCATCTACCGTGTATGACTGACATGTGATCGATTGTCCTAATGCAATAAACAAGAGCAGGAGCGAGAGAGTGGGATATTATCGGAATGATCAAAGGGGTTGCTTGCCTTGCTGGGTAGCGGGAAGATTCTCTCCTTCGTTGGAATACTCGGAGGTATCCTCAGAAGTAGGGCCTACCGCAATGCAGATAAGAAACAATCAAAACACGCAAGTGCAACAATATGATGCATGATCATGGCATGATAGCATGTATGGATGAGCTAATGCAGCTAGTGATTATGTTAATTTGAAATGAGTTTGAATATAGGTTCCAAATCGTTCTTCATTTCAAATTCCGAATACTAACCTATTAGTAAATGTCAATGTTCACCTATTTAGATTTCTCTAACATGCATGACAATAGCACCATTGGATTCATTGGATTTTTCTGATAAATTTTCATATATAAATTATTTTCATCTGATTTACAGATTAATTTATATGAATTTTTGAAGTTTTGAATAATTTCTGGAATTATTTTTAAACTAGAAATAGAATAATGGTGTCAGCCTGATGTCACCATGACGTCACCTGGTCGGCTGACAAGGCCAGGTCAAACGTGACGTGCGGGGCCCGCACGTCAGTGACACACGCTTAATTCCCGCGCTGACCAGGGTTTGACCCGCATTTGGGCCCCACTTGTTAGCGGCTGGGGCCTAACTAATCAGGGGGATTAGCCCCTGATGATGGCCACGTCGGCGCCCACCGGAGCGGGGCCGGTGGCGGCCATCTGCACGGCGGCGACTCGTGGGAACGCGCCTCCGGTGACCATTTGGCACGCGGAGGGCACCGGGAGGCAGCCCATGCACGCGCGCATCCAGCGCTACGACGGAGGGGGCATGGGGGCCACCGGAGCTGCGGCCGACGACAACCCGAGCGGCAGCGAGCTTTGGGCAGCGGGGAATCGGCGCCTACGGCGAGGGACAGGCTGCCAGGGGAGGGGGAAATGGAGCAGGGGCTCACGGCAGGGTCGCTGGGGACGACAGCGAGCTCGGGGACACACTGACGACCTCGAATCGCCGTGGAAGAGCTTCGGCGGCCGGCGGGGAGGAAGCAGCGACATGGTGTCGTGGATGGCTCCCGGTGTCGACTGGCTTCATGGGGAGGACGAGGAGGTCGTGGCGGGGCTTTTGGTGGGCTCGGAAAGGCGCAGGGAATGCTGGAGCTACGGCGGCACGGCGAGGAGGAGCTCGGCCATGGCAGAGTAGAGGGGGAAAGAGAGAGAGAGAGAGAGAGAGAGAGAGAGAGGGAGAGGAGAAGGAGGCCACGGCGAGGAGGCCTCGCGCTAGCGCTCTCCCAGCCCTCCAGGCTAGCAGCCAGGCAGGGAGGAGGTGGCCGGCATGTGCCCGCGCACGGCGAACGCACGCCCCTGTCCTCCTGGCGAGAGGACAGGGATGACTGGCCATGGGCCAGGTGGGCCGGCCTGGCCTGGGCTTCTTCTTCTTTTTCTTTTATATTTCTCTCTGTTTTCTATTTCTGACATTTGTTTGTTTCTTTTGCAGGTACAAATGACTTTATAAAATATCCCATATATTTTCTATAATGGAGTTTGAATATTTCAAACTTGTGTAAAAAGTTTTAGGATATTTTGGAAACAGAAATAATGATAATGCTTTAGTTATCATTTTCAGGGGCTTTATCAATTCTTTTAAAATTGCTTCAGTTGTTCAATATTTAAAATGGTCCCTGTTATAATCATGTCCAATTTTATCAGACATAGGGAACATTTCTAAAGGCATTTTGGATTTTTTTTGAAATTTCACCAACTTTGAATTGTTTTAACACAATGTGAGCTTGGGGTTTTCTTTTAGTCCCCATTTCTTGTTAATACAAAAAAAATGAAACATGATGCAAGCACATGCTATCCTAAGACATCTAGCTAGGGATATCACAACTCACCCCACTCAAAAGAATCTCGTCCCGAGATTTTGAAGTCGTCGGGAAGAGCGCGGGGTACTCTAGTCGAAGACGATCTTCTCTTTCCCATGTGGCGTCCTTTTCAGAATGGTGTGACCACTGAACCTTGAGAAACTTGATGTTCCGACGCCGAGTGGTATGCTCAGCTTGATCAAGATATGAACAGGGTACTCTCGATATGTAAGGTTAGGTTGGAGATCAAGCGTTTCGTGGTCTACTTCACGGACAGGATCCGAGAAGCAACGCCTGAGTTGCGAGACGTGGAAGACATCATGAACCTTGGAAAGACGCGGCGGACGTTCCAATTGGTAGGCAACCTCTCCTCGTTTAGCAAGAATGCGAAAGGGTCCAATGTAACGAGGAGCCAACTTGCCCTTGATACCGAATCGATGGGTACCCTTCAGAGGTGTAACCCGAAGGTAAGCCTTCTCGTCAACTTCATAGGTCAGAGCCTTATGATGGCGATCCTATTGGCTCTTCTGACGAGATTGGGCTGTTTTCAACTTTTCACGAATAATACGAACTTGCTCCTCTGCATCCTGGATCATATCCGGACATAAGAGTTGCCTCTCTCCGGTTTTTGACCAGTTAAGAGGTGTTCGACACCTTCGTCCATAGAGAACTTCAAAAGGGGCTTTGCCCAAGCTTGATTGATAACTATTGTTATAAGCAAACTCGACAAATGGAAGACATTTCTCCCAATTCATACCGAAAGATATAACACAATCTCGGAGCATGTCTTCGAGAATTTGATTGACTCACTCAACTTGACCATTTGACTGCGGGTGGAAAGCAGTGCTAAAGGATAGATGAGTCCCCATAGCGGTTTGAAAAATTTCTCAAAATCGGGAAGTAAAGATACTTCCACGGTCTGAGTTAATCTCCAAAGGAACACCATGAAGAGAAACTATTCGAGAAACATATAACTCCGCTAGCTGGATAGCAGTTATGCTCTCCCGAACAGGAAGAAAATGAGCCACTTTGGAAAGACGGTCAATGACCACAAAGATAGCATTATTCCCTCTCTTGGTCCTGGGAAATCCGGTAATGAAATCCATACCAACTTTATCCCATTTCCATTTAGGAATAGCTAAGGGTTGAAGGGTGCCAGCAGGCCTTTGATGTTCTGCTTTCACGTGACGACAAACGTCACAGTTAGCAACGAACTGAGCAATTTCTCTCTTCATCCTAGTCCACCAAAACCTCTGGCGTAGATCCTGATACATTTTGGTACTACCCAGATGAATTGAGAGAGGAGAATCACGAGCCTCCTTAAGGATCAGCTGTCTTAAGCGTGTGCTCTTGGGAACCACCAACCGGTTCTGAAAGAACACCACATCCTCATCGTCCTTGGAGAAATCTTTAGCATTTCCGCTAGCAATATTCTCTTTGATACGGGATATACCCTTATCATATTTCTGGATAGCTATTATTTGATCCTTAAGATTGGGTTTCGCCACCAGGTTGGATAGGAATCCTTGAGGAACAACATGGAGGTTTAACTTCCGAAATTCCTCATGGAGGAGTGGTTCACCTTGTTGTAACATCAGGTTGTTACAATAAGACTTACGACTTAGTGCATCAGCCATGACATTGGCTTTCCCCGGGGTGTAAGTTATCCCTAAGTCATAATATGTAATCAACTCTACCCACCGTCTTTGCCTGAGATTCAAATCCGGCTAGGTGAATATATATTTTAGACTTTGGTGATCAGTGTAAATTTCGCAACGATTACCCAGAAGGTAATGTCGCTAGGTTTTCAGTGCATGGACTACAGCTGCAAGCTCGAGATCATGTGTTGGATAATTATCCTCATGTGGACGCAACTGTCGAGATGTGTATGCAATCACATGACGATCTTGCATGAGAATGCAACCTAGTCCTTGTCGCGAGGCGTCACAATAGATAACAAATTCCTTAGAGATGTCTGGTGGCAGCAGAACGGGAGCATAGGTCAGTCGTCTTTTCAACTCCTGAAAACTATGCTCGCATTGTGGAGTCCACTCGAACTTTTTATCTTTCTTGAGGAGTTCAGTCAGAGGTTTGGCAACCTTGGAGAAATTCTCTACAAAGCGGCGACAATAGCTCGCTAAGCCAAGGAAACTCCGAACTTGCTTAACCGATTCAGGTTGAGTCCAATCAAGGACGGCCTGAACTCTCTCGGGATTGATAGCAATACCTTTACCAGAGATCACGTGGCCTAGATAGGTCACTTCTGGCAACCAAAATTCACACTTGGAGAATTTGGCATACAGACGGTGCTCTCGAAGTTTCATCAACACCGGCCTTAGATGCTCGGCATGTTCCTGTTCGTTCTTCGAGTAGATGAGAATATCGTTGAGGTAAACCATGACGAATTTATCCAAATACTCCATGAAGATCGAATTCATCAAGCGAGAGAAGGTGGCTGGGGCATTGGTTAAACCGAAGGACATGACGGTGTACTCGTATTGGCCATAACGAGTAACAAAAGCCGTTTTTGGAATGTCCCCATTTCTAATTCTGATTTGATGGTATCCCAACCTCAAATCCATTTGTGAAAAGACAGAGGATCCAGCGAGTTGATCATACAAATCGTTGATCCTGGGGAGCGGATACTTGTTCTTAATGGTGACCAGATTCACTGGCCGATAATCCACAACCATCCGATCCGATCCATCCTTCTTCTTGACGAAGAGGACGGGACAAGCCCAAGGAGATGAACTAGGACGGATGAAACCTTTATTCAAAGCCTCATTGAGTTGGATCTTAAGTTCGGTTAGTTCTAAGGGTGCCATCTTATAGGCTCTTCTAGCTATTGGGACAGTCCCTGGGATGAGTTCTATCACAAACTCAACATCTCTGACAGGAGGAATTCCTGGCAGTTCTTCTAGAAAGACATCCGGAAAGTCTCGGACTACCGGAATTTCTTCTAGCTCTGGAAGGGGGCTAGCATTGAGGGAATAGAGTTGGCGCTTGGCTGCTCGAGTGGATACATTAACTATCTCACCCGATGGATGTGTAAGTTGAACATTCCTAGTATGAGTATCAATCTTAGCATAGTGGGCTTTCATCCAATCCATGCCTAGAATGATATTGATGTCTGAAGACTTAAGGGCTATCAGAGATGCTAGGAAGACTAGCCTATGACCAGAATTTCATTGCCATGGCTCACTCTAGAAGTTTGCCATTTTGAACCAGGAGTCTGAACTACTAAAGGAGTAGGCATATCACAAAAAGATATGTTATGCAACTGTGCATAACTTTCTGAGATGAAGGAATGAGATGCCCCAGTATCAAATAGAACAGATGCTGGATGACTATTGACAAGGAGCGTACCTAGGATAACATCAGGATCTTCAAGAGCTTCCTCAGCGGAAACATAGTTCACTCGACCACGAGCAGGAGCTGGCTTCACATAGAAGGCTTTTCCCGGCTTTCCACGTCCAGCCGGCATAGCATTAGTCTGAGGACAATCATGAGAGTAGTGTCTTGGTTCTCCACACTTATAACAGACCACGGAGGCACGGGGAGCAACATTGGTAGGCGGACCTCCAAATGGTCTGACTGGAGGGTTAACCTGAGTTGGATAGGGCGCCTGGAAGAACGGCCTCGCGGTGTATCTTGGCGACAAAGCTGCGTTGGGCACCCACACCCGGCGTTTGTTGGAGCCCAAGCCGGATGAGGGTTGAAGTCACGGTTGTGCTTCCTTGTAGCCTCATAATCCGTCTGTCCAGTCTCGGCATTGATAGCCTTATTGACGAGAGCCTGGAAGGTTGTGCACTCATGCAGGCGCAAATCTCGGCGGAGCTCAGGGTTAAGTCCCTTGTGGAACCTAGCTTGCTTCTTGGCATCAGTAGAAACTTCCTCCGGAGCATAGCGAGCAAGATTGCCGAACTCACGGCTATATGCATCCACGGACAGTCTGCCCTTGGTGAAAGCACTGAATTCCTCTCTCTTGCAATCCATCAGCCCTTCCGGAATGTGATGCATACTAAATGCTGCGCTGAATTCTGCCCAAGTTGGTGCGGGGCCTGCGGGGCGCATGGCTTCATAATTTTCCCACCACTGATTGGCGGGTCCTTCCAAGAAGTAGGTGGCAAAAGTCACCTTGTTGGCCTCGGACACATTGGCAGCCCGGATCTTGCGGAACATGCTGGTCAGCCAGTCATCCGCGTCGAGTGGGTCGACCGAATGATGATACTTAGGTGGGCACAACCTGACGAAATCACCGAGTGACACGCCATCATTGAGATCATTGCAGGGAGCAAACGCTGTGTTCTACTCGATTCTCTCCAATAGCCTATTGGTCTCTCTCTTGTTCCTTTCGGCTTCAAGCATGACTTCTGCCAACGAAGGCGCATGCGGCAGATCCTCTTGCCTTGGTTGGATTCCCTCGCCCAGCTCGGGGGCAGGCACGGGGTTATTCCTAGTTGCCACCATCCTGGGAAAACAAACCCACAACTTAGACATAGAGAACATCAACTCTAAGACATGAGATAAGGAATGTACTAGACAACATGGCATGCAGGGTAAACACCCAAACAACATGGAAACAAAACGACCATATGAACACTATGATTCATGCACACCAAGACATAGCTCAGTACAAGCCCAAACTGAAAGCAACTACAGAGAGATGACAAAACTCATCGGAGGCATTACAAGCTTCCTATACATTATCTATCTACACCTCCAGAACTCAACTCTCAACCTCAATCATATCCCACAAGACACGCAGGACCGTGGCGATACGATTGCTAACTTACTAGTACTAACATCCACGTACTCAAGCATCGCCGTAGAATGGCTCATACAGGTTACCCCCATGACCCGGGAGCTGAACCTAAGGATCTGAAAACACTCTAGCCTGTGATTCCTGGAACCCATAAGGACACGAATGTGGCCTTGGTCCCCTCGTTGGCGGCAACAACGGTCCTCGAAGAGGGGTGATGCCTCCAACATCGGGCCAATCTACGTGTGCTGGCATATGAGTCCGTGATGGGGTCAGCATCTCCAAATCTCCATAGCCTGTCTGCACGACAGGTGCCAACTGCGTCAGGGCTGTCCAAAGACGTGCACGGTAGCATAAAGCTCCATGCGAAGGGCACGTGCATCACGATCCCTGTTCTCCAACATCTGAGCGGTCACCTGCAGCCTAGGATCCTCATGGGAATGATCATAGTAGGTTGCGCCAAGATAACCATCCTCTCCTCCCATGGAAGCAGGAACATAGCAGAATTCTGTGTTCTGGAGCAAACCATGGTGAAACCTCATGATAGTCAACATGGTATAGGCGGCCTCCTAAACTGCCATGTCTATGGTGACACATAATCCATAAGTCCAGTGAAGCGGCTCTGCAGCTCCAGGATATGAAGGATAAATCTTGACGGTACACAGATACTGTCTCTGGTTGAAATCTCGATACTGTTCCTCCACTGTGTACTCTGGGTACCAACGGTAGCCAACCTCCATCATAACTCTAACCAACATGGCCGTGTGACCCGATACATCAATGCACCTGGTCAGACAGACCACCTGACGGGAAGGACGAGGGGGCATCTGAAATAGAGAATGATGCAAAGACATTAGAGACTCTAGCAGAAATTGGACAGCATAACGGCTGTAATTGCTCAAAAAGGATTTTGAGACAACAGCAAAAGATTAGAAAGGCATAACCACTCGACTTTCTAGACTCAAATCTCTTCTCCATCTATTTGTCACACCAACAATACTTTAGTAACTATATTCACTTGCAAACAAGCTAGCTAATAGTCCATGGTTAGTAACTCGTCCTCCTAAGCAATAGATGAGAAGCCTAATTCTTATCCCCGTAGAAAAGATGAGAATGACTCAGAGTAGAATAACTTGGGAAGAGGACTAAATAGAGCCTTACGTTCCCTTCCACAATCAATTCCCCTACTTTTCTATAGTGTTTCTAGACTCAACTTCGACCGGTTTGGCTTGGTAGTCCTACAGTCAGTCAGGCTCTGATACCAACGCTGTCGGGACCCCGATCCTAAGTCATATTAATCCAGACTGTAACATATCACATCACTTTGCGGCCTCACGCTCGGTAAGTTCCACGGCTGCAGCCTTACCTTAGCCGGGACCGTTTGCGTCTTTTGGCTCATGTATGTGAACATGTCGCTGGCAATCAAACGACAGAGAATCCGGGCCGACATGACTAGTCATAGAACCCAAGCGGCACATCCGTACAGAAACAGGCATACGTAACCCAGCAATGCAGGTGCCGGCCTCAAGCGTGTGTAGACGAGTCATAGCAAGCTACAAGGACTCCATTACGCCGTGAGACATAAATGCCATCACCGCACATAGACGAGTCGTAGCAGGCTACAGGGACTCCATTACACTGCGAGACATTTCCTCGAAGGGACAGACACAACAGCAAAGAAGGATACATGCCGGTCAATCAATGTGTCCGGAGCAGTAGCAAGCTACGGTGGCTCGGTGGAAGCACAAACATGCAGTTTCCCGTAAAGAGTACTACTAAAGGCACATGACTAGGTGTCGGATCCCATACATACCGTTGCACGTCACACGTACGCACGACATGCCCGATATGCATAGATACAACCATGGCATCACAACATAACCATACAACAATATGACTTTTATTTAAGAGGCTCAGACGAGCCTTGCATAACATGTTCTTACAGATAGGGGTCACATGACCCGACACTCAAGTCATACAAACAAGTTCATACAAACCAAGCAGAAGCATAAGGTTGTCTGAGTACAGACAGATAAAAGGGGTAAAAAGGCACATGGCCTGACTATCTACAGCCCGCCACAGGCGTAAGGTCATAGCTGGGACACCAGCTATTCGGCATCGTCAACATCTAGAAAGAACCCACCCGAAGGGTCCTGGGTCTCATCTGCAATATTTATTAAGCAAACATGAGTACAAATGTACTCAGCAAGTCTTTAAAGCAGACCTAGGCTAATCATGCTCATGTATCAACAAAGGGGGAAGGTGGAGTTTATGCAGCAATGCTAGCTTTGACTCATGGCTATCCTACACTACTCAGTTTTTAACTCTTAGTTACAATTTTAGATATCACACACGAGTCCACCAACTCCACGACAATACACCACCATGGATTTACTTCCCTCTTCAAGGAGAGTGCCATCCATAGTACTCACACTTGTCTTGATATTTTTATTAGTATCCATTTGATTATCTATGAACATCATAGGTTCTCCAAGTAGTCCATATCCGAGGACGCGGCTACTCGAATAGTTTCATACCCTGCAGGGGTGTACTTCTTCACACATGCTCTCGCCACTTATCGCTCAGTGCTCATAAAACCATGCACCTCGGCAACCTTCAAGCGGAAGCCCAGCGAGGGAGTCAGCCACGGCCGTCAATCACATAAGACCTCTAGTCCAGGCTATGGCCTATTTGAGACTGAAACCGCACGGAAGTCCGGCCGAAGTTTCCACTACGGTCCCAAACGATGTGCGCAGGGTTCCCAAGCCCACCATTCGGGTGACCCTTGGTACACCGTGCCACTTCCTACCGCGTCGTAACCCACCCCTAGGGTCAGTGCTACGCACGGCCTCCAGCATGCTATAAACACCAGAAACTACTTGCAACTCCTGGACTAAGGACTAAGCGACTGATAAGTCGAGAGGGTCAATTAAGTATCCCAGCGTGTGGTAGTATCTAGTCATGGATCACAAACACGGAACTCAGTTCCTAAGAACGGTCCCAATGAGACAACCGCTATGTACTCCTACATAGCCTCTCATCGTTACCTTTACCAAATCGGGTTCATCATAAGATCATCACATCAGACAAGATTGTTTCACTCAGTTCATCACCCAGATGAATCAGACCTGACAAAACTCTAAGCATAGCAAACATAGCAAGCAAAGTAAGCTAAGCACATCATGGCACAAGCATCTACCAGGTATGCTAGGTTGCAAGGTTTAGCTATTTACTGTGACAATGATAGGTCATGCAGCAGAATAGGATCATCTACCGTGTATGACTGACATGTGATCGATTGTCCTAATGCAATAAACAAGAGCAGGAGCGAGAGAGTGGGATATTATCGGAATAATCAAAGGGGTTGCTTGCCTTGTTTGGTAGCGGGAAGGTTCTCTCCTTCGTTGGAATACTCGGAGGTATCCTCAGAAGTAGGGCCTACCGCAATGCAGATAAGAAACAATCAATACACGCAAGTGCAACAATATGATGCATGATCATGGCATGATAGCATGTATGGATGAGCTAATGCAGCTAGTGATTATGTTAATTTAAAATGAGTTTGAATATAGGTTCAAAATCGTTCTTCATTTCAAATTCCGAATAATAACCTATTAGTAAATGTCAATGTTCACCTATTTAGATTGCTCTAACATGCATGACAAAAGAACCATTGGATTCATTGGATTTTTCTGATAAATTTTCATATATAAATTATTTTCATCTGATTTACACATTAATTTATATGAATTTTTGAATTTTTGAATTATTTTTGGAATTATTTTTAAACTAGAAATAGAATAATGGCGTCAGTGTGACGTCACCACGACGTCAGCTGGTCGGCTGACCAGGCCAGGTCAAACGTGACGTGCAGGGCCCGCACGTCAGTGACACAGGCTTAATTCCCGCACTGACCAGGGTTTGACCCGCATTTGGGCCCCACTGGTCAGCGGCTGGGGCCTATAATCAGGGGGGATTAGCCCCTGATGATGGCCACGTCGGCGCCCACCGGAGCGGGGCCGGCGGCGACCATCTGTATGGCGGCGACTCGCTGGAACGCGCCTCCGACGACCATTTGGCGCGCGGAGGGCACCGGGAGGCTGCTCGTGCACGCGCACAGCAGCGCTACGGCGGAGGGGGCTCGGGGGCCACCGGAGCTGCGGGCGGCGACAACCCGAGCGGCGGCGAGCTTCGGGCAGCGGGGAATCGGCGCCTATGGCGAGGGACAGGCTGCCATGGGAGGGGGAAACGGAGCAGGGGCTCACGGCGGGGTCGCTGGGGACGACAGTGAGCTCGGGGACGCACTGACGACCTCGAATCGCCGTGGAAGAGCTTCGGCGGCCGGCGAGGAGGAAGCGATGACAGGGCGTCGTGGATGGCTCCCGGCGTCGACTGGCTTCACGGGGAGGACAAGGAGGTCGCGGTGGGGCTTTTGGTGGGCTTTGAAAGGCGCAGGGAAGGCTGGAGCTACGGCGGCGCGGCGAGAAGGAGCTCGGCCATGGCGGAGTAGATGGGGAAAGAGAGCGAGAGAGAGAGCGCACGAGGGAGAGAGGGAGAGGAGAAGGAGGCCACGGCGAGGAGGCCTCGCGCTGGCACTCTCCCAACCCTCCAGGCTAGCAGCCAAGCAGGGAGGAGGTGGCCGGCATGTGCCCGCACGCGGCGAACGCACGCCCCTGTCCTCCTGGCGAGAGGACAGGGATGACTGGCCATGCGCCAGGTGGGCCGGCCTGGCCTGGGCTTCTTATTCTTTTTCTTTTATATTTCTCTCTGTTTTCTATTTCTGACATTCGTTTATTTCTTTTGCAGGTACAAATGACTTTATAAAATATCCCATATATTTTCTATAATGGAGTTTGAATATTTCAAACTTGTCTAAAAAGTTTTAGGATATTTTGGAAACAGAAATAATGATAATGCTTTAGTTATCATTTTCAGGGGCTTTATCAATTATTTTAAAATTGCTTCAATTGTTCAACATTTAAAATGGTCCCTGTTATAATCATGTCCAATTTTATCAGACATAGGGAACATTTCTAAAGGCATTTTGGATTTGTTGAAATTTCACCAACTTTGAATTGTTTTAATGCAATGTGAGCTTGGGGTCTTCTTTTAGTCCCCATTTCTTGTTAATACAAAAAAATAAAACATGATGCAAGCACATGCTATCCTAAGACATCTAGCTAGGGATGTGACAACATGTCGAGTGGCTTGGGTACTCTGCGTACCGTTAACAAGTTCAAGACAGTCTCTATCAGACCCCCGCTAGTGCAAGCACTCGACGGCGGTCTCAGGGACTACACCCAGTGGGTGCACTCAGAGTGCCCCCACTGGAACGGTTAACACTCGATCTATCGAGTGTTCCGTCAGCCCCATTCCACACCTTCGAAGCAATGCCTTCGGAGCGGGACGGTCAAAAAGAGTATATACACTCGACATGTCGAGTGGCGCTCGTACTCCGTGTACGACAGAAATTCCGATTTCAAGTTTTCAAGACTACTGCTTATCATGTGCGATTAACAGTAGCCTCAGGGACTACACTCAGTTGGTGCACTTAGCGTGCCCCCACTGGTTATAAAACAGTCGACAAGGTCTGTCCTGTCAAACTTCCGTCACTCGATCTGTCGAGTAACGTGCCCCCCACTCAGTGAAGTGCAGTCTATCCTTATGTAGCGTCATATCATGGTTGATCAATGATATCCATGAAACCTACAAGGTAGCCTCGGAGTGGTGAGGCGAAAGGCAAATGTATCCTGCATACGACAAACTCTAAGACCCCTGCCGGTGCAAGCACGCGACAGCGGTCTCGGGGACTACATCCAGTGGGTGCACTTAGCGTGCCTCCACTAGTTCTGCCAACTCTCGACCTGTCGAGTGGCAGAAAATATCGATCAATGGAACATCCGTCACTCGATCTGTCGAGTGACGTACCCCCTACACTCCGTGAAGTGCAGTCTATCCTTATGTAGAGTCATATCATGGTTTATCATTGATATCCATGAAACCTACAAAGTAGCTGCGGAGTAGCGCGGTTAAGGGCAAACGTATCCTGCATACGGCAGACTCTAAGACCCCTGCCGAGGCAAGCACTCGACAGCGGTCTCAGGGACTACACCAAGTGGGTGCACTTAGCGTGCCCCCACTGACCCAAAACCTACTCAACTAAGACCTGATCGATTCGAGTGGAGTGAGTGGAAAATTAACACCCAGTGGGTGTACAGTCAAAGAAGACAAAAATTCAATCTGAAATGTACTTACAATCAAACTTACTAGGACATTCGTGCAAAGCGTTGTGCTGGCGTCATAAGCCAACTTGCTGGCCTCGTACGCCTCCTTGGTGTGCAGCATCATCTGCTCCGCCTGGATCATGGCCTCCTTTGCAGCTCCGGTTTGATCTTCCAGAACGCGATGCGGAGGAAAAGCCGTCATCGGCGCGAGCGGCATAATGATGGGAGCAGTCGAGGTAGTCTGGGTAGGACCTATTGGAGTCGACGTCACAATGGTAGAAACGGCTGGAGGGGCACTCGCCAGAGGCACTGTTGGGTCAGCTCTGATCCGTGTCGAGTCGCTTATCCCCTAGGAGGACTCCACAGTCGACCGTTGAGGCGTCTGCGTAGATGAAGTTCTTAGAGTGCATATGCACGGGCGCTTAAGGTCTCACCTCCTCCTGCCGTACCCCCAGGGTGTTCTTCATCATCTTCTAGCTGGATGATTTCTGCAATCATTAATCGACAGAATTAACTTTGGCAATCGACAAATCATATTCAAGAAGCAGAACTTAAGAGTTGATTACCTCTGTGAGAAGTTGCTGCATCGACAGTGTCTACATCCATGGCATCCCCTCCATCATGTTGAGGCGACGTCACTGAGGTTGCAGCTCTGATGGATCAAATAACATTCAGACAACAAGGATTTCGAATCACAATCGACGGTGAGAATTCAAAAGTAAACACTCACGTGGAGACGACCGGCACATCCATCTTCATGCGAGGCAGGCCTTTGCGAGGTTTGGCCATAGTCACTTTGGGTTGCTTCGCTGATTGTTCGCTCGACTCAATAGTCGAGGGGCGGCTCCGCTTCGGGCTCTTCTCGCTTGGGCCCGGAGCCCTTTCCTCAACAGCCACAGGATCTTGGCGAGACTTAGAGCGCCGTTCGGAGAGAGGAGGTGACTCGAATTCTGGCTCCTTTTTGTACTCGTCTTCGGAGTCTTCAGAACGTCGCCGTCCACACTACCACCCTCGCTCACCACACCTTCTTCAGTTTGGTTCCCGTTGGGAACAGAGGAGTGCATGTTCGTCCACTCCTACATGATTCAAACAAAGAAGTCAGTGCATAAATCAATCTATCACTCGATGGTACAAGTACGTCAGTCGACACAGCGCAACTTACCAAATTCTTCGGCGGGTTTTCGATCGAGTAAGGCCGGATCCTCTTGGCTCCCAATGGGTTGTCGCACGCTTCGGTGATACTGTGAAGCCACTGCTCGACAGTTTTTTGCGGAACCTCTTCTAGGTGCGTCCTGGTCGAGTGCTCAGGACCCACATAATGACACATGGTGTGATCCCTGGCTTGGAGCGGCTGAATACATCGACTGAGGAATGTCTCCAACAGATCCATGTCAGTCACTCCATCTCGAATTAGTTGCACCACAACTTCAACCAAGATTCCCACTTGGACATGCTCCTCTTCAGTCACCCTTAGAGATTTGGGGATAGCTGGATGGTCAGTTGTATAGGGGGAAAGGCCAGTCAACATGTTGGGAGATGCTACATCTTTGTAATACAACCAAGTCGACTGCCAGCCTCTAACAGATTCAGGAAGATTCGGAAGATTTGATACCTTATGTTGAAATGGCATCGATATACCCATTCACCACTCGAACCCCGATCCATTCGGGGGCTAATGACGAGGATATGTACCTAGGGTAGGGTCCTAGGCCTAACCTAGACCCCCCCTACCTAAGGGCAAGACATTGGAGGACTTGAAGATCACAAACAAGATTCCGACTAGATTCCTGGTGGCGCTCAAGTCACTCGACAGGCAATCCACTCGGAGACTTCTTCCTTCACTCGACGGTCGACTGTCACTCAGAAGACCTCGTTTCCACTCGACGCCACAAGACCAGAAGCCACCTCCAGGAGGCCAACGGGCAGGCGTTAGATTTTACATCATTAGTAGCTTTTATTACGTACGTTACTAGTAACAGCAGTCTTTAAACCCACGATGGGACCCTTAGATGCCGGGCAATTATGAGGGGCAACGAACACTATATAAGCCGCCCCTCCCCTCTGGCACAAGGGTTCGCAACCACTGTAATCTCAACATTCCACATGACAAAGCTCCTGAGCACTGAGACGTAGGGCTGTTACCTCCACGAGAGGGGCCTGAACTCATACCTCCGTGTGTACACCCTCGCCGTAGCTAGGACTCTGCCCTCTCCTTTTGTACCCCTACGTTCTACTGTCAGGCTCGTTCCCACGACAGGACCCACTTACCAGAACATGACAATTGGCATGCACTAAGAAAAGAAAAACAAAGGTTACAATGCAAAAATAAAAAGGCTAAAATATTGGGCCTGGCCCATGTAGCTGGCCAAAATTAATAGAATATATATAAAGGCTGAATTGTTGGGCTTGGCCCATGTAAAGCATCGAATTGGACCGGGCTGAATCTTATCAATGACCAATCCAATTGGTCGCAATTTTGCCACATCCGCTTGCCACGTTGGATCCGACGTGGCCTGGACAGGCTGCCAGTGACCAAAACAATTGGTCGTAGGATCAACGACCTTTTGTTTTGGTCATTACCTTATACAACCATATCACATGAAAGGTCGTTATAGTTCATTAAAGACGGCCAGCTTTTGACCAACTGTTTTTGGTCAAAAAGGTCAAAAATGAAAAACAACGACCTTTCAGTGACCAATACAGAGGGTCGCAAGTTAAAATATTTCTTGTAGTGTCCATCCGATACCCACATATGAACAACATGGGGCAGAAAATGAGCAATGGAAGAAGACATTTTCAACCGTTTATATTTAGTATCAGGTCTAGGAATTCTAGCAACTTCATCATAGAAATGAATAACATGCCATCAATATTATCAACCAAGAGATCTTTAACCATAGCAATTCTAGGTTCAACTTTAATTTGTTTAGGGGGTGTAGGTGTTCTAACATTGCTCTTACGAACCATAGTTGAAGCTTTAGCATGTTCCTTTATTCTAACAGGGAAAGGTGGTTTCTAAATATAAGCAACAGGAATAACAGGATCAACATTATAAGTAATAGTTTCTTCTTAAACTTTAATATGTTCAACGACTTTCACTTCAATGGTAGGATGATATTTAAACCACTTCTCCTTAGGGAGATCAACATGAGCAGAAAAAGATTCACAGAAAGAAGCTACTATCTTAGAGTCAAGTCCATATTTAGTGCTAAATTCACGAAAAGCATCGGTGTCTATAAAGGATTTAACACAATCAAACTTAAGGTTTATATCTGACTCCTTACCTTCGTCAAGTTCCCAATCTTCAGAGTTGCGTTTAATTCTTTCCAATCAATCCCATTTGAATTCAATATCTTTCTTCATAAAGGAACCAGTACAAGAAGTATCGAGAATGGATTGATCATTACAAGAAAGCCGAGCATAAAAATTCTGAATGATAATTTCTCTTGAGAGCTCATGATTGGGGCATGAATATAACATTGAATTAAGCCTCCCCCAAACTTGAGCGATACTTTCTCCTTCACGAGGCCAAAAATTATAAATATAATTCCGATCACGATGAACCAGATGCATAGGATAAAACTTCCGATGAAATTCCAATTTCAACCGGTTGTAGTTCCATGATCCAATATCATCACATACCCTATACCATGTCAATGACTTCCCGTTCAAAGATAAAGTAAAGACCCTCTTCTTGACATCATCCTCAGGCAAACCTGCAAGCTTAAAGAATCCACAAACTTCATCCACATAGATCAGGTGCAAATCAGGATGTAGTGTTCCATCTCCTGCATAAGGATTAGCTAGCAGTTTCTCTATCATACCCGATGGAATTTGATAATAAATATTCTCAGTAGGTTCAGTAGGTTGAGGAGCAACTCTTTGTGCTTCCGATCGAGGTGAAGATACACCGAAAAAGCCTCTCAAAGGATTATTTTCCATAGTAACACGTGACAGTAAATTTCAGCACACTATATAAAATTTTCCTTACCAAATTCCACTCACCAAAGGCGCTTCCACTCCCCGGCAACGGCGCCAGAAAAGAGGCTTGATGACCCACAAGTATAGGGGATCTATCATAGTCCTTTCAATAAGTGAGAGTGTCGAACCCAACTAGGAGCAGAAGGAAATGACAAGCGGTTTTCAGTAAGGTATTCTCTGCAAGCACTGAAATCATCGGTAACAGATAGTTTTGTGATAAGATAATTCGTAACGGTAGCAAGTAAAAAATATAGCAAAGGTGCAGCAAGGTCGCCCAATCCTTTTTGTAGCAATGGACAAGCCTGGACAAACTCTTATATAAATAAAAGCGCTCCCAAGGACACATGGGAATTTCTGTCAAGCTAGTTTTCATCAAGCTCATATGATTCGCATTCGCTACTTTGATAATTTGATATGTGGCTGGACCGGTGCTTGGGTGCTTCCCTTACTTGGACAAGCCTACCACTTATGATTAACCTCTCTCGCAAGCATCCGCAACTATGAGATAAGAATTAAGATAACTCTAACCATAGCATGAAACATATGGATCCAAATCAGCCCCTTACGAAGCAACGCATAAACTAGGGTTTAAGCTTCTATCACTCTAGCAACCCTAGTTTATGTATTCCCAATGCATTCCCCTAGGCCCAAATAATGTTGAAGTGTCATGTAGTTGACGTTCACATAACACCTATAGTGGAGAGACAACATACATCTCATCAAAATATCGAACGAATACCAAATTCACATGATTACTTATAACAAGACTTATCCCATGTCCTCAGGAACAAAGATAACTACTCACAAAGCATATTCATGTTCATAATTAGAGGAGTATTAATTATCATTAAGGATCTGAACATATGATCTTCCACCAAGTAAACCAACTAGCATCAACTACAAGGAGTAATCAACACTACTAGCACCCCACAGGTACCAATCTGAGGTTTTGAGACAAAGATCGGATACAAGTGATGAACTAGGGTTTGGAGAGGAGATGGTGCTAGTGAAGATGTTGATGGAGATTGACCCCCTCTCGATGAGAGGATCGTTGGTGATGACGATGGCTTTGATTTCCCCCTCTGGGAGGGAAGTTTCCTCGGCAGATCAACTCAACCGGAGCCCTAGATTTGTTCTGCTCAAGTTCCGCCTCGAGACGGTGGCGCTTCATCCCAAAAACTCTCTTATGATTTTTTCCAGTTCAAAACCCTCCATATAGCAGAAGATGGGCACCAGAGGGCTTCCAGGGGGCCCACAACCCATAGGGCGCGCCCTGGGGGATAGGGCGCGCCTCCCAGGCTTGTGGCCTGCTGGTGGGTCCCCTCTAGTATTTCTTTCGCCCAATATTTTTTATATATTCCAAAATAATTCTCCTTGAATTTTCAGGACTTTTGGAGTTGTGCAGAATAGGTCTCTCATATTTGCTCCTTTTCCAATCCAGAATTCCAGCTGCCGGCATTCCCCCTATTCATGTAAACCTTGTAAAATAAGAGAGAAAAGGCATAAGTATTGTACCATAATGTGTAATAACATCCCATAATGCATTAAATATCAATATAAAAGCATGATGCAGAATGGACGTATCATACCCCACGAGGGGTAGTTGTGAGAGGGATTGTCGGTGCACGACCCTCACTACCCCGCTCCGAATGGGGGCAGTAATGCGGAGGTGGGGACGCTAATTGTCGCCACTTGGCCACAGAGAATCCATGCACGCGGGACAAGGCTGCGACCAGGCGGGACCGAGTCCACGACCTAGTCTTGTCACACGCGTAGCCTGGCAGACCGTGATCCACCACGGGCGAGGGGTGGCGCTCCCCACCTACACCTCAGAGAAGACGAGGCGTCCAGGCGGCGCTAGCCGGCCGACCTGCGGCTGCCCACGTAGCCGGATAGCCCAGCTCCTTGACCACAGAGCGGCAGGTGCATAACTCCAACCCGTGAGGTCCGCTGCCTTGGGCCGGCAAGCCTTTCCAGCTTTGGGGACTACTGTCGAGGGGATAACCCCAGGGTAGGATAGCCCTTGTCCCTTTTCAAAACGGGGCAAATGATCCCCCTCATAGGGCGGCTCTGCCGGGCCAGCTCCGCGCTCTAGCCGGCGCCGAATGAGGCATCCCCCTGGATGGCCCCAAAGTCAACCGCAAACCAGGTACCGCTAACCTGGGCACGCGTGGCTATAGTGACACTCGACGTACCTCCGGTCAGTGCGCACGTGGCTATAGTGGCGATAGCCGTACTGCTGACTGCGACCGACTGCGACTAGGCAACGTGCCACTATTGCTTCACGCCTCCAACCACTCTATTACCGGGACAAGCATGGCTATAGTGTAGTCGGCCATACAGCTAACCATGGCCGGCTATGATAAGGCGGTGCGGCATTGTGCGTCCCGTGCCGCGGCATGATAAGCACACACCAATGGTGAGGGCTGGTCGGCAGGACCCACTTCCGATGGGACACTGCAGCCTGCGGGACCTACCGGTGACAAGACTTCCAAGCCGGTGGGATCCGAGGCCGGCTGGAGAGGCTGTCAGCCGCCCCCCCCCACGCGTCCCATATGCATATTGTAAGCTAGGGGTCGGCCTATAAAACCCCTCAACACCGCCCCATGCAGGGCAAGGCACGCTACACTTTACACACCCACACACACTCAAGGAGAGGATAAGCAAGCTCCCAAGCTCCTTCTTCCTCCTCCGATCAACATATCAAGGAGCCATCATTCTAGCCCTCTTAGATACTCAATTAGACAAGAAGGACTACGGATTTTACCTCCCAAGGAGGGCCCCGAACCTGGGTACATCGGTGTCTCGCTCTACTTGTCCCCAATCCCATTTACGGAGCCCAACGACGTCCTTTAGGCCCTAGCCACACTCAATTAGCCTACCCATGGCGTTTGTCATGAGAAAACGACGTCAACCAAGGACTTGTCAAGAAGTTCAACATGCAAGAGTGCAAAGGTATGAAAACTACCATGCCTACAAGTGGACATGTTGATATCACCAAAGAGGACAAACCGGTTGATCAAAAGGTGTATCCATCAATGATTGGTTCATTGCTATATCTGCGTGCCTCTCATCCCGATATCATGCTTAGTGTGTGCATGTGCGCTCGTTATCAAGGTGCACCTAAAGAGTGTCATCTTAAGGCCGTGAACAGAATTGTGAGATACTTGATACATGCACCAAACTTTGGTATTTGGTATCCCAAGGGATCTCCTTTTAATCTTGTTGGCTATTCCAACTCGGACTATGTCGGAGACAGGGTTGATAGAAAATCCACCTCGGGTACTAGCCTATTTCTTGGGAGATCTCTAGTGTCTTGGTCATCCAAGAAATAGTCGGTATCTTTATGTACTGCCGAAGTGGAATACATTGCCGCCAGATCATGTTGTGCGCAATTACTATGGATGACTCAAATTCTTAAGGATTATGGAATCCATGTGGAACAAGTTCCATTGTTATGTGAAAATGAGAGTGCCATTAAGATTGCACGCAATCCCATGCAAGACTCTCCAACTAAGCATATTCAAGTTCGACATCATTTCATTCGTGATCATGTTGCCAAAGGAGATACTAATCTCAAGCATGTGCAGACTAACAAGCAATTGGTCGATATCTTTACTAAGCCACTTGATGAGAAAGTGTTCTGTCAATTGAGGAGTGAGTTGAACATCATTGATGCTTCAAACTTGAGCTAAAAACTCATTTTGATGCATATGAGGGGATGACCTTACATGACTATTCCCTGACACTGTCTTATTGATATTATCTTATATCTTGGAAATCTATGCTCCCTTGTATTACATCTAACCTTTTTAGGAACTTGGATGAGCTACATTCCACAAGATTGCCATCAAGTCCAATCATAAGCAATCTTGTCAAAAGCCAAGTATCTACATCCCTACTTTGTGATGGAGGAAGAAGACAACAAAAAACATATCCTTGACACATTACCATGAAATCTTCATTCTTCTAAATTTGATATATTATGTTCTTCACTGCATGAATAACTCTTTGTAGGAGGACCTATCTTGAAGAAAACAAGGATTGCCCCCAACTCCAACTCTTGGGCATCCACAACAAGTCAACCTACAAGCAATGTCATCTACATCACTCAAAGGTAAGCAAGGGACTAGGTAATTAATGAATCAATGAACATCATCATGACTGTGTAACATGCCATGTCCATAGACATCCTTGTATTTGTTCCTTGTGTGGGACTAACCTGTGTAGGTGAAAAGAGTCAGAAAGATTGAGCATCAACATTGAGCATCCACCACTGCATCACCTACATGAAGTCTTCAACGACAAAACCCAAGGCTAGTTTGTCCCTCTTAGGGGGGCTGTCACATCAAGGGGGAGCTTTACCCTAAGACTTGAATTAAAGCATCTCAAAAGATGTGACCACATTAAAAGCTTTATGTCAAAATGGCAACGCCGTTTGTGCTTAAACAATGAGTATGACCTATGATCAAGTATTCTTTATTGGCTCCTAAGTTAATATATTCTAATATGGGTGACCTAGTCGCCGACCATCATCTAGGTGAACTTTCTTGCGTGGTCCATCTTTTAGTTGCATGCTTTCTTGGAACCACTCAATTCTCATCTAGTTGAAAATTAATTGAAAATATTTTATGAAAATTTATTGGAAATATTCTTTGATTCTATTGAGACTTTCTGAAAAACTGCTTTTAAAAAATAGCCAAGAATATCTTTGCCAAGTTTTGCATTTTAGAGCTTCCGGTTTGAAGAACTTGGTCTCATCGATATTGCAAATAAGTTGCACATACACTCATCTATGCTACCGATTCATTATACCTCAGAGTCACCGGTTTTGAAAACTTCTATGTTCTTTATCACAATTGGTATATCCCACTCATTCGATGATCCCTATGTCAAGGAGGAGAAATCTTAAAATTTCTTAGAATTCTGTAGGAGGAAAAATTAGTTTGAATGATCCCTATGTCTCAAATGTTCTCTATGATCCTTACTCTCAAGGATCCCTTACCTCTCAATGATCTCAATGATCCCTTTCGTCTGAACCTTTGTGAGGACCTTCCTTTTTGACAATTAATGCCAAAGGGCGAGAAATATCAAAGCTTATATTCTTACACATACCAAAGGGGGAGATAAACTTAGGGGGAGAAAGAGATCAAGTCATGGGGGAGTAAACATACAGGGGGAGAAATATGCATCAGGGGGAGAAATATCAAGTCAAGATTGTTTGTTACACTTAGGGGGAGAGAGAGATCAAGTCAAGACTGTTCTACTATTCTTTAGGAGGGAGACTATGTAATTTAGACTTTGGTTGTTAGACTTTTCTCAACCCTATCTTCTCCCAATATCTACATGCTAAGATTCAGGGGGAGAAGAACACTCATAATTCATACAAAGGGGAGAAAGTTCTAAATGCCTTTTGGAAACATATTGAGCTTTAGATATTGGTATTCCCCATATGTTTACTTTGCTATGGTATTCTTGATTTCTTCTACATTTCTATGAGAAAGATACTCTTGTGTTATCTAACATTGTTTCCTCGAGTGGGTTTGTTTTGTGGAAATGCTCAGGAACTTCAAGGTAAGTATATGCATCATATCTTTTCTCAAGACGATATCTTGTCTTTTGCACATATTTTTTGCAAGGGAGAATCTTAAACATGGAAACATCTCATTCATACATATTTGATGCATATAGCCCAAGCACATATGACTTCTAATGTCCTCTCTACAGTGTGTGTGCTCATGCATTCCAAAGCAACTATCCTTTAAATGATTTCACACACTTAGAGGGGCTTGTCTTGAGTCATATGTCATTCAAGGTCTTCATACATTATTGCGTATCGTAAATTGAAGCTTTGATTGTATGTTGTCATCAATTACCAAAAAGGGGGAGATTGAAAGCACATATGCTCCCTTGGTGGTTTTCATAATTCATGACAACATACATTGTCTCTTGGACTAATACCCTTACCTAGTGTATTTCAGATAATGTCCATAGAGAAGTTTGGCCATGGAATGTGTGGAGAATCCCCAAGGAAAGAAGAAGAAGAAGGAAGGAATAGAATTTGCCCTGCTTCAAGAATGAGGACTCTACATTTTACATTTTGTGAGAAATCACTTTTGAGTCCATAGGAAAGCCAATACTATTAAAAGCGGTTAAGGTAAATATGATGATGTGGTTGCTCAAATGCTCAAGTGTTAGCCACCAAAAAAACTCACCCATTTTCCCACACAAATCTTCTGTACAAATCCATAAGTCAAAATTCGGTGACACCAACACTTCCCATTCGGATCCATCGTGTTTTACTCTAGACAGAAGCCAAATCGAACCCTGGCATCTTGGTACTACCAACATTCCACTCGGTCCCCTCGAAACACAATGACCAACTCTCTAGTCAACCATTTTCAGGAATCAAAACTTTCGAGAATTGAAAATAGGTCACACCGAGTTTTGGACCAACTCTTCGGTCAGCCATTTTCAAATATCGGTCCATTCGAGTTTTGAGAATCGGTTACACCAAGAAGTAGTAACTGCATAGGTGACCCATATCGGTACCACCGAGATTCATATATTGGTCTCACCGAAAACGCCAAAGTTGCCACATTTTTCACTAATTCGTCCAATCGAGTTTTCACTTCGGTTTCACCAAGCTGGGCAATAATGTTGTAACGGTTGGATTTTTGGAGAAGCCTATATATAAACCTCCACCACCTATCACTTCGCAAGAGAAGCACTCAGAACATTTCTACACTCGTCATATCCAATTTTCTCAGAGAGAGCCACCTACTCATGTGTTGAGATCAAGATATTCCATTCTACCATATGAATTTCTGATTTCTAGCCTCCCCAAGTTGCTTTCCACCCAATCAATATCTTCTACCCATGCCAAATCTGTGAGAGAGTGATTGAGTGTTGATGATACTATCATTTGAAGCACAAGAGCACGGAGTTTATCATACTCCCACATCTATTACCATTTGGAGGGTGGTGCCTCCTAGATTGGTTAGGTGTTGCTTGGGAGCCTCCTTCTTCATGATTGTGGATTTGAACCAAGAATTTTGTAAGGGCAAGGAGATCGCTTACTTCGTGAAGATCTACCCCGAGTAAGGCTACTCCTCCATGGACGTAGGCCATCAAGGAATAGACAAGGTTGCTTCTTCGTGGACCCTTCGTGGGTGGAGCCCTCTGTGGGCTCGCGCAGCTGTTACCCTCCATGAGTTGAAGTCCTCATAAACATGGACGTGCGATAGCACCACGTATTGGAAACCACGTGCAAAATCTTTGTGTCTCCAATTGCGTTTGATTTTCCTATCTCTACTCCATACTTTCACATGCATGTCTTTACTTTCTGCTGCCATACTTGTTGATATGCTTGTGAAGGGTGTGCTAGACTTGTTAATCATGCTAAAATCTGCCAACAATTAAATTTGGGAAAATGATAGGTTTTTATTTTGCATGTACCCCAGATTGGGCTGTCATGAATATGCTTGATTATGATCTAGAAGAAATTTATTTATATTGTGCGGTAAATTGCATTGAGAATCCTTATATCGCCAATTACTTAAAGACAAGAAAACAAATGGAAGATAAAGATAATACTAACGAAGGGGAAGAGGTTTCCCAATACCCTCCTATTATTTCTTATGATGAATCAGGTAACGAGGAGGAGCTTTCTATTCAACCAACCTCTCCAAAAAGAAGCTTGGAAAAATTAAGTAATCCTTCACATGATGGGGTGAAGAAGAAGAAAAGAAGAAAAAATAAAGGTAAAGAGGTATCTCTCCCAAATAATGTTGCTCCTATTATTGATATGCCTCATGAGAATGAATCAAAAGTAAATGTGGAGGATGATAATAATTGCTATACTATTGGTCCTATTCATACTATTAATGATGAGAGTGATTATGTCTATGATATGCGAAACCACAAGCTTAGGGATGCTATGTTAAATGAAGATGATCCATTTAGTCCCCCCACTTTGAGTGACCAAATTTACTATGATTATTGCATACCTCCTATCTATGATGATTATTGTGATGATACTTATGCTATAAAGAAGAATGATGATAAAACTTGTCACAATTATGAGTACCCTTTTGCTAAACATCACTCTTTTAATGTGGAAACAATTTGTAGTGCTCAAGTCTTTTACGATACTCCCACTATTAATCATGAGAATAAATTTGCTTACGTGAAGAGTAGTGAAATTTCTATGCTTGTAGATCATGAAAAGAATGCTTTAGGTGCTGGTTATATTGTTGAATTCATTCATGATTCTACTGAAAATTATTATGAGAGAGGATCATATGCTTCTACATATTGCAATAATGTCAAGTTTCCTCTCTATGTGTTGAAATTTTTGAAGCTATGCTTTTTGCCTTCCTATGCTAGATGATTATTGCTCCAACAAGATGCTTGTTCACAAAATCCCTATGCATAGGAAGTGGGTTATACTTAAATGTGCTAGTCATATGCTTCATGATGCTTCCATTATGTTTCAATCATTATCTTTTATGTGAGCATCATTGAAATCATCATGCCTAGCTTGGAAGGCATTAAAGAAAAGTGCTTGTTGGGAGACAACCCAATATGTATCCTTACTGTTTTTGTGCGTTCACATGATTAAGCTTATGTATTAATCATTTTTATAGCTTTTATTTCAATAAAGTGCCAAGTAAAGCCTTTATGATTAGTTTGAGTGATAGTTGTTTGATCATGCTGAAAAAGATAGAAACTTTGCGCTCACGAAATTATTTTTAATTCCTATCCAGAGAGTGATTTTAGGTTGATTATTTTTGCTGATGATTGATATAAAAATTTCCTTAATTTTCATAATTGTTTCAGAATTTTTGGAGGTGCAGAAGTATGGTTATCATTCAGATCATTACAGACTATTCTGTTCTTGACAGATTCTATTTTCAATGCATAGTTTGCTTGTTTTAGTGTTTCCATAGGTTATATTAAGTGATATAAATGGTGGAAATGATAAGATACAGTAGGAATTGTGTGGGAACATTTATGAATCTTGTCTTGACAGTACCAAAATGAATGATTTGTCTTTATTATACTAACCCATCTCAAGAAGTTCCGTTAAGTTTTGTGTTGTGAAGTTTTCAAGTTTTAGGTAAAGTTCGGATGGACAACGGAACAAGGAGTGGAAAAAGCCTAAGCTTGGGGATTCTCAACGCATACCAAGCCATATTCAAGGACACCAAAGAGCCTAAGCTTGGGGATGCTCCGGGAAGGCATCCCCTCTTTCGTCTTCAATCCATTAGTAACTTAAATGGGGCTATATTTTTATTCACCACATGATATGTGTTTTGCTTGGAGCGTCATTTTCTTTTATTAGTACTCACTTGTTGTTATTTATATTAATGTTAATGTTTTCATCATTTAGTTCAATAAAAATGTCAAGGATAGCCTTTACCATGCTTAATTTGCAAGTATAGGAGTTGCTGTTCCAAAACAGAAAGTTTGCTTGTAGTGCAAAAATTCCCTAGAATTTTCTGTATGTCAGAATAACTTGAAATTTGGACATAGTATGATATTATAAATTCCATACAGCGTGGAATTTTTCAGATTTTTTGGAGTTAATTAAGTATGGATATTGCTGCATTCTTCACAGACGGTTCTATTTAGGCAGATTCCTGTTATGTTTGCATTGTTCGCATATGTTTGCTTGTTTAATGATTCCATTTGATGATAGGAGTTTTAAATATGCAGAGGCATTTAGTATGCAACATCAAATAATAATCTTAGTGATTTGCTACAGTAGAGGATGATAAAGTTTTGTGTTGATTTATACTAACCTATCTCACGAGTTCTTGTTGAGTTTTGTGTGGATGAAGTTTTTAAGATTTCGGAAACCGTCGTATGAGAGGAATTAAGGAGACACAAAAGCTCAATCTTGGGATGCCCAAGTCATCCTCAATCCATATTTCAAGAAGTCTCAAGCGTCTAATCTTGGGGATGCCCCGGTTGGCATCCCACCTTTCTTTTTCAACAATTATCGGTTAGTATCGGTTGAACCTAAGTTTTTGCTTCTTCACATGATTCGTGCTATCCTTGGAGTGTCATTTTATTTTGTTTGAATAAGGTACTTAAGATCTCAAATTCTTAGATGGGAGAGTCTTCACATAGACAAATAATTATTCAACTACTCATTGATCTTCACTTATATCTTTTGGAGTAGTTTTTCTTTTGCTCTAGTGCTTCACTTATATCTTTGTAGAGCATTGCTATGAATTTAAACTCTGATGCTTCACTTATATTATTTTGAGTCTTAAACAGCATGGTAACTTTCTTAGGTCATAAATCCAGTCCTAATATGATGGGCATCCAAAAGGGATATAATAAAAACTTTCATACAGAGTGCATCTAATACTATGAGAAGCTTGATTCTTTGCATATAGTTTTGAGATATAAGGATGGTGATATTAGAGTCATGCTAGTGAGTAATTATGGATTGGTAGAAATGCTTGTGTTAGAGTTTGTGATTCCCGTAGCATGCACGTATGGTGAACCGCTATGTTAGGAAGTCGGAGCATGATGTTTTTATTGAATGTCATCCTTTGTGTGGCGGTCGGGATCGCGTGATGGTTAACTCCTACCAACCCTTCCCCTAGGAGCATGCGTCTAGCACTTTGTTTCAATTACTAATAAAACTTTTGCAATAAGTATGTGAGTTCTTTATGACTAATGTTGAGTCCATGGATTATACACACTCTCACCCTTCCACCATTGCTAGCCTCTCTAGTACCGCGTAACTTTCACCGATGCACACACCCACCATATATCCTTCCTCAAAACAGCCACCATACCTACCCATCATGGCATTTCCATAGTCATTCCGAGATATATTGCCATGCAACTTCCACCGTTCCGTTTATTATGACACACATCATCATTGTCATATTGCTTTGCATGATCATATAGTTGACATCGTATTTGTGGCAAAGCCACCGTTCATATCTTTCATACATGTCACTCATGAGTCATTGCACATCCCGGTACACTGCCAGAGGCATTCATATAGAGTCATATCTTTTGTTCTCAGCATTGAGTTGTAAGTAAATAAAAGTGTGATGATCATCATTATTAGAGCATTGTCCCATGTGAGGAAAGGAAGGAAGCTATGATTACCTCACAAGCTGGGATGAACTCCGGACTTTAAAAATAAAAAAAGAGGCCAAAGAGCCCACAAAAAAATGAATGAAAAAAATAAAAAAAAAGAGGCCAAAGAGCCCAAACAAAAAGAGAGAGAGAGAAAGAAAGAAGGGACAATGCTACTATCCTTTACCACACTTGTGCTTCAAAGTAGCACCGTGATCTTCATGATAGAGAGTCTCATATATTGTCACTTTCATATACTAGTGGGAATTTTCATTATAGAACTTGGCTTGTATATTCCAATGATGGGCTTCCTCAAATTGCCCTAGGTCTTCGTGAACAAGCAAGTTGGATGCACACCCACTTAGTTACTTTTGAGCTTTCATACACTTATAGCTCTAGTGCGTCTGTTGCATGGCAATCCCTACTCATTCACATTGATATCTATTAATGGGCATCTCCATAGCCCGTTGATACGCCGAGTCGATGTGACCATCTCCTCCTTTTTTCCTCACAACCTTCACCATATTCTATTCCACTTATAGTGTTATATCCATGGCTCACGCTCATGTATTGCGTGAGAGTTGAAAAGGTTTGAAAAAGTAAAAGTGTGAAAACAATTGCTTGACCAATACCGGGGTTGTTCATGATTTAGATTCATTGTGTGAGGAAGATGGAGCATAGCCAGACTATATGATTTTGTAGGGATAACTTTCTTTGGCCATGTTATTTCGAAAGTTCATGATTACTTTGCTAGTATGCTTGAAGTATTATTGTTTTCATGTCAATATTAAACTTTTGTTTTGAATCTTATGAATCTGAACCTTCATGCCACAATAAAGAATATTATAAGAATAAATATGCTAGGTAGCATTCCACATCAAAAATTCTGTTTTTATCACTTCCCTACTCAAGGACGAGTAGGAGTTAAGCTTGGGGATGCTTGATACGTCTCCAATGTATCTATAATTTTTGATCGTTCCATGCTATTATATTATCAACTTTGGATGTTTTATATGCATGAATATGCTATTTTATATTATTTTTGGGACTAACCTATTGACCTAGAGCCCAGTGCCAGTTCCTGTTTTTTTCGTGTTTTTGACCTTTTTCAGATAGGAATATCAAATGGAGTCCAAACGGAATAAAACTTTCGCCGTGATTTTTTATGGAAAATATCAAAAATACCAGAAGAAAAAGATACCGGAGAGGAGTCCCGAGGAAGCCACGAGCCTGGGAGGCGCGCCCACCCCCATAGGCGCGCCTAGGGGGCTCGTGACTCCCTCGTGGGTCCCCCTGACTTATTCTCGACGCCATCTGGTCTTATAAATACAGAAACCTCCAGAAATAAACCTAGATCGGGAGTTCCGCCGCCACAAGCCTCTGTAGCCACCAAAAACCAATCGGGAGCCCGTTCCGGCACCCTGCCGAAGGGGGAACCATCTTCGGTGGCCATCTTCATCATCCCAGCGATCTCCATGACGAGGAGGGAGTAGTCCACCCTCGGGGTTGAGGGTATGTACCAGTAGCTATGTGTTTGATCTCTCTCTCTCTCTCGTGTTCTTGAGATGTCTTGATCTCGATGTACCGCGGCTTTGCTACTATAGTTGGATCTTATGATGTTCTTCCCCCTCTCCCTTCTTGTAATGAACTGAGTTTTCCCTTTGAAGTTATCTTATCGGATTGAGTCTTTAAGAACACTTGATGTATGTCTTGCCCGTGTCTATCTGTGGTGACAATGGGATATTCATGTGAGTACTTGATGTATGTTTTGGTGATCAACTTGTGGGTTTCGTGACCTCGGGAACCTATGCATAGGGGTTGGCACACGTTTTGACTCTCCGGTAGAAACTTCGGGGCACTCTTTAAAGTTCTATGTGTTGGTTGAATAGATGATTTTGAGATTGTGTGATGCATGTCGTATAATCATACCCACGGATACTTGAGGTGACAATGGAGTATCTAGGTGACATTAGGGTCTTGGTTGATGTGTGTCTTAAGGTGTTATTCTAGTACGAACTCTAGGATAGATTGAATGGAAAGAATAGCTTCGTGTTATTTTACTACGGACTCTTGAATAGATTGATCAGAAAGAATAACTTTGTGGTGGTTTCGTACCCGACAATAATCTCTTCGTTTGTTCTCCGCTATTAGTGACTTTGAAGTGACTCTTTATTGCACATTGAGGGCTAGTTATATGATCCAATTGTGTTATCATTGTTGAGAGAACTTCCACTAGTGAAAGTATGAACCCTAGGCCTTGTTTCCAAGCATTGCAATACCGTTCGTGCTCACTTTTACTATTAGTTACCTTGCTGTTTTCATATTTTTAGATTACAAAAACCTATATCTACTATCCATATTGCACTTGTATCACCATCTCTTCGCCGAACTAGTGCACCTATACAACTTACCATTGTATTGGGTGTGTTGGGGACACAAGAGACTCTTTGTTATTTGGTTGCAGGGTTGCTTGAGAGATACCATCTTCATCCTACGCCTCCCGCGGATTGATAAACCTTAGGTCACCCACTTAAGGGAAAATTGCTACTGTCCTACAACCCTCTGCACTTGGAGGCCCAACAACGTCTACAAGGAGAAGGTTGCGTAGTAGACATCAGCATTAGGGACTTGTGTGTCGGGGGGGGGGCAAATCAGTAAGAATCGCATTATGTGTCCATCTTGTCAGTATGTGCCGCTTAAGGATCTCATCAACACCAAGATGGGTAAACACTTCCAATCTGTGGACGCAAAGGAGCCCATCCCTGTAGAACTTGCAACATTCACAACCATACTCCTGTTGCTCAACCAATGTTGTAACCATGTAATGCCTACGACCATATATTGCAGCATTAATTCTGTTAGGCTGAAGCAGGTACATGGTGTTGCCTTGAGGCCTCACATTATGCATGTCAATCATCAAAAATTCATGCTGAAACATGTAGTATATATCCCTTGTGTAAACTCGCAAGGCTTGCTTCTCAATTGGGAACGGGGACCAAAGCCTTGGCTCAAGCTCATCGGTTCGGTAGTCATTACCTCCTTTCACCAGGATCTTATCATTAATTTTTTCGTACTGCTTCACAAAGTTGAGCACAAAATTCTATGGGTTCACATACCTTTTTAGGACAGCATTGAAGCCTTCACTCCGCTGAGTTGACTGAAGGAATGGAAAGGAACAATTTCTAAAGTAGCAAGGCACCCAAAGATGCTTGATCGCATACAAATCATCAAAATGTTTATCACCACCAATACCATGCTTCTCAACCATTCCTGCCCACCTTGCCTCAAACTCATCAGGAGTCATGCTCAAGTCTATGACCTCATTGAATTCCTTAGCTAGTTCAGGATGCCTAGCCAAGAAAGCACCCAACTTCTCTTGGGCTTTCTTAATGATATGCCAACGAGAACTACGGTGAACCACATGTGGAAACATGTTTTCTATTGAACTCTTCATCGCCTGGTCTTGGCCAGTTATGATGTTGATCGGGGCAACTTCAAGAAAGGCCCCAAACAACCAATCAAAACTAGTTCAAAGCTCCTGCCGCAAGAAGCCACACCCCAGCATAAAGGATTGCCCATGTCTGTTCATCCCGATAAACGGAGCAAAGGGCATATTGTACATATTCGTCAAGTAGGTCGTGTCAAAAGAGATGCAATCATTGTAAGATTTTATGTAGGCTTCTTTGGCCCTCCCATCCCCAAAACAAGTTCTCGGCTCTGTCTATCCCATCTTTCTTGACTTTGAAAAAGAAACCAAGGTCTTCTTCCTGCCTTTGCTCGAAGTAGGCAATTGTCTTAGCCAAATCGCCCTCATTTGCTTCAGCACCGCGAAGGAGAGTTCTCATGTTGCTTATCGATTTGTGGTGTACGGCATAATGTTGGCCTGACCATAAAATTCAGTCATCATTCGACATGTTTCCATGTTGCACCTATGCAATATTTTCAAGAACTCAACCTCCTCCGGTGGGATTCCTTTGTGGCAGCGGAGGTACTTAGTGAGAGACGGCTTGTTAATCAGTTTGTGATTGTGGTCAGCAACAACCCCTATGACCAACCACTTGTTATTAATTAGCTTGGCAGTCATCTTTGCTGCACAATTGGTTTGTATGATAAACTCTCTCCTCCTCTTCTTAACAAGCCCACCTAGAGATATATAAGAGTTGCAACCTACTTTCTTACTGCCATCACCTTGCCCATCGGCACAGTCATCAGAATCTGAACTTAATTCTTCAAAAACAGGTGTGTAGGCATCATCATTGATTTTAGCCTTCCCAGACTTGTTGCAACAGGAAGTCTGATTTTCAAGCACATTGATATATGCAGACCTCCTGGATGTGTTGGCTTTCATCGAGAAGCCAAGTCTGAGAGAGTAGGATTTGTAGTGCTCCCTAGCACGTGCAAGTGTGTCAAATTCCGCGCCAACATAAGGTTCTTGTGGACTAGATCGCACCTTGGTCTTATCAAAACCAAACAAGGCAGCGCCACTCGTATGACCTTGTCCACTATCGCTATGCAGATTTGCATCTGGGCTGAACATGGCAGGGGCGGGCGCGCGCGATAGTTCCAGTAGTTGTTGTCGCATTAGATGCACCAGTAGCAGTAGCCGCTGCAACATGAAACTCCACACCCGGGACATCTTGGACAAGAGCAGAACACAAATCCGGCGACTCGCCCACCCCCTCAATAGAAATAGGGATTTTTTCAGGTTGGTCTTGTGTGCAGTACAAAGGGCCACCATCACAACCATGAAACTCATCAGGGAGCTCATTTAGGTCAATGCCAGCCATATGCATGTTTAATAAATAGATGGATTAATACATAAGCAACATCATGTATTGAAACACACTTTTAGCATTTTATTTTATTTATTTTTCACATCAAGCAAGCAAAACTGAGATGAACATGTTGGGGGGGCAAATTTTTTTGGCGACAAATTGAGAAAGGGAAGCAAACTAAATGAACAACTTCAAAAGGGGGGATGCAAGCAACTATAGTTAAACTACTGTTTTTTTCATGTTTTTTCTTCTTTGTACCATGTTTTTTTGCAAGAGAAAACTGTACCTGAACTACCATGAACCCCCTCTACAAGCTTCTAGTTTTGTTTTTCTGTAACCAACTAGCTTGTAAAAAACTGTAAATTTATTACTAGCTTGTTTTTCGGGCTTTTTTGTACTACACACAAATTTTACTAACAGAAATTCTGCTTCAAAATTTTTGGAGAAACAAGGTACTGGACATTAGACAAGATGCAATTCAATAGTCATCAGCCATCCTTTTTTCTAGCTTTTGCAATCTAAAAGGAGGTGTACAAGTGTGGAGTGGGGGATGCAATAACACAGGACATGTCAGAAGGCATGGTATTCAGTGCAAGGGGCAATTTCTGCTAGTAGGTCAAGGGGTAGTTGCAGACAGGGAAATCCAGCAGTTTATACAATGAAGATCAGGAAGAATTTCTGGGAAACTTGTGTTACCTTTTGCTCTTCACAAGGGAGACCTTTGCCCTGTTCTGGATGTTGTTTGTTGTACAGTTTTCACTATTTTTTTGCATCACCAGCAACTACAGAGTTGCAGTTCCTGGGATAATTGTCTCTTGCTCTGTCTTTTCGTTGCTGACAAGGGGGTGTTCCGCGCCGCTAGGCCATGGCCTCCCGGCGGCGGCTGGGGGATGGGGAAGAGAGAGGCTACGATGGGGAGGGGGATCTGGTGCGGACGTAGGGTTTAGTAAGATTTTCTCGGAAGGGGGGGAGGGGATCACGTGTGAGGAGGACATGGGTGAAGGACTTGCCTTACCTGGCGGCCCCGACGTACAGACGCACAATGCCCGGGCATTGTGTAGCATCGTCCAAGAAAATGACCGGGCTCCAGAAGTCGTGCTCTCTCTCGTGCTCCACTTGGCTTCCTCGCCATCCCAATCTCAAATCACTCGTCGCAAAAGGGGAATCAAAGATCACCGGAGCGCCTGCTTCGTCCTCCAGTCCGCCCATTCCGGTGCCAGTCGCCACCTCAGCCTGATCCCCATTCTTCCATCCCCCCTGCGGTTAGATCTTGTTCCAGCGCATTAGGTTCCCCCTCTGTTGTTTTTTCTAATGGGAAGCAGTAATCAAGAACCGGGGGTGAGCCTTCGGACGGATGGCTGGCTGCAGAAGCCTATCGATAGCCTCATGCAGATCCCGGATAAGATTCGGAGCTCTCTCAAGGTTGGTTACTTCTTGATCAGGTGAAGTCGAAATTGTTTGCGTAGATGTAAATTTACCTGTTTTGATCTTTGTCATAGCTACATTTTGGGCGTTTCTTGAAGTCGGATGGTGTTAGCAGCGGCGGTATCAAGGCACAAATGCCATCAGAGAAGGTGAGGGTATCATGTACCGCTGCTGTTGCTCTAGAGATTAGCTTGGACCGGCAGCTCCAGGCTTGGAGGGACAATCCTAGTTGGACTGATCAGCCTCCAGAAATCAAGGTACTATTTTGATAACTTGTTGTGGTACAAGAATTGTGATTTGGGATGCTTGTATTGTAGGTTAAAAGATGGCCTTATATATTCAAAAATTAAATTGGACACAAGATGGAAGTCTTTCTTCTTAAGTTCTTATTGGAACATATCTGAGTTTGATGTTCCAGTAGGTCATAATCATTTCTGGATTGTTGACTTATTTTGATATCCTTCTTTTTAGGAATTACTTTGATATCCTAACAATATCAAAATCATTACTTACAGGTGACTGTGCCACGAGGCTCTCTTTGCAATCTTAATCTAAAATTTAAGGCAGGATTGCCACCGGATGCAGTTTACAACATTATAATTGATCCAGAGAACAAAAGAGTGTTCAAAAATATCAAGGTGCACACAGATACTCCTACTTATCCAGGGAACTGTTCGATGCTTCATCCCTGTTCTTAATTCTCAGTCGTTGTTGTTTGTATGTCATTGTGCATATGAAAATAGTTCTGTGACGCAATCCCCTGAAAATTGAACATGTTCATTTATCATACATTTCTTAGGTGTCCATTAACTAACTTAAGACATGGCTAAGTGGTTAGCCTGGAACCTGTAATTGTACCCCTAAGCTGTCGAATGACAGAAACTGATATGTGATGTTTTTTATGAAGTTTAAGTTCCTTCACAGTGTGTTCGGAGTACTTATGAAATTGTATGACAGAAATACGAGAGGACGTGCAAGCATATATGTTGTTGATTCTTCATGATTTCCAAATTTGCCTACTGCTGCCAGCTAAACGACCTAAGGAACTTCTAGAGAAGTAATTGTGTTCTCTTACCCATGTACGAGATATTGCTCCTAATTTTCAGGAAGTGGTGTCAAGGAACGTGTTGTTTGATGAAGGATCGAGACAGATAGTTGAAGTGGAACAGGCAGCGATATGGAAATTCCTCTGGTGGTCTGGCATCTTGTCAGTCCATGTTTTTGTTGACCAGGACAGAAGAAATCACACTGTAATAATTTGAAATTTTCCCACAAGCCTTTTAGCGACATGTGCGATATGCTTTCTGATACCATGATACATGGTTTCGTGCTATAAACATTTTGCAGGTGAAGTTCAAACAAGGGCGAAGCGGTTTTATGAAGAAGTTTGAGGGTTGCTGGAAAATAGAGCCCCTGTTTGTTGACAAGGAAGCATGCCTTCCTCTTGATCCACATACGCTGGAAGAATATGATTCTTGTACTGCCGGCAGAGGAAGAGTTGGATCCGCCATTACCTTGGATCAGCTTATTGAGCCTGCTCTGTTGCCCCCACAGCCCATTGCATGGTACGTGAGAGGGATTACCACAAGGACGACCGAGATGCTGGTAAATGACCTAATAGCGGAAACTGCTCGGCTGCGAGGCCTGGCAAGCAACGGGGATGCCAACCAGTATACTGAAGAAAACTGGTGTGTTAATGGAGACGTTCTAACAGAAGAGTGTATTGATGTTAAGGAAAGATGGCGGCAGAGAAGAAAAGCTGGACGACATGGAAGTTCCCTTAGAGTGACAAGACAATAAGGGCAGGATAAACTATTAAGCCCGATCGATATAACGTAGGATAAGCTTCATTTTATAACCAAATAGTGTATATGTTACAGTTTTGTTGTTGATGGTGTATCGTTCCTCAAATTTTGTACTACTACTGATGATGATTATGGATGAGCATGTCCGAGATAGATGTTACACGGTGTGTAATTGTGTTGATAATGTTAAAAATGAAATTCTACTTCTACCAGAAGCTATCATTCCTTTGGTTCAGCTTGATATGCAGTTTGTTCTGAACTTTCTGGGCAGCTGAAGTTGCTTGATCTTCATGCCTGGTGTGCTTGCCATACCTACTAGTACATTTCTTTAAAATATGTGTTACAGTGTTGCTGTGTGATGATGTCACCTCTTGTGAATCAAAGTTTCATGAAAACTGAAGCTAACCAGGTGAACCAGGTGGCAATCTCTGAACCTGGCCAAAACTTGTGGGTGAGTTCATCCATCATTTCTCCAAATCTGCAAGGCAAAGGAAAGCCTCTAATTCCTTTCTTTCCTACACATGCTCAAGGCAACGTCACCCTATGAAACTACCACCCTACCACAGCTTTCGCATTCCATAGCCCACTGATCGACCCCGCGGCAGCCATGTCCGACCAACCACGGCCGCCGTCGATGCGGCCGCCGCAGCCGCAGCCGTTCCGGTTCTGGCTTCCTTACAAAAGCAATGTGGGGGCGTGGCGCCAGCAACCGCGGCCGCCAATGCCAGCCTCGGCTCGATCTCGGCCACCTGGTCCACCGCCACCAACTACGGCGCAGCCCGCACCGCGAGCGCCGCCGGCACGCGCCGTGGAGGAAGATATCCCCATCCAGGCTGACTCGTCCGACGAGTCGGACACGATTGCTGTTGAAGCTCTAGACTCGCTGCGGCTACGAGGAGCCAGGCCGCCCGCTGCTGACCTGGAGCTGACGCTCTTGAGGTCGCCGCGGCCGCCCACGGGCCCAGAGCAGGGCACGAGCGGGGGTGGCGACCGTGGGAACGACGGCGCCAAGATCTCCATCTCCGGCTTCCCGAGGGCGCGTCTCTTCGATGGCGCCCGCGCGCCGTTCCGGCGGGAGATCGAGGACGGCCTCAAGAGCCTGGCGAGCCGCGAGACGCCGGCGCCTAGCCCGCCGGACATCGGTAACCAGGGGTACCGCGTCATCACGCTGGCCGGCCACAACGTCGGCGCGAGCATGGTCCTCGGCAACGGCTCCAGCGGCGCGCCACCTCCAAGAACCGATGAGCCGGAGCGCTCGGCGAGGCCGCCGTGGGTTGCCAGTAACGTGAACAGCAACGTGCAGGGGGTGAACAACTCGGCGATGGAGGAGAGCACGTGCAACTCCGGCGACCCCGGCGTGCGCGTGGACATCAAGAACGCGCATGAGGAGCTGGTGCATGGCAAGGAGGAGGGGGAGGAGAAGCCAGAGGAACCGGCAAGAACACCGCCGCCGCAAGAAGCAAGTGGCGGCGAGGCGCCCCAGGCGGCGCCGAAGACGAGGCGGTGCCTTCGCGCGCTGATGATCGAGGAGCGGAAGCCGAAGCCGATATCCTGCCGGTTCCAGTGCGTGGCGGATCACGCGCCGCGGCCGGCGACCGCGAGCGACGCCGGCGGCAATAAGAGCGCGGAGGAGAGCACGAAGTGATGTCGAAGCGTGTCTCGAATCGGAAAGCACTTGGTCTGTACAGTTTTTGTGCAAAAAACACTGAACCCAAACGATATTACTGCTGACTTGGTAAAAGATGAAAGCTGCTTCACTTTGCCACATGCTGTGGTAAGTTTCATGTGACGGCATTGAGCTTAGAACGTCACCATGACCTTGTACTACGGCCTCCAGCAGAACATGCCCGGCAATAATGAAATGTTACAAAAGAATAGTCATTACAGTATATGATATCCTCTTGCTGAGGCCAGGAAATGTAGCAGCAGAGAAATGGAGATAGCCTCTTGCCTTTCGGTCGCTCAAAAGGCATATCCAGGAATAAAACTGTTGGCAACGGACAACTGCATTTTATGCCGCCGTAAAGGCCACCAGAGCACCTCAGCAAGGATCCTTTGTGTACCGGACTGTGGTGTCTCTGTTGTGCTCTTATTCTAGACCAAATACAGTTTGCGTGAGATAGTATAATGCTTCCTTCGTTTTTATTTACGCTGCATATTAGAGTTGTTTGAAATCAAATTTTATAAAGTTTGATTAAGTTTGTCAAAAAATATAAATATTTAATATAACAAATCTACATGACGTGAAAGTACATTCAATAACAAATCTAATGATAGTGATTTTTTTTTAAAAGAAACAAAGTTCTCGGCCTCTGCATCAACCGATGCATGCAGCCATATTATTAAAAAGAACAATAACAAAGTCTTAGGTTCACAATGAGCTTACCAACTGAGCATGAAAACATGTGCTAAAGTAAATAAAATCTGTCACGGCCGGCGAAACCAAAAGTAGGCTACGATGCCTATACACCTAGTCTATTATTAGCTTGTCATCCAAATCGGCTGAAGATAGTCCGTGCAACCGTCTCCCACCGGTTGTAACTAATAGTCATAAGCTCCCTGGAACCCGCATGGTTGAGTAACGAACACGTACGCATTCAAGACGTGACTCTGTAGATAACCTGCAAAAAATTATTGAAGTTCTTGCCGTTAAAGATCATATCGTTTCTAGTGTTCCATATAGCCAATGATAGACCAGCAAAAAAAAATATAGCCAATGATAGTGATTTATTGTATTTGTTAATATTTTTTATATGCTTTGTTAAAGTTTATAAAGTTTTAACTTTGATCAAAACTAATACGTGGACTAAATAAAAACGAAGAGAGTAAATAAGTAAAAATCCACAAGACCACATTTTAGTTGATGATGTTATCACGAACGTAGTACAAGTTTTGCTCAAACTTTTGGAAAAAGGACTCCACAGTCCAGTTCGAACACATGGCACAACACACAGAGTTTCACTCAACAGAGGATCCAAGACACCGGCCACTCTAAAACCAGACAGAGCACCACCGAAGTCTCAGCCTCTCCGAGAGGCCAAGCAGAAATGGCGGCTTCCTGCATGCTCACCGTCCCTGCCCCCTTCGCCGCCGCCTCCTCCTCCTCCACTTCGGCCCGTCGCCCCAGGTACCAGCGCCGCACGCGGTTCCTTCCCCGTGCCGGTCCGCATTCGATTCGTGCCTTCTCGCTAGGACTGACCCCGTGGTGGGCGCAGGCGATTCGGGGTGGTTGCCATGGCCAGCGCGGGGCAGAAGGTGTACGCGCCCGGCGTGGCCATCTCCGAGGGCAACGGCGGCCTGCCCAAGATCAGTCTCAAATCCCCGCACGGGAGGTAATTCTGAGTTTGGTTGACTTGGTGGGTTTTTTTCAGGTGTATTATGACTTGTGTTGCTCTGTAGTTTGGCTAATGCAGCATGAGTAACATAATAAGTACTCGATCGGAACATAAATAATTTGATAGCCGCGGTGAAGATTAAAATCAAGAGTTGGAAAACAAACTGTTTGATATTCAAGTGGTGAACTGATGGTTTGGTATTCCACTGTGGATGTTATGGCAGCACAGCAGTGCCGCAAGGGTTCATGGTTTATTATTTAGAGTAAGGCAATACGTGAAAAACCCAAAATTCATGAAAATTCATATTTTCACATTTCAAAAAAAAACTGAAAGAAAATAGAGATACACATGGAGGCGTAACACACATGTGTGTAAATTTTTAGGACGAAATACGTTGAAATGAAGGCTGTACAAAAAGACAAATCTAAGGCTTTTTAACACATGCTACTATTCATCCTCAAAGTCCAGAAATTTGTCTTTTTTGTACATGTCGCATTTCAAAGTATTTCATCTTGAATTTTTACACACACGTACATTTCATCCTTGTATAGTTGCATAATTGTTTTCGGAATTTTTTGAAGTCGAAAAGTTTGAATTTTGATTTTTTCAAAAATAAAGGGCTCCATGGATCTCGGTCACCAAAACGCCCTACTCGGCAATACGGTGCTAGTATATGGTGTGGTACCGGCATGATACTGAAAGCTTTGAATTATACTAGTTCAATGGATCTCTGCGGTGCTTGCTTTTTTCAGTACATTTTTGCAGTGCCTGCTGAATACTAGTAGCTAGCACATAATGGATAAGCCTATCATGACTTCTGTTAATTTCAACTCATGTTCATCGCTAGAGTTTCTCTACTGCTGCAACAGAAATATAGTTAGTAGATGGGCTTCCTTTTCACCTTTTGCAACAGCTAACTGTGTACTCATTTTATGCATGAAGTGAGGCTGAGATCTATCTGTTTGGAGCTTGTGTCACGTCTTGGAAGGTTCCCAGTGGAAAGGACCTGCTCTTTGTCAGACCAGATGCTGTGTTCAACGGCCAGAAACCCATCAGGTTGGCCTCAAGACCGACCGATTGGATAAATCTAACTAGTTCAAATCACAGCTAACAATTTCCTTTTCTGAAACTAGCGGTGGAATTCCACATTGTTTCCCCCAGTTTGGCCCCGGCCCCATGCAGCAGGTTTGTGAAGCCATTTTTTCACTCGCACCCCATACAGAGAGACTAGAAACCAATATCTGTCAAGATTTCAGTTTTCGGTTTGATATAAGAATATTAATTAGCAAATTTATTGTTGATGGCAAACAAATATGTGAACCATGTCCAGTGCTAAATCAAGTAATGCATACTAGTTTAGACCAAAATGTTACCTGCACTCCTGCGGGCATCGTAAACTCCTGAACTTGTATAAAGAATGAGACATCACTAGCCGTTGTACATAGCTGTGGGGTGAGCAATCATTTACATAATGTTCATGCGCATCTGTCCATCAACTGTGAAAGAATTGAACATTTTTATGCATCCTATTCTTTTATAGTAATCAGGGCAAATTTCACTTTCTTGCAGCATGGATTCGCAAGGAATGTGAATTGGTCTATTACTGATTCAGAAGTCACAGAAGGAGACCCAACTGTAACTTTGGAACTAAAAGATGACTCGTACAGCCGTGCAATGTGGGATTTCAGTTTCCAAGCTTTATACAAGGTTAAGCCCTATTGCAGTAGCATGTGCCTCCATGCACTCTATCTGCGAAATCATAAGCCTATTAGTGCCATTCAGTAATCGGAACTGGAATTCCAATCTTGCTCTTCTGCAGAATATGAAATTGTGCTTGTTTAATTGTTCCGTAGGTTGCGCTGCACTCTACAAGCCTGTCAACAACCATGACAATAATAAATACAGACAATAAACCTTTCTCATTCAACTCAGCCCTCCACACTTATTTCAGTGTAAGTTGCAGCTTCCTGAACGGAGCCAAACTAAAATTTGCTTGCTAAACTAGATATTTTCACTTTCACATTAATCACATCGAATTTTTCTCATACAGGCTTCCATTGCTGGTGTATCAGTGAAAGGTCTCAAAGGTAGCAAGACTCTCAATAAGGACCCTGACCCTAAGAATCCTCTGGAGGGCAAAGAAGAAAGGTCAGTTTGACTGGTCTGCTAGTACAGTTTTAGTTACAATGTATCTTAACATTACAAGTTTGCAACATAGAAACAGTAAGCATTTAGTGTGATTTCACCCTATGTTGTGCAGTTGTGCACAACTCGGTGCTGTTGCATTTTTTTTCCTAATCTATTTAATTGACTTAGTTGTTGATCTTGGAAGAAAATATGCAACCATTGAAGCAATATCCTGTTGTAAGTTGCTGAGCATGAAGTAAATATCTAGACATGCTTCTGAGCCACTTCATGCAATACAGGGACGAGGTGACCTTTCCAGGATTTGTGGACTGTGTTTACCTTGGCGCACCGAGTGAGCTTACCCTGGACAATGGATTGGGTGACAAGATTGTAATCTCAAACACAAAGTAGGTCTAATTGATCTGTAAAACACCGCATCCCTTTTCAACATTACAAAGATCGCATGATCAAATTGTTGTTAATATTTGAAATGCAGCTGGTCAGATGCAGTGTTGTGGAATCCTCATTTGCAGATGGAGGCATGCTACAAAGATTTTGTTTGTGTTGAAAATGCAAAGGTATGAACAGAAGTTGATGAATGCATATACTTTTTTCTTGTCAACTCCATGTTCCTGAATGAATCATGGGAGAGGCACACTTGGTGATTGCACAATTTTGGCTGATGGTATGACTGATTGCATCATGTAGATTGAAACAGTACAACTGGGACCAAAAGAATCTTGGGTGGCAGAGCAGAAAATTGAACTTATCTGAAGCTAATGGGTTGAGAACAGTACAGTTCGGCGAGTACGTTGTCAAAGGGCCTTTTACGTGTCTGGCAATGTAAACATGTGTCATTCCCCAATGTACTTCAACCTATGCCCACACATCAGATGTACATCTTAACTATTTTATGTTTATAAGTAAATAAATAATTTAGTTCTTATTTCCCTTCTCTGGGTTGGTCGACTATCTTGGTTGAATGAGATACGTTTTGACATTTTTCCATGTATGATGTATCTAGCTCTAGACAACATATTCTGACTGTATTGTTCTCTTTTAACGGTAGAGAAACAGGCAAAGGCTGATCAAATTTTGGAAAAATCAGATTTGTTCATAGTAATCTCCCAAGCACTGGTCAATTAACTACCTGGCATAAACGAGTTCCGTCAGTCAGAAGGACTAGGTGCGGTCAAATGTTGTTAAATTGTATTATCAGTAACTTCATGAATATAGAAATATATTGGTCGATTTATCTCAAAAAGCAATGTACCACAGCTTCATATATTCACTAGATTTTACAAATATATTGTGATAGAATCAGCACGAAACTACCTCTTGAGACTGTTTAATGCCCAAAATTGTTATAATAGTAATGAAGCACACATCACATTATGAAACCATATAACTGTGCCTGTTTTTACTTGATGATTTGGTTTCTGTGAGTTGGCTCTTGCTAGTATACTAAAAAAACTGGGTAACCCAGACAAGGGATAAATTATTGAAAGCTCGGACATCATTAAGCATACAATATCTGTTGGCGAAAAACGAAATATTACATCCCAGCTCCAATCTAGCTTAACTTGAGAGCAATGGGCAGAGGAACAAGAGAAGGCAAACTAATTTACAAAGGGGAATTGTGACAAATGTTACAGTTAAGTGTTTCATTCTCAGGTTGGGATCAACCTACCAAAACCAGCAGAGGGGCACTAGTTCAATTTGTTTTTCTTGTAAAAGACCCAAGTGGCAGCCCTAGTTCAAAAGTTTGTATAGGACAGGTTTCACGGGTCGATCCAAACCATTTTTTAACACCCTTAGTTCTGGGCGTTCAGTCACTCAAGCCATAAACTCGTTTGGCTGAGTCAAGTGTGTTGGCAAGAAGCATTGCAATGGTGACTGGTCCCACTCCGCCTGGAACTGGAGTTATAGCAGAAGCCACATTCACTGCTTCTTCGAAGCAGACGTCTCCAGTTAATCGATAGCCATAATCACTGGCTGGATCCTAGGAAAAAAAGGTAAGAACCGGTTACAGCCAAGCAGGAAGGAAAAAATCAGACTCTTACCGAAAGACTCATTAATAATGTTGATTTTTTGATTGAAATGTATCATTTTGTATATGACAAGAAGAAAGCTGAGAAGGCAGAAAAGCTTACAAAGCCAAAACAAAAAAGACTGCAAAAGAAGCCTAGCCTAACAAAACCAAAACAAAAGAAAACAGAAACCCCCACTAATCTACAACGCTGAAGAGGGAAAAGCAAAAAAGAAGGAAAAAAGAAAAGATGGTAAGCTATGCTACGCTGCGACCAGCAGGTCTGGGAGTACTCACAAGTCACAATTGAATTAAAGTCGGCGGCCATCAGTAGTTACTTGACTTCGGTAATTATAAGGGAAAACAAAAGGGTTATGCATTTAATTTTGAAACCTTCAGCAAAACTCAAGCTGATTATTTGTAGAAGTACCACAAAAGGTGACGATTTAATAATACAAATTGAGCAACCATTTAAACATTTATCAGTGAATTAGGATGCGGGGATTAAATTTACCATACTGTGCACCAAGGAATTTTTTCCAACATAGACTAACAAGAAAAACTAGTATCAACAAACAAATTTGCAATTATAATCAGAAACAATTGACTAAAGAAACCTTTACATCATTAACATGGACAGTATTAAATAAATATGATGAACATGCAATAGAAGTGGTACTGCACATTATAGATCAAGCTTCTTGAGCAAAAGCACAATAAACATCTGTTATTACCTCTACTGGATTTGTCCCAACATCAATCACAACTGCACCTTGCTTTAACCAACTTCCTCTTACAAGGTTGGCCACTCCAGCGGCTGAGATCACAATGTCAGATTCACGAGTAATCTCCTCTGGATTCTCCGTGAAGGCATGAATAACACTTACAGTAGCGTGATGTCTCTGGGGAAAGAAAATGAAGTTAAAATCCAGTCATCATAAAATAATGCAGTATAATCATTCCTGAATACATTTTAGATCTTTACCTGTAAAAGTAAGGAAGTGGGTAACCCAACAACTTTGCTTCTCCCGATAATAGTGACATGCTTTCCCATGAGATCAATACCAGATTGGAGTAATAATTCAAGGCAAGCCTTTGCAGCACAGGAAACAAACAAAGGTTTCCGGCTTCTGAGGGCGAGATTGCCAACGTTTAAGGGGTGGAAACCATCAACATCCTTGTCCAGGCTAATGGCGTTGAGAATATTTTCTTCATCCATATGCTGATTTGTGATCACATAAAATAAAAGGGCTATGTCAACAGGGCTTGGACATAAAGCCAAACATGCATTGAAATAAAAACTCAGATAAAATACAACTGAAGCTGCCCATCTATTACCATGATAACTAAAGTACTTTATATTATTCAGTTAGCAAAACAATTTTGTAATATGTGTAGATGAAAAAGGCTTTCATAGCATCAATCTACGAACTAAACCACACATCATGCTTTTATAAGGCGGTAACCAAAAAAGTAGAATACATTACTTGTGGTAGTGGTAGCTGAACAAGGATGCCATGAACGGAAGGATCTTCATTGAATCTTGACACTGAATCCACCACCTCATCTTCTGTGCAGTTCCTAGGCAACTCCGCCAACAAAGATTTTATTCCGACTTCCTCACAACCCTTTACTTTGAATCTCACGTAGGACTGAGAGTCCTTTCTATCGCCTACCAATACGACAGCAAGGCCAGGAACATGTCCGACTGCGTTTTTCATCTGAAGAACTTCCTCAGCAATCTGTAACCTTATGTCCTCTGCAATGGACTTGCCATCGATAATGGTTGCTGTGGACTCGTCATCAACTACAAGACCAACAAAAGTACAAACTCACAACAATCAATCGTTAGCATAAGATGCTCAATAACAATGAGATAATGTTAAGCACATATGCCAAACAAGTACCAATTCATCCATGTCCTATACATGGAAGTGAAAGGTAGCCCCAAATTTCTTTAAAAAAAAAAAGGTAACCCCAAACATAAAAGGTGTCGAACCTTGAAATTCTCCGAGACCATTTCACCTACCAGACGTAGTAATACTGCAGCCCGCAAAACAACACTACTCTACACAGGACAGATTCATCTTGCTCAAGTAAATCTAAGAAAGAATGAAAGAAAAGAGAGGAAAAACCATCATTCGGGTACTTACAACAAGTTACACCAACCAAATCGAAGCACCTAAAAGTAGACAGTATAAGCAGAGCTTCTAAACAATCTCCATTTGCCCTCTGTTTAAACCAACATTTTGATGTGACAATGCTTCCACATTCAGAGGATAGATAGAGCTTAAAACCTCCTCTAAATCATTAGCAACACTACTACAGGGTGGCCATGGGTTCTGAACAATCGTACCAACTGAAAGCAAGCGGACTCGGCGTTCTCAAACTTCATATTCTAATCGGGATAACATTTACTGCTTTGTAAAAAATGTACTCCCGAAATCACTGATCCAAGATGCGTGCGCCAATAATATGACACCTTAACGCAGAGACTAACAAGAACATGATCCCCGCTCACCTCCGGCGGCTGGCGGGGAAAGCGGCCTCGCCGCGGGGCGCGGGGGTGGATCCCAGGTGTCGGTGATGTCTGGTCCAAGAAGGCGGCTGCTACTGCTCCGCCGCCGGCGCGTCCTCGCCTTGTCCTCCCCTGCTGCCGCGGTGGCCTCGTGGAGACCGCGCGCAGCACGAGGGAGCGAGGAGGTAACAAGCGGGATGGAGTGTCGTCTAGTGGCGGCGAGCAAAGCAACGGCGGCGCCGCCCATGTCCGTCAAAGCGCTTTGCCCAGACAGAAGCGCTCGCCGCTCTAGGCCGAATAAAGAGATATTGATGGACCTTTGGGCCTTTTGGGCCACGTGAGCTCGGCAAACCGGTACTTTTTTGTTTTTTCTTTGGAAGAATCGGCAAACCGGTACTTTTTTCCTTTGGACCTTTGGACCTTTGGGCCTTTGGCCCGAGAGCGATCTTTCACAGAGCAACTAAGGGCCAGTTTGTTCTAAATAAAAAACTAAGGGCCAGTTTTTTTAGTAGCTCTATGGAAATAAGCGCCAAATAAGTTGTTGTGAAAATAAGCCATCCAGTTCTTTTTAGTTTCTGTCATTCAGCTTTTTTCCTCATATGTCACATGAATAGTCTGTAATACCCTCGAACGAGCTGCTGCTCCGGCCGAAGGCCAGCGCCTGGGGGGGGGGGAGGGGAGTCGAGCATGGCGGCTCACGAGATGGTCGGTGGCGGCTGATGGAGACCTACGACGACAGCAACTTCTGATGGGGGCCAACGACGGGTGCGACTGTTGATGGGGGCCAGCGACGGCTGCGGCTGCTGATGGGGCCTGGCGACGGCTGCTAATGAGGGGGCCGACGGCCGCAGGTGCTGATGGGGTCTGGCGGCAGGGTGACGAGCAACCCTAGCTATCGAGGGCAAGGGGATGAGGCACGATGGCATTCTCGCTATAAAATGTGCGACAAACAAGGGCATTTCGTTGTACCCCTTCGATTGTAAGTGGGCTTCTGCGGGAAGTTGCCCTCCCCCAGCCTTTTTCCATTGTGAAGGAAGTGAGGATGGAAATAAGCTGAACTAGCTTCTCCAAAACGAGTTTTTTAGGCTTCTAGCTTATTTCTGCAATAAGCTGGTGAAAGCTGCAAAAGAACTGGCCCTAATGACGCAAAACTACCACATTTGAGGCAGCGTTGACACATAACTACCGACTTTGTCTTTTTTGTCTGAAAACTACCAACACTGAAGAAGGTATGTGTCAGATACCATCTCGTTTGCTGGTTTAGCCGTTTTAATTGCTTTTTTGACCGGTCGGTCCCACTCTTAGGTTGAGTGGCAACGAACGACGGATACGCAGCTGATGGTTGTTAGGTATCCGCTCGGACAGTGTTTGCCCAACAGTTTCGTCTAGCTACAAGCATGTGTTTAATTCTATGCTTGTCCGAGCGGATACGTAACGACCCTCAGCTGCGTATCCGTCATTCATTGCCACATCGACCTGAGAGTGGGGGTGGGGCCGACCGGTTAGAAAACCAATTAAAACGGCTAAACCGAGCGAGCAGTGGTATCTGTCACATACCTTCCCAATGTTGGTAGTTTTTAAACAAAAAAGGCAAAGTCGGTAGTTATGTGCCAACGCTGTCTCAAATGTGATAGTTTTGCGTCATTTGGTCTAATTAAGCAGTACTTCTCTAAAAGAAACGAATTAAGGTGTTCTTCTTCGAAAGCCCCTAAGGGTTATTTGACATGGAATGGGAGCACGTCATTCAGGGTCTTTTCAGTCGTCGTCATGAGTCGTGTTCTGGACGCTTTCATTGAATTTTATTTTTTATTTTCTGTATGCGTTTTTGGCTTTTAGATGATTTTTTGGTTTTCGGTTTTCCACCTTTTCTTAGTTTCAGAATTAAAAAAATCATTTTTTACATGAAGACATGGGTTTACTTCTCGTGAAGGCACGGATTTACTTACGTGAGAGACATAGATTTCTTTCTCGTGAAGGCACGAATTTTTTTTACGCGTGAGGCACAGTCGTGCCTCTCTTAAAAGGGGAAAAATATTTTTTTCTTACATGGAAGGCACATATTTACTTCTCGTGGAGGCACGGATTTGCTTCCATTGGAAAAGAAAAAATACATGGTTTTTTCTTTTTCCTTCCACGAGAGGCACGGATTTATTTCTCGCGGAGGCACGGCCGTGCCTCTCGAAGATGAGAATAAAATGTGTTTTTCTCTTTCATGAGAGGCACATATTTACTTTTCGTGGAGGCATGAATTTTCTTCTATGAGAGGCCACGAGAGGCACGAATTTACTTCTCATGCAGGCACGAATTTTCGTATGCGAGAGGCATGGTCGTGTCTCTCGTAAAGAAAAAAGCACATTTTCTTTTTTTTCGTGAGAGGCACATATTTACTTTTCGTGAAGGCATGGATTTGCTTCTGCGAGAGACACGGTCGTGCTTCTCGGAAAAGGAAAAAACATGCTCCCGGTTCGAGTTTTTCGTCATTTTTATGAAAAGTTTGTCAAAACGTATCAACATGTGGTCTAGTTTTGAAGATCTTGACGTGAGGAATCCAACGATGGGAATGGTCCAAAATGTGGACGCGCGGTTTGAGAGATAAAGCATTTAGAATAAATGAATCTACGAAAAAAGGGAAAATTCTCATATTGCGACAGTGTGTCACTTGTTGCAACCTGGAAAGGTATGCAAAGAGTACTCCTTAATTAGTGATTTTGGCATCTTCGAAGGCAATAATAAGAGTAAAATCTTAAAAATATTTGAGGGGTGTCAAACTAGTCCTAATACTGTAGAAATGCACATCCACTGAATCTCAAAGGTTTGCTAAGTGTGTCACTTGTAGCCCTATTTGCGCCACATTAACTTTGGTTTACACAGGTGACAAGTTGACTACTATCACGTGACAACTTTTTGCACAACCCCCTCCCCCACCACCACTCCTCTCACAGACAGGAGCAGAGCTTAGTTGGGGCCGACCCGGTTTTTTTGAAAAAAAGAATACATATGCTTTGTAGCCAATTGATCTAATTTCTTTCCCAAATTGTGAGTTTGCTTACTCATGGCCTGATTTTTTAGCTCAGCTATTCTTCATGTTATATTGCAGCGGTAAGCCCTCTTCATGTTTATAAAAAAGGGCAAAACCACCATAGTCATATGTTGGGTCAGTAAATCATGACAAATTTAGGTCTTGTTCCAACTCTACCATGGCAAGATTTAGGAAATTCTCATTGAACCATGGCAAATTTAGTCTATGAGTATTTTGGTAGTAACCATTGTAGTAGACAAAATACTTGCCCTCATGATTGTGTCATGAAATTTTAGGTTTCAACCATGGCAATTTTATGTTTGTTACCATGGCAAATTTAATATTGTTTGTTGGACCCATGCCAAATATACCATGGCTTTCACTTGGTGGACCATGATGAATAATTTCCCATGGTGTTTTTTCTTGGAATACGACAAATTTTTAAGGAACATGGCAAATTTGTTTCGATGGCAGAAAAAATAAGAAACATGGCAAATTTGTCACCATGACAATTTTTCCATTGGAGCATGGAAATTTTTGTTTCATAGAGCATGGCAAATTTACTTCAAGTATCATGGCAAATTGCTTTCTTTCTATCATTGTAAACTTTTCTTTAGGCCATGGCATATTTTTTTACTACAATGTAAAAAAAATTGGATCATGGCAAATTTTACTTTTTTGTACCATGCCTTTTTTTACTTTGGTGGACCATGGCGAATAACTTGCCATGGTAAAAAAATTGATACATGGCAAATGTTTTCTAGGAACATGGCAAATTTGTCACCATGACAATTTTTCCATTGGAGCATGGCAATTTTTGTTTCACAGATCATGGTAAATTTACTTCAAGTATCATGGCAAATTGCTTTATTTTTATCATTGTAAACTTCTCTTTAGGTCATGGCATATTTTTTACTACAATGTAAAAAAAAATGGATCATGGCAAATTTTACTTTTTTGTACCATGCCTTTTTTACTTTGGTGGACCATGTCGAATAACTTGCCATGGTAAAAATATTGATACATCACAAATGTTTTCTAGGAACATGACAAATTTCTTACCTTGGCAACCAATTTGGAACATGGAAAATCTGTTCCCATGGCAAAAACATGGAACATGGCAATTTTGTTTTACAAATCATGGAAAATTTATTGTATGCATCATGGACAATTTCCCCTTTTTATATTTATCATTCAAGCTTTTATTTCTAAGCCATCACAAATTTTTTGTTACCATGTGAATTTAACATTGAGCCATTGCAAATTTACTTTTTGTACCATGACTTATATTTGTTGGACCATGGTGAGTATTTTTTTAGAATATGGTGATTTATCTTTTTTAAACATGGCAAATTTGTTTCACACACCATGGCAAATTTACTTTATGCATTATGGCAATTTTCATTTTTCATCATGGCAATTTTTTTACCATGATAGTTTTACTTTATGTAGCATCGCCGTCTTAGAATATAGACAATGGCGGCGTTTTTAGATAGACTACATGAAAGAGCATGGTGCCCCCATGTGTGATTTTGGTAATTGATGATATTCTCTATGGACTAATGGTTGCCTTGAGTTATAGTTGAAGGATTTATCCACATGCATTTCTTGAAGTCCATGTGTTGGTTTGAAGGGGTTTATGATATGACCAAGGTTCTATTCAAGGAATTATCTAAAGATTGGTCATGTAGAAGAGATGATACATGGTTGATCAAGACTAAGTCAAAGTGTGAATCAAGTTGATCAACACGAAAAGCGTAGAAGATGCGCCGAAAGGGATAAAGTGATCCCATGGTATGGTAAGCATTGTCCATTACGCTTTGTGTACTAATCTGTGGTATACGTGAGAGTTCTATGTGGGATTAGATTGCGGCGCGCAAGTTCAAGTGGAGCATCATGAAGATATCATGCTTGAAGATTACCGTCCATTGTGATGACAATGGACTTGTGAAGATTTTTCGAAGAGTGGCCCACCCATAGTGGAGTATGGGGGAGCAATCAACTAGTCTTCATTGAGCCAATGCAATCAAGAAAGGTTGTCCAACTTGAAGAAGTCAAGATCGTTATCATCTAGCTCAAGTGGACTATGTGCAAGGCAAAGGTTTGCCCTTGATAAGTTTTCTATTTTACCGGTCTCATGATGGTAGTTGGGAGACCGGGTTATAGGATCGATTGTCGTACTATCAAGGGGAGCTCTCGAATGAGTAGATAGATCGTATCATTCATAGAGAGCTCAAACCATTGCATCTTTGCATCATCTTTCTTGGTTCTTGTTTGGGATTTCTCTACATGGGATTTGGAGCTTATGGCCATCTTCATGACAAGCTCAAGTTTATCGAAAAAGGAGTACACATGCATATTCCATGATGTTTTTGATGTTGCTTTTTTCAATTCTTTGTTCATAGAGGTTTCACATCTCAATATCATAGGCATACTCCCCGTGCCACTTCTTACTATAACCAACAAGCTAGGGTTTGCTCAATTTGGAGTTCATTTGGAGAAGTTATGGCAGTTTTGGAGTTCCTACATTCATCTATTTTCTGTGCTAGGTCCTGAAGACCCCAAGCGGTAGTACCGTTCAGGGTAGCGGTAGTACTGCTTAATAGCGACTATACCGGTGTATATTACCGCAGGTTCTACCACTATTCTAGGAACTCGAATTTTCGTGTCGGATTTGCATGGTAATGGAACGGTAGTACGAGCCGTAATACCGCTTATAAGTGGTAGTATCGCCCGCCCAGCGGGTTGTAGGGCGGTAGTGGGTGCACAACACTACGACTTGTAAGCCATAGTACCACTCTCCTGAGCGGTAGTACCACTATTGTGGTACTGCCAAACATCCGTGTCTCTGCCCTGCCTCCATAGCCCCCTGAGTTGCAACCCAAATGGTCATACCTCTAGGGCGAGCGGTAGTACCGCTCCACCGGCACTACCGCCTCGTGGCTCCTCACCATTGCACTACTCTATGGGTACTACCATCGGAGCGGTAGTGCCGCTCTCCGTAGCGGTAGTACCGCTTATGTGCGGGATGTGGGCATAACAGTTGGATTTGGGAGGGCCTATTTAAGGGGATCTTGTTCCCCAAAGGTTCATATCTCTTGAGTTCGTGTTTTATCCCATTGTAGACCTTCTTCGAGCTTGCTAACTCTCAATCCCTTCAATGATTATTGCTAGTTCTTGAGGGAAAAGAGAGAGGAGATCTAGAACCATATTTCCACCAATCACTTTCTCCTCTTTGTGAGGGATACTCCTTGTATCTAGATCTTAGAGTTCTTTGTGTTCTCTTCTTTGTTATTCCTCTCATTTTTCTCCAAAGCATTAGTTGTTGTGGTAGGATTTGGGAGAGAAGGACTTGGGCACTCCGTGTGCCCTTGCAATTGCATTTGGTGCAAAGGTTTGAGTTCCCCATGGTGATACATGGAAGTGAAGTTTGAGAAGCTTATTACTCTTGGGTGTTTGTGCACCCTAGAGCTTGTTCCTCTTGGGTGCTTTGGCACCCTAGATGGTTGGTGGTGTCTCGAAGCTCAACCATTGTGGCGTAAAGCTCCGGGCAAGCGTCGGGGTCTCCAATTAGGTTGTGGAGATTGCCCCGAGCAATTTGTACAGGTTCCATTGACCGGCCCAAGGGTTACCAAAGTGTACGGGTTGACCACCCACAAGGGTTGCCAATTGTACGGGCTCGGTGATCGTCCTCAAGGGTCCCGTAGAAGAATCACGTAATCTTGCATTGTGCGAGGGCGTGAGGAGATTACGGTGGCCCTAGTGGCTTCTTGGGGAGCATTGTGCCTCCACACCGCTCCAAACGGGGATTAGCATCCGCAAGCGTGTGAACTTCGGGATACATCGTCGTCTTTGTGTGCCTCGATTATATCTTATCCGAGCCCTTTACGTATGCACTTTACTAGTGATAGTCATAGTGTTTCATGTTATATATCTTGCTATTACTTAGTTGTTTATCTTGCTTAGCATAAGTTGTTGGTGCACATATGTGAGCCTAGTTGTTTTGGGAAACAAATAATTTCCTACGCTTCACCAAGATCAATCTAGGAAATGAGCATCTATGAGAGGAGAGATCAGATCCACGTACCCTTGTAGATCACTAAGTGGAAGCGTTTAAGAAATACAGTTGATGTAGTCGAACGTCTTCGCGATCCAAATCGCAAGCCGTCCCACAAACTCCCGATCAAGTGCCGAACGGACGACAATTCCGTGTCCAGCACACGTACAACTTGATGACAATCTCTGCCTCCTTGATCCAGCAAGCGAGGGTGGAGAGGTAGATGGGTTCTTCGGCAGCTCGACAGCGTGGCGGCGGTGGTGGTGGAACTGATCCGGCAGAGCTTCGCTAAGTGGCTCCTAAACAATTTAGATGAGAAGCAATCTAGGAGGGAGGAAGGGTTGCGCCGTGGCTTGTGGTGGTGCAGCCCTCCCTCCGCTCTCATATATATAAGGGGAGAGGGAGAGGGGCTCGCCCCCCTAGGGGCGACGACCAAGAGGGGGGCGGTGGCCAAGGGGTGTCTTGGCCCCCAAGGCAAGGTGGCCGACCCCCTTTAGGGTTCCCCCCTCCACCCTTCGGCCGCATGGGCCTTGTGGGAGGGGCGGTCAGCCCACCAGGTGCGCCTCCTCTCACAGCCCATGGGACCCTCCAGGGCTGGTGGCCCCTTTCGGTGGACCCCCGAAAACCTTCTGGCACCCCCGGTACATTACCGGTGACGCCCAAACTTTTTCCGATGGTGAACACGGAACTTACTATATATGAATGTTCACCTCCGGACCATTCCGGAATTCCTCGTCATGTCCGGGATCTCATCTGGGACTCCAAACAACCTTCGGTCACCAACATACATAACTCATCTATACCAATTCGTTACCGAACGTTAAGTGTGGAGACCCTACGGGTTCGAGAACTAGATAGACATGACCGAGACACCTGTAAGAGCACATTTCTCCATGTGTGGTTTTGGTAATTGATGAAACCCCTATGGACTAATGTTGCCTTGAGTTATATTCGAAGGGCTTGTCCGTAGGTACTTCTTGAAGTCCATCTGTTGGTTTCAAGGAGTTTATATGGTGACCAAGGTGGTATTCAAGGTGTTATCCAAAGATTGGTCATGTAAGAGTTGAGCTTACTGCAAGCATGTCTTGAAGAAGAAGACTGTGTGAGCATTCATGTTTACCTTCAAGACATCATCTTTATGAAGAGAGAAGATAAGATACAAGGTTGATCAAGACTAAGTCAAAGAGTGAACCAAGTTGATCAACACACAAAGCGTATAAGATGTACCGACAAGGATCAAGTGATCCCATGGTATGGTAAGCATTGTCCATTACGCTTTGTGTACTAATCCATGGTCTACGTGAGTGTTCTTTGTAGGGTTAGGTATATTTCCATGGGATTGCATCGAGTGGAAGATCCCATACAACCCATGGAAGATGACATCAAGTGGTGATCGTCATCAAGGTTGCGGTGTGCAAGTTCAAGTGAAGCATCATGAAGAAATCATGCTTGTAGCTTGCCGTCCATTGTGGTGACAATGGACTTGTGAAGGTGTGCCGAAGAGTGACTCACCCATAGTGGAGTATGGGGGAGCAATCAACTGGCCTTCATCGATCCAACGCAATCACGAAAGGTGGTTCAACTTGAGGGAGTCAAGATCGTCATCATCTAGCTCAAGTGGACTTTGTGCAAGTAAAAGGTTTGCACTTTATAGGTTTTGTATTTTACCGGTCTCATGGTGATAGTTTGGAGACCGAGTTATAGGATCGATAGCCATACTATCAAGGGGGGCTCTCAAGTGAGTAGCTTGATCATATCATTCATCGAGAGCTCAAACCATTACATACTTGCTCATATTTCTTGATCCTATTTTCTATTTTTTAGGTTTTAGATCTTGTGGTTATGTTCGTGACAAGCTCTAGTACATCGAAAACGGATTTCATATGCTTCTTCTATTGCATTTTCGGTGTTGGAGGTTTTACCGGTCTTATCCGAGGAAGGGTTCTCACCATTTTATTACGGGAATTTTCTCATTTGATTCTTATTGATAATTCTATAAATACTGTATTATCCCATGTCGTTATCTTTCCAACAAACTTGGTTTCGTTGAATTCGGAAAACGTATGCAGAAGTTGTGGCAGTTTTGGTGTTCTTAAAAGGCTGCAGCGGTACTACTGCGGCTACTACAGCTTGGAGCGGCTGTAATTTTTTACTACCGCTCCAGAGCGGTACTACCGTGGCTACAGAACTGTAGTACTGCTCTAGACCAAAATCTCGTGTTAAGTCCAGCGATGGTAGGCACGGATGTATTTTTTTAGTACCGCTCGCAAGCAGTGGTACCGCTACCCTTAGCGGTAGTATCGCTATCCCTAGCGGTAGTACCATGAGGACGAGCGGTGGTACCGCTTCGGCGGTTCTACTGGCCTTTTTCCTCCTCGTTGTTGTTTTTCAAAGGTCTTCCACCGCCATAGCGATAGTACCGCTGCCATGAGCGGTAGTACCGCTTTGTGCGGGCTGTGAGCATAACAGTTGGACTTTTTTCCCACCTATAAAAGGGGGTCTTCTTCCCCATTGAACCTTATCCTTTGAGCTCGTGTTCTCCCCCCATTGTTGAGCTTCTTCGAGATTGCTAACTCTCAATCCCTCCAATGATTCTTGCTAGTTCTTGAGGGAAAAGAGAGAGGTGATCTTGATCCACATTTCCACCAATCACTTTCTCCTCTAAGTGAGGGGAACCCCTTGGATCTAGATCTTGGAGTTCTTCGTGTTCTTCTTCGTTCTTCCTCTCATTTTCTTCCATAGCATTAGTTGTTGTGGAGGGATTTGGGAGAGAAGGACTTGAGCACTTCGTGTGCCCTTGCCATTGCATTTGGTGCATAGGTTTGAGTTCTCCACTGTTATACGTGGAAGTAAAGTTTGAGAAGCTTATTACTCTTTGGGTGTTTGAGCACCCTAGAGCTTGTTCCTCTTGGGTGCCCAGGCGCCCTAGACGGCTTGTGTTGCCTCGGAGCTCAATCATTGTGGTACAAAGCTTCGGGCATGCTTCGGGGGTCTCCAATTAGGTTGTGGAGATTGCCCCGAGCATATGAGGTCACCTCGGAGCCACAATCCATTGTGGCGAAGCTTCGTGGTGTAGTTGGGAGCCTCCAATTAAGTTGTTGATATTGCCCCAACCTTGTTTGTATGGGTTCGGTGACCACCCTCAAGGGTCCCTTAGTGGAATCACGGCATCTTGCATTGTGCGAGGGCGTGAGGAGACTACGGTGGCCCTAGTGGCTTCTTGGGGAGCATTGTGCCTCCACACCGCTCCAAACGGAGATTAGCATCCGCAAGGGTGTGAACTTCGGGATACATCATCGTCTCTGCGTTCCTCGGTTATCTCTTACCCGAGCCCTTGTACTTATGCACTTTACTTTGTGATAGCCATATTGTTTCTTGCTATCACTTAGTTGTTTATCTTGCTTAGCATAAGTTGTTGGTGCACATAGGTGAGCCTAGTTCTTTTAGGTTTTGTGCTCGACTTATTAAACATTAGTTTTATTCCGCATTTGTTCAAGCCTAAACCGTAATTATTTTAAAGCGCCTATTCACCCCCCTCTGGGCGACATCCACGTCCTTTCAATTGGTATCAGAGCTAGGTCTCTCATTATTAGGTTTAAAAACCTAGAGAGAAGGATGTCGACTAGGGGATTAGGATTCTCTGACACTCTTAGTTTCAATGGTACAAATTTTGATGTTTGGGTAATTCGCATGCTTAATCTCTTTAGGGTCATGGACCCGTCTTTAGAGCAAATTGTAGATATGGGTTTTTCTCCTCCAGAGGATTCTCAACACCTATATTTGGAGGATGATAATAACTCTTATCTCAATGCTCAAGCTTCTAATGTGATTTTTTATCCTTTGAGCAATGTAGTTATATTTGAACTCATGCCATTTCGGGATGCTCATGAGTTGTGGACAAAGCTTTAAGATAAATTTTGTGAGTCCAAGATTTGTAGGGATGATTGTTCTCCCTCCACCTCCGGTCGTGTTGCCTTATCAACTTCATCTACTTCACCTACATGTGGATTGCCACAAGGTAATTATATGGTGAGTAGTGATGATCATTGTAATGCTGATAGTGGGCTTATTGTTGATAATTCTTCTTCACTGTCTTATTGCAATGCTTCATCTTTGGACTTTAACACCTCAAGAACTTTAAATGTTTCACATGCTTGTGTTGATAGTCCTTGCATATCATGTACAAGTTGCTTGACTAAATCTCATGATGATATGCTTGCTATATCTTGTTGCCATGATAAAACTGTATCTATTTCCTCGAGTTGTTGTGCTAAAAATGTAGAGGAAACCCAACACTCCATGGAACAAGATGTGGTCTTGAATGGTGCTTCAAGGGATACTACATCATCATCTATTGTTTCTCACTTTTGCCTTATGGCTAAGGCTTCAAAGGTATCTCCTACTTTGAATCCCAATATATCTCACGATGATGATCTTGATGATAATGATGAAGAGAGTGATAATATTGCTTCCTTAAAAATTAAGGGAGAAATGGTTTTTAAAGCTCTTCATAAGAATAAAATTGCTCGTTCCAACTTCATGGAAATCATGTCTATTGCCATTGAGGGCAAGAAATATATTGAGAAGTTGGAAGCTCATCTCGAGGAGCATGAGACCACCATTGACAAAATGGAAGGTCATGAACGTGGTTACACTAATGATATCGCAGAGCTATCTCAAGCTCTTGAAAATGAACAAACCACCAAGGAATCTCTTGAGGAGACCTTTTCTCTAGAATTATCTAGGTTAAAGGAATCCCATGAAAGATCTCTCGAGGTGTCTAAAGATTTTAGAACTAAAAATGATAAGCTTGAAGTTGCACATGCTAAACTCCTTGAGGACTTTGAGCACCTCGAAAATGGCTTAAGGGTCATTAAGAGTTTGCTCATTGAACTCACCGAGTCTCATGCTCAACTTAAAGTTTCATATGCTAAAGAGCTTGCCAAGTTGCCTTCTCCTTTTGTTGTTAATGATGATGCTTGTGCTACTAACTCTATTTCTTGTGAAGCATCCATATTAAAGGAGAATGTTGAGCTAAGGGATCAACTTGAGTTGCTATCTAGCAATTATGGGAAATTGGAAGACAGTCATGAAAATCTTTCTAGCTCTCATGGAAATCTTCTAGTATCGCATAATGTGCTAAAGATAGCTCATGGGGCTAGTACCACTAAGGTAACATCTAGTGAGCTTCATGTAGACATTAGCACTACATCTAGTAGAAATGCTTTATTGCCATGTGCTAATCCTCATAGTTCATCTACTCATAATGTTGGTACGTCTTTTGATGAATTACTTTCCTTGCCTTGTTTCTCTAACGATGAAGCTTATACTTCCTCTAGCACTTGTGTTGATTCTAACATGTAGAGGAAATCAATGAGCTCAAGGCCCAAGTCACTTATTTGAAGAAAGACTTGTAAAAGAGTCATGAAGGGAAGTCCACACTTAACAATATCTTGAGTGTGCAAAAATTCCCAAATGACAAAGGTGGACTTGGATTCAACTCCAAGAAGAAGAAGATGTCCATGAAGTACAAGAAGAAGGGCGAAAAACAAGTCAAGAATTTGGCCAAGATTATTTGCTTCAAGTGCAAAATAGAAGGGCACCATGTAAGATCTTTCCCATTGAAGAACAAGCCTCAAAGTAACAAGCAACAAGGGAAGTGGCCACAAGTTCAATCGCATGCTCAATCACAAGTTGAAGAAAGGCATCTTCCCAAGAAGACCCAAGTCATAGATCCTCAAGTTGAGAAATCAATTGAGAAGAAAATAAAGGGTAGATGTTGCTACTTATGTAGTGAGAAGGGTCACTTCGCTTCTTTTTGCACGAAAGGTATCTTATCCAACCCAATCATTATTGATGATATCTATTCTCTTGGGAAGGATAAGATTGGCAATGTGTTTGCCAGATGTGTTGGTACTCAAAGTGGTGTCAAGAAAAGAACCATTTGGGTAGCCAAGCCTATTGTGACTAACCTCTTAGTACCCAACTTGGCTGGGGACCAACAAGCTCAAACTTGATCAATAGGTTTTGATGGAGGGCATTGGTGACTTGGCTACATTATGAAGAATTAAGGGTTCTTCATCATTCATATTGTCTCAAGCCAAGTCATGTGAATCATTAAGTGTCTATAATATACCAATGTTCCTCCTTGCGGTAACTTTTACTTAAATTGAATACATTGTTAGTTACTTTCCCCTTTGCATGTTGTGGTTTTGTACCTCGCATGTGTTTGTATATGTTGTGCTTCCTATTTGTTTATCTTGAGAAATCAAGTATGTATGATGGGTTGCACGTCATGTATGTGTGAGTCTTGTGTAGAGCCTTTTTGCATTATGTTTTTATCTTAGTTGGCTCTTTGTGAGAGATTAATGGATTATCCCTTTTTGGGGGAGTGATGTCCTTTATGCACTCCGCGATCCTAAAAATGTGTGTTCATGAGGAATACCACTTAGTATTGATATTACAAGATTATCTAGATTCTATTTGGTATGTCTTCTCATGAGAAATTCAAATTCTAAATGGTCCATTAATCATCTCTTGTTGGATTTCATTTGCCACTTGTTAATAATGTTGGGTTACCACATTATGGGGGCGTAATATACTATATGCATATTACAAGCCCAGAGAATGTGTACATTTAGATATTGCCACTTAGAGTTGATATTGTAATTTATCTTGTTCCTAGGTGGCATGCTAGCTATACAAGTGTCATTTGCTTGTGATTTAGGAGTAAAGATGATGTTGTATCTATTTGCAATCTACCAATGGGAGTTATTTCCAAATACTTCTTGTCCTTTGACAATTGGTATTCCTTTTAAGTGGTATAATTTGCTAATCATCTTTACATAGGTCTTTGTTTATCCTTTGTCTTCCTTGCCTCTTGTGGATCTTTTTGAGCATGTCTAGTGTTTCTATAGATATAGGGAAAGTGATGATCCCGTCAAGTGCATTTTGTATTCAAATGCAAATTCTATATAATGCACATCTCTTGGGGGAGCTATCCTATTTTCTTTAGAACACTCACGTTATGTATTTATCATAAAATCCTTTTATCTTCATTAAGTGTGTGTTGGTGGGAGGCAAGCCTTTTTTCTATCGTGCTTTGTGCCACCATGAAAATTTGCGGAGGGTCTGGTTTGTTTGGAACCTGGCTCTGTTTTGGGAACTTGATACCTCTTGTATTCCTTCATTTGGTATCTTGTTTCCTTCTATTTGGCATGTGTCATTGGATATCTCATTCCTTGATGTATCTTTTAGTTGGTATCCATCAAGTGATATTTTTTTCATTTGGTATCTTTTTTTCACATGACACCTTATCTTTCGGTACCTTATCAACCTTGTGTTGATTTGATTCTTGAAAACCTTGAGAATGCATATTTTCTACATGTACTTTCGTTGGCATGTTCTCTCTCCTTGTCCCAATATATAGGGGAGACTCTACTATGACATAAATTGGCTAAATTGTGCATGAAATTCAATTTCATATCTATATGCACATATTTATGTGGAGTTTTGTCCTATGTATTGTTGGTCCACTAACTTTTTGGTCCCAATGAGTTTGGGTACCACTTTGTTTGTGGTGTTGTTCTAGGAACAATTGGAGATACATTGGACACTGCTCACTTATAAGGAAGGTGTTGACACCATGTGCTTATTTGAGCCATGCTAGGATGATCGATGAACCATTGTCTACTACATCAATCCAATGCTATCTCGGTAACAAGTATCTACTTCATGCATACATTTCTCACATTCAACCATTTATAGGTTGCATCATGGCATGAATTTCTTGAGTCATTCTTGTGGTACTTGTTACCTTTCTCAAAGCGTCTCAACGATGATGTCATATTGCTAGTTTTGATGTCTTTGATGTTCGTGTATTGGGAGTTCATTTATGTACAATAAGAAAATAATAGGCTTTGTGCTATGCTTTCAAGCAAAGATCTTATTGGTATATTTATGACTTCCTTTTGGATATCTTGTTTGTTCCTTCTTGTAACTACTTCGTGTGTACATCATTCTTTGTGGATATATCATCATGATTGCCTTCTACCTAGAATCCTATACACATGAGAGAAGTTACACCTCTAGTTGATATCCTGTTTTCTTTCACGTCCACCGTTGCATTTCCTTGTTATTTACTTGGTGGTTTCGTGAAAGAAATCTGTCTTGAGTGTGGATCATATATCCTTGCATCTTGATGCACTCTTTGGTGGTGAAGATTATTTTCCTCATGCTTGTCTTCATGAGGGTTTTGCCATTTCGATTGGTATTCCTCCTCCTGACAATGCTATTATTTCCTATCTTCACTAGGGGTTGTCACAAGCTTTGGTTTTTAATTTTATTATTAGTAAGCTTTGTGAACCCATTTGCTAGTGGTTTGTGTGTGGGAAGGATATGTCTTGCACTTTGTGTCTCATTTCATCAACACTATGTTGATGCTTAATGCTCATCCTTATATTAGTCTTCTCAAGTGCTTTGCCATGACTCACACACATTATTTTGGTTTAACCTATTCTTAAATTGCCTCTTTTACCTGTTACTCAACCATATGTTTAGTGCAAGTACTATGCTCATTGTCTTATCTACTTACTTGCACTTGTTGTGTGTTTGTATTGATTTTGCGGGAGTCATGATCCTATTTTGTGCACTTGTAGTCAAATACAAAAAATATATTCTTAATTGCGTGCAAATCATGGGGAGCTCCTCTAGTTTATTAATAAACACTCTTTTGCCCATATCATAATACTTTTATTCATGTGGCTCGTAGGTCCATGTGATTGATTGTTCTAATTGGTATCTTTTGATTGCTTGCTTCACTCTCGTGTATGTCTTTGTGCCATACGATCCTTTTTGCAATCTTTCGATCCTCAATATAGTTTGTTTTCCTCCAACTACTTATCATTGGATATGTGTATTTCATTGCACTCATATTTTGAGGAATACAAACCTTTTGGAGCAACACCTATTATATTGACTTATCATTGGATGCCAATGGGGGAGAAGTTTAGAGAGTTTAGTTTGGAAAACTTAGAGAGTTTTGCTTTTATTGCTTTAGCAGTTCCATCTCATACCCATGCATTTCTCTGCATGTGTGCGTGCTTATTTGTGTTTCTTTCCTTATATAAACTCTCTTGAAAGTGGTTGTCATCAATTACCAAAATGGGGGAGATTGTAAGAGCACATTTCTCCATGTGTGGTTTTGGTAATTGATGACACCCCTATGGAATAATGGTTGCCTTGAGTTATATTCGAAGGACTTGTCCGTAGGTACTTCTTGAAGTCCATCTGTTGGTTTCAAGGAGTTTATATGGTGACCAAGGTGGTATTCAAGGTGTTATCCAAAGATTGGTCATGTAAGAGTTGAGCTTACTGCAAGCATGTCTTGAAGAAGAGGACTATGTGAGCATTCATGTTTACCTTCAAGATATCATCTTTATGAAGAGAGAAGATAAGATACAAGGTTGATCAAGACTAAGTCAAAGAGTGAACCAAGTTGATCAACACACAAAGCATACAAGATGTACCGACAAGGATCAAGTGATCCCATGGTATGGTAAGCATTGTCCATTACGCTTTGTGTACTAACCCATGGTCTACGTGAGTGTTCTTTGTAGGGTTAGGTATATTTCCATGGGATTGCATCGAGAGGAAGATCCCATATAACCCATGGAAGATGACATCAAGTGGTGATCGTCATCAAGGTTACGGTGTGCAAGTTCAAGTGAAGCATCACGAAGAAATCATGCTTGTAGCTTGCCGTCCATTGTGGTGACAATGGACTTGTGAAGGTGTGCCGAAGAGTGACTCACCCATAGTGGAGTATGGGGGAGCAATCAACTAGCCTTCATCGAGCCAACGCAATCACGAAAGGTGGTCCAACTTGAGGGAGTCAAGATCGTCATCATCTAGTTCAAGTGTACTTCATGCAAGCAAAGGTTTGCCCTTGATAGGTTTTCTATTTTACTGGTCTCATGGTGATAGTTTGGAGACCGAGTTATAGGATCGATAGCCGTACCATCAAGGGGGGCTCTCAAGTGAGTAGGTTGATCATATCGTTCGTCGAGAGCTCAAACCATTGCATACTTGCATCATCTTTCTTGATTCTTATTTGTATTTTCTATTTTTGAGATTTAAGAGCTTGTGGTGATCTTCATGACAAGCTCTAGTACATCGAAAATGGATTTCATATGCTTCTTTTATTGCGTTTTTGGTGTTGGTGGTTTTACCAGTCCTATCCGAGGAAGGGTTCTCACCATTTTCTTATGGGAATTTTCTAATTTGCTTCTTATTGATATTTCTATCGATATTGTGTTAGCCCATGTCGTTAGCTTTCCAACAAACTTGGTTTCATTGAATTCGGAGTCCGTATGCAGAAGTTGTGGCAATTTTGGTGTTCTTAAAAGGCTGCAGCGGTACTACCACGGTTACTACCGCTTGGAGCGGATGTAATTTTTTACTACCGCTCCAGAGCGGTACTACCGCGGCTACAGAGCGGTAGTACCTCTACGGACCAAAATCTCGTGTTAAGTCCAGCGGTGGTAGGCATGGATGCATTTTTTTAGTAACGCTCGCAAGCAGTAGTACCACTACCCTTAGCGGTAGTACCGCTATCCCTAGCGGTAGTACCGTGAGGACGGCCGGTAGTACCGCTGCAGCGGTTCTATTGGTCTTTTGTCTCCTCCCTGTTGTTTGTCAAAGGGCTTCCACCGCCATAGCGGTAGTACCGCTCCCATGAGCGGTAGTACCGCTCTGTGCGGGCTGTGAGCATAACGGTTGGATTTTTTACCACCTATAAAAGGGGTCTTATTCCCCATTGAACCTTATCCTTTGAGCTCGTGTTCTTTCCCCATTGTTGTCCTTCTTCGAGATTGTGAACTCTCAATCCCTCCAATGATTCTTGCTAGACCTTGATGGAAAAGAGAGAGGAGAACTAGATCCACATTTCCACCAATCACTTTCTCCTCTAATTGAGGGGAACCCCTTGGATCTAGATCTTCGAGGTGTTCGTGTTCTTCTTCGTTCTTCCTCTAATTTTCTTCCATAGCATTAGTTGTTGTGGAGGGATTTGGGAGAGAAGGACTTGGGCACTCCGTGTGCCCTTGCCATTGCATTTGGTGCATAGGTTTGAGTTCTCCACCGTGATACGTGGAAGTGAAGTTTGAGAAGCTTATTACTCTTGGATGTTTGAGCATCCTAGTTCTTGTTCCTCTTGGGTGCCTTGGAGCCATAGACGGCTTGTGTTGCCTCGGATCTGATTCATTGTGGTACAAAGCTCCGGGCAAGCTTTGTGGTCTCCAATTAGGTTGTGAAGATTGCCTCGAGCATTTGAGGTCACCTCGGAGCTAGAATCCATTGTGGTGAAGCTTCGTGGTGTCGTTGGGAGCCTCCAATTAAGTTGTGGAGATTGCCCCAAACTTGTTTGTACGGGTTCGGTGACCACCCTCAAGGGTCCCTTAGTGGAATCACGACATCTTGCATTGTGCGAGAGCGTGAGGAGATTACGGTGGCCCTAGTGGCTTCTTGGGGAGCATTGTGTCTCCACACCGCTCAGAATGGAGATTATCATCTGCAAGGGTGTGAACTTCGGGATACATCATCGTCTCCGCGTGCCTCGGTTATCTCTTACCTAAGCCCCTTTACTTATGCACTTTACTTTGTGATAGCCATATTGTTTCTTGCTATCACTTAGTTGTTTATCTTGCTTAGCAGAAGTTGTTGGTGCACATAGATGAGCCTAGTTGTTTTAGGTTTTGTGCTTGACTTATTAAACGTTAGTTTTATTCCGCATTTGTTCAAGCCTAAACCGTAATTATTTTAAAGCGCCTATTAATTCACCCCCCTCTAGGCGACATCCACATCCTTTCAACACCTCTACGGTCAATAACCAATAGCGGGACCTGGATGCCCATATTGGTTCCTATATATTTTATGAAGATCTTTATCGGTTGAACCTCTATGTCAAGGATTTAGATAATTCCGTTTGATGTTCCCTTTGTCTATCGGTATGTTACTTGCCCGAGATTCGATCGTCGGTATCTCCATACCTAGTTCAATATCGTTACCGGCAAGTTTCTTTACTCGTTCTGTAATACAAGATCCCATGACTAACTTATTAGTCACATTGCTTGCAAGGCTCATTGTGATGTTGTATTACCGAGTGAGCCCTGAGATACCTCTCCGTCACACAGAGCAACAAATCCCAGTCTTGATCCATGCCAACTAAACAGACACCCTTGGAGATACCTGTAGAGCATCTTTATAGTCACACAGTTACGTTGCGACGTTTGATACACACAAGGTACTCCTCCGGTGCCAGTGAGTTGCATAATCTCATGGTCATAGGAACAGATACTTGACATCTAGAAAACTATAGCAATAAACTGACACGATCATATGCTATGTTTATAGTTTGGGTCTTGTCCATCACATCATTCTCTCAATGATGTGATCTCGTTATCAAATGGCATCTTATGTCTATGGCTAGGAAACCTTGACCATCTTTGATCAACGAGCTAGTCTACTAGAGGCATACTTGGGACACAATGTTGTCTATATATCCACACATGCAATGTGTTTCCAATCAATACAATTATAGCATGGATAATAAACGATTATCATGAACAAGGAAATATAATAATAACCATTTTATTATTGCCTCTAGGGCATATTTCCAACATTAAATGCTAGTTTTATTTTGCATTTGTTCAGACCTAAACCATAATTCTTTTAAAGTGCCTATTCACCCCGCCTCTAGGCGACATCCATAATCTTTCACTACATAATAGGGGCAAACTACCAACGTGGCATTTTTGCCATGGGCAACTTAAATGTTATACTAGATTCCAAGAACTATATGGCAAATTTTATTTTTTACATTTGTCCATGTTAATTTTAAATTGTTATTTTGAGCACAACTTTTTTATTCGAGGCTAATATGACAAGATTTTTTTTTGTTTTGAAATTTAGTATGTCAATTTTTATGTTGCAAAATTATGAATTTTGTCACGTCACAATTTATAGTGCATTCAAAATTGTTGTGGTCAAATATGGAGGTTCATTGGTCCACTATCTAGTTTTTGCCAGCAATATCATTCACAACATTGTTTTTGTGTAATGGTGTGAAAATTGTAAGGATGTTCAATAATTTCCACGTTTTAAATAGAGAGGAAAAAAATCCATGTTTTGCTTGTTTTTTAGTCACGGTGAAGTTTTTTATATAGCCGCGTGGCATTTTTCTTGTTATATATATCATGTCAATTGCGTGTCCCCCTCCCCCTCACTTTCTGCTTTCTAAAATCAATAATACTATTATTTATGGTGGAAAAAGTCCTATATATGATTTTATGCAAAAGATACTAAAGCCTGCTACGTGCGGTCCAACCTCGTCTTTTTTGGCCCAATTATTTCCTTCTTATGTGTTGGTGTCTTTTTTTGTAGTGACAAGTTCTCCAAGGGATTTGATCTGGAGGTTCTCCATATCGAACAAAATTGTTTGATTGTCCGCACCGGCCCAGGGAACATCGTTCGATCTTGAGTCTCCCTAGGTGAATGTTCCCCAGATATCTAGATCTATATAAAGACCTAAAGGGGCACATTCTACTAATCATAACCATCAAACCATGTCAATTCAACGACCTAGATTGCTTTAATGATGAGTGCTTAACGTGTTTAGCATGCAATCAATAGTGTACCAAATAATAATATCAATGTTAATTGTATAATTAATATGAAATTAACATCCTACACAATAACAATGTGCAATTAATATTCCATCAATATCAAGGTCAACGCACATTGCATATACGTATTTACTAGTGTCAATCAAAGCCATCAATTTGTTTGATCTTTGAATGTCGTCGTTTTCTCATGACAGATGCCATGGGGTGGCTTATCGTAGGTGGTTAGGACCGGAGGACGCCGATGGGCTCCGGGTGCGAGATTGGGCACAAGCGGTGACGACACATGATGTACCCAGGTTTGGGGCCCTCCGGGGGAGGTAATACTCCTAGTCCTGCTTGGTTCTGTTGGATGGATAGGTATGAGTACAATGATGCTCCTGGAGCTGTGTCTAGAGGAGGAAGAAGGGGCAGTCGGCTCCTCTTCCTCTACTGCTAGAAGGGGATATGTGGGGATGACCGTTCGTGCGTGGATATGTCTGACCTCGATCATTCGTCCGTCCCCGTTGCATGGGGGGCTCGGGGGGTTTTATAGGCCAACCCCCCGGCTCTTACAATATGTCATAAGTACAAAGGTGGGGGGACCCCCTGGCAGTCTCTCCGGCTAGCCAGAGGGTCCCGCCGCTCGTGGCGTCTTGTCGCTGGCGGGGCCCACCGGCCGAGCGGTCCCATCTCCCATTGGGGCCCGCCAGCCGGCTCTGCGATTGACCCTCGCCCACCTGCCACGGCACGGGCCGCCCAGGGATGCGTCGTCTAGCGCCAGCCGACCGAAGTCTCCTGTACGGCCGGCGGTACTGTAGCCACACCGGGGCAGGCAGTCGAGTGGCGAGGGCGTGTCAGCACTGTTCCCCTGCCCGGTCGCACTCACCAAGGTCAGCGACCGGGACGGTTGGACTGTAGCCACGCGTCGTAGTGCGTAAGCGGCCACTGTAGCCACAGGGCCGCCCGTCATGCCGGTCGTGTCGCGTTGTCGTACCCGCGTGCAGAGGGACAAGACAGGGCATGTCCGCCCCGTGGTCAACGGAAGAGCCGACCCGTGGGCAGCCGGCCACGCCCAGCCGGCCGAAGGTCCAGCCGGCTCCTTGACCAGCCGGCCACGACTAGCCGGCCGCATAGTTTTTCTTCGAAGCAAAAGGGGGAAGACCCCTTTGCTTTGGCCTACCTAGGGGTAATAACTCTGTTAGTAGTCCCAGAAGCTGGTGGGGGCCCGCGTCTGGCGGACGGTGGGGAGCCGGCGGCTTCCCCTCAGCGCCACCCGACTCCGGCTCGAAGGCGAAGGGGCAGCCGGGTCGGCCGTTGGACCCGACGCCTCAGGTTCCGGCACCCGCCCCGGGACCCGCATCGGCATGCGGCGCGCCATGCGGCGTGTAATGATGCAGTGGGTCCCGCACACGCGGGTAGACGGGACGTCGCCTGGGCCTAGCCTGCTAGGACCCAGGCGTAGCCCAGTAGGCCTCGGGGCGTAGAGCTGGATCCTCGAGGCCACCCACCCGCGCGGAGTTTCCGGGGGGAGTGGGCACAATCGATCCCACACACCCCGGTCGTGGACTCCCCTATAAAAGGGGAGGAAGGGCAAGAGGCGGAGGTACCCGCGCCCCACTTGCCTCCTCTCTGCCCTTCTTCCTTATCTCTCTTCCTTCCTCGCACCCCGTCGCACCCGCACCCGCACGCCGCACCGCTGCCGCGATGGCTGATGGACGCAGCGGCAGCTGGGCTGGCTCCTTCGTTGTCGAGGTAGACATCGCCGAGCTGCGCCGGGCGCACATGCTGCCGTCAGCGGAGCAGGTGGCCGCACGTGCGCCGGGCGACGAGACAGCGCCGATGCCATAGCCAGGGGAACACATCGTGTTCCTCTGGCACTTCTCCCGGGGCTTTGGGCTTCCGGTGAGCATCTTCTTCTGTCTCCTTCTAGATACTTTCGACCTCCAGCCGCACAACCTCGGTCTGAATTCGATCCTTTACCTCTCTGCCTTTGTGTCGTTGTGCGAGGGATACCTCGGTATCCTTCCTTTCATCGACCTTTTCAACGCCCTCTTCTACCTCAAACCTCTGAAAAGCGACGCCTGCGGGGGCACAGTGGTGTGCTGCCGCGGCGTTGCTCGCTTTCCTCCTCTTTCCCTCATTGATTCTGTCAAGGGGTGGCACCAGACGTTCTTCTACGTGAAGAACGTCAACCCGAGGACGGATTACATCCGGCTGCCGCCGTTTGAGGACAGACAGTCCTCAGAGCAGAACTGGCTGGGGTCTGCCCCGCGTGGCGTGGCCTTGGACGAGCTTGCCCGGCTCACGCAACTGAAGAGCTCTGAGGGGCTGGTCGCCGCCGACCTGGTGGCGGCCTTCATCTCGCGTTGGGTGTCGCCCCTCCAGATTAGTCCACACTGGATTTGCAACATGTCCGGCTGGCACGACCCCTGCCGGCTGTCTACCGTCGAGTTGACGCCAACTCAGGTGGCGAAGCGGGTGAATGCCCTCATGACGTTCAAGCTGAAGCCCGCCTCGTGGTCCTTCGGCATGGAGCCGTACGACTACATCAACCGGCCTCCCCTGGTAAGTTTTTCGTCGAGGCGGCTCTTTTTTGCTTGATATTCCCCAACCGGCAGCCGGCTGGAGGACTCACTTTGATGTGCTGACTGCAGCTGCTGGTGCGACAAAATATGTCGGACGGCCCGCACCCGCAAATCTTTGAGGCAGAGCGTGAAGGCTCGGACTCCGAAGACTACCAGACGGGAGGCCCCCCGGAGGAAGGAGTGGACTCCTCGGGAGGAGCCGACGAGCCGGCCGACCCGCGAACCGGCGCTCCTAGTGGAGCCAGAGGATCCGGCGTGGGTAGGGAGCCCAGCGGAGCGGGGTGAGTTCCCTCATGCCCCCTCGATCAAGGATTGGACGGATGACGATGACGATGATGACGCCTTGATGATTCTGAATGAGCCTCCTCCTTCAGCGCGTCAGGGCCGGAGGAGCGAGGAGCGGCCGGCTCGAGGCCCGGCAGCCGAAGCGGCTGGCCGGGGAAAGAGGCCGGCTCAGGAGGGGCCAGCGGCCCCGCCACCCGGTTCGAAGCGAGTGAAGGTGGCCGCGCGGAAGCCGCTGCCACGTGCCAAGCAGGCCTTGCCCCTCGTTATCGCGTAAGTTCTTTGTTTTTGTGCAAGTTTTTTGCTTTCGCCTTGCGAGCCGGTAAATGACCGGTCCTTGGGCATTGCAGCGACCCCATCGAGCTCCACGAGGAGGAGCCGGCCGGGGAGCCGACAGATGCCGCCAGCCAGCTGGCCCGCGAGCACGCGGCCACCTAGAGGGAGGAGAAGAGGAGGCTCACGGAGCTGCGAGCCTCTAGGTCCGGGACGCGTGGAGGGGCCGCGCACTCCGGGACCTCAAGCAGCCGACGACGGAGGGGGTCGGCCGAGCCTCCGCGGGCTTCGGACTCGGCAGCGGAGTCCACCCGCATGTCGAGGCCTCCGTCGAGCGAGCCGCGAAGAGCGGCTATGGACCCGTCAGCGCCTCCGCCCACGCAAGAGACGGTCCAGACAAGGGAGGCGGTGACGGAGCCAGCTCCCGAGGCGGCCCAGCCTAAGGTGCCGGAGGTGACCCCGCCTACGGCCGAGCTGGCCCGGGTCGAGGTGCCGGAGGTCCCGGCTGGCGCGGGACGTCCAGGGGGCCGCATAGGAGACGGACCGGCTGGCCGCGCTGCTGGTCGACGGGGAGGCGGCCCGGGACCGGCTCAAGGCCGAGGCGGCAAGGGAGGTGGCGGCCCGAGAGGCGACCGTCAAGGAGGTGGCTGATGCCGCCCTGAGGACCGCCGCCCTTCAAGGCGAAGTGATCCGCCTCGAGAGGACCCTCCAAAAGGTCAAGACTTCCCTCGCCACCTCGGAGCGGCCCTGGCATCGGAGCGCAAGGCAGCACTCCACTTCGCCCTTGGGTTGGACGACGCGGTCGAAGGTAGGTTCCAGTCTTCCTCTTCATCTGCCGGCTGCTTTTCCTTTTGCCGTTTCTCGTGTTTCATCTTGCTTTTCTTTTCTTCTCTTTGTCTTCCTTCCAGGGCGCTTCCCGGAAACTCATCGTCGCGCTGCGCGCGCCGTTGAGGAGCACCGGGAGTACCTTTGGGAGTGCGGTCGCTCCATCGAGGAGCACGTGGCGTGGGACATGGACGAGATCGGGCTCACCGTCGAGATGCGGATGACCCATCTCGAGCGGAGCGTGGAGCGGCTCAAGACCGCCGGCAAGGAGGTCATCGCCGTGCTGTGGCCGGGCCGTGGGGGAGCTCCGACGCACCGCGTGGCTCAGTGGCTGGAGCACGCCGTCCCCCGCCTCGAAGCCTGGAAGGCATCGGCAGCCCGAGTCGAAGCGCAGATGGTGCTCTGGTTCATCACGTCTTGGTACCGTGGCATGGACCTGGGCCGGCTGGCGACCATGCGAGATGTGCCAGCCGCGGAGCGGGAGTCCCGCGAGTCGGCCCTTGTCCAGCGAGCCAACGAGCTCGCGTCGTACGTCGACGCGGACGAATTCCTGCCGCCCCTTGGCGAGGATGGCGAGCCGCTGCCCGAGGACTCCTTCGGCATCCCTCAGGGCCCGGATGATGATGAAGTCACCGACGAGAGCAACGACTCGAGCGGCGAGACGACCGAGACCGAGGGGCCCGCCTTGACGGACAAGGATGCCGACCCGAAGGCCACGACCACCTCCGGGGCGAGGACCGAGCCGCCCCGCGACAAGGAGGCTGACCCAAAGGCCGCGACCACCTCCGGGGTGAGGACCGAGCCGCCCCGCGACGCGCCGGCTGGGGGCACGCCCGCTGGTGACGCGCCGGTGGCCTGAGCCCCCGGGCGTATTTTTTTATCTTTCTCTTTTTTCTTCCTGCATGTAAAACTTGGATCCACCCACTGGGGGTGTTTGTGTAATGAACCGAATGCTGGCCATGGCCCGCTTTTGCCTTAATACTTATTCTAAGAATAGCTTGTCGTGTTTGCCTTGTGACTCATGCCGCCTCGTCCTTATCCTTTTTTTTTGCCCGCCTCGACTCTTTTCGTTTCTACTCTTCCCCTTTAGTTTCGGCCCCGCCAGCCCGACAGCCGGGAACCGGTCTATAGCTGGGTCGGGGCGTGCGCCTCGAGGGAGCCGGTTCAAAACTTAGGAATCGCGAGGGGTTTTCGGAATAAGTAGAGTGGCAGAGATGCGGCGAGGGTCTGGCTGGGCCTAGAAGGGGTCTCCCTTTGTTTTGACCTTTCGTGTGAGCCAAAACTTGCCGCCCCGAGGCCCCGTAAGCTGGACAGCCGGGAGCCGGTTCTGTAGCTGGTAAGGGTGGGGAAGTTTGGCCAGCTCACATTACTTAGCCATTTTTTGGAGAGGCGTTTCTAGGCTCACCCGGCTAGCCCCCGGGCCCGGGAGCCGGACCGGGGAGCCGGTGAGTGAGGAACACTTCTGAGGAAAACGAAATGGGGCGCACCCCAAGAGCCGGCTTGGGGCGCCCATTGCATTCATAAGCCCAAAAGGGTGGGGGTACATACATACATTGGTTTTTCTCAACAGTAAAACGGGCACAGGAGGGCCACATTCCATGGGCGCTCCGTCTCTTCACCGGAGGCATCTCTTTTGCGCTTCTGCGGCTTCTAGGCGTCTATTAGGTAGTATGCATTGTTGTGTAGTGCCTTGGTGATGATGAACGGGCCCTCCCATGGGGAGGACAACTTGTGCTGTCCGACGGTTCGTTGGATCCGTTTGAGGACCAGGTCCCCCTCGCGGAACGAGAGTGACCGGATCCGCTTGCTGTGGTAGTGCCGGAGCTTCTGTTGATAGATCGCCGTCCGGCTCAAGGCCAGTTCGCAAGCTTCCTCGAGTAGGTCAACACCGTCTTCTCTTGCCTCCTTTGCGTCCTTCTCCGTGTACAGGGTGACCCGAGGCGAATCGAACTCGATGTCGGTGGGGATGATCACCTCGGACCCATACACAAGAAAGAAGAAAGTGTAGCCGGTTGACCGGTTCGAGGAGGTCCTAAGGCTCCAAAGGACGACCGACAGCTCGTCGATCCAGCAGCCGGCCGACCTTACCAGCGGCGTCACGAGCCGGGGCTTGATGCCGGATAGGATGAGGCCGTTCGCCCTCTCGACCTGGCCGTTTGACTGCGGGTGAGCGACGAAGGCCAAGTCGAGCCAGATTCCTTGCTTGGAGCAGAAGCGCGCGAGCGCGCCCTTGGCGAAGTTGGTGCCATTGTCGGTGATGATGCTGTGGGGGACACCGTAGCGTACTGTGATGTCATCGATGAATCGGACGGCCATGGGGTCGTCCAGCTTCTTGATTGGTCGCGCCTCGATCCACTTGGTGAATTTGTCGACAGCCACCAGCAAGTGCGTCATGCCGCCTCGAGCGGTCTTGAATGGGCCCACCATGTCCAACCCCCAAACGACGAAAGGCCACGAGAGGGGATGGTTTGGAGAGCCATTGCCGGCAGGTGGCTTTGCATGCTGAAGCGTTGGCAGCCCTCTCACTCGTCGACCAACTTCTTGGCTGCCTCGAGAGCCGTCGGCCAGAAGAAGCCGTGGCGGAAGGCCTTGGCCACTAGGGTCCGGGAGGTGGCATGATGCCCGCACTCGCCCAGGTGAATGTCGAGGAGGATTTCCAGACCCTTTTCCGGCTCGACGCATCGCTGGAAGACGCCGGTGGTGCTACGGTGGACGAGCTCGTTGTTGATGATGCCGTAGGCCATGGCCCACCGCTGGATTTGTCTTGCCAGAGCCTCGTCCGGAGGCAGCTCGCCCCGCAGAAGAAATGCTAGGATGGGTTGGGCCCATGAGGGAGCCGAGACGGCGGCCGGCTCGGGAGCCCCCGGGACTGGTTCATCAGTCCCCGAGACCGGCTCGCTAGCCCCTGGGACCGGCTCGGGAACCTCCGGGGCTGGTTGGTCAGGCCCTGGGCCTGGCTCACCGGCCCTAGGGCCGGCTGATCGATGATCATCAGGACGGCCGCGCCGCCGGGGCTGACCGCCCCGGACGCCGCCGGCTCGATCGGAGCCAGCCGGGCGGCCGACGGTTCGGGAGCTGGTGATGAAGTTGCCGGAGAGGCGGTCGGGGCCGTCGATGGGCCGGCGACGCCTGCCGGCACGAAGATTGACTCCGATTCTAGGGAAGGCTTGATCGACGGCTTGAGCAGTCGTTCGAGGGAGACGCCGGCTGGGATGGCCTGTCGGGTGGAGCCGATCTTTGCCAGCGCATCCGCCGCCTCGTTGTCCGCCCGTGGGACATGATGAAACTCATACCCCTCGAAGGAGATGGTGAGCTGTTGTACGAGGAAGCGGTAGCTGGCCATGTTGGCGTCTCTGGCGTCCCATTCACCAAAGACTTGTTGCACCACGAGGTCGGAGTCGTCGAAGTAGAGGATGCGCCTGATGCCGATCTCCTTGGCGAGCCGGAGGCCGTGGACGATGGCCTCGTACTCAGCCACGTCATTGGAGGCAGCGAAGTGGATCTGGAGGGCGTATTTGAGATGATCACGTTTTGGGGAGGAGAGGACTATGCCGGCACCCAGTCTGGTCCTCATTTTCGAGCCGTCGAAGTGCATGCACCAATGCGTGGAGTCTGGGGAAGGCGGAACGAACTCCGTCTCCGCCCAGTCGACGAGGAAATCCACCAATGCTTGTGACTTGATGGCGGTTCTTGTCTCGTACCTGATCTCATGATCGGCGAGGGCGATGACCCATTTGGCGATCCGGCCGGTGGAGTCCTGGCCGCTCATGATCTCGCCGAGCGGGGCCATGCTCACCACGGTAATGGTATGCTCTTGGAAATATTGCTTGACCTTCTTAGCGGCGAAGTATATGCCATAGCACATCTTTTGGTAGTGGGGGTAGTTCTGCTTGGACGCGGAGAGGACCTCGCTGCGGTAGTAGATGGACCGTTGGACCGATAGAGACTTGCCCTCCTCCGGCCGCTCGACCACCAGGACGACGCTGATGACGCGGGTGGTCGCCGCGATGTAGGCGAGCAACGGTTCCTTCTCAGCCGGCGCGGCCAGGATGGGCGCATGGGTGAGAGCCTTCTTGAGGCCGCGGAAGGCTTTGTCCGCCTCGTCAGGCCAGTCGAAGACGCCCGGCCTCTTGGTTTGCCCCGGCTCGATTAGAGCCGTCTTGCGAAGGAGCCCGTAGAGGGGCAGGGCCTTCTCCCCCAGCCGGTTGATGAACCGGCTGAGTGAGGCGAGGCAGCCGGTGAACTTCTGGACGCCGCGGAGCCAGGTCGGCTTCAGCATACTCTCGATCGCACTGATCTTCTCGGGGTTAGCTTCGATGCCGCGGGCGGACACAAAGAAACCCAAGAGTTGACCGGCGGGTACGCCGAAGACACACTTCTCCTGGTTGAGCTTAATCTTGTACTCGCGTAAGTTCGCGAAGGTCTCCCGGAGATCGTCGAGGAGGCTGAAGTGCTTCTTGGTTTTGACGACGATGTCATCGATGTAGACATGGACGTTCCTGCCTATTTGGGGCAGGAGGCACTTCTGCATGCACCGTTGGAAGGTGGCGCCTGCATTCTTCAGGCCGAAGGACATGGTGATGTAGCAGTAGGCCCCAATGGGCGTGATGAAGGAGGTCTTGAGCCGGTCTTCCGGATCTAGCTTGATCTAGTGGTAGCCTGAGTAGGCGTCCAGGAAGGACAGCAAGTCGCAGCCGGCGGTGGAGTCGATGACTTGATCGATCCGTGGTAGGGCCAATGGGTCCTTGGGACATGCCTTGTTCAGGCTAGTGTAGTCGATGCACATGCGCCAGGTCTTGTTCTTCTTCAGCACCAGGACTAGGTTGGCCAGCCAATCCAGGTGGAACACTTCCATGATGAACCCGGCTGCGAGCATCCAGGCGATCTGTTCGCCTATAGTATGCCGCTTCTCCTCGGAGAAGCGGCGCAGGGGTTGCTTGACCGGCTTGACATCCGGCCGTACGTGGAGTTTGTGCTCGGCGAACTTCCTCGGAACACCCGGCATGTCCTTGGGGGACCACGTGAAGATGTCCTGATTCTCACGGAGGAAGTCAACGAGCTTGCCTTCCTATTTGATGTTGAGGCGGGAGCCGATCGTGACGCACTGAGCCGGGTTGGCCGGGTCGAACGGGATTTGCTTCGTGTCTTTAGACGGCTGAAAGGAGGCCTCGCCGATGGATTGCGAGGGCGGAGTTGGCACGGCCGACTGGCTGGCAGCAAGGGCCATGAGCCAGTCGAGCTGCCGCCTCTCCTCGGTGATCTCCAGGGCCTCGGCCAGCCGGCTGCCGTCTCGAGCGCACTCGAGTGACATTTTGTAGTCGCCCTTGATGGTGATGATTCCCTTGCGGCCCGGCATCTTGAGCTTGAGGTAGGCATAATGGGGAACTGCCATGAAGCTGACAAGGGTCGGCCGGCCCAACAACGCGTGGTAGGGGCTTGCGAGGTCCACGACCTCGAACAACACTGGCTCGCGGCGAAAATGGCCGGGTCCGCCGAAGAGGACATCGAGGGTGATCTTGCCGATAGGAGAGCAGGACTTCCCAGGCACGATGCCGTGGAAAACCATCCGGCTCGCCTGCAGATCCTCTATCTTTAGCCCTAGCTTATGCATTGTGTCGAGGTAGAGAATGTTGATGTTGCTGCCGCCATCTATCAGCACCCGCGAGAAGCGGCAAGCTCGCTCCTTGGTGGCGATGGTGGGGTCGAGGACCAAGGCATAGCTGCTGGGATTCGACATCACGGCAGGGTGATCGGCCTGGCTCCAAGTGACCGGCTTCTCCGACCAGTGCATAACTGGTGAGTTGTCGGCATGGTGGCGTTCACCTCACGGCGGAGCCGACGTTGAGCGTTTTTGCCCGTCTCTTCACTGGTGAAGACGACGCAGCAACCGTCCTGGTTGGGGAACTGGTCGATTAGACGACCGTCGTTCGGAGCCGTTGCCGGCGCCGGGGCGGCATCTTGGGCCGGGGTTGGCGCACGGCCTGACAGCACGGGGGGAGCGGAAGGCCGTCCGGGCCAATCGCTTTGAGAAGCTGCACTACCGGAGCGTGTGCGTAGAGGGTTTGGCCCCTGAATGGTTCTTGCAGGGGAGATTGAGCATTTGCTCGAAGGTGAGCTTCGGCTGCCAGGCAGCCTTGCCGGTGCGCTGGCGCTGGCTAGAAGGCTGGGCAGCCGGCTCCTGATCCTCGACGGTGTTGACCTGTCGGCTCCCGTAGCGGGGATCCGGCTGGTCGTTCTTGCGCTTGTTGTTCTGCGGCTGCCGGTTGTCGGCAGCCGGTCGGGTCGTGGCCGGTGTTGTCGTTGCCTTGGCGGGCGGGGTTTTCTTGACCCGGATGGCCGAATCGACCGTGGCGTATTTGTCCGCCTTGGTCATGAGCTCGGCAAGCGTGGCCGACTCGAAGCACAGGAGCTTATGCTTGAGAGGGGTGCCGTCCCGATAGCCCTCGATGAAGTATTGCACGGCTTGCACCTCGTGCACCCCCTCGCAGGAGTTGCGGAGCTCGGTCCACCAAGTGAGGTAGTCGCGGAGGGATTCGTCCGCCCCCTGAACGCACATGGCGAGTTCATGGGGACGGCCAGGCCGCTTGTAGGTGCCGGTGAAGTTGCGAATGAAGGCCTCCTCGAAGTTCATCCAGGTGTTGATGTTGCCGGTCGCCAGGCTGTTGAGCCAGGTGCGGGCCGAGCCGATCAACATGAGGGGGGCGTAGAGTACGGCTACGCGCTTATCCCCCCTAGCGATGTCCACCGCGGTGGTGTAGTCGATCAGCCAGTCTTCGGGTTTGGCGGCCCCGTTGTATTTCGGGGTGTCCCTAGGGAGCGTGAAGCCGGTTGGGAATGGCTCGGTGCGAATTCGGGGGCCGAAGCAGGACGGACCAATCGAGCCCTCCTCCTCGAGGAGGACGGATTGCGCGAGTTTGTCGAGGCGGTTGCGGACGTCGTTCTCGCTGCGGGGGACGCGTGGTCTGAGCCGAGCCGAGAGTTTGGGACAGACGGTGGGTGGCGCCGACTACCGTGACTCGCGCCATAGAGGCAGCGTATGCCCATGGCTGCGACGGCTGCCGGATGCCGGCGCTTCGTGGAGGCGGCCGCTCCGAGGCGGCTCGTTGGTGTGGCGGCTGCTAACAGCCGGCTGCTCACTCCCTGGTGTCTAAGAGGTCCGGGGGTTATTCACTTCGGCCCGGCGGCCGGAGACGCGAGGAGAGAAGGAGTACTGAGCCGCCTGGCGGCCGACAGTTCCCGTGCCCTCGCGCTCGGGTCGGGGGCCTTCAGTGGCGGCGCCGCCCGTCGCGAGCAGATGTTGCTGCGCATCAGCAGCATCGATGAGCTCTTTGATGTGGCGCTCGTGGGCGGCACGCTCTTCGCCCTCCAAGGTGGCCAATTCGTCGTAGGCCACCTTGAGAGCTCGCAGGTTAGCCACGGGGGTGTCATAGACGGGTATTTTGCCGTCGAGGATTTCGGCGACCACGCAGCCGCGGTCGCGCACAGCCCCACGCCGGCTGGGCCCGGAGCTAGCCGGGTTGAGTCCATAGGCGGAAGCGTACTCCCTCTATGCCGCCTCCATGCGGCGCCGCGTGGCAGCGAGGGCGGTGGCATCCTCGAACAGGATGCGGCGAGCCGCCTCGAGGTCGGCCGCGGCGGCATCGGGGTTCGCCGTCGGGGCGATCGGAGTGCTCAAGCCTCGGAGGGGCGCGCCGAGCAGGTCGGACGTGCCGACGCGGGCAGTGGCAGCGGTAGCCGCGACCCGTGCCCGTCCGAAAATGGCGGAGGAAGCGATGGCCATCGCTCCCACGCGATCGTGGGACCCGCTGGGCTGAGCCATAGCGAGTGCGCCCACTGCCATGGGCGGACCAGCGCAGACGAGCGCCCCCGCGGGGTACTCGTCGGCGGCCGGGGCCTCAACGAGGTTGAGCCTGCCGAAGCGCTCGGTGATCGCATCGATGTCGGCCGTGAGGCCGACGGAGTTGCCCGTAGGGCGTGCCGAGGCAAGCCCCACGAGCTCCCCACGGTTTCGCCGGGACGAGCGGCGACGGTGGGGATGGCGAGGGGTCCCGCCTAGAGCATGAATCCGGCCGGCGCCGTGTACGGCCCCATGGTGGGCGCCAACTGTCATTGTTTTCTCATGACAGATGCCATGGGGTGGCTTATCGTAGGTGGATGGGGCCGGAGGACGCCGACGGGCTCCGGGTGCGAGATTGGGCACAAGCGGTGACGACACACGATGTACCCAGGTTCGGGGCCCTATGGGGGAGGTAATACCCTAGTCCTGCTTGGTTTTGTTGGATGGATAGGTATGAGTACAATGGTGCTCCTGGAGTTGTGTCTAGAGGAGGAAGAAGGGGCAACCGGCTCCTCTTCCTCCTCTGCTAGAAGGGGATATGTGGGGATGACCGTTCATGCGTGGATGTGTCTGACCTCGATCATTCGTCCATCCCCGTTGCATGGGGGGCTCGGGGGGTTTTATAGGCCAACCCCCCGGCTCTTACAATATGTCATACATACAAAGGTGGGGGGACCCGGCTGGCAGTCTCTTCGGCTGGCCAGAGGGTCCCGCCGCTCGTGGCATCTCGTCGCTGGCGAGGCCCGCCGGCCGAGAGGTCCCATCTCCCATTGGGGCCCACCAGCCGGCTCTGCAATTGGCCCTCACCCACCTGCCGCGGCACGGGCCGCCCGGGGGGTCGTTGTCTAGCGCCAGCCGGCTGAAGTCTCTAGTACGGCCGGCGGTACTGTAGCCACGCCAGGGCATGCAATCGAGTGGCGAGGGCGTGCCGGCACTGTTCCCCCGCCCGGTCGCGCTCACTAAGGTCAGCGGCCGGGACGGTTGGACTGTAGCCGCGCACCGTAGTGTGTAAGCGACCACTGTAGCCACAGGGGCGCCCGTCGTGCCGGTCGTGTCGCGTCGTCGTACCCGCGTGCAGAGGGACAGGACGGGGCATGTCCGTCCCGTGGTCAACGGAAGAGCCGGCCACGTCCAACCGGCCGAAGGTCCAGCCGGCTCCTTGACCAGCCGGCCAGGGCGCCAGCCGGCCACGACCAGCCGGCCGCGTAGTTTTTCTTCGAAACGAAAGGGAAAGCCCCCGTTGCTTTGGCCTACTTAGGGGTAATAACACCGTCATTGAAAAAAGAAAATAATTCCAGCTCAAACAAAAGGGAAAGTCAGACTTTATATAACAGCAGGACAAACATATTCGTCCATCAGTATGTCTGAGCCATTAAAGCTCAGAAAAATAGATGAGAAGATTTACTCATAACATCGTTTGGATCACTACTTGCAGTACTCTACTTTTATTTGTACTTTTTTAATGTGGGTGTTTTCTCGGGCACAATACATCTCGTTATATGTATGGATGGATAGATAAAAACATAGGCGAAGCAGCTGACAGACAAGGCTGCAACGGAGATAATAATCGAACTATATATTTCAGTTAACTCCGCCGGTTAGATGCCACCGTAATCTGCTGGTCCATAAGGAAGCACCCAATCTGCCAGGAATCCATTTTTCCTCTTGTGATCAATCCCCATGTCTTGACACAACTGATCGTTGCACAGGATGTGGACTGGTGCGACACATGACCGACGGAAGTGGCCTGCAGCGTACCGCTTCATGTACTTATCCCACTCGTCTACGTTCTCCTCCATGCATCTTATGCTGGGCAAACGGAAGGTCCCACGAAGGAAGTGTGCCAGCCACTTGGACTGCAGCTCGAAGCGCGTGCAGGTTTGACACGTTCTCGCAGTAGCCGATGATAGCCAGTTGGGGGATCCTCGGATGGACACACTGCCTGCATGTATTCATCAAAATGTATAGCCAGATTAGTCGTAACCCACTCCCATGCATTTAGCTAGCTAGAGATTTGCATGCATGCACGTACGAAAAGTTTGTGGTTTTTCTTTGTATATTCGACCTGAAATGTGGAACGATGCTAGACGGTGAGCCAGCCACGATGTCTCTGAACATGGGTGATGCGAACATCTCCCTCAACTTTTCGTCGCCTCTGTACCCGGTGGCAAATATCACCACGTCGCTCTTTATTATTACTGGCGACGATTCGCCTTCCACGACCAGGCCTTGTCTGCAGAAGTTAAATTCCTTTGCTTTCTTGAGAACGATGCTTCCTTGATCGACATTACTGTAGAACTTATCGGGTAGTGACACAACCAAGCATGAGCTCATGGCATCGAAGAAGCTGTGGTCTGGCACCATGCCCTGCTTCTTCATGGGTACAGCCCATCTATAGTAACTCTCAACAAACTTGGAGAACAACCATCTCTGAAACAGTAATTACTAATACAGTTAAGAACATCAGAGTAATTTTATATCATGGTCTCGCTGGAGGGATTAATTGCTTAGACGCCGAAAAGAGGAGGTAAAAACCAGAAGAAAATAAACTATATTTCCTATTGGCGTGCAACATCCAACATAGCTAAGCTAATTAGTTCTGGCCATTACCAAGGGTGACAATAGCGTCGCAGCAGCCCCTCCCCTGGCTTGTGAATTAGGAGCTGAGAGAAACGATTGAGGTAGAAGAAACCAATCGGGACACCCCACGCGTTGTAGCCAGGGATGATCCATCGCTTCGTACGGCATATCATTTTGCATGGATACGCCGGGCCTGCTCCAACGTACAAGTTTTTGTTGATCCTAGAAATATACTTCCTCCGTTCTATAACGTAGCACGTCCTTGGTTTTCGAACTTGAATTTTGATTATGAATTTAACCAACGAAACCGACTACGACGGGATAAAAATTATATCATTGAATTCGTATCGAAAATACGTATTCAGTGGTATAGTTTTTGCTCCCGTCGTAATCGATCTCGTTGGGTAAATTCTTGATCAAACTTAAATTTGAAAAAACGCGGACGCACTACATTATGAAATGAAGAGGTATTACAAGTGAAGATAGAGACGGGACATTACCGTTCACATTTGCGCACTCCGTGACGATGTCGAGCGCAGACTTTTGGTAACCGATGACGGTGACGAGCTTGCCTTTGATGAGTTCGGTGGCCTTTGCATCGTCCATGTTGGAGTAATCCATGGAGTGGATCACGGTGCCATCGAAGGCCTATGGCCCTTTCCCCAGCGGGAAAGTGGGAATGTTGGGGATGCCACTGAACCGTCCGACACAGAGAACCACAAAGTCGGCGACATGGATCTACAATTGTGCTTGAGCATGGCATCAATGATCAAAACCCATCAAACTTTCACGTAGATCTTACAGTAATCGAAGCTTTGTAGTTGCTCACCTCAACCTGGTCCCCGCGCTGCACGGTGAGCCGCCACTCCCCCCGACCGCTGCCGAACGCCTCGCCGGTGCCAGCCCACTGATCCCACGCCATCATCTCCTCCTCGTTCGCCGCGCCGGAGTACTTCAGAGCGGCGACCCGGCTACCGAACCTGATGCACTGTAGCACGCCGAAGTGGCGCGCGTACGAGCGCAGGTACTCGGTGACCTGCTTATGGTCCGGGTACAAATCCGACACTCCCGGCGGCCATGGGAAGTCCGTGAACTGGTAGTAAGTCCGTGGTGTTTGAAGCCGCGTGGAGGCGAGCGTGTGCGCCCACACGCCGCCGATGGCGTCCGCTTCGGCCTCGAACAGGACAGGCCGGAAGCCGTGTTCCAACGCGTGCTTGCAGGCGGTGAGGCCGCTCACGCCGGCTCCGATGATGGCCACCCGTTTCTTCTCCATGGAAGGCACGCACCCTTTGTCCTTTTGTTTTCTCTTAGCCTACCGTAGGACTGACTATCTTGGCAATTATTTATTTCCGAAAAGTGGGAACTCATATAGTGCGGTTGGTCTGGACTTGATCATTTTCTCCATCTTCATTTTCTCTTCTTGCGAAGCTCATCGTCAAAGTTGAAAGCTGTCGGCCTTGACGCATGTCGTCTTCTGTTTGCATGGGCTGTCATCGCTCATGTGTTGCTGTTTGTGGGATGGCTTCGTTGGTGGTGCTCTACGGTGAAGTCAGGGTCACTTGTTCAACGAGGCAACCGGTGATGGTGATGATGTTAGCGACCCCTTGACAATGTTTTTTTCTTCTATGCAGCTCTGCAATCTTCATATTAACGGGCTGGTGGTGCCTATGTTATGTGGATTGGGTTGTAGCATTTTTTTAAATATTAACTAGGCAATACTTACTTTTTTCTTAATCAATACAAATGACAAGTCTTTTGCGTCGTTTAAAAATATATGGAAGCTCTCGGCTCCCCTCCCTCCCGCCTTCAGCGGCCTCGCTAGTTAGAGCGAGTACTGGTTAGGAGGTTGGATTGTTGTGGTATATACTAGGTTCAAGATAAGTATAGGTTTGTGTTTACCCCTAGGGCATCTGGCGTTACGTCGTGTAGGAGCTTTACTCCGATGTAAACGAGTAGCAACCAGAGGTATTCTTCCATGGCAGATGAAGATGAGTGTGCTATCCAAGAAAAGCTCCCTCAATAAGATTTAGACTCTACTATGCTATTTTTCCAACAATATCCATCTGAGTGTAGCACACGTGTCAAAGATTCAGATGAAACACGCGAGAAGATTTACCAGGGTTTAGTCCGCCGAATTGATTGATGATCTAACCTCGTGTGAGAACTAAGGTTAGTGTCCACAAGGGCCCGATTGTAATATCGTATAAAGATTTATGCATCAAGTGATGGATGTAAGAATGGGTGTCTATCAGGCAGTGGGGCGGTACCTATCAGGCCTTATAAATCAGTTGTGTCAGGTTTATAGAGTTTCGATGCGGTTTGTAGATGCCTAAAGTATAGAAGACTTAGCTAGAAACATAGCAAGTCCTTGTCTTGCACCCCAAGGTGGCGATGCGCCATGTATTATTGTTGGACTTCGAGTTGTGGGCTTGGGGCACCCTATAGTTTGTAGGTCTGTTCTGACCCCCATGAATGCATGATGGGGTATGGCATTATCAGTAGCCCCCAAGCTCTTCTAGGTCTCGATTACTGATCCTTTGGCTTCTCTTCATCTGAATTGTGGTTCAAGAGGTTGTTATCGTACTGAGTGTGTCATCGTGGATTGGCTAAATAACCTTGATGGGGAACTTTAGGTCTTAATGACCTCTGCTCTGAAGAGAGGAGAACATCGCTACCATCATGGGAGCACGAGTCAATTCCATTGACTTTTGATTTTATTCTATTCGACAGAAGTCGGCTTGTGGCCAATGTAAGGCATCTAATGAAGTCAGGCAGAACTCTTGCAAAGTATCTAGAATTGGGACCGGTCATGTTGCTAGCCAGAGCCCGTAAGAGGGATACCCTGAGAAGTATTGTCTAAACCAGAATAAACCCAAAGTGCTTCAAAACATAGAGCTCTTTAGGATCACTACATAACCCTTGGTGGGATGCCAGTGATAGTTTTGCGAACATGTAGAAATGTTCCCATACTTTCAGAGTGATACTCCAGAAGTCAAACACCACGACATACCAATGCTCGGGTGATTTGGATACCGTGCGGGAGCTACTCGAGTTATCATAGCCATCGACTTCGTCATCTCCGGACAAGAAGTTCCTGACCTCGTGATCATCCAATAGCGGACAAGTGGTGCACACCATCACGACAAGATGTCAAGTCAGCACGGGATGTTGGGTTGATGAAGATACCATTGCCCCCTCCAGTCGAGGAGCCACAATGAACGATCGAGGTCCAAATTAATGTGATTTCAAAAAATAGTCCAGGAGTCGCCTCGTGAGCCGGTGTGATGCTACGATGCAAATGCGGAGGTCATCATGGTAGTCGATTAAGAATTCCATGCTCCCAAAGAAGAAAGGTTGATCTATGGTGGAAGGCAGGTCGATGTCGAGCCATCCCTCCACGTCGGCGATGAAGTTGACGGGGATAAAGGCGAACCTATGGCTTGATGAATACATGTTAGATCCGATCTAGATTGAGTATTCGGATAGCTCAGTCCATGCCTGGCACGCCAACTGATGGTGCGGAATCGTCGGTAGTCCCGGTAGGGTGGTGCATGTGACCAAAAGTACTAGAATGTATCGCACACCAAGCATTTACCCAGGTTCAGGCCCTCCTTGTGAAGTTAATACCCTACTCTTGCTTGGATTTGATTGATGTATGGATCGCCTTGTATGAGGGGTTATAGTGGGGGTAGTGCAGATTCTATTGAGACTAAAGTTGAGATTGTAAGGTGCCTTGAACTACCCCTTCAGCCTCACCTTATAAAGGGGTGTGAGGCCTAGGATTACGTGGTTTTTTGAGCGACCTAGAGTCCAACTCAAATTCGGAGTCCTCGTCTTGTTCTCTAAGCCTAACAATCTTTCGGAAGGTGGCCTCATGTGCGCTAAGGGGCCTGGGTTGTCACTTGACATGCTGGTTCCTAAGATCGACCTGATGGACCGGCTTCTAGGAATTCAGGCACCCCAAGTACTATGTACCATCAAAAACATTATTGATCCCCTCAATGTTTGCATTTTCTTACTACACTCCTTACTTTGATGCAATGTATTGCTTCTGGATGCTTATTTGGTGTAGGCTTGCTTGTTAGTTTTCCTAAGCAATCAAATTAGTGTAGCCTAGAAACTATCCATATTAAAATTGGAATAGGGCGGAGGGCGTCAACTCGGGGTATACAAGGAGGCAACGACAACCAGGTTGAGGTCCTTCTCCTCATGGTACCATGCATGATCTGCAGGGAAACTCTACCTAGTAGCCTCGACCACGACAAGGTAGTCACCATGTAGGTGGAGGGCAGGGGGAGATTGATGGCGAGCATCCGGGGGGAGGGGAGGCTTGATGTAGGGTGTCACAGAGAGATTGGCAACAATGCGGGGATCTCAACGGAGGTTGGTGGTGCTGGGAAGAGAGGGAGTGGAAAGGTGAGGCTAGGGTTCAAACAAGAGAAGGCCGAGATATAGGATTTCGGAACAAGCATTATCCTAGGCGGTTAGATGGAAGGAACCTTGTGAGGAATGTTGGGAAACACAGTAGAATAAAAAAAACTGTCCTACGACTCAAAACGCAGGAACACTATGTAGACGCAAATGTGATTAGATTAGACTGTTACCAATTAGAGTGCAACAGAAGTGGAGTTAGTGTAAACCAATTGGTGCAGATTCCCACACTAAGATTAAATCTCCTAATCGCGAGATTTTATTTCCTCGAACGAAATATCAAACAAACGACCTCGCTGCAGGTATCCATGCGTACAAAATCAATGATCCGATGGGGCTTCACCATCCAGAGCTAAGTGGCATCGGGGGACCAGCCTCAACACATGGAATGTATTCGCTAGAGAGAGAGAGAGAGAGAGAGAGATAGAGAGAGAGAGAGAAGAGACGAGAGACAACGACAACACAACTGTGGGCACGAGAAAGACTTGTTCCTTGAAGGGATGCACCTCCCCTCTATTTATAATAGGCAAGGGGCCCCACTTGGGGAGGGGGCTACCCCCAAGTGGTTGTGTCCCCTCCTCCATATCCTAGTCACACAAAGGGTCTTGCCCCCACAAGGCAAAGGGGAGCGCCTCCACTAATGGGCCATGTGGCCCATGTGGCAGCCCAATGGCACCCTCCGGAATTTTCCAGGAGGTTTCGGAAACTCCCAAAACCTTTTAGTGGTTTCCCAGGGTTACCCCAAACTTTTCCGAGGCAAATTACCTAAGCTCCTACACTTCTAATACTCAAGAGATCTATGACCCATAAGCGTGCAACCCCGCTGGTTCGGTAATGTATAAACATGACCTAAAACTCCTTCCGGTCAATGATCAATAGCAAAATCGTGGACATCCATATTGACCCCTATACCCACACAAATAATTATCGAGTGAACCTGTATTATTGCTTACTATTTCTTTTGATTTATGATACTTTACAAAACCCAACGTGAGACTTATTCACATCCACTTGAAGCAACACTTGATCATTATGTCAATTATCATTGTTACCGATTTTGTTTCTTTTATCGTTCTCATGCTTTGACATCCCCGTGAAAAAGTCATGTTGTACCTGGCTAGACGATGATGGATACTGTCACACCAAGAGGGCCCTAAGAATATCTCTGCATTATCAGAGGAACAAATCCTAGTCTCGAGTTATCAAGCCCCTTGTCATACGTTTCGATGTACCTGGAAGTTTTCGTTATGATCACCCTTTTACGGATAGCATCTGACGAACCCCAAAGGTACCATCGAGTATGAAGGTACTCGATAGTGTTGCACGATCAAAGAAACATGATCAACGTGCAACACTTGAGTTAGGGCCAGTTCTTTTGGTGGCTTCTACAATAAGCTGGAATAAGATGCCCCTACCCAGCTTATTCTAGAAGCTCAACCAAAATTTTCTTTTTGCAAGCTTACTAGTCAAGGCTTCTAACAAAATAAATTTGGTTGGACTTCTAGAATAAGCTGGGTAGGGGGGGCAGCTTACTCTGGAAGCTCAAAAAACTAGCAAAAAACTAGCCTTTAGTCTTAGAGTCGATACTAGGAACCTCTTTTTATTTATTATTCTACACGTGCACATGAGTTTTCCTTAGAATCTCATTTATATTGCAGACCCGAAGACCATTGAAACTATAGCACAAAATAATCTTGAATTATAAACTTAGAATTAAATAGTAATATTTATTATTGCCTCTAGGGAATATTACTGATGAGTTAGATACACTTCACTGGAAACTTTCGCTGCCAGGGTTCTCAGTGAAATCTATGTATGTAGATCTGATAAACATTGGTACAATCCCAAAGTCGCTTCACATTTGGAAAATTAAGGTGCCTTTAAAGATAAAGGTCTTTATGTGGTTTGTTTCCAAGGAAGTGATCTTGACTAAGGACAATTTGACAAATGTAGTTGGAAGGGTAGTAAACGGTGTTGTGTCTGTGATCAAGATGAATTCATCCAACATCTTTTCTCGAATGCCCACTAGCCAAGTTATTGTGGCATACATTGGATTTGACCTTTAATGTCAGTCCCACTAATAGGATTACCACTTTAGTTGGGACATGGCTAAATGGGGTAGTATCTAAAATAGCGGTGCATATTTGATTCAGAGTGTATGCATTACTTTGGACTATATGAAACTATCGAAATGACGTGATTTTTAACACACAAAACACCAAAAAATTCATGCAGGCCAACTAGTTGGATTCATACGAAGGTGTTAGCCATGCGAAAGTCAATGAGCAAATGGCTTATGGGTACGACCATTGAAGAACAGTAGTACGAGATATTTACAACTGATTTGGATGGTGGTCCAACAATAGGATATGTGTTTAGTCATCTTGTTTTAGTTTTGCCGGTTGTTGCAATGTTTGTTTTATTTCAGCTCGTTTTACGAACTTGTGTCGAACTACATACATGGTGGCTACTTTGATTAATAATATGGATGTACGCAGCATTTTGATGCAAAGCCCAGGGATAATCCTTATTCCAAAAAACAACGCAACAAGCAATTGTCACAATTGTTTCACAACAGAAACCACCTACAAAAAAAGAGTTCTTTGCGTTAAGTTCCCTTGTAAACTAACCGAAAGTATTGTTTTGAGTCATTTTTCTATAAAAATCACCCAACGGGCCTTTATTGTTGTCGATTGAAATTATTACCTTGAAAACCAACTTCATTTCAACCCACTAACCGGATTTAAAAGCTAGAACTTCTACTCTATAGGTTTGAACATTTGCATGGTTGTGTATATTTAATATGTTCCAAATAATTACAAAAATTAGTTTCAAAGAAAATCGCTGGGCAAAACATAGAAAAACTACACCTTAACCTATATGCATACCTACAAATAAAGTGAATAGTTATTTTTGGTTCGTAACGCTATTTTGCAAACACCCCTCTATGTTCTGTTAACCAACCCACAATCTAGTTTGAAGTCAGATTTTTGTTTTTATATCCCTGATACTTTTGGTAATCAATCCACAGACCAATTTTAAGTCAGATTTTATATTTTGCAGAAAACTCCCTGATAATTGGGTTAATTTAACCAACAATACATATCAAACGCTTTAAAAATATCCATATATTTTAAGCCCTAACTCAAAATTTAACATGTTATATATGAAATTTGATTAGGAAAGTGTGTAGAATCCCAATATGATATTATTGTACATGTTAACCATTTTAAAAATGCTATTTAGGTTGGAAGCTTAATCAACAGTGCACAATATCTCTTTCTTTCATATCGGTGCCAATCCGGATTGGAAATGAACACCTCGGCAAAACTAGGAGTGGACACGAAAGAAACCATCTATAACCACGCATACACGCCTCATCAAAACCTAACAGGAAAAAACAAATTTTTCGTGAGAGAGAGAGAGAGAGAAAGAGAAACGTCTTAGGATTGTCAACAATCGAACGCTTTGTCACTGAGACCATCATTGACGGGGATGGAAAGGAGGATAAGTGAAAACACAGATGAGATGTCATATGTTAAAAGAAAGGATATGGACTTATTGGGGGTCTTGACTCATGGTTATCAAAAGAGTGCAGTATTTTTTTTCCGTTGCAATGCACAGACTCTTTTACTAGTCTCTTTTTAATGATATAACAATACCATCATTTGAGGCGGTCGAAGCTTGATTAGAAACATGTCAAGAGACTAGTCATGATAAGCATGATTTTATTTACTAGCCTGCTTTCAGGACAACAATATACTTTTCTCCAGTGATGGTCTTCTAATGTTGCAGCTTAAGAGCAACTCCAACGACGTGATCCATTTTGTTCGCGCACATCCATTTGGGTCGTCGCAAACAAAAAGAATCATCCACCGTGCTTGACTCATGGTTATCATAAGAGTGTAGTATTTTTTTCTCCGTTGCAATGCACAGACTCTTTTACTAGTCTCTTTTTAATGATATAACAATACCATCGTTTGAGGCGGTCGAAGCTTGATTAGAAACATGTCAAGAGACTAGTCATGATAAGCATGATTTTATTTACTAGCCTGCTTCCACGACAACAATATACTTTTCTCCAGTGATGGTCTTCTAATGTTGTAGCTTAAGAGCAACTCCAACGGCGTGATCCATTTTGTCCACGCACATCCATTCAGGTCACCCATTTCCATTTCGTGTCCGTTTTGTGTCCGTTCTGACCCATTTTTGTTCCAAATTTGGATCACATTTAGATCGTAGTCGGACACAAAGCGAACGCTTTCTGTATTTGCATCGTCCCCTCTATGTTTCTGTTAACCAACCCGCAATCTAGTTTGAAGTCGGATTTTTGTTTTTATATGCCTGATACTTTTGGTAATCAATCCACGGACCAATTTTAAGTCAGATTTCATATTTTGCAGAAAACTCCCTGATAATTGGGTTAATTTAACCTACAATACATATCAAACGCTTTAAAAGTATCCATATATTTTAAGCCCTAACTCCAAATTTAACACGTTATATATGAATTTGATTAGAAAAGTATGTAGAATCTGAATATGGTATTATTGTACATGTTAAGTATTTTCAAAATTCTATTTAGGTTGGAAGCTTAATCAACAGTTCACAATCTATCTTTCTTTCATATTGGTGCCGATCCGGATGGAAATGAAAACCTCGGCAAAACCAGGAGAGAGAGAGAGAGAGAGAGAGAGAGAGAGAGAGACGTCTTAGGATTGTCAACAATCGAACGCTTCGTCACTGAGACCATCATCGGCGAGGATGGTAAGGAGGATAAGTGAAAACACAGATGGGATGCCATATGTTAAAAGAAAGGATGTGGACTTATTGGGGTCTTGACTCATGGTTATCAGAAGAGTATAGTATTTTTTTCCGTTGCAATGCACAGACTCATTTACTAGTCTCTTTTTAATGATATAACAATACCATCATTTGAGGCGATCGAAGCTTGATTAGAAACATGTCAGAGACTAGTCATGATAAACATGATTTTATTTACTAGCCTGCTTCCAGGACAACAATATACTTTTCTCCAGTGATGGTCTTCTAATGTTGCAACTTAAGGGCAACTCCAACCGCGCGATCCATTTTATTCCTGCGTGTCCATTTGGATCGCCACGAACAAAAACGGTCAACCAACGCGCATACCCATTTCTATTTTGTGTCTATTTTCTGTCCACTCGGATCCATTTCTGTCCCAAATTTGGGTCACATTTAGGTCGTGGTCGGACACAAAGCGAATGTTTTCTGTGTCTGCATCGTTCACCCGTGTCCGGGCCCAGTGGCGATTCTAGTAGGAGGGCTTCAATAGGCTGAAGCCTACCTTCTAAAATCCTATTTTAGTTAAATATACCATATGATAATTGCATCAAGATGCTCTACATGCAAAAATTGCAGTGTATCTACTAATTAAGCTTAGTAAATTGATGTTTTGAGCCGATCCTCTATTATCACGCTAGATTCGACATTGTCTGGGCCTGACCCATTTGTTACCCACCCACCCACATCTATCCACTTGCTTCCTGTTGGGCGCACCGGCCGATCCAATTTAAAAAACGGATACAGATAAGCGGACTGGCAACCTAAACGGACAAAAATTGAACAAATCACGCGTCCGTTTGGATCACACGGTTGGAGTTGCTCTAAGGATATAACAATGACATCATTTTTAGGCCGACGAAGCATCTCAATGAGAAATAGGTATGCAGACCAGTTTGTGGCTAAAAATGATTTTATTTATTAGCTAGGTTGCTTCTATGGAATAGTCTTCCGACGTTACCGCTTATATAAGGATATAACAATACCATAGTTTCCATAGACCGGTCTTGGATAAGAATGATTTTATGTAAAATAGCAAAACCGTTTATTTATTGGCTGGGTTGCTTCCACATAACAATATGGACGGTCGTTTTTACGACGACGAAGTCGATCAGAAACAGTTCAATAGACCAGTTTGTGGATAAAAATGATTTAACTTATTGGCTGAGCTACTTCCACGACGTAGAATGCTACGGTGCAGCCTTCAAATTTGCGGCTTAAGAATATAATAATTCCATCGTTTAAGGTAAGCCCATGAAGCAACTCAAAGAGAAACATGCCAGCAGACTAGCCTATGATGAATAAGCATGATTCCATTTATTAGGTAGGCTACTTCCACAACAACAATAGAGAATGTATTTTCTCCGTATCAAAATATAAGACTTTTTTATAGTTCAATTGATACAGAGGTAGTACTCCGGTGTTGCAGCCATACTACCGCATAGTTTGACGCAGTTTGTCAGAAATACAAACAATCAGCTTATTATCTCGTATTTCAGTTTATCGGATTGACACCTGCGTAATCTGCAGGTTCATACGGAATCAGCCAGTCAGCCAGAAAGCCCTTCTTCCTCCTAGGCTTCCACCCCATGTCCTTGCACAGCTGGTCGTTGTGCCAGATACCGACAGAACCGACGCAAGATCGACGGAAGTAGTCGCCCGCGCGAGTAGCGCTTCATGTATGCCTCCCATTCCTTCACATTTCCCTCCATCAAGTTAATGTCAGGCAAACGCAATCCCCCATTAAGGAAATGTGCCAGCCATTTGGATCGTACATCCGAGGCGTGTAGAGCCCTGTTCGGAATCTCTCCACTCCGCGAAACTGTGGAGCTTAGGGTGAGCCGCTCCGTCAAAATGAGCTATACCCTGCTCCGCCCCGGGAGGGACTCGACAGAGCGGAGAGGAACCGAACACTCTCTAGATCTCCCATGCTCTCGGAGTAGCCAACGATTGCTAGCTGAGGAATCCTGGGGTGGACGCATAGCCTGTCATATTCGTAAGAACCATGGTTAATTGATTGTGCTACACCGATATAGTTATCAACTGGTCCATGCACGCTTGACTAAATTCAAAGGAAAGGGGTTGAAATGAACCTATAGAGAGGGACTGCAGTAGCTGGCGTGCCAACGACGATCTCTCTGAACAGAGGCGAGGCGAACAACTCCCTGAGCTTCTGATCCCCATTGTACCTGGTCGCAAAGATCACGACGTCGCTCTTGATCGGCGCGGAATCGCCTTGTAAAATGACACCTTCTTTGCAGAAGCTAAATTTGTTTGCTTTCTTGAGGATAATGCTTCCCTGCTCCACCTTGTCGTAAAATTTGTCCGGCATTATTGCAATCAGCCATGAGCTGAGAGCCTGGAAGAAGCTGTGTTCCGGCACCATGCCATGCTTCCTCATGGGCACTGCCCACATGTAGTAGCTCTCAACAAACTTTGAGAGTATCCATCTCTCGTCAAGTTAAGTTAATGCATGAAAAATATCCCTTGGTTGCTATATACTCTCTCCCTTCTAAAATAAAAGTCTCAACTTTGTACTAAGTTTAATATACAATGCACTAAGGTTAAGACATTTATTTTAGGATAGAGAGAGTATATATATACGACGTAGAGGTAGTAATAAAAATATAGTGATCATTATATACGTGTCAAGGGTGATAACAAGGGGCTAATAGCTCCTGTGCGACATATTTTCCCGCTATTCATTGGAGAGCGACGTCATTCGATGAAATAGCTCAGAGACGACAATTGGAACGGTCCAAATAGCCACGGCCCGATGCGGTTCTTTCAAGCCCTCAAACGGAAGGAAACTGTTAACAAATTTGGATTGTGTGAGCTGGGTCATGGAACGCGGGACCCACCAGTCGCCCGTTGCTACGCGAGACCCACCAGTCACCCGTTGCTATGGGGGACCCACTGCGTGCCACCTCAGACTGGGACCCACCACTTATCCACGTCAACCTTATCGATTTTATAAGAGGCAAACTACCCCCCATTCCCGTGCTCATGCCCTGCCCCCGACATAATCGTTGCCTTCCTTCCCCTGTTCTTCCGTGCACCTTCTTATTCCTCTTCTCCGGCAAAAGTCAACGGCGGCAGCGGTGAGGGATGTCCAGCTCCGCTTCTCGCTCCCAAAAGTCAGGGCCCCAGAAGTCATGGCCGTGTTATGGAGAAGTCCTGATGACTAGATGCCCGGACTGCCCTCCCCTAGATCCATTGAAGAGCTTGACATGTGTGCGCTCGAGGAGGGGCAATGTCGGTCGGGAATTTGTCAAATGCAAGAGCGCCCGGCATCGTGGGCAGGATGGGAAGGTACGTTTGTCCTGATTTGTCTCATTTTGACGTGATTTTGATTTTGCAGTATGGATTTGGGAATTAGGGTTTCCATTCCCCTTTTTAGGATTTGGAGGAATGCGGTCATTTTGAGTGGATGGATAAGTACATTCGGGATCGAGGGTTTCAGGTTGAAGTGCTGCCCCCAATTTAGGCGGCTCCCATCTTGTCTGCTGTGGAGGAGGAGATCTCAAACAGAGTGGGTCGTTCATTGGAGGATGTTTTGGTGAATAGGGAGTTGCAGAAGTTGAACAAGCAGTTGAGCCAGATTGTGCAATTGAAAAAGCAGTCAAACATGATGGTCGGAGCATTTTATGTGTGTTTATTTGGTGTCATTGTCATTTATTTGGTGTTTCTTTAGGGCAGCCCGTTTCTTTGTCGTTCGGGTTAGGAATTTCGATTTAAGAGTTGTTTGTAAGATAAACTATGTTATGAATTATCTTTGAATGTTTCAAGCCAAAATTAAGAGCGTATAAATTTAGGTGGAAATTATCTCTGAATTTAGTTAACACCTCGAACAGGTTCAGTTAGCCGTTTCCAAAAAAGAAAAACCAACAAGTTCATGGGACCGTTGTTGGACCCATTGTTGGGCCAAACCGTGAGTGCGCCCCACTTAAATTAAGTGAAGGAATAAAAAGAATTACGTGTTGGAAAAAAGGTGGGAAAGGTTGGCTAAGTGGATGACACGCGTTCGATCATAGCAAAAGTTGCTTGACACATTATTGTTGGCTAAATCATTATTAGACGTGTTGGAATGTTGGCTAAATGTTGTATGACGTGTTCGATCGAAAAAATGGTTTGAATGAAATATTGTGGACTAAAAATTATGGTGTGTCATGTTGGCTAAATAAAATATTGTTGTGTTGGCTCAAAAAATAACGTGTCTAGTTAAAAGAAATGTCTACTTGGCTCAAACGGGTCCGGCTCAAACATATGTGTGTGCGTGTTAAGTTTTGGTGTGTACATAGAAATGGTTTATAAAAGTTTTGGAGATGTGTGTAGGATGTGTGTAGGTGTTGTGATGGATCATGTAGCTTAATTAACTTGGTTTCTCAAATTGAGATCGAAAGAAATATAATAAACTATCAACATGAACTCGGGAGAAATATATATATTAAACATTAGAAGATACCATTCACTCGATGACAAACTCGATGACACAAACACTGCCCATGATACTAAGCTCGATATTAAGGGATACATATATTAGCCCCCCTCCTTACAACTCATCACTAATAATTATCAGCCCTTATAACTTGGGCTCTCACTACATGGATACATGATAGCTCACGATAACACACTCTTAGAACACGGCCCCTTAGAACATAGCCAGCCATAGCTTGCACATCATCAAACCATAGGGGTGGGGGGCGACATGGAGACGTCTTCACTCCTCATCTTCCGGCAGGTTGGGGAGGGCGAGAGACTGCATGTAGCCCGGGGTGGGGAAGATGTAGTCGAGCTGGCTGAAGATGTTGTATGTCGAGAACGCGATGAATTCGCACCCACAGAAGAAGGACCGGCCGAGAAGATGGTATGTATCGAAGGGATTGGTGAAGCGGACGATGAGGCCACTTCCTCCGATGCGAGCCTCCCTGATGGTGAACATGAGCGGAGAGCCGGGAGGTAAGTGACGGTAACCGGCCCTAATGAACTATAACAGCCCGAGACCGACGCTCCAGAAGATTCCCCTTTTACTCCGTTCTCATTGTGTGATTCGTCCGGTTGCCGCATTCATCATTGCATTATTTGCACCATCTGCATACCATCCGCACTCATTTTTGTAAACCTGCATTCGTTCCTAGTTGCCGGTTCTCTGTTCTCGTCGCTGATAAAATATTGTTTTTAAAAGTAAGTATGGAATATTCTCGAATTGGGTCAAAAGTTGGCATGCGGTCGTGTTATTTTTTAGGTAGACCGCCTACCAAATTTCGTCGTAATCAGAGGTCATTTGATACACGAACGGTCGGCCGTAGTGGCATCGTCATCGGTTTATTCGTCGGCCGTTTTCTATGTTGTAAAACTCAATGCCAGGTCGCAAACCTCCCTCTCATCCCCACTTAGCCCAACTACAGAGCCCACTAGCACAACCTAGCTTGCCCCTCCGTTCGTGGTCATCGGATCGCGATCGGACGAACAAGGTTCAAACCATCCTAGTCCATACCCTATATAACCCCCCGGGAGAGACTCCTCTCACTCTTTAGGGTTTTCCCATGTAAATTACAGCTACCCCCCTCAAAAACTCCACCTTCTAGCCCCACATCCCCCAATCCCGAAATCTCAGCTCCCCCTCCAATTTCAGCCCTCAGATCTGAGATCTCGGGCTCAAATCGCTCAAATCCCACCTGCCGGACATGTCCGCGGTCAAGCCCGACAATGTCCGGCGACCACAGAGCCCTGCAGCCCGAGCCTCCCCGCGCCCGACCTCTCGATGCACGCCGCCGCCGGAGCACGAGCTCCTCTTCGGCCTCGCCGTCGCGCCCCTCCGACCGACCAGCTCCGCCGCCAGCATCGCTCGGGTCCTCCTCGCTGCTTCCCACGCCGTCCGCCATGGCCTCGAGCCCCGGTCGCCATGGAGCCCGAACCGTAGCCTGCTTGCCGCCGGAGCTCCGTCCTCCACCGTCGTTGCTTGGATCCGGCAACGCGGGACCAGATCCGACCGCCTCGAGCCTCCTGCGCCGGTCCCTCGCCATCCCGCTGCTAGCCGCCGCTCGGACCTCCAGCGTCGCCACCATGGCTTCGTGGAGGCGCACAGGAGGACGACGCCCCTTCGCCAACCCTCGCCCGCCCACGTGGGCCTTACCCGCGCCGGCCCACCTCTGCCTCGCAAGGCCTAGCGCCAATCGGCCCGATGGCCAAGGTGAGCACGCCTGCCCTATGCCCCGCCTGTGCGCTGTTTTAGCATTCAGCGCTCACCCTTGTTAGGCCCAGTAGCTTAGCAGATTCGGCCCAATGCATGTTTTTATTCGTCCCGCGAATTTGCTATTAACTACTGTATTTTGCATATTACACAAAAAAGGCATGTTTTTAAAATGTCAATATTTAATTAACCATGCGGCGAAATAAAATGTTTTATATATGAAAATTGTTTAGAAAAATGTGTAGATTAACAATATGCTATTTTCATTCATGAAAAAGATACCTAAGATTGCTGTTTGCATCATTTTGCATAATTGCCATTAATTTGCATTGTCATAATTATTTAACCGTGCATCGGAATTAAACATGTGTATATTATTTATACTGCATTTTTCTTGCATGATATAAATGTTTGAGGTGTTGTTGGCATTTATTTGAATAAATAACTTGATAATAGAATTATGTCATGACTTGCATAATTAATTATGACATATTTTCCTACATGAACACGTGCATATTATATATGATTTTGGGGTAGAAAAATTTATAGAAATTATCTGTACAATTGGCTTTGTCATTTGAGTGAATTTGCATGCATGTCATTTTTCTGTGATGACCATTTGTTATTTTTGTGTGATTAAATCCATGCATGATATGAAATAATTTTGAACATGAGATATGCCCTTTGACATGTGCACTAGCCCCTGGTCATTTTATTTTTCATAATAATCCATGTTTATGTGTTGATTTCTTGCTGCCAACATGCTATAAAATTGTGTTGTTTTAAGATGCTAAAATATTTCTAAGTCTGGAATCTGTAACATTTGTTGTTGTCTTGCCATGTGTTTTGCTAGTGATCTAGAACCATTTTGGGTAGTTATAATGGAGTTATTTGTAGCTTATAATATCCTCTAGCATGTGGTTGAGTTTCATGCCACAATATGCACTGTAGCTTATAATTTTATTGCTGTCAATATGTCTCCGTGATAAAACTGCACTGTCAAAAACTGTTATTTTCACCAAGTCTGAAACTGTTTCCAATTAGTCATGTTGTGAGCTTCCTACCATGTGAGTCATGCCTCTTTTGAGTATGTTATGTGAAGATGAAATGAAGTGTGTGTTATATGCTACCGCCACATGCTTAGTTTGTGCATTTTAGAATCTTGTAGTTTGTTGTTTTCATGCGTGTAAAATGCCATCTTGTTGTTTTTGGCAGATTTGCAATAAACTTGTGTTGGTTGTTGTGGTTGAACCGTAGCTCCGTTTTGGACATGCCATAAATGAAACTTTCTTATAATGTCATGTAGTTTCATATTATCAGGTTGCATCCATGTTTTGAAGTGCTTGTGGTTATTTTTTTCATGCATTGAGCATTGATGTCATGTTCATTCTTGTGTTGATCATATCTTTTAGACCGTAGCTCCGTTTGAGATGTTCCATATATGTAAATCGACTATAATAACGTGTAGAATTGCATTGGATTCTTTATTTTCCTGTTTAACGAATATAAAACATGATTAGTTCAGATCTGGACCAATTTCAAAATTAACATACGGGATCGTTTTGGAAATGCTATATGTTGTTTCCGACCTCATTTAAGATGCCTAGATAGATAGTTTACTTATGCTTCACTTCTTGCCATGTTTTACAACATTTAATATTATCGTGTACCTAAACGAGAGTGAACTAAATATTGAAATGTGGAGTTTCGTCAATATGCAACTCGCTGCATATTGAGGTTCACTTCATGTGTAGTTTTTGATTGTTTGTGATTGCCATGCGTGCATATATAAACCGGATATGCATCATATTTGTTTGTGCATTATGTGATTCATATGTTGTGGTGTTATCATGTGTTGATTGGTTGTTCTAGATTCTTCTTCTCGATAGAGTTCCAAAAGCATTCGGAGTGTGAGGATTCGTTCGTCTACTTCACGGATCATTTTCTTCATGTACTCGTTCTTCTTCCAAGCGGGATCTCGAGCAAGATGACACATTTCCCTAGATACCACTACTATCATTGCTATGATAGTTGTCCCGCTTTTATTGATATGTCTCGTTACCTACCACATGTTTGACAAGTTTCCTAACATTGCCACGACAAGCCTCTAACCCTCCACCTTCCAAGCAGGCCGGCCCAATCGAGCCCTCCTCCTCGAGGAGAGCCGACTGCGCCAGCCGGTCGAGGCGGAGCCGGGCGTCGTTGTCGCTGTGGGGAACGCGCGGCCCGAGCCGTGCCGCGAGCTCAGGTCGGACGGCCGGAGGGATGGACCGCGCCGGTTCCTGTCGCGGAGGCGGGGTGTGTTCGCGGCTGCGTCGACTTCCGCCAGCCGGGCGATTGCTGCGCCGGCTATTCACAGCCGGCTGTTCGTTCCCATGCGACGGGGGATGCTGAGCGTTGCTCCTCCGGGCGTTCCGGACGGAGGGACGAGGGGTGCTAGAATGCTGAGCCTGCCGAAGGTCAACAGCACCAGAGCCCTCGCCCTCTAGGCGGGGGAACTTGCAGATGGCCCCTTCGGGAGTGAGGGCGACCTGCTGTGCGTTGGCAGTGTCGATGAGGTCCTTAATGTGCCGCTTGCGTGCGGCCCGCTCCTCGCCCTCCAAGGTTGCCAGGTCCTCGTAGGCAACCTTGGCAGCGCGCAGGTTGGCGGCGGGGTTGTCGTAGACGGGCAGGCGGCCGCCTAGGATCTCGGTGACCACGCGGTCGCGTTCCCGCACGGCGCCGCGCCGGCTGGGCTCGGGGCCAGCCGGGGTGAGGCCGTACGCGGAGTTGTACTCCCGCTGAGCGGCCTACATCTGGCGTCGTTCGACAACGAGGGCGCTGGCATCTTCGAACAGCCGGCGGCGGGCCGCCTCTAGCTCGGCTCTAGCGGCCGCCGGGTCCGCCGTCGTGGCGACGGGGGTGCCGAGACCCCGGAGGGTGACGGCGAGAGGGTCGGAGGTGCCGGCGCGGGCGGCAGCCGCGCTGGCCTCGGCCGCACGCACGCGGCCCGCAGTGGTGGTGGAAGCGGTGACCATTACTCCCGCGTTGGCGTGGGAGCCGATCGCGTCGCTGTCGGCAAGAGCGCCTACGGACGTGGGGGGATCGATGCAGTCGAGCACCCCGCTAGGGTATTCGTCGGCCGGCGCCTCGCCGACGAGGCTGAGTTTGCTGAACAGCCCGGCGAGCGCATCGTCGTCGAGCGTGAGGCCGCGGCCAGGGAATCCGTCGGAGAGGCCGGTCGCGCCGCCCGTAGGACCTGCCGGAGCAAGCCCCACGAGCATGCAGTTCCGCCCGGACGCGGGGCGGCCGGGGGAGGTGGTGAAGTGCCCTGCCCAGAGCATAACTTCGGCCGGCGCCGCGGAAGGCCCCGCGGTGGGCGCCAACTGTCCTGGTTTTGTCACGGCAGATGCCGTGGGTAGGCTAATTGAGAGGACCGAAAGGACGCCGGTGGACTCCGGGAATGGGGTTAGGCACAAGCGGTGACTGACACGCGATGTACCCAGGTTCGGGGCCCTCCAAGGGAGGTAAAACCCCTACTCTTGCTTGGTCTCGTTGAGATGATGGCGAAGGTTACAATCGTGCTCCTGGAGCTGTATGGACCGAGGTGGGAGCTAAGCGCCCCGGCTCGAGAGGTTCCCCGTGGGGGATGCTACATGGGTGGTGCTATCGTCGTTCTTCTTCGCCGCCGCGTCTGTCTGTCTGTCTGTCTCTCTCCCCTCCTGCATGGGGGAGGCCCGGGGGGTTTTCTAGACCAACCCCCCGGCTTACAATATGAATATAATGGTCATGGGGGGACCCAGCCGGCAGCCTCTATGGCCGGCTGCAGGGGCCACCAGCTTCGATCTTGTCGTGGGCAGGCCCCGAGCCCGGTCACGCCGGGGCATGGGGTGCCACGGGCGGCGGCGTCTTGCGGCGGTCGGCCGAAGTCAGCGGCCGGCCGGCTGTCCTGTAGCCATGCTGGAGTAGATGGCGGAGTGGTTGGGGGTAGGCCGCCACTGTTGGAGGCCTGGTCGCCGTCCAACAGCGGCGAGAGGCCATTGCGGCCATGCGGGCGCTGACCACCGACGGGATAGGGGCCACTGTGGGATCTCGAGCAAGATGACACATTTCCCTAGATACCACTACTATCATTGCTATGATAGCTGTCCCGCTTTTATTGATATGTCTTGTTACCTACCACATGTTTGTCAAGTCTCCTAACATTGCCATGACAAGCCTCTAACCCTCCACCTTCCCGGCAAACTATTGTGTGGCTATGTTACCACTTGCTCGGCCCTTCTTATAGCGTTTCTAGCTGCAGGTGCAATTGCTTCCATGTGACAACATGGATATTTTGTTATATCACAATGTTATTGCTATTTAATTTAATGCACATATATACTTGGTAAAAGGTGGAAGGCTTGGCCTTTTACTCGGTGTTTTGTTCCACTTTTGCCGCCCCTAGTTACTTGTGTACGGTTGTTATGTTCCATATTGCATGCTCCTAACATGCTCGGGGTTGTTATGGGGACCCCCTTGATTTTCGTTTTGGGATAAAACTTATCTGGCAAGGCCCAACATTGATACTACATTTGCCTAATAACTAATAAAATTGCATGGGGACCCGCCGGCACCCACGGATCTTTAATCAACAACCCGGGCCAGTGCTCCTCGTGAGTATTGGTCCAAACTAGAGCACCGTGCGAGGCCAACCCGGGGCAACTCGGGAGATGTCTATCAGGACACCGTACGCTTCGCTTATCTGTCGTGTCCTAGGAACGAGATACGTAGCTCCTATCGGGTTCGTCGACACGTCGGGCGGCCTTGCTGGATTTGTTTTGCCTTTCTCGAACATCTTGTGCGTGGAATTCCAATACTTTGGGCTATCTCGAGGTTGAGGTATTCCTGTGGAATTGCCTAGGAAGATCACGAGATTCGTGGTCGAGGTTATTCCCGCTACGTGTGGTTAATTTGTGATGGACGGGTTGGAGCACCCCTGCAGGGTTAAATTCTTCGGAAAGTCGTGCCCACGGTTATGTGGCAACTTGTAAACTTTGTATAACACACGGTCATAGTAAACTTGAAGTAAACTCAAAGAAAATACACCAACTGTGTGCGTAACCATGACTGTCTCTGCTCGTGAGTCCTTATCCGAGAGAGAACATGGTGGGGTTATGTTTTACTGAAGTAGGTGTTCAGGATCACTTAGTGATTATTACTAGTTCACGTCTGTTATGCGTAGACCACCATATTTACTTTATGTATTCATAAGTTAGCCACTCAAATAAATGCATAGTCGCTTGCTGCAGCCTCACCACTTAACCATACCTCACCCATTAAGCTTTAATAGTCTTGATGCCCTTGGAAATGAGATTGTGAGTCCACGTGGCTCACAGATTACTACAACAACAGTTGCAGGTACAGGTAATGCGATAATTTAACATGAGCGTGATGTTTGTTTGTTTTGAAGTTCTTCTTATTCTTCATCATCGATCCAGGATGGGTTCCAGATGGCAGCCTGGGATAGCAAGGATGGATGTCATTTTATCGTTTGGTTTCGCCCGTAGTCGGACCCTGCTCTTTTGTATGATTTTTGAATATGTTGTTGTGTTGATGTGATCTTGATGTAGCTTGTGGCGAGTGTAAGCCAATTCCATATACTCATCTCTTCTGTACATGTACTTGTAATGATATCCATTCTTGCGAAACGACGAGATGCGCTTCTATCCCTGTCGAGGCCCTCGTGCCAAAATAAGGATAGGATCGCATCTTGGGCGTGACATGAACACGGTGGCAAACTGTATTGGACCCATCCACCTCGAGATTGCCCACACCCGGAGCTCGTTGTCGACCATGACTCCAGCGGGGTACTCCCTCTATGGCACGATGTCCGGCACAAGGAAGGTTGGCCCGACGTACTGCATGGTGCCAATGGTGAGCGGGGCTTGGATCTAAGATGCAAGGGGACGCGAGTGTGTAGTTCGGGGATTAAGAGGGGAGAGAGGTGTGGGTTAGAGGTAGAAAAGGTGGGGTTAAATAAGGGGATCCATGACGCCGTTTGCCCTTCATCGTGGTGGGAAAGTGCCCGGTGTGAAATGATACAATGGGCGCCCCGTGACAATAATGAATGCCTAATAACTGCATCGTCGTGGAAAGAGGAGCATCCCCCGCATCGATACCATCCCACCGTATTGTGTCGTGGGAAAGAGGAGCACGGCTTACTGCATCGATGCGAAGTGGGGCTTGCCCGCTGATTTTTGGTGGGCGCCTCTGCACGGTGGTCACCAACGCCCTGCCCGCCCGCTGCATCGTGGTCGCCATGGTCGCCAACGCCCTGCCCGCCCGCTGCATCGTGGTCGTTGTGGTCGCCCCTGCCCCCTACACTGGCCTGTGGTGTTAATGGTGGGCATGCGACATTTTACTACGTGGAGAGGAGTGCGGAGCAGGGCTATGTCGAGGGCGCAGCAAAGCAGGGTGGGCGTTATGCATGCAAGGCGGGCGGTGCGCGTGGGGGCATGCAGGCGGGCACGGGTGCTGCGACGGCATGCGGGCATGCATGTTACAACAGGCGCGGGTGGGCATGCATGCAAGGATGGAAAGGGTGCTGCGTAAACTTGGTCCATGCACCGCTTCAACTTGTGCCGTGGGATTTAAATGAACGGTCCAGATGCCCCAACGAGAGAGGCTGATCAAAACCCAACAGATTCAGCCAATCAACGCATCTCATGCGGATCGATCCACACAGTAGCAACCCTAGCGCCTGATCTCAACCATCCACGCACAACGATCGACGACCCGGGAGTGTGCGGGGTTTTGAGGCGTTTTGAGGGGTTTTAAGAGGGTTTGTGAGGGTTGAGCATAACTAATTCAAAAAAATCAAAAATATATAAAACTTGCGCACATAGTCTTATTATGTCGTATAGTAACGAG